>OZ007590.1:331180805-334112473 GCA_963931845.1 Maratus michaelseni | reverse complement strand
TGTTGTGCACTTTACTGCTCCATTTAAATATCATTATGTTTGAAGTATTATACACTCTAAAAACGACATTTTCACAACTGAGCTAAAAAATATATTCAAATCTGAGTATGTCGCATTGTTAAAATGGCTCCGAATCAAAATTGCATGTGTATATTTATTTCTGAAGTATGCAGAAATAAGTATACTTCAGAATACTTATTTCTATAAGTATACTTCAGAATACTTATTTCTATAAGTATTCTGACAGAACACTTACTTTAGATAAATTTCAACACAATTTTTAAAATTGGTAAAGAAATCATACAAGTTGTAATTTTTCCAACTGGACGAAAATATGTCCGGTCCAGGATTCGAACCTGGTTAACTGGATGAGTTATGCCCTCCAGATTCGACCGGGATAGCTCAGGTGGTAGAGCGTGGCGGCTTCAGCCAAGAGATCCCAGGTTCAAATCCTGGACCGGACATATTTTCGTCCAGTTGGAAAAATTACAACTTGTAGAACACTTACTGTCAGAATACTTACAGTATGAAGACAGTATTCTTCATACTGTAAGAATGTAACATGAAAACATATGTATACTTATTTCTGAAAATATGCACACACACATGAATAAAACATCATGTGCTCATATTTGAGTATGCCCACGTTTCAAAAATGAGTATGAACTGACTTCTGTGTGCTCAGTTTTGAGTATTTGCATGTTTAAAAAATGACTTTAAACTGATTCTAAACATGTTTGAGTATGTCCATGTTTCAAAAATGAGTATGAACTGACCTCTAAGTGCTCAGTTGTCAGTATGTCCATGTTTCAATATTCTGAGTATTTCTGGTATTTCTGAATTGAAAGCATTGGGACTATGACATTTTGAAACAAAAAGTTCCATAACAAAATGAAAACATCGATTTACTGAGATTTGAAAGTGTCATTTTTATCAGTGTAACATCATTAAAATGCATCAGAAAACGATTTTGCCTCATCGATTATGAATTAATGGAATTATTATATGTGTCCCTGTAAACGAAATATAAATACTACTTATTCTATACTTCAGAGAAAGAATATTGTAGTCCACCTCGGTGATGCATATCAATCATATTGTGTTTCAAATATCTTAATATCAACAAAATGCACCATACACGATTTTCCCCTAAAGACCATAATGTGTCACAATTATTTTGTGTGTCCTTGGAAATGAATTATAAATGCTATAAATTCTGCACACTTCATTTTAAATACCATACAATCTATAGTAAACCTCAATAACATATAAAAATTACATCGCAATCCAAGTATATTTACGAGAAAGTATGGACAGTTGTCCAGACAGACATTTTCACAGCATTCATAGACAGACACAAGCATTGTTAAGGAGACTAGTTACTTTTCTATTTATATTAAAATCATTAAAATTACAGACATTACATTATACTTTCATAAAACATTAAAAACATATTAAAATTGGACGTTTTGGATTTACATGGAAAATCCCTCTTCAACAAACATTTTTTCTTAACGTAAGTCATAGTTCAAAAATATCAACAAATAGAAAATGCAACGTATCAAAATTACGAAGTCAAAGTTACAGTTATAATAACATGGAGTATTCATTCGGGATTGCACTTGCTTCTTTAAGAGGTATATCTGTAATTTTCGTATAGCATGCTTCTAAGAAAGTACGAGTTCTGTAGTTGCTGCACTTCGATCTGATTACAAAAAATTTAGCAAAATCTGGAAAATGGTCAGTTTTTATTGCATGATCCACTATTTTGGAATTTAAATTTTTATTTTTATTTTGAAATGCATATCTGTGCTCCTTTAGTCTTATTTCAAGTGTTCGACTTGTCTCCCCTATATATATCGCATTGCATTGTTGGTATGGAATACCATAAATTAATTATTGATTAATATGAATAATTTTGATACGTTGCATTTTCTATTTGTTGATATTTTTGAACTATGACTTACGTTAAGGTGGCGGATCAGTCAGATTCTGCATTCTCCTTTCCCATGTTAAACCAATGGCATTAAAGCTCCTCGGTTTCCTTCAAATATCTCATCAAATAATTAAGTCTTTTGAAATTTGTTTTTTGTGAGTGATACTTTAGATGAATCATCGCGTAGTTACAAATTTCATTTTTCTCTTATATAAATTTAAATATTTATTTTAGCAATATTTGTTTTAGCATTTACATTTACATTATTATATGCTGTCTTTTAAACGCTAAAACAAATATTTAAATTTAAATAAAAGAAAAATGAAATTTGTAACTACGCGATGATTCATCTAAAGCATCACTCACAAAAAACAAAAATTCGAAAAGCTTAATTATTTGATGAGATATTTGAAGGAAACCGAGGAACTTTAATGCCATTGGTTTAACATGGGAAAGGAGAATGCAGAATCTGACTGATCCGCCACCTTAAGAAAAAATGTTTGTTGAAGAGTGATTTTCCATGTAAATCCGAAACGTCCAATTTTAATATGTTTTTAATGTTTTATGAAAGTGTAATGTAATGTCTGTAATTTTAGTGATTTTAATATAAATATAAATTTTTGTTTACTTCAAAAATAGTTACTTTTCATTTAGCAAAAAATTTTGAAGATGTCATTAAAAAACAAAAAAAAAACATAAATACACATATTTATATATACCTAATATATTCAATCAAAGATACGTAAAGATACCTAAATTATAAATATGTTGAAAAGACATTTCCCTTTAAATTATTCAGAGTTACAATCTTTAAATTCTTTTATGAATATATCAGTATGTTCAAAATCCTAAAATTATAATATATAATTTTCAGCCTATTACATTTTTGAATGATGTTCCTTATCGTGCATTTCATAGAATTAAATAAAGTTTTTCTATAATATGAATAATTTATTTATTTTTAATGTAAAGTAATTAACTAGTTTTACTGTTTATTTACATATTTCACGACATGTTTATCATTTTTAAACTAATTAACTTTTTGGATACGTAGTTCTTACATTATGGAGCCCACTCGTAAGAAATGTATGAAAAAAAAACTTTTAAAAGAAGTTCAAAATTTTACGCAGAAATATTCTTTTAATTTTCAATTTTTAATTTTTCTTTTAATTTTTAATTTTTCTTTTTCTTTTTTCTTTTTCTTTTAATGTTTTCTTATAAATTTTACCACAAATAATACAAATTTTATTGAGTAAATCATTTTTCTTCATAAAACTATTTAATAATAATGCAAGGGGATCCAACCTATTTTACAAATATACCATTTTACAAATATACGTGAAAACCGTTTTTTTTTTAAAATTCAGATCTGTAATAGATTTTTCACATCAACAAACGACACCGATAGTATTTTTATGTGCATATATCAATTAAGAATTCAAAGAAAGTTTTGAAATTTTTTAAAACCAATATTTTCGTATTAGACTCATGCTAGAAGTTAATATCTGAAGAAATCGCAAAAGATGCTTTCTGATTCTGACCAGTGGTTTAAGCGCGGAGATTAATACACGTCTGTGGGTTTTATTTATATTATTTACATAAATTATTTTTACCTGTTGATGGTGTTTTAATTTCTCTGTGGTACATTAAACAGAAATAAATGCTGAATTATTTGAATTGTTTGAAATGTAAATGGGTTCATCTTTTGTAATCGGGGTGCACGCGATAGAGATAGGTTTTATAAAATTATGACTGAAAAATGTTTTAAAAACCATAAAAAAATCAGTAAATTGAGATACAATTTTCAAACAAAATACATTTGAAAGAACATTTTGTTTCCTATTCGACGGTGCAAAAATTAAAATTGTGCGATGTTTAGAAGTTTAAAAAAAAAAAAAAAAAAAAAAATCTGTAAAATCGCAATTTATAGATCAAGTGTTAGCACCTCGATACTTACGGACACTTTTTGCTTTATAATATAGACTGGTCCTAACCCAGGTTTTCCCGGTTACAGGACATACTACCCGATGTGCAGAAAATAGGGGAAAACTTTTATATATTTATCAAATAAATTTTATTAAAGACCTCTAATAAATCTTTTTTACATTTAATATCTGTTTTTAGATTGTTCAATACTTAAACCGAAAAAAATATATATATGAAAAATATGAATTAATCGTTTAAATAATAAAGTTTTTTAAAATCACTGAAAACGATATCACTTTCTTATTAGACGCATGCTAGTGGTTAATAGTCAAGGAATTTGCAAAATATTTCACTGTTTATAGCAATTTTTGTTAGTCTGATTAATTCATTGTTTAAGCACGTAGTTCGATTACGCATCTTATAAACGTGTGTTTTATTTATTTACTAGCTGGCCCACACGGCGTTGCCAAGCCCCTGATAATAAACATACACACACCCCAAATTTGTATTAGTTTTTGTCTTTAACCCTATTTTGTATGAATTTATATTTTTAATGACAAAATCGCGAAAAAATACCTATAATGAGTGATAAAAGTGCTCGTAAGAAAACATTTTCTTCTGTTTCATAGTTTAAAAAAAATGTTTTTGGTGTCCGAAAACTTTGATAATTTTAATGGTTATAAATATAACGGTTTTGTTGCCCGTGTAAAAATTAAGTCAGAAGTATTGTTATCTAGTTGCAAAATAAATATGTTTTCTTCTCGTTTTTTTTTTTTTCGCGTCGGGTCCATTAACATAAAAAAAAGTTTTCGTCATCTAAACTTTGTGAAATTTTAGTCCTTTATAAATATATCTGTATCGAAGTTCTCTATGAAATGTTGTAAAAATATATGCACATTAAATTGTCAAAATATTACCCGAATCCGAGCGTGGCCGCGCAGAAACGCTTCGTGTTTTCGTCGAAAATTTATCAGATTTCATTTTTTTTATATTTCTTCTCATCCTAACTTTTCGAAATTATTGTAGGTTATGTAAATCTGGTCTACCGAGATGTCAGTACCGAGAAAAACATCCACCAGAGAAAAGTACCCCTAAAAGTTTTTAAAAGGGTTAACATCAACTTTACAACGATGTTTTTGTCATATCCATTGAGAAATTTGAGATGTAAGAGTCCAATCTTTCAGAATATGTTTTTAGTTTTTAAATAAACCAAACGGTTTAGTCGATAGAAATTAAAACAGAATTGCGAAATAAACGCATTCTTCATTCAAATGGCTCTTCACTTTCGTTCGCTGCGTTTATCGGGTTCTGGACATGCGCTAACGCTTCCGCTGACCCGGAAAGAAAGAGATGAGCATTTGATGATTTTTTAATTAATATCTCGGCTAATTATCAAGATATTAAAATTATGTGCCTCAGGTGCATGAGGACCTGCCGTGGACTACCTGAATCCAAATTTTCACACCTCTAGGGGCGGTAGATTTGACTAGCCATCGCAGAGAGCCAGGCACACACACGCAGACACAGAGCAAAACTTTCTTTTATTAGTATAGATTTATTTATATTTCAGTGAAGAATTTTAAATTTATTATGTAATATTAGCCGAAAACAAATGCTGAACAATTAATATTATTTCAAGTGCAAACATGTCATTCTTTTGCAATCCGTTTAATTTAATCATATAGTTAAAAAAAATGCTTGAAAATTATCATGAAAGTCATAAAACTCAGTAAATTGAGATAATTTTTTAAACAAATTGAAAGAATGTTTTTTTCTTCTATTTGACGGTGTCAAATTTGAAATGCAGTTAAAAAAAAATTCTATAAAAACGAAATTTATTGACCAGGAGTTGCCACCATTAATATGACATCAGCGTTACTCAAGAAAATATTTTTGATTTATAATATCGATGTCAAAAAAGTATTGTAAAGATCTCAAGTAATATATATATATATATATATATATATTTCATTGTTGTATCAGACGGTACCAAGCCTCCTTAAAAGTAAATTCTATATTTTAGCTGATATTTTCAAGTATTCGGTGATACTAACTAGATCGTATCAAATGTTTTTTTTTTTTTTTTTCAGATGACATTGTGCTGAAAAAGACATGGCAGAATTAAATTTTACCGACGCTGCAGATAATTTGCAATTCAATTTCTTAGAAACCTTTTTTTTACAAGAATTCTACATACCATTTATTTTGAATTGCTTTCGTTTTGAATTGGTTTCTGCTCCAAAAATCCTAGCTACGATAAATATAAAAATGAAGTCGGTTTTAACTTCAGAAGATGAAACTTAACGAAGTCATATATATAGTTCTGGCATACTTATAGTGTAAAGTCAGAAGAATTCTTTGGATGTTTACTTTCTTCTATCCTTACAAGAAGAAAGTATTGAATTCATGAAAATTTTCGATTTCCGGTTTTCGACGGATTTATGCGTTTTAGAAGGTACTGAAGACGATTTGACTGTTTTCAGAAAATGTGTGTCTGTCTGCCTGTATGTAACAAAAATTTGTGGGCGCTCTATCTCAAGAACAAATGCACGGATTTTAATAAACTTTGGGTTCAGTTAGATCCTAATATAAATTGATGCTGATTAGTTTTTGGTGAAAATCGTCCAAAAGGTGGCTTTGCTATGCAACTTTTTCATGATTTCTGCAATAGCTGTATCTTTAGAACTAATGCACGAATTTTCATCAAACTTCAGAGTCAGCTAGACTTTGAAATAAGTTGCTGCTCATTAGGTTTTGGTGTAAATCTCTCAACAGGTGGAGCTGCTATGCTACATTTTTCAGGATTTACACGATTTTAGCGATAGTCATATTTCAAGAACTAATGCATGGAATTTATAAAACTTTAGATTCCGTTAGACATTGATATAAGTTGGTGCGGATTCGTTTTTGGTGTAAATAGCCTAACAGATGTTGATGCTATGCTGCATTATTGACGATTTTCAATATAGCTATATCTGAAGAACTATAATCAAACTTGAGATTCAGGTGACGTTGACATAAGTTGTTGCTGATTAGGTTTTGGTGTAAATAGCCCTTCAGGTGGCGCTGCTGTGCGAAATTTTTCAGGATTTACAAAATTTTAACGATAGTCATATCTCAAGAATTAATGCACGGAATTTCATCAAACTGCATATTCTGTTATTTTGAAATATTAACATATATGAGACAGAAGAAAGTTTTGGGATTGTCATATTTGAATAGTTTATTACGGGATTCACACTTTTGCCTTAAAATACGTTTTTCTAGAAATGTTACCGAGCACTTTTAATGGAAGTTAATAATATTTATACTGCTTTCAGATAAAATTGACAATCTTGATAAAATATCATTATTATGGGATAATTCAGCTCTAAAATAATAGCTTAATATTATTTTATTTTCAAAAGATAATAAGTCTACTGCACGTTTTGTCTAAAACATTTTAATTTCCTTCATATCGAAAACATCATTACAAGCAATATAAATCTTTATTCCATAATTTTTCTATAAATATACGCCCCCATCTATATAATACATACATGATTGAAACTATATATATAACTCTTTTAGCTTAAGTATTAAACTATTCACGATGTCTTATCGTTCATATTATAGCTTTTCTTTGAAAAAAATAGAAAAATTGTGATCTGTAAATTTGATTCAGTAAAATTCCTTATTATTTTATGGCATTGGAAATCCGGTATTTTACGACGATACTTAGTACGAGGACTTATGACGAGTTGTACAAAATTTACGGGCCCATATAATTCCAGAACAAAATTAACAAGAAAGAAAAATCATGCGTCAAACCTAGATTATGGAACAATTTCAAACACTGTCAGAATGCTTTAACAAAACTTCACGGTTTAATAAGGTAAATAATATACCCAAGTAAGCATTTAAGATAACGAATAAAATATTTGAAAACCGAATTTCAGCAATCACCGCCCATAGCCAGAAGACTATGAGCGGTACTCAATTCTTTTGTGCAGCCCTGCACAAAAGTTCCTATATAATGTCTTCTATAGATTCATACACTGAGAAAAATGACACTTTCAAATCTGAGTAAATCGATGTTTTCATTTTGTTATGAAACTTTTTGTTTCAAATATGACGATCCAATGCTTTCAATTCTGAAATACCAGAAATACTCAGAATACTGAAACGTGGACCTACTCAAAACTAAGCACATAGAGGTCAGTTCATACTCATTTTTGAAACATGGACATACTCAAAAATGATTAGAATCAGTTCAAACTCATTTTTGAAACATGGCAATACTCAAAACTGAGCACATGGAAGTCAAATCATACTCATTTGAATGAAATGCAATATTTCCATTTTTCAAGAGAAAAATAACTGTGGCGTTAATGGGTTAAATGTGTCAAAATGAAAATTTAGACATTTAAATTTCAGTATCCAGGGAGAGCTTTTCCATTTAAGAAATATACGGATAACAATCGAATTTAAAAATTGTACTATTCATATCTCCCCTTCCCCACATAAATAATAAAGTTGTACAATCTTAACCAGCATCTTAAATTGACCAAATCTATCCAAAATCCCGTTAAAAATTTCCAGTTTTCTCAGCAAAAAAATTAATGAATCCTATAAAAATATCAACATGCGTCCGAATCATTCGATGACTTGAATTTAAAATAACCCTCTCATGTGATCTGGATGGCGAAGTGGATTAGGCAATGGATTTGTAACTAGTAGGACACTGGTTCGATGCTGGGTCTGGGTAAAAGCGTAAATTTAGTTTATTCTAAAATAATCGTAAATAGAACCAGAGATGGCAGCACTAGCATTTTTTTCTAGCTGTTGTTTACTGCTGTTTGAAACATGGACGTACTCAAATATGAGCACATGATGTTTTATTCTTGAGTGTGTGCATGTTTTCAGAAATTTTTATATACATGTTTCAAACTTGAGTAATTTTGATTCGGAGCCATTTTGACTGTGCGACATACTCATATTTGAGTATTTTTTGCTCAGTTTTGAAAAAGTCGTTTTTAGAGTGTATATATTCTGCATAGTGTGGTAAAATTAAGTTTAGTAAGAAAACGCATAATAGGTGAAAATTCACCTTCAGCAATTTCTACTTTGTAGATGAAAACATGCTTGGAAACTTTTGCGCATCCCTGTATATTACCTACATATTTAGGCGGTCATCTATACAGTTCTTTGCGTGATCATGTATATGATTTTATTTGTATTCTCTTAGTAAGCTAAATATAATTCAGCTTGAAAGTGCATAGCTCAATTAAAAACCACCTTGAGGCAATTCACACTCATAATGAGTAATGCTTGCGAATTCGTTTGTGTAGTCCTATATATTATGATCTACAGCATTTATAAACACCACGTAGTATTTAAACATTTAGTTAAAAACGCATACCATAACTGAAAACGAACGTCCAACAATTATCGCTAATAGACGGTGTTGCAACCGAATCATTTTATGTGTCCCTGTAAATGAACGATAAATGCTACGCACATCATATTCTACAGCAAGTATTTGTAGTAAACCTCACTAATGTATATCAATTTCATTATTCTTGAAATAGTGCAACATATCTAAAATACGCAGCAAATAGTTTACCCCGTAGACTATTTTTATAGTATTTTATTCTTTTGTGTGGCCCTGTACATGAATAATAAATGTTTTTTACCCCATATTCTAAAGAATGGATGTTTTAGTGCACTTCATAAATGCTTGTCAATTTCATTATGTTTGAAATGATGTAACATCATTAAAATTCACGTAAAACGATATTTTCCCATTGTTGTAACGGAATACTTTTGACTGTCCGTGTAAACGAGTTATACATGCTATACACTTCATGTCCTGTCCAGTAGCGATTGTGCTATAGTAAACGTAGAGTCGCACGTTTTTGGAAGATAAATGTGTAAAGTTCCATTGCGTGTTTGTCTTGCGGCTCTTTTCATCTGATGAAGGAGTGGTTTTATGTTTTGTTCCGAAATAATATCATTTTATTCATTTGTATTTTTATGGTATTTTATGACAAAATTTTGTGCTGTATTTATCTTATGCCGGTTTCTGGGTGCCTTTCTACTTTATAGGATAGGGCACATTTTCACACACTCAATTTGGAGACAATATACAACAGCTCATTTATATAACACGTTGACAAAGCACGACGCTCGTTTTGCACCTCAAGTTGTTGTCTTTAAGTGAAATTCGGGTATTTAATAATTAACGCTCAAATTGAACTTCAATATTAAAGAGAGGTTTCCGCGTTTGACGATTTTAAACGCTAATTTTATTGTTGCGAAACCTGCCAGTGTACGTGCATAAAGTGCCCTCTCCTGGTTAGCCCAACAAGTTGTGTCGGCGAGATATCTGACACCAGGGTGCTTCCATATAAGAGTGGCAACATACGGTATTTAAATTTTGATAGGCTGAGACAATTTTTGACAAACACAAATCGACAAGCATGTAAGAGAGACTGCCATTATCTCCTAACTAATGTTTGTTAACTTTTCTCACTTGTTTAATCGAACAGGTACAGGTGGGTATCGCCATCTTCTGGAATGTAGATTGGATATAGTTTGGAGAAAAACATTTTACTCTGGACAGTGTGAACATGCACCTGTGCGTATATTATCACTCTCGTATAGAGGCACTCTATCGGGCACGCGTCCAAGCACGATGGTACGAAAATTTATTTAGAACGCTTAGAATAGATTATTTTAAAACTAGAACTGTAAAGATAAAATTTATATTAGGATTTTAACTATAAAACATCTTAAGTCTGAATTCTTCAATTTTACTATAAAAATAAATAATCAGACTTAAAAACATAAAAACAGCAATAAGACAATAAGATACAATAAAATTTAAAGCAAATTAGACATTTTGAGCTATAAACCTAGCACCTCATCAGTAAAAACATCAATATAGATAATTGCAAAAGAACAAGTCATCCAGAGTTAAAGCTGAAGTTGCATATCGAGCAAAACTGTTCATTTCAAACGGCGCAAGCCTCATTCAGGTGTGATTTCTCTAATTTAGTATACCAACCTTCTAATAATATTCTGCTAGCATATATGATGTTTTCTTATCTTTAAAATAAGAGCATTTATAAACTCTGGGGTGTGATTTGTTTCCAGCGCATGAATGGAATTAAATATAACATTTTTCTTGACTGTAAATAAGGTAATGGTCTTCAAGTCCATATTTGTGAAATATCCGTGTGTAAATGTCATGTTTAATACAAAAATTGGTTATCATCAATTCATAATTTCTTTACTCAATCCGTTAGTTACTTATTCCTTGTATTTATAGAAACAAGAAGTCAATACTGCTGTCCGGAACTTTTTAAGATACCGATAGGAATATTTTATCTTTACCAATTTTTAAAGAAGTGATAATGAAATAATAGTTAGAAATCAGACTACTTTAAGATTTAGAGTTTTAAATATTGTTAGAAACGCAATATTTCTAAACATCTACAAAATATCTCACTCTGTTCTATGTATATTTTAGCATTTAAGATGTCACTTTGATATCAGAATTTAACTGTGAAAGTATAGAAATAATTCGTCATCTTTCTTAAAATATTGTGCAGAGGCGCAGCTTCGTTGCCGTATGCCTGGCATTAGATCATCCAAATGTGGATCAGATGCTCCTTTCTATTTATGTCCTAAAACTTAAAATAAATAAGGCAAAACTCTTAATGAATTTCATAGACGCTGTATGAATGGATCCAATAAAAAAATTAAAATTCTAGTTCAGCTGATATGTATTGTGTAGTTTAATGGTGACCGTATAGGCAATCGTTCTTTAAAAGTTTTCAAAGGTACTGTGGGACGTATATTTCCTATTTCATTTTAATTCCCAGTTGCCAAAAATTGAACCAGAACTTTAAAAAAAAATTCCTTCTATAATGCACGTGAAGAAATAATTTTTTCTTTATTATGAAACCAATTTGTTCAAAAATTCTTGTGGCAGTCAATCATATCAACATTTTAGCAACAAAATTATTTTGCTCGTGAATGGATTAACCTCTGGACTATCAACTGTACATATGTATAAACCTTATAGTAGCCAAAGGCTGTTTTGTTTTTAATAATGTTTTGTACCACTTTTCCAATTAACTATCTTTGTGACAAATTTCTATAAAAAATACAGCACGAATATAACTGTATGGGAGAAGTATACCTCAGAAATGTCTATAAAAACATGTGTAGTGTAAAAAATTGGTATTATAATCTATTCGATTAATCGATTTCTTTTCATCGTTCCTCAAGCTGTACTTGAAAACATCATTGTTACGAGAATTTTATCAAAATGAATTTGATAGCATATTGAACAATATATACATATTATATATACGTATATATATATATATATATGTGTGTGTGTTTGTGTGTGTGTGTGTGTGTGTGTGTGTGTGTGTGTGTGTGTGTGTGTGTGTGTGTGTGTGTGTGTGTGTGTATAACATATATGTTAACTAATTGTGTTCTTAAACTTTTTTGGTGCATGTAAATCTTTATTTTAGTTGTTTCTGAAAAATATATGATTAACTACGCATTTTCGCAGAATTTACCAATTAAAAGTATCAGATATAAGTTATCTTGTTTCAGAATTTTAATCTAAGACAAAAAAAGTCTTTTTCCATATTCGTTCGATTGATAATATTTAAAACTACATTCCGAAATCCCACTTTAATATTACAATTTAATGCTTTGTGAAACACTGGAAACTATGTGCTTCCTTTCTAAAAATTGCAGCCATAGGTAGCAGCCTCGTTTCCACGTGCGTAGCATTAGTTCGTACAAAATATGGATCAGATACCTCTAAAAGTTATTCGTAAGATTCACCAGTTGAAAAATGACGTAAGTGACTTAAATGTGACAAGCCTCTCATTAAAATTCACAAGAACTGTAGCAATGATTCTAATAGTCAAGTCAAAATCCTAGTTTAATACCAATGGATAACATACAAGGAGGTAAATATGTCTATCCATTCTTTATCATTTTATATTAATTCAATGTATTATTTGGATGGTTATTTGTTCATTATGTATACAATGGATATTTATTCATTTTTTATATAATATAATACATAATGAATGAATTACATAATATTTATTTAGAAATAATATAATATAACCAATAGATATACTTACTATTCCATATCTATTAGCCATATTAATTCAACGGATAATATCGAAAATTACTGTCCAAAGTATCACTTTCATCTCATAATTTAACATTATCTGAAATTAGAAGTTAATTGCCACTCTGTTTAAAATATCGAGCAGAGTAAACAACCTGTTTAACTTATACCTCATTACCATTAACCCATCAAACCCCAGTTACCCCTCCCATCAAAATCTGGATTAAATATCCTTCAAAATCATTTGTAAGTCCTACAAAAAATAAATAAATAAATAAAGCGGTGAAACTCTCAATAAATTTCATAGAAACGGTAGTAATGGTTACAATAATCAAACAAAAATCTTAGTTTGGTGTGAATCATTATTAAGCTTGCGAATGTCAAAGTGACAATGCAGGCAATACAAATATCCGTTCTTGAACATCCTTATTTCATCGTTTCTTAAATTTTTGTTTCGTAAAACAGCTTTGCAACGAGAACTTGATAATATTGAAATGGATACAATTTTTTAACTCCATGTTTTTATTCTTTCAGCTAAGACAATTCAAAAATGTTTTCCTTTGTGTTTGTAAAACATTTTTTTTATTTCTTTCTGAAAAATACATGATCAATTACCATTTTTTTGCAGAATTTACGCATTCAAGTTATCAGATACGAATATCTTTCATATGAGACAAAGAAAAAAAAATCTTTTTTCCATATTCGTTCTGTGGATCTTTTATGTTAAATTTCGAATGTATCTTTATTTCGCAACTCCTCCATATAGAATATGGATTATTCCACAATAAAACTAACGCTAGTTATTCGTGCGGATCCGAGAATTTAATAATAATTCTTAAAATTTCAAATTCTAAATTAGTTTCTGAGATATTAATTATTTTTATATTTTTAATCACAATTTTCTAATGATGGAAAGGTAACACAAATACTCCATCGTTCTAGAAAAAAGAAAAACAAATGAAAATAATGGAATATCGTCTGCTTTCCGAACTGGTTAGCAAATATTTCTGTTGTTGTTGTTTTTATTATAAAAATCGATTTAATAATTATTTTTGTTCATTCTCTTTTAAAAAATGTAATTTAAAAATGTCCGTTTGGCTTAATTTTATGTTTAATCTGATTACTATCAAAAAGCGCAAAGATTTAAATATTATTGATTTGTAAAAATGTCATTTTATGAGTTTGTTTAAAATACAGATGAATGGAACTCTGATAAAATATTTAATATGAACTAAAGTTCATTGCGTATGCTGTGATTGAATGTTTTTGTCCAAACCAAGGTATGCCAATTCTATTCATACCATGATTTTTGAAATATATTCTTTGTGATTTATTTCTAATACAATTGTTGTAGAGGCATAAGAAAAAGATTATTTTTGTAATAAGCTTATACGAATAGAATAAAAAAATAGCAAGTAACATTGGCAAGTATCCAAAAATACCAATAAAGAATTCGGAGACGCCTGTCGGGACCAGTTTGTTTTGGTGAACAGACAAGTAAACAAACATTAGGTTGGAGATAAGGTAAGCTCGCCATGTTTTTGTACAAAATCCACTCTACCAATGACATTTTATTTGACCCGCATGTAGTCATTTTCTTATAAAGGCATGCATAAAAATTAAGAAATTTACAAATTGTAATTTTCACTTAATTTACATTTTAAATATGATTTCTTTATTATAATAAGAAATTTAATAAAATTAATACTATAAATCTCTTCTAAAAAAATAATACATTTTTCTTTCATTTTTTAAAATGTTAATAATATTTTTTTTTTTAATTCTGAAATTACAGTAAATTGTTTGTTTGTCAAATTTCTTTATGCGTGTTTAATGGTGGGTAATCTACCAACATACCGCGATATTATCCGTAGTAGTGTGTCAACTTGACCAGGATCAGATAAATGTGCTAAAACCGGAAATTGTGTTCAATATGTCAAAATATAAATAACATAAAGAAACAATATAAAATACTGTAAATAATATCTCTGGTTCTAAACAATATTATTGCTGCAGAAGATATCGGTACAGTGCTATAGAGGATTTCGGTATGTTTATAGATAAGAAAAAAAATTATAGTCTAAATTATGATATGCAAAAGTTTTATAATTTCGAAATAGAATAGCTGAACTTTTTTTAACGATTTTTTGAACGCAAGTCGATTATAGAAATATTCCAACTTCGTGCCACATTTTATATTATTAAATTTTAAAAGAATTTTCATAAAAACGATTTCTAACGCTTTAAAACTGCTTCTTTAGTTGCCTTTTCTAAAAATATTTGTAAATATATCGAAATTAAACCATGTCAGCGGAAGAAAAGGAACTTGTTTTTACATAGTTTTTCTGGAAAGCGTATTCATTTATTTTTGCCGAACTACGAAGAAAAGAACGGCTGATTGCTTTTTCTATATAGCATGTAAAATAAAATTTATGTATTAGCATAATGCAATTTACTTACTTAAATATTCATAGCAGGTGTGCTGTCTTATAATGGCAATTTAATTTTGTCCTCTCGGTGAATTCCGTGCGTTTTCAGTCACAATTTACTTTTTTTTTTTTCTTCCAAAAGAGTAAAAATGTTCTGTCAGGCAAAAAGAAAGAGCACTAGAGAAGCGCTTATGTGTCAGCGTCCCTAGAAAATCTAATAGTCTTTCGAATGTTTTGTACAAATGTTTCTCCATTTTTTATTAGTTGCTTTTAAAATATGAATTAATGTATGATTGAATTGAGATGTCGTATGATGTATTTTTTCTTACAAAAAAAAAAAGGAAAAAAAGAAATAAACATTTTCTAGTTAGAGAAAAAAGAGGGGACGGGGAGCGTTTATATGCAAGAGTCCCTGAGAAAATGTAAATTGTCTATTAAATTTTTGGTGCACGTTTTTTCAAATTTTGACATTACTTGATGCAGTATTGAATTCAGATGTCATATGACGGCTTTTTTGTTTGTTTATGTGTTTTTTGCATGAAAAGTTTAAAATATCGTGTGAGAGAAAAAAAAAAGGAACGACAAAGGGAGGGTATATATCTCTCAACCGTAAGAAAAGTGTCACATTTCCAAAAAAGTCACTTGAAAAACCGCTAGATTACGCTATATGTAACTTCGCCACCACAGAAGGGAGCAAATTGTGGGAGAGGAATACATTTACTCAATCCCTTGTATTAATTTTACGCCTTGATTCTTAAAAGTTTTATGCTTTTATGTAAGCTTTTACAGCTGCAGGTAGAACAAAGTTCTATAATTCTAGGTTTTAGTAAAAGTTAAAACATGACAATCCTCTTTTATCTCTGTCGTGAAATGTAGTATTTTTGAGTAGTGTTACCATTCTTGGAGGTGAGCAATATAGGCGAACCTTGAAAAATCAAAATTTCTTTTGGTACGCGTGTTTTAAAATTTATAAAATATTACTTGATGCATTATTAAACTGACACATTATATCGGGTTTTAAAAACCAAAAGGGATGCGTTGTTTAGTGAAAGTCATATGATGTCTTTTAACAACTTAACGTCAGTGCCTGGATTTTATTATTTTAATTGTTGTTATAGTTGAGTCGAATGACTTGGCAATCGACATAGCAAATTAGCACAAGACTTGTAACTCGTATCCTATTTCGATTGCCTGTTACATTAAAAATATTTTTATCGTCCCAGCCAGAAAGCAGTTTTTTTTTTTCAAAAAATGATAAATTGTACACAATTTTTGCATAAAAAGAGAATATTTTTGAATATTTCAAAAGAATTCACTTTTGTGCAAATTATCGTTTTTTTTATGCTCACAAAAATATACATATTTATTTATTTTTTTTAAACTATGCACATTTTTTGCATAAAAATGCATATTCTGTGTTTACAAAAATCTGTACATTCGAATTTGGCACGATATAACTTCCATGGGGGGGGGGATGTATGGGGTGAAAGCCCCCTTTAAACGTAAAATAGTTAGTTCCTCTTTATCTTAGTGTTTAATTATTTTAAATTACTTGAAAAGAAAAAAAATGCACTATGTCTTTAAAAATCAGAGAAAAAGAAAATTTATTTTATAAAATTTAAAAAAACGGGGGGTGGGGGTGGTATGTCCTGTTCGGACCAGCACCGTCTGAATTAAACACTGCCTTGAACCGCCCATTTGAGAAAATTTTTTTAATAAATTTCAATGGGAAATTTAGAGGGAACATAGCTCCAACGGAAAATTCTTAGCTGTACTTTCTTTTAGTGTTTAATTACTTTAAGTTACTCGAAAAAAATTATTTGAGATTTTAAAAATGGAGAAAAGGAAATTTAGCTCATTGGATTTCAAAATCCGGTGGGGGGTTCTCGTTCGGCGACCGCTACCAGAGTTCAACATTGACTTGAAGCCCCCCGTTTGAGATAAAGTTTTAGCACATAATCAGAATAAAAAAAAAACAGAACTATTAATTAATTTCCCTGGGGTATTTTGGGAAACTACCCCTTTCCTCCTAACGGAACATTATTAGCTGTATTTTCGCTTTATGTTTAATTATTTTAAGTTACTCGAAAATAATTAATTTACTTTGTTTCTGAAAATTTGTCAAAAAGAAAATTTAGGCAAATAAATTTCGAAATCCAAGGTGCACTTTTTATTCAGAAATATATTCATAACAAACGAATTGGAAATATGTATAATTGATCTCCCGTCCCTATAAACAGATAAATATTAAAAATCCTAACAACCATCTCAAATTGACATAATCTCCCCAAAATCCACTTCGAAATTTCTAATTTCTCAGCAGCAAATTAATCAGACCCGTATTCTAACCGTTCGTTAAGAAAAGAAAATTTTTATAATAAATTATATTAATCAAGCCATATTCTAATTATTCATTAACCATGGAAAAACCTTAGTAATAAATTAACCTCAATTATTAAAACTTGCAGGAATTATATGTTCAAAATTATTAATAAATTTCGAAATCCAAGGTGCGCTTTTTATTAAGAAATATATTCATAACAAACGAATTGGAAATATGTATAATTGATATCCCGCCCCTATAAACAGAAAAATATTAAAAATCCTAACAACCATCTCAATTTGACATAATCTCCCCAAAATCCACTTTGAAATTTCTAATTTCTCAGCAACAAATTAATCAGACCCGTATTCTAACCGTTCGTTAAGCAAAGAAAATTTTTATATTAAATTATATTAATCAAGCCATATTCTAATTATTCATTAACCATGGAAAAACCTTAGTAATAAATTAACCTCAATTATTAAAACTTGCAGGAATTATATGTTCGAAATTATTAATAAATTTCGAAATCCAAGGTGCGCTTTTTTATTAAGAAATATATTCATAACAAACGAATTGGAAATATGTATAATTGATCTCCCGCCCCTATAAACAGAAAAATATTAAAAATCCTAGCAACCATCTCAAATTGACATAATCTCCCCAAAATCCACTTCGAAATTTCTAATTTCTCAGAAACAAATTAATCAGACCCGTATTCTAACCGTTCGTTAAGCAAAGAAAATTTTTATAATAAATTATATTAATGCAGCCATATTCTAATTATTTATTAACCATGGAAAAACCTTAGTAAAAAATTAACCTCAATTATTAAAACTTGCAGGAATTATAACATATCCGATACATTTACCATCTTCCTTATAAAAATACCAATACATAGCAGAATTTACCTCATTGTGCATTACACACATTTTAAATCGTACCCAAGCCTGACCCCCTGTGGCAAGACTGGTAACGCGCTGTACTCCCACACCTCAGATTGCGAGTTCGAACTTTTCTTGGGGTAAAACAAAAACAAGATAATTCTCCCATATCAACAAATGAAAATGCTTTTTAAAAGCTCCATAGGTCAGAGCACCAGCGCTTTATTGGACATTTTGGCACAATTCAATTAATGAACTTTTTGGGTAAAAACAGTTTATTCATTTTTTATGCACAGTTCAGTTTGCACATTTTATGCATAATCATAAGTGCCAAATGTGTTCAGATTGTGAGCACATTTTTAACACTTTTTGCAAACTTTTTCAAGCTGGGATATTAACCAAAAAGTCTGTGGAAAAAGTAAATTTCATGTAACAAAAAAAATAACACAGTAATACTCGAAGCTGTGTATAAATAATTATTACCTGCATGTTGGCAAAATTTCCAGGTTATTTTCAAGGCAGATAAACTATTTCAAATCACAAAATGTAAGTTATAAAATATATGTATGTCTATGTGGTACTTATTTGATTTTATGTATTAAATAACTTTTTTGGGTGAAATATGTCTGACTTAAAACAAACAGAAGGTTTCAGCTATGCAACTAAAGTATCTTTTGCAACTGGCTTTTCTATTCTGTTGTCTATCCCTAATAAGTGGATCATTTCATTTATTTTGCAAGTAGGTAAAGAATGTGTCGGCTTTTGTTTAAAATTTTGTTCTAAGCTACATCGATTTGCGTACATGGTTGCAGAATGGTATGCCGTTTTTTCCAGTGCTTTAGATACCGGAACCTAGGTGCGGACAGTTTGAAAAAAGCCATTTTTTTATTTTTTAATATTTTTATTTAAGTGATAAATAAAGAAAAGTGCCCAGTTAAACTGATGACATTGAGCTCACAGGCTATTCACACTAATTGTACATTATACTTTTATTTCAAAGAATAATGCCTCTCGAAATATAAAGAAATCGACAATAAATTAAGGGGAGGATTAGCACCTGGTGCTCCCCTTCAAACTTAACCAATGAACTACCAAAACTAATCAGGGAAGCGCTTTTATCACAATGAACCTATGTACAAAATTTGAATCAAATCGGATTATGCTGCATGAAAAACCTATTCATCTAAATTAAGGGGGGGGGGGGTATTAGCCCCGCGTTCTCCCCCTTTTATTCTTAACCAATGAACTCCCAAAACTAATCAGGGAAGCACTTTATCAGAATAAATCTATATACTGAATTTTAAGGAAATCGGATAATTCTGCATAAAATTACATTTATCTGCATTAAAGGGGGGGAGATTGCCCCCCCCCCCCGTTTCCTCGTTTATACTTAACCAATGAACCTCCAAAACTAATAAGGGAAGAGCCTTATCACAATGAACCTATATACAAAATTTGAAGAAAATCGGATAATTCTGCATCAAAAACCCATTTATCTAAATTAAGGGGGGATTAGCTCCCCGTTCTCCCCCTTTTACACTTAACCAATGAATTCACAAAACTAATCAGGGTTTCGCCTTATCAGAATGAAGCCTATATACAAAATTGGAAGCAAGTCAGATATTTCCATTAAGAGCTATCGCGTTACGTACATACATGCGTACATACATGCGTACATACATACGTACGTACATACAGAACCTGCGGACACATTAGCTTTCAAGTTTTGACAGCCTGAAAGTTAAAACTAATTTAAAGTAATGCAATTTATATAATATGAATCTTTTTAACACGCATAATAGTGATGGCAGTTTTAAAGTATTTCATATTTTTAGAGAATTTGTTTTTTTCTTTTGTTGTTCTTGTTAGCGATGCGCTCATACTCGCGTTATATAGATAGCGGTTTTTAACACTTTTATATTTTTAGAGATTCACATACAACAAGTTAGTTGAATTTACTGATGTTTTTTGGTTTTCCTGGGCTCAAGCGCTCTTACAAGCGATTTAGTGGAGGAGTATTTAACAAATTTCATAGTTTTCGTGATTCATATTTATAATATTGACGGGGAGAAATTTTTATAGTATTCAGAAAAATTGCACAGTTTATCGATCGATTTTTTAAAGTCAAACTATTTAAAAATTAACTTAGTTTTTCTATTAATACGATCCTCTTCAATTTTCCTTTTATTTTGATAATTATTTTCATTTCCTTATAAATTCTATATTCGAATAGTTAAAAAATCCTAATATTGAGGATTGTTTAACGCTTTGCAGAACCTAAGGCAGCTAGTCTAGGAATTATCTGTTGACGAATGAAACACCGGCAACGAATTTCTAAGTCCTAGAGCACATGTCTGGCGTTCTTTAACCAATCTCCCTTTCCCCACCTCCAAAATAAATGGAATGATCCCTTCCAAGGGATAGAGATTGAATTGAAAGCTTAGTCCTTTGGTATCAAAAAACATTTTTGCCACACGACAGACACTGATTTACTGATAGTTTTTAAACTTACTAAGAGAGCATCGAAAAGGGCAAGAGAAAATTTCTGTTTTACACCAGTTTATTTCTTAGCATGTGCACTGTGTATTATTATTATTACTATTATTTGTAATGTATTATTTTCGACAGGTCCTTAAACCTTTTACATTTTGACAGGATTCCGTTATATAAAGTTTCATTTTGAGACGATTTATTGTATGATATGTTCGTGATGAAATGCATTTTCTAATCTTACAAGAGATAGGTAAAAAGTATATACAGCTTGTCCACTAAAGTCCTCTTAACTCCCATTAACTTCAGAACCTGCTGAACGTTCTTGCAGAACGTGGTGTCTAGGTATAATAATGTGACTATGCGATACATAACTGGCGACACATAGCTGGCAATTGTGGAGTTAGAATTCCTATCTTGAAAACGGTACGAGATACCAGAACAAAGTCAATTACAAAGTTGTAGATCCCCCTCGATGTAGAATAAAATGCTTTCTTACATGTCCAAATAACCTAATTAGAAACCCTGAAATGTATTTTCTTTATATCTAATCATCAGCTTGAGTACACCAATAATTGCATTCAGAAGTATTTAACTTTCCGCTTTTTTTTCATTATAAAGCGGACGCACATTTACTGATAGAGCTAACACACGTAAGCAACTTATAGAAAAGGGTATAAAAACTAAAACACGTAATCATGGTACATTATTTTTAAATCAGAAAAAATAAAGTTAAGTGTATTCAATATGTGCATCCGCAAGCAATGGATCATGCATTTTGCCTGTTTTCCTATAGCGAACATACCCAACTTGATAATCTTATTCAAATAAACTGTACCTTGATTAAGTATTTTAGCTTTATTTTTAAATGTGTGTTTGTCTTATAATGCCACAGTTCTGCAGGTATCTAGTGGTATATTTAAGTTGAAAATAGTGTATAAAAAATTTATATTTAAGTTGTTCTAGTAATTTTTCCATGCAAGACTTTATTTCATACTAAATTGAGGACGCTCTACAACTTTGTAATTAACATTTTCTCATATCTCTTACGGTCGTTCTCAAGTTAATTGGGGTGGACAAAACTTTAGCGTGCACCCTTCTTTACCCACAATCAACATTACTATACTTTTTTATGGATTTTTTCTACTTTACTACCAAATATTAGTAGTTTTACCTTACCTGTATAATACTATGGTAAGTATGAAATACAGCACATAAAATTTCATTATACTTGTAAAAAATATTTATGCAAATTTAGGGAAAGTAATTATTTAAAATTAAGTAAGCTGAAAATGCCTTTTAAAAATATTTTAAGTAAATGCAAAAAATAGTTTTTTTTTTTTTTTTTTTTTTTTTTTTTTCAGCCGAAAAAAAATGAAAGAGTCATTAAATAATCATTACTTTCTAATATTTTCTGCTCATTTCCATTTTAATAATTTATTGCACTTTAACAGTATTTTAAGTAAATTAAACTTTTTTACCTCATAAAATATTTATGTTTTTGATAGGGAAGATGAATCATTAGCACAATTAATTTTTTTTAATGAACAACTTACGAAGACAGGATTTTAAAAAAGTTCTTAATTGATTACTTAATTTGTTCCATAAGTAATATTTAGCAGTGTTTACCTAAATTCCGAGATCTGCCACTAAACTTTTTTTTTCAACTATACATTATTTTTATATTCAGTCATTGATAAATCGAAAATTTCTATCTAACAAAAAAAAAAAAAAATCGTTGTAAATAGATTTTTTTTTATTACACTTAGACTCTAAAATTATTAATTTTTAACTTGCCAATAATTGTTTAAAATATTTGTCAGTTTGGCGAGTGATATTCTAATTCTTAATGGTTGTTTTTATTAATGTTAAAAATATTGAAACTATATTAAGATAAAATTTTATAATAAGCATAAAAAGGGTAAAAAAAATTTATTGTCCAAATGAGATGCAATAGAATAAATAATACCATGCTTAGCAGTTTAACCACTATTTTACCAAATATAGAAAAATAATTATTTCCGCAAAAAAACTGCCATCTCAGACTAATGAGAAAATGAATATAAAAACTGAATTCTAAAATTTACCAAAACTTTATTGGTTTCCTTTTCAGAAAATGTCCTATCTACCGGACGATAGTACAACAAAATACTAAAAATTGTGTGCATATATTTTTTCATTACTTATTTTTCTTATTCTACGCAGGAATAATATATAAAACTCGCCATGATTAATTTTTTATTAAATTTTGCCATTTAAAAAAAAATAAGTGGTAACAAGAAAAAAAATATGTGTCAAGCATAGACCATGAACACTTTCCAACACATTCGGAATATCGTTGAAAAAGAACTTCAACGTTCAACGTTTAATAAAGTAAAACATGGAAAGTAGACAAGTTGGAATTTCAATTTTTTCGTTGAGAATTGCAAGGTTTAAGGCAATCAAAAGTGGTTTCTGTGTAATGCTCAAAACAATAAGCAGTTGATCATTTTGCAGTCAACTATACTTCAAAACAATAACGTAGCGGAGAGATGCAGATGTGATAATTGTTCAGACAGCTTTAGAGAAATCTCAGCAATTACCACCAACCTTTGTTACTCGAGTTACAGACGTCCTGGTAACTCTAACTGACTTTCAAATCCAAAATAGGACATTTGAAAAGGAAAGTGCACATTGTTCCATCTCATTACAAAGTCAACACAATTCATGAAAACCTACATCCTTCTCGTCCATGCATTTAGCGGATGTGACACAACTAGCGCCGTATACAGCAAAAGTAAACTACTGCTTACGATGTCGATAGCTAGTAACGGTATCTTGAAGGAATGTGTTGACACTTTCAATACAACAAATGCCACGGCTGACGAAGTTAAAAAAGGGGTGATATCCTGTTCCTATATCTGTACGGAACTAAAGCAGAAAATCTCGAGCTTGAAACTCTTCGTTACAAATAGTACCAGGAGCCTTTGTAAAGGAATGTACTTCGAGTTGAAATACCTTCCAACTAGGAGAGATTCCTACTTCTTCTTTATTCCTGCTAGTGCTTCCCAACATTTATTTAAAGTCTACCATCAAATCCAATAGTGGCTTAGAAATAAATTGAAACCCGAACAGTGGGGATAAATACGTCAAGAGTGTGACTTATTTCCAGTTTGGACCTTCTGCCCCTCACGAAATAATCAAGCTGATATATTTTTCCTGCAAAGGTGATGGTTCGTGAGCCCAGTGAAGTTAAAAAAGTGGAATAACCTGTTCCCACTGTGTAAAATCTTTGAGGAAGTAGCCTGTTGCAACACATTGCTTTAAAAAAATATATATAGTGCAAACTCACTCGGTTTTGACAACTTCAAAGACACTGGAAAAGACGCAAAATTGTCTAATTTTGATGAATATTATTAATTCATAAGTTTAAAATGATTCAATATTATATAAAGGATATATTTTTGGACGTAAAATAAACATAATAAAGATGTGCTATCTCATAAAATGTATTTTAAATGGTATAAATACATGAAATAAATGCACTTATAAAATGCCTAACTTTGAATGTTTAAGGCCTCGAATGGGTATTTTAGCGAAACTGTATAAATATGCATACTTTATTATGTATGAGTTACAAATAATATGTTACAGAAACAATGTGGATATTTTAAATATACATATGTATTAAATGAACGTCTAAAAAAAATACAATTTTTCTGTGGGGATTGCGTCTTCTGGTTTATCTTAAATTTAGTTATAGCATAAAAATAAATTACTGAAAAAAAACGTCTCCCAAGCTACATTGTGATATAAATATATAGCAGAAAATAGCGCAACATTTGCAGTTAAAAGATACAAGATGCTGTAACTATTTCAACATTTAGACTATTTTTGCCTCTTAAGTAATTTCATTGTTTCCAAGTAAACGGGCGTGAGCTGTAAAACAAAGTTGGGGAAGAAATGGCAAATATTATTATGCTGATGTTGTATTGCATTACAAAAGAAAAAAGCACAATTTGGTACAATTTTTTTTCTTTTGCTTGTAAATTGTAAACATGACGCAAGAATTTTTTGGAACATGTTTCTGGCTTTGAAGACTGATGAATGGATACTTTGCTTTACATAAAGTGTAAAAGATACATTTAAAGTATATATAACTTTTTTTATGTATTAGTACTTGATTACAAGATATGAAATTATGATTTTTTCTGAAATTTTTGAGACAAATTTTATTTAAAAACATTAAATAAAAGCATTTTTTAGATTTTCTAATATAAACGTTTATATATATATATATATATATATATATATATATATATATATATATATATATATATATATATATATATATATATATATATATATATATATATATATATATATTTAAAGAAAAGTTAAGACAAAAATTCAGGAAACAATGGTGAAAAAATAAAATTTATTTTCAACATCTCTGATTTAAAAAATATAAAAATAATGTGACCTTAATTAACGAAATGAATTCGCTGCAGAATCATAATCGTTAGTTGAAACCTTCGTTAACCAAAATGTAATGCCTCATCCAATTTAAATGCGGCGCTGCGGTATTGTGGTAGCGCGAACGCAGGGCTCGGAAGTAGCGCGCTACAAGTAGCGAAACTACAGTAGCGGCTACTTTTTCCAGTAGTTGGTAGTGTAGCGCGCTACATTAAAAAAAAGTGTAGTGTAGCGAGTAGCGCGATGCAAAATATCAGTAGTTTGTAGCGAGCATCGGTGCTACTTTTCACGCTACTTTATAAGGGAGGAAAAAAGTGCAAATCTTCAATTCACGTGACGTGATCATAACTCCTTTCTTTTGTGCTAGACCAACATTGTGCGAAATATGTTCTCTGCAACATTTTGCGAACGTCAGCGACAAATCTCAGTTGCAGTGTCATATATAACGCCTTAGATGACGGGCACGGTGACAAATTAACTGTCATTTTCACAGTTTGGGTATCAGAACTTCGTTTTTTGTTTTATAAATCCATAGAAATCTTCTCAATGTAATGTATTTTTATACGACTACGATGGTTTTTTAAAAAAAACGTAGTCGGCTTGCATGTTAAGTCTTTATCGGACTAATTCTTCTCCCTTTTGCCTCCCACCCCCAGCAAGCAAAGAAATGTAAAATCTTTATTATAAAAAAAAAAGAAAAAGAAAAAGAAGGGATTTATCTAAACATAAATCATCTAAATTATCCCTAACCTCTCAAATTCACGCTTCCTCCTAGTAGAATACAAAAGAGTTTAAAATATTTTTAAATCTTTACTTTTATACAAAAATAAAATCTTTCGCTCCATTTATTGCTCTCTAATGACAATAAATAAGAATTATTTCCTTGTCCCCAAATTTTACGCTTCCGTTTTTGCCCCTCCTCCAGCATACAGTTTCAAATATTTAAAACTCTTTATTTAAAAAAAAATGGCCACATTCGTTTCTTCCTTAAAATAATACTATA
Source organism: Maratus michaelseni (assembly GCA_963931845.1). NCBI lineage: Eukaryota > Metazoa > Arthropoda > Arachnida > Araneae > Salticidae > Maratus > Maratus michaelseni. Next base: position 334,085,879 of record OZ007590.1, on the reverse strand, counting down.
AGTAACAATCTAAATTGTCCCATAACCTCCCATAATTTACTCCCCCCCCCTCCCCCAGCATAGAAATAAATCTAAAATCTTTAAGTTATTTATATATATATATATATATATATATATATATATATATATATAAAACTTTAAGTAAAATTTAACCATTGAAACATAAGAAACTGACCACATACACTGAAATCCCGATACCAAAGAGCCCTGTCAATTTACAAATTAAAATTGTAGTCCTAATAAATGTAACATTATTAATTCAAATTAAGAAGAAGAAGAAAAAAAATTAAATAAATAGAAAATAAGGAATGAAATATAAACCACACGAGTATATACACAAATAAAAGCTTATAAAGTAATTTACTTTTTCAAGGGCAAGAAAATCACATTTATAAGCAAAGAACGATTGTTTTCTGTATATGACACCAGCTTTTGCTAAATATAGTGCCATATCTCGCCCGAACAATCGCTGAAACAATATTGAATAACAAGACCTTTACAATGGAATATTATAAATTATACATACAATTTGAAAAGGAGTGTGAAAAAGAATTAAAAAAATTAAAATATATATATATATATATTACTTATATTAATAATATCCCAAGATATTTAGTATATTGTGAGCACATGTACAAAGTTGTATCCAAAAGAAGAGGTTAAATTCACAGTTAAATAGAGAATCCTTCAGATCATAAATTGTAACCTACAGTTAGTTATTTTTATTTAACTAAATAGATTACAACATTTTAAAAAATGTAGAAAAAAAAATTATGATATACATATAAATAAAAACCATTAATTATTTAATTTTAATTTTAATTTAATAAATTAAAATATATAATATTACTTGATAATTTGAAAGTATTTCATAGATATTATTACCTCCATACTAAATTTCCAAGTTTTAATATTTTAAATAAGCTATACCACTGCCATCTATTGTAATAATATTAGACTATTTTAGCATACTATCAAATACATTATATAATTTACTTTTGCTGCTGACATCTGGTGTACAGATATTCTACTAAAACTTTAATATTGTATGTATAATTACTTATTTGCAGCTGTAATGTAGTGTAAATATATTAATTTTACTAGTTAATATTAATGATATATATAGAGAATAAGAGTTACTAGTATAATATAATTTCTATTTTAACTAACCCATTTAAAATATATCTTAATTTAACCCAAACATTAATGTAGAATCCATATGATGCTTTCATTTTATAAATTAGTATTATACTTAGAAATAACATAGATTATTCAATATGGCAATGCACTTATTATAATTTAAATCCAGCTATTTAAATAATATCTACTCTGAAAAAAAAATATAAAAAACATAAATATTAATTAAATTAAATGATCTAATATTAAAATAAAATAAATAATATAAAACTAAGAGATATGTTTATTAGTGTACTATATTTAATAAATATTTAATATTTACTAAAATTAAATATGTTTAACATATTAATATTATATTGTATTGATTAACCCATTGTAACATCCTTGATAATTTTAACTTTTGTTACAACCCCAATAATATTAACTCCATATAATCATAACAACAATTATAGAATTCGCCCACATGTAAATTTTAATTTATGAATGACTTTTAACTAAGATGATCCTATGCAGCACATGCTCTTAATATGAGTTATAATTTAGCTAAATATATCAACAGTCAAAAGTTGAAAATTATCGTTAATATTTTTTAAAATATGAATGACATTAAACTAGGATAATCCTATGCAGCAACGCACACAATAGGATTCATAGTTTAGCCAAATATATCAACAATCAAAAGTTGATTATCATTTTTATCAAGGAGATTTTAACAAAAAAAAAAAAAAAAAAATACAGACATTTAACCCAAATTAAATCTATATTTATATGTGTAAAATTGATTTAACTAAATAGTAAGGATATCCATAAACTTGTGCAATTTGAAGGATATGTTTTAAATTTTGATTTTTAAAGTTATTTGAACAAAGATTATTAATTCTATGTGCGAAATTTAGTAAAATATTTACAAATACTGATTTATGTATACATGACAAATAGTTAGTAAATAAGTTAACCTTAAAAGTAAAATCATTTCGCTTGTCATAAATGTCAAACAAAAGTTTATTATCTTTAAGAATTATCTTAAGATCAAGAAAATTAATTTCATTATTTGCCATAACATTGAAACTATAAGTAAAATTTTTATGATATTTTATAGGTAATAAATAATTTGAATTACTATTAAAATAGAAGACAATAATGTCATCTATATAACGGTATATTTTACAATTAGCAATATTAGAGTTACGTTCATAATAATATAAATACAATTCTGCAAGAATTGAAGAAACAATGCCACCTTGAGGGAGTCCACAGCTTTGTATATATATAGTATCATTAAAAACAATATAATTATAATGGAGAATAAATTTAGTTAATGTTTTAAAGTAATTTAACGAAATTTTATTTTTTAATTTAATAGAATCCTTGTATTCCTTATATAATAAATTTACTATCTTGAACATATCGTTAATATCAATGTTATTAAATAAGTCATTAAAATCAAACGTCTTCATGTATTTTATGTTATTTAAATTTTTAATATTATTGACAAGTTGAAAACTATTTTTTATGCTATACAAATTATCTTTTTGTTTTGTAAGTTCAAACAATTTAGTGAGAATAGTTAATAAAAATTTGCTTGCATTATTGTTATAAGTATTACAACCGATTGTTACAGTTCTAAATTTTAAAGGAGTTTTGTGGAATTTAGGTATAACAACAATGTATGGATAATTAAAGTTATAGTTTTTAATTTTTAGTAATTTATAAAATTGAAATATATGTCGATTATTAATGATTTTATCTAGATTAGTTATTTTAAAATTTAAATTTGTATTTATAGCTTTAGTTATTAACTGCGAATAATAATATTTGCAGATGAAAGCATAATTGTTTGGTGATTTATCAACATATGTAATAATAAATTTGTTTTGTAAATTCGTTATTTCACTATTTAGTTGTTTAAAATTAAAATTATATATGTCCAAATTCCTATGAAGTTCAGCATTTAAATTACTTAAAACATTTAATTTCCATTCATTAAAAAATTCAAGAGGTTTATTATAATCTATTGATATTTTATATATAAAAAGGTCAAGATCCAGATTAAATTGTTTTAAAATAGAAAAAATTGTATAACATGAAGGTAATCGAAATTTAGTCCCATTAGTCATAAGATTACGCAAGTAATCATTCTCTACAATATTAATATCCCCTGTAATAATGTGACCATGTACCTTATCTACATAATTGCTATAATTAGGATTATTACATAAGCAAGGAGGTTTATCATTTGATGTTAGAAATTTTGCAAATTTATTGTAATTGAAAATCCTACGTCCTAATGTAACATTGTATTTGTATGATTTATGTATTGTAAAATTTTTTATGGGGAATTTGTTCTCAATGTTATTAATTACATTGTGTATATTTATTTTATTAAGTACAATATTGGAAAAAGTAATTATAAGTAGAGTGTTGTTAGTTTTTTTGTAAGTGTTTTTTGAAATTTTTACATTAAGTTGATTAATTCTAAATAATAAAAGATCAAAATAAACATCACTAAAATGTGGCGATAGATTTAATGATAAAAAAACTTTATAATACTTGTTAAGATTTTTCTTTTTGATCGAAAAAATATTTTTCCTAATATCAAGCCATTTGTAAGAATTATTGAATTCATATTCCAAATTAGATAATTGCCGTTCAATATCATTACTAGAGATATACTGTGAACTATTACAATTTTTACCCCTTTTTGTACGTGTAGTTTTTGTATTTGCTGTATGATTTAATATAGCATAAGTGCTACTGTAATGTTCATGTTTAGTAGTATTAGTATAAACAAGGTTTGTACGATTAAATAATTTAGAATTAAGACCATAAGGATATAATGAGTTACGAGATTTGATAAAAATTGATTCATAAAGTAGTCTATCAGTGAAATTTTTGTGCATACTTAAGATTTTTATTGTAATATCTTTAAAGTCATGTTGTCTAAAGTGCATGTGCTCAACATTTATAGAATTATTTTTAATAATATCCTGTCTATGTTGATTGATTCTGTAGTGCAATGGATTACATGATTGACCAATATATTCCATCTTACAAATATTGCAGTTTATCGAATAAATAATGTTGTAAGCTTTACAGAAAAATACATTAATTTTAGCGTTAGAACTATTTACAATTTGTAATGGATCTGCATGTGGGCATGTTAAGCAACGTGGTGACGAACATTTTTTGAATTTGAGTTTCACTTTGGGACAATAAGACAGGTAACTGTTTGACGATCCAAAGAAATCCCTGTCAATTTCCAAGTACCGAGCATTAGACCTAATATAATTATTATCGCCTAAATTGCCAGTCGCTAAATCTTTTTAATTATTACTGACCATATTGAGATTTTTATATCATAAATAAAATTTGACAATGTTTAAATATACATAATATAAAATTGTATAAAAATATGATTATGTAATACATAATGCTACAAATTTATTAGTTGATTTCTAGGTTAATTAGTACGAATATTCATTACAAATTTATCATTTTACTTCTACGATAATTAATACCAATAATTAAAAATTCAAAAAATAAATAAAATTCTATGTTAATTACCAATAATCGTAAATTTAAATAATAAAATAAAAATTATAATAATAATAATAAAAATACAAAACCTGGATTACAAAAATTATAATTTATGTACAATATTTACATAGAAGAAAAAATGTCCCACCATAACTAGTATAAAATACCTTAGTACATATTTAAAATTTTTAACAATAGAAGCCCTTACAGAATATACAAACCAGATAGTTCAATATGCAAAATGACCAAACTCTTCTGACCTAAACAAAAGCAATGCAAACGGCCAAATCAACATGTTATTTCAATAGCAAAAATACAAAAAGTTAAGAATGCAGCAACTTAAAATGATGGTAATGAAAATAAAATCTTCTGCCCTAAATAGTGCTCTGTGGTGACGATGAATAATCAGTATTATAAATTAACACCCTTCTCCTAAACTCTCCGCCACCTCGCCGTATACAAAATTTAAAACTCTTTTTTTTTTTTTTTAAGTTCCGTTTTCTTTGCTGTCTGGTAACATTAAATAAATAATCAATCATCTAAAATATTCCCCTTCGAACAAAATTTCTTATCGCTAATTAAAAAAATATACATATTCGAAAAAGCATAGAAAAAGAACAAGTACACCATTTTATTATGAAAAGTGCACTAGGAAGGAATGATTTCTGCCTTCAAACAAAGTAGTATAGAACTGCCCTGGTCGGCATATAATGAATATTTTGAAGTTATAGAACAACAAGAAAGTGGTAATTATTCTGTAACATGTAAACTTTGTCCAATGAATAAGAAGTTATCAGTATCAAAATCATCTGCTTACAACTTGAAGTTGAACATAGAGGTTGTTGTTGTTGTTGTTGTAGTGGGGCCCAGTTCATGGGATGAGTTAGCATTTTCTTTATTAATAATAATTACTGGATCGCATCTCGCACCGAATATTTAAATCGTTATTCACTAAAATTTATAAATCATTAAAAAGAGATTTTCGAATTAAGATCCCTGGTTCAGAAAATATTCTTATCAAACTGTTTATTACCGCAAAAAATCATTTTATTAATACGTCTTTTGATCGTTGTGAAATATTTGTCCAATGTATGCATACAAATTAATTTACAGCATACTTCTTTTTGAAGATTCCAATAAATAAAACAAAGGTGGTTGGAAATTAAAAAATGTTATTTTAAAAAAATGCCTAAGAATGCTTAATTTTTTTTTATGGCTATTTATTTTTACTTTAGCTGCACAGGTTTTTTATAGCTAAAATAATTGATTTATAAGGTTTTATATTTGATTTGATATTGGTTAGCTTGGTGTTTTAATGAAATATCTTTATGTTTGTCTACAGAATGAATCTAAAGCCCAGTATGTTGAAATTCGGGTTTTCAAAGAGAAACAAACAAAAAGAGATAAAAAAGAAAATAAAAGCTAGGATTTAACTTATGCAAGTCTATATGGATCTTGTTCAATTTTTAAATTGCGTTCAGGAGCTATATATAAATTGTAAGGAAATAGGACTATTTAGCTCTATTTTAAAAAAATAATGTATATTCAAATTTACCAAGGGCTATTCGCTCTTAAGGTTGTTCTCAAATCCAAACTGGCTACTTTATGAGATATTCATTAATTCATTTTTGTTCGGAAACGCATGGAAATGCAGGTGTTCTTATTCGAAACTTTGTAACCGAAAGACGTTTTCCACTATTCTTTATTTTATTTTATTGGTAAAGACAGATGATTTTTCAGAAAACACTGTCAAAGTCAGCATTTTCAACCACATTTCCGACGCCGCAGCAGTGGAAAGGGAAAAAAACGTGACACGAATCGCTTATAACAGGATAAATAATTTATTTATCAAAAAATGAAAAACTCATTTCGATTCCAAATCGCTTCAATAGTCAGACCTGCCAATTTCATGCCTCTGTGTTTAAAAATGAGTCAGATAATGTATCAGAAAGTTTCGCGTTGTTGAGCAAAGAATTTGAGAACCACCTTAAGCGTCACTGTGCTATATCACTCTCATAAATTTGTAAGATTATTACAATTTTTGCTTTCAAATTTCCTCTTTTTAACACTTTCCAACATAATTAAAAAGTTTCTATGAATTTGCTTTGTCTGTCTGTCCGTACTCTAATTCTCGTAAATATACTCGGATTGCCATGAAAGTTTTATATTTTATAGAAGTTTACCATAGAATGTTCAGTATTGAAAATGAAATATGTAATATCATTTATATCTCGCTTTCAGGGACATTCAAAAGAATTCTGTTACATTATGGTCTATGGAGAAAAATCGTTTGCGGTGTATTTAATTAGCGATGATAACTAAAGTAGCGAAAAGTAGCGGAGTAGTGACTACTTTTGAAAAGTAGTTTGTAGTCGCTACTTTTTACAACAAGTAGTTGTAGTTGTAGTTAACTACATTTTTCATAAAGTAATTGTAGTTGTAGTTCGCTACAAACAAAAAGTAGTTTTTACGACCCCTGCGTGAACGTCTCATAAATCATTCGTTAGTTCAGTCAAAATGTTTCCGAAAATCCGCGCCAGCAAAAGAAACTTCGTTTTGATAAATGCTACTTTAAATCTCGAAAATATATTGATTGGTGAGGTTTCTAAAATATAATAAGCTACCTAATTGAATTTATATTAATATAATATTAACAGAAAAACTGATTAATATACTGTAAAAACAACTCGAAAACTTTTCCGCTGTCTAATTGAATTTATATATACAAGAGTAATAATATAATATTAACTGAGAAAACTGATTAATATACTGTAAAAACAACTCGAAAACTTTCCCGAAAATCCGCGAAAACAAAAGAAACTTTGGTTTTATAAAAACATCTTTAAATCTCGAAAATATATTGATTGGTGAGGTTTCTAAAGATAATAAGTTGCCTAATTGAATTATATATGTAATAATAATTCAAAACAATAATACAATATTAACTGAGAAAACTGATTAAAAAACTACAAAACAACTCGAAAACGTTTCCGAAAATCGGCGACAGCAAAAGAAACTTTGGTTTTACAAATGCGTCTTTAAATCTCAAAAATCTATTCATTGGTGATGTTTCTAAGATAATAAGCTGCCTAATTGAATTTATATATGAAAGAGTAATAAAATAATATTAACTGGGAAAACTGATTAATATACTGCAAAAACAACTTGAAAACGTTTCCGAAAATTCGCAACAGCAAAAAAAAAAAAAAAAAAAAAAAAAAAAAAAAACTTTGTTTTTATAAATGCTTTTTTAATTCTTGAAAATATATTGGTTGCAGATGTTTCTAAAGATAAAGAACCCTTTTCGGAATCGTGAGGGACTCGGAAAATGTTTGTGGTTATAATATATTTTGTTAGATTAAGAAGCATTTGTCTTTTTTTACAGGGTGCATTCGCCGAGCTATCTATATTATACAGGACAAGCGTGTCCAAGCGTAACGCTGATATCATTTTGCGAATGGCAACACTTGACAATGAAATTTCGGTTTTGCGATTTTTGCTACTGCATTTCTAAACATTGCATACTTTTAATTTTTACACTAAAAATTACTTTCAAATTCAGTTTGAAAACTGTATCGCAATTGACTCATTTATTGTAGCATTTACATTAAATTTCAAGCATGATTTTTAAATCATCTCTATCGCTTGCAGACGATTACAAAGTATTAAACCGTTTGCACTTTAAAGAATATAAAAAGTTCAGAATTTGTTTCCAGCAAATATTTCATAACAAAATTAAAATTTATTAAGTAATAAATAAAATAGTATAAATAAAGCACAAATTTAACAGACATGTGATCGGAAATAGCGCTTAAAACTTCTGAAACTATCAGAATTTAAAAAAAAAACTGTTCTAGATAACGAATTTTTAGCGATTTCTTTGGCTATTAACTTCTGGCACGAGTCAATTCAAATGTTATTATATTTCAAATAACGTGGAGAGTCAAAATACGTCCATTAGAATTAACTTTTAAATATACACTAAAACACATTTATTTTGCTTAAAAGACGTCAAACATAAACATTAAAGATGTTATGTATGTACACAATTTCTGGCACGAGGTCAATACAAAATTACCGCTTTTAATATATTTCAAGATTTTATTTGAATATATAATTGACATATTTCATATAAAATGGTCTTTGGTGTTTGTTGTTAGGGGCAATCTAAAAGAAAAAATGTAAAAAAAATGTATTAAAGTTTACACTATAAAAATAAATGGTTTTCACCTATATTCTCTATCCCGGGAAGCCCGGGTTGGATGTCCTAGTTACTGTAGTAGCAATTTTGAAATCTTTCTGCCACGATTAACAGCATTTAATTATGGAAATTCTTCATGTAATTCAAATTATGTAAAAAAGTAATAAAGATCAGTATAAATACTAAATATTTATAAAATAATGTAATGAAAAAATAATTTTTAATGTGTATTTCTGACATTTTTCAACTAAATTTTAAAACAATCTTATTTAACGCATACAATTGATTACTAAATACATATTGATAAAAAAAATTCATAATTAAAAAATATATGTAATAATTTTAGCTGCAAAACAATTTTTTTTTGTTTCATATTGAAATATAAATGAAATCGCCCGTTATTACTTTTAAGGTTTGTATCTGGTCCGTAACAAATATATGCACCTACGTATCAATACTTTATGTATTATCAAATTGTGGTTCAGAAAAGCACTAAGTTAAATTCCTTTAGGTCGGAAAGCTGAATCACGTTACCATGACAACAATGACGCAATGAACTGCCAGGCGAAGCAAAACCGTTCGACTGCAACAGATGTTTTTGGAACAAAATATCCAGTCCCGTAAATTATGATAGTAATACTTGATATTCTTGTGCTATATCATACGCCTATTTTTGGATGAATAACAAAAGATGATGCATATATTTTAGACATTTCTTTTGCAGCCTTTTCTAAACTGAAACGAAATAATATACATTATATACACTGCATAGCTGTCAAACTGCCAATTACAAAAAACAAAACAAAAAAAAAAAAACAGAATTTTAACCAGAACAATTAATAATTGTTTCTTTTTTCTCTGTGGTTATTGATTAATTTCTTTTATTTAGTTAACTTTCTAAATTTATTTGACTTTTAAAAAAATAAACGGTAGCGTGACAGCTACGATACTACAATCTGTAATTTTGCTTTTCATACATATTGCAAGTATAATAAAAAAAACCTCGGTAGTTCGAATGTCCGGATAAACCAAACCGAAATTGAGTTGAAATTTTTCCAAAAGAATAGAAAAAGAAAAGAAAAGAAAAGAAAAAGAAAAGAAAAGAAAAAGAAAAGGAAAAGAAATAAGGCTTCGAAAAGAGATAAGTAACAGAAAATAATAAAAACTGAAAATATTTTAGCAAGAATGTTATTGTATTACCTTGACAGGAATAGAAAGAAACATTGTTATCATATTGAAACATTTTAACAAGTGATTAATTAATCCATACCCTTAATGATTGTCTGATGACGATTTATTTTTAAATTTGCCTTACGAATTTCTGTTTATCTGCATAATTAAGTGATATTAAGCCAACATCTCATGTACATAACATCAGTTAGTGATGTTCTCAAAACTGCAGTCTGCTTCATCAGATATTTTAGGATAAGAGTCAACATAAGGTTTGGAATTGGGAGTTACTGTCTTAATATTGCCTGAAAAATAATAGATCAATAGCTATTCAATAATTTCAAATCTCTTTCGTCGTTTTGCTTTCTTTTTTCTTTTTTTTTTCCTTTTTTTTTTCCTTTTTAGCAGAATAAAGATAATACGAAATGTTGCTAATCCGAACAGGCAATGGACACAATTAGTTTCGATTTTTGCGCTTTATTCTACTTGATATTCTGATATGTGGATGCATGAAATAAAAAAGCATGGCGGATTTTAGAGATGTAATTTTGTCCATGCATTCTAAAATAAAATGAAATAATATTACAATCTATAATTTCACTTTTTATACGTATCATGAAGAGACGTAGGAAAGGGAGAGGCTCGTGGAGCTCAATCTCCACCATCCCACCATCACCACCCATTCAAATGATGACGCTATTAATATTCAAACAGGCTGTTTTAAGAACTACTACTTACTGTCTTCGGTAATTAATAATTGATCCATTAAATAATAACTCTTTTTCGTAAAAAAATACTACAAATGTTGATTACATATATAAGTAGTATATAAGTAACATATAAGTAGTATATAAGTACATATATAAGTAAATCTGCTGATTTGAAACCTCAACGTCAAAACTAAAAGTCGTATTTTTAGTTTGAACTCACTTTAATATTTGAATTTAACACTTGATCATTTAATATTTTAAACTTTTCAATTCACAGTTTAATTTTTTCCCTTGTAGTACTATTGTAGGTAAGATTTCAAGTCGTTTTAGGAACATTTAACGATTTTAACGGAAATGCATTTACATATACGTTTACATAATATTCCACGAGTCATTTTTCAGTGTAAAAATGTACCATACCAAATACTTTTTTTTTTTTTTTTTTGCATTATGATATTTAAGCCTCCACACCTTGAAAATCCCCATTGTCTCATAATTCTCTAAAATTCAGTATTTTAAATCGTCTATCTAAATTAATTAAAATTTTAATTTCGTGATAACGGCATTAATACTCAAAATTTTAATTTCGTGATAACGGCATTAATAATCAAAATTTTAATTTCGTGATAACGACATTAATAATTAGCTGGAAAAATAATTATCGTCATAAAAATATATTTAATCGTTGATAATGGTAAATATTCATTTTTTTGAAAATCCCTACTGAACTTCTCCCATAATTTTTTAATTGCTACATGAATAGACTCATGAAAAAAATAATTGATATTCCTGTCTATAGCATTCACCTAATTTAGAACAAATGAAAATGTATAACAAAATACGATACAGTAAACTGTGTCTAAGACGGAATCTATCCGGACAGAGAAAATATTTCATCATAGATAGTATTTCGCATTGTTAAAATTTATTCTATGCCGATTGATTTTTCGGGATTTGAAAAAAAATCTTTTCACAGTTAGACAGATTTCCATATCATGTAGAGTCCGTTTTATACAGTGTTACTGTTCATAAATTTTAGAGATATTAATTTTATCAGGCTTTCTAAATAAAAACAATCAATATTACACATATAGAGCACATATAGAGCACTCTATAACTGCAATACCATATTTTAGTTGATATCAAACTAATAATTCTTGTATAGGAAAACTGCAGATATTAAGAACAAAATTTTAAGGGAACTTAAAAACTAGATTTCGAAGAAACTATTTCAAAATACTACAGTATTTCCAAATTATTCACGAAATATCGCCAAATATACATATTGTTTCTTATCTAAACGGATTGTGTGAAAACTGTATTTGTAAAGCTGTACAAAATTCATAATTATTTTCCATATAAGATAATATTTAAAAAATAATGATAAATTCTATTTATGAATATTTTTCCTCTTGATTCTTGTGGTAATTTGAATGTGTATATTATATGATCCCATTCTTTCCATTTGTCAAATGTACAGTTGTTGAAAAAAGTATTCGCGTAAATTATACCCGAAATAGTATGAATTTATATATTTTTTTTCTTTTCTAGATGTATTGTGCGAAAAATGAATTTGTAAAGATATATAAAAATACACTTGGTCAAAAAAGGAAAAAAAATGAGCTTCCATAAATGTTTCTATGCGTAGAAAAAGGGGAGGCTCATGGAGCTCAAGCCTTCCGCATTCAAATGATGACGCTTTTAGTAAACAAAAAGGACTGTTTTAAAGACTGCTACTTTCTACATTTCACGTTTAATAATTAATCCATGAAATAATATCTCTTTACATCAAAACATACTATAAATATTACATTTATAAGTAGTAAATCTGCAGATTAGGAAACTCAACTTCAGTTCTATAAGTCGTATTTTTAATTTTAATTAATTTTAATATTTGAATTTAATATTTTATTTAATATTTGATCTTAATTATACATTTTACCAATTTTTTTCAGACATTACTTATAAAGGAGCATGGTCAAAAATTTTCATTAAAAACGTCCTTCATTTAAAAAAATTAAAAACAGTCTCCAATAAAAACTTCTACCACCTAACAAAAGCGCTTTCACCCCCCGCCAGGGCATCATCAGTTATGATCTCTAACCAACTTCCTCTCCATTATATAGATGACTGGTGGCTGAAGAACGGGTGAACACCTATTTTTAATAATATTTGATCATTTAATATTTGAATTTCAATCCGCAGTTTAATTTTTTTTCCCTTGTGGTATTTCTATACTTAAGATTTCCAGTCTTTCAGGAGCACTTAACACTTGTATTAGAAAATATGTTTACACACTCTGATATTCCAATATTTTTGTTCTGTGAAAATATTTTACCATACCAAATTTTTTTTATCAAATTATGATATTTAAGGGGGTCTGTCTCCACACCTGAAAAGCCTCATTGTCTCATAGTTCTCTGAAATTCAGTATTTTAAATCGTCTAGATAAAATTATGAAATTTTTATTTTCATGATTACGGCATTAAAAATTAGCTTGAACAATAATTATCCTAAAAAAATTTTTACTAATCATTGATAAGGCTAAATATTCAATTTATTTGAAAAATACTACTGAACCTCTCCCATAAATTTTAATTTGTTAAGTCACTGGTATCATGGAATAAATACTCTTGTCCATAGAATCCACCTAATTTAGAACAAATGAAATTGTATAGTAAAATACTATGCAGTAAAACACTCTTTAAGGAGGAATCGATCAGGACTGTGAAAATTTATTTTGAATTATTTTGGAAGGTATAATAAACTACAAATATCGAAAAATATTTATTAAAAATAATTTGTGCAAAAATTTTACTATTAGACATGGCTCAACTTCTTCACTGTCATTAAACTTGTGCAACATTTTACACCACTTCTTACTTTTGTACCTCCCTGATTGGTTGAATTGGAGAGTGTCAGTTTTGCTGCAAAATAGTAAAATGTGAGTTATGCATCAAAACGAGATTTTCAGCATTTTATTTCAAACTTAATGTGTTTTTTATGGTCCAAGTTACTAGTACAGTCCGATTCGCTTTAAAAAGACGAACACGGTGGTATGCATAACTGAATGCCTTAAAAAAGTGGATAATGTGACTTTTGCATCTGCACCATTCATTTTTTTTTTTTTTTAATAATATTACGAAATGTTATTAAATAAGATTTTCGAAATATTCTCAAAAAGGATACTCAAAAATAAGAAAATTTATAATGAAAGTTAAAAGCCTTTACAAATTCAAACTAAATGCACTACAAAATTATATGCCAACTAACAAAAATATTCTTGAAAAATAAAATTATGCGCAGTATAATAATGAAAAACATTCATAACTTTCGCCTTTTACGAGAAAATTTGTTTATGGAGGCATTTTTAAGCTAATTACTATCATTTACTTGTTAAAACTCATTAAGGTCCCATCAACTCTGAAAGGATAAAACAAATGCAAATACTAATTAATATCAAGTAAGCTCCATGTAAAAAAGCATAACAACATTAACTCCGTTGTTTTCAAAAGTTGACATAAAAACCAGTTTAATTTGGCAGCCCATTAAGTTTATTAAGATTCACCTTCGCAAGTTCATTCCGTTGGTTGACAATCAGAGTTCTTTAATTTTTATGTCATTTATATTATTAGTTAGAAGGATAATTATTGTACATAATTTTATGAACACTCTTTATGAAACATTTCCTTAATTTTTTTAAACTAGTTGTTGCCGTCGTATAAATGAATTTTATGTGCTAAATAAAATATCTGTTTTATTTATTTTTAATTTGTTCGAATTAACGATGTGTTGAAAAAACTAAATAAAATTATAATAATGGTACATTTATAGTTTGATTGTGATAATAGTTTGATTTTGGAGTCAAAACAAAGGAGTTAAGTTTTCTTTGAAAGATTCTGAAACCGCTATTCATTTATGAAATCTGATGCTAAATGTGAAATAAAAATAAATTATCTATCAGTAAGACACTTTTTTTCTTGTTCGCTCGGATTTACCTTTTTAGCTAAAAAACTAGTATTTCCATATAGTGAGAAATGAGTTATTTGATCTTATATATGTGAAAAGTTGGATTGACAGCTTGCATACAATACAGTCGAGCATATCCTTTCAAATAAAAGTATGCAAAATATAACAACGGACACTATACATAATTTCCACCATTTACAAGAGAATCTATTTATGTAGGCATTTCTTAATCTAACTACAATCATTTGCTTGTTTAAACGCATTAAGGCATCCTCAACTCTAAAAGGATAAAACTGATGCAACTACTGGCAACTCTCACGCCATCCGTTATTCCCTTTACTTTAAAAGGTTTTTACCTGTTTTAATCTGTTATTTTCATGGCATGTTTTTGACATAGATTCCGTAGTTGACTAGCGTTGCACTCATAGACCAGGCTTTACCTTTAAACTACATTATTGTATTCGGATTCCGTATCTATAGTGTTCAGCTTTAAAAACGAAATATTGAATCAAATCAAATATTATTAATTTTTAAAATCACCTAATTATATCTGCGCTACATTGTATTAACACAGAAAGCCAAAAAAATAGTTTTTACTGCAAACACGAGGGGGTTATTTTCCAAAACTGTGGCTCGTGCATTATGAGTTTTGCATTTAACAACAACAGACAAAATCAATTTGGTCAATTTTCCTACGTCTGTTCGTTCATACATTTGGCAATGACACTGTCTCCGTTGGAGAATTGAATTTCTGTTCAAGAAACAAATAACAAATTTACTCGAAAGTCTTGGTCGATAACCGAAATTTTCGACAATTGGGCGTTCTAAACCCGAGATTTTACTGTAATTTCAAATTGCTTTTATTCTTTTTCTACATTTACATATTTTTCAAAACATACTTACATGCATGAAAAGAGTATTAAAATAGTATGAAATTCACATGTTATCTGAACAACTAAGAGAATTCTTTAGTATCTAAATCATGTTTCCTGTTTTCATCCAGATCTGTTTTACCGGAAAATATTAAATACTAATTATAAAAAACTTCCAGCTGTTTGCATTGAGTTTTTTAAATGATATAAATATTAGATTTGTTGAACCTGGTTGCGTTTTGGTTAAGTATTGGTGTTAATTATGTTGCGTTCTCCATAATAATTATCATTCTGATAAACATCATTATCTTAGAGAATACAAAGTCTTTATGAGCTTAAACAAACAAATTACAGTAAATTGTTTGATTTTTTTTTTTCATGTCTCCAACTTTGATATTTCTTTTTTAATCTGCTTAAAAAAGTATGCTTTCTTTATAAAATAAAATGTGTAAATATTTTAAATACATATAAATTTTCCTACATAAAAAAATCTTATAAGGAATATTTCGTAACTAATCTTAATATGATCTTAATATTAATTAATTTATATTTATTTTATACAGTACTAATAATAATAGAAATTTTCAAAATTTTCAAAAACATTTTTAAAAATGCTGTAACTTTTAATTATATAAAAAAAACAATGCTATGAATTAGTACTAAAATTCATTTAGCACAATCGATAACCATTGAGCAACAGTAGGTTAATCACTACATCTCCAATAGCCTCAAAATAATACCTAAAACGTAACATAATTTTTTCAGGTTCAGAATAGATAAAGAAAAAACAAGAATGTATTTAGATGACATTTCAGAACAAAACTTTATCTACACTAAAATTTTGTAACTTGTTAATAAAAGGCCTGATAGTAACAAATTACCAAAAAAATTATATATATACTAGCAAGCTATGCCCGCTACGCTGGTCAATTTCTCTTAACGAACCTTTAATCAAACAAAATATTGACATTTCATAATTCACTTTTATATTCAAACAGAATAATAAGGATACTATAATTTGTGACTCGTGCTATAGCCAATATACACGTCAGGACACGTCGCCCTTATCATTATCTTTTTACGCGTGAAGGTTTCGCTATGGTACTCTATTGTGAAATTTGGTAATTTTAGAAATTCAATAGTTGAAAAATTGCAGAATCATTAGATCATTTTTCTTTAGAAATTGTTCTTAGAGCGCATTTAGATCTTATAAATAACAATCATGCCGAACTTGAAGTTTCTAGCTCCTTCAGCATCGCAAAAATCGCAATTTTAGAACGTTTTTCGCTTCTGCACCCCCCTCGGGGTAGTGGCACCGACATAAAATATAGTCTATGTTGGAGCAGGGATTGTCACCATCCATTTGCCACCATCACTTTTGAAATCGCTTTAGTAGTTCCAGACATTCCATACAAATTGTAATTTAGAATGTTTTTAGAAAATTTTTTGCTTATTTCAGCCTTTTAAATTTCGAATTTTTTTAGACTTTGTTCTTATAGAGCATTTAAATCTTGTAAGTAACGACCATACAAAATGTCAAGTTCCTAACTCCTTCATTATTGAAAATATCATACTTTTGGAACGTTTTTCGCTCCTGCACCCTCTGCGGGCAGTGGCACCGACAAAAAATTTAGCATATGTTGGAGCAGGGACTGTCACCATCCATTTGCCACCATCACTTTTGAAATCGGTTCTGTAGTTTCAGAGATTCCATAGAAATTGTAATTTAGAATGTTTTTAGAACGCTTCTTCCTCATCTCACCCTTTTAAATTGCGAATGTTTTTATAATTTGTTCTTAGAGAGCATTTACATCTTATAAGTAACTACCATACCAAATTTGATGTTTCTATCTCCTTCAGTACACAAAAAATCGAAAATTTAGAACGTTTTTCGCTCTTGCACCCCCCTGGGGGTGGTGGCACCGACATAAAATATAGCCTATGTTGGAGCAGGGATTGTCACCATTAATTTGCCACCATCACTTTTAAAATCGCTTCAGTGGTTCCAGAGATTACCCCCTACAAACAAACAAACAAACAAACAAACAATCTTTACTACTTTATATATTAGTATAGATAAGGGGGAATTAGCCCCTTGTTCCCCCCCTTTATACTTAACCAATCAATCCCGAAAACTAATCAGAGATGCGCCTTAACACAGTGAACCTATAAATAAAATTTGAAGGAAATAGGATAATTCTGCATGAAAAACCCATTTACATAGATTAAGGGGGGTATTAGCCCCCCGTTCCCCCCCTTTATACTTAATCAATCAATCCCGAAAACTAATCAGGGAAGCGTCTTAACCCAATGAATCTATAAACAAATTTTGAAGCAAATAGAATAATTCTGCATGAAAAACCCATTTATATAAATTAAAGGGGGGATTATCCCCCCGTTCCCCCCCCCCTTTATACTTAACCAATCAATCCCGAAAACTAATCAGGGAAGCGCCTTAACACAGTGAACCTATAAACAAAATTTGAAGGAAAACGGAATAATTCTGCATGAAAAACCCATTTATATAAATTAAGGGGGGATTAGCCCCCCGATCCCCCCCTTTATACTTAACTAATCAATCCCGAAAACTAATCAGGGAAGCGCCTTAACTCAGTGAACCTATAAAAACAAAATTTGAAGGAAAACGGAATAATTCTGCATGAAAAACCCATTTATATAAATTAAGGGGGGGGGATTAACCCCCCCCGTTCCCCCTTTATACTCAGCCTATCAATCCCGAAAATTATCATGCAAGCGCCTTAACACAGTGAACCTATAAACAAAATTTGAAGGAAAACGGAATAATTATGCATGAAAAACCCATTTATATAAATTAAGGGGGGGATTAGCCCCCCGTTCCCCCCTTTATACTTAACCAATCAATCCCGAAAAGTAATCAGGGAAGCGTCTTAACCCAATGAACCTATAAACAAAATTTGAAGGAAAACGGAATAATTCTGCATGAAAATCCCATTTATATAAATTAAGGGGGGGGGATTAGCCCCCCCCCCCCCGATCCCCCCCCTTTATACTTAACTAATCAAACCCGTAAACTAATCAGGGAAGCGCCTTAACTCAGTGAACCTTTAAACAAAATTTGAAGGGAAACGGAATAATTCTGCATGAAAAACCCATTTATATAAATTAAGGGGGGAGGGGAATTAGACCCTTGTTCCCCCCCTTTATACTTGACCAATCAATCCCGAAAACTAATCAGGGAAGCGCCTTAACTCAGTGAACCTATAAACAAAATTTGAAGGAAAACGGAATAATTCTGCATGAAAAACCCATTTATATAAATTAAGGGGGGGGGGGAATTAGCCCCTTGTTCCCCCCCCTTTTATACTTAAGCAATCAATCCCGAAAACTAATCAGGGAAGCGCCTTAACACAGTGAACCTATAAACAAAATTTGAAGGAAAACGGATATTTCTATGAAGAGTTATCGCATTACGTACGTACATACATACATACAGAACCGGCTGCCAAGCTCTCAGGGCTTGACAGCCAGTGTGATAACTGAAAAATCGCAATTTTAGAACGTTTTTTGCTCCTGCACCCCCTGGGGTTAGTGGCATCGACATAAAATATAGCCTATGTTGGAGCAGGGGTTGTCACCATCAATTCACCACCATCACTTTTGAAATCGGTTCGGTAGTTCCAGAGATTACCCCCTACAAACAAACAAACAAGATTTACTCCTTTATAATATTAGTATAGATTATTAAAGTGACATGTTTGAGGTAAAGTCGTGGATTGATAAAAAATGGTTAAAACATAAAAAAAGGTTTATAAATAACGAATTTAAACTATTACATAACATATATTATTTTTTATTGGGGCTCATTTTAATAGAGTATACATTATTCTATGCATAGATTAAATATGCCATTTAATTCCATTTCATAAACTTTTCTTTATCAATATATGTTAATTTTAATTTTTTCTTCTCATTATTAATTTTTTTTAGTGTTATACAATATTAATTGATCGCAACTAATTTATAGTTTGCTTAATCTATCTTTTTAATTATGTAAATTATTTAATTTCAGTAATTATGTTATTTCTATTTTTATTTCCTATAATCAACTCTCATAACTTTATTAAACATTTATTTTATTTCTATTCCCTTATTTATCCTTTTAATATTGCAGTTTATCGAATTTTCTTTATTCCTGCTAGCTTTTAACTTCATGTTGTTCTCATAGCCAAAAATTTATACTTCGCCTTATTTAACTTTTTTATGTGAAATTTATTTCCAGTAATTTACTTTCTTTTCTTAATCCATTTTATGTTATTTCTAATTTCAATATTTAGACTGCAATATTAATAGTTTTTTTTTTCGTAGTTATATATATCCAGTAGCTAGTAGCATATCACATATAGTTGTTTTGTCAATATCTGTGACTTTTATTTTACACTACAAACTATTAATTTACCCTGCATATATTAATATTCTTTGGATTTATTTTGCAATATTTTTTCATCCAATTTCATTTAGTCATATTAAATCATCTTTCTAATTTATATTTATCCATACACATATTTTATTTTTATTTCTCATATTCAACTCTCATAATTTAATTTTAAATTAATTTATTTCTATTTTTCATTGTTTATCTTTTTAGTATCCCAAATTATTAAATTACCTGAGAAATTTTAATTTAATATTGTTCTCATCTAAACTAATTCATAATTTGTGTTTTGTCTCTTTAATTACATAAGATGTTTAATTTCAGTCAATTACACATTTTTAAATATATTTACTGTATATTGTTTATAATTTAAACGCATAGATGTCAGCATTAATACTTATTTTTCGAGTTATATTTTTCGCAGTTATATTTTAGCACTAAATAGTAGCTTTAAACATATAGTAGTTTGTTTTCCAGATCTCAGCAGCCTTCATTTCACTAGTTATTAAAAACCGTTAACTTCCCTTATATGTATTATTATATATTAATATTTTTGTAGAATTAATTTTTCTATTAATTTTCCTTTCATTTTCAATTTGTATTCAATATTTCTCAATGTACATCTTTATTACATCTTTATAACTCATTTATCTTCTACTTTGAAATGACTCATTTACGATTTAGTCACATTGATCATCACGTTTTTAACGCATTCTAACATAGTTGAAGTGTTTATAAATTTGGTTTGGCTGTCTGACATCTGTGTGTACGTGCTCTAACTGGCTTACATACATTCCGATTGCCAAGCAATTGATATATGTTATTTAGGTTTACTATGGCATATTCGGTATTTAAAGTGAAGTAGGTAGCATTTATAGTTCCTTTACAGAGACACTCAAAAGAATTTCCATATATTACGGTCTATGGGAAAAATCGTTTTCGGTGTATTTTAATGATGTTACCCTATTTCAAACAAATTGAAATTAATATATAACACTGAGGTTAACTACAAGATGGTTTTTATATAGTAACATTAATCGTTATGCATAATCGGTGAGCATAGCATTAATCGTTATGTATAATCGGTGAGCATAGCATTAATCGTTAATTTACAGGGGCATACAAAAGTAGTCGGTTACAGTACTGTCTATTAACAATAATTGCTAGAAGTATGTTTTCAGTTGTGGTACGCGTTTTTAAACTGCAGTAATTTTTTTTCTATAACTTGGTGTGTATAAAAGCTATAAATATATACAGAACAGCACAAAAGATCTCTAGTACATTTCCGTTTATTGACGAAAATTGCTGAAGGGGTTTTTCAACTATTCTATGCATTTCCTAACGGAACTAAATTTTAGCATACTATGTATTAGGTATGTATGTATATGTGTATGTGTTACGTATATATACAAATCTATAGATCACATACAGGACTGCACAAAAGAATATTGATGGGAATTTCTAAAATTGGGTTCTGAAATGTGTTATGCGGTTTCGCAATTGTATTTTGTTTTATTTAACAATCATCTTTCGCATTATTAAACAGTGAAGATTTGTTAAAGTTTTCTGGAAGTGTTAGAAAGTATTTCATAATCTATGCTCGACGCATGGTGGTTTGAATGTAAGTGAGCTGCTCTAAATTCTGTCTACATTTATAAATAATTTATATATTTTCTCTGTTCTACCAATTCAGTTCTTTCATTGTCCAGATTTTATTTTTATATGTTGTAAAGTCCTTAATATTGTCCTCTTTAGGCCGAATGATGACAACAGAATTATTGGATGAAGTAACATATCAATTTAATATTATTGTGCTTGTGAAGCTCTTCTGATAGTACCACAAAACATTCATAGTTTTGTTATTTTTATATTTTCAATCTATTTTCTTAATTTTATATTCAATTTAATATTATTATGCTTGTGAAGCTCTTAAGATAGTACCACAAAACATTCATAGTTTTGTTATTTTTATATTTTCAATCTATTTTCTTAATTTTATATTCAATTTAATATTATTGTGCTTGTGAAGCTCTTCTGATAGTACCACAGAACATTCATAGTTTTGTTATATTTATATTTTCAATCTATCTTCTTAATTTTATATTCAATTTAATATTATTGTGCTTGTGAAGCTCTTCTGATAGTACAACAAAACATTCATAGTTTTGTTATTTTTATATTTTCAATCTATCTTCTTAATTTTATATTCAATTTAATATTATTGTGCTTGTGAAGTTCTTCTGATAGTACAACAAAACATTCATAGTTTTGTTATTTTTATGTTTTCAATCTATCTTCTTAATTTTATATTCAATTTAATATTATTGTGCTTGTGAAGCTCTTCTGATAGTACAACAAAACATTCATAGTTTTGTTAAATTTATATTTTCAATCTATCTTCTTAATTTTATATTCAATTTAATATTATTGTGCTTGTGAAGCTCTTCTGATAGTACAACAAAACATTCATAGTTTTGTTATTTTTATATTTTCAATCTATTTTCTTAATTTTATATTCAATTTAATATTATTATGCTTGTGAAGCTCTTCTGATAGTACAACAAAACATTCATAGTTTTGTTAAATTTATATTTTCAATCTATCTTCTTAATTTTATATTCAATTTAATATTATTGTACTTGTGAAGCTCTTCTGATAGTACCACAAAACATTCATAGTTTTGTTATATTTATATTTTCAATCTATTTTCTTAATTTTATATTCAATTTAATATTATTATGCTTGTGAAGCTCTTCTGATAGTACAACAAAACATTCATAGTTTTGTTATTTTTATATTTTCAATCTATCTTCTTAATTTTATATTCAATTTGATATTATTGTGCTTGTGAAGCTCTTCTGATAGTACAACAAAACATTCATAGATTTGTTATTTTTATATTTTCAATCTATCTTCTCAATTTTATATTCAATTTAATATTATTGTGCTTGTGAAGATCTTCTGATAGTACCACAAAACATTCATAGTTTTGTTATTTTTATATTTTCAATCTATCTTCTTAATTTTATATTCAATTTAATATTATTGTGCTTGTGAAGCTCTTCTGATAGTACCACAAAACATTCATAGTTTTGTTATTTTTTTATTTTTAATCTATCTTCTTAATTTTGTATTTTTTAATATTTTTATTTCATACATTTACTTCATCAATATTTTGTGAGATGTTGTATTTACGTTACCTATCTTTATAATACATCTTCTTGCTTAATATATATATATATATCCGATTTATTCTTAAATTTTAAAACAACAATGAAATGAATTGTAAAATTATAAGAGACATTTCGCATGTATGAAGTATAGAATTGTAAAAGTATGAATTCAACAAATTCGTTATTCTGCTCAATTTCCTTTTAGGTAGCTTTCAATACAAAAAAGCCCTTCCGGCCTCTACCGGGAGGAAAAGGTATCTTTCCTATATCTTCGTTTTAAAATTTTAGCTAATGTTACACGAAAACAGCAAGTTAAAATGCAAAGAAACGTTTACAAAAAAAACGTTAATACTGAATTTGAATAAGAAATTTTCCAAATTATTGAGCAATAGCCAAATTGGCTTCATTTATGAAGACTTATTTTGGTCGCCAAATTTGGCGATATTTCACCAAATGTCGCCAATTGTGGCGAGAATTATTACAACAATGAAAGAAAATAATTTGCGAGTAATCGCGTTAATGTGCTGTTTTGTTTCAAAATGTCAGCCACCCTAGAATTTCAAACTGCTCTGTCTCAGCCATGTTTTAAGATAGAGGTAAACCAAAAAATGCTCTGGAATCCTTGTATCAAGGCCTAACACGTAATTAAAAAATAAATTTGAATTTTTAACTTTTTTGTATATTTATTTTAGTTTTAAATTTTTAAATGGCCGCCATCTTGAAACAAAATGGCGGACCAAGCTGGCCAACGAACTCGGTCCACCATTTTGTTTCAAGATGGCGGCGACTGAAAAATTTAAAACTAAAATAAATATACAAAAAAGTTAAAAATTCAAATTTATTTTTTAATTAAGTGTTAGGCCTTGATACGAGGATTCCAGAGCATTTTTTGGTTTACCTCTATCCTAAAAAATGGCTGAGATAGAGCAGTTTGAAATTCTAGGGTGGCTGACATTTTGAAACAAGACAGCACATTACAAAAATTTTCATTGTTGTAATAATTTTCCCAATCATACGCATAAAACTATATATTCATATCCGTTAGCGCCAAATTCTCGTCAAACTTGGTGACATTTGGCGAAATATCGCCAAATTTGGCGACCAAAATATGTCTTCATAAATGAAGCCAATTTGGCTATTTCTCAATAATTTGGCGAATTTCTTATTCAAATTCAGTATTAACGAATCTTTTGTAAACGTTTATTTGCATTTTAACTTGCTGTTTTCGTGTAACATTAGCTAAAATTTTAAAACGAAGATATCGGAAAGCTACCTTTTCCTCCCGGTACAGGCCGGAAGGACTTTTTAAATAACGTATAAAAAAGATGAAAAATAAAAGTAATACAGTTTATGCGTTACAGAACAATATATCTAACTACGGTCAAAGTGAATTAATTACGTTAAAGCATTTCTTTACGAATATTTTAATAAAATATTTGAAACTAAAAATGACTTACATATATATATATATATACATATCTCAAAATCATAAGTAAAAAAAAATAGTAAAAATGGAAATCTTCAACTGTGTCACTACATATTTCATTCAGAATTTCATAACATATATTCTTATAAAAATATCAATTTGAGCATTTATTTTTAAATATGATGAAATTTTGAAAAAAATAAATTGGGAAATATTGTAAATAGAGAATGGAGCCAAAATTTTTTATATCGAGTTGATGTAGAAAAATTTGCTATGGAGTTAAAAGTTCAATTAAATAAAATTAATACATAAATATACAGGGTGATTCATAAAAGATGGGCAGAACTTTAAGGGGTTATAGTACACTTAAAGACAAATAATATTAAATAGGAGACTAAGGGTCCCAGACGTATTCCCAAGGAGATAGGGGGCATTAAAGTTTAGGGTCCGAAATTTCAAATGATTATAAAACATGGAAAAATTGGTCGATTCGTTTGCGGTTTTTGCAAAAAATTTCCTTTATGCCAGTATTTTCTTGAAATAAAATTTTAAAGTTCAATTTCAAAAAATGCCGATAGGGGGCGCTTTAGACTTTGGAGTAACAAACAACTATTTTTTAACGTTATTTTTTGTATTTCTTTAAATGATTTCGAAAGCTTAGACTTAAACTTAAATTTTGATCTAAAAATCTGAGTCCTAACGAGTAGTTAAGTAGCGTAAACTGAAATTTGAAATTTGAAACCCTTCTCCCCCCAGAACAAAAATCAGTTATTCCCGATCTTTGTGTCGTAGATTAGGCTCTAACTACTGCCGCGTTTTGCTAAAATTATTCTTTATGTCAGTATTTTCTTGAAAATAAATTTTAAAAAAAATTTCAAAAAATTCCGATAGAGGGCGCTTTAGACTTTGGAGTAACGAACAACTATTTTATACCGTTATTTTTTGTGTCTCATTAAATGCTTTCTAAAGCTTAGACTTAAACTTAAATTTTCAGCTCAAAATCTGAATCGCTGAGCGTGGTTCAGTAGCGAGGGGAGGGGGTTCAAATTTCAACTTCTGAACATAGTTCAGTTTGCACTACTTAACCATGCCCAACGATTCTGTGCTGTGATACGAGGCAAAAATACAACTTTCGTCAAGGACTGCATAGTCGGAATTCACTCATAAAGGCACTGGCACAGTTGGAAACGTCGCTCATGCAAACGTTAAAGCTCCATTCCTGACGCTAGTCACCGGGTGAAGAAGGAAACAGAAAGTATGCAAATGTCAAATGGGGAAGAAGAAGAACACGTATGCAAAATTTCGACACGATTCAGGCATAAAAACCACTGAACGGTGAGTCAAGTGTAAGTCGCTGTAGTAATGAATCGGAAGATGGTGCCCTTCACGAATAAGGAAAAGGCTGAGATGCATTTAATTTACGGAGCGGCAGATGGAAATGGTGCAGAGGCACAACGAATGTACGGAGAGCGATTTCCTAACAGGCGGTTGCCTAACCGCAAAACTTTCGAGCGCTTGCACAGACAGTTGTGTGAGACGGGATCATTTCTCGCTTCCCGGTCGAATGCAGGTCGTGCAAAAAAGGACGAATCAGTAGTTGTTGCAGAAGCCATTCTGGATGTAGTAGCGGCGCAGCCAAGTACAAGTACACGAACAGTGGCTAGCCAGGTGGATACCTCACAGTCCACGACTTGGAGGGTACTGAAGGATGAACATTTGCTCCCGTTTCATGTGCAACGAGTCCAGAAACTGTCTCCAGGGGATTATCCAAATCGTATTGAATTCGCCCGCTGGTTTCTGCAGCAGAACGCGCTAAATCCACATTTTGGACGAACTGTGCTTTTCACCGATGAATGTACCTTCACACGTGAAGGTACATTTAACACACACAATGCACATGTATGGGCGGATGTCAATCCACATGCTACGTATCCACATGCTCATCAGAGACGCTTTTCCATCAATGTTTGGGCAGGAATCCTCGGAGACCACCTAATCGGACCGTACCTTCTTCCTGAACGCCTCAACGGTAAAACATACCTCACATTTCTGCAACATGTGCTGCCAGACCTGTTAAACGTTGTTCCTCCACGCATCCGGCGGGTCATGTGGTTCCAGCACGATGGAGCGCCAGCCCATTACGTACGAGACGTCCGCAACTATCTGGACATCACATTTCCGAACAGATGGATTGGTCGAGGTGGTCTTGTTGCTTGGCCTGCTCGCTCGCCAGATCTTTCACCCCTCGATTTCTTTTTTTGGGGACGATTGAAGGCTCTTATGTATGAGACACCCATTGAATCCCCCGAGGAACTGGTCGCCAGACTTTCCGCCGCTGTAGGGGAAGTGCTCGAAAAGCCTGATGTTTTCGCGAATGTTCGCCGTTCCATTCGTCGCCGTTGTTCTGCGTGCATAACCTCTGGTGGTCACAATTTTGAACATTTATTGTGATTACATGTTAATAAATATGCTTTGGTAACATAATCCTAATTTGTGTCTTTTTACCTCGTATCACAGCACACAATGTGTGGACATGGTAAACTGAACTGTGCTCAGGAGTAGAAATTTCAAACCCCTCTCCCCAGAAACTTAACCACGTCTAACGATTCAGATTTTGGGCTGAAAATTTAAGTCTAAGCTTTAGAAAGCATTTAATGAGACACAAAAAGTAACGGTATAAAATAGTTGTTCGTTACTCCAAAGTCTAAAGCGCCCTCTATCGGATTTTTTTGAAAATTTTCTTTAAAATTTATTTTCAAGAAAATACTGACATAAAGAATAATTTTAGCAAAACTCGGCAGTAGTTAGAGCCTAATCTACGACACAAAGATCGGGAATAACTGATTTTTGTTCTGGGGGGAGAAGGGTTTCAAATTTCAAATTTCAGTTTACGCTACTTAACTACTCGTTAGGACTCAGATTTTTAGATCAAAATTTAAGTTTAAGTCTAAGCTTTCGAAATCATTTAAAGAAATACAAAAATAACGTTAAAAAATAGTTGTTTGTTACTCCAAAGTCTAAAGCGCCCCCTATCGGCATTTTTTGAAATTGAACTTTAAAATTTTATTTCAAGAAAATACTGGCATAAAGAAAATTTTTTGCAAAAACCGCAAACGAATCGACCAATTTTTCCATGTTTTATAATCATTTGAAATTTCGGACCCTAAACTTTAATGCCCCCTATCTCCTTGGGAATATGTCTGGGACCCTTAGTCTCCTATTTAATATTATTTGTCTTTAAGTGTACTATAACCCCTTAAAGTTCTGCCCATCTTTTATGAATCACCCTGTATACATATATTGTTACATTAAAAAAAACACATTTACACGACATATTTACTCACTCTAGAAGAGCATACATAATAAGAAAGTCTGAGTAATTTAACCTACATCATCCGTTTTATTTTTATATATATGCGCGTGTGTTTCTGTATGTATATATGCATATACTTAAACTAAGTCACGTTAAATAAAAATAGATGTTTTCTTATACGGTTTATTTTGAAATGTAAAAGTAATTCGTTCACTTTTGGTAAAGACACGAATAAAAGACGGTTGATTACTTTCCCTGCATAGCATATAAAAGAAAATTTACATATTAGCATAATGTAATTTACTTACTTAAACATTCATAGCAGGTGTGCTGTACTATAAAGGCAATTTAATTTTGTCCTTTCAGTATTTTGTGTGAGTTTCAAGACTTGTGCATATCAGAAAAAAATAGCAAAATGTTTTTTCGAAAAAAAAACGCGAAAAGAAGTTGATAGAGAAGATAAAAATCTATAGAATAATGATGTTAAAAGTTTGACGATGTCGTATATAGTATATAGATATGTATTTTTAGTATAAAAATATGTTTTAATATATATATATATATATATATATATATATATATATATATATATATATATATGCATTAAAATTTGTATTATAATAACATGTTTTATAATGCATGTTTTAAACATTTACTAGTTACATATTTATCTAATAAGCAATATGTGCTTATAAAGTATAAAAATATTGAACGACATTGTGCTTATGTGTACTTAATGTGCATGCAATACAAGATAATTTGTTTGAAGATTTATGTAACATGATCCTTATTTATGTAGATGTTTTTCACGAGATTTGTTATTCATAAATATATTCCTATAGCGCTATGAAATTATGTTTTCAATCTTGATTATGGTACACTTTTCGCACTTTGGCCTTAATTTTTTCATTATGTGATTTATGTGACATTTTTAAAAGTGGTGTCAGCATGAATCACGTATACTTAAATATTTGATAGATATTTAATTTACTATGAGGCCTAGAAAAAATACAGATAATACATTTAAATTACACTACATACAGGGTGATTATAAAAAAACTATCCCGATATATGAGTCCTTAACTGTCACACCGTTCACAGAAACTGACTGAAATTTTGGTTTTAAGTATTTTGAGGTATACGGTGAAGAATCGTATGAAAAACAACAATTAAATTCTAACAGTTACGGTTACAGAGACAAAATTTTGAAATTTTCAAATGGCAACACCTATTTTTTTTTATTGGAATGTGATCTTCATAGTGAAAAACATAAAAAGCGTTGGAACGGTACCCGGCGCTCGACAGACTAAGAAGAAAAGTGAAAACAACCAGTAAAGGACAGAGAAACAACAGAAAACAAAACATTTTATTGTGTTTCACAAATTTTCCACGTCACACACGAAGACACGTTGCATGCGGCAGATGGTGGATAGCACTGAATAATAAAATGTTTTACTGTCTCTTGCTTCTCTGTCCTTTATTGGTTGTTTTCACTTTTCTTCTTAGTCTCTCTAGCGCCGGCAATTTTCGGGTTACAGGTACCGTTTCAACGCTTTTTATGATTTTTCACTAGGAAGATCACATTCCAATAAAAAAAATAAGTGTTGCCATTTGAAAATTTCAAAATTTTGTCACTATAACCGTAACTGTTAGAGTTTAACTGTTGTTTTTCATACGATTCTTGCGCTCATACCTCAAAATACTTAAAACCAAAATTTCAGTCAGTTTCTGCGAACGGTGTGACAGTAAAGGACTCATATATCGGGATAGTTTCTTTATAATCACCCTGTATATTAAAGAAAGCCATCCTTAATCAGTATATGGTCTCTGTATCCCTGTATCTGGTCTCTTTTGAAGCGGTCAGTTTTTTAAGTATATGCCATTCTTGGAATATGTGCCTGAATTTATTTTTCGACTTTTCGAAAACCGCCTTTGCTTTTCTGAAAATCGTCATACATAAAAAAGTCCTTCCGGCCTGTACCGAGAGGAAAAGGTAGCTTTCCTATATCTTCGTTTTAAAATTTTAGCTAATGTTACACGAAAACAGCAAGTTAAAATGCAAAAAAACGTTTACAAAAGATTCCTTAATACTGAATTTGAATAAGAAATTCTCCAAATTATTGAGCAATAGCCAAATTGGCTTCATTTATGAAGACATATTTTGGTCGCCAATTTTGGCGAGAATTTGTCACTAACGGATATGAATATATATTAAAAATAAATGTGCAACGTTAAATTATCACAAATTGTGCTAATTAAATCAGTAATTTGTGCTAATTTAACGTTGCACATTTATTTTTAATATAACGGCACAAAGTTTTAATCCACCTTTTAGATATGAATATATAGTTTTATGCGTATGGTTGGGAAAATTACTACAACAATGAAAGAAAATAATTTGCGAGTAATCGCGTTAATGTGCTGTTTTGTTTCAAAATGTCAGCCATCTTAGAATTTCAAACTGCTCTATCTCAGCCATTTTTAAGATAGAGGTAAACCAAAAAATGCTCTGGATTCCTCGTATCAAGGCCTAACACTAAATAAAAAATAAATTTGAATTTTTAACTTTTTTGTATATTTATTTTAGTTTTAAATTTTTAAGTGGCCGCCATCTTGAAACAAAATGGCGGACCAAGCTGGCCAACGAACTCGGTCAAGACATTGGTGAGCTTAATACACACAATTAGTTTCATCAAAATTGATTTATAAATACGAGCGTTATCGCATGACATAAGTCAGATATATATATATATATATATATATATATATATATATATATATATATATATATATATATATATATATATATAAATCAACATTTGAACGGAGGGCGGTTTTGGGATCTGGGGGTCATGATCGGTGAAAATATATCGAAATTTTCCGGAACTGCTTTCCTCCGAACGGCTGCAATAAGTAGCTTTATACTTTTTTGTATTGAAAGCTACCTAAAAAAGAATGAAAAGTCATGCGTCACGGACAGATTATTATACACTTTCCAACACCTTCAGTATACTGTTTAATAATTTGAAATATGATATTTAGAGAAACAGTTTGGTAAACGCATAACATATTTGAAAACCCAATTTCACCAATTGCCACCAATAGTCGGGAAAATATCGGAATTAATTTTATAGCCCTGTATATGGTCTGTAGATTTGTATATATACTACATATGCTAAAATGTAGTTCAGTTAGGAAACGCATATCACAGTTGAAAATACCCCTTCAGCAATTTTTGTCAATACAAGGAAATTTAGAGGCGATCTTTCGTGCAGTCCTGTATATGATCCATATAATTTATACACACCAAGTAATATGCAAAAAAAGATGTTAAATTTAAAACACGTACAACAATTCAAAACGCGCTTTCAGCAATTATTGTTCATAGACAGAGATCGTTCATAGACGAATTCTTTTGTGTTTTCCTGTAAATGAACGACTAATGCTATGCACAACATATTCTGTAGTAAGTCTCTTGTAGTGCACATCAGTGATATATATCAATTTAAGTATGTTTGAAATAGTATAACATCATTAAAATGCCCCGCAAACGATTTTTACTCCCATAGACCGTAACATAACGTGGTTCTCTTGAGTGTCCCTGTAAACGAGCTATAAATACTACACACTTCATTTTCTATACCGAACATGTCAGCGGAAACCTCAATAACATATATCAATTGCATGACAACCCGAGTATATTTACGTGAGTTAGAGTACAAACAGTCAGAAAGACAGACAAGCCGAATTCATAATCACTTTTCAAATGGGCTGAAAAGTCTTAAAAATGGAAAATATTGACACTCTTTGTTGGATATATTCGATTCCCTTTTAAGTCTAATAACAGGTAATAACATTGAAAACCTGAAAGTAATTGTTATCTTGATATATGTGCCCATGATATGCATTCAACTGAGATCGTTTTCTAAAGATTTATTGCGTCAGGGTCTTAAAAAGTGTAGCGTAAAACGGCCCAGTAAAATTTTATGTTTAGGAACTGCGTGCTGATAAACCATTCCCTGATCTTCAAAGAAATAAAAAAAAACAATACTTGTCTTGCAGACACTATAACTTTGTCTTTCTTTAAAATGGTTTAACTTGGAAATTTCCGAGCTGCATTTGCCAGTTTAATATCAGGATCGTAAATTACCAGCTCTTATGAGCAGTCATGGTGGATTTCAAGTATGATTAGTGGTGCTGTTGTATATGCCTCTCTACATACATCTATCCAAATCTTATAGTCTTGGAGTCAGGGTCACACTTTTGCAACCAATGTTAGCGTCAAGTGGCGTACGAGCGAGGAGTGATGCTATAGAAACATTACACAGTCCGCTGCAATGCGAAATGATTGGCAACCCAATTACTAATGATGCCTGCGTAACACCCGCTGGTGCAACGAGTGACTGGCAGTTTCGTTATCTGAATCAACAAATCCATCATATATACCAAAGTGGTCACGCTGAAATTGTTTGCAAAAATGCTATCCATGACTATTAGTTCAGGATTTCACAATCTCGCCATCTATTTCGCAGAGACACGTTTTATATACAGACGACCGTGTAGAAGGTTTAAACCATACCATGAGAACTATGTAAAATCACTGTTAGTCCATCCACTGCTACTTGATTATAAATCTTGAACAATGACGACAGTTATATTATTCATGTCTGGCAATGTTAATCATATTAATAACGTTGTTCACTGAGCGAGCGATCGTACCAGAAGAACATTGTTTGGAAAACAAAACAGACCTTTTGGATTGATATTTATTTTGGTAAAATACTCTTGACATATACACGTTGCAACTTTTCATATGTTTCTATTGTGAAATTTTGGAAACGACCGCAAAATTTCATGGCTAAATATTGCTGAATCAGGAAGAGATTTAATTTTATGTTGGCGAAGAACATGTAGTGTGCTTGTATTTTATTCCGGCCATATGCCCCGCCTGATTTAATTATATTTTTTTCACCAAATAGAAGATGTTTAACGTCATTTATTTTACTTTTTAGATAAAAATGGAGCCTTATACGAACGTTTAAGAAATGTTTGTTGTTATAGATTGTCACAAAAAGGAAATGTTGAATTAAGTGTATAAGATATAATCACGGATAAGTTGTTCTCTATCAACATAACTTTTGTTCCAACTATGTTTTATAGACTTAGCATCAGTTTGCCTTCCCTGTTCTGTACTGTAATTTGATAAATTAAATAAAGTTTAAATTGTCAAATTGTTTGATCGTTAATTTACAAAATTATAAGATTATTAATTAAAGATTAATATCACAAGCCTGGAAAAAATAGCTTTTAATAATTTTTTTCTGCACAGTTGTAGGCATTTCCAGTGTTTTTCTATGCACTCAGTTACAAATTTAGAGCTGAGTTCTACGCTGAGTTTGATACGCTGTGTTATGATGGAGATCTGGTAAAAATAATGCAAAAAATCCAACAAAGTGAAAAATATATTTAAAAAAAAAACTTAAAAATATAGCATATCTTACTATTTCATAATTTGCTGATGCTTGTTATAGTTCTCAGAACGAAAAAATAACAGTAATGCTTTATCTGAATCTAGAAGACCGATGTCTCCCCTACCCCTTTTCTTTTACACGTTTTGTCTTGTGCATTAATTTGTGGTTACTCCCCATGCAGCAACCAGCAGTCTCCCGTCTGCTGTCATGGTTATTGGTGACTCATGTTATTATTAGTAATTTTATAATCTAAAAAACCGAATTTCTCGTGTCTTTATGACTAAATTTACCAACCTGACAGTAATTCTAGATTTCCGTAATAATTGTACGTGATATAAATATTTAAGTACTTGTCTCAGAATTAATATTAAAAAGCACACACGAAACACTCTTCATTTTGAAGAAAACAATTTAATTGGCAAGCCTATATAATTCCCCTTTAACTTCACTACAAAAATCTATTAATAGTTTCCTCTGCATTAATTTTAAACATACATTTCTGGAAAAACAGAAAAATACGAAATGTATTTAATATAGCATGTAAAACTAAATTATGCTTTTAACATAAATGAATATACACCTCGGCAAATATTTTTTATTGTACATTTGTAAGCTAAAAATGCTCTTTGCTCTGAGGCCAGGTAAATGAGAAATCGATTTTTTTTCTCTGGATCATTTATTTCTAATCAGTAAAAAAGTAGAACTCATTAAATAATCATTACTTTCTACATTTTCCCCCTAAACTGCCATTTTGAATAATTTAAAGTAATTTGACAGTATTTTAAGTAAATTAAATATTTTTTGCCCCCATCAAAAAAAGGTGAATGCTTCTTTAGGAAAAATTTTTGAAAGAAGAAATATTCAAAATATAAAAAGTAATAATTAACGAAGTATTCCGCCATAAAAATTATCGATGGAATTCATTATTTTTCTTAGTAAGTAAAATTTATTAATACTCGTAGCGGCACGTAATTTATAGTGTATTTAAAATATTAGCTATATTTTTATGTCCGCTGCCCTGAGCTTTATTCTTAACCAATTTTAACAATTATTTGTTTAAATGACATCCATTCATTTGTAGATAAGCAGCACAAGATATTTTATGCAAATTTATATTTTTATATTTTATTTTCAATCAACGAAACTTCGCTTGCTTCACTGGTTGGTTTTTCTCAAACGAAACTCGAATTAAACGAATGTGCGATTGTGAGACCCGGTGCTTTCGGCAACGTAGACCCAAGCGGCTATGTCCGTTCCGATCTTGAATCAAACTAAACTTGAATTATTATCATTTTTTATTTTTGGACGAAAATCTTTCCAAACGAACCTATGGTTAGACCCCATTATTATTTATTTTTGCATTCAAATCTTGAACTTTTTGACGTATATATGATGGAAAATTTCTGTTTATATCAGACCATAGAGACTGTTTCTAGAAGCATTAGAAATGGCAATATTTAATACAAAGGTTAACAAATGGATCAATACCTTCTTTAATGTTCTAACCTTAATGAATCTTATCACGATATGAATCAGAGAGTATAAATAAACAGCATTAGTAAATGAATCCGAATTTAGTTAAGAGTGGCTTAATTTACAAAATTTCTTTTTGTGTATCAAAAACAAAACAAAATAACAGCTATACCCGATATTAAGAATTTGAAGTTTTTCTAATTGCGATATTAAGAAAGGTATAAAATATTGTGTGTTTCCATGGAAGTTTAAAGTATTTGATTTGTACAACACAGTAGACTGCCGATTATTCAACGTTCGATTATACGGCACACTATATTATGCAACAAAAATATTTTGTATTAATCCGACTTAAAATATTTTGTAAAAATGATGTTTATGATTGTAATGCAAAAATCCGGACAAAATATTATTATTTTTTAACATGTGAGAAATTTTGCAAAGTTTTAAAAAGTGTAAAAATGCTAATAAATGTTAAAAAATGTGTTTAATTTATTTCCACGTATTGTAAAATGTATTACATAATAGGAATATTTATCCAACCTTGAGGAATTCCTTCAACAAATACCCCTACATGCTCCCTTGGTAACAAAAATGGTTTGAAAATTAGGAAGATGCAGATAAAAATGTAAGTGCAACAGTAAAATCCAAAATCTGTAAGCAATTCAGAAATAACGAGAAAACAAGATGACATTTTCTTTAATATTGTATTATTTTTACTTATGACAAAAATTAAAAAGTTACGTTATTACAGAATTTTTTCCTTAAATTTACTTTATTTTCATTACCAGACTTCAAAAAGGGAAACTTATGTCTTCCGTCATTATATATGTAAGATGTCTGCAGTTTTCTCAAAAGTCACAGAATGCATTTGAATGTATCTTTTTACACTAAATTCTTGTACACTAATGTTGGTTTTAAAACTTTGAATAATTATCCTTTCATGTATTTCTTTTTTCTGGGCACCTCAAACGTATACTACATTGTTGTCATGTACTTATTAGACATGAACTTTGCTGGCAATTAGAATACCTTTATAAATTATAGAGTGGCGACATTTCAGAATAAGGAGAGGTATCTCTCCTTACTTTGACGGCGAGATACGACCAAAGAAATTTGATTGGTCGAGGAGATTTTGGACAGAAACGTAGAGAGCATGCCATTATCGGCAAGCTATTGTTTAATGACTTTCCTAATCTAATCAAACTTGTCTAGGCGAGTATTAGAAAGTTTTGAAATGTTGGTAACCATAGTTTAGATAAAAACTCAAACCTGAGTAAACGCCCTTGTGCGGTCGCCGCCTTTCTCTTATTTAGTATAAAGGCGCTATATTTGAAACAACATAGATTAAATTGAATGTGGATAACAATAAAGGGTTGTCACAAAAAAATCTTGTTCCAAAGATCTCTCGTTTAAATACGACAATTATCACGCCCTTAGTAAATACAAAATATGTTAATTTAATTAAAATGACTGTTTCACCACAATAGCAAACAAGCTGTGGATTAGGAAATAGTTGCTTTCATTTTATGTATAAAAATTATTTGCTTAAAATATTCCTTTTATGATAACAACTATCTGCTTTATTTTATGATATTTACTTCATTCTTTTTAGCACTTTCCAACTTAGTTGAAAAGTGCTTATGACTTCGGTTTGTCTGCCGTCTGCCGTCTGTCCGTGCTCTAACTCCCGTCAATAGGCTCGGATTGCTCTGCAATTTTTATATGTTATTGTCGTTATCTATAGCATGTTACCTATTTCAACTGAAGTGTGTAGCACTTACAGTTTTTTTACAGGGACACTCAAAAGAATTCCGTTACATTGCGGTCTATGGGGAAAAATCATTTGCGGTTTATTTAAATAATGTTTCACTATTTTAAACGGATTGAAATTTATATATATATCACTAAGGTGCATTAGAAGAAGCTTACTACAGAATAGTGTGTGCATTGCAGTCATCGTTCATTTACAGGGACTCACAAAAGAATTCTCTACTGTCTGTTAACAATAATTCCTGGAAGTGCGTTTTAAGTTACTGAACGCGATTTTAATTTTAACTCGCTTTTTGTCTATTACGTGGTGTGTATAAATTCTGTAGATCCTATACAGGGCAGCACAAAAGTTCGCGAACACATTTCCGTTTACTGACAGAAACTCCAGAAGGATAATTTTAAACTCTGCTACGCGTTTCCTAACTAAACTAAAATTGAGCATCCTATGTAGTATATATACAAATCTATAGATCCTATACAGGGCTGAATAAAATTATTCGGATATTTTTCCGAATATTGTATCTGTTGGAAATTCCTGAAATTACGTTTTTAAATATGTTATGCGTTTTCCAAATTGTTTACTTAGATGTTATCTTTTAGCTTATTAAACAGTATGTTTTGTAAAATTATTTTGGAAGCGTTGGAAAGTGCTACATAATCTATGCTTGAGGCATGATTTTTCGTTCTTGTTTCATTTCTATTTACTTCATTTATAGTAATTTTATTTATCGTTTCCCAAAAAGAAGATCTTCAATGGAAAGTTAATGGGAAAAATTAGTGTTTAAAAAATATGGTTGGAAGAGATAGAGGAAAACTCAATCAAATTACAATTTATAAATTAAAAGCCAGAGATCCGAATGTCTGATGGAGTACATTAAAGGAATCCAAAGTCCTACACGGGTTATACTTCTGTAGTGTATGTATGTATGTAATGTTTATACAATTAGAAAATGCATGTAATAATGTTCTTTCAATTTCCGACATAATCCTGGTCCCGTTGATGTCGGATAATCGGGGGTCAACTGCACTATTATTTAATCAAACTTGTAGTGTCCCGTTTCATCTGTCCCAATTTATTTTATATTAGGGGTAAATTAAAAAAATGAATTTTGCATGAAAATATATAGGGTCTTTCCAAACAATACATACACAGTTAAAATGAATTTGGAGTATTTTTTTATTAACATAAAATTCATTTCGAATTGTGAATGTAACTATAATAATGAACGTTGGAGAAAATTAACGATTGCATTCATTCAGATGGCCATCATTTTTAAATGATTGTTGATAACGTGCAGCAATGATTCGCAAATATCGACTTACCAGCCTCTCTTCAGTTTCAGGGTTTGTTTACGACCACTGTCTTCTTGACTGTTGTTTGTGAATATTTTTACCAGTTTTGTCTGCCTCAAACTTATCTCCAACTAGCGGACCCGTAATTACATGGGATCCTCGAATTCATATGAATCTCGCAAAAAACTGTCCTAATACTTCGTTATCACCAGGCAGCGCTGCAAAGCATGATTTTAAGTGACATTAAAAAAACATATTTTCATCTACCTCAGTCATTCCCGCGTGATCGAGAAGAAGGCATGGCCGTTTGATGTTACGCACATCACTTTTCCCTGTCGATTTCATTCGCATTTTTTTTTATAACAGGCTACATCGTGAACAATTACGTCCATGGTTTACTATTTTAAACGTTCACGATGAATGAATCTTTTGTGTGTAGAAAATCTTCAGAAGTGTTAACATTATTTATAATGGCGATGTAACAATATTTGTCTATAAGGTGCAACATTACAAAATTAACAATTATAATGCACTCAACAATGGTACAAAAAAGTACAAACACCTGGCATATGAAAAAGTGAAGCGGGCATCCCGAAATTATTGATGACAGTCAAATGCTTATCGTTTTTATTACATAGATTCTAGCGAATATAAATCGCTAATGGGGATCTGTTCAAAACTCATTTCTAAACTGTACCTGCACTTAAGCAACGTTTGCGAGCTTCCAGTAACATTTTATGATGCATTTCTTTTGCTCAAAGATTAGTCCGATTTCAGCTGTTACAGTGCTAGAAAATTAGAAGATCACTTTAATTCTGAAAACTTTGAAATAAATAAGGGTTCCAATTTTAAATTAAACACTTAAAATATGACATTACAACACAATCGTTACAACTGGGTTTTAATAAATTTGAATAATGCGATAAATAATTAAATTAATAAAACATATTAGAAATATATGGAAAATACACTGTTAAGAAATTATAAGAGCACTTGTCCAAAATCAAAAAATGCACAGAAATTAACATAATATCGGTTCTTCGTTTTGTCTTATACACTCATGTTTGTGAAAATTGCAACACCATGAAGGAATTCTCAGAAATTTATGAAATTTATTCCACATATTACTGATGGTGGTACAAATAAACGATCAAATTTACAAGAAAAAAAAATAAAAATAACGTCGGAAATTAGTACTTTGTGTGTCCGCCACACTGAGCAATGAGAGCCTGCGCACGTCGTGGCATTGAATCATACAGGTTCTGAATGTAATTCTGTTGAATGGCATTCCAGATGGCTTCGACCTGAAGCCAAAGTTCAGTCTTACTGTGTACCCCATCAGCTGTACGAGCGAGTCGCCAACCAATGAAATTCCAGACATGCTCGCTTTGAGCCATATCCGGGAATAAGCAGGCCATGGAAGAAGCGAAACCTGTTGTGTACTGAAGAAGGCTTGTGCAGTCTGAGAAACATGTGCACGGGCATTATCCTGCTGAAATACGGCGCCCGGAATCCGTCAAAGAAAGGAGAGGACATCTGGCTCCGCAATTTTCCTTATGTAGCGATCATTGTTGAAGTTGCCCGCAATGTGCACTAGATGGGATCGACAATTATACACAATAGCTCCCCACATCGTGATGTCAGGCGTTTGGGCGGTATGACGCTGTATAACACACTGTGGGAGTAGACGTTCCCCTCTGTAACGTCTGACGCGTACTCTTCCATGATTGTACTCCAGCTTGTAGCGATATTCATCGGGAAAAGCAACTTGTTGCCACTGGACACGCCACGCGCTCTGTTGCTGAACCCATTGAAGTCAGAGGCGTCTGTGATTCAGCGAGAGGGGAATCCTGCGTAGAGGAACCCTTGCACGCAGTTCATGCTGCAGCAGACGGCGACGAACTGTGGAGCTAGACAACAAAACACCTGTAGCTGTGCTCCAACGTTGTGTGGACACACGAGAGGATGCTGTACGGTCCGTCACAGCCATGCGGATGATGTTTCTGTCAACCCGTGCCGTTGTGCTATTGCGTGCCCCACTGCCAGGTTTTCGCCTTGTTTGATTCTTCTCTGTCCATTTCTACCAAACACGCATCACTGTTGTGGCATTACACTGCGTGCGGGCTGTGATTTCTCGATACGAAAATCCACCTTCTCGCATACCGACGATGCGGCCTCGTATGAACTCCTTTAGTTGTTGGTATGGCTTCCTCCGCTTTTGACGAGGTATATTGACCACCAATGAAACGTTTACCGCAAACAGAGGAAGATCAACGAAATTCAAGGCATCTTTATAGTCCTTTATATACCTGGAACAAGCGACTGATAAGTAGCCGGTTCTCGTTCCACGCATGCGCGATCACTTTGTAATTCTAATCATTTGCATGTCTTACCTCACTTTACATTTCCTGTAAGTTTGGTTCAATTTGCATAATTCCTTCATGGTGTTGCAATTTTCACAAACATGAGTGTAGCTTTAATCGCTCTGTCTTTCATGGAAGTGACCAGGCTTTTTTAAGTTCAGTTTTAAGAATAATGTCCTATACGCTCAGAATATCCACTTTCAATTCATTTGCAGAAGAAATCTGTTTATTATTAGCATAACCTGTGCGACTTAAAGTATATCAAAGCATTTTTCCATCTGGTTCAAATCAGAACTTAGTGTGGGCCATGGGAAAGTCAACATTTCTGTTTTAAACCAGTGAATTTAGATCATTACTATCATCAACACTACCTAATAATAGTCCAAACTGTATGAGATGATTATGTAGTATATCGCGATATTTTTTAGAGTCCATACATCTCGATAGTTCCTGTAAAACACGCAATCCATCTGGAGAAAACCCTTTCCAAACCATTATGGAGACTTTGCTCATTTTTCGACTGAAGAATTCTTTTGGTTCTTTCCCCAAGTCATGCTTATAATAAGTGTAACCATTTGGACTACCAAGATTTTTCTTTTCATTAGAAAAGAATTTTTTTTTTCATACTATTTTTCGTCCTATGATATCATATGTTTAGCCTATTTCACTTTTTCCTCTCGATGATGTTTCACAAACTTTGGTCTTTCCTTAATTTTCCTAAATGTGGTATTAGCATTTGATTTAAAACTCATCTAAACCGTAAGGCGTGATTTATTTATTTATTTTTATTTTTATTTATTTATTTATTTATTTATTTTCTTAAGCTTTTTGAATTTTTAGGAATCGAAAATACTTTATTTCGCAGACAGCCGAAAACCCTTGTCGATTGTCATGTGATACTTAACTTCTTCTTTTCTTTCTATATCGTTTTATTTTTCTTTGAGAATCTTTTGTAATTATAGTATTTTGAATGGAAGTGTTGGAACGCTTAATTAATGTTGCTTCATCTCTCCTAGATTTACCATTACAATTATAAAAATTAATTTTTCTCCTTCCGTACTCAAATAACTTTTCTTCCACGAAATCGCCAATTTACCAAATACTAATTTACCAAATACGACTTTGCCAAATACTAATGCATGCGCATTTTGAAAATGCTTAACTGACATATAATATACAAATTTTCTTAGGTGGTATAGTAATTTTTAACAGGTCTTTTATTTAGTTTACAAAAGATATAAAAAGTAAATTTTAATAAAATTAATGTCTATTCTTTAATTTGATATAAGTTCAGAAAGTGTTTTACAATCAATTTTAAAAATATGAAGTAAAATTTGCATGTTATTTCTTCTTCTTTAACATTTCACGAATTCTTCATTGGCATTATAATTTCTTAACGCACTGTGTTTCAAATTAGTTAAACCGAAAAGGAAAGAAAGAACGTACCAGTCATTAGTGAATAAATT
The DNA here is from genome assembly GCA_963931845.1 of Maratus michaelseni. Taxonomy (NCBI): domain Eukaryota; kingdom Metazoa; phylum Arthropoda; class Arachnida; order Araneae; family Salticidae; genus Maratus; species Maratus michaelseni. The sequence goes on along the minus strand of OZ007590.1, from coordinate 334,044,118 downwards.
CTGTAAATATATATTTTTTAAATAACCTGTATTTGTCTTTCAATTTTATCTTAATCGATAAAATAAAAAGAAAACTACGTATTCCTTTTATCTTCTTAGAAAATATGATTTATTTCTCTCCCACGAACGTATTCTCTCTGCATTCGATGTCAGAGTTGTTCTTGAGAGCGCAAACTTTATCCATCTCGAAAATAAAAATACATAAATAAATGGAATCTAGATCTTTAAATTTCCCTCATAACTAGATATCATTTTATATGTATTGTTTCCGGTTTTTCTCATATTTCCATGTTTCTATTTTTTATACATTTTCGATTCTGGTATCATGAAAGTACATTAAGAGTAGAAATTGGAAGGTTCCTTTTGGGAACACAGGAGAAAACGAATATAAGAATTTGAAAGCCTGAGGCGTTAGGATTGAAAAATAACATTATACATTGAAGATACTCTACATTCACAATTAATTTTTCGACATTAAAATATTGATTTTATGACTGTTAGAATAAACGTATTTATGCCTTTATAATGGGCAACTTTTTTCGAAATGTTATGTTTGAAAAGTCGTGAGTCCGTATTTGTGATTTATGTGCATTCTTTGGCCGGCAATTCTATGAAATACCTATATTGATTTCAAAATGAAAGAAATTTATATATATTATCGAAGTACGGTATATTTGTTACGGAAATTTCGTTTATAACGTCTATAGGTGTTGTAAAATCTTCAAATACATTTTCAACTGTGGTTGATGCATTATACATGACTTTAGTTGGTCATTTGACTGATTTGAAAAACGATTTCCGTAATCTGCAAAAGTCTCCAAATGCCGCTGAAATCAATGAGACTGTTACAAATAACAGTCACAGTGACTGTGATAACTGGACAACAGTGGGAACTGTTTTTAGGCACATCAATAGCAAAACAGAATGAAGGATAATAAAGTGAACTTTGACCATTTATTTACGTTAGTATGGACGATCTAACCCAGCGGTTCCCAACCTTTTTTCTTTCACGTACCCATTGCTTAGACTTTTCGTTTGGGAATACCCGCTTTTTTATAAACACACCCCTACTCATCCACCTAACGCATACATGCTTTTTTTAATTATTAATTTTCTTAGCAGAGCTAAGCAATAAATCGACTCAAATTACATTGACATCTCAAACCATTCACTTTTTTATCTTTACATTTTAAAATTAATTTTACTTTTTATAATATTAGCTTAACATCAGTATAGTATTGAAGAATTTTTAAATAACTTACGATGAAAATTTATAACAATTTTGAGTCATGATACACAAGTAGTCAAACATGGCTTTTAATACTCACAATGGGAATCCTTGAGTATGTTTCATGTAGCTGAGTTTTTAAAATGATTAGAGGTGGGTGATTCTAGTGACAATGAATTATCAATGAATTACTAGATCTAGTGGGCCCTTTTCTTCATTTTAGGAGTAACATACTGGAGTTACACATCAGACTATCTTTGTTATTAAAAACTATAAACATTGTTTATGTATTTTCAGTTGAACCATTTTTGTAATTTCCGCCCTTGTCGATATTATTTTCCCGCACCCCCAACAGATCCAACACTTGCCCCCAGGAATACGCGTCCCCAGGTTGGGAACCACTGATATAACCGATTGAGACAATGTAGCACCATCTATCGGTGATATTTTGAACTAAAACAAGAAATGTTAATGGCTATTACCAAAGTCAAGGTTGTACCAAAACAGCTTTCGGTACAGCCTTTAACCTAGAGTGTTATGAAGAATATGTTATTCAAATGTAAGCCTAAAATTATCTCCTTGCAGAATAGCGCTATAATTTACAGTTTCCCTTTTCGTGATTGTGACTGTGTTTATATTGGATAAACTCGACGATTATGGAACACTCGCTTAGAAGAGCATACACTCGCTTACAAAACCGTCAATTTACAATCGAAACTTCGTAATCATTCAATAGATATTGACCAGATGCCAGATTTTAAAAAATATAAAGCTAATTAACGTATTAATTTTAAAAGTAGAATTTTGCTAGAAGTTAGGGTTACAAGATTACTGAAATCTCCCCCAAACGAAGCACGTAGAATTCCTCAAGAATATGTGGTCCTACTGTGATATATACTTCCTGGTGCTTTATTATTTTTAATGGAATATTTTTAAAGTGAACATGTGTAAACAACATCTTTGGTTTTCGATTGACATTTGTACTGATGAGGAGTTTGTATTAGAGCTTGAAACGTCTACTGTTATTATGGAAATTTAATCACTGACACCAATTAGTGAATGGCCGACACAGCTTGAATCTTTTAAAATGATTATATTGAGAACAGACAATATTTACAAGATGGTCTATTTACAGGATAATATATAATACAATCATCACACATGTAGATCCGCCACAAGCAGATTAGTCAAACTCATTTTTAAATCGAAGGAAAGTAAACATATTTCCGTTCCACTGCTGTCTGCCAGCAACATCATCTCTGTTCCACTCGCTTTCCCCAACTCCACTCTCAAATGCTGCGCATTACTTATTGACTTGGCGCGAGCAATGTCATTTGGAGCACGCACGCCGCGCGCGCAAGGTTGTCTGGAGCATGCATACTTTACGCACGACATTTTCCTGACACAAATCAGAATGTTGCGTACGATGGCATCTGATTGGTTGTCTCTTTCTGAAGTTAGGGGAAACGTGATCCCACATTATTAATTTTATTATGTTATATTAATGTATTGATTTTGGTAAAATGTCTTTTTAATTTTAAAGTTTTGATTCACACGTAATATGCTTAGTTATTTAAATTTGGCACTTAATGTTTCACATAAAATTTGATATTTCTTAAACATATTTATTTTTAAAAAGATTAGTAGAAATAGTTGTCATGCTCCATCGGTTTAATGCAAAATAACGAATAGCTTAATATTGCTATTATAATTTTAGCAGTATTTTTTAAAATGAAATTATCAGTGGGAGAAAAGTAGATAGTGTAGAAACTTTAATTCTATCGTATTTTAACATGCACAAATAAATACGTAATTTTGGTCAGACTTTTAGTAGGCTGCATATTATGCATACCAGATATAACTATTTATGTCTAAAACAGGATGTGTATCTAAAGCATCAATACGGTGCATTTTTTTTATTGTAATTGTTTTCAGTTGCAAAAAAAAAAATATATTCAACTTTTATGATACCTTTACCAATCAGTATGATTGCGTCGTAATAATAAAAGTGTAAAATTGTGATGGTTGTGGGAAAAATAAAATAAATTTAAAGCATATAATTATTAGTGCTATATTTTCTGTTTAATTTTAGAAAACATTTTTTCTCTTTTTACTTTTACTTTAAAATTTAAAATTTTTTAAAATAGATTTTTTTTTTAACATAAAATGGCCAGTTAAGCTAATTAGACTACTTTTCTGTTTTTCTGAATAAATCCATTTCCACTAAATTTTACTCAACTTGAGCAAAAAATACAAAATTTTATTATTTTTATGAGAAAAATTTTATTTGAATTGAAACAAATGTAAATAAAATAATTAAAAAAATGTAATTAAACATTTCAAAATGTTTGCAAAAATTCAAGTGGTGAACAAAATCTTTCTAACCTCCACTTGAATTCCCAGTAAAAGTGACATAAAAAGTCTAATGGCTGCTCAACATATGCACCTTTGGTTTACAAAAAATCAGTGGCAGCAAACGAAACTGTTTTTATAAATGTTTCTTTAAATCTCAAAAATATAGTGCTTTTTGAGGTTTCTACATTTATAAAAACTCTATTCGGAATCACGGTTAACTCGGAAGATATTATTGTATATTTTCATTCATTGGTTACATTATATTTTCCTAGATTAAGATACATTTGTCTTTTTTTTTACTGTGTACCTTCTGGTTAACTATATGACACTTTATTGATATATATTTTATTAAAAAAAATTTAACTCAAAAACAAAAATTCGTATTTTTGGTCGCTATTTGTTTATTTCAAAGTTCACCGTCTTCTTAATGATTTATATCATGCAGTCACTTTCAAGGTGGATTTCGTATTCTATCAATAATTTATATGACATGAATTGAAGAAAAGTTTTTTTTTAAATGTAAATCAGAAAACAGGTTCTTGTACGGCTATAGTGCTTGAAATGTCGAAGTGGTATAGCCCATTATTTAAATTTATAAATTTATAATTACATTGTTTAAATAAATTTATTTAACAGAAGAATCAAAACTGCTTTTGAAGTGATATTGTAAAAAAAAAAATGTATAAACTGATTTCAGAGCTAAAATTTTACATTATCGAAAAAAAAAATAAACACCGATATTTTACATTGTCTTACATCATTTTTTGGTTAAATGATTTTAGTGAAAAATAAAAATATACGATAGAATATTATGATTTCTTTCATCTCTATTTAGAAATGCATTGTTCCCGATATTAAGATTCTAATTACTTTGTTAAGTTCAGTATATCTAATAAGATTGTTTTTTTTTCAAATAATGTAATGTTAATTAATTCCGTGAGGGATGTTTTTAATATAATAGAAGACATTTTTTAAACACCTACGAATGTTACTGTAACTTATTTAAACAAAGATAAGTAAAAGAATCTATACTTTTGGCAAATATTTGAGAAAGATAATTAAAAACCAATGTATTTGAGTACTCTTGTTTTTTTTTTTCTATTTTGTTCCCTTTGTTCTTTAAAAGAAAAATTTAAAGACGACGAAACTTTTCTTTTTACACTTACTAAAATAAACGAAAAGAAAAAAAAAAAGTCGAAACATTTTCGATGCAGCTGTTTGTTTTAAATCTAATGGAAAATAAAGTGGCTGAGTGCGATAATGGCAAACAGATAGCAAAAAGCATAAAAGAAATTAAATTGTATGCATTGTTGTAGTTTAAGAAATTTGAATGTTGTAAAAAAATATGCCTTTTGATGGAAACGTCATTAAGAAGACTGTGAACTTTGAAATAAGTAAATATCGATCAAAAGTATAATTTTTTTTTTAGTTAAAATTTCTTAAAATAAAAGTATATATATGGGGGAAGAGAGCAAAAGCTGTTACACACAAACTCAGTGATATGTTGCTCGAGTTATCATAGATTCACGATATATGAGTTCACGCTACACAACGATGAACAGGAGGGTGTGCATATATAACGTTATCACTTTGGGGGGAGGGGGGGGGGTCTGGCACTTGATATCGTAAGATATTGCTAGGGGGGTTGTCTTTTGGTATCGTTATAATTTATTTTTTATCCAATCATTTTTTTGTAGTTTTAACTATTTTTATGAAAATATAGTTATTATTAAAGGTATTAAATGATTACAAAACCATTTCATTCCAAAATACGGAATACCCCAACATTCGGCATAAGTGTTCTTCTACCTATGCGCATATAATTCCGTATTGGAGAAATCAGGTGCGAAATATGTTTCAAATGATACTTGTTGTGTTTGCTAGTTTAGTAAAGAAAGAAAAAGAATGTTGTCTACTTGTTTTGTTGATAAGAAGTTCTGCTTTTACCCTAACCGTGAAGGGCATACGCAAAAAAGATAACATTACTGTTGAATGCATTAATTATGTGACAATAAACTAAATAATTAAGCAATAAGCCATAAGTTAAATAATTTTAAATAATAACTATCTCTTTTAGATGTTATTTGGTATAAAGTTATAGCATATGTATAATAGTGATATTTTATTGACTTCTTCTCTTCATTCGAATCCGTAAAATATGCAAATAATAAATGTATAAACCCATTTCTGTATATCACTGCAAACGCAAAAAAAAGAAAAAAATTGTACAAAAATAAAGAATTTTTAGAAATCGATAACGATATCATTAAGGGGAGTGGGAAGGGGAGGGTTGGAGGAATGATAACGTATAATATCGTAAGGGAGGGGAGGGTCCAAAATTACCAAAATGTTGATAACGTTATATGTCTACATCCCCCAATGAACGTGTTAGCCACAGCTGTTGTTGGTTATTTTACGCAAGGCTCGCAGAAGCTTACAAAACTACGTCTTTAATAAACGACTGGAAGTAGGTAATGTTTAATACGTAATAATGATATAATTGTATGTTGAATATCTGTATATTTTGTCGTTTATTAAAATTTGTTGTTCATATTTGTACTTAAAGAATATCAATTGTGGTGAAGTTATACATTATTCACCTTAATCCCACTTCTGACATCTTAATCTCACATATATATGAGAAAATGAGCAACGTCTAAATTAAACATCTCAGCTATCCTAGACAAATCTGGCGAGTGTCCAAGTCGGTATTATGTTGGGCTGTTTCAGATAATAGCACATATGTCTTTGCTAAAAGGTGATCTAAGTGAATTTTGCTCGCCAGATTTGTCCAGGATAGCTGAGTTTGCAGATCATTGATAGCTTAAGCTAAAGGTTATAGTTTGAAATGGCGACCTGGGCACACTTTCACCGACATGGGCACACTCGTATGATACTCATATTGGTATCAGAGTGGGATACTTTGATTTTTGAGTGAATAAAAGAATTGAGATTCTGGTTTCCTATGCCAAAATTGTTTGATGTATTATTTTCTACCACCCTTTCAAGTTTTGTATGATCAATTCTGATTCATCCTGTAGAATGAATCAATTGTTTGAAATAGATCTACTGTCCACGGAAATACTGCTGGTTGCTATTTGGAAATATCTGTTCTTCATCATGCTCAATTCGCTATCTTAAATCAGATTATAAAATGTTATTAAGTGAAAGAAAATAATCATATAAATTATTTTCATAATCTCAATGTTCATCAGTCCATCGGTTCAATGTGGGTTCAATTATTTAAATGTGGATTAAAAACACTTTGAAATATAACGAAAAGATAATTTTGAAGTCTAAACTAACTAAATTTATATGAGTTGTAATTTTCCAACTGGATAAAAAATGTCCAGGCCAGGATTCGAACCAGGGATCTCTTGGTTGAAGCTCTCAGTGCTCTGCGGACTGAGCCATCCCGGAAGAAACTGGAGGACCTAATTCACCCAGTTAACCTGATTGATCAAAGCATCTGGTGTGATATCTGAATCAGCTCAACAAATTAAATCGCAGGCAATGGAACTGCAGTAAACACTGGATACACCATTACACTAGATTAATTTTTAACACAATTAATCAAATTGGTAAAGAAATCATATAAGTTGTGATCTTTACCAGTTTGAATAATTGTGTAAAAAATTAACCTAGTGCAACTAATTTTAATTGGTAACAGTAAAATAAAAATCGAAATTACCTTTTCCTATAATATTTTCCAGTAAAGAATAGCGTATCGAGTATCAGAAATATAAAATATCATAACTCATAACTTAATAAAGCAATAGATTTTATTTCATATCTGTAGCCAGTGACTAAACAACTTACATATTTCTGTTATGTTAAATAATACTTCACTTTAAAATCAACATCGCTATTATTCAAGCTGCAGGTTAAAGAATTCTTAAATTTAAAGGATTTCGTACCATTGGGAAAGCATATAAATGGGCTTTTACAATAATGGGAAGTGTTAAAATGCATAAAATGTCTGGTAAATTGATCCTCGAACTTGATAGCTGGAGGGCATTCTCTTGCAATAAGATCTCTTCTGCGGCTGAAGTGAAGAGTTTGTTAGAGCAGCTAAATGTAAATGTAAAGTTTAACAAAATAAATGTTAAAATTTTAAAGATGAATAAATGAATGGATCATTTATTAAGAGGAAGTTACTTAATAAATGCATTAAGAAAATGTGTCGCATGGCTTGGTTTTACTAGCGATTTTAAGTTAAAAGTTGAAAAGACATCGGTTTAGACTCCAACACGGGTTAGTTACTCTGAAACTTTATCCATTTTTACCGGTTGTACGACTAGTGGAATGATTTTTTCCCCTATATATACAGGGTATCCAATTTTATCATTGTAAAATAGCTAATTCCTAAACCGTCAATTTTAGAGACATAGTTCACACTTAAAATCAGGTTTCAAAAGTTGCTCCCAATTCAAAACAGTTCACGTCAAAATAGTTACTTATAAAAATTTACGAAATTTAAACTTGTATACGCTCCTTGGGTATTATAAGTGTTATATTTAGTAAATTTTATATGTGCTGTAACAAATATAGCAAACAAAAAAAATATTTTCCGATCAAAATTTTTATACTAAACATTTGAAGAAATTTCAGCGGTTTGCGTCACCAAAACTGCGTTTTTCCATTTTTAGTACTTGGGAATGCTGGTAATAATTTCAAAATATCATTACTAAGTAAGTTTCGATCGTACAAAAATGTTTTTCTGTTTCTGTCTAGAGCATGGAATATATAAAAACTTTGATTCACCGTCTTTTCAAAAATAAAAATCTGGACGTAAATGGTTTATTAAATGATTTGAAACAACATTTAAAACATATTTTCAGTTGGAATATAACTCTAGAACTAACGCTCCATAAGCATATATGATCTCGCATACATATATTAGGTTGTATCGAAAGTATTTTCGTTTATTAAATGCTTTTATACCAAAGCCTGTAGCTGGCACTTTATCACCCCTATTGTTGAACCTTAAAATGTTATTTAAGAGGATATATCTCCCTCTATATTCTATAATCATACAGAGTTCTTTCTTTCATTTTCAAGCCATATAAAGAGTGATATAGAAGATGAGATATTATATATATCTTAAGGCATTATTTCAAACTTGTCCTTAAAAGTACTGACGTTGTCCGAAAAATTCCTGAAGTTGGAGGCTAGGACAGGATTAGTGTGGGACAGCTCAAAACAGATTGAAACGTTTTAAGGAAGGGGACCTCGGCCTTGAATTCAGACCCAGAAGTGACAGACCACCAGTTGTGATTTCTGAGTAGTTGTAGAAGAAAGCAGGGGAGAATTGAACTATTAGCAACCGAAAACTGTTGGAGGAACGAGGACATACTAAGCACACCATATGACAAATTTTACACAAGCTTAAGGAAACTTACAGAGGGTCAAGAAAAGTCAGAAAACGAAAATAATTTTGATACACCCTAATATTATGAATATATATTTCATTGCTAGCGATTTAGTTTGCAAGAGATAACAGAGCTTCCGTGAAACAATCCAGTGTGAAGCGAATGAAAGAATTCAACAAAAAAAATTACTGTGATGAAATTTTTTAGGATTAATATTTTTTTAGAATTTTGTTTAGAATACATATATCATTCGAAGAAAAAAAAGTGAATACACAGGGATAGGGAAGACCACCTCGGGAACTTAGCTTACGTATTAGATTGATAGTGCAAACACCCGAGTGCCAGAACAAATCCACTTGCAGCTTGCGTAACAATGCACTTTTTCAGTGTCTATACTACAATTTTACAATTTAACATTACAACATAAATATCTATGACTTGTTGCAGTTAAATAGGTTTATAGTCAATTCAGGTTACAATTGACTTATTATAGAACTGTGTTTCATTAAACCATATTTGTGAAGATTATTCTGAATTGACATTAATTTAAGTACAGAACATATCTTTTTTACAACTTAAACTACACAGTATTTTGTAATAGCTTATATGAGGAATTATGCTTTTACACAGTATAAGCATAGAATGCTTTTTCAGTTGTCTATTTGGTTTGACAAAAACTTGAATATGCACTTTCACCGAGATACTGGGAACATTTCTAAAGTTATTACAAGGGAGAGAATTACTACGATGACAATCCAGGTCACTACAACAGAGTACGAGACACTTTTACCAGATAGAATTTTGTGGGCAATGTAAGAGACATCACTAGTTATGTATTATATTTTACGTAATTTATATTTTAGTAGAGACATCTAGTGACCGAGAAATGTGAAGATTATACAAAGTAAATAATAAGGGCTGTCTAAGACTGAACCTGTGAAGGGGTGAACAGATTCAGATTCAGATTCTTTAGCCTCTTATTAGCCTCTTATTAGCCTCAGATTCTTTAGCTTACTTTAACCTCTGCGAGCCCTGCTTGGCAAATTTATTTTTAAAAAAAATAAAAAAAAAACTTACATATTTTACAAATTAGCCCTCCTTCTTGCGGGCATGCTGAAATTATTATACCTCTAGGCTTTGTAAAAGCCCGAGATTTGACATTTCATTAGTCTTAGATGATTCGAGACTATTTTCGTTCAACCACGCGTTTGGGCACAAGCTTGATGACGTGATTTCTAGAGCAGTGGTTCTTAGAATTTGTCCCGCGGCACACTAGTTTATGTGATAAGACCTAAGGTGTGTCGTTCATATTTTCACGGATGTTTTATCAAAATTTTACGAATCAAAAAACATAACATTACTTCAAAATGCAACACTCTAAATTCTGCATTTTACTATAAACTATGAAGTTTATTAGTTCAATACACTTACAAAATTTTTAATTTTTTCTCAGATATTCAGATAAAGTTAGTATTTCTGAGTAAAAAAAAATAAAAGTTTACAATAGAAAAACGCAGTAGAAATATTCATAAATTATAAACTAGATAAATATGTTATTGCAAAAAAATTTTTAAACTTTATGTACACAAATTTTGAAAAAGATGTCCACCCACGACCACCTGACAAAATTTTTTGAAATGTCTGTTTTAAGCGCAGTGTGGATGCGTGCAAATGTTAATGTGCATTAAATTAAGTACACTTATTTGCACTTGTTTTACAAGAATGAAAATAGATGTTCAAACTTACTCATTAAAAAGGGATATTGTCTTTAGACATTGGCTACATTTAACCATAAAGCTTTTTAAATAAATCGGTCAAGTGCGAGTATAACTCGCGTTCAAAAAATTCCGTACAGTGAATTTATTAATTACTATTTATTAATTTGTAAACTCTTTCTACCCCTATTTTTTCATTAATTTAATTTCAGTAGGTTCGAAAATAGGAAGGGAGGGGGCATATTTGTCTAGTACTTTCGAAGATATCTCTGAAAATATAATACCTAAAATTAAAACAAATATATATTTGAGTTTGAAATCATGAGATCTTTCAAACGATACCTTACACGATACATAATTTTTTTTTTGTTTTTTTTTTCAAGTAAATTAATTAATTTAGCTGATTACCGACAATTTTTTTTTCAAAAATCATTATAAAATATCCTTGGATGATTCTGCTTCGATAGATATATCGAGCACCCGTTAACTCCTCCGCTGACCGCCCAAAAAGGAAAGTTTGTGTATAACGAAAAAATACGTTTTTCTAAAAAACTATGTTACCAAGGAAAATCGCTATAGTTTTCCTGCAAGGTTTAAATATACTTCTACTACCCCTAACTTTTTCATAATTTTAGTTTTAGTGGATTTTGAAATAGAGGAGGAGGGACATATTTTTGCACTGCATTTTCGACGATATATCTGAAAATACAACACCTAAAATTAAAACAAATGTACAGGGTGGCCATAATTAAACTGCAAGTGTTCAAGGTGCTGGAGAGAAAACTACCGGGTATATTCCAATCAAATTTGGTATCTACACGTTTCAGAACATGCGCAAGTCAAATATGCAAAAAAAATAATCGCCATTTTCACACGATAGATGGCGCTGTACCGTATTTAAACGTTCACCGGTGGCATATACAACCTCCAAAATCGATAGACAGAGCATAATGACATTCTAAGAGACATATAAACAATATAAAATATCATTTACAGTCTATCAAAATTCCATACAATTCCCTTCCGTAATTAAATTTTTACAGTATCATGTAATAAAAATTAGCGTAAATAAGATCACAAATTAAACAATCCATAAAGACGCTTTGGAAAACAAGCCATTATTTATTCAATGAAATTATTACATGATGTGCTCAATATGTGAATTACCAGATGCAACCACATGCTGAAAACGTAAAACAGCATGGTCCACCGTCGCATTTAAAATCTGTGGTGTAACATACCTCACGTGTCTCGTTATGCTAGATTTCAATTCAGCAACAGAAGCATGTCCTTCTCTATACACCATATCTTTCAGATGTCCCCACAGATAAAAATCGCAAGGATTAAGGTCCGGTGAACGTGGGGGTCAAGCGTTGTCGAAACCTCTGCTTATGAATTGGTCCGCACCAAAGGTATCATGCAGCAATTTTTTAACATCTGTGAGGGGGTGCTCCGTCCTGTATAAATACCGTGGTTTCTAAACAATGTCTCTCTTGCAATGTTGGAATCAATTGTTGTCTCAACATCGCACCGTAGCTAGTCCCTGTAACACTACAGCGTTAGGGACCACTTGGAGTTGGGGTCCACAAGAAAATCACAAGTCATTCCACACCATACAGTTACATAATCGGAATGGAGGGGTTCTTCACTTTTAGCGTATTGTTTGTTCGTTCCCCATATCCTGCAGTTATGCGCATTTACACTACCTGACAGTGTAAAATGCGCCTCGTCTCTCCACAATATTCTCTGTACCCAAGTGTCATCTTCACTGATTTTCGACAGGACAAGGTTTGCAAAATCAAATCTTAGGGTGTCATCATGAGGTTTCAATTCTTGAATAATTTTAATTTTATACGGATAACGCCGAAGAATGTGGCGCAACACTTTATGCACAGTTGACCAGGGATGAGATAATGTCCGAGCCACACTCCTTGCGCTCAATTGTTGCAGCATACTGGCTCCTGAACTGCTACTCGTAGTCGCAATGGCGTCAGCAATTTGTTGCACTCTTTCCGGGTTTCCGGGACGTCACCCTCTTGTGCCTGGAATAACGCCCAATTCTCCTGATTCTTCAAATTTTAAAATCATATTTTTCAATCCATTGACACTCATTGGACCTCTTCTTAATCGTTTCATACGCCGGTATTCTTTCAGAGTAGCTGAATAATTGCTACCATTCTGATAGAATATCTTCACTAACAATGCACGTTCCTTCTTATTCAGAGTCATGACTGGCCTTTACTCAATGTATTGATGTTTTTATACTTTTCGATGGGCTTAAAATTTGCATATATGCCGTCGATAAGCATTGAAACACGGTATAGCGCCATATATCGGGTGAAAATGGCGATTTTTTTTGCATATTTGACTTGCGCATGTTCTGAAACGTGAAGATACCAAATTTCACTGAAAATACCCGGTAGTTTTCTCTCCAGCACCTCTTGAACACTTGCAGTTTAATTATGGCCACCCTGTATTTTTGAGTTCGGTATTACGAGATCTTTCATACGATATAAAAAAAAATTGTTTTTTCGAGTAACTTAATTAGCCCCTTAAATTTTCCCTAAACATATTTGTGAATGGCTAATAATCTGAAAATATGTGGGTAAAAATACTTTATAACTTTCCTAAGTTTGAACTTTCCACGTCCGATAGTTTACGAGAAAAAGGACTCTGGCAGGCGGACATGCACACACAGAGTGATCTTATAATCGTCCCGTTTTACTTTTTAAGTACGGAACACTAAAAATTATTCAAAGTGATATGTTCATAGTAAAGGAAGGGATGATTTGCTGCTTTACATAGAAAAAAAACATAGACCGTTCGAGTATCTGCGGATTAAGCTTGCAAACTTTAATTTAAAGAACAATCTTCTGTAAGAAACCGACAGTACTGAACATGTGTATGGCAGATAAACTACAAACTGGATGATAAGTTTTCATATAAACTTAAAGTAATAAAGTGAAGTTGAAAATACCACTAAAAATAATACATATTCGAATATTTGTGCATTTGACGTATCCCTAAAGGAATCAGTTATTACTTATAAATATGAAATTTAATATCGAAATACAAATAACACTTTAAAAAAATAAAAACTATGTGTTTAATAGCTAATTTTATTTTAATCATATACCTAAAGATCAATCGTATCATATACCAAATTATCATACTCGTATGTCTCATTGTGTGTTCTCATTGTATCATCGAAAATTGTATGAAGATATGCAAAGAATCGAACCAAATTTCTTTTATAGGTTTTGACTATGGCCAGCAGGTCCCACTTGAATTTGGGGATATTCCACCGGAAGGGGGCACTGGGATAACGATTTTTGTTCCATGTCAATTATTGTATCAACGAAAATTACTAGAAGTTATGCATAGAATTGAACCAAAGTTTATGTACATGTTTTTTTTATTATTGCCTGCTGGTACCAGTTGAATTTGGGGCTATTCCGCCAGAAGGGGGGTGGTGTGATAGCGATTTTTATGTGATTTTATCGATTTTACGTAGTTGTATAGTACATCGACTGCTCGTGAAGCGAAGGATCCTTTACATCCATGTAACCCGGTTATTCGCAAGCAGCTGACGTACAACAGAATGACGTAAAATATTGATTTTGTTGTCTTTATGATAGCGAATTTTGATGTGTTAACATGTATGAGATAGAAGAAAGTTTTGGGATTGACACAGCCCACTAGTTAATCACATATCTAATTGCTTCATATAAATGTCAAGTTAGCTTTGTACAGTGGCGCAGCCAAGGGGGGGGGGGGGTTGGGGGTTAACCCCCCCCCCCGAGCTAAAAAAATTACTATAATTGCCGCTTATATGAATCAACACTGCTAAAGTTAAAATTAAGTTTTTTGGACTTTACGCCTTGGCAGAATCTTTTATCGCAGCTTGAAGTGATTCTTTTCAATTAATGTACATGTCTAAATTTCTTTCGTATGTGCTTGCGGTTTTAATACGAGAAATGAAATCATTTTCAGTTTGGCATCTGCGTGCTTCCTAATGCATACGTTTTGGATCACAGAATAAATAAAGAAAGATAAAATGCAATGTCTATTTCTCAATACATCTGCATGCTAAAATTCCTGCAGATGTTAAGTTCGGACAGTTAGTTTTCTGTTGTTATAAAGATGCTGATATGGTAATGTGGTTTCGAGGTTTGCGTTAAAAAAAAAAAAAAAATAGAATGTGTTTCTCCCTAACAAATTTTCTTCTGTCATTATTTTTTTTTCTCTATTTCTGGGCACTTTTTTTTTTTTGCTTATTTTCTGCTCTACTCATTTATTAAATTTCATTATTAAAAGTCAAAATGTATTATTATTTTTTTTACAAAAGACAAAATTGCTTTAAATTTTACAAACAATGTATGAAATATAAATATGCGGGTGGGATAACAAGCATAATGCATACCTCCTTCTAATGAAAGGGGGTTTGGGTTGATGGTTGTTGTTACTGCTGAAAATTAGAGCCCCGGTACTCTTTTTTCCTAGAATTTAAGCCCTGCCTGTGAATATGGATTTTGAAAAAAAAAGGCGTTAAATGTGCGCTAAATGCATTTTTTTAGAAAAATACTATCTATAATTACACACAATTTTACGCTAACCATGCATTAATTTAAATTGATCAGCAATAAATTAGTTATGCATTGATTTACACTTATTGTATTTTAACGAATGCTATCTGCATGTCATTAAAATTATACTAGCTGACCCGTCCGGCGGTGCCTGGGCTCATGATAATTACCTCAAATTTGTATGATTATCTATCTTATATCAATTTTATATTTTTAAATGAAATTTTCACAAAAAAATATTGATTATTAGACAGAAAAGCAATTTTTAAAGACACCTTCTTGTTTGGTTGGGTGTTTTGTTTGTTTCTTTTCCTCGTAAGGGTCTCTCGTTTCATAGTTTAAAAAAAAAAAATAACCCCAGTTGTCTGAATTCTATAAATTTTTCATCAGTTATAAACAGGTCTTGACAAATGCAGTCGCCAAGTTGCCACTGGCGACCTAGTTTTTCTATCTAGCCTCCAAGTTATTTAACCTGATTTTTTTTTATTATTATTATAATTTTTTGTACAAAAATTGACCTAAGAAATGACCATAAATGGCATTTTTTCTCATTTTCGGCATTTTTAATTAGGTAAAAATAAGTTTAACAAATGCAAATTTTAAATTAATAAAAAATAATTATTTGACTGACTTCGACACGAAAACAGGCAGAAATTGTTTTCCTGTTTCACTGTTTCATCCATGCCCCCCCTCATCAGATATAGATTTTGCAGCACTCACTTATC
Source organism: Maratus michaelseni (assembly GCA_963931845.1). Taxonomy (NCBI): domain Eukaryota; kingdom Metazoa; phylum Arthropoda; class Arachnida; order Araneae; family Salticidae; genus Maratus; species Maratus michaelseni. The sequence goes on along the minus strand of OZ007590.1, from coordinate 334,028,137 downwards.
CAGACATTTGAAACCTTCGGCAATCAGCATTTCCGAGAACATACCGGTTAATGCAGCCTTTACATTTTTTTTCATAGATAAATAATTTTGATAAATTTCATTAAAAAACTTTGTTTATACCATCTTTTTAAATGATGTAACTATTCTAAACTATGTAACTAATAATCCGACAATAGGCTTATTATTTTTCTCAATTAATTGATAAAAAACTTTTGTGCTTTTGAAAATTAGTGACTTCGGAGGGGAGCCGTTTATATTTTTTTACTGGTAACTAGAATTTTTTACTGGCTACCAGATTTTATCAAATTTGTAAAGCCATGTTTATAAATATAATGGTTTTAGAGATCGTGGAAAAATATTGATATCTAGCTGTAAAAGAAATGCTTTCTTCTCGCGTCTTTTTTTTTTCTTCTTTTTTTTCTTTTTTTTTTGCGACGTGTCCTTTAAAATAACAACACAAAAAAGTTATTGTCCGAACTCTCTGAAATTTTATTCGATTGTCAATATAACTGTATCCCACCCCTCTTTAAAATTCCGTGAAAAAAGTCTGTCTTTGACTAAAGTCGAAGAGAACAGAGTCACAGAAACACAGAGTTACGTCAAAAAAGACTAAGTCACAGACTTAGTCACATTTAATACTGAAAACATGAGCCGACGCTGAGCAAACCCACGCCAAAATACCCAAATTTCTTTTTGCATTGTCATCGAAAAATTCTGAGATTTTTTTAAATACTTTTATTCATCAGAGCGTTTCCAAATTTTTGTAGGCGCTGTAATTTTGATCTTCCAAGATGCTTTTAATGGATTTAGTCGAAATACAGACGTTTAGTTACTTTTAGAATAGAAAAAAGATCGTCTTCGAAAGGCCCGATATGACGTGAGGTTCTAAATAAATCGTAATTTAGAATGCTTTCAGCTGTTTCACACCTTTAAATTTCCCATTTATAATAAATTCTTTATGCCAATAAGCATTTCCATCTTAAAAGTAATCTCTATACTAAATTTCAAGTTTCTAACACTAACAGTTTCAACTAAATCATAATTTAGAACGCTTTTAGAAAGTTTTCAGCTCATTTCGTCCTTTTAAATTTTTAAATGTTTTTAAAAATGTTATAAGCAATTACTACATAAAAGTAATCATCATGCCAAATTCCATGTTTTCATACCAATTGTGTCACATAAATCGCAATTTTAGAATGATTCTTACTCTTGCATTCTTTTAAATTTCGTAATGAAAAAATAAATTCTGGGGAGAATTTACGTCTTTTAAGTAACATCCATATAAAATTTCAAGACTCTAGCTCTAAAAGTTCTAAATGACTTGTTACATTTGGCAAAAAGCAAGGTAAGTAAGTCTATTGAAAATTTTGTTAAAATTGCTTCATTATTATTAAAGTTAGGAATAAGAATTCGTGATTCTTTGCAATGAAACCTTGTGTATTTTTAACACTTTCCAACCTAGTTGAAAAGTTTATGACTTCGGTTTGTCTGGTCGTATGGCCGTCTGGCCGTCTGGCCGTGCTCTAACTCCCGTAAATATGCTCGGATTGACCTGTAATTGTTATATGTTATTGTCCTTATCTATAGCATGTTCGCTATTTCAACTGAAGTGTGTAGCACTTATAGTTTTTTTACAGGAACACTCAAAAGAATTCCGTTACATTACGGTCTATAGGGAAAAATCATTTGCGGTTTATTTTAATGATGTTACACAATTTCAAACACATTGTAATTGATATATATCACTAAGGTGCATTACAAGAAGCTTAATATGGAATAGGATGTGCATAGCACTTATAGTTACTTTACAGGGACAGTCAAAAGAATTCCGTTACATTACGTCTATGGAGAAAAATCGTTTGCGGTTTAATTAAATAATGTTTCACTATTTTAAACACATTGGAATTTATATACTAAGATGAATAATCACTCACTTTTTGTCTATTACTTGGTGTGTATAAATTCTGTAGATCATATATAGGGCAGCACAAAAGTTCGCGAACACATTTCCGTTTATTGACAGAAACTCCAGATGGAGAATTTTAAACTGTGTTACGCGTTTCCTAACTAAACTAAAATTTAACATCCTATGTATAGTAACATATACAAATCTATAGATCATATACAGGGCTGAATAAAAGTATTCGGATAATTTTCCGAATATTGTATATGTTGGAAATTCCTGAAATTACGTTTTTAAATATGTTATGCGTTTTCCAAATTGTTTACTTAGATGTTATGTTTCAGCTTATTAAATGGTAATGATTTGTAAAATTATTTTCGAAGCGTTGGAAAGTGTTACATAATCTATGCTTGACGCATGAATTTTCGTTCTTGTTATTATGATGGACATAGTTGAATTTTATAAATTTTATAACCGTCTTCATACCCCCCCCCCCCCCCCCCGCCTGATTTTCCGTTCTTGTTGATTGAACAAATGGATTCCAACTCTGTTATTTTCTACGTAAAAATTATTTGCTGTACTGTGCTCTTCCATCTTTAAGTTTACTCCTCATCATTTTTAAACACTTTATAAATCTAACCTAGTTTTGTGTTATTTCATTGGTGCATTTTATAGTTTGTAACTCTAATATTGTAAATGCTGTTTAAATGAATCATAACCAACGTAATTGCGGAGAAAAGCATTATGATTTCATTCATTTAAAAGACTGATTCCATTAACCGATGATTCATATAACCGGCGAAAATCTTTATTATAAACTCAAAACCCCCCCTAGAACCGAATTCTGGCTGCGCCACTGGCATTGTAAAAAGAAAAACTAAATTACAAGCTTTAAATATTTCTTTTTAATCGAAATTTGCGTTATAGTTAATAAGAAACAATATTATTTTTAACTTATCTTTGATTTTGACTGTACCACGGTAATAGATAATATTAATTAATTGAAGCATAATACACTTTTTGCGAAAAATGTTTCCACACCGCTTGAGATTGCGCGATATATATTCCAATGAAATATTCCAATGAAATATGAAATATTAATATTAAATAACTAAATTTTTCGGTAGATTTATGTTTTTATTCCTGTTTGTTAACCATGCGGCTTTTCAAAAATCAATAAATTTGAAAAAAAAAATCTCAAAAAAAAAATTATATTTTGTTAATTTTATTCAAAAATTTTGCAATGTTAATATATACTGACTCAAAAGTTTCAAAAGATTTAAAAAAAAATGCTTAAAGAATTTTAATTTAAGGGAAACAAACTCATTTTTAAGTATTGGATAGTTAATTCATCCCCAGTGGATAGCTATATTTAAAATTAAAATTTGATTATGAATATATTATTGAACTGAATATTTAAAACATCTGGATAAAACGCCTGTAATAGGGAATAACAAATGTAAAGAATGCAATTTATAGTAACATATGAATATCATTGGAAAAGTTGCTTAATTGAGCCAAAAATAAATTTTCCTTAAATGTTTTTGAAATTTCAGAAAATTACTACAATATGTTATAAATTGTCTCATAAAATAACTGTATTCATAAAGTAAAAATTTATTATCAAATCAAATAAATAATTATAACAAGTTAAGAAAACACAATTTGCATTTTTCTTACATTTATGAATAAATATTTTCTAAAAATCCTCTGATGAATGCAAGTCATTAGCGACATCTGTTGGTTTTAAATAAAACCAACACTTAAAGAATACGTAGATTTTAACTCGTACAGGGCTCCCACTCGGTCCGTTTTTTGAACACCACTTTTTTTTAAAAGAAAAATCTTCTTTATAAATTTTGTAGAAACTAGCTTCGAAGCCCGTTTTAGTTGCAATTGTTGCAAATACGTACTGCAATTTTCTTTCTAAAAAATACTGGTTTTCAAAAAACGGACCAGTGGGAGCCCTGCTCGTAGATTTTAAGGCTATCAGACTCTGTGGCATATTTAATGTAACTTTGTGCTATATACTTAATCAGTATTTTAACTAATAATTTTGAAAATTAAAATGTCCATTTTCTCACAAATGAATAATAATTGTTTGTGTTTTTCTACCAACACAGCATGTTTTAAGATAAGTTTTGATGAAGGTATTGAGAAAAAATAATTAATCAAAAAACATTATGAGACGCAATAGTAATTTCCTATTTTAGCAAATTTTTGTGAGGTTTCATAAAAATTAAATCTTTTAATGAATTTTTTTAAATTATATTAGCTGTGTATTTTTGTCTATAAAGGTGTTATAAGTTTTACAATATGAGTGTAATGAATTAAAAATGAACTAGTTAGATTTTTTTTCACTATTTTTTATTTCTTAACGCATCTGTGAAGCGTAGATGTTTTTACAGAATCTTTCTTATCTGTTATATATTATAATAGTGATTTTTCTTTGAGTTAATTTAAATGGATTAAACAACAGGTAACGTTTTGCTTTATATTAGAAATATAAATTTCAGAAGTTTAAAATAGGAAGTTTTTTTTAAAAAGTAGAATGTATAAAATATTAAAAGTTTATCTGCTCTATGACTCTATATAAAATGCTAACAATTGCATTATGATGCAATTTGCGTGGTACACGGAATTTATTCACAACAATGTATCAGTTTTTAATAAATATATATTAAATATTTTATAAAATAACAATACCTGGCAAATATTTGGTAAATATATATCTAGAATATATTTTAAATATTTGTAAAATGTAAATGCACCCATATTATAAAAATATAAGAGAGTAAATTCGTACAATACACTATCCACCGTATAATAAGTTTTCACTTCAAGCAGAAGGGGGAAGGGTAATTTAATGATGCCTTCTGCTAAGTTATTAATTTAAAAAAAAAATTGAGTTTAATTAAATACTGATGCTATCTATTTAAAATGAACTTTTAGCCTCAGTATAATCTATAATGTTGTGAGCGAATTCTATTGCACAAAAAAGAGATTAGTAGTCTTAACAAGAATACAAGAGATTTTAATTGAATTGTTTGGTGAAAATGTCACTGAAAAGCTTAATGGATGATAAGTATCAAGAGCTAGAATGCATCATTTGCGATTTGGAACCTGCTTTGTCCGATCAAAGCGACTGATTAAATTTATTATGTTTTCTATTGCAAAAATCAGAATTTTGGTCATTCCCTTAAAATTGACCTCTGAATTTTGAATATTATTTATGGTCAAAAGCTTCATTTGTTCTAGTGTATAATGATGTTATACATATATTTTAGAGAATTTACCAAGGATTCGTATTACACATGATGTACTCAAATTATTCAAACAATCAAGTGATGCTTGCGATAACATTCTTCTTTTATATAGAAATAAATTTAATTCTACATTTAAATATACGTTCAGCTAATCATGATTGTAATGATGATTATGAGTGGAGTTTATCAGAAATTTGTTATATTATTAAATTTCGGTGGTTTGAATTTAGAAAATATAAACTCTACATATTATCTTAAAAACATTTTAATAAATCTTACTTGAAATCGTGAATATAAACTGATTGTTTTGTATTATGAAATATGACTTGAAGTCATGAATATAAACTTATTGTTTTGCATTATAGATGTATGACCTTTCAGTATTATTTAACTGACATTTAAATTTATTGTTATACTTTGTATTAACAAGTTTAGAAATTCTAATTCAGCGGTAATTTTGTGTTTAACAATTACAGGATTATCTATAATTGATACACAACAATTTCAAACAGAATCGCAAATCGATTTACCAATATCACTAAAAAGGTTTTAAATATATTGCTGCCGTATAACTGCTTTGTACATCCATAAAATAATAATAAATAGATACTTTATAGTAGTTTTATGTTAGAAGAATAAGGGTGTACATTTTAAAACCTTCACAAACTTTGATTATTTATAAAAATACCTCTTTTTACATAAATGTTTTAAAAATGTTAAATAGTATTATTATATTTAATGTGTGTTGCCTTATTTCATCGTTTAAATACAGATTGATTAGTTTGCACTGTTTAGTTATCACTTAAATATCTTTATTCCTTAAGTATATTTCTCAATGACAAATAAATATAACTGAACATTTTGCGCTGATCGATTTCTCTAGTTCTTTCTCATAAAGAATGAAAAATTTATCTAAAATTTAATTACCTTAAAGCTTAGAGATTTGTTTAATTATTGCTAAATTAAATTGAAAAATTATCTTTGACTATAGTTCATATAAGAGATTTATATGTTCATTACGTTTTGCAAATTAAAATATTTTATTTTTAAATTAGAAATAAATTACAGCTAATATTTTTTATACAGTTATGAGGTTCCTTATTTAAAATATAATAGAGTTGTGATGAAACTAACTACTTTAGAAAGCAATATACTGTAAAAATTAGGTTTTTTAAGAATTAAAACATTTCTGTTGGGTTTATCTATTTACATTCAAATAAATTTAAGTAAACAGATAAATAAAAACTAAAAGAGCATCTAATGAAAGAAAAATTTATTTGTGAATAAAACATTAAGAGATTTAACAGTATTGACTATAACTAATGTTCATATAAATGTGTTAACGTCCTAAAAACTAAGATATTTCGTACTTAAATTAGAAAAAAAAATAATACAGGTAATTTTTGTTAATTCAGTTATGAGGTGCTTTATTTGAAATGTAAGAGAGATTATATACTAATTAATTTTTCAGCAGAGCTGAAATTCCGCTGTAAATTAATGAAATTAATTAAATTAATTGACAGCGGATGTAATTCCATGTAATAACATGAATAATTTCATATAATTTACAGCGATTGGGTGTTCCATGTAAATTAATGAAAATAATGTACAGTAAATGTAAATAACTTCAGCTCTGCTGAAAAATTAATTAGTATGTAAATATTCACCGATACTGGGTTAAATTTGTCTCATGTATGTCAACGGTATTGTGCTTATGACTGACGTTCCATCTCGTGCTACAAGGTTGTAGCCTTGCCATATAAAAGTGAGAGAATGCTACACTGGATGTCGTCCGGATGGCTTAAATGGTAAAGCACTTGGAGGGATATAGCAAGGGATCAGGGGTCGATCCCCGGTATGGACATTTTTTCACTCTATCGGCTGAACGCTGTTTAGTAAAGTGATTATTCACATCCTTTGTATTTCATGTAAGAGAGTTGTCATGGCATTAATTATTTTCTAAAGTAAAATATTGTAAGAATTAAGATTTAAATCATTTTAACATTTAAAAAACTTTTCCATCAATTTAACTCATTTTTTGTTAAAAAAAAAACTATTTAACAAACAGGCTAAGCAAAAAATAAAAACAATTTAATAAAAGAAGAATATTGTTAATATTTAGTTCGTGTTCATTTTAAATACTTAAGGCTCAAGACTAGAACGAACGCAATAAAAAAATTGCTCTAAGCAGGTGCATATTATGAGGCATCCCTTTACAGATTCCTTAACGTTAGAATATTTCCATAATGTCAAACAACACATTAAAGTAATGCCCAGCTTCCCTGTGGTATGGGAAACTTTTGCAGTTTACTCAGTACACATTCATATGTTCATTTTTTCGTTCTTTTCGACTTATAAAATTTTATCACACGAGTTTTATTAGATCCAAGGCATCCGAATACACCATATAATTATCATCGGAGTTTAGCACTTTCATGTATTTCCGTCAATATTTCACGTAAGAGAGTTGTTACGGCATTAATTATTTTCTAAAGTAAAATATTGTAAAAATTAAGAATTAAATCATTTTAACATTTAAAAAGCTTTTCCATCAATTTAAATCATTTTTTGTTAAAAAAACTGTTTAACAAACAGGCTAAGCAAAAAATAAAAACAATTTAATAAAAGAAGAATATTGTTAATATTTAGTTCGTGTTCATTTTAAATACTTAAGGCTCAAAACTAGAACGAAGGCAATAAAAAATTGTTCTACGCGGGTGCATATTATGAGGCATCCCTTTACAGCTTCCTTAATGTTAGAATATTTCCATAATGTCAAACAACACATTAAAGTAATGCCCAGCTTCCCTGTGGTATGGGAAACTTTTGCAGTTTACTCAGTACATATTCATGTGTTCATTTTTTCGTTCTTTTCGACTTATAAAATTTTATCACACGAGTTTTATTAGATCCAAGGCATCCGAATACACCATATAATTATCATCGGAGTTTAGCACTTTCATGCATTTCCGTCAATATTTCACGTAAGAGAGTTGTTACGGTAATAATATTTTTCTAAAGTAAAATATTGTAAGAATTAAGAATTAAATCATTTTAACATTTAAAAAGCTTTTCCCGCAATTTAACTCATTTATGTTAAAAAAAACTGTTTAACAAACAGGCTAAGCAAAAAATAAAAACAATTTAATAAAAGAAGAATATTGTTAATATTTAGTTCGTGTTCATTTTAAATACTTAAGGCTCAAAACTAGAACGAATGCAATAAAAAAATTGTTCTACGCAGGTGCATATTATGAGGCATCCCTTTACAGCTTCCTTAATGTTAGAATATTTCCATAATGTCAAACAACACATTAAAGTAATGCCCAGCTTCCCTGTGGTATGGGAAACTTTTGCAGTTTACTCAGTACATATTCATGTATTCATTTTTTCGTTCTTTTCGACTTATAAAATTTTATCACACGAGTTTTATTAGATCCAAGGCATCCAAATACGCCAAATAATTATCATCGGAGTTTAGCACTTTCATGCATTACCGTCAATACTTTTTTTCCTAAAAACAAACAAAAATATTTTAATTCTTTGAATGTTTGTTAATCATAAAGATTCAAAAAATATTTTAAAAGATTAAAAATAATCAAGATCTGAATATTTATATAACTAGCTATAGTACTAACGCACCTCATTTGTCACGTTTGACGTACAATTTCCAATTTGTTTAAAATGTAAGAGAGTTGTTATGGCATTAATTATTTTCTAAAGTAAAATATTGTAAAACTTAAGAATTAAAACAACATTTTAACAAAAATTTTGACTTTTCCCTGAATTTAATTTAAAATAAATAAATAAAATAACGAACAGGCACAGCAAAAAGTAAAAACAATTTAATAAAAAGAAGAATATTGTTAATATTTAGTTCGTGTTCATTTTACATACTTAAGGCTCAAAACCAGAACGAAGGCAATAAAAAAATTGTTCTACGCAGGTGCATATTATGAGGCATCCCTTTACAGCTTCCTTAATGTTAGAATATTTCCATAATATCAAACAAACACATTAAAGTAATGCCCAGCTTCCCTGTGGTATGGGAAACTTTTCCAGTTTACTTAGTACATATTCATGTATTCATTTTTTCGTTCTTTTCGACTTATAAAATTTTATCACACGAGTTTTATTAGATCCAAGGCATCCGAATACAACCATTTAATTATCATCGGAGTTTAGCACTCTCATGCAGTTCCGTCAATATTTTTTTTTCCTGAAAACAAACCAAAATATTTTAATTCTTTGAAAGTTTGTTAATTAAAAAGATTCAAAAAATATTTTAAAAGATTAAAAATAACCACTGATGTCAGCAAATATAATACGCGAAAAAATATATATACTTTCAACTTTTTAACCCTCTAAGCGTGTGGAACGTAATATTCCGTTAACTAAGCTCCAGGTTTCACTGCAATATATGCAATGTTTAAGATAATATAATTCTATAGATTTAATGAATTTTCAAAACATTGAAGAATGATTAATACTCTCAAGGGTTACATTCATATTTGTAATTAAGTTTTATTTATAATGCTGAAAGAATCATATTTTTTTAGCATTTAAAACAAAATGCAGAGAAAACAACATTACGATTTTACCCTTTTTCAAAACGCTCAGAGGGTTAAAGACATTTTTAATAACAACCTTTTCCTTTGACAACTTTAACCCTAACGGATAAAGCACTTCAATTGCTAAAATGTTGGAATAAATGATTGACACCGAAGATTATGAACAAATTTATTTGTATATAAGAAAAAAAATCCCTGACGGCTCGGCCTACAGGCACAGGTAGATTTCGAAGACGCAGAACGTGGGGTGCCTGTTTGTCGGGAATTGCGGAAGAAATTACCTTTTAGCGATGATGCTGCAGTTGGAACCGCCTACTTCGAAACGAAACTTGTTTGCAGGCGGAGCCAGCAATGATTTTTTTTTTTTTTTTTTTTTTTTTTTTTTTTTTTTTTTTCTATAAGAGTTGGTCCTATAAAAAACATGTCAATATAAAAGTTTTAGATAATATTAAGAGGATTTATAATATATTTAAGCGGATTTGAAATATTGGGAATTGACGAAGTTATGAATTTTTTTCTTCTAAAACCAATACTTCCCTCCCCCCCTTAAGGCACTTTTCAATTATATCAAAAATCTGTCATACATAAGTTTTTGGCACTGTTCCTAGAAGTAATAATAACTTCAAACGGATTCGATACGTATCATAATTAAGAAATTATGGGGTTTTTTTCTGTTTTCACAAAAAGCCCCCCCCCCCCCCCTTGGTTTTATTTTGCCCATTAACGAACTTAAACGAGATTTTATGTCCCTTGATTTTATGTATCAGTTTCGAAAAGATGCGGGAGTTGGAACCGCCTACATCAAAAAATAACTTGTTTGCAGGCGGAGCCGGCAGGGATTTTTTTTTGTTTTTAATTTTTTTTTTTTTTGCTATAACGGTTGGTCCTATAAAAAACTTGTCAATATAAAAGTTTTAGATAATACTAAGAGGATTAATAATAAATTTACGCGGATTTGATATCTTGTGAATTGACGAAGTTATGAATTTTTTTCTTCTAAAACCCCCCTTCCCCCCCTTAAGGCAATTTTTAATTATATCAAAAATCTGTCATACATACATTTTCGGCCCTTTTCCTAGAAGTAATAATAACTTTAAACGGATTCGATACGTATAATAATAAAGAAATTATGAGGATTTTTCTGTTTTCACAAAAAGCCCCCCCATTTCCCCCCCTTGGTTCGATTTTGCCCATTAACGAACTTGACCGAGATTTTATGACCCTTGATTTTATGTATCAGTTTCGAAAAGATGCGGGAGTTGGAACCGCCTACTTCGAAAAATAACTTGTTTGCAGGCGGAGCCGGCAGGGATTTGTTTTGTTTTTAATTTTTTTTTTTTTTGCTATAACGGTTGGCCCTATAAAAAACTTGTCAATATAAAAGTTTTAGATAATACTAAGAGGATTAATAATAAATTTACGCGGATTTGATATCTTGTGAATTGACGAAGCTATGATTTTTTTTCTCCTAAAACCCCCCTTCCCCCCCCCTCTTTGGGGTCATTTTTAATTATATCAAAAATCTGTCATACATACATTTTCGGCCCTTTTCCTAGAAGTAATAATAACTTTAAACGGATTCGATACGCATAATAATAAAGAAATTATGAGGATTTTTCTGTTTTCACAAAAAGCACCCCCATTTCCCCCCCCCTTGGTTCGATTTTGCCCATTAACGAACTTGACCGAGATTTTATGACCCTTGATTTTATGTATCAGTTTCGAAAAGATGCGGGAGTTGGAACCGCCTACTTCGAAAAATAACTTGTTTGCAGGCGGAGCCGGCAGGGATTTGTTTTGTTTTTAATTTTTTTTTGCTATAACGGTTGGTCCTATAAAAAACATGTCAATATAAAAGTTTTAGATAATACTAAGAGGATTAATAATAAATTTACGCGGATTTGATATCTTGTGAATTGACGAAGCTATGATTTTTTTTCTTCTAAACCCCCCCTTTTTCCCCCCTTGGAGCCATTTTTAATTATATCAAAAATCTGTCATACATACATTTTCGGCCCTTTTCCTAGAAGTAATAATAACTTTAAACGGATTCGATACGTATAATAATAAAGAAATTATGTGGATTTTTCTGTTTTCACAAAAAGCCCCCCCATTTCCCCCCCCCCCTTGGTTCGATTTTGCCTATTAACGAACTTGACCGAGATTTTATGACCCTTGATTTTATGTATCAGTTTGGAAAAGATTTATGCAGAATTTTTCCAGTTATCGTGGTCAGAAAAAAGTGACATAGATAGATAGATAGATAGATAGATAGATAGATAGATAGATAGATAGATAGATAAACTTTTGAACTGGGGGTGGTTTTGGGTTCTGGGAGTCATGATCGGCGTAGATCTGCAAAAATTTTTCAAAATTTCCAACTTAGGTGAAAATGTAATAGGTAATATTTCTTACGAAATCTACCTAAAAAGCGATATTTTTCATACATAATAAATGGAAAACATTTCTATTAAAATTCTGCTGTCATTGTTGAATTTCGTAATTAAAATTTTGTGGTTTCATAGGGAAACCAATGTCCGTTAACGGGTTAAGAGTAAAGATTTTTGGTGATGGAACAGATGTTTTGATTTGTTATAAAACCGTTCTATTTAAAATTAGATATTTTTTAAAATACAGAATTTTTAAAACTGAACATGATGATCTTAATCATTATATTAAACCTTTTAACATATATTTACATTCATACGTAATATTAAAAAAGTAATGGAACACCATTTAAATATACAGGGTTTCCGAAAAGGCTTTCCCTGATTACAAAATTTATTCATATCTGTTATATATAAGAAAGACATGTGAAACTGGTGCCAAAAGGCTGGTAAACTAACCAAGTATTTTTGTTGCAGGTTTACGTAACGTGGCTGCTGTGTAGCAGTGTCAGTGGTCAGGAAAACGGAAATGTTCACGAATCAGGAAAAAAGCTCAGTTTGTCCTCTGATAGCACAAGACAAGGTGACAAAACAACACTGTTAAAAATTTGCAGCAAACTGCCCAGTCATTCGACCGTTTTTATAGAAAATGGTAACATAACCGTAATTTAACTTTATTCTGACCATAATATGGGCAATAATATATGTTCAGAATAGAGTTAAATTACGGTTATGTAACCGTTTTCTGTAAAAAAGGGTCAAATGACTGGGCAGTTTGCTGCAAATTTTTAACAGTGAAGATTGCAGAGAAATCAGTGTATCAGATCTTACAACTCTGCGACAACGAATAACCACAGTGATGTTGGTTAATGTATGAATAGAAATTGACCATCAACTAGATGTGTTACGTGCTACTAAGTCCAGCGTTTTATACAACCATGTAACGAGACCCTGAAACAACAACAACAAAAAAACCTGGCTCGTTTTCCAAAATTATGGCACCAGTTTCACATATCTATCTTATAATTAGCGAATATGAATACATTTTGTAATTAGGGAAGGACTTTTCAGACATGCTGTACAATATTTTTTATAGTTACATATTTTCTTCTTCTTTTCTTTTGTACATTGCGTAACTATAACACCTTTGCAACGAGAGTGCAGTACGCAATTTTTAATCTTGTGCACCAGTATTTCAAACCTAAAATCTTAATTAATTCGCAGAAAGTTAAGATTCTGATTAAAATTCATTTATCTAGCCATTTTATAAGTAATTACGGTTGGATTTATATTCTTATGGATGCCAATGAATTTGCAAGATAGATACTTGTAGTCTAGATGTTGAGATGCATTGCAACTAGGAAGTCAATTGAAGTGCAACAGCATTTTGATTACATAAGGGGAAAATTATTACTTGAAAATACTGGAAAGAACAATTAGGTTTTGTACACACGCTATGCGTGACGCTAATCGCTAAAGTGTTAAAAAAAGAAAATAATATTAATGAAATGAAACATTATCCTACACATAATCACACTGTGGAACATTCCTCAGATTTCCTTAACGTCAATACATTTCCTTAAAGTCAAACAACACATTAAAGTACTGCGCAGCTTCATTTCGATATGCGAAACATTTACATTTTAATCAGTATATATTTATGTATTCATTTTTTCGTTCTTTGGAGATAAATTTTACCACACGATTTTTATTAAATCCAAGGGATTCAAATACACAAGATGATTATTACCGTAGATTAGCTGTTTCATGTATATCTATCAATATTATATAAACTAAAAGACTTTGCTTCTTTGAAAGTCTATTATTTATAAATCTTCAAAACGGTTTTAAAGATCTTTATAGCATTTTTCAATATAGTTGAAAACGGTTTGTCGGTTTGTCTGTCCGTATGTCCGTCTGGTCATCTGGCTGTACTCCAACTTGCACAATTAACACTTTCCAGTATAGTTGAAGACTGTTTATGAATTAGTTTTGTGTGTCTATCTGTCTAGCCCTTTGTCCATGTTCAAACAAACGTAAATATGCTCAGACTGATATGTAATTATTATATGTTAAAGAGGTTATAGAACGTTATAGAACGTTTGTTATTGAAAATGAAATGTGTAGCATTTATAGTTCGTTTATTGGGATACACAAAATACTTTTACGTTACTTTACGTTATGGTCTATGAAGAAAAATCATTTCCAGTACAATTTATTTAAATTGTTTATTTAGATATTTCATTTCATTGTATGAAAAAATAAAATTTCTAAATAGTATTCTGTTATTGTTGGAAAGTTTTGCATGATCTGTGCCTCATGATCTGTGCCTCATGATTTTTCTTTCTTTTTTTTATTCAATGATGTCAGGAAATATGATACACGAAATAAAACAAATACTCTTTCCCTTTTTATTACATTTTTAATAACAACATTGTTCTTTGACAACTTTTAAATCTTAGAATGGTAAACATTTTCAATGATAACACAAATGATTTGATTTGCCATAAAACTATTTTATTTTATGTTAAATATTTTAAAACTTCGAAATGTTTTATTCTTAATATCATGGTCTTACATATTAGATTACGTTATTTAGCATCTATTTGCATTCATATGATACAGTACGAAAAAAATATTTATATCTAGAACAATCTTTAATATATCCTCTTCCTTTCTTTACTTTGCATATTTAAGAAAAGAAAACATGAATGCAATGTATATAAAAATAAACATAGTCACAATATAAATTATATGAAAGACAATATAAATACAATTAAAATATTAGTGTTCTATGCAGACGCATACAATAGGTCAAGCCTTTATAATTTCGTTAATGTCAGAATATTTCCATAACATCAAATTACAGATTAATCCCGTAGCTTCCCTGCGGTATGGCAAACTTTGACAGTTTACTCAAGTTTACTCAAGGATGTAGGTATCTTTCATTTTATGCGGCTTCAGTTAGTGCGGTAATTCTTTTCAGACGATTTCTCGACTAGTACGCAAAGCACGGAATGAATAAACCCATTTTTCGAGCCAATTGGCGCCGAGTTGTTATGAAAATAAAATAAAAATCCACTAAAAAGTGTGACTAATGGCGCAGTAATCAGACAATAATCTTTATTATGCAGAATTGATCTTAAATCGACTTTTTAATGTTTCTTGAATCTCGCAAATTAAATTAGATCACACATTAATGTTACTGAAAATTCGTGTAATTAGATACATTTTATTTTGAAAGTTCCAAATCAAGCTCTAATATGCACTTGCTAACAATAACACATCCAAAATAAAATCGTAGTACATTAATGTACACTTATTGATATATATTGAGTTTAAGAAAGTTGGCTGTGGATGGTTCTGTTGTAATGTCGCGGGATCAATGAACCACACTAATCAAGTGAAACCTTCACATAATTATGTATTCAATGTTTTGTTCTTTCGTTTTATAAAGTTCATCACGCAAGTTTTATTATATTTAATTCATTCAAATACAGGATACAACTATCATCTAAATTTAGCACTTTCATGTATTTCTATCGGCACTTTTTCTTAAGCAAAGAAAAATGTGTTAATTATTTGAATGAAGTTCTGAAATGTTTGAAAGGCATTTTCTAAAAAAAAATTAGTTTTGTCATAATATGATAGCAATTAAAACAATATTCAATGCAGCAACATAAGGTAGGTGACCAAAAGGTGGCCATAGATAAGCTTTGGGGATTTTTTTTTATAATTTTTTGGTTGGGTGTGTGTGGCTGAATTTTTGTTTGTAAAACTGTACACTTCTCTCTAACACATATCAAATATACTTTACTTTGTAAAATAAAATTTAATTACTTTTATAATACAATTTCAAAATTGTAGCTCGTGGACTACCTTGTCGCATAGTGTTCCAAATGTGGCCCATGTATTGAAATCACTTTTAAAATGTGAAAAAAATACTCGGCAAACTATTTTGCTTACTATTGCGCTCTGATCATCGTTTCTTTCTTTTGATATCTTTCAAGTTTTTCTTCTTAATCTTCTTATCTTATGACACGAAAATACCTTGAAGCAGTTTTTGTGCACGGATTTTCTTCTGAGAGTTGCTGACTTCTTTTGAGTGTTCTCTGGTGTTAACAATAAATGGTAATAAGTGTTTTCTGATATTTATGTAGAAATTTTGAAAATAACTCTTACTACACTGATTTCCACATTTGTTTTTTAAGGTGGCCATCTTGAGAACATGCGTATGGTCGCCATTTGCATGACGTAAAAGTATTAATCTGATACATTTCTTAGAATTGAAGTAAATGTGGTTAAAGAGAAGGAAATAAGCTTTCAGAAAACGTATCATATCTCAAAGTTCCAAGAATGTAAACACGTGTAAATTACCTTCTTACCTGGAAATTAGAACGACTACTCCTCAAAAGTGAAATCACTGCATACAATGTCGGAGGATCAAGGTGATCTCTTTAAAATCAGCCACGTTCACTGCAGATACTTGATTGACAATGCAGTGGCATCATTTTGTGATTAAAAATTAAATTCATTCTACTTTTAAGGGGTGGGCTACCTTAGGGACACTGGCCACCTTTGGTTCACCCACCTTACCTCGGTCATATCTTTAAAAAATTTTTGTTATTGTCAGAATGTTCCATTCTGTCCAAATACACAGTAGAGTAATATGTAGCTTTCCTGTGGTTTGGAAAGGCGGTTTACTTAGTACATATTTATGTATTCAATTCTTCGTTCTTACGATTTATAAAGTTCATCATGCCACTTTTATCAGATATAAGATACCCAAATGCATGATGTATATCTTTCATCTAAATTTAATACTTTCGTGTTTTTCTGTTGGTACTTTTCCCTCAGTAAAGGGAAGTATTTCAATTATTTAAAAAGAACTTTTATGAAATGTTTTAAAGGTATTTTCAAGACAAAATCAGTTTTGTAAATATCAATGCAGTTAAAACATTATTCTACGCATATTATATGTCAAATTTTTATAATTTCTTTAATGTCATAATGTTTCCATGACATCAAATTGCATGTTAAAATAATAACGTTTTTTCCCTGCTGTATGGAAAACTTTGGAAATTTTTGTAAGTACAGGTGTATCTCGCTTTATGCGGCTTAGTTTAGTGCGATTTTCAGTTAGTGCATTTCTTTTTGTAGACGATCTTTCGATTAATGCGGGGAAATTTTCGAATAGTGCGCAAAGCACGGAATGAGCAATCCCATTTTGTCAGACAAACAGCGTCGAATTTACATAAAAATAAAACAAAAATCCGATAATATATGTGATTAGAAGCTCGACAATCTAACAAAAAAAATATTTAATATTGTTTGATTGTCACTAATTAAATTAGCTCATACATTAACCCTTCCGTGTCTGGCGTACTATTAATAGTATATGTATTTTCAATGAGTATTATTTCGTCTTAACAATTATTTTTTTTATTATATGTCTGTAATAATAGTAATATATGTATCTACAGTTATTATTATGACTTATTTTATATTTCAGCATTCAATAATAATAAAAATAACAATAGTTTACTTAATTCTCTTTCCACCGTTGGCGATTCCATATTTTCAAACATGTGTTTCACTCTTTAAATTTAAAATTGGGGCAACTTTTCGGAACGGATAAGTTGTGATGAAATATAACAATATATAAAAAATATTTTATGCCTATTTAATACTGTTGCAATACGGCATTTTTCCAAACGTCTTCAAAATTTCTTCCTTAGTCTATTGTCACCCGAATAGTACGCAAAAAATAAATATTTTTGTTAGATTTCAGTAAATGATATCCTATGTATTATTTCTGTTACCATCAGATACTATATGAAAGGATTTTGAACAGGCTTCTGACATAGTACATTTCGTTAAAACATGCAGTTCATTCAAAATTGCAGTTAATTAAAAATTAAATCGGCATAGTTTTCATAAATGAATTGAAAGCTTTTTCTCAATCAGAGTTGCCACGAAAATAAAATACCGCATATCGTGCTCAACAGTGATAATAATAATAATAAAAATAAATAGTACAATAAAGATAAAGTGGGACATTGTTTCTGCCCGGGTTTAGTTTAGATTTATGATTAAAAAGCAAAATTGAAATTCAAATGCTAAATTTATTTTTCTTTGTCCTATGTTTTTTTTTCCAAAACAGATGATGTCATCATCTAATTCAGTTAAAATACGATTGATAATTTCTTTTTGCCTTTTCTATCTTCGATCAGTTTTTAGTGTAACTTTGATGGAATAAATGAGAGGATATTCTGTCTTGACTAATGTTGTTTTCAGATATTTTTAGTACTTAATTTTTCTTTAGAAGTTTAAATCTGGATCTAAAAAATACAGATTGCAGTGCGAAATGTTCGCACGGGTCCACAGGTAATTGTTAAATTTCAGTAAAAATTTACTTTTGCGATTTGTATAGCTACTTTTAATATTATTTCATAAAAGTAAATTTTCCCAAAAACGGTAAGAAAAAAAAATTGGACGGTTAATGCTAATAGCACTTCGTGTAACTTAGATAAATTTTATTTAAAAAGTTCTAAATCAAGCTCTAATATGTTCTTTATAACAATAACACATCTAAAATATTATCGTAGTACATTATTATACTCTTATTTTCTTATCTTGTGATTTAAGAAAATTGGCTGTAGATCTATTGTATGTTTTCCCATTGAATGTTATGTTTCGATTAGTGCAGTGATGTTGCCGGATCAATGAACCGTACTAATCGAGTGAATTCTATACATATTTATGTAATCAATTTTTATTCTTTCTTTTTATAAAGTTCATTACGAGAGTTTTGTCAAGATTAATGCATTCAAAGACACGATATAACTATCATCTAAACTTAGCACTTTCGTGTACTTCTGTTGGTACATCTTCTTAAGTAAAGAAAAGTATTTTAATTGTTTAAAAATAAATTTGGAAATGCTTTCGAATAATTTTCTAGAAAAGGTCAGTTTTGTCACAATATGAATTCCAATTAAAACATTTTTCTACGCAACCGCATATTAAAGGTCATATTTTTATTACTTTCGTTAATTCCAGAATGTTAACATTCTATCGAATTACAAATTTCAGTAATGCTTATCTTTCCTGCAATATGGAAAACTGTGACAGTTTATTCAGTACATATTTATGTATTCAATGTTTTGTTATATCGATTTATAGCGTTCAACATGTGAGTTTTATTAGATGTAAATCATCCAAATACATGGTGTTCCCATCCTCTAAATTTAGCACTTTCGTGTTTTTCTGTCGGTACTTTTTCTTACATAAAAAATTATATAATTATTCAAATGAAGTTATGACATGCTTTAAAATAATTTTCTAGAAAAAGTCAGTTTTATCACAATATGAATGCAATTAAAACATTTTTCTACGCAACCGCATATTATAGGTCATATTTTCATTACTTTCGTTAATTCCAGAATTTTCCCATACCATCGAATTACAAATTTGAGTAATGCGTATGTTTCCTGCAATATGGAAAACTGTCACAGTTTATTCAGCACATATTTATGTATTCAATGTTTTGTTATTTCGATTTATAACATCCAACATGTGAGTTTTAATAGATTTAAAGCATCCAAATACATAATGTTGCTATCATCTAAATTTAGCAATTTAAAGAATTTCTGTTGGTGCTTCTCTTTAATTAAAGAAAAGCATTTTAATTATTTAAAATATCAAAAATTCCTGGACGTTTACACCATATAAAACTTTAATAAATTAAATAATGGTAAAATATATACACATTGCGAAATTGATGTATCATTTTAAAATTAAAAACACATTTCTATAAGTTTCGACCTACATCTGAGACCATCATCAGGATAAAAGTCAATCACAAGATGTTTTGGTACTGTCGTTGAAAATTCTAAGATCCGTACACTTGACAAATCAGATTCAACCTAACTAAACTGTATACTAGACAACCAGCACCATCTATTAACTTAAACTGTTATTAAATGCCAGATTGAGGGGATAATACGAGAAATCCAAATAACCATAAAAACCCGAAAAAGCTAAACCATTGAAAAAGCAACAAGTTAAAGTTTTCAAAGATTTTTAAAGAAATTTTCTAAAAAAAGTCAGTTTTGTCATAATATAAATACCATTAAAATATTATTCTATGCTGGCACATTTTCTTGGTCATGGATTAATAACTTTTGTTTAATGTTAGCATGTTTCCATCGTATCCAATTACACTCTAGAGTAATACATACCTTTCCTGCGGTATAGAAAACTCTCGGCAGTTTATTCAGTACATAATACTCGATATTTCGTTCTTTCAATTTATAAAAGTTATCATTTGAATTTTAATAGATTTAATCTATCCAATTTACACGATATAACTATAGTCTAAATTTAGCATTTCATATATTTCTGTCGGTACTTTTCTTTAAGTAAAGAAAATTCTTTTAAATATTTAAAAAGAATTTTCCAGAAAACTCAAAATTGTCAATAGACATGACATATTAACCTAACCCCTTTAGTACGAGTTACAGTGCGCTGAAACGACGAATTTTCACAACAACATAGGTGAAAATTGTATATATTTTCCCAACGATTGTCAACTATTTAGAGTTGTTCCATAACTCCACAGTACGAGAAACTATGTGTGTTTTTTCCCTTATATACCGTCTAACATCGTACACTGTAAAAAATGACCAATGTTTCTTATTTTATGAAAATATGCTATAACCACGAACGAAAATATAATATAATCTTCTGAGTTATCCGAAATTCCGAATAGCGTGTTCAATTGTCTTTTGAATACCCAGAAACCTATACATTTTCAAAATTTAAAGAATAATTTATAAAAACAAATTATTTTTAGCTGCCTGAATTTTTCAGAAACGTTTCCGAAGGGTTTTTATAGTGTATTAATGAGTGTCCTCAGCCTGGAATACCTGTTTTTCGAATGCTATCAATTCTGAAGTAATCATTTTCATGCTAAAAAAATGTTTAACAGACAAACATGCAAAATAAACAGCGTTAACAATAACATTAAAATTAAGATTATTTCTTTACTCTTTCATGTATAAATTAACTTATGCGGCTGAAAACGTGTACTTGAGAATGGATAACATTCGACAAAACAGGTATTCCAGGCTGAGGACACTCATTAATACACTATAAAAACCCTTCGGAAACGTTTCTGAAAAATTCGGGCAGCTAAAAATAATTTGTTTTTATAAATTATTCTTTAAATTTTGAAAATGTATTCGTTTCTGGGGATTCAAAAGACAATGTAACATGCTATTTGAAATTTCGGATAACTCAGAAGATTATATTATATTTTCGTTCGTGGTTATAGCATATTTTCATAAAATAAAAAAACATTGGTCATTTTTTACAGTGTATTTAGTAAGAAATGTATCAGAAAAGTAGGAAAAACAGATGCAAACCAAAAATGAGTAACTGATGAAACCAAATTGTTGTGAAAATCCAAATTTTTATATTGTTGTAATTTTTTATTTTCGTCTAGTGAGCAATATTTTGAGACTATTATTTTTTAATTAATTGTGTTTTGATACCTATGTATGTGTTTAGAATTTTTGTCAGGTTTTCAATATTTTCACCTTGTAAAGTCAAGATCCCGCTATATTCCGCACAAAATTTGGAACTCTCCTCTTCTGTAGATATTTGAGGAGGTGGAAACAATGGGATTACCTGCGCCCAGTTGCGAATTTTGCACTTAGCGGTGTTTGATTGAATGAAAGTCCATGTAGAAAACATTCTTCTGCACCAACCTCATTAAAATAAAATCTTTTAACATTTGAATAAAACTTTATAGCTTCAATTGTTTAGTATCTTCCATGAGATAAATCGATTGCACGTGAAAAAAGGCATAACAAGATATAATTGAAACATAGGTTTAGTCTTCAAATCATATTTCTGCAGAAAAAAAAACTGTCACAATATGCGTGTATTAAGTATACGTATCATATAGGATGCATATAATTTTTATTTTTTTTAATACCAGAATACTTTAATCGTAAATTTTACCTTATTTAATAAATTGTTGGGTTAAATTAGCAGAAAAATACTATACGAATTTGCTGGTATCCGAATATAAAATATTTTTAATGTTGCCCGTCTTGAAGGGATTAAATATATCTTATTTTAAAACAGCACTAAGATAGTTTCATTTAGTTAATTATTACTTTTATTTTAAACCAACATCATGATTATTACTTTTTTTTTCTTTTTTTTTAAAAATAAATAATCACTTTGCCCTTATTTTTACTTGGTGGTGTTTCTCATCATCCAAAAATGTTTCCAAATGGGCATTTCCTCTATTTTCGCTGATGGAATATACACCCATCGTTTCCTTGGCAACCGTAGTGTTATAAGATGGTATCCCTTAGGCATTCCTTTGATCGGAAGCTGTCACAAGCATATTATTTCTGTATTATCTGGAGGATTATATATGTATTGGAGGAATGAGTTTTCTTTGTTTAGCTGTTGGAATATTTTAGTTCTATATATCGAGATGTCAAAATGATGATTTTTTTTTCGTTATTATTCATTCATTCTGGTCATCGTTTTATCGAAAGTTTGGAAATATGTTAACGCAGGGCAACAATTACTTCTAACTATTAAAAAATTTTGTAAATCACAGGTTTTTTTTTAATAAGAGCACTTTTTAAATTTATTAGTGTTAATTTTTATTGTAATATATTTTTAGTAGTATATTTTAATATATTTTTTAGTTGTAATTTTTGTAAAATATTTCTTTTAAATCAACAATTTACAAACAAATTTGAGCATTATATATATATATATATATATAATTTATTAAGCATGATATATAGATTGCCTTACAATTTCTGTAAGGATATTTAGTCGTTTAAAAATTTCCTGATTAAGTTTTGTGTATACATTTTTTTAGTTGTTTCCCAAATAAAACAATATTGTACATAATTTGCAAAAATTAATTATGCTTTGTAATGAAACACTGTAGTATTGGATCACTTACACATTTTATAATTGTGTAGGCCTTAATGATTCACCATTGTATAGAAAAAGTTAACTTATAACAATAATGGCAAAGTTCGTGACTTTCAATGTTTTACAGATTCTAGAACAGAAATTTTCTTGAAACCATTATATCAGATAATGATGGCAAAATAATTAATCATATTTCTTTTTAATTTCTTTATATATTATTCGCCCGTTATAGAAGACTATTTTCTACGGATATTTTATATATTGTTTTTCGGAAATTAATTCTGTAATTGTTTGAACTATTGAGTATTGCAAGTATATAATGTATAATATAAATCTTTGAATAAAGTTATACAGATATATCATTTAAAACCAATAATTTTATATTAATCTTGTTTTCAATACATTTGAGATCATGTTGTATTAAATTTCAAACAGACAAGAAATCTTTAATCTATACGTAATCTAGAATATATTGAGTCAAATTTGTTAAAACTAATATCATTTTAATAAATCTAATTATATTTTAATTAATTTTTGTTTTGCCCCTTGTGCACCTAATTGTGATACAGATTTGGCGCATTTTGTAATCACTTTACTTGTGATGTGTGTTCATCTGACACTTGTGTATTTCATTATCCAAGTATAAATACGCATACTTAAATAGAATATATATACGAATACAGTTAAATTATGGTAACATTGTGCCTCAATTTTTATACTGATTATTTCAACATACCTATATTTTTCATAAGGTAAAGAAGGATTATTAATAATTTATCATCTGTTAAAAGATTATGCATTCCTATAGCAATATATATATACATTTTAATTTATCATAATACAAAAGAGTAGGCCTAGATTTTGTGAATTACGATTGACAATAACCTAAATATATCCAATTACTACCTTGTCAAAGCGATTAACATATGATTTAGTCAAATACTTTGAAGAAAATGAAGGTAGAGACACTGGCGATAGATTCAGGTTAAAAAAAACCTATTTAAATAGATAAAAAAATATATTGTTGTATAACATAAAAGCTAATTATATTAGCCTAAGTGCAAATAGGCTAAAATATTAATAGATTGCTGACAAGTTAAAAACTGTAATTTTAACATTTTACAGGTTCAATATATAAACGTACAGTACCCCCTCCAAAAAATAAATAAATTCTTAACGATGATCAGTATTTTGTCGCAAATCATCGTATAAAAAAGTGGCTTGTACAATCGATTAGAAATAACATTTTCGTATTAATACTTTATTTATTTTTTTAGACGTCATCTACCTATAAGAATTTTTTAGAAAAATTTATTTTCAAAACAATACATATTTCAAATATACTTTTAACAAAGTTTCTTTAAAGAAGCCAAATAAAATTATACCATTTTTGTGGTTAAAGGAAGAAAAAACGGAAATAAAACGGATTAATTTAGATTTATTGATGTTTTTTTTTTTTTAATTGAAACTGAAAAGAGAGATTGTTTTCAATTTGAACTAGCTGACCCAGCATGAGTTGTTGCCAATGTCCGTCATCATAACCTTAAATATTCCTAAAATCAGTGTTAAAATATCTTTCCAAAATAACCTAATGTTAGGAGCGCTACTGCTTTAAGCAGCAAACAATCTGAGTCTCGAGTGCATTAGGATCTGTCTTGGACTATCATCATTGAAATTTTCAGACCTCTACGTACCGCAGGTTTTCCTAGCCCACATACAGAGAGAGAGAGAGAAATATTTTTCTTTTATTAGTGTAGATAGATTGTGAAGAGAAATCTTGATAAAATTAAATTTTCTAAAGAAAATCGACGAAATAAAAAATGTTTTCACATATTGAAGCTTCATTAATCAATTTATTCCACATATTCAAAAAACGTCTACCGGCATATTGATATTTAGACATAATCATGATATATTTCAACTTTACATTGAACCAAGAAGGAAGATTTAAACTCATCGCATTTATGTGGAAAATTGTTAACCCCTATTCACAAGAATTGAATTTAAGAAAAAAGTACATACAATTTTCAATTAATTATTTTTGAAAGATGGTGGTTAAAACGTTTCACAAATGAACTAAAAGTGAAGTGATCAACTTTAATTGAAAAATCTAAAATATTTTTAACAATGCGTGTAAAAACGTGAAGGACAGCAAAAATTAATATTCATATAATGATAAATTTCAAATGAGATAATTTAATGGAAATTTAATATTGATCATAAAGTTGAAACACTAATATAAAAGTCAACAAAATGTGTGCTTTTTAGCGCAAACTGTGTGCTTTTTATTGCGAAACAATAATAAATGTGAAAACAAACGCTATTTTTGTCTCTGTAAAAACTTAAGGACACCACTATTTTTAATATAAATGTTACGTATAACTGTTATTGATTTGTACGTTAAAAGCACTTGTCTATAGAGATTTTTCTGTTGTTTTCTATTAAGAGTTTTGTTAATTTCATAATAAAGACAAAAGTAAATAAACTGACTGAATATGGAAAAAACGAACGACTTGGTACAATGTGTTCAAGAAAATAATCTGCAATACAATTATTCTATTTGGTAATTTCCGATACAGAGCAAAATTGTGTAAACTCTCTTTATTGACTAGACACAAAACACAGCGTTTACAGTTTGTAAGACAAGTGATGACGTGGGAGGACAAATAGCTGCAGGTTATTTTCTCCGATGGAAAAAAAATGGAAATTAATGGTCTTGATTGTTGGAAGTAATATTGTCATATAAAAGAAATGTTCTTAAAACGTCAATTAGGTGGCGGATCCATGCGATATGGGTTTGCTTTTTGTTTCACGTCATGGAATCACTTGCATTTGTTTCAGGGAAAGTTAGTTCAAAGGCATATCTAAAAACTTTTTCTTACCCTCGTTCACCTCTGGCAGCGGAAAAATGATTTATCAGCAAGATATTGCGCCTATCCAGACAAGCTGTTGGACAAAATTCTGGTTCCAAAAGAAAAAAAAGAAAGTTTTACAATGGCCAACCGGAAGTTCTTATCTAAACCCTATAGAGAACTTGTGGGGAGATCTAGCAAGCCGAGTTTACAAAAATGGTAGGCATTTTTCCTCAGCTTCAGAACTCAGACCTACGACTGACGATGAGTGGTACAAAATCAGTCTCGAACTGTGCCAAACATTATTAACCCCCTGACTGCCGAGAAAAAGGACAAATTTGTAATGTTGTTTTCTCTGTAATTTTTTTTTAAATGCTTAACAAGTCTGAATTTTCAAACTTGAGATAAAAAACTTAATTACGTATATAAGTATAATCCTTGAGAGTATTAATCATTATTTGATGTTTTAAAAATGCATTATATTTTTAGAATTATATTAATTTAAACAAACCTTGTATTGCTGTGAAACCTACAGCATAGTGAACGGATATATCAGGTCGCGGCGGCGTGAAGGTTAATGTCCATGAAAGATAGAATACTTGCGGTCATTAAAAGCAATGATGGATATACAACAGATTAAGTTTACGTTTCTTCATTACTGTATTGTTTTTCTTTTGATGTCCTTAAAGTTTTCACACAGGCGGAAATAGTTTTTTTATAATTATTTTATCTTCATAATAAAATGCTGACGGATAAATTTTATTGACTTTTTTATTAACTTTTCGACTTTATGATACACATTATAGTAAACTTTTTTTTCATCTGAATTGAAATTTATCAAAAAAAAAAAAAAAAAAAAAAAAAAAAATATTGTCTATCAAGTTTTTTGTCCTTAAAGTTTTACTGTCCGTAAAGTTTTATTGTCCTTAAAGTTTTACTGTATAATTTCGTCAAAGTGGAATTATTTTCATTCTGTCATTTCCGAAATAAGAAATCAAACCTTAAAAGAACTATGACAAATAACATATATGAACTTTTGACAAATAACGTTTTGCATCAAAAATCACGTAATCTGCAAAATGTCATTTTCGCAATTTATATTTAATTCATATTGTAAATATGATTTCTTACTTGAAATATAGTGTTTAATAAAATGATACTCTAATCATGTTATAATTGTTCTCTAAGGGACTAATAATATTGGATTTCTTTTCTCCTTTAAGAAATCGAAAGATATCCTGCAATGTAAATTCAACATATCGAGTAGCCTCGCAGCTATTCTATTCTGTTAAAATGTAACTGTTTGTTTGTTTTTCAAAACTCCTCCTCCTTGAATAAAAAACGCTGGGCGATAAAATTCACACCAATTATTCGCGAAGATCCGAAGATGTCACATAAGCTGTCATAATTTTTGCGTTTGAATTAGTTTCCAAGATTTTTTTTTTTTTTTTTGTAAATTTTAACGAAATTTCTCTAAAGATGACAACTAAATTACACCATTTTTAAAAAAATGGAAGAAAAGAATGCCTTTGGAATATTCACTTCTATAGACTGTAAAGGCAATTTTTTACATATTTATAAAATAAATATATAGGAAAACACATAGACACTATCACGGCAGTTGCTATGAAAGTGGACTGCGCTCGGAAAAAGGTATATGGATTCCTCGTTAATCAGAATATTTTATTAATAAGGCATTTTTAGCGACTAAATTAGAAAAAATCATTTTTATAAGTAATATAAATTAAATCATTGCTCTGTTTATCCTAATTTTCATAAAAAAAAATTTTTGGATCGTAGTTAAGCTATTGATAACAGTAGCAACGTCCGCACTCGAAGTGAATATTCTGTTTTATTATATTCTGAGAAAGAAGAACAAGAATATATATCATTATATTTTTATTGACGTAATTTATTCATTAATATTGGAATGAAAATGTACTTTCAAATTCAATATTTTCAATTTCCTTTCATTGATCAAATTACATTTTCCAACAAAATACGAAGAAATAAAATCATACTTTTATTCAATCTTTTAACGAATCCGTTGATTCAAAAATTCGTGTACCGACAGATCTAGAAAGCATTTCATCGCAGCTTTTTATTTTATTTTACATTCAACCAAGGAGTTAATATCAGATGAACTTCCTTGCGTTTAACTGGACAATTATTGTCAGCTGTCGATTCATCACAAGAATCGAATTTAAGGAGGAAACAATATTTTCATGTTATTATTCTGAAAGACGGCTTTTGAAACGCTAAAATTGAAATGGGACGCTAAAATTGAAATGGATTATCGAGTAAGGCCCTTTTTTACGCATTTATTTTAGTTCATAAAACTAAACTATTTCTGTATGCCTTCCTCAAAATGACAAGATTTTCTTTTCTCAGATCTTCAATTAAAAGCCACACTGTGATAGAACAATTTTTTTTTACAAAGAAGTAATTGAAAATATGTATTTTTATTAAGAAATATTTTAACCTACAATGTAGTATGTACTCGAAATGTTGTAGTTAATAAAATTAATATTATAAATCAGTATAAATGTGCAATAAAACTATGTTTCTGTTTCCCCAAAACAATCGAAAGGTCTTACGCATATCGAAAGCAACATATTAGGTTGCCACGCAGCTAGTATAACATATAATTTGTATTAAAAGGATTCAATATAAATTTATATTAAAGTAAGGAAAGTTATTTATTGACTTCAGCATAACATAATCTATTTAATGTTATTGCAGAAATATAATTTTTTATAAAAATCTCTAAAATAAACACATTAAAATTTATTATAATAAAAGTTATTTATATTGTAAAGGTAAGTTTTTTTATTCAAATATGATAGAATTGAGGTACTAATTTCATTTTAATCTTTTATACCTATCTATACAGCTAACATAAACATATATATCAAAATCAGAATGGCCCCTTCATTTGCTCTGTGTGGAAAAAAATAGATAACATGCGAAAATCGGTGAAAAAGAAAATAACAGATGATTTTATTTTCAAGTATGTGCGAACTGGAGTACCAAATTTATTTTAAGGTTTTACAAATCCTTACATGAATAATATTAACATATATGAAATTAAAATAGCAGAGGAAGGTTGGGGTAAGTTTTATCAAATTCGCATTAATTATAAGACCTCTTCGCCAGTGATGTTAACCAAGTTCAATAATAAGTTGAACGGTTATATTTATTGCTGTGGTCAGTCAGTTTACCTCTACGCTAACTTGTTGAGGAGTGAACAGGTTAATTTTTTTCAAGATGGCGTGTCGGATAATATGAAATATTTAATATCTCATATTACCCGCAAAAAATGATATTCCATATTACCCGACATTTTTTCAATGCTTAAAATACATTCATTTTATTAAGTACGGCACATTTCTCCCTGTATTTATCTAGTTTTTAAAAATAAAATCCACAAATATTCCGAATCGTAACAAAATGTTTATCTATCTATTTCTAAAAGAATTTGCTTTGTTTATTTCAGACAATGCCAAAGAAGAAAGAAAATGGTGGGAGGCAGATAAAACTATGAGACCCTGCAAAAATGGTTCAAGCGATTTCCGCTGTCCGAGAAAAAGGTAGGCTTCCTAAATTGCTTGTAATATAGAATTTGGCGTTCCGAGAGCCTCACTCTTCTGCCTCTCTAACAAGAAGGATGATGATCCTGCAGTAGCTGAGTCTACATCCCAGGGGAGTGAGCCAGTATTTTCTAACAAATTAGAGCAGCAGTTAGATAAGTATCTGATGGAGGCCATGTTGTATGGGATATCCAGAAGAGATATCTGCGCATTAGCATAGTAGCTAGTGATTAATAATAAAATTCCACATACTTTAGGACGAGATGATAAGGCAGGCAGAGATTAGTTTTATTTATTTATGGAGAGAAATAAGGACAATATATCTGTCCAAAAGCCTACTAGAACATCATTCTCAAGAGATAGAGGATTAAAGCAAGGAAAGGTTAACAAGTTTTTTAATCTGTTGGAAGATCTTTCTGCCAAACATAAATATCCACCAAACCGAATCTACAATCGCTATGAGACCGGGTTGTTGGTTGTCTAAAGCACAAAATTCCTCATAAAGTTGGTATTACGGTGAAAAAACAAATAGGATCCTTGACATCAGCTGAAATGGGTTTTTTATTAACAATTATTACATGTATGGGTGCTGCTGGCCACTTTTTACCTTAATTATTTCCCCTAGAAAGAATATGGACGATCTCCTGTTGAGAGGTGCTCCACCAGGATCCATTTCGGCATGTCATACCTCTGATTGGGTTCAAACCACCATTTTCACCAAATGTTTTGACATTTCATTGATCCAACAAAACCTGCCGCTGAGAATCGGCTGTTTTGTTATAGGCCACTCAATCCACAGTCACAACATAGACGTCATAAACTTAGCAAGGGCTAAACATATATCCATCATTTGCATACCGCCATGTTCCTCTCATAAAATGCAACATTATAAAAGAGTTCATGGGATCTTTAAAAACTCATTACCGTCAAGAAGTGAGAACTTTCTTAAGACACAGTTCTCTTTCTTTTGGTATTTATGATAAAATGCAACTGTTTGGTAATGCGTATTTGAAGGTGCAGAGAGGTGGCATTGCAGTGAACGGTTATAAAGTTACTGGGATTTACCCTGTCAACAGAAATGTTTTCTCCGAGGAAGATTTTTTTGTTGTTTCACTTCCCCCTGTGCAGGATGAAATTACTACTTTACACTGAAAACAACTCTATCCCTGGTCAAGAAGAATATAAAACAGAACCCAATGAAAATCCGCGTACTGCTGTTTTTCCAACTCTTTTGGAACCAGTAGCCTGTTGTTCTTCCTCTTTTATGGATAATGATGCAAGCGGAGATGATGATGATACGACTACTGGCAAAATAAAAGTGAAAGAAACGTCTCAAAGAAAAATTAATTCAAAGTTTAAAGCCCTTACTACAAATCTACATCTTCCTGTTCCGCCTGAAACAGTTGCAAGCTGCTGAACAGCATGCCCATATAACACGCAATTAGAGCTGGATCTGTCAGCTATGAAGGATGGAAAAGTTAAGAAGGATGGAAAAGGAAAGAATGAGGATAAAGATAAGAAAAGTGCAACGGTAGTTAAGACGAAATTGTCAAAAGATGAGAAATCTGTCCCAAATAAGAAGATCAAGCTTGGTACTAGATCTAAGCACTGTAGAGAACTGTTTCAAGACGAGTCTGGTGAAGATGAGCAATCATTCCATTCCGACGTATCATCTGAGATGAGCTTTTTACCAGGTTATACACCAGATAACGAATATGCATTTTGCAACGGAAAATATTTCGAGGATGTAAGAGGGGAGCAGTGGATAAAATGCCTGATGTGCATTTGTGATTTTTGTAGAAATTAAAATAGTTTTTCAAAAAATCTGGTGATTTGTAGATGATGTACTACTGCTTACTTATTAAATGATCTTTGTTATTCTTGTAAATCAGGGTTTTTCTTGCAATTTTAATATTCCTTACAGCCCTATTGCACATTACCCGACTGGTTCATATTAACGAAAGGTGTAATTATTTATTTAAAAACTTATATATTTTCTTTTCACTACTTCAGATGTATTAAAAATATGTTAAGATATTGGCAATGTTTGTACTTTATTAACTTTTAAGGTATATAATCAAAATGTAACCAAGAAAAACAAATACAAATGTAAATGGAATCGTATAATACCCGAACTTTCTCTTCATTTCTTCGATCTATGCACTACTTCTGGCAAAAAATATGGAATCAGCACTCTCTAATTGACAACTCACAATCAAATAATATATATTTCTATTGTAATCTAAAAACTGTAATAACTTTCTTTTAAATGAACGATTATGAATATTACTGAGATACAGAAACACAACGGAAATTGCAAAATAAGCATTGAGAAAAATGACACTTTCAAATTTGAGTAAATAAAAGTTTTCACTTTGTTATGAAACTTTTTTGTTTCAAATATGACAACCCAATGTTTTGAGTTCTGAAATAATAGAAATGCTCAGAATATTGAAACATGGACATACTCAAAACTGAGTACATAGAGGTCCAGTTCATACTAATTTTTGAAACCTGGACATACTCAAATGTGAGCACATGATGTTTTATTCTTGAGTGTGTGTATGTTTTCAGAAGTGAGTATATACATGTTTCAAATTTGGGTAATTTTGATTCGGAGCCATTTTGACTATGCGACATACTCGGATTTGAGTATTTTTTGCTCAGTTTTGAAAGTGTCGTTTTTAGAGTGAGCACTCAATAATATTTTTTTTTCTAAAATTTGTGCTGAAAAAAAGTTTAGAATCATGTCGACTCAAAGAAAAACGTTTGGAATCACTCGCTTGTTTATACAAATCTCTTGCTCAGTTCCACTTGAGGTGGATATAAATACATTAGACATTTTTTTTCTTTTCTCATTTCAAACCAGCAGATAAAATGACACATGGAAAGAGCTGGATTTGAAAACCAGAGAGAAGTACATTAAGCTATATAACATTAAATAAATATAGTAAATAATTAAAAATATAAAATTAAAAACTTCTATGTTCAAAGGGACCAGTGTCATAGTCATTATCAATCCTAATCTTTTAAATATTTTTGTCCTGATTTTATTTTTTCCTTTTTCAGAAGGTAACCGCATTCTCTAAATAGTTAGAGTTTTTTTTTTATTCTTATTTTCAAAAAATAGTAATAATATTTTCTTAGCTCGAATTTGCTTTCACGTTATGGCTATGCTTTTAAACGATAACATGAAAAATCGTTTTCACCGCCCTGTAATCGATAAGGGAGTGGCAAAACTCGAAGCGAAGAGTCTTAGAATTATTATACATAATATTGCACATAATTAATATTATACTTCTGTTCAATAAATTATTTTCTATTTTGTAGGAATATACTAAAATTATTTTAAATAAATATACAATTTTTGCACACTTCTCGTGAAATATTTTTGAATTTAAAAAATACATTAATGGTGAAGCGTTTAATATTAATTGGTGATTATTTATTTTTAAAGTAAATTGTTTTATATTTTATAGAATGAAATCCTCATTGATCATCCTAAAAATCCCTTTTCTTGCATATTTTTAAAAACTTGATATGTTTTTAATAAATAAGTAGCAAATGGAGACAAATATTTCACTTTTAATAAAAATGTAATTATTGTGACCTTTTATTTTTATTTTTGTCAGAAGTTAGCAATATCCTCTAAAAATAATTAGTGTTTTTGTTTCTTATCTTTAAAAATAGGGGGGTAATAATATTCCTTAGCTTTCAAATTTGCTTTCAAATTATAGCTCTGTTTGTAAACAATAACATGAAATAATAATATCACCAATAGATAAGGGAATGACAAACGTTGAATCGAAGAGCTAAGAATTATTATACATAATATTGCACATAATTAATATTGTACTTCTGTTCAGTAATATTTTTTTTATTGTTCAAAAATATAATAACACTTATTTTAATAATTGTATATTCTAAGTACATTTCTCGTGAAATATTTTTGAATTAGTAAAAGTCCTTAATGTGGAAGTATTTAAATGTGTTATTAATGCCATCATATTTTTTTAAATAAATTGTTTTATATTTTATAGAATGTAATTTAAATCAAATATCGAAAAATCCTTTTCCTTGCATATATCAGGGATGAGAGCGCTCCGACCTGAATACCCGATTGTCACCACTAAATTTTAATAGTATTTGTCAACTTATTTAACCCGTTTAGGGGCGGTGGTATATATTATATACCACCTAATTTTAATCCGATTCGAACCAGAAACTTTTAATTAAATTTTACTTTTTTTACTTTGTCAGGTAAAAGCCGAAAAATTGCTTTTCTTTATTTTGAACTAAATCTTTTCGTAAATACCGGTGTGAGTTCAACGTTACAGGAACACAATTGTTTGCTCCTGAAAGGGTTAAGGACAGATTTTCTGAAATTCAATAGGGTGGACAATACTATTAAAATTTAGTGGTAAAAATCGGACATTCGGGTCGGAGTGCTCTCATCTGTGATATATTAAAAACTTGATACGTTTTAATACCTAATAAATGGAAATAAACTTGTAAGCAGTTACAAATATTTCATTTTCAATTAAAATTTAATTATTCTGACCTAATTTTATTTTTAACTTTTTCAGAAGTTAACAACATCCACTAAAAGAAATTACAGTTTTTTTTAATCTTTAAAAATAGTAGTAATATTTCTTTAGCTTTCAGATTTATTTTCAAATTATAGCTGTGTTTGTAAACAATAACATGAAATATTATTTTCACCATTTGATAAACGAGCGGCAAAAGTTGAATCGAGAAGCTTATAATTATTATACAAAATATTGCACATAAGTAGCATCGTACTTCTGTTCACTAAAGTTGTTATTTTTAATTTTTCAGAAATATACAAACACTTATTTTAATAATCGTATATTCTAAGCACATTTCTCGTGCAATATTTTTGAATTTGTAAAAGTCATTAATGTAGAAGTGTTTAACATTTCTTATCACTGCTATCATATTTTTCTAAATAAATTGTTTTATATTAATAGAATATAATTTACATCGAACATCTAGAAAATCCTTCTCCTTGCATATTTTTAAAAACTTGATACGTTTTAATAAATACCTAGTAAATGGAAATAAATCTGTGAGCAGTTACAAGTATTTTCCTTTCAATAAAAATTTAATTATTCTGACCTAATTTTATTTTTATCTTTTTCAGAAGTTAACAACATCCTCTAAAAGTAATTAGAGTTTTTGTTTCTTATTTTTAAAAATAGTAATAATATTTCCTTAGCTTTCAAATTTGCTTTCAAATTATAGCTCTGCTTTTAAACGATAACATGAAATATCATTTCCAGCGCCTTGTAATCGATATGGGAGTGGCAAAAGTCGAAGCGAAGAGCCTAGAAAAATACAAGGAATACTATTTGTCAGGGCGAAAATAGCCTGCTTCTGACATGAACCGAGTTATCGATAAAGCGCGAACAACATTTATAATCGAAAATTTCAACCCTGCCAGTTCGGGGATATTGGAATGTTATAGTATTGTCTTGTGCACATTCTTTTTCCTGTTTCTTAGCTTCGTTATATCGATTTTCGAAAGCTAGGAAAGGGATTTATTTGCTCTTTCTAGAGGTTTACGTAAAATACTTTTTAAAAATTTAATATGTCATTATTCTCTTTACTAATAAATTCTTTAAAACGTTATTTGACATTTTAAAAGTGGTTTTTAACCGACTTCAAACAAAGAAGGTTATACAATTCGTTTGCATACATACACACACATATATATTGTATATATGTCTATGCATAACTTTTGAACGAATGCTCATATTTTCTTTTTCTTTTTTTTTCTTTTTTGCTGGAAATGGTTTGTTCTGGCGTCAGTTCTTTTTTTTTTTATTTATTAACATTCAAAAAAAGGTATGTTTGTATTTATGTTTGCTTTCTTGTCTTTTTAACATTTTAACATTGAAAAGTGCTTATGAATTCGGATTGTATGTCTGTCTGTCCGTGCTCTAACTGACGTAAATATAATCGGATTGCCATACAATTGATATATGTTATTGGAGTTTACTACGGCAAGTTTATTATTTGAAATAAAGTGTATAGCATTTACAATTCGTGTACAGGGACACGAAAAAAAATCCGTTACATTACGGTGTACGCAGAAAAATCATTTGCAGTGTATTTTAATGATGTTACACTATTTCAAACATATTGAAATTGATATACATCAATTAGATGCATTACAAGAGGCTTACTGTAAAATTTGGCGTACATAGCATTCATCGTTCATTTACAAGGACACACAAAATAATACGGTTAATTGCTAAAAGTTTGTTTTCAGATGCGGAACGCGTTATTAAATTTAACTAATTTTTGCCTATTACTTGGTGTGTATAAATTCTATAGATCCTATACATGGCAGCACAAAAGATTTCTAGTACATTTCCATTTATTGACGGACATTCCAGAAGGAGAATTTTGAAATATGCTATGCGTTTTCTAACTTAACTAAAATTTTGCATTCTATGTAGTATATGTAGTATATATACAAATCTATAGTTCATATATAGGACTACACAAAAAAATTCGCATATTTTTCCTTAAATTATATTTTTAAATGTGTTATGTTTTTTCCAAATTATTTACTTACACTGTTAAAAAATTGCAGCAAACTGTCTAGTCATTCGACCGTTTTTATAGAAAACTGTTATATAACCGTAATTTATCGCTATTCTGACCGTATTACGGTCAAAATACTCTTAAATTACCGTTATGTAGCCATTTTCGATAAAAACGGTCGAATGACCGGACAGTTTGCTGCACATTTTTAACAGTGTAGACACCATCTTTCACCTTATTAAACGGTAAAGATCTGTAAAAATATTTTGGAAATGTTGAATGTCTCGTT
Organism: Maratus michaelseni; assembly: GCA_963931845.1. NCBI lineage: Eukaryota > Metazoa > Arthropoda > Arachnida > Araneae > Salticidae > Maratus > Maratus michaelseni. The sequence continues at coordinate 333,991,735 of OZ007590.1, read as the reverse complement.
TTATTATTTTAACATTTAAGAAATGATATGTTTGTATTTTTGTTTGTTTTCTTGTCTTTTTTTATTTTATAGACCTTCCTGACTTTCAAAGAAATTTACCAATCGTCATGAATTTTTTAATATGGTGTTAAAATAAGCAATACTATTTTATGTTTTTAAAATAACCGTCTTATTGTACAAACTTTTTACAGAGACGCGTGAAAAATTTGATTATATCATCATCTAGTAACACTTCAAAATAAGCAATATTGTCAACAATAGGATTTAAAATAAACTTGGACAACGATAACGGGTTGCTACAAAAAATATCTCTCGTACCAAACCACTCTCGTTAAAATATGCCATATTGTTTGCAATAAGTAAATGTTGAAAGAATATGGTTAGAAATAATTCCTTGAAGTTGGTTTTAATGTTTTCTTAAAATATACTTGTAATCCTTTGTGTTTTGTTTAAATTATTTGTACCAAGTTTTCGATACAGTATTATTATTTCTGAAATAAAAAATCTTACTGTTAAGTATAATAATCATAGGTTTATGTGTAATTGTTTATTTTAAATCTTTTTTAATATTATAGAGAAAAATGAACTGGATTGATAAGTATATATAAGACAGCTTCATTTTATTTTCCAAATATTTTAACCAGAAAATACTTGTTTTGTATTAATACTTTTACAAATTATTACAGAATTGATAACGTTAAATTCTAATTAGAAACGTACGAGTTAGAGAACGGATTTTTTAAAGGTTGATTGGAAAGCTTGATTTTATTTTTATTTAATTATTTATTTATTTTGCTTTCGACAAAAAGTTAGTATAAATTAATGTAGTTACAAATCATCTTATTTTCTATAAATGTTTATAATTTTGTACAAGTTACGATTTTAATAAATTTATAACCCCTTCTTTCTTTTAACTGTATGAGTTTTATATAATCTGCACTTTTTTTTAATACTTTTTCCATCTTTAATGCATAAACCAAAGAATATAAGAAACACAAATTGATGTCTATTTTTGTCACTTCAAATTTGCATTTGTTCTTCTGATGAGATTGTTATTTATTTATTGTTATTTACTGATCATTATTTATTGATTATTTTTTATTACAATTTTTCTTTTAATAAATGATTAATACCAGAGCATTTTAATAACTTTCTTCTATCTATAATATAAGAAATTATTGTAATTGATATTTTTTGCGACTTGCGGTTTTCGACAAATTTAAACGTTTTATGGGTCAGAGATACCGAAAAACATACAAAATGTCCGTCTGTGTGTCTGTCCTCAATGTATCACCGAAAAGTGTATGAAGTTATGCGTATAATTGAACCAAAATTTTGTATAGATTTGTGACTATGGCCAGCCGGTCCTTCTTGAATTTGGAGATATTCCTCCGGAAGGGGGCACTGTAATAACAATTTTGTGCCATTTATATTTGCGCTTTGACAGCGAATTTTGAAGTATGGGATAGAAGAAAGTTTTGGAATTGGCACATCCGACTAGTTGTCACATGCAATTACTGTATATGTGGTCGGTCAATTTTACTGGCATTTGTTATATTTTATCAGCCATTTTAACCTCTGTTGTTCAGTTACTCATCGCCTGTTGCGCATTTTCTGCTAGCAACCCCGAAACTACAGTCGTTGTTTCGTTATTTTACGGAAGAAATGAAGATTTTCTTCTACGCATTTTTGCAACTTTATTTCCAACACTTGATTTCTTTCTTTTTTTTTTTTTTTTAATTTCTCGGGAGCATGTTTAGCCAATCTCCAAAATTTGGTTGAGAACAATAGTCTTTATTTTTCTGTTCGTTCCCAGTTTTATCTACTATTTTAAATATATAAAATACAAATTAAAATAAAAGTACACATAAAAACATGTAATTCCATTATCTAAAAATGACTAAAACTTTATTTAGATCTTAAAACATTAAAATAAATCGAGCACTTTCGGCTCTGAACCCAGCCTTCATCAGGATTCACAACAAGTTTAATTGTAAATCCTGATGAAGGCTGGGTTCACAGCCAAAAGTGCTCGATTTATTATCGATCTAAATAATCGATCTAAATAAAGTTTTACTCATCTTTTAGGTAATGGAGTCGCTTTTTTTGTGTGTACTTTTATTTTAATTTGACAAAGATGAATTTAATCATTCCAAACTTTTTTTTATATATAAAATACGTCTAGAATTTAATAATTCCTGAAAATTTTAAGTTATGAGAAAAACATATGTTTTTTTGTATTCCGTCAATACCTAAAAAGCCATTTTTCTACGAAAAAAAAATCTTATTTTAAAAAGGTAAAAATAATTCCAATAATGTCTAGTGTGAAATTTAAGCAATGTATTCTGTAAAATTATATATCCATAAATATTACGTTTTAGGAGTGTAATCATTGTTCTTTACATATCAAAGAAAATTTTTAAAAAAGCAGATATACGAATAAAATGAAAAATTCAAAGGCTTTAATGCGGAGACGCATTTAAAATAGATTCATTTAAGCAAAAATGTTTCTTTTGATCATCTTATACTTTTGATATTCAAAAGGGGAATTTTCGAAATGCAGCGGAAAATTGCTTTTAGTAAATGAAAATTTATGCCTTATTTTAATTTTTCAGTGAAAATCTGGCTATATGCTGAGATTTTTATTAATAGATAAAGAAGGGATGTGGCAGAGTTTTTTTTTACAGTCAAATTATCACTGATACTTTTAAAAATATTAGATGCGATCTTAATTCTTTTGACTATATATGTTTAGAGAGAAAGAAAGAGGTATAGAAAATATAAGAGATGTTGTTCTAGATTTTAAAAGAAGCGAAATGTTTCTTTATCTAGCAACAAACTTGCGGAATTATGATGTAAGCACTTTCGAGTTGTTCACCATTACGAAATGTGTTCTTTTGTCTTTCGATGTCACAGAAACCAATAGGTTTTGATATTTAAAGTAGCGTTTCAGAAACAAAAGTTTCTTTTTCCGCACGCAATTTTCGAAAACCTTAACGAGAAGTTTTTACAGTTTAGTATTAAGTTTTCTCAGTCTGGTGTCAACACGAAATTTCGGTATTTCGGATGAGATCAAGAAAACATTTTCAGGTGAGTAACAGAATTTATGAATACGAGAATAACAAAATAATTTACCCTGTTAATTTCGCATGGCTGTCTATTTAACATGTTTGCTGAAAATGAATGAGAATTCATAGCAACTAAAAAACCGATATTTCATGTGGTCAATGGGTTGTGAAAACTGATTAATACACTGTAACAAGAAAAAAAAAGCGCCCAATTCGAACGTACCTGGTGCCTCTGAGTGTGCATAAAAAGTGCAAACTGAATTGTGCATAAAAGTGCATAAACAGTATTATACACAAAAAGTTCTTTAATTGAATTGTGATTAAGAAGTGCAGGTGCCGTCACCTATGGAGCCTTTCAGAAGGAGCCTTAAGGTATTTGTCGATACCGGAGAATTATCTTGTTTTTTCCTCAAGAGAGGATCGAACTGGCAATCTTGGGTGTGGAAGTACATCTCTCTATCGGTATTGTCACTGGGGTTGGGCTTGGATATGTTTTAAAATGCGGATAAGCGATAAGTAGATTGATTTTGCTGCGTATTGGTATTGTTACAGGGAAGACGATAAATTTATTGGAACTGTTACAGTACGTTCAAGTTTTAATTAATGAGGTTAGCTCAATGGTTAATGAATACTTCGAATATGACTTCATTAATATAATTTATTATATTAATACGATCTATTAATTTATATATTTTTGGCCCGGCGGGCGTACCCTCCCCCCAGATTTTGAAATTTAATAAACTAAATTTTCTTTTTGTTCTGATTTTGAAAGATATAGTGCATTATTTTTTCTTTTCGAGTAACTCAAAATAATTAAACACTAAGATAAAGAGGAACTAATTTATGCAAAAATTGTGCACAATTTTTGAAAATGTAGAATATATATTTCTTGTATACATAAAAAATACAGATAATTTGCACAAAAAGTGTATACTTTTGAAATATTCAAAAATATTCCATTTTTGTGCACAAATTGTGTACAATTCATCATTTTTTGCAACAAAAAGTGCAAGCTTTTTCTAGCTGGGACCATACATAAATTTTTTCTCAAATACATCAATCAACACATATGAAAATTGTAATATCATGTAATGTAGTGACTGTTATATGATTTTATCATAAATGTAAAAGTGTCTTCACAAGATAGTAACTTTGTAGACTATTTCCCATGTAAGTTAAAAGTCTATGAAATTATCTGTTTTCATCATGTTTAAAATGGGATTGATCTTTGTGCCGTAACATTGAAAATAAATAACAACGTTAAAAATTGCTCAAATAAAATACATATAAAAATGGCATACAGCTGCTTCCGAGCCTCTAAAGTTCTATCATCAGTGCCAAGATTAAAAAGGTTAAAAACAGATGTAAATGTTTTGACCATGTTAGTAAGCTAGCGTCTCCGATCACGGTCAAGATGGAATGGCGATGAGTGTTCAAAAACAACACCGGAGTCAGGAGTCCCATGTAACGGAGGAGACCAATAAGAAGCGCTCCTCCAGTCGGGGCGAGTTTAAACAGAAACGAAAAAAAGGGAGGGCAAGTGAAGATAGTGAATTAAAGGAAAGGTAGTCAGCTGTTTGAAAAATTTGGTGTACTGGACATATCATTAACTTAGTTGTTTGAATTCTTCCATGTATGATAAACTTCCCAAAAATGAAGATCGTAAATCGATGAGTATCTCTGAATTAATCCGCATTTTGGAAAATTTAAAATTGTAATTGTTAGACCAGCAATGATTAGCAATAGCGGAGCGCTTAATATTGAAAAAATTGGTGTACTGGAAATACTATAAAATGTGTATATAGGTCAAACTAAGCGACCTCTTAAGGTCCGCTTGGGGGAACATAAAAACAATGTTAAAAATTGTGACATTAAGCGCTCAACCAAATTACTAACCATGCTGGTCTAACATTCACAATTTTATTCAGAATTCAAACAACTTGGTTAATAATATATCCAGTACACCAAATTTTTCAAACATCTAGCTACCTTTTCTTTAATGCACTCTCTTCATCCCCCCCTTTTTTTTTCTCCTCTCTTCTTAAACTCGCCCAGACTGGCGGAGCGCTTCTTATTGGTCTCCTCCGACACATGTGACTCCTGACTCCGCTGTTGTTTTCAACACTCATCGTCATTTCATCTTGACCGCGAGCGGAGACGCTAGCTTACTGACATGGTCTAAACATTTACATCTGTTTTTAAACATTTTAATCTTGGTACTGATGATGGAGCTTTAGAGGTTCCGAAACAGGTCATTTTCACATGTATTTTTTTGGGCTATTTTTTACGTTGTTCATTTATTTTTAATATTTTTATGATGCATTATTCAAAAATCCGCTAAATGATATTCTGCCTCCTGTTTTTCCAATTTTATATTTTTACATATATTTTTAAGTAATCGAATTTACTTATACAAGGTGTCAATTAATAGGCGTCCCAACTCTAAAATTCAATAAGTCATTGACTGTATTAAATATAAAGAATTAATAAATGGCATGATTATCAGGTAGCTTATAAATTTTGTCTACAGTATAATTTAAAAAAATCCAATTTTTGGCAATAGGTGGCGATAGGTGCCCGATGTCCTCGTCAGAAGTTTTCCACGCCCATCCTCATTTTTAAAGAAAGAGTATCAACACGAAATGCTAAAGCATTGGAATCAGAAATGGTATGTGTATGCTTGCAATTTATAACTTAAGTTTCTGAAAACAGCCTGCTTTTCTATAGGAATTTGTATCTGTTTACAACTAACTATGACCCATTTTCAAGCTGCGTAATGAAATTTATTCGAACTCAAACTCCATTTTTTGTATATAGGCATATGCCAACTTCTCAGTATTATACATGAAATTACTTTCTAACTTCTACATTTCATCTAAAGAAGCCACCAGATAAAGAACTAAGGCATTGGTTTCCATATATATTGAAAACGATATGATCTCATAAATAAAATAGTTAACTGCATAAAAATAATCTAATATAGCCGACATATCTTTCAAAATGCGCGCTCAATTCCAATAGAAGATATAAATCATATTTTAGTTTTCTTACAGGCTGAAGTTAAACCTTATATACACTAATGCGATATGTATAGAGTCTGCGCATGCCTAAAAATTTTATACTTTGAATGTCTGTATATTTATTGTAAAAAATTTTATAATTTGACTATCTGTATGTTCGCTGTAAAAATCCATCTGTATATATTGTAACTGTAAATATTACGTTGAGTAAAAAGTTTTCCGCCAAGGGGAAATACCTTCGCGCAAGCAGCTGTCATTTGTGCGGTTGTTAGTTTTTCAGCCAACCAATTTTTGCATTCGAAAGCAGAGCACAGGAACTACATGGCTGTATACTTTGTTCATTAAAAAAATATTACCTTGTGCTTCAAAAAAAAAGGGTTAAAATGGTGCTATCACTTCAGCAGATCAGAACGATTATTTACTATGAGCTCCGTAATAAACTCAGTGCGGCTGAATGTCACAGAAAGATGTGTGAAAGTTTAAGAATCAATACTTTTTCTTATGATACAGTCAAAGTTTGGTTTTGGAAGTCTAAAGCTGGACATTTCGACAGTGAAAATGAACCACGTTCCGTCCGCCCTATTGAAGTTGATTGTGAGAAGTTAAAGCAAATCATTGATCAAGACAGAAATGTTTCAACACGAACTATTGCGTTAGAGCTTAACGTTTGCCAAAAACCAATAGTTAACGCTCTAAAACGCACAAACCTAACGTTTAAGTTCAACCGCTGGGTGCCTCACGAATTGATTGCTGAAGACAAGCGCAGGAGAAAAAACTGCTTTTTGGCTCTGCTCAGAGATCAAGGGAAAGAGAACATTTGGACAGAATTGTGACCTGTGATGAAAAATGGGTGTACTACAACAATACAAGCCACAAAGGAGGGTGGTCAGCACCTGGGAATCAGATGGCTCGGTTGCAAGACGTGCCTTAGCTAACAAGAAGGTGCTCCTCTGCATCTGGTGTGATTGTCGTGGAAATCTGTACAAAGAGTACGTGAAAAGCGGAAAGACTATCAACAGTGCAATATACAGCAACATGCTAATCAAAGTTCGCGATGCCATCTGCGAAAAACGAAGAAACTAGTTCAGAAGAAAGGTGGTTCTCTTTCATTAAGATAACGTTAGTACGATGACCGGCTGGATGCTCTACAAGCTGGAGTGAGATTTGATGCAACATCCACCATGCAGCCCCGATATGGCCCCTTCAGATTTTTATCTCTTTTCACATCTGCAGCTGCATCTTGATGGCACAATCTTCCATTCAAATTAGGAAGTCATAAATGAGGTCGATCTCTTTCTTGACTCGCGCACGCCAGACTTTTTCGCAGAAGGGATTGAAAAGTTGCCAAAACGTTGGCAAACGATTGTAGATTTAAACGGAGATTACTATCGTCATTAGCTTTGATGATTTCGTATGTATTTATCATTTTACAATAAAAAAAGTTTTGGCGGAAAACTTTTTACTCAACGTGATACTTGTGGAGCACAAAAAATGCCTTAAATTTCACGGGTTGGAAACTTCACTCGGTCAAACATTTACTCTGATTGCTCTAAAAACCTGGTATTCTTCTATCTGCATCGTGCCGTTTACAAATTACACTGGATGATTACAGTTTCACTGTGCCAAGACGGTAAACATGACGATAAAATTTCTTTACACAAATTTTGTAAATGCACTTCATTAGAATTTATATGCGGAAATATTATTCAATGCTGGTAGCGCAATAAATTCCGACTTTGTATTATACAGATTTTAATCTTTCTTAATGAATATGATTTTTTTATCAATGAAATGTGAGCAAAATATATAAAAGCCATATCTTTAAACTGTATTCACATTACATGAAAGATTTAGCTTCTGTATTTTTCAGAAAATATAGCTTGCTAGAGATAATTATTCTTTCGTAGTATTTATGAAATGTGCTTTTTAAAGGCTAATTTAGAGCAGCTTTACATAAAAATACGCAATCTTTCTTACTGCCAATCGATGTACACAAAAGATAAAAAAGCCGGTTTGAAACTGTTCTATTTTATTTAAATTCGTGAATATGCTCACTTTTTTCAGTAGGAGATTCAAAAGAGAAATAATAAAATAATCACGGACTGTGAAAATGAAATTAATTAAGATATAAAAGAAATTGAAAAATACGCGCTTTAAATAATGAATAAATAATCTGTATTTCTAGAACTATAGCCAAGCTGGCGTACAGTATTTAACGAAACGGCTGATTTAGTATATGTTGTGAATGTATTTCATTAGAATTTGCATGCAGGAATATTATTCATTGCTGGTAGAACAATAAATTCCGACTTTGCATTATGCAGAATTTAATCTTTTTTAATGAGTATGATTTTTTGTATCAATAAAATGTGAGCAAAATATGTAAAAGTTTCTTTTTATGTAAAATTATCTTTAAACCGTATTCATATTACATGAAAGACTCAGCCTCTGTATTTTTCAAAAAATATGATAACGAGAGCTTTCTAAAGATAATTATTCTTTCGTAGTATTTATGAAATGTGCTTTTTAAAGGCTAATTTAGAGGGGCTTTACATAAAAATAATCTTTCTTACTGCTAACCCATGTACACAAAAGATGAAACAGCCGGTTTGAAACTGTTCTATTTTATTTAAATTCGTGAATATGTTCACTTTTTTCAATAAGAAATTCAAAAGAGAAATAATAAAATAATCACAGACTGTGAAAATAAATTAAATGAAGATATAAAAGAAATTCAATAATGTGCGCTTTAAATAATGAATAAATAAACTGTGTTTCCAGAACAATAGCCAAACCGTAATAAAATATTTAACGAAACGGTCGATCTAGTATGCGTATTAAACACAAAAGGGAAATCGTTATTCATCAAATTCTCAAACATATTTTTATCGTGTTTATTCTATTTTTAAAAGTGTTTATTAGTTAATTCTGTATGACAATTTTATCTGAACTACATATTATTATAGGATTTAAAACTGATATCTCAGTCACCTCTACACTGTACAAAAATCACGTAAATTTTATGGAAAATTCCTGTCATCAGTGCTACTATTTTTCTACTGTACTTTGTACTGAGAAATCCTGTTTAAGTGGTGCACATTTTCTCTGTATGAAACCGAATTTCTCCATATTAGAGACAATCTAATCCTGTTAAATTAAAATACAGATTCTTTGTATGAAATAAATTTCTCCATTTTTATCAAAAGTCATTCCGGCCCAACAGAAACACAGTTCATCTGTATGATACATAATTTTTCTGTATTACACAAAAATAATCTTATTCAGTTGCCACCTATTTGTTTGTACGATATCTCTTTATGTTTCTGTGTTTATGCTATGATTGAACTAACATTCTTTATATGATATCACTTCCATTTTCCTATACAATATGTCTGGTAGAATAATCAGGTAGAAGAAAAACTTATGACTTAAAATTTCCTGCTAGAGGGCGAAATCTATATTTAATCTGGATAACAGAGAAAATGTGTATTTTACATCCAATAGAGGTTTTCTACTTAAAATACAGTAGATCAGCGTTTAAATCAACAGGATTTGGTAATAGCGTATAAGCATTTATATATGACTGAATTGTCATAAATCTGTATTATGGAAGTTAATATTTCTTCACGACAATCCAGGAATTCTACTTACATGAACGTTCCTCGTGAATCAAGAAGCAATTGCAGATTAAAATCATATCAAGCAAAAATATTGCATGGCTGTATATTAATAACTTTTCGTATCGCATTGAACTCCTCAAATGTCCTGACCTTTCAATAAAGCTATAAATATCCCTCTTTGATCTTAATTAAAGAAACTTCGAACTTACACCCGATCTACCCATCATATATCTTCTGCTAATTTATCAGTTATACGTAAAATTCATGCCTTAGGGGAAATCCATCTTGGGATATCTCCAATTTTATTGACTGGCAGAACTTCTTTTTTCTTAATATATCTCCTAAGCGGAGTGGACAGATTTTTTCTCTATTTGTCCCGCGTTAAGCCTTATATAGCCTCGAAGTTAAGAACTGGATATGAAAAACGAGTGAGACACAAAACAAAAGCTGCGCTGCAAAAAGCATGATTAAAAAAAAATCTCAAACATCACTATAATATTTCCATTAAACCTCATCATTGAACTTATTAGTCTTCCTGGCAATCCTGCATTATCTTACGTAGAAAACATTGACCTACACCAATAATCTATTTCAATTATGAATAGTTTCAGATTAAAATTTTTTCTAGCAGAAATATCCTATGACTTTATATTCATACATCTCTTCGCAGCGTACACAATTGTTGAAATGCCCCGACCCTTCAAGAAAGCAATAAATATCTAATACCCTCCTTAATATTCGATCAACTCACACTCTGTCTACCCATCATATATCGTCTGCTCCTTTATCAGTTATACGTAAAATACATATCTTAGAGGAAATCCATCTTAGGATTCTTAATAAAAATATCTCCAAAGTTGTTGATTGGCATAACTTTTTTCTTAGAATTTTCTTGATATATCTCCCAAGAGGACTGGAAATTTTTCTTCTCTTTTCGTCCCGTGTTAAGCCTTATATTGCCTTGAAGCTACGACCCGGATATTAAAGTACTTTGCGAAAGATTTATTATACTTTTGTGTCATAAAGTGGCATCGATAACTTGAGAAGAATATGTTATACAAAAATTTTTCCTTTGAATGACTGAAATTAGTTTTAGAGACAGAGAAAGTAATTTTGAAACAAAACTTTAGTGATGTGGAACAACTTGTAATATGCTTAGTTTATAAAGCAATCGATTTTAGAAAATTTTCAGAAGTAAAGAGACAGTTCGGAACTGCTTCTAATTTCAAACTTGAAGTTATAAACCTAAAAATTCAATTATTTGATATTTTTAATTATCTGAATAACTATTAAAGCGCAGTCTTTGTTTATTTTTAAGGCAAGCAAAATCGAAATTTTTAGACTGAGTGATGAGAGCGAAAATATGTATGATTTCATATTTAAAATAAAAGCTGTAAATTTTCCTTTATATTTCATGATTTATAATTTATTAGGTAAAATAAATTTAGACAGTAAATGCATTGCTGAAATTGCTGAAATCATTTATCATTTATAGGTTTTTTTTAAAGTTACATTAAAATTTTTATTATCAAAAAAGAAGTTTTGAGATATACCTCTAAAACAATCTTGAATATGTTTTTCTACAACACTATTATTTAAGAATCCCTTTTTTCAAATATTTCTTATTTGTGCCAGAAATCTTGTTTGAAACATTTTTTTTAATATGAAAAAATAGAATTAGTCCAAACTTAACTCCAGATTATGTATATAGTTAATAGGTTTGCAATTTAAACAATAACGGATTCTAAATAAGGATAAAAAAAATAACAAAAATAAAAATAAAACAATGAATAACCACGAGTCTCTCCTGTTCTTTTTCAGATCATCTTGATATTGTAGTATATGCTTAAAACATCTTGTAATCATTCAATTCAGGTGTGCTTGTCTCGTTTAATACACGCGATTCTGAATTATATTCGCAAATGATTGAACATTTCCAAAAGTAAAAGTATCTTAATAAAAAAAACTTTAATCAAAATCGAAAAAGTACAAATTAGCGTGCATAGAGAATGACGAACGAAAAATATCCAACGAAAAATAAAATCATTTAAAAATATCGAAATACGAACGAGATATCGTAAATTATTTCCCCCATAGGATTAATATTAGCGAGCGAGTGCTTTTGCCTGAGTGAAGTAGCTGTGTATCTCCAGAGGCTAAGTTTCCATAGGAAAAATGAGGTAAGTGCCCTGGTCACTAATTCAAATGGGCCTTCCAAATTAAGGGGGTAGGTTACCTTTTAACATGTCGAAAAAGCAAAAAATATCACTATGTTCCAAGCTTCAAAACTTGTGTAATAAGTCAAAAATAAAAATCAAACTTCATTTAAATATAAAGATCATATTTAAATTTATATTTAAGAAATATATATATACTTGTAAATTCATAAATAAATATTTAAATGATAAGTTTAAAAATATGTATGATGATAAGAGAAAAAAAACATAACAAGTCATGCGCGCATTGTTACTAAAAAACTATGCATGACAATCAAAAGAAATTTTCACCGCATATTCATTTCTGTATTATCTACAACATAAAACCAGAAAAAGGTCAGATTTTATTTTGTTTTTGCTTTTGTACTTCAAAAATATTTTTAAAAAAATTTAAAACTGAAAATATTTAAATTATTAATTTTTTATTTTGATCAATATTTTTAAAAAAAATTCTTGGTTTTAGTATAAAGGTAACATTATTATGTAAAGCGTGCAAGACGTGTTATGTTATTTTTTTCTCTACTATATATATATATATATATATATATATATATATATGTATATAGTATTCAATTATCTGAAAAGAGAAGTTTCACATTTTCTAAAATACGATAGGTGTGACAGTGGCACGATATTCACTTATGATACCCGAAAATGATTTTTTAATAGCTTTCAAGACATCTCTTTCATTTCACAAAATTAATTTTTAGAAATAACCACGAGATGATACAAATATTAATAATACTCAAGATGATATTTTATTTTTTTAATTTTAAATTACAGTTAATGATCAAAATGCATTGCGATCTGAAAGTGTATTTATATGGGAGCTGACCACCCTTTCTTTTTATACCCATCTTTGTATTTAGCTAGATAGTAAGGGGGGGGGTCGATGAATGCTTTTTTCCTGTGCTCCATTTGTGTAAGCTAGTCACTGCTCATCTCAGTCTATTAGACTGATACTTCAAGTCGAAACATGATAATATGTATCTAGTAAGAAATTGAACAAAATCCTATATATACAAACATCAAACACTTGCTTTCAACGTATATTTCGTTTAATTTAAATACGAGTTATTTTAAAAACTACATAGATAAACAATTCTCGACGTTTCGGTTATTCTTCATAACATTATCAGGAGAAAATTTCCATAAACACAAACAGAAAAAAATTAAATACGTGTTACATAATTGAGAAAAATGTTCCAACTGAGAAGACGCTTAAATAAACGGAATTAAAAAACATATTCAAAAATAAGCCTGATGGCGCTCTCTATGATCTAGATACTTAACTGGAAATCATGTTTAATGAAATCAGAGCTCCTTCAATATACAATTCCAGATAGCCGGAATAGAAAATGATGTGTTATCATTACAAATTTCATGCTTTCTTAATGAAATTTCTAGAGATTCACGGATATAGGCTTTAAATGGATTGTCTTTGTCTGGAAATAACTTTAACGTTTTCAAAATCAATAAACTTAATCTGTCCTTGATAAGGCAGTAGAAAGTTTATTATATTTTAAATCACTTTTGTGCTCTTTAAATCTTTCTACGATACAACGTTTTGTCATACCAATATATGCTGAATTTGTACCATCGGTCAATTCAAATGGAAATTCATATACTCCAGAGAAACAAGTAGGTGATAAATTGTCAATGCTTCTATTCAACAAACTAAACAAAGTCTTGGAATCGGATGCCACAAGTTGTATATTATATTTCCTGAAAACTCTTATTTTTAATAATTATAAAATCATATATATTATTTCTGTTCACAACATCCTTTTCTAAGAAATTTATAAAGCGAACAACAATGTATGAGGTGTCATTCGAAAGGTTTTTGAAGCAGCTTCTGACATAGTACACTCACATTTCGTTAAAAAATATTTTTTGATTAAGAATTGCTGTTAATAGTCACGGGTATTTCAAGTGCAGAATAAAATGTATGCTTTGTTATATTAGATTAAATTTTAAATTCATTCATTCAATTTTTTTTGTTTTGTTTTACGTTCTTCAAGTAGCGGATGACGTCATCTTCTAATGCAGTTAAAACATTATTGTTTTTGTGTTGTTTTGTTTTTTTCTCGCGCGTGACGTTTGCTATCTTCGATCACTTTTTACTGTAACTTTGATGGAATAAGTGAGACAATATTCTGGCTTGACTAATGCTATTTGCAGGTTAACTTTATTTTTTCATCAAATGTTTAAACCTGCATCTACTCAATATTAGATATTGCTAAATTCATTCATTCAATTTTTTTTGTTTTGTTTTACGTTCTTCAAGTAGCGGATGACGTCATCTTCTAATGCAGTTAAAACATTATTGTTTTTGTGTTGTTTTGTTTTTTTCTCGCGCGTGACGTTTGCTATCTTCGATCACTTTTTACTGTAACTTTGATGGAATAAGTGAGACAATATTCTGGCTTGACTAATGCTATTTGCAGGTTAACTTTATTTTTTCATCAAATGTTTAAACCTGCATCTACTCAATATTAGATATTGCTAAATTCATTCATTCAATTTTTTTTGTTTTGTTTTACGTTCTTCAAGTAGCGGATGACGTCATCTTCTAATGCAGTTAAAACATTATTGTTTTTGTGTTGTTTTGTTTTTTTCTCGCGCGTGACGTTTGCTATCTTCGATCACTTTTTACTGTAACTTTGATGGAATAAGTGAGACAATATTCTGGCTTGACTAATGCTATTTGCAGGTTAACTTTATTTTTTCATCAAATGTTTAAACCTGCATCTACTCAATATTAGATATTGCTAAAAATTATTATACTGCAATGTCCACTGAAAGTTTATGATTTTCCAAAGGTTAGAGATTCCAAATTGATTTATTGTAATACGGTAGAAAATTATAAATGATAAATATTATTAGTTAAAACCACATTTCATATTTCGATACGTGTTTTCATATTTTTGACATTTTTATCTGATTTTAAAGTATTTTCTATTCATTAAAAAATAATTATTCCTTTCTAAATATTGTAAATGTGTAAAGAAACATCTGTTGAATGAAAAAACTAAATAAATATTATGAAAAAAGCTCAAGATGCAGTCACTTCTTCCCAATATTGGATTATTCGAATGATTTTTATTTTGTCAAATATGTGCTTGTTTTAGATTCATTCTATCAAAAATAAAGCTATATTTTGAATTTTAATACATAAAAGTTTCACCCTATTTAACTTGTGACTTAAGTTAAAATAACATTTCTTAAAAATTTCTTTCTGTTCATCATCCGTACGGAATGGTATCTTAATAGCAAAAATAATAATTATTTTTTTAATAATGGTAAAAATATTCATTAGCTAATGGATAATTTTTCTCATGATACATATATTTAAAACAATCTATATTATAAAGCAAAAACATGTCTATTCTTAATGCTGACATCATAATGATGATGAAAAAGATATGTGTTATGACTTTCGATTCACTCGCACACATATTCGCTTGTACATATTGTACAATTTTCTTTTTTTTTTACTATCAAAAATAACAAAAATTGTAGTATCAAATGAAATTTGTTTGAAATAGCATTTTGTTAAATTACATTAAAATGTAAATACTGATTAAAATGATAAAAACATAACACAAAAGGCTTAAAAATACCTTTTAATATGATGAAAATATATGTTTCGTGCTCTCTAATGGCGTCTTCTTTAAGATCAAAATGATAAATAAATTATTTTCGCAAAGATTTTGAAATGATAAACACAAGTCACGAGATTACATGTATAATGTAAACAAGTACTTGAATTAGTCAAACTTGAAACGTGAAAAGTATTATTTTATTCCTTTTTTAATTTGTAGATCATCGCGTGTCAAATTTTAGATAATTGAAAAGAAGCTGATTCATTGCATATGTTCTCGTTTTGCAAATATGTTTCTATGAATTCGCGGATAATGAATGGGAAATAAACTCTTGATAAAAACATTATTTTACTATTCTTGAAATCAATATGCAAAGGCTCTATTCTATGTAGTCTAGCGAAAGCTGTAGTTCTTCTGTAATTGACAATTTTAAGCGACTGCTTACATTATACATGTGATCTCGAGATTTGTGTTTATCATTTCAAAAATTTTGCGAAAGTAGTTTATATATCATTTTGATCTTGAAGAAGTCGCCGTTTGAGCGTATGAAACATGTCATCTTTACATTAAAAGGTATATTTAAGCCTTTTGTGTTATGTTTTTATCAGTTTAAGCAGTAATTACACGTTAATGTAACGTTAATACGTGATTTATTATATTATTTGTAGAATTTTGTGTTCGTTTTAATGTGCAGATAACCTTATAACAGAAAAAATTAAAATATCAAATGAAAGTATAATTTATTTCCATGTGATTTCTACCGGTTTGATATTTATACTAATATTTTTAGCGGCATTAGTGAGAAATGTTTACTTTTGTTTTTTAGGACTGTATGTAGATGGTCTTATCTCAATAACTGCAATAGTAATTTTCATTTAAATCAATGCCGAAATCTCACATTTCTTCATGATTATTTATAAGCACATCTTTAATACTTTATGATATTCCGTAATGCGAGTTGTTTCAATGGTCCTGCTTTAAATATAATAACATACGTTTCCTAGACAGGAAACGTTCAAAAACATTCGACAATATCACCATGGAAACACATTTTTCCTTATTTACGATAAAATCTTGTTTTAATATTAGAAGTTTGACTGCCTCTGATTGCTTCAAATTACCCGAAAAGATTGCGATAAAAATGTTATGATATGCTTTTTATTCGCTGCAAATTTTATAAAAAAAAATACAAAAAATGTACGAACGTTCATAGTCAAATGTATGCAAAAATGTTTTATGGGAACGAATTTTATCGGTAACTGAAAATATAAATAGCTTTTAAGATCAGCAGTAAAGATAAAGTAAATGGAGATTTTACAAAATGATACGCTTAAGTAACTCTTATTTTATTTTTTTTTCTTTGGAATGCTTACTATTTCAGTAATGTTGAATTTGATGCTTTAAGCATACGCATGATAAGCCAAGAATATGATTCTAAATCGCACTTTTAGAAATTGAAAGTTATGAATTTTTTTTTTTTCAAATGCTCTGCTCAGTTTTATGTAAGCTAATCGTCATAAATGTATGTTACCAAATGCGAGACGCTGTCGAAAGAAGACTTGGAACATTTCAAATTTAATTTGTTTCGTATAAAAAAACGAAAAGCGACAGTAATGTCATACGTAATATTTATTTAGGATATTTCGTACAAATTTACAATATCAAATGTTTTAAAAAGTATTTCAATAAAATAAACGGCATTGAAAGTTGAGACAAAAAAAAATATACGGTTATAAAATGTACTTAAATCGAAAAATTTATTTAAAATTGCTATTAGATTTTTTTTGGATGTTAGATATTTTAGCAAAGAAGGCATTAAAGAAGCATTAAAAAAATAGTATATACAAAAAATATTAACTGTGAAAATTGTCATGTATTTTCGATGCTATGATTTTTTTTTTTTTAATTAGCCGATTTAATAGGTGATAAAAGAATGTGAAATAATCCTTTGAAGAAGGAAAGTATGCTAACTAAGACTAATTTCGAGGAAATATTATTATATATATCTCTTTATCGGGAAATAAGAGAATGTCCATAACCAATTGGCGTCTTATGTGATTTTGATAGTTTGCTTTTAAAATACTTTTTGTCTATAAAAATGCACCGATTGCGGAATTTTTATTATAAAAATAGTATATTATGAACCATATATATTGCAAAAGACTTTTTTTTTTTCAATTATTCGTTTTCAAAATGTGCTCGTCCTTTTTTGGACACCCTGTATATTTAAGATTCAATAAAATCGTAATAAATACATACATTTTTAAATAGAATCATAAAAAAATCATTCAAAATAAGACACATTTTTTGGAAACTTCTTCAGTATTACAGGTTTATTTAAAACATCCAATGTAAAATCTATTACGAACTTTATCACACCTTGTTAATAAAGATAGTGGGTTCTAAGATTATAAATTAAGGTAACTTGGTAACCCTTGACCTATTTCTTTTATTTTAGTATTTTATGTTATTTTATTGGCATAACCATGAATTGGAAGAATTATTCCTATCCCTTATCTTCAGGATTCAGGAGTGATTTTTTTAAATTTTTAATATGCTGCGAATTGCAGTTCCTCAATTTAGAAGCACTTTTAATTAGACTTGATACACTTCATTTTGCAAAAAAAATGACAAAAATAACAATTTTATAGCTTTTGGCATAAATTTAATTTAGACATCCTTAGCGCATTTCAATTTTGAAACACTTTTAAGGTGGCTTCGATACACTTCATTTTGCAAAAAAATGACGAAAATGACAATTTTATAATTTTTGGCTCAAATTTAATTTAGACATCCTTAGCGGATATCAATTTAGAAACACTTTTAAGGTGGCTCGATACACTTTATTTTGAAAAAAATGACGAAAATAACAATTTTATAACTTTTGGCTTAAATTTAATTTAGCGCAATCTCATGAAGTGCCATGGAGTCCCGATAAACAATAATATGCGAAAAAGGCTTTGTACCCAAATTGACCCATTCTTCCATTCCAGGGTTAAATATTTTTATGAAGAAAAATGATTTAATCAAGCAAAAATGCAGTTTTTGTACCAAAAATTTAAAATATTAATTAAAAAAATGTAAGAAAATTTTAAAACAACACTTTTTTTTACAATTTTAAACATTTTGAAATATATTTTGTTGAATGAATTTCTGGGAAGTGTGCTTTATGTGGATGTGTGCATGAATCAGTTTTTCAGAAAGTTAATTAGTTTAAGAGAAATACAGGGTGATTACGAATGAATATCCCAAATTTGAAGGGCTATATCTTCAGAACAATAAAAGGTATTGTACCATTTTCCCCATCGAAGTGAATGCGAAGTGATGAAGTTTCATAAATGTAAAGATTCGTTTTCTTTTTTTTGCGAGAGATGGCGCAAAGACCGGCGGGTTGAAAGTGAACCGGCATGTTCCGTTGTGAGTTCATTCAGTCAGTTGCCGCCGAGAGAACAACAGCACAACAAAAGGCGTTCTGTGTAATCTGAAAACTAGGATAACTGCAGCTGTTGCAACTGTAACACCCGACATGCTGAAAAAAAGTGTGTGGCGAATTCTCTTACATAATTGATGTCGTTCGTGTTGCTGTTCACATTGAACATTTATAAATGTTTGCTATTAGTAATTTCACAATCTTCTTTCTTATGTCTATTTTACAAATACGTGTATCTTCTATACTTTTGTTAATAAAGCTCTTCAAAGTTGGGATATTCATTTGTAATCACCCTGTATATAAAATGTCAAGACATATGTAAAATGCAGTAAATAAGACTCTTTATTTAACAGTTTTATTTTTAAAAATAAACTATTTATAAGACTGACAATTTTTAGTTTTATTAAATACACTTGAATTTAAAAATATTTTTGAAGTTTTGTTACTTAGACCATAGTAATATATCGAAAAATCCCAAAGAAAAATGAATTTAAAGATTGAACTCTGGATCATTTAAAAAGCAAGAACGAAAAATCATGCGTCAAGCATAGATTATGTAACACTTTCCAACGCTTCCAAAATAATTTTACAAACCATACCGTTTAATAAGCTAAAAGATAACATCTAAGTAATCCGAATACTTTTCATCAGCCCTGTATAGGATCTATAGATTTGTATATATACTACATAGGATGCTAAATTTTAGTTCAGTTAGGAAACGCGTAGCACAGTTTAAAATTCTCCGTCTGGAGTTAAATAATACGGAAATGTGTTCGCGAACTTTTGTGCTTCCCTGTATAGGATCTACAGAATTTATACACACCACGTAATAGACAAAAAGCGAGTTAAAATTAAAATCGCGTTCAGTAACTTAAAACGCACTTCCAGGAATTATTGTTAACAGACAGTAGAGAATTCTTTTGTGTGTCCCTGTAAATGAACGATGACTGCTATACACACAATATTCTGTAGTAAGCCTCTTGTAATGCACCTTATATAAATTTCAATGCGTTTAAAATAGGGAAACATTATTTAAATAAACCGCAGACGATTTTTCTCCATAGACGTAATGTAACGGAATTCTTTTGACTGTCCCTGTAAAGTAACTATAAGTGCTATGCACACACTATTCCATATTAAGCTTCTTCTAATGCACCTTAGTGATATATATAAATTTCAATGCGTTTAAAATAGTGAAACATTATTTAAATAAACCTCAAGTGATTTTTCCCCATAGACCGCAATGTAATGGAATTATTTTGAGTGTCCCTGTAAAAAAAGTGTGCTACACACTTCCGTTGAAATAGGGAACATGCTATAGATAACGACTATAACATATAAAAATTGCAGAGCCATCCGAGCATATTTGCGGGAGTTAGAGCACGGACAGACGGCCAGACGGCAGACGGCAGACGGCCAGACGGCAGACGGCCAGACGGCCATACGGCCAGACAAACCGAAGTCATAAACACTTTTCAACTAGGTTGGAAAGTGTTAAAAATGGATGCAGTAAAAAAGCTTTTTTCGAATATTTATGATTATTGGAACTTTATGGCACTTCAAGAGAGTGCGCTAACGATGGCTAAATTCATTTTAAGCTAAAAAATTAAAAAATTATTTTTTTCGCCCTTTTTCAGAATGAAGTATACCGAACCCCTTTAAACGTGTTTCTGAGTTGAGGAACTGCAATTCGTGTCACATAAATAAAAAAAAATCATTCCCAAATAAATCACTTTACAAATAAAAATCCTGGCATAAAAAAATTAGTTATTTGCTTAAAATTAATACTTATTGTAATACAAAATTCATTGCGCATTGTATGCGAGTGTTTCTTTAAAATTGGATCATGCTTTGAGTCGGTAATTAAAAAACAAATGCCACACCACTTACTAAAGCATATTCATAAATATTTTTTGATGTAATTTGTGGATATACAGAGTAGTTCTAAATTAATGGAACTAAATTACGGGTTTGATATTAGGCGTCAAGACAAATAATTTTTAATAGGAAACGAAGTCACAATATACTTACTCTTTCACTTATTCATCTCACATATTTTCGTTTACAATTTTATATATAAATATATATATACTTTAGGAGATTTTTTTATCATATTAACTTTGCTTTCTGAGGTATGTGGTTAGCTGAAAAGAATCAGAAATACACCACATGAGTTGTAATTTTCTCACTGTACGAAAAATGTCCGGACCAGGATTCGAACTCGGGATCTCTTGGGTAAAGCTGCCATGCTGTAGTAACTGAGCCACCCCGGATTAATCTGGAGGACCTAACTCATCCAGTTAACTTTAATGATCATAGCATCTGCTCTGATATCTGAATGAGCTCAACAGAACAAATCGCAGATAATTTGGAACTTCATTAAACTCTGGATACGTGATTACACTAGATTAATTTTAACACAATTATTCAAATGATAAATTCATTATGGTAAATAAACGAAAAAGTCAAACATTTATTTACCAATTTGAATAATTGTGTTAAAATTACTCTAATGTAATCACATATCCATTATCTGCGATTTATTCTGTTGAGCTGATTCAGATATCAGACCAGATGCTACGATCAATAAGGTTAACTGGATGAATTAGGTCCTCCAGATTCGGCCTATATGGCTCAGTTGGTAGAGCATGGCAGCTTCAGTCAAGAGATCTCAAGTTAGAATTCTGGCCCGGGCATTTTTCGTCCAGTTGAAAATTTACAACTCATATGATTTAGTTACAAATTTGAATAATTGTGTTAAAATTAATCTAGTGTAAATACACTATAATTTAATCAGTCACAGCAAATGTACTTTCAGATGCGCATTATTTCCCTCCGTGTAATTTGGAAAAGAGTGGTGGCTATTTCCAGCACTTCTTGTGGTGCCATCATATTTTACAGAAAGCAAAGTTACCCTTTTAAAAATAACTTTACAATATTTTTATTATTGATAAAGATATGGAGGAGAATCTGGGTTTCGGTTGGAGTAAAATATCATGTATTTTTGACTGCATTTCGTTTCGATTGCGACGTTTGTATCCTCTTGCAAAAAATAATTATCACGACGCGTATTATAGGCTGTTAAAGTTTGTTTCATTAGTTTAAAACACTTTCTATTAGTTTAATTAATGTACACTTTGTCTGATGCAAGTAGAATCAATTAAATAATTAATGGAGTGTTATCGTAAAATAATATTTATTAACTACAATGGTAATGTAACGCTTCTATTTTACGATTTCAAATGTTTTCCTTTTTATACTAGGCTACATCTCTAGAAAAAATGCTGATTTAAATTTCTATTGATGATTTAACTCACGTAGCATCTCCCACCCACGGACGACGTGAATGGAAATTACAGAGCAAAAATAATATCATTATTTTGATTTTTCTCTTTCAATAGACAAAATTTCAAAAAAAAAAAAAAAAAAAAAAAAAAAAAAAAAAAAATTCAAATAGCTTTTTGAAATAACTGAAGGTTATTTTAAAAGAAGAATTGGAATAAAACGCTTCATGCATTAGAGACTTCTGTAAAATAAATGAAACGTCAATTAGGTAATGCATTTTCTACTATGCCATATAGAAATTTCAAAATGTGATGTTTATTTTGTTGCATATCTTTATAGATATTTACAATAAAAGTAATGATAAAATAATTTTCAAAATATGCATTTAACACTTTTAGTTCTAACAATTTTAATATCTTTATTAATTTTTCATAATTGATAGCTCGGCTGGTTAACTTTAAACTCAATAAGAAAAACACTGATTAAAACTACACAAGGTAAAAATGTGAACTGTAAACTTTAATTAAAACGTTAAAACCCTCTTGGTTACACATGCGACAGCGACAGCCATCTAACACACATGCGCTCTGTGCTCTGAACTTAGATAAACAATCACTTTAACAGTTAACAAAAAGAAAGAATAAACCAACTGTTCAAACTGCGAAATGTCCTTGCATGCAAGTAAACCCAATATAACTTGCGAAGTCTGGTTCGATGCACAAGTATGCGGAAGCACATAATCTCTTATCTAGAGATTATGTGCTTCCGCATAATCTCTCTATCGAAAATGCTCTATCGAACGTGTGTCGGAAAACACTGTCCAAAAACATTGTCGGAAAATATTGTCCGAACATACACCCCCGGCCTTGAAACCTTCAAGGGCTATAACTAGCTATTCTCATTCAAAAGGTAAAGGACAAAGTTTGTGAATAGGACGCTTGAGCTCTCCCGTAGCAGTTCTTACTATGGCCACTCTAACATGACCATCACTACCTGAAAAGGTTTCAATGATTCTTCCCAGTTTCCATTGAAGCGCCGGCACAAGTTCATTTTTAATGAGCACTAAGTCTCCAATCTTTAAATTTGCTGTTGGACGTAACCACTTGGGGCGTTGTTGCAACTGAGACAAATACTCTGCACTCCATCGCTTCCAAAAGTGCTGGAATACTCTCTGTGTCAGTTGCCAACGACGAAGTCGTGAAGGCGGAACCTCAGAAACATCAAGCTCTGGAATAGCTGTTAAAGAAGCACCCCTCAAAAAATGACCCGGTTTTAAAACTTCTAGATCATTCGGATCACTTGATAACGGACACAAAGGTCTCGAGTTCAAACAAGCTTCAATTTGCGACAATAATGTTGAGAACTCTTCAATTGTAAATAGCGAATTTCCCATTGTTCGACGCAAATGATATTTCACAGACTTTATGTTAGCCTCCCACAGCCCACCAAAATGTGAAGCCGATGGAGGGTTAAATTTCCAAACGATGCCCTCATTAGCAACATAATTCTGTATGGATTGATCTTTAATGGTGGAGGATATAAATTCATATAATTCCCTCAATTCCTTACTTGCACCCTTAAAATTTGTAGCACAGTTACTTACTAATTCGGCTGGCTTGCCTCTACGAGAAACAAATCTTTTCAGAGCAGCCAAAAACGTTGGAGTGGACAAATCTGACACCAACTCAAGATGAATAGCACGAGTCGAAAAGCAAATAAAAATTGCTATGTAACTCCTCAATGCCTTGATACCTCTACGATTTCTCTCTTTACACATAAAAGGACCGGCATAATCACATCCAGTCTTCGAAAATGGGCGACTGGGTAAGACACGCATAGCGGGCAGGTCACCCATTAATTGTGTACCAATAGCTGGGGAAGCACGAAAACACTTTATGCATGTCTTCACAATTTTTCTTACTGCATCTCGACCACTTAAAATCCAAAATTTTGTTCTAAGGACAGCTAAAAGAAGCTGAGGACCAGCATGCAAGTAAGTTATATGATAATGTCTAATAAGCAATGCAGTAATATGATGAGACTTAGGCAAAACTATTTGGTGTTTCTGATCTTCAGAAATATTAGCATGTCTCAACCTTCCACCAACCCGCAAAATACAGCTTGAATCAAGAAATGGATTTAATGTTAAAAGTCTGCTCGAACGTCTTAACAATTTATGATTTCCTAAAGCAAGGATCTCATCAGAAAAACACTGGTGTTGTACTAATTTCACTATCATCGTTGTGGCTCTCAAAAGCTCTGATGTCAAGAGTAAACCGTTTATTCGCTGAGATACCTTTTTTGCATTGTTCACAAATCTCAAGCACCACGCGACGATTCGTACCAGTCTATTCCAAGTGGAATATCTGAAAATCACATGATCATCACTAAGATCAAACACGTTTACAACACAGTTTCGCTTTTCTTCCTTTAAAACAATCGCCTGTATTTCTTTACCGTTAAATGGATCATTATGTTGATTGTTGTTCAATGGCTCTCTTAACCATCGAGGACCACGAAACCATAAATCACAATTTACTAATTCCGACGGCAACATACCCCTTGTTCCGCAGTCAGCAGGATTTTCAATTCCAGAAACATGATTCCATGGAACATTAGGAAGTGCCTCTTGAATTTTTGAAACACGGTTAGCCACGAAGGTTTGCCAACGATGAGGCTCTGAAGAAAGCCATGCCAAGGCCACATTAGAATCAGTCCAGGCAAATACTTCAGTCTCAGTAAAATTTAAATGCTGTAAAACCATTTTCAGCAAATTTGCCAAAAGAAGAGCTGAACACAATTCAAGTCGTGGAATGGACTGAGTCTTAATTGGTGTTACCTTAGTCTTAGATGTCAAAAGATTTACCGTTATTTTTTCATCTTGAGAAATTGAACGCATATATATTACCGCACAATACGCCTTTTCGGACGCATCACAAAAGGCATGAATTTGAAGTCCCATTTTATCTGCAGCCAAGACAAATCAAGGAATCCTCAATTGCGAAATTACACTTAAGTCATTTCTAAACGATGTCCACTGTTTACTAAAGTCTTCACTAACTGGCTCGTCCCAGGTAAGTGAAATTTTCCATAAATCTTGCAACAAGATCTTCATGAAAACGACACAAGGAGATAGCAACCCCAACGGATCAAACACCTTTGCGACCTCTGACAAGATATCTCTTTTCGAATATCTATTCTTTTTGTCATGGTCTAAAACAGTGAAACAAAAGAAATCACCGTTCAAATTCCACTGGATTCCCAAAATTTTTATACCACTATCATTCTTTAAGAACAAGGAATCTTCACTTTCTCTACATTCTTCCGAAACGTTTTTCAACACCCCAGGCACATTAGAAATCAATTTTCACAATTTAAAACCACCTCGCTTCATTAACAATGTCAATTGATCAATTAATTCCACAACTTCCTCTTTATTCTGACCCCCTGTCAATAAATCATCTACATAAAAATCCCTTAACACTGCTGAAGATGCCAACGGAAATTCACTCTTCTCATCTAAGGCAAGCTGATGAAGAGATCTAGTAGACTGAAGTGGGGCAGATGCGGTACCGTAAGTAACTGTTTTTAAACGGTAATCCTCTATAGTATCTTGGGAATTTTCTCTCCAAAGAATTCTCATAAATTCTCCATCTTCAGGGTTAATCAAAACCTGTCTAAACATTTTTTCTATATCTGCACATACAACTATAGGTAAAATTCTAAATCTCAACAGTATTGGAAAAAGCTCCTGCTGTATACGTGGACCGACCATAAGAATATCGTTCAAAGATATACCCGAAGTAGACTTAGCCGAAGCGTCAAAAACAACTCTCAGTTTTGTCGTTGTGCTTGATTCCCGAATTACCGCATGATGTGGTAAATAACAAACACTTAAAGGAACACTCTCCGGCTTGGATACACGTTCCATGTGACCCAATTCTAAATATTCCCTCATAAACTTTCGATAGTCTTCATAAATAAACGGCTGTTTTGTAAGTCTGCGTCTAACGAACGAAATCTCTGGATAGCCATTTCTCTAGTGTCACCTAATCTAGATGGGGAATCTTTAAATGGAAGTTTCACGACAAATCTTCCAGACATATCTCGAAAATAAGTGCGCTTAAAATGATCCTCACATTCCCTCTCCTCCTTAGAAATCTGAACTAATTCCGGAACAGAATCCAAGGACCAAAATTGTTGCACCAAGCCATCTAATTTTAATTGAATATTATTGACGGCAAATGTACGTAGACCTGTATCGAATGAGGTAGTCCCCGTAATTATCCATCCTAGCTTAGAACTTACAGCAAAGGGCAGAGCTTCCCCTCTTTTCACAATTTTCCCATTTAGCAATGTAAAAAATACGTTAACTCCAAGTAGAATATCTACTGGTCGTGACTCAAAAAATAGTGGGTCTGCTAGAACTAAATCATTAAACTTATTCACAACATCTGAAGGAATAAAACTACATGGCACATTAGATGTTATTCTTTTTATCACAAATGCTTTAGTAGCAAATTTTATTTCAGGATTCAAATGAGGAGTAAAATTCAAATTTATCTCTCTATTTGTTTCAGCACTATAAGAACCTAAACATGTAACGTGTACTCTAGTTCTTCGCTTTGGCAAACACAATTTTCGCATACAATTTTCACTTATAAAACAGGCCTCACTTCCACTGTCCAGCAACGCGCGGCAATTTACAAGATTACCCACTGAATCAAGAACCTTAATCATTGCTGTACAAAGTAGAGTCTGTCCCATATTCATTATCTTTAATGACCCAAAATTGTTTCGAAACTCAAAGGTGCAGTGCAGGAAGTTTGACTTAACTCATTTTGTCTCGGTCGAAATTCCGTTGCGTTCGGGGAAAGAGGATCCACCGGAGTTTCAGTCGCACTCTTTACATGAGGACCAGTATCAGGGCTACACTATATACCGGGCTTGCTCATTCATTATGATGACGTCACAAAAGGTGGCTGACTAGGAGGAAAGACATACAGCGATTGGCACAAAACGATGGGCGCGTTGCTTTGGACCAATCGCTGGTCGCGGTCAGCCACCATTTGTGACGTTTTGAGAGTGAATGAGCAAGCCCGGTATATAGTGTTGCCTTGCCAGTATCCCGTGAAATATGCAAGACACTATGATGAGGCTTGTGGCACACTCTATATCTACCCACACTCATACACTTTTTTGCATAATGTTTCTCTAAAAGACAGTTATAACACAAACTATTTGTTCTAGCTATTTCTATTCTTTTCTGCACATTTAATTTCAAATATCGCGGGCATCTGTAAAGTGGATGCGATTCTTTGCATAAAACACAAATATTATTAGCAGACAATAATGTAGTAAATTTAGGTTTTCCACTTTCTTTAACTGCTGTTTTACTATTTTGAAGGGTTCTCGCATGGTCCTTTAAAAAAGATAATAAATTTTCAAGTGTACCCAATTCCTCTTTTTTGAGTGTTCTTTCCCACCAATATCTTGTATTTCTATCCAATTTCTCTGTAATTAAATAAACAATTAATACTTCTGAAAATCCGTTAACCTCTTGTTTAAGCACACTCAATGAACGGACACATTCATTAATAACGTCTACACTTTCCAGAAGAGACTGTACTGTATCCGAAATACAACGCATTCCAATAAATTTCTTAATCAATGCGTTAATTAATTCTCGTATATTTGAATATCACTCTTTCAACAGCTCTAACGCTGTCTTATAATTCGAATCAGAGATTGGAAGGCATTGAATTATTTTAAGTGCATTGCCTCTGCATGCCGATTTTAAATATTGTAATTTCTGACAGTCTGATAAAACTTCATTACAATCCACACTAGCCCTAAATAAATCATAAAATGGAAGCCACTCGTCCAGATTACCACTGAAAGTGGGAAGTGTGAGTTTCGGCAGTTTATCCTCTGAGGTTTGAGACCACAAAACCCCGCACTGTTGTTACTTTCATTTAAAGTAATTCCCGATTTTTTTCGGTTAACACTAAGCCACATACTGTCAACTCGATCCTGTTCAGTCTGCTGTTCCTCAATGTACGTATCAACCTCATTTTTATCACATTTAGCCAAAATCCTATTAAATGTTTCACTCAATTCATCAGTTAACTTTCCTATTTTAATCTCAAACAAAGTTAATTCACTTGAATCGGCTTCATTAATACACCCGACTATCTTATTTTCTAATTTTGTAATAGCAGACTTTAATCCCCTCTTCTTAACTAAAACATCCTTTAACTCTTCCGTAATAAATAAAAATTTAAATACAGGAACGAACTCACCAAATCTTTAAAACGTCTTGATCAACAAGGCAGGGGCATTGGCATCCAACCAACCATGCGCTTGAACTCTAACACTGAACACCAAACATCCACATTTTACAGTCCAAATGCACTTTCCACATTAGCGTAATCAGCTATTTTCCCTTTCCAAAAGAAATCTCGGGCGACGGACCATTTAATGATAGTTCGGCTGGTTAACTTTAAACTCAATAAGAAAAACACTGATTAAAACTACACAAGGTAAAAATGTGAACTGTAAACTTTAATTAAAACGTTAAAACCCTCTTGGTTACACATGCGCCAGCGACCGCCATCTAACACACATGAGCTCTGTGCTCTGAACTGAAAACTTACATAAACAATCACTTTAACAGTTAACAAAATGAAAGAATAAACCAACTATTCAAACTGCGAAATGTCCTTGCATGCAAGTAAACCCAAGATCACTTGCGAAGTCTCGTTCGATGCACAAGTATGCGGAAGCACATAATCTCTTATCTAGGTATCGCTCTCTCTATCGAACGTGTGTCGGAAAACACTGTCCAAAAACTTTGTCGGAAAATATTGTCCAAACAATAATAATGTTGAAAAATATTTCTTTCATTATCTATATGTTCGTCAGCCAGTCGGAAATTTAATTTTATAAACATGTCTGATCACTAAGAATTTTGAGAATTCTTTTAAATTTCCCTTTCAGAAAGGATTTTTTTATTAATATACTTCTTTTGAGCGATTCATGGAATAATTCAGTCATATTTATCTTCTGCAGGCGGCCATTGCTTCAAGAATTTGTAATAACATTATAACTCTCCAAATACAACAAATTATTATTTGTAATCATATTAACAAGTATGAACGACAGTTTACATAATAATGCATTGCTCACAATGAAGAATAAATAGTATTAAAAATGAATTTATCACCAATAGCATTTCAAAATTTTACAAACATTACAGTTTGGTTATAACTTAATATTGATAAGGAAAGGAGGGTGTGAGAGAAGTTACTTTTTTATGACCGACTGTACAGAAAAGCACCGATGATATACTGCCACTTCTGCGCTATACGAAAAGTGAATGGTAAATAAGTATTGTGCTCATTGTAACAAACATGCGGTGAACACTAAATTAAACGTTGGAGAAATTGTTTTCAAAATGTTCATTTTTCTTTTTTGCAATTTTTTTTAATCAATTTTCAGAATTTTAAAGCGTAATATCTTACGAATTGTTCTTTGTTTTAATCTACAAGAATTCTATATGTATGTTTGCTTAATAATAATATTACCCTAATTTTTATAAAAGTGTAGATATTATTATTAAAAGAACTTTCTTTATTTATATTATGTTTGTTTTTTAATTTTAAACGAATATATCTCACATTTTGCTGTTTAAAAACAGTTGTTCTATTGTACGTGAAATTTACGTATCTTTTACCTTAATGTAGGTGCTGAGAAGCTTAATTTTCTAGGAGTAAGGTGGGGAAGCATCATGTTTCTTTTTGTAAATATGCTTTCTCACAGTAGTTGTAAAGTTTGAGGACTTTATCAAAGATCAATTTATTTTCTGTAGTCATATATTATCCGAAATTCATTTTATTTATACTGATATATATTTAAACAAATTGACACTTTTTTTAGTATACTTCTTGAAGATGTTTTTGGTTTCATTCCTTCATTTGTCTACTTGAGTTTTCACGAACATTAGAATATTTCTTTACAGATGAATTATCTCATGTTTCATGATAAAACGAAAATCAAATTTTTAGTATGTTGAAATAATAATTGAATATATTCTCGTATTTTAATTAAATTTGTTTAAATTTTATTAATAGTTTAAATATGTCATTTTATAAAAAAAAATCATGCTTAATTTTTTAAAGAAAGATCATAAGCTTATCGCAATTATATATATATTTTTTTTGTATTAGAAAGTTGCTGCTACTTATAAAACGGTAATCTGCAATAGGCAGTTTTTATTTTGATCTTATAAATATTTTAAATATTGATATTTAACTTGAATTTACGCAGTTTTCATTAACTATAAAATGCATTTTAAATAGCTGTTTAGATTTCATAATTTTTTTTTACAGACTATAGGCATATTTTCCAATATTCATAAATTTAGCTGGTGAAAATATTTATTTAATTAATGTTATTAATTAATACTATTTAATTTAAGCACTATGGCCATTTTTATTCAAATTTGAAAATTTATTTTTAATAAAACCAGACTCCGATATAATATTAATTATATATATATTATTAGACATTCCCATATGGATCCAAGTTATTAAATTTATATGAACCTCCAAGTACCAACATTTATATATTACCAAATTTTTATGTTCAAACCTTTTTTTCAAATTATTTTACAGTCTGTGACAAACAGTAGAACAATGTGGAATTTCGAGGCAAATGGCATGCATCTTTGACAAAAGTACTGAAACAGAAAGGCTTCACAATATTTTAGTCTGCCCATGCGAATAGCATGTAAAACTTCATTTTTTATTTATTTGCTACACAAAATATTTAGGAGTTAAAAAAGGCTAATCTATAATCCGTTAACAATAACTCTTAATTAATTGTTTTCCTTTGTATATCGTACTAGAATTTCTACTCGTTAATTAAAAAATAATAATATTAGCTAAAAACTGTTTGGATGCAATTTACAAAAAATTCTTCTGTATAGCAGGTACCTATTTTTACAGATACCTTGTTCTACTTGTATCTAAAAAATTGGTACGTTAAACGAAATTACACACTATCGCTTATATATGTCATCGAGCATTCGAACTGTTTAAAATCTAATAGTTTCATGTAGGTTATATAAAAAAAAATTCCGCATATGTTTAAGGAATAAGGGTACAGTGGAATTTCAAATTAAACAAACCCTCAAAAAATGGATTTTTTTTTTTTAAAGAATAATAATAATGTTTAACCAATTGCCAAAAAAAAAAGTCGATTTGGATAAGTTTTAAGATAATTATACGCATTATATTGTGCAGTCACAGGTAAGACTCACTCCTATAAGGATATAGGAGTAGTAGTGTAGGAGTAAGTATAGGAGCATAGGCTCTAGTAGCAGGCAAGAGCCGTTTCAGACACGAACATTTAAAACACCCTTTTCATAGCTGCCAACTTTTATGCCTCCTATTAAAATATCATAATTACTTCTTTCTAAAATGTATCTTTTTTTAATTTTGGGTTATTTGTTTAAAATTTTATTTTTATAAAATTCAATTTTTATATTAAATTTATAAAATATATATTTTTAAATTATTACAAACAATATTGATGTGTTTGCATATATTAAAAACATACATTTGAATAATTTTAATGAGTATATGATACATTACGAAATCTTGATATTTCAAATATTAGAGGAAGATTTATTAGTGGACATATAAACTGCCCATATTCAACATAAATGCATACAAATCTAGGAAATCAGTTGCAAATAATATTAAATCATTTAATCAATAGTTAAAAATTTTTATGAAAGGATGCTAAGCGTTTAAAAATTATTTTATTCAATAAAACCCGTTTTTATACAGATTGGAGATTTTCATCATTCTCATGACTTTTAAAATGTTCCATGTGCACTTCATTTTTGCAATTTTATTGAAATTTCTCAGAGATGCTGCCTATATATGTTTAAACATGAGTTACTGAAAATAATGTCATTTAAAAATAATTTGATTGAGAGAATCAAAAGATCTAAAAATTTCGATACTTTTAAAATGAAATTCGATAGAATTCAAACTAAGTTGATTTTAAAAGTTTTATTTATTGAAGAAACAAAATCTTTTTTATAACTTTCTATTTTGTTTATAAAATGATTAGTGTGGAAAAATTTTGAATGTGCATGTGAAAATGGAATGCGCATAGAGCATTTTGATTTAATTAATGCTAATTATTCGGGATTTTAAAAATTAAAACTCCTATTATCTCAAAAACTATAAAACATGTTTTAACGAAAATTTGAACACTGATATCTATTAAAACTATAAAAAATTGCTGTAATTAAAAAAAAAATGCATTGGTAAAACAAAAGGTCACTTTGATGGCTCACTACCCTTAACAAGCACTTAACTATGTGTAGAAAAATAAATGGTTTTTCGCTCTCTCACACACACCTATCTCCTCTATATCTATCTTCATTTCTCTATCTCTCTTTATCTCTCAAATTTCTTCAACTTCTCATGACCACGGTGTATTAGAAAATGATTTTAAAAAGTTAAATAAAAGATGCCCAAAAATAAATTATGCATTTATAATTTAGTAGCCCCTCGTTGTATCGCGCTTAACATAACAGGTAATAAATCTCAATATATTCGAATGAGAAGTGTAACCGAGATCAATAAAAAGTAATGCAATAATTCACAGTCTCTCTTAAGTAATAAACTCAAGTAACTTAACAAGTAAATTACAATAAATTACAGTTTCTCAATGAATAAATAATATAGAATTACATTTACTTACTGTGTTTTACATATACACAGATAATTAGTGCGGTTAATATGGAGCTTTTTATAACATTTTTCTATTATTGTTATTCTAAACTGAAGACATGGAATAAGAATAATTTACCGGAATAGGAGAAACAACATTGAGCGATATAACAAGGGGTTATTAAATCATCGACTAAATTCATATACTTTGATATAATTTATCTTATATACAAAACAATACTAAAAGAAAATTTATATTCTATTAAGTAATTTAATAAAAACAATATTTAAGAACTAAAACAATACTTCCTTATCGGATGAAAACGCACTTTTACTACAAACATTATTTATCAATTTTGCCTGTAATGTGCTTTTAAAACACAGTAAACACTTAAAAAATAATTTTCTATACAAGTCTGCAGCATTTTGAGTCATGTTGAGTTTTGGAGAAGATTATGGCTTAAGTTATTCTTAGGGTAAAAAGCACTTACTTTCAAGAAAATGTAGTTTCATTCGCAGACGTAGGAATACAAAGGCTATGAAATGCTGAATATTCAAACAAAATCTACCTTAAATACGTTCTTGAAATACTGAACAAACAATAAAGAGGTAGAAGCCGTTAGTTGCCATTCTGGTTATTTACAGAATGAAAAAATATTTGAACTGTAGAAACATAATTTAACGGATAATCTGTAAATATATAATGTTTGTTTTTCTGCTAGGGTTTGTTATTTCATTACTGTTAAATATTCGAAAAAAAATTTTTTTTTAACTAACAGGTAGAATTTTTTTAATTCAATAAATTATGTAAAACATTTTCTTACCTTTAGTTAAATATGTTGTTTTTATTGTTTTTAAAAATCATTTGTTAGAAAAACAGAACGCATAAAGTAAAGTTTTAACTTTATCGTTCACCTGGACTTCATATGTTCCTAACTTGAATTATAAAAATCAGGGCTTACATATCATTGTTTGACTTCATTTTATTTAGACTGTCACCTATAAAATAGAAACGCCTCCATATTGGTAAAAAATGATTTTTCTACACAGTGTAGATCAGCATTTTAATTTTACCAGTGTAAAAATATTACTTTAAAAATAATTCGTAAATGAGAGTGTTAAACTAAATGTTTTTTTTAGAATACCCTTTATCGTATTATGTTGCAGTTGAGATCAGATAAATTCAAAATGAGTCCCTAGGTGGAATAATTGATAATAAGGTACCTGGGAGTAATACGGCCACCTGGCAATTTCAGCCTAAATTTCAACATTAATCGACAACTGACTGCACTACCTTGAAAAGGAGGTTAAAAAGAAGCTACGACCGACCGCGAGTCGAGCAAAATTTGCTGAATATCCGTTACTTTGGGAGTTCTGTGTATGGGCTTGGGCTAAAGGGTGGTCGTTGTTGTTTTAATGAAATGAGTTTATAATTTTTTCGTGTTGTTAGACTGTGATAGAAAACTTCAATGCTACAACTTCAACTGTTCAAACTTCCACTGTTGAATCTGTTAAGTTTTATAATGATCTTCAATGATATCTGATGAATTTTGTTCAAATCGTTTGTAGCTCCTGCCTTAGTCTCAATAATTTTTAGAAACTTGACTACCGACAAAAATGGCCACTATGAACGTTTTTATATGCCAAGACTGCATTTTTAGATTGCAGCTGAGATAGTTTTATGTGATTAGTATTGAGAATCCAGGTGGTTGTTTCAAACGTTTTGACCGTTCGAAGTTTTGTTAATATTTTCGAATGATTAATTTGATGCTTTGGCACTATTTTACTTATATTCAATTGTTTTCAAATAGAAATAAATTCTGTTCAATGAAGTAGTGACTCTTTATTGTCTCTTTTCACTGTTAAACATAAATCTGTGAATTCGTGTTAAAAGTACTGTCAGCAAAGTTGACCGACTTTTTCCGTTCCGTTAGTAGATTTTCCGTTTTGGGATATAAAAGAAGGAAACACTCCGTTTGAAGAAGCGGTAACTTTCCGTTATAAAGTCCATCACAATCAATAGTAGTACAAAAATATCATTTATTTTCAGTTTAAAACTATGATTTAAAAAAAGGATAACCAAACACTTAATTCAGATCTTAACGTAATCCATGCGGTGAACGTTGAAGAAACATCAAACTTGTCTGTACAAGATCGTGTGGGTCACAGTCACTGTGACTCTGATGACAAAAAGGAATACAGTTGCAATGCAGCAGCACGATACAAATCTCACAAAAGAGCGAAGATTCATTCGTTGAGTTTTTTCCTTTCTGTGCAGCAACACGTCAGTTTTTAAATAAATTTTCCAGAAGATAACGGAATATCTCCGTTGTTCATTTCCGTTTCCGTCCGTTCCGTTATTTTCAGAAAATATGATGAAATTTTCTGTTTTTTAACGGAAAATGCTCTTTTGTCATGAAAAGGGACTTTTTCTGTGAAATTCAGGAAAAAAAATATCCGTGAGTTACAGATTATTTGTAACAGTGTTGCTTAAGCGAAGTAAAACTTAGCAGAATTTTTTATTGAGAAAAATAGAAAAATACCCAATTTACCATTACTGGTCATGTTACCTCAGAAAAAGGGTTTTTTTTGCAAAATTTTAAATATGAAAGTGACAGTCAAAAGTGGAAAGAATTTTCCTTTTTAATTTAAAGGGAAAAAAGCTAGCTTTCTAAGTTGCGGGTTTATTATTATTATTTTAAAAACTTTACCACAGCCATTATAATTTTAATTTGCAATAAGAGTCGTGGTATCACCATCGTTTTCCTTTTTCTAAGTTATCAGATTTGAACAATGAAAAGATAATTTATTAAAGCATTATTAGTTACCGAAACGTAAATTGAAGCTTTACTGTGAGGACCAATCTTGACCACTTTTTTTTTCAGAAAAATCACATGGAAATTCCATTTCCCATAGCTTCGATATTAAAAATGCAAAGACTCGCAGAAAATGTATGATTTTTACTTTCTTCTGTCTTTACAAGAAGAAAGTATTGGATTCGTGAAAATTTTCAACTTCCGCTTTTCGACGGATTTATACGTTTTAGAAGGTACTGAACACGTTTTGGCTGTTTTTAGAAAATGTCTGTCTGTGAGTCTGTGACTCTGTCTGTCTGTATGTATGTAGGTATATGACAAAAAAATTGTGGGCGCTCTATCTCAAGAGCTAATGAACCAAATTTAATACAACTTTATATTCAGTTAGTCCTTAATATAAATTGTTGCTGATTAGTTTTTGGTGAATATCGCCCGAGAGGTGACGCTGCTATGCTGCATTGTTTGCGATTTCAACAATAGCTCTATCTCAAGAACTAATGCACTTATTTTCATCAAACAGATTCAGTTTGACCTTGACATAAATAGACCGTGATTACGTTTTGGTGTAGATATACCAACAAATGGCGCTGCTATACCACTTTTTCCTCGATTTTTACGATAGCTATATCTCATAAACTAATGCGCAGAATTTCATCAAACTTCAGATTCTGTTAGACCTTGATATAAATAGATGCTGATTACATTTTGGTGTAGATATCTCAACAGGTGGCGCTGGTATGCCACTTTGTTCATTATTTTTACGATAGCTATATCACAAGAACTAATGCACAGGATTTCATCAAACTTCAGATTCTGGTAGACCTTGACATAAATAGATGTTGATTACGTTTTGTTGTAAATAGCCCAACAGGTGGCGCCGCTATGCTACTTTTTTCATTATTATCGCGATAACTATATCTCAAGAACTAAAGCACGGATTTTCATCAAACTTCAGATTCTATTAGAGCGTGACATAAATAAATGCTGATTACGTTTTGGTGTAAATAGCCCAACAGGTGGCGCTGCTATGCTACTCTTTTCATTGTTATCCCGATAACTATATCTCACGAACTAATGCAATTATTTTCATTAAACTTCAGATTCAGTTAGACAGTGACATACATAGACGCTGATTACGTTTTGCTGTAGATAGCCCAATAGGTGGCACTGCTATACTACTTTTTTCATTATTTTTACGATAGCTATATCTCACGAACTAATGCACGTATTTTCATCAAACTTCAGATTCTGTTAAACCATGACATAAATAGGTGATGCTTACGTTTTGGTGTAAATAGCCCAACATATGGCGGTGCTATGCTACTTTTGTCATTATCATAACGATAACTATATCTCCAGAAGTAATGCACGGATTTTCATCAAACTTCAGATTCTGTTAGACCTTGAAATATGTTGTTTTTGATTAGGCTTTGGTCTAAATCTCTCAACAGGTGGCGCTGCTATGCTGCATTTTGCAGGATTTACACGATTTTAGTAATAGTTATATTTTAAGAAGTAATGCGCGGAATTTAATAAAACTTTAGATTCTGTTAGACCTTGATATAAATTGCTGCTGATTCGCTTTTAGTGTATGTGAAAACTGTGTGAGATAGAAGAAAGTTTTGGGATTGACACATCCGATTAGTTTATATTTAGCTTCATGCCCTATCCGATGAAAATTGAGATATATCCTTACTTATTTTTGAAACCATTTTAATAATTATTATGCAATTAGTCTGTTTTTACCTTAAATTCTTGAGTGAAGTCTGGAAGGGAAAAGTTGAAAGTTGGAAAAGTTGGAAAGCATTTGATAGAATTTCGTTGTTTGTAAACAGTTTTTGAAAGATGAGATATAAAAAAGCATTATTAATTACCGAAACGTCAGTTGAAGTTTCACTGTGGAGACCACTCTTGACCACTCTTTTGAGAAAAATGACATGAAAATTACATTTCCTATAGCTTCAATATTAAAAATTTCAGACTAAAGAAGTACTTTAGCATACTTATACTTTTAACATATTATTTATCAGGTGATATTATATTTTGGAGCAAGAATCGTAAAAAAATGCATAGATAAAGTGTTAGCAAAGCAGTAAAAAAATTATTCCCAAAAGTAGGTACTTTGTCATGTATTTTTCCAATATTGAAACGTTTTCGTTACAGTTTAAGTAAAACGAAGTTCACTGTCAAAAAACAATTGTTTCTTTATGTACGAAAATATAATATAACCACCAACAAAAATATGAAATAATCTCTCCCGAGTTATACATGTTTCCAAAAAGTTTTTCTATGTTTAGAAACCTCAGAAAACAATATATTTCTTGAGATTTAAAGAAGTATTTTAAAAAAAACTTCATTTTGCTGCCACTAAATTTCGGAAACGTTTCCCAGTATTTTTTTATACTGTATTAATCGGTTAACTCAAACCGGATTATCGTTTTTTACTATGGTATCAGCTCTAAATTAAATATTTCCTGGTCTGTAACTGAGTTTAGGCATGTAAGTGTAATGAAATAACATTAGTTTTAATATAATATAATGCTGTTAAGTTATCATGTGTGTCTGTAAAACATGTTTGTTGAACATGGAAATATTTACTTGAGAATTGATAGCATCCAAAAAAATGTATGTTTCAGGTTGAGAAACCTGTTTAAGATACTATAAAAACTACTCGGAAACGTTACCTAAAATCTTTGGCTGCAAAAGGAATTTTGTATTTACATATGCTTCTTTAAATTATGAAAATATATTTGTTTTTGTGCCTTCTAAAGATAAAGATCCCTTTTTGTAATCATGGGTAACTCGGGAAAGTTTATTGTATATTTTCGTTTCTAGATATATAATAAATATTCAATTCTAATATTAAGAAACATTTGTGTTTTTTTTATAGCTAACGAATATTAAATTGATCACGCTTTTGGTATTGAATAGGACAGGTTTCACTTGACTATAAATCAAAGATGGCTGCTATTTGTAGCATATTCAAAAACTAAACATTTTATTCCTAAACTATAGTTTTTTAAATAAAATGAATTGTTCCTTGCTCAGAAAATTGATATTTTTTTCTTAAAACTTCTAAGTCTAACTAGAAAATGACCAGCCATTTAAACCAAATATCAAGGTTTTTTGCAAATAAAACAAGGTAGTGAATTATTATGCATAATTTTAGTATAAAAATTAGGAGCAGAAACTTCAAATGCCTTTAAAAAGTGTATAAGGAAAATGTATGATTCACAGATTTCATTAACGCAACTGAGGGTTGGTTGCCGAACATTAGTGAATACTTCATTTTTATTTTAAGGATATAATTTCCGCAAACTTGCCTTGAAGAAGCATGAATAAAATCTGCAGAACAGACAGATTTTTATTCTTTTCCCAGCATGGCGTAGGGAAGGAGTAAAACAACTACAAAGGGGAAACCTCCACCCCGTCTTATTCCCTTTGTAGTTGACCATCTAACCCCAAGATTGGGGTCAGATGTCGAAATGCAAGCATTTATAAAAGCATTTTTTTTACTTTCTATGACATTTGTAAAATGAAACATATTTTTATATCATGCATAAATGTATCAACTTGAACAAGAACTTAATGAATAACAACTAAAAACAACGGGCGATTTTATAAACGATTAAATCAAAAACTGCGGCATCTTCACTCAGTCTACCCTACCCTTAAAATAAAAAAGTATTCCCTAACCTTAGTGTCTCAACGCGTTAAGGAAATATGCCAATAAGACAGTTTTCTTATACACCTTTGTAAAGCATTTTAAGTTTCTGATCTTAATTTTTGTACTAAAATTCTGCACTACCTTGGATTTTTAAAAATAAACCCGAATGTTTGGAAAAACAGCTGATCATTTTCTAATTAAGCCGCTATCAGATTCACCAACTTTTCGAGCAACTTTTGAGCCAACTCTTGATTTGAGCCGATTTTCCGTGAAAAATCGTCCCAACACCCAGTGTGATAGCAAACAAGAATATCCCCAATTTATTTGCCACAACTCTAAAAAATCGTGGCTAGTAGCGACATTTCATCCAACTTCCAACATTTCAGCCAATCAGAGGAAGGCGTTTTAAACGCCTCTTTGCTATGAAATGAATAGGCGTGATTTGGCTTGCCTAGTTTGATCGCCCATTTTGTAAAAAGTAAAGGTTATTTTTGTGAAATTTATTATATTTTTGTGAAAAATAACTTTTTGTAACGAAAGTTATCTAGTTGCTCAAATTCGAACAAAGCATTTATTAACAAAAACTTTTTAAAATCCTTTTGCCGAAGTTTTCCTCTCTGGTGAACTTGTTTGTTTACAAATTACACATTTTAAAATGTCACAATGTAATAAATAATTAATAAATAGTAAGTTTTTATGGAATAGAATTTTGTGAAAGTGCCTATTTTATTAAAAGGAATTTTGTAAAGGGGTTGTTTTGTTATAAAAAATTTTGTGAAGGTGCCCATTTAATCAAATTGATTTTTGTTTAGGGTCCTATTTTATTAAAGTGATTTTTGTGAAGGGGACCTCTTTTGTTAAACAGATTTTTGTGAAGGAGCCCTAAATAGACCCCCAAATCTTGCCTGGATCGATCCTTGCATTACAGGAATAGCAGAAAGTGTTCATTTTACTACTTTTGCCATGTAATGAATTCTGCATAAAAAGTATTGTTCTGTATTGATTTTTAAAGCTTCTAGTTATGAATCTCTAGAGTGTAATCAAAGTTTTGTATGTAGTTATTAGTCCTACGATATAATTATTCTGGATGCATACAAAAACATTGTAAAATCAGTTATAGGTATCCTGTTACATGTTTTTAATGTTTAATTGCTTGTTTGTATAAGGTTTTCCATATTTTCAGTAAAAAATTACATAGATTAATTTTAACTTGGAATTAAAAATCAGTTAATATATAAATAATCAGCTTAAAAAATTAGTTCAAACATCTGATCCTCAATTTAAGTATAATATTTAAATAAATTTAAAACCCATTTTCAAAATTAAAATACTTCTTTTATAAGAGAAAAATTTAGAAAAATTTTTTTTGTTCTTGTGTTTGTTGATATTTAAAAATTTTATCACAATTTTGTCGTTGAATGCATAAATAATTTAAAATATTTTATTAAGAAATGTAGAATAACAGTTTTTATGTTAAGTGAAGTATTTTAATTTTTAATTCTTGCTTGTAAGTTTAATAGGTTGGCTAACCTATTGAAAATATTATTCAATATCAATCAAAATATTGGATTTGTTTGATATTTTTGAAAATAGCTTGGTATTTACGTACTTTTTTACAATGGCTGTATTGCTTCATCAGTGAAAAACTTTTCTAATTTTGGCCAAACAAGCCCAAACTGCACAATTGACTAGAGACTGAAAAAACCAATAAACTTTTATTTGTGTTTAAATATTGAGAAAAATAATAAGAATAATTTGTGTTTTTAAAATCTTGTTATTTTTATATATATATATTTAAAATTTAATTCTGTGTTTTATGATTTAAGAAGGAGTACAAAAATCAAAATACTTTTTTAATATTTATGCCTTGTGTTTTTCTTATTAATTGCTAAAATGGGTTTAAAATGTTTTGTTATGAACAAATATGATACTGTAGTTTTCATTAAACAAGTAATATAAAAGAAATTTTTTTAAAGTCAATTCCTACTTAGGTCATCAAAGAAAAAAATTATTTTAGTTACTTTTTATTAAATAATTACAATTAATAGAAATATGTATATACATATGACAGAATCACAATATTAAGTGGCAAAATAGAAATGAAATTTAATTAATGAATTATTATTTGAAAAAACTGTATTAACATAAAGTGTCATCCACTACAAGTTTAAAAAAATGTATTTGAACTTGAGTGGATGAATAAAAAGTATTTTATTAACGATTGAAAATTTGAAAATATAAAACTAAAATTAATTAATTTAATTACAAACATAAGTTGGAAATTGTACATCAAATGTGACAAATGAGGTGCATTCGTACTATAGCTAGTTATATAAATATTCAGATCTTGATGATTTTTAATTCCGTGAAATGAATTATATCATTTGCAGATTAATTTCTGTAATAAAATAAGTATCTCGGTCGCTTGACGATTAAACCTTGGAAGCTCGTATAACAAGAAAGCACCGATTTTTTTATAAATATAAAACAAATTAATTTAATTACTGAATTAATATTTGAAAAAACTGTGTTAACATGAAGTGTCATCCACTACAAGTTTAAGAAAATGTTATTTGAACTTGAGTGAATGAATAATAAAAAGAAAAGTGTCCAATTAAACTGATGGCATTGAGCTCACAGGCTATTCACACTAATTGTATATTATACTCTTATTTCAAAGAATAATGCCCCTTGAAAAATAAAGAGATCGACAATAAATTAAGGGGGGGGGGGGAATTAGCCCCCTATTTCCCCCCTTTATACTTAACCATTGAACCCCCAAAACTAATCAGGGAAACGCCCTACCACAATTAATCTATAATCTATATACACAATTTGAAGCAAATTGGGTAATTCTGCATGAAAAACCCATTTACAAAAATAAAGGGGGAAGGATTAGTCCCCCATTCCTTCCTTTATACTTAACCAATGAACCCCCAAAACTAATCAGGGAAGCGCCTTATCACTATAAACATGTAACCAAAATTTGAAGCAAAACGGATATTTCTATCAAGAGTTATCGCGTTACGTACATACATACGTACATACAGAAACGGCGGGCACATTAGCTCCCAGGTTTTGTTAGCCTGTGAGCTATAAAGTATTTTATTAACGATTGAAAATTGGAACAAGATATATAAATATATAGAGTGTGTGAACTAATAGTAGGAATTGAATAAAAGATATCAGGTATTTGCAAATTCCGAGTGCATTACTTATTGTAAAAATGAATAAATATGAAAACTGCTAAAAGCATTTTAGCTATTGTATGATAGTTTTTCAAATTAATAATAGGGGAGAGGGGGGGGCGCACATGAGAATAATTTTTCCATTTCTTCCATTTTACAATTTACATGCAACTTCTAATCCAAACTTCTCTTTTCTGTTTCTTCTTTCTGCTATCTGAATCTAATAATAAAATTGCTAAACACAACTTTTTTTTATCCTTCAACGATAAAAATTTGCTGTTTACCATATTGTCGATACAAAGATTGGAACAAAAGAAAGCAAAAACAATTTGAAGAAAACAAAACGTGTTTTGCAGCAAGTCCGGTAGTACGGAGCGATTTATTTACGCCAACAAAAGAGTGATAAATAATAACAACTGGTACTCGTAGTAACCGGTTTTTCCTCCAACTTTATCAACGACAATTGCAACCCTTCTTTCACTTAAAGCGCGAAAAAGTTGGGGTTAAATTTGGCTGAAAAATTGGTTGCTCGAAAATTTGGTGAATCTGATAGCGGCTTTAGCCAAAAACTGCATAGACCCATTGCAATAAGCCTGAAAAAATGAGGCTGATCGAAAAACAAATGGTCATTTTTCAATTAGCCTATCACTGTATAGGCTCTTTGCAATAAGCCTAAACATATCAGGCTCATCGAGAAACAAATGGTCATATTCCGATTAGCCTAAAGCTGATTAGGCTCTTTGCAATAAGCCTGAAAAATATCAGATTGATTGGATAAAGGGAGATGATTCTCCAATTAGCCGGGCTCTTTACCAACAGCATAGGCACTTTTCAAAAAACTGGATTTCCCTATTAGCTCATGACTTGTACACCATCGTCGCAGTATCGCTGGTGAAAGTGATATTTTGAATCATGAGCTCGAATTTTTAGATTACGAAAAATTAATATATAACAGTTATAACTTTAAATAAATTCTATTGCGCTTCCAGCATCCCTCTTTATCCTTTCTTGGAAACAATTAATTTCTACAACCAATCTCTTTCTTTAAAAACGTATGTTACATGTTCCGAATACAATCTGTATCATGTCATATAATCACCACCAGAACAATAAAACATATTTTGTATTTTCTTAAACACTTTTTTGTGTTTTCTTAACAATTTAGAAAAACATTACTAAAATGCTTAAAAAAAATGTTTACTTAAATTTCTAAGAAATTGTTTAATATTTTGAATTAAAATTATTAAAGAAAATTTAGCAATCTTATTCAATGTAATTTGTGTACATATTATTTTAACTAATATACATTTTATCTGATGGAGTTAGAATCAGTTAAATAATTAATGAAAATTCATCCGTAGAATAATAATTTAGTAACTACAAAGGTAGTGTAACATTTTCATTTTAAGATTTCAAATGCTTACATTTTTAATGCTATAATCTCTAGAGAAAATGCTGATTTAAATTTATATCTGTGATTAAACTCACGTAACATCTTCCACAGACACGAATGTAATTTAGCGATCCAAAATAATTTT
This sequence comes from Maratus michaelseni, assembly GCA_963931845.1. NCBI lineage: Eukaryota > Metazoa > Arthropoda > Arachnida > Araneae > Salticidae > Maratus > Maratus michaelseni. The sequence continues at coordinate 333,947,531 of OZ007590.1, read as the reverse complement.
ATTATTTTAATTTTACTCTTTTAATGGAGAGAATTAAAAAAAAAAAGAATTATAGAATAAAGAATTCAAATGGCACTTTCTGACAATTATTTTAAACAAAATTGATGATGCATTACTGAAATATGTAAGAAAAATAACAAAGTATTGCGTTATATGCATTTAAAAAAATATGTTAATTTTTACTGAACATATGAGTAGACAATGACAAATTAAATATCACTGATAACTTTTTAGTATTTTAATAATGAGCTTTCTAACATTTAGAGTAATGTAGTTTTAAAAGAGTCACTTTTTTTTTTTTTTTGAGAAAAACTCCATTCTTAAAAAAAAAGTTGTTTCAAACAGTTTGGAAAACTAATTATTTTGTAAAATTTAAAATCTTATTATAAAATAAGTGTCTTAAAATTACAATAAGAACAATGAAAATTTACGTTTTGTGCTTATTAATATTCCAGATAACCACAATAATTGGAAAATACTTTTATGAAACATTTATTTAAAACTCTAAGAAAGTATATAATAATTCGCCCCGCAACTACTAAATAATGTTGAAAAATATTATTCGATGCAATTATATTAACTACTGTACATTTTCTTTGATGGAGTTCTTTGATGGAATCACTTAATTAATGGAAATTTATCCTTAAAGATACAATTTAGTAAAAAAATAATAATGGCATGTTTCTATTTTAAGCTTTCAAATGTGTCCATTTTTTTTCAAAGCTATATCTGTATAGCAAATGCTAATTTAAATTTATATCGCTGATATAACTCACGCAGAATATCTCACCAATGTGAAAGGAAATTTCAGAGAAAAATAATTTTATTATTTTAATTTTCCTTTTTAGATACAAAGAATTCGAACAAAGAAAGATTTAGTTAAGAAATCAAATGACGTTTTGAAATAACTCACTGTTATTTTAAAGACGAAATGGAATAAAATGCATCATGCATTAGAGAAATTTAGTAGTCGCATTTAATTGTAATTTGTGGACATATTATTTTAGCTAATATACATTTAATCTGATGGAGCTAGAATCAGTTAAATAATTAATGAAGATTCATCCGCAAAATAATAATTTAATAACTGCAAAGGTAAAGTAACGTTTCTATTTTAGCTTTCAAATGCTTACATTTTCAATGCTATATCTCTAGAGAAAATGCTGATTTAAATTTATATCCGTAATTAAACTCACGTAGCATCTCCTATAGACACGAATAGAAATTAGGGATCCAAAATAATTTTATTATTTTAATTTTGCTCTTTCAATGAAGAATTCTAATAAAAAAAAGAAGTATTGAATAAAGAATTCAAATGGCACTTAAAAATATTTGACAATTATTTTAAACAAAATTGACGATGTATTACAGAAATATGTAAGAGAAATAACAAAGGGCACTTTTGTATTGAGTTATATGCATTTAAAAATATGTTAATTTTTACTGAACATATGGGTAGACAACGACAAATTAACTATTACTGATACCTGTTTAGTATTTTCAATAATGAGCTTTTTAACATAGTTTTGAAAGAATTACTTTTTTTTTTGGAAAAACTCCATTCCTAAAATAAAGTTTTTTCAAACTGTTTGGAAAACTAATTATTTTCTAAAATTTAAAAACTTATTACAATATAAGTGACTTAAAATTACAATGAGAGCAATGAAAATTTATGTTTTGTGTTTTTTATTACCTCGGATAACCACTACAATATATAGAAAATACTTTTATCAAATATTTACTGAAAAGTCTGAGAAAGTATATAATAATTCGCCCCGCAACTATACTCTAAATGATGTTGAAAAATATTATGCGATGCAATTATATTAACTATTGTACATTTGTTTTTGATGGAGTTAGAATCACTTAAATAATTAATGAAGATTTACCCTTAAAGGTATAATTTAATAACTAAGATAATAATACCATGCTTCTATTTTAAGCTTTGAAATGTTTCAAATTTTTTCAAGGCTATATCTGCAGAGCAAATGCTGATTTAAATTTCTGTCGGTGATCTAACTCACGCAGCAAACCTCACCGATGTGAATGGAAATTTCAGAGAAAAATAATTTTATAATTTTGATTTCGCTCTTTAGATACAGAGAATTGGAAAAAAAGAAAGATTGAATTAAGAATTCAAATGGCGTTTTGAAATAGCTCACTGTTATTTTAAAGAAGAGATGGAATAAAATGAATCATGCATAAGAGAAATTTATAAAAGAAATAACAAAATGTATTTTTTATTCATTTATACGAAATTTTCAAAATGTGATGTTAATTTTCTTGAAGAGTATTGGAAAACAACGAGTAAAAGCAATACTGATAGCTCTTTAACATTAAGAATAATGATCTTTTTAATGCTTTGAGTCATACAAATTTAATGCCATTACTTTTTTTTTTAAATAAAAAAATCACTGTTTACAATATGTTTGTTTATAGATTAACTTGCGATTTAATATTCAAAAAAGCTCAGACTACTACAAATTTTTAATGTGTTTGTAAAATAAATTGCTATATGTTTCCCTTTTAATAATGATCTTTTTCTGTAACGCTACATGAACAAACACAGATATATTATCAATACAAAAAAAATTGTTTCTTGCTATTTTTTATTACATTATAGTTTTCAGACACAAGAAAATATTATTTGCAGTGAAATTAAATAGTGTGTTTAATGACCATTTGAATGTGTTTGCAATAAATATCACTACATGTTCCCCTTTGAATTTTTTTTTCTTTTGCAATGCCACATAAGAGAATTCGGTTATATTTGCTATAGAAAACTTTTTTTTTTTTTATTTATCTATTTGTCATATTATATTTTTCAGGCATAACGAAATATTATTTCCAATAAAATTAACTTGTATGCTTAATGTCCAGTTAAAAAAAAAAAAAAAAAAAAAAAAAAAACCTACACTTTTCAGCATATATGTAACTGTTTCAATCTGTTTTAAGCCCTTATAGACATAGATGAATCAAAATTTACCATGCTTTATATTCAACAAGAAGGTTATAAGAGATTACAAAATAACTCTAATTTGGAGATCTGTATTTCATAGGTTTTAAGAAAATTTACGTTTTTAGCTGTCCTATTACTTTCTAAAACGCAATATTTAGAAAATACTTTTACCAAATTACAAAAAAATCTAAGAAAGTATTAAACGATTCATCACGTAAACGTTAAAGGATGTTAGAAAATATTATTCGCAACAATTTGTGGACATATTATTTTAACTAGTCTGCATTTTCTCTGACGTAATTAAAATCACTTAAATAATTAATGAGCATTCACTTTTAAAAGAATAATTTAGTAATTAAAATAATAATATAATGCTTCTATTTTAAGATTTTAATTGTTTTATTTTTTTCACGGCTTTTTATATTTCTCAAAGGCTGATTTTAATTTCTATTGGTGTTTTAACCCAGGGAGCATCTTCCATTGTATTGAATGGATATTACAAAGTCAAAATAATTTTCTTATTTTGAGTTGCTTTTTAAAGGGGGATGATTTGAAAAAAGAAGAATGAAATAACGAGTTCTAACGGCATTTTGAAATAACTGGTAGATATTTTAAAGACTTTTAATAAAATATATAATGCATTAGAAAAATCCAAAAAAAAAACCCAATAATTATTTTTAATTTTATTATTATTATTATTTATTATTTATTTATTATTTATTATTTATTATTTATTATTTATTATTTATTATTTATTATTTATTATTTATTATTTATTATTTATTTATATTGTTTATTTATTTATTTTATTTCTATTTATTTATTTATTTGTTTATTTATTATTATTATTATTATTATTTATTTGTTTGTTTATTCATTTATTTATTTTTTTATTTTATTTTATTTATTTATTTATTTTTATTTTATTTTATTTTTTTCGGGGTGGGGAGGGGGGGGGGTTTGCATATGCAATATTAGAACTGTTATGTTAATTTTTGTTAACTATATAGGTACACAATGACATCAAAATTAAAACTGATAATACTTCGACATTTTCAATAATGTTCTTTTTTACACTTTGAGTAATATAATTTTAATGGAATTATTATTTTTTACGAGTTCTGCGCAAATGCAAATTTAGAATAATTCTAAATTTCGGAGCTGCAATTCGTAACACATGAGAATCGCTATAATCTACAGTCATAAAATAATGGCTTTTTAAAACCTCTGGAAGACAAATTCTTTTGTAAATTTTTAAACTTATAATATAAAACTTTAAAAATCAACATTATAGGAAAGAATATGTATGTTTTGTGTTTTTCCCGTACTTAATATTTACCTAAAATATTAAGAAATAATAATTTAACTCAGAAAAATGATTCGACGCAATTTGTGGAAATATTATTTTAACTAATATATATTTTATCTGATGGAATTAGAATCAGTTATATAATTAAGGAAGATTGATCCGCAAAAGAATAATTTAGTAACTAGAATGATAATGTAATGTTTCCATTTAAAGCTTTCAAATGCTTTCGTTTTTTTTTTCAAGGCTATATCTCCAGAGGAAATGCTGATTTAAATTTCTATCGGTGATTTAACTCACGTAGCATCTCCCACCGACGTGAATGGAAATTACAGAGCCAAAATAATTTTATTATTTTGATTTTGCTCTTTCAATGCAGAGAATTTGAAAAAAAAAGAAGGATTGAATAAAGAATTCAAATGGCATTTTGAAATAAGCTGGTAGTTATTTTAAAGAAGAGTTGGAATAAAATGCATCATGCATTAGAGAAATTTATTTCTGTAAAAGAAATAGCAAAATGTATTTTTCGTTGGGTGATACGCAATTTTCGAAATGCTGAGTTAATTTTTTTGAATATCTACATGGAAAAGGGCAATAAAATTAACGCCTATATAGCTTCACAAAATTCACAATAATACACATTTCAACTGAGGTATAATGGTTTTAACTTTTGTTTGTGCTAGAGGGCTCTGCCCCAGACGAACTACATTCGACAACCCACGGCCAGACCACGCAGGCTCTACAAACGCAACAATTTGCTCTATTGTAAAATGATTACCCAATTATAGAAGATTAAAAGATATCACTGTGATCGGCGATGATCTTCTGTAATCAGGTTGCCATTTATTTCCCTTTGACTGGGTATTTGTTTGGTTCCCAAGACCGCATCCAACACTGTCAAAAGAGAGCTGGTAGCTGCTTTCGTGATTAAATTAGATCTATTAAGTATATAAAAATCAGCTTGTATAAAATGGTTAAATAAAAAATATCGGTGCCTCAATGACTTTTTCATGTCTGGACAAAAAGCTTTCTTTTATACACTATAAGAAATTTGTTTTAAACAACACTTTTGAAATCTTTCTTTTTAAATATGACGTAATTTTCACCATTAAATGCTTTTCTCACGTAATAATTTAATAATTTTAGAGTCTTCTTTCTGTATTTTTCTATATTCACGTGTAAATATATTTTTAATTTGAAATATGTTTGGAAATATTATTACTTGGACTTTTTAAAATCCGGCAACTGCAGATGAAAAACGGCTTTTTCAAAGTATGAATTAAATCTTTATTTAAATAATGAAATTTTAATAAAAAAGTTTGTAAGAAAAAAACTCAAAAGATTACAAAAATTTAAAAATGATTGGACAATGCACAGCAAAATCTGATCACGTACATGCCTACAAATGGCGGTTATATTGCTATGCACAGTTTTCTGTCCTAGAAAACTTATGTAACTAAAATATCTTGACCGATTTCAATATTAAATACCGCTTAAAACAATTCTTTGTTTTAAAAATCGTTTGTTTCAACATGTTTATCATACGTTTCTCTCTAAAACTACAATTTTTCATGTTTTTATACGCAATAGTTTTTACATTATAGGCCGCGAAAGTCAAAAGGTTAGAATAAATTCAAATGCAGCAGCACAGTCGGATCGATTAGAACTGCCAACCTATGATGTTTATAGCTTCTGTACTCCACCGGTATTTATTTTTAAAAAAGGGGGTGTTACATCCTCTATAACATATATAACATACAGACATTACAGAAGCGTACAGACAAAAAAACTTTTGTGTAGCCCAATAATATAAGAAATGGCATACCAGATGACATAGACAAAAGGTTGTCCAGTAAATCGTGTCGATCAAGTAACTCAGGTGGTAGAGCATTGGAAATGTAAGCCAACAAAGGAATCTGGAATCTATTCTCGACTTTTCATTTTTCACTCAGTTAGAAGAATTAAAACTCATATAAACAATTATTTATTTTTCTACACAATCTAAAACACTATTTTAATTATATCAATGCATTTAATAATTTTTTTAATTTTATTTTTTCATCATTCGTGACAAAGAACATAAAAGTTAATTACTATACGTTTCCTATGTTAAATGATTTTTATGTGTATTTTTTATGTGTATTTTATGTGCACATTTTTGCAGAGTCACATGAAAGAGTCATGTTGTATTATCGTCTTCAGTTATTATCCTTATCGGTTCTTGCTGCAAGTTATTTTAATCATGTTAGAGTTTTCAAGAAAAAAATAAATATTATCTGTAGTGACATAAACTTGAATGTTTATTCGACCCCCTGAATGTGCCTCAATTTTCTTTAAAATATTCATCTTAATAACAAATGTGTTATAGAGTGTACAACAACATATTCCCATTCGATTATGGTTTGTGTAACATTGATAGCTTTTTTTAGAGATCTAAGTAAGAATCTGAACGCACTATCAGAAATAGACAAATAATACTTAAAATGGGTTATATTTTTCTGCCTTTTGATTTATGAAATTTTTGCATTTTTGATGGAAAAAAAATTAGTACAGATTGCAGTTTTTTTCGTACTTTCGGATTGTTTACCATTCATCTGTTGATTTACAAAACACTATTCGTTAGTGTAATACGATAATGTTTCTGTCGAATATTATAACTTCTGTGTTTTTCTATAGACTGTCATAAAAATTAACTCTGGGTGGAATACAGTATATTTACAATTATTATTATAAAATTTATAGTTATTTATTGTGTCACTTATGAATCTGAAAATGTCAACGTCTTTGAGGTGTCAGTCTTATATGCTTTTTTAATTACTTCATATATTTTCCAACTTAATTAAATTTAACCATCTTTTTTGAAGAGCGAATGATTTTTTTTCGTATGTGAGTAGCTCTTTACCTGTCCACAGGTGTTCTGTTTTTTGTAAGAATTTTTAGATCGTGACGAAATCTGTAACGTTAAAGTGCGCAATAAGTATGCTCCTTCTTGCAAAATGCTGTCAACAATAGCTATATTTAAGAATTTCCTAAAAGATTGCCGCCATTAAGCTGATATTCTTAACATTTCATCTTTACACGAATCTTTATTATATTTAAAAGAATTTTGTGGGTCATTTTTTAATACCACATATTCGAAATAAACGTGAAATTTTACACCATCGGATTAGTAATAGTAATTGAAAATTATTATCGTCTATCAAGGACAATAGTTTAATTGAGGTGATGCCAATGTCAATCATTTTCATATGTCTTCAAGTTTTAAAATATATTATTAAGAGCCGTTTAGATCTCTCGCAACAGAAGTACTTTTTACTAAAAAGTGATTTTCATATTTTAATCCTCTATGAGCAGTTTTTATTTTGATCATGACAAGATATTTAGACTTTCAGGTTGGTATTTAAGTAAAATTTTGGCAATTTCCTGCCGGAAAGAAAAATCCCAAACTTAGAAATTCGTATGGAATCTGCATTTGGATTTTATTAATTCATTATAGTATGCATTTAAATATTTCATGTATTCTCCAGTGCTAATATTTATCATTGCGGAATCATTTTTAATGAATTATTGAAATAATTGTTTCAATAAAGACAGTTTTTATGTAAAGATGTGATTTTTAATATTCAGCGTACCGTATTTTCAATACATTTAAATTAAAATTTTAAATGAACCCAAATACAATAAATTTCATTATGTGTATCTTCGATCGTTCTCTTTTAATATTATTCCTGCAGTCAGTAACAAACAGCAGAACAATGTGAAAGCACAGAGTACATGGTACACTTATGCGAGAGCTTATTTAAAAATTGCTGTAGCAAAGATATTCCAGAAATTTTATTCTATCTATGGATATAGCATGCATATTTGTTTATTTTTTTAAGCATTTCTAAACATTTTTACTATACTAAGGAAATAAATAAAAAATGTAAACATTTTCAAATTAATTATTTTTTTAAAATCACATTAGAGTCTTCACTAGTGAAAGAAAAACTTTAACATTAGCTTTAAACTAGTGTCTATATCATAAATTAAAAACTTGTCCGAGAGTAACGCTGATGTCACACTGACGGTAGCAATGACCCCAACAAATGTTTAACCTCTAAACATTGCTCAATTAAAAGTTTTACCGCATCGAAGAGAAAACAAAAGGGGGAACTTTTAAATGCAATTTCTTTGACATTTGCATCTAATTTTACTGATTTCATATAGTTTAAAAAATATTTTCCAAGATTGATTAAAAAAAAAATCTATCTCACAAATGAACGGGCAACCTGATTATGGAAGATTAACCAGTTTACACTTAAATCAATATAGAGAATTTGGCATTTGTTTGTTTCCACGCAATATTCCGTAACTAAATTGCAAAATGAAACTTAAACTTCAAAAATAAATAAATAGATCGGTAAAACACGAATTTAACAGGCATATAATCAAACGACGTGCTTAAATTCAGAAACCATCAAAATCAAAATGGTTGCAATAAATACAGAAATATTCCACGATCAACCGCTGGAATGTGGCTGAAACGAATGTCACAAATATGCTTTTTGGTGTAGTTGGTGTGCAATCTAAGAAAATATAGTTAATGTAAACAATCTATTGCTGTTATCAGTTTTAAATCAATTTACACGGACATTCTGTAAGGTCTGGCCAGTGTATCAGGTATCTATAACTTGGGGAACACGGGTTAAATCTCCTGGTATTTTTCAAATTTTAACTCCAGATTCTGTTTTTTACTCACAGAAATTGCTTGTTTTAGCTAAAAACATCATGACAATTAACAAATCTTTCACAAGGATTTTGCACATTTTCGTTGCGTAAGGGATCAAGTACCTTTTAAACTGTGAAAAAGTCCTTTTTTAACAGTTTATAGTAAAATTTGATTATTTAGGTACATTTTAAAAGAATTCCCATGCAAAAAGAAAAGTTATGTCCAAAACAGTTTGAGCTTTTTTAATAAGATCAAGCGGTAATTTTATGTTTAAAGTTAATTTTCTGGAAATGGTGATTTTGGTTATTGCGCGCATGGCTTCTAAGAAATGGCTGGAGGTAATTTCATGAAATTTTCACTGAAGGTATACACCTTATAGATGAAAAAAATGACCTACTATTATGTTAATCAAGTAAGAAATTCAGAAATTATGATAACTTATTTTTTTAAATAAAAATTTTGAATTTTTTCTACATTATTTTTTTATTTAAGAACTAATTATTATATTTTTCCAGTGTAAGTCATTTTAAACGCATATTATATCTCTAATCAATAATGAAATTTTGGCTCACTCTGAAAATTTAATTATGAAAAAAATCTGCGCGCAAGGTTTATAAGGTGAATTATTTTACTAAATAAGAATCAAATTTCAAATTAAATTAAAAATATTTATATGCATCTATTAGACTCTTTTTCATAACATTAACTGTTACTATATATCTCTTTAAATGTGTTTTTAAAATTTCATATCCAGTAGCTAAGCAGACGGGGAGTAATTGCAATCTATATTAGGGTCAGTTTTAAATATAATTTGTCAAAGTTACCTTACCCCTTAAAATATGCGATTCGTGTCAGTTAAATTGTGCTTATTAATACACATATTTGTAGTTTTATGATTGTTGAACATAGTGAATGAATGAAATTTCTTATTTTCTCTCTATTTCTATTTCTGCACTCTTCTTATTACCTCCTTGTCTTATAAAATCTATGTACTTGTTTAAAAAGTACTAGTTTAACAAAAGCGACTGAAATCCAAATCGCGAGTCTATACGTAATTATCTAAGTTTAAATGCTTTTAAACATTTTATTTTATGTAAAACGTTGCGCTAAAAGCAAATTTATATTACCATAAAGTAACTCACTAAAAAAATATTTAATCACTGAAAAAGTTCTTCTAATTAAGATGAAAACAATCTTTTATGAAAGCGTTTTTCTTAAATTTTACTTACAATATACTTTTAAAACTCAGGAAATGTTATTTTTTTTAAAATGTTTTTCTAAACAATTCGAGAGCATTTTTATTCATGTTGAGTTTTGAAGAAGATTACGGTTTAAGTTATTCTAAGGGTAAAAGCACTTACTTTCAAGAAAATTTAAATGTCGTTCCATTTGCAGAAGTAGGTACACAGCGGCTATAAAATGCTGAAAATTTAAACAAAATATACCTTAAATGCTTTCTTGAAAGTCTGAACAAACAATAAAGAGAGAGAGAAGACGTTTTGTTTTAGTCTGGTATTTGTAAAAGAAAAGAATGTTAGATTCCAATGGTATAAATAGCATTTAACATACAATTTGCAACTAAATAATGTTTATAATGTTTGTTTTTGCGCATATATATGTTATTTTATTTAACAATAAATATCCGGAAAGAAGAGTTACTTTATTTTCCTTTCTTCTTCATACAGTAAGAAATCTTTTGTGCAAAACAATGAAGTGAAAACCTCATTTTTATCTTTATTTAAACGCATTAGTTTTAAAAATGCTTTTAAAAGCCGCAAATTTGAAAAGCAGAATACACAATGTAAAAATTTAAATAAAATTTTCGTAGAATATTATTTTTTTAATCGTGTTATGGTCGATAATTATTACAAAATACTGATCAGATAAGATGATCACAATAATATAAAGTTATAATCAGATAATTATTATAAAACAATTAAGAAAATGGAAAATGTATTTTAATCATAGCATTCCAGTACAAAAATAAATCGTTTGATTGAAATTATAATTGGAATATAGGATATTTTCATAGATGCATATGGAACGGAATAGCATTTTATATTCAGACATTTTCGCAAAAGAATATAAATATGGTTTACTTATTTAAAGCAAGTATATAAAGTAGATATGAAAATTTTATAGTGACTTTTTATGGGGATTTGGTAACATTTTAATTTTTTTTAATTATTTGAGTATTTTCTAATAACTTTTTAACATATTATTAAATTGTTTTTGATAAAAAAAAAGATTTAATTAAGGAAAATGAAAATCTTGTGAAAAAACTGGAATTTTTTTTTTTTTTTTTTTTTTTTTTTTGAAAAATTTTGGAATTTTAGTTCCTTTACAATTTGAACTTTTTGGCACTTTTTTTTTTGCATTTGTTTCTTACCAGTTCGTTTGTTAACGGTAGGGATCAGATGTCCAAAAATTGAAACTATTTTTTAACAAAATAAGTAAAATGTCATGACATATGCAAAAATGTATCAAAAATACTATATTTAATTTTAATTTTAATTTTTAAAAATTTTAGTGTTTATATTACTGAAAATTCTATATCTAATTTCACGAATTGCACCTTAAAGATTACTCCCCCCTCCCCCCCCCCCCATCCCCCAAAAAGTAAATTTAAAATTATATTTCCAAGTTTTGGCATTTTGATCATACTTATATATGGAAGATCACAAACTGTGAAAAATTAATAAACAGATTGAAATACTGAATCATTTAAAGGTAAATGGTTGCAATAAAAATGTATTTGTCATGCATTTATAGTCATCGAAAACTTTACATAACTTCGCTAAAACATACTAGAGATTTCTTATTACATTTTAAGCAAACAATTCTGAATATGATATTTTCGTCATTATCGCTAAATTAAAGATACCAAGTTCCTTTAATTATAAATTCACGAAGTTAGATGCAGTTTAGAATATAAAACATCTACTTAAAGATTTGATTTATGAAAAGAAATCGTATATATATTGACAATTAAATAACAATCTCTATCGCAAAAACATTTATTATCATTTGTTGGCAAATTGTATATATTGGGAGCTATAACTACTAGAATCTAAAATCTTTGGTAACTACGCATTACCTGGGACAGGAGATAAATCGCCATAAATGGTTGATAATTACAAATCTTGTTTATCGTAGCCATTCACTATCGTAGCCATTCACTATCGTAGCCATTCAAAACCGTCATTTGACGTATATTTTATTAAATACATATCATTGTTAAAAAGGGTAAATAACATTAATTGAATAAAATTAATAAATGTAAATAATATAATAAAGAAAAAACAAAACAAAACAAATAACATAAAAATGGTAATTAATGTAACATTAACTCTAAATCATTAATTTAGCACACATTTGCTAAATGCATAGCTTCAGGTTGTTATTCCATACCAGTAAAAGATGCCAATGTAATGCAATTATATATAATACGAACCAGTAATTTAGTATGACATTTTAACATATAAGTAATTACTAGGTGATAAAAAGATTTAAGGTGACATTTTGTTTTCCGGCAGGAATATTTCAGCAATATCCTTTAACATTGCATCAAAAGTATTGTTTCCTTGTTTCCATGAAGAAAGAAAAAAAATAAGGGTTAGTGTAATTAGCATTCTTGGCGCAGTTCCTTCTGACCTGTACCGGATAATACGCAAGTACCAAATCTTTTAATACAGCATACACCCAAAGGAAACATAACGACTTTTCTCTCTTTATTGTTTTTTCAGACTTTCAAGAAAGCATTTAAGGTACATTTTGCGTAAATGTTCAACATTTTATAGCATCTGTACACCTACTTCTGCAAATGGAACGACATTTAAATTTTCGTGAAAGTAACTGCATTTATCCTTAGAATAACTTTAATTCTAATCGTCTACAGAATTCAACATGAATAAAAATGCTGTCGAAATGTTTAGAAAAACATTTTCATAAAACAACATTTCCTGATTTTTAAAAGTATATTGGTGATAAAATTTAAAAAGAACGTTTTCGCAAAAAGATTATTTTTTATCTTAAATGAATAACTTTTTTAATGTTAAATATTTTTTTTAGTGAGTTACTTAATATAATATAAATTACTTCAGTGCTGTTCTTTTTATAGAATAAAATATATTGAAAATTTTGAATAGAGGATTACGAAGTTAACTTTTCATGACTGGGTTTGGAGTCGCTTTCATTAAACTGATACTTTTATGATTTTAAGAAAGTGAAATAGAAGAAACAGAAAATTTCATCTGTTTTACTCCACATATCTGGTTGTTCAATAGTCGTAAAGTAGATCTTCGAGCAAATTATTACGTGATCGAACAAAAATTATGTTTAACGTCACACTAAATCATATTTATGAGAAATTAACCCGAAATACAAGATTCTTTCAAAATGGGAATTGAAATTGAATGAATTATTCCAACAGTGTGAAAAGTACAGTAATCTCTCACTTATACGCGATACACGGAAATCAGTTTTCAGCACCAGTTTTTTTAGGGTAATTTTCGTCTTCTTAAATCGTAGAATTCTTAAATCGAATTTTACTGTTTTAAAATAGTGGTATAAAAAAGTAATTACTGAACATCGCGTTTAAGTGAGAGATCACTGTATAGATCCATATTCAAACCTAATATCCTAGGCTATACGCGTCAAAGCTCAATGAGCTACTCAAATGATATCCAGCCTGACACAAAGACAGTCTTGTTGATATCATCAGTTCTGCGAGCCAGCTGCTTTAGCACGTTAGAAATGAAAACTCCATTACTCCATGGATATTAATTATATATATCAAGTTTCAACCAGAAATAATAGGTTATTGGTAAGCGGAGGTCAAAGTTGAACAAATTGTCTCAAAACAGCTCAGTGGGAGAAATTTGAGCTAGGCACTTTACCACGTTACTCATGAAAACTCCATTACTTCATGGATATTAATTATTTTTGTGAGATTTCAGCCAAAATATTAGATTATTTGTAACTAAAGGTCGAAGTTGAATAAATTTTCCCAAAAGAGCTCAGTGGTAAACATTTGGGGCACAGATGTCATATACGCACCATGTTGGCGCAATCCCCTCCCCCCCCCCCGCGCGTCAATACGGCAAAAAAAGTTAATTGTTATTTATTTACTTTTATTTTTTTATTTTAATTCTATAAATTATTTTTATTATGTATATCAATATTTATTTATATCAAACTATCATTTATTTCTTTTTATTTCTTTTTTAAAAATAATAGAAGCTATTTCATTTATTACGTTATTTTATTTTTATATTGAAATAAAAAATCACGTGCTATTATTGCATGCTATTTGTAACTAATATTCAAAAACAAAGTTTTCGCCAAATTGGCGCGGGAAAAATTGCGCCAACGTGGTGCGTATATGACATCTGTGCCAAATTTGGGCCAGCCGCTTTACCATCTTACGCATGAAAACTCCATTACTCCATGAATATTAATTATTCATATGAGATTTCAAGCGAAATATTAGATTCTTTGTAAATTGAGGTCAAAATTGAACAAATTGACCGAAAAGAGCTCAGCAGTAGAACTTTGGCTCGTATAGCGAAGGTCCCAATTTTCGAATCCTGGACTATATACATTTATCTCTATTGGAAAATTCTTCTCAACTTTTACTTCCATCTACAAAGGCTTTCAAACTAAATGTTTCCATTTCTAAGAAGAGCGTTTCTTATTGCGTTCAATCGGTGAAAAAAAAAATGTAGCGTTATTTATGATAAAAGCACCCTGATCATGGACAAAAACTTTTTTACAGACAATGTTGCATTGAGCAGGAAAATCTTCTCGCTAGTTCATTTCTGTGTGTTTTTGATATGGAATAATTATTAAATGATACTAACTTTTGTATCGACCCAATAGATTCATTGATTTTTAGCGGAATGATCATGAAAGTTTCCTTATTAGTCCCTAGACCTTTCTTGTGTTAAAAATTATTGTTAAATGTATTGTAGACATTGAATGTTTTTGCATGGAATTATGTGTGTATGGTATAATATGTAAGTATATAACACGTATATTAATGTATAAGGTGGATTTAAGTACGTATGTGGTATGTGTGTAATGATATAATTACACACACAATAAATAATGTAAAAAAACATACAGACAAGTACACTTTACTGTACACATTAATATTAAAAAAATGATTCATTGAGCGATGTGACCCCCTTTCCCTTTCAGTTTACTCTTTTATTATTTCATTAGTATTTTATAATAATTTTCTGAATCAGTAAATCGTTCTATGAAAGAGATACAAAAAGAAACCTTTCTTCATATTCCTCATACTTTTAACATGATTTGCCTATTCCACTGAGCTCCATATATAACAGTAGATCTGAATCGGTGGTCAGAAGCTTGCAAAGAAATAAAGCTTACAAGGCAGAGGGATAAAATAGTCCGTGTTATCAATATTAGACTTTAGTTTTCTCGTTTACTACTATCCAATTTATGCTTCTATAATTAAGTTATATTTATCTAATTAATTAATGCTACTTTTAATCATGTAAGACAATGAAATTAACGGCATGTCTTGCCATGAATTCGAACTAAAGCTATCGTCACTGTATCTTTCCGCACTGACCGCTGGAACTCATGTTGGGTAATAAGAAGACAGATCTTCTGTTATATATGGAGCTCAGTGGCCTATTCATATATTTTCTAAATTTCTATAAACTAGTTTTTTAATTCAGTTTCCTGTTCCGTAATATTTGTCTCATCCACTATATTCTTTAAAGAAAATCCAGATGATTCTTACGTTGATTCTTAAACACGTCGCTTTTACTCTAAAACTACTCATATAACGATTTAATTTTTCAGGTAGAAAAATTCTAAAATGTTAACTTCACTACACGCTTTAAATTAAGTATTTACAGCTTTCAAAATAAGATATATTAAAAGTGTTCATAATGATGCACACAACTGGAATGCATTATCATATAACTCTATACAAAAAATATTTCATTGTTTAAATTTTAATCTCAGTTTTCATTGCAAATTCAATCATGTGCATTTACAGAGTTACAACAATTAGTATTTAATTACCCAGATCAATTTAAAAAAGAATAAAAGGCAGATTACAGTTAAGATCAGATTAACCATAAGATACTGCATTTTGGCACTAACTAAAATCTGTATACAAAAAGGCAGATTTTCATTTTATGTTGAACATAAAATTAATATGAAGTAAAGGTAATTTCATTTTTACAAATTTAAGATGCTAGTCTTAGCTCGCAACAAAAAGCTATATCAATTTTTATTTTTCCATGATTGTTGACTAATGGAAAAAAATGACGTGTTATTCAATCATTCATCTTTAATGTTCAATAATTCGACCAAAAACATCTAATTTAATTTGCGATGCACAATTATTTTCGCATAACCTTTTCTATGGACGAATTCTTGTCACCATATAAGAAACATTAATCAATGTATGATATTCTGGAGAATATACAAGCAACGGGAAATAAAGCACTTTGACAGAAGATGATAAGGGAAGAAATGAGAAAATTTACAAAGGGAAATAAGGGAGATTATCGTCCTAAATTTGACGTGTGTTATGTGACATGTAGTAACTATCATGAATACCAAAACTTGATTTGAACTAAAATAAAACCATACTCTCTGATCCAAAGAATAAAAGTACACTTCCTTAGATTGGGAAGAAATATTTTTAAATGTAAAAGATGGTATTTATATATGGCAAATATTACTTTTAGTCCGATTTTGATGTTTTTTTACAAGTTTTCTGACGTTTCTTTCACTGAATCGCATTTTTCTTCAATAACTAGAAAATATTTTCATTCGACTGTATGCAGATTCTATGAGATTTATAAATCGATGAAAAATTTTAATATTTGTTGTGATTAATAGATAACACAGTCAGTTCGAAGTGGAAAACCAATTCCGTCTCACAGATGGTGCGGAAATATTTGCAACCGAAAACTAATCAATTAAAGAGGCAATTACTAACGCCCATCACAGAGAACGAGGAACTCAATATATACTCAGATTTGAGATCAGCGCTGCAAACGCTTCACGGTCTTGTTCCTCGACACAGGGTCATAGCCGAGATCAAGGACTTTGTAAAAACGAAAACAATCGAGGTTCACATGCATTGGATTAGAGCTCATTTGGGACACACCTACAATGAAATGGCGAATGCGCTTACCAAAG
Organism: Maratus michaelseni; assembly: GCA_963931845.1. Taxonomy (NCBI): domain Eukaryota; kingdom Metazoa; phylum Arthropoda; class Arachnida; order Araneae; family Salticidae; genus Maratus; species Maratus michaelseni. The sequence continues at coordinate 333,930,362 of OZ007590.1, read as the reverse complement.
CCACCACGACGCAGCAATATGTCAATGTGGAGGTCAAAACTACGCACCGCCAGGCTCTGAAAGATCTATTTAGCCATGCCTTGTCAAAATGCAAGAGAAGGAGAGTAACGCTGAGACTGGTCGAATTGCGTACGAATTCCGACCTCGAATCGGCACTCGCAGACTGCAGGGTACCTTCTAAGTCGTTACGGTGTCACGGAACCTTCGCTGACCATTAGGCTCGCTTCTTCCAGAAGAACTCCACATGTTTTATGAGGGGCAGGTGAGAGCAAAATAAGTTATGCACTATATGTGTGCTGCCTTTGGAGATCCACATGGGAAAGGTTCTTTTTTCGAGACTTTCGGATTCGAACATCTCGCGATCGGTGTCTAGATGGGTTCGGCCGGAAGGGTGGCCAAGTGATCATTCACAAACTCCTGCTGCGGACTCTCGATCACAACCTTGGTCGCCGGAGGGCTGACTGGTATGTCCAAGCTCTTCGTGGTAGTAGATCCAAGCTCTTCGAGGCAGGTTTGAATGCAAACCAACCTGCCCGTTGCCTCCGTGAAGTAGGATGTAATGGTACATGAAATTCGCAGGCTCGAGAGCCTGCATCGTTTTGTATGTATTTTAAAATATTTAAGTTTTTGAATTGAGTAAATTTTTAGTTGATATTCTGTTTGATATGTTTTTGTTGATAATTGTGTTTTCTAATGTCTATTCATTTTCAGCAGTAAGGTAGAGTTCGCAGGCAGGCTTGCAATCCATTGCAAAATGTGCTAGTGACTATCTCCGTAGGTCTGCACGTCCCAAGATCTCTAGTACAGAAATTACGGGATGAATAAACCTGGTTTAAGGCGTAGTTTTCAGCTTCCTTCTTGATGTCTGGTTCCGGAAGCTGCTGGGGAACTCCGGCAAGTCCCCAAGTGTAGCGCGGTTGGTTCCCCTTTTAGGCCACGGGTTCCACCGTCGCATGCTTTCGCAGTAACTATGTCGTCAATCACTTGGGAGATGAGTCTGATGCGCAGATGGCGTTGCGCTTACCGATCGTAGAACACACAGGACTTCTCCTGGTCGTGCCCGTTAAAAGTTCCTCAGAACTAGAGTACGGCGGTTGTTTTGCCTTCGGTAGTGCCAGTTTTATACTGTTTGACTAGTGTTAAGGTGCAACCTGCATTCCGATAAGAAATTTAAAAAAAGAGTTTTTATGAAGTTTTAAAATGAGAAATGACTTATATGGGACACCCTGCATGTAATGAAAATTGATGTTTGTAAGGATATTTGTTTAATGATGCATGTAAATACATACGATGGATGTAAAATATATGGATGTTTATAATTGTATACTTAAGGAAATGACGCCTGTAAGTACTTTGAAAATATTAAGGTAAAGTGCCTCCCCAAAATTTATAGACAACCATTTTTTTAGATTTAAGAGCTAACTAAACGAGTAAGAAAGACGAAATAAAGTATGCAAATATATGATGATGAACTAAAAATAATAAAACTCTCAAACAACTTTTAACAGTTATTGATTTAATAATAAAAAAAAATGCTGTCCCAAAAATATATAGACAACTGGTGTTAAAAGCTGATTTAAGTACTGATATCCAAAATTTGCATATTTTAAGGTCGTGTACTTGTGACACAATAGTTTTTTGAGATAAAAGCTAATCTGTCTTCCCGTTTCCGACTGATTACAAAGAGCCGCAATGTGCAGTTTTCCGAAACGGAAATTTCGCATATCTATCGTTTAAAGGCTCGTGGATGGAAAGTTGTGGAGATTTTAAGAAAAATTGGACGTTGCATTCTTGATATTTACCAAATTCTGTCAAAAAGTGACAATTGTGAAACAAAATCCCGTTCTGAATGATCAAAGAAAACAACTAAACGGCAAGATACTGAGATTTTGAGATTAGTTTTAACGCAGAATCTATCTTTATGGTCAGTTTTTAAAGAAGTAAGCTTTTCAGTATCAAAATCCACGGTCCATCAACGGCTGCAGGCAAGTACATTTCTTGATCATCGCAAAATACGTCGTTCGCAAAAGTTTACAAAACGGCATAAAGACGTTCCTGTTCAGTGGACCTGAAATCACATGAATTGGACAGATGAATGGTTGAGTGTTCTTTTCAGTGATGAAAAGAAATTTAATTTAGATGGCCCCAATGGTTTGGCATATTACTGGCACAATATTCGCAAGGAACCAGGAACTTTTTTCAGAAGGCAACAAGGAGGGGGTTCACTCGTTGTTTGCGGGGAGCATTTTTTTTATAATGGAACAACCAATGTTGCTTTTTTGAAAGGCCGTAAATGTTCCGAAATTACCAGAAAACTTTTGAATTACAGTTACTTTTATTTGGAAAGTTGCTAGGTGGGGACAAATGGATATACCAGCAAGACGATTGCTTCATTTAAATGTCCAACTCTAAAATGCAATGATTTATACAAAACTAAGTAACTGTTATGAACTGGCCAGTCATATGTCCTGACCTGAACCCAACAGAGAACCTCTGGGGAGTATTAGCTAGAGACGTATATGCTAATGGGCGTCAATTTGAAACTCTTGACGATCTAAAGCTGCAAATTGAACGAAATTGGTTTTCTTTAAAACCAGAATTTCTTCAAACTCTTGTTTTGAGTATGCCGGATCGAGTTTTTGAAGTGATTAGAAAAAACGGCTAAAAAATTTAAACGTTAAAGAAAAAAAAATTGTTGTCTACAAACTTATGGGACAGTAAAAATAAGTTTTAATTTTTCTCAGGAATACTGTGACTGTGTAATATTATATTTGTATAGTATTATTATTGTCTTGATATTATTTATAATTATAAATTGTTTTGAAATTGTTACTCCTCTTTTTCAAATGGAGAAATAAGAAAACCCCGTTGTCTATAAACGTTTGGGACACACTTTATATGTATGCCTTCTGGCCACTTTTTTTTAAATATGATTTTTTTCTATTTTTAATTAAAACAGGGAATAAAACTATGAATTAAAATAACATTTTAATGGAATTTTAATTAATCTTTCAAATTTTGGCAATATTTAGTCAAATTTAAGTAAAAATTAACGTTTATGTCAAAACATCTGTAGCAAAATCTAACAAATATATTTCACTTTTTGTTTCAACAATATATTAGTAAATCCCTTACCTGTGTTATCAAGCTAAAGATTTGAGATACCTCTTAAATTTACTAACATATAACAAATTTCGTACACACAACATGATTTCTTTTATACATTTTTCAATACAAATCGCTCTTAAATTAATAAATACAAACTTACAAGCTACTTTTTGCTTCGTAACATACCAGTACATGAGCACAACCTTGTGACAAAATTGTATTTCAATTTCTTAAAAATCTTTTTAGAAATGAGATTTTTCGTGATTTTTTTTAGGTCACTTCTAGTTTCAGAAAGTTCTGTTCCGGTTTATAATTTGGGCTAGAACTTTGTTTCTAACTATCGCTGGTAAAACATTTTTGGAATCCTAAATGTTTAAACTGTAATTTAAAATAATAATTTAAAAAAAATTAAAATTTTCGCAAAAACATTTTTTTGGGGATAGGTACATATTTTAAGTATTGGGTATTCAATATAAAATCTATATCTAGGTATATATTATTACTTACATACTCTTGTAATCTTGAAATGTATTATTACTTATGTACTCTGATGCGTAAATAAAATCCAAGAATGCAAAATCTTTTTTATTTTTGTTTAGTATTTAATCGCAAATGCAAACCTTATGACACATACTTATTAAAAATACCTGTAAACAAAATTTGTCTTAAAACGTAAACGAATATCAGTTTCCTTTTTATACTTTCTGTTAAATACATTTCGTTTAATGGAATATGTATAATCTGATTGCAAAAATAGAAACTTAATATCCTCTCCAGATACATTTAAAGTAAAAAAAAAAAAAAATCAAGAAAATTGCAATAAACAAGCTGTTTGTTAATAAAAGCGGCTAATGTAACTCAGGAAAACAAAAGTAGTTTTTCTGCTAGCTTATCTGAAATCTGAATCCAAATGCGTTCTAGTTTACAACACTCCTTGAATTTCTATTTTTTAATATTTTTTATTTTCTCAGTAATGATACGGAATGTGCTCGATTCGAATTCGAAACTAAAACTCAATCTTAAAAATGGAACAAAAAGAAAACAGCCCCCAGAATATTAGAAGTTTTATTCATCTTAAATTATTGTTCCTAGTTTGCACGTGATATTCCTCGAAGATTACAGTTATTGAATGTAATGAATCAGAATATTGTTAATTACAATAAAAACGAAGTATATTTAAAAATATACTTTTATAAAGCAGCCTTGTGTTTAATGTTTATGCTCATGTCTTTTAGTTTGAGCTCAGAAAAACGAATTCTCACCATTTTTTATGCGATAGAAAACTCTATGATAGCCTCTTTATGTTAACCCGGGAGTAATCGCGTGCCGGTCTTCTTTTTTTGCCGCCCATATCAAATATCTTGTCCTAACCCCTCTCCCCTTACAAACATAATAGGAAAATTCTATGTAGATGACCTTAAATATTTATTCACCACCATAGTCATAAAACAAAATGTCCATGTTTTTTTTGTTTTTTTAGCTACATTTTTAGAAGTATTTTTGAATTTCGTGTAAAAGTATGCGAAATGAGTGTCAGTTCATTTTTGCCTTTTCCCAATATTCCAATGCTCGTGAGAAAAATGAATAATTTAACTATACTGCAAAGTTATAACTTCATTAAAATGTAACATTCGAACATTAAATGAAATTTATTTCTTGTTTTCCGTTTTCTGTATGCAGGAACCGGCGCCAAAAAGGCCGAACGCAACCAATAGTGTTCTGAAAAAAAAGACGCAACAGCCCTCGCGTTAATAAACACATAATTATTAAGGCTATATATAACACCATTGATGGCTTGAAAATATTCTTGTTTAAAATCATTAAATAAATAACCTTATCTTACGAGAAACAATTCACGTATGTAACATTGACCCAATACATAAGAACTTAGATTAAATAGGAAATCTTCCTTTATTTGTTACAAATTTGTTTCTTTAGCGATCAGTTTTAATAAGTTCAGTGGAAAGTTAATTTTTAAGGACCACGACGATTTTTAATAAATTGAAAACAATAGCACTCAGTTACTACTAATAATTGAACATAAAAACAAAGCAAAAATAAGCATTTAGTACTTTTTAATGTTTCGTTGCATTTTGAAACCTTATACAATATGCCAAATTGAACATAAAAACAAAGCAAAAATAAGCATTTAGTACTTTTTAATGTTTTGTTGCATTTTGAAACCTTATACAATATACCTAATTGAACATAAAAACAAAGCAAAAATAAGCATTTAGTACTTTTTAATGTTTTGTTGCATTTTGAAACCTTATACAATATACCTAATTGAACATAAAAACAAAGCAAAAATAAGCATTTAGTACTTTTTAATGTTTCGTTGCATTTTGAAACCTTATACAATATACCTAATTGAACATATATAACAACTGAACATAAAAACAAAGCAAAAATAAGCATTTAGTACTTTTTAATGTTTCATTGCATTTTGAAACCTTATACAATATACCTAATTGAACATATATAACAACTGAACATAAAAACAAAGCAAAAATAAGCATTTAGTGCTTTTTAATGTTCCGTTGCATTCTGAAACATTATACAATATATCCATTAAAAATATTGGAACAAGATATTTTTTTTAAAGTAATCCAATATCATTTTCTTTTATATACTCTCAGTGAAAACACATTTAATGGAATCTGCATAATCTCATTGCGAAAAAAGGAACTCAATTTCCGCTGCAGATGCATTTAAAATAAAACAAGAGTCGAGAATATTCAGAGAATAAAAAGATAAATAATATCAAGAAAACTACGACGAACAAGCTTTTTGTTGATAAAAGAGGCTAATTTAACTCAGGCAAGCAAAAATAAATTTCTCTGCTAGCTTATCTGAAATTTAAATAGAAATGCCTTCCAGTTTACAACACTCCCCGAAATCCTATTTTGTAATCTCGTTTATTTTCTCAGTAATGATACGGAATGGAATGCGTTCGATCCGAATTCGAAACTAAAACTCAATTTAAAACAAGGAACTCATTATGAGCTTCAGGAAGCGATTTACCATTAAACACGCTCTGCTGATAATTGAAAATGTAAAGCTGCAGGAATCAATTAAATCGTGCGTTAGATGTAATAAGTTGTTCCATTAAAATGTGGAAATAACTCGAGTTTTATGCGAATGGGATTTATTTTGTTTGTGTACTTTAAATACATCAGTAAGCTGGAAATTCTTTATAAATATTTTCCTTAAGAAGGAAATTGTTCGATTAATTAAGGATATCAAAAGTAAAGTGGATAAAAGTTGAATTTCGTTTCGTTACCAAATATTTGGTTTTAAATGCATTTGCATAATGTTTGTGCAGAAACAAACAAAGGTAAGCATGATTATATGCAAATGTTTTGTCTCATTCTGATAGTACACTCATGTTTATCAATGCGATGCAAAATGGGATAATAGACTGTTGGGAAAAATTGCGTTTAATCGCAGACTTTAAAAAAAAAATTTAATTTCTTTATGACTCTGGGCATGTTTTTTATCGGTCATAACATATCTAGAAGGACACTTAAATTGCTAATGCATATAAAGTACGAAGCTAATATTTTTAAATGTAAATATGTAGGAATCAATTAAACCATGCGTTAGAAGTCATAAATTGTTGCATTAAAATGCGGAACTCGAGTTTAACACGAATGTATTTATTTGTCTGTGTATTTTAAATACATAAGTACGCTGAAATTGTTTTATAAATATTTTTCTTAAGGCGAAAATTGTTCGATTAATTAAATATATCATATATAAAGTGCATAAAAGCTTGAGGAATTTGCTGCATGTTTCTTCACAAAAACAACCAATTATAAGCATAAGAGAAAATATATTTAAATATATAAAATTTAATCGTCTTTTTATCTCCATATAATTAAAGATCACAACTATAGTTTCGAGGGCAATTAATCGCAGTTTTCAGCATCAGGTGATAGTAGAAGAGATTAGATTTACCAGCAAGGATAAAAAACATATTCCGCAAAGAGGTATTTGATTTTATGATATAAATAGGAAATGATAAATGGGTCTGAAGGTCCCAAATAATGAATATGTCAATACGACGGCGCACAGTGTAAGATTTCGCAAATCTAGCGGGAAAAAATTCAGAAAATCGATTTTAAGTAATTTCAGTTTTAGACATTTTAAATTACATCTAACACATTGAAGAGAAAAGAGATAAAGTGAAAGCAGTTTAACTCCACAACAACACCATCAAAAGTCGGCTCAAAACCACGTTTTCTTTAAACCTTTTTAGAGTGGCGATTGATGTAGATGTAATTGCAAATGATATTTAGGGATAAAAATATACTTATTTTGTAAATATTGTTTTATGATAGTATGGAATCGTTACAACAAAGTATTTACTTTATATTTTACAATTACAATAGTTATTTAAAAGTGTTAATTCTTAAAAATAAACTTTTAAGTTAATATGCAAATTATTTGAAAATTTAATAGCATATGATAATTTAAAAAAGCTGCCAAAAATTTTGTACACTCTGGTACATTGTAAGGTAATTTTTTTTGTAATTATAGATGCATATAGATGTAAAATAAATCAATTTCAGCTGCAACTATTTGCAACTTTTGAATATAAGTAATTTTTTACAGGTACTGAAGTGTTAATTTCGAAAAGAGAATTCTATGAGATATTTATAAATGATGTTACTGGACATAAATAATTTCCAGTGAATTCTAAAAATATCTTGATAGACAATGCAGTACACAAATATAAACTTCAACATTGCTCATATGTTAAATTAGACCACATTAAGCGGCTGATCCATTCGTTTATGATTGACATTAATGGAAGATGGAGAAATTGTCATTGCATAAAGAACGTTTTTTAAAGAAAAATAAGAGATGGCTAGATTCTAATATAACAATTAGTAATCTCTATGTACCAGGCAGAAATAATAATGACTATGCGAAAAAAGTTGGACGTCCAAAGAAAAATTTTTGTTCAAGTGGACCGAAATCAGGGGGAAAAAAAGGTTTATTCATTCTTCTCAGAACACTCACTAAATGAACTAACACATGCCACGTGTTTAAAATTAAAACAATTTGGACGAAAGGATGCTGCGGGTATGTTAAAGCAAATATCTATAAGCCCTAAAAAGTAACTAAATTTTAAAAAATCGTTCAAAAAGCCGGATACCCGATATTTAAATATTCTCTTGGAGAAGCGTTGGTTTTAATAACCACTATGAAATTAAGTTGCCGAAAATACGATATTACAAGAAACTTTGCGTTCCAAAAGTTTTGAACATTTATCCATCCTATGAGAAGGGATGCAGAAAAATGTGCTATCTATCCCAAGAAAACTGCATATTTTCTTAATCATTTGCAGAAGTTAAATTACAATCTATTGCAGATTTAACGATAAAAAGACTTTGTATTATACAAAAACAGATATTAAATATTCTTACTAAAGAAAAAGGATCTGTGTTTAAAAATATAACAACGATTTTTAAATGGTGGGGGGGGGGGGGTCGATGGCAGCGGTGGACAAATTAGATACAATCATAAATCAAACGAAAACAACCTGAAGATGCAAATATTCTAATTCCATCTGTGGTTCCTTTAAAACTATATGGTTGTCATGAAGAAAATCAAAACTTTTTATTATGGTAAAAAGCACATCCTTCATCTACTTCTTACTGTAGACCCATAAAATTTAAGTTCACCAAGGAAACTGATCAGTCAATAACGGAAGAATTTGAAAATGTCAGAAATCAAATTACTGCTCTTGTGCCAACTATAGTAGAATTAGATGATAAAACGTAATGAAATAGACCACAGATTTGAAGAAACAATTTTAGATGGCCAAGTGTGCAGTATTCTATCTTTAAATAAAGCAACCCGATAATGATATATCTGTAACGCAACTTCCAAGGTTATGAATAATTTGAAATGTATTTGAATATATACGAGTAATGCTCACACATTTTCTTGGGCCTTATCGACACTACATGCACAGATAAGATTTATGGAATGCCTTTAACATATTGGTTATAGATAGGATGTAAAAAAAAGGCAGTGCCGAAAACTTTAATGAGGACACTGACAGCGATGGCAGTATCTAATAACTTAATTATTATTTACTAAAAAAAAGCTCTTCTTGTTGTAAATGGTAGGTATTGTATATATTTTAAATCTGCACCGAATAAAATAACACTGCCTGAAAGTCAATAAATGAAAATGACGAAAACTCTTTCTATTATGATTATGATAATGTAGTAATAATGACGTAAAATGTACAATGTAACGAGTAAATATATATTTTTCCATAATATAGAACCATTTTATCTATGGTAAGTGCACTTTTATTTAATTAATATCAATAATTTTCATAAATTGAATTTTGACCCGCTAGATTCGCAAAATCGTACACTGTGCGGCGGTTCAAATGAATGCTTGTCTACCACATACGTATCGTACAACGGGAAAAAAAATAGAAACTTAAAACTGTCGCAAAACTGACCTAGGCTAATCATCAAACGGTAAAATTGCAGAGAATATTGAAACACTTCATTCGTGCGTTAAATGTAATGCGTTGTTTTATTAAAATGGGGAATAACTGAAGTTTTATGCGAATTAATTTATTTTGTTTGTGTACTATAAAAACATTAGTAAGATGGAAATTCTTTATGACTATTTTTCTTAAGAAAGGGTTGGGTTGGGTTGGGTTGATTGTTGACGGCCAATTATCTACGCTAGGGATATAGGCCCGGGGGGAGTGCCCTTCGTGGGGGTCTTTCTAAGGGAACCTAACCCGTATTTACGCATGGATAAATCCACGGTTCGAAGAAAACCACGAAAACTCCGAACGATTAGGCCGACGGGCGCGATTGGGATCGAACCCAGCACCTCCCGTCTACCAGCTTCGAGAGCACAACCTCTCAGCCACTGGTGGGGCCTCTTTTCTTAAGAAAGATATTGTTTGATTAATTATACAGGGTGTCCGAAAAGTCTTTCCCTGCCTGATTACAAAAGTTATTCATATCCGCTATATATAAGATAGACACGTGAAAATGGTGCTAAAATGTTTGAAAAACTAACCAAGTTCTTTTGTTGTAGGTTTCCATAACGTAACTGTAGTGTAGTAGTATCAATGCACAGTAAATCGGACTACGTATCGAGAACTGGCCGACCATCAACCTCAGCTGAAAAGGTAGAAGAAGTGTTACAATGTTTTGTGCAAAGTCCCAAGAAATCAGTGTGTGAATTACATATGCTAAAAGGTCTTTGTGATACCAGAGGTTCTGGGTTCGATACTCTCTGGGTTCGATACTCATCATGTCTTAAGAGCTTTTTCTTGATTTGTGAACATTTTCATTTCCTTAGACACTGACACTGCTACAGCCACGTGACGAAAACGTATAACACTAAAACAGTGTTTAGTTATGCAAAGATTTGGCGCCATTTTTACATGTATGTCTCATATATAGCAAATATGAATAAATTTTGTATTCAGGGAAACACTTTGCGTACACCCTCTGTGTCTGTATATCAAAAGTAAAGTGTATGAAAGTTGAATTATGTTACCAAATATTTAGTTTTAAATGCATTTACATAAGGTCTGTTTACAAACAATCAAAGATAATAATGTGAAATGTCAATGAAAAAAACGATGAGTTTCTTTTGAAATTTAAAATAACAGTGCTAACTATTATCTTGAGAAGCATGCTATCGTTTGGTAATCTTGAATAACGGAAAAGATGCAACGAATCCTTCAGAAAACACAGTTGGAGATAGATATAAAGTGAAATTAACGATGACAGCTTTTTGGAAACCCAGATGTGAGTATTGGTATAAAGGGGAAAACGATGAAATTCGAAGCCGAGAAAAGAAATAATAACTAATAACGAAATATCCGTAACTATTATATCCTTTTACCCAATCATCATTCATGTTTTTATGTACACGTTGTGCCTCATTGATATAGTTGTAAATGTAAAACTTCAGCAATCAACTAAATCGTACGTTAGATGGTATTACGTTGTCTCATTAAAATGTGGCAACAATTCGAATTCTATGCTAAAGAATTCATTTTGTTTGATTACATTAAATGCATCAGTAAACTGGAAATTCTTTATAAAATTTTTCTTATGGAGGAAATTATTCGATTAATTAAGGACATCAAAAGTAAGTGGATAAAAGTTGAATTTCGTTGCCAAATATTTGTTCATAAATGCATTTGCATAACAAGTGTTCAAAAACTTATAAAGTACAGCATGTTTTCATGTATTTGAAAAACATTAAAATTAAGCATTGATGTACTATGAAAATACAATGTAAAAATTATATTATCCTTCTCCGTCCTAGTGTAGCCTGTGAATGATACCAAGAACTTTTTAGGTGCGTTCGTAATTATATAAATATGCTTATAAAAATACATTTATAGTCGTCGTCTGGTCCGGCCGTCGGTCCGTCTGTCCTCATATAACAGCGCAAAAACTACCCAACCGAATGGTTTGAAATTTAATATATATAATCGTTGCAGAATTTCAAATTTTATGACAATCGAATCAAAAAATAAAAAGATGTAAATAAAAGTTTTCCTCATTCTATTAAATCGTATCATACCTAATCCAATGTGGACAAATGCATTCAATGTGTACCTCAATTGACATCACATGATAGGTAATGATTCTAGGTTGCTATGGTGATTACGTCCTATTTACGATGGTGTCATATTAGTTCTGTATTACTAAATTTAAAAGCGGAATTTGTCTACTAAAATTGTTTAAATATAGCAATCATATAATTTACCGACAGTTTTTCGGATAGATGTTTCCGGAGAAATAGATATTAAGTGGAAAATTAGTCTAAATATGGATTTCAAGTTCTAAAATTTTCAAAGTTAGGCTTAAGATTCCCATTGGAATTTTCAGCAAATGTTAACAAAAGATAAAATGTTGCCAACTTAAAATGTACTTATTTTATAACGGAAATTCATCATATCATAATAACAGACGATATAAAACATTTCACAAAAACTAGTTATAATACGAACGCACCTTATTTGTCACGTTTGACGTACAATTTCCAACTTGTTATATTTAATTTAAATACTTCTAGATCTTGTCAATAGATGAGAGCATAATATGTGCATTCACTCATAGAAGCACGTTTGAACTGTTTTATGGTCATCTGAAAAGGAATTTTGTGTTCTGAGGACTGAGGGGGTTGTAATCAGGCCTCGAAACATATAAGAGAAATTTTACTGTTCCAACGAGTATTTTGAAAGAAATGTCTTCATGATAAATTTCTATTGCATATGTTAAAGGAATTTATGTCGAAGATTATTGATTAGAGATACAGATAAGATTGATTGTGGGGTTTTTATTATTAGTATTTCTAAATTATTTCATGACCCTCATCTTTTTATTTAATTGTCTATAACATAGTATCTAGAAGAACATTTAAATTACTAATACTTTGACCAAAACATTAAATCAACAATTATAATTTCATGGCTCTCTAATGGTCTAATTTTTTTATACCAGTATTTCCTGCTAATGATTTTAATGGTAGGTTTCTAGCGGATTTGCAAAGAAAATAATCATCGGGATAGGTTTTTAGAAATTTTTTCAGAAAAATCTAAAAATAAACTTAAAATAAAAAAAGAGGATTCAAGAAAAACGAACCATTTAGCCCTGTAAATTAGAATTATAATTTTAATTAACGTGTTTATATTAATTATAACCAGTCTGCCATTCAAGTTTTATAATCTTAGTAAATTGGAATATATATCTTTAAAATCTAAATTTTGGTATTTTTTATGAAATATATAAACTTTATTTGTTATTAAATAAAATAAATAGATATTGGTTAAAATTTAATATAAGATAGCTAAATATTATCCGTTAGCTGAGTGAAAAGTATTTTATAATGGTTCCCCCAATAAAATAATCCTTAACGTACTAAATATTTTTGCATGATCTGGATCTACCTAGATAAAAATAAAAGGAAAATTAGATGAAAAGTAACAAATACAACATATATATTATATTTTAAAATATTTCTTTTCGATTTCAAAACATGTATATTCCCCTATGTGAATAAGAGAATAGGATTTCATTTTAATACAAATCAAATTTTGGTATGCATGATATTTACTAGATATCATGCGTCAAACTCAGGACGATAAACTGCCTTTTCCTTCTCAGAAATATTTCCCTCGGTAACATTTCTCATATCTTTTCTTATCACTTTCTGTCAAAGTCCTTTATATTCTGTGACATGTATAGACTCAATCGACTTACGCGAATATCAACCATTGATTAATGTTTCTTATGCTGACATCTATTCATCTATGAGAAATATGTTGATAAAATTATTTTACATAGTCAACGGAATTGAATCTTTCTGTTATATTTATAAACTTAATGAGTGTTTATTTTTTCTTTCATAAATTAAATATTAAAGATATAAGCACAGATACTAAGCACTGGCTTATGTCTTTTGTTTTCGAATTTTTATATGCTTGAAAATAGTAATATTTTTGTCAAGTAAGTCACGTTATCATTTTCATTTCTATTTTGACTTCTTAACAAAATTCCTCAACAATTAACATTTTATATTGGTGAAACTGGCAAATATGGGAAATTATATTAAGTTTTCCTGATTGAAAACAAAGTTTCAGAGAGGATTTAATGAATTTGACAAATGAAAACTGACTTCAGAATTCTTTCTGAGTATATTGTTCTTCATACGATGCCTTATGCAATATATAGCTGTTAAATTAAAAAACCGAAACATAAAACCCAATCATTTTTATGTGCGTTCGTATTTATATAAATACGTAGCACCTATAGTCGTCGTCTGGTCCGTCCGTCTATCCGTATATAACAGCGCAAAAACTAACAACCGAAGTGTTTGAAATTTAATATATATAATCGTTGCAGAATTTTGTCGAGTCTTTTCAAATTTTATGAAAATCGAATCAAAACTTAAAAAGATATTAATAAAAGTTTTCTTCATTCTATTAAATCCTATCATTTGTAATTAATTCAATGGTATCCCACAATATGTAATGATTCTAGACTGCCATGGTGATTACGTCCTATTTAAAATGGAGTCATATTATTTCCGTATTACTGAATTTAAAAACTGAATTTGTTTTCTAAAATTGTTTAATTACGGCAATCTTATAATCTACCGCCAGTTTTTTGGATAGATGTTTCCGGAGAAATAGATATTAAATGGAAAAAGGTCTGAATATGGCTTTCAAGTTCTGAAATCTTCAAAGCTAGGCTTAAGTTTCCCATTGAAAATTTCAGTAAATGTCAACAAAAGATGAAAACCTGCGCATAAAATATAATTTTGTATTCATGCATTTTTGCATAAAAGTGTAACAGCTATACCAAGATATGAATTGCACCAAGATATGAATATTTCTTAAAATATTTATAGTACGAACGCACCTCATTTGTCACGTTTGACGTACAATTTCCAAGTTGTATTACTAGTGCAAGGCATGCAGCCCATTGAAATAATAGTTAAGATCTATAATTTATTTCGATTTTCTTGTAAGAAAATTAACATCTACTATATATATAAAACACAAACGGAAATTTCGTTCCGTTCCTTTATAACTGGAGTTCTGCCGAATGGATTTTGATGGAACTTACACTGTTCGAGAGATATTTTTTCAGGGAAGGTTTTGGTATATAACACAACGTTCTACGTATATTAGTTATAGAATTATGATAGAAAGTTCTGTTATTTTGGCCGAATCATTTTGGCGATCATTACTGTGGCAGTAAGAAATGAAAAGGCTATACATGTCGAAAAATAAAAGAAAAACAGTTACTAATTTTATTTTAAAAAAAAAGAAAGAAAGAAAGAAAAAAGAAAGAAAAAACAAGAGTTTTGATGAGAGAATATTATAAAACGAAAATATTTAATTTAAACATGATTGGAAATGTTTGTAATTCTTAAAAAATTATTCAAGGGGCAAGATTTCTATATTGAAACAATATTTGGCGATGTATCTTTTGTTTTTGGCGATTTTGATTTTACTTTTGACCCCAAACAATTTGATTTTAAGCCAAAATGTGTCTTTTTTGGTTGCAGAAAGAATTGAAATGGCTATACATCTGGAAAAATAAAAGAAAAAACTGTTACTAATTTTATTTTAAAAAAAAGAAAGAAAAGAAAAAAAAGAAAAACTGTTTTGATGAGAGATTTTAAGCCAAAGGGTGTTTTTTTTAAGTGTACGACTGCATTTTTCAGTTTTTTTTTTTTTTGGTACTTTTCGGTTAGCCGGGCGCCAGTGATATATATATATACATGTATGTATATACACATATATCTACACAAATACATGTATATACATACATATATATATACAATTACATGTATATACATACATATATATACACTTATATGTATGAATATATACACACATATATACAGGGTGATTCATAAAAGATGGGCAGAACTTTAAGGGGTTATAGTACACTTAAAGACAAATAATATTAAATAGGAGACTAAGGGTCCCAGACGTATTCCCAAGGAGATAGGGGGCATTAAAGTTTAGGGTCCGAAATTTCAAATGATTATAAAACATGGAAAAATTGGTCGATTCGTTTGCGGTTTTTGCAAAAAATTTTCTTTATGCCAGTATTTTCTTGAAATAAAATTTTAAAGTTCAATTTCAAAAAATGCCGATAGGGGGCGCTTTAGACTTTGGAGTAACAAACAACTATTTTTTAACGTTATTTTTTGTATTTCTTTAAATGATTTCGAAAGCTTAGACTTAAACTTAAATTTTGATCTAAAAATCTGAGTCCTAACGAGTAGTTAAGTAGCGTAAACTGAAATTTGAAATTTGAAACCCTTCTCCCCCCAGAACAAAAATCAGTTATTCCCGATCTTTGTGTCGTAGATTAGGCTCTAACTACTGCCGCGTTTTGCTAAAATTATTCTTTATGTCAGTATTTTCTTGAAAATAAATTTTAAAGAAAATTTTCAAAAAATTGCGATAGAGGGCGCTTTAGACTTTGGAGTAACGAACAACTATTTTATACTGTTATTTTTTGTGTCTCATTAAATGCTTTCTAAAGCTTAGACTTAAATTTTCAGCTCAAAATCTGAATCGCTGAGCGTGGTTCAGTAGCGAGGGGAGGGGGTTCAAATTTCAACTTCTGAACATAGTTCAGTTTGCACTACTTAACCATGCCCAACGATTCTGTGCTGTGATACGAGGCAAAAATACAACTTTCGTCAAGGACTGCATAGTCGGAATTCACTCATAAAGGCACTGGCACAGTTGGAAACGTCGCTCATGCAAACGTTAAAGCTCCATTCCTGACGCTAGTCACCGAGTGAAGAAGGAAACAGAAAGTATGCAAATGTCAAATGGGGAAGAAGAAGAACACGTATGCAAAATTTCGACACGATTCAGGCATAAAAACCACTGAACGGTGAGTCAAGTGTAAGTCGCTGTAGTAATGAATCGGAAGATGGTGCCCTTCACGAATAAGGAAAAGGCTGAGATGCATTTAATTTACGGAGCGGCAGATGGAAATGGTGCAGAGGCACAACGAATGTACGGAGAGCGATTTCCTAACAGGCGGTTGCCTAACCGCAAAACTTTCGAGCGCTTGCACAAACAGTTGTGTGAGACGGGATCATTTCTCGCTTCCCGGTCGAATGCAGGTCGTGCAAAAAAGGACGAATCAGTAGTTGTTGCAGAAGCCATTCTGGATGTAGTAGCGGCGCAGCCAAGTACAAGTACACGAACAGTGGCTAGCCAGGTGGATACCTCACAGTCCACGACTTGGAGGGTACTGAAGGATGAACATTTGCTCCCGTTTCATGTGCAACGAGTCCAGAAACTGTCTCCAGGGGATTATCCAAATCGTATTGAATTCGCCCGCTGGTTTCTGCAGCAGAACGCGCTAAATCCACAGTTTGGACGAACTGTGCTTTTCACCGATGAATGTACCTTCACACGTGAAGGTACATTTAACACACACAATGCACAAGTATGGGCGGATGTCAATCCACATGCTACGTATCCACATGCTCATCAGAGACGCTTTTCCATCAATGTTTGGGCAGGAATCCTCGGAGACCACCTAATCGGACCGTACCTTCTTCCTGAACGCCTCAACGGTAAAACATACCTCACATTTCTGCAACATGTGCTGCCAGACCTGTTAAACGTTGTTCCTCCACGCATCCGGCGGGTCATGTGGTTCCAGCACGATGGAGCGCCAGCCCATTACGTACGAGACGTCCGCAACTATCTGGACATCACATTTCCGAACAGATGGATTGGTCGAGGTGGTCCTGTTGCTTGGACTGCTCGCTCGCCAGATCTTTCACCCCTCGATTTCTTTTTTTGGGGACGATTGAAGGCTCTTATGTATGAGACACCCATTGAATCCCCCGAGGAACTGGTCGCCAGACTTTCCGCCGCTGTAGGGGAAGTGCTCGAAAAGCCTGATGTTTTCGCGAATGTTCGCCGTTCCATTCGTCGCCGTTGTTCTGCATGCATAACCTCTGGTGGTCACAATTTTGAACATTTATTGTGATTACATGTTAATAAATATGCTTTGGTAACATAATCCTAATTTGTGTCTTTTTACCTCGTATCACAGCACACAATGTGTGGACATGGTAAACTGAACTGTGCTCAGGAGTAGAAATTTCAAACCCCTCTCCCCAGAAACTTAACCACGTCTAACGATTCAGATTTTGGGCTGAAAATTTAAGTCTAAGCTTTAGAAAGCATTTAATGAGACACAAAAAATAACGGTATAAAATAGTTGTTCGTTACTCCAAAGTCTAAAGCGCCCTCTATCGGAATTTTTTGAAAATTTTCTTTAAAATTTATTTTCAAGAAAATACTGACATAAAGAATAATTTTAGCAAAACGCGGCAGTAGTTAGAGCCTAATCTACGACACAAAGATCGGGAATAACTGATTTTTGTTCTGGGGGGAGAAGGGTTTCAAATTTCAAATTTCAGTTTACGCTACTTAACTACTCGTTAGGACTCAGATTTTTAGATCAAAATTTAAGTTTAAGTCTAAGCTTTCGAAATCATTTAAAGAAATACAAAAAATAACGTTAAAAAATAGTTGTTTGTTACTCCAAAGTCTAAAGCGCCCCCTATCGGCATTTTTTGAAATTGAACTTTAAAATTTTATTTCAAGAAAATACTGGCATAAAGAAAATTTTTTGCAAAAACCGCAAACGAATCGACCAATTTTTCCATGTTTTATAATCATTTGAAATTTCGGACCCTAAACTTTAATGCCCCCTATCTCCTTGGGAATACGTCTGGGACCCTTAGTCTCCTATTTAATATTATTTGTCTTTATGTGTACTATAACCCCTTAAAGTTCTGCCCATCTTTTATGAATCACCCTGTATATATATATATATATATGACGCCCGGCTATCCGAAAAGTAACTTTTTTAAAATTCAAATGCAAACTATATTAATGGCAATATACTTCTATTTACTTCTACATATATGAAATTTCGTTCCGGGTGCTTATAACTCGAGTTCTGCTGAATGGATTTTCGTAGAACTTAAACTATAACATAATTTTTCAGGGAAGGTTTTATTGTATAACATATCGTTCTACGTAGCTTAGTTATAGAATTATTCTGGAAAGTTATATAATCAGATCAATCCGATTATGAAATATTAGCCTTTTTAAAAGATTTTGCCGAATGAATTTCTATGGAACCTACTCTGTTAGATAATTTTCTAGGGAAAGTTTTATTATATAACATATCATTCTACATTGCTTAGTTCTAGAATTATAGGGGGAAATTCGAAAATCGGGTGACCATTTTTTCATCAAATATTAAACTTTTCAATATTTGATTCCGATTATGAAATATTAGCCTTCTGAAAAAGTTCTACTGGATGGATTTTGATGAGAATTGTATTGTTAGTTAGATGCTATTTCAGGAATGGTTTTCATGTACTACATATTGTTCTACGTTGCTTAGTCAAAAAGTTATGTGTGAATGTTATATAGTCAGATGAACCCGATTCCGAAAGATTAGCCTTTTTGAAATTTTTTACTGGGCGTATTTTTTGCAACTTGCATTGTTAAGTAGATAATTTATAAGGATGGTTTTAGTATATTTTATATCGTTCTGTTAATTTTAGAATTATATGGAAAAGTTCTATAATCAGATGAACCCGATTATCAAAGATTATACTGAATGGATTTTGTTAGTTAATTTGTTTGCATTGTTAGTTCGACAATTTTTAGTGATGGTTTTAGTATATTGCATATAGTTTTATCATTCTTTAGCAAACCTCAACTGTAAATGACCAAATAAAAGAGTCGGTCCTTCACAGCTAAAATTTTGACTACACATTAGAAAATATAATAGCGGAATGATGTCATTTTTCGGTAATGCGAAAGGATATTCCAGGTAAATATACAGATTGCTTTCAAATACAAGGTCAAATTTAACGATATATTTCGTTTAATTCAAGGTTCATTTGTAGAAACCGACCAGCGCAGCGGGCGTAGCTTGCTAGTTAGGGATAAAAATGGCTGGATGGTAATTATATGATAGTAAAAATACGTATGGTATTCTGCATATTTTAAAAATATGACCTTTAAACAAAAACGCATATTTTTTTAAAAACTATAAATGGTGATGAGGTGATATATACATTACACCCCAAGATTAATATTTCGAACAATCCTATAGGATTGTACTCTGTAGATTTAGATAAAATTTACGATTGTCCCCCTCTAACAATCATCATCATAGATTCTGTCATTTTGGCGAAAAATAGCAGGTTCTTAATCTTGCTATGAAGTGACTGAAAACGATAATATGATTATAAAATGAGTGACTGAATAAAGTAGCTGATATTCAGTCTCGCTACTATTATAGTATAAGCGCATCAAATAAAACGTTAATTATTGTGCATTTATTACATGGAAATTAAGTAGATATTTATACTAGTGCATCAATAGATCATATTAAAAAACAACCATAACGATTCTCCAATTCATTATAGTATCTACAGTTAAATTTACCAATATACAGTAACTGTAATATTGGTACATTTTTCTGTTCTTGTCGCTTACATGCTCTTCAGGATACCATACCATCTTGAAATGCTCATATAGATTTATAAACAAACAAAAACGATAACTTTTGCACATTCACCTGTTCTTTTCACTTATATACATACAGATATATCTTGGAATACTCAAATCGATTTACTAACACACAATCACTGTAATTTTTTTTTATTTTTCTGTACACTTACATACATTTAGTATTTTGGGTGTATTTTGGTGTTATCATTTATGTATGTTTGGATTCTCAAATAAAATAAATTAATAAACGCGAGCTGTATAATTTTCACATACATTTTTTCCTGCTCTTTTCGCTTATATACTTATACAGAATACATTCAGATATGTGTTGGAATTCTCAAATAGATTTATTTCCTGTTACTGAATAGAATTTTTTGAAAATCTTAAAACTGATTTTTTATCATTAAAGTTTTATAAAAGGATCTTTTATTCTTGTTTAACCCGCAGTAGCTGAGTATAGTGTAGATTTTTACTAGCGGGAATCGTTACAAATTCTTATACTATATATATATATATATATATATATATATTATATCATAAACATATTATTTTTTATTTATATAATTTATGAAAATATTGTATAAATGGCATTGCTTATTATTCAACATTTTTCGTACTAAATGCACGAAATATTAATCTTGGGGTGTAATGTATATCACCTAATCACCAATTATAGTTTTTAAAAAAATCTGTGTTTTTTTTTTTAAACTTATATTTTTAAATACGTAGAATCCATCAAACGTAATATTAGGTGCATATAATACATAAAAATACTTTATATAAAAAGCATATGTAATTTTTTTATTTCTTTAATTATTAAGAATTGCGTTAAAAAAAACTAAATTAAATATCATTTTTAGCATATGAATAATAATAAAAAATAAACATTTAAAAAGCTATGGGAATTTTGGCTATCTTTAAAAAGTTATTATTAAAGGATTCTATAAAATGTATTTTTAAACAAATGTAACTACATCAATTTATAATCAGTTTCAAGTGAAAAGTGCTTGTTAAAGGTAGATGTTTTAATAATTTTGAGAGAAAAAAATAAGCTACAATCAAAAACTTTTAAATATTTCGCATTAAAAAAATTTCGAAAGACATAAGATATATTAAATAACTTATTTCTGTTATCTATATAATTATAAAACAAAAAAATATTATGAATCATCGATGCTACTGTTTCAAATTAAAATGTCTTTTTACACGATACATAATTTCCCCAAAAATGTATAAAAAATACATTGTATGTACGGAGATATTATATTGAAAGCATTTGATTTCCCTTTTTGAAAATGCAATGAGAAAAAAAAAACCTGTTTCGGAATTTTACTCGATAATGCTAAATTGGTAAAAGCTATGTTACACAAAGGTTTTATAAATCGTGTTAGATCAAAATCGCATAAAAGTATTCGTGTAAAAATAAAATAGAATTTATTTTTCTTTTATTTATTAAATGTAAAGTATAAATGAAAGCTTTATAATTTAAAATTTATAAAGTACATAACGTTTTTTAATATAAAGAGATAAACTTTTGCTAAAATACAATATCCATCTGTTCAACATTAATATTTTATTTAAGATTTGCATTTGATGAAACCTCTTTCAAACACTCAAGAAGCGCATGAATCATTCGGAGATAGGAGCAAAAAATGAACATTTAGGTATGCACAATGCAAATATCCATAATAACTGTAAAGGAAAATGATTAATTCTAATTGAGTTTGGATGATTTATTTTCCTATCAACCAACTTTCCATTCAGTTATTATTTCTCTTGAACGTGCGAAAATTAATTTTTAAATTTTGGAGGAGTGAAGGGGAATGATTCATCCATTAGCTTCATTTTAGAGCGTTCCCTATTCTGATAAAATATATATTCCTCTCAACCTTCTTCGATTTTGACGTGTAACAGGTGTTTTGATGCTCCCCGCAATTAACGATCGTATCTGCTCTTAGAATTTTCCTTTATCTGGAAGCCCTCAGCAACAAACATTGCCAAAAGATTTCTGGATATATTGATAATACTTTTGCTTCTTAATTTCTTGAATTTAAATCTCTTGAAAAGAGAATTTTTTCCTTTTTAAATATATTTTTTCGTATAAAATAAATACTTGATTTTTTAATCTCCTTAAGACGTACACCAAACGGGCGAATAAATAGAAATATATATATTGAACTGTTGTAAAAGAATTATTGTTCACTTTACACATTTTCTTGGCGCACGTTTTTCTGAATATATTGATAATGTTTTCACTCTTATATTTATTGAATCTACGTCTCTTGAGCAGAGAGTTTCTAGCTATTTGAATGGTTTTTCATTCAAAATAAAGGCATCGGATTTTCTTTTCCATCTTGTTCGGAAATGCATCAAATGTGTACGTAAATTCAAAAATATATAATTTTGAAATGTTATAATAGAATTAGCTTCTACTTTGCCCATTTCCTTGCCGCAAGTTTTCCTGAATATATTGGTAATGTTTTCACTTTTAAATTTCTTGAATCTAAGTCTCTTCAGAAGAAAGTTTCTAGCTGTTTGAATGTTTTTTCGTACAAAATAAAGGCATCGGGTTTTCTTTTCCATCTTGTTCGGAAATGCGTGAAATGTGTATGTAAATTCAAAAATATATAGTTTTGAAATGTTATAATAGAATTATGTTCTATCTTACATATTTTCTTGCCGCAATTTGTCCTGTATATATTGATAATGTTTTAACTTTAAAATTTCTTGAATCTGAGTCTCTTGATAAGAGAGTTTCTATCTATTTGAATGTTTTTTCGTACAAAATAAAGGCATTGGGTTTTCTGTTCCATCTTGTTCGGAAATGCATCAAAGATGTTCCTAAATTCAAAAATAATAATTTTGAAATGTTGTAATAGAATTATGTTCTGCTTTATACATTTTCTTGCTGCAAGTTTTCCTGTATATATGGATAATGTTTTAACTTTTAAAATACTTGAATCTAATTCAC
This sequence comes from Maratus michaelseni, assembly GCA_963931845.1. NCBI lineage: Eukaryota > Metazoa > Arthropoda > Arachnida > Araneae > Salticidae > Maratus > Maratus michaelseni. The sequence continues at coordinate 333,907,170 of OZ007590.1, read as the reverse complement.
TCGAGAAGAGAATTTCTTGCTGTTTAAGTATTTTGTTTCGTATAAAAATAAATGCGTGATTGTTTAATCTCCTTAAGAAGGGTACCAATTGTGCGAATAAATAGAAATATATATATTGAATTTTATAACAGAATTATTATTCCCTTTACACATTTCCTTGATGCACGTTTTTCTGCATATATTGGTAATGTTTCTACTTTTAAATTTCTTGAATCTAAGCCTCTTGAGAAGAGAGTTTCTAGCTGTTTGAATGTTTTTTCGTACAAAATAAAGACATCGGATTTTCTTTTCCATCTTGTTCGGAAATGCATCAAATGTGTATGTAAATTCAAAAATATATAATTTTGAAATGTTATAATAGAATTAGCTTCTACTTTGCCCATTTCCTTGCCGCAAGTTTTCCTGAATATATTGGTAATGTTTTCACTTTTAAATTTCTTGAATCTAAGTCTCTTCAGAAGAAAGTTTCTAGCTGTTTGAATGTTTTTTCGTACAAAATAAAGGCATCGGGTTTTCTTTTCCATCTTGTTCGGAAATACGTGAAATGTGTATGTAAATTCAAAAATATATAGTTTTGAAATGTTATAATAGAATTATGTTCTATCTTACATATTTTCTTGCCGCAATTTGTCCTGTATATATTGATAATGTTTTAACTTTAAAATTTCTTGAATCTGAGTCTCTTGAGAAGAGAGTTTCTATCTATTTGAATGTTTTTTCGTACAAAATAAAGGCATCGGGTTTTCTGTTCCATCTTGTTCAGAAATGCATCAAAGATGTTCCTAAATTCAAAAATAATAATTTTGAAATGTTGTAATAGAATTATGTTCTGCGTTATACATTTTCTTGCTGCAAGTTTTCCTGTATATATGGATAATGTTTTAACTTTTAAAATACTTGAATCTAATTCACTCGAGAAGAGAATTTCTTGCTGTTTAAATATTTTGTTTCGTATAAAAATAAATGCTGTTTAATCTCCTTAAGAAGGGTACCAATTGCGCGAATAAATAGAAATATATATATTGAATTTTATAACAGAATCATTATTCCCTTTACACATTTACTTGATGCACGTTTTTCTGCATATATTGGTAATGTTTCTACTTTTAAATTTCTTGAATCTAAGTCTCTTGAGAAGAGAGTTTCTAGCTGTTTGAATGTTTTTTCGTACAAAATAAAAGAATCGGGTTTTCTTTTCCATCTTATTTCGAAATGTATCAAATGTGTACGTAAATTCAATATATATAATTTTGGTATGTTATAATAGAATTATGTTCTACTTTACACATTTTCTTGCAGCAAGTTTTCCTGTATATATTGATAGTGTTTTAACTTTTAAATTTCTTAAATCTAAGTGTCTCGAGAAGAGAGTTTCTTGCTGGTTGAATATTTTTTCGTAGAAAATAAATGTGTTAATATATTTTTTTCCAATCTTTTGAGGAAATGCATCAAATGTGTATGTAAATGCGAAAATATAGTTTTGAAATGTAATAATAGAACTATCATCCACTTTGAACATTTTCTAAGGTATATTGATACTGTTTTCGCTTCTAAATATCTATATTCCAAGTCGAATGAAAGCAGAGTTTCTTGCTATTCAAATACATTTCCATATTAAATAATTGGTTTTGTTTTCACTCGTTGGGATTTATTTACTGTTACTGAATAGAAATATTTAAAAATCTGAAAACGGATTTTTTATCATTAAAATTTTATAAAATGATCTTGAATTCTTGATGAATTCCGAAGATTAACCGGAGTAAAACGTAGCACATTTGATCAAATGAGCTTGATTTTGGCACTAAATGCGCAAATAAACCAAAAAATTTGTAGTGGACTAGCAAGTCTCATATAAAGGCTGTCTATTGTTTTGAATGTGAACATGATGTCAACATCTAACCTTTGTGCGCAACAGTGACATCTGTACTGTCTTTTACTCTAATTTTCCAAGTATGTGTTGGGCTTTTGGAGTTTGCGGTGTCTATCTTTCGCTGTAAGTTTATGCAAAATTTTGTTTTATTGGTCAATCGGCAAGGTATACAAGTTGAAACAAAATGATGTATCGGCGGATTTGGGTGGAATCTTTCCTCTGTGGTGAACAAGACCTGCGCTCATAAGCTACAGTTATTTGTCCAATACGTGTCAGCAGAAATTAAAGTTCAGCTGATTTAAAGTTAGCCGTTTGCTAAGGTCCTTTGAATTATAGCTTTAATAAAAGTTATTCGGCAGCCACGGGTAGCTAGTTTATGAGAAGTTAGATTATATTTAGGTTTTGGGAGTGTTTTTTTTTTCATTTGAGCTTAAAGTATTGACAGAACGTTGACTTTATTGGTGATTTAAACTGCCAGTGATTTAATCTGCGCACGTAAGTGGAACTCTGTTATCATTTCTAGTGAAGCTTAAGTAAGTGTTTGATCTTCATTACTCGCCAAAAGCCACAGATCTAAATTTGTCAAGGGACTCTGCCACTGTCCTTTCTCTCTTATCTTCAATAAAAGTGTTTTAAACTTAAATTTGCATGATGATTGAGCTTGCCGGGAACGACCTTGACATGCACGCTAGAAAATACATACTGTGACGTCAATTATAAACGATGTACGGTAATATTTTTATAATGCCACTATGCCTGAATAGTAATTTTTGACTTACATAATTGCAGAATTTGTAAGGCGATCAATACTGTTAAGATATAGTGGAATAAAAAATTATTACGTATTAGTGAAAGGTCACAGTAATTTCGAAATGTTATAACAGAATTATAATCTACTTTACACATTTTTTTGGCAAAAGTTTTGCTGCATATACAGAAGGACGTTTTATGGAAACGATTTTCACAATTAATTTCTGAACATATATGCCATAATCTTTGCGACAATTTTACTCTACTGTATAACCCTGACTCTTGATTATAAAACTAGATCAAAATTTTCATCATAGTGGATTTTTCTCTTTGTATAATCATATCAATTTTTTTTTACACCTCTTGTAAAACTTTTCAAAGTCTTCCAATGTTGTGGATAGCGCTTTCTAACGCACGCTTTAACAAACACATAGGTGTTGATAAATAAAAATGTATTATAACACTGGGATGAAACATGGCTTTATTTAAATGAGTGTATCAAAAGAAGAGCAATTTTTTTATCAATTAATAGAAAAAAAAAGAAATGGGTTTGTGAATGTAAAGAAAAATTTCCAAAAGAATTCATGATTGCTGATGGATTTTGTTATGAAATTAAATTAAAGGTAAAAAATGCAGTAAAGCTAAGATGATTTCTCTTTATTATCAGTAAAATATTTTAGAACCCATTTTTGATGAAGAAATTCCAGCTTTATATGAAAAAGACATTAATTCAGCTTCATATGAACAAAGTCTCCCAGCCGTTCTTCCATAACTCAACTGATGCATATTTAGTAAAAAAAGAATCCCAAACGGCGATAAATTGTATATTCATTGATGAAATGGGTGTAAACTTGCTTAACGCACCCCCCTTCCCTCATCAATAGCCTTTTTCTGGATTTGATTGTTTAAATGAATTCACATACATTGAAAATACTTCGGAAGTTTTTGCAAGAGGCTTTGGGAAAAACTGACATGACTGTAACAAGAAAATTCTATTATCATAGAAATTTCGAGACAGAGCTATAGCCAGAAGTCAAGGCTATCCAACAAACTCAAATTGTTGCAAAGAATATGTCATCTATGCGTATAGAAATTAACTTTGAAAATCGTTTCCATAAAGTGCGAACGACCTTCTGTATTGATAAAGTTTTCATTTCTAAATTTCTTAAATTTAAGTCGCTTGAGAAGAGAGTTTCTTGCTCTTTCATTATTTTTACCTTTAAAATGAATACATCGTTTTTTCCTCTCATTTTGAAATGTTCCAAATGAACGAGCAAATGAAAAATATGTAATTTTGAAATATTATGAAAGATTTATCATGCATTTTACACATTTGTTTTCTCCAATCGAACTGCAGCAATTCAAAAGTATTATTTTTAATTGATATAAATCAGATGATTCTAATATTTTTGAAGAATACAAATATATAAAAGTGAAGAGAGAGGAGGGAAGTATCTATTGAAAGTATCGTACACTGTAAAAAAAAGATCCTGAGGTTACTAAAAATTTTTTAGTATATTTGTATTCCACAGATTTTTTTTTAGTAACCGGTACTAAAAACTGGAATCGTTGCTAGCTAGTTTCTAGTAATGTTGCTATGTGTTTTCTAGTAATTCTTACAGATTTTCTTGTAACTGAGTAAAAATACAAAAAATTTTTAGTAATTGCAAAAATCAATGAGAAAAACTAAAATTTTTTTAGTGGATCAACCCATTTATTTTTACAGTGTATGCAATAAAATGTAACTAAACTTTCCAAAGAAAATTCTAAACCTTTTTTTTTATATAAAATAATCTCAATAGAGACTTAGTTTTACGTTTCGTATTAATTATTTCGAATAGTTAAAAATACATTTTTTTCAATTCACTGTTCTATTTAATTGCGCTCAAAATCAGCCTTTTCTTTAAAGTCACGTGGGTGCCAAATAATTATAATCGGAACATAAATCGTGTTATGGAAGTATTTATAATGTCTTTTAATCTCATTAGTGCACTGTAAAGAAAAGAGAAATGTTTCTTAACTTACGAAACTAAAATATAACATAACCTCTTCTGAGTTGCCCACGATTCTGAAAAGCATTCATAATTAGAAATTAAAAAAACCAATAATATTTAAAGATTTATGGAAGCATTTATAAAAACTTCTTTTCCTATCCGTAAATTTCAGACACATTTGTGAGTAGTTTTTATAGCTTATTAATTAGTTTTCTCAACCCGTAATATAGGCTTTATGTATGCTACCAATTCGCAAATAAACATTTTCATGTTCAGCAAACATAATTTACAGACAAACATAATAAATTAACACATTAATATTAACATTAAAATTAATAATATTTTGTTATTCTTGCATGTATAAATTCAGTTACGCAGTAAGTTTACTTGAGAGTTGATAGCATCCGAAAAACCGATATTTCGGTTTGAGACAAATATATTGGTTTTTGAGGTTTCTAAAAATAAAGGAACGTGTTTTGGCGTAATAAGTTACTCGGAAGACTTTATTTTATGTATTCGTTCGTGGTTATATTATATTTTCGTACATTAAGAAACATTTCCCTTTTTAGGTAGATTTTGTAATAAATACTACCTTTTACATTTTCCCCTGTGTTGAAATTTCTGAAAGATTTTTGCTGATCTATGCCGATCAGAACGCCTAGAACCCAAAACCACCCTTTTTTATGGACACGATAACTTCCATAATTCTGCACAAATCTCTTCCAAACTGATACATAAAATCAAGGGGCAGAAAATCCCGGTCAAGTTCGTTAATAGGCAAAATCGGAACAAAGGGGTAAAAATGGGGAGGGTTTTTGTGAAAACAGTAAAAAACCCCGTAACTTCTTAATTATGCTACAAATCGAGCCAGTTTACAGTTATTATTACTTCTGGGAAACGGGTCAAAAATTATCAAAATGGGTTTATCTCTAATCTTGATTTAGTTTTTTTGGTGAAATTAGTACTTAACTTCGAAATCTACCTGTGCCTATAGGCCGAGCCGGCAGGGATTTTTTGACAGTGGGTTTTTTACAAACGTAAAAGCTACGTGTGAATTGAGGAACCTTTATAATGCCGTACATTTCTTTAGAGGAAGTAAAAGCTATTTGGATTTCACTGAGATCTCGTATAATAGTGTGTGTTAGTTGTATTGTAGTCACTTGATCCTTCTAGTGGACGAACCTTGTAATTTCTTAGAAAATAAGAGACATAAAAAAGTTAATTATCTCGAATGTAAAATATCATACAAAATCATTCTTAATTTTTTTTAATGTTAAGGAATAAAATGTAACTCCAATACAATTCATATCTGTTCAAAACATTTTTTTTCTCTAGGTCTGGCCTGTTATATTATGGACACGGCGAATTTCTTTTCTAAAATAAGAAAAATACATACAAATATATATTGAAAATAGCCGTAATTACAGGAAACTAAAATAAATAATTAGAAATTATTTTGATTTTGATTTATATTTTCTTGTCAAAATAAATTCAAAAAATGTAATGAATGAATAAATGATTTCTACCTTCCCTTCATTCCTTATTTTTTGAATATGTGCTTCTTTTTTTTATTTAAAGGCGCTACAAGATATAACGTATTTACTAGTTTCATTTTATAGAACTCTTAATGTTCTTATAAAAAATATTCTTTGCAACCTACTTTGATTGTTGAAGGGTAACAGGTGTTTCGATGCTTCTTGCAAACAAGATTCTTTTAGGTTTTTCACTTATCCAAAATCTCTCGACAACAAACGTTGTTCACGAGACTTTCCCTGGATGTATTGATAACATTTCCATTTCTAAATTCCTTCGCATGAGATACAAAACTCTTGCCGCTAAGATATTTTTCCTTATAAAATAAATGAGACATTTTTTCATCATACTGAAAAATGTTTAAAGATGGAGATGTGTGTAAATAAAAAAATGCATGATTTTGAAGATAAATAACTAAAATATCTAAATGGAAATAAATATTAAATCTCCATAATTACTGTATGCATTCTGGTAAAGGATTTTTCGCATGTTCTTTTTAAATACGAGGCGAGTTCAGAAAACAAAATACCGTTGTAGCGTGACGCTGGTAGTAGTGGGTGCAGTGACGCCATTGCTACATGCATCGGCGTGATATCTGACTTAGTAAACATCCGTTTGTGAGAGTGAGCCTCGTTTTTTAGCACTTTTGCTTCTTATAAGCTCAAAACATGAGTTATGCAATAGAAAATCCCTCCAAATGTGATGCGTTCTGCAATAAGATTTCTTTGGCCACAAAGCGTTGCAGCAGCGCCAATTCTACTCATTGTTGCCATCGTCGTGACAACGATCATCTTGACAGTTATTGAAAAGCTCAAGAACTTTTGAATCAATTCAAATGGGACATTTTTGATCAGCCCCTTACATACTGGACTTGGTGCCGTGTGATTTTCATCTGTTCACATGCAGGAAGAAGTGGCTTGCGCAGCACCTCAATGACGATGGCGAACTTCTGAATGTCATAAAAAGTTGGTTACATACACAGGTAGCCGAATTTTATGAAGAAAGAGTTTGTAAATTAGTGAAATGGTATGACAAATGTTTAAACGTAAATGGCGACTATGTTAAAAATTGTGAAATCTGTAGTTTTAAATGTATATAATGAAACAATTTTTTTATGCATGTTTTTTATTTAAAGGCAAACGGAGGTTACTTTTTGAACTCACATCGTATTACAAAGCATTGCACTGAGCGTGACGTTATGTTATTCAAAAATTTTTAAACAGTGTAAAACTATAAGACATTATCTTAAAATTAAAATGCTATTTTTCTACGCAATTTGAGAATTTATGTTTGGTCCTTTCTCAGCGCTTACAGCTTTAATATAAGTTTTCTAACCGATTTACAACAAAGAATATTATATAATTCGTTTGTATGTATATATATTTTTATGTATGTACAAGCATAATTTTTGAATGGATGCCAATATTTCCATCATTTATTTTTTGTTCGAAAATGCTCGTCCTGTTTGATGCTCCATTATAAATTTCATCAGGATCCATAAATAGAATGTTTGTCTGTCTTTGTGTATTCTCGCCTTTTTCAATTTTAAAAGACTCTAATATATGTAAAAATTGGCTAATCGTCATACATTTTGAATATATCTTTAAAGTACGTAGTGCTCTACTTTATGTTTTAAAAATAGTTTTTGTATCAGGTTTATGTAGATTCTTTTTTTTACAGAAGCACGTGAAATATTTAATACATTATAATGCCAAAAGTCACTGGACACATTTTAATTTTAGACATATTGTTGAATATTTAGAGATTTTTCCGATATGGATTCTTCTGGAATTTCGTGGATGTAAAGTTCATATTTTACCTGATATGTTTAATGAGAAATTTTAGAGAGTGAAGAGAAAATCAGGAGAAACATAAGAGCTTTTATGAGAAAGTTTAGTCTCGAGGACAATTAGAGGTCCAAATACAAATTGAAGGAAAAATATTATTTGTGTCATCCTGTAAATTAAAATCCTCGAAATTATCTGTAGTTAAAGCAAATGACTATGTGGGTTATGTACAGTGTTTGTGTAAAAATATCCCGTATATTCATGGAGATATAAAAGAAAAGATGAATACAGTTTTAGCTGTAAATGCGCAACGATAACAATTTTTTTCATACTTTAATAGTAACATATATAGGGCAACTGATGTAAAAAGAGCAGTCGAATATCGTGAAAATTCAGATATCGGCAATATAGTGATCTGAATTTCAGTTGCCTTCTAAAAGTAGCAGGTTGATGAGGCATTTTCCATAAATTTTTATTTTTCATTTTTTAATACTTTTAGTGTCATTTTTAACATTTTTCAACCTAGTTGTTAACCTTTTCCAACCTAGATTAAAAGTGTTTATGACTTCCGTTTGTCTGTCGTCTGGCCGTCTGCCGTTAGTCCGTAATATACTTGGATCTATACTTGGATCTATACTTGGATACTTGGATCTCTCGTAAATATACTTGGATTGTCTTGAAATCTGTGTATGTTATTGACGCCTATTATATCATGATCCCTATTGAAAATGAAGTGTGTAGCATTTATGGTTTATTTACAGGGACAGTAAAAAATATTCCATTCCATTACAGTCAATGGGCAAAAATCGTTTCAAATACATTTTAATGATGTCACGCCTTTGGAAACATGATGAAATTAATATACAATTATTAAGCGTAATAAAACATGTTTTTTATAAAGTATGGTGCGCAAAACATTTATTATTCATTTACAAGGTCACACAAACAAATTCTGTCACACAATGTTCTACGGGGAAGAATCGTTTGCGGTGTAATTTAAATAATGTTTCGCTATTTCAAACATAATGAAATTTATATGTGTTACTGAGGTGCAGTATAACTTGGTAATTGAAAAGTATGGTGTGCATTGCATTTCTTGTTTACTTACAGGGACACACAAAAGAATTCGGTTACACTCTTAGTGCGATAATTACTGTGTATGTGTGATAAGTGCGTTTTCAACTTTGATTTGCGTTTTCGGGTTTAACTAATATTTGCAAAGTACGTGGTGTGTATAAATGTTCTGTTGATCGTATACAGGACTACGCGAAGGAATTCGTAAATATTACTGACTATGGGAGTGAATTGCTTAATGGTATTTTTAATTGTGTTACGCATTATCCTGCTGAACTATATTTAATAGACTAATATAAGTTTGTGGAATATAAATAAATTCATATACAGGGCTGCGCAAAGAATAAATTACATTGCCATATTTGGTTGGTAATTGCTGGACGCGAGTTTTAAGTTGCCTTATGCGTTTACTTCCTGAATTAACTTTTAGCTTAATATGTGGTGTGTACAAAAATCCTTATATATTATACAGGGCTGTACTAAAGATTTTGTGTACTTTTCCATTGATAGGCGATAATTGCTAAATGTGAATTTTCTAACTAAAAGTAAATTTTATCATGCTATATAGTGTATATTCAAATCCATAGATCATATATAGGGCTGCACAAAATAATTTGGCTACGTTTTTTACGATGGAAAGAAAATGCTATAACTGGATGTTTAAATGTGTTATATGTTTCCTAAACTATTTACTGCATATCTTCTTTCACCTTACTTAACGATGAAGTTTCGTTTCAGCTTTCTGGATGTGTTGAAAACTGTTTCATAATCCGTGATTGACGCATGATTTTCTGTGCTTGTTTATTTATGTTTAATTTTTCTCGGAAAAACCATTAGAGCGAACCCATTCCAACAACAAAATAATAATCAAAATCGAAGCATTCGTTCAAAAGCTACGCTTGGATATACGTTAAATATTCCTTTGTTGGACGACGGTTAGTAACAAATATTCATATTTCGTTAAATAATTATTATACAGGGTGTTTCTAAATGAATATCGGGGTTTTAACGCTTGGTAGTATTTATTACATACAACTTAAAATTATAATTAATACGTAAAATGAAAGAGCAACTCAAACAGTTTTAAATACAAGCTTACAAGTGTTCAATGTGAATACCTTTCGTCACACAGCACACATGACGTCGATAGCTGAGTTCTTCCCAAACGTTAATTAGAGTTTGTGGGGTTGCAGCAGCTGATTCAATCATGTTTCTTAGATTGGGTAGGTCAGCTGGTAGTGGAGGCACATACACTCGATCCTTTATGAACCCCAACAGGTAGAAATTACATGGCGTCAGATCGGGTGAGCGTAGAGTGGCGTTTGGGAAGAACTGAGCTATCGACTTGATGTGTGCCGTGTGACGAAAGGTGTTCACATTGAACACTTGTAAGCTTGTAGGTAAAGCTGTTTGCGTTGCTCTTTCATTTTATGTATTAAGTATAATTTTAAGTTTTTTATAATAGATACTACAAAGCGTTAAAACCTCGATATTTATTTAGAAACACATTGTATTTATATTTTAATTGCAAATTAACTTTCCTAAAAGTGGTGTTAAATTGGTTGAAAACCTTGCATGTTATGAGCAAAAATCATGCGAAATTTTTTTCGATTTTTTTTTAAAAGAAACTTTTATATTTCTATGAATATACGTTCTATTTTTGTTTTAAGTATACACAAATGTTGTACGAGACACACATAGTCATATTCTACAGCTAAAGATTGTTTCGAGCTTTTTATTGCATATGGTGATCGTAAATATTGTTATTATATTTAATTTGTTGTTGTCTTTGTTATTAAACATCTACTGAAAAGTATGAAATATGTTCTTTGTATTCCTGACGTTTCAGAAGATTTCGTCAAGTACATCTCCACATCTTTGACAAAACGAATAAAATCAAAAGCATTCGATGACGTTTGGTCATGTAGTGTAAATAACTCTCTTTTTTTGTATTATGCAAAACAGGTCAGAAAGTCTACACCAGTTCCATTTATTAACATTTTTAAAGGCAACATTTGTACAGTGTCCAACACACGAGACCTTAAAATAAAATATTTTTTTCAAATTTTGGTATAAATAATAACACATTTTACAAATCTTCTGCATGTTTGCATTTTGCTAATATTTCCAATCATTTCCTACATCACAGCAATCTTGTAATCTTTTTGAGTAATACACCGATCTTAAGCATTAGTTTAAAAAAAAATCTGCAAAATTTTTTATTCTCTTATCTGCAAAATATGAACAAAATACATATTTTAAACTAGAAATCTGACAAGATTTTGACTAAAATCTCATTAATTTCTCATAAGTCTCGCGGAGAAAAATATGGTTTTCCAGATAAATTATTTTCCTCTTCAAGCGAGGAAAAATAAATGGAACCAAAAGTATTAAATTTGAGAAAAATGCATCTAAGACGCAGGGAATTTTTCGCTACAAATATAGGAGATTAAATATATTTATTTTAAGTATGTATTTCGACATTGTTGAAAGCTATTACAAAATTAAAGGTAATATGCTAAAAAATGATGTATAAAAATGTTTCTCCTTAATTACTTCACATTGACATAGCAAACAAACGTTTATTGTTCAGATAACACATGAGCTGATAAGTTCCCGGTCTAATAAAGAAAAGACAACTTTTTAACATAATTTTATAACTTTAAAACTTTAATAATAAATAATAATAATTTAATAATAATAACTTTATAATAATAATTTAATAATAATAATTTTATAATAATAATTTAATAAATAAATAATAATAATAATTTAACAATAAATAATATAATTTTATAACGAAAAAGCTCCAAACAGTGCTCAGAATCATCGACTCGTTGTTGTTTTGGTCAAAAGTCAACACGCGCGGCACCCACATTGACAACAGCTTTTTCATAGACAAATGTTCAATTAAAATAAAACCTGCACGTTCCTTGGATAACTTCAGAGTCTGAGGTATCTCCTGCAACTTCACTTTCCGGTTCCCCAAAATGATTTTGTGGACTTTTTTACGTTTTCCGAAGTAACCCCCTCTTTTGCGGGATGCATCACTGGTGTCCGTACGACCACGTTTAAATTCAGCAAATCAGTCAATAATGTTTGATTTACCTGGTGCAGTGTCCGGATAACGCTTATCAAGGAAAACTTTTGTTTGAACGGTGTTTTTCCCATCAAATAACAAATCTTGAATTTCTTGTTTATCCATTTTTTTGTTTATCAACAAAGTCGTTCAACTAAAGCCACTCTAACGTTTTATCCACACGGCGAATCGTCATGACATTTTTTCTGATACCTTTTAAAGGTTAGTATTTACTAAAAAAAGCATCGGTTCGGTGATTGCAACGCCATCTGTGTACCAGACCGGGAACTTATCAGTCCATGTGTTAGATGAAAAAAAACATACTGGAAAACTATATAAAGAGTCAAACAAATAAATACATTGAGCTGCAGTTTCCACATAAATTGCATTTGAAAATATTTTTTTTTCCTATACTATGACGGACATTTTGAAAGGAAGCTTTATTTTAAAGTGAATGTATGAGCGATAAAAGCGAAATCAATATCACAGGTCATTTGTCACCATCGTTATGATATCAGTGTACCGTTCTATGTTTTAGGATACAATTTTAATGTTAAGTGTTCTACACAATTTTAATCACAATACTGTAAATGTATCCTGAAAGAAAATGCATTTTATTATTAAAAAACAAAGAGAGTGAGAGGCAAAAGAAAGAAAATACTTTTCATTTGCTTTTAATTTGCTTTCACGTAAAATATGAACATAGTACATCTTTTAAACTATGAAGCTGACATGATTTTCACTGAAATCTCATTAATTTCTCATATGTCTAGCGAAGAAAAATATAGTTTTCCAGATAAGTTATCCATCTCTTCAAGCGTGAAAAAAAAATAGATCCAAAAATATTAAATTTAAAAAAAATCATCCAGAATGCAGGATATTTTTCGCTACGAGTAGATTAAATTTGTTTATTTTGTGTATGTATAAGATTGTTTGAAAGCGCTTAAAAAAAGATGCAGGCGTAAACGCTGTAGAAAATTACACAAGTTTTAATGAGAAAAAGAGGAAAATTACTTCTGAATTTTTATGATTCTCGAATAAAAAATATTTTTTCAATATAAGGTTGGTGCCCCTGTTATGGACATGTTCCTGATGTGGCCATCCCCTTATTATATTTCAGCTTGCTAAAACATTTGGTGGATGACATCGGCATATCGTGAGAGAGTTTTCTAGTGCATCATGGGATCACAAACCATTTTGCTAGGTTGTAGAATTTGACGCCAATTTGCCATTTTCTGCTTTTGGTGTGATCTTGTTGCAAAATGAGAAAGAACCGTCAGATGGCGCTTAGAGAGTAAAACATTAATGACTGACTGACTGTTGTTTCTCTTTACGTATTCGTTCTGTGATTGTGATCGTCATTTTCCCAAGTGTGTCTCTCGAATAAATAATCCTTATTAGCTAAAGATGTTTCTACATGAATAGAAGCCACGTAGACAAGAACCAGAAAATTAGTTGAGACCAAACCTTTTATTAACGTTTTATTGCTCTTTATCATTTAAGAAAGTGCGAAACTGTTTTAGATCTAATCTTGTTTTTATCTGTTAAGTCTCCTTTTTTATGCATATTTTTAAAAGAATTTTCTTATGAATACCATCATACTATGTTCAGTTTTTAAGGCTCTATCAATTAGTGCTGTCGTTGATGGTGTATATTTTACGAGTTGTTCAAAATCAAACGATTTTTATGAAAGCTGACCTACTCCTGAAACACCATAAAAGTGCACAATGCAAGCATAAGATAAATATATTTTTATGTTCCAATTGCGATAAGTAATTTTGTTTTAACAAATTTGTTAATCATTAAAAGGATTTCACATTTTTTCTAAATAAAAACTTAAGTTGTTATGTCAATTTTGTTATCAACTTCATTTTTGATGAAAATTTTTATTTCAAATCCACCTTCGAATTACAAAAAGAATTACTTAGTATCATGATTATTTATTTTACACAAAAATCTTTTAATTTAGCAGAACAGCATTTTTAAATTGAAGAAAATAACGATTTGTGAAACATGGAACAATGGTGGACAAAACATGTGCACATGTTTCTGATATGACCACTTGGTAGATTTTTGGAATTCCATTTTCTTGGACTAGTAAAACTGTAGTAAGATTTTCAGGGGCAATACAATGTTTTTACCAAAGTCCCCATTCACCTGAGAACATATAAAAAACAAAAACGGTTTTGATTTGTTCAAAATGGCTTCGTGAAAATTTTTAAACTTTAGCATGTTCATAACTGGAGCACCCACCTTATATATGTATATTCAAATTATCACCATACATACATTCCGAATATGTAATTAAATAAATTAAACAAAATAAAAATATTTTAGCAAAACAATAAAAATTATATATTTTATATGACTAGAGAGGATTTGCTAGTGGGAAAAAAACAACCACAGTATTATTTTTAAATACTACTAAGGGTTAAAAAGTCTCAAACTTTGGATCAGTTTCAATTAGTATAAATGTTTTAAAGGCAATTTTTTACAGTGTTTTACATTAGGCTTTAAAATAACAAATAATAGTGTGTTATTATTAGTTCAAATGATAAGTATTTGAATCCTTATAATAATTATTAATTTATTACAATGATCAATAATAACTATTTGGTCGCTGCAAGGTAAGAAGTGCTGTTTAAATTTATTTCCTATATTAGAGATACCTTGTAAACTTCTTGAGTAAAACATCGATTTTGTGCAGTAGTTTTTAGACATTTTATGTAGAAATTCTAAATATCAGTCTCCTTTTCCCTGTAAAATGTGAACAATGTGTACATATTTTTTTTAATTAATACGCTGCGACGATTTGGACTGAAATGTTCCGTGAGCAACAATATTATTGCTAAATTATTTCTGTCAACAAGCAAGGAAAAATAAATACATCCTAAACTATACTAAATTTGTGAAAAATTCATCTAAAACGCAGGCGATTTTTTGCCGAAAATAAAGGAGATTAAATTTATTTATTTTACTTATGTAATTAGACATTGTTGAAAGCAATTTCAAAATAAAAGTTAAAGAAACAAACTTTCAAATTCGAAAAAAAAAAAAAAAAAAAACTTTTCAAAATACCGATTTTTTATTTTTAGTACAATAATAATATTTATGACTACAACTTCTTACGGCAAGAAAAAGTCAATTACGATCATTTTTAGAAACGTTATGCGCATTTTTTTGCTGCCGCAGGCAACTGTTGCTTCAGACAGGTTCCTTTGCATAGCTTCCAACTTTTACGCTTTCTTCTGACAGCTAAAATTTAATAGTAATTGTTGCCTTTATTGCTCGCCAAAATATGCGATCAAATAAGACAAAAAATTCCACGAAATTTTAATGGTAAAAGAAGAAAAAAATGGTGACTATGCCATTTACAGGACTGTGTGATTTATCTCCTCCCTCCCCACCCCTTGCAAAGGGTTATTTTTTCAAATTAAATATTTTTTTTATCAGGAAAATTTATTCGTTATTTACGGAATATATTATTATTAAAAAATATACAAAATGCTCACCAAAATTTTATTTTAGTAATACAACTACATACTACACTTATAAAGTTGGTCAATTTTTACTACTTTTCTACCAACAAAGCATTTATGTAGGAAATATTTTTTCCTGTATGCAAATTTTACCCCTAAAAACACCAACTATCAGGTTTTGTGAGAAGTTTATTATATCATTAGAAATAACTTTAGATGCTGAATCATTACAGAAAATAACGTTACAGGAATTTTATAATTTCTAATTTCAGGTTATTTCATTAAATTTCATTTTATTATAATTTATAATATACATATCGTTTTGAAATACTACCAACAAAACTTTTGTGTTTGCATATAATAAAACCTATTTTGGAGTAATATTGGTGAGTATATCTTGCATAGCAAAATTTTGATATTTCAAGTATTACAGAAAGTTTATTAGATGACCTATAAACGATCTATATTTATCACAAACACATAAAAATCTAGGAAATGAGTCATAAATATTATTAAATCATTTATTCATAGTTAAAATATTTTTTAAAAGTTATAGAGCATTTATAAGTCATTTATTCATTAAAACCTGTTTTTTGCAGATTGAAGCATTTCATCGCTTTCGTGATTTTAAAATTTTCTTTGCGCATGTCATTTTTTCCAATATTATTGCTTTTTTGTTCACAAATGTTACCTTTATATGTATAAATATAAGTGACTAAAGTAATATATTTTAAAAGAAAATAAATTAAAAAATGTAAAAGAAAAAAAAATCTTGATAGTTTTTAAAGTAAAAGCTGTACAATCCAAATTAATTTAATTTTTGAAAACTTTTTAATAAAAGAAACAAAGAATTTTCATTAACTTTCATATGTATGTATAAAATGATTATTGTGGAAAATTTCTGAAGCTGTATGTAAAAATGGAATGCACATGGAGCATTTTAAATATGCTAATTATTCGGATTTCAAAATGTTAAATTTTGATTATCCCAAGACATCCCCCATTAAAGATATTTTAACCAAAATCTGCGTACTAATATCTAATAACAATATAAACATTTGTTTTAATTTAAAAAAAAAACAAAAAAAAAGAACAATCACTGGTAATTAAAAGAGTTGATTTTGATTGGTCCACTATACCCTCAATATGGTCCCACTCCGAGAACCACGTGTTCGTATTACACGAACGGATCCAAACAGGAGAGCAACACCGTAGGGTGTGCGTTTCTTGCTGTGTCAGAAAACCAGACAGTAGCGGAGAGCCAGTTCTGTCTCACAGATGGCGCGGAAGTCCTTCCAGCCAAGATCATTGCGATCAAGGAAGCAATCACCCATGCCCATGGAAGAGGTCTTGGTCAACTCGATGCCTTCTCTGACTCGAGATTGGCGCTCCTAGCGCTTCACGGTCTTATATCACAAAACAGGACCATAGCCGAGATCAAAGACTTGATAAAACTAACAGACGTCGAGGTTCATATGCACTGGATTCGGGCTCATGTGGGGCACATCTACAATGAAAGGGTGGATGCACTGACTAAGGGAGGCCACAATACGGCAATTTGTCGATGTGGAGGTCCGCGCCTTGTCTAAATGGCAAGAGAGATGGAGCTATTCAGAGACCGAACGAATAACATATGAATCCTTCCCGCATGTCGGCACTCGTCGACTGCAGGGCGGCTTCTACATTAATCAGATATTTACGGGACACGGCACCAACGGCGACCACCAGGCTCGCTTTTTTCATCATGATTCCACATGCCTCTGTGTAGTCGGGGAGTGCACAATCAATCATGTGCTGTTTAGGTGCACACTCTGGAGGTCAACGCGAGAAAAGTTCTTTCCTCGTGACTTCCAGACGCGCTCACCACGCGATCTATGTCTGGATAGCTATGCCAGAAAGGGGGTTCGGCTGATTATTCACCGACTCCTCCTGCGAACATTGGATCGCACCTTGGGTCGCCAAAGAGCTAGACGCAATCACCTAGCTCTTCGCGGTCAAGCGCAATCAAAACTGCCCGCGGCCCCTGCAGCGGTAATGATGCATTAAGTTCTCAGGCTTGAGACTCGTCTCGTAAGCCGGAACTTTGTTTGTAATAATGTTCTAGTCACGTTGTTTTGTGCATGTTTTGATATATATGCTGTTATTGTTATGCATGTTGTTTTTCAAAGTTTATGCTTTGTTTTGCATGCCCATGCACCTGTCTTGTTCCTCGCAGGAGTTGAACGGCTACAGGCAAATTGCCGGAAGCAAAGCCAATGAGGGACATGTTCAGGCCACTGTGTGCGTTGATGTTTGAAGTTAAGTTTTCTGTTTGCTTTAACCCAATTCCCTTTTAGATATCCATTACAAGAGGGAACCGTGGTTACCTTTGTAGGTCTCCACATTCCTCGAGTTCTGATAAAGCAAGTGTGGGTCGGGAAAACGTAATGTAAGGCCTAGGACCTGACTTTTTTCTGGGTGTTCATCTCCGACGTTGTTGGGGGACTACGACCCGTCCCCAAGTGTTTACGAGGTGGTCTCCTCTAATAATGGGATCCATCGCGTATCGCAACGACCTATGTCGTCAATACATGGGTTTAATCGCGGTGACCCGACAGATTGCAGTGCATACGGGAGGCAGATCCTCGTCTTGCGCATTATATGTCCCTCATGACACGGGTGCGACGGTTGAGACGCTGACGGGCGCCCCTCAGGCTTCGTCCGGCGAATAAGTGATTTATACGTAAATTGTCTACTTTACTTCTTTTTTTACTTTTTTCTAATAAAAAAAATGTAAAGAACACTATTCCTTTGCAAATGACTATCACTATGTGCATTCCTAACGTATAATTAAGTGAATGCAACAAAACGAAAATATTTTAGCAATAAAATGAATAATGTACAGACTCATTGAATGGAGAAGATTTGACAACGAATAATATAAATTCTACTGCATTATTAATATTTTTTTCTAATAGTATTGTACAAAAAAAGTCTACACCAATTTTATTTAGTAAAAATGTTTTAATGACAACTTTTGTACAGTCTTTAATACGTTATATCCTAAAATAAATGAATTTGTTAAGTGTTTGTACAAGTAATAACATACTTTAGAAATATTTCTTTATATTTGCATTGAATTAACATTTAAATTCACTTCCGACACAGTAATCTTGCAATCTTCTTGAGTAATACACCAATTTTGAACATTTGATTTCAAACATTTTCGGTAAAACTCCCATTTTCTTTTTTTGTTCGTGAAATATGAACAAAGTACGTCTTTTAAACTAGAAAGTTGACGAGAGTTTGGTTAAAATCTCATTCATTT
Organism: Maratus michaelseni; assembly: GCA_963931845.1. Lineage (NCBI taxonomy): Eukaryota > Metazoa > Arthropoda > Arachnida > Araneae > Salticidae > Maratus > Maratus michaelseni. Next base: position 333,888,297 of record OZ007590.1, on the reverse strand, counting down.
CTCATATGTTTTACAGAGAAAAATATGATTTTACAGGTAAATTATTTCTCTCTTCAAGTGAGGAAAAATAAATAGATCTAAAAATATAAAATTTGAGAAAAATCCTTCAAGATGCAGGATATTTTTTTTTATATAAAAGAGAGAAATTTTCATTTTTTTTTTATTTTAAGTGTGTATTTTGACATTGTTGAAAGGGATTATAAAATAAATGATAATATGCATAATGGTAAAACACGATGTACGCAAAATGCTTCAGAAAGATACGAACATATTTAAAGATGTAATGATGAAAATTACTTCTGTAATGTTATGGTTTTCGAATAAAAAATATTAAGAAAAAAAGTTAATTACTATACAATATTTTTGAGAATAACTATCCCTCAATGCATTCCAATTGTATTATAGTTAACTAAATGTAAAAAAAATATTTTAGATATACAATAAAAATTTATATCCTCATAATAAATGAAGATTTATTTGATAACGGAAAAACTAAATTCTACCACATTATTATAGTTATTTTTTATCGTTTTATGCAAAAAGTGTCTGAAAGTGTAAACGAGTTCCATTTATTAAAAATGTCTTAAAGAAAAAACTTGTGCAATGTTCGGGGTGCGTTCAATTTTACCATAATTTTTGAAATTAGAATTTTTCGCCTTATTTAATCGCAGAAAAAATAGCAAATTCCGCGATCAATCGCAGAAAAATTTTAAATGTGAAAAAAATTATTAGGCATAGATTTCTAAACAGAAATAGTGGCGCTATAATCTTTTAAAATTTGAAAGAATGTACGTATCTTGACAATGTTAAACACGTCAGAATTTAAAATAAATTATTTGAACAAATAATAACACTCTTTAGAAATATAATATCAATATGTTTGCGTTAAGTTAATATGTAAATCAACTTCCTGAATTTCAGCAATCTTGTTAAGTAAGTAATCACCGAATTTGAGAATTAGTTTTCTAAAATTTTCACCAAGAAAACATTTTTTCTTTCTCCATAAAATATGAACAAAATACATCTTTTAATCTAGGAAGCTGACGAAATTTTGATCGTAATCTCATTAATTTCTCGTATGTCTCGTGAAGGAAAATATGCTTTTCCAGATAAATTATTTCTTTCTTTAAGCGAGGGAAAATAATCAGATGCAAAAATATTAAATTTGTGAAAAAAAATCATCTAAGTAAGACGCAGGTGATTTTCCGCTACAAATATACTATGTTAAATTTATTTATTTAAATATGTATTTTGTCATTGTTGATAGTGATTATATTATATGAAAGATAATAAGCATAAAAGGAAAAAAAAAGATGTATATTAAATGCTCAAAAAAATTTACAAAAATAATAGTGATGATAAGAGATAATGATGAAGGTATTTTTGCGAGAGAATTTTTTAATTCCAAGAGTCGTGAATAGGATCTCTCTCGGTTCACATGCGATTGCTCTAAAAACTGAGCTACCCTAGACCACTCTCGCCGACAGGATTCAGTTAAACAACCTGTTGCCTGCATAACTAGGTTCTTGCATCTAGTCGGTAATATCACACAGTTCTACCAGATGAAACTCCATTACCTATGGTTATGTCATTATGAAATTAGTTTTATTAATTATTAGTTTATTATTAGTCTTTATCGAATAAGTTTTTATTAAACTAATTTCTGAATTTTAATTTAATCAGTATAATTGAGATAAAAACTAATTCCAGTAATAAAGATTCCTTCTGCAGTTTTATGATTTTTTAATACAATTATTTTAAAGAAAAGGTTTACAATCTTTAAATATTTTTAGCTACAAAAAATTATCACATGTAAAACAGACAACTTTATGATTTTTTTCTAACTAATATATAACAATAGGTATTGCTTTATATAATAGATATGAAACGTTTACAATTTATTGAAAGTTTGAAGCATGTAAATATTTTTGCCAAAGAAAATACGATTCATCATAATTAGCAATAACAAAATGTTTGTGTGCCGGCCGGGGACACACAACAGAAATGAGAAAATTAATTAAAAAAATTTGAGACTGTGCAGTACTTTAGAAAAATTGGAAAAATTGCTATAACTTCAGTAATTAATAAAAAGAAAAAAAACCAAAAGTACCATTTTAACCCTTTATCTACCGAATTATGAATCAACAAATTGTTCAATCTCAATAATTATCTTCCTTGATGTCTGAAGTTATATTAGACAAGTTATATTATAATAATATGAAATTTAGATAAGGTTTTTCATTAAAACTGATTTAATAATGCGGTAGTAATAGTTCTTTTCGTGAAATATTTACAAGAATAATTAGATTTATTAACAGAGAATGCTGCTAAGGAAATATCGCAATTCTTTATCGGAACAATGTAAATAAATTTATTGTGATCCTACCATTAAATAGAAAGGTTTTTATAGTTGCAAAATTTTCATATAACACGTTTTAAAAAGAGAAGATCTACACTTATGTAAAAGGTTGAGAAAAATACCACTTTATAAAATATTTAGCTTTCACTGTATTGCTGTGCTTTCTAAATGTGATCCAGAAAAGTATTTTGTATAAAAACAAAACCTTATTATCATTATTAGATAGATTAAACAAATTTTATACGAAGTTTTCTCTGGTGGTACTTAAAAGTACCGTCAGTAGATAAAGGGTTAATTCGTATAATGTTCTTTATAATGGTATGTTCTTTATTTTTTTATACGATTCATCTACATAGTAAAACTGAAACTAACTTTACACAGAACAATAGTAAGACTGTAGTTTTAACTCAGATGTATTTTCTTATGCCACAAAACGTGTCAAAACAAAATTCATATTAATACTGAGTGATATGTTAGTGAGATATAAATTATTCAATAACAAATGAATCAATGTTACAGATAAACGCATATTACTTAGACAATACTCAAACTATAATTTATATACTTCGTTACTTTTCGTTTTCTGTGATAGTTTCTAAAAGACAAAATATAACGCAAATGCATGCTTTAGATAAATGTGTTTCTGAAATATTAATTTCTAATTAAAAATGCTATTAATAAAATTGTTGGATAAAACATGTACATTTTAGATGTAATCTTTTGTAAAAAGAAAATTAAAATGGTAATAACGATTTTTGTAAATTTAAGAAATCGCATCTAATGAAGACAACAGAATTTTAAATTGTCATTGTACAAAATTACGATAGAAACTACTGTCCAGAAATACATTTATCATTGAAATATTATTATTTCGTAGCGCGAAAGTTTTGAAATTCGCATGCTACAGATTTCCCTGACTAACACAATTTTGTTCATATATAATAAACTGAGAAACCTTCTTTCAAAAACTAAAAATTTTGACCCAATAATTATTTTCTTATTTTCTTCTAAGCTGTTCATGTAAATTAGGTGTATTTCTAAGCAACAGGTGTCTTTGTTTTACTAAACATTTTCGTATATTAAATATTCCACTTTGTAGAACATCATTAAGAAAAATGCTAATGCCCTTACTAAAACTACGAAGAAGACCTCAGTGTAACGGAGAAAATTAATGGTTTGTAAAGAGTCTTTCATAATTTTCGAGGCGTAACATTAAACGTATAATGAAGGAATATCGGTAGAGTTTGGAACTTTAATAATTCGCTGTTTTCTATTTCTATCACAAGAGGAAGATGAAACACTTTTAGTTTGTGAAAGATTAAGAATCTTTTAAAGATAGTAATGTACTTGAATTTAAAAAATGTAAACTCTGAAAGAAAAATACGCCAAATGTTAAAATGCTCAAGATTTGAAAGTAGTAATTTAAATGTCTCAGAATATTAATTAAAGAGTAGGAGAGTACTGCATATTATACTGGATCTTGCAAAAAGGGCACAATTTTATTTTCGAAATTAGACAACTAAAAAATGGTTTGTCAAAAAAGATCAATTTAAAATGAATTGTAACGTATATTTGGTAATACAGAAAATCGTTCATACTTTATGGAAACGATTTTCATAATTATTTTCTGAACATATATGCCATAATATTTGCAACAATTTTACTCTACTGTAAGGTCCTGACTCTTGTTTTTAACTCTCGATCAAAATTTCCATCATAGTCGATTTTTATTTTAGTACAAACACATCATTTTTCTCCCACACCTCTTGGAAAACTTTCCAAAGTCTTCCAATGTGTTGTGGATAGCGCTTTCTAACGCAAGCTTTAACAAACACATAGGCGGTGATAAAAAAAGAAAATATCTTAACACTGGATGAAACATGGCTTTATTTAAGTGAGTGCATCAAAAGAAGAACACATTTTAATCAATTAATGGAAAAAAGGAAAGAAATGGAAGAAAGAATGTAAAGAAAAATTTCCAAAAAAATTCTTGATTGCTGCGGGATTTTGTTGTCAAATTCAGTTAAGGGTACAAAATGCAGTAAAGCTAAGGTGATTTCACTTTATTTTCAGTAAAATATTTTAGAACCGATTTTTGAAGAAGAAATTCCAACTTTATATGAAAAAGACATTAATTGAGCTTCATATGAACAAGTCTCCCAGCCGCTCTTCCATAACTCAACTGCCGCATATTTAGCAAAGAAAGAATCCGAAACGGAAATAAATTGTGTATCAATTGAAGAAATGCATGTAAAATCAACTGACGCACCCCCCTCTCTTCATCAATGACCTTTTTCTACATTTGGATTGTTTAAAAGAATTCACGAACATTGAAAAGACTTTGGAAAGTTTTTACAAGAAGTATCGGGAAAAATTGAAATGAGTGTAACAAAGGAAGTTCCATTATCATAGAAATTTCGAGCCAGAGCTATAGCCAAAAGCCAAGGCTATCCAACAAAGTCAAATTGTTGCAAAGAATATGTCATTTATCCGTAGAAATGAACTTTCAAAATCGTTTCCATAATATGCGAACGTTCTTCTGTATATGTATACAGGATGAACCAAAATTAATTTCGCAATTCCGTAACTGAAAAATGTGTGAAATAATAATTGTAATGCACAAGTTTAATGGCAGTTTACTGATATCCTGTAATAAGTTTGTAAATGTACTTCGTACGTAAGTGCTGAAATTTCACTTTAGATTAAATGAGGATTTGGAAATTATTACCATGGCCACCAGGGTCAGCAGTACTATCACCACTGAGTTCAGCGTATGAGGTTATAAAAGAACAAGTTTACAGACCGATGCTTCGTAGATCCACTCTTGAATAAAAATCACGTATCAGCACTACACATACTTTGATCAACGTGAACATAACATAAGAAAAGAACTGTTTTATAAAAGGGATGTTCGCAGAGTAATGAAGCGCAGTCGCATCGAACATTTCGTAAAAGGTAAAACGCTTTTGAATTTCTTTATCTTATAATCATTTGTACCAGGGCTACACCAGGCTGGCTCATACATTATCATGACGTCAGAAATGGTGGCTGGCCGTACAAAGTGACGCACCCACCGTTTTGTGCCAATCGCGGTTTGCCTTTTGTTTTGTCATTTCGCTTTATAGCCTTGGCTATATAGCTGTATGTAATAAACAATACTTTTTGCCCAACTAATATGTGTCCATCCTTTATATGTATAGTGTGTTAAAAAAATATATATATACAAAATTTATTCGCTAATAATTGGCATGTTTTTTTTTCCTTTTTCATTTACCTAACTAGAAATAATGGCTAAAACCAGAATAAGCTTTGGACGCAGGAAATTTAACCTAAAATGTTACTGAAAATTCAGAGAGTTTACTTGCAGAAACAACTTAAAAGAGAGATTGAAAACAGATTCCCCTAGGCGACTTACAATCGCTAAAATCAGAGATACGTTTGAGGCAGATTGAACTGTTCTAAATGTTCACAAGCAACGTTTACGAAGACCACGTCTATCTACAAACATCGAAAATAAAGGGAGTCTGGTAGATCTGTGCAGCAAGTGGCTGTCGTGGTAGGACTTTCAAAATCCAAAACATTTTAAGGAAGTAATTAGAAAAGTACTTTCTAAAAGAGCGAGGGCTTCAATGTTGCCTCTAATTTCGAACGTCACCATGTTAAACTTATTGCTTCAAAAGAATTGCTCGAAAACCAAGCAACTTTTATTGTCGGAGCAACTGTGTCGCATGTGGTTCTTCTTAGTTTTAGAATCTCCCGGAACAGCCAATGAAATTCCTTGGAAAACTCACGAGGGAAAAGCCTTTCCTTGAACATCCAATGACATGCTTGGGAAACAGACGAGTGGCTCCAATTTTTGTATCTTCAAATTATTACGTACAATAGCTCTGCAAGATTTGTCCAAATTCTCAATGAAGATGGTCCAAACCGTTATAATTCGTAAAGTTATAATCATTTTAAATTGTGTAAGTATTTTTTGAAACACACTGTATATATATCGCCGAGAGATGAGGAAATGATGGCAAATGATGATAATTTATTACCATTTTATGAGGAAATATATCTTCTTTAAACCCTTCCTGAAGAGCGTCTTTTACAGCATTTTCAATATTTAGTTCACGATGTTTCAAAATAGAAATTTTTGCCTAATTTAATCGAAGAAATGTTTGGATTTAATAAGGCAAAACGTTTCAATTAAAAATTACTTTTGGGAAGAATCAAGGATTTATGTCACACTTGTTTGTGTCACTTATACCCGACATAAGTCGCAAATGTGTGAAATCTATATAAATAAAACTAGTTTATTCCTTTATACCTCTATGGCACTTTAAAGTACAAATAACAAAAATTTATATATAAAATTCATTTAAAACATCGATTGCCAGAAATATAATTTAGCTATAGATACTTTACTTTATCACGTTCCGAAAGCAATTTTCGTTCAACAAAGCAAAAATATTTTTAAATGCAAAATTTTTTTTTGTCAAATTATAACCGTTTAGTTTTCTTCATATTGCAAGACCTGGAGCGTAACGTTTCAGTTCTGCAAAATCTCTATTTTCATATTGAAAAGTTATTATATTTGTACATTTTCTAATTCTATAAAATACCAATAACAACATATTTTATAGTAATCATCTGCGTAGAGTTGTAAATATTCTACGTAAACCACATAAATATCGATTTGTTTTATTAATTTTAATATACGAAATCGTTCTAAAATTTATTTAATAAAGTCTGAAATTTTTATTTATTTTTAAAAATTCAGTAAAATAACTTTAGGAGGTGAATTTTTCATTTATTCGTAATTTGGGATATAAAGGTTAAAAGGTTGTTCCTATAATGATAAAAGAACAAAAAAATCATGCATCAGGCATACATTATGAAACACTGTCCAACACATTCAGAATAGTATAATGAAACTTCGCCGTATAATATATTGAAAGATGAGTGAGGTGAAAGGTGTTAATCAGGGGCGTGCCTAGCGGGGGGGGAGGGGGGTTGTTGGGGGTGTAACACCCCCCTCCCACACTTATTTATAAAAGTTGGTAAAATTTAGAATAGTCGGTAAGTCGGAAAGTTAAGTACACTTCCTGCAAAAAAGTCCCCTCCCCCATCGACAGTTTCATTTCAATTCTCTGTTGTCCGTTTTTAAAGGTGAAAAGAAAGAGCTTCTCACACAGAATGGAAGATTGTGTTTGATTCTGTGTGCGAGGGACGGGGTGTTAGAGAGCGGGGATGATGTCCAGTGCTAAGATAGAGGGAGAGAATAGCTTTTCTGAGAATTTGAAACTTTGGTGAATGGAAGGGGAAGGGATTGCAATCTCTATTGTGAGTTTCCCCATCTAGCATCTGTAATTTCTCCCTTCTGCTATAGACTGATTCTTAGAATTTGGTAACCTGACATAGTAAGTAAATATTTCAGTGCAGCTAAATCATTTTCTAGACTATTTCTTACTATAGAATCTATAGTATTGACTAGCGTCTCGATATAGCTCTGCTCCCTATGGAGATGTTTCGCTACGCCTCTTTGCTCTAGATTTGGGCTAGTTATTTGAGTTTGCTGCATTTAAAAGATGAAGCTTCGGACACAGAAGAAGAGTGCTTTACAAAAATTTGTTTTTGTCGCATGATGGCGGATAATTCAGCGAAAATTGTATGCACACATTGTGATCACGTATTTACAGAAAAAAAGAAATTTATATCGGCACATAAGAGAATTTCATCCGAATGAAAACATCGACCTCCAGAAAGGAAAACGGATTCAATGTTCAATATGTAGATATTTCTACATCTGTATTATAGCATAGTCATATTCAAACAGATCGTCCAGATGTAAAATTATATTTTGAAAAGACTCCTGTATACCCCCGCTCCTCAAAAAAAAAGGTTTTTTTTTTACTTCCAATTTTCATAGACACATGAATTTTGTAGACAGGTACATCTTGAATGATAATCATGCTTAAAGTACTCCTTTATTAAAAACTTCAAGAGATGATGGCCTAACCCCCCCCCTCCTCCTCTGACAAAAAAAATAACATTTTTGATTGTGTGCCTTCAAATAATCATAGACACTTGAAAATTTGTATGCAGGTAAATCGTTAATACTACACATGCTATGACAGTTTGAAGGTTGACAACAAGTGTTACTTTTTTTTGTCAGCGGGTGGGTGGGATCAAGTATAGCTCTACCGAGGACATTTCTAAACTATGTCAATTATTTCCTGATGATATTAAAGATGTAGATAACTTGGAATGTGAAATTATCTCCTCAGAAATGGCTAGTTCTGAAACGGATACAATTGGCGCAGCAGCGCAAAAACTTGTGGGGAAGGCTCATTTATATCCTAACCTTTCTTTGGCCTACAAGTTGGCCTTAAATAATTAAAGATTCCAGTAACTGTGGCAAGTAATGAAATAAGTTTCAGCAGGTTAAAGTTAGTCAAAAATTATTTGCATACCACCATGTCGGAAGAGCGACTGGACGAACTGATGCTACTAACCTGTGAAACAGACATAACTGATATGTTGGATTTAGACAGTGTAGCTGGAAAATGGGCTATTCTGAAGGATAGGCGGTGGTAATTTAAAAATGTAGAGAAGGATAATTTTTAGTCTCTTATACTAATATATATCTTACTTTTAAAAAGCAAGATTTGTCCTTTTTATGTATATTAAAATGTATACACTTACATTATACAACAGCATGCGATTTTATTTATAGAAACATAAATTCCAAAGTACTTCAACGTTTTTAATTTGTTACTTTTGAGAACTAGTTAATGTACGGTATATCCATATACATTTCCTTTTAAATCGTAAGCAGGATCCTAATTAATAACAGGATTCTCCACTCTACTTATGTAGTAAAAGAATAAACATTTTTTTACACATACTGAATAACAGCATTTAATTTTGACTGTAGCAACAGACTGTGGTTAGGCAGAATGCAGTTGAGCACTTAGGAATTTTAGTGATTTTTTTTTAAATTCACAGTATTGTAGAACAGTTGACTCCGCCACTGAAAGGGGGGGGGGAACTATCACAAAGCCTTTCTTACCCCTGATCCCGTACTCGGCCAAATTCAGTTCACACCCCCTCACTAAAACACCCTTCGGCACGTACCTGGTGTGAATATCTAAGTAAACAAATGTAAAAATGCATTGCATATTTGAAAACCCAATTTCAGCAATCACCTAAATAGTTAGAAAAGTATTCGATTTTTTTGTGAAACCTGTATATGGTCTTCAGATTTGTATATATACTACATAATATGCTAAAATGTCGTTCAGTTGGAACACGCATAAAACAGTTTAAAATTTCCCTTCAGCAATTTCCGTCAATAAGCGAAAATGTGCTCGAATTATTTTGTGCAATCCTGTATATATGATACATAGAATTTATACGCACCATATAATATGTAAACAATTAATTATATTTTAAAACGCATTAGTTACATTCCAGCAGTTACTGTTCATAGACATTACTGTAACCAAATTATTTTGTGTGTCCCTGTAAATGAACGATAAAGAATAGATGCCAACATCTCTTTATTATTCCGGAGTCAGATGCAAGACAAACAGGTTTGAAACCGGAAAGTGTATATAAGGAAACATGTCTTCTTTCTATGAAGTACTTACTAGATTTCATTTTAAATTTTTTTATTCAATAAAATTTCCTGTAGAAAACATGTTTACCTTGGAGGAGACTCCGGAATAATTAAGAGATGTTGGCATCTATGAATAAAGTCTATATACACCCTATTCTACACTGTTAACAATTTGCAGCAAACTGTCCAGTCATTTGACCGGTTTTAGATAAAACGGTTACATAACCGTAATTTAACTGTATTCTGACCATATTATCGCTCATTTTATGGTGACTTTATCATTCGCCATATTATGGTCAGAACAGAGTTAAATTACGGCTATGTAACCGTTTTCTATTAAACAATCGAATGACTGGACAATTTGGTGTAAATTTCAAGTAGTGTACAGTAAGAATATTGTAACTCACTTCAGTCATGTATATCAATTTCAATATGTTTGAAATACTGTAACATAATTAAAATACACTGCAAATGATTCTTTCCTCATAGACCATGCTGTAACGGAATTAGGTTCTGTATAGCTGTAAATGGACAATAAATGCTACATACTTCATTTTCAATAGCGAACATGCCATAATTAACCTTAATAACATAAATGAATTACATGGTAATCTGAGTACATTTAAGCGAGTTATAGCACCGACACATAGACAAATGGCCAGATAAATCAAAGTCATGAATACTTTTCAACTATGTTGGAAAGTGTTAAAAAGGTTTTTTTTTTTTTTTTTTTTTTTTTTTTATAACGCATAAATATGACACAGAATAATGTAATCGGAAATGAATTTAAATATAAATATTTTTTTATGTTTAGATAAAAAGTTTGAATGTATTAAATGTTTAATACCTTAGGTAATTTCGGGGGGAAATAACTAAAATTGAATAAGCTATTGTAAAAATTAAATTTAAGTGATTATGTACTATTAATTATTTACTATTTAATTTAATGTTCGGCAGGAAATATCATTATTCAATAAGAAAAAAAACCTAATTAATTCATTTAAAATGTCTAGCAAATAATTGCAATCGCTTCGACATTTATAATATTAATCGTTTTTCAATGATTTTACATTCTGTCAAAATATAATGGTGATTAATTCAAGCATAACTGTAAAAAGAGGATAAGTTGAAACTTTTTATACACATGCAAAATCCTTTAGAAATCGATTTAAAAAACATTAGCGACATTAAACATTATCATTAACTATTATTCAAAATGTTTTTGGAAATAAATTTTATAATTATAATTTCATACATAAAAGTTATGCAATTAAAGAAAATCATGTAAAATTTTTGAAATACGTAATAGTACTAACATAACATAAAATGCTTGACTGAAAAAAAATCATTGCTAACAAAATAAGGTAGGAAAATAATAAAAAATTATTCAACCACAGAAACTCAAAATTTTACAGTTATGCAATTCTTGAACTTTTTCATCGAATAGGTTGAAAGTGTTAAAGAAAGATAAAATTTGTAATAGAAGCTAAAAATATAAATATTGGATCATTTCCAACAAAATATTTGAATTTTTAAAGTCTATTTTTTTACAGAAACGTCCCTCTAGTCTTATTTTATTCATAAAATATTATAAGGGGTAAAATTATTAGATTATTGGCGTTTATACAAATAGTAATTTATCCGATTGAGTTAAAAAAAAGTTTAGCCGGCTGTCGTACCCAGAACTTCGGCTTTAATTGTCAGTTCTTTTCCAATTGAGTTATCTAGACAACACCTCAGCCAATATAGTTAGATAGCTCAATTGAAAGAGCATTGGCAATTAAAGCCAAAGCTCTGGGTTAACATTTTTTTTAAAAGTGAAGATTTTGCTAGACAAATTTCAATAGTACTGAAATTGGAAGAGACCTCGCTTTCTTGCGACACGTAATAAGACCAAAGCAAATGCTGGAAATTTCTGTTATCTGCACTCGAAGGGCATGAATTCGACACTTCACGATCGGCACTGTTTTCGAATGTGGTCATCAGTGCATACATATAATGGAATAACTGTGTTTTATAGTGTCACTCACTGTTATCACTTTTAAAACAAAGCAAGATAAGATTTTTTTTTTTCATATGTGAATTGCAATATCTTCGCTGTTATTTATGACAACGTGACTTGGTTTGAATTGGAATATCCTGTATCTTTGACAATTTATTAAGATTGTATGTTTGTGTTTTATTATTGACTTGTGTTTCTGATATCGCGTTAATTACTGAAAAAATTGTTCTGAATCACTCTGTATACATATATTTTAAATTGCGGGGAAAAAAGAGAAACAAAGAAAAAAATGCATATTTTAGCATTAAAAGTAATTTGTTTATAACTTTTGCAAGAAGTAGTTAGATCTAATTACTTATTTTTTTTTTCATATTTAAATAAAACTAATTTGTCAAATGTTAGTACAAATTTCATTTCACATGTTTGCGAAAATACTAACAGATGAAACTTAAAAATCCCTTAAATAAACTGTGAATATGCACAAACTTGTTTCAAAAAGATAGAAAATACAGTTTTTATTTGTTATTTCAAAACTGATCTCATTTATTACATTTAATACACTTTAAGAAATTTCTTCTCTATTTCTGAATTTCACGAAATTATTTTCGTTAATCAATGTTTCCTACATTACCTAAAGATTTAGAATTTTTTTTAAAGACTAAACGAATTGAGGCAACTAAATCTACAGCATCGTGCAACAAAGATAAAAAAATGTATAATAAAATCTTTATAGGAAAGAGGTCAGCCGTAGTTGGTAGGTGTATCCGTTGCCATAGTAACTCCTGATAAATTGTCTGAAACTTCAAAAAAATCTGCTCCGTTTTAAGCACCTCGATACACTAAGCTGATGTAAATAAAGTGGAAAAAATAAAGATAAAAGTTTTTGCTATTAGTAACATTTGGAAAACATCGCCTTGATTGTGTTTACCCTAAGTGCTCTGCGGGAAAGTATCTTAAACTAATTTCATTTGTTGGAATTTTTTTGTGTTAAGTAAGACCCACTAGATGCTTGAGATGTAGAAAGAAAAGAGTTTAATCTAACTCGCTGGTGTTTTTCCTCGCGAACCTAAGTCATTTTATTTATCTAGTTTCTGGGGAATTATCATTTTAAAAATAAAGTGAATTAGTTGCACGCTTGTTCTGGCAAGCAAGATGATAATTAAAAAAGTTTTCCTTATTAGTTTTGGACTTTATAAATTGTTTAAAAGTTTCTGGAAACTCTTTAGAAGTATTATCTTTCTTTAAAAACATAAACATTTTATTGAGAAATCATTTTGTAAAGATGAATATTTTAAATAAGGAGCTTTAAAATATTATAAATTACAAGATAGTGTTAAACACATATTTGTAAGAACAAAATATTTCTATGTTATAAACACTTGTAAGAAAATTTAAAACAATATTGAAAAAAACATTTTGAAATTAAATTTTGTAAGTCGCAGCTGTTTCTATTGGTTTTATCTAACTATTGAAAATCTTAAACTTTTTAGTATTTCAAATATAAAACTAAATATAGTTTAAGTGGTAATGTAAAAAATTTAAAAATAAGTAATAGTTTAGTAGCGTAAAAGTAAAAATAATAAAGTTCAATCTAAATATTAAAGAGATTAAAATTCTAGTGTGTCCAAATGTAGCTATAAATAAATCTCTGTAGTTTTAATCCTAATCACAGTTATCAATTTACTAAATTTAAAATAATAAACTGGCATTTATGAAAACCACATACGTATTGTTGCAAATGCAGTTTAACTTCACCTTTAATCAATGATTACACTTTCGCATTATCTTTTAATGAAATTATTCAATTCCTATGATTTTCAATTTCAATATAAAAATAGAGATGTAAAAGTTAAAAGTCATCATATGTTTGTTATTCTGAATTTATGTTATATTCACTGAAATATGCAATAGCTCTATGCTGTGTATTCTGATAATTAACAGTTTGTATAATGGGTGGGCTATTGTAGTCACGGAATATTGTTACCTTCCATGCGAGCCGTACAACTGATTATATCTTTACATTACAAAAAAAACGACTGCATACTCAGGATAAAATCATCATCCAGGACAATAAAAAAATCTTATATCCTGATCGAGAGGAATTTCCTAGAAATTCCACCATTACATGTTAAGTTGGAACCCATCAAAAAGTTGGTATTTAGCACAATGTAGAAATTTGTGCTATAGTCTGTTGGATAGATCAGTTGTACGTCCATGCGAGACTAACAACTGATTATAGCTTTACATTACATAAAAAACGACTGCATACCCAGGATAAAATCATCATCAGGACAATAAAAAAAATTAATATCCTTATGGAGATGAATTGCTCCAAAATTCCACCATTACATGTTAAGTTGGAATTCGTGAAAACGTTAGACTATAGCACAATGTTGAATTGAGACATTTTTCACCGGAAGGGATTTTTGTGGCTCCAGAGAGGATATCAAAGAGTTCTGGAAGGAGGGGAATTGCACTTTTTGTTCATTAATAAGCACAAAATCTCAAATCTCCTGGGGTGGAATATTCCCTCGTGTCACTCCACTGAATTCATCGCTGCAATGTGTAAATATTTCTAAATATGCGAGCGGTGATACAACAAACTCATGTCGGAAAGATAAGCTGGAGCGTATTATTATATTGCGAATAGAAATATATTAAAAGTGAGTCATTTCACAAATGAAAATACTTCAGAGATTATGGACTTGGCAGTCTTATGTGACAGTTGGTACTTCCTGATATCTTGCAATATGGTGATTGTTGCCGCCGAACAAATGAACCAATGCAGATTTTTTGGATTTCCTACGTAAGTCGTAATGCTTACGTTAACATCACATCGATGTTGATAATATCGGTAGTTCTTGGTGCATAGGTGTTTTAGCAAGTTATTTGGAATTTATTGAGCAAATTCCTGAGCACTGGAATTGCTCTATGGTGAAAACAAACATTAAGTGTAGGAGTGGAAATAGGTTTCGGGGGCCATACAAGTTTTTTTAATGAAAATTAGTTACAATTTAATGAGCTATAGAAATAATAATGATAAAACAAAAAATAAAATTTAAGAGAAGGAATTGTCATAGCTGAGTGCGAAACGCCTGAGCAAGTAAACATCAAAACTATTGAGTTAAAAAATATAAAGTCAAAGGAAAAAATGCAAAATATAGCAATTTTGAATTTAGAAAAACCGCAACGATGCGCTTAAGGTAGTTCTCTCTTCCTCCTTTGGTGGGAGAGGCCAAGCCGTCATCTCTACTGAGGATGGCAAGCGGACTTTTTTGCCAAAAGTACTGTTTATGTTGTACTGATAAGGATTTGAGGTATGCATGATCACAAACAGTTTTGGTGTTGACGTCAGTGGTCTGCCAGTCCCAACTTAATTTAGAGTCCTAGATATTTAAATTAATCCTAGATATTTGTAATTGGTGACCCAGAGTGTATCATCACCGTTTAGAGAGAGATTAATACCGAAAGAGATAGGTTTTTTGAAGAAAAATATGGCAGGCCTTTTTGTTGTGTTAACTTTGATTCGCTACTTTCTAATCCAGATATAAAAGAGTCTGAAGATAGTATTGGAGTTTCTCTGTCACCTGTTGTGGTTATCTGTTACTGTACATGATGGCCGTGTCATCCGCATATAATTCTAAGTGGATGCGGGAAATCTTAGGGATGTCGTTGACGCAAAAGTTGAAGAGCCAGGTGCTTAACAATCCGCCTTCAAGAACGCCAGCCTCGACATTGAGAGAAGAAGAGATACAAGTGTGAATTCTGACAGAAGAGGTTCTATTTTGAAGATAGTTCTAGAGGATGAGAATTATCTGGGGCAAGGGTGCATTGTTCATTACAAGCTTATAAATAAGAGCGTTATGCCAGACTCTGTCGAAAGCTTCGGAAATGTTTCAGAATGTGACCCCCGATCGTTTCTCGTTTGAGAAAGCCCTCGTGAACAAGTTCAGTCACTCGTCAAAGTTGATGTTGAGTCGAGAGTTTGCGCCTAAACTCATATTGCCCATTCGGAATAATTGTCGAATTGGCGGTTATGAACTCTTTCAGACGACTTGCATGGATGTATTCATAGACTTTCGACAGACAGGATAGAAGTAAAATGGGTCTGAAGCTGAAGGGAGCCTGTTAGTCC
Organism: Maratus michaelseni; assembly: GCA_963931845.1. Taxonomy (NCBI): domain Eukaryota; kingdom Metazoa; phylum Arthropoda; class Arachnida; order Araneae; family Salticidae; genus Maratus; species Maratus michaelseni. The sequence goes on along the minus strand of OZ007590.1, from coordinate 333,872,192 downwards.
GGCCTAGGTTTTGGGATTGGTGCTATCAACGCTGTCTTCAAGCAGTCAGACAACACGCGGAGGTTAAGCATAGTATTGGTAAGTTATTCGGAATTAAATTATTAATATTTTAAATTTTCGCGATATTTAGAGTTTTATGTCAGTATATTCAACATGTTAAAACTTCAATATTTATTCTTCTGGGGACTTGATTTTTTTTATGTACGATCGTTATGGTGTATTTCAGAATATGATTTTCAGTAATAGTTTGTTTAAAAAAAATAAAAATGTTAATAAAATAGTCATTTTTAATTTTCATACAGATTTGTTTGAAAATTTTTACATATGTCAAAGATATTTATTTTTTTTTCTGAAGCTAATTAACTTATTTAAACTATGGTCATTACTGCTATAGAGCACACTTTTGAAAAGTATGAACAAAGTTTGTTACAAAAAGTTCAAAATTGTAGGAAAAGTGCGGTTTTAAGTATTCCTTAATTATTATTATTTTTAAAATATTTTTTATTAATTTTTTTCTCAAGAACTGCATTTTTTCGTTATTTTCCCTTATACAACCATTTAATAATATGTCTAAGAATTATAATAAAATACACAAATAAAAAGAACACTAGAAGGGATACCGAGCCCCCTTAACCTTTTGAATCCTATAACAACGGAAATCATTCCAGCGCTGCGAGAACTGTAATAGTCATTTATAGCTGAAAGGCCTTTCCTTCTCCTTAAGTGGGTTGGTGTTCTGTCAAGGGGGTGGTCTCTTTCAGTGTTGGATGGAGTAAAGTGTTGGAATTTCTGGACAGTACAAAAAGAAAAACTTTTTTTTAGATTTTTTTTTATTAACTAGAGCAATGTTCAAAATGATAAACAGAGGGGCGCAACACCTGTCGAAATTTGAATAAAGGGAGAAAGCAGTAGGGTCTTTTCCACTACTGACCAAGCAAAAAAATGTGAAGGAAAACAGCGGGAATTTTGGGCTATTTTATTGGGATTCTAAGTCATTCAGTTTTTTTAAAGTTTGGGATTTAAAGAGTAAAAAAAACATCCCGCTGTGTAATGTGAAGTAGCTCCCGAAACCGAGTAACCAGCTGTTATTAAGTAATTTACTAGTATACTCTAGTGCGTACACATCTCTTTATTTGTTTTTTAGAAATAAATCTGACAAATCTATTAGGAAGAATTTTTCACATGTGTTTTTTAATACTTTCCAACTCCAACATACTTGAAAAGTGTTTATGAATTCGGTTTGCCGTCTGTCTTTCCGCGTTCATACCCGAGTAAATATACTCGGATTGAGATGTAATTTTATGTGTTTTTGAGGATTACTTTGGTATGTTCCGTATTAAAAATTAAGTGTGTAGCTTTTATAGTTCCTTTACAGGGACACTCGAAAGAAAGACTTTACATTATGGTCTAGGGAGGGGATCGTTTGCAATGTGTTTTAATTATATTTAACACATTGAAATAGATATAGATCACTTAGGTACGCTACAAGATGCTTGTTGTAGAATATTGTGTGCATTGCATTTAACGTTCATTTATAGGGACACACAAAATAATTCGGTTAAAAAACTGTCTATAAGCGATAATTGTTGGGGGTGTGTCTTAAGTTTTTGCGTGCATTTTAAAATTTAACTCATTTTTTTCCTATTTCTTGGTGTGTATCAATTCTATAGATCATATACAGGATTGCAGAAAAGATTCCATTTCTGTTAATTCACGGAAATTGCTTAAAGTAAATTTTCAACTGTGCTATGCGTTTCTTAATTGAACTAAATTTTAGCACTGCACTATAGTAGAAATCAGATACGAATATCATATGCAGGCCTTCACAAAAGAACTTAAATATTTTTCCAACTATGTATGGTAATTGCTGAAAATGGGTTTTAAAATGTGTTATACGTTTTTCAAATTGTTTACTTAAATATCATCTTTCATCCTATTAGACGAGGAAAATTTGTTACGATATTCCAAAAACGTTGGAAAGTGTTTCATAATCGATGCTTGACACATGAATCTTCTTCCTTGTTAAGAAATGCTTTCAAAATTTTTAGAGTATTTATTTGTTTTGACGTTTTACAAATTGAAATTCCAAAATTTGCTATTTCACTAAGTTATAAAAGTGCCTAATAGAGTATAACTACAATTTACTTATTCTTCAGTAATTTTCAAATATTATTTTACAAAAATTGTGTTATGTTATTTATTTCAATTATTTCTGTTCCATAAAACAGGATGTATATATATATATTGCAAAGCAGAAAAAACTTTACAGAAATATTATTTCTATATATAATTAATTTTTATCGATAGAGAATTTTATTTTAAAAAAAAACATTAGACGATGGAAAGTAGTAAAGCGAAAATTTTAATTATTTTCTCCCATTAGATTCTTTTATTTGTGCTTTAATTTTTAATGTGATGCATAATGAATTTAAAGTACTTTTTTGCTAATATATTTAATAAAACTTTTTTCATATATAAAGCTTCATTCAATTATCTTTTATTTGCATATAACAATTTTCTTGATTGTACGTTCTTCTCAAATTACTGCGAAAAATAAAAATGCCCAGAGAATTAATTTATTGCATATCTTTTAATTAACTTTTATAAGAAAATGCAAAGCTTTTGTTTCGATTTAAGTAATTAAAAAGTAGATTTAATTTATATTATTTGTTCTGTTCTTGTTATTATTTTTGGTGAAACATGTGTTAATACAGCATCATGTTGCATATTATGTACTTATGTTGCATCAGAGTTTTTTGTAAACATTACTCATAATTAGAGCAGATCTTGACAAAATAAATAATTTATATGAAATGTAATTGATTAAGTTATAGTACTAGGTTTTCAAACATACCTGTAGTATTCAATATTGTAACGCCTGTAGCACGTTGACACATTTAGTTGACACTACTTTATTATAGTACAATAGTAAATAATTATGCAATAATGACATAGTAGTATGTTTGAAGTTTCAAACTCGAATGTTCGATAAAAGTGTGGTGTAAAAAAACGGAGTTTTGTTGTCATTTCTCTATTAAAAAAAAAATGTTTGTGTAATTTTTATTTTAAATGCATGAGTAACCTTGCTGTTATAGAAATGTAGCCGAAATTAAAAAAAAATATATTTCATTTGGTTTTCAAAAATTGTTTGGAAGAAATATTTTACAATTAAAATTGTTCTTCTTTTAAAATAATAATAAGATTTACGTATGTAAAAGTAAGTACTGATGTTTTCAACAACTGTACTTCTACTAATTGTATTTTACGTTTTTTTTTTTTTTTTTTTTTTTTTGCAATTATGGAATGATACGAAAACGTAACAAAGTGTACAGGGTGCCAAAAATGTTTTGGTTCATCTGGTTTCTAGCTCGATAAACTAGTGTACACACCTGCTGCTTTTTTTTTATTGTAACCAGGGCTTTACAGTTTGTTAACCCTCTCACCGACACGCGCGTGTTAATACATTCAATAAGCTCCAGGTTTCACTTAAATACAAACATTGTTTTAATTAATATAATTCTACGTATATAATCTCTTCATAATGAAGTTTTAATACATTGAGTAATGATTAATACTCCCAAGGAATACATTCATATATATATATAATTAAGTTTTTTATATAATATTGGAAGAATCATCTTTTTTAAGCATTTAAATTTAAATACAATGAAAACAACTTTACACTTTTGCTGGGTAGTCGGAAGGTTTTATAGGATATGCTTAGTCTTCATAATATTTTTGTATTGATTTTAGCACCATTTTCTACAAAAAACAAGCAGAATCCTTTCATCTGACGTCACCTGTCTTTAAACCATTACAGAAGGTGTATGTACAGACATTTCGACAGTAAAAAATATTCTTAATTTGTTTGTTCAAGGATTGTTCTACAGTGAATAGTTTTTCATCTGTCCATGAAACATTTGTTTGCGTGCAATGAGCCAATTGCTTTCTTCGAGTTTTCGATTCCTGTTTTTACCTAAGAAAAGAAAAATAGTCAATAAACGCTTTAAATACATACTAAAGACCTACATCATCATTTAATATCAATATACCGTCAATATTTAAATATCTAAACAGAGGAACAATAAATATCTAAAGAGAGGAAATATTAGAAAAATAGCATTTTTCTAATGCACCATTTTATTTTTTCATACCTTGTAATATTCGTTGACATTAATAATAATTACAATAGCTTTATGAGTTTTGTATGACAAGAAATTTTACATTTCATGATGTTTTACTAGCTGATCCGTATGGCATTGCCTGGGCAGTCTGGGATAATAACTTTAATTACATCTTAAATCAGTATTGAATTCAGATAATTTTACTCCGGGGGAGGAGGGGGACATTGTGGAGTGCCGGGGGGAGAACTCCTTCCCAATACCTTTAATAAGCTTAAAATCAGAACTCACTTCCTTCCGAATACTAATAAAAAAAATAAATAAAAACTTTTGACTGAAGGGATCAAGTTCATCGTCTCCGTAAAAGCTTTTAGAGATAAAAGTAGTTACGAAGGAAACTAACTCTTGAAAATTTTCTATCCTTATTCGTTACATTTCAGAGACAAAATCCACGGCCGGCCTTACTGTTGGCAATTTCTAGACAGAGCCTACTAATGGCCGGTTACAGCTGTCAATAATTAGTTCATTACCACACATAGAGGAAATAAGGTGTGGGGTGCACCTTTACCATAACCCAGAAATTATCTAAAGGGGCTTCTGATTACAGAAGACCCGGTGATCGTGACTTAATTAGATACTATTTAATAAAGAAATTAATCATCGCGTTGTGTAATAGACGAGTATCTAATACATAGCCTTTTGTTTTGAATAGGAGTGTATAGAATTCCCAATTTTACAAAACTATCCCAAAGATAATTTAAAATGAAAATTCAAATACTTAAGTTAAGGAATTTAAAGAAAACATTTAGGTTTTAAAATTAATTACGCAAACACTTAAATTATGACAACATCTTTTAAACAAAACAATTAATTTATTTACATTAAAAACATTTAAAGAAACATCCTAACAATATACAAACCAACCGTTTTTACAATTTTATAGAACCATTAAAAATTATTAGCTAACAAACGACATGTTCTCCTGCGAGAAATACCATGCATATTGGCGGTACAAATACGTTTACAGAGATGTTGAAAATCATAAAATGAATTCATACCTGAACCATTAGCGGGAATCGAGTAACATACAAGGTGGCTTAGCCGGGCATAGATACACTTTCCTACTTGTAGAGAAGCATTTTTGGGCATCCCCTCATCACACGCACTAAGTACAAATCAACTTTAAAAAAATTTCACTTCTCCTGCTAACTTCCTTTCATCACTCTTTCTCATGTTCTGCTCGCTTCTCGATCTCTTAGCTCTTGTTTATCGAAGTCTGTGGGGTTCCTCCCAATATCCAGAAATTTGCATACTTGAATTTGGGTGGCCCTTGTGTGTCAATTGGCACACCCACCTTCTATGATCCTCGAATGCCAGCTAAGCTGTCTGGTCAGTGGCCGCAGACTTTCTTGCCCTCTTAATTTCAAGCGACATCTCGGCGCCTACTACGAGTCCCCTAATTGACAAAAACTGAAGGAACCCCACACGAAGCGTGACTGACGGCCCGCATAAATTTTCAGTCATAAAACTTTCAGAAACGACTCCAACCCACATTTTGAGTCGGACAGCATTCATAAAACTGTCAGTCATCCTGCTACCTAACGTTTCACAAAACATTGTACCGCCATAATATACTTAAGTAATTACAGTGTACCATAAAAATAGAAAAAAAACGCAGTAATATACTAATTATACCTAATATGCAAAAAGACATTTGATTATAATAATTACAAAATAAAAAAGAAACACTCAAAATATGTATATAAACATTTATCATAAAATTTCACACAGCAAGATGGTGAACACTTTCCACCACTTACACTTTACACTTCATACACTATTATACTTTTAAAAAAATCTAGTTCATAATTTATGAAATGTTTCTGTAATTGTTTCCGAAAACGCTGCTCCACACAGCGATATACAGTATATCATTATACAGATAAAGTATCGAATAGAAAGAGCTTGATAAAAAACAAATTCTCATTTTTAGGGAAATGGAGACTTTAAAAAAAAACGTAAAAAAATAAATATTCTATGTACACAGTCAGAATAAACTTTAAAAAAAGTACAAAATGTACTACAGTTGGCTAACAGACAGAATTTAGAATGGTTTCGTGAGTGGTTCAAAATTGCCGAAGAACTTCGAAAGTCGGGAAAATACGCGAACCATTCCTTTCAATACAAGACCAGTTAGGTACTGTACTCGACCAATACTTGACATGACAGGGCTATTAACCGATTCCGGATCGTTTCCATAGGACTTCACTCAGTAGATCGAGAGAGGCTGAATCCGTCGCATCGTCGCCCCCGGGTTACGAATAGCAGCTCACAGGAACGAACCATCGGCCCAATAAAGAAAGGGCAGCTGACGTCATTGTTGGTTAAATGACTGTTGGTTTCCAAGAAAAACCAGTTCGTTCTTTATGACTCCTACTGTACACATGAGATGGGACGATTTAATTGGTCTACGTTAAACTGGTCTATGATATGATTGGCCTACGTCGTCATAACGATTCCTGCAATGATCGTTATGATAAAAATGTAGTGGTAGATTGGTTGATGGAACTGTTTGTTTGTAAACATCCCCTTTCCTTATAACTATAGGAAGCAGCCAGTTCTTGATAATTAGTCTACCTACTGTTCGGATTATAAAAAAGCCTAAAGAGGCGATCTCTAGATCCTTATCGGCGGTAATATGAAGCAACAAAAAATCAAAACTCTAATAAAACCGCCGAAAATCTTAGCCTGGATGAACATTTAAGCCTGTCTTTGTCTATCTGGAGCCAAATTTGTAGACCTCTACATACGATAGATTCCCTAACCCTCGCTATCAAATAAACAAACTTGCACACACTCACATACACACATAGACAAAAACTTTTTTTTAATATAGATATTTATAAGTGATATTTTTTTGATCCTTCAGTTTTTTAAATGACATCAGCAAGTTAGATGCAATATCTTTCCGTTACTTATTAATATATTTCATGTTTAAAGTGTCTCCCTGCATAAATATCCTTAAACATAATACCCAAAAGTGCATCCGAGTCACACGCCATTAAATTTTGGATAGGATATAAAATGAACTCTTTCAAACAATAGTCTAGAGTGGATAATATTCACTCCAATATTAAGTGAAAATTAATTCTAAGAATGATGGTCCCATTTAATCCTATTCAGTTGAGGCAGTGGTTAGCTTTAAATAGCCACATTCAGCTCAAAATGGATTAAAATAAATTGAAACCATCGAAATATAATTACGATAGATGGGGATGGAAATTAAATTGTATTAATTAAATTGTATGCAATGCATTCACTATTGCGGAATATCATTTGGTATTAGTAATATAGAAAACTTTAATTGAAATTAGAACTGCAGCAATATATTAATGCCATACTTAAGTATATTTGGGTAATAAGCATATTGAATTATTTTATTTCGTGCAATAGCTTTAGTTTTATTTGGCTTAAATTGCTTTAAAATATGGAAAAAAACTCTTATATCATAATTAAACAAAACTATTAAATGTACTAAATTTGAAATTTATTACAGCATTACAGTAAAACAGAATACGAAACTTATTTAGTTCATTATTAGATTATGGTCGCAGTGTGCTGATAATTGTAGAACAATGGTACTCATTGAAATTTCTGTAAGAGTCAAAATCTGATAAAGGGATAAACATGAGGACCGCACTTCAATTTATGCAGTTATATGTCCATATATTTCAATGAATAATCGATATACATTAATTTTAATGCCTAATTCTTAACATGTAATTATTACAGTACTTTATTAATACGCAATTTATTAATTAATTATTAATACATAATTATTATTTCTACCAATATGCAGAAATGTAATATTAAATTCATGGTGTATAAGATCTATTCGTTAATAGGATAGGACGTATAATATGTTCATATATTGTAAGGAATAACCGATATACATTAATTTTAATGCCTAATTCTTAACATGTAACTATTATATTACTTTATTGATACGCAATTAATTAATTAATTATTAATGCGTGACTGTTATTTCAACCAATATGTAATAATTTAATATTAAGTGCATGGTGTATAAGTGGTGTATAATTAAATAATTATTAAAACGTAATTATTATTTGATCCAATTGTAGCATTTTAACATTTAATGCATGATGTAAAAGATCCATTCATTAATATGAGGGGTCTCTGAAGAGGATATTAAAAACCATGGACAAAACTTACAATGTTATATATATCCATATATCGTAAGGAATAACGATATGCATTCATTATAAATGCATAATTCTTAATATGTAATTCATAAATTAATTAATTAATATACAAATAATTAACTATTAATACGTAATTATTATTTGAACCCATTCAAACAATTTAATATTAAATGAATGTGTTCTTGAAGGTGAGATGGAAAGCCATGGACCAAACTTTCAATATTATGCAGTTTGAGTTACATAAAAAAAATCAGTCTCAAATCGTAAGTGCACGTTATCTCCGGAATATACGGTATATATATTTATATCCGCCTTATTTAATCACATAAATTTTGCGTTTAAGTAATGTAAGGATTTTTATTTAAAGAAGTGATAACTCTGCGGTCTGCGTAGTGATTGCTAACTAACATAGATAGAATGGAGGAAAATTATGAGTAGTGTTCTTCGAATCTGATTCATCTGTGAGATTAGAGAGTAGAATAAAATCGTGTTGATGAGGAAACAATTTAAGCATTGGTTCCATACTTTTAATTTTGATCATATCGATATTATATTTCGAATTCTTTACATTAATAAATATGAATGTTTTATGATATGCGCAAAACTTTTATACGTGAAAAATATCAACAGCTTCTGGTATTGACATTTATGAAAACGGAAATATAAAAAATTAAGTCTTTCTGTAATCAATATAATAGAAACTAGTGAAGTTTCGCCTACTACACCGGTCGGACCATACGGACCTCGAATTAAACGAATTTAGGTTTGGGGGCGCCACTGTCTTCGACGCCGGACGTCCGCTCCGGTCTCGGAAAAGCGCGCAAAACTTGGAACAACGTTAAAAATCGTATAGAAAAATTTAAATAAAAAACAAAACCTTCCTGCCAAATCTAACGCAATGCTCATATTACGCCACCCCCCCTTTCAGCCCGCTCTTAAACCACGTGGAACAGTGGGGATCAAGGCTTGTTCTCGCTCCTTTTCGTCAATTCCTTTTCGCTCCTCGATATCGCTTCCGGATCATAGTAAGCCGCGAGGGTGAGCTCTAAACAGGTTTATCGTTTCTTCTTAATTCTATGGAAGGGAAGTAGCGTTCAAAAAATGTTGATGCATGCGCAATAAGGTCAATTTTGTGTGGAAAATAGGGAAATACTTTTTTGGTTTAAATATATGAACAGCAGGATTAGAATAACAAAATCACTGGAGAAGAGAGCAATATAAAATACTGAGTTTACCTTACGAGACAGTTTTGTCTTTTTATTGAAATGTTTGGAAATTTATCACTAAATTATTATCCTCAAAATAATTATGTTATTGCTGTTGTATCTGTGAGATCACTTGCCGTAATTGCCATATTTAAACACTTTATACAGCGATATTTCGGCGAACGTTAATAACAATTAACTTGAAATGCATATACTTTAATCACAAAAACTAAAAAAAGTATATCAAATTGGCATCTGCAAAGATGCCTTTGAGTCAGAAAAAAAGTCATTCCATCTTGCTGATACAAAAATTGTAATCCAGTGTTTAAAAGTAAAATTTTTATAATGTTATTTATTTGTAGTGTCAAAACGAATGATTCCAAGAGATTAGTTAACGGATTGAGCGTCCAATTTTAGGTAGATTTCGTGAGAAATACTACCTATTACATTCTCCCTTATGTTAGAATTTGTGATAAATTTTTCCAGATCTACACGATCATGACTCCCAGAACCCCAAACCACCCCAGTTAAAAGCTTTATCTATCTATCTATCTCTATCTATCTATCCATCTATTTATATCACTTTTTTATGGACATGATAACTTCAATAATTATGTACAAGTATCTTCCACACTGATACATAAAATCAAGGGACATAAAATCTCGGTAAAGTTCATTAATGGTCAAAATCGAACTAATGGGGGGGGGGAAGAAATGGGAGGGCTTTTTGTGAAAGCAGAAAAAATCCAATAATCGAATCCCGATAACCCGTATCGAATCCGTTTAAAGTTATTATTACTTCTAGAAAAAGGGCCAAAAATTTATGTATGACAGATTTTTGATATCATTAAAAATGGCCTCAAAAAAGGGGGGGGGAGAGGGGTTTAAACCTTCTTTGCATGAGTTTTTCTTTTACAATTGTGTTTTTTTATACATATATTCAATATTAGACACCAGAAATTTTAAGATAGATTTTTAACTTTGTTCAGCAACATAGTTCACGGGAAATTTACTGGATTAATATTTCTATATAAATAGGGTGGTGGCGAAGAAGTTGATTTATTTATTAAAAGTTAAATAAACAGTGATGGAAATTTATATCACTATGCAATTAAGGGTTAAGAAGAAAAAAATTAATAACTTTGTAAATTCGCAAGATATCAAATCCACTTAAATTTATTGTAAATCCTCCTAATATTATCTACAACTTTTATATTGAAAAGTTTTTTATAGGACCAACCCTTACAGCAAAAAAAAATATATATACATATATTAAAAAAAATCCCTGTCGGCTCCACCTACAAACACAGGAAGATTTCGGTGGAGGGTGGTTCCAACTTCCGCATCAAGGCAAAAAGGTCATTTCTTCTGCAATTCCCAATAAACAGGCGCCCCACGGTCTGCGTTTTCGAAATCTACCTGTGTCTGTAGGCCGAGCCGTCAGGGATTTTTTTTAATAAGGCATTATATGCTTCAGTGAGCTAACAGTGAGCCGTTCGGCTGTTAGTCTTAAAGTTCTTTCAATGAAGTTGAGATAAGTTTGTCAAATCATAAATAAGCTCTTTACATTTCCAAATAGTATTTTCTATACCATAATAATAAATAAATTATTTTGTACTCACAGTGAAAGTCGAAAGAAAATTCAATTGTCGAACGATTTTACACTTGAATTTAACCATTTGATTTTACACTCACAATACTTCAAATAGCTGACTTGTCAACAATTTTTCCAGAAGTTCAATATCAAATGAGATCTAACAGCAGTATTTTTTTATTTATTTTTCATATAAGAAACCGGTTAACTTGATTAAAAGCCAAGAACAGTGGTAGGATTAGAGAACATGAAAACAATAAATTTATGAAAGATAATTATTAATTAAACCTAATTATTCTAACATACATAAATAAATAATTAGCTTTATGCTACACCATGAGATTTTACAAATAACAAAATACAGCTTATATGTTTTAAAATTTCAAATTTTGCATTCAGTTATGATATGTATTTATTTTAAAATTTATTTTGTATATGCATTTTTTAAAAGTGAGATTATGCTAATTAAAGTGACAAAAGGATTGACTGTTATTTATTTAATGGTTGTTATCTAAAATTTTACTTGTATCTCATTATTTAATTCATTATGAAGGATTAGATGAAGTCTTTCCTGTTAATAACAATATATTGCATAAGTATAGAAAATTATTATTAGTCGTAAATTGCCTTTTTTATTTAACAAAATATTCAGTACATATCTCAAACAATTTTTTTTTTACATAATAAAAAATTACTCAATGAATGACAAATGTTACAAATATTTAGTTGTAAACATTTTTAGCAGGATTAAAATAATTATCGCATGACCTGAAATTTATTTAAATATACAGGTGGTCCAAAATTATTGACCTCATTTCATGTTGAAAAAAAAAGAACAAAATGAGGCGTTCATTGTATTCTTGGAAAGACAATTTAAAACAATTTTTACACAATAACATTTTAAACATTAAATAAGTTCCACATTTACCGTCTCTTTAAATTGTTGGTACCAACGTTTTATAGAGTCTTTACTTGGAGGACGACGATTTCAGAATTCTAAACGAAAATGTTTCTGAAGAGTTTTGGATTTGTCTTCAAAACGCATATTCCTTTTTCCTGTACGGTAGCCATTTGCAGACTAACGCAAACAGTAAAGTTTTGCGCGCAATGCTGTCGCGCCATCTACCGGGCTTATGTGAAACTTATTTAATGTTTAAAATGTTATGTAAAACTGCTTTAAATTGTCTTTCCAGAGAAGAGTTCCATATCTTGTGCTGGTTGGCGTGATTGTCAAAAAAATCCAAAATAGCGCCAAAACCGTGTGACGTCACGTAGGTAAAGTCGAGGCTAACGAAACAGACAGGCAACCGCGGTTTATTGCACTTATCTTTTTTTACAGACCTCTAGAGTGACGTGACGCCCTTTTCGTACACCTGCATTGGTGCATTCGAGCATCACGTGACTCCTGCGCTCTGTAAAAAAAGATACGCGTAAAGCACCGCGGTAGCCTTTCTTTTTCGTTAGCCTCGGTAAAGTCCATTCCAGTTGTAAAAAAAGCAACCCCAAAGACTGAAGATCGCAACAACCACATCAAACATTTACGGCAAAAATAACTCATAAAAAAAACAGCACAGGATACGGAACTCTTCCCTTCTCTTTCCATGAAAACAATAAACATGTACTTCATAAACATAAAAAATCATTTCGTTATTTTCAAACATGAAATGCACCCAATAATTTTGGACCATTCTATATATTTACAACTTTTTAATTACATTTCAATACTCTAACTAATAAATGGAAGTTTCGAGTACAATTTTACTTCAGTTGTTAAGGGTAAAAGGTGCCAAAATAGGAAAAAAAGATAGAAAAGAAAAGAATACGGTCTTTATTCTGTTTTTTTAGACAGCCTCAATGAATGTTAAAGGTCAAAGAAATGGAAGACTGAAGCTCAAGGAATGGTAAGTAATGTAATTCTCCAGTCTCCAGTCACGCATCTTTCACGCAGTAACGCATCACTCATTTGTGTAAATTAAAAAAACGTTATGCAGAACTCATATAATACTTAAAATGAGAAAAACTATAAATAAAAATACATTCCCAGGAAAATTTAAAGGGAACCAAATCCAGATTAGTAATTTTACTATTGGGTTGTTTGAAAGTTCTTTCTGTTTGGGAAAGTTGGCTCGTACCGGAAACTTCTGTCATTTAATTATTAGACATTAATTCCAATATCTAATAACAACAATATGAATTATCTATATAGAGCCAATAATAAAAAAATCCTAGAATTATTAAGAATGGCCACCATTACCTCAGAAACACTACTATCCACAGAGATCTCTGCACCACCTCCTTAAAAAAACGCATATGTCAACTTTCCAAAAAAATTTATAAAACTATTTACAACATCTCTAACGAAATTATGACTATACCAGTTTATGCCAGACCATGCCAGACTATAAGGTCTCCGACCCCAATAACCGTAAAGCCCTAAATATACCTTCTTAATTGATATGAAGATTGAGTTTTCTTCTATCTTCAATTAAACCTAACTTTTCTTGTCTTTTGTCTTTGTATTAAAAAAAACTGTCTTTAGTCTGCCTAGTGGCTTTTTATTAATAAAGTTAAATATTTTATAACCTTTAAACTAAATGTATGGTCTCAGTATAGTCTTTATTCCCTTTTGAGATGGGTTCGAAAATTTCGTCTGTCATCTTCTTTCCTCTAATAAAAAATATTTACTATTTTTTGTTACTTTTTTACTTTTTTACAGTTAAACTTCTATTTCTTTATTATATTTTTAAATATATGTAATTTTTAACTTTTTAAATTTCTCACGGCTCCATATTTGTCTCGCAATTACTTTACCTATAACCTGGATGTCCAGTTGGTACGTAACTAGGTATTCCATTCTGCTAATTACATTGTTCCATTGTCTACTAATTGACGGGTAGAAATTTTCGGTACAAATTAGTTTTCTCAAACGGAAGGAACTTACCGAACAAGCCAATATATTCTTCTTCAATCCAATTCTTCTATCCAATTCTTCAATCAATATTCTTCGTCAAGCCAATATATTCTTCTTCAATCCAATTCTTCTATCCAATTCTTCAATCAATATTCTTCGTCAAGCCAATATATTCTTCTTCAATCCAATTCTTCTATCCAATTCTTCAATCAATATTCTTCGTCAAGCCAATATATTCTTCTTCAATCCAATTCTTCTATCCAATTCTTCAATCAATATTCTTCGTCAAGCCAATATATTCTTCTTCAATCCAATTCTTCTATCCAATTCTTCAATCAATATTCTTCGTCAAGCCAATATATTCTTCTACGAAGAGGCTGCTAAATTAATCCTAGTAACATTTAAAAATCCATTACAAAATTATGTCATGGTGCATTGTTATCCCAAAAAGTGTATCATTACACTTAATTCAACTTAGTTTTTGTATGTAACGATAGAATTTTGTAGCCGATTTTTCTCTGATTTCTTGATATGCTAGTATTATAAAATTATATTCACAAATGTGTTTCTGATGGCAATACAACATTTTAATATTTTTAGTACTTATTTACAAACTAATAAATCATATTTAAACCATTATTTCATTTTCGAGTCACAGGCGATAAATCGCCAAATATTCTGGTTACAATAATATTACAAGTTACAGCATGAATGGATTTAATTATGCGTGAGACTATGCTCGCCAAAATAGGCGATTTGGCTGTTAAACTGCCAGAACGAAAACGCAAAAAAGTAGAAACTGCAAATAAAAAATAAATAGTGTAATATAATATATATTTAAAAATATACCTTAATCAATTAATAGTTTCATATTAATTAAATTATGATTATACTTTGAAAAGTTACTTTAAAAACCCTAAAAAATTGTTTAAATAATGTTTTATTTTTTCTTTCGTGTTGCCATATTTAAAAAAAGAAACAAATCAAAAATTTTAAATTTTTTGAGTAAAGTCTCCAAATTAATGTACTTTAATAGAATATTTTGGGGGGAAACATGAATTACAGTCATGAAATTAGGTGTGATTTTCAATATAAACATTAAATGCTTATAAAAGAATGTTTATTTTTTTTAACTATTTATATTTTTATACTTATTGTAATAAATAAGGAAAGATAAACTATGAATAAAACGAAATGCAAAGAATACGTTTGGGATAAAAAATTACAACAAAGCAAAACTGTCGCGATTCAGCAAAATGAGTTTAATTGGTTAAAATCTTTATTGCTCCTCAAAACCCATTATAACCATACACTTCGATTTGTAAAAACCAGAAATTGCATTCACATTGCATTACGTTGGTAGTCCAAAATATCAAATGAGTTAAAAAATAACTAAACAACGCGAATAATGTCTTACTTTCATTCCAAAATAGAGTGGTATTTAAATTATTCCTAGCATGATTCACATTAGAAAAATCACTTTTCTAATATTTACTTATGGGGTTAAAACATCTCGGCATAAAATATAAAAGGCAAACAACAGGTTCATGTTAATATGTTACAAATAAAATAATTTCAACAGTCTTTACAAAACTCAACCTTTACGCAACTAAATACGATTAATCGACCGGATTATCCTCGTGCTGTTAACCCTTTGATTACGGGGTCGGGATAGATGTCGTCCCAGAGACTATTCCTTTACTCTATTCGTACCACATTTTGAAAAATATTCTCTGCCATACACATATTCTAGGATACTTTCAAGAGAAATCTACCATAAAAAGAATTGTCAATTGTAGTACAAGTGAATATAAAAACAGTACACTGTAAACATTTGCAGTAAAGTATCCGGTCGAATGACCGGATACTTTTGCAAATTTGCAATACTTTTTGCAAGTTTTTTACAGTGTACTTTTTTTATATTAACTCGTACCACAATTTACAATGTATTTGTGGTAAATTCCTCTTGAAAGTATCCTAGTATAAGTGTATGTTAAATTACGGATATGTAACCGTTTGCTATAAAAACGGTCGAATGACCGGATACTTTGCTGCAAATTTTTTACAGTGTAGACAGTCTTAGACCATAATCAAAAGATTATGGTATTTGCAGAAAATTATCCAGTCTTCGAACGTTTTTATAGAAAGCTGTTACATAACCGTAATTTATCTCTATCCTGACCATAATAGCGTTGTTAATAATATGGTCAGATACGCTTCATAATATTGTTAAGTAATCGTTATCTTTAAAAATTGTCGAATGCCTAGACAGTTTGCTGGAGATTTTTAACAGTGCAAGTAAAAAGCATTAATTTCCCATTAATTTCTATTATTAACAATGGGAATGGACCTTAACTTACAGCATTTGTTTTTAAAACTTAGGTCTTTGCCCGAAATATAGATTGAAAAATGCAAAAGTTATGGACCAATATAAATTATCTTTGATTTTCATAGCACGAGAAATCATTCTTGATATAACATAACAATTTTAGTATAAATTATAATCTTGAATGAAATAAGATATCTTATTTAGATTTAAACATAAAAATTTTTGAAAACAACAACAATTATAGGGATAAAAAGTCTGACCCTAAAGCATAAAAATAATGAAAAATAGCAGTATATTAATAATGCTACAAATACATTTTTTGAACGGCCATAATGATTCTGTATTCATATTCAATCGATTCGCGTGAGCACCATATCTGCTAAAAGCCTATTTCCTAGCAAAATATTGCATTTTCACTTAGCCCAATCATTATGCACTTGTTCTTATTGGAAACAAAGCTTAAATTATAATACCCTACTTAGTATTCTCAGTCGAAAATGCAAAATGAAAGAATGAAAGGATAATGATATAAATGGAATAACCTTTTATTTTCACTTAAATGAAAGAATTCTTTTAAACTTGTTGGATTATCTAAAAATTACATTAAGTTTAATGAAAAAAAGTGTATAGTTTGTATGCAATTTTTATTTTAATCGTAATCGTATTCATAATCGTAGTCATACTAATTTATTGCGCCAGTAATTTTAACTGGCTGGCTGACACATGACATTCGTATAAAATGGTAAAGTATAAAAATAGGTTAAACGGAATGTAAAAAATGTGAAGATGCACTTTTAATCTTTGGATAGTACGCTTTGCTTTAAGTTGTGTATATATAAATAGTTAAAGTTACAATATTTGATTTAATGTAGAAATATTTTCATCGTGTTTATTTCATGTAAATAAAATGATGAACATGTATGTTTGTGTCTTGCTTTCATAGCCATTTCCCTCACACTCCTGCATAAAAGCATACGAGTAAAAAATATACGTATGTAAATACTCTTGTAAAAAAATTTTTTTGAAGAGCTTTCACAACTTTATATCACTATTTCATAAACATGAATAATTCTCTAAAATATTTTTTTAAATGCAATGATTTTGCTTTAGTTTAAACATTAAACGTTTGCTGTTAGTGACAGGACTAAAATTTCAATAGACTTTTTTAATTGCTCAATGCACTGAGTCTAAAATATAGAACGAAAAAATAAAAGTAACGAAACAACAAGAATAATATTTTGTGTCTACAGCAAAGAGAAACAATCTGTTCAAACACAATAATATAACTTCTATTTTAATGCGAGATAAAAAAATAAAACATATAAGCTTAGATAGAGAAAAACAAGACGTATGTTAATAAAAATGAAAACAAAGGAATTTGACCGGCCTTAACAACATTATATCACGATTTCATAAAAACGAATAATTTTCAAAAAATTTATTACTTGACAAAAAATTATTGCTTTGGAATAAGTTTCATTGTTAATCATATTGTGTTAACAGATAGAGCTTTAATTGGAATTGTCTTTTTTATGCTTAATACTCAAAGTGATTTTTGAAGTATGCTTCCAAAAGTATGCTTTTGAAGTAAGCTAATATACATAACTTAAAGCAAAGCGTAGGGGAAGACGGGGTACAATGAAACAAAATTTACTAATTTTTTTTTTCATATCCACAATTTTGCATGCACAAAAATATAATTAATGCATACTTTTAATCTTGTATTTTCCCCATCTATATAATTTTTTATTATGTTTTAAACAGTATCTTTATGCTTGAAAAATAACAAAAAGTAAATTTCTTACAGTGTTTCATTGTACCCCGTATGCCGGGGTACAATGAAACACGTACTGGGGTACAATGAAACACATACTGGGTACAATGAAACACTCCAAATGATGCAAGCAATTTTCACCCAATATAGTTTATTTTATAAATTATGAGCTGAATACAAAAACAAAACTTAATTAATAAAATATAAAAAAGGAACTTGATTAAAATACAAAATATGAACTTCTTTAAAAGACAAAGAAAAAGAACTTTATATAAAGATTATAGTCCTAGATGAAAAGTAAGAAAATTCTATTAGTTTAAGAAATATATTTCGTTTTATATTAAATTGAATCAAGTCAGTTTCAAAAATTAGCATTTCTGGTTTTCTTTCGGTTGCTCCCGAAAGGATAGGGGTGAAAGTTTCAGCACAATCTGGGTTTTTTCAAAAATGTAAGTTTCTGCAACGCGCACAAATTTAAAGCTAGGGTTGAAGTATTTTTATATAAAGTACTTCACATTCGACTTCATTTAAATTAATGATATCTCTGACAAGATATATTTTCTAATGTTTCTGTTCATCCTCCTTGATTAAAACATAATCATTTATACAGATATTGCCTGTGTCACACACATGTTATGTGTGGATATTTCATTCTTAGTACTTCGATGATCAGCTGGAGCTGGAAAATAATCTGGATCATTGTCATCTTCAGAGTCTAACAGGCAGAGTTTGTTTTGAAAATAATCCCCTCTTAGCTTTTTTCCTCTTTTTACTTTTTAATTGCCTAACAAGAGCATTTTTTACTGGCGTTGGTTAGAACAAATCTCTCTTTTTTCTGTTTTCCTAATCTTATTATCTTTCTTGGACCAGCCTTGGGGTAAGGTTGTATCTCTTGAAGAGACATGTATTTCTTCACGGGTTTAGAGCTAGTGCATGGCGTATGAATAGTTGCTGAACAACCTGTAATGATGTACTTAACTTATGGCAAGATTCACCGCTTCTGATTCTTGGGTTTTGTCAGTCTGGTCTTCAGCTTCATTAGTCTGCTCTGCAGCTTCATTAATCAGCTCTTCAGTTTCATTAATCTGACCATGGAAATAATTTTCAGAAGCACAAAGCCTATCTAACACATACGAACACAAATAATCTTCTTCACAATTTTTTTTTCTATTGAAAGGCCACATTCCAACATGTTTCATTGTACTCCGTCTGCAAGTGTTTCATTGTACCCCGCACTGAGGTTACTAAATAAAAAATTATTTACAAACTTCTAATATTTATTTTTTTTATTTTGGTTTTGGAGGTATGAAGACAACAACCCAAAGATAACAGAGTACAAAAAAATAATTATTGCTTATAACAACAAGGAAAAAGAAACAAAATTACTTTTAGTAAAGAAACTTACTTTCACTGATGGAAAACAAATAATCTTCTATTACTAATGTTGTAGAAGTGTGAATGTATCCAAATCACATCAGTAACTGAGACATATAGTTGTATAACATATATGTAAATTGCAACATTCTGTGACAAATTTTACTGATTTTACAAGTAATGTTTCATTGTATCCCTTGTTTCATTGTATCCCTTGTTTCATTGTACCCCCTCTTCCCCTACTATCCAAAGGTTGAAAGTTCATCTTCACGTTTTTTACATTACATAGAAAGAGAAAGAAAAAAATATTAATGACGAAACTTAAAAAACTCTTTTATTTTCACTTATGAAGTAAGCTATTAAATTTAGTAAGCTTTTTTAATTTCTTGATATGCTCACTCTACCACTGTATTATTTTCCTATACATTTACGCGAATAAAACATTTGAGCATAAAGCATAAAATTACAAAAAATGTGTTCATTCTAATAATTCTGCAAAGAATTGAATTTGAACACCCTTAAAGAAATTGCATCAGTATCCACAAAATCAAATAATTGGATAAAATAATTTGCCTTTGGATTAATTTTAATGTTTTTTATATAAGGATTATTAATTATATTAAGCCAATCTAAATTAAATTACATGACAAAAAAATTATTTTTACATTATCCGTATTTAGTAATCACATGTTATTAATGGACATAGCTTAAATTGATGCACAGTTGTAATGCTTAATATACTGAGTCTGACACATATAACAAACATAAATAGTATTGGAATAACAGGTATAATCTTATATTGCGACAGCCAATCAAAATATTTTTTCAAGGCATCATTTCGTGATATAATTCAATCTAGCACTGTAAAAGTTTAGTCCGATTTTCGGAAATTAAACACCGGAGCCTAAACCGTAAAAAGGCAAAAACAAGGAGTATGTTAATACTTCTGGGAATAAAGGAATTTGAACATCTTTTATGATACCTATTTGAATACTCAATATCCTTAAAAATAAGACACAAAAATTGTAATTCGTAAAAACACTATTACTTTACAAAAAAAAAAAAAAAAAAAAAGAAAAGAAAAGAAAAGAAAAAGAAAAAAAAGAAAGGATTGACGTTGATTATTAGTCAAATGGGGTTAGTACACAGAGCTTTATACTTTTAATTCTTAATTCATACACTTTTAATACTTAATAACTTAAGCCTCAAATACAGAAAAATACAGAAAATATATCCACAATTACAAAAAAAAAAAAAAAAAAAAAGAAAAGAAAAGAAAGAAAGAAAAAGAACAACGAAACGTTGTAAAAAAAATATTTTATTTTCATTAATAAAAAAGCTTTTATTTTAAAATTACATGATATGATCCATTCTAGTACTGTATTTTTCCATAAACATTTGCTCAAATAAAACTTTTGAGAATAAAGCGTAATATGACAAAAAATATATATATTCGCATGCTAATAATTCTACTAAAGAGGGAATTTGGACAGCCTTAAAGAGATTATACCAATCTTCCACAAAAATAAATCATTGGCTAAAAGATATGTATGTTTCGATTAACTTTAATTTTATAAAAATAAGATTACTAATTATTTTAAGTAAATCATAATCAATCCTATGTTACAAAAAGACATCGCTTTTGCATTAAGCTTGATTACTAATCATATGCTGTTAGTAGAACAGCTTAGATGGAAATACTCTAAGTCTGAAATGCATAACCAAAAATAATAATAATAATAATAACAATGTAATGAAACAACGAGAATAAACTTTTATTTCAACAGCAAGACATTTCTTTTAAAATTTCAAAATATGATAGCAGTGTTACATTTTAATACGTACTTACGGAAATAAAACATCTGAGCACGAAGCGTAAAAGGGCAAAAAACGGGTTCATGTTAATAATGCTGCAAACAAATTAATTTGAACGGGAACATGCCTTTTTTCAATATCTCTTCTAAAATATAATGATGAAACATTCTACGCTTTTCCGGTATTCAATAATTCCTTATTATCATATAAATTAAAAATGAGCTCGGGTAAAAAGAATTGTTTGAAAAAAAAAAGAAACGATGCGAAGATAACACAGAGAATAAAAGGAATCTTGAATAAATGAATTCATTTCTGAGCCTCAATTTGCTATTGTGGTCAAGATGAGAAAAAAAGGAAGGAATCGAAATAAAGGTGTATTAAATAATTCATGAGATGGAGTTTGCGTCAACTAGGAAATCTAATTAAAGATTTTATTAAGACCTCATTAAAAGGTACATTATATAAATCTTTATAACATCTAAAGAATAGAATGCACTGCTCTGGAAAACAAGTGTATTATAATTATGGTAAACAGTGGATGTGACATAATTCGCATCATTCAATATACTATTCATATCTTTTAAGGATATCGTTTAGTTAAAAAAAATAATAAGAATCATTAACATTTTAATTATGTTAAGTAAATTATGCCTACCTAGTATTTCACTATAGTAAAAATACATTCAAACTGCCTCAAAACAATTTTTTAAATACGACATCGATAATTTCGAAAGAGACACTTTTAATCTCATTGTTTTTACGTAAATACAATGCACAATGTTACAATTATTATTTATTTATTTATTTATTTATTTATTTATTTATTTATTTATTTATTTATTTTATTTACTTATTTATGTATTTTTTGTAGCCTAAGAAAACAAATTGATTTGGATTACATTAATTTCTAAGATTCAATTTGCTATTGTGGTCAACATGGAATAAAAAGGAAGGACTCCAAATAACGGTGTATAAGATGGCAATTTCGACAACCTTTAAATCTAATTAAAGATTTTATTAAGACCTCATTAAAAGGTACATTATATGAATCTTTATAACATCTAAAGAATACAATGCACTGCTCTGGAAAACAAGTGTATTATAATTATGGTAAACAGTGGATGTTGAATAATTCGCATCATTCAAAATAATATTCATATTTTTTAAGGATATCGTTTAGTGTAAAAAAAAATAAGGATCGTTAACATTTTAATTATATTAAGTAAATTAGACTCCAAATAATTTACTATAGTAAAAATACATTAAAACTGCTTCAAAGCAATAAATTTTTAATCTCATTGTTTTTGTATAAATACAATGCACAATAATACATGTCTTTTTTCAGCTCTAATAAAGAAATTGATTTGGGTTACATTAATTTCCGATCCTCAATCTGGATTGTGGTCCAAATGGGAAAAAAGGAAGGAATCGAAATAAAGGTGTCGTAAAAGTTGGAGATTGGGTCAACTGTGAAATCTAATTAAAGATCTTAGTAAGACCTCATTAAAAGGTGCATTATATAAATCTTTATAACATTCAAAGAATACAATGCACTGCACTGTAAAACAAGTGTATTAAAATTATGGTAAACAGTGGATGTGAAATAATTCGCATTATTCAGAATAATATTAATATATTTTACAATAAAACATCGGAGCATGACGCGTAAAAAGGTAAAAACAATGTATATTAACACGTCTGCAAGTAAAGGAATTTGAACATGTTTTTTTTTTTTTTTATATCAATACTCAAAATCCTTATAAATATTCCACAAAAACACTATTACCTTACAAAAAATATCATTTTGCATTAAAGTGGCGCCAACTGGTGTTAATAGACAGTGTTTGAATTTAAATACACTTTAAAGGCTTTTAATACTCTAAGCTTCAAATATAGAAAATATGTCCTCAAATGCGAAAAAATAAAAGAACAATGAAACAACGGAAAAATATTTTTTCATTACTAAGTAAGGTATTCTTTTACAATTACTTGATATGTTGACTGATATGATGACTTGTTATTATTTAATGACCTCATTGAAACATACACTATATAAATCTTTATAATATTTAAAGTTATAATGCACTGCTCTCGAAAACAAGTGTATTATAATTATGATAAACTGCGGTTGTGAAATAATTCGCCATCATTCAAAATCATATTAATTTCTTTTAAGGATATATTTTATTTAAAAATAAAAATAAGAATCGTATACATTTTAATTATATTAAGTAAGTTACATTTACCTAGTAATACACTCTAGTAAAAATATATTCAAACTGCTTCAAAAAATATATTTTTTAATACAAGCATAATTTTGAAACAACATTTTAATCTCATTATTTTTTTTCCGTAAATACAGTGCTTGGTGATACAATTATTTTCCAAGTTTGACGAAGAAAATTGATTTGTGCTGCATTCATTTCTGAGCCTCGATTTGCTATTGTGGTCAAGAAGAGAAAAAGAAGGAATCGAAATAAAGGTATATTAAATGAAGATTGCGTACAATAGGAAATCTAATTAAAGATTTTCATTGCGATCTCATTAAAAGACACATTATATAAATCTTTAGAACATTTAAAGAATTACAACGTACTGCTCTGGAGAATAAGTGTCTTATAATTATGTCATACAGTGGATGTGACATAAGTCGCATCAGCCATTTTTTATATCAAATATCTTTTAGATTTCAAAATTTGGATCATTAATACTTTAATTACTTTAAGTAAACTAGAATCAGACTTAACTAGTAATTTGATTCACTGTAGTAAAAATTTACTTATACAATTTCAATTACATTTAGAAACTATATTTAACAAGTATATATTTGAAACAGAAAATTTTAACTTCATTGTTTTTTTGTTTTTTTTTTTTTTTTTTTTTGTAAATACAGTGCTTGATGATACAATTATTTTCCAAGTTTCAAGAAGGACTTGGACTGCATTCATTTCTGAGCCTCGATTTCCTGTTGTGGCCAAGAAAAGAAAAAGAAGGAATCGAAATAAAGATTGTAGCATAATTAAATTAAAAGAACTGCTGGCGCAACATTAACTTTAATTAGACTACTTCACAGTACACAACAAAATTACAGATACAAGAAGCGACATACATGTAGTTTCCCAGTTGGTGGGTTCTAAAGTTTTTGGTTGTCAGGATGCCTATTTTACCTTTCCGTGCAAAACTTAGATTCCACGGCATAAGGGCCGAACGACGCTTTTCTCTCAAGAGAGATATCTACCGGACTCCTCTCTTGGAGCTCGCAACAGAATACCTTCTTTTGCCCCTCAAGATTTTGAGTATATTTCGTTGAAGAATTTCAAGTTGTTCGAGGTCTTAACATCCCATGTTAAGTAGTTATAGCGGCTTTTGAAGTGGTTGATAGATATTAAACTTATGGACTTAAGTACTACGAATTTATCGTGCAATAAACGTCTGTATAGTGTCAGATCAGAAGAAGCGACATAAAATTTATATGTACTTGGCAAGTCTATTAAACTCTTGAGATTATTTACACGTGTGCATCTGGAATCGATTTGCAGTTTCAGTTGAAGGAAGTAATTTTTAACATCTTGTATACAACTTAAGTCTTCTAATTAGTGAGTTCCAATTAGTGAGTCAGACTTTGTTACAAGGTATATAAATGAAGATTGCGTACAATAGGAAATCTAGTTACAGATTTGAATGAGATCTCATTAAAAGGCACATTATACATATATTTATAATATTTAAAGAATTACAACGCACTGCTCTGGAGAATAAGTGTCTTTTAATTATGTCATACGGTGGTTGTGACATGAGTCGTATATTAATCTATATATATATTAATATCTTACATTAGGTAGACTAGAATCAGACTTACCTAGTAATTTGATTCACTGTAGTAAAAATTTGCTTATACTATTTCAATTACATTAAAAACTATATTCAACAAGTACAATTTTCAAACAGAAAATTTTAAACTTATTGTTTTTTCCGTAATTGCAATGCGTAGTGATACAGATATTTTTGCAGTTTCAAGTAAGAAACTCATATGGATTGCATTCATTTCTGAGTCTACATTTTCCATTGTGGTCAAGGAGGAAAAAGCAAAATATCGAATTAAAGGTGTATTAAATAATTCATGAGATGTAGATTGCGTACAACAGGAAAACTAATTAAAGATTTCATTAAGACCTCAATAAAAGACACAAATGACACATTATACAAGTCTTTATAACATTTAATGAATACAATGCACTGGTCTGGAGAATAAGTGTTTTATAATTGTGAATGGTACCTAAGTCGTGTCAACCATAAAACATTTTAAAAGATATTTTTTACATTTCAAAATAATAATAATTTCTTTTTATATCAAATAAATTTTGATAAAAAAATACCTGGTTATTTCATTCATTGTAGTAAAAATTGACTTCCACTTCTTAAAATACACTTTTTAAATGTAACAAGGATAATTTTGAAAAAGAACTTTTAACATAATTGTGTTTTGCGTAAATACAATGCATGAAGAATCAGGTATTTTGCAGTTTCAAAAAAGAAATTGATTTGTGTTGCATTCATTTCAAAACCTTATTTAAAAAAAAAGAAATCCAAGTAAAGATGTGTATTAAATAATTCATGAGATGAGGATTACACTAACTAGGAAATTTAATTACATTTTTCATTAAGACCTCATTAAAAGATATATTATACAAATCTTTATAACATTTAAAGAATACAATGCACTGTTCTGGAAAATAAATGTCGTATAATTAATAATCATAGTGGATGTAACATAGGTTGAATCAACCATAAAACTTTAAAAAACTTATATTTTAGATTTCGAAATAAGAATCAATAATATTTTAATTTTATTAAGTAAATAAGAATCCGACTTACCTAGTAATTTGATTGAGTTTAGAAGAAATGTACTTATTTTACTTTTAAAACATTATACACACACATACATATATATAACAGGGGTAATTTTAAAACAGAAAAAAAAATCGGAAATACAATGATGCGTGAGGATATAAAAATGTTTACAGTTTCAAGTAAGAGATTTATTTGGGGTTTTTTTGTGTGAGAAAACAACGTTGCAAAACTAAGCTTAAATACCGTATATTTTCGTGTGTGCCGCGCCGTTGAATATAATATACTCCCTAATTTTTTATACCTTATTTGGGGGGATGAGGTAGGAGAATTTAGATGAAAAAATAAATTCAAATACATTTTAGGCTATTAAAATCTAACAGTTATCAGTAAAATTACTTAGTACTGACACGATATTGATTTATGGTTTCCCAAATTTCAATATGAAATGGCCGTGAACAATTTCATATAGTGATCAACGGTCACATATACAGATGCTTATGATGACGTAATGGGGTGGGGGGAAGGCACAGAGGTAACTCGATGTTAACAACTACTAGAAAAATACAAAGAAACGTAAAAAATTGTATTATTTAAAATAAAATATTTATCGTGTTTGCTTCAATTTCACCATTGATGTCGCTTTCTTTTCTGGAACTTATCGATTCATCTTCAAAAGATTCCATTATCTTACACTGAAAAAAATGACACTTTCAAATCTGAGTAAATCAATGTTTTCATTTTTTTATGAAACATTTTGTTTCAAATATGACGACCTTCAATTCTGAAATACCGGAAATACTCTGAATATTGAAGCATGGACATATTCAAAACTGAGCACATAGAGGTTAGTTCAGACTCATTTTTGAAACATGGACATACTCAAAATTTATTAGGATCAGTTCAAACTCATTTTTGAAACCTGGACATACTCAAAAATGAGTACATATAAGTCCGTTCATACTTAATTTTGAAACATGGACATACTCAAAAATGAGCACATAGAAGTCAGTCATCTAATTTTTGAAACATGGACATACTCAAATACGAGCACATGATGTTTTATTCATGAGTGTGTGCATGTTTTCAGAAATGAGTATATACATGTTTCAAACTTGAGTAATTTTGAATCGGAGCCATTTTGACTAGGCGACATACTCCGATTTGAGTATTTTATGCTCAGTTTTCAAAATATCGTTTTTATAGTGTAATTGCCATCAAGAGCATTAGAAATGAAAATTTTATTTTAGCTTCTCATGATCAGATATACTGGAAACAGCTTATACATGCGGTAATGATCCATTCAAAGAGTCGAAGCAATCCAAGTTTTTTTTTCTCTTCCCATTCTCGCCATCATCACGTGCCATCCATACCACGTTACTCTCTTATGAGACTGTTCTTGAATGGATGATTGGTGTACACGTCTAACCTCTCCAAATTCTCATGTTCACGTGCACCGTAATTTTTGAAGTAGTTTTTTGAAAATTTTAAATAGGGGAGATGGGGGATGAATGGGACATTTTCACAAAAATATTTATTTTATATATTTTATTTAAGTTATAAATATTATATATCACATTTCATAGATTAAGTGTTTGACTACATCTTATGCACAATATTTATTCAAGATTATTATTATACAGAAATATATTATAAAATTAAAAAAAAGTTTCTCTACGTCCCAATCATCCCCACAGCAGGGATGGATGGGACACAAATATTTTCCTCCCTTTAGTCAATGTTAAGGACTAAAAGCTGACAAAAATGCCTTCTTGGCAAAAACTGAGAGATTGTAAATTGTAATATGATCTCCAGGATTATTTGTTAGACAATCATCTTGGACTCATCTCAGCTTTGTCTTAAAAGGCCCATAAATGGAAGCATTCAATGGCTGAAGACAATAGCTACAATGAGTATGAAATGTTAAAAGAATAATTACCATAAAATATTAATTTATCAAACTATATACTATTATTTAGATAATAAATATATTTTTCAGCATCCTCTAGGAATGAATGAGACAATCCTATTCATCCAATTTGAAATGTCCCAATCATCCCCATGATGCATACATTCAATTTTCAGCCATTTTGTCTCGAAAAGCATTTTGTCACGATGGTTAATATACATTCATTTTTATTACCAATATTGAGCCTTGAAATAAAAAACTACAAAATATCTTTATTGTTTATATTGCATAAGATATTTAAGTAACTTCAAATGTAAAAAAATAACTTTTAAGCAAAGTTTTCAGGAAATGATAATTTAAAGGAAACTGAAAACAGCCATGTGGTCTTGCTTTTGGTTCTGAAGCACGCTATAGTAATGAAATCTATGAGGACAGGAAGCACAACTAAAAAAAAAAGTTTATTGCCTGAAATATTGAGAACGCCCCATCCATCCCTTGTCCCATTCATCCCCCATCTCCCCTACTAAATTAAAAAAATAATAATAATATGTTTTTTTTTTTATCAAAAGCGCATTTAACTATGCAAGTAAAAAAAAAAAGTAGTGAGTGTGATAATATATTTTTATTTTACCATGCCTTGAACTACCGAACTACATTATATCTATTGTCTGTCCGTATTTCCTTACGGTTCAAAAACTGTTTGATAAAAATATTTTATTATATTACAAAGAATATATTGATTATATTATTAAAAATAAGTACAACTTATGAAGCGTCTATATTTTATATTCATTGCATTTTTTAAAATATAAATCCCATGTTTAACCCTCTGACTGCTTATCCCGCAATTTCCACGGGCAAGACATTTGTAGAAAAATTTACGTAATTTACAATTTTTGAAGCAATTTTGTATTAAAAATTCCACAATCAAAGGTTGAAAATGAAAATGATAAATTTATTCAATTTTTGATATAGAGGATCATTTGAAATATGTAATAGTATAGGAGATAAAGGTCGATTACATATTGGTCGAAAGGATTTTGAAAAAAAAATTGAGCAGTCAGAGGGTTAATTATTTGCTGCATCTGCAAGCAATGTTTTCATAGAACATCAAATTAATTGACGCTGTAGATATTTAAAAATACCATCAACTGCTATATTAAGTTTTCTTCTTTAACAATAACCCTGCAAGGATTAGATAAAAAAATATTTGTTTTTTTATTTATGATGCAATATTCGGTTATGCACTGAATTTCAAAAATGTTTAGTGCGTGTTTAAAGAGCTTATTTTTCAGCAACGATATTCATTTCTTGAAATTCGTTCCTCTTTCTTTGAACAAATAATTTCTATTACTCAAAATGAAAGTAATAGGAAAAACCCTACAGGTGGCCAGTCGAAAATGATCAACAAGTTGTTTTGCTGATTACTTTGCATTTGCGTGCATTCCCCTCGTTTTTGACCCAACTTCTCATCGATTGTTGATTTGGGGACTATTCCCAAAGTTATTTTCGTCACATCCGATAAAATAAAATACAGATTATTTTTCTTGAGAATATGTAAGCACTAAGCTGGAAAATACAAACTGGTATTACAAAATCAATATAAATGTTGTGAATAGTACTGACATTAAAGGAAAATTCCTGTCAGCTCTTGTTTGCAATAATAAACTATAAACATTTTTTAAACTAATGAGGTCTAAAACAAATTCAACAATATAGCATACGATTTTATTCATTTTTCTTTCTTTCTTTGTGTGTGTGGGAGGGGGGGGGGAAGCTTGTATTTTCAGTGATTCCATTTACATTTTAATGTCATGTAGAAAAATATATATTTGTCTGTTAGTTTGTATCTAACAGTTGTCATAATAGAACAGCGGCCACGAAATTTTGATACATTGTTTGAATACATAGTACTATGTGGTCAACGTATTCTTAAATCGCTGATGATAGGAATTTCCATTTACAAAATGTATACACATAAAGTATAGCTTTTAGATATGTTTATAGTAGGCTGTATTCTTATTAAAATACAAAATCTAAATTTTTTAGCCGTCCCTGGATGCTGGAAGTAACAGACAAGAAACGGACAGACGATTTTTTAGTGCCGGAAAGCTTCCAAATTTCAAAAAATTCAAAATATCTCAACTCGGTAAGTTTTGGTTGTAGAAGAATTGAATTTGAATTTGTAAGGGCATACGGGAAGATTTTTTCTAAATATAACTTATAGGACATACTTATTTATACACCATGTTTTGACACCATGAGCTGAAACATTGCATTAGCATTGTTTAAATTAAGCCAAGCATGGCTATTTCTAAACAAAAAACAAGCAATTCGTTATTTATTTTTTATTATTTTTTTATTTTTTACGCCTTTTAATGAAAACTTATCAAAACTACTTAATAAAACAGCAGGGCGTACACTCTAGTTGTTTTTGCTGTTCTAATTGTATACAAAATTAATATTAATAGTACATAAATTTTCCTAGCGAAATAAATTTATACGCTTATGAACTTTTTATTGTAATTATTGCTGGTTGCAGAAGCAATTGTTTTTATTTTATTTTAATATAAAAATTTACTAAATATTTTTCAATAATAAAAATTATTTTTAGTTACACAATTACCAATAACTACCTTAGTCTGATAATTTAATCATATATTAATTTGTCTTAATTAATTTTAGAAGTTTTGTCACAAATATTTAGAGAATACAAACTTTGCTTCAGAAAATGTTAACTATTTATTCCAAATATTTGGCTGACACCGTAGTATATTTATTTTAAATATTTCCAATATTATTAACGTGCATTAATTATGTTGAACAAATAATGAATGAAAATATTAGCCATTCATTCCAAAAATATCAATAGTACAGTGTTAATAAAACAATGTTTCGTATTGGAGAAATAATTCAGCATCAATAATTTTGTTTTTGATTTCCTGTGAAACATAAATGCATAAAATTATTATAACCTACATCTTGATATCTGTTTTGTCTAGCATAATAATTTTAATAGTCTATAACTGATATTTTATCTTTTTGTAATGTTTAATTTTGATAAAAATTTTAAAATTGTTTCTTGAATCGTTCATTCATTGCGTGCAAAAGTTTAACAAAACTGTTGGTTCTAGAGGCCTAAATAATATTGATAATGATGTAAAACAAAGGTACCTTGAATCTATAATCCATTTTTAAGCAATTAAGATTGTAAAAGTTTTTAAATTTATATCTAAAATTTAAAATTTTGAAACAAAAGTAATTTTTTGTTGAAGAAATGCTAATTTTAATGAACCATTGAAATTATAATACTAAATTTAAAAGCATACGTTCAGGGTAAATTTATTTTACAGCATTATCAATGTTATTTTTGACTCTAGAACCAGAAGTTTTGTTACAGTTTTGAACAAAATGGATGCAAATCAAAAAACAATTAATTTTTTTAAATCAAAATTAAACATAAAAAATTTAAATTAAAATTTCAGTTGTAGACTATTGAAATAATTATGCTACATGGAACATATAAGCGGTAAAAATTTTATGCATTTGTGTTTTATAGGCAATCAGAAATAAAATTAAACGTGGTATGATGCTAAGTTTCACTTCAGGAAAAAATGTAAGACTACTAAAACCTTTTAACTGTTTACTATTAAAGAATTATTCAAAAATAAACATTCTTATATTTTACCTGTTGTGCATATAGTATAAAAAACATTCATGCGCAAAAAAGTGTTAATATACATATTTTTTTTCTTTTTAGGATAAATACCCTAATAAGGGCACATGTGATCTCTCCATGGGTAAAATGTAGAAACTTGAACACAAACTTTGAGAGTATGTATTTCGTAAAAGATAAAACTGTAAACTTTAAACTTTTACCTCTTAAAATATACATATTGTAGTGTATATATATATATATATATATATATATATATATATATATATATATATATATATATATATATATATATATATAACATCAACTTACTTTTGAATAATTGGTATTCATACTGTGCCCGTCTGGTACACTTTATTCAAAAACTAGAGAACCTGTCACTTTTGAAATTTTTATAGTCATTAGCAACATGCCATTTAATAATAATTTGAAAAAAATAGATGTAAGTGCTTTATTAATAATATTATAAAATAATGTAATTTGTAATTTTTCATAATTTTCAAAATAGGTTGCTACATCTATTAATTTTATTTCTTATTAGACAAAATATAAACTGTTTACCATTAATGTTAATTGACATGTTTTTAATGAACATAAAAAAAAATTGAAAGTGATAGGTTTTGCAGTTTTTGAGTCAAATGTACCAAACGGATACACTTTGAAAATCAATTAATAAAAGGTAAGTAGAAATTAAGCCACTATATTTAATAAATAATTTTTAATTATTATTATTTCTTGTTACATATATACTACAATATGTATACCTTAAGATGTACAAGTTTAAAATTTACAGTTTTTTTTCTTTAAATACATGCTCTTAAACTTTTTGTTAAAATTGCTTCATTTTACTCATCGAGATATCATATGTGCCATCAAGTTGCTAGATAAAGTACTCTTTAATTAACTAGATATAAAAAAATTTCTTATTCAATTAATTAAGGTGCCAGATTATAGGTACTCTTTAATTGACTAAAAATCGAAAATTTCTTATTAACTTAATTAAAAAAAATTGTTAATTTGTAATATTTTTCACAAAATTGCATTCATTGAGATATCACATGTCTTCTAAAAGTGACAGACAACATACTTTTTAATATATCAAAAATCGAAAAATTTCTCAGTAGCTTAATTAAATTAAAAAATTAATTAATTTGTAATACACTACACAAAATTACATTCATAGAGATGTCACATATGCGCTTAAGGTGCCAAATAAAGTACTCAAAATTCATTAAGATACAACTAAATGTAAATATATTGCTTGAAGGTGCTAAAAATATACATAAAAACATTTAAAAGCACATTAAAGTTACTTTTAAAAATTCCAAAACGTTTTCAACCGAAAACCCGGTCGTCATCAGTGGAAAAACTAATTCTGTTGAGTTGAGTTGTTACATCTTTGCATTTTCTTGCTTGCCCGGAATTGCTTGCCCAGAAAATGCAAAGATGTAACAACTCAACTCAACAGAATTAGTTTTTCCACTGATGACGACCGGGTTTTCGGTTGAAAACGTTTTGGAATTTTTAAAAGTAACTTTAATGTGCTTTTAAATGTTTTTATGTATATTTTTAGCACCTTCAAGCAATATATTTACATTTAGTTGTATCTTAATGAATTTTTAGTTATTAAACAAGGTGAATTTGCACTGAAATTTTAACTTTTATTGAAATAAAGTACTTTTTAATTGACCAAAAATCAAAAAATTTCTTATTCACTTAATTAAATAATTAATTAATTTGTGATACTTTACACAAATTTGCATTTAGCGAGATGTCACCTGTGACCTTAATGTGCCTTCTAAAATTTTTTCATATAATTATACTTATTAAAGAACTAAACACTTTAATACTGATCCAATGGACAGCTGCATTAAATACTTCATAAAGAAAATGTATAAAAATATAGACATCTATCTAAAATACAAAAAAAAAAGGTTTAGCATTTTTAAAATGCAAAAATGAAGACAAAATGAGCATGGCAAAAGAGCCATTTAAAGTTTTCATTTGTGAAAAAGTATCTTTTGAACTGAAATTCTGAGTAGCAATCCTGAACACACTTTTTAACCACCTCTACAAAAATGCTAAATCTATAATTTGAGCTAAAAATCGATATTTTGAGCATTTTCGACATGATACTGTGTCCCTTTAAAAAGATTTATATCTACTTACAAGTATTACCAAAGAAAAGCATCTAATACTCAAGCATTCATGTTCTTTTGTAATTATTTGCGATTTTAATTAATATCTAATTCAATTTAAAGTTCGTTAAAAAAGAATAATATATAAACTTGTATATAAGCATAAATATAAACATAAATATTGTATATAAAGTTATAGTAGTTTTAAATCATAATTTTAATTATTTTTTTTAATATAGAAGTACATTCGTTTGATTTCTTTCTTTTTCTTTTTTCTTTTTTTCGTATATATCAAGGGTTTAATTATTGACATTCATGACGCATTTTAAAATTCGAGCTATGATAGAAAAAATAAACTGTACCAATTTGTTTTCTTTATGGAAATTCAACAGAAATATTTATATATGAAAAAAATTCTATTTTAAAAAATAAATTAATCTTTATTCAAATTTTAATTGCTTAATAGGCGTATAGCCAACATAGTGAAAAAGTACCCAAGCCGGGACTCGAATCCGGGTCATCAGATTAGCGCACTGACGTTCTACCAACGGAACCACTTGGGAACGATACTCAGCTTGGAACTTTTTCACCATAACGTGTTGGCAAGGCTACAAACGCAGCACAAGATGGAATATTTTCCGTGAGCCGCCAACCTTGGGGCAAACACGAAATCAATGAGAATCCAGCATCGATATTTGAATAAATTCATATTTTAATACTTTGAAATTTTTCCAGAGAAAATTTCTCACGCCTTGCATTCATAATATTCAAATTTTAATTGCTTAATAGGCGTATAGCCAACATAGTGAACAAAAATATTCCATCTTGTGCTGCGTTTGTAGCCTTGCCAACACGTTATGGTGAAAAAGTTCCAAGCTGAGTATCGTTCCCAAGTAGTTCAGTTGGTAGAACGTCAGTGCGATAATCTGATGACCCGGGTTCGAGTCCCGGCTTGGGTACTTTTTCACTATGTTGGCTATACGCCTATTAAGCAATTAAAATTTGAATATTATGAATGCAAGGCGTGAGAAATTTTCTCTGGAAAAATTTCCAAGTATTAAAATATGAATTTAAATTAATCTTTGTCAAACAATCGTAAAATTTCATGAAAAACTTAATGCAATAAATTCAAAAGTATTAAAAATAATAAGAAATATTATAAGTAAAAAACTTTTATATTAGTTATATAACTACAATAACAAAAACTTCCGATATTGTGAAGAATTCTATTCTACGCATTAAGTTGTTTGAAGTTACCTTATTTTGCATGTGTATCTACACGTTACATAATATAATTTTTAAATTTTAGTTTATCTTAAGAATTAATAAAAATCATTTTTATATCATTATTTTTTTACAAGACACATAGCAAGATAAAAAATTAATTTACTGGTATTTCAAAAATACACTGTAATATAAAGAATGTTTTTAAAAGCGTAGATATTCAAAGATTTAATTTTGAATTTCCTCAAATTTAATGCTTTTAAAGAGAAGAAATATCTATGGTTTTTACTTTGATTATTTATACTGAAATTAAATAACCATTCAATAATGAAAATAATAAAAACAAATGTGAAAATTAGTCATTTTGTCTTTACATATATTATATCGTTATTTATTATATTTAATACGTAGAAAAAATAGAATTTTTTTTTTCTTAACTTTAAAATTTAATATTTTTTAAATCTCAAATAGTAAATTTAACGCATCAATTAAAAAAAATAACATTATGCTATTTATAAATATTTATAAAAATTAAATAGAAATGCTATATTTAATAGATTACAATTAAGTGGTTTAGTAAAAAAAAATCCTCTTCCATCGCTCATAAAAGGCAACTTAGTTTAAGATTGAAAAATAAAGTATTCATTTTTGAGAGAGAAAATCATGAATATTTAATTTCGTCTTGTACAATATTTTGCTAATGTTTATTCACTTTAATTGTATACTTTAAGTGTTTCCCTTTATGTTAATTCACTTTATGCATAGGTATATATTTAATTCGTGATTACACGACAAAGGGTTAAAAAAATTGAATTTGAAAAATAAGCATTCTATAGAGAAGCTTAAAAAACACTGGCACTCAAAGAGTTACTTTTTTTATCCTTTTGTATATAAAAAATAAAAAAATAAAAAAATGTATTTGTAAGTATTTTTAACTTGTGTTATGTAATCATAAAACATTTCAGTAATAATACCTTTCTGATTACCTAATTACATACTAAATATAAAGTTGAAATTTATATATTGAAAATTAGTATTTATATAAAGATTTATTAAAAGTATAAAGTAAGTTTTATAGACTTTTGTATGAATGGTATAGCACATACGGGTTATAGATATATTCAAGATTACATAATAACCACGTATAATAATAAAAATAATAATATAATTAACAATGCACACACAGACATATATATATATATATATATATATATGTGTGTGTGTGTGTGTGTGTGTGTGTGTGTGTGTGTGTGTGTGTGTGTGTGTATGTATGTGTGCGTAGAGAGAGAGAGAGAAATATAGTCATTCAGTATAGGGGCAGGGGTGGTATATAACAATTTTTAAAAACCCCAGTGCTACATAAAAATTATCTGCAAAAGATCCCCGACAAAATCGTTATAAAACTGCTTGTGATTCTGGCGAGGTTATTTTGTGATAGTGTTTTCTTGAAATTTACTTTGAATGAAATAAATAAACACTTTTTAAATAAATAAATTTAAAATTTAAAAATAAAAATATATAGTTTTTATAAATATTTATTAAAAGTAAGTTGTAAGTACATGTTCGATAGATTTAGTAAATTAGCTTTGTATATAAAATTATTTTATAGTGGATAATAACGTAGTTTAAAACTTTGAATAGCGTATTTATTCTCATTAACATTTTTAGTAGCCGTCTCCCGCCCGGTCTTCCATTTTTTAAAGACAAAATAGTTAATTTTCATGCCCTTTATATATATATATATATATATATATATATATATATATATAGATAGATAGATAGATAGATAGATAAATCTACAGAGCACACTGTATTCCACAACAAATTCTTGAAAGAAACAAATTAATATTTATTTTTTGGTTTAATATAAAAACATATTGCGCATGTGCCAGAAGTATGTATCTAAACACAGTTTCGAGCATATCAATAATGGAAGAACGAAAAGCAATTACTAATTGCAAATAATCGCTAAATGACAGAAATTGCGGTCGAGAAATTAAATTTGGCATATCTACATTGCAAAAAAAGTGTTGATTTTTACAGTATAATACTGTACTTAACTGTAAGTATTATACCGTAACATAAACAGTAATAAACAGTAAAATAAGCAGTAATACGCTACCGCGCATACAAGGCAGCGTATTGCTGCTTATTTTACTGTTTATCACTGTTCATTTTACGGTATAATACTGGCAGCTGGGGTGCCAGTATTATACTGAAAAATCAACATATTTTTTTTTTTTTGCCGTGTACAGACTAAAATCACTCATTTAATACAGAAAAGTAGTAAATTAACGGATGAGTTTATTTTTTCATAGACTGTCAAAAATTCGGACTGGCATTTTAAATATATACATCTGAGATTAAATAAAACTGTAAAAATATTTTTTTCAATCAAACATAGTAGTTATTCGTTTTTTGCTTTAGATACTAAAACATCTTACATTGTAGAAAAAAAAACCTAAATATTTAATAAAACTAAATAGTATGGGTAAGTTATCCTCAAATAGCTTGGAAAATAAAACCTTTTCCAATCACTAACAACGAGTAACCGAGTTTAAAATTTAAAAAATAAATTATTCATACTTGAGATAGAAAATCATGCATACTTAATATCCTTTTGTATGATATTTTGCTAATGTTTATTCACTTTAAGCGATTTCTGTAGTTGCGTATGTTTAATTTTCCCCGGGATAATTTCCTCGTTTTTAAAATATTAAATATTGTTGATTCTCTGGAATGCTATTTCTTTGCATAGTGGATTAAGTTGAAAAAATAAATACATTACATTTAATTTCAATTTAATCATCTGTAAATGGTATAATGTTACTTTTTGTGATTCTGGCGAGGTTATTTTGTGATAGTGTTTTCTTGAAATTTACTTTGAATGAAATAAATGAACACTTTTTAAATAAATAAATTTAAAATTTAAAAATAAAAATATAACGTTTTTTTATAAATATTTATTAAAAGTAAGTTGTAAGTACATGTTCGATAGTTTTAGTAAATAGCTTTGTATATAAAATTATTTTATAGTGGATAATAACCTAGTTTAAAACTTTAAATAACGTATTTATTCTCAAAACAGGAAATCGTGCAGACTTATTTTGAGAGTGAATGTGTTCCAGAATTTTAAATACCACATTTTGCTAATAGTAATATTTGCCTTATTTAATGACAAAAATCTGCTAATAAATAAGGCGAAGAATCCCATTCGGAAATAGGGGTATTCAAAATACAGGAAAAAATTATTACCTTTAATCTCGTCTGGCACGATGTTTGTGAATGTTTATTCATTTTAAGCGCTTTCTCCATATGATTACACTTAACTTTCTCCGAGATATTTCCCCCGTTTTTAAAATATTAAATAATGTTGACTCTCTTGAAAGCTACTTCTTCGCTTAAGTAGCAAAAAATAGATTTATACTGTTTATTTTATTCAGTTTTAAGTGCGCTCGTAATTATATAAATACGTAACACCTATAGTCGTCGTCTGGTCCGTCCGTTTGTCCGCATTTAACAGCGCAAAAACTATATAACCGAATTGTTTGAAATTTAATATATAATCGTTACAGAATTTTGTTGAGTCATTTCAAATTTTATGAAAATCAAATCAAAACTTAAAAAGATATTAATAAACGTTTTCTTCATTGTATTAAATGCGTAATTAATTCAATGATATCCCATGATAAGTAATGATTCTAGGTTGCCATAGTGATTGCGTCTTAATTAAGATGGAGTCCTATTATTTCCGTATTACTGAATTTAAAAACCGAATTTGTATACTAATTTTTTTTAATTATAGCAATCCTATAATCTACCGGTAGTTTTTTGGATAGATGTTTCCGGAGAAATAGATAACAAATGGAAAAAGAGTCTAAATATGGATTTCAAGTTCTGAAATTTTCAAAGCTAGGCTGAAGTTTCCCATTGGAATTTTCAGTAAATATCAACAAAAGATAAAATATTGCCAACTTAAAATGTACTTATTTTATTACGGAAAATAATCACATCACAATAACAGACAATATAATTAATTTCACTGAAACTAGTTATAGTACGAACGAACCTCATTTGTCCCATTTGACGCACAATTTCGAACTTGTTACTTTTATTTTCATTTTAATCGTCTGCAAATTCCAGAATGTTACATTTTGTGATTTTTATGAGGTCATTTCCTGTCAATGCTTCTGGAACTTTTTTTTTTTATTTATTGAATGAACCCTTATTAAAGAAGTCTGTTGCTTAAAACGAGTTTTACCAATCGTGGTGGACATTTTATTCAAAAATTCCTAGCATCAGAAATTTTTGAATATTAATTATTTTTAATTTTATTCATGGAATGCCCATCATTATATAAATAAAAAACACAATTCAAAATTTCTGGTGAGAATTTGGAATTTTTGAATAAACATTTAGCCGCATTTGGCAACACCGTTTAAATTTCAAAGTTTCCGTTAGTATTTCTGGAAGGTAACACTTTTTTTTTTAATGAACTGTCTTCATCGATATCAAAATATAGCTACTACATTGAACATTAAAAATTTAAGAAAAACCCTCAGTTGCAGATCTTAAGCAGTAAGTTGTATTTTAAACACATACTAAATGATTGTGGGCATTGTTTTACTTGTACTATTTATAATGATATATTGGGTTGTTTGAAAAGTTCCTTCCATTTGGGAAAACCAATTCGTACTAGAAAATTCTGCCCGCCAATTATTAAACAGTAGATTTCAGAATTATTGTCTAATAATTAAATGATAGAATTTTCCGGTACGAACCAACTTTCCCAAACAGAAAGAACTTTCCGAACAACCCAATAAAATATAACATTCAATCCTTAAAAAATATATAAAAAGAAGCTTACTTCCTGATTATATTATCTTTCTGGTTATCTGTTATATTTTACCCATGAAATAATATGTTGAAACAAAATTAAGACATTTATGAATATTTATTAAAAATATGTAATAAGCATATGTTCGATAGGTTTTACTTAAATAGCTCGGTAAACAAAAGAACTTCCAACGACTAATGACGGGTAACAAAGTTTAAGATTAAAAAATAAAGTAACCTTTCTCGAGACAGAAAACCATGCATACTTAATATCCTCTCGTACGATATTTTGCTAATGTTTATTCACTTTAAGCGCTTTCTGTATATGTGTATATTTAATTTTCCCCGAGATACTTTCCTCTTTTCTAAAATATTAAATAACGTTGACTCTCTTGAAAACTACTTCTTTTCATCATATATTGAATACCCCAAAAATAGATTTACTCTTACATTGCATTTATTTTCAATTTAATCGTCTGCAAATGACACAAAGGTACTTTCCGTGATTCTAGCAAAGTTCGTTTCATGACAGTTTTTTTAAACCTTTTCTTTGAATTTAATGAATGAAAGCATTTTAAGGAAAAAGTAGGGAAAATAATAAATCAGGCATTTATAAATAGTTATTTAAAGTAAGTGGTGAATACACGTTTGATAGTTTCATTGAAACTAAACTATTGTAAATGAGACTATTTGATAGTCGGTAACGACCAACGACGGATACTGATTCACCACGTTTCATAGAAAACTGGAGCGAACTGCGCATGGGCAAAAATGGCTAGTTCATGTTGAAAATAGGGAAGTCCGTACCATCTCCTGATGAGTTTGTTTATTATATGTGACATATATGTTGCTTTTTTGGTGAGGGGTGTGGGGGGGGCGAATACCTTTTTGTTTCTGTCATTGAATTATATGTTTTAAAATATTATATTGTAATCCTATCATATTAAAATTAGTTAGAAAAATACAAATACACTAAAAAATATGGTTTGCCTTCTAAAGCCTCTTTATCGCAAAATTGAATTATATTATGGAAAATTACTTCGGAAAGACCTAATCCGAAAACTAGTAAAAGGTTTTCGGATCCATTTGGTTTAAAATAAAATTTTACCCAGAACAGAAAATTGCAAACAACATTGAACACTGTTTACTTATAATCATGGATAAATAGTGGAAACTTCCGACTCTTTCACCGACGCTATTCTCCCTACAGTGTGAATGGAATCGCCATGGTGGTCTGCCAACCGGAGCTCCCCGAAGCGCGATTAAACAGTAAACAAGTTTAAGATTATAAAATAAAGTTTTCCTTATTGAGACAATTTAAAAATGCACATTTTAGAAGTGATTCTGTTCTAGTATTTTGAATACTAACTATTTCTGAATAGTGATATTCACCTTATTTAATTACAGAAATTGGCGATTAAATACGAAATGGTTTCTATTCGGGAATATTAGTATTTAAAATACCGGAGCATGATCCTTCCTCTTAATTTCTACTAAAGCGATATTTTTCTGTATAGACGTATATTTATTTTTCTCCCAGATATTTCTATCGTTATTAATTTATGTTAACACTCTAGGAAGATACTTCTTTGCATAATGTAGCAAAGAAACAGTTACATTGCATTTATTTTCAATTCAATTGTCTGCGAATGACACAATGCTACTTTACGTGAGACCGTTTCATAACAGTTTTTCTTGTATTTAATGAACAAACACATTTTAATGAAATTTGTTTCTTAAAACTCATGA
The DNA here is from genome assembly GCA_963931845.1 of Maratus michaelseni. Classification (NCBI taxonomy): domain Eukaryota; kingdom Metazoa; phylum Arthropoda; class Arachnida; order Araneae; family Salticidae; genus Maratus; species Maratus michaelseni. The sequence continues at coordinate 333,830,463 of OZ007590.1, read as the reverse complement.
TTTTCGTTAGTGTTTTTGTCATGTAAATCTTTCTTTAATGAATTGGCTTTTGTTGCTGTTAAGATAAAGCTACAATACGTTTCATAATAATAATTAAAAGAACAAAAACTCAAGTTACATATCTTAAGCAGTAAGTTATTTTTTTAACAGAAACAAAATGCTTGTGATGATATATCAAAATTGTAGATTTAACTTATTTATAACTTTTGTAGATTGAATTTTAAAGCTTATATAACAGTTTAGATGACCTCAGAATATACGTATGTTGTCATCATTTTTTAAAATTTCTTTTCATGCATGCATTTAGGAAAGAATTTTTTTGGTACTTTTATGTTAGCTGGGTGCCAGTGAAAACTCGCCAAAACTTGTTTCAATTGGCATCATTTGAATTCCAACCTTTCACGTGAGATTTTGTTATTTGTATTGATATGTTTGCTTTTAAGTATTTTATCATTATTATATTTTAGCTATTTTTAAGTAAGTTTTTAAATATATTGTATTGCACTGTTAAAATATTGGCTAATGTTAAAAGATTGGCGAGGAAAAAATGTTGGCGAGATTAAAAAAAAAATTGGCGATCAGTGGCGCCGAGCTAACACAAAAGTACCGATTTTTTCACGCAGACCAATAAATGTATTTCTCTGCAAATTGTGATTCTTGCTTATATTTCCGTTGCCTTCTGCATATCACATATTTATTGCAGAATCGTGATTTATGTATAAAGTGTTTATTTTTCGTAAGTTATGAATAACTGTCTCTGGATATAATACGAAAACAGGGTTATTTTCCTAAAATATTCTCCAAGTTTCAAAACATTTTTAGCATTGGATTTAAACTATAGCATATCTTTCTAAAAACGAAACATTTTTCTTTAAATGTGTTTAATGATAGAATTCATACGTTTAAAAGTTATCACAGGGAAAATTATGGCATCAAGGAGCTGGGAAATCACTTTACTATGGAAAAGTAGAAAACGGGGGAATATGTTGAGAGTAATGATTATCAATATTTGGTGACAGTACACTGTAAAAACATGAATATTTCTTAATCTACGAAAATAATAAAAAAAAGGTGATTACAAGTGATGGACCCGATTAAAAAAAAAAATCATATTTTCGAAACTACTGCACATATTACAATAAGTGATACATGAATTTAAAGAAATATACAAAGTTTTTTTCCACCAAAGAGGAGCTTCCACACCGGTGGATGGGGCGTGCGGGTGATGTTGATTTACCCTTAATCACATGGCCACCAAGATCCCCAGACCTAACACCATGTGATTTATTTTTGTGAGGTTACGTCAGAGACATTGTTTATGAATCAACAATGCTGAAAACACTGCCAGAACTTAAAGAACGCATTTGTGCAGCATTCAGAACCATTGACAGAGTAATGCTACAAAAAGTTTGGAACGAACTAGATTACAGATTGGACGTATGCCGTGTAACAAGAGGGTCACACATCGAACATTTGCAACTAAAAAAAAAACTTGGTATATTGCTCTTTAAATTCATGTATCACTTATTGTAATATGTGTAATAGTATCGAAAATATGATTTTTTAAAATAGGATACATCATTTGTACTTGCCCTGTATAATCGTGTACTGAAATATATAACAACCTCTTCCGAGTTACCCACGATTTCAAAAGGCATTCTTTATTTTTTTAATCTTCAGAAATCAATATATTTTCACGATTTAAAATAAAATTTATAAAAACAAAGCTTTTCTGCTGCTACTGATTTTCGTAAACGTTCCCGTGTAGATTTTATAGTGTAATAATCAGATTTCTAAAACCGGAATATAGGTTTTTAGGATGTTATCAGTCAATTAAACATTTTCAGCTGCGTAACTGAATTTATGCATGCAAAAGTAACAAAATAATATTTTTTTTATATTAATGTTAACACCGTAAATTTATCAAGTTTGTCTGTAAAACATGTTTGTTGAACCTAAAACTGGTTACTTGAAAAATGGTAGCATCCTAAAAGCCTGTATTTCACATTCAGAAAAGTTATTAATATTACAAAAATTACTCGAAAACTTTTTCGAAAATCAGTGGCAGCAAAAGAACCTTTATCTTTATAAATGCTCATTAAAGTCTCGAAAATGTATTAGTTTCTGAAGTTTTCAAAGAACGATTTTCGGGATCGTGGGTAATTCGGTAGAGGTTATTGTATATTATATTAAGTAGTTATATTATATTGTCATATATTAAAAAACATTTATCTTCTTTTACTAATACAATGTAAACTAATGCTTTAATATTCGAAAGCTATAAATATATTCACACACCATAGTCGCCATCCGGTAATTTCTGATCGAAAATGTATTCAAAGAACAATTTTCGGAATCGGGGGTGAATCGGTAGATGTTATTGTATGTTATATTAAATAGTTATATTATATTTTCACATATTAAGAAACATTTAACTTCTCTTACAGTGTAAGTAAACTAATCCTTTGATATTCGAAAGCTACAAATATATTCACATACCATATTCAAGTAGCCAAACGGTAATTTCTGATCACCAGTAGCTACATGGAGACTCGAAAATTTCGCACCCTGGTGTAATGAATTACTGCTTGTACCTTAATCATATTCGTTTGTGTCAGATTATTTATTTTGTATTAAAATATTGGAAAGAATCCATGTTCAGCTAAAAAAAAATACATGTAAAACTATTGTGTCTGTATGAGAAAAGTGGTCATGACCAGAAAAACTAATACTGATTTTTCTGGGATTACCTTTACCAATATGATTTCTCTCTGCAACACATCAGAAAGAGAGTATAGCTTATTACTTAATCCCGAAACAGTAGCTGCAAATTTGATAATACATCGGGATAAACAAAAACAGAAAACAATCCAGTCTATATTCTTCTCCAGTGTGTTTTATTAGTACTGTAAACATATCAACTTAGACATTTTGTGTACCGCATTAGAATGTGATTTGACAATTGCGTGAAATACATAATTCTATCTCGCTTTATTTTTATTTTCTGAACTGCCAATTTATTGATACGTAAATCATCTTACAACTTATTTTGTTGGGGATATTTTGAATTCAAAACATAAAAAATAATTATGCAATATATTTTAAATTGCTGTCATTGTGAATTAAAGCATTTGCTTTTCACATTTTTACTTAAAAAAATTGATAAATCATAAACGTGCTCTTTTATAAAGACGACTTTTTGAATAGAAATCGAATATGAATAAATAACTACGGAATTCAGAATCTCACATTTTTTTATATAATGTTAACAAAGCATGCATATCAATGTTTTGACACGAAAATGCTCCAGAAATTTCATATTTCAGAAAGATAAAAATATTTTTATTAGAATAAACAAAATGTTGGTTTTTAAATATTCAAATTACTGCTAAGAATATATTTTAAAAGTACTGATAAAAGAAAAATTACTACACTTAACTACAATTTTGATTCTTAAAAACGAAAAATAATATTTTTGGAAAATTCATGCAGTTTATATCCTTGAGTTATCCTCCATGTCTACTATTATAAAATCTCAAACGGCGATCATATTTCTAATTCGTCAAACGAATATAAAAGAGATTTATCAACACACACCATGTTATTATTTTGGGGGATGGTATAACGTTGTATTTCTACTACAAATTTCTATTACTATTTTTATTTTTATTTATAATTTTGCTTTTTATCTCACTTCTCAACAAAATATTAAATAATGCATTTAAAAATAACAGATTGGAATAATAAATTATTGTTAAAAAAAATTGCTCCGTGTGATCAAGCGGAGTGATCATCAGTAAAGTTTCACTTTAAAACCTGTATAAAATGAAAACTACTGAACCAAAAGTTATCAAATCTTGTAAATATTATGAAAGAGACCATGGAATTTTTATATCCTCTAAAAGAAATAATTAATTCTAAAAAGTCACAAGTGAAGGTTTATTGCTGGTATTTACATAATAACAGAGATTTTTAAAATAACATCCGTAGCAGTACATATTCAATGGGTTGTCTACAATTATCTGCAATCAGGTTAAAATCATCGTGCTCCCTACAGAAACACGAAGCATCTCAGCTGGAATGTTATAAATATGTCGTCAGATGCCATCTTTGAATTCTGATAATTGTCTAATGGTGTTGCGATAAATAAAGGTTTCGCGTTAACCTTAAATCCAATATGGGCTGAGGTCTGGTGACTGAAGTGTCCTTGATATTGTTTCAATGCATACCGTTCATTACTATGGCATAGATAATAGCACTTTATGACTAATGCCTTTCAGATTGTCGCGAGGGTGTTTCTTCGGCGCACCTGAAAGCTTCCACCACCTAGTGATGCCCCACGCTGCCCAGTGTCGCGTGGGAACATCTGTTTTCCGACAGTGGTGGACCACTTTTGTAAAAGCGAGTCTCTGTCACCTTCTCGCAATTGGAGACGATTTTCTTTCATTCCTACGTTTAAAAGTTGCTGCCCATTGTTGCGTTTTCCGGCGGCTTCAGCTGCGGTTGAACACTGTAACTTTTTTAAAGACCTTAATAAAGGGACTGGGAGGGATACTATGCTGTACAGACTTGGTTTCCTCGTATTAGGAGTCCCAGGTAGGCAATCAAATCAAATCAAACGTCTTTCAGAGATAAAGGCATCGTTTATTTTCAACCATTGAAGGTTCTATTTCCATAAATTTCCAAAATGTCATTTTTGATGTGACTGTCAGTTTACAAGCCATTGTTAAAAACTGCGTTGTGCACAAAGCTAAAACCTGTGTATGTTTTTTTCCGATAAACATCATTCAGCGCCATTTTCTTCCTGGTGTTGACTTTTTAAACTTTTTTTGAGGACATAAAATTCAGTGACCTCTTTTATAATATTTCCAAGTTTGTTAACATTTTGTGAGGTTTTTTATCATTATACAAAGGTTTCAAAGTGTAACTTTAACTATGATAACCCTGCACTTAATACTCTTAAATATTCTGTATATTTTAGGTTAAGGGGTAACGCCACTTTGATACCCTGAAATTTAAGATTTCTGAGGAATTCCTTTTTAGAAATGCGTTTATAAAAATGTATTTACACTAAATTATTATACATATATTAAAGTTGAAACTGTATTTTTTAGAAGATATAATAAACAATGGTTTACGTGCTGTTGTTCACCCTACTTCTGTAAATCCAAAATGCTTTCTCTTTCGATATCCATTTTTAATTAATAAAATATTTATTTCGTGTGTATAAATAATACTTAGATAAAAAAGAGATAAATTTTGAACCTATCACAGTGATGTTAAGCCCTTCACCATGCAACTATTTTGCTCCAAACGTCAATGTAGGCACAATATCTAAATACAATACGGAATTATTGAAACTTTTTCAATAGAATGTTATTCCATATTAAAATCAAGTTCTATATGACTCCTAATTAATTTTTTTTCGATTAATTTGTCATATGTATTTGATAATTTTGATGTAATTTGGTAACAAATGTTTTGAAAAAGTATTTCTCTTTTACTTTAATGACGCATCTCAGGTGGAAGCGCAACTGAATTACAATATTATAATTATATCAATTAGATATATTTTAGAGTTGTTTTAAAACATAAAAGTACCCTTTTAATAATGCAGTTTTTCATTAAAATTTTCATACATTTTGAAAATATTCTGATAACGTTAGCACAACGATTCTTTAGTTTATATAAGCTAATGCATCTAACTCTCAAAAAGGTAGAATTTGAAAGTAGAAATTTTGAAAGCAGACAATGGGTCATGTAGCTTATTGCTAGATACAGACAAAAAATGCTATATATAGATAGAAACAATATTTTCAGATAATTTTCAAAGTCTTCCATTCATGCTGTCAAATCGAAAATGCATAAGAGCTCTTACATATCGTGCATTATTTTAGTTACAACTTAAGAGTTTTTTTTTCTACTACTTAAATTACCGTTTGAACGCAAGAAACATTCAGCTATTAAAAAGTGATGTGAAAAATGTAAAAACATTTAAATTTTTATAAGGAAAAGACCACAGGAAACATTTTACGGCGGATTTAAATTTAAATAAAGGTTTCCGATACAATTTATTTTTTATCTGTATTCACAATGTAGTAGAATAAGAATATTATTATTGGGCTGTACGGAAAGTTTTTTCCGTTTGGGAAAGTTGGTTCAAAAGTTGGAAAATTCTATTATTTAATTATTAGACATTTATTCCGAAATTTGGATGTCTAATATCTAATAATTGACGAGCAGAATATTTCGATACGAACTGGTTATCCCAAACGGAAGGAACTTTCCCAACAACCCAATACAAAGAATTCATTATTAATATAAATTCTGCAAATTAGTAGAAATTCGACAAATAGCAAGAAATATTTGATTCATGAACACATGGGCACAACATGAACTCTAAAAGAAACGTATAAAAAACGTATTTGAAACGTTTAAAAAAGGTATTTTATCATTACTTTTTTATTGATAAGATAATGATCAAATGGTTTTGTATGCATCATTTTGTTTTGTAGCTTATACTTTTTTTAAAGAAAACAAAATAATAAAATTTTTCTTCCTTCTAGTCTATTAATAACATAGTTTTTTTTTTTAGTTGAAAGAAAAAAACAGAAACAAATATATTTTTTAAGCTTGGACATCAAATAACACTCAGCACTGTGTATTAAAAATTTGAAAGAAACGAAATAATCACAGTTTTTGAACTTCAAAAGGTGATTTAAGACATATTTTGCAGTCCCTTCTTCTACGAAATATGAAAATTCTGAAAAAAAAAACAGCTAAAGAAGCCTTACCTTAAAGAATACTAAAAAAAACTACACTTATTTAAAATAAAGTTTAGATGACATGTTAAGCGTCATATTTTAACTATCAGAAAAATTGTTTTTGAGTATATATTGTTATAATTAATCAAATTTTAACAAGAAACCTTTAATTATATTTAACGTATTAAAGAAATACATTTTATCATTATATATTTTTATTGATAAAATAATGATCAAATGGGTTTGTACGCATCATTCTGCCTTGCTCTTTACACATTTTTTCTATTAAGAAAATAAGATCTCTCTAATTTTCTTCCTTTTATTCTAATAATAGCAAATGATGCATAAAAAAAAATCAAATTACCCAAACAAAGATTTTTTTGTAGCTTGAACTTCTAAAAGCATTCAGCAGTGTGGATTAAAAACATTATTTGAAAGAAATAAGATAGTCATCTTCTTTGAATTAAAAAAAGGATATTTAAAATGCATTTAGTAGTTTCCTCTTTTTCAGAATGATAAAAAATCTGAATAAAACAAGTAAAGAAGAGTAAAATTAAAAATCACAAAAAAAAAAATATATCTATTTAAAATAAAGTTTTGATGAAATTAAAAGCATTATTTTTTTAATTATAAAAACAGAATTTTTTAAGTATATATTCATAAAATTTACACATTTGTAAAATTAATTAATTAATAAACAACAGCTGGTATGAAACATTTCGTTTCATTTAAAGCATTAAAAAAATCAATTTTAACAGTATATATATTTTTATTGATCAAATAATGATCAAACGGCTTTGTACGCATCCTTTTACTTTGTTGTTTATAATTTATTTTCTTTTTAAGAAAACAAAATTGTTATATTTTTATTATTTTTATTCAAATAATGACATAGAATAAAGAAAAAACAGGAACAAAATATAGAAACAAAGCGATTTCGTCTAGCTTGAGATTAAAAAAAAATTCAACAGTGAAGATATAAAAGCATTATTTGAAAGAAACAATAAATTCACTTTGTTGAATTTAAAAAGGATATTTAGCATGCATTTGGTGAGTCCCTCTTTTACAGAATGAAAAAAAAAAAAAATTATATAAAAAACAGGTGCATGGGAAAAACTTTAAATATATTTGTAAAAAAGTATGCTTATTAAAAAAAAAAAAACTCCCTGACGGCTCGGTCTACAAGCACAGGTAGATTTCGAAGACGCAGACCGTGGGAGCCTGTTTATTGGAAATTGCAGAAGAAATGACCTTTTTACCATGATGCGGCAGTTGAAACCGCCCACTTTGAAATCCACCTGTGTCAAGTAAACGGAACCGGCAGATTTTTTTTTTTTTTTTTTTTTTTTTTTTGCTGTAAGGGTTGGTCCTATAAAAAACTTGTCAGTATAAAAGTTGTAGATAATTGTAAGAATATTTATAATAAATTTAAGCGGATTTGATATCTTGTGAATTGACAAAGTTATGATTTTTTTTCTTCTGAAAACCATATTTCCGCCCCCCCCCCTCGAGGACATTTTTAATTATATTAAAAATCTGTCGCACATAAATTTTCGGCCCTTTTCCTAGAAGTAATAATAACTTTAAACAGATTCGATACGTATCATAATTAAGAAATTATGGGGATTTTTCTGTTTTCAGAAAAAGACCACCATTCCCCCTCCTTGGTTCGATTTTGCCCATTAACGAACTTGACTGAGATTTTATGCCGCTTAATTTTATGTAACAGTTTGGAAGAGATTTATGCAGAATTTTTCAAGTTATCGTGTCCATAAAAAAGTGGCATGGATAGATAGATAGGTCGATAGATAGATAGATGGATGGATGGATAGATAGATAGACCAGATAGATATAAATTTTTGAACTGGGGGTGGTTTTGGGTTTTGGGAATCATGATCGGTGTAGATTTGCAAACATTTTCCAGAAATTTCAACATTGGAGAAAATGTAATAGGTAGTATTTCTTACGAAATCTACCTAAAAACGTTTATTGTAGCTAAGAATGCTTATTTTAGATATACGAGTAAGCATACATACGAATTAATTACATTGATATTAACATGAATGCAGCAGGACATTTAAAAATCGTGTTCATTTAAAGAATTAAAGCATTTTTTTATCATTATTTTTCATTTATAAGGTAATTATCAAATAGCTTTGTATGCAGCATTTTGTTTTGTTTATACATTTTTTAAAGAAACCAATATCGTTATTTTTTCTTCCTTTTATTCAAATAATGATATAGGATAGGAAAAAAATAAGAAAAAAATATAAAAACGAAACGATTTCGTTTAGCTTGGGATTGAAAACAATCAACAATGAGGACGTAAAAATATTATATGAAAGAAACAAAAAAGTCATCTTCTTGAATTTAAAAAGGATATTTAACATGTTTTTCGTGATTCTCTCTTTTACTGAATGACAAAATATCTTGAATAAAACAGGTACAGAGGAATATTTTTAAATATAAAAAAAAGTATGCTTATTTTAGCTAAGAATGCTTATTTTAAATTTACGAGTAAGCATACATACTAATTAATTACATTAATATTAACATGAGTGCAATATTTTTAAATATAAAAAAAGTATGCTTATTTTAGCTAAGAATGCTTATTTTAAATTTACGAGTAAGCATACATACTAATTAATTACATTAATATTAACATGAGTGCAATATTTTTAAATATAAAAAAAGTATGCTTATTTTAGCTAAGAATGCTTATTTTAAATTTACGAGTAAGCATACATACTAATTAATTACATTAATATTAACACGAGTGCACCATGAAATTTAAAATTCGTGTTCCATTTATTTAATGCATTAAAGAATTTTTCTTATCATTATGGTCTTTCTTATTTGTAAGATAATGATCAAAGAGATTTGTATGCATCATTTTGTCTTGTTGCTTATACATTTTTCTTTACAGAAAACGAAATCGTTATATTTTCTTCCTTTTCTTCAAATAATGTCAAAGGGTAAAATATATAGGGAAAAATAGAAACAAAGCGATTTCGTTTAGCTTGAGATTCAAAAAATTCAACAATAAGAATGTAAAACAGTATATGAAAGAAATAAGAAAATCACCTTCTTGAATTTAAAATGGATATTTAACATGCATTTGGTGTGTCCCTTTTTTACAGAATGATAAAAAAAAAGTATGTAAAACAGGTACAGAGGAATAACTTTATATATATATATATAAAAGTATGCTCATTTTAAATAAACGCTTATTTTAGCTACGAATGCTTATTTTAGATATGTACAAGTAAGCTTTACAAATCAATTAATTACAATTAATTATATTAACACTAGCATGAATGCAGCATGGAATTTAAAAATCGTGTTCAATTCATTTAAAGCATTAAATAAATCTTTTTTATCATTAGGTTTTTTTTATTATTATTATTTATAAGATAAAGATCAAATAGATTTGTATGCATCATTTTGCCTTGTTGTTTATACATTTTTTGGGGGGGAAAAAGTTTCTCTCTTTAATTGTAATAATAGCAAACGATAAAAAACATTTAAAAAGGCAAATACAGAAATAAATAGATTTATTTTAGTTTGAGCTTCAAGAAGCATTCAACAGTTTGGATTAAAAATGTATTTAAAAGAAACAAGAAAGTTACCTTCTGTGAATTAAAAATGGATATTTAACATCACTCTTTTACAAAATACCAAAAATTTTGAATAAAACAGACACATAGTCCTATCTTTAAAGAATATATAATAAGATATGTTTTTAAAATAAGTTTACAAATAAGCTTACATAATAATTATATTGTTATTAACATTCGTGCAATATAAAAGGGTAACATCTAAAATTTATGTTTTGGATTTCAAATAAATAGAACTTATCATTGCGATTTTATTGATAACATAATGATAAAATTGCTTTATATGCATGATTTGCTCGGTTCATTATGCATCTTTTAGAGAAAACAAAATCTCATATTTATTTTACTTCCACTCTAATAAAAGTATAGAATAAAAAGAAAACTTTTTAGAAACGAAATAAGTAAACGAAGAGATGTTTTACTTTTAGCTTTAAAAAAAACATTCAGCAGTTTGGATAGAAAAACATTATTTGGAAGAAAAAAAAAAACAGTCACCCTCTTTGAATTTGAAAAGGATATTTAACATGTATTTGGTAGCGTCTTCTTTTACAAAATTATAAAAAATCTGAAAAAACAGATACACAGCCCTGTCTTTAAAGAATATTAATTTAGAGATACATATTTAAAATAAACTTACATATAAGCTTAGATAATAATTAATTATATTTTATTAAAGGAATGAAAGTGATAACATCTAAAATTTATGTTTTATTCATTTCATGTTTTAAAGAAATATAATTTATCATTGTGTTTTTATTGGTAACATAATGATAAAATGGCTTTATATGCATGGTTTTGTTTTCGTCATTATGCATTTTCAGAGAAAAAAAATCTCATATTTATTTTACTTCCATTCTATTAAAAGTATAGAATAAAATGAAAACTTTTTAGAAACGAAATAAGTAAACAAAGATATAAGTAGATTTCTTTTCATTTTAGCTTACAAAAACATTCAGCAGTGTGGATAGAAAAACATTATTTGAGAGAAAAAAAAGACAGCCCTTCTCTTTGAATTTAAAAAGGATATTTAGCATGTATTTGGTATAGCGTCTTATTTTCCAGAATTATAAAAATTCTGAATAAAACAGATACACAGCCCTGTCTTTAAAGAATATTTAAAAAATAAAAACGTACTTAAAATAAACTTACATATAAGCTTACATAATAATTAGTTATATTGTTATTAACGTTAGTGCAATATAAAAGGGTAACGTCTAAAATTTATGTTTTATTCATTTCACGCTTCAAATAAATAGAATTTATCATTGCGATTTTATTGATAACAGAATGATAAAATTGCTTTATATGCATGATTTGTTCTGTTCATTATGCATCTTTTAGAGAAAACAAAATATCATATTTATTTTACTTACATTCTAATAAAAGTATAGAATAAAAAGAAAACTTTTTAGAATCGAAATAAGTAAACAAAAGAGATCTTTTAGTTTTTGCTTAAAAAACCATTCAGAAGTGTGGATAGAAAAGCATTATTTGGGAGAAAAAAAGGCAGTTACCCTCTTTGAATTTAAAAAGGATATCTAACATGTATTTGATAGCGTCTTCTTTTACAAAATTATAAAAATTCTTCATAAAACAGATACACAGCCCTGTCTTTAAAGAATATTAATTTAGAGATACATATTTAAAATAAACTTACAAATAAGCTTAGATAATAATTAATTATATTGTATTAACAGTAGTGCAATATAAAAGTGTAACATCTAAAATTTATGTTTTATTCATTTCACGCTTTAAAGAAATAGAATATTTCATTGTTTAATTTTTGATAACATAATGATAAAATTGCTTTATATGCATGATTTGTTTTCTTCATTATGCATTTTCAGAGAAAAAAAAAATCCCATATTTATTTTACTTCGATTCTAGTAAAAGTATAGAATAAAAAGAAAACATTTTAGGAAGGAAATAAGTAAACAATGAGATTTCGTTAGATAAAAAAACTTTTAGTTTTAGCTTAAAAAAGTATTCAGCAGTGTGGATAGAAAAACATTATTTGAGAGAAAAAAAAAGACATTCACCCTTTTTGATTTTAAAAAGGATATTTAAAATGTATTTGGTAGCGTCTTCTTTTACTTATAAAATTTTTGATTAAAACAGGTACAGAAACGTAACCTAAAAAATTTTTTTTTTAATTATGCCTATTTAAAAAAAAAGCTTATCTGAAATCTTCAGTAATATTAATTATTTATGAGGAAAGAATGCCTTAAGCATATGTTATCATAACTTATTTATTTCAAAATTTAACACCAGCGGGGAAGACCCAGCTACGTACGGTTAAAATTAGCTTGACCAATAGTGATCCCAAAATTACCCACTAATCGAATTTTCTCGAACATTTAAGCTATCCCCAATAGTCTTCTCTTACCCCAAAATTGTAGGATAAAAATTTAGTCTAAATCGTTAGAGCTGTTTTTTAGATAAAATTAGCTTGACTCGTAGTGACCCCAAAATGACTCCCTAATCGATTTTTCTCGAACATTTGACACAGTCCAATTATCTTCTCGTAATCCAAAACGGTATGATACAAAATTTAGTCAAAACCGTTAGAGCCGTTTTTTAGATAATATTAACTTTATCTGTAGTGACCCCAAAAAGACTCATTAATAAAATTTTCTCGAACATGCGACTTAGCCCAATGGTCTTCTCGTAGCCGAAAACGGTAAGATGCAAAATTTAGTCAAAATCGTTAGAGCCATTTTTAAGATAAAATTTGCATGTGTGTATATATATATATATACATATACGTACACACACAAAACAAATTTGATCGTATTATACTATATAGTTTATTTTTACAGTTTTAACATGATAAGAAGCATTCGAATAATTTATTAAGAAAATAATGCATTGTAAAAAGATCAAATGTTTCTAATTAAGCAAGAATGTATACAAACATATAGTATAACCTTTTACCAGCTATCCATGGTTCCGAAAACAATTTATTTTTCAGCAGAAATCTCAAAAGCCGACAGATATCCGAGATTTAAAGAAATTTTTCTGAAACAAAAGTCTCTTTTGCCAGTAATTTTAGGAAACGTTTCCGAGTATTTTTTTACAATGCATTATTCAGTTTTTTAGAGCCGCAAAATCGTCTTTTCAAATGTTACTAATTCCCAAATAAACGTTAGTTACTTAACATAATTCATACATGCATGGATAAAATAAAATAATATGAATTTTAATGCTAATGTTACTGTTGTTAAATTTGCATAGTTTGCAGGTTGAGAAAACTAATTAATAAAATAAACTGTTAAAATGACTAAAAAGTGTTTTAGAAAATTACGGCAAGCAAAAGTAACTTTTATTTTAGACGTGCTTCTTTAAATATTAAAAGATTAATATATTGATATGCAAACTACACCAAAGATTTTTTTTTTAGGATTTGAAAATCAATTCAGTGAGCTAATTGAAAAATTGGGGGGAAATCCACTTGGATGATAAGAAATCTCTCCCACACACACAATTTATAAATTAGCCCATAGCTTTCTGAATTTTCACTATATTTGACTGGACTTTTTATATGAGTTGCTCTATAGAATTAACAACCAAATTATGAAAAAAATATTTTGTATAGTTCGCGCATGCGCAGTTAAAATTATTTAATACAGTATTTAATGTATGATCTTTCATAATGTCATTTTCTAACGTAATAATTCTTCGAACTACCGATTTTTACAATTATTTTAATTTTTCAACATATTGATAGGCATTGTACATTTTTCGAAAGTCTTAAAAGCATCTCTAAAATCACATAAGGCTAGTCCACTTAATAGTTCATAGCTCACGCCAAAATTGATACCAGATGGCGCCAGATGTTGTTAGGAAAATACAGAATGGGTGTTTCAAACAAATCGGATTGACAGAGCAGAAAGCCATAACATCAGTATTGAAGATGCCTGGGACAGCAGGTGAAAATATTATACTTTTGTGAAACTTTTAACGTGTGGACTGGTTTTGTGTGATTTAAGAGATGTTTTTAAGACTTTCGAAAAATGTACAATGCCTATCTGTATGTTGAAAAATTAAAATGATGTCTGTAAAAATAGGTAGTTCGAAGAATTATTATTTCATACAAATACCCATATCTCATCAAATATTCAATATATCAACTTTTTTAATTGCATTACACTACTTCTACTATTCTTGAAGTCAAAAATGTGCTTTACATCTTCGAAGTTGAAGGACAATTTGTCAAGAATTTCAGTAGATGTTCGACAAATCATGTAAAAAGCGAAAGCGTCCGGTCACTGTTCCTTAATTTTTGGACAGTAGTATACGTCACATACTATAGCTCCGATATAAATGTTCTCACAATTGAGAAATACATGTACATTTTTAATTCCGTGGATGTATTTTGATCTCATGAATATATTCAAATATTAACTATGATGTACCATGGATGTATTCAAATATAAACTGTGCTCTCTGTTAAATATTATATACATTTTTCCTTATTTTATGTGATCAGCAGTACCTTCTGTAAATATTAATGTAAATATTAAATTATGCATAGTATTTTAAAATAATTTAAAAGTGCTTGAAAACAATGCTCTTGGTTATAAAAATATGAAGTAAAGTAAGATGGTGTCCAAAATGGCCGATTAGTAACATGTGTGAAACCAAAATTCAGGTAAAAACAGGGGCTAAAAGACATTTGATAAAACACTTTCAAAACTAAAATAAGTTAAACGGAAAAAAAAAATCTTGTGAAACGGGCTAAGCTCCGGAGCCTCCGTTTATTGCAGATTAAAGTTTAATGTTCTGACATTTAGTTACTGCTCAAAATTATTAACAATAAATTGATTATTTATTTAGGATAAATAGCAAAATTGTTAATAAGATACCCAAATCAAATATTTTTATGACAAGAGCATTGTTTTCAGGCGCTTTTAAATTCTTTTAAAATACTGTGCATAATTTAATATTTACATTAATTTAATATTTACAGAAGGTACAGCTGATTTCATAAAATAAGGAAAAAATATTGACCATTTAACAGAGAGCACCTGCTTTCAAAGTTGTCGGCGAAAAATTGAAAATCCATTCTAATTTTCTTTTCACAAACAAGTCCATGTCAGCACACAGACCGGACCGACTGCGAATGAATATAAGAAGCACTCATAACGACATTGCAATGTAAACTTACGCATTATGAAGGAGGCACAAGATATATTACCTTCCGAGAAATAAAAATGTAATATTATTCCTTGATTTCCAAGGCATATTGCACAGTTATTTGTCCTATTAATGAACATCTTTTATACCACCATGAATGAAATAAACACTTAAAAAGTACAAAATTATCTTTTCGTTTGAGTTAGATAACATGTGATGCTTCAAAAGGGAGAAATTATGCGTTAATTTTTCATCCAAACATACTCGATTCGATATGAGTACATCCAGAGCTACCAACTGCTACGAAAAAATCGTAGTTGCTATGATTTGGAGTTAAAAACTACGATGCTACGAAAATTTGTCTAAAACTACGATTTTCTGCAAAAAGACGCGAATTTCGCAAAACAATCGCACAAAAAAAACACGAATTTCGTCAACGGATCACTGAAATAAAGCAAATTTCGTCAAAGAAATCACAGGAAAAATGCAAATTTCATCAAAGGATCACAGAAAAACGTGAATTTCGTCAAAGGATATCTGGAAAAAACGTGAATTTCGTCAAAAGATATCTGGAAAAAAGCGAATTTTGTCAAAAGATCGCTGAAAAAACAAGAATTTCGTCAAAGGATCGCTGAAAAGACACAAATTTCGTCAAAGTATCGCTGAAAAGACTCGAATTTCACCAAAAAATCGCCGAAAAAACACTAATTTCGTCAAAGAATCGTGTAAAAAGTGCGAAATTCGGAGAAAGATCGCTGAAAAAACGCGAATTTTGTCAAGGGATTGCTAAAAAAAGGCGAATTTTTTCAAGGGATTGCTGAAAAAAGCACGAATTTCGTCAAAGGATCGCGGTAAATAGCGTGAATTTCGTCAAACGATCGCGCAAAAGATGCGAATTTTGTCAAAAGATCGCTGAAAAAATACGAATTTCGTCAAAGAATTGATGAAAAAATGCGAATTTAATAAAAAAAATCGCTGAAAAAAACGCGAATTTCGTTAAAAGATCGCTGAAAAAACGGGAATTTCGTTAAAAGATTGCTGAAAAGACGCAAATTTTGTCAAAAGATCGCTGAAAATAAATGAATTCCTCAAAAAAGATGCTGAAAAAACACTAATTTCTTCAAAATTTGCTGCATTGGGTTAAAAAATTGAAACCATATTCCTTTTACTAAAGTAGAAAATTCGCCACAAATCGTTAAAAAAAAATATATTAAAAAGTCTATTAAAAGATCCAGAAACACACTGGCTACAAAGTGCATAACTTCAGACATAACAGGTACCTTCCTGCCAAGTCTTGTAGATCTGTGCGCAGCATCGCACAGTCTCTTCAGTAAACAGCACACACGCAGACAAACACCTATGTTTATTATTATAGATATAGTTTTTCATCTGAAACAATATATTGAACTAACTTTTGAAAAATGAGATTAACCTGAACTGCAATAAAAAAAAACAATTAACACAGAGCAGACATGCGGGCCTTACCTGACCTGATGCAGGACATTTTAGACAAATTTAGACATTTTTCTCCGAAAAAATATCGGTAGTTTCGTCAGTGGAGGGTAATCTCCCCCTCCCCAACCAACCTAGAATCTTTCTGAAAATTCTTTGTGAAGTTCAGAAATTTAGCTTAGGAGGGGACAGAGCATGAGTTGAATGGGAAGAATTATATTTAATCAATCTCGCCCACTACCAAAAAATTTGCAAAAGCCTCCTACTTTGTATGCTTACGTTCATTACACATACGTACAGTTGATTAGTATTTGTTCGCTTAAAATTTGCAGCGTAAAAAACAAAAAACAACCAACCAACCTCCAAATTAATTTGAATTTTGTGTGCTACTATTTTTCATTTTCAAAGGTTGGCAGGTCTGGAGTACATCTATTTACTCATTTTGAGTACTCAGTGTAATGACCGGAAGTTATGGTTAAAAAGACAAAAACAAAAGCATAAACATTGCAGATTTTCGTATTTTCTAATATTTATTTATATCGAAATATTGGAATACACTCTTTTACTAACATTTCATAATTAAGAGGTTTAATTATTGTTGAGTTTTAACCGTTAAAACTTAACAGTATGTTTTTTAAAAGGAAATGCATTTCTTTAAAATACTTGATTTTTAGCAAGTTTGGTTGTGGCTTTACTGACATCCTTATGACACTTTCTCACATTTATTTATTCATGTTCAATAGTGCAAAGAACGTGAAGATAAGTTCCTTAATAATAACTGTTTATCATATAAACCTTTAAACAGACAAAAGGTTTAGTAAAATAAATTGTGACTTTTATGATCAAAATTAACATATTTTTGTCATTTTCTGAAATATTTCAAAACTTTTAGTTCATTTCACATACCAATAGCTGATTACTATTATGCAATATAAGAAAAAATAAATATATTAAATAGAATTGAGTGTGCAGCTGCAGAGAACATAAAAAATAGGCCAATTTATGATTAAAATTGCTACTTTAAAAAAATTTTGGTAGTATATAAATAAATTTTCATTTGTTTTGATAGTGTTATAACAGTTTTCCATTTTAAATTAATTCATTTTGCCAGTATATTACATTTTTCAAAAAGGTGCTCCGTACGTAGGCAACAGCCATAATTCATGCAAATAATTTAATATGAAAATAACTTTTCTTCAGAAGAGCAGAACCTCTCTGAATCCCTATACCATCATTAATTTTACTTTCATAATTCAGAAAATTTTTGTTCTATTTAAAAATTTCAAAAAATGTACGTTTTTGTTTTACACTGTGATTTTATTAGTACAAGCATGTCGTAGATTAGTACAAGCATGTCGTAGATAGAAGACTTTCTGCTATTCCAATAACAATACTTATTTGCTTCCCAAACACAAACCATCTATAGCTGTTGCAGAAGTAGGAAAAAACCTCTTATATCTCAGATACTTATGCAAATAAAAACATAGTTTAAATTCCTTCTATAAGACTTAAATGCAGTTTACATTTTCTAAATATCAATTTCTAAATCAAAAGTAATTTCTTATATTTGTTTGAAAGAAAAAAACTTTGGTGATCATTCAAAATACTGAAAAGAGAGATACCCTAAGAAATCTGTATCTACACTGAGGAAAATGACACTTTCAAATCTGAGTAAATCGATGTTTTCATTTTGTTATGAAACTTTTTGTTTCAAATAGGACAACCCAATGATTTCAATTCTGAAATACCAGAAATACTCAGACTATTGGAACATGGACATACTCAAAACTGAACACATTCAGGTCAGTTCATACTCATTTTTAAAACATGGACATGCTCAAAAATGAGTAGGATCAGTTCAAACTCATTTTTGAAATATTGACATACTTTAATATGAGCACATGATGTTTTGTTCTTGAGTGTGTGCACGTTTTCAGAAATGAGTGCATACATGTTTCAAATTTGAGTAATTTTGATTCGGAGCCACTTTGACTGTGCGACATACTCAGATTTGAGTATTTTATGCTCAGTTATGAAAATGTCATTTTTAGAGTGTACTTTGACAGAAGATGTATACCGAGATTAGCTACAAAATAAAAATTCCTGTTCACATAAAATTTCAATTTTAGTATAATTTTGTCAGATAAGCGAAATTTTTATTATTGTATAAAGGCTGCGTTTTTTTTTTGTCTGCATTTTTGTCACAATTGTATAGTGCAATTTAAATTTTTGATGTGTTACCTGTAATTTCTATGATAGAAAGTTTTATGTCATGCTTTTATCATTGCATTTATAGGATTAATATTCTAGAGGGCAAAAATTGCGTTCATTCCGAAAATGCAATATTTCCCTCCAATTAATGTTACAAAACTCATCTTTATATACGATGAAACAAAATAGCTGTGTAAACGAATGAAAAAACACATAACATCGTTGAAAATCAATTAGGAAAATTCGGCTGCCTTAGGCAGTAATGTATTCCAATTTTTTCGTGCAACATTGTATGTAATCTTCAGAGTTTTGTAAATATTACGTAATATATTAAAATTTAAATCAGCGTGAAAAACATTTGGAAACGATTTTTCGTCATTTGTCAACCATAGACGGTAATGTAAACATAAAACATTCTTTCCGCCCTATATATAAATTTATTTGTATTGCACTCGCGCCACATCTTTAGTATAATTTATATGATTTAAAACACGAAATCATCCTGTAGACTGAGATTTAATATTAAACATGATCTGTGACATAATGTATAGATTGCTTTCAAATGAAGATAAGTTTGCATTTATATAAATTGTGTAAAACTTTCAAAGGGATCCGTTTGGAGATGAAGTGGTAGCAACGGACTAGACCTTGAATGTTTCTTATCAAACAAAAGATTGTTTTTATTGACTTAAAAATTATCTTTATGGATTATAAGAATGCGTTTTACATAGAAAAAATTAAGTTACTTGAGTATGTTGACATTTTATCCACAGTTCAGGTCAATGCTGGGCAGATTTAAGTGTCTTAGTTTAGTCTTTGTAACTGACAGAATAATAATCAAGAAATTTCGCACTCTTCTCTGCTTAAGTGAAGTGTTTGTAATGGTCAAATCCCTGCAATGGACAGTCTCTAAACATAAATAAATCCTTCGCTGGATCACTAGTTATCAGTATAGAATTTTGCGCTATACTTGCCGGTTTCTTCTTTCTTGTCCGCGCTAATGTCAAGCGGCCGGACTCTGGTACCTGTGAGTACAATACCTCAATCCTGTATTCAACACAAGGAAGAGTTGCTACACACCTCGGCCTCTCTGATGAACCTATTTCCTAATTAAAAAGACTCTCATTTCATGTCTTCCAAAACTGGGTGACTTTCTATAAGAGGAGTCTAGCTCAGTGAACTTACACAGTAGAAATATGATCTTCAAAGAAGTGCATCGTTGTTTTTTAAAGGTGGAAATCAGGGATCACACTTTCGGGTTCACATGGTTGGTCTTTTTCACCTTAAAAGACAACCCGGTCTCCTCGACTTTTCTTCGTTAGTAGGAATGCTAGAACTCATTGTTTGGAACCTTTCTTTTGAGCACAAAAGAACTCTAAGACCACCAACTTTTCAAAAAAGCACCTACGTGGAAAAGTATTCAAGTCTATGCTAAGGTTTCCCACGAGAACGATATTGGTCCAAGGTGATATTCGTACACCTCAGAATATTCACACAAGTAAAGGGGATTCTTTACAATCTGTTTGATTTATTTAGACATTATAAAAGTCTAACACTGAAAGAAAACAGAAAGTAATTAAAAACTGTATCTAGAGTACTATAACTAGTATTACTTTTGAAAGATAAATCAATGTACAAATTGTAAAAATTATAATTATCTGATATTTAAAAAAAATGTGTTTTATATATTGTCAGAGAAATCTAACAGGATTAATATATATTATTTTTCAAGAATAATTGCACAGTTCCTTGCAAAATACAAAGATAAACTAAAAGTCTTTTGAGCTGTAAATTTATTTCTTCTAATTCTGTTATGAAACCGGCTATTACAAAATATTTCTTAATTCTGTTTTCAGTATACAGGAATTTTAAAGGAAAATCATATATTTTCAAACGAATGCAGTTGATTAGGAGATTTTGTTGGAAAACCGAACTAAAAATATATTTTCTTTGAAAAATGTTTACGAAGAAAATGTGTTGGATGGCGGTACTAAGAAATTCCTTTTTATACTTTAGAATCGTAGCAAAAGAGTTTGAATGAAAAATATAAACAGCTAACAGAAATTTCTGTTAGCAAATTCTCTTTAATCCAAGTAGACAGTTTCCTGAAATAAACAACTAAAAGATAAAGTAAGTTAATAAGTCCTTTGTTTTTAAACGAAAAATCTTAAATTTCCAACAGATCTTACAGATATGTACCATAAAATCTATCGATAAATTCTGATATTTCTTGTATCGTGACAAAAGTAAATGTACGTGCGATTATTAAATGATGAAATAAAAGGTAAAGATAAATTCTTAACACATTTTAAAAGTACTTGCGGTATTATCTGTATTTTGAAACTAATTAACAACTGCAAAGTAACAGTATTTTTTACTTATCCACAATTTGTATACACTAAAAATATAAAATGTGATATGATTTTGGGAAATAAATCTATATTTGTTTTGGAAGTTTAGCCTTTATATATACATGCACAGAGTAATGAAACGATATTTAGAGACAGAAATGTGACAAATTTATATACAGTGTACGTCATTTTGTATGCATTTTAATTCAGATTGGAAAGCTATACCCAATAATGAACGACCCTAGCCAAGGCGTGTCTATGCGTCAGGGACTAATTTTCTTCGAGGTCCCGGGTTGGCAAGAAGGACGTTCTGCTCGCCACGTCCAATGAACTAGTCGTTTCCTCCTTTCCTAGGACTCGATAATCGGAAGGCGTGGATACAGTGATGGCTCCTGGGGGCGGTTCGGCATTGGCCTAGGACCCGATTCCTCTTATGAGGTTCCGGCTACGAAACTGTCGGATCGTCTCCGCGTTCGCCCAAGTCTCGTGTGGTGGTTTCCTTTACTTGGAGCTCCACCGCATGTCGCAGCGATCGCTGACTTCCCTCATTTAGGTTAGGGTGAGAGGCGCAGGTAGGCTTTGTACCCCGTCTTTCCCCAGGCCGAAGAGCCCACCTAGAGGGTGTCCGGGTAAACCGGCCCCTCCTGGTGGTGTACTCGTATAGGCTCAATAGAGTCTGGATTCGGCAGCCGTAGCTTAACATACCCAATAAGGAATACCTTCATTTTGATGTGTTCTGACTTGATAAGAGTCACTTAAATGTTTTAAGACGTATGTGCAACACATACACCGTAAAACAATCAAGCTGCCACTCCTAATAAACAGTATAACCACTATAAAAAAGCAGCTGTAGAACACTTGGGTACAACAGCATTCTGGTATGGTACAGCTGTCAAAACCGAGTTGAGTGCATTTTTGTATAAAATTTTTCGATATACTTTATCAATTTCTGAACATTTATTATTAATTGCTTTATTATCACACTAGTATTGATCCATAAAGAATATATGGACGTAAAAAATAATCATTATATAATTTTATATGTCGTAGATTTATTAATTAATTATTCCACATTATTTCCACATTTTTGTAAGAGGAACTGTAATGTTCTCATGAGTAATAAATTAAATCGGAAGAATACCTGATTTCATATATCAGGGGAAAAGACTGATGTGACTTGAATATCTTTATACGAAACTAAATCAAAAGTTATTTAAAAGATTACCCATTGGAATAATTTGATATGAAATTGGAAATTAAAACATTGAATAATCATCCCATTTTTTAAAATATTCAGTGTACATTATCTTATTCTAAAAACTTTTCAGTGATGATACTAGACATACGAAGCGATGAGGTTATCTTGATATTATTATTACCAGTCCATTACTATAATTGCTACAAAAATATGCGCTTGGTTACAATCAATATTCAAGTACCAATTATCTATCAAGAGTTATGCGACTGAAATAGCAGGCTTTACCGCGATACTAGAAAACAATAATTCACAAATTAATATTATTTCGATGAAATTTTCTGTTCAACAGTATATTTATATATTTAAAAAAAATAATAAAAACGTGTATTTTTTCGTCGACGCACAAAGGAAAGAAATCGTAGTGTTTTTGATCACCTCACTTTATGTTCATTATTGGTAGTTCTTTACCGTAATCGCAAATACAATCTTTTCTTCTTCTTTTTTGATGAACGGTGGTTTACAATGGAATGTGATTCAGCAGTTGCTTATGCAAATTACAAAAAACCTTGGCATTAATTTTGAGAATTACGGATAATTTTAATAACTATTATTAAGCCACCAAACATACAAACATTTATCACCTTCTACCAGTACCCCAGTCGTTTATTAAAAAGATCCTGAAATCCAGAATAATTTCGGAATGGCAGAAGTACTGGTAACTCACTGACAACAGCAAGCACACATTTGAGCTAATCCCCACAGTTTTACTCAACGTGTATCTTTTTACACCATACACTGCGAGCTTCTTAACAGGCCACGGCCCTTTCAGTTCCTACCTCCACAAATTGGTGTGTGCAGAATCTAATAGATGTGAGTGTGGAGAACTGCGATCTCACACTTACGCCTACTACAAATGCACACTCACTGCATACTGTGGTCCGGACGAACGTCCAGACACTCTCCCTAAGGGATGGCTACAAAACATTCTCCCAAGACTGACACTTCTAAACAAACTCAAATACATCCACCAACACCAAGCACTCATCTACAACCTGACAAGCTAGTTAATACCCAAAGCACCTCCCATTTCCTCGTATGGCATCCCCCTTGTCGCGAGTAGAGTTTCTTCTGGTGGAGTCACAACGTCCCTTGTCTTGAGAGAGCAAGTCTCTGGCGCGCAAATCTTCATCGGTCAGTCACAGCCCACTGTTACGAGGGATATATGTTTTCCGGCAGAGAGAGTGTTGTCTTGTATATATTGCCAACAGGCACCATTAGAGTTGCAAAGGCTAGAAAAAACCCGGTTTAAACCTGGGAATAAACCGGGTTTTTGGGAATAAACCGGGTCTTTTGGGAATAAACCAGGTCTTTTGAGAATAAACCTGGGAATAAACCGGGTCTATTGGAAATAAACCCGGGAATAAACTGGTTCTTTGCAACTCTGCACCACCTTCTTTTTTTGTTTAACGGCAAACTCAGTTTCAGCTGAATACTGTATTTTATTTAAGATTTTAATAAAGGGAACCGGGAGGCACATATATTCTCTACAGATGGTCACTTCACCTGAGCTGTCCTTTATAGGCTATAAATAAATATCCTTAATTCTTTATACTTTGTGTTTGTGATTGTTCTTTCAATGTGAAACTTCTCTATCTCTATTATTCATATAGTGTTGGATAGTTTCTCGTATGAGCATTATCTCTGGTAGGAACATAATATAACAATATGATCTAAATATGTAAATGTTTAAAAAATCGCACTTCTAATAAACTTTACGATCTTAATTGTGTCCGTTATTTATTAAAGTCGATTGGAAAGCAAAAGTATCAACTTTGGGATTTTTTTATAATTTTGTATCTTTTATTTCTCACCTTTCTAATTATAGTATTACTTTTCATACTACGGAAGGACGAAATTTTTGAATATTCCGTTTCTTTACATCTTGTCTACACCTACTTGTCCTCGCTCTTCATCCTCATTTTTTTCAAAATGTTGTTTTTTAAACGTTGATGTAATTTTTTTTTTATTTTTATTTTTTAGAAACTACTTTACATTTGTATTATTAATTTTGCTTAAACACTCTATAGATATTTCATTTCAATATGAAGTGAACCGTTGTAGCTAATGTATCTGTTTACTTTTTTTTTCTTCTACTTTTTTTTTCTTTAAAGAGCATATTTTTTGCTACTTAATAGTGATTTCTGTTTCAGATTTTAAAACATAATTGAAAAATATTTATATATAAACTTAATTTTATTTATTGAGAATTATTTATTTCATGCATATAAAAATTTTCAAGTGCATTTCTATGGTAGTTTATGAAACAAATTACACTACTTTAAAGAGATCAGTATAGGGCATTTAGATTGTCTTTAAACACTACTACCTTTACATATTTTGTCCATTTTTAGATTGCACGCATTATCATCCAATAAATTATAATAAGGCGATATGTAAACCTTTGTTAATATACTTTCCTTCATTATCATTTTGTCTTCTATCGTAGATTTTTTGTGATAGAGTACATTAAAATATCCAATAATTATTTATATTACTACGTGCTCTTTATGTGAGCTTCTTCACAATAAGCTTCATTATAATTCTTTACTGAACCTAAAAAGGTTTTTTATTAGTAAAAACACGGTTATTTGACTTTGTATTAAATATGTACATTTTTAACTACATTAAAAAAATTTCTGGTTAATTTTTTTATTCAATGTTTGCAAATTTAGTCTTCCATATGTTAAAAAAAGTGTTTCTTTCATTTTTTTAAAGATGAAGTGGATTTTTTATCAGAAGATCCTGTATTTAATCAAAAGACTCAAAAGGGCTAATTAAAGGTAATTAGTTTTTTTTTACTTTTATTTAATTATATTACATAATTAAACGACAAAAATATTTATTTCCTTTCATAAATGGTTTTATAATCACTTTGAATGAATCTATAAAAAAGAAGACACGCGCACACACACATACATATATATATATATATATATATGTATATATACAGAAAGAGAGGGTGGAGGGAATATAAAAGGCAATAAAATATTAAAACACCATTTTAAATCTAAAATTTTAATTAAATTTTTCTAGCTCTTAATGTATAATTCTGAGCATGTCCCTTTTACATTGGTTACATAATACCTAGTGCAACAAATATTACTTTCAGATATTAAATTATAATAAACTTTAAGACTCAAGATGTAAGTATTAACAAAATTTGCAGTTGATTTTATTTGAGGTCTGATGAAGTCTGGGCCCGGGAATGTGCGGGTCTTGATCACGTATCAATCAAAAGCTATTAAACAAATAAAATCTAAGTTTCCTCCCAATTTGACGCCTTCGCAAATCTGCTGAAAATTATTGCAAGTACTGATCAAAAAACAAAAATTTGCGCGTAAATGACAGACTTTTATTTGTTATTCCTGTCTACAAACCTTATGTCTATGTAAGTGTTTTAGATAATAATGGTTTTTTGGGCCTCCGTAACAACGATCGGACTTCTCACTCTATGGATGTACCGCATAATTGAATAATAAAAGACATTTGTTGAATTCATGGAAATAGTAATAGAACTGGAAATAACATAAGGCTGTTTTACACAGGATCTGCCCTGCTGCCTGTTTGTCAACGAATATTTTTATTTAGTACTGCTACAGGAACTAATTCCAAGCAGGCCTAATTCCACACTGAGAAAAATGACAGTTTCAAATCTGAGTAAATCGATGTTTTCATTTTGTTATGAAACTTTTTATTTCGAATATGACGACCCAATGATTTCAATTCTGAAATACCAGAAATACTCAGAATATTGAAACATGGACATACTCAAAACTACGCACTTAAAGATCAGTTCATACTCATTTCTGAAACATGAACATACTCAAAAATTATTAAAATCAGTTCAAAATCATTTTTGAAACATGGAAATACTCAAATATGAGCACTTGATGTTTTATTCTTGAGTGTGTGCATGTTTTCAGATATGAGTATATACATGTTTCAAACTTGAATAACTTTGATTCGGAGCCATTTTGACTATGCAAAATACTCAGATTTGAATAATTTTTGCTCAATTTTGAAAATGTCATTTTTAGAGTGCAAGTGCTAGGGTTTCAAGTATATTCACCAGATCAACCTTGCCATCAGCCCCAGCACCCTCAGAGTTAAACCGGCTTGCCAACCTCCTTCTGGTATTTTTGTTATTCTGTGGTTGAATTAGCGAGGTCCCGAGTCAGATATTTGGATGCTACAATACGTAAACATTTCGTAATAAACCCCATATTTTACACACACAGACACACACAGACATATACAGGGTGATTCATAAAAGATGGGCAGAACTTTAAGGGGTTATAGTACACTTAAAGACAAATAATATTAAATAGGAGACTAAGGGTCCCAGACGTATTCCCAAGGAGATAGGGGGCATTAAAGTTTAGGGTCCGAAATTTCAAATGATTATAAAACATGGAAAAATTGGTCGATTCGTTTGCGGTTTTTGCAAAAAATTTTCTTTATGCCAGTATTTTCTTGAAATAAAATTTTAAAGTTCAATTTCAAAAAATGCCGATAGGGGGCGCTTTAGACTTTGGAGTAACAAACAACTATTTTTTAACGTTATTTTTTGTATTTCTTTAAATGATTTCGAAAGCTTAGACTTAAACTTAAATTTTGATCTAAAAATCTGAGTCCTAACGAGTAGTTAAGTAGCGTAAACTGAAATTTGAAATTTGAAACCCTTCTCCCCCCAGAACAAAAATCAGTTATTCCCGATCTTTGTGTCGTAGATTAGGCTCTAACTACTGCCGCGTTTTGCTAAAATTATTCTTTATGTCAGTATTTTCTTGAAAATAAATTTTAAAGAAAATTTTCAAAAAATTCCGATAGAGGGCGCTTTAGACTTTGGAGTAACGAACAACTATTTTATACCGTTATTTTTTGTGTCTCATTAAATGCTTTCTAAAGCTTAGACTTAAACTTAAATTTTCAGCTCAAAATCTGAATCGCTGAGCGTGGTTCAGTAGCGAGGGGAGGGGGTTCAAATTTCAACTTCTGAACATAGTTCAGTTTGCACTACTTAACCATGCCCAACGATTCTGTGCTGTGATACGAGGCAAAAATACAACTTTCGTCAAGGACTGCATAGTCGGAATTCACTCATAAAGGCACTGGCACAGTTGGAAACGTCGCTCATGCAAACGTTAAAGCTCCATTCCTGACGCTAGTCACCGGGTGAAGAAGGAAACAGAAAGTATGCAAATGTCAAATGGGGAAGAAGAAGAACACGTATGCAAAATTTCGACACGATTCAGGCATAAAAACCACTGAACGGTGAGTCAAGTGTAAGTCGCTGTAGTAATGAATCGGAAGATGGGGCCCTTCACGAATAAGGAAAAGGCTGAGATGCATTTAATTTACGGAGCGGCAGATGGAAATGGTGCAGAGGCACAACGAATGTACGGAGAGCGATTTCCTAACAGGCGGTTGCCTAACCGCAAAACTTTCGAGCGCTTGCACAGACAGTTGTGTGAGACGGGATCATTTCTCGCTTCCCGGTCGAATGCAGGTCGTGCAAAAAAGGACGAATCAGTAGTTGTTGCAGAAGCCATTCTGGATGTAGTAGCGGCGCAGCCAAGTACAAGTACACGAACAGTGGCTAGCCAGGTGGATACCTCACAGTCCACGACTTGGAGGGTACTGAAGGATGAACATTTGCTCCCGTTTCATGTGCAACGAGTCCAGAAACTGTCTCCAGGGGATTATCCAAATCGTATTGAATTCGCCCGCTGGTTTCTGCAGCAGAACGCGCTAAATCCACATTTTGGACGAACTGTGCTTTTCACCGATGAATGTACCTTCACACGTGAAGGTACATTTAACACACACAATGCACATGTATGGGCGGATGTCAATCCACATGCTACGTATCCACATGCTCATCAGAGACGCTTTTCCATCAATGTTTGGGCAGGAATCCTCGGAGACCACCTAATCGGACCGTACCTTCTTCCTGAACGCCTCAACGGTAAAACATACCTCACATTTCTGCAACATGTGCTGCCAGACCTGTTAAACGTTGTTCCTTCACGCATCCGGCGGGTCATGTGGTTCCAGCACGATGGAGCGCCAGCCCATTACGTACGAGACGTCCGCAACTATCTGGACATCACATTTCCGAACAGATGGATTGGTCGAGGTGGTCCTGTTGCTTGGCCTGCTCGCTCGCCAGATCTTTCACCCCTCGATTTCTTTTTTTGGGGACGATTGAAGGCTCTTATGTATGAGACACCCATTGAATCCCCCGAGGAACTGGTCGCCAGACTTTCCGCCGCTGTAGGGGAAGTGCTCGAAAAGCCTGATGTTTTCGCGAATGTTCGCCGTTCCATTCGTCGCCGTTGTTCTGCGTGCATAACCTCTGGTGGTCACAATTTTGAACATTTATTGTGATTACATGTTAATAAATATGCTTTGGTAACATAATCCTAATTTGTGTCTTTTTACCTCGTATCACAGCACACAATGTGTGGACATGGTAAACTGAACTGTGCTCAGGAGTAGAAATTTCAAACCCCTCTCCCCAGAAACTTAACCACGTCTAACGATTCAGATTTTGGGCTGAAAATTTAAGTCTAAGCTTTAGAAAGCATTTAATGAGACACAAAAAATAACGGTATAAAATAGTTGTTCGTTACTCCAAAGTCTAAAGCGCCCTCTATCGGAATTTTTTGAAAATTTTCTTTAAAATTTATTTTCAAGAAAATACTGACATAAAGAATAATTTTAGCAAAACGCGGCAGTAGTTAGAGCCTAATCTACGACACAAAGATCGGGAATAACTGATTTTTGTTCTGGGGGGAGAAGGGTTTCAAATTTCAAATTTCAGTTTACGCTACTTAACTACTCGTTAGGACTCAGATTTTTAGATCAAAATTTAAGTTTAAGTCTAAGCTTTCGAAATCATTTAAAGAAATACAAAAAATAACGTTAAAAAATAGTTGTTTGTTACTCCAAAGTCTAAAGCGCCCCCTATCGGCATTTTTTGAAATTGAACTTTAAAATTTTATTTCAAGAAAATACTGGCATAAAGAAAATTTTTTGCAAAAACCGCAAACGAATCGACCAATTTTTCCATGTTTTATAATCATTTGAAATTTCGGACCCTAAACTTTAATGCCCCCTATCTCCTTGGGAATACGTCTGGGACCCTTAGTCTCCTATTTAATATTATTTGTCTTTAAGTGTACTATAACCCCTTAAAGTTCTGCCCATCTTTTATGAATCACCCTGTATATATATATATATATAACCATAAATGAAACATTACCATAACACCAACTTAAACTATGAAATAATGATTAAGTATGTAATAATTAGTTGACAATGAAAGTATTCCCCAACACACTGAATATAGATACCAAAAACTTATTTAAAAGAAGAAGAAATTAAATTAAAAAGTGAATAAATGAAATTGAATGAATGAAATTAAATTCGTGGAATTTAGACAGAATTATCAAGTCCCAAATGCCTAAATACCACAAATAAAATGAGTGGTTTCATCATCATATTAGCCATAACATTGCTAAAGAATGTGATTTTGGGACTACCACTCATAAACAATGAATCAAACCTGTGAAAAAATAAATACAATATTAAAAAGGAAAGAAACCATACCTATAATATACAGATAAAACTTGAAATAGAGTCATAAAGTACATAATCCATTTGGATTAAAAAAGATTCTTGTGCACCACATGAACCACACATGAACACAACCAAACAGAGGGAATGAATTGCAAAAAATCATTACATGTTGCCAAATTTATTTTTAGAAAATGATTTACCATGTTGCCAGAATATATGTTAGAATAATATGAATATTATTGTAAAGCAACAGAAATCATGGTTCTGCCATCTATTAGGGTAAAAAGTGAATAAACGCTGAATAAAAGTAGCATTGTATGAAAATTAATATTTAAAAATGAAACCATATACTATCTAAAGATGATAGCAATTAGTTATATATATATATATACAAAATTAAAAAAAATATTTTATCTCGTAACATTTTTAAACATTCACATTTTCATTACTTATTTTTTTTATTCCTATAAAGATTTTTTTAAATTCTAAATTAAACACGAAATATATGAACTATGTCTATATAGTATGAATCACGAAATATGCTTTTCGAAAATGTACACAGTTAAATTTCATAAATACGAAAAAAGGGTTTTATGCTATATAAATAATGCATGAAAAAAGTAGATTTGGAAATCTAGAGAAAGGATAAAGGAAAAGGGAATTATTTTAAAACAAAAGTGAGCGGTTAAACAATTTTTCATAAAAAACATAAAAGTTTATATTAAAAAACTTGTTTTAAGACTGAACTTCATATGAAGCTCCTAAGAAAAGTTGTGAACAAAAATATTTTAAATGGTTTTCGACCCGAATTTCTTTTGCCTTGTACGTATGAAACATCAAAGCCATACATGTGATATTAAATAATTATTTACACACATTCTAGAAGAAAATTTTAATTATAAAAATTTAATTAATGATTTTTAAGAAAAGTTATTGTCTTGTCGACGTTTTTGTTAAGAAATTATAATTACTACATGGTGTTCCCTCGTTGAATACATGGATTGACTTCGTTTTCACAAGCTTTTGTTAAAAAGAACAATGTGCAGATAGTTTCAAAGCTTAAATGTACTTAATTTAATTGTCTAAGTAACGTTCTTTTTTATATTTGGCTCCTTATAAAGTTAACGTAATTGTTGAAGATGTTTTTTAACAATTTCTAAGATAGTTAAAATGTGTTTATAGATTAGCTTTATCTGGCTGTCTGAATGAGCGTTTGTCTGTCCGTCTATCTACCCGTGCTCTAACTTACATAGATATACTCGGATTGTCATGTATTCATATATATTAGTGAAGATTACCGTGGCATATTCGGTATACAGGGACACTCACAGAGTTCCATTACATTATGTTATATAGGAAAAAAATCGTTTGAGGAGTAATTTATTGATGTTACACTATTTTAAACATATTAAAATGGATATACAGGGCTACAAAAATAATTCGAGTACATTTCCTTTTATTGGCGGAAATTGCTGAAGGTAATTTTTAACGATATTATGCGTTTCTTAACTGAACTAAATTTTGGTATACTATGTAGTATATATATAAATCTGTAGTCGATATACAGAGCTTCACAAAAGAATTCAAATACTTTTCTGACTATTGATGGTAGTTTCTGAAATTGGGACTTCAAATAAATGTGTTATGCGTTTTCCAAATTGTTTACTTAGGTATGATGTTTCACTTTGTTAAACGATGAAGTTTTCTTGCAGCATTCTGAATGTGTTAGAAAATGTTCCATACTCTATCCTTGACGAATGATTTTTCTATCTTGTTTTATTATGTACTTTAGTATAGTCTATCATTCAAAGTCTTAAAAAAAAGTTTAATTCATATGTTTGTTCTGGTTATTCGTGCTATTAATTACGTTGGCTTTTATCTTTCACGTATTCATCACCACACGAAAGTTTTTTTTTTCTTTAAGATTATGGTGTTATTTTTGTTTGTATCAATAAAAGTGCCAATCATTTAGTACATTTTTATATTTATCGTCATCATAACTTATGTTTCTTATCTAAATTTTAAAAAAATCTTCCAAAGACGAAAAAAACACCATAGTCAACTTCAATTCTGTCAAATAAATCCTAACTTCTCATTCAAGCTGTCTTTTTTTCAGTAGAAGTTATATATTTAGTAGAAGTTCATATTAACCTTTTACAAATATTTTTAGTAAATTAGAGAACGAACCTCATTCGAGATTTACAAGTAATAAAAAACTATTAAAAATAATTACTAAATAGCTTTATGTAATAATTTAAAATTTGGGTACATTAACAGAAAGAAAAGTGTTGAAAAAGCGTTTTTGCTTGTTTGTTACTTACAGTTTGTTTACATCAAATTCTTTAAAAAATCTTTAAAAAAAGAGAGAGATAATTAAAAACTTAAAAAAAATTGTAAGCTGAATACTAAAAAAAAATCTACTATATATCCCTGTATACCACAAGCATTATTGAGTTTAATATGAGGCCCACCTCCTTTTGTAAAACAAACCTTATAGAATTATGACTAGTTTATTTATAGAAAATAAAATATTCATAATCTCATGAGGATTGTTTTACAAAACAACACCCTTGAGGTTACTATGCATGAGAAAGTTATTTTTTTTATTGATTAAACATTTTTTTTTTTGCTCATTAGCTATATATTATACAAGAAAGATATTTTGAAACGTCATACAATTACAGTGCCTATAAAACATTTATACATAATACTGTAACAAATAGATAATCAGTATTTTCTCAATTTATTTCAACTATGCAAACTTTTAAAAACTAAAAGACAAAGTTATTGTCCCTTTAAAACATATACGACGGATCGTGTACATTTTAAAAGGAAAACGCTTTGGATAAAACAACGGATCGCCTGCATTTTAAAAGGAATGAACACAATAGCCGCGACGATTACTTATTTAAAAACCCTGAACTGTGTCCCTTAAAAACATCTACAGGGTAGACACAAATTATTTGGGAATTTAGAAACTGAATAATTTGGAAAAATGTAATAGTAAGATACCAGTTCAATGATGTATCATAATTATTGCAAATATACTTCTTGTTTCAATGCAGAAGTCTCAGTCTAGATTTGTCGAGGATGTCACCAGTCCTTTCACCCTTAGATTTAAGTATATGGTTCCGTTTATAGTCCACCGCTTCCAAAATCCATACTTGAATTGAAATCACGAAAAAGCACTACACTTGGTTTGATCGATGTGAACATGCTCACAAATATAGTGAAAGAACTGATTTGCAGAACATGGAATATTTGAAGAGTAACAAAAAGGAAGCATAACGAATATTTGTAAGAAGTAGTAAACTTTGTGTCATTCATTATCTTATAATAATGTGTACTGTCATGTTACGCTGTATAGCTATGCATAATAAACCATTCTTTTTGCCCAACTTATTTAGTCTACTCTGTATTTTAGTTATTTCATTTTGGCTTTTTCAAAGTGTGGTGAAGATAAATCTCATCAAAAACAAAACCCAAGTTTATCGGAACAAAATACGTGTTTAGCTGCAATTACAAGTGTGTCTATTTTTCACAATATAATCAATATCTAAGATTTTTTTCTTCTTAAACAATATGTTTGCTCTACGCAGATTGACAAATAGTTAAAATGTTTCACGTAATGATCAATTTGGTCATGATAAAAATATTTGCAACATACTGGACGATTTGCATTTATAAAGGAAAATTTCCAGAAATTCTATTTGTATTATGACGTTTCAGAATGTACATGATTCACATTGTTTTTAAAAGGAATGTCTTTAATAATAAAGATAAGTGTTTGTTTTTTTCCTATGTGCGCAGTTTTAAGAAGACATTAAGGACTGTTTACTAAGGAAATATTTTCTATTTCATTTTATCATTGCTGTTGAGCAGTTATTGATATTCATCTGCAAAGTTAAAATCGCAAAAGCACAATTATATTGTTTGGAAGCGCTTCATATCTTACTTATTTTAAATCTCTAACCGTATTTTAAGTCATATAATTATTTCTTGTATCAGAAAAAAACAAATATTAAGATTTATATAATCGAAATGCTGCGTTATCTATTTTTATAGAAAATCTAAGTCTAAAAAAGCAGTTTCTTGCTTTAATAGAATATCCAACTCAAAACTTATGAACAGTAATTTGACAATATAGTATATTAAAAAAATATTTTATGTATTTTTGATGGTAATGGTCAATTCAAATCAGAAGTTTTTACATTCTAATAAAAACAAAAAAGCAATGGGAAACACACTAAAATTCACGGATATATATATATATATATATATATATATATATATTGATCAAATGCAGCTATCTGCGTGATTCTACAAATACTGATGATAACTAAAATTTATATATGAACCATCAGGGCATATAACTTTCGACAAATAGGACGGCAGAAAAAGTATAATATTTTAAAAAATACACGGAAAATTAGCTGTTTTGGAAATACACTGGTGTTCAAAATTTAACGTTACGAAAACAAAACATGTGGTAATCTAAAATAAAATTTAATGCACATTCTTAAAATTGCTACAATAGCGAGCAATAACATAATAAACAGGAGTGCAATTGTTTTAGTTTTTCAGATAAAACTCATTTATTAGAGCGACGATAGCGGGCCCAGGATTTTTCAGATCCGTAGTGAATAGTGTCGTCCGGTCTAGTATGGCAAAAAACGGCACAGAGAGAGAAAGAAAGTGGGACAATTTTCTTTCAGTGGGACATCTTGGAAATTGGGACAACCTAATCATAACACTACAACCTATTTAAACGGAGCCTGTGTAACGAAATCATGCTTGAAACGAAAAAAAATTGTAATCTCGGCAAAAATCGTATAATGCAATTGAAGACGTGAGTTTCAAAACTCGACTTATCCAAAAAATGAAATTCTAGGAAATCGCGAAAAACTCTGACTGCTTCCATTGGTTTTCATTGTAAACCAAGATTTTAGAACGTCAGAAATACATGCTAAAACTAATTTTTTTTTTCGGATTGTAGTGTTTTCTCCAGTGAAGATTTACGAATAAAATAGATTGATAGAGAAAACACGATTTTTAAAATTTTGGATAAGGCGAGTTTTGAAACTCACGTCCTCAATTATAAGGAACAATAAATACTTGCTAAGATTAAAACCGGTCTAAAACGAAACATTTTTCCAATCCCTTGTTATTCCGTAATAACAGGTTATTGTAGCAAGCAGTTTCTTTTCTTTGTATGGAATGTATGGGACTTGTACTTTATCCATAAGGGAATGGTATGAAATTAGTTAGTCAAACTAGAGTTTTTGAAAAAGTAACAGTATTTTTATGACACTAATGCTCACTTTATAAATACAGCCTTTTATTTTTTCATTACTTTATATTTTGAGAAAGAACAATTGTTATTATGTATATTTTAAAAAATATTTCGTCAAGCGTGAAAAGCACAGACAGCGAGTTGCTGGAACACACCTGTGATTGGAAGAAATTTTTCTGTTATTTGAAGACTTTTCCGTCTGTTGACTGGATAATTTGAGAACATTTTGAACTTCGGTTCCCGAACGTTTCATGTTTTGAGGGAAAAGGGGCATACATAAAAATCATTTTCTAATACGAAAAGGTAACACGTAGCACAGTTACCGGAACATCACTGTGGGTTAACGAAAATGTAGCTTTACGTTAAAGGATTTCAGGTAATTTTTATGTTACATTTGTGCATTTTCTGTATTGTTAACGGTAATGGTCAAATCAAATCAGAACTTTTTGCATTCTAATGAAAACAAAAAAGAAATGGAAAACACCCTAAAATTCACGGATATTTTAGAGTATAAATTGATCAAACGCAGCTATCAGCGTGATTCTGCAACTACTGATAAAAATTTAAATTTAAATATGAAACTGAAACTGACCTACAAAATTCTAAAAAAAATGTAAGTGAAATGAAAACTTTTAAAACAGTTTAAAATCTAAAAGTGCAATATTTTAGTATCAGCCAGTCATAAAACATAAAGCCTTCATGTTGTTTAAAATATAATTCATGTTTATTTCAAAACAGCTTAGAATCTAAAAGTGAATTATCTTAGCATCAGTTCATTCATAAAACATAAAGCCTTCGTTTTGTTTAAAATACTCAATCACTAAATTCATCCTTATTTCAAAACAGCCAAGGTATAACTAATTTATTAATTAAAAGTGAAGCATATAATAATACAATTAAATATAAATTTTCAATTAAGTCTACATTCCGATTTACACGAATTTTTAAACTCCTGGTTGTTACCCTTGCAGCCCTGCATGAGTCGATTTTCGATACGAAGGTAACAAAATATATTTTGTAAACCCTGTAACACGACCCTAAACCAGAAATGAAATAAAATCAATCCATAATTTAAAGCAATTATAAGAAAATAGACTGCAATCATATCACTAACGTCAAGTTCGTCTTTCTTGATGAAAAATGAATGGTCTTTATTCAATGAAGTACATTTTTTTTTTAATTATTTGAAACAATATTCTGGAATTTTCTTTGGAAAAATTGGGCATATTCAAACACGATTCGCAAGAAACAAAACTTTAATCTCAGACGACCCGGAAATTAAAACGCTAGAGTCAACCGGATCCGGAGAAAAAATTTAGAGCCAGTTGCCAAAGTTTGGGTAGAATCAGGGTATCTGACCTGATGCAGAACTGTAGTTTTTTCTATATATACAGTTTTCTAAGATATATATCTTAAAAATGCATCTAAAATATATTAAAATCTACATCTAAAACAATGTACTAAAAGTATATGCGTCCTTTATATGCGTAGTATATGTATCTAAAACACACTAAAATATGATCTAAAATAGGGCGAACACTAACAGAGGCGCACACGAGTTCTAGACAAAATATAAGATATTAAGTAACATCCCAGCGGTTCTTACGGCTAAATGTGACCGAAATGGGGTTAAATTCTCTCATCTCAGTTTAAGAGATAATTTTTTAATTGAGATTAAACTCGTAAAACTTTAAGGTAATTTGGGTATGGTAAAAAAGCGGGACATTTATCGTCCCGTGTAGGGGTTCTTCAGGGTCCCGCGGACGGATTTTGGAACACTTAAAATTGGGATGTCCCTTGTAACACTAGTCGATAATCACTATCACACCCCGAAGTAAAAAATCAACTCAGCATTGAACACCGTATGGCTCAGTTTATGTTGTGACTAATATTGCATTCGTGACTCAAATAAAAACAATTTATCTTCTGTTGAATCAGGGCTATCTGTTCAGGCAAGGGTCACAGCGTCTTATACATTTTGCTATGCATTTGTTGTTAGTATTTCGAAACAATAAACTCCGTATAAGATTCCTATTGCATATGTTAAAGAAATCTACCCCAAAGATTATTCTTTAGAAAAAGTAATTGAAAGTTATATTACGGCCTTTAGTTGAGCGGAAAACATATGTAGGATAACTGGTGTAAAGTTTTCTCTCTTCTTCATCAAGAGGGTAAATCTAGCAGTTTTTTATAAAACTTGTAGCGAAAATCGCACATCAGACAATTTTCTAGCTATTGACTCTTGCCATGCTATTATTTCGTCGTAAATTGAATGCGAGGTACTACCCTACCGCGGATGTCGTGGTTCTTGGACGACAATGCCTCATGGGGACGAAACTTGTTGTTTTGAATTGATTTTATAACCTGGATACCAACATTGGAGATATTCATCGCTATTCAACTCCGCACGGGACTGGTTAGTTTCTAGCTTTCTAACAGCTTTCAATATAATCAATCGTATGAACGAATGCAAAAACTCATTATTACTCTAATACATCAGTTTATCGCTCAAAGACAGTATTGAAAACAATATATTTTATGTATCCCTGTAAAGGAACGATAATTATTATACACTTTAGTAGCCATCTTTTACTGTACCTGAATATTTTATATAAATTTCATTATGTTTAAAATAGTGTAACATTATTAAAATACGCTGCAAACACTTCACTCAAACATTTGTGTAACCGAATACTTTGTGTGACCCTGTAAATGAATGATGTATGCCTTGCACTCGATATTCTGTAGAAAGCATCTTTCTGTGCATCCCATAAATTGATACACTATATTGCCAAAGGTGACCGGTCACTTGCGATTTTAGACGTTTTGCTAACTATCTATAAAAATACACGAGGAATCAACCTGAAACTGCAGGTGTGTAAACAGTATAGTATAGGTTATATATTTCCGCGAAGATGTTTTCCCGAAACCCCATAGGGGACTGTCAATAAATTGAAAAAGAACGAATATCTTTTGGATTACCCTGTAAAAACTAATGCAGCAAAAGCGTTCAAACTCGAGATTATTAATAAGTGGCTTATTGTAATATACTTTGTTCATTTTTATAAGCATAGCATGTATACTCGAAGAGAAAGTAAGGTTTATAAAAAACAGTTCCAAATTTCACCAACTTTTTTGCTTATAATTTGCAGAGTTCTTAATATAAAAAAAAGTTATTTTGAGAAAATATGTCAAACAACATTGTACATAACACTCTGCAATCGGAATTAAAAAATAATAAAAATTGGATGAAAAATGAGCAGGTTTACTAAAAAATGTTTCACTACACATGCGCAAATGCAATCAAAATATAATATGCATAATGTATTAGCTAAGTATATAGAGCAACTTTTGTGAAAGTCTCAAAATCATAGCTTGACAATTCTGAAAATTATCGTCGATAGAATAAGCTCGAAATCCGTTGTTCCCAAAAAGAAGCAAAAAGATGAGGGGTAATATCAAATATCTGTTGATTAATGCTAAGGTAGCGTACACAATATTGCACGTACTGCTATATTTGGATACAACCCCTCATATTTTTACTTCCTTTTGGGAACAACGGATTTCGAGCTTATTCTATCGACGATAATTTTCAGAATTTTCAAGTTATGATTTTGAGACTTTCACAAAAGTTGCTCTATATACTTAGCTATTACATTATGCACATTATATTTTGATTGCATACGCGCATGCGCAGTGAAACATTTTTTAGTAAATCTGCTCATTTTTCATCCAATTTTTATTGTTTTTTAATTACGATTGCAGAGTATTATGTACAATGTTGTTTGACATGTTTTTTAAAAATAACTTTTTTTTATATTAAGAAATCTGCAAATTATAAGCAAAAAACTTGGCAAAATTTGGGACTGTTTTTATAAAAACCTTAATTTCTCTTCGAGTATACACGCTATCCTCATAAAAATGAACACAGTATATTATAATAAGCCACTTATTAATAATCTCGAGTTTGAACGCTTTTGCTACATTAATTTTTACAGGGTAATGCAAAAGATATTCGTTATTTTTCAATTTGTTGACAGTCCCCTATGGGGTTTCGCGAAAAAATCTTCACGGAAATGTATAACCTATACTATACTGTTTACACACCTGCAGTTTCAGGTTAATTCCTCATGTACTTTTCTAGATAGTTAACAAAACGTCTAAAATTGCAAGTGACCGGTCACCTTTGGCAATATAGTGTATAATTTTCATTATGTTTGAAGTAGCGTAACATCATTAAAATATACCGCAATCAATTTTTCCCCCATAGTCAATAATGAAATAGGATTTTATTTTATGGTTCCTATAAATGAAGTGTAAATGGTTACACATTCTCTTTTCAATGGCAAACATGCCTTTGTAAACCTAAATAACATGTATATATTTTACATGGTAATCCGAATTTATTTAGGAGAGTTAAAGTGCGGGCAGGCAAACCAAAGTCATCAACTCTTTTCAACTATGTTGAAAAGTGTTAACAAAAGAGACATTTGTGCCTCCACTGTTAAAAATTTGCAGCAAACTGTCCAGTCATTCGACCGTTTTTATAGAAATCTGTTCTACAACCATAATTTAGCTCTATTCTGACCATAAAATGAGCGATAATATGGTCAGAATACAGTTAAATTACAATTATGTAACCGTTTTCTACAAAAACGGTCAAATGACTGGACAGTTTGCTGCAAATTTTTAACAGTATCTAATAAAACTTATTTTCTGCTCACTTTATGTAGTGAATAATTTTTTTTTTTTTTTTTTTTTTTTTTTGTAAACTATTGATTTTTAATTAATATATTTTGTTAGGAGAGTTTTTTTTTTATATTTCGAACCAAAATTTTAACAGAGGAGACCAGTTCTTGTTTCTTACTGTACATAGAAAAAATTATAGAACTTAAAATATTTAATCTTGACCCATTGCTGACAACTGACGTAGAATCCGCGTCTTTTGAAAATGGGCGGTACTTTTTCATTTTATATGTTAAATTCTTTTTGAAAATATA
Source organism: Maratus michaelseni (assembly GCA_963931845.1). Lineage (NCBI taxonomy): Eukaryota > Metazoa > Arthropoda > Arachnida > Araneae > Salticidae > Maratus > Maratus michaelseni. Next base: position 333,789,797 of record OZ007590.1, on the reverse strand, counting down.
CGCAATATTCAGTACCATTGTTACCACATGAACACAAAAACTTTTCTTGTTAAAAAATGCAACATGTAAGATATATTCCCATAGGCTTAAAAGTTGAAAACTAGCCGTCACTAATTTATTAAATGTAAATTGAAAAAAAAAATAACTGAAATACTTTCCACTTATATTTATATAAAAATGAAAAAACTAAGTTATAATATTAGAGTCCATACGGTTTTTATCCCATTTTAAAAATCTTTAAACATATTCAATTCAAATAACTCATTTTCATGAGAATATTCTAGATAAATATAATATATGAATTTATCTAACCTGTATATCCCTAAATATTTATTATTTCTGAATTTTTATTTATAACTTTATTTCAGAATATTGCTTTTAATATTGTTTTTTTTTAAACAGAATTTTTCTTTAAATATATGTATAATAAACTTTTATAGTCAAAAATCTGTGTACTATACAAAATACAATTCGTAAAAAAAAAAAAATCATTGAAAATCTCAGAATTTGAAGTACGTGTGCTTGAATCCACAAATTTGTTTTATTATTTTTCCTCCCAAGCGTTTCAAACATAAAACTGAATAAATTTCTACAGAAGAGCCATCCTCCTCTCTTGCATAAAGCATAACATTTTATCCTGGATGTTTTCCAAAATTTTACTGTAAGATATTCCGTGCTATTTTTGAGTATACGTGTAGTTTTGGACGATATAAACATGAAATTTAAGGATATGTTTGCTATTCAATATTTCAGTTTTGTTAAAGATTATTATTATATATATATATAGCGGAAATCTCACATCAGACTATTTTCTAGCTACTGACTATTGCTGATATATACAGGGTGTAACTGAAATGCTTCAACAAACTTTGAGGGATGATAGTACTCATGAATATGAACAAAAAATACAATAGAACACGGGGTCGCAAATGACATTTAACCCTTTCAGGGACAGTGGTATGTCTAAAAAACCACTTAATTTTAATTCCAAAACGCCACAATGGCACTAGAATTTTGCTAAAATCTTTTCCATTTAATATTTATGTGAAATATAGCCTTTTTCTTATTTACAAACAATTTTTTTTGTAAATTCCGGGGCCAGTCCATTTTCAGACGCATTTTCTCTATTTTTATCCTTTAAGCCTTTTAGGGGCAAACTACTTTTAGTACTAAAATGTTGAAATAAATGACTGGCACCGGAATTTATAAAAAAAATTTGTTTGTAAATAAGAAAAGGCTATATTTCAAATACATATTAAATGGAAAAGATTTTAGCAAAATTCTGGTGCCATTATGGCGTTTTGGAATTAAAATTAAACACTTTCATAAACATACCACTGCCCCTGAAGGGGTTAAACGTCATTTGCGACCCCATGTTCCATTGCATTTTTTGTTCGTCTTCATGAGTACTATCATCCCTCAAAGTTTGTTGAAGCATTTCAGTTACACCCTGTATATATAGATATATATAGGTAATATATATAATTACATAATTTTAGGTTACTTTTAAACAGAATTTATAGCTTATTGCTATAAATAATTTCGTAATTAAAGGAAATCATGTATTCTGTTTGAAACTTTTAAATATGAGATATATATTTTATGTGTTTGAAAAATAATGTATACATAAAGGTTGTCTCAAAACTGTATTACAAACTTTAAATGTGGTAAATCACACAAGAACAAATATTGGGGTTGCTACAAAAGTTCGTCCTGTTTCCTTTACCAAAAATGGAGGAAAATTTTATTTAGTAAAAATTATTTTAATTAGTATGACATGTGTCACTCTATTCAATGAACTTTCTCCAGCTTGCTCCCAGAATAATTGAAGTTTTGTCTAATGAACTGATACTGGTGCTATTTAAATTTTGCATTCTGTTTTGAAGTTCGCTAAACAACTTAAATTATGTACTTTGAGAAGAATTTAACCCTACTGCATCATATTGTCATAGACCTTTAATAAGAGGTTGCAAGGTCGGGAGAATACAGTGTATACAGGAAAACATTGTCACCAAGTTGCAAAACTTTGCTTCAATAATCAATTCGATTACCTGCGATTTATTTTGTTGAGCTGATTCAGATATCAGACAAGATGTATGATCAATAAGGTGAACTGTATGAATAAGGTCCTCCGGATTCGACCGGGATGGCTCAGTTGGTAGAGCATGGCAGCGTCAGCCAATAGAGCCCATGTTCGAATCCTGGCCCAGACTTTTTTGTCCAGTTGGAAAATTACAATTCAAAAGATACATGTGGTCTAGCATTCTTTTTATGGAACACAATGCTCTTTCTGTTGGTTATGTAAAGCCGCTTCTTGTCGATTGCTTGATGTGATCCCCTTAGTTGTAACCAGTAACCAGTATTTCTCCAAATTATTAGTATGGTTTTCAGGTAATAGTTCACAATAAACGAATCTCTACCATTCGCACCAGCTTCATAAAAAAAACTCTTCTGGTAAACTCACTTTTGCGCTGATTGAAGGGGCATATGCATGCTGAGATCCTGATATACTGCGTTTAACATTATTAAATACATTCCATGTCCCATCACCAGTACCAAATTGCTTTAAAAAGAGGTCGATTCAATAGAGACAAGCGAAAAATAGATAGATAACAAGCGAAAGGGATAACAAGCGAAAATTAGGTTTATCAAAATTTTCTCCATTAACCCATATGTCCCACTTAATTTTAATTCTCAAATGCCACATGGGCACCAGAATTTTGGACGAAAATGTTGCTTTTACATCTTACGGGAATGAAAGCTGTTACTTATTTTGAAAAAAAAAACAGTTTGTTTGTAAATCCTGATGTCAATCATTTATTTGAATATTTTAAGAGCAGAAGTATCTTGCCCCTGAAAGGATTAGTTCAATCGTTTTTCATACCTTTCTAGTGTCCTCCTTAACCATTCAAAGTTGCTAATAAAATCGGCGACTGTTCTGTGGTTGATTCCAGCAATGTCTGCTATCTCTTGAGTTGGTCTATGCTTACAAATTTCAGATAACGGCAATACTTTCTTACCATTAGCATCAATCGGTTGTCCAGATTCGGTTGTTGAAATAAAAAAAAATTGCTTGCACAAAACTTTCTGAACCCCTTACAGCACGTGGAAACATCAACGGCACCCGCACCATACACAGGACATATCTTAGTTGCAATAGAATATTATGCCTTTCTAAAAAAAAAAAAAAAAAAAAAAAAAAGAGAGAGAGAGAGAAAGCATAATCTGTCGGAATTGCACCTTATATTATGTCATTTTTAATTCTTAACAAAATTTTGAATACAAATCCAGATAACATTTTAAACTCAAGTACACATGGAAGCTTCTTCTTTCTAACAACACTAAAATGAAGTGTGAAGTAGATGACGTCTGTTTTTTCAATGTATTGAAATCTAGTGCCAAAAACACTATAAACTTTTGCTTCAACCCCCCCCCCAAAAAAAAAAAATGCATTTAGTTTATATAGGAATGAGTGTCGCAATTCATTAATTTAGTCAAAAGTACCTTAACTTTCCGCTCTAACCTTAACACTACCACTTCTGCTGATGTATGCTCTCCTTTACTGTAACATACTTTACCACTCTCAAAGTACATATACGTGGAATTTTGAGATATTCTGTAAATATTTCCTGTTTATATCTTATGACGCATGAAAGTATCCCTATACTAGAACAAATTAGTTTTCTACGTGTTTCATGCACACATTTAATGAAGTCTGCAAATGTTGTTAGATTCGAAGTAATAAAGCGGGAATTTATTCTGTTTAGAGCTTGGAAGATAAACATTTATAGTCAATACAGTATTTCATTACATTTTTGCATTATATATGCATTTTATTTTATACGAAAGCGAGTAATAATATTAGTGTATTCAATATTATTACTATCTATTTATTCCAATATAAGCATAATTTTATTAATGGAAATACACATTTTAAGTTATTGTTATGGTTACAATAAGAGTTCTTAAATATTAAAAAATATATATGAGTTGTTTAACCCTTAATTGCATAGTGATATAAATTTCCATCACTTTTTATTTAACTTTTAATAAATAAATCAACTTCTTCACCACCACTATATTTATATAGAAATATTAATCGAATAAATTTCCCGTGAATTATGTTGCTGAATAAAGTTAAAAATCTATCTTAAAATTTCTGGTGTCTAATATTTAATATATGTATAAAAAACACAATTGTAAAAGAAAAACTCATGCAAAGAAGGGTTAATCTAGCTTTTATTTTTCTTAAGGTTTATGAAAATGAAATATAATTACTTCCGAATTATTCGAGATTCTGGAAAACGTTTCTTTATATTTAGGAGTCTTTGTCAGCAATAGTTTTCCGAGATTTAAAGAAGCATTTATGAAATGGAAATTTCCTTTGCTGCCCGTAATTTTTGAACACATTTCTGAGTACATTTACAGTGTATTAATCCATTTTCTCTACATGGAATATGGATTTGTCAGATGCTATCGACTCGCAAGTAAACGTTTTTTGCTGTGTAGCAGAACTTACACATGCAAGAGTACAAAATAATGTTAATTTTTATGTTAATGTTAATGCTATTACTTTTAATTATAATGTTAATATTGTTAATTTATCGTATTTTTTTTTCCGCATGAAAATTTTTACTTGAGAATTGATAACATCCGAAAAACCAATATTTCGGTTGAGAAATATAATTAATACACTGTAAAGAACTACTCAGACACGTTTCCGAAGTTTACGGGCAGCAAAAGAAACTTTTGTTGCAGAAATGTTTTTAAAATATCTGAAATCTTTTGGTTTCTGAGACTTCTGAAGACAAAAGAACAGTTTTCGGAATCGCTGACAACTTAGTAGAAATTATACCACATTTTCTTAAACAGAAAAAGAACCTGGAGCTTGACTAAGAAACATTTGTATTACTTATAGTGTACAGCTGGTTAGGCATGTTTTGCATGTATTATCGCATAAAATAAGAGTAATTATAAATGTAAAGGCAGAACGATGATTTTTAAGACGCTTAAATACAGACGTTTACAGACAGACTTTAATACACACATTTTTTAACCAATTTTGGAAAAAGAAATATATAAACAAATACAAGACTTTACAAATTTGATCAGATTTGGTATTCAGCAATAAATTCTAGTCGCCGGTAAAAAAAAATATCCCCCCCCCCCCACACACACACATTCGGTCATTAATTTTCAAAAAGTCTAAAGAATTTTTATGAATTAATTGAGAAAAAATAATAAGAATCATAGTTTAGAATTATAAGTTGCATAGTTTAGAATTATTAGTTACATAGTTTATAATGGTACATAATACTTACAAAGATAATATAAACTAAGTTTTATAATGAAACATATCAAAATTATACATCTCAAAAGAAAAAATAAATAAAAATAAAAAATACTGTAAAGGCTAACTGGCATGTTCGAGAAATGATGATTGCTGCACATGTTCGATAGTTGAGTGCTACAAAATCTATATCTGATGAGAGGACGTCGATGAAATAGGGAAGCAGGAAAAGAATTTTCTGTCTATTTTCCTGTGGAAGTCAGTCAAATAATTCTGATTTTCTTATTTTAAAATTTGCAGTTGATGTATTTATTTTTGTCAAATTAAAAATAAAAGTAAAAAATATTTTTTGTTTAAATGTAGTTTCTAATATATTTTTGACAAATTAAAAATAAAAGTAAATAATATTTTTTGTTTAAATATAATTTTTAATATATTTTCATAATTAATTTCTGTATTTAATTTCTATAATAAATTTCTATAATTCTAATATATTTCTATAATTCTAATATATTTCTATAATTCTAATATATTTCTATAATTAACTTTATTTCTTATTATTATGTAACCTATCAACATCTATATGACATCTTATGACAATTTTACTTCCAATGGACTACCCATAATCACATATATGTTATTATTCTTTAAAATGAATGTGACACATTAATAAGTTTACAAAAATCTGTTTTGAAATTTAACAAAAAATAAATAAATAAATAAATAATAAATAATAAAAATAAAAATAAAAATAAAAATAAAATAAATACTGGAGCATATTTTAGCATTGTATCCAATTTTAGATGCCACTTATGCTAAGTTGTCACTATTTCGTACTGTTTTATTGAAATCTCTCCCCAACACACACATTCTAAAAACGTAAAGATCGGGAAAAATAAGATAATAAAGATCGCAAAAAATACGGGCGTTTTCTGTGCATGATATAGTAAATGCCTTATCAACTTGATTCTTCTATTAAAAGTACAAGAGAGATGAAGATCACTGCTTCCCGCGCATGAGTAGCAGTGAGGGAAAGAAAAAGTGCCGTTTGTGTTAATTTCTTAGGTGAATTATTGCATCAAACAAAATCAGCCAGATTAAATAACTGTGTCGCCAGGTAAAAAAATTTGGTCGCAAGGACAACCTCGAACCTTGAACAAATAGAAGAATTTTATTGTCTAATATGTTCAATATGATAATTATACTGTTGAACTATCGTATTACATATCGATTTTCAAGAAAAAAGAGTTTTCTTAAAATAAGGTTGATTCTGTTCCTCTCTGCGACCACAATCTGCCAGAGTCCATGTAATGTTTTGGCATGCTTCTTATAACATATTTGTTATAAAAAGCCAAATGAATAGTAATCCATAGGAGACACATCGAGAGACTTGGGTGGGACACCTTTTATGGAGTAGCCTGAATTCTGGTTTCATTTTTCATTTTTTACTAAAAATATAGCAGTAGATTTAGAGGTATGGCTGGTAGCCTAAGCCTTATGGAACTTAACACTATTAAGATTGTTTGGATAAAGTGATGGAATGTCTTCGTTGACAGCATAAGTTAAAACATGTTTAAGATAATAATCCCCAGTTAATTTCAATATTTTCTTTTATTTTCCTCATTTTAAGTTGTCATTTAAAAGATAATCCAGCAATAACCATAAAACCTGTGGCAAAACACTTTCCTTGTTTTCTCTGAACCAATATTTTAGCTATTTTTCTCCTCTTTATTTGATAGTAAATCGATATTACTTACCCATCATACGTAATTCTTGTAATCGTTTTGAAAATCGAAAAAAAAAAATTACGGATTTACACGTTTCAGACACTGGAGATTCCGAAAAACATATTTTTAGTAAAACATTTTGCCGTCCGTATGTACTTAGTATGCAAAAATGTAAAAAAGCTTATTGAATTTCAGTAACCTCGATTATCCGGAACTATTTTCTTTTTGGACTCTTGAAATATTCGTTCCGATAAAAGGTATATAAGAATTTTCGAAATTGTTTATTTTAAAGAGTGAATATAAAAGACAATAAAAAAACATAAATTTTGCATAAAGAATGAAGTCGATCGGATAATCAGTTGCCGAGATATTTGTAATCCTATTTTCTACACTCTTCGATTTTTCATGACCCTGTATTTCATTCAAATTTCAATTCAAAGATGTATTTTAATTGGAAATGAGACGCTTAATCCAACGCAGTAAACTGTTAGTTAATACTATAATCAATTTTGGAGTTAGAAGGATGTTTATTTTACGCAATTCAGTAATAGGGCATTTAAAGTTTATGTCGTCATCAAGCCACGATTTTATTCGAATTGCAATGCATTTTATAAATAGTTTACACATGTTTTATTCCCCAATTTTATATTATGCATATCCATGATGGGTAAGTATTACGGTGGCCCCCAACGACTAATTTTTTTATTGCAATCAGATAAATATGTCCAAGCCTCATCAATTGTAACTACATGTTTCTATTTTTTGTCTGCCAAATAATTTTCATAAAACAATCTGCACATAATCTTTTGCTGAGAAACATGTTTTCGCATTAGGCGGTGAACATCATGTTTTTTTGTTTGTTTGTTTGTTTTGATTAGCTTTAAATCTGATTTTATAAATTTATTTTACAGTTAATTTTTGTATAGATGTTTAAATTTTTCGCGATAGCTCTTTGAGGGGTTGGATTTTCTTTCAAAACATGAGATGCGACTTTAGATATAATAAGCGGTGAACGTACCTTTGTTGGATATGCATTTTGTACCCTTTTCGCAGTCCAATGTAAACTGTGACGCTTCTTTTCATTTTCTTATTAGTTATGTCACTTATTTCATGTGTAGAAATATTAGAACCATGTTTTTCACATTTTTTGTTAATAATCGAATAAGAGTATTTCTCTTTATAGAGCGCTAATACATGGCCTTCGATCCAATGTATATTTTTCAGCAACATTTTAAAGCAAAGCATACTACTTATTGATTCAAACGATAATAACACCCTACTCTGATTTGATGTTATGCAGTTTTTTTTTCAATAAAATTTAAATCATAGAGATAGTCAAAACCGTTGCAAAAACACTCTCTGTGTATGGTTTTTATATCGGAATGCAACGTCATACAAAGTTTCATAAAAAAAATTGAAATTTGGAGTATTTCTTTTTTTAAACGCACTAATTAAATCATATGTATATTAAAAAGTAAAAACATATCCGAGAGTTACGCGGCCCTCATAAGACGATGACAGCATTTCCCGTTTTTTCACAAATTTAATTACTTCTAAACATAATTTTAATTTTTAAACAGTCGAATTGGGATAAAGCGTATTACTTTCGATTGCAATTTGTGTGATAACTGTATCTCAATTTATAGTATTTTTACGATTTTAAAATTAATTTCCAACCATGAACTTTTTAAAAATCTATCTCTATCGCGTGCGATTACCGAAGATTAACCCGTTTGAACTTAAAACAATATACGAGTAATTCTCAGGAATAGTGGCAATTTTGTGTTCCAGGGATCTTGGAAATGTATTTTTAAAACTACAGAAAGAAAAGGTGATTATAACTATCAATACAGTTTATATGTATAAACTATGATTATTTGCGTATTGAAAATAAAATGCAATATTAAAAATATTTTTTTAAATGCAAAATTTCGAAAGAAAGTAGTGTCTCTGCCATTATATTATATATGTTTATATATATATATATTTATTTATTTATTTATTTATTTATAGAAAATCCATTTAAGGTACTTAAATAAATATTTAGCTATATAATTATATTTATATTTTATGCAATGGTGGAAATTAGGACACGTTTTATTGTTGTCGCTAGTCCTTGACATCATGTCCTCCTATTACCAAAAATCTGCTTCTATTTACTCAGTAAACGGCACCACATGCATTACACAGGCATATGAGTCTGCACACATAGGAATAAAGTACAGAAACCATCTTGTATTTTTTTTTTTTTTTTTTTTTTTTTTTTTTTTGCTCAACAACATTCTTCAATAGGTAGCACAAGGCATTGAAATATTAAATGAAAGTAAGTATTTTTATTACCCATCATTCCTTCACCTTATATATTTTTAACATAAGAAAACAATTATGTAATATATTGCCGGAAATGTGTTTCAGAAGATATTTAGCATCTGAAAATTTATCTAAACCTAATCAGTTTTGTAATTAAGTGATTTTCAGAAGTATCTCATCATTCCGTCATAATTCTAATATATAAAACAATGATCTGATTCCACTGATATATGTACTATACAAAAAAACTAAGACTTATCTAATGCAATAAAATACATATTAAAAGGTTCATACGGATATTTATTAGAGTAAGGTACAATTATGTTAATATATTTTACTCTGGGAAATTTAATTTGAACTCAATTTTCTTTAAAAAACATCCACTTATCAGATAATGAACCATAAATAGATGATCGTTTGTTTCTGGCTAATATTCCAAAAGGAAATTAACACTTGATCAATAAATAAAATACATAAATAATGTAATATATATATATATATATAAACAGCTGTGTAATCGAAATACTGCTTACACACTGAGATAATCAGGATAAAACCGGCTGCTGTAAATTACAAAATCTTTCTAGATTAAAACGGTTTTTAACCTCTGGCATGCGCCTGATACAAAAGTATCGTTTTTAATGAATTTCAAAACTTTATTTGAATACATGGTTTATATTTTTCATATAAGAATGCCTATTGGTGTTGTTAGTAGTCAATCTGCAAGAGTTTACAGTAAAAAAAAAACTAATTTTTACCTATGTTCTGTACATGTGGCCTTATGTACTATAACTGGTATCGCCTGAGTTGGTTCTCCTGGTCTGTATTAGTAAGTAAAAACATATCTATGAGTAACACTGGTATCATATTAATGTGGAAAACGACCTGACTATAAAGTTTCATTTTACTGCATTGTTTTTTAACATCTAAACATTGCGCAATTTCAATTTTTAATCGCCGAATAGAAAAAAAAATTACTTTCAAATGAAATCTGTATGAAAGTTGTATTTCAATTTACGTTGTTTATAGTTTTAAAAATAATTTTCAAGCAGCATTTTTTAAAAATCTGCGTACAACCCAATTACTGATGATTAACCGATTTATACTTAACGCGATGTAAAAAGTTCAGCATTGGCTTTATCTGCGTAATGAATTCCATACCGAAATTGCCAAACGAAAGTAAAAGTCACAAATAAATAAATACAGGAAAAAAACATAAAACACGAGTGTAACAGATATGCAATCGAACTACGCGTTTAAACACAGAAATAATGAGAATCACAAAGATTACTATAAATAGAGAAATGTTTCGCAATTAGCTGCTGGAAAGAGGCTGATATGGAAGTACGAAAAATGCTTTTTGGTATAGTTGGTGAACAGTAAAAGAAAATGTACTAAATCTACTAGAGACTTAAATTAAAAACGATTTTCTGTTTCATTCTGTACATCATTCTACCTTTCTGTTCTTTTTAAATCCGGATGTCCTGGGTTGGATTTCCTTGTGTTTTTAGCAAACTACTTATACATTTATTTTTAAATAGAATATTTTTGCTTATTTCAAGCAAAAATAATAAAACGGTGTGGTGGGGAAGTTTTTAGATGAGAAAAGAATTCATTAATAAAAAGTATATTTCTAAAATAACATATACACAAGAGTTTCATTGGTGAAAAATCGATATTTTCGGCTTGGACATACTTTCACTGCATTGCTGTTTCTTGAGGCCTAATATAAACTATCACATCCGACTAATCGTGAAAATTGTTTTTTCAGCGATATTTAGCATAAATCGCCGATCTGGGAAGCCAAAGCTACTATATTTGGCGATATTTTAAGAAGAATTAATGCATGCAGCAAATGGTTTGCCGTGATTTTTTAAAAGCAATACATCCTAATAATATTATAAATCTCATTGTGTGCAAATGTTAGGCTGAAGCCAGCGTCAAAATGGAGAAATTAATGGCCCTGTATGTTTGTATATAGGTGGATTATAACCCGGAAATGAACATAGACTGGTTTTTGTTTATTTTATTCAAATACTTTTTTTAATAATTCAAAATTTGATTATTTTCATAGAGAATCAATGGACATTTTTAGATAAAATTTAACCATTTTACTTTATCGTTGCTAGGGCTTTGATCGTTGCCAATAAATAAAAATGCGAAAAAATATTTTTTCCTCAACAATTAAGTTTTAATCGAGCGATTTTCACGTGAAAAATGAAAATAATTCAAAAGAAGATGAATTTCTGTGATATTTGAAACAAGATTATGGAGTATTTGTTATTATACATGAAGTATGAATATCGGTTACATTGAAAAAATCTTTTTCTGTCAAAAACTGCGTTATAATTAGAAAGAAGAATTAACCATAATTATATTACTAAGAAAAATATTTCGCTTGAACCATGGAACTATGAAAAGGATCCTTCTTGGCTTGAACAAATATGACGTCATAAATAAAACATGTATTTTCAAATATTCGTAATATTACAAAGAGCATGACTATCAGTGTATAATAAAAGTATATACATAATGGACGTCACATTTAAGATGAATAACTGAAAAAAAAATTTTGATACCGATTAATAATAAGCTTGAATATCAGTTACAAACAGATGTGAGTTTTCTGCTAAAATTCACGTCATTATTGCCAGGAAAAGAAATTTCTCTGGGATCAAAGTGACGTCATAATAAAACGGAATTTTTTAAATATGTTTCAAATGGAGCGTGTATCAATGTCATACATTAATAATCACTGAGTACAGTGAAAGAATAGAGAGGTCATGTACCATAAACTCCGCTTGCAATATGAAGCCGGTTATCGCTCAAATCATTAGGCCCAAAGGCAGAACTTCATTGGATGGAGAGAGGCTGCACGTGGAACAATGACTGGATTCATTTTTCCAAATGGAGAGGTTTTCAAAGCAATCCGAGAGTTGTTTGGGCCGACTGTAGGGTTGCATTTTCAGCATCACGCCAAACATGAACATTTCATCTCTATTTATTCTCTGAACTCTGTGAGTAATAATACTAGCATCAGTAAGATTATTAGGAAAAGAAAATTGAACACAAGTCTATTAAGTTAAAATCTGACTGTTTGTATTTTGCAACTACTCCTCTTAATGCAACGCGATTTTTTTCGAATTTACTTAACACCGGTTATCATTGATTCGAGGATGTCATATAAACTCTGAGAATTTAAAATTTTGAATTAGATTCCAAGATATTAATATTTTTTTTGTAAATTTTAACGAAATTTCTCTAAAAATGGTACTTAAATTACTCCATTTTTGTGGATAAAAAAGGAGAAATAAAACGGATTAATATATTTTTATGCCATTTTCTCATTAAAACTGAAAACAATTATTTTATTTTCAATTTGAATAGTTGGTAAAAAAAAAAAAAATCTTGATTACAGTAAAATTTCCATAAAATAAAAACATATTTCCACATATTCAAACTTTATGAATCAATTTATTCTGCAGAGCAAAGGTCGCCTGTCAGCATATTGTCAAGAAATCAAGATTTGTTTCAGCTATAGATTAAACCAAGGACACAAATTTGCTGTTACATGCAAACGTAACACTTGCAATTGCAAAGCTTTTTGAAACCCCAAATTACATGCAAACGTAACATTTACATGTAATTTGCACCCAAATTAATTTTAATTTGAACCGTAATAAATGTTAATTTGCAATGAAAATTACATGCAAAAGTAACGTTTGCATGTAATTTTGGGCTGCAAAAGCTTTGCAATTGAAGCTCCTAGCATTTAGGTGTAGAACTATTCATCCCTATTCACAAGAATTGAATTTAAAGAAAAAGCATATACTATTTCCAATGAATTATTTTTAAATGATGGCTGTTAAAACGTTTCTCAAAGTCGTTAAAAGTAAAATGGTTTATCAGGTAAAATTGACATTTCTTTTTACCCAATTCGTCGATTTACACGATTTTATTTGGCCGTCCTTTTTCCATTGATTGCAGTTTTCTTTTCGCGGTTATTTGGCACAAAATTTTACCTTTTTTAAACTAATTTATGTCAAGGCCCCTATAACAAAGAAATATCGTATTTTCTTCTATGAAATGTGATAAAGAGTTAGTTAATTATTTACGTTTTTAATTATCGGGAGTGAAATATTTTGCTTGATTAGTACATTTATTTTTCTTTTAATGCTACGTGAACGAAGTCACGGGTAACAGCTAGTTAATAAATAAAGTTTAATCTATAAAGAATTTAAGATGAAATACACAATGAGATTATTTTTTTTCAATTGTTATAGTACGAAAAAAAAAGGACGGGGGGACCTTAAGACAAATTTGTTTTTACCATATTATATATTTTTTCGAAGTATTTTTTTCCCTTTCAATCCACATTCTATTACCTTTTTCTGCTGTTTAACATTTTTTTAAACTTAAATATGTCTTTAATCATCACTTTTTTATAACAGAAGACTTTTTTAATATACGATATCTGATAAATATTGAAAATGGGATACAATTTCGTAATGTATATTACAGAATAGTGTGCTAAACACTCACAAAATAAGATGAGTGAACAACAATTGTTAGTCTAAATTAAAATCACTAAAATCAATTCGGAGAAGTTCACCATATTTTAAAACAAATGAAATGTCATTAATAGCATCTGTATTCAAAACTTTTCAGAAGTTTATGCAGAAGCAAACGATTTTCATTGTTATTACAAACGTAAAGTTTTGGAAAAAGTTTATAACGTATTTTTCGGGATTTTAGAATCTTGAAAACGTTATTTAATCCATAAGAAATAATGTTTCAGTAATACATTTTATGATATTATTATTTAATATAATACATTACATTTTCTTAATATAAATAAAAGCTGTTACTTTGCATGGAATTTAAATTTGTGAAACAACGTTAAAAAATTAAGGCGTATGTACAGTATACGACCAATTTGTTTTTGTTATATTTCATTTCATGTCCTTGGGACATTGTTTAAATCGTAGATTTCTTACTTTTGCATAGATAAAATAACAAACAATTAAGTTTTGTAAATAAAAGTATTAAATTATGACAAGCCCAATTTTGTTTATTATATATTACAAATGCATTTTTTATAAAACCCCCAACGCTCAGATAAAACAAATAAGACAATATGCAAAAACAACATTCAGTTTTTGTTATTTGTGCAATTTCTTTCATCACGTGACGCACATACCACTCTCACACGCAATATAATGAATGCAAAGCAATACATTTCATGCTTCCGAAGAGCACGCTTATAATTCAAACGGATACAGGCAAAAGAAATATTGTTTCAAAAAGCATAATCATGTTTATAAAGAAATCTTCCATTCAAACTAAATAAAAAAAAATAAAAATTATAGTTTTTTTTTGCTTAGTGTGTCCAAAATCTATTGCATTTCTATATCTACTGTATTATAGCTTAAATTTACGTAAAATGTGTTTCTTTCATCAGAATGGTTAAAATAGGCATCCTGTTTACTGAATAATAAACGTTCCTTCAGATTAATTAAATACAGTAGAACAGTAGAATTATCCGAATCAATTGGGACCGGATCCCATTCGGATAATCAAAAATTCGGAGAATTTGATTTTTTTCGGAAAAAGGGGCTATTTTAATTAATTACTGTATGTATGTTGAAAATGGGAGAAAAAAACTATTTTTAAAGAAAAAGAGCTTTTAATTAATTAAATGAAAAGGCAACACTTTTACATGTTAAACGTACTTACAAGTGCTGTACATTAGTACATTATGTACGTACCGTACTGTAAATGAAAGTCATTGCTTGCTGAACATCTCATTCAAAGTAAGCTGTTTGACAGTCTTCATCCGTTTTCGGGTAGCCAAGTCGTGCACCCACTTGGCAATGAGAAGGTGCATGTGGTCACACTCGGGCTGACGCTCCATCCACTTCAAAGCAGTTTCAAGGCCGGCAAATGCTTCACTAGCTGATGGTCTCGTGTCTGCTTCAAATTCGACATTAAGATCATCTTCTCCCTCGACACTTTCAATAAGTTTATCATCATTTAGAATTTGAAACCCAGGTTCTGACAAACCATCACCATCCACTCTCCTATATCTTCGGCTCTAACTTCTGAACATCCAGGAATTTTCAAAAGAATGTTTCTGCATTTCTCAAGTGGCACGTCATCATCATCTTCTCCTGTCTCTTCCCTTTCCTTTTCTTGATTTTCTTTTTCCTTTTTCTCTTTTTTCCTTCTCTTCATCAGTTGATATGCCTTTCAACTTGTTCCACGCACGTCTTAATGTGACTGCCTTAACCAAGCTCAAAGCTTCCGCCACCATTTAAGCACAATATTTCAAATTTAATTTTTTGTGGTTACCAACACACCTTTTGCGTTTTCGCCCTCTACCAAAAGTTTCTTTAAAAGTTGCCTTTTGTAATGGCGTTTCATGGTTTCGATAACAGACTGGTCCATTGGTTGCAATAAGCTTGTGACGTTTGGCGGTAAACTGGCCATTCCCTCTTTCCAACAATTCTTCAGTGGGATGAGTTGGTGCATTATCAACAATCAAAAGCACTTTACTGCAGTCTTTTCCAAGACATTTTTGGTGCTTTTTCACTTCAGGGATGAAAATTTCGTCGTACCACTGGGTAAACAATGCTGCAGTCATCCAAGCCTTGAGTTGTTTTTTATAAAAGTGGGGAAGCTTTTTCACATTTTTAAACGCTCTTGGGCTTTTTGACTTTCCTATCAACAGAAGGGATATTTTATGGCTTCCCGTAGAGTTCGCACAGTTAAGCATCGTAACACGGTCTTTACTAACTTTATGTCCTGGAGCACTACTTTCCCTTTTAGATGCTAAAATGGTTTTAGGCAGAGATTTCCAAAGAAGACCGGTTTCATCGGCGTTTTACAAAAACTCAGAATCGTAAGTGTCTGCTACATCTTTAAAATTTTCAATAAAATCTTCTGCAGCGTTGGTGTCTGCTGATAACTTCTCGCCACTTAAATCTAATTCACGGACACCGTGTCTGGACTTAAAATTTCTTAGCCAGCCGTTACTTGCTTTAAAGGATGAACAACCAAGCTTCTGAACCGGAACCGAAATTGGGTTTCCCATAAAACGTTGCTGCAAAAACCATTTGAAAACGGCATCTTCTACATCTTTGTTTGTTGCTGCCTTCATTGATTTTCTTGAATAACTTCCATCTTTGTTTTCAAGCACTGGCACGAAGTTTAAAAGTGTAGGATTGCTCATTTTAATGTCTGAAATCGTTGATTGTCCAACACCGTACATCTCAGCCAACTGTTTACCCGTAACTATTTTATCTGATTGCTGTATAATGTTTAGTTTATCCGCTAACGATAACACAACGCGTTTTCTTTTAGAATCCATGGTGAACGACGAAACGCACTCACAAACAAAACAATGCACCGACGCGAAAGAGTTCCGTCACAGTAGCAGGTCAAGTAATCAACTAGCAGGTCACTTCACACTGACTGCCTAATAAAAACGAACAGTGACAGGTGGGCCGGGCGGGCCACCTGGCGGCTGACGACAGCCAATAATCGAGCTGCACTAGGAGACGGTGACTCATCATCCCAATAATGTTCGCGCTGCGCTTACACTAGCTTCGCGGATGGAAGAACACTGGCGCGCGTAGACAGAATCATTATTTTGTGAATCGCAGTACGTTTCAGTCTTAATTTTTTTCTGAAATTCTGAAAGCGATTTGGATAGTCAGAGTTCGGATGATTGGAGTTCTACTATAGACGTATTTTTGTAACCTTTAGTTTTTATTTAAATACTCAGTCTATTCTTTAAAAAAATGAATTTTGTCGTTAGCCATACTCACTTAAGAAGAATTGATTGCCTTAAGAATCTATCGTGCTTACAAGAAAGAATCCAAAATTGCCCATTTCTTGTATGTTTAACTTTAAAAGCATAACAATATTACACTCATTGTTAAAAGAGAAACTTTTACATTGTTTTAAATGAACTTTTCTCGTTAAATTTTGTATTTTCGTGCTCTTTTCTTTTTAATTTAAATTTTTTTGACAGAATTATATTAAGCAAATTTGAGCGATTATTTGCTGGAATATGTAATTTAAACACATCTTTTTCCATGTTTAATAAGCTCCTTACTAATATTTTTCAGACTTATTTCTGAACACTGATTCAATGGTAAAACATATTTGTTTTAGTAAGATGAACTACTTCTTCAAGTTTACACCACAATTTGAGGATCACACTGTATGCGTACGTACTTCAATATTCTGTGCAATGATAAATTTTGTAGAATTGTAAACTATAATTCAGGATGGTTATAAATTAATTTCGAAAACAAAATAACGTTTTGTTATACATAAATATAGAGCAAAATCGTGAGAATACACATGATTATAAGATAGTGAAACACACAAGATTTACATCTTTTGGTAGTTCTTTGTTATAAAGGACCCTGCGGATGAATCGCCAAACGACCAAGATGTATTGCCAAATTGTAAGACATATGTGGCAGTATAATCACATATATATGACACTTCACGACGTATACATATGACATTTTATGACGTATATGCCCAAGTTATAGTCATATATGACATATGTATAAGACGTATATGACGTGTATATGACATATAAGAAGATAATAATACGTATATACTTACGTATATAGCGCATTTACGAACGTTTGGAGCATATATATGCGTATATATGATGCATATACAAGCTTGGCGAAATCGTAACTGCAAACTTGGCATAATCGTAATTGTGTGGAAAATAAAAGTCCCATGTCCTTAATTCCCTTTTTTAATCTTTCAATGTCCCATTGTTAAATCAGCTCTTGTCATATGTCTGAGAACATGTTCACGTCTATTAAGATAAGTGCAGTTCCATTTCGTGATTTAAATTCACAAATGGATTTCGGAACTCTAAACAAGATTTTTAATAAAACTATCCACTGAAATTTAAAGGGGAAAGAACTGAAATAACACCTTCGTGAACAATCCAAACTTAAACTTTAGCATTGAGGTAAGAAAGAGAGTCCGTAAATTTATAATACTACACTAGCAATCAGCCACTGAATTGATATCTACAGTTAATATTTCCCAAAAGTTTCTGTTACGAAATTGGCCAACGAATTGGTGTCTACTCTGTAAATGTTTTCTGATTTCAATATCAGTTTACATCTAAATATAATATGTACTTAACAGTATTTACAACAAGATTAGTATCTATATTATAAAGCACAAACCTGTCCGTGTGTAATGCTGACGTCATTTTGCGAATGGCAACACTTCACGATGAAATTTTGGTTTTGTGATTTTTGCTACTACATTTTTTTTTTAATTTTTAAATATCGCACATTTTTAATTTTTACACCGTTATATAGGAGAAAAAATCAACTTTCAAATGCAATTTGTTTGAAAATTGTATCTTAATTGACTGACTTATTATGACTTTTTAATTAAATTTCAAGCATGATTTTTTTTTAATCTATCTCTATTGATTGCAGACGATTACAAAAGATCAAGCCGTTTGCCCTGTAAACGATATAAGAAGTTCAGCATTTGTTTCCAGCTAATATTCTATAACGAAATTAAAACTTCATTAAACAATAAATTAATTAGTATAAATAAAACACAAATTTAATAAACATGTAATTGAAATAAGCGCTTAAAACCACTGAAATTATCAGGATAAAAAAAAACTGAGCAACATTTTTAGTGATTTCTTCGGCTATTAACTTCTGACACTAAGCCAATACAAAATTACCTCTTTTAATAAATTTCAAAATATTATTTGAATATATAATTGACATATTTCATTTAAAAATTTTGGTGTTGTTAGGGGCCAAGTAAAAATAAATACAAAAAATCTATTAGAGTTTTCAATAAAAAAATTAATTTTGTTCACATACATTCTCTAGACCGGGAAGTCCGGGTTGAATGCCCCAGTTAAATATAAAGAAATAAGATTTTTATTCACTAATGAAGGAAAAGGAAACCATACCGTGTAATTCTTCGCAGAACATTTTATTCCATACATCAATGCATACAAACATATTATAATAAATATAAGATACCGCAGATAAAGAATTTTTGTATTAAAAAAGTACAAAACATACATGATAAAACTGGATAAAATTCAACTAAAACTAAAGAATAAATGTACAACAAGCTCCTGAGAAAAGGTAACATTACGAAAATTTTTCAACACAGAAATCCACTCCTCCTTATGAAGCATTATCTATAAAGAACATTCTTCTTCGTCAGTTATCACTACTAAAACATTTACTAGAGTATTTTTTCATAAATTTAAAAGACTATGAAAAATTTCATTCTTTTCATGTTATTTTTGTGTCCTTCAAAAATATGTCGAAGATTTTCTTAAACGTTATTTAAAAGTGTGTTTCTCGAACTACATTTTAAATTTTCAAACTTCTTAAATAAAAAAATATTCTTCCCACTTTTTTTAAAGACATTTAAAGCTCAGAAATATAAATCTATATCTTATTTTTCTATCACTAAATTTCTTATATTTGTTTTATATATTAGTTTATTTTTTTATTTTTAAGTCGAAAGTAAAATAAACTTACGATTAAAACAAATACTTCATATTTAATTAACTTAGAAAATAGAGATTATTCAAGTTGACAATATTACGTAAAGAATTATTCAAAAAGGTCAGCAATGCAGAGCTAGAAGCAACTTACCATTGGTTGCTATTAATGAAATATAGTGTTTAATAAAATAATTTATTACTTCATTTTCAGAGTATAAATGTAATAAACCTTTCAATAAAATATAAACACACAAAGTTGCATAAAATATACAGAAACGAAACTAAGTACAAAAAACAGCTAAACATACAAAGACAATAAAATATAGAGGGAAAAGTACAGTAAATAATCATTAGAGCGTTTCTTTAAATATAAATAAATAAATAAGTAAAAGCAAAAAATAAAACAATAAAACCGTGGAATTTGTACTTCAAATAATTAGCTGTAGACGGCAGCACCACAAAATAATTGTAAGAATTTGTAAGTCCTCTATCGGCTAGTTACATATATATTCATACGTTTGTTTTACTGCATTAGCCATGGAAAGCCCTTGCAGGTATGTTGTGTTTTGATGTTGTGAACGATGTTGTGGCACGATTTATGTTTTGTTACGTTAATTAAATGTGTAAAGTTAAATTTATTCCTCCACCTCATTTTATCTTCTGTGGTACTTTAATTAATATTGAATATGTTATAAAAACAATATGGTATTTGGCCTAAGAAAAGCAGAGATAAAACTAAATTTAATTAATTATAAATCGCATCCATGCAATTCATTACGATACATCAAATATTGATAAAATGGTATCAGGGTACTTAGTCAGAAAGATGAAACTAACATAGCGTACTCTGGAGTGTTTTCGTGGTGGTCTCCCCTGAAAATGGGATCCACCGCGTATCGCAATGACCTATGTCGTCAATACATGGGTTCAATCGGGGTGATGCACTGGTGGTGGTTCCCCGACCGGTAGCAGCGCATACGGGAGACAGATCTTGGTTGGGCGCGTTATATGTCCCTCAGGATATGGGTGCGACGGTTGAGACGCTGACGGGTGCCCCTAAGGCCGCTGGCGGCGCAGCTCAGCTTTTTACCTCACCTATCAGCTTGCTGCAAACAGAACAAAAATACTAAGGAAATCATATCCACTTTATATTTTTATTGTATCTTGTGTTATATCTAGTTTAAGTCCAGCTTTTTTTGATAGGGGAATTCGTCCCAGCGCGGAGAAGAATCTTAGCATGATTAAAATTGGAAAAACTGTTCTAATGATACATGTACAGTTAAATAAAGATAAGATAATCTTCTTACCTTTTATGACGTTGCGATCTGCATGCGGTAATCCATATTTTGAACATCCTATTTACACTGACACATCACTATTTGGTTTCAATTATTTTCTTATCTGCAATACTAAATTTATTATGTTAAACGAGACGGATTAAGAACGCTTGTGTTTCCATTTAAGAATATATAATTAGAATTAAATTCTATAATTACAATATGCAAGACACTGCACTTATACATTTAGTTTATATCTTTGAGCTTTTTAAGCCCATGAGTACGCGTTACATTTTTTTTTTTTTTTTATCAGAACTGAACTAAAAATTAACGTTGTATAGGTAAAGTCACTTGGTTTCTCTTTAGGTGACGTCATTTGGATTTTACACTATTACTCGACTTCTTTGCAAGAGGTTCAGCAGTCAATTGGCGATAATATTAAAGTTTTAATGTAATTAATGTTTAATGTTCAGCAAATTGCACAAACGCTGATTAAGCATAAAAGTTATTTTCACTTTTGCTGGTTGATATGGAAAAGCTATAAATCACAAGTATAAGACCTTGTTAGGATGGGATGAATGAATGAGTGGAAGTTTTTTCCGTGATGTAACATCTGCTACATTGATTATTTCTTTTTGGCATGAAATAATTTTTTTATAATTCCGAGATGAGATTAATAATTTCGACTTTTTTTTCGACCAAGCTACAGCAGAAACTCCACAATTCTGAGATCACAGGCTCTTATTTTTCATCTATTCCATTGAATCCAGGCTCCTCAAAATCATTGCCAAAATATTCATTCATTTGTGTAGATAGTTTCTGCAAAGTTATTTCAGTGAAAGAGCGTAAAATTTGAGGAAAGAAACTTAAGAAGATAGAAATTAGTAATGCATTAAAGTCATCAATGTTAAAATCTACTTGTTCAATTTAAAGCATTTACCAGATATTTCGTATATCTTTAAAAATCATCAGTGACAAAATTAATTAAAATTGTGTAAAATAGTAAGCCGGTGTGGAAGGATAGCAACTGCAAATCTGAACTTTGTCACTTTATGTAAGGTATTCATAATGAAATCACAGCTGTCTGAAATTTTAGTACTCATATTTAAAAGAATGAGTTTTTACTGCTGTAACAAGCACTAAGAATGATATAATTAGGTCATATGTTTTTGTACAGTTTCGTAAAAGAAATATTCATCTTTGAAAGTAGTGTGCTTGACTTCTTCTATTTTTAGTTTGGTTTGGTTCCCTGCTTGGCTTAAACTGAATATTATTATTGTTTTATTGAATTTTTTTTTGTCGATATTCATCGTTTTCTGTAACTGTTACCGTCTAAGCGTTTTGCCCGTATTTTTACATTTCCCCAAAACAACTTAAATCGGCTCTAGACAATATTTTTTTTAACAGAATTGTATTTTAATATATGTTTAAAATAAAGAGATATGAAATGTATTTTAGAAAAAAAAACTGGGAAAGAAAATGTAAATTATTTTAAATTTTACCAATATTTTTAAGAAAGTGCAGGAAAGCCCTCAGACGCGCAGAGACGTTAAAAAGAGGAAATTCCTAATCTGAATACTAAATTTTTTTTTTTTTAAATGTGCTGGAAATTAAAAATGGAAATTAAAAATGAACTTTGTATAGTATAAAAGATAAATATTTTTTAACTAAAATGCTTTGTAAGCTATTTGCGGTAGTTTTAATTTCTAGCTTTGTTCATAAATGCATAGATATGTTCTTTTTGCACATGTTTTTTATTGTAAAATATAAAATATATATTCATTTGAATAACTTTCCAAGATATTGTAAAAACTTTATAGTTACATTTATTTTCATTTAATTAGTACTTCTTCAGTGAATACCTATTGTAACAAACTCAGTATCCGTGTGATTGATAACTTATGAGAAAAATAGTACTTTAACTCTTTGTGCCCCGACGGTACTTTAAAACGCCATTGAAAAAAAACTTGTTCCAAAATTCATTAAACACACCGATTGTCATAAATAGAATTTATTATGAATTATATATACTTTAGTTTATAATGTTCCAAAAGCATTATTCGTTATACAAAACAAAAAATATTTTTAAATGAATAATTTCTTTTCCAAAAATAACTATTCAGATTTCTTGACATTGAAAGATTTGTCGTGGAAAATCTCAGTTCTGAAAAAATACGTATCTATATGTAAGACCATTATGTTTGTACATTTTCTAATCCTATAAAGCACTAAAAACATGTTTTAAATTATGATATAGAATAATCAAAAACTTGAGTTATGATAAAACATACTCATTGAATCTATACGCACCTTGTACTACAAATACTAATTAAAAACAACATAAATATCCTAAAAACATATACATACCATTTCATAAAATATTTTTCTGAAGATGTTTTGACTCCATATACAAAACTGTATTCTACATACAGTGGGTACATACAGTATTCATAAAATACATAGAGTATTCTGGGTAGCCGACAAACCGTCATTAATCAAATAACGCAGCGTAATACGATATAATTTACAAGAGGCTAATTCCATGCGTAGATGTAGTGTCAGTCACAGAGATGTAAATGGCTGCGGAGTTTGACTACCAGAATTATAGTAAAGGAATATTTGACTTTTTCAATCCCATATATCTATAATTAAAAACAGTGAAAAATTTAAAAAAAATACCGGTGGCGAGGAAGGTAAACTTTTGCGGCTATGTGACTTACACTGCATTTACGCATGGAATTAGCCAAGAATAATATTATAAAACAATAAAAAGGTATAATCTTTAATAATAATAAAACCAAATGATATTAATAATGAGAATATTATAATTTATACAAAATACAGTTTTGCATATGGAGTCAAAACACCTTCAGTAAAATATTTTATGAATTGGTATGTATATGTTTTTAGGACATTTGAGTTGGTTTTAATTAGTATATGACATAGAGTTGTAAATATTACGCAAAACCCTATTGGTTTAGTTTATTAATTATAATAGCCAAAATCTTTTTAAATTTTGATTAGTAATTTCACAAGTTTTCGAGTTTTTTTTTTCTTTTTTTTTAAATTAGGGAAAATGATTTGAGAAGTAAAAACTGTTTAAGTTCATAAATTGGATAATAAAGGATTAAAGGCCATAATGTTTATTTTCAGAATATTGCATAGAGTAGAGCTATTCTGGGACGTCATTAATCAAAAATCGCAGCGTAATACGATAGAATTTACAAGAATAATATTATAAAACAATACAAAGATGTAATCTTTGATAATAATAAAAATCAAATGATATTAATAATGAGAAACAAAATTTTGAAAGTTTAAACTTATCTTAAACAAAAGTTAGAAACTAAAAAACAACCACAAAAAGCACCGAAAATAAAGCTTAGAAATAAAGTTTTGAAAGTTTAAACTTATGTTATACAAAGGTTAGAAAATAAGAAAACCACCACAAAAAGCATTGAAATAAAAGATTCGAAATAGTTAGAAGCTAAAAAAACAACCACAAAAAGCATTGAAAGTAAAGCTGCAAAATAAAGTTTTGAAAGTTTTAATTTATCTTAAACGAAAGCTAGAAACTAAAAATTAACAGCAAAAAGCATTCAAAATAAAGCTGCAAAATAAAGTTTTGAAAGTTTAAACTTATCTTATACAAAGGTTAGAAAATAAAAAACAACCACAAAAAGCATTGAAATAAAAGCTTCGAAATAATTAGAAGCTAAAAAAAAATAAATAAAAAAATAAATAAATAAAACACAAAAAGCATTAAAAATAAAGCTGCCAAATAAATTTTTAAAAGTTTAAACTTATAACAAAAGATAGAAACTAAAAATCAACCACAAATAGTAGCATTGAAAGTGAAGCTTCGAAATAAAGTTTTGAAAGTTTAAACTTATCATAAACAAAAGTTAGAAACTAAAAAACAACCCAAAAAAAAGCATTAAAAATAAAGCTTTGAAATAAAGTTTTGAAAGTTTGAACTTATATTAAACAAAAGCTAGAAACTAAAAGCACAAAAAGCATTGAAAATAAAGTTTTGAAAGTTTAAACTTATCTTAAACAAAATTTAGAAAATAAAATAAGCTTACAAAAATCATTAAAAATATAAATAATTTTAAGATCTTACATGCTACTAATATATTGCCATGTTAAAATTCGCGAATTTGCATGAAAAACATATGACACATTTCTATTAAAGGTTTTAATATTTTAATTAAGCAATCAACTATTAATTTCACCAAAAACAAAATTAGGTATTATTTATTTTATTTTTCAAAATAGGTAAATACTTAATTCTAAAAATTTGTTTGCATGTTTATTAGATTAATAAATGGAGTTTTAGATACGCTAATAAGCAGTGCTTTTTTTTTTGTCTCTGAGACAATTTCTCTCCTACGTTACCGAGTTCAGAAATTTGTATGTCGCGACAATTTTTTCACCTACGTTACCATGCAAAAAAAAATATATATATAACAATTATTTCGAAAATATTCACAGTTAATATATACATTAAATTTGTAACTAACTACGGATCAATAACAATTACAATTAGTAGATTAAGACATTTATATTAATTTGTTTTATAAAAAAATGAGGTGAAAGAGATATAGTAGGTGTACAGAATAGTTTTATCTCTTATGTTAGAATACAACGCTGTAAACTTTTGAAATCTCCTGTCTCTAAATTATTATATAAGTCTTATCACAACACTATACGTCATGATAGAAACTATTAAAACTTGTCAAACGCCTTAAATTGTATGTCATATCACGATTAACGAATAGACACTGTAATGAATAGCACTTCAAAACTTTTGTAAAACATTAGTTAAAGTAGCTTCTATAAAGTCAAATTCTGACATCCTGTCAAACGATGTCAACAAACCGTGAACAGACAGTTATATAAGGATTTGATACGACCGAGCATACAACATCAACATTTTATATACTGTTTATATAAAATCTTTAAATATGTCATTTGCTTTTATAACTTTATTTTCGCATCAAATAATATTCATTAGCAATAGGATTGAAGGTAATGTTGAATTTTGCTTCCTCAATTCAAATTCTTGATTTTTTTTTAAAGAAGGTAAGAATCCCTTGAATAATGGCATAAAAATTAAAAACTATGTCAAAATGTTCATACCATTAAATTGATTTTTTAAAATGATAATAGCATTAGTTTATTTTCCAAATACAAGTGTGAATGTTAAGGATTCGCCAGAGAAGAAAATAAATTAATTAATCACCAGAGAAGAAAATAAATTAATTAATCACCAGAGAAGAAAATAAATTAAATAATCACCAGAGAAGAAAATTAATTAATTAAAAAATTTTTAACATATCGTCGTTACCATATCAAACTATCAAATATGTAAACATTCATTTTTCATTACTTTTAAAAATGGGCTGATTGTCACCACTAAATTATATTAGAATTCTTCATCTTGTAAATAAATAAATAAATAAATAAATAAATTAAATTAAAAAAATGTTTGTGGAGAACATGGTTGCCAATTTGGCCATCCTTTTTTTTTATTTAGAGATCTCGAATTCATACCGGAAATTTTTAGAAAAATAATTACTTTGAGTAATCATGAAATATCTGTCATCATATAAAACAAAAAATTCTATTTGAAATTTCTGGTATGAATTTGAAATCGCCTGAATGAAAAAATGAGGCAAAACTGGCAACCCTGGGGAAGAATACTATTAAAATTTAGTGGTGACAATCAACCCATTTTTAAATGTAATGCAAAATGTCTTTTTTCATATTCGATATTTTGACATGGCAGCGACGAATGACTACACTGTAAAAAATGACCAATGTTTCTTATTTTATGAAAATATGCTATAACCACGAACGAAAATATAATATAATCTTCTGAGTTATCCGAAATTCCTAAAAACTTGTTCCATTGTCTTTTGAATCCCCAGAAACCAATACATTTCCAAAATTTAAAGAATTATTTATAAAAGCAAAGTATCTTTTGCTGCCCGCTTTTTTCAGAAGTATGTTTCCGAATAGTTCTTATAATGTATTAATCAGTTTCCCCAGCCTGGAATACCTGTTTTTCTAATGTCATCAATTCTCAAGTACACGTTTTCAGCTGCATAAGTTAATTTATACATGAAAGGGTAATGAAATAATCTTAATTTTTATGTTAATGTTAACGCTGTTAATTTTGCATGTTTGTCTATTAAACATTTTTGTTGAACATGAAAATGTTTACTTGAGAATTGATAGCATCGGAAAAAATTATAGCCCGGGCTTAGAAAACTGATTAATACACTTTAAAAGCGACTCGTAAACGTTTCGAAAAATTACGGGCAGCAAGAGATTTTTTTTTTTTTATAAATGATTCTTTAAATCTCGAAATACCATTGATGTCTGAGGTTTTTAAAGATAAAGAAACACTTTTCAGAATCATGGTTAACAAGGATCAGTTTATATTAGAAATTTATTCATGATTATAGTATATTTTTGTAGATTAAGAAACATTTGTCATTTTTTACAGTGTGGCGTCTAAAAGAATATTTATTTTGTAAATATCCTTCATTATGTTAAATTATATAAAATTATATAAAATTACTTAAACGATTTAAACGATTTATTTCTTTTACATGGTGACGACTACATTTATTATATATTTTCCAATTATATTTTTGGCATAAGTATAATGTAAATGTTGAAGATTAATATTTCAAAAATAATATATCACCGTATTAAATGGAAATTCGTTGGCATTAAAATATTAAATATAGAAATTACAACGCAATATATCTTGACAGAAATTATTAAAACTTGTCAAACGCTTGAAATTGCATGTCACATTGCGATTAACGAATAGACAATGTATAATTAATGGTGCTTCGGAACTTTTGTAGATCCGTAGTTAAAGAAGCTTCTAGAAATACAACTTCTCATGTCCAGTCAAACGATGTCAGCAAACCATGAACAGCCAGTTATGTAATGATATGAGATGTCAAATAAATCAACAGTGTTGATATAGTGTTTTGCTGAAATCTTGGAATCTGTCTTTCTCTTTTATAAAGCTTAGGTAATCTAAATCTCTCATCAAATAAAATTCACTAGTAGTAGGATTTAAATAAATGTTGCACTTATTTACACTCTTTGCAATATTTTTATCAAGGAATGAATAGCTTGAATAATGATATGAAAATTAAAATTAAACTATTTCAAAATTTGAGTTTTAAATTCTAATACCATCGATTTACTTTTCAAAACACTATAAAAAAAGACAGACGTTAAAAAAAGAGACAGTTATGTAAATAAATAAACAGCGTGGATATAGTGTTTTACTGAAATCTTCAAATCTCTCTTTCTCTTTTATAAAGCTTAAGTAATCTAAATCTATCATAAAAAAAAATTCACTAGTAGTAGGACTTAAATTAATGTTGCACTTATTTACACTCTTTGCAATATTTTAATCAAGGAATGAATAGCTTGAATAATGATATGAAAATTAAAATTAATCTATTTCAAAATTTGAATTTTAAATGCTAATACCATTGATTTACTTTTCAAACACACTATAAAAAAAGACAGACGTTAAAAAAACAGACAGTTATGTAAATAAATCAACAGCGTGGATATAGTGTTTTGCTGAAATCTTGGAATCTCTCTTTCTCTTTTATAAAGCTTAGGTAATCTAAATCTCTCATCAAATAAAATTCACTAGTAGTAGTATTTAAATTAATGTTCACTTATTTACACTCTTTGCAATATTTTTATCAAGGAATGAATAGCTTGAATAATGATATGAAAATTAAATGTAAACTATTTCAAAATTGTAGTTTTAAATTCTAATTTACTTTTCAAAACACTATCAAAAAAAGACAGACGTTAAAAAAGATACAGTTATGCAAATAAATAAACAGCGTGGATATAGTGTTTTGCTGAAATCTTCGAATCTCTCTTTCTCTTTTATAAAGCTTAAGTAATCTAAATCTATCATAAAAAAATTCACTAGTAGTAGGACTTAAATTAATGTTGCACTTATTTACACTCTTTGCTATATTTTAATCAAGTAATGAATAGCTTGAATAATGATATGAAAATTAAAATTAAACTATTTCAAAATTTGAGTTTTAAATGCTAATACCATTGATTTACTTTTCAAACACACTATAAAAAAAGACAGACTTTAAAAAAAGAGACAGTTATGTAAATAAATAAACAGCGTGGATATAGTGTTTTGCTGAAATCTTGGAATCTCTCTTTCTCTTTTATAAAGCTTGGGTAATCTAAATCTCTCATCAAATAAAATTCACTAATAGTAGGATTTAAATTAATGTTGCACTTATTTACACTCTTTGAAATATTTTAATCAAGGAATGAATAGCTTGAATAATGATATGAAAATTAAAATTTAACTATTTCAATATTTGAGTTTTTAAATGCTAATACCATTGATTTGCGTTTCAAATGCATGTACTATAGAAAAAAGACAGATGTTTCTTAATCTATCAAAATATACGATCGCACTTATACAATAATTCCTTCCAAGTTTCAAAGGATTCCGAAAAGCATTCTTTTTATATTTAATAACCTTAGAAACAAATATATTTTCGAAATTCTGTTGCTGCCACTAATTTTTGGAAGCGTATCCGAGTAGTTTTAATAGTGCATTAATCGGTTTTCTCAATTTGGAATAGAGATTTTTTCTAATGCTATCAATTCTCAAATAAACATTCTCATGTTTAACAGACACGTTTTACAGACAAAAATAATAAATTAACACGATTAACATTAATATTAAATTTAATATTATTTTGTTCCTCTTGTATGTCTAAATTCAATTACACAGCTTTAAGTGTTTAATTGGGAATAAATAGCACTCTAAAAACCGATATTTTGGTTTGAGAAAACTGATTAATACATAAAAAAACATTGCTCGGGAAAGTTATCGAAAATAAGTGACAGCAAAAAATACTTAACTTTTATTAATGATTCTTTAAATATAGGAAATATATTTGTTTCTGCATTTTCTTATGATAAAAAACACTTTTTATTATCATACATAACTCGAAAGAAGTTATTGTATTTTTTCGTTCGTGGTTATACAGAATTAACCAAAAGTCTTGTCCTGATTATAATAATTCATTACAAAATAACAGTTTGTATAATAATGTAACTTGTTGTATCATTGAATAGGTCAGTTTTAGTAGATTTTTTTTGTGCAATAGATGGACCGAATTGGATCGAAAGGGATGGACCAACACCCTGGCTTTCCGCGCTCTCCAGATATTATTCCTCTGGATTTTTTCTTTTAGGGCTTATCAAGTACAGAGTCTTTGCCGCACCAATTGCTGATGTCGAAGAACTGAAGACTAGGATAAAAGCTGTTGTGTGTACTGCAACAGAAGACATGTTAAAAAACACTAGGCGGGAACTAGAATACCTCTTAGACATTCTTCGAGCTACCAAGGGGGCACACGTTGAAATTTACCGAGTTACGTGGTCTTATAAGAAAATTTATAAAAGTACTTACAATGTATCCAAACAAACATATGTCTAATTATAATAGTTTGAGCACAATAAATATTTATAATCAGGGCAAAGCTTTTGGTTCACCCTATATTATATTTTCGAAGATTAAGAAACACTAGTCTTTTATTACAGTGTACATTTGAATGTTACAGGTTTTTAATATTCAGAAAACTAAAAAAAAATTACTAAAAGAGTTAAACGTATTGTATATATAAAAAGTATCATATTGCAAATTAAAACACAACTACAAAAAGCATTAAATGTTTTATTAGTTTATGATTTTGCCAGCAATTAATTGATTTTTATGTAAAAGATGGGGGTATATCTCTATATATCGATGTTTCTCTTTTATTTTATATATTAGAGTATACCACTGTATGTTTTACAATTTCGTCGCCTCTAAAATAATAAATACAGAAATCTCATTACAACTTATAAATAGTGATCCATAAATCATGATCACAATCTTATAAATCATGATAGAAATTATTAGAGCTTGTCAAACGCTTGAAATTGCGTGTCACATTGCGATTAACGAATAGACACTATAATTAATTACACTTCGGAACTTTTGAAAATCATTAGTTAAAGAAGCTTCTAGAAAGACAACTTCTGATGTCTTGTCAAACGATATCAACAAACCGTGAACAGCCAGTTATATAAGGATATGATATGTCAAATAACATCAACAGTTGATATAGTGCTTCGCTTAAATCTTCAAATCTGTCATTTGCTTTTATAAAGTTTAAGTAATATAAATCTCTCGTCAAATGAAATTCATTAACAGCAGGATTTAAAGTAATGTTTTTTTTTGTTTAAATTAACAATGTTAATTTTCTTTAAGTGAGATATCAACAGTTAGAAAAATGGGTAAACTATAATAATAAGAAAATATATAACATAAAAATATCCACTAACGTACACGGAATAAACTTTTATTATTAAAACATTTTGTAAATATTACTGAAGGAATTCAATCATGTTTCATTAAAAATTAGTTATTAACTTCTTTTTTAACTTCTATAATGCTTTTTGTGTTTTCAAGTTGAATTTTTTATTTTTTTTTCTCCTTATTCTATTATCAAACAATATTCATGCATGCTGTGCCAGACATAAGCACTAAAAAAATTCAATGTCAAAATTTATGTATTTTTGAAATAAAATTCAAATTATCTGACATAATTTTAATGTTTGCAATATACAGTATCTTATAATAATAAGAAAATTGCGTAGTACAAAAACCTTCATTAACTTACACCGAATAAAGTTTTATTCTTAAAAATATTTGTAAATGCTACTGAAGGAATTCAATTATGTTTCATTAAAAATTAGTTATTCATTTCTGTTTTAACTTCTATAATGCTGTTCGTGTTTTGAAGTTGGAATTTTCGATTTTTTTTGTCCTGATTATTTTATCAAACAAAGTTTTGCATACTCTCCCAGATATATGTGTTAAAAAACTTCAATGTCAAAATTTCCGTATTTTGGAAATAAAATACCAATTACCTGTCATAACTTTAATGTTTGCAACATACAGTATGTAAAAATGAATTCTTCATCCATAAGTTTTTCTCATCATGATGGTATAATTAGGTTTATTTCCTACAAATAATTATTGTTCACAATTTCTATAATAATTTAATAATTTAATTTATTAATTTATTTGTTTTTGAATTAATTCGTTGTCCATACAAATGTAAAATTACTTTTGTAACAACTATTTCCTAAACAATGTTATCTTATAAGTATAACTTGGAAACTCTTTACTGGGTTCTATTTACTATTATATTAATAATTTAACCTAAGTTTAAACAACAGCACTAATTTTTAAAACTTAAAGAGATTCTAGATTTTTAAATAGAAATATAGCTAATGTTTGTTTTTCTACAATAATAACTATAATAATAATGTATAATGAGAATATCTTGATCAGCTTATAATCAGAAAAGGTTTTGTGACGAAAACACTTTTGTAAATTTTATTATGGGATGTCAATTATATCCCATTAAAAAATATTTATTAACTTCTCTTTTAGCTTCTACTCTTTGTTTTATTAATTTGGAATTAACGATTTTTTTCCTGTTAATATTTCCAAATAAAATTTATACCTGTCCTCCCAGCTATATAAGTTAGACAAACTTCAATGTCAGCAACTCTGTATTTTGGAAATAAAGTACCAATTAATTTTCCGTACCATATTCCACATGGATACATTCTAATTCATTCAACAAACGGTAATATTTGCACTTCCGGAAATAAGATACAGAGCCTTTCAACGAAATAAGATTAATTTAGAACATTACTGACAGATCTTTAATGTTTGCAACACACACTATCGAAAAATGAATTCTTCCTATATAGTTTTTTGTCATCACGATGCTGTAATTAGATTTCTTTCCAACAAATATTTATTGTTTACAATTTCTATAGATTAAATTAATTCTTTTTGCATTAATTAGTTACATAAAGGCGATAGAAAACTTCGCGATATGAATATTGTAATTTATTATATGAACGAGAATTGTTTACAATTATTTATGACTTACATACTGATGAGCTGTAGTTTTAATTACTTTTTTTCTTGACAATGTTTGATGTCAGCAGTAATTTTGATTCAGATATTTTTTTTCGTTTCTAGTATTTAGTTCAATAAATAAGTTCAATTTGAGTAAAATTATTAGTTTGATGAGACTTGTTTAAATAACAGTGCTTTCAAGGGAGTTTCACACTTAATTAGTTTATGTATTGTTTTTTTAGAAATATTTCAATTTTAGATAGCTATTTTTTTAATTTGCACAGTTTTAATTAATTAATTTGTTTATTTAGTGAGAAAGTTAGAATTTAGAGAATCATAACAGTACCGTTGTTTGAATTGAATTAAAATCAGAATAATAAAATATATAAATAAATATATTGCTTAGAATGAAAATGTTCAAAAAAATTTCTTACCCTGTAAAAAAACCTGAAATTCAAAACTCATTTTTTAAAAACAACTCTGAAATATTCAAGTGTTTAATTAGCATATGTATTTATATTTTATTTATATATTTTTTCGTTTTACTTTAGAATCTACTTAATATCCCGACTACTCTATAAAAATAGGAATATTTATAAATGTTGTTTCTTTCTGTTGTTTTCCAAGTAGAAAACCAATACTACTTGGGTTATAGGTTATTTAATGGTTCAATATTGAAATCTTATATTCGTTATAGTTCAAGATCAAAGTTGATTATTTTTTCTCGAACAGAGTAAAAAGTATCTAGGCCAGGATTCGAACCTGGGTTCTTGGCTATATTCGCTAATGCTTTAACCACTGAGCTACCCAGACTATATCCAGCCTGATACAATTCACTCACATGTTGATTCCATCAGATGTGTCATTTCGACAGCTTTTTACTGATGCAAAACTTAAGTTATTATTATCTCTTGTTTGATGGAGTTCCATGCGTACTTAATTGTACATCGGTAAAAAGCTTCCGAAATGGTAGATCCGATGATAGCAACATGTGAGGGAACTATATCAGGGTGGATATCGTCTGGTTAGCTCAGTGGTTAGAGCATTGGCGCTTATAGACAAAGTACCAGGTTCTAATCATGGAATACTTTTTACTCTGTTGGAGAAACGTTAATCAACTTTGACCTCCAACAACAACCAATATAATATCTAAAGTTGAATCTTTATATGTATATATAAAATAATATTTGAATGTTTACAAATACTTCGAAAATACCAAACTTGGTTAAATATTGGCTTTATATAGGAAATATGGTAGGTTTATATGTATATATAAAATAATATTTGAATCTTCAGAAATGCTTCGAAAATACCAAATTTTGGTTAAATATTGGCTTTATATAGGAAATGTGGTAATATTTCATCGCAATATTGCCAAGTTTGGCTAAGACTACAAATTATAACTACAAATAGTACATCTGTGTATTAAACGAACTGAGTTCGGGCGATACTTGTAAGGGGTTTGTTTGTTTATTGAACATATACATCAGACTTGTGTGCTTGATACAAATATCCGCTTATAAATCTTCGTCAAGATGAGGACTGGATAGACACAAGGAAATTACAACACTGAAGAATTACAGCCCGGATATTCCACAAAGAGTGTGCAATGGAGTTAGCGGGAGTCGAACCCATCGCCCTGTCTCCTACGCTCTCAAGCGATTATCGGAATGCTGTCTTACCACTCTGCCAGGGAGGGCCCACTTGTAAGGGGTTAAAAATTGATTAGTCATAGTTAGTCGTTCTAAAAGTGAAGAGAGTTTTAATGGGACATGGACATTAAAAATCCAAATCCCTTAAATTTTCAATAGATTCATTTGAAAATTGGCAGATATAGATTAATGGCAAGCTCAAGTAGTTGTATTCAAAATTTTGTGTTAAAGTAATAAAAAAAATTAAATTTAAATTTTTCATTTTTTTAAATAACCAATATTGACATATTTTAAAATTCCCATGCGCATTTCCTTTTCATGAAATATGATAATATTTATTTATGAGATACTTTTTACATATTACAATGGAAATTGGCAAGAATTGTAAAAGTTCGCTGAATGTATAAGCAGAAAGAAAAAAATTTATAATTATGCATTTTTTTCTAAAAAAGTAGATATATATATATATCCATATGCACATAAATTTCAAAACTAAAATACCCCTGAAATGTAACTTTGTATGCTAACATTTATATATTATTGTATAAAGGATATACAGTATAAATTTCAAAAGAATATGATAATTGTGAATGCTCATAGAACGTTTCAAAAGTTAGATATGTGCGAAATTTTCAATTTTGAGAAAACAGCATTTTAAGTTTAAAATAAAACAGCATAAATACATAGAGTTTTTACAAATATAAAAGCTTATATATCTGCGTTGAAGACTCAGAACTGAAAATACTTATTGCATTCGATAAATTTAAGCATCTGAGTTTCATAAGTCTCCAAATACAAAAATCGATTTTTAGTGGAATTTCGGGACTTTGAAAGTCCACTCTCCGCTTAAGTCAACATAGCTGCATAGTTGGATTTCATCCCTGCCACATGTAAAAGCCATCATGTTCAAAGTGCTGATTTACGTTAGAGATTAAGTTAAGCTGATCCACCATCATCACCTTCTATTTACATTTTAATAAACAATGTTAGTTTACTCACGTTCTGCGTGAAGTTAATACATGAATAATTTCTTTAATGAGTAGTGAGTCGCTGTTACAAACAATTTGATACTTAACATAAAAGAAAACTTGCCTTTCTGCATTCGAAGACGAAAATTATATATATATCCAACACTGTTTCTCACCAAAATATTTTCTTATTATTTTCTATGAGGTTTTCTGTCAAACTTAATTTTAAAAAAAACTTCGTAGGTCAAATATTTGTTTCATTGCGTTACCATTTATTTTAAGAGAGAAAATAAAGTATGTGGAAAATTATTTGTCAAATTTCGTTAAAACTAAATTTTTAAATAATAATAATAATAATAATTAAACATTAGCAAAATTCCTTAAATACATTTTCCCTGATTAATGTTTATCATTACAAAAAAAAAATGCTGACATTTTAACATATTACAATATTTAAAAAAAAAAAAAAAACAAATACAAAATTATTTACTTTATTTTCTCATCAAAACGTTTTTTCGGAAATACGTATGCTATTAGAATTACGGATTCAATTTTGAGTTACAACCTAATTGATACTTAACATAAAAGAAAACCTGCATTTCTGCATTCAAAGACGAAAACTATCAACCACTGTTTCTCACCAAAATGTTTTCTTATTATTTTCTATGAGGTTTTTCTGTCAAACTCAATTTTTAAAAAACACCGTAGGGAAAACGTCAAATATTTTTTTTTATTTATTTATTGCGTTACCATTTATATTAAGAGAGAAAATAAAGTATATGGATGATTGTTTGTCAAATTTCGTTGTAACTGAATTTTTAAATAACAGTAATAATAATAATAATAATAATTATTATTATTATTATTATTATTATTATTATTATTAAACAATAGCAAAATTCTTTAAATACATTTTCCCTGATTAATGTTTATCATTTCAAAAAAAGGCTTACACTTTAACATATTGCTATATTTTTAAAAAACAAATAACCAATTAACTTTATTTTCTCATAAAAACTTTACCGAAATACGTATGCTATCAGAATCGAACGGATTCAATTTTGTGCCACAACCTAATTCATACTTAACATAAAAGAAAACCTGCATTTCTGCATTCAAAGACGAAAACTATCAACCACTGTTTCTCACCAAAATGTTTTCTTATTATTTTCTATGAGGTTTTTCTGTCAAACTCAATTTTTAAAAAACACCGTAGGGAAAACGTCAAATATTTTTTTTTATTTATTTATTGCGTTACCATTTATATTAAGAGAGAAAATAAAGTATATGGATGATTGTTTGTCAAATTTCGTTAAAACTGAATTTTTAAATAACAGTAATAATAATAATAATAATAATAATAATAATAATAATTATTATTATTATTATTATTATTAAACAATAGCAAAATTCTTTAAATACATTTTCCCTGATTAATGTTTATCATTTCAAAAAAAGGCTTACACTTTAACATATTGCTATATTTTTAAAAAACAAATAACCAATTAACTTTATTTTCTCATAAAAACTTTACCGAAATACGTATGCTATCAGAATCGAACGGATTCAATTTTGTGTCACAACCTAATTCATACTTAACATAAAAGAAAACTTGCCTTTCTGCATTCAAAAACGGAAATTATCCAACACTGTTTCTCACCAAAATATTTTCTTATTATTTTCTATGAGGTTTTTCTGTCAAACTCAGTTTTTCAATAACATCGTAGGGAAAACGTCAAATATTTTATTTTATTGCGTTACCATTTAAATTGAGAGGGAAAATAAAGTATATGGAAGATTATTTGTCAAATTTTGTTAAAACTGATAATAATAATAATAATAATAATAATAATAATAATAATAATAATAATTAAACATTAGCAATATTCATTAAATATATTTTCTCTGATTACCGTTTACCATTACAAAAAAAAAATGCTCACATTTTAACATATTACTATATTAAAAAAACAACAAAAAAAAAAAACTATTTACTTTATTTTCTCATCAAAACTTTTTTCGGAAATACGTATCCTATCAGAATCTAACGGATTCAATTTTGTGTTACAACCTAATTGATACTTAAAATAAAAGAAAACTTGCCTTTCTGCATTCAGAGACGAAAATTACCGAACAATGTTTCTCACCAAAATATTTTCTTATTATTTTCTATGACGTTTTTCTGTCAAACTCAATTTTTAAAAAACATCGTAGGGAAAACGTCAAATATATATTTTTTTTATTGCGTTACCATTTATATTAAGAGGGAAAATAAAGTATCTGGCAGATTATTAGTCAAATTTCGTTAAAACTGAACTTTTCAATAATAATAATAATAATAATAATAATAATTAAACATTAGCAAAATTCCTTAACTATATTTTCCCTGATTAATGTTTATCATTACAAAAACATGCTCACATTTTAACATATTACTATATTTTTATAAAACAAATAACCAATTATTTACTTTATTTTCTCATAAAAACTTATTTTAGAAATACGTATGCTATTACAATCGAACGGACTCAATTTTGAGTTTCAACCTAATTGAAACTTAACATAAAAGAAAACTTGCCTTTCTGCATTCAAAGACGAAAATTATATCCAACACTGTTTCTCACCAAAATATTTTCTTCTTATTTTCTATGAGGTTTTTCTGTAAAACTCAATTTTTAAAAAACATCGTAGGGAAAACGGCAAATAAATTTTTATTGCGTTACAATTTATATTAAGAAGAAAAATAAAGTATGTGGAAGATTATTAGCCAAATTTCGTTTTAAAACTGAATTTTTTAATAATGATAATAATAATAATAATTAAACATTAGCAAAATTCCTTAAATATATTTTCCCTGATTAATGTATATCATTACAAAAAATGCTCACATTTTAACATATTACTATATATTTTTTTAAAAACAAATAACCAATTATTTACTTTATTTCCTCATAAACACATTTTCAGAAATGCGTATGCTATCAGAATCGAAGGGATTCAATTTTGAGTTACAACCTAATTGATACGTAACATAAAAGAAAACTTGCCTTTTTGCATTCAAACACGAAAATTATCCAACACTGTTTCTCACCAAAATATTTTCTTATTATTTTCTATGAGGTTTTCCTGTCAGACTCAATTTTTAAAAAAACATCGTAGGGAAAACGACAATTTTTTAAAATTACATTATAGTTTATATTAAGAGGGAAAATAAAGTACATGGAAGACTATTTGTCAAATTTCGTTAAACCTGAATTTTAATAATAATAATAATAATAATAATAATAATAATAATAATAACAAAAATTAAACAGCAAAATTCCTTGCATATATTTTCCCTGATTAATGTATATCATTAAAAAAACATGCTCACATTTTAACATATTACTATATTTTTAAAAAAACTAATAACCAATTATTTACTTTATTTTCTCATCAAAACTTTTTTCGGAAATACGTACGCTATCAGAATCGAACGGATTCTAAAAGCAACAAAATTTCGAAATATTTCTTTGTATTACATATTTCAATAGTTGCAGATT
Organism: Maratus michaelseni; assembly: GCA_963931845.1. NCBI lineage: Eukaryota > Metazoa > Arthropoda > Arachnida > Araneae > Salticidae > Maratus > Maratus michaelseni. The sequence continues at coordinate 333,750,466 of OZ007590.1, read as the reverse complement.
TTTTTTTATTGGAATTTCAATTCAATTCAATAAGAGGAGACCTGCTTTTCTTTCTGCTTCTATCATTCGTTGGCACTATTCGATTTAATTCCATTTATTCTTTTTTTTCCATCTTTAGTTTTCTCGAAAGGAAAGAATACACAATCGGTGTGAGGTTATCGATTTTTCAAATTCAAACACTCTGGTGGCCGAAATAGAATTAAATGCTGGCGCTAATAAAGTGAATGGTTTTTCTCGCGCCTAAAAAAAAATTCTTTATTGATCATCTCTTTTAACATTTTAAACTGCCTCGCAGAAAATAGAATGTTCGAGTGGTTTGATTCTTTAAATTTTTACATGTTACTAAACCAACTTTTTTAAATTAGGAAAAACTAACAAAGCAGTTCCTACGGGTATATTAATTTGTCAAGTTTGCAATATCTTCTGTTTTTGAATCCTTTCAGAATCAAACATCTCTTTTTTAATACTTTCCAACGTAGTTGAAAAGTGTTTATGAATTAAGTTTGTCTTTCTGTCTGTATGTCTGCCCGTGCTCTAAATCTCGTAAATATGCTCGGATTGTCTTGAATTTTTTATACATTATTGAATTTTACTTTAGAATGTTCGGTATTGAAAATGAATTAATAATTCATTTACAGGGACACACAAAGGAATTCCATTACATTGTGGTCTATGGAGAAAAATCGTTTGTGTCGCAGTTTATTGATGTTATGATATTTCAATCATAATGAAATTAATATGCATTACTGAGGTGGACTACAGCATACTTTTAATGGAGTATACAATTAGTAGCATTTATAGTTTAATTACAGGGACGTACGAAATAATTCCTTTATATTATGATCTAGGGGAAAAATCGTTTTAGGCGCATTTTGTTCGATGTTATGCTATTTCAATCATAATGAAATTAATACGCATTACTGAGGTGGACTACAGCATATTTTTAACGGAGTATACAATCAGTAGCATTTATACTTTAATTACAGGGACGTACGAAATAATTCCTTTACGTTATGATCTAGGGGAAAAATCGTTTGCGGCGCATTTTATTGATGTTATACTATTTCAATCATACTGAAATTAATATGCATTACTGAGGTGGACTACAGCATAATTTTAATGACGTATACAATTAGTAGCATTTACAGTTTAACTACAGGGACATATAAAATAATCCATTTACATAAGGGCCTATGAATAAAAATCATTTGTGGTATATTTTAATGATGTACTATTTCAAGTATATTAAAATGTCTGAGATGCATTAGCACGTGCTTACTGGGAAATATCACATGCAAAACATTTTTCCTTCATTTTCAGAGACACGCCAAAAATTTTGCTTATTGCTTAAAGTACTTGGTTACAGTCTAAGAGCCCTAAATGCTGGAACTGTGTTTTCAATTTTGGTATGCGTTTTTAAGTTTAATTAAGTTTCTGCGTAGTACGTAATGTGTATATAAATTCTCTAGATCATATACAGGGCTACACAAAATAATTCGTAAGCATTACTGAATTGCTTAAGGGTGCTTTGTAAACTGTGGAATATGATATACAAAATCGTTATCCTTCATTTTCAGAGACACGCCAAAAATTTTGCTTATTGCTTACTGTACTTGGTTACAGTCTATGAGCTGTAAATGCTGGAACTGTGTTTTCAATTTTGGTATGCGTTTTTAAGTTTAATTAAGTTTTTGCGTACTACGTAATGTTTATATAAATTCTCTAGATCATATACAGGGCTACACAAAATAATTCGTAAGCATTACTGAATTGCTTAAGGGTGCTTTGTAAACTGTGGAATATGATATGCAAAATCGTTATCCTTAATTTCCAGAGACACACAAAAACATTTTTGCTTACAGTACTTACTTACAGTCTATGAGCCATAAATGCTGGAACTGCGTTTTCAGTTTTGATATGCGTTTTTAAGTTTAATTAAGGTTTTGCGTAATATGTAACGTATATAAATTCTGTAGATCATATACAGGGCTACACAAAATAATTCGTAAGCATTACTGAATTGCTTAAGAGTGTTTTTTAAACTGTGGAATACGACATGCAAAACCTTTATCCTTCATTTTCAGCGACACACAAAAAATTTTGCTTATTGCTTACAGTACTTGGTTACAGTCTATGAGCCATAAGTGCTGGAACTGCGTTTTCAATTTTCGTATGCGTTTTTAAGTTTGATTAAGGTTTTGCGTACTACGCGTAACATCTATAAATTCTGTAGATCATATACAAGGCTACACAAAATAATTCGTAAGCATTACTGAATTGCTTAAGGGTGTTTTTTAATTGAGTTATGCATTTTCTAGCTGAACTATATTTAGTATACTAAGAAATGTTTGTAGAATATAAACAAATTCATATACAGGGCTACACAAAAATCTGGTTACATTACTGTCTATGGGGGGAAATCGTTTGCTGTTTATTTTAATAATATTTCACTATTTAAAACACATTTAAATTGATATATATCACTGTGGTGCATTACAAGAGGCGTACTATAGAATATTATGCGAATAGCATTCATCGTTCATTTACAGGGATACACAAAAATATTCGGTTAATGTACTGTATCTTAATAATAATTGCTAGAAGTGCATTTTCAGTTTCGGCATGCATTTTTTAATTTAACTATTTTTTTGCCTATTACTTGGTTTGTATAAATTCTACAGATCATATACAGGGCAGCACGAAACATCTCGAGTACATTTGCGTTTATTTACAGAAATTGCTGAAGGTGAATTTTCAACCGTACTATGCGTTTCCTGACAGAACTATATTTTAGAATTCTATGTAGTATACGTAAATATAAATCTATAGATCATATACAAGGCTGAACAAAAGAATTAGGATACTTTCCGAATATTGTTAGTAATTTCTGAAATTGGACTTTTATATGTGTTATGCGTTTTCCAAATTGTTTACTTAGGCAAGGTATCTCCTTGCATTATACCCTAGATTGTACCCTGAATGCCTATAATGACATTAGAAAGACATCACAAATTAATCTGTCGGCCTGGTTTGCCTACGTTCTGAAAAAGCCAAAACTACTTCAAAAAATAACAAATTGTATGTGTCTGCTATAACGCAATCAATACTTATTCGTGCTGCCTCCATTGGACTTAGTGGAGGTTGAGGATGAAGTACACTTCTAATATGCATAAGGAACTTTACACACTACATAAACTTTAACCTTAACAATTTAGTTATTCTTAGTGGCATCATACAGTGTTTTTAGTATTTTTAGCATAACTAATAAATGTTTACTCTAGTATTATTATTCATTCATTATTGTTCATTTAGTACTTACTTCTATCCATTATTATTATTTACTTCAGTATCTTACAGTATTATTACATGGTAGTAGTATTGCTCAGTATCACATAGTAGTATTTAGTACTGCTCAGTAGAATTGGTAAATTGTATTTTCATAATTTGTATTTTCGTAATCTTGTATTTTCAGAATTTGTATTTCAGAATTACATAGTGTAATTATTGCTAAATATCACAAAGTATAATTTAGTAATGCTCAGTAGAATTAGATAAACAAACCGGATGGGCGGGGTTAGTTGAACCGAAAGTTAGGCTTCCCCGCCCGGTTTGACCTTGACCTTGACCTTGTTTACTTAGACAGTAGACCTTAGTAAACGGTATAGATTTGTAAAAGAATTTTGGACGCACTGGAAAGTGTTACATGATATATGCTTGACGCATGATTTTTCGTTCTTGTTTATCTATGTCACATATATAAAAATATACTGGCGCTGATAAAGTCAACGTTTTTTCTTCTTGAAAAAAGTTATTTATTAATTATCTCTTCTGACACTATAAACTGCCTCGCTGGAAATAGAAAATTCGAATGACACAAAGTGTTCCTAAAATTTAAAAGTAGAGTTGATTCTTTGACTTTTCATTTATTTAGTAAACATATTGCTTAAATCAGAAAAGCTAACAATGCAGTTCCATTGATAAATAAATTTATTATCATTGTTACATATTCTGATTTTTTTTTTTGAGAACTAAAAGACGGATATCGATCAGGCCTTGTGTTTGCCCCAAACTGTAGACTATATTAAAGTCTGCATTACCCGCTGTTAGGTTCCATGGATTCTAATGCATTAAAATTAAGCTATTATTTTATTTCTTGCTTTTTTTTTAAATTGTTATTTGTCACACTGAATTAATGCCAAGCAAAAATTTGCGTATATACACTCTAAAAATGACATTTTCAAAGCTGAGCAAAAAATACTCAAATCTGAGTATGTCGCATAGTCAAAATGGCTCCAATCAAAATTACGCAAATTTGAAACATGTATATACTCATTTCTTGAAACATGCACACACTCAAGAATAAAACATCGAGTGCTCATATTTGAGTGTGTCAATGTTTCAAAAATGAGTATGAACTGACGTGCTCAATTTTGAGTACGTCCATGTTTCAAAAATGAATATGAACTAACTTCTATGTGCTCATTTTTAAATATTTACATGTTTCAAAAATGAGTTTTAAATTATTCTAATCATTTTTGAGTATGTTCATGTTTAAAAAATGAGTATGGACTTACCTTTATGTGCTCAGTTTTGAGTATGTCCATGTTCTGAGTATTTCTGGTTTTTGAGAACTGAAAGCATTGTGTCATCCTATTTGAAACAAAAAGTTTCATAACAAAATGAAAACATCGATTTACTCAGATTTGAAAGCGTCATTTTTCTCCGCGTATTATATCGGAAGAAAGTCCGAAATATGTTTAAAATTTTTTTAGATGGATTTAAAAAACATCTTAACTTTTGTTAAATTGATTAAATCTGTAAGAAATCTCTGGAACGCAACGACCTTGAGTATGTACAAAAAGTAGCAGACGCGACTTACGGTTTGATATTAGTACTTTAAGATATATGTTTTGAAAATACACTATTTGATAAAAAAAAAATTAAAATAAGAATTAAAATATTGCTTGTAAATTTCCATTTCATGAAATTTTGAAGTTTTTTGGATCTTAAAACGTATTATTTTGTTTTTAGAAAGCTCTGATATTTTATAAAATTCGGGTATAGTTAAGTAATTTCAGTACCATAACTTAATGAGTTTTGGTCGTAGATAAATCAATGTTTTACTGTTTCGCGTGTCGGATCATTGAGAATTATTTTCTAAATATAACTAATAGAACCCAAGAAGACCGTATAAAAATTAAAAAAGAGTCATTTTTTTAATATTTATAGTAGAACTATTTCATACACATAATCTTAATTCACACCTTACATTTAACACATTTGAAACTCACATTTCCTATCTACCTGATACAGATATACAAGAACGAAAAATCATGCGTCAAGCATAGACTATGTAACACTTTCCAACACTTCAAAATAATTTTACAAATCTTTATCGTTTAATAAGGTGAAAGATAACATCTAAGTAAACAATTTGGAAAATGCATAACATATTTAAAAACATATTTTAACAAATTACTAACGATATTCGGAAAAATATCCGAATACTTTTATTCATCCCTGTATATTATCTATAGATTTGTATATATATTACATAGAATGCTATATTTTAGTTCAGTTAGGAAACACGTAGCACAGTTTAAAATTCTCTTTCTTGAATTTCTGACAATAAATAAAAATGTGTTTGCGAACTTTTGTGCTGCCCTGTATATGATCTACAGAATTTATACACAGCAAGTAATAGACAAAACGGGAGTTAAGTTTAAAATCGCGTTCAGCAACTTAAAACGCACTTCCAGGAATTACTGTTAACAGACGGTAGAGAATTCTTTTGTGTGTCTCTGTAAATGAACGATGACTGCTATACGCAGAATATTCTGTAGTCAGCCTCTTGTAATGCACCTTAGTGATATATATAAATTTTAATACGTTTAAATTAGTGAAACATTATTAAAATAAACCGCAAACGATTTTTCTGCATGGACGTAATGTAACGGAATTCTTTTGACTGTCCCTGTAAAGTAACTATAAGTGCTATGCACACCATATTCCATGGTAAGACGCTTATAATGCACCTTAGTGATATATATAAATGACAATGTGTTTGAAATTGTGTAACATCATTAAAATAAACCACAAATAATTTTTCCCCATAGTCCGTAATGTAACGGAATTCTTTTGAGTGTCCTTGTAAAAAAACTATAAGTGCTACACACTTCATTTTCAATACCGAACATGCCGCAGTAAGTCTCTCAATAACATATATCAATTGCATGCCAGTCTGAATATATTTACTCGAGTTAGAGCACGGACAGACAGACAGACAGACAGACAGATCTAATTTATAAACACTTTTCAAATATGTTGGAAAATGTTTAAAATGGACGAGCGTTTCGCTATTTTTGGGATATCCTGTATATAAAATAGGCTGACCCAAATGCATTTAATAGCTCATCTCTTGCCAAATAATTCTATATTGGTTATTTTTTTTTTTTTTTTTTTGCATTTTAAACTGCCTTGCAGATAATAAAATGTTTTAAAATACTAATAAAATGAATAGTAAAATAGCGCTAATAAAATGAATAGTTTTTCTCACTGTAACAACAAAAAAAAAATTTTTGTTGCTTATCTTATTTCACATTTTAAGTAGCCTCGCAGAAATTAAAATATTCAAGTAGTATAAAGTGTTGCTGAAATTTAGAAATAATTGACTCTTTAAATTCTGATATTTAGACATGGTTGAATCTTTAAATTCTGATAAAGTTTGTCAACGGACTATTTTAAATCAGAGTAAAATTAGCAAAGTAATGTATAATTGAAAATACAAATATATATTTTTTTGTAACATATTCTCTTTTTGTTTCTTTCAGAATCAATGATTCTATTTTATGTATGTCACAGATATAAAAAATATTCTGCCGCTGATAAAGTGAACGTTTTTTCTCTCGCAAAAATGTTCTTTATTGATTATCTCTTTTCACATTGTAAACTGCCTCGCAGGAAATAGAATGTTCGAATGACACAAATTATTGCTAAAATTTAGAAATGGTTGACTCTTTAAATTGTGATTTATTTAGCTAAACTGTTATTTTAAATCAAAAAAGCTAACAAAGTAGTGTCTTAGACAAATTTATTAACATCGCACTATATTCTGATTTTTCTTTGCGAACTAAAGCACGGGTATCGATCAGGCCTTATTTTACCCCCAAAGTTTTGAAAAAAAAAATATCTACTACATTAAAATCCGTATTCTCTGTTGTTAGGTTCCATGGTCTTCCATGCATTAACATTAATCCCAGACTGCGTACACTTCAAAAATGACATTTTCAAAACTGAGCAAAATATACTCAAATCTGATTATGTCGCATAGTCAAAATTGCTCCGAATCAAAATTACTCAAGTTTGAAGCTTGTATTACATTCATTTCTTAAAACTTGCACACACTCAAAAATAAAACATCATGTGCTCATGTTTGAGTATGTCCAAGTTTCAAAAATGAGTATGAACTGACTTGTATGTGCTCATTTTTGAGTATTTCCATGTCTCGAAAATGAGTTTCAACTGATTCTAATTAATTTTGAGTATGTCCGTGTTTCAGAAATGAGTATGAACTAACCTCTATGTCCTCAGTTTTTAGTATGTCCATGTTTTAGTATTCTGATGTTTTGTGGTATTTCAGAAATGAAAGCATTGGGTCATCATATTTGAAACAAAAAGTTTTATAACAAAATGAAAACATCGATTTACTCAGATTTGAAAGTGTCATTTTTCTCAGTGTATATATTATATCATAAGAAAGTCCGAAATATGTTTGGAAATGATTAGATTGATTAAAACATATCTTTAAATGATTAAATCTGTAATAAGGCTCTGGAACTCAACGACGGAGAGTACACACAAAAAGTAGATGATGCGACTTATGTTTTGATATTGCGGTACTTTAATATGTATTTTGAAAGTACACTATTTGATAAAAAGAAATATGGAAATCAGAAAGAAAATGTCGCGTGAAACATTATTTTTACGATGGGAAACCTAGAAAAAAAAAAAGTCATGTTCTTTGAAATAAAATATTAATTTTTTGGTAATTTTACCGATTATTTTTTCAGAGTGTAGAAACTAAAAACACTCTGATTTTCATTTTGATATAAAGTTCTGATATGAATACACAATATAATAAAAATACCAATGCTTACAGCTTGTGCTCATATATTATTAACGAACTAACAACTGAAAGGTTTTCATGTATTGAAATCGATTGCGAAATTGTAGAAATACATTTATTGTGATTGAATGCTAGTTAATTTTAGCCGCGCTAAACGTGGCTGTAGTGTGTAGTGTAGTGCAGGGTTTTTAACAACGTGTTTAACGCGCCTTTTTAAAATCAAAATATGATCAAATTGAACTATGATAACCTGTAGAGTTTGTTCATTTAGTGTAGATTTTTAATATGTAATTATTTTAAAAATTCTCAAGTAGGGAAGAGTGGTATACATGAATGCTCCGATATACAGTCACAACCATCCCAAATAGCACAGATTGTTGCCCCATCTTTGGAAGTTTGCGGTAACCGTTGGGGAATGTTAAGGTTCATAATGAAAAGGTTGGAAAAGGGTTGGAAAACGGTAGGTATATATATCCTACTAATTTGGAGCGTATCTGAGTAGGATTGTGGGCTTCTAACAGTTTGACCATTGGAGGGCCTTCGTTAGTAAATTGTTCTACGGCCAATGGTACTGAAAGGTGAACATTTCTTACTCTGGGTCAACGTGGGACAAGAATTATCAAAGAGCAACATTGAACAAATGTACATTGAATATAAATATAATATTGAACAACAATAACAAATAACGTTGGCCCAACCATTCTGTGCTACATGGGATGTCATGTAGCATATTGCTGATTGTTTCGAATTGATTCGATTCATAGAAAATTAACACTATATCACTTTGTACTAGGTGTGGTACATAATGAGAAGAATGATAATTTTACTATAAAGTAATTTTTCCCTGTTTACAGTAATGTGTATTAGTAAATTAGGTACGCAAGATGCTCCCAATACGCACATTTATATGTTCAATAGATAACATTTCCTTAGTTTAATAACTCTACCTCTTAAGTAATGATTTGTTTTTAACCTGTCTCACTTTGTACGGCTTTTCCCTATATTTTTTCTATTGTAGGAATAGAAATTCAATTCCTAAAATAATAAGATATGGATGAATAATATGTAGCTTTTTGAGAATAATATTAGTAGTGTCTGAATGCTTTTACCTATATACTGCATCAGGTACTTGATAAATCTCTTTTACATTATTAAAAAAAAGAACGGGCTAATAGTAAAAAGACTTAATAAAAGAACGGACTAATAAAAAATGAATTAAGACACAGTTTTTTAAAAGATAGTTTATTTTCACAGTTATGCCTGAAGAATAGCAAACCTGTTCAAACGTTACATAATATTATCAATGAATGATATGAGATGAAATACTAGAACAAAGTACACAAATAAATACATTCAAGACAAGATGTATCACTCAATATGTTGTCTAATAAAACCAAAATAAAATATTGCATTTCTTTCAGCTATCACAATTTGCTTTAGTTTTTCAGCTTGAAGTGAATTTACAAAGCTTTTTTTTCTTTTCCTAAAAGCCTATACTTTTAATGTTAATGCTAGAAACCAATGGCACTCTCTATGTTTTGGAAATTTCAAAAGGACTAAAAAAAAGTTTTTTTGCTTAACTTTTTAAAGTAGTATTAAGGATATATTTATACATCCAAAATGTAATTATGTTATGTAATCGCATATAAAATTAAATAATAAACTTTTGTCATCAATTAATATTTTTATATTAGATGAAATATGTATGTAACAAAGAATAACTGCTCTGTAATACAGATAAATTGTAATGGTATAAGCTATTTTTGTAATGTTAGCTAGTTATACTACTATTGTAAATCCTTTTTGTTGAATTAAAAGGTATTTTTTTAAATGAATTTTCATATTCAAAATATATATACTGTAAACTTTATATAGTATTCAATCATCTATTTGCTTCAAAATGCTAACTATTTTGCTTTGACTTTAATGAAAATTTATCTTAAATTTTATAAAGTATGATAGTTGTAATTCTTTTCAATTGACCAACTCGCCATTTTCAATAAATTTCATTTAAATGTTTGGCTTTTATAATTTCGTTCTTTTTTTTTTATAAATATAAGATATAAAGAAATGAGAATAAGAATTATTAGTTCATTAAATTTTTCATAAAACTTTAGTTAAAAAAGCTTTAAAAATTCCAATTTTAACAATTTGTGCAAAAATCTATGACCTAGCACACAAAAGTTCAATTATTGGAATAAGTTGCACCGCTTAACTGCGTACATCGTTTTCTAAATATCTATGTTTTACACTTATTTTCATTGATATCAAAATAAAATTTGTGGAAAATTAAGAATATTCAAAATCAGTGATTTTATATATTTCTGTAAATTTAAGCACATGTTTAAAAGTAAAAGTGCTTTCCACTTAAAAATATCACAAATAAATATTATATTTCACTATTCTAAACTGATTAGATCGTAATAGAATGTAACAATAATAGTCGTGTTTTGGAAAGATAAAAGTATATTGTTTTAGACAGAAATTTTTATTATTTGCTTCGCTATATCTGCGGCATAAGTTGAAATAATCTGTAAATATGAGATTGTAGAAAAATCAGTACAAAATATCAGTGGAAAGAGATGAAAACAATATATGTTACTTTACAAGAATTCCATTCATTGAAAATGAACTTTATTTAAAACTGTGAAAATATTGCTAACAACAGTATTTCTTATGCATATATGAAATTATTATATGGACTAAGTTTTACCTTCTTTTGATAGAGTACCATTGGTTTAATTATATTCTACACTTAATCTCAATGCATATTATCATTTTACTTCAAATCTATTTTTTCTTCTATTTTATTTCGTGCTGTACACGTTTATTTATTTGTGCTGTATAAATTTCTAATATTTTCTTTAGCTATCTAATTACGAAAGCGTTTCACCACTAATTAATTTAAACAAAATAAATTTTTGCAATTGTTTTTGTAATGCTTAAAATGCTGAAGAAAAAATAAAGTTTATTTATGTAAAAATACAGAATTATTTTTTTTTCTCCTGTGATTATATGTAAAATTAAATACATTACATTTTATTTAAAAAGTTATTTTTGATTCAAAATAACATATGTAAGTAATGTGTTTTATATGTAATAAAAAGTGTATTTTTTAAATTTCGATTCTTTTAATATTTTCAATTAATTTATTGTATTTAACAGATTTTCAGAAAAATTCGATAAATATTCTGAATATCATGCGGATTTAAAAACGTGGGTAATAATTTCGTTTCTTATAATTTTCAATTGATGAAAGTGCAATGTTGCATGTTACCGTTAAGGAATATTAAGTAAAATTTATTACTAATACTTAACAGATCATTTGTATATATATATTTAAATATGTTGAATGCAATATCTTAAGAAATGCCTGCACCTTTCTTGTCATATTATATAACAGCAGAGGAAATTATAAATCTTTGGCTACGAAAAAATATAAATCACAACTTCTTTTAAAATTCATTTATCTGACTAATGTTATGAAAATATAAAAGACTGGAATCGGCTTATGCATCAATAATATTAAATAATGTTATTATAATTTTATCTAGTCCTAAATTTCTATACAAAAAATGGCAAAAATATTTTATATATTTTTTCTAACTTTTCAAAATGGGACTTTTAGTCTAATACTTCTTCTAATTTTAGGATTTATTCACTAATTATGGATTCTCTAAATTTTTCTATAGGTTCTGTGCAAGTCAAATTTTAAGATTCAAATTTCAAGTGAAATGCAGATATATATATTACATAAAATTACCAACATTTTTATCGATTACTGTTAAGAATATTGGGACTAAATGGTAATTTGTGGTAAAATTCCTCTTTTAATCCATAAAAACATCATGTACCACTTCTGTAGTTTCGGTAAAAATAATTAGAGAGTCACGTAAGGGGGAATGGTAAGTAACAATAAGGTTTAAATGACGAAAATTAACTGAAATTTGATTGTGGATTACGAAGTCTGTATTTATTTTAGACTATGCATTTTTTTGCATTTAATTATTTATTTATGTTTTTAGAAAAAAATATTTATTAATTGTCGAAAACGAAAACTTAATTATTAATATTTTACGACAAAATAAATCTTGCAAAACTAGTTTTGCCCCGAATGTTAAGTCTCGGTTATATATTTTTGAATCACTATTTATACTTCATACTGATTATTACATTATTATTTTTTTTTATCCCGGGAGCAGTTTCGCCGGGTATGACATACATGAGGTCACAATTGTCACCACTATATTTCGGAAAGTATTCTTCAACTTACTTTATCGTAGAATTCATAACAATTGTCTCCGACTAAATAAGATGACGATTATTATTTGTATTTTTTGGTGAAAAAATAAAAAACATTCATACCCAGTGTATGCGCGATTTCTTCCGGGTTAACTACACCTGAAGCAAAACAAAAATATGTACAAATAAAAAAATTCAAAATCCATATAATTAATACTTTAAAACACTGTGAACCAGCGTGGTTTCGTCACGCTGGATCTAAAACGGGTTCCTACCATTCACCATATATTCACCGAATCATAACTTTATGATTTTTAGACTTTTTTTAGATATTGTTTTTGCTTGTTTGTTTTTCAGGTATACTTTCTAGATAATTTAATTTCCTTTACTATAAAAAAAAAGAAACAGGTAAATGCTTTTATTTTTTCAAAGGTTGTCGTAGCAAAACGACTGAAAAATAGTGTTCAGAAATTACTGAGTTCAAAGTGTTTCCCTTTGCAGGTATCGCTGGTTCGAAGCTCAACGTTTGCGGCTCGTACGGTGACGGCTCGTACGATGCGGCTCATTCTTTAGAACTTTTCCTATCGGACGAACTGCACGCCATTCCCAAAGGTTCAAACAATATATAACAACAACAAAGGTGTATTTTTTTTTCGTCTCATTTCACCCCTCTGCTTCCTGGTCCCCTTTAATAAAGTTGTGCAAAGCGTGCATCAACAAAGATTGAAGCAAATCTGTTAGATTTGATACTGTATGCACGCTTTTCTTCAGATAATAGAAACTCATTAATTAGTTATTTCTGAAACTTTGTTGTTTTACATGATGTTTTTAGAGATCGAAATGAAGAATTGTTGACTAAACCTTTTTCTTTAGGTTATTCGTTGCAAGCTACATTTCACTTTTCAAAAATATCTTAAATGTGTATCTTATATTTATCATGATTTATATCTGTGGAATTTTTTTTTTTTCAAAATACTTCTGACAAACTTTTTTATCATTATCACTCATGAAATAAATGTCTATTCTACATTTATTTTTTAATTCACGGAAGATGTGTTATATAGAACATAAAATTGTATGTACAATGGGTAAAAATAAATATTAATAATAAACTTTTCACTATTGAAATTAATACAAACCCTTGTGAAGCAATTAAATATAAAAAATTATTATTTAAGTTTTCAGAAAGTACCATATGTGGTGTACGAAATTACATTCGATTAGTTAAGTTGTATAATATAACTTTTCAAATTATAAAAATTATAACCTCATTTCTAAACAGTTTTATCAAATTTAAACGAGAAAATTGTTGACTAAACTACAAACATAAGATAACTTTTTAGATGTAATCTAACTGAATAAAAAATAAACAATCTTGAGCGCTAGTCATTTCTTGGTATTCATTTTTAATAATAGCCGACTCAACAGCTTCTTATAACTTCATAACTTAGTTTTTAACTTTACCTGAATTTCATAAACTGTTATGTCTAGAAAGAGAGATCAACATGAGAATAATGTATTGAAACATACATTCACCTTGAATATTATTGCTGTATTCATGAACAAATCCTTATTCACCAGAAAACTTTCAACAAGTAATTCATATTATTGCTTCGTACAATATGGAAAAAATTCAAAGTTGAATCCATAAACACAGATCAGGAATGATTATGTACAAAAATATAGAGCACTATTAATACTTCTTCAATGCGATACAAAAACACTTCATAAATTACTGATGGACATGCACTACAATGTATGCATCTCATTACCCTTCTGCTGATAAGAAGTTCTTATAAAAAATTCACTGAGAGATGCCATGCGTTGTTTCAGAAAATTTTGATTCTTATTACATTACATATGGCAATGATGTCATGCATAATAATTTAACATTTTACATAAAATTTTTCTAATGAGAAACGGTTCTGTTCCTCGCATTGCTTGTTAGCTAACAATACCTTTACAAAGAGTTATTGCTTTAGTTACACCTTTTTTATAGGCAGCTGTTCATTGCTTCTGGCTGTACTAATATATAAAAAAAAATTATGATATTCTTTGTTTTGAAAAATATCTAAAATGTAAAGCATACAAATTTTGACAATCCATTATAGAGTGTGGTGTATGATTTAAAACATTTTATTTCTATTAAATTAATATAAGTCTATTTGTTTGAAGTTTGTATGATTTCCAATCAAGAGAAAATAGATGACAGCGCACGGAAAATTGGCCAGCTTGATTTTAAAGATCGTCTGTGCAGACTTACAATGAAACTATTTCATGAAAAGAGTGTCTATTGATATTTGTTTATTTATTTTAATTTTTTAAATTGCAAATACATAAACACTGTTTATGTGTTTGCACAAGTATATAATCAGCCTTTACGCACTCGCGGCGTGCAACAATGCAGTAAATATTTTATGCTCAATATTAATCTGCACATAAAACAGTTACAGAGACAGTAAAATAAAGCTTTGTGAAAAGTATTAAATGTTAACATAAGCGTATTCAAATTTTAACGTTATTATAAATTGTAATGGAAATATGAAATGTATTGCAGTTTAAATGCAAATTAATAACATATACGAAGATATTCAAATAAGACTTTAAGATCCTATAAATAAGAATTTTTCACACCTTCCTCACCTCTAATGATATTTTTTGTTTGCTTCAGTTTGTAATTTCAAGAAAGATGATACACTTTTGAAAAAAATGTTTTAGTATAAAAAGTATATGTTTTAGTATTGGTATGTAAGCACACATATCATACATATGCAATGAAGAATATATTTAATATCAAAATAAAAATTTAAATCACTTTTAACAGCATATTGGTTCCAGCCAAAAGCAATAAGCTACCCATTCTATCCTAGTCATACATATATCAGTCTTTCACTTCCAACTTATTGCTATAAAATAAATTATTGCTCATCAAACACTGTCTTAGACACAAATGTATTAAAAAAAACGATCATCACAGTCACTGGAAAAAAACAAATAGACGACTAAAAGCTTGAAGTATTGAGATTCGAATAAAACATTTTTTTTCACTATATGTACAACTTTATAAAAAACATTCAAATAATGGAATGCCTTAAAACATACGTCATATGAGAAGAAATTTATAAAAGATAATGTTATTTTAGTTCACAGATTGAAAATAATTTTATTTACATCTAACAATTGTTGTTGATTTACACCTAAATCTAACATTTGTATTTTTATTTAAATCTTACATAATAAAACAATTTCATTTTTATGTATGCCGTTTAACAATTTTTAGCATAATTTTTTCATGTATTTAATATATCATTACGTCCTCTCTATTACGAAATAGTTCATTTTGAAATTATAATTTGATGAACAGTTAAAAATTACCTGCTCCAAAATCTTTATCATGAACAAATTTTTGATAACACTGTTGAACATGAAATAAATGTATCGCTTTCTTGATATCTTGTCAAGAAAGTGATTCCCTTCTGGGAACAATTAAAAAATACAATTTTAAAATAAAACTCATATTTTAGGTATTATGTTAATATTTTAATTATTAAAGTAATTAAATAACAAGTAAAAAGAATTTTAAAATGATATTGTTTTTCATTTTATAGTGGTTTCTTGAGTAATTAATCTCAGTACATATTTTTTGCCTAGAGAAAGAATTGCCATTAGCATAGCTTAAAAAAATATTGATTTATAATACTTTTAAAATTAATCATTGGGATTTATCCCAATGATTAATTTAAATGAAATTTAATTACATATATATATATAGTTAATACATTTAATTAATTATTATAATTAATATATTTAATTATTTATTTTAGCTATTTAATATCATTTGATTTAGGTGATTAGTTTCAACATTTTATTTCATAAATGTAAATAAAACAATTCTAAAACTTTATATTTTTTACTTAATCTTTTAAATAATATTTATAATAACTTAAAAACAGTTAAATTATAGCACTGTATTCGAGGTTCGTATAATTGTTAAATTACATTTTTACAAGATTAAGAATAAATTGGAATGTTATTTTTTAAAAATATGTACATAAAAAAACAAACTTGACTACAACAGCAGGGAAAATGTCTGCATTTCTTCTGAGATGGAAAATCGACAACAGTATCTTTACATATAAAAATAAATACAAATAAATCAAATAAATATTTAACAAATAAAAAAAGACTAGCATAAAAATATTTATCTAAAAAATACTTAAATATCTTTAATGTATAAATATAGTAAAAGACTAGTTATTGGCATTAAGTAGAACTATTATTTGGCTTTTTCAAAAGAAAATTGTATACAAACATAACTAAAAACGTGAAAATTTGGTCCATATATTTCAGTATTTCTGGAAGTATATTGTTTCATATTCTCTTTCCCCTTTGATAACCAGGGTTTTACATTATATCCTGTAATCATAAACTATTTACAGGATATTAATTCTTACAATTAGTAATAAATTACTCCTTTTTCTTGATTCATAACCATAAGTATTCAAATCTTACATAATATTCACATTAAATATGCACCGGGTGTAATGTAGTTATCCAGTCTGTAATAATTACTAAAGTTCTGTTGTTGTTTCGGGAGCATCGGGATTTTCAAGTTCATCATCTCCTTCCCCGTCTTCTTCCGCTAAAACAGTACCTTCTGGAAGTTCCACTAATCCTTCCATTCGATAACAAGAAGACTCAAAATGCTTATTGAGGTAGGACTTAAGTGCAAAAGACTTATTACACTTATGACATCGATAGTGTTTAAAGGAAGAATGTGTCTGCATGTGAGCTCGAAGGTTGGATCTGTCCGCAAAAGCTTTGCCACAATGAGCACAACCGAAAGGTTTCTCACCGGTGTGAGATCGCATATGGCCTTGTAGTAACCAAGGCCTCGAAAAGGCTTTGCCACAAACTGTGCATTTATGGCTTAGTGAATGAGTTAGAACATGCATAGATAAAGCTGGCATGCTCACGTACACTTTTCCACAAGTAGGACACTTTTTAGCAAGCTGTGAGTCAGGACTACGGTGAGTTTGTTTATGTCTGGATAAATTGGAAGATGTAGCATACTGTTTACCACATTCTGAGCAGGTATATCGTGACCTGTCCCTTCGTGGTGCAGCTGGATTCTTTCTTCTTCTTGCTCGCCCATCACCTATCACTAAAAAGGAAGTTGAATCACCACCACTACATGATGAATTGGAAACTGTGGATCCACAGCCAGTGCTGTTATTTGATTCATCAGAGCTAGTGGCCGCTGATGAAGAATCACCGACATTGTCTTGAAGATCATTTGGAATAGCTTTTTTGAAGGAATCAGAAGAGCAGCTTCCTTCTTGATCTTCTTCTTCATCTTCGTCAAATGCTATCCACGGTGTGCTTCCTTTACCATGGTGATGATGAAAGTGGTGATGATGGTGTTCACAGGTTTCTACAACTGTGGTGGTTTCAGGAACATGGTCGGTTCCAAACTCGTCCGAAGTTTGAACATCATATAAATATCCTAAAATAATAAAAATATACGATAAGTAAAATCTATAATAATAATAATAATAATAATATTTACATAATGTTAAATTATATATATATATATATATATGAAGTAGCATAAAATTTTATCTAATACACTAGATATATTTTCCGAATAATCCCTTAGCAATATAAATTTTAGCATAATTTAATAATAAATAAACGTGTAAAATCGTGGAAGAAAAGAATTTGATAGTAATAACTATTAAAATAGACCGAATAATGTCTGATTAATTACACTTTCATATAATATTTCATTACTTTACATTCATTCATTTAACGGATACGCCTTTAACGTTTAATTGTCATGGTACTTTTAGTTATTAAGTCGAATGCCGTATATATAGCGGCAAATTTATTTCATTATTTTTATCCAGAATGGCCCAATGTTGCAATATACGCGTCAAGAAAGTTTTACTTTTTAGGTCGAATGCCATGCATATTGTGGAAAAATTTATTTTATTATACTTTAACGGTCTTCTTTCGCAGTATATGCGGCATGGTAATTTTATACTTATTACGTTGAATGCCGCTTATAACGTGGCATTGGACCGTTAGGGGCTAGTCAATAATCTCTCCTCTTATGGAAATTACATTGGATCCAGTGTTAAGAAATTTTAAATACTTCTGTACCGTTAAAGGCTAAAAAAAGATTTATAAAAAGTTTTAAATAATTTTGTAGTTGCAAGATTGAAATAATGCTGCGTTTCCTATCAAAATTTATTTAATTAAATATGCGTATAAATAAGAAAAATGTTATATTATTGTATATTCAAAAAGCACAATACTCATTTGTTTTTTTTTCTTTTTAAAATTAATTTAGAATATTTTATGAAGTGATTGTCATTACACGAAATTTTTTGTTTATATTACAAAAATGTACACCTGATACAGTAATATCAGTTATTCGTTAAGGTAAGAAAAAGTTTAAACAAAAATTCAGTCAAATATTAGGATTTAGGATTTTAGAAATAAAGTCAAATAATAGGATTTTAGAAATAACTGCTCTTAAAAATATATTAAATGAGAATACTTGAAATAAAAAATACTAAAAGAATTTCATGATTTTAAAGGTCTGTTTTTGTCTTTTTTTATTCATACACGGTAAAAGAAAGACGTTTTTTAAGTTAGCAAAAGGATTTACCAAAATAAAATAGAATCGCTTCTGAGTCTCTGGCGAAAAGCTTTACCTTTATATTCAAAAACTCCAGAAACCAATAGATTTCCGAGATTTAAAGAAGCATTTTTGAAACAAAAGTTTATTTTGCTACCCATAATTTTCGGAAACGTTTCTGGGTAGTTCTTACAGTGTATTAATTTTGATGGTATCAGTTCCCAAGTAAGCATTTTCAATTGCGTAACAGAATTTATACATGTAAAAGTGGCAGAATAATGTTCATTTTAGTTATATTATGTTCAGCTCCTGTATTTTCAATGTTTTCAGTCATTACACATGTTCGTCTTTTGACCATCAATATGTTTGCTTGAGAATCAAGAGGATCTGAAAAAAAAGGGATATTTTGTGTTGGTATCGATTTGAGAAAGCTGTTTAACTTTATAAAAACTACTCGGGAAAGTTTCCGAAAATTTTGGAAAACAAAAGAAACTTTTGTGGCAAAAATTATTCTTTAAATATTAAAAATGTATTGATTTTTTTGAGGATAAAGGAACGCTTTTCGAAATCGTGGATAACTTGGAAAAAGTTATATTATATAGTTATGTAAAATTTTTATCTTGGCATTCTGCCCATACTCAGTAAAACCTACGTATTTTTTTTTCTTTCTTATTTGTTCTAAAGAATCAGGTTTCTCCTGAACAATCCTAGAATATTCCCCCGCGCTTTTCAGTCTGCAGCTGAATCTCCTTCAAATCATAGCGCCCAGAAATTGAGTTCCGTAGTGCTGATTGGTCGAAAGATTGTTTTAACGGGTCTGTATTCGTGAGCGTTGGAGAAGAGATATACACTGGTTTCGGAGCCTTGGACGCAGATTTTCCTGGGAGCATGACGTAAGCGGAGGTCCGACACGTGGCTCCCGACCATGGAATAAAATTCTCGTAGCCGCCGACTAATAACATCTTGGTCTTCTTCGAGTATTTAATTTAATTCACGAAAGCTCTCTTGGTACTGAAAGTCATTCTGCATGGACTTATCACTGAACTAGTAAAAGCATGGCCTACAATTTTTCCGGAGTTTAATAAAATGTGGTTCGGAATCAATTGCCTTATTATTTCCCTTCAGTCAGCACACCATGAATTGGAAATATCGGCGCGACGACTGCAAATTTCTAGGAGGAAACCTCTGGCCTTTACAGTGTGATTTACAAAAAAAATACGGTGACTCAGTGGAAACATCACACACACACACACACACATATATATATATATATATATATATATATATATATATTGATATAAGAGGTCCTCCTTTACTCTCCTTTAGGGACGTCAGAGCTGTCATCTTCGAGGCTGAAATTTTAAACTTCTCAAACCACCTTCAGACTGTGTGAATAATGTCGAAAAATTAGCCAATTCAAATAAGTTAAACTAGGCATTACAGAGGGAAACCATAGAAATATTTATATCAATGATATTATGCACGCAAAAATCAATAATAGATGGCTTCATATGTTATTAGGAAAAGGAAGAATGATGATTTCAACGGATTGACTGATGAGGAAGAAACATAACATCAGTAACTGAAAATGCCTCGAGAACAAGAGGTGAAAATATTTTTAACAACTTTTAACATATTGACTAATTTTAGTGTAATTTTAAAATTGTTTTTGAAGCTTTTCAACATGTACATTGCTCTTTGATGTGTTTTAAAATAAATTAATGCCTGTTTTAATGGATATTGCAAGTAATTTTTATGATAATTCATATTTATACATGGATGACTTTATTTCATTATATACACGTAACCATATCTGCCATTAGAACAATGAAAAATAAAATTACAAGTAAACAAAATTAGGCAAACAAAATATTTCAGAATAAATTCGTTTATGATCGATAAAACAACTGAACTGCTAAAAATGATTAAACTTAGCAGAGGTTACATCATCATCCCTGCAAAATACTGTAGTCGTTTGCTTTGCTTTGATAAAATTCCTAGTTACGCTTATATAAAAGTGTAGGACTATAGATGTCTACCTGTGTTCAATGCAGCTACAGCGATTAAGATAATTTCGCCCTTAATAATGGTTTCTTAGATAAACCTTCAGAAAAGAGCTGTTGAAATGGCAATTTTGTTTACAATTCACTCTTTCGCGACGAGTGCGCTTTACAGAATTTGTTTTATCATTATCACCGGTATTTAAAAATAGAAATTTTCGCATAATTGAATTTCAGAAAAGTTTTGATTAAATAAGGGGAAAATATTATACTGGATTATTCGACGTCCTTCTGTTATTTCAGACGGTTGGTTGTCTAATATTTCATCACGCCCGATTTTGCTCTCAAAGCTTAAAAACATCTTTCACAGTCTTTGTGACCTTTCTTTATTAATTCATCACTGAGCCAGGGACTCGGTTTCTCCCTTATTTATTGCCCCTTGTCGGGTCGGAGCTGTGTATTTTCCGGCAGTGATATTATTTAGTATTTTTATCTTTTCAGAAATATTTTTTTCGTTATATTCATATATTCATATCTACTGTTCGCCACCTCGCCCTCTGTCGTGTTTACCCGTGGGATTTTGCAATTTCTTTTTTAACCTCATTAAAGAGGACCGAGAGGGATATATATATATTTAGACTTGTTCTTAGTTTGAGCAGTTCTTCTCGGGCAGTAAAAGTAAATGGAAAAAAGGAAAATAAATTCAATTACAAATTATTGATAGGAATATTTCTGAACACATTATGCGCCACGTGTACGTAACGCTCATCGCGAAAGGTTTATGTGGGAGCACACAGGTCGAAGGTTGGAAAAAGAAGACTATTCTCCGAAAATTTCCAATTGAGGTCCCTACCAATAATGGATGATTTCGAAGCCGTCATTCATAGCTTCATTCAATACCAAAACCACTTTCAGTGTCAAAACCTTTAAGAAAAAAAAGGCAGATATTTTTTAAACGTTTCTAAAGAAAACATTATTTACAGAGTCTAGTTCTTAGGAGCGGGATCAAATACTACCATATCGAAAATTTATGTTGTCAAATCCACAGAATCAGGGCTTTTTGTAATTTATATTCGTGAGGAAAATCCCAATCCATTATATGAGCATAGACATGAAGCATTGTGTTTTAACTATTGTATAGGGGAAACTCTGAAGCAAGTTATTTCCCGTTAAACTTGTTTCGTATTGTTGCATGCCACGTTATTAATTTTATTCACAGGAAAGTATTGGAAAACAATACAAAATTTGAAATAAATTGGCTTTTTTTTATTTATTTAACTGTTATGTAATTTCTTAATTTAGATATTCTTAATTTAAATAGCACATATGATGCGTTTGAAATAATTTGTTTGCAGAAGTTTGTGTTTGTTTGTATCACTTTTCTATTTAAAGAAGCTAATTAAGAAAAATTCTAAAGTCCGATGTTTGTCATAAAATAGTGAAAGTAGGTGAGGGCAAACATTTTAAATATTTCTAAGAATTTTCTGTGGTATTGACAGAAATAGCTAATGAGTAAGACTAGATCATACTAATTTCCATTTTCACTCCAAATAAATAAAAAGTAAGAAACATAGTAAGAAATAAGATGCTAAAAGTAGTTTCCGTTGTTATGTTATGCTACATGGTTCATCGAGATATCAGACCAGATTCAGAATGTAGGGGAACATGGGGCAAAATGAAATAGAGGGGCAAAGTGAAATTGTTTAATATTTTGTCTGTATGCAGTGTTACTTATCAGCCGATATTTGAATTATGTTATTTCACAACCACTTGCTTACTGTCAGGCAACAATCACCTCAAGAGATCAATATATATGATGTTAGTGACCATTTTTCAAATTGAATAAATATATTATAATATTATTAGGTAAGTAAATTGCCTTTTTTTAAACATATAATGATAAAGTTCTCATTATTAATATTGTAACTATAAATTACATTCTTCTGCTGCCTAGTGACGTATTTGTTTATTTAATATTAGGCCTACTATTGGTTTTACTTTTTAATACATAATAATCATTATGCACATGCGGGGCAAAGTGAAAGGGGCAAAGTGAAAAAGACTTTTAGTGATGGGGCAAACTGAAATATTTTATTCCACTTTGCGCTTGCAACATCTATATATATATTTGTCTTACGTGGCGCGGAAATAGGCCTGAATTTGTACCTTATCGTTGGCAACAACCGTAGTTTCCAGAGCTCAGACCAATGAACAGACAGGATTGTGTTAGCTCCGCCTCCAATATGGCGGTCAGTGTCAGAGCAATGAAACTCAAGCTAGCAATTATTAAAAATAAAAAAAAATAATATGAACGTAATCCAAAGTGTCTGAGATGATTCCTCATTTCAATTATGAGTAATATTGTTAATTTCAAATGAATTCTCAACTCTTATTTAGAATTTATTTACGAATTTCACTCACACAAAAAATCGGAGATAATAAAATATAAACTTTCTAGAATGCCGCTGCTGCCATCTGTTGCTGTTTTATTGAAGTAAAAATAATTTCTTTTGCAGAAATCTGTAATCAATTATAATAGTAAAATGTCGAACGAAATTTAAAAAATCATTGATGATAAACAATCTTCCTACCACGTAGTTTTTTTTTAATTTTTTTCTTAATTTAAGCCGTGCTGTACAATATTATAGGTGCAATAAGTTTTAAACTAATTATGTTTCCAAGATCCTTTTTTCATAGTATTTAAATGATTTATATGCCCATTAGTAGCATCAACTAAATGCATTTTTAGTTGTGTTTTCAACGGAGTTTTCAATTAATTTTTTACATTAAAAAAATTGTCAATTTCATATGTTAAAATGATTTATTGTAGTAGTTATTCCGGCTAGAATTACTAGAAAAATAAAAAGGGGCGAGCGACGCGAAGCGACCTGGGACCGCGTAGCTGTCTCAATGTGAATTGCTTTTCAATTCACGGGGGGTTGGCGAGCGTTAGCGAGTAGGGGGCTGAGCCCCCTAGTATTTATAATTTTAAAAGTGTTAAATCATTTTGTTTACATATTCAGGTGTATAATCGTAAGGACGCAAGGTGTATTATACATCAGGTGTATAATGGAAAGAACAACTCGTTACAGAAAAAGTGGAATTTAGTGAAATAAATAATGGGGATTTTCTCTTGATTGAGTTGCACTCAGATAAAGGTCCAGGTACTAAGACGCAGTTTTTTGGTAAAGTGATTTTGTTTCCCTCGCTAGATGGACCACCTTTTATTTCAGCTAAGTTCATGCGGCCATACAGAAAAAAGAAGGATGTTTATGTGTAGCCTATAACTGATGATACAAGTCCTGTATACCATACAGAAATACAGGTAAAATTGTGTAAAGTGAAAGAATTCAGACATGGACAAATTCGTTTCTTATGTGGATTAGCATAATTATCACAGAATTGAAAAAAAAATCATTTAAAGAATTGAACTTCTTTATATTTCACTTTTTCCCATTGACAATAATTTTCTACTATTGTATTACAACTTTAATACACCTCAGAAATTAAAGAATAAAAATTGAAAAAAAATTAATTTTATAAGCCAAGAGTATTACAAATTATGCAGTATAAAATTTTAAATAAATTTTCTATTTGTTCATTTTGAAAATTGTAATTATTTTTAAGTATATCACTATACCCCATGTTCCCCTACTAAACATAAGTAAGATGCAGATTCCATTTAACGACGCACCACTGACGTTTGGGACTGAATGTTCCTTCGCAATTTTAATCCTTACCGAAAGAGGAAAATATATCAGTTCGTTTCCTCAAACTCCCTGTGAATAAACACTTCGTACCACTGATTGTGCATGCAAATATATGGCACCACTCAAAAGCTAGCAGTAACGCAGATTTTCCTGGCCCAACTAATCTGACGTACTGACAACCTGCGCAACTACCAACCACATTCCATACTGCTTCACATAACCGGTATTCGGCGCTTTATACCAGGGTTGGCGATTTACTTCATGTTATTTCTCAAAAGTTTCTCAAAAAGTTTCTCTAAAAGTTTCTCTAAAAACTATATCTCTATTTGACCACGGACATTGTAAGTAGTCCCTATTCACTGAGAAAAAATGACACTTTCAAACCTGAGTAAATCGATGTTTTCATTTTGTTTCAAATATGACGACACAATGCTTTCAATTCTGAAATACCAGAAATACTCAGAATATTGAAACATGGACATACTCAACACTGAACACACAGAGGTCAGTTCATACTCATTTTTGAAACATGGACATACTCAAAAATGATTAGAATCAGTTCAAACTCATTTTTGAAACATGGACATACTTAAAAGTGATTAGAATCAGTTCAAACTCATTTTTGAAACATGGACATACTCAAAAATGAACACATAGAAGTCAGTTCATACTCATTTTTGAAACATGGCCATACTCTAATATGAGCACATGATGTTTTATCCTTGAGTATGTGCATGTTTTCAGAATTGAGTACATAGATGTTTCAAACTTAAGTAATTTTTATTCGGAGCCCTTTTGACTATGCGACGTACTCAAATTTGAGTATTTTTTGCTCAGTTTTGAAAATGTCGTTTTTAGAGTGTTGTCTGTTAAAGTTATCGTATAAATATTATAGTTGGACCAATTTATAAAAAAAATATCACAGCCATCATTGTCAAGCAATCACGTATCGTATGAATTATATATATATGTATATATATATATATATATATATATATATATATATATATATATATATATATATATATATATATATATATATATATATATATATATATATATATATGTGTGTGTGTGTGTGTGTGTGTGTTACGGTCAATATGAGTAATCCGGTCATTATTAATAATAACCGGTTATTATTAATAATAACCGGCCTTTATGTCCGGTCATTATTATTAATAACCAGTTATTATTAATAGTGACCGCGTTTATTATTAATAATAACCGGCCTTTATGTCCGGTCATTATTATTAATAACCAGTTATTATTAATAATAACCGGTTATTATTAATAATGACCGCGGTTATTATTAATAATAACCGGCCTTTATGTCCGGTCATTATTATTAATAACCAGTTATTATTAATAATGACCGGATTAATCATATTGACCGTAACATATATATATATATATATATATAAGTTTCATAATATCTGCAATTGTTCAACAAAAGTATTGGTAAATTTTTATCAAATCCTATCACTTCTTTCTTTTTTAATAAGATGTTTCAGAAGAAGATAAACAGAGTAAAAAAATGCATGTTTAACAAGAAATAAAATGAAATTTTCTTCAAATTCGAAAATTTCTCTCGCTACTTATTACAATAGATAAGCGAAAGAGTTCCATAAAAAATATAGACCAGGACATATTTTGGAAAAACACAATAAAATATTCAAAGAGATATGAATTTGCATTTCCAAAGCAGCCTAGATGCTTTTGAGAAAGATTCAATAATGTTGAATAAGAATAAATGTAAAGCATAGGCTCAGTTTTCTCATATAAACGATATACTTTTACATTTAAATTACCTCTTATGCAAAATACAACATTCTCGTAAAGCACATGCTTTTGTATGCATCTCAGAAAGCAATTTCAGAAAGTCAATTTGATATTAAATTGTATACTGCTTTGAAGGTGAAAGATGGAGTTAAAAATGAATAAAAGGAAATAACTTAGATATACACTTTTGACTTCCAGTTTGTCAGAAATAAATAAAGGTGCGTTTTTTAATCAGTTATGACAACATTTTTGAAAGGTTTTCGCCATTTCCGTTTTTCTCCTGAAAGGTTTAGAAATTTTACTTTAATTGAAAGATGGGTGACATAATAACAATATTGATAATTTATAAAATATTATATTGTACGAAAGTTTGAACATAATTTATTTAGGGATTATCTTTTGTATAAATGCCATCATTTTTCAGCATGAATGATTTTCAATGCGCATTTTTTGATGTAATGTACAGTCGTAAAAAGGAAATTAAACTTCGCATACATTTTAATCGTCAAACTGTCACAGAGAAAAACGAAAGTAAAATTCGATTAGTATTTATGTTTTCTATCAATTTATATTTAAAAAAATCCCTGATAGCTCGGCCTACAAGCACAGGTCGATTTCGAAGACGCAGACCGTGGGGAGCCTGTTTATTGAGAATTGCACAAGAAGTGAACTTTTTGCCATGATGCGGCAATCGGGACCGCCAATTTCGAAATCTACCTGTGTCTGTAGGTGGAGCCGGCAGGGATTTTTTTTTGTTTTTAATTTTTGTTGCTATAAGGGTTGGTCTTATAAAAAACTTGTCAATATAAAAGTTGTAAATAATATTAAGAGGCCTTATAATAAATTTAAGCGGATTTGATATCTTGTGAATTGGCAAAGTTATGATTTTTTTCTTTTTAAACCCCTATCCTCCCCCCTCCCCTTGAGGCCATTTTTAATGATATCAAAAATATGTCATACATAAATTTTCGGCCCTTTTCCTATAAGTAATAATAACTTTAAACGGATTCGATACGTATCATAATTTAGAAGTAAAGATTTTTTTCTGTTTTCACAACCCCCCCCCCCCCCACTTCATTTCTCCCGACTTGGCTTGATTTTGTCCATTAACGAACCTGACCGAGATCTTATACCCCTTGATTTTATGTATGAGTTTGAAAGAGATTTTTGCAGAATTATGGAAGTTATCGTGACTATAAAAAAGTCATATAGATAGATAGATATACAGATAGATAGATTAAAGTTTTGAACTGGGAGTCATAATTGGTGTAGATCTGCAAAAATTTTCCAAAAATTCCAACATAGGGGAGAATGTAATAGGTAGTATTTCTTACGAAATCTACCTAATATAAGCTTCATATTAAAATTGTAACAAAGTTTTAAATTTTCAACACGAACCTCAAATTTGAAACCATATTTGGATTATTCTGTAAATTTTAACTACGGATAACCAAACGATAAGTCATTTGATGAAGTAGTTTAAGAATTATCTAGAGGTAAAGTTTAGAAAGTTGCTTTCCTTTTTATTGGTTGCAAAACAAACTGCAATGCGGGTAGTTTTTTAAGTAAAGCTCAAAAACTGTTTGGCGAAATATGCTGCATTTGGGATTCGCATATTTATGTATTCTAGAAATTGATTTATGTTAATTTATTTATAAGTTACAACACATGTTTTCCGAAAGTTAATTAAAAAAATATATACATTATAATTTTTAGATTAATCTTAATCAAAAGGAAAAAAATATGTTAAACAAAATTTACAAAACTGTGTGTAGAACTTTAATGCTTTCTTTCTTTTATTTAATCAATTTATAAATAAAGTAAAAATCATAAACGTATGTAAAACATATCTAAATTTTACAATCGAAATTATATTATCGAAACGTATATTTTTAAACTACTATGCATAATTTGAATATATATTAGACACATTTACCTTTTATTAATAATTTAATATCGGATTAAACCTATTTCTAGCGTCCCAGAAAAATAAACTGGTGAATATTTGGGCACTTATATCAACAATAATTTTAAAAAGTTTGGAGAATAGTTTTTTCCTTTATCTTAGAATATTGGGTTGTTCGGAAGTTCCTTCCGTTTGGGAAAACCAATTCGCACCGGAAAATTCTGACATTAGATATCGGAACTAATCTTTAATATTTAAATGAAAGAATTTTTCCTGTACGAACCAACTTTCCCAAACGAAATTAACTTTACAAACAACCCAAATTACTGATGGTATAAAGATTAAATTCTAAACATTATTGTTGGAATTGTTTTCCAAATGCTCCGATTAATATCCCTATCTTGTGGTTAGGGAATTGCCTATTTATTGTGGTGTGTAAGAATGGATCTACTATGCAGAAATAAGTATTTGTAATAGCTCATCAATATGGGAGCAATACTAACTATCAAAATTGGAAACATGACAAAATTATAGATTTTGAGGACTTTTTTTTACTATATCCAAAAACT
Source organism: Maratus michaelseni (assembly GCA_963931845.1). NCBI lineage: Eukaryota > Metazoa > Arthropoda > Arachnida > Araneae > Salticidae > Maratus > Maratus michaelseni. Next base: position 333,721,489 of record OZ007590.1, on the reverse strand, counting down.
CATATATCGAAATTTCAGAGTTCTACTGCTATTAGATCTCCAGCTGCAACAGTTTATTTATTTACTTTTGAACAAGCTGTGAAATATTTGCGTTAATGGATGATTTCTTTAGTAGCATTCATTCTAATGTATTTTGGAAAATGTTTGTACTTTAGAAATATTAAGATGGGACCTTACCATAAAGATAGACCCCGATTTCGATAAAACTTTTATCATGGAGAGTACTTATGATATGATGAAGAATGATACCATTTTATCGGCCATCGTCAACTTTTAGTATTAGCAAAATATTTTTAAAGTATCTATGGTGCAACTAATTAAAATCGCTAAATGTTTTATTGAAAAATATTCCAATCATTTCGCGCAACGTAATCATCACAGAAATGATAATTAGTATGGGAATGGGTAAAATACAATGAATGTTTACACCATCCACAAATGTTAGTATTTGTAAAATATTTATAAAGTATTTATGGTGCAACTAATTAAAATCGCTAAATGTTTTATTCAAAAATATTCCAATCATTTCACGCAACATAATCATCACAGAAATTATAATTAGTATGGGAATGGGTAAAATGCAATGAATGTTTACACCATCCACAAATTTTAGTATTTGTAAAATATTTATAAAGTATCTATGGTGCAACTAATTAAAATCGCTAACTGTTTTATTAAAAAATATTCCAATAATTTTAAACTGCGTAATCATCACAGAAATGACAATTAGTATGGAAATTTGTAAAATACAATGAGTGTTTACACCACCCACAAATTTTAGTACATGTAAAATATTTATAAAGTATCTATGGTGCAACTAATTAAAATCGCTAAATGTTTAAGTAAAAAATATTCCAATAATTTCAAACTGCGTAACTGTTCAAGAAATTATAATAATTAGTATGGAAATGAGTAAAACACAATGAATGTTTACACCGTCCACAAATTTTAAAAAAGAAATTTTCACATTCAAAACATTCGTTTTCATTACTTGTGAAACAAAAATTAACTCGATTCTGTAAATGACTTTCTTCAGGATTTCTGCAATTTAACCACGTATATTTGACCATATCAATGAAACGAGATTTTGAATAAAACGTTTAGCTATTTTCATTATTTGCTCTATTAGATACTTTACAAATATTAAAAAAAAAGCTAAACCTTGACGTTGGTCGATAAAATTGGTATTATTCTCGGATTGGCGGTGGAGGTGGCAAGCGACCGTTCAACGTCCTTATGCCTTTTCCCGAAACTTAACTCTCTGAAAAATTTAAATGCCGATTTCAATACCGGATAAATTTAAAAGGTAAATTCCATAAATTTAATTCCTCGAAGAGCAGAAAGGGATGGAATCAGGACTCTGAGATCATCGGACGATCGCTGCGGATTCGAGCTCTATGTTCATATCATATCCTCTTATCATATGTACTCGCTGTGATAAAGGTTTCATCGAAACAATACACTTGCTGCATGCATACACATGCATTGCTGCAGATGATCTACACAATGAGCCTGTTTAAATTTATTTCATTATTAAAATAAATTGTAATTTATTAACACGTGTTAGTTTTCTTAGTAGTAATCCAGCTGCTTTAAATTGCCAAATTTCTATATAATGCCAATTCCACAAGCGATTAGTGATGCATTTAAGCCGGTGTTTTGTTATCGAAAAACTAACATTTCAAGGCTTATAATAAAGTTATTTTTACATATAATATATTTCATACAAAATCGAAGACGCTCTACACTTTCGTAATTGACTTGTTTTCGCTACCTCTTACAGTTTTTGAGATAATGTCGACATCTTCCAAATTTCGCCACAAGGTACGCTGCAGTCATTCACATATGATAGCGCATAATTGTTTTAATATAGCTAGACTCTTTTTTTTTTATAATTCTAGCTTCATTCATTCAAGAGTTATTTCTGGATAAAGAGGGAACATACACTCTGTGAGTAATAATTTTTTAGGAAACACAATGCTAAAAATACCAATTGAGAAACTCTTTATTATTAATATATACATTATTTTTTAGGAAAATTGTGTATAATATTGATATTATATAATACTGTACATACTGTATAATGCTGTGATGCTGTACACAGTAGTAATTCACTAATTTATCTCGAAACAAAAATCATTTTTAATAAAAGATTCACTCTGTTATTTGAAATAATGTTTTATATTACTCCATTAGAAGTCACTTTGTCTGCAAATATTTTATCCATATTTTCAAATTTCCATAATACTTCTTTACAGAGTCAATATTTTGTATAAACATTCGGTTTATATTTTAATCATACATCGAGAGCTATTTACAGAAAGCATGTGGAAAGTTTGCTTAAGCTAAAAGTATGCTCTTTTCTACACTGTTCACAGAGAGTTAATTTTAAAATGAAACGGATTAAATAAAGTTTCATATTAATCTATTTTGAATACAAACATTCAACGATATTGATTATTGGATGCATCTGAATTATATGTATTTTAGCAATTTAAACAAACTAATATTTTCATAACAAAGGTATGATATTTTTGAAAGAATTTTCCTATAACATTCTCTTTAAATGCAAATAAGCTAATATATATTAATCTAACAATATTAAACAAACTAATATTTTCATAACAAAAGCCTGGTATTTGTGAACGAATTTTCCTGTAGCATTCTCTTTAAATGCAAATACTCTCATATATATTAATCGTAAGATTTAAAAATAGGATTTATTTAAAATATTTCATAGATTTAATAAAATGGATAATTGTTTTTACACGAATACAGCGAAGTCAAAATGGAGGTTTGGAAGCCTACATACGAGGGGGGACCCAAAAATAATCCGAATAGTAGCGCTATGGGAGGGGCTTGCGTAGTACGAATTCCTCCCGCTAGGTGCGCGTCACGCAACTCAATCTGAGTTCAGTGCATTCGGGAAAGATTGTGTCTCGTCACAGTGCAATTTTTTTCGTTTGTTTCTCGTTTTTTTTCTAATTTCGGACTTAAGAGCCTACACTAGTCACGCGAAGAAACGCTCACGCTAATGTTAAGTCTATGGGAAGGTTATCGCGCGATTTCTCGCTCACATTTTAATATTTTTAAATGATTTTTTTTTTTTTGCATAGCATAGCTGGGGGTGATCTCTAACGTTGTTCGTTTTTACTTTTTTGGTTTTGGTTACAGTTTTTTTATAAGCGGACATTTTAAATTTTGGAGCCGGTTTGAACCGGTTCTGAAAATGAAATAACCCTTATATAAAAAAACTGGAACCAAAATAGAAAAAGTAAAAACTAACAACGTTAGAGATCGACCCCAGCTATCCTATGCAAAAAACATCATTTAAAAATATTAAAATGCGAGCGAGAAATCGCGCGATAACCTTCCCGTAGACTTAACATTAGCGTGAGCGTTTCTTCGCGTGACTAGTGTAGGCTCTTAAATGAACAGCAGACAACCAGGTCATACAGTTAAACAGGCATTCTATTTGGACGTTCTGAGAAAACTGCGTAGCAGTGTGTGACAGAAGAGGCTGGAGTTGTGGCAGACGGATACTGGTTTTTCCGCCATTCGCCAGTTTCTGGCTAAAAATGACATGGATATTCCCCATGTCCCCCCCCCCTTTCCACTCACCTGATACTGGTCCATGCGACTTCCTTCTGTTTTCACAAATGAAGAGAGACATGAATGTCATCGTTTGGAATCATCAATTAGACAAGTGTATAAAGTTAAATGAAGTGTATCTTGAAGGTATTAAGGTTTTTTTTTTTTGTAAAATTTGCAGGTTTTTATAAAGACATTCCGGTTATTTTTGGGTCCCTCTTCGTATGCAGCAGACAATTTATGATGTATATTATCTCACTTGTTTTTATGCCTTTGCCTTGCTCTGGATTTAAACTTCGGTAATAGCCGTCAGAGGAACACTGTAAAAAAAATTTCGGAACGTTTCAGGAAATTATCCGGAAAAATTTCGCGTCTTTTACCAGAATTTCGAATTTATTTATGTCCCACGTCAATTACGGCAATAATTCGTGTAATATGTTTGAGAGTTTCAACTTTTCAGTAAACTACATTCTGCGCATGTGGGCTTCATGTTTCATATTCCATTAGCTATTTTGGTAACTAAAGAAGAATAAAAAAACAGCTGGCTATGTACTTAGAGACAAATGCAATCTGAACAAATTCCATTCTTTGTTTGGATATCAACCGATAAAGTAAGTAGCTAATTTACATCTTTTTATGCTTCATTATTTTAATTTTCAATTTATCTGTAATACGAAACATTAAAATTTAATTGCTTAAATAAGACAGGGAATAAAAAAAGCATATTGATTATTGAAAATTGGAATGTTTCACTACTTTGTTGTGAAACGTAACAGTAAAAAACCGTGTCATCTTAATGTCACCACTTTGTTTCGGAACCTTCCAGAAATTTTTTTACTGTGAAGAATACTCTGTTCCCTTCAGCCATCTAGCCACATCCAACGACTTAATTATAGGCCAAAACATCATTTACGAAAATTTAACTGAATATTTTTCGTTTTCTCTCAATTGAGAAGGAGCATTTCCGCTTGTCTATCTTGGAAGTAACATTTTTTATTTTAACATTCAACGAGTAAGGATAAGAGTGTAATTTCTATTTTATTCCAGGAAAATGTGCGATTTCCACTCAAAACAAAAAGTTTCCGTTAAAAAACAGATTTCACATAAAATCACTAGAATGTATGCGAGAATTATTTTACAACGTTCTACTAAAAGAGCCTTGTCTAGAATCTGAAGTTGCATAAAATGTATTCGTTTTCAAAACCTCGCATTCTGCCAAGATTCAATCACAAATTCGGAAAATTAGTGTACCTTCATGTGAAATCAACGTCGATTCAGACACACCTGGAGGATAAAATTTCCAGATTCAAGGCTAAGGTTCACAGAGTAAGTTACAAAATACGAAAACCTTCCTTACAACCTTAGAGAAGGATTATCGTAAGCATCGCAACGCATGTATCTCAAACATATGCATACGCATTATTTTTAATTTATTTTCAAATTTTATGTCGTTTCAATTGTTTTATAAATAATTAAAACAGTAAAATTTGCAATGCATCATACAAACTTTCTGTAATACATTCAAAATAGATTTTTGATACTAGTTTCATAAGTAAAGAATCTGTTCTTCATGTACCTTCTTTCTTATCATTAAACAGGCTATTAAAAGTTATTTTTTCAAGATGTGCTTCAGCAATAAATTAATTTATTTTTAAAATAACTCCAACTGTTTAAATATATCAGAGAGAAAAACTATATAACTTTCTTGCACTAGTACTCAAAATATATTTTCCTATTTTAAAGACTCGTATTGTCTGGTAAATTATGTACTGTAAACTGAAAAACGGTTTATGTGAAATATTAATTAGGTTATTTTTAAAATCCATCAAATAATTTTGGTAGCCAATTCTATTTGAAAAATATTTTTAGTCACATTGTGGACAAATAACTATTGCCGTTTTCCTTGTGGCCATGTCAAATAAACATGTTTGAACCCGAAATTTTATTTTTAAAAAATGTAAAGGTATGTCGCACAGAAATAAGTTGCATGATTTTAGATAAAATTTCTGTTTTGAAGTATGTTTAAATGAATTCGATAAATTAAGATGAATACGAGAATTCTTTTTATTCTTTTTCAAGTTGCTATGCAATGAAATTTTGATAAACAGGCTGTATGGGGACTTCAAATGTTCTCCAGTTAACTGAGTATTGGTTTTAATGAGTAAACGTACAATGGTTTATAGATGGCTGACAATTGAGAAAACTGTTTCTGAAACGGTTGTCCGTTCAAGAAGAGTGTCCATAAAGAGAAGTCTTGTTGCCTTATTTAAGTTCTGTAACCAATTATAAGTGGTAATTAAAATAATTATACAAATGTAAAACGAAAAAGAGTATATAAAGTACTTTTTGCTACAGATTCACGTACAGTAAACTGTTCTTGAAACGAATGTCCGTTTAAGAAGGGTGTCCATAAAGAGAAGTCTTGTTGCCTTATTTAAATTCTGTAATTAATTATAAGTAGAAATTTAAATGATTATACAAATGTAAAACGATAAAGAGTATATAGAGTACATTTTTGTTTCGGAAGAGATTCGTAAATTTGAAAACTGAAAGATTGATATATTTCTTTTTTTTTTTTTCGGGAAATAATATGACCAGAAAAAGTTGATTTTGTATTATAAGTAGCTATTTATATTTTTGTAGCCTGGATGATGCATTTTTAAAACCACTTTCGTTTATGAACAAATATTTTTAAAGATATTTCTTTATGAATAATACAAATTTGCATTAAAAAAAAAACTTTGAGTATAACTACAATATTCCTTGTCGAAACAGATTATTTTAATACAAAGTTTAGCTAATAATCGTAACTGGTTAACGATTTAGATGCAGCGATTAATTCCTTGTTTTTGGTTTTACACATATTTTCTTAAAATTGCAGATTCTTTGCAATAAACAGCATCATAATCAAACTGTACATACAATGAAACCTGTTAAAACGAATCTTGCTTATAACGGTATTCTGCCTTAAATGAAAATATTTTATGGTGCCTTCATTAAGATTACTATTACATTTAGACCTGCTAAAACGGAAAACTGTGTAAACCGGAATTTTTCTGAGCTCTCTTGTGATTCTGGTTTTAGCAAGTGTATTTTTAATTTAAAAAAAACTCTTTAAAGAGTCAATAAACAACATTGAAAAATGTCTTACAAAGCAAACGTACATCAATTAAATAATCGTTTCTTCAATAAACTATTTTTTTAATTATTAAACTGATAAATAAATGTTTTGACCAGCAATTCTATTTGTAAATACTACACAACTAATGTGTCGTAGCGAGAAAGTTTTTGATGCATAGTCCATAAAAACAACTCATTTATGGGTACTTTCGCTGAAAAAAAAAAAAAATAAATAAAAATAAATAAAACTTACATAATTCTTATTATTTTAAGAACATTTTTTAATGCGATGTCTTATGCGATTATTCATAATATGAAATGCAGCGTGGGAGAAACGTACAGTTAAGAGCGGATAATATTTTTTGAGTTTGTTCCAAAATAATTCCAATTAATAAATTTTTATCACAAGAATTTCAATACACGCACTTTTGCATACTTTTCTTTTAATAATTAGAAATAAAAGAAAATTGACATTAATTGATAATAATTAATAAATGAAATTAAATATAGAAAAATTTATTTATTTATTTATTTATTTTTATTTTTTTAATGAACTTTAAAAAGGTTTTTTTTATTATTTGTTGTCATTTAAACATATAGAAAATTTAAATGTGAAATATAATATATGAATTTGCATTTTTTAAAAAGATCTATCACAGTATGCACTCTTATAAAAAATGTTTTAATCATGGTGCGTACAGGTTTACTACAACTTTCAAATGGAATGTTTCGCCTTATTAAATCACAACAAATAACACCAGTATGTTGTGTCCACGACAAAACTTTCTTCTATTTAAATCAAATCAATTAAATAATTTAAATAGCATAAGAAATTACATCGATTGCGCAAATAGTTTTTTTTTTACACAATGTATTACCATATTCAGGATGCTAAGCGTGGCGTTTTGTTGAATTGTGTGCATTTAAACCATTGATGTAAGCATCGCCCATATCAAACAAATCATTGAATTTCAGAACACCCTCTTAGATTACCGCTACCAAAATTAAATTACAATCATAAGGATTCCTCCTTGGAAGTTTCACTGAATTTTTCGCTCATAAACTGGAGATATAAGCATCACATAAATCGAACAAATCATCGATTTGCTGCGCCATCTCTTGAGGGATTTTTCCAAAAAACTAATCAGCGCCAGTTCACATAAGAATAGAAATTCATATGAAATTGCATTCTATTCTATCCACTAATTCGTGGGTTAGAGCGCCCACAAAATTTTTGTGTCACATACAGATAGGCACACCGGTTCGAGTGCAAACATTTTCTACAAACAGTCAAATCGTGTTCAGGACCGGAAATTGTAATTTTTTACAAATTCAATACTTTCTTCTTGTAACGATTGAAGAAAGTGAATATAAACATATGTTACAGTGAGAATTTGAAATCTGTCAAAACCGGAATTAGCTAGGGAAAACGGATTTTTCCTAGCACTCTAAATGAGAACGCATTCTAACTGGAATAAATCAGTTAAAACGCGTTTTAACTGGAGCTCGCAGTTAGAACGCGTTTTCCCTAGTTAATTCGGGTTTTCACTGTAACATCTATGTATTACTAGTAGTCCTACACTGTGAAAAAATTGCAGCAAACTGTCCATTTTTATAAAAAATGGTTACATAACCGTAATTTAACTGTATTCCAACCATAATATGAGCTATAATATGGTCAAAATAGAGTTAAATTACGGTTATGTAACCGTTATCCATAAAAACGGCCAAATGACAGGACAGTTTGCTACAAATGTTTAACAGTGTAGCGCTCTCAGTTAGAACGCGTTCTAACAGGAATAAATCAGCTAAAACGCGCTGATTTATATCATTAATTTTTAATAGATGCAAATAATATTGTCTATCAAATCAGTCAAAACCCGAATAAAACGGGTTTTTCCTAACGCTCTAAGTATTTAACTGGGACTTCCAGTAAGAACGCGTTTTCCCTAGTTAATTTGGGTTTTGACTGATTTCGGGTTTTTACTGTAACATGTTACTAGTAATTCTAGCGCTCTAAGTTAGAACGCGTTCTAATTGGAATAAATCAGTTAAAACGCGTTCGATCTGATATCAATATCTTCTGACGCGTTCTAATTGGAATAAATCAGTTAAAACGCGTTCGATCTGATATCAATATCTTTTGATAGTAACAAATAATATTGTCTAACAAATCACTCAAAACCCGAATAAAACGGGGTTTCCCTAGCGCTCTAAGTTAGAACGCGTTCTAACCGGAATAAATCAGTTAAAATGCGTTTTAACTGGAGCTTTCAGTTAGAACACGTTTTCTCTAGTTAATTCGGGTTTTGACTAATTTGGGGTTTTCACTGTAACATATATATTACAAATTCTGCGATTGATCACAGATATATTACTAATCTGCAGCAAGAATGTTAGGCAAAGATTTCCAATCTGGATTATTGGTGTCATTCTCCTTGGTAATTCTGAGGGGTGTACGCTCCTTGATTAATGTAATAAAGAACTTTGCAATATAAATATTATTTAATGTAAGAAAATGCTTATAAATTTAATATAAATAAAATATATTTATTAGAAATGTATGTAATAAAAACATTTTTTATACGTAAAATAATAAAATATTTCTTTTTATTTTGTTCTGTATATCATAAGAAGAGCACAAAAAAATATTTGCAGTAATTTATACTTATCTTACATATGTTACACTTTTATGTGTACTTTTAATTCAATTTTATTTCCAATTCACGTTAAAAGAAATAAGTTATTTACGACAACATTCTAAGGCCAATTCTTACATAAGAGCATAATTCTATGAATATTGAATTTAACATTTGGATGATAGCAATTGAAATGTAATTTCCCTTCAGAATATATTTTCTACTTCATATTTATTCAGCTATTTCTAATTCCTATTGTAAGTGATTTTAAAAACATTTTTCAGCCGATTCTTACATAAGAGCATGAAATAGTTTCCATGAATATTGAACAAGCTCGAAAACACTCTTTCTAAAACGTATTAAAATATATATAAAAAAAGAACCATGAAGAAATACTCAAATATATTCCCCTGCCTATTTCTTTATGCTTTTCAATTGAACCAAAAGTATTGAATAAGTCTTAGAAAAACACTTCACTTAGAGTGTACGAGTAGTAGGAAAAGTTCATGAAAATTGAAATTCTTCAATCGATATTTGATTACGCGATGTAACATCCATTCCCCCATCACTGCTCTCCTATGTTTAGTACCAGAATATACATGTGCCTCAGCTGAAAAACGTCAATACTTAGATTCAGCCACAGGTTTTCGATTGAGTACTATCAACAGGTAGGTATGATGAGGGCGCTGCGTGCGTGTACATTCCCTCACTCTACCTCTGCAGTAAACAATGGTTTAAGATATGTGAAGGGATCGTTTCCAAGTTGAAGAAAGTAATATTATGATTTAATAGCTCTTAAAATGTATAGAGTAATACATATTTAAAACGAACTTTTCATAGTTTTTTTTTTAAATAAAAAATAGATTTAATGTATGTATCGAACATAAAGTTTAAAAAAATATAATTTGTAAGGCATTTTTGTGAAAATTTATCTGAAAATTTATGTGATTAATAAGATTTAAAAATAACTTTTCGTAGTTTTTTTAAATAAAAGATAGATTTAATGTATGTATCGAACATAAAGTTTAAAAAAATGTATATTGTAAGGCATTTTTGAGGACAGTTTCGATATTGAATTCCCAATAGCAATTTCAATACTGAAACCGTGAGTGTGATATATAGATTTGTTCTGAAAATTTATGTGATTAATAAGATTTAAAAATAACTTTTCGTAGTTTTTTCAAATAAAAAATAAATTTAATGTATCAATCAAACATAAAGTTTAAAAAAAATATATTTTTTTTTTTTTTTTTGTAAGGCATTTTTGTGGACAAGACCCAATGGCAATTTTGATATTGAAACCATGTGTATCGCGATTTGTTCTGAAAATTTATGTGATTAATAGGATTTAAAAATAAATTTTCGTAGTTTTTTTCCAAACAAAAAATAAATTTAATGTATTTTGTGAAGGTACAATTTAAAATTATACATTTTGTAGGAAATGTTATTTGAAAAAAGAAAAAAATTAACGGAAATATTCGCCAATTTTGAACTTTCAAATCAGTTCTAGTATGCATTAGAAATAGTTTAATAAATATGAAGCCATAAATGATTCAAGATCTATAAAAGGATCGTTTTCAAAATTAACAGAACAACATCGAGTTTAAATGGCAACTAAAATTTATGGGGTAATGAAGACTCAGAAAGTAAGTTTTTTTTATAATTTCTAAAAATTCAAAAGTAGATTTCACGTATTTTTAGAAAATAAAATTGAAAAATGTATATTTCGTAGAAAAAATTATATGAAAAAATATCAACTATATTATTTATTTATCCTCAATTCTAAAATCACTTACATTGCATTGGAAACAGCTGAAAAAATTAAGTAAAAAATAGTTTGAAATATGTGAAGGGATCATTTTCAAGTTTAAAAAATCAATATCGAAATTAACATTTATGGGATAATGAAGATTTAAAAGAATTTTTCTTAGATTTTTTTTAAACAAAAGATAGATTTATATGTGTCCAATGAATGTTGGATGAAATTTAATGGAACCTAAAAGTAATATCGACTAATTAACTCGATATTCCTCATGATATTAAACTTTACCAATGATGGAACACATTTACGTCGTTTCTAAGTTGCAAGAAGCAATTATATACAGGGTGATTATAATTACAGTCCCACGTTCAAAATTCTGTAAAAAAGGAATGACTTCAAATTTGAATTGAATATACTGGAAGAAGGGGGAAACGGTATGGCATAAGAAAAAAAGTTCCAAAGTATATCAATAGATGGCGCTGTAAGCGGCATACAATGCAAATTAACAAACACTCATGTGCAATCAAAAACCTAATCATTATCTGCTTTTTATGTGATTTTTGGTCCAAGGACAATTAAAAACAGATTTTTTCCATCGAATGTGGTACAACCTTGCTGTGGTGGATGGGCTTTCCACTAATAGTACCACAACTGTTGACTGATTTGGAAGTCATTTTTTTCCGTCAAACAACCGAAACACTCATGCACATTGAACAGTAAGGTTGGTTTACTGTGCAACTCATGCCAAAGCCGTCGTATTTCGATTAAAAATGTCACTTGTAGACGAATCCACTTTCGTTATGTCATTTACAGCGCCATCTATTGGTACACTTTGGAACTTTTAATTTCTTATGCAATAGCATTTTTCCCTTCTTCCAGTATATTCAGTTCAAATTTTAAGTCATTCTGACCAGTGGTTCCTTTTTTATAGTATTTTGAATGTGGGACTTTAATTATAATCAACCTGTATATTGGCTTTTAAAATTTATGGTGTAATGAAGATTGAGAAAAAAACTTTTCAAAAAGTTTTAAAAATAAAAATTAGATTTAATACATTTTGAGAAGATAGTTTAAAGTGTATTTTAAAGGAAAGTTTTGTAAGCAAGACCTAATGTCGATTACGATATTCAAAACATGAATTTTAATTAAAACACACAAGTGGAAATTCAACATACTTTAACGTCTAAAGTTACTCTTGATATTAAAAGTTACCAGTGACGAAATACTTCTATATACATTTATAATTTAAAAGAGAAATATCAAGATTAAATGGCTATTAAAATTCATGGGGTAATGAATATTTCAGAAGATTTTTTTTTTTTTTGTAGCTTTTTAAAACAAAAAAATAGATTTAATATATTTTGTGAAAAAATAAATAAAATCATATATTTTGTAAGAAATTTTATATGAATAAGATCAAATTCCAACTAAAGCATTCATTAATTCTTAACTAAAAGTCACTTTGAATATGAATTAGAAATAGCTAAATAAGTATGAAGTAGAGAATGGTTTAAAAATGTGAAAGGTTCGTTTCTAAGTTAAAGAAAGCAATATCGAGATTTAATAGCACTTAAAATTTATGGGGTAATAAAGATTTAAAAAGAGCTTTTCCTTACTTTTTTGAAAACAATAAATAGATTTTATGTATTTTGTGAAGACAAAATCGAATATCATAGTTTTGGAGGGTATTTTATGAGAACGGAACCAAATGAATGTTAAGTTAAATCAGTGCTGCCAGTTGGGCAGGGCTTTTCTTTTAATTCAAATTCCTTTAATGCGACACTTTTTTAAAAACAATATTATTTAACACACAAAACAATATTATTATTAATATATATATAATCAAAGTCTTATTTAGTGACAGATTAAATAAGGCGAATAATATTATTTTGGAAAAGTAGTAACAATCAAGCAATCTAAATAAACAAAAATCTCGCACAATTGGCAACGCTGGATGAAATTTTAATCGGAACTCGAAAATATTTTAACTTTAATAATTTATCATGGTATTAAAAGCTACCAACAACCCAGGGCTCCCAAAAGGTCCACTTTTTAAAAGCTGGTATTTTCGTAGAAAGTTTTAATTTTTAGATTTTTCTTGAAAATTTTACAGAAAACACATTCGGGGGTAAATTTTTTCGGAAATGCTGCAAAAACCTACCATGAAATTTTCTGTTAAAAAATATTGCTATTTATGAGCCATGATAACAAAAAAATATACATCGTTTTCAAGCAGGATGAAGCACTATCGAGATTATTTATTAAAATATATGGGGGCGGATTTAAAAATATTTTTTGTAATATTTTTTGATAAGAAAAATTAATTTTTTTAAAATAAATTTGAAAGTTATGTATTTTATAGTCAAATTTTGTGAGCAAGACTTAATGTCATTTACGATATTCAAAACATCAATGTTGAATAATATTGTGCAGAGGAACCTTAATATATTTGAATCCCAATAGTTACTCATGATATAAAAAGTTAACAATTGTGGAATGCATCGACATCTTTCTCAAGTAGAAAAAAGTTATGTCGAAATCAAATAGCTTTAAAATTTAGAGGGTAATGAAGATTTTTAAAAAAGTTTCCGTAGTTAAAAAAAATAGCATTTTGTGAAAACAAATTTGAATATAATATATTTTGTAGAGCATTTTATATGCACGAGACTAAATACCAAATGAGATATTCAACACATAAATGTTGAGTGAAATTGTCTGATAAAAAGTGAAAATACTTTAACTTTTTAAAAATTATTCATGATGTCAAAAGTTAGCAGTGACGGAATATATTTAGATTTAGATATTTAAAGTTCAAAGTTTAGGAAAATCATTTTCTTTTCTCAGTATTTAAACGTATTTTTCAATAAACATTTTTTTAAAAATAAAGTATACATTAAACATTTTAAATGTAATTGAAAATCAAATAATAAGCACATTGAAATGGTAATAGTATAAAACAAATCATATATTGCTAACAAAAAATATAAAAGTTTCTAATTTGTATGGGGAATATGTGTAAATTGTTCTTTGTGTAATATATCATAAATGCCTGTTTAATTTTGACAGTTGTGCTTGTTTTTAAAATTTATAATTATCTATTATCGGCCAACTAAATGCACGTTAAAAAATAAAATAAATAATTTATTTTCCAGAAAGAAAAATTAATACATCTGTTACTTGACAATATGAAAGCAGTAAACAGCATCATAATGGAATATAAAATACATTGAATCAATAATTTTTGGTTCAATTATGATATATCAATATAGCAAGTGAAAGAAATTCCTTTACACTGCAGTCAAATATATATATATATATATATATATATATATATATATATATATATATGTATATATATATATATATATATTCAAATTACAATTGCTAATTAATTTCCACACATATCAGAAAGACTCATCCGATTACAAACTTTAATATTTTCCATAATTACAAACAGAAAATTATAATTAATATGTAATTCTAAAGAAAAAATGTTATTTTTTCCCCCAAGTGTTCGATATGACTTCTTTAGTCACCCGTATAATATCATTGCAATATGCTAATTCTTGTCAAACTTTGTTGTAATGTTTCTCTATTAACTGGTGTAAAACATCACAAATGCGTTGTTTAAGTTTAGGCAAACTTATAGGCAAAGATCTATAGGCTTGTATGAATACAAGATCTTTGACATATCCCTAAAGGAAAAAGCCGCATGGGGTTAAGTCAGGTGACCTAGGAGGGTAGCTGTGTAGGACCAAATAATCGGATGCACTACGACCAATCCAATGGTGTGGTAGTTCTCTGTTTAGAAATTTACGAACCTCCAAATGGCAATGAAGAGGTGCACCATCTTGTCGAAAAATGAAATTTTGCATATTTTTCTTCAACTGAGGAAAAAGACAAATTTCCAACACATCGAGATAGGCAATACCACTCACTGATTTTTTGTCAATAAAGAACGGTCCGCAAAACTTTGATGAAGATACATTGTTACAAATTTTAAATTTATAATTTTTTCCTTTACAATGACATATTAATTATAATTTTCTGTTTGTAATTCAGGAAAATATTAAATTTTGTAATCGGATGATTTTTTTTCGATAACCCCGTACATATATTTACATAATTCAATAATTACATGCTTTAAAAAATTACTTATTACTTGAGTTTTCTCGTACAATTTTCTCATAAATTAGTTTCAAATACATATTTCTTAACTCATTATAATTTCTGGTAGTTATATTAATTGTTCATGGTATTTAATAAATATTATTTTAATTTGGTAACTTTTTTTTCAAAGTCAAATTCCAAAACTTATTTCACATAATAGTAAATATATATATATAAATTGTTTCAAATGAAACAATTTGATTATAGATCAGTATGTTTCTACAAGCATAAAAGAAAAAGTAATATAAAAGAAACTTATTCGTAAAATCATATAAAATCAATAAGGTCTGATTATATACATAATTTATTTTTGTCATTCAACAAAAACTTTGTACTTTTATGTTTATTTGAAACATTTCTACTTCTACCATTTATAAAAGCGGCATATATTTTGACTTTTGAGAAATAAATAAAATCTTTACATCTTTTCATAATTTCCAGTCTTACAAAAATTAATAGTTTTTAGATAAAAATCAATAAAAATCTGCTATTCTCAAATGCAAGTTATAAAGCAGAATATTTTAGAATGTTAGAAACTGAACTATATTTGGGAGCTGTTTCTTTAACACATTTACTGAATTTATAATTAATATTGAAATACATTTCATAGTCGGATAAATATACAAACTCATATTATTCTCTTTCTATATTGAAAGAATATTTTTGATAATATGAGCAATTAAGTAGTAAACATTTGTATTGCACAATGTTTACTTTTTTTTCATGTTTTACTTTGTTGTTGGTGTTGTTGTTTTCTTCGCATTGATACATGTATTAATTTCAATAAAACGTTTTATGATAGTTTAGCAAAGTACAAACACGATATTATCCATTAACAATCAATATATTGTCTTCCTTACAAAATTTTCGATAGTTTTAAGAATAAATCGTCACGTACATAACAGGTGACATAACCTATTTAAATGAAGCAGTTATAATTATCAAAATATATAATTAATAGAGATCTTATATATACATTATTTTGTGAATAATATTAAAATTTTATATAAAAAGTACTTATTAAGCAAACACGCATAAAACCAATCTCATAAATAAATATTCAAAAACATTAATATAAACTTACGCACAAATCTAACCCTTCATATTTAATTTTTAAAAAAATGGAAATAAAAATTACTTATACAATTTTTATAAATTTATTAAAACTTACTTATAAAATAAATGAAAACAAAATTACCTTTCCCGTAATATTTTTTTACATAAATAAATTTTAAGAAAACTTTAGCTTGCATACGTTTTGCTTGTAAAAATTCATTTTCGAACAGAAAATTATATATCATGAAAAGATATTTCAAGATTTATGTCTAAATATAATATTGATATAGTACTAATAAAATAATGTAACGTATTTTTAAGTAGTAGCAAAAATGAAAGCAATGAATCCATTTAGAACTGTTTGAATTTGTAAATATCCACAATAATAAAAAAAAAAATAATAATACTATATGGTATAACCTCACTTTTTACGTTCGCATTTTCGGTCAATTTACATTTTTTTCCTCACCCTTAAAATATGTAAAATAGGTCCAGATTACAGCTGGGGCGGAGTTTGACCGGTATTTTAGTATTAATAAAAAAAATTGTCTAATTTAAATGTAGTGTTACCTTGAATAATGCGAGGATTGTTATAAAAATTGCTAGAAGTTTGTCCCTGCGGTGTAAAAACGAGGTTCTTCTGTAATTAGACAATTATTAAATAAAACTATTAGTTATTTAAAATTTTAAACAATTTACTTCATTTTCTTCACATAGTATCTAAATGGCCTTTTTATCTTCCTTTTCATCTTCGGTATTAGGATATTCTACTTTTCACAGTTGTGTGAGAACTGTGAAGACGAAACGAAATTTACAGGAGCTCTACTGTAATTAGACTATTATTAAATTAAATTATTAATTATTTAAAATCATTAGAAGTTTACTTCATTTTCTCCACATAGTATCTAAATGGCCTTCAGATCTTTAATTCCATCTCCGGTATTAGGGTATTCTACTTTTTAATGTCATGTGGGAATAGTAAAGGTGAAATGACATTTACAGGGGTTCTACTGTAATTATACAATTAGTAAATTAAATTATTATTTATTTTAAATTATGAGAAATTTACTTCATTTTCATCACATAGTATCTAAAAGGCTATCAGATCTTT
Source organism: Maratus michaelseni (assembly GCA_963931845.1). NCBI lineage: Eukaryota > Metazoa > Arthropoda > Arachnida > Araneae > Salticidae > Maratus > Maratus michaelseni. The sequence goes on along the minus strand of OZ007590.1, from coordinate 333,704,040 downwards.
CTTCTCATCTCCGGAATTCTAATTTTCCCTATCATGTGAGAACAGTTAAGATAAAACGGCATTTACACGGGCTTTACTTTAAATATGCTATTATTAAATTAAATTATTAGTTATTTAAAATCATCAGAAGTTTACTTCATTTTCTTCACATAGTATCTAATTTCACATTAGTCTCCTTCAGATCCTTCTTTTCATATGCGGTATTAGGCTATTCTAGTTTTCACTGTCGAGTAACGCCAGTAAAGGTAAAACGACATTTACAGGCAGTAGTTTCAACGCAATTTAGTCAATGCTCTATCGGGTGGAAAAATTACTATATTTCATGGTGAACTTATATTTGCTTTTTTAACGCTGTAATAACTTATAATTTATATTAAAATAAATGATAATTTTTTGAATCGTAAACATAAAAAATTAATATTTTACGTGTAATAAATTGTTAAATCACTGCTTTATTGTGTTTGATTGAGACTGAGCTGTTGATAGTATGTAGCATAGGGACTTTTGTAAAGTATCTACTTTTATGGTGTTTAAGCAATAAGATAATGCATAATTTTTACAAACAAATTGAGATATAAACACAATAAAACCTCCAAAAGTGCTTTTAACCCTTCCAAGGGTGGCGGTATGTTTATGAAACCACTTAAGTTTAATTCCCAAATGCCAAAATAGCACCAGAATTTTGGTATAAAATGTTTCTTTTATTATGTATGTGAAATTTAGGTTTTTCTTTTTTCTTTTACAAATAAATTTCTAAATAAATTCTGGTTTCAATCATTCATTTCAGCGTTTTAGCAATGAAAGAGCTTTGCCCCTAAAAGGGTTAAATGAGTAAATATGAAAACTAAATATAAATACCGAGGAAATAAATAAAAAGTAGTTTTTCAAAATGATCAAATGTGAAATCATATTTGTATAATTTCGCAATATGTGGTTTGCATAAGAAAACATGAAAAAAATAATATCGGGATAATGCATTAAAACATATTAAGTTCTATAGATTTTGTATTTTAAATGAGAATTTTATTGAAAAATTATTTTTAGCACTTTCCAACATAGTTGAAAAGTATTTTTATTTAATTTTGTGTTTAATTACCAATTTTATATTTCAGTAAACGTTGGTATTTTAGTAGAGCTTGATATACTGAAGAGACAGAAATGCATGTACCTGTTAACATTGTTTCACTTCTTTTTTCAGGATTGAAAAAAATATTAACATTTAAAATGAAAATTGTGTTAATTAGAATTTATAAACAATACCGTTGCAAAAAGTTTAGCTAAAATGAAATACTTTTTTATAATAGAAAATTAAAATGATAAAAATAATATTTTTCAGGCTTTGCTTTAAATTTTGGCGAAGTGTTTTTTTATGTTCTTTTTTATGTTCTTTTATATTTTTTAGGTTGTTAGTTCAAGTAGTATAGTTGTGATGTACACGAGATTAAAAGAAAAAAACTGACAATTGAAAATTTATTTTAAAAAATAAACGATAATAGGTGAATTTTGTTAGAACTTTTAAAGATGCTTCTTTTAAATTGTCTTTTATGATCTTTTCGACGATGGGATTGTTTAAATTCTAAATCTCATGATGGAAATGGTAATTGCAATGTAAATAATGATTGAAATGTAAATATAAGATAATGAAAAGCAAACTTTAAAAGAAACTATTGTAGATTATTTTCATTTGGGAAATATTTTCGCCGAATTTTGTAATTTCTGACCTCACAATTGAAACTCTATACTGTTTACAGTCGGATTAACACTTCCGTTTATTATTATTATATACATATTTATGAATTTTTCGACAACCTCAAATATGTTACTATTCTCAATTCGTCTGCATACTATCAGAGTGCTTTCTGCACACACCCGTGCACATACATATACAGAGATATATACTATTACAGATTATTTCAAAAAGGGACAGAAGAATTCTACTTTAAAAAAACATACACTGTTAAAAATTTGCAACAAACTGTCCAGTCATTCGACCGTTTTTATAAAAACTGGGTGCATAACCGTAATTTAACTCTTCTGACCATAATATGGGAAATAATATGGTCAGAATAGAGTTAAATTATGGCTACGTACACTCAGAAAAAGGAATTGATTAAAACTACAAAACATGTTTTGTTGAGTACATTTTGGTTGTTTTAGCAAAATTCAAGTAAAATTGAACCATTTTACTCCAATTAACAAAACATTTTTTGCTGACGATACATTTTTTTTTTTTTTTTTTTTTGGAATTGCAAAAAAAAAATTTTTTTGTTGATTCAAACAAAATTTGCATTGACCTATATTTAAACAAAAATTTTGTTTAAATATAGGTCAATGGAAATTTTGTTTGAATCAACATAATTCTTTTTTTTTTTTTTTTTTTTTTTTTTTTTGCAATTCCAAAAAAACATTTTGTATCGTCAGCAAAAAATGTTTTGTTAGTTGGAGTAAAATGGTTCAATTTTACTTGAATTTTGCTGAAACAATCAAAATGTACTCAACAAAACGCGTTTTGTAGTTTTAATCAATTCCTTTTTCTGGGTGTAAGTTTTTTCTATAAAAACGATGAAATGAATGGACAGTTTGCTACAAATTTTTAACAGTGTACAAACCGTGCAAGATAGAAACACATTACGCACATCACCGGATACAGAAAAGACCAATGTTTTTTCGTTGGTTCGTTAGATTGCATTAAACTCAACATCACTATCGATACGTTCGACATTGTTTTCTGATGTACGTGGACAACCAATTCATTTACATTTGTTTATGCATTTCTCTTTTATGATGCTTTATATACCACACGTTAATTTGGTTAAGACAAGGCGGATATTTGTCAAACTGTTGGCGCGAAGCAATTTCTACTTAAACAACACCCTCACACATAGCGATTTGTAGTAAACCAATAAACTCCTCTTTTTGTGATGTCGCAATTTATAACAGAATTTACAGATTTTACAATCATTTATAATTTAAATCTGGGTTATGTCAAAATATGCTCGAGATTACAAATATGTAAAAAAGATGATTTTAGTCTGTTGCCTCTTTTAAATACATAGATGCAAATATATATATTTAACAAAATCATAGTAAACTAAAGTACTATATCAAACACTTTATGCGTTTACAATTTGGAAATAACGACAAGAAGAAAATAACGACAATAACAGTAAAAAAAATGTAAAAAAAATTAAAAAAATTAAAAAATAAATATGAAAATGAAAATAAAATCAAGAAAATCTCACCGAATTGCCCTTTTCTCCCAGTTTTTTGCGGCACCCAATTAACTGGAAATGATTTTATTCATTTGAAATGCCTTACCACTTATGAAGAAATTTTAAATGTATTATTTTGGTAGTATGTATAAAATATGCTCAAGTTTACAAATCGGTAAAAAAGATGATTTTAGTTTGTTGCCTCTTTCAAAGACATAAATGTAAATATATCTGTTTAACAAAATCATAGTAAACTAAAGTACTATATCAAACACTTTATGCGTTTACAATTTGGTTTTAAGAAGACAATAATGGCAATAACACTAAAAAAAAACACAGTAAATCAAGATATTTTTACCGAATTGCCTTTTTCTCCCACTTTTTTGCGGCCCCAATTAACTGGAAATTATTTTATTCATTTGAAATGCCTTATCACTTATGAAGAAATTTTAAATATATCATTTTGGTAGTGTGTATAGGTGTCGTCTAAAGATAGCTTCTATAAAAAGATAGATTTTATAAAAAGATAGATTATAAATAGAAATCTGGAAAAATAGTTTTTCAAATTGGCATAGTTATGTAAAGTTTAAAAGCATTTCCACCGCATAGTATTTCTGTAATTTTTAAATATTTTAAAAGTACAAATCATGTATATTACCAACTTTACATGTAGGTAAATAAAAAGAGTTGAATAATGTCAGGGATGTCATGCAACACTGTAGATCACCTTTTACTTCATATTATGTCAACCTTCTGATTACGGGGTTGGGACACCGTACATCCCAACGTCTATCATTCTTCTACTCGTACCACTATTTCAAAAATAATCTCATACACTTATACTAGGATATTTTCAAGGATATATAACAGAAATAAAACATTTTATAAATTAACGTCGTCATTCTAGTTCGCAATCAACAGGTTAATTATTAAGATTCTTATGAAGATGACGTAACTGCGTTAAAGCTTATTTTTTATTTTATTTTTTTTTTTTTAAGTGGAGTGCGTTTAGTTAAAAATACAATTAAATCATTAATATTGAGTTACTAGAGGTGTAGACAATAAATTTCGAAGAAAGCTACACATTAGCTATGCAACAGTATGTATTTTTCTATCATATTTAATCTAAATTAGAGTTTATATAATATTTTAGATTTGCTTAAAAGTAATTCAATCAAACTTAATTAAAGTTTTCTTACATTCCTGCATTTAAATGTCTAAAACCCGCGAAAAGTGTGACGCTGGTCACATAATATGATTAATTTATTAATTTTAATGGGGACCAGTAGTTAGTATAATAGCCAAAAAATGAGGAGGTTTGACCGATGTTCGCGGGTTCAAAACTTTCACGGTCTGGGCGGGGTAAACTGTGGAAGGTTTTCAGGGTTTTCCTTGTACGAGAATGCTAATCTAGGTCACGTTCCTTTCAAAAGTCCTCTCTGAAGGTTTCTGTCCGTTAGCAATATGGATAAGAAATGGCCGATTCTTAACACCCCCCCCCCCTCCAAAAAAAAATAAATAAAATAAAATAATAATAATAATAATAATAATAATAATAATAACCCCATTAATGTAATTGTGTTTTGATTTACACGAAACAATTACTATGCATAATTGCAAGAAAATAAAAAGTTACCTCGTTTTGGAATTCAGTTAATATGAAAGTATTTTCAAGAAGAACATATATAGTTATTAATTATAAGAATTTATACACTGATATATATACACATACGATGCTTATTTCGACAAACATGAATGCTTTTACCACAGCAGAAGTATGTCAATTCCCGTTAATGTGTCACAATCATCATTCTACTTGGCGAAAACCACAAGCTAATTTCGGAGTTTGACCAGTGAAAAACTTTTTTTGGCCATTCCTGCATTGTTTAAAACACACGATACGTGTGACACTGGTAACGTAATATTATGCATTAATTAACGTAAATTATTTTTAACTCACACGAAATAATTATTATGCATTATGGCAAGGAAATTAAAAGTTACTACATTTTGGCTAACAGTTTCTACGAAAGAAATTATTTTCGATTATTAATTTTCGACGATTAATTATTACAATTTACATAAACGATATTTTTTTCAACAATCACCAATGATTTTACAACAGCAGAAGTATGTCATTTTGTGTCACTGTTAATGTGTCACTGTCAGCATTCTACTTAGCGAAAACCACAGGCTAATTTCGGAGTTAGACCAGTGAACAACTTTTTTGACCATTCCTGCATTTTAATGTTTAAAATGCACGATACGTGTGACACTGGTAACATAATATTGTACATTAAATAACGTAAATTATTTTTAACTAACACGAAACAATTATTATGCATTATTGCAAGGAAATAAAACAATATTTCATTTTAGCATTTAGTTAATATAAAAGTATTTTCGAGAAGAACATATAATTGTTAATTATAACAATGTATACACTGATATACATATACGATATTTATTTCTACTATCATCAATGTTTTTATCACAGCAGACGTATGTCACTTCCTGTTAATGCGTCACAGTCAGCATTCTACTTGGCGGAAACCACAAGCTAATTTCGGAGTTAGATCAGTGAAAAACGTTATTGGCCATTCCTGCATTTTAATGTTTGAAACACACGTGTGACGTGGGTAACATAATATTATGCATTAATTAACGTAAATGATTTTTAACTCACACGAAACATTTATTATGCATTATTGCAAGGAAATTAAAAGTTACTTCATTTTTGCATTCAGTTTCTATGAAACAAATTATTTTCGAGAAGAAAATTTTAATTATTAATTATTACAATTTACATATACGATATTTATTTCTAGAATCATCAATGCGTTTACCACAGCAGAAGTATGTCACTTTGTGTCACTGTTAATGCGTCACTGTCAGCATTTTACTTGGCGAAAACCACAGCTAATTTCGGAGTTAGATCAGTGAAAACTTATATACGATATTTATTTCCAGAATCATCAATGCTTTTATCACAGCAGAAGTGTGTCATTTTGTGTCACTGTCAGCATTCTACTTGGCGAAAACCACAAGCTAATTTCGGAGTTTGACCAGCGAAAAACTTTTTTGCTCATTCCTGCATTTTAATGTTTAAAACACACGTGTGACATGGGTAACATAATATTATGCATTAATTAACGTAAATGATTTTTCACTTACACACGAAACATTTATTATGCATTATTGCAAGAAAATGAAAATTTACTTCATTTTTGCATTCAATTTCTACGAAAAAAAAATATTTTCGAGAAGAAAATATAATTATTAATTCTTACAATTTACATATACGATATTTATTTTTACAATCATCAATTCTTTTATCACAGAAGTATGTCACTTCTCGTTAATATGTCACAGTCAGCATTTCTACTTGGCCGAAACCACAAGCTAATTTCGGAATTAGACCAGTCAAGAATTTTTTTTGAAAGTAACTGTCGGAATGTATACGTTCCAGAGCGTACATTGTGTGGATCGATATTGACACCTGACTTCTCGCATCCCTGACGCCCCAAAAACTTGCTCCATCAATCAACTGTCGCCATAGCAACACACTGATAGAACATTGCAGTAGAAAACAGTGATGCATTTTTCTTTTCTTTTATTTTTTTATTTTTTTTAAACACAAATAGAAGGGATAAAGTACAGCTAAAAAAACGGTGTTTCTACTGAGTTTTTAATTACGTAATTTTGGGTCGAAGTAAATGTTGTAAAAATTAGAGCGAATATATCTGAGTTGCTTTTATTTTAATGCACGAATATTTTTAACTTGTCAAACAATTCATAAGCTAATGCTGTCTCTGAAGACAGAAATTTAAGTTTGAGAACTCCTTAATAAATGTTAAAACAAACATAGTACGCTTAGATGATAAGATGAATGTTTATTTTAAGATTAAAATAAATATTAAATGTAAATTTAAAAATCGAATTAAATCTCTTTGCATTCTCTGATATTTTCTTTTCTCTTAAAATTTGCTGAATTCCAATCAAGTTAAATCTTTTTCTTTTTCTAATTCATTGTTGTATTTATTTAGATAATATAGGGTTAATTATAAATCTATATGTATTTCACCTCAAACTCTATGTTGAAGTAATATTGTCCGGTTTCTCATTCATGATTTTTTTTTTGCTCGTAACTATTTATATAAATTAGTCTAACCATTTATAAATATAATTCATAAAATGTTGTTTATTCTAAATGTTGCATAAATATTGGCACAGTGATTCATAAAATGACAAAAAGTTTTTTTTTATTCATAAAGGTATACAAACTAACAAATAAATCAAGTCAGCAGCCAAAGCCTGTCAATGATATCTAAGTCATGATATCCTGTTATTATTTAAATTAGACGAATTTCTTAAACTGAAAAATACTTTTTCGCAATATTCTTAAATCTCAGTAAATTACTGTCCAGATTTTTTTTTTGTGCATACTATGAGATAAATAATGTAAATTTAATCGCTTTTAACATAACATAATTAAGGCTAAACTTTAAAAAAACCTATTATAACCTTCAGAAATGCAACAAGTGTAAGAGATTGATTACTAATTTTAGCTTTCACTACCTATTAACTTCCCATGCTTGATTAATCTATCTAACGGAAGAGTTTTAATGTTTATAGAAGTGAGAATGTGTGAAAAAAAATTCGATGACGTAAACATCGCAGGAATAAATAAGTCTAACTGTCTAACTTAATCTAACTGTTCTTAAATATAATTCCATAAAATATTGTTTACTATAAATGTTGTATAAATGTTGGCACAGTGATTTATAAGATGCCAAGAAGTTTTTTTTTTTTTCATAAAGTTATTCAGACTAAGAAATAAATCAAGTCAACAGCCAAAACCTGTCAATGATATCTAAGTCATAATATCCTGTTATTATTTAAAATAGACGAATTTCATAAACAGAAAAATATATTTTTGTAATATTCTTAAAATCTCAGTGAATATTATCCATAATTTTGTTTTAGCATACTATGAGATAAATAATGTAAATTTAATCGCTTTTAACATAACAAAATTAAGGATAAACTTTTAAAAAACCTATTATAACCTCAGAAATGCAACAAGTGTACGAGATTGATCACTAATTTTATCTTTTAGTACCTATTAACTTCCCATACTTGATTAATCTATCTAACGGAAGTATTTTAATGTTTATAGGAATGAGAATGTGTGAAAAAAATTTTGATCACGTAAACATCGCAGGAATTTATTAATATTCTTAATTGAAAATATTATTGAATTAAATAAGTCTAATACCAAGTTCAGTTCTATCTTTCTTTCATTTATTAAATTTGTTTGCATACTAGTACATAAACTAGGAGAATATAACGGCTATTAACGTAACATAATAACGGCTAAACTCTTGTAAAACTAATTATAACTTTGAAAAATGCAAGAAGAGTAAAATGTTTCTGAGTATATCTTTTAGTACCTATTAACTTCCCATACTTGATTAATCTATCTAATGGAAGTATTTTAATGTTTATAGGAATGAGAATGTGTGAAAAAAATTTTCATCACGTAAACATCGAGGAATTTATTAATATTCTTAATTGAAAATATTATTGAATTAAATAAGTCTAATACCAAGTTCAGTTCTATCTTTCTTTCATTTATTAAATTTGTTTGCATACTAGTAGATAAACTAGGAGAATATAACGGCTATTAACGTAACATAATTACGGCTAAACTCTTGTAAAACTAATTATAACTTTGAAAAATACAAGAAGAGTAAAATGTTGCTGAGTATATCTTTAAGTAGCACTTTATTTCCTATGCCAGTTTAATATGTATAACAGAAATGTTTTAATGTTTGCAGGAGTAAAAATGTATTAAAAAACTCCAATCACGTAAACATCGCAGGAATGTATTAATATTCTTAATTAGAAATATTATTTAATTAAATAAATCTAATACCAATTCCAGTTCTATCTTCCTATCATTTATTAATTTTGTTTGCATACTAGTAGAGGAATTAGGAGAATATAACGGCTGTTAAAGTAACATAATTACGGCTAAACTCTTATAAAACTAATTATAGCTTTGAAAAATGCAAGAAGAGTAAAATGTTGCTAAATGAGTTTATCTATAAGCAGCACAACCATTTCCTATGCCAGTTTAATATGTATAACAGAAATCTTTCAATGTTTGCAGGAGTAAAAATGTATTTTAAAAAAACTGGAATCAGGAAAAACTTGCAGGAATCTACCAATATTCGTAATTGAAAGCATCATTTTAAGGTAGTAGTTTAATGCCGAATTCTGTGTGTGTGTGAATCTATCTTTCATTTATTAATATTCCTAAAGATTTTATGAATCAAAACTTTCACATAATTAGTCTCTACCAGTTATTTTCTATATGATATCCAATCAATAAATATTATGTTAAAACAAAATATAAAGTATCTATTATTTTTTTAATTGATCGTCATCTTTTAGTAAATTACAAAATAATAAACACAACAGGAGCAACTGTAGAATAACAAATGTTTCTACATTTGCGATTTGTTCAACAGCTGAACCACATTTTCATAGAATAGATTTTCAAAAAAAAAAAACTAATCAATTTAAAGGGCAAAAAATCATTTAAAAACAAAAAATAATTTTATAAAAAGCTATTACATCCCACTCTTTTAGAGTAATTTGATAAAACATTTGCACTGTATCCTTAAAATATAAAATTATGAATCCACTAAATTATTTTTCACTAATAAAATTTAATAAAACTTTTTACAAAAAGTTATATCGCACTATTTTAGAGTAATTTTATAAAATATTTGAACTTACTGTATCCTTAAAACATAAAATTATCTATTCACTAAATTATTTTTCCCTAATAAAAGCATAATTTTGGCACAGTTATTCGGATTATTCATTGTAATTTATTCCCTGCTTTGCTTTGTACTATATGTAGCAAATTTATATAGTTAACACTGATTATATTAATTTTATTATATTGCAATTCGTTCCATTTTTTACAACGGATGTCGCAGACGCACCGGGGATGGTGCCATATTTTTTGGCACTACTTTTGAGCTACAAATTTTTATTAAAAACAATTAACACAAACATTATTTTTATTTTCACACATTACTTTATTTAACACACACATTTAATTTTATTTATTATTTTGATAGTTTTATTTTATTTATTTACACAAAAATCATTTATTTATTTATAAATTTTAATTTTACCATAAAACACCAGGTTGCGACACGAATAAAAAATTGTCGAGTTTTCAAAATCTGCGACATCTGTACCTATTTTTGTTACTTTGTTATTGTAATTAACTTTTTTTTAGATTATTATATATAACTATAGTGTGTTATTGTGGCCTATCTAACGTAGCAAAGTTACGTTTGCATCTTTAGCAGAAAAATAAGCTGAGTATGGCTGTGTTACATTAACTTTCTACACTTAAATCCTACGTTACTAAAATAACTTTCGACTAATAATATTCTGTCTATGTACTTCCATTTAAATAAATACTGTCATAAAATGTAGAGAAAAAAAAGAAAAGAAAAGAAAAAGAAACCACCAACTAATATATCTTATATCCATGAATAAATTCTATCTTTTCCGGATGACTTTTTCCCAAAAAAATTTAATCATAGAAAAATTGAATTCTCTAATATATATATATATATATATATATATATATATATATATATATATTACAGAAACAGATTCGAAATTCTTGATATCCAGATGTCGCACGTACGCCATATCAGGCGTTAGATTGCAGTAAACGTTTTATTTCCAACTATTTTTTTAATAATATTCTGTCTATGTATTTCCAATTAAATAAACACTGTCCTAAGATGTAAAGCAAAAGAGAGAGAGAGAAAAAAAAAGAAGAAGAAACTACCAACTAATATATCTTATATCCATGAATAAATTCTATTTTTTCCGGATGACTTTTTCCCAAAAAATTTTAATCATAGAAGAATTGAATTCTCTTATATATATATATATATATATATATATATATATATATATATATATATATATATATATTACAGAAACAGATTCGAAGTTCTTGATATCCAGATGTCGCACGTACGCCATATCAGGCATTAGATTGCAGTAAACGTTTTATTTCCAACTATTTTCCATATGAAACTTTTTTTAGATTATTATATATAACTATAGTGTGTTATGGCGGCTTATCTGACGTAGCAAAGTTATGTTTGCATCCCTAGCAGAAAAAAAAATGAGTATGGCCGTGTTATAGTATCTTTCTACGCTTCAAGTCTACGTTACTAAAATAACTTCCCACTAATAATATTCTATCTATGTATTTCCATTTAAATAAATACTGTCCTAAGATGCAGAGAAAAAAAAAAGAAAAGAAAAAGAAACCACCAACTAATATATCTTATATCCATGAATAAATTCTATCTTTTCTGGATGACTCTTTCCCAAAAAATTTTAATCATAGAAGAATTGAATTCTCTAAAATATATATATTACAGAAACAGCTTCGAAATTCTTGATATCCAGATGTCGCACGTACGCCATATCAGGCATTAGATTGCAGCAAAGGTTTTATTCCCAACTATTTTTCATATGCACCCCTTCCCACCAGCCCATTCTTCCCAAAATACGACGATTGCCTCCCGAATCAGACAGCCTTAGAATTTCTAAAGGGATGGTTTCAAAATAAAATGGATATGCAAATCAGCCACTACCTGCGCAGAATTTAATTTACGAAGAAATCTATCTCTTTTAGTTGTTAGCAGAAAAAAGTGCTTTATTTTTCCTTGCAAAACTACAATATGCTTTATTTCAAACATGCTGCATTTCGTAAAAACTTGAATTTTGTCTTGAGTCGTACATTTACAAATTTAAATTTTAAAAGTTTGAATATGTTTTATCTAAAAACTCGCATACTTTTAACAACGTAGGCTTGAGGTTGCATACATTAAATTTTTTTTTAAACTTTCTATTTAAATATTTTTAATAATATTTAGCAGTAACTCTAATTTTGCATAACTGATTGCATTAAACTTCTCGCTCACATGCACTTCATAGAAGGCTCTTAAATTAATTAATAAAAAAAGTAGGTTTACAACTAGATTTTACTTTAATTGACATCTTTTAAATCTAAAAACCTCATATAATGGCGTAAATAATTTTTTCAACGATCATGAACACCAGACTCACAGGAATTTAAATACAGAATATGTCAAGGAAGAAAGGCTGTAAAACTATTAAATTCTATTTGGTGGAGTGAGGAGATCTCCAGGAAAAGAAAATATAATATATACAACTCTATTGTAAAGAGCATATTATTATATGGAGCAGAGGGATGGCGAATTATGGAGACAGAAAGAAAGAAGTTGGCAGCAGTGGAAATGGATGCCCTAAGAAGATCATGCAGGATATCAAGAATAGAAATAATAAGAAATCAAAGAATCAAAGAAATGATGAAAATGAAGAGAACCATATTAGACGGTCTCCAAATAAAGCAATTAATCTGGTATGGTCATGTTAAAAGAACGAGTGAGGAGAGACTACGCAAAATCGCATCTAATCATCGAACAAACCAAAAGTAGAAACCAGGAAGACCACGAATGACTTGGATGGATGGTATAAAAAAAGCCATGAGGGATAGGGGTCTGGAGGAGGAATGGACCCTTGACCGAAAGAAATGGAGTGGTCTCTTGTAGGTTTTTCAGATGGCAGCACCTGACGCCATAAACAGAGTTTATATAGATACGAACACCATTTAAATTATGCCGATGCAAATAATTATTATTTCTCTTAATATTTTTCACAAAATTCGTAACAGAGAGGGTTAAAATTTCTTTATTTAGCATCACTCTTCATTTAGCTTTATATTAAATTTAGTCTTAGTTCTGAATCACAGTATAAGTAGGTTAAAATTACAGATTTTAAAATAATTTAAAAAATGAGTAGATGTGCATTGAACATTCCTGCCAGCACAACTCTAATAAACCCTTTTCTAATATTATTTTAAGTTAACCGTTATAGATTTCCTTTGCTCAAATATATGTATTTGATAATTTTCTAAAATTTTAAAAGATTAAGAAGTTTTTTTTTTAAGAAGACGGAATTTCATCAATATCGTTAAAATTCACGGAATGCATGAAAAATTATATCTTTATAAATTAAAATAACCTCTATTAAACGGTCCAAAAGATAACATTTCATTAATATGTGTGTCATTTTCCTTTAGTATAAAAACATTTACAATTGTTTAATGTTTGTAAGTAAAGATTTTTTTTACCTAATTAATATTATTACATTTCCCTAATTAATTAATGTTTTATTCTTTGCCAGTTTATTTATTTGGATCAAGGAATTCTGTTAAGCATATCACCCTAAAGAGTTCCTATTTAAAAATAAAACGTTTTCTCATTATTTTTACCGAAAAGCTCTTCCGATATAACAACCTGAAAATATTAAAATATGAATTCCATTTTTATAGAAATCATATATACAAGGTGGAAACAGTATTTCCAGGGTAAAATATCAGTATTTTCTTATAAAAGAATTCGCCTTATTTAATCGCAAAATTAAATCAGACAAAATTTCCTATAAGAAAATATTAGTATATTTCATGAAAAATTCACTGATCTCTCGCCACCACGTAAAAAAAAAAATATTTTTTTTTCCTATTATTAAAACTCTGTATAAATAGACAGAAATATTTTCTTTATTAAAAAAACGGTTTTTAGAAAATACTCAATTATGAACAAAATATTCATCATAAGTTGTCTTTTTAAAGATTGCATTTTATAGCATTACCTTTAAATTCATAAGATACAAACCGTTAAAAAATTTGCAATTCATAAACTTATGTATTGATAAAATAGAAATATATATAAATATATATATGTATGTGTGTGTGTGTGTGTATGTATTAAATTTTTAAAAGTATTCCTTATAAGCAGGGTGTTCGTAAGTACATCTTTATTTAAAAACTTCATTAAAATTTGTCTTAAAAAATGTCTTATCGAAGTACGTATGGAACCATTAAAAGTGTCAAATGGTCGAATTGCTTGTGGCAAAAGAAAAACAATAGTTCAAATTTATTTTGAACTATTTTTTTTACAACAGGTCCGATCGTTTGCCAAGTCTTACACTGCAAATAAAACTTCGATAGAACATTGTTAATTTTTTTATGAATTTTCGAAATCTAAACTTACTTATATGGCTCACTTTGAGCTAATTCTTTCTCATTGAAACAAAAAATCCATTGCTTTGACCATAGATGCCAACATCTCTTAATTATTCCGGAGTCTCATCCAAGACAAAAATGTTTACAATCGGAAATTTTATTTAATTAAACATTTTATAATGAAATCTAATAAGCATGCTAAAGAAAGAAAACAAATTTCATTATTTACACTTTCCAGTTTGAAATATATTCCTCTTGCATAAGACTCCGTCATAAGTAAGAGATGTTGGAATCTATGCTTTGACCCATCTTGTGATACAAACAGGAGTCCTACATGACAACCTGCTAATTTTTCATAAGTTTTTCAAATGTGAATGGATGTATGCGACACACCTTGTATATGACGAGTTTTTTTTACAACTGATTTATTTATTTTATTATATAAATATGTAAATAAATGCACACACGCAGATATATATACAGGGTGTCTGAAAAGTCCAGAAACGGTTGAATAATTCGAGAAATAGACATTGGATTAAAAACGGAAAATATGTGTTCAATATTTTTGGAAAATCTATTTAAGGATATCAAAGTTCCGCCCCCTCCAAACTCTGTCCCCTCGGAGGAAAGGGGGACAACTTTGAAATCTTAAATGATAACCACACTATGTTATTGCAGAGTCGGATTCTACGGAGAAAAATAACTTTGATATTTAACATTTTCTGCGGAAATTCGTAGATGGCACTGTAATCGAGTAAAATGCTGAGAGAATCGTTTTCATTGAAAAGTTTAGAAGCTGTCGAATAACACAAGAAATATACATCGGATTGAAAAACGGAAAAATACGTGATCAATATTTTAGAAAAATGACAACTTTGATATCCCTTAATAGATTTTTCTAAAATACTGAACACGTATTTTTCCGTTTTTCAATCCGACATATATATTTCTTGAGTTATTAGACCGTTTCCAGACTTTTCGGGCACCCTGTGTATATAAATATTTTTTATGTACAGGTTTCCCTCGATTAGTACAATTTAATCCCACAATAATTCCTCACTAATCGAAATACAGATTGACCGGGAAAAACTCAACAGATCTACAGCCGAACTTCAAAAACCTAATATACATAAACAGACAAGGTTGTAAAAATGTACTACGGTATTGTTTTGGCGTATTATTGTTAGAAAGTACAGTTATTACAGCTTGATTTGAAACTTTAAGAAAGGTTTATCTCATTTCCACGAACATTCATTAGCATAAATATGTGAGATAATTTAATCAATAACAATGAAAAAAAAATAAAAGCCAATTGGAATTTGAATTTTGCATGACTATAATTTTTTAAGGTTCTTTATGTAAACTTACTTACCATTAGGTTAACTTTTAAAAATTTACTTAATTCGAGTTAAAAATTATTGGAACATATTTTTATTACTTCAAACTTGCATGCATTTTAATTTGAAAATTCAATCACCCATCATGGATCAACCATTTCTTACTTTACGCACTAATTGCAATTTGCCAATAGAAAAGATTTTTCCTCTTTTTTGGCTTTCTTTTTCTTCTTTTCATCTAGCGGTAATATAAAATTTATATTCTAATCCTCAATGCACTCTCATACTTCCAATGATGTCTTCATCTATATCATTCAAGTTCTGTCTGAGGAATTGTAATTTTTGAAAAGCTTTTTAGAATTATTTTAATGTCATTTCTTACAAAATTTTCAAATTTTCTACAAAATTAATTCTACAAAATTCGACGCCATCTTCCTGGAAAATAAATCAGTCAATTGTAAGTATAACTCGTGCTCAAAGAGTTTCGTACATTAAATTTATTAATTACTATTAATACTAAATAACTATCTACTCTCCTAATTTTTTCATAATTTATGTTTCAGTAGATTTGGAAATATGAGGAGAGAGACATATTTTTGCAGTACACTTTCGACGATATCTCTTAAAATATAATACCTAAAATTAAAACATGTATAATTTTGAGTTCGGTGTTATGATAGCTTTCGAACAATACCCTACACGATATGTAACAAAAATGTTTTCTAAGTAACTTAATATCTCGGCTAATTACCGACAACTTCTTGCGAAAATCATTATCAATACCATCCTTGGATGATTCTGCGTCTATAAGTACCTGGAGCACCGCTCAACTCTCCTTCTGACACCCCGAAAAGTAAAGTTTGTGTAACGGTAAAAAATGCCTTTTTCTAAAAAAAATTATGTGACCTAGGAAAATCGCTATAGTTTTCCTGGAAGGTTTAAATAAACTCCTACTACCCTTAATTTTATTTCACAATTTAAGCCACAGTAGATCCGGAAATAGAGGGGTGGGGACACATTTTTGCAGTGCATTTTCTACGATATCTCTGAAAATATAATACCTAAAATTAAAACAAATATATATTTTTTGAATTCGATGCTACAAGAACTTTCACACGATATACAATAATATATATATTTTTTCAAGTAGCTCAATTAGCCCACCTAAATTTTTTCTAAACATATTTGTGAATTGCTAATAATCTAAAAATATGTGAGGCAATAGGCTTTATAACTTCCCCGAGTTTGAACTTTCCACATTCTTGCAGGGAAAAGGGCTCCAACAGACGTACAGACAGACACACGAGTGATCTTATTATGGTTCCGTTTTTACCTTTTAAGTACGGAACCCTAAAAAGGGATCACCCATTTCGTACTTTACGCCCTAATCGAAATTTTGCCCGCACAAATCAAGGAAGCATCTATAAAAAGTTTACCACACTAAGCGAGGAGTACTTGTATATATTTTTTGCTTTTATGTTATACCTATTTATATATTTTACTTTTCACTGTAATGTGAAAACTGTAAAGGAGAAACAACATTTACAGTCAGGTCCGAGGCATTTATTACTTACCCATATTACGTAGTATAGGGTAAGTCTTGTAATCGTTTTAAAAATCGAAAACAATTTTTTGACGGATTTACACGTTTCAGTCGCTGGAGATTCCGAAAAACATATTTTTAGAAAAAAAAATTGCCGTCCGTCTGTCTCTGTGTGTGTCTGTAATCTCCCGAACAAATTGAGATAGAGACTTGAAATTCAGTATGTACTTAGTATGTAATAATTAAAAGAAGCTTATTGAATTTCAGTAACCTCGATTATCCGGAACTATTTTTTTCGGATTCTCGAAATATTCCTTCTGATAAAAGGTATATAAAAATTTTCGAAATTGTTTATTTTGGATTAGGGAGTGATTATAAAAAACAAAAAAATATATATAAATTTTGCATAAAGAACGAAGTCGATCGGATAATTTGTTGCCTAGATAGTTGTAATCATATTTTTCACACTCTTCGATTTTTCATGACACTGTATTTCATTTAAATTTCAATTCAAAGATATATTTAAATTGGAAATGAGACGCTTAATCCGACGCAGTAAACTGTTAGTTAATATGATTGTCAATTTTGGAGTTAAAAGGATGTTTCTTTTACGCACTTCAGTAATAGAGCATTTAAAGCGAGGCTAACGAAAAAGACAAGTTGATGACGTCATCAAGCCACGATTTTATTCGAATTGCAATGCATTTTATAAATAGTTTACACATGTTTTATTTTCATATTTTATTTTATGCATATCCATGATGAGTAAGTATTTCGGTGGCCCCCCAACGACTAGTTTTACTTTCGTTTTACGTTTTCACATGATTTTTATTTTCACGATAATAAGCAAAATAATTAGCAGAGGTTTATCAAAAAGCCTCTATTAAAACCTCATACAAAATTCTGATTGTCTCACAAATACTTCTTATAAATATCAAACTTTGGTACTTCTCTATTATGCCGTCAACCACTTTTCATAACAAAAAACTATTGTCAAACTGTAACGCCAGATATACGGGATAACGTTGCCATTGGAATATCAAAATAAATAAATAAAATATAAGAATTTAAGGACACAATTGTTATTTTAATGAATGAAATGTCTCATAAATCAGTAAAACATAATGAAAAATACACGCAAATGTCGAATTAAAAACCACTGGATGACATAACAAACACGTATAATGCTTCTGACATCAAGTAATAGGACTGCATTTTTGGCGTTCAATCTTACAGTTTGGCGATAGTTTTTTGTTATGAACAGTGGTCTACGAGATAATAGATAAGTACCCAAACTTTTGTAACTGTGTTTGTGGTAAATCATTTGGTGTTTAGAATTTAAAAAAAAAAAGGTTTAGACGTATCAGTTCAGAAAACGACTAATATGTATTTTTCTTTCATTTTTACAAAAATGTAGCGTAACATGCCCAATTCATTTTGTACTATTTTATTTAATTATGAAAGTAAAATTGCCTGCTAGTTGTACATTTGCATGTAATCATGCATATATATATATATATAACTGAAAAGATTGTTTTATTGTTTCCACTGTAATTGGAACTAAAAAGTAAGTTTAATTTGGTGGTTAGTACTTCAGATTGAAATATTAAATAATAAAGAAAATGTGTAATAATCGTATACCATATAGACATTTTAACCGAGAAAAAATGTGCTTCTATGCTTTTGATCGGTTGTAATAAAACAATCGGTTGCAAAAAAAAATATTTTTTTTTAATTTTCTAATCTTATGATTATCTTTATCATTTGAATAAAAATAAATCCTTAAAAGTCTTCAGATATCTAAATCTAGTTATAAATTGAAAAAATTCAGTTTTTCTTTATTGTAAAATGTAAAGCAGCTGGTTGTATATAATTAAAAAACGAAAAAATCTCTGTTATAAATACGAATTATTTTAATAGTTTAAATTTTAAAAACAGATGAAAAAAAAATAACACATCTTATCTTTAAGTATTAAATGAGAATGTGATATCACAAATGTCTAGTACTAAATATATTTTTCCTCTTTTACATTCTCCATCCAGAGAAACTCTTTTCAATACAAAGTAGCCCAGTTTCATAAGTATGCCGTCTACAAACACTTTTTGCCCAGCGGTTCAACCTGGAGCATTTTTCTCTTTTCTTCTATTTTTAGCAGCCACTTCTCCATGTACAGAGGTAAACTCTGCAGATATTTTCTTTTCCTCTTTCAAATACGTGCCTTATCTCGAAAACCTCCCTGGCGGTTATGCAAGTTAAAAATACAAAAGATCTTTAAATCTCTTCGTGCCACAAAAGATGTTCTTTTTAATAAACTGGGCTGTTTGTCTTTAGGTCTATACATCTAATCCTTGGTACACTGTTAAAATTGTCTCCTGGGCTGTTGAACTCTTGGAATGTTTCTGAGTTATTTTGTACTACTTTAATTTTAAGTCAAATTTTTTGGTTTAATTTAGACATAAATAATTATTACCAAATAGGTAAAAATGTAAAAGATCTCTAACCTTCTGAGCGTCTGAGGTTTTTCCTGCATTTTCATGAAAGTATTTGTAAAACTTTAAATTTTCTTTCCCCGTTTGTTTCTAAAAAATACACGTCATATCTCTTTATTTTACATATATCAAAATACAATTTTGTTAAAAAAATTGTTTGGTCTAGACCCGATTTAAGTTGTGTTTGGGAAACGGAAAAATACGGGCAAAACGCATAAGGAGTTAAAGTTCATTGTGCCAAAAAATACTCATTTAGTAATCAACTTTCTTATTAATGTTTACTCGTCTTATCTTTGCTAAGCTCTTAAAATTATTTCCTGGACTATCGAAACCCTTCAATGTGTCTGAATTATTTTATATTATTTTTTAGTTTTAAGTTAAATTTCCTGGTTTTATTTAGGCATAAATATACTTAAATATTAAAAAGATCTTTAAATTGTATTGTGCCAAAAAAATGTTAATTTTATAATAAACTTTCGTATGCATGTTTATTTGTCTAATAATCACTGGTACACTGTTTAAATTGTCTCTTAGACTGTAGAAACCATGAAATGTTTTTGAATTATTTTGTGTTACTTTTAAGTTAAGATCGTTGGTTTGATTTTGGCATAAATATTTATTACAGAATAGGTAAAAATACTAAAGATTTTTACTTTTAATACTTAAATATTAAAAATATCTTTAAATTTTACTGTGCCAAAAAATGTTAATTTTGTAATAAAATTTCGTATCCGTGTTTATTTGTCTAATAATCACTGGTACACTCTTTAAATTGTCTCGCCAATCAATGGAATGTTTTTGAATTATTTTGTATTACTTTTAAGTTAAATTCGTTGGTTCGATTTAGACATAAATATTTATTACTGAATAGGTAAAAATACTAAAGATCTTTAAAATTTCCTTGTACCATAAAAAAAGAAAAAAATGTCTGCTGTAGTTCGGAAGTATATAAATTTGCAAGGATAATTTTAATTATTTTTTAACTTTAAATTCAATTTAAACTTTTGGTTTAGGTATAAAAACACTACATGGAAATGCATAGCTGCAAAGATGAATTAACTGTATTAAAATTAAGGGTCGGGAGGGGGGGGGGTGAACTGTGTTTGTTTTTAATATCAGCACTTTGTCTTTTAATAGAAATGCAATAACAATAAAAACAAAAGTGAAAATGCGATATTATGTTACACTAAATAAAAAGAGTAATAATATTTAAATTTCTTCATGACACGAAAGGCGTTGTTTGTAATAAATTAGGCTATTTTGTCTTCATACATTTACAGGTTTAAAACTCTCATTGAAACTGTGAAATTCGTGCAAAGTTTCTGCGTTAATATACATATTTTTTTCAACTGTATCTTTAACTCATTGAATTTTTACTTTCTTATAACGGATTGATGCGTTTTAGAAGGCCCTGAACACAATTTGACGGTTTTTAGGAAATGACTGTCTGTGAGTCTGTCTGTCTGTATTTGAAAAAAAAAATTTGTCTGCGCTCTATCTCAAAACTAATGCACGGAACTTAATAAAACTTCAGATTCAGTTAGATCTTGATATAAGTTGGTGCTAATTAGTTTTTAGTGTAAATCGCCCAACAGGTGGCGCTGCTATGCTGCTTTTTTTCACTATTTTCACGATAGCTCTATCTCAAGAACTAATGCACAGAATTTCATCAAACTTCAGATTCTGTTAGACCATGACATAAATAGACGCTGATTACAGCACAACAGGTGGTGAATAGCACAACAGGTGGTGCTGGTATGCTACTTTTTTCATGATTTTTACGATAGCTATATCTCAAGAACTAATGTACATAATTTCATCAAACTTCAAATTCAATTAGACGTCAACATAAGTTGTTGTTGATTAGATTTTAGTGTAAAGCTCCCAACAGATGGCGCTGCTTTGCTGCATTTTCCAGGATATACACGATTTTAGCGATAGCCATATCTCAAGTAGTAATGCACGGAATTTAATAAAACTTTAGATTCAGTTAGGCCTTTATATAAATTGGTGCTGATTCGTTTTTGAAATATGTGAAACCTATATGAGATAGAAGAAAGTTTTGGGATTAGCATATATTCGACAAATTTAGTTATAACTTCTAAAAAGTATTTTAAATGTCAATAAAACTAAAGATGAAAAAAAAATACTTTTTTATGCTACATTTTGTACATTATTTGAATTGTAAGAACTTAGAACAGATCTTATATTGAACTTTTATTTATTTTTTTATTTATATGGAAAAGGGTGTAAAGAGTACAAAGCTGTAAAATTCGTAAATTTCTACTTCAAAGGTGACTTTGCCTGCATATTTTTCAGTAAAATTCTCTAAAATATATCAGGTGATGCTACCCATTTCTAATTCTCTAAATTCATTTGTTCTATTTTTGCTTACTAATTCCTGAAGTTTTTCAAACAAATTAAAATCTTTCCTTATATCTTCATTTTACTGCTTTTCTATTTTTAAATCTAAATTTGATTATGGAGTAAAAAAAATTATGAGCACTTTGCTATTAAAATAAAAATGAGAACCTATTGTATGATATTAATGACTACAGACAAAGGAGATTAAGAATAAGATAAAATTAAAAAAAAATTAAATACATAGACGAGTATATTTTAATGAGATTCCACTGATGGGGATCGTTTAGAAAGAGGAAGTACGGAAACATTTTTCATATTTTTAGGATTTTAGCTTTTTTTAAAAAAAAATATGCCTTTCTGCAATTTTTTTTTTCAAATTTAAACACCCTTTTATAAATTAGAAAAAAATAAGAGTTCAGTCATTAAAAATGAATTTCTTTAAAATTCAGAGTGTAACATACTTGTTTAGATGATAAGAACTTTATTAAACAAACCATTAAAAAATATGTAAGTTTAAATCGAACTGGGATCCTCTTTTAAACAAAAACATTCAAGGTTCCAGGAGAAATAAATTGAATTCAATTTTAAGAGATGGCTCTACTTGCTAAGATGGAAACCTGTATAAAACGTGATTATTCTCCGATCATTTGTGATTCTATATTTTAAAGTTTCACTACATTTAAATATATTGCACGCAATTGCAACGAATTATATAAATTTCATATTACAATCTGAAGAATAAAAAATACGTATGCCAAATTCCAAATTATTTTTTTAGTGTAAAAAGAATGGCAAACCAAATCAAGTATTAATTTTTTTTTCTAAAATTTTTCGTTGCCATACAAAAATTTTATTATAAATAGTTTATTCTTGATTATAAAAGCTTACTTATAGGTTTAAAGAATATAAATAAGTGCACATTACATGTACAAATTAATCAGAAATGTTTAACGCAAAATTCGTAGTTTCACAATAAGAGAAACGCTTATTTTTTGTCTTGAACTGTATATTTTCATGTATTTTAAATTTACTTGTTTTTAAACTCCCATTTTTTCCTTATTCATAAACAGTCAGTACCAAAAAACCATATTCAACGCAAAAAAAGAAAAATATATTTATAAATATTTTAGTGCCTGGAAATACTTTTATAGGTATCTGTGGTATTAGAAATAACTTCTCTCTCCTTTCTTTATACATATATTGTATGAACCAAAGAGACATAATGCTAAAATTAAAAAAGTATTAAAGTATTTATAAACATTTTATTGCTTTAAATCGTATCCTTATTAATAAAATGTTATCATAATATAATGTTATCATTATAATTAGGCAGCTGATTCTTTGCCTTTTTGATTACGGACCAGGTCTGGCGACTATTTGTATATAAAATCGAGCCACAATTTACACAAAAAAATTCTCTAGAAATTTTTCTAGTATTTTCTACTACGACAGAGATTATTTTTCTAAAAGTAGTACGAATACAATAGAAAAATAGTCGCTGAGAGGTACAGTATCTCAACTTCATAATCAAAAGGTTAAAAGAAAATTCTTCGTAAAATAAAAATATTACTACAAACTAAAACGAGTTTTCATTTTTCACCCGTACACTCTAAAAACGACATTTTCAAAACTGAGCAAAATATACTCAAATCTGAGTATGTCGCATAGTCAAAATGGCTCCGAATCAAAATTACTCAAGTTTGAAACATGTATATACTCATTTCTGAAAACATGCACACACTCAAGAATAAACACCATGTGCTCATATTTGAGTATGTCATGTTTCAAAAATGAGTATGAACTGACTTCTATGTGCTCATTTTTGAGCATGTCTATGTTTCAAAAATGAGTATGAACTGAACTCTATGTGAACAGTTTTGAGTATGTCCATGTTTCAATATTCTGAGTAATTCTGGTATTTCAGAATTAAAAGCATTGGGTCGTCCTATTTGAAACAATAAGTTTTATAATAAAATGAAAACATCGATTTACTCAGATTTGAAAGTGTCATTTTTCTTATTGTAGTTTAAAGAAAGGCGGTTTCTGTCTGAAGGAGAATCCATGTTCAACCTTAATAAAATAAGATAATTTTACTAATGAATTGTCAAATACAATATATAGTCAAAGAACATTCTGATTGTTTGTTTTGAGGATCTTCTTTCGGCATGTATAAAGTGTTAGTACCAAAATAAACATAATACCAAAACTAAAAGGAATTTAAAAAAAAATTATAAATGTTTTATTAAACTATTTATAAACAGCATACCCTCAATGTTAATTTCAGTGAAACTAATTAATCATTGTGCACTTGCTAAGAAACTAGTATGACCTGACAACATGTCAAACAACTAAATATTTTGTATGCTTCTGAATACTTAAAATGAAGTCAAAAGAAATAAGAGAAAAATAAGTAAAATTCAAATATCATGATAAAGTAAAATTTGAATTTATATTTGCTATCCCTGATTTATAAAAAATATGACCTAAAGAAGAATATATTTTTAATTTTAAAAAAGCACTTTTATTTTTCTTACACATAAACTCTAAAATACATTATATTTTTTTCGAAGATTTTAGTTTTTTTTTATATACAGGGTAACCGCCCCCCCCCCCCTGTCAGTACTAAAGAATCGTAATGCTAAAATTCGACACACTTAAATATTTATAAACTTTAAAAAAATATTTTAAAGTATATCTTTAATATTAGTTTCGAAAGTAATTAATTAAAATATAGTCACTTACTTGTATATCAGGCAACATTGTGTGTAAAACCACTGTTCTTATCCTTTTTTAAAAGGACACCATTCTTAAAATAAAAATATCAAATTAAATGTGATTTATTTTGCTGTCTGTCGTTAAAAAATAGGTTTCTGCCGAAATAAAAATTATTTTCAATTTATTAAAACAGATTTTTTACTAATAAACTCTTAAATACATTATATTTTAAAATTGTTTATTTTGATTATCTCTCATTTCTTTATACATGTATTGTATGCACCAAAGAAACATAATACTAAAATTAAAAAAGTATTAAAGTATTTTTTTTTTTGCTTTAAATCACATCCTTATTAATTATTAGCTGCAGAGAAATTAAATTAAACATTACGCACTTGCTGGGAAAATGGTATCAGGTGGCATCGTATATAAACCAATTAATTGTGTATTAAAAATAAATGTACAACGTGAAAATAGCACAAATGAAATACATGTGAAAATGGCATACAGCTGTTTCGGAGCTTCTAAAGCTCCATCATCAGTGTCAATGTTAAAAACAGATGTAAGTGTTTAGATCCAGTCGGTATGCAAGCGTCTTCGAATGGCGATGAATGTTGAAAAACAAACAGCGGAGTCAGGAGTTCACCATTCCATCTCGGCTGTGAGCGGAGACGCTTGCATATTGACATGGTCTAAACACTTACATCTGTTTTTAACCTTAACACTGATGATGAAGCTTTAGAAGCTCCGAAACATCTGTATGCCATTTTCACATGTATTTCATTTCTACTTTTTTTTGTATTGTTTCTTTATTTTTAATATAATTGCACAAACTTCAATCCTCCCATTTTAAGTTAATTGTTTAGTATGCTTCTCAACCTTTAAAATAAAATCATTCTAAAACTTAAAGTATCACTAAAAAGCGAATTGCTCTTTCATTTGCTGTCCGTTTTTTAGAAAAAAAAAGAGTTTCTGTCTAAAGAAGAATACATGTTCAATCTTAATAAAACTGATTTTCTACTAAAGAACTCAAAGATATAAAATATTTTTGGCAGTATTTTCAGCTGGGTTGTTTTGAGACTATTTCTTTTACTCCATGCATAAACTGCCAGTACCAAAAACACAAATGTAAAGCTACAACCCATTAAAATATTTATAACATTTTTAGTGTTTTAAAACACATCATTGATGTTATTTTCAGTGAAACTGAAGTAAACGTTACACACCTACTCGGAAACTGGCATCAAGCAGCATCGTATGTAAAACAATAAAATGTTGTGCATGTTTCTGAATATGTAAATGGTAGTCATTCGTAAAATTCAAATATCGTGAAAAAAAAGTAAAATGCGCTTTTATTTGCTATTCCTAGATTGTATATAGGGTTTAAGCCGAAAGAAGAATATATATATGCTCAATCTTCATAAAATAGATTTTTTTACGAATAAACTCTAAAATACATTATACTTTTCAAAAAATGTCAATTTGTTGGTTTTGAGATGAGAACTCATTTCACCCCTGTGTATAAACTGTCAATACCAAAGAAACATACTTCTAAAATGCACCTCACTAAAACATTTATGGTTTTCTTAAAGCACATCCTTAATAATAATTTTGACAGAATCCTATTAAAGGTTAGACACTTAATTGATTAGTATGATTGTTAAATCGTTAAAAAGCCGTCATTCTTAAACTAAAAATATCAAAGTAAAATGGTATCTCATTTGCTATTCGTAAAAAAAAAAAAAAAAAAAAAAAAAAAAAAAAAAAAAATGTTGGCTGCATAAAGAAAAATCCATCAATACATTAAAATATATTTTTTACTAATGTCTTTTAAAGTGCCTTATATTTTTCCAAAATTTTCAGATTGTTTGTTTTGATTATGTCTTCTTTCCCTATGCATAAACTCTGTATATGAAAAAACAAACAAACATAATACTAAAACTGTCAGGCATTAAAGTATTCATAAATATTTTATTGCTTAAAAGCACATCCTTGATATTAGTTTTAGCGAAATTAAATTAAACATTACACCCTAGCTAGGGAAAAGGATTCAAATGGAATTGCATGTAAAACAGGTAATTACTCCACGTACTTCTGAATCTTTCAAAAAGAAATGCAATGTTATTATTGAAACATGACATAATCTTTACTTTTATGACAGTGAATTATTTTTAATGGGTTTCTACATTAAGAAAAATCCACGTTCAAGTTTAATAAAATAGATAATATTCAATTTTAATAAAATATATTTAATAATGACTTCTGTAATATAATTATATAATTATTAAAATTAGCAATTATATCTATCAATAGAAGTTTAAAAAATCATATTGATATCTGCTGCAAAAGATAAATTAGGTTTTGTTTTCTTTTGTTTAATCCTGTAGTTGGGGAATTGAAAAACCAAAATTTAAAAGTAACCAGATTTATCGACCACGAGATTTACCGAATTTTAATTTACGAATTATTTTCTAATGAAAAAGAAAAAAAGACTCTCCGTTTCTACTCCATTTTCTGGGTTTTAAATATAGTCGTCTTTCTGTATATTGTCTAGCCCTTTATTACTCATAGTAATTCATCCAGTAATATTTATCAAATTTCCTAATTCTATAGCATTCATTCTGAAATGAGTCGAATTTTTTAGAACACATGTACGGTATTAATCATGAAAAAAAATGTTCCATTTGTGCCTTATTCAGTTCTTTGACTTAAACACATTGTGGACGAAACTTTTTTCAATATTACAATGGTACATATTGCTCACCTGAAAAAAAAGTGACACAACACCAAAAAATTAATTTTGCGTATTATTGCACGAATAGGTTTGACTCAGGTGCATCTTGCTACAGGAAAAATGTTATAAGCGTAGTTATCCAGAATCGTTCACCCGCAAGAAAAGTGACACAACACCAAAAAATTAATTTTACGTGCCATTACTCTAATAGGTCTGACTCTGGTGAATCTTGCTACAGGAAAGGTGTCATAAGCGTAGTTATCCAAAATCATCCACCTGCAAGAAAAGTGACACAACACCAAAAAATTTATTTTGCGTATCATTGCACTAATAGCTCTGAGTCAGATGCATCTTGCTATAGGAAAAGTGTCATAAGCGTAGTTATCCAGAATCGCTCACCCGCAAGAAAAGTGACACAACACCAAAAAATTAATTTTACGTATCATTGCACTAATAGATCTCATTCAGATGCATCTTGCAACAGGGAAAATGCCATAAGTGTTTTTATCCAAAAAACTGTTAGATTGCAATATATGTCATTTTGCCCACGCAGTAAATTGTGTGGGAAGATAAATTTATTCAATCCTCCAAACTTCTTGTACGTCTTCATCTTTATGGGATTTATGCTTTTATGTATGTTTTTGCAGTTGCATCCAGAGTTAAGTGCTATAATTTTATGTTACAATAAAAACATACGAATCTTCTTTGAGTTGTGTCAATTTTCTTCCAGGGGAGCGATATGAGACCGAATCCATTGTCAAAAAACAAGAAACCACTAACATGCTCATATAATTTTAAAAGTCAAGGTAGTCGAATAAAAATATTTTACAAAGGCTCTAAAAGAATATGGTTACAGAAAAATATGTTACTGAAGTGATACATTCCGAAAACTGTATTCTTCAACTTTTATTTATAGACATTTACTACAAAATATGACTGTTTTAAACATACTGTTTAAAATTCCTCATTTAAAACAAAAAGTTCATTTAAAAATTACCCATTTAAAAATTTAAAAAATTCCAAGAGTTCAGTTTCATAAATCCATTTCTTTTTAACATTTTTCTGACGACTTTAACGTTTCTTACATGTCTATGCATATTTAATAATTTTGCAGAATTCAACAAAATATAAATTTTGCGTAGCAATGCAGGAGTTTTATTTCTTTTTTAATATTTTTGTATGATAAAGGGTTGATATATTTGTATGGTGACATATTTTCCCCAATTAATTGGTGAATAACTTTATTCGGATGATAATATCCATTAAAAATTTTAAATGGTGTCAGACAGATTTGCAGTAACTGCACCGGTTATTTTCCAATTTAAAATTTTGTTGAATTTGTTAAAAACTGAGAAAAATTTTATTTAATTTAGTTTTTAGTGATACTACTACTACAACTACTACTACTACTAATAATAATAATAATAATAGTAATAATAATAATAGTAATAATAATAATTATTATTACTATTATTATTATTATTATTACTATTATTATTATTATTATTATTATTATTATTATTATTATTCGCTGAAGAATTTTACAGAAAATAATAAAAACCATAAAAAGATAAAGTGTAAAATATCTATACATGTTTAATATTTCACATTAGGAAAAAATGTCATATATTTTTTCATCAAATGAAAGTACTAATAATTCATAAAAAGGACAAAACCAGTTTGTAGAGTTTATTTAATAAATTTATTATATTTTTTAGCTTACTACTAGAGAGTTTTTTAAAATAATAGAACTAGACGAGTACGTAAATGTAATCAGAAAATATTGTTTATATATCAGAAAATATTGTTTCCTATCTCTGAAAGGCATTGTTATGAAATGGATTTTCAATCTCACCATGTCCAAAGCTTTTTGTCAAAGGCATGTACACTAACGAAAACTTCAATAACTTCATAAATAATACACATTAACTGAAACTTTTAATTTAAATCAAAAAATGTCTTCCTTTTTTTTTTAAATACAAGCTTTATTCCTTTTCAGTTTGTAACTTTGTTCCAAATCCAAATATTTATTTTATATTACTAGCAATACTTTGCATGGAATAAAATCATTATACTGTACACAAAGCAGCCAACAGAATAGGATGGCTGCTGTACACCACCGATCTCTACAGATTTTCAGCCTAGTTTGAGTACATAGCTGTTCGACAGTTGATGGAAACCAGCCTACCTAGATCACGTGATTGCTAACTAGGGTATTGCGGCCGTTCTCTTTCATTGGCTGCAGTACAGAAACGATTATTAATAGACTATATTAAATAGAGAGTTTTGACGTCATAAATAAAATACTCTATGTTCTAGTAGAAGAAAAAAAATCCTGCTAGCCAGTTACTATAATCATACGTATGCTTAAGATCTGTTAACAAATTAAGAAATTTATAAATTACTGTGCATTGAAGGTATACCT
Organism: Maratus michaelseni; assembly: GCA_963931845.1. Lineage (NCBI taxonomy): Eukaryota > Metazoa > Arthropoda > Arachnida > Araneae > Salticidae > Maratus > Maratus michaelseni. The sequence continues at coordinate 333,674,053 of OZ007590.1, read as the reverse complement.
ATACCAAAAAATCATATTAAAGCATTTACACTTTTATCAATCATGTTTTAATTTAGTTATTTGTATTAAAATTTCTACACATATTAAAATTCAGTTCATCTCTAATCAGCTTTTACCTAAAAAATTATAATGCATATACTTTTGCCTAAACTTCTAGCATTTATTTTGACATATACTATTAAAACATGAAAACATTGTCATGAGCATTTCTAAAAAAATCGCGAATAAATATTTGGCTTAAAAAATACATTTCAGTACATATTCCATGTTTCTAACATTTAAAAAATTGTTCCAACTAATACCAAGAAATACTAATTAGGTTTATATTATAAATAAAGTTTAACACTGTTTTTAATGGAATCGGTCAATTTAATTTTTTCTTGATTTTATTATTAATGTTTTAGAAAATGTAAGTATTATTTTTGTATAGATATCTATTTTCCACGTGTAACAATAATTCGAATGTATATTACACGCTATTCGCTCTAAAATAATCAAAAATCGTTGAAAGAAGATGTACTTTAGTCATCTGTAAAAACAATAAGTTTCGGTAAAAAAAAAAAAAATCAATATATTTAATTCTAGTACTCAAATTAAAAAAAATATATTAACTTAGATAATTTAAGAAAAAAAAAAAAAAAAAAAAAAAAAGAGAGAGAGAGAGAGATTTAGTGTGAGAAAGAACTTAAAATCTTTGTAACAGCATTTCCTATAATAAACCTAATGTAAATAGAAAATAACAGAAAGAGAGAGAAGAAAATAAACTCTCTTAATATCTTGTTTTCAAATGTAATTTTTTTCATATGACTTTTATTGACTCATTTTTATGTGTAAATTGAAACATTTTTTAATAATTATTATATCAAATTTGACTATGAAGATTTATTTTAGATTAAAAAAAAAATCTAAATCCCATCAGTGTATAAAATAAATGCTACAATTTTGAATAAGGCGTAGAATTTCTTACTTGCTGCATAGCAACTATTTCTGTTACGTTTTTATTTTCTATTATCTTTCGAGTTTTCAGGGAAGAAAAGAAATCGAACAGTATTCTACATCGAAAACAATATTTACAATATTATTTATATATATAAAAAATAATTTTATAAGTAAGGAATCATATTTACAATAAAAATGTATGTCACAAGCTAGAAATGTAATTATTGCCATTTATAAATCTTAATTAGATCTTTCAATCGAAGTAGAATTCCATAAAATTGATCAATTAGCTCTCGAGTTTTTTAAGCATTGAATGATTGGTTAATTAATTGACTCTGCTGGTTTTCTTCTGTTTTTTCAAAAATTATCTTAGATATCGCAATGCGACAAACTACAGCTTGTAGCCAAAATTATCATTTATAAATCCTAATTAGACCTGTCAATCACCGTGAGAATCCTTAAAGTTGTTGAATTAGTTTCTGAGTTTTTGAATATTGAAATATTGATTGATTGATTGCTGCTCCCGGTTTTTAGACATCGGCAACAAAACTACAGATTGTAGCCCAAATTATCATTTATAAATCCTAATTAGACCTTTCAATCTCCGTGGGAGTCCTTAAAGTGGAATTACTTCCCGAGTTTTTGAATATTGAAATATTTATTGATTGATTGATTGTTTCTCCCGGTTTTTAGATATCGGAATGCGACAAACTACAGATTGTAGCCAAAATTATCATTTGTAAATCCTAATTAGACCTTTCAATCGCCGTGAGAGTCCTTAAAGTTGAAAAATTAGTTCCCGAGTTTTTGAATATTGAAATACTGTTTGATTGATTGATTCTCCCGATTTTTAGACATCGGAATACGACAAAACTACAGATTGTAGCTAAAATTATCATTTATAAATCCTAATTAGACCTTTCAATCGGCGTGAGAGTCCTTAAAGTTGAAAAATTAGTTCCCGAGTTTTTGAATATTGAAATACTGTTTGATTGATTGATTTTCCCGATTTTTAGACATCGGAATACGACAAAACTACAGATTGTAGATAAAATTATCATTTATAAATCCTAATTAGACCTTTCAATCTCAGTGGGAGTCCTTAAAGTGGAATTACTTCCCGAGTTTTTGAATATTGAAATATTTATTGATTGATTGATTGTTTCTCCCGGTTTTTAGATATCGGAATGCGACAAACTACAGATTGTAGCCAAAATTATCATTTGTAAATCCTAATTAGACCTTTCAATCGCCGTGAGACTCCTTAAAGTTGAAAAATTAGTTCTCGAGTTTTTGAATATTGAAATACTGTTTGATTGATTGATTCTCCCGATTTTTAGACATCGGAATACGACAAAACTACAGATTGTAGCTAAAATTATCATTTATAAATCCTAATTAGACCTTTCAATCTCCGTGGGAGTCCTTAAAGTGGAATTAGATCCCGAGTTTTTGAAAATTGAAATATTGGTTGATTGATTGATTCTCACGATTTTTAGATATCGGAATGTTACAAACTACAAACTGTGGCAAAAATTATCATTTATAAATCCTAATTAGACCTTTCAATCGCCATGAGAGTCCTTAAAGGTGAATTAGTTCCCGAGTTTTTGAATATTGAAATATTGGTTGATTGATTAATTCTCTCGATTTTTAGATATCACAATCAAACTGCAGATTAGACTAAGAAATATTATTTATCAGCGCCTACTTTACATTTTGTTATGCAATCAATTCTGAGCCCATTTAGGACAAAGAGATAGACAGACAGACACATTTTTATATGTTATTATTTACTATACGTCGTTTAAATAGTAGAATGAAATTAAAAATAAATGTTCTTCTGAAAATCCCAGACAGGCACTCCAATTTTATGTATATATGTATTAATTAAGCAAAATATCCTGTTTTCTTGATTAAATTATGCTTGTAAACATTGCATATGTCTTGCTTACTTTATCTTAAATATTTCAATGTATTTCAATAGTTAAAATCGAAAGTTCATTCATTAATGAAACAAAAAACAAAATTACGTCTTCTTATGTAATCACAATAAACGAAAAACAATATAATCAAGAGCAAAGCAGATTTTTGCAACCGTACGTGACGTCACGTTTGATGCCAAAAAAGTGTCATGCACACCAAGATTAGGTAGCTAAATCTCATTTATTTCGTTGAATTATAATTGAAAACAAATTTGATTCAACATCATTGACGTCAATCTCAGATGTTTATTTTTTTAAATATGCTTGTGCGAAAAATAATTTATCGTTTATGAAAATAATTGGATAATCATCTTACTTATTATAAATTTATTTTTCTTTTGTCATTCTTTTTAAAAAATAAAAAAAGATCTTTTAAAAAAGCCTTTCATATTTTCAATAATTTTAACACATTTCAAGAGAGTTGAAAGTCTCTACGACTTCGGTGCATCTGTTTGTCTTTTTGTCCGTCAATCATTCACCATTTCTCTGTTTGGGCCCTGTTTTTTGAAAATGAGCACTTATTTGGTAAAATAATTACGGTTCAGTGCAAATTTGTAAAATTTTATTGTAATTACACAAAGGTTTTTTTTTTGCAAGTTTTGTTTTCTGCAAGCACAATTAGTATACACTGAGAAATCAAAATAAGCACTTACAACAATTGAAAAATATATAAGGACATTATTTTGAAATTTTTAAATGCTCGGTAACAGAATTACGTGAAATCCATTTCTTTTAATTCCGTTACCAAGCATTTAAAAATTTCTAAATAATATTTTTATGTATTTTTTAATTGTTGTACTAATTGGGCTTGCAGAAAACAAAACTTTAAAAAAAAGTAATTAACTTTGTGGAATTCCAATAAAATTTTATAAATTTGCCCTGAACTGTAATGCCTTTACCAAGTTGCCCAAATATGCTTTAATGTGTAAAAAATGGAGGCCGGAAAAGACAACATTACATAGAAACTTTTCGAAAATATGCCTCAGCGTATAAGTATTAAAGTTTACAACAGCCAACTCCATAAAGAAAATGAGGTTTGTAGTATTTATATAGCCTTTATAGCATACAAACAAAACAATTTGGATGAATAACAGTCTTAAGTTTGGAATTTAGTGAAATATTATATTAAGCAACACGGTTCGTACTATTTTACCACAATTTTTAATATATAATTTTTCTATTTAATATTTAAATATCAGAAATTGTAGACGCCATCTTTAATTGCAGGATTTGTAGTACTTTTTCTGCATTTAAAATCATTCACAGCGTTCGTTCGCTTTTACCACAATTTTTATATAGAATTTTTCTATTTGATATTTAAATAGCAGAAATTGTAGGCGACATATTTAATTGCAGGATTTGTAATACTTTTCTGCATTTAAAAGCATTTACAGGATTCGTTCGCTTTTACCACAATTTTTATATAGAATTTTTCTATTTAATATTTAAATAGCAGAAATTGTATACGACATCTTTAATTGCAGGATTTTATAATACATTTCTGCATTTAAAAGCATTTACAGGGTTCGTTCGCTTTTACCCCAATTTTTATATATAATTTTTCTCTTTAATATTTAAATAGCAGACATTGTAGATGCCATCTTTAATTGCAGGCTTTGTAATACTTTTCTGCATTTAAATAAGGCGAAAATTTCTATTAAAAATTGTGGTAAAAGCGTACGTATCCCGAATATAACAATAGTAATACATATGTGTGAGGTTCATTGTAGTATTTCCTTAAACTGTAAAACAGACAAATGTTTCTTAATTTACGAAAATATAATATAATCACGAACAAAAATATATAAGGTAAAGCCAGGAGAGATGGCGCGGTCGGAGAGATTGCGCACATAGAGGTTCGGGGGGAAGGAGAACAATGAGTGCTCAGCGACTCCAGGTAGTTGTACAACAGCAATAGTGGAGTGTCTACTTGAAAGTGCACGTTGATTATTTTGAGCGTCTAAGATAAAGTATTGCTATTTTGTTTTCTTTTCCCAAAGTAAGTGCTTGAATTTTCTTAGCTATTCATCAGAATTTCTGTACAATGTCAGTAGTACAAAATATTTTAAACTTAAACTATTTCTTATAAGCACCTAATCTAGACTAACAATGTGAACATCAAAGATTCGTTTTAGTAGCGGCCCTGTTCAAATAAACGGCTGCGCAATCTCTCCTACCAAAATTGGAAAGTTTGCGCATCTGCTACTTAGGAGAGATGACGCATTGTTCCCATTAGTTTTCATGCTAGGGGAGATTACGAAGTTTAGTGGTAAATTTGCATAAAAAATGAAAATGGACTAATTTTAAGTTAAACGTGTTATTTAAGTAACATAATGTTATTTTGTAATCTTATCTGGACTTTCTTTTTCTGATTCTTTATTTTTTTTTCCTTTAATTAGAAGTTTTTAATCGTTTTTAAAATTATTTCCTTTTTCTGATTCTTTAATTATTAGGTTGAAATATTCACTCTTCATACAATAATATTTCTTCACAAAAACCTTACAACAATGTCATTTAAGTGTAATTCTTATTGTTAACAATTTAACTGTAGTTATTATTAGTAACAATCTCTCCTACCCATGTGCGCAATCACACCAACCCTGTAAGGACAGATTGCGCAAAATAACTTTCTTGGTTTTATTACAACTGTTCTATTTAATTGCAACATAACAACAAAATAGCAATGGAAATGCATAAAAAACAAATGAAGTAAAAATTATTCATGGATTGTACAGCAAAAAAATTAATATTTAGATTTTTTATAGTTATTCTTTTGAATTGTGCGCCGACTATCCTATCTTTACCTTAATAACCTATTTTCAATTATTCATGATTCCGAAAAAACGTTCTTTATCTTTAGAAACCTCAAGAAATCAATATATTTTCGGAACTTAAAGAAGTATTTACTAAATTAAAGTTTTTTTTTAGCTGCACTGATTTCCGGAATCGTTTCCAGCTTGTTTTTATAGTGCATTAATGACTTTTCTCAAGCCGAAATATCGGTTTTAGGATGCTATCAATTTTCAATTAAACATTTTCGGCTACATAACTAAATTGATAGATTCACGAATAACAAAATAATATTAATAATAATAATGTTAATGTGAATGACGTCAAATTATCATGTTTATCTGTGAAACATGTTTCTTGAACATGAAATGTTTACAATTGATAGCATCCGAAAAACCAATATTCCGACTACAAAAACTACTCGGAAACATTTCCGAAAATCAGTGGCAGCAACATAAACTTTGTTTTTATAAATGCTTCTTTAGTTCTCGAAAAAAAAAATTTTATTCTGAGTTTTTAAAGATAAAGATTGCTTTTCTGAATTGTGGGTTACTGGGAAGAGATTATTGTATATTTTCACTTGTGATTATATTATATTTTCCTAGTTTAAGATACATTTGTTTTTTTATACGGTGTATGGAAAACAGCGTGTGAAATGTTTATAGTCATTTTGCAAAACCACATTTTTATAAGTAAATTTTTAAAATGTTACTTAGTGTCATATTTATGAATGCTGCTGAGAAATATTGCATCATTAAAATTTTAAACTATTAAATTGGTAAATGTAATTATGTCAGATAACGAACTTACATTATTGCTACAAAATATTAAAAACGACTCTTCGCTACACACATTACAGTACATTACAGTTGCCTTAACTTTTCGAAAAATTTATAATTAAAATGCATAATTAGATAGATGGTATTAAGGCTTAATTTGTCAACTTTCGTGATGACTTGATCTATATCTGCGAAGTATTGTGCAAAGTGATATTTCGGTAGTTTAAAAAAAATCTAGGCTTAATGACAAGAATTTTCGAAAATGTTCCAATACACCTTTCACTGTTTAAACAAGTTGGAAATTGTAAGATAAACGTGACAAATGAGGCGCGTTCGTATTATAACTTGTTTTACAATGTAAAAAAATCATCGTTATTATTTCATTGAAATGAATTATATCGTCTGCTATGAACGAAATGAGCATGCCTTTTTTTTTTCTTTTATTATGTATGCCACGTTTACAGATGCGATTTTTTTTTTCGAAACCAGACAGCGCTGCAAAATTCGTCATGGAGATATTGCTTTACGAATGATTATCTCCATGGTTTAATATTTCTATGACTCACGATGAACGAATCTCTTGTATTTATGTACTTTAATGGAATAAGATATTCGGCTGTTAACCTAATTTCCACTGAAGTTATCTCAGCATCTATACATATTTTTAATGTAACTCATCTCTCAAGAAAACAATTTTCTTTGAACGATCTTTGTAAAAATGTAACTTTTATGCAATTTTATTCGAAAAATGAATTTTTAATAAAAATGGCCGTTTGGCATATGAAAAAAGAAGTGGTTAGCCCGTATCTGTTTTCCTCAGTCACATGACTTGCACTGTTATTATATAGATTACGTATGATAGGATTTTCTTAGAATAAAGAAAACTTTTATTAATATCTTTTTAAGTTTTGATTCGATTTTCATAAAATTTGAAATGACTCACAAAATTCTGCAACGATTCTATATATTAAATTTCAAACCATTCGGTTAGGAGTTTTTGCGCTGTTATATACGGATGGGTGGCCAGACGGACGGACCAGACGAAGACTATAGGTGCTACGGATTTATATAATTACGAACGCACCTAAAAATTGTTGTTTTCGCCTGTTCACTGATTGAAAGATTAGCGATTAAGCTTTGAGTATTTCCGATTCTTTGTGATCTGTTTGTTGTAGTGTTTTGCATTCCTCTATTTTGCGATGCAAATTATGATATTATATTGTTACGTAGAAAGATGAATATTTTATTACAATATGCTCTTAATACTATTGTTTCCTTAATATATTTTTGATGCTTGATCTTTCTTTCTGGTATAAATTAATTTGAAAAAGAAAGTGTATCGATTCTTTAAATTAGAATTAATATGATTGCAAAATATAGGCAAATAAATTATATTGTGTCTCCCATAATATGCCGCAATAATATTCGACGACAATGAAAATAAATATTAGAATAAATATTTTATTTATATTAAATATATATAATGTCGCGTAACGAACTAAATATAAATGTATGCGTTCGTACATACAATAAATATTTATCTGATTATTACAACTTTTCAATGAAAAAGTCAACTTTATTTGTTGCTATAGTTTACATATTCATTAAATATATAATGTTTCAGTCTAAATGTATGACTGTAATTTATGTAATGCTCTCATGTGCAAATATTTTTCGTAAAACAGAAACGGTTTCATAAAGAGCGTTGAATTATAATGTACGTATATTTTGAACAATTTCACCCTGAAATGTTTTTAGAGTTACAAGAATTTGCTTAGAAAATGATTTACGAAATCGTCCCTTTTAGGAATAAACAATAGTGACTATTCATTTCTCTTTTCGTAGTATTGTATAGATTAATTTAAATATTAACAACTATTCTGTAAAGTTATTGAAGGATATTGATTCAGATTTAATCAATCTTCAAACAAAAATCAATCAGAGAAACAGTAAATATCTATAGGGTGTCGAAAAAGTCTCTTGAAAATTTCAATAATTTAAAACAGATACAAATAAACAGGTACGTTTATGGAAAGAAGTACAATATTAGGAGTATATATTGAAATTTTTAATTTTTTTAATTAATTAGTAAACCTCTATGTGTGCACTATTGGTTGCACGAAGCACGTAAAAGCGATAATCGTCGACATTTTCCTCTGATACTCTTGTTTTTCCGTACACTCTTTGCTTTATCCACTACTGAGCCGGTATCCATGAATGTCTTGTTCCCTCCTCAAAATTACGCAATAAATTCATAGAGACCGGCTCAAATTTGGATATAGCAAGGAGTAGAAGAAAAAGAGTATCAGAGGAAAACATCGACAATTGTCGAATTGACGTGCTTCATGAAACCAGGGTGCACATATAGAAGTGTATTAGCTGATGCAAAAGAAACTTCAATAAATACTCCTAATATTGCACTACTTTCCATACATATATCTCTTCATTTGTGTTTGTAATGAAAGCTTGAAATTGTAAAGAGACTTTATAGATACCCTGTAGATCTTAAAATATATTAAAACTATCAAAACATCTTACAATAATAATAAAAATATCTATCCTATAAGAGTTGGGTGGCGGGGTGAAAATTAATCCTCTGATACTTTTTTTAATACTCTTTGCTTTATCCAATACTGAGCCAATCTCCATGAGTTCCTTGTTCCCACGTCCAAATGGTACAAGAAATTCATAGAGTCCGGTACAGATTTGGATAAAGCAAGGAGTGGAAGGAAAAGAGTATCAGAGGAAAACATCGACGTGCTTCGTGCAACCATGGTGCACATATAAAGGTGTATTAATTGATGAAAAAGAACTTCAATAAATACTCCTAATATACTCATACTTTCCATACACGTATCTCTTCATTTGTGTTTGTAATAGAAGCTTGAAATTGTAAAGAGACTTTGTTACCCTGTAGATCGTAAAATATATTAAAAGTATCAAAACATGTTACAAAAAGGAACAACATTTGTTATCTTATAGAGGCGGGGGGGGGGGAGGAGAAAACTAAATATTATCTACTCATCCACATTCCGTATTCAGAGCAATGCGTATATACTTCAAACTTACAAATAACATTAATGATTTTAAAAAGTTGATTACTAAGGACACGGGAATCACGTTTCATACTTAACTGAGATAAATCAAAATTGTTAAAACAACCAAGACTATGCTGTAGTATCTGTATAATAGAAATATCAATTTAATGACCGCTTGTATTTGCTGCTAAGATTAAAATAACAAAATGAAATTTAATAATCTCTATTTTAATAATAAGTATTATTAGCGTTTTTTATTCCAAAATTAATAATATACAGTTTTATGAGTAAAAAATTAATTTTTCATTAAATTTAAATATTTAAAATGGTTTTTAATAACCTTAACAAAAGTCTGTGAAACAGTTGATATCGAAGCACGTGAATCATACTCAAAACGCCTTTATCATTTGTTTTTCGAATATGAACGCTTAAATTCAGTTCCACAACTTTTTTTTTTTTTTTACATTTTATATCAAAAATGTATGTATGCAAGGAATATTGATCATATCTTTAAAATTTATAAAACTTATTTAACAGTAAAAACAGAAAAAAATATTTCTTTTAAGCATTAGTTGAAAAAAGAAAAGAAGTAAAATCTAGAAATTTATTGTCAATGAAAGAAAATGAATTTTATTCTTAGTTTATACTAAGTAACAGAAGATAAATTTGAGATTGAAAAAGCGTTACATAAATATATTTCTGCATATATAAAGTTACTTTTGGAAATTGTGAAATATTTTTATATAATTGAAGTTAAAAATTATTAAGATTTTTAAAATGCTTTACAAACGTAGGAAATTTAAAGATTATGTTCTAAATAATGGATGTGGATAAATTGTATGGATCCTTTTTACGCGCAATGTGATGTATTTTTGTGAAACAGAGCTAAAATAAAATTCTGCAATCCCTTATATGATTAAAAAAATTCGTACGAGTTTCGATAGATGATTTTTTTCTAAAAAAATATATTTGTATGTTTTTTAATAAAAAATTATATTTGTGTATATATAGTTCAAAATTTTGAAGCGTATTGGAAAGCTATATTTCCCATTAATTTTTTTTAGACGGTATAGGGAATATTCTTCTATAAAAAGTATAAGACATTTCCAAATTATTATATAAAAAATTATTAACTATAAATTATCACATACATTATCAAATATTTTTTTAATGAAGAATGTTTGGCAATAATCGTGGATTCTATAAACGGAACAGAACCTTCATAAGTAAATAAATACATCTCAGCATTAAGTTGCATTTTAAATAAAGATAAAAATATCATGTTTTATAAAAAAGAATTTTAGTCATTAAAATTATTGAAACTGTTAGTATAACAAATTTCTTACAAAAAAATTATGTTTTCATTTTTTCAAAAGTTATATAACAAAAATTTTGGTAGATGTGTTTCTAAAAATATATAATTGTCTCAACAAAAAAAAATAAAAGAATTTTAAAATTTTATATTATGTTGAAAATAATGCAAAACATATATATAAAGCATTTTTTTAAATTAGTTATTAGAATTTTTTTTAATTAGAAAATTTGACATTTTGGATCATTACATTGTACATTAAATGGAAAATTTAAAAACATATATGCTGTTTTGTTATTGCTATTGTTATTGTTTTATTTTGCAAAATTTAGAGTTATAAAACTTTTCCTAATTTTTAAATTTTGCATTGCTCTTAAAATTATTTTTTAAGACGTTAGTGAATGTACAAATTAAAGATTTTATCGTTTCATTTTTATCTATAAACTAAATGAGATATTATTCTTACGCGCATGTAGAAAATTCTAAAATAATGTGTACACATTTAATATGCAAAAAAAAGAAAAAAAAAAGAAAAGAAATGAAAAAAAAGTAAAATAAATAAGAAAATAAAAACTTTTTCAACGAAAATAATAAATGATAAATTTATACTTAAAATACTCCGGGCTAGTGTCAAAATATTCAAAATCAGTTATTATGTAAATATAAGTTCACCTTTTAAAAGTATACATATTTATGTATTAGATAAAAAACATATACATAATTTATTATTAAAATTTTAAATAATTATAATAATTATAATAATTTAAATATTTTTTGTATACTGTGAAAGTTTCTCGATTTTTTGTCTTAATATGGAATTTGACAATAATTATTTCTCCATTTATTCTTATTGTATTTTACTGAAATATCCGGATATTTGAAAAAGAGAGATTGAGAAATTCGAAAGTGATTTCGGGGGAAAAAATTGCATGGAACATTTAACTTGTCAGTTACAAATATGATCTTGAAACTATGTAAAAATAGTTGAAAGTTTCGTAGGATTTCAAATAGCATTCAGACTTATTTAAAATCATTTCATATAATTTATCAAATAAACAAGTTGGAAATTGTACGTCAAACGTGACAAATGATATGCGTTCGTACTATAACTAGTTTGATAAATACTCAGATATTGGTGCAATCACTGTTCTACTCTTATGAAAAAATACATGAACACAAAATCTATTTTATGTGCAGATTTTCATAATATAGATATTAATTTTATTCTATGAAATTAAGTTTCAATGCACTTTTACAAACAATTAGTTACAATTCTGTTACATTAAAATTATACAATGCGCAAATATCCAATACAAGACAATGTAAAAAAAAAAAAATCATCGTTATTATTTTACTGAAAGAAAAAATAATTATATCGTCTGTTACTATGATAAGATTAATTTCCGTAATAAAATAAGTACATTTTAAGTTGACAACATTTTCTCTTTTATTGACAATTACTGAAAATTCCAATGGGAAACTTAAGCCTAGCTTTGAAAATTTCAGAACTTGAAATCCATATTTAGACTTTTTTTCCATTTAATATCTATTTCTCCGGAAACCTTTATCCAAATAAACTGTCGGTAGATTATTAGAATAGTCGGTAGATAGTATTACTATAATTAAACAATTTATTATATAAATTATGTTTTTAAATACGGAAATAATATGACTCCATCTTAAATAGGACATAATCACCATTGCAACCTAGAGTCATTGCCCATCATGGGATATCATTTAATTAATTACATATGATAAGATTTAATAGAATGAAAAAAAACTTTTATTGATATATTTTTAAGTTTTAATTCGATTTTCATAAAATTTGAAATGACTCGACAAACTTCTGCAACGATTATATATATTAAATTTCAAACCATTCCGTTGAGTAGTTTTTGAGCTGTGCGGACAGACGGACGCACCAGACGACGACTATAGGTGCTACGTATTTGTATAATTACGAACGCACCTAAAAACTAAATAAACGACTGATTTTTGTTGCACTTTTTAATTTTTATTTAATTTTTAATTTTATTATTTTTTTTTAAATTTTTGTACGTGTTCATATCCCACTGTCCTCTTATGGCTGTTCTCAAATACAAATTGACTGTACTTTTTTAAACATTTAATTCATTTAGACTCGCAAAAGCATCAAATTGGCAAGTATTCTTATTAAGAGACTATATAATCGAACTGTTATTTCTGTTTTTCGTTAAAGGCAGCATATATATTTCAGAAAATACTGTCAAAGCCGATAGCGCAGAAAAGAAAAAAAATATGACGTTTTGAGACAACAATCGCTTCTAACTCAAGAAGTAATTCAACTATCGAAAATGAAAAGAAGCTGTTCGATTACAAATTTCTTGAACAATCATTCTTGTATATGTTATGCTTTTATGTTTAAAAAATAACCCGGAAATGCGTTAAAAAGTTTCACGTTGTTGAGCTGGGAAAAGTTCCTTTTTTGGGGTCCACCTTCATGTGGACCGTGTCACAAAAGTCTCAAAAAATTATTTTTTTGACTAGTGTTGAGTTTACATTAGAGTTTTTAGAATAAAAGAACGCAAAGTATACTATAATTAGTAAAAAAACTATAATGCTTTTCAAGTTGCTGTGTCTTCTGGAACTTCCTCCAGTATTTAAATGCACGTATCTCAGAATGTTATTTGTATTTTCCCATATTTGTCATATCTGATTTAACATATCTAAATTTCTATGTGCTGAAACATTGTATTATGTTTTTAGGTTATATATTCTTTATTATCTTTAGGGGGTTGGTTTTCAGAGAAGATTTTGAAAACATTAATTTAGTAGAATTACACTTAAAAAGGGTGTTTTCTTTTAAAAAAATTCTATATTTTTTAAATAAATATTTTTGTAAATCATAGAGACAAATTAATATAAATTCTTTTCTGTAGTTTTTCTGCATGTACATAAAAAAATAATTATTTTTTTAAAATATATACATCAAATTTATTATTTAATAATTAAATTGATTTTCTTTAAAGAATTTACATTTGAAAATATATATAATTAAAATATTTTTAATGCTAATTGTTTCATTACAGGCTCAAAAGCAGCTCATAAGGTATGCAACAAAAATATAATTCCTCAAAATATGAAATTAAGCATTTCGAAAGATGGTGTACATAAAAAATTCCATAACAATTAGCTATAAACATATAAAACAATAAAATATTAAAACTACACAGGATAAAAGACTGTCTGTTTCTCTTCAGTGGGCGGACATGCAGAACTAACTATCCCCCCCCCCCCCCCACACACACACACACTATAAAAACTTATAGGTTTAGAAATACGAGCTAGCCTTACATTCAAAACAATAAAAAAAAAACTAAATCACTTTATTAAAAAACAAATTAAAAGCAATTTGAAAAATAAAGTAATTTAGTTTTAATAATTTATTTTTTTTAATTGTTTTGAATGTAAGGCTGGCTCATGTTTCGAAACCAAGTTTTTATAGTTTGTGGGAGAGGGCAGATAGTTAGTTCTGTCTGCCCGTCCATTGAAGAAAAACAGACTGTGTAGTTTTAATATTTTATTGTTTTAAAGGTTTATAGTTAATTCTAATATTTTCTTTTTATATATACACCTTCTTTCGAAATATTTAATTAATTAAAAATTCCATATTTTGATTAATTATATATATATATATATTAAAAATTCATATCCCAGATCATTTTAAGATAGAGATAAAAGGCATTTAAAAATTGTTTAATCTTAAACAACTTACCATTGCTGTAATGTATAGTGAAACCTGCAGGAGGAGTAGCGGCTTCGGTCGGGCTGGCGGGTTCGTGATATGGCCACCGGTTGCTATGATCAACAGGATGTTTCACTTTTTTTACAAGGAAAGATCGAGGCATCTCGTCTCTTTTACGTATCACAGGATTCGATCCTCGAATAAGGTTTTAGTTCTCTTACTTCTCTTATCTTTTCTAAGACAATCGTAATCTTTATTAATAATCCAACGTACATTCAAGTAAGCTTTTCTCCATTTTGGATTTTTAGAATTTCACTAAGTTGTCTTATAGTACTTCTTAATTTGCAGGTTTTTTTTTAAGTTAGTATCTCACTATTGATTCACATTTTTTTATTAACTTTTATCTTAAAATATGCGCATCATTTTCTTTTATTTGAAAGCGTTTTATTTTTATTACATTCAAATTCTTTGAAAATATACTTTTCACAAATGTATATCTGAAGAATAAGCTGAAATTCAATGTTCTCTTATTTTATTGCATTTAAATCATAAAGATTTTTACGGAGTGTTTCTGATAACAACAAAGAATAATATTTTTTATTAATAATTCCATAAAAAACTATAACGCTAAAATTTATATTGAAAACTAGAAAGTGTACAAAGCACCAAAAAGAATTTTACATGAATTAGACAGAGTCTCTATTGAATCAACAAGTGTTGTATATCAAAATGATATCAGTTCAGCGTTCCTTCTTTCTGAAAATACCAATAGGTTATGATTTGATCAAACTGAATAGAATTATAAACGACTTAAATTAACATTTTGAAAACACTCTAAATTAAAACATATTATTATACAATAAAGTGATGAAACACATGTTTTCGTTAATAATTAAATATGATTTTTAAATATTTATAACTTGTTTGTTAGCGTTCACTTCTTTTGTTTATATTTATTTTACTATTTTAAAACTCATATTTTTGTTGCTTCATTTTATAATAAAAACTTCCAGAAAATAACTACAAGGTTATTAATTAAAATATTATTATCAGTCATACAAGTTCAAATGTTATTGCGTTATTATTATTTTTCAATATATTACTCCAGTAACTAAACTTACTTTATTTCAGCAGAAAAAAACTGCAACATCGTACATGTAATCCACTTTTCATAGAGCTAAAATAAAATTAATCTATTTATATAAATAATATTAGGTTAATGTGTTGTTCCATAACAATATTCCTTTAAAACTTATTTGCTACTTATGAAAGAGTCTTCAGCCGAAAGTTTTAATTATATATTCCTGATTTAAAGGGATTTATTTGTAATTTTCCACTGCATATTAAAAACTTCTCTTTATAAACATTATTGCTTCTTGTTTACTTTCGCAAAAGGAAAATGATATTTTTTGGAAGGTATATACAGAAAATATAGTAATTCTTTTGACTAGAGATAATTTTACATTAGTAAACAAATGCATCACATTTTTTTTGTATTTATACTCACTTAACTTCTCATTTTAAAACTTGAAAATTTACAACCTGATTCACTATCGAATCCATTAGTATATCACAAGCACAAGCACAAGATATTCTCTTGTACTTCAAACAAATGAAAATTATTGCTTTCGAATGTTTTCTTCCTGTAGTGTTACTTCATGTTTATTTATTTATTTCCTTCAAACTGTGAAATGTAATTTTTTCAGCATAAAATTATTTCCATTCTTCCCATTGTTTATGATGAAACAGACATTCACAAGTGGATACAAATTCATTCAGATGGCCGTATATGTGTGATCACGTTTATACTCGAACCTTTTGATGTATCCTTGTTATTTTTTTTCAACATGGCATTGAGGTAATAAATAAAACCTCTGAAGTGCTAAGCAATTACGATGGCCTTTAAGATCTAGTTATTCCTTCCTTTGAAGCCGTTGAAATGTTGTCGCGATATCCTTTTATTTGTTCCTCAGCAACAAAGAATACCTTCTGGTTCAGTTCGATATCTCCTTAACTCATAGCACTCATCACTTAAATCTGATGTTATTTTTTTATGCTCTTAAATTTATAGTTCGGCATTATAATTAACGAATCTTCCAAAAATTTTCACATCTTTTTATTTTAGATATATTTTTAAATTCACTTCAATATCATGTATTTCTGCAAAACATCTTGAGCACAGTTTATATTTTTTCTTCATTACGGATAGCTTAAAGTATTTTCATACAACTATACGACTTACTTTTCAGAACAAATAATTCCATGGTGTTGATTCCATATAGATTTTTCAAGATTCTTGAATTTTTGTTATATTATTTTTCGCTTTTCACTATATTATAGTTTAAATTGACTGACCTTTATATCGGTGGAATGAAAAAGATGTTGGTTAGTTGTGCACAGACGTGCTAGTAGTTCTCCGCGAATTTCAATTTCTCTCTTCACACAGCTGGAGTTGCATGTTATAGCTGCGCCGCTGCTTACTTGTTACTGATGCTTGGACTTCACACAACAGCAGCTGGCTGGGAGAGGGAAACCGTTGCTGCGCACATGTGGTGCGCAGAAATTCTCATCCCCTTCCCCCCACGCACAAAACACCCCCATCTACCAGCCCGACAATAGGCTTAATTACTCGGGGGAAAAGTGGCAAATTTTTGCCATGTTTTCTTTTCTCACCGTGCTTTTCCAAATCGTAAATTTATTTTAATTGCTCGTTCCTTATTTCTTGCTGTGCATTAGTTCAAAGTGGGAGAAATCTTCCAAACTGTCCTAATTCTTTAATAAATGATGCCTGCTTTTTAGTCATATTTTTCTGTTCTAGCTCAAAGCATTAAGCAAATTAAAATCATTCCAACTGACGTACTAGCACATTTAACGCTCACGAGATATATTTAACCGCTTCTTTTTTGGAATTATGTCAAAGATACACCCTAAAATTTTATATAATTGGGAAAAAAACTAAGCATACCACAGATAATCAGTTGTTCAAGAAAGAAACAACTAAATGCTATTAGTATCAGTTATACATATATTATCATTTTTTTCATTAATATTATATTAATTTCGTTTATTATTTTATAAATGAAGATTAATTTTTAACCAAATACATGCAGAAACACACACACACACACACACATATATATATATATATATAAATCATTTTAATTGACGTACTAACACATGTAACAAGTATGAAATATATTTAACCACTGATTTTTGGGAATATTCAAAGATACACCCTAAAATGATATATAATAGGGAAAAAATAAAGCATATATTGACCACAGATAATCAATTATTCAAGAAACAACTAAATGTCATTAGTATCATTTATACTTATATTATCAAATTAATATGATATTAATTTCGTTTATTATTTAATAAATGAAGATTACTTGCTAAATAAATACATACCCTCTCTCTCACACACATATACATAGATATATATATAACTAATTTCATTTGACGTACTAACACATTTAACAACTATGAGATATATTTAACCGCTTCTTTTTTTGGAATACTCAAAGACACTCCTTAAAAGTATATACAATAATAAGTACGTAAAGTTAATCAGGCATAGATAATCAATTGTTCAAGAAGAAAAAAAAATTAGAAATGAAAGTAAAAATATGCACTTTTTTTAACTGTATTTAAATTTTATGTAAAATATTCTTCATAAACAATTAAATCCATGATTTTATTTATATCATTTATATTCAAAATTGTATATGTATTTTTATTGTCTTTGACATTAATTACGATTATTATATAATAGATTAAGACTTAATGTTAAATAAAAATATGCGGGCTTTAAATCCTTTTGAATGCTTTAATTTTTTAAAGCCTTTGACATTTTTGAAAAGAAAATTACAAGGAGTTTTTCTTTAGATAATATTGTACAATTAACTATTGTTCGGAAATAAATAAGTCTATTATCATTCACCATACATATGGAATACTCGCCAAATACACACTAAATTTTATATTTATCACTAAATGTTTTGTTCAGACTTAAATTATGTAATACTATAAAAAAAAAATCTAAAATATTATATTATATAAAAATTATTAAGTATATTACAGACATTCAAAAATAATTCTAAATATATTTTTTTTTTTTATCAAGTTTAATAGTATATAAATGAAAACAATTCCATCATCACTACGAAATTCATTATTAGTTTTCTTATTCTTCTAAATAATCGAAAAAAATGCCCAATGGTGGAACAAATTTGTTTAAATCTTATTTTCTTTGCGATGATAGACATAATGAAAGGGTCTTTTTCACAAAGATCCCTACCATTATGTCCTGGGATTCCCCTCCCATCACCCCGAAGATAAAAATATTCAGACTTTCAAGGAAATGGATTTAATTTAAACGATACAGCCTTCAGCGATTATTATTAATTTTTTTTTAAAAACGAATTTCCCGATTCTTTTCGCTAATGTTAAACCTGTGGGTGTAGGATGCATTCGTATAATTAAAATGTATTCTCAGGAAATTAATATTTTTAATTTCTGTTTATATTAACTTTCTGTTATTTTTAACTTCTGTTTGTACTGCTCTTAAAAGGTGTCTCTTTTTTTTCTTTAGTTATCAAAATATTTCAAAAATATATACTTAATTTACAAGTTTATGTGTTAAAATTTTAGCGAAACTGAATAAGATTTTAACACTTCACATAAAATTAAGAATATATTTTAGAAAAACGTTGACAACAAAGAAAAAAAGAGACATCCTTTAAAAAGTGTACACAGAAAACTGAAGTTAAAAATATTAATTTCTTGAGGAGATATTTTAAATATACGAATGCATCCTACGCCCATAGGTTTAACATTGGCGAGAGTAATCGGGAAGTTCACTGACGAACAGCATTAACGCGTCTGCTAAAATTTTCAAATGATGACTTTTCTCTAATGTTAGTTTTTATGATATTAAAAAATTATAACTATCAAAACTCTCTCTCTTTTTTTTTAATACGCTTTTTTAATTTTTCTAGCATCCCTATAAAACGCAAAAAAATATTTAAAAAAATGTTTTACATAAAAACTTTACTAACTGCTTACCTTTTAAAAGGATATACGTTTCAGTGTTGTTACATGAATTAGAAAAGTCTAAATAGGTGTGTGTGTGAGTGTGTTGTGAGCTGATGTATGTTGCAAAAGTTGTGCTGTGTTGCAAAGCGCTGTTCCGACTTCTGCTTCAGTTGAATTGTTATATTTGAACGAGAAATGATATTTGAATGATATTAGATTTTCGCAGTGTTAATTTGATTTTCTTTAATAAACTAACTTGGATACTTTTTATTCTTTAATTAAAAATATATTTTCAAAAGTTAAAGTTTAATTATATAGGATAAACAGTAGGGAGGATTATGGTGGCCTGTTTCATTTATTCTTTTATAAGGCTACAAACACTTGCAGGTGCAGCTACATTTAATATCTACTAGATGGAACCCGTCAAAACTTGACGCAAAAAAAAAAAAAAAAAAAAAAAAATACTATAACAATATCAGTAAAATAAGCTTCATTATTATTTATGAAGGGGTGCGTATAAAACAGTCTTTCGAATATTTTATTTTAATTTTTTTCCCCAGTCAAACACAGTACTATTTCCGATGCAAACTCCAAACAAACAATCCGTAAATAACTGTGTAATGCAAATCAGTTTGACATTACCACCATATTCCCCACGGCAAGAAAAAAAATTCATGGACCTATGAAATATATACAAATAGTATATTCCTACATTCATATCATATTCAGTAAATAACAGAACATAGTAAATAAAGCACACATCTCCCCCCCCCCCCCTGTGATAATGCAACCGAATGAGCTCCTATGCGCATGTGCATTGCATCTGCCCAAAAGCACCGTCGAAATTCGAAGTTAAAAAAGTTTTAAAATGATTAGATTAAAAGTTTTAAAATGTCCTCTTTAATCATTGTACGTTTCAAATCCATATCTTCTAAAACGCATACATTGTTTTAAGCTAATCAATTTTTATGCAAAGATTAAGAAGTTTTTTACAGTAATAAATCTATCTGCAGATGAGGGAGATTTTTAATGTTTTCAAGTGTAATTTATTTGTATGGTTTCTTCGGTTCCATGACATAATCAGGATGATTCATTGACGAATTCAACATATCAATTTTATGTTCAACATAAACTAAAAATAGTCTTTTTTTCTTTTTTTTTCACTGACAGATTTTTGTTTAGCGCCAAAATGTTCTATCTTATGGATAATCTGATCTTATGATTTATCACTTATTTTTCTTTTATTTTCTTTTCTTTTCTTTTTTTTTTTTTTTTTAATTATTATTCATTTTTTTATGATGGTTAGGGAAATCTATTTTCAATTGTGGCAACTTTCCCAGGGGCTATTTTACATTATTGAAGTAAACTGGTGGTCATTGATAAGATAGAATTGAAAAACTTTTCATGCTTGAAAATTGTTTAAAAAGTCGTTAAATTAATCGGCAGTTTTCAAAGAAATTTCAATCGAAAGCCAATTTTTTTTCTAATTGATGATGTAAGAATTGAAATTGTAACATGTAGTAAAAAATAGAAATGTGTAGTATTTCGAAGTGATGTAAGCGCGATGAAAGCTAAAGCGATAGCGCCTTTGTTGTCACAACTGTTGTACATTTCTAAAAATTTCCACTGTATTTTGGCTGGCGTCCAAAAGTGGAAAAACATTTTTTGACATCGAAAGAGAAATTCACAGTGAAAGAAATAGGACTTTGCGCTAATAAGGAACTGTTAAATGAACTTATAATAAATCTACTAAAATAATTCCTATGAAATATTAGTCTTACATTGTTTATTCTAGCTAAAAATACAATCATTATTTCAAGATTTTTTTCTGCCATAACACTATTTTTAATAACTTTAAATTTCCTGAAATCCTTTACTTTTGTGATTTTTTTTATTAAAAAAGGAAATCTTCTATCCTATAATTTAAAAAAAGCAATTGGTAACATGTAATCAAGGTATGCAATCAAGATGAAGAAATCAATGACGGCTCCAATTCTAATCTTTATAGTTATGAATACAAAATTCAGTAAAATTATGTCACGTTAACACAATCATATACATTTTTCTCTTCAGTTTTATCAATGTTAAAATGCACTTCAAGCTAAGCATAACGTCATTTTTACCGGCGCAAACTTTTCACACGTACTTCATATACCTTACATTAATGCTTAAACACCATGCACACAAATATAAATATATTTTGTATTTAATTGTAATGAAAAAATGGCATCAACAAAGTTATAATGCATAACAAAGCCATTATTTAATGGCTTTGATGCATAATGATAAAATAAACCCAATGGACAATATTCCCGTGTCGTCACAATAAATATGAATTTTTTATTCGCTTATAAAGCACGCGGATAAGTATTTTTACCGACATTTAACTTGCAAATTAGCAAATTCGGTCTTAAAACCGCGTGCTTTTAATATTTATTATTTCTCTTTTATTCAACCACAGAGTTTAGAGAATAAACTCTGTGCTTCGCAACATTAGGCGTTATCCGATTATAACGTCATTAGCAGAAGTAAAAGTTTAATTGAAAAGTACGGTTAATTAATTAAATTTTCGATCAAACGAATGCACGATAACAAATATGTGACCAAATATCTTTCATTTAAAAAAAGAATGATGTAATTTGATGCAGTAGTTTGTTCTCACGGATTGTCGAAAGAAATCGCTTAGCGTTTTAAATATATAGATGTTTCCTATTTTATTTATTTTTTGTATTAGTCCTGAACCAAGAGGTTAACGTTATAAAAAAAGAATAAAATCGCGTCCCCAAGTTGTAGTATGCTATTAAGCTGAAAAATGCGAGAGTTAAAATTTTAACCTGGATAAAAAAACATTAAAATACAGAGATTGAATATCAATGTTTAAATTATAAACATTTTTAATTCCTAAATGCTGCTTGTTTTCTCCAATCCGTAAATATCAAATAATTGAAACGTGCTAAGATTTTTGGTATGTTTCACAATTCTCGATCTAAGAGTAATGTTTTACGCATATCAAGTTGTTTTAATGTTTCGAATAATTTATTAAATTATGAAATACCTCATAATATAAATTAATTCACTGCATTTAAAAAAATAATAAAAATAAAAATTAATCCAAAAGAAATGTGTAATTATTGAATTTAAAAACCAAATATTAACATAATATTAACTGAAATCTTTTTCATTATGGAGTAATGTAGCTAATTGAAGCAGAAATCGGAGAAGCACTTCGATTTATTGCACGATTTTGCACGACACAAGGTTTATAAAATTTCTGAAACTTTAATTCAAAACTCTTTCTTGTATTTTTCGTATTTTAATAACCAGTGGAGAAAAGTCATTAATTTCGTTTTAAAAATTATTGCACCCAGAAAAAAGCTTTGTTGAATCAGCAAAAATTTGGTTGACTCAACAAAACTTTTCGTTTAAATATGGGTCAATGGAAATTTTGTTTGAATCAACAAAAAAAATATTGTTGATTTTTTTTTGCAATTCCAAAAAAAAATTTTGTATCGTCAGCAAAAAAATGTTTTGTTAATTCAAGTAAAATGGTTCAATTTTTCTTGAATTAACAAAATTCTTTTTGTTACATAGATATATGCTATGTGTTATTTTATCAATATATTTTCTTTTTTCAACAAAATATATTTTGTTTGTTTAAATAATAAAATGTGTTATATTACGAACTTGTTTTGTTTATACTACAAAACCTTTTGTTAAATTAACCAATCTAAATATGCAATTTTAACTATTTTTTAATTCATTTTCAGCAGTGAATTACGCGTGTAAACTTTGAATAATAACAAGTGAAGTTTTATGTTGCTTTTTTTCAAGCGAAAACCGCGAGAGTGAAAATTGCCCAAGCCAGGAGTCGATTCCGGGTCCTCAGAACAGCGTTCTGAGGCTCTACCACTGAGCTACAAGGAACGATATCTGATATCGGCATTCCTCACACTTATATATGTCGGAACGGCTGCAACCGCAGAACAAGGTGGAAATTTTCTTAGGAGCACGCAAATTTCTGCAGCATACATGAGACGACAATACAAAGCACAGCATACGGCAACACATAGTTATTTTTTAATTCATTTTCTGCAGTAAATTACGCCTGCAAGAAACAGGATAAAAATTCACTGTTATATTTTACCAGTGTACTTTCTTCCAGTACCTGAGTACTTATGTACCGGAGTACTTTCTTCTTGTAAAGATAGATGAAAGTAATAAATGGGACAGGGGGATTTTTAAAACTACCTTGGTCCGTCCCAATGAAAAAAGTTTTAATTATCCAAAACTTATGTTAATCCTTTAATTATATAGCTATATAAGTCAAATAAATCGAGTTACGTTCACAGATTACAGGCGTAATTCACGGCTGAAAATGAGATAGTGCTATTGCAGAAATCGCGAAAAATGCAACATAGCAACGCCACATGTTGCGCGATTTCCACCAAAAACTAATTAGCAACAATTTATATCAGGAAGTAACTGAATGTAAAGTTTTATTAAATTCCGTTCATTAGTTCTTGAGATAGAGCGCCCACAACCTTTTTGTCACATACAGACAGAGTCATTGACAGTCATTTTCTAAAAACAGTCAAATCGTGTTCAGGACCTTCTAAAATGCGTCGGAAACCGGAAGTCGAAAATTTTCATGATTCCAATACTTTCTTCTTGTAAAGATAGAAGAAAGTAATAAAAGGGACAGGGGGAATTTTTAAAACAACTTTGGTCCGTCCCAATGAAAAAAAGTTTTAATTATCCAAAAATTATGTTAATCCTTTAATTATATAGCTGTATAAGTCAAATAAATCGAGTTATGTGAGAGAGTTATGACTACTACACAACAATTTAAATTTTGGAAAAAGAACAAAATTTTGCTGGAATTACAAAATTATTGTAAAATTAAAAAAAAAAACAGATTTTGTTAATTCAAGTAAAATTGATGAAATTTTGTTAAAATTTCGTAAGAGTGTTAACAAAATGTTTATGTCCAAGCAACAAAACCAATTTTTTTTACTGCAACTAAAATTTTGCTAAAACAACCAAAATGTGCTCAACAAAACATGTATTGTTGTTTCAATCAATTCCTTTTTCTGGGTGTGCATTTGTTGGATTTGAAATTTTTTACAGACTTAACAATTAACTTTATAAAAAGGTTGTAATTAAGAAAGTTGTGAAAAAAAAAACTTTTACAAATAATATAACAGAAGACTGGTGTCCTTAAAGCCATTAAAAACTGATTTATAAGCAATTTTCTAAAAGCCTGCATATTCAAACTTTGATGTGGGTTCGGGGGAAGGGGGAGCAATAAGGAGTAAGTGTGGAGACTTTTCTGGGAATGCATCTCTTAACAATGTCTAGAGGCTGGGGAAAAAAAATCTCTCAAATTGACGGAAAAAAAACTGTCAGTTTTGGTGCCAGTGGAAAGCCGTTTAATTTACAGAAAATATCTGTATATTTTCATTAAAACAGTTTTTTTCTGAGAAATTTTTTTTTTCTGCAAAAATTAAAAAATCCACATTTTGTTACAGGAAAAAACTGCTTTTCCTTAAAACAATTTTTTTCTGTAAAAAATACAATATTTTTCTGTCAAAATTACTTTTTTCTTTTTTAGTGATACGAATTTGTTTAGACAAAAATCCTTTATTTACTGGTCTATGTGCAAAAAGAGAAATCCTACAAGTCGATATTTCGAATTTGGATGTAAAATATACCTCATCAAAAACTAAATACCTGAATTTATTATTATTATTTATATGCATATTAGCAATTATTTTGTCATTGAATTTATATTAATTTAATTTATTGTTTAGTTAATACTTGATTACCAAAAACGTACGTTATTGCTGTCGTTATATCTGTGGGATCACATGATGTAAGTTCCACAATTATACACTTTACACAGCGATATTTCGAGGAAAGGTAGTAATTAACTTGAAATGTATGTTATTTTGCCTTTTTTTAAGCACAAAAACTAAGAAAAAAATATACCGAATTGGCGTCTTCAAAGACGACCTTGGAGTCACTGAATCTTACAGACAGAAGGATAGTAATCGAGTTTTAATTAAAATATGTGAGTTTTAAATCTTTTTGAATACTTGAATTAATAAATTAAAGGATTTTGAAAAGCAAATTGAGAAAATTTTTTCCCTACGCAAAAATGCTCAATTAATTATTATTTATAAATTAAATAGACTTTCCTCATTATGTCGTTAAATTATTCGTTAAATACAAGTTGAATTTCGTTATTGCTCAGGATGTCTTTTATTTAATCTTAATGTATTTAATATTATGAAAAAAGAAAAATACTATACAGTTTTTAAAAATAAAGATATGAAATATCATTAAAAACAAGACAAATTCTCCTTTTTTTTCAGATGGAATAACATGCAAATAAGATAAATTCGATCAGAAATATATTATTTGTTATTTCTTTTGCGTAAAAAATAAAGACACACAAAAAAAAGACCTACAGAATGATATTTTAAATTTTGATATAAAATACTCGTCATCAACAGCTAATTCCCTGAATCTGTTAAAATCATCTATAGTTGCATTTGCATTAATTTCGTCGTTAACGTTATATTAATTTTATTTATTATTTAATGAATTCCGATTTTATGTTACATATAAATAGCTGAGATTTAAATTGTTATGAATACTGCGTTAAATTAACTAAGAGAACGAGGTGGAATAGGTCGAAATTCGAAAAAAGAAAATGTCTCAAAAAGAAATTTAAATAGAATATATAATAAACCTTCAAAAAATACAATCTTACAGTCTAATTCTTAAAAGATATATTATTTTAAACCAAAGTTACCAAAATATTATTTTCAAAATAAACAACGGAAATACATTGATTTACAAATCATTTATTACTAAAATAGGTGCAAATATAACATAAAAGTTTTAAAACATTAAAACTATCAGGATGTTAAATTCACAAATGTCAAACATGTCAAAATATCCCGAGCGCTTTCAGCTAAATATTAACCATCATCAGGGGAGTTAAAATGAGAAAATACTGTAGCTCTAAAGATGTACACGGGTTAAGTAGTAAAGCGCGAATCACAAAACAATAACTAGGTCGTAGGGAAGGAAACGGGGGAGATGCTATAGAAAATAGGAGGGGGAGGGGGTCAATCAGAAACAAATGCACTGCTGATGCCAAGTAAATTACTAACATCTTGATAGTTTTAATGTTTTAAAAATTTATATTATATCTGCACCTATTGTAGCAATAAATGAATTGTGAATCAATGTATTTACGTTGTTTATTTTGACTTATTCAGGTTAATATAACGTTTTCAATATAATATACAGAATTTTCTTTATGTATTTAATGTTATTTCCATTAACTTAAGCTTTTCGAACTATCGAAAAATAAGCTTTGTTGATATAAGTAACAAATAAAATGTAGTCAAGATAATCAATTCTGATAAAACTATCAATTGCGTCTGTGAACTTTGGTACTCCAGAATGAAACATCAACAAAAAAGTTCACTTTGATACAGTCATATGTTTTTTTTAATGAAATCTAAACATAACGTCATTTTAATTCCGTACTTCTCTTTTTCCTATTCACCATTTTATAAGTATTATAACGAGCAATAGGTTATTAATAATTACATTTACAAACTTGACGTCACGATTACCAGCTACAACTTTGCATGTGAAAACATTCGCACACTTACTTGAAGTTCTAATCTCAACACCGACGAGTAAAATGTCAAGGGGTAATCAAGACAGAGATGAAGCACAACTTGGTCGCGGTCTGATCGGTTTCTTGGCCAAGAAACTTAAGGATCCCATGTTGGAGGGGCAAGCGTGATCATTTCTTGAGGAGCTCCTTTCCGCACGTCCAAATCACACGGAAAATTAAAACTGGAGCTAATAAGGTTATCTGGTGGATTGATATTGATGCCGTGGGAATGGACTTTCTTTTGTCTAGGAAAAGATTGCGTATTGATTTTAAACGCTACTGGTTTATCTCAATCACCAGGTCTTTGTCAGGCTTTTGGCCACCTATCAAGTAGCTGGTATGGAGAACATCGTTGCGGAAATGCTCTGGTGTGCAAGGACAGCAACTTGTAGCATAAATAGGGGATACAACTGTTTTTTTTGTCAACTTAGCTACTGATTGTGCGCATCAGGCCGACAGGGTATTGCCCAGTCTATAGAGAATATCATTACAGTGTAATGCCTAGCAAGGTCTTTTGGATGTCGCCACACAGGATCAACTACACGTCTGGTTGGATGATTTTTATGTTTTGCTCCATTAGCCAATGGAAAAGTGTTTCAGAAAATGAAAATTGTCGCATAAGCCTAAGATCTGCTGGTTCACTAAAGAACTGCGTTTAGATTGGAGCAAACTATGTGCCATGTATAAGAGCTACATGAAGAACACTGACGTCGCTTCATATAAAGAAGTATATTTCAACTCCAGGAATAATTACAAGAGACAGATTAAAGAGACGATAAAAAAGTTTTTGACTTAATGTTTGTGAGAGAGCCTCGGGTACGTTTGGCAATCACTAAAATTTCGTCGCAGGTAAAGCTTTAAAACATATCAATCTGATCATCCAACCGCATGAAAATTTAACTATTTTTGACACAAATGGCGATGTTACAAAAGCATTAATGAAAGAACATTTTAAAATATATGGTGCACCAACTAATATTTCGGAATACAAGGCAACTGGTAATTTTTAAAATGACTCGTACTTTTCGGTCATTTTGAACAGAGAGTTACTGTATGCCTTCTTCTTAGAAGATAGTAATAAGGCTCCTGGAGCTGACGATTTGGACGCATTGACCATCAAAAACCTTTGTGTCAAATTCCCAACCATAATGACAGAACTGTAACAGAAATGCTTGGTGCTGATAGACTTTTCAACAGGATGAAAGTAGGGAATTGTCATATTTTTAAGAAAAAGAAATGAGAACTCAATGATGACCACAGCTTATAGACCAATTCCATCGCTTCCCATTTTGGGAATATCCTCGAAAAAATAATCAAGATGAGAGTTTTAACAATCTTGAAAAATCTTGGCTACCTGACTGACGAACAATGTGGTGTCCGTGAAAGTCGCAGTACAGTTATGGTAGTAAATAAACTGAAGGTACGTGTCAAAAATATATTATTATATACGAAATATTGTACAGTGGTTTCTCTCGATATTGAAGGCGCCTTTGATGCGATGAACTAGGTGATCATAGATGGACTTCCTATTTGAGATTACTTAAAATACATACTCAAAAGTTACAAAAGTCATAGGTTTATAGGTTTTGTTTTTTCTTCGGGCTTTCAATATTTTTACGTATTTCGAGGATGTCCTTAGGCTTTCTGGCTTGGTCCGCTTTTGAGACAATACTTGCACACAGAATAATAAATGATTTCAAGACTCGGCATCAATACATTAAATCATATTCCGATGACTCAGTGGTCTTGACGTAAAAATTCTGTAAAAGACTAAGTTTAAACTTGAGCGCGCAAACATCAGTCACTAAGGTATTTGATAAATTTACACTGGATAACAGACGCTCTATTTTTAAACTGGTTGCAGAATTAATCTCGGTAAAATATTCAATATTCTATTTGGGATTAGTATAGACAGATTTAAATGGCTGGTTCACTTAGAGAACTTACGGAACAAGATTCAAAACTTTACAGTTAGCCTGAAAAACAGGACTCAGGAACAGAGGTTTACGTAACGAATATTTAAAGATGTGGTATAAAACTGCAATTGCAAAACAAATCTCTTATGGTCATGGAGTTTCATTTACGTCCTATTCTGGAATCAGTAGATGTAATATATATACATATATATGTTACCGTGAAAGACCGAAATTGGAGAATGTCGACTTTCACCGGTGAATGTCAACAAACACCAAATACGTTGGTGAAAGATCGAATATTTCATTGCATTCTTGTACATTCGGACCCTCACCGGTGTATGTCGACAATCACAGATATGCTCTGGTGGAGGTCGAAAAGAGAGGAGCTTGAATCTCACATATGATTTCAACATATGAATTAAACATATGAATCAACATATGAATCAACTATATGAATCAACATATGAATGAATATATTTCAGCATATGAATCAACATATGATTTCAAAAATCTTTTTAATAACATTAACTTATTAAATTTACGTAATATAATAAATGCCTTATTTATAAAAACAAAAAACAATGACACTCCGGGAGTGCCGACAGAAATGAAAACTTGAACAATTACGTATGTATTTTTTGAATCGTCAGGAAACGTTTTATTGTGCAGGAAATACTTTTAAATGAAGTGTTTTTTTTATTCATTATTATAAACTACTACCACAAAAATTATATTACAATTTTCATTTAATGCGCTATTGTACATTATAATATTGTATTATAAATTGAAATATTTCATTATTTTCATTTTTTCTTTGTATATTACTTCTGTCTGTTTTTTTTCTCGTGCTCGTTAAATTATAATATTTTCCGTGTTTTGTTATTTCATTTTCATCTTTTGATTTGGTCTCGCGAGTTGAGTCACTTTTATCTGTTTTCACCGCTCGTGCTAAATTTATCTTGAAATAATTTTCTGAATTATTTTTATTCATAATACCAATCATGTCGTTTTCTGCACGTGAACTATTTCATTTTGATACTTTCGCTTCATTGTATGAATTGGCAACATAATTTAATTTTTATCGGAATTATTTACAACTTTAAGGCAACGTACTTGAAAAGTATTGCGCTCGCCAACAATTTTAATTCCCTCTTCATCTATCGCCAACTTTAGTTTCCTGATCACGTCTTGCCCTATTACAATATCGTATGCGAGAGATTTTGAAACATAAAATTTCGTTGATATAAGAAACCCATCGACACGTATTTCATACACAAAATATCCAATTAGATTTACAGTTTCTCCGCCAATGTCAGTTAATAAGATATCAACAGAAGACAAATTTGGCGACCCATTATAACATAACATTCGTAACTGAATAAATAAATATAGTTGTCTGTATCAAACAATAGATTTGCTTCTTTGCCTTTGATATTAATTATTTTACCCATTCCATTCTGTTTAGACTTATTTCTGATTCGAATTGTAGCAATGTTAGCTTTTTCCTGTACATCGGCATTAGGATTGTGATTTTGGCGATTATAATTTCGATAGTTTTCGGTAGAGTCTTGACTGAACTCATTAGTTTGACCGTTATTGCTATTATTACACTGAGACGCTATGTGGCCTTGAGAGTTACATCTATCTAAAACACCTAATTTGAGATTTATTTCTTTTGTTTTGGTATTGGGTATAAAAGAAAGATTGTGAATTTTCATTTTTACTTACTTCGGGTTTTCTATCTTCAAAGTGGTGTGAGCAAAGTGTGTGTTTTAACATTACGTCTCGCCGCATCATAATCGTCTAGTTTGCTTACTAATACGTCTACATTTTTAATTTTTGGAAGATCATCAATAAAATGTTCGTTCATTTCTATAGGTAACCTTTTCTTAATTTGATCTACTACTATTAATTCTTTTAAGGATTCAAAATCAGATACTTTAAGACCGCTAATCCATTCTTCAAAATGATTTCTTAATTCAAATGCTAAATCGCGCCAAGTGGCTGAAGATTCTTTTTTATGTGACATTAATTTCTGCCTAAATTCTTTTGGCGTCATTTTGAAGCGTTTAAGAAGTAAATCTTTTACATAATCGTAATTGTTCGCCAATGTTTCTGGCTCTCTAGCTATAATATTGGCGATTTCTAACGGAATTAAACTTAACAAATGTGTGACCCAATTTTCTTTTATTATATTCATTCGAGAAATTTGTCTTTCAAATAATGCTAAATAGAGACTAATATCACTTTTGCTGTCAAAGTGAGATATTAATTTAAGCAAATCTATGATTGCTTACCTGAACCAGCTATTGCAGAATCGTCGCCAAATATATAGAGGGGTCGGGGTACTTTTCGGTTAGCCGGGCGCTAGTGATATATGTACATATATAAATACATATGTATATACATAAATTTGTATATATATACATCCATATATGCATATTCATGTGTATGTATATATATGTATCTGTAGATATGTGTAGATATATGTGTGCGTGTATATATACATGTATATATATTACTGGCGCCCGGCTAACCGAAAAGTACCGGTGTCGGTAACAGTAACGGTAACAGTGTCGCGAATTCAATGGTTTTTTCCCATCTCAAAAAATGCCCAACGAGCCTAAAGAAGTTTTCACTTCAAAAATTCAAAATCAATTGACTCTTCCTATACATGTGGATGCAGAGTACTTTCATACACTAGCTAATTACATTAAATATAATAAATACGTTCTACCAGATAATACTATTTATGTACAGAAATTGGGTATTCCACAAGTTGGATGCACATCAGGGTTACTTACAAACTTTTATTTATATCACTAGGGTCAAACATATTGTAACAGTAATATTCATTTATATCGTTATCTTAATGACATCATATTAATCCATACCGTCCAATCACATGTTTATCAATTTCCAGTAAATTAATCGACTAATTTTGAATTAACGAAAAACCTATTACCTAATAATGCTATTCACTTTTTAGACCTAAAACTTACACTGCATGATAAAAAACCATTACAGACATATATGGCAAGCGTAAAAAATTTAAATTCAAAGTTAATACATTTACCAATTTTAAGTCATGCCTTCATATTTCTTTTCACCGTAATATGCTTCTTAATTATATGTTTCGCATAAAACGACTATGCT
Source organism: Maratus michaelseni (assembly GCA_963931845.1). Classification (NCBI taxonomy): domain Eukaryota; kingdom Metazoa; phylum Arthropoda; class Arachnida; order Araneae; family Salticidae; genus Maratus; species Maratus michaelseni. The sequence continues at coordinate 333,641,678 of OZ007590.1, read as the reverse complement.
CTTCTCATCTTATAAATAAAAACATGAAACAACTTATTTATGATGCATTATAACATGGTTTTCCATGGTTTTTTAAGTTCTTAGTCATTCCTCTCAAAAAGAGAGGCGAAAAATTTATCGCGACTGAATTACGGAGAAAAAAATATAAATCTCGGACATGTTCAACATTCACCAATAGTGCATGGTGAATGTCGACATTTACCGGTGTAAGTCAGAAATAAGGGTATTTAGCAAATATTTCGGACATACACCAAGCGACTATGTGTTTGTTGACATTCACCGGTGAAAGTCGACATTCTCCAGATTTCGGTGTTTCACCGTAACATATATATATATATATATATATATATATATATACGATAAGGTTTTCAAATATAAAATGTATAGTACTCGAATTTTCTACTTGTAAAATATAAATACCAAGTATTGAATAAAAAGCTAAATACAATAAGTATGCTTTATCATGCTGGTTAATTTTTTTTAACCCTTCTTTGCATTGTGATGGAAATTTCCATCACTGTTTATTTAACTTTTAATAAATAAATCAACTTCTTCGCCACCACTATATTTATATAGAAATATTAATCTAGTAAATTTCCCGTGAACTATGTTGCTGTACAAAGTTAAACATCTCTCTTAAAATTTCTGGTGTCTGATATTTAATATATGTATAAAAAAACAATTGTAAAAGAAAAATTCACGCAAAGAAGAGTTAAAGGTTCTTTTTTTCATATAATTAATCTAAATACCAAATCAGAATAATTAAAACTACAATGTAACATATTAAATTATATTTAATTGAAGTAGTAATTTCATACTGTATGTTTCCATTGATTTATTCTGCGATCCTCTTTTTCAATCAGTAAATTTATTGTTCAATCTATAAGAGTGAATCATATATTTATCATAGTTATTTTTTTCCTTTTGGTATATATTTCTCAGGGACATCAAAGATTAATCTTTGTTGAAGCAACAAAATTATATAAGAAAGCAGTCTTTATGATAACATTTCTTATGCCAGACAACAATCCAGACATGTGAAACATGACGTAAATATGTTAAAATATCATTTTTCTACTAAGAATTTTAATATTATATTTGATATGTCAAAACATTTTAACTTGAATAAAATGTTTTGGAAAATATAATCCATTGTGTAGCTTAGAATATTAAACTACAGCATAATTTAATAAAAATTAAATTTAAATATCAGGGTGAGTACAGTTTTATCAGAATTTTCGCATAGAATGTTTTCCCTTATTAATTGCAGAGAAATATTACAGACAAAAAATATATTTTCCGCCACTCAACAACTCAAAACTTTCTTAAATATTTTATGACTGATTTCAGACGTAAAATCGCGACACCCACAGGCATAATTATTGGCGTAATTTGGAATCGAACAGCATTATTTTTTTAATATTTCGAAAATTGGATTACATCTTTAATTAAATGCGATTTTTGTCTCAGGGCGGCAGTTTATTCCCTTTACCGCGATGTCTCGTCCGTTATTTCGGTTCAAAACGCCAACTTTGACAGCATTTATTCAAACGTCTTCCGCCTTTATCAAAAAATGGAATAAGATCACCTGCCTATTTCATGCATTTGAAAGCAAAAATGATTTAAATAATATGTCAGAAAGTAGGCAGTTTGGATTTGAGAACAACTTTAAGGAGTAGTCCATAATCCCTCTCCTTATAAAACCTACATTAGACCCAGCGGTTAGAAACTTAAAATACTTCTGGATCGGTAACAGTTAAACTACAGCAGAACTTATTTAAATTAAACTTAAATAATTTAAATTGAAGAAGTAATTTCATAATCTGTCCTTTTACCTTTTTCTTCTAACATTCTTTTTCTTAAGAGGATGAATTGTATAAATAAGATAAGATTAATCATATATATTTATCATACAACTATCTTCTTTTGGTATATATTTCTCAAAGACATCAACAATTAATCTTAATCGAACCGGCAAAAATAACACAGGAAAACGATCTTTATAGTAATGGTAACTATACTAGAAGGACAGAGAACTGCATGTGGAAGACTATTTTTTTCATCTTTTTTTAGATCTACATAAAAATATAACCGATATTTTTTTAATCGCGATGACTCTTTTAGCTTCAATGATATGAAAAAAACATATCAGCTTGAATAAATACATAAAGAAAATATATTACATTGTGCATTACAACATATTAACCTACAGCGTAATTTATTTACAGGATGACCAAAAATAAAGCAACGTCACTAGAAGTAACGTCACGGTTGATTATGTTATTATTACTCAATTCTCAAGTTTTTTTTTTCACTTTTTGATCTTTGTGCTAACTGGAATTTTTTTAATATGATGGCAAACAAAAGAAACGCAAATTTGGAGCTTCATCGTCCAGGAAAGCGTGTGTGTGAGATTGCTCGATTGCTCCAAGTGCCTCATCCAACAGTCTTCAAAGCAATCAAGAGATTCAAGGAGCTCGACTATAAACGATACCAACCGGGAAGAGGCAGATATAGGACCCTGAACACTTTCAGAAACCAACAATCCATTAAGAAACGCGTATCCCGAAATCCTCAGGTGTCGATAAGAAAAACAGCGAGACAGACAGGGATTGCTAGTGAATTGGTTCCACTCATGTCCAAAGAGGACTTCAATGTTTATCCTTACAAGTTCAAAGAAACGCAACTTCTCACCGAAGAAAACAAAAGAGTACGGCTCGAAAGATGCAGAAAGCTGCTGAAGCGAGTTGCAACTTCACACTGGGAGCGGATTCTGTTTTCTGACGAAAAGCTATTATCGGTGGAACAATCGTACAATCGTCAAAATGATCGCATTTGGTCAACACCTTCTCCAGACAAATTTTCCATGGTTCAACATCGTCAAAATTTCAAATCTGTCATTGTGTAGGCAAGAATTTGTGCAACAGGCAAAACTCCTCATTTTCATCAATTTTGGAACTCACTTTAGAAACGGCGGCGTTTGGACGCTTTAGTAAGATTCCGCGCCTTCTCATATAGGGAAATCCACACAGGACTGGTGTCGGGACAATTTTCCAGACTTCATCTCGGCTCAGAATGGCTTACATACTCGTGTGATCTCAACCCTTTGGATTACAGTTTATGGTCAATTTTGGAAGCAAGAGCTTGTGCAAAGCCTCGCAAAACTTGGGAACTTATAAAGCGTTCGTTGATTCGGAAATGGAAGCGAATCCATCCGAGCTGCTGCCAATTGCTGAAAATTTCACCGAACGTTTGCGTCTGTCTCTGCATCAAAGGAAAAGTTAGGACACTTTAAGAAAGAAGAACACTTTGAGTATTTTTATTTCTGTAATACATTGTTGTTAATAAATAAAGTATTTGTTTGTGCAAAAGCTTTTGTTTTTAATTAACTAAATCAAATTAGACCGTTACGTTATTTTGGGTCACCTTGTAAAATTACACTTAAGTACTATGTTTAATTGGAGAAATAATTTTATATTCAATGTTTCAAACTACTTTTTTTTAAATCAACACTTTGTGTAGTGGAAATTTTATTGCCAGGAGTTAGGATACATCATATATATATTATAAAAAAAAATTATTTGGCTATACATTTCCTCAGGATATTAACAATTAATCTTAGCCGAAAAGTTTTTTTATTATTATTATGGTGGTAATTACACAAGAAGGATGAAAGAACAATCAGGGCATGTGAAAGACTACGTAAAATTTTTACAATATTATTTTCTAGATTTGCGTATATTGCTAATAATTTCCTTAATGTATAATCAAGACGATTCTTCTAATTTCACTGATATATTTAAATACGTTAACGTAAATTATAAAATTCAAAAACACATTCTACTTTTCAACATAACATATTAAATTACCAAATAACATATTAAAATTATTCTGTATGTATAATTGCAGTAATAATGTCACACTAATTGTTTTCACCAATTTTTTTAATGTTCTTTTTCTCTAGCGGTAATTTTTATTGCTCGGTCGATAGGGTGAATCATATATTTATTATACTTATCTTATCATTTGATATGTACTTCCCTGGACATCAAAGATTATTCTTAGCCGAAGTGATAAAAATAACATAGATAAGCGGCATTTATGGTAGTAGTTCCTATGTCAGGGAGGAAAGACAGCGGCGTATCCAGAGTGGGTGGAAGGTTATGGATACCACTATTGTTAAAGGATATTTTTGCTTTATTAATTCGCAGAATTCTGGGATTAAATAATGGAAAGATTTTTGTCACAAAATACCGATACTTATAACCATTAAAATAAAAAGTGCACACAAAAACACGTGATTAAAACTTTAATTAGATTTTAATTCTAAAACATTAAAATCGAGCACTTTCGGCTGTGAACCCAGCATTCATGAGGATTTATAATTAAAAAAAACAGTTGTTAAAACACAAACGTCCAGATCACATACTTGTAAATAGTATCTCCTTGTACTGTGAGCCTACGGGAGAGTTCAAATCATTCACATTCGTCCAACGGTCCGTCGGTTCCATTGCATAGCAAAAAAGGTGAGGAAGGAAGAAAAAAGGGGGAAAATCACATTTTACCTTTCCTTGATTAAATTAGCCATATACTCGGAATATTGTAAGACAGTACATCATTGTATACTTTTCCTGGAAATTATAAATAAGTAAGGTCATAGGTTATAAATAAGCAAAACCCTCCCGTAGGCTCACAGTACAAGGACATACTGTTTACAAGAATATGATCTGGACGTTTGTGTTTTAACAACTGTTTTTTTTTATTATAAATCCTCATGAAGGCTAAGTTCACAGCCAAAAGTGCTCAATTTTAATGTTTTAGAATTAAAATCTAATTAAAGTTTTAATCATCTTTTAGGTAATGGAATACCATGTTTTTATGTGCACTTTTTTATTTTAATTTGAAAAAGATGAATTTAAGCATTCCGAAATTACTTTATATATTTATAACCATATCTCATCTGAGTACACTAATGAAGGCAGGGGTCAATTACGATATATAAAAGACTGCGCCACAATGTTATTGGCATTTTTTTTCTAGATTTGCATAAAATATTTATATAATATTTTTTATATAAAATGTTGATATAAAAATTCAGAAAATGTATTCTATTGTGTAACATAACATATCAAACCACAAAATAACACATTAAAATTAAACGTATGTATAATCTCAAAACGTATGATTTCACAACGTTATTATCGACTGACTTTTTTGCAAGGTTTAATTTTTGTAGCCATAATTTTTATTAATCCATAGATAGAGTGAACGATATATTTATTATCCATACCTTTTTTTTTTTTTTTTTTTTTTGGTATTTATTTCCTTGGGACATGAAAGATTATTGCTAGACGAAGAGACAAAGATAACACAGGAAAGAAGTCTTTATGATAGTTATTCTTATGCCAGAGGGAACAGAGAACAATCGCGATATGTGAAAAACTGCGTACAATTTTAATAGATATTTTTCATAGATTTGAATAAAACTTTTATTAGTAAAATAAATGTTTTAATCACGATAATTATTTTATTGTCACTGATATATTAAAACATTGTTTTGAATAATAAAATTCAGAAAATATATTCCATTGTGTCAATATAAATAACTATATAAGTATAAATAAAAAAGTATGCATGAAGGGGTTAGAATGACAGTGGAGTAAGTCAAAATTTAGTAATTTGAGAAATGAAGGGTTTTGGGAAACTTGTTGCATTGAGTGGTCCAACTTGTTTTGCCCTCCAGCGACTCCCTAAGTGAACTATGACTTATTTGACTGGCACATTGAAGAGAAATTAGTATACGTTCAGTGAACATATGGTTATCTGGCATTTCAAAATTTTTGATTTACTCCACTGTCATTCTAACCCCTTCACATATATATATAATAATATATATGTGTATAAATAGAAATAAATATATGTATAATAATAATAATAATAATAATGATAATAATAATGATGATGATAATAATAATAATAATAATAATAATAATGATGATGATAATAATAATAATAATAATAATAATAATGATGATGATGATGATAATAATAATAATAATAATAATAATAATGATAATAATAATAATAATAATAATAATATATATATATATATATATATACAGGGTGTCCCAGGATTATTGGGAGACAAATTTTAAGGGGAGGTAGGGTACATCACAAGGATTCAGATTTATATAGCAACCCATGGTCGGAAACGGCTTCGTTCGCCGTTAGAGGATGTTATTCACAATAGCATTGGAACACCTCTAACATCTGCATATTATCGCATCTTTTTGTAAGAGGTGGTACCAAGCTTTCTTGACACTATGCCACAACATGTCAGAAGCCATATGTGGTTTCAACATCATGGGGCAACTCCCTATTTTGGCAGATGTGTTCGTGAATATTTGAATCAGGTGTTTGGTCACCGAAGGATTGGCCGTGGTGGACCAGTTCCCTGGCCACCACGCTTTCCTGATTTACGCAGCATAGATTTCTTTCTTTTGGGGTGCACTGAAAGGTGATGTGTACGCAACGCCTGTGGATTCCGATATGGATTTGGTTGCAAGACTCGTCTGTGCTGCTGCGGATATCCAACAAAATCCAGGTGTATTTGAGTTGTATTTGATCATCTGTAGGTGTATTTGATAGGTGTATTTGATCATCTAAGTATAAATCACGTTTTACTTAAGGTTTATTACATTCCGTATATTATACAACAATAAAACCAACAATATAAAAACATGCGAAAAAATAAAAGAAGATTGCACCTTTCAAATTTTTGAAAGAGTTCTGTATAATGGAGTAACACACTTTAAGAACACTAATTGTTAGGCTATTTGTTATAAATACTCTATACACTATAAAAAAATTGCCAAAAGAGTAAAAAGTACAGGCGTCAGTTTACCGGAACACCAATGTGATTAGAAGAGATTTTTCTATTATTTAAAAAACTATTATTAAACTTTCTATTATTTAATGTTATGGCTTTTGCTTAAAGAATTTCAGAAATTTTCGAGTATTGGTGCAGGAAAATTTCGTGTTGCGAAAAAATATATATACATAAAAATTCTGTCTCTAATACGATAAAGTAACAAGCAGCAGAGTTTCCGGAAAGCCCCTGTGATGTTAAGAAAATGCAACTTTAGATTGATGGACTTAATAAAAATTTTTACATTAGATTGGTGGATTTTCTGTTTTTTAAGGGATCATATGCAAATAAAAGCAAAATTTACGTGTTTTAATGAAACAAGAACGAAAAATCATGCGTCCATCATAGATTATGAAACACTTTTCAACACGGCCAGAATGCTTTAACAAAACTTCACCGTTTCATAATGTGAAAGATGATGCATAAGTAAACAAGATCAAGGTCGAACCGGGCGGGAGGCCTACCTTTCAGCTTAAGCTCAACTAGCCCAGCCCAGCATGTTTGTTTACTATGCGGTAAAGCCCCAGCCCAGGGAGAGATGCCCGGAAGGACTACCCGGGAAGGGGACCCCTCACTATTGAAAATTAACTGTCAAATATTACATGCCAATCACAAAGGTTATCCAATTATACTGTACGAGCCAAGTTATATACAAAAATTGGCTGAATGAACAATTGTGACTGTAAATAAATATAAGGAGATATGGAGCTTTTACTAGATAATAATTAAAGTTGAGAGAAAACTATAAATACAAAACAAATCTAATAGCTCACTTATTGAACGATAAACAATTAATAAATACGATACTGACAAAGAAAGTAATCATAGTTTGAATAGTAGCATCGATTGTATAAAAATACTTATATGGGGAAAGAATTGAATAATTATATAGGGGCATTTAGAGTAGTTAACACAATTTAAGTACAGCAATAATGCCAGAAAACAAATCTGAGAGTACTACTGCGTACTAGTACTAAGAATAATAGGGAATAACATAAGTGATTATATAAGAATATGTGCATGTACTGAAAACAATCAACACAAATCAAATACCACCATGAGATTAGAGAGGTAGTACTGAAACACAAATTCAAAAATTCAAATTTTGATGATACAAAATCAGAGAAAACAATTTACTAATTATACTCAGCATTAATAAATAACACTTTGTGATATTGAGCAATAATTATTCTATGTAATGCTGAAATACAAATTCTGAAAATACAAAATTCCGAAAACACATATTCTGAAAATACAATTTACCAATCCTACTGCGCAGTACAAAATAATACTATGTGATACTGAGCAATAATACTACCATGTAATAATACTGTATGATGCTGACGCAGATAATGATAATGGATAGAAGTAAGTATGAACAATAATGAATGAATAATAATACTAGAGTAAAATGTAAGTAATGATCAATAATGAATGAATAATATTACTAGAGAAAACCATGATAAATTATGCTAAAAATATTAAATAACATTGAATGATGCCATTCAGAACAACTAAATTGTTAAGGTTAAAGTTTATGTAGTGTGTAAAGGTCCTTATTCATATTAGAAGTCCACTTCAACCTCAACCTCCACTAAGTCCAATTGAGGCAGCATGAAAAAGTACTGATTGCGTTGTAGCAAAAACATACAATCTGTTATTTTTTGGAGAAGTTTTGGTGCTTTCAACACGTAGGCAAACTAGGCCGAGCGATTTATTTGTGATGGCTTTCTTATGTGATGGTGAGTATTCAATCTAGGATATAAGGTAAGGAGGTACCTCTTTTTCCACAGGTTCATCTACGTGACGATGCCTTGCCGAATTTATTGAGATATTGAAGAAACGCGCCATGATTTGCAGCAAAGATGTAATGTTGCCTATTTTGAAGTTGGAGATCTTTTGATACTGTTGGGATTAAGGCGTGAGTAAAGCAACCCGTTGTTCCCAGATTCTAATACATTTGCAATGATCGTATTAATTCTGATGTTGTTATCTTCTTTAAATGTGATGGTGAACATGGGTAGAATTTTTGCAAGATGCCCTGTGACGGGATCGTCGCATCGCGGGCCAGTTTATCAGCATGCTCGTTTCCATCTATGCCAGAATGACCACGCACCCATTTAAAAAGATGGATTTCAATGTTTGTTGAAAGGATATAATTATGTCACATACGAGTAAGTTGGATGTGAATATATCAGCTAATGCTGCAGGCTAGATAGATTATCAGAATTGATTGTGTAGCTTTGAAAATTATTAGAATTAGCCCAGTGTATTGCATCGTGTATTGCTAGTAACTGTGCTTGGTAGACACTATTTTATTGGTGTGAACGAATCTGTCTTGTTCCTAGTAAAACTGAACCTTTATATGCGGAGAAAGCGTATGCAGTGCCATCTGATGTTTTTGGTCCATCGGTGAATATATCAATTTCGATTGTCCTCTCATTTTCTGTTTGCCACTTAAAATATTCAATGTATGGAGGTATTATGCTTTTAGTAGATTTCCGTTGGTGATTCATCGGGTTATGCTGATCCACCGGGACCACAAGACGAAGTACCTATCCGAGAGTGGATATTTTCTTCAGCTGCAAGGCAAGAGGGAGAATTCCCGAGAGTACGCAAAGAGCTGCAGTTCGAGATTTTTTATAGGCTCCTGTGACTAAGAGTAGGCATTAAGACTGAAATGAGGAAATAAGCCTTAGACCATGTGATTTTTGAATTCGAGAAAACCATATCAATTCAGCATAGGCGATTTTTCTTCAGAATATTATTATACCATACTTTGAGAATTTCTCTGCAAATCCCACCTTTTGATGATGAAAATTTTAAAAGGTTGTGTGTTACTTGTGTTATTTATAATCTTTTGTTGCGGAGGTGGGGGAGAAAGGAGAGAGTTGCATCTAGGGTAATGTTATTTGTCCATCTAAAGATTGGATATTGGCGAATACTGAATGGGTATGGATTTGCACTCTTATGTGTTGGATATTCGAGTCTAATATTATTATGAAGCTGTTCCTGGATATTGATGAGTAGCAAGGAGTCGAGGATGGTAGTCCATGTGGTCTGTTGTTGGTTAATTGCGCAGTCCTGTAGATACGCTATTGAATATTGTTGTTGGAAAAGAGTAATAAACAGCGAATCAGACGCTGATCGAATCTTCTGCAGATTTATCTGAGTTATTTTTAGAAGATCCTTTCAAGGAGAATTTTTACCGATTTGTGGAGATACGTTTATTGACAAAAAACTATTATTTAATGAACCGATTTCTGTAGGAGTAGAGGTCTTGAAAAACAACATTGAGATGAACATGAACTGTGGTTAACAATCGTAATGTTTTCTAGAATGATCTGTTGAATTATGGCAATTTATTCATTTCTGAAGCTTTGTATTATTTTTTAGGAGGATGAATTGTGATTTTTTATACAAAATGAACAAATCTCTCTTCTTCGATATCTGTCTTTGCTATGACCAGATAATTGGCAACGTTCACACTTTATTAATGATGCATAGGGTGGAATTTTGCATGACAAGAAACAGATCAACAGACAATTTTGATTTATTAATTTAAGTGCTATGTTTTCTTCCAACTCCAAGACTAATCTATATGTTTTTTGTGTAACCTTCGATAAGATTTTGTGAATATTTTGAGTAATGCCATGGTACAATTCAGTGCTGATTTTCTTTAAGATTTCTTCCTGTGGTATTTCTTTGGAATACCCAGAATTCTGATCTTCTTTCTCTTTTCTACTAGCAGTTTTGATTCTGTTTGATCTTGAACTTTCTAATTTTCATCGATCTTATCGAGTATTAAATATACTTCCCTGTCAGTGTCAGATCGTACAATTAAGGTGTTTCTGTCACAGGAAAGAGTACAGTAGATTTTGGGCAGATCATTTGTAGCGAATAATTATCTGTTTAATATATCTCGTATTTTAAGCATCATTTTTGTAGAAGGTTTTCTTTCAATTAGGATTGCTGATTTGGAGTCGCGCGGTGCTACAATTTTAGAATAGGAATGAATAGGTGGAACACCTGTGTATGGTTGGATTAATTTTTGATCTACTGTGTGTGATTCTATTTTGTCTCTTGGTATTATTAAGTTTTCTCATATTGTTTTGTATATTTCCAGAATTAGGGTTATTTCATCCGTTTTTTCATGTATACTTTCTTTCTTTTCTTCAATAGTCTTTAACAATAATTCATTTCCCTCTTGCAGTTGTGCATAATTCAATGACATTGCTTTTCCATCCATAAATTCTGCTCGTTTTGTTCCGTCCCGTACACTTCTTTCCTCTCCTTCTTTCCATTTTGCCAATTGAGCCTCCAGGACTACCACTTTTCAATGAAGATCGATAATTATCTTCTCTTTCGATCCACGTATTTTTCGAGAGTTTACCGCTTTATACGAAATATTTCAAGCAATTTCATCTCAAATGGAAATAAGTATAATTTTTATGGGCAGTTATGCTTTTCAAACATTTTGTAAATCAAAAACAAATAAACTATAAATTTTTGAAATGATATATTTTCTATAATTGTAGAATTTATAACATAATATATATTTGTTTTCTAGTTTTACCAGTTCTTGTTTTTCGGATCCTAAATTGGTTAATTTGGTCTCTCATATAAGCCACTAGATGCGTAGCAACCAGTTGTGTTGCATTTAAATTGCACGAGGTCTTTCGATTGTTTGGAAGGAAAAGAAATCAAGTTTTCAGCCCTAACAATTGAGGGTCTTTCTTAAATAATAAGGCAAGTGGAGTTACCTTGATTCCTGGTAAAACATGGAAATAAGACTTTTTGGTCTATCTTGCTATTCCTCGGTCTCTATTTCGTATTCGAACTGGCATGGCTTGTAAAAACTTTTTTCAACTTTCACGTGCCTCCGTTTCCCGATTCTGGCTGAACAGGGCTGGGGACAGTATTAGAACTTTAAGAAAACGTTAAGATGATTTCATATTTTGTAAACTCTTGTAAACTCACTGTATAAAAGTTGTAAAATAAAGTCATTATGTGTTCCAAATGTACTTTTTCTTTCACCCAAAACCGTAGGATTTGCAATAATAAGGTAAGTGTTCAATTTTCAGGTTTATGTAATATATTATTTAGCATATATAAGGAAATATACTTTTATAATCATAAGCAAAAAAAATATGCTAAAAAACTCTTCTTGATAGGAATATATGCAAACAAGTTACAGTCTAAATCAAAATCTTGAAAGCAAATTTAAAAACTTTGCAGTTGAAAACTCCATTTTTTATTTACCTTGTTATTGCAGAGGGCCCCCTCAATTCTAAATAAATCGCAATTTAAAACTATTCCCATTTTTAAATTTTGAAAAACCGTCCTCAGAGTGTCACATTTCTAGAATGTCTTTTTTCGTGAAACCCTTTTATATTTCGAATTTTTTAGAAATTGTACTATCGTGACTTTACGAGTATTTGTGTCTTAAATGTAACGGTCATGTCAAGTTTCAAGTTTCTAGTCTTAAGAATTTTAAATTAATCGTAATATAGAACGTTTTTAGAACAGTTTCTGCTCATTTCACACTCTTAAGTTTCGAATATTTTAAAAAACTTTTCTTTCGGAACATTTACATCTTTAAAGTGACTATCATGCAAAATTTCAAGTTTTTAGCCCCAACAGTGTCACAGAAATCGCAATTTTAGAACGTTATATTGTACTTACTCTCTTTTACATTTCGAAATTCTTAACTATTCTGTGCAAGCATTTACGGGGTCGCAAACAGTCGGGTCAAATGTCAAGTTTCTAGCCCTAAAAGTTCCAAATAAATCGTAACTCTGAACGTTTTCCACTCATTTCACCCTTTTAAATTTCGAACTCTTTTGAAATCGTTCATAGCGAGTAGTTACATTGCAAAAGTAACCACCATATCAAATTTTAAGTTTCTAGCCCAACCAATGTCTCAAAAATCGCAATTTTAGAACGTTTTTGCTCCTGTACCACCTTGGGCATTGTTGTACTGACATAAAATAAAGCCTATGTTGGAACAGAGATGATCACCAGCATTTAGCCTCTATTATACTTTTTAAACCGACTCAGAGAAGCGGTTTCAGAGATTACTCCCTGTAAACAAACAAACACACAAACGTTACTTCTTTAATAATATTAGTATGGATAGTACAAATAAGTTTAAATTTTGTAATTCTTTTAGAACATCTCAACCAATAATCCTCTTCAATAAAAAGCTACGAGTTGCTGACGACTGGCTTTTTCGCTAATCGTTACCACAGATTAATCTCGGAAAATAAAACATTTGAAGTTACTAAAAAAATTAATAACTCGAAAAGTATTTGTCAGTAAATTGTTAGACAAACTGAGTTAGAAAGGTAAAAAATTGTATTTTTCTTCATATAAATTTCAAATCTAATGATTATGCCGTTTTTCAAATGTTGAATTTAACTAATTACCAAATTTCACAATGGAGTACCTTAGTGAAACCATCACGTATAAAAATATAATGATAACGGCAATGTGTCCTGACGTGTATACCGGCTATATCACGAGTGACAAATTATAGTAGTCTTATTATTCTGTTAAAATATAAAAGTGAATTATGATGTCGGGAGTGCATGATTTTTATTCAATTCTCGACAAATACTATTTACTTTTACCATTTATTACCATTTATTTTTAGTTGTGAATAATGTAGGTTAATTCACGTCTCCTATAAAATGTTATAAAGAGTTGGTTAATTACACATGTTTTTAATTATCGGGGATGAAATGTTTTTCTTATTTAATGCATTTATTTTTCTTTTGATGTTACATGAACGACGTCACGGGTAACAGCTAATAACAGCATATTATGTGTCGAAAACCAATCGCTCATATAGAAATCCAATACATTTACAGAAAATTATTTATGCTGTCTATAACATGGCGACTTTTCTTATCGTTCACCAATAGATAATTTCTAAATCGTTAGTTTCAGATATATAGTAATAACTGCAAATGCATTTTAAAAGTTGTTCTTAATCATATGAAAATCCAGTTACATCAAAAGAGTTTTTTGGGTTTTTTTAAGTTACGAAATATTAAGCTTTATACAGCCTCTGTGTCTTATAAGTTACTTAGTAAAACTTTCTCCATGCGCTAAAAAGTAAAAGAGTGAAAATGTCATTCTTCTACTATCAACACCTACCAAGTTATGATACTTGAAATGTTAAGAATTTTCAACGCTTTCTGGCACTAAAAACGGAAAAAAGTAATTTTAATAAAACGGCTTAAGTTTTTAACAAGTTTTTTTTTTATATTTTGAGAGAAAACGCTATTTTTAAAGAATTCGTATTACATTTAGGACTGTGAATTTCAGCCTGTTATCAATAATAATCATTTTTATGTTTGCTTTATTCGTTAAGTACCGAAGTGAAATTATAAAGATCTATTCGAAAATGCATTGTTTAGCTTTTCGGCGGATTGTTTTATTTTCCTAAAAAACAATTTAAACTTCCGAATTTAAATATTATAACAATGCTGAATGCATATTGCATATGCCTGTACTGTTTCTTTTTTCATAAAATAACTCTGATCATTTTTTGCAAATTCAAAGAAAATTCTTCAATTACGACATTTAGTTTAAATCTAGAAAACATTTATAAACGATACTATTTAATTTTAATAATACTTCCTTGCACCTGTTGAATTACTTCTTAAGATGTATGAGTATTAGGACAATAAATTTCTGATGTTTTAAACAGAGATTAAATTTTAAAGTGTCAGGTGTATTAAAATTATACATTTGATTGTTTGTTAATATTTTTATTTTTAATTTTACTTATTTTTTTATTTTGAATGTGGATTTTTATTTGACTATACGACACGAATCTTTACGTTAAACAAAAAACTCGTAACATCATCCAAATTCCCTTCATAAACATTGCATTCATTGGTGTCTAGCACATCTCCATGGCTGCCACCTCCAGCATTTTAATACGGATTGGCAGCGACTCATGCATCACCATCCCCTTGGTATTCGAAATTATCACGTGTCTTAGCCCCCCTTTCTTTACTGTTTTAAAAAGAGTGAATCGAAGCCGCTTTTGAATTCGCTGACTGAACAGTAATCGAATGCCATACAGTACCACGGAGGAAGACAAAGGAGTCAGTGGCGCGTCCACCGAGCTCAGAGATTAAAGTTTAGAGCGAGCCACTTGGTCGGAGGCTTTCGTTCTAAATTTCGCTTGTTGCGCTCTGCTGCGCACTTTGATCGTCTTTTATCGATAAAGGGGCCGTTCACATATTGGCGAAAGTGAAGAATTGAGATTGATAGTAGCTCAGGAAATATCTGAAAGTAGTTGTTCACCGAAATATTATAAAGGTTGCTATAGAATTTTTTTTGCAAAAAAAATAATATTTATGCATTATTTTAAACATTATATTATAACTTAGAGAATGGTTGAATTTGATACTTAAAAAATGGGTAAAATAAAATGCTTTATAAAAAAAATAATGTTTATTTAACAATAGTGCTATATACAGTGACCTCTCACTTATCGCGATGTTCTTGTACAACTATTTTAAATAAGGTAAAATTCGATTTATAAATTCTGCGATTAAAAAAGGAGAAAATTACTTTAAAAAAGAAACTGGTGCTGAAAAATAATTACCGTGTATCGCGTATAAGTGAGAGGTCACTGTATATATGTACACACATCAATAATGATATAAACTAATAAAAATTTCGTACACATATTCATTCAAATCTGTATTTGGTCTATACAACGTATAGTATTAGTAGAGAATCACTGGGTTCGAGTTTTGATTTTGTCTTGATAATTCGTGATGGTTTGTAATACATTATGTGCTAGATGTGCCAGACACTTTTGTCTTGGTGTTTAAAATATATCTATAGCGACAGAAAAGCAAACCACGAAATTTCTATTAGGTTAAAAAAAAATCCTTTAAGAGTACAAAAAAAAAAAAAAAAAAAACCTTTTATAATTCCAGTGATGTTCCCGAACTGTTATGGAATTTTTTGCGTAGATAAATTTTTCATAACACTACGCTTTTAAATCAGAGATTAAGAATAACAAGAACAAAAAATCCTGCGTGAAGCATAGATTATGAAACACTTTCCAACACATTCATAATATTTTAGCAAAACGTCTTCATTTAATAAGGTGAAAGATGATATCTAATTAAACAAAGGATGACAAGAGATGACCATCCCGGAGTCTAAGTAAACAATTTGGAAAACGTATAACGCATTTGAAAATGCAATTTCAGTAATTACTATCAATAGTCGGAAAAAGATCCCTATTCTTTTGTGCAACCCTGTATATTATCTATAGATTTGTATATATACTACATAGTATGTTAAAATTTAGTTCAGTTGGGAAACGAATCGCACAGTTGTAAAATCCCCTTCAGGAATTTCCATTAATAATCGGAAATGAATTGTAGATCTTTTACGCTGCCCCACATATAATCTATAGAATTTATAAAGACCAAGTAATAAGCAAAAAATTAGTTTAATTTAAAAATATACCATAATTTCCTGCAATTATTCTTCTTAGATAGTACCCTAACCGAAACCCCTTTGTGTGTCCCTATAAAACAGGCATATCAAACTCATTTACCACTGTGGGTCAAATTAAACATTGTATACAAAGCCGCGGGCCACATTATAAAAAATATCAAAGAAAAGCAAATTTATTACATTACCATCACACAGAATATACAAAATACAATGTAATTAAAAATAAAAACAAAAGCAAAAAACCATTCATAATTCCAAAGCTATCAACCGAAAAAGTTTAAATATTCACCGGAAAAAATTAAAAGAAATTAAGTAACAGATATTCATTTTTTTAATTAGTCTATAAAATTGAAAATAGATAAGGTATCGTACAAAAGTGAAATTCCGAAACTATGTAAAAATACGGTCAGATAAAAAGTAAAATGAAGTTTACAGATACCTGGCATTTAAAAATTTAAATTGCAAACAAGATGTTAAAAAAAATGTATTATCACGTGTATTACCCTAATCTTTGCAGTTTTCTCTTAACTTTGAAATAGCACCTCTTTATAAATCCTTGCAAGAGCAGTATAACTTGCAATATAAACTTACTTTTTAAACGACAAACTATTATTAAGTCAAATTTTTTATTATTCAGTCAAACGTATCAGCTGGGGTGCTTATTTCTTCATCCACAATCTCTTAGAGGTAAAATTTTAAATTGAGTCATATCTAACCATATATGGCCACAGTGGTAATATATATATATATATATATATATATATATATACTATACTTTGTTATATTTTCCTTCGATAAAGCCACAGTAATTGTGCCAGATTATGGAAGAATTTAGTCAAAATAGCTACATTTGTTTTTACATTACATGTAGTCATTTATTTATTTAACCAACAAATGCTTGTCATTGAATAAAGTGAAGATTGGTAGTCTGAAATAATGGTAGATATTTTGAATTAAAAAAAATCTCCAACTTGGCAACGCTGCAGCTATGGTTATAGTGCAAGTGTGTTTTTGCAAATTGTATTTTCTGCATCAAACATGAATTGATTAAAACATATGTAAATTGACGAAGGCTTGGCGAGCCACAGACATTTTGTCGTCGAGTCAAATGTGGCCGCGAGCCACGTGTTTGACATGCCTGCTATAAATGAACGATAAATTCTTTGCACACAATAGGAAGCCTTTTGTAGTGGACATCAGTGACATATATGAATTTAAATATGTTTTAAATAGTGTAGCATGACTACGCAAACGATTTTTCCCCGTAGACCGTAATGTACCGAAATTCTTGTGAGTGTCTCTGTAAATGAATTATAAACACTACATACTTCATTTTCATTACTTAACATGCCATAAAATGAAGATTGTAAACCTTAGAATGAACCCTATAGAACCCTGAAGAATTGTAAACCTTATTAACATATATCAATTGCATGGCGATTCGAGTATATTTACGCGAGTTAGAGCATGGACAGACAGAGAGACGGCAGACAGACAGACAAACCTAATTCCTAAACACTTTTCAACAACTATGTTGGAAAGTTTTAAAAATATAATTTATATATAATGCATGATCATGTAAATTATATTAATGTTATTTTTACTTTCATTTTAATTAAATATGCAATTCGTTATGTTGTAGGTTTTGCTTGTTAAGTTTTATGTAAAATATTTAAATTAAATGAAGAATAAAATTACAAAACATTTTAAATTAGAAAATATTGAACAAAAAATATTTTTGAAAAAAAATATTTCATTCAAATTTAAATATACAATATGATGTTGAAGAAACTGTTAATGTTGAAGACAATTATTTAATTTTTGTTACGATTATATCTATATCTGAATGTATACATACACATTCTCATATATTGGTGATTAAATATATTACATACTTGCTACACTTGAATATACAAGGAATCTCTTTTTATGCTGATCAATAGCTAATTTCTAAACCGATATTTTTTGAGGTATACAGACAAACTCGCTTAATATGAGCTCGGATATAACGAGAACATGGTTAAAACGAGCTATTTGCACGTTAAAAATTGTTCATCATTTAAGCTATATTCAGATTTTCACGGTTTTTACGAGCCGCAAAAGCAAGATCACGGATAAAACGAGCAAAACATCTGTTCATTTCAATTGAATTTCCGTCGAAAAGTAGGGTAGTATAAGGAAAGAAATCTCTTTCTTCCTCTCTCAGCGATAATTTTTATGTAGCTTTCATTACAAAAAACTACCTATTGCAGCAGTTCGGAGGAAAGCAATTTCAAAAACTTTTGGTATATTTTCAACGATCATGACTCCCAGACCCCAAAACCACAGGGGTCCGAAAAGTCTGGAAACGGTCGAATAACTCGAGAAATATACATCGGATTGAAAAATGGAAAAAAAGCATGTTCAATATTTTTGAAAAATCTATTTAGGGATATAAAAGTTCCCTCCTCCCAACTCTGCCCTTTTGGGAGGAAAGGGAAACTTTGAAATCTTAAACGGTAACCCCCCTTTTTTATTACAGATTCGGATTCTACGGGGGAAAAACGCAACTTTTTTATTAAACATTTTCTTCGGAAAACCGTAGATGGCACTGTATGGGGGTCATGATCGGTGAAAATATGCCAAAATGTTTTGGAATTGCTTTCCACCGAACGGCTGCAATAGGTAGGCTTTTTGTAATGAAAGCTACCTAAAAATTATAAATTGAAAAAAGTTGTTTCCGTTAAGTGTTAGATCGTGATACAATGATCACGGAATATTTTTGTTTTGGCTTTAACTTAAAAAATGGCTAAGATATGGTAGTTTGAAATTATAGGGTGGCTGACATTTTGAAACAATTTGATTTTTGTTATGTTGTAATTCTCATGCTGAAATTTGCAGTAAAATTCGGTACTAACAAAAACTGGGATTGAATCTTCTGTAATCGGGTTCCAAGCATTTTGGCTTCGGGTGTTTGAAGTGAGTTGAATTTTTAAAAACATGGACTCTGAAAGCATTTTTTTCTTCCCGGTACAGGCCGGAAGGACATTTTTACATTATACCCGACTGTCAAAATGTAGTAAATTGTCAGTTCTAGCATATAGAATTTCAACTTTCAAGGAGACTCTTCATACAAAAACAAGTAAACGAAAATTCCGAGGTCTTGAAAGAATGAAAGAAAGAAAAGGATGTTTCAAATGTTAAATAAGGATGTTTCAAATACCGCCCGTTTGTAATATTTACAACTGATCCATGGAAAGGAAGGAGCATAAAGTGAGAAGGGAGATAGATGCATGGATGTTTCAAATAATTTCCCTTTGTAAGATTTAGAACTGAGACATGGAAAAGAAGTTGCATATATCCTTTATTTGTTCCTTTCCTGACTCTTGGCCATATTAAGTAGCCTTTTTATGGCTCTTATTGCGCTGTTAAAATGAAAGAAAAATGTGAAATTGGTAGCTCAAAAATTGCAATGACTATTGGCATCTTAGCTGAGTTTTTCCGGAAAAAATGGAAGAGATTAGTTGTATTTTTGTACGACGTCCTTGCCTTTTCGAATTATTAGCACTTTTGAGGCTTTGACTTCAGTACTGTGATTTTGTCTACAGAAAAGACTCGTCTAAAGAAAATGACACTCACAAAGGTAAAACTTAATTTTTTGCGTTAATTATATGATATTAATGTTAATTTTAGTATTGGGATAATTAGAGCAATTAATAGTAATAATTATTTTAATTAAGTGTGTGTTTTTAAGATTTTTATTATCTCCACGAGTATTACGATTAATGGTTAATAAGATGAGTTTTATAACGCCCTTGCCTCTCATATTAACTGAGTTCAACTGTACTTTTAATTATCAAAATGTTTCAAATGTTGTTTTCATAATCTTAGAGGTCATTTAAGTCAACTTGGTTATTTTTTCATAAATTAAGAAATCTAAATTTTTATACAATTCCTGTGTTCAATAACTTATATTTAAAAAAAAAATTCTATGATCTATCAACTAAAATAATCATCAACTTCATCACTTTAGAAGTCATTTAGATCAACTTTGTTATTTTTGAACAATTTAAGAAATCTAAATTTTTATACAGTTCCTAAGTCAAATAACTTATATTTAAAACTTTTTCCATGGTCTATCTAGTCAAACAAATATCAATTCCATCTTAAAACCCATTTAAGTCAACTTGCTTATTTTTGAAAAAAAAAATCTAAATTTTTATACAGTCCCTGTGTCCAATAACTTATATTAAAATAATTCCATGATCTATCAACTAAACCAATCGTCAACTTCATCACCTTAGTAGTCATTTAACTCAACTTTGTTATTTTTGAGCAATTTAAGAAATCTAAATTTTTATACAGTTCCTGAGTCCAATAACTTATATTTAAAACTTTTCCCATGATCTATCAAGTCAAATAATTATCAATTTTATCTTAGAACCCATTTAAGTTAACTTGCTTATTTTTTAAAAAAAAATCTAAATTTTTATACAGTCCCTGTGTCCAATAAATTATATTAAAAAAATGTCCTTGATCTATCAAGTAAAACAATAACAAACCTCATCATCTTAGAAGCAATTTAAGTCAACGTGGATATTTTTGTAAAATTTAAGAAATTTAAAATTTTTATACAGCCCCTGTGTCGAATAACTTATATTTAAAAATAATCATGCTTTATCAAGTAAAACAAAACAAAAAAAATCATTTTTGACGAACGAAACTTATCTAAAAATGTCTTTAATTAAAGTTTCCTTTATCTTTTAATATCGCAATTCAAGTATAAAAAAGGTTTTGAGACTTATAATTCGTAAAAATGGTCACATTTCAGCAGAAAACCTCTAAATTTAGAATAATGTTTAATGCTCCAGTTTTTAAAGATAGTCATGTAATGTAGCTTTTTCCGTACCTAGACTTTTTTCCTTTTTAAATAATCATGTTCTGTCTGATTTGACATTTTTAGTAAATTGCCAAGTTAAATTGTTTTTCATCCGTCTGGAGAATTGCTAACCTTTAGAATCTTCAAGGCTAGTCATTATTAAAAAGTGTGTATTATAAAAAAGACTACTTTCTTTTTGTCATCCTCATTTCAAAAAAGATATATAAAAATAATGTAGAAAAAATAAATGAAAACTCGTCAAAGAAGGCAAGTTAAGAAATATATCAATATTAAATAAGAAAAATTCCATTATTTATATTATAAAGTAAAAACATGTTCGTGAGTAATTCTGACGTGATATTAAGGGTGGAAACACCTTACCAGTATATTTTGGTCTAACTGCAATTATTTTTAACATCTAAACATCACACAATATTTATTATTACATTGCACAAAAGGAATTATTTTTTTCTTCTAAATGCAATTTGTTTCACTCTAAAAACGACATTTTCATAACTGAGCAAAAAATACTCAAATCTGAGTACGTCGTATAGTAAAAATGGCTCCGAATCAAAATTACTCAAATTTGAAACATCTATATACTCATTTCTGAAAACATGCACACACTCAAGAATAAAAAATCATGTGGTCATTTTTGAGTATATCCATGTTTCAAAAATGAGTATGAACTGACCATAATCATTTTTGAGTATGTCCATGTTTCAAAAATGAGTATCAACTGACCATAATCATTTTTGAGTATGTCCATGTTTCAAAAATGAGTATGAACTGATCCTAATCATTTTTGAGTATGTCCATGTTTCAAAAATGAGTATGAACTGACCATAATCATTTTTGAGTATGTCCATGTTTCAAAAATGAGTATGAACTGATCCTAATCATTTTTGAGTATGTCCATGTTTCAAAAATGAGTATGAACTGACCATAATCATTTTTGAGTATGTCCATGTTTCAAAAATGAGTATGAACTGACCATAATCATTTTTGAGTATGTCCATGTTTCAAAAATGAGTATGAACTGACCATAATCATTTTTGAGTATGTCCATGTTTCAAAAATGAGTATGAACTGACCATAATCATTTTTGAGTATGTCCATGTTTCAAAAATGAGTATGAACTGACCATAATCATTTTTGAGTATGTCCATGTTTCAAAAATGAGTATGAACTGACCATAATCATTTTTGAGTATGTCCATGTTTCAAAAATGAATATGAACTGACCTCTATATCTATATGCTCAGGTTTGAGTATGTCCATGTTTCAATATTCTGAGTACTTCTGGTATTTCAGAATTGAAAGCATTGGGTTTTCGTCATATTTGAAACAAAAAGTTTCATAACAAAATGAATACACAATTTAACATTGTGTTGAAAGCTATCTCACGTTACCGATATTTTACGGGTTAATAATATTCCATCATGTTTTTTTTATCTATCTCTATCGCGTGGAGACCGATTACAAAAGATTAACAAGTTTGCATTTAAAACAAAATAATTAGTTCAGCATTTGTTTCCAGCTAATGTTCCATGAAGAAATTAAAATTTCCTCAATAAATAAAATAATACAATAATATAAATAAAACACAAATTTAACAGACATATAATCGAACTACGCTCTTAACTTGCTGAAAATATCAGAACAAAAAAGGCTGCTGCATGTAGCGAAATCTTCGGCTATTAACTATTGACATGCAGTTAATACATTAGTATAGCTTTTAATAAATTTCAAAAATTTATTTGAATACATTAAATACATTATATTTCATAAAAAAAAGACTTTTTGAGTGTTTGTGGAAAATCTAAAAAAATATTAAATGTAAAAAATCTATTAGAGGTTTTAATAAAAAATTATTTTAACTTCTGTTCTGTAACCCGGGTAGCTGCGGCTGAATTCCCTAGAATTCATTGAAAATAGACAAGAAAAAAAATCCAAAAATCCAAAACACATAAAAAGTTTTCATTAATTTTATATGAAATTCTTAGAATTGTACAGTATTTATTTCAAATATGAAAAAAGATTTATATAATATTTTTTTGAATGATCCATATTGTAGTTTTTGACACACTCTAACAGTTATATTTGGATTAACGGATACATAATTGAGCTAATTTATTTTAATGGGACGAAATATAAAAAGTTATTATATTAAGCAATTTTTGTAAAATTACTTGGATATTTGCTGTAATGTTTTATTTTGTCGAAAAGAGTTCTTATAATGAATTATGCATGTTTTTATGGTAGTTCTGTTCATGAAGGTATATACAGGAATGTTCCACCACAAGGGTGGCGAAATCGAGTCCCAGCGGGCCAATTGTCGCTACTGTCTATGCAAAATAATTTTCAATTTATTTAATTAGAGAATTTATGTAATTAAATTTGGCAGAGATTACTATTCGGAAATAACAGTGACAATTGGACAGCTGCCACGAGGGTTTATCAATCCTGTTCTATTAAGTTAAAGGGGTGCGCTTTGCTTTGATCCGAACGATAACATGTAAAGTTTTAGATTCGTAAGCTGATATTACTAAAAGCTTATTGGAATTATAATTATTTATTAAAAATAGCTGAAAGTTTAAATAATAAAGAGCAGTGGCTTTAGAATTATAAGTATCAACCGCTCTAAATTAACCACTGAATTAGTACCTTAATTAAGCGAAATAAATTCGTTTACGTTAAGTTAATACCTATGGTACAATGGAAAAATGTACTATACGACCACGGTGAGTTGGGTGTTAATAAAACGTTCTTAGTATGTTTTTAAACATTAAATCAAGATTTTACAAGTCATTAACACTACAACTCTCAGTATATATTTTGTATAGAAAATCTGGCAAAACTTCATAAACACGAATTTAATGTATCTGAATAACTTCGGAAGTAATATTTTTATTTCTTGAATTTCAGAATTATATTTTACATTGAAATATGATTCATTTTTTGTAATTTTTTTTTAATGAACACTAAATATTTTAGCGACAAAAATAAATTTTAAATACACAAAAAATATGATTGCTTCAAAACATGCAAGATGAAAAAGAAATTAACGTAGTTATACTTTTTAGGTGTTAAAAAAAATAGAAATAGGTTTTAAGAAGTAGAAAAAAATCATGATTTTAGATTTTTTTTGTTGAAGTATTTATAATTTTTTTAACAAGTTGATTTAGAGCTATAAGCGTAATCCGTTAATAAACACTTTCAAATTTTATACGGAATTTAGATTAATATCTTTTTGCCGTATTTTATTTTTTTAGAAGGTCAAATTGTTAATCAATTTTATTGATCTTTATAATTATTAAAACAGAGTTTTATCATAAGAATTCTAAAGCAAAATGAAAAACGTTGTTCAATTTTTGAGAATCCGTGTGTGAATATTCAAATTTTGTGTGCATGCACAGATGAAAATGTTTCCGCAAGATTCAGAGAGTAAATATTTAGTATTCAAATGCAAACTTAACTCTTCAAGGGTTGTGTTCCAAAGTTTGATTGGCTTTCTCCTGAGCATGTGCACAACTGACTTACCATTTAAATTTATTATGGTACATGTTACATGTGTTATAATGGTTTAATCCATGAGTGATAAACAAGTTAATCATATCCAATTTACAGGAAAAACTGAATTTTATGGCTGGAAATTGTATTTTAGAACTCTTAAGATAAAACATTGTTTTAATAATTAAAAATATGAATGAAAATGATTTAGTAAATTTATAACTAAATTACTGTTTTGTATTATTTTAGTTTATTTTTATCTTATTTAAAACTTAGAAAGCTGTTATGTATTTATTAAATGTAGTTTGGAATTATAATATTTTTGTGAAGCAAATCTATTAATTTCATTTGTTGTAACTTCTTACAATTTCGTTTTTTGAAGCTATTCATGTTTGTGGTTTAATTTCTATGTCGTTAGGTTTAAACTTATAATAATAAAATGGAAAATAACGAAACAATATTTTGTGAAAAAAAATATCCAAAATAAAAATACATTATAATCCAAAAGTTGCAAAAATAACAATAAATGTATACAAACTTAGCCCAAACTGAACTTTTTCTTTTCTAATTCTATTTTTTATTATCATAAAAATGTCATTTTGTTTACGACTCAATTTATTCCCTAATCATTAATGTTATTTATCCAGGAACATCTTCTAATCGTCATGCTCATTACACATTTCGAAAGATGTCTAGTTAGATTTGATGGTACTTACCATGCCAGGAAGATAGATCGCCAAAAATGGTTGCCAATCGCGAAATGTTTTTATGGTTGTCAATCGCCAAATGTGTTCAAAGCGGTAACTTAATATACATTCAATAAATACATAACATCGTTAAAAATTAGAAATAGGATAAAAGCAAACTAAAATAATACAAAACTGTAATTTCGTATACATTTACTTAACAAATTGACGGCTTTTAGGAATAAACGATGGTAATTTTATTACCGGCGGAATTCTTATGCCCACCAGAATTAATATAATATAAATATTCTTTAATATAAATATATTGTACCAATGGTCATAATATAGTATATCAATATATGTGCTATATCACATTATTACAGTTATTGTATTATTTTAATGTGTTGTACAGGGTTGCCATAATTAAAGTGACAGTTCTCAGCGTGCTCTTTGGCGTGATCTAATTGCTAGAATGGAGTCAAATTTTATATTTTGTTTAAACGAGACAAGGAATGTCGAATTCTGCGAAAAACATAGTTCCAAAAGTCACCGCTAGGTGGAAAAGTGGCGCTGTGTAATAGAAAAGAGAGTTAAAAAAAGCAGAATAAATACTGAAATAAAATTAATTCTGCTAAATAAAAGTTAGTTTTATTTCATAGTTGATCTTCCGTCCCCCATCTTGTCTAATCATAATACAAAATTTGGCTCCATTCTCGCAATTAGATCGCTCTATACAGCACGCTGTGCACTGTCACTTTAATTATGACAACCCTTTTATATAAATACTTCTGCTACTTACCTTTAATATGTTAACTATATACTGTTAACGATGCCGTTAAAATGTAGAAAGCAAAAAAAAAATAATAAAAAGGTGTTACTGTAATTAATATTTTCGGTGCCATTGTTGGCGCATTGCATATGATCTGGCAAGAACAATACGTAAGTACCCATTTGAGAATGCAAAATCTGATAACACATTCGTTGAGTCTCTTTATTTGCTTTCATATCACGAAATAGAACTTTAGAGTTATTAGACTAAAATACAAAAGCCTAAAATATTTTTTAATAAAAAATATTTTGTTGAAATAAAAATAACATAGTGATACAATAATTTTAATAAAAATAATAAAAACATCCAAACATAGCTAAATTGAACTATTTCTTAGCTAATCTATTTTTTATTACCATAAATATCTCGTTTTCTTTGTGACTCAATTTATTCCCTGCTCATTTATGTTACTTATACCCAGGAACATTTTCTAATCATCACGCTCATTAACACATTTCGAAACATCCCTAGTTACACTAGAGAATGCAAAATCTGATAACATATTCGTTGATGTTTTTTATTTGCTTTCATACCTTTGGACGAAACACAATTATCTAATAACACTGGAATCATTTTTACGTTATTTGTATAATTTCCTGTTGCGTGCGAAACGGTGATTCTTTTTCTACTGATATCACAGACATATCGTTCTAGTCGTTAATAGTATTAGAGGTTATTTCTTTCTTTCAGATAAATGTTAATAATAAATGAGTGCTAAAGCATGTAATAAATTTCGATGTGTTACCAAGATTAATAATTAATGTTTCTGTTGTTGACTTTTTAGAAGCAATTCTTATTTTTGTAGATGTAAATATATGCGTCTTAAATTGTGTAATTAGAGTCGTTTGACTTATTTCTCGTTTGTATCTAATTGGTTAATACATTGTTTCGTTTGGAATTTTATGAGTTTTTATCCCGAATAATTGTTTTAAAATTAGATCTGTTCCTCAGATATTTTCTCTGGGTATATTTTTACTAAATCCATATGTTTACTTTACATATTAGAACACAGTATTATAATGTGGGATATATATTTCTTATATGTATAAAATATACTAAGATGAAACATGCATCCCTTTTACAAAAATTTCGCATAATGCCTTATGTGGGAAATTTTTACAACATATATTTTCCCGAAAATTATATAAGTTGTTATGGTTATGTTAAGAATGTTTCTTATTGAAGATGGTGTTTGTAAAATTTATTGGTTTTCTTTGCAATCTCGTACAATAGAATCTGGATACATTTCCATCTGTAGAATGTAAATTACCGTAAAGACATTTCTAACGACTTTTGAAGGTCTTTTGCAAGTATTTAAAGTAGGTTTTCTTAAAATATGGACATCTGTGGGCGGCAATTCTTTCAAATATAGTTCAATAGAACTAAACTATTTTAAAAAAGTGATATTTATATAAGTTTTCGAGATGTGCAACAAAAAACCCCTATTGTAAATACTATATATAATATTCATAGTCATTTTATAAGAACACACACAATAATTAATTTAATTTTTGTTTCTAGCAGTTGAGTAGTAGAAGTGCACTCTAATTATGTTATATGTTTTCGAATTGTTAGATATTTTAGTATGATACTTAAAAATTGTACACATATCTTCAGTTTGTCATGCTACGTGACTATTATTCGACTGCGTTCTAGAATAATCTCAGGTAAATTAAAAAGTCGTTAAATCTGGTGATAAAGTTGGTCGTGCTTTTTATTTGCTTTCATACTTTTGGACGAAATAGAAAAATTATCTTATAACACTGGAATCATTTTTACGTTGTTTGTATAATTTCCTGTTGCGTGCGAATCGGTGATTCTGTTCCTACTGATATCTCAGACATATCGTTCTGCTCGTTAAATGCTATTAAAGGTTATGTCTTTCTTTCAGATAAATGTTTATAATAAATGAGTGCTAAAGCATTTAGTAAATTTCGATGTGTTATCAAGATTAATAATTTATGTTCCTCTTGAAGACTTTTTAGAAGTAATTCTTATTTTTGTAGACGTAGACAAGCACGGAAATTATAATACTGTAATTAAAGTCATTTGACTTGTTTCTATCGGGGTAATATGACATCATATGTTAAAAATTTATATGTTTTAAAATTTGATTTCTTTCTCCGACATTTTGTCTAGAGATGTGATTACTATTCATATTAGAACACGGTAATATAACTATTTATATATATCTATGTGTTTTTTTTTTTAATTCCTACAATTAGCTCACACTCTCTCTATATATATCTTTTGTTGGAATTTTCAATCGTTAATAAAATATTTTCTATTCATCCATTCAAGTTCAAATAAATTTTTTTAAACTTGTACTGGATGACAATTGATGTTGATACAGTTTTTTCAAATATTAATTCATTAATTAAATTAAATTAATTAATTTTAATTTTTATATGGGAGAAGAAAAAAAATTTCTCCCATTGTTTTCATAAATGAAATGAAATATTTATCTCAAATTAGTGATGCCAACAAAAAATAAAATACCGCAACGATGATTATAAAATAATGTTCAATAAAGATAACGTGGGACATTAATACTGCACGGGTTTATTTGACATATTTATGATTAAAAAGTAGGAATTGACTTTAAAATGTTTTTTTATATTACTTGTGTTTTGTTGTTGTTGTAGTAGGATGTGGTATATATGTATGTTATATGTATAAATTGATAAGATAAAACTTGTAGCACTTTTTAAAATATTTTATTGTTTTCTTTTTTTACTTTTACCATTTGTTCCTTATTCAGAAAATGTCAAAGATTGTGATTTAAATGAGATTTCTGAATATGGAAGGTAAAGGTAGAACGAAAAGATTGTCATCGGTTGTTACTTCACTGAAATAAAGGGGGGTAGTGTAAGATTACCATACATAGGGTGTCCTTAAATCATTTTCCCGATTTCCTTACCGCATAACTTTTGACATAATGATATGACGAAAAATATTATTACATATTCGTAAATTACAACTCAAAAAGTTTTTTTAATAACACAATTAAAGTTACATATGCGTAATGTTGCAACTGAAAACGTTATTAAGCAAATAACGATTGTAATCAAATAATAATTAATATTAAGATGTTATAAAATTTATCAAAAAATTATTAATGAATATGTTATTTCTATCTAACTTTGCACTCATAATTTATTAACAGCTTTTTGATAAATTTGATAAAATTTTAATATTATATATTATTTGATTTTAATCGTTATTTGATTAATAGCGTTTTGAGTTGCAGCTTTACTCATATGTAACTTTGTTTGTGTTACTATTAAAAACTTTTTGAGTTGTAATTTAAGAATATGTAATAATATTTTTCGTCATATTCTTAAATCACAAGTTATGAGGTAAGAAAATCGGGACCATCATTTATGGATACCCTGTAGTATAATTTAAGTAAGTTGAACTGTACTTTAATATTAGTAGATAATTAATCGTCACTAATCATTTATATGATTCAAAGACAGTGTCCTAGTGGGAAATATATTCTTCCTAAAGAGAAATAAATGTACATTCCAAAATAAAGTATAATAAAAAAATACAGCAGTTGATTTCGTTAACAAATTAAATGAAATACATTTGCCATATTTTTCTTTCACATCGTACTGCTAGTTTGGCAAAAAGGTAAGTAAAACAATACCTTTAAATTTCTTGTATTAAACAACTATAATTATTTAAGTAATTAAAATGAACAGAAAATAGATTATTTCAAAATATTTGTTTTAACCAATTTTGGCAATATTTTTGCTAAATATTTTCTTTAAAATTTAATACACCGATATTTTAAATTGCATTCATTAAATATTTCTTTCTTTTACTTCGTTCTCGAAAATGGCTGAAAAGTTTAGCACAATAAAAGAATATATAACAACTGTAATGTTGGTTTGTCATTCAGTTGTCAAAAGTATATATCTTTACTTTTCAGTGTTACGTTTTAAAAGTATAATTCTTATATCAGTTTCTTCCTATCTAAAAAAAGAATGGATAAGTCCTCACAAATAGTGTATTTTTTTGGCGGTGGAATACTTTTTTTGAAGTAATTGTCAGTAATGTTTTAATATTTCGTTAAGTTTGTTTCAATTTTACTTTCTTTAGTTAAAAGTGTAACGTATTTTCGGTTGATAAATAATTACAAATAAAAATAGCTTTTTTCAAGGAATAACGAAAGTTTCTTGAAGCCAAATATGACAGTTAATAAAAGAAATGAGCTAATATTGTCTTATATTATATTATCAAGTCAGATCGACTTAAACAGCCGGATTAACTACATAAATTACATATTTAAAATTCACATGATGAATAATACTAAATAATAAGTCAAAGTGACATGAAAAATAAAGATTTGAAAATACTTAATATCACATATAAATATAGCTAATCAACGAAAACAGCAGCTTTCGTAAATATGTTAACATATTAGTAAAGGGCTAGGCATTAACATACAATAAAATACTATGATAAAAATGCACAATATCTTGATAAATAAAAAAAATAAAGAAGAAAAATTCTAAAAATGTAACAAAAAAGCACCAAATAAATAAGGTATTGGATAAAACGGAAAAAGAACAAAATTTACAAGAACAAATTAAAAAATATCTATATATTTTAAAATCAAAAGATATTAATGTAATAGATAAACAGTCGGTAATTATATAAAGACAGAAATATAATGAGAACAGTCACTAAATAGAGCCATAAATTTTCTAATTTATAAAAGAAATAAAATCTATTTACTAATATTTTATCACTAATTAAATTAAGATAACTCCTTATCTAATTAATATGAAAGATCAAATCACCTTTATAACATTTCAGTAGTAACTAAATTAAAGCAACACTTAAGCTAATTAATATAAAGACAGAATTAGCTTAATAAAATTTCGGCAATAATAAAATACTTTTAAACATTTTATTGTAACAAATTATTAGTTAATTATAATTTGACTTGTAATTTAATTGAGTAATATTTTCTTCATTTTAAAATTGTTCATTATTTTTTAAAAAATTCAAATAATCCAATTATATTTGTAAAATCAAATTCTGCGAACACAATCAAATTTTAAGTGAAACAAAATAAAGAATACCTCCCAAATAATAAAATATTAATAAAGAATTATAATAAAATAGGATCGTGTTCAATGATAAGACCGTGTTCACTGTATAGATTATATTTTCAAATCATTCGAATACAAAACTCTTGTATAGCGATGTCGAAAAAGTTTATTTGAGAGACGAATGTAGTATACATTTTTCTGTTTAAAATTTTAAGTCAGACACACATTATTTGCATTTTATGAAACTTCTCTCTCCAAGATTTTCCTCGCTAACTCCTTCTATATTTTTTCCTTTAAACCAAAAATAAAACACTGTCAACAGTTTTGGAAACTATAAATTATCAACAAGGGTAACTATCGGACCGGTTGATGCGAATCATCACGCGAGTTATAGGGCTGAACAAGCATGTGAATAGAAACATGGTAACAACATGTGGCTAAAACGCCACATATTGTTAATCGTCCGTAACTCCATAGAACAGACCATGCAAAGTGGATGTCTGCCCTCAATATTTGCAACCATAGCATTTGAATCTGACTTTATATAACGTGAAGAGGCAGAGAAAACAGGAATAAAACACTATCAGTATAAATTATTACACTGTAAAAAGAAAAAAAAAATCATGAAGAAACGGTAAGAGGCAGCAAAGTTGTCATCTATTCTCTGTTTTTTCATAAAACTTCCGTTTTGATATTTCACCGTTTTTTCAAGATAGAAATTTACCACTATTCAAGACGGAAATTTCTGTTTTAAGAAATAAACATGAGCAGTATCGCAATATAAATAAAATATATATAGTTATTATATATACTGATGCACATTTGTACGGAACAGGTATTTGTATTTTACAGGGTAATGTGTATATAATGTATATATAATGTATACATGTACAAAAATGTATGCACATTTTTTTGCATAAAAATTGCTGATGCACGTTTGTACGGAACAGGTATTTGTATTTTACAGGGTAATGTATATATAAGGTATACATAATGTATACATGTACAAAAATGTATACGCACTTTCAATGATTATAACTCTAGTTTTTATTCATATATAATTAATATTTGAAAATGCAAAAAAATCTACATAAAAATTATAACTTTTCCTCCCACCGCACATGTTCAAAATTATTACCGTTCTGGTCGATATACTGCTTCTAACGGTGGGATATTGATTCACAAACTTCAACAAACACTTATTTTCGTATGGTGGCACATTCGTGCTCAATTGCAGTTCCGGAAAGTTGTCTATGAATATCCATTCATTTCAAACACATCTTTTATTCGATAAATTGTAAGTCGCATAGGTGTATCTGCCTGAAACTCCCTGAGATATTGTTTTTGTACCTCTGCTACATTTCCACACTTGCTTAAGAGAGCTTAAGAAAATTTATTTTAAAATAAATTTTCTTTTTACAAAAATTAATCTGGGTCCACTCATTATTTCTAATCAATTACACTTTGAAATGAAAGACAAATTAGAAAATTATGACCCGTTAAACAGTGTATGCATACGTTTTTCTGACGCACCCTGTATATTGTAACACCCGTTTTGCATTATCTTGCTGAGGATATTGAAACCTCGGAACTCGCCATCAGGGCAGGAATGTGCTCACCCCCATCACCACCTGGTCACATTCAACGTCTTGATTATAGACTAAAACATCAATTACGGAAATTTAATGGATATTCTCCGTTGTCTCTCATTTAAAAAGGAACATTTCCGTTTGCATCTCTTGGACTTTATTTTAGCATTCAACGAGTAAGGATTAAAAAAGGAAATTATCTGTTTATTCCGACAAAATGTGCTATTCCCACTCAAAATAAAAGTTTTAGTTAAAAACCTGGCATTTCCCGTAAAACCACATGTATATATACGAAATATTTTTGCATGTGTACCTTTATGATGAGGTATGTGTTTTGTGGTGATATCAGAATTCCTCAAAGCTCAAAGATACATCATATTTCCAGATTATGGTTGCAAATATTGTGGGCAGGCGGCCACATTACATACCCTATTCAGGGGGTTGCGGACAATTGCTAAATACCACGCGTTACACCTATGGTTTTCTTCACATGTTTATTCGACAATTGTTATCAACAACAGGTCCTATAGCTTCCGTGGTAAGTTTTATCATATACATATTTGAAAAGATTTTTTAAAATATGTTACATTGTGGGGATTGAAAGATTTGCTTTATTTTCAGTTTTGGTATATCCGGCACATTGTTTAATAATAATAAAATACGAGTACGCACAGGGTTATGCAATAACATTTGGCATAACACTATTTTGTTCAACATTACAAAACGGGATTTTTCTATTTTCTAATATAATTCGGAAGTATCGCCATAATTTAGTTGCTGTTCAATGTTTTTATTTTGTATTAAATGAGGGGGGGAGGGGTCATATTAAATTGTGGAGTAAATTTAAAGCTTTTTTGCAATCTTTTTTACAAATGTATTTAAATAGTTGCAGTCCGCAATTACAAAAATATACTAGATAGATTCCCTGTTTTATTTATTTATTAATTTTAAATTACAGAAAGCAAACAACTTAAAGCAACAGAAAGCAAACTTAAAAGTATGGTTTTTAACGGTTGATAGCTTATATATTAAGGGGAAATTATTCATAATTATACGTTTAAATGAAAACCTTTCACAAAAACACACAACCTTTCGAAAATTGACCCTTTTAAGCCCATTTATATAAAAATTATACAATAACATCGAAATACACATATATTCGAAATTAATTTTCGAAAAAAATATGAATTGTAATGTATGAAATTTTTTATAGGAATATAATTTTAGAAGCTTCAAATATCTAATCCAAAATTTCATATCACAGTTTTGGAATTAGGTAAAAAAAAATACCCACATCGCAATCTGATTAGCAATTAGGAAAAATGAATGGAATATTAGTAGTTTCAAATTTTAAATTTTCAAAATTCCTAAACTATTTGACCGAATGACTTCTCGTTTGGTATAATAAGGTAACTAATACCGACAAAGCCAAATATGATGTCAAAAAATGTACTCGTATTGAAAATTGTAGAGTTTGGTAACATGAAGTTTTTAATATGAAGATGATACCTTAAGCTTATTTTGTATCATAACTTGAAAAAAGACACAATTTCCAGTCTAATGATTATTTTAGTTTTGTATCCAGGTCCGAATGGCCTAAGAAATCCATGGAGACCGGTTCATTGTTGGATAAAGAAAGGAGTGGACAAAAAACTGTATCAGAGGAAAACGTCGACGATTATCGTCTGGTTTTAATAAATGACGTCGTCCATTGTGTATGTGGCCACTTCAGGGTGATTCTGAGTAAAAAAAAAATTATGAAAATCACAGCAAATTTTCTGAAACGTTACAACAGGGGGAGGGGGGGTGTCTACTGCCGCCACTTTGACGAAATTTGCCGTTTTTCGCGATCTTATGATAAATTTTGCATTTTTTTGGGATTTTGTGTCGAAATTTGCCATTTTTCGCAATGTTTTTGACGAAATTTGCCATTTTTTTGCGATTTTTTTGACGAAATTTGACGTTTTTTCGCATTTTTTTGACTAAATTTGACGTTTTTCGCAATGTTTTTGACAAAATTTGCCGTTTTTTCGTGATCTTTTGACGAAATTTGCCGTTTTTTGCGATCTTTTAACGAAATTTGCCGTTTTTCACAATATTTTTGACGAAATTTGTCGAATTTTTGCGATTTTCTGCCGAAAGTCACGTTTTTCCCGCAATCCTTTGACAAAATTGGCGACTTTTCTTCGAACGAATTACAAGATTGATTTTTTTCGGCGATCATTTGCCGAAATACCGATACATTTTATGTACGAATTTTCGGATTTATGACCGATATTTTTTTTAATTTTCGGAAATCATTGCCTTAATTTTTTGGAATTTCCAGAAAATTCGGACCAGAATCACCCCTGAGTCACCTACGTTAAAATGCAAAAAAAGCTTTTTCTCTAGTCTCGGTTCCTGTTAGAATGCAGGCATAATTTTGTTCTTAAATACCTGCTGCACTCTGTACGTCTCAATTATTACTGGAAACTGTTGTCTAATTCCAGAATTGCAATATTGTAAATAATAAGTAATATTCGTACGATTAACCGTTAATTTTATACAAATCTGTAATAAAAATTAATATTTCACTGTCCCAAATCAAAAAATAATCAAAAATAATTCCCATTTTCAGAAATAAAAGAATAGTTTAATTATTTACTTTGAAACTTGTAAAAAAAAAAGTAATTTGTTTAGATGCACCTTTACATTATTTTTTGATTATTTTTATTTATTTATTTCTGACAAAAAAAAGTCCACATTCCTTACAGAAAACCTTCGTATTGTGGTGACGACGTTGTTCACAAAAAGAAATTATGTTGAAGTACCTGTTGATGAGTTTTTGTTCCTGTATAAAGAAAACTAATTTAACTTGCTAATGATATGCTTGAGCTGAAAAAGTAAAGGAAAAAAACCATTGATTTTTAACTACGTCACAAGCTGGTGCTACAAAGGCTCCTGTATATTTTTTTATCACGCACATTCGTGATAAAAATAGTTTTATTGCAGTTTCCTTGTCTTACAAATTTAATAATTTATGGAAAAATTATTTATCTGGTAATTCATTTTTTACGCCAGGAAATACATTTTTTTGCAATTAAATATTTATTATTGAATGTTTTAATTTTTTTAGATTAAATATATATATATATATATATATATATACATGTATTTTAATTTAATAAAGTTGGTAAAAATGAAGGTGTTTTTTGGGAATTTTTATCATTTACAATATTTTTATTTTCTGCTGAATTCTTATCTAAGAAAGAAATAGCATGTTTTTTTTTTTTTTTAATAATTACTTTGGAAGCACGAAAAAATAGATTTTTCATTGCCAAAATGACATATTTAGCAAAAAAATCTTTTAATCTTCTCAAAGAAAAAACAACTCCGTGTCTTTTATCTCATAACACTTTTAAATTACTTTATTTATTTTTATTATTATTATGTTTTGTGCTAATGTGCATTAGTAAAAGAATTGAAAATTATTTCTGAAAAATGATACTTTAATTTTTATTATTATTTTTTAAATATAAATTCAATCTTAATTCTATTTTATTTTTATAGGCCTCCCCAACAAGCTCTCCATTATGTCTTCATTTTAATCACTTTTAAAAAATCTCTTTAGAAATTGTTTTAAAGATTTTTAATTTAACATTAAATTTTTCCTTTCTTTAAAAGAAGGCAAAACAATATTTTCAAATTAAAATTAATAAAATCATTTTCAAAATTAAAAAATTATTTAAGCATGTGTTTAACAATAAGCTGGAAGCGCTTTTTTAAAAAAAAAATAAAGAAAAAAGGTAGAAGACAACTTATTCAAAACAAAATAAAACTGACAGCAGACAAGTTTTTACAGATTCATCTTTCAAATGAATTTCATAAATCTTTATGTATATGAATTATGTGCTAATAAATCGTATTTTTTGTATACTGGGTGTCCCGAAAACATTGACCTACGTTTTTATTCCTTAAATATTGATCACATACACATATTATAAATTAAACCGCTATGCAAAAATATATACAGATTTTTATAAAGCCACTTAAAATTTTCAGGGCATTAAATTTGAAGAAATATAGAAATTTAATTTTTATACATTCCCGTACAAAAATATTCCAAGTGAGTAAAATGTGCCCCATACACTAATAAGGTCATGTACAAAATTTCATCATTTTATCATAAAAAGTCGCAGAGATATGTTTAAAAAAAGCTGGTGAGGGGTTAATCATAAATTAAAATATAAATGTTTACAGCTAGTGTGCAGACAACATGACGCAGAAATGCATCATAAGCACATAAAATTTGGCTCTTATCTTTAGTTTTATTTACAAATTTACAAAACTATACTTCCGGAAAAGTACCTTAAAATTTTACATGATGAATTACAGAATAAAACTTGGAAATGGCACAGTCAATGAACATTAAAAAGAGAAACATTAGGCAAACATTAGAAATGTTTGCCTAAAATGATCGCCTCAAATCATTGCGTTACATAATCGAACAAACTTTGTAATCTTTGCGTTAAGTTATTTGTTCTACACAGTTTAGATACTTTTGTACCAATAAATAGAATAATTATTATTTATTTATGCAATCATTATTTTCTTTCGTAATATGGGTACGACCCCTAAAACGCGATCATTCGACATGATTTTTCCCCTTTGAGAACTGGTATCCAGGCATCGAAATGTGGTTTACCTCAACATTTATGTATTTTCATATCTATGCAACTAATTATGATAAAATGCTGAAATTTTGTACGTGACTTTATTAGAGTATGGAGCATACTTTACTCGCTGAGAAATGCTTTGTACGGGCGCCGTATAAAAATTTTAATTTTGTATTTTTTAAAATTTAATCCCCTAAAAATTTTAATCGATTCCATAAAATTCTGTACTTTCTTTTACATAGCTTTGTAATTTTTAATATATGTCTAAGATCAATATTTATGGAATAAAATACGAGGTCAATGTTTTTGGGACACCCTGTATAGTAAAAACCTCCGTTAAGATATTGAATTTATAAAGAAGTGTTCCTGTTCATTTTATTATCACGCATATTTCATAGTAATTTGTTTTTTAATTTCAAAACCATTTACCTTATTTAAAGTTAATCATCAAAATTTTCTTAAACTCGTATTTTTAAAATTATTTTTATCTCATTCCCCTATTCATTGTTATCTTAACCTCTTAAAAATAATTTTCAATGTTAAAATTAAAATTATTTTATGCTCAAATAGAGCTATTTTACACCGTCATATTGCAACATTTGTATTATCAAATTGAATATGAAGGTTTTGAAATTCATTTGAAAAGTTCTTTCAGTTAAGAGGATTTAGAACTCTTAAAATGGTGAAAGATGAAAAGAATTGACCATTTTGTCCTTTTATATCTTAAAAAAGATACTTTTCAAAAACACAATTTTTAAAGGCAGCATTAGAAACATATTTCTTCTTTTATTTAATATTTCAATAGATCATAATGGGGAAATTGTTTTTTACAGGGTATATATATATATTTTTTTTCACTTTTAAGCATTTGTAGAGCAGAAAATCGGAATAACAGATTACGCGCATGATTACAAAATATTTTTTCATGTAAAACAATTTTTTTTAAATATTTATTTATACACGAGAGTCTTGTGCTTATACTAAACATAAAAAAATGTTTATGAATAGCATTTTTATGTTTTAAAACAAAACTGCATCTTGCTTATATCTATTGGCTCATCCAATAAGTTCTCCCATTTTCAAAAAGCGAAGCGTGGTTTTGTCTAGTTATTTTACTACTGCTGATAAGATGACCTTGAATGACCCAGATATGTACATTCAGTCTTTTCTGCTTGCACCGCATAATTCTCACTTGCATTGTGGCATATTTTTGATTTTAGTGCAGTGCTAAGGATGGAGAACCAGAAAGTTCACTTTCGTCATATTATACTCTTTTATTTCAAGAAACATAACATTGCTAGTCAGACTACTCGTGAAATATGTGCTGTATATGGACAAAGTGATGTCTTAGATTACGCAATTCGAAGGTGGTTTGAGAAGTTTAAGCGTGGCAATTTCATCCTCGAAAATGTGTGTCCCCTCTTGATGACCATTGTTACCGCTTCCCTTGACCTTGGCTGTTGCGCGCGCCTCCAAGGCGCATTCTATTGTAATTTGTGTTTTGCCGTTGGCAACATTTAATATTCGTCATTCGTTTGTTTATCGGCGATCTAAGCGGACCTATGGTGCGTTCGCTGGATCTACAATCTTTGAATAATGTAAAAGCAACATGTATATATTATTAGTGTACATAAATCAATTTTGAAGCAATATTTAGTTGTAATTGAACCAGCGACCATTCGTATTCACTCGCAGCATCGACACTATTATTGGTCCGTCGAGCCGGAGTAATTTGATTCTAATTAGTGCTAGTATTATAGTTAGAAATTATAATTAGTTCATAATGACTACATTGGTAACTTTAAATCGTGTTAGAGGTTCTGTAAAGGCACAACTCACTAGATTAGAAAAACTAGTAAAGGATGAAACCGTTCAATGGACAAAAGTAAAAATAGAAACGAAACTGAAAGTGCTTGAAAAGATTTCCAGTAATGTGGATACACTACGCACTGACTATTATGGAACAGTTCCTGAAGATCAAAATATGACAGATATAGACAATTCATTACTCGAATTGGAGGACAGATTACAAGATTTAGAGGTAGGTCTCCTTCAATTAAATTCTGATGAATATGAAAATAGAAATTCTCATTCAAATTACATAGTTGTAAGATAAAATTGCCAGAAATTCCGCTTCCTCAATTTAGTGGGAAATATGAGGATTGGAATATGTTTAAAATTGAATTCAATAATATCGTTACAAATAATGACGAACTGTCAGACGTTCAGAAATTACATTATCTTCACTCCGCATTAAAAAATGAGGCTAAACTGTTAGAAACTCCAGAAGATACATTTAATTCGTTGTTCACAGCTTTAGAAAATAGATTTGAGAATAAAAGAATTATGGTTAATATTCATTTAAAAGCTGTACTAGAATTTGAAAAAAATATGCATGAGTCAGCTAAAGAATTAAGACGGCTAGTAGATGCGATAAATAAAAACATCAGGGCTTTAAATAACTTGGGATTTGAAAGAAATAAACTTTCAGACATTTTGATAATAACTATCATTTTAGATAAACTGGATAAAGACACGAGAAAGCAATTCGAACTGTCTATAAACACGTCAGAAGTACCAAGTTTTGATAATTTAATGACCTTTCTCGAAAAGCGAAGTCAATCGCTCGAAAGCGAGATATATTTTTGTTTATCAAAAATATATCTACAAGAATAAAAAACACTAATGAAATGAAATCGAAAGCATTGGTCGTTAATTCAAATTCTTCCGAAAAACATTGTGTTATTTGTGATTCATTTCACCCTCTTTTTAGATGTAAGAAATTCCTTGATATGAAATTTGATGAGCGATTTGCGATCGTTAAAAAATATAAACTTTGCCTTAATTGCTTCTCACTGAAACATCTGGCAGCAAATTGCGGATCGAAATATTTATGTAGGCATTGCAATTCAAGGCACAGCAGCCTTTTACACAGAGAAAACGCGGTTGTTCCCAATGATTCATCACGTCATCAAAAGCGAGAGATAGAGCAATTAGGAGAAAGAAATGTGACGCCGGATATCGTTTCGCAAAATCTTTCGAACTATTTACTTTCAAATAAGAATGTTATTTTATCAACTGCAGTAATTGATATTAAAACTGTTAAAGGAAATTTTATTCGAGGAAGAAGTCTTTTAGACTCTTGCAGTCAAATTAATTGTGTATCATTTGACTTTGCAAAAAAATTGGGTTTAAAGAAAGTTAAGGTTGTCGCCCCTGTATCAGGGTTAAATGGAACATGTACAACACTTAATCATAAAATTAAAACTATAATTTCAAATAAAAATAGAGCTTTCACAAAGGAACTAGATTTTTTTGTAGTGCCAAAAATAACAGAAATAACGACATTAATGCACATTCATATAGACATTTCTGATATACCTACACATATTTCGTTAGCAGATGATACATTTAATGTACCAGGAAAAATAGACTTATTATTGCGTGCCGAATGTTTTTTTGATTTATTAAAAGCAGGCCAAATTCGCTGTTCTTCACAAAACCTATTATTTCAAGAGACAGTGTTCGGTTATGTAGCTAGCGGTGTTGTGAATAATTCCTCACCTGATTCTCAATACTGCGGTCTACTCACTCAAAACGAAAAATTAGAAAAGTCATTGCAAAAATTTTGGGAAATAGAAGATATTAGTGATTCTAATTCTCAGCTTAGTAATGAAGAACAATTTTGCGAAAAGCATTTTGAAGAGACACATTATCGAACATCCGACGGTCAATATGTAGTGAGTATGCCTATGGAGGATGCTACATTTTTAGGAGAATCCAGAAAACTTGCTGAAAAAAGACTCGATCAAGTTTGGCAGCGGTTAGATAGGGATTCGAACTTGCAACTACTCTATTCGACATTTATGGAAGAGTATAAAAATTTAAATCACATGGAATTAGTAGAGGAATCTGAACCCGGAGAAGTCTGTTATTATATACCTCATCATGGGGTATACAGACCAGAGAAAAGCACTACACGCTTGCGCGTTGTTTTTAACGCGTCAACGCTCACAACGTCTGGTTTGTCATTGAATGACATCCTTTTAAAGGGTAAAATTCCGCAACAGGAATTGATTCAGATTATGATTCGCTTTCGAAAACACAGGTATGCGTTCACAGCTGATGTACAAAAAATGTATCGAATGATATTAGTAGATCCCTCACAAAGAAACCTTCTTAGAATTTTGTGGAAGGCCAGTATTGACGCGCCAGTACAAATTTATAAGCTGAACACAGTGACTTACGGGACATCAAACGCTCCTTACTTAGCTACTCGTGCTCTTAAGCAATTAGCAATAGATGAACAAAACAA
Organism: Maratus michaelseni; assembly: GCA_963931845.1. Lineage (NCBI taxonomy): Eukaryota > Metazoa > Arthropoda > Arachnida > Araneae > Salticidae > Maratus > Maratus michaelseni. The sequence continues at coordinate 333,599,742 of OZ007590.1, read as the reverse complement.
TTTACCTCTAGCATCGTCGGTCGTCTTAAATGATTTTTACGTTGATGATGTTCTTTCTGGAGAATCAACTCTCGAAAGGGCTAAAATCCTTCAATCTCAATTAATTAACCTGTTAAAACTCGGAAACATGAAGTTTCACAAATGGTGTGAAAACCACCCAGAATTGATCGAATCTGAAAATAGGGTTGCCACCGAATACAGTTTCGATGATCAACCAGAGTGTCCTTCGATAAAAACCTTGGGTGTTCTATGGGATCCACAGAGTGACTGTTTTCAATATAAATTAAAAATTTCCGACAAGGACCTTTATAGTAAACGAGATGTTCTCTCTCTTATTTCGAAAATCTTTGACCCACTGGGTCTACTTGGTCCTGTAATAACAAGAGCGAAGATATTTATGCAGAAGCTCTGGCTAGCCAAAATCGATTGGAATGAGCCATTGCCGGATTTCCTGGCAAGAGAATGGAATGACTTTGTATCCACCCTCTTAGAGTTAAAAAACTTAAAGGTTCCCAGACACGTTTTTCGAGAAGATCGCATAATAATGCATGGGTTCGCTGATGCTTCGTTGTCAGCATATGGAGCTGCAATCTATGTTCAATCCTTACCGGTTGAAGGATCTCCTACTGCACAACTTCTGTGTAGTAAATCCAGAGTGTCGCCCATAAAGACTGTGACAGTTCCCCGGCTGGAATTGTGCTCTTGTCTTCTATTAGCTAAGTTGATGTATAAAGTTCTACCATCACTGGACGTTCAAATAGAAAATGTTGTTCTCTGGACTGACTCCACGATTTCTCTCGCATGGATTAGAAAACCCCCACATCTGCTAAAAACTTTTGTTAGTAATCGAGTTGCCGCTATTCAAGACCTTACGGACTCGTACCAATGGCAACACATATCATCGGAAAACAATCCAGCTGATGTTATATCTCGAGGACTGGATGCCAAGGAACTGTTGACCTGTGAATTTTGGTTTTGTGGTCCGAATCTTCTTCGTGAAAAAATTCAGCAGGTAGAAAATCATCCGGTAGATCTTGACAATAACATTGACTATGCTGCAGAACTTAAACCAATTCAGGACTATACCTTCGCAATTAAGACTGAATTTTCCTTGTTTAATTATTTATTTACTTTGACTAATAATTTTCTAAAATTGATTCGTGTCATAAGTTATATTTGTAGGTTTGTAAATAATTGTCGAAATGCTAAAGAAAAAAAACATGGGCCATTATCCTCTGCTGAGTTAAAGAAAGCTGAAGTATTTCTTATAAAACAGGTACAGTATTCTTCATTTGCTGAAGATCTAAAAAATTTGAAGAACCAGAGGAACCTTTCAGGTAATAGTAAATTAAAATTTTTGAATCCATATTTAGATTCCGAAGGAATTATTCGTGTAGGAGGTCGCTTAGACAATTCCAGTCTGACCTATGATAAGAAACATCCTATTGTACTACCTCATAATCATAAATTAAGTGATATTATTTTTGAATATTATCATGTAAAGTTTTTCCATCTAGGGCCGCAGTCATTATTGCATCATGTTCGGCAAAAATATTGGATACTAAATGGAAGATCTTTGGCTCGTAAAACAGTACACAAATGTATAGCCTGTTTTCGAAATAAACCCATGGGGGCAAATCAAATCATGGGTAATTTGCCTTCAGAAAGAGTAAATCCTAGCCCACCATTTGAAAAATGTGCGATTGATTTTTGTGGACCCTTTCTGATTAAATACAAAAACCAAAGAAAGGGAAATTATTATAAAATTTTTGTAGCATTATTTGTTTGTCTCGCCACTAAAGCAATCCATTTAGATATAGTTACCAATTTAAAAACCGAATCATTTATTGCTACCCTGAAACGGTTTTTCGCTAGAAGAGGTAAAAGCTTAATTATCATGTCAGATAATGGAGCTACTTTTGTAGGTACTAATACGGAGTTAAAAAAATTACATGCCCTGGTATGTAAGCCTGATGAAGAATTGTCTAATTATTTGGCCTCCGAGGCTCTCACTTGGAAATTCATCCCTCCTCGTTCACCCAATTTTGGTGGATTATGGGAGGCTGGGGTGAAATCTTTCAAGTACCATCTTAAAAGAACCTTAGGCAATTCTCGAGTCACACTCGAAGAATTTTGGACATTAACGGCAGAAATCGAAGCAATTTTAAATTCTCGCCCCTTAGTACCCTTGTCGCCCGATCCAAATGAAATTGAAGTCTTGACCCCTGGCCATTTTTTGATAGGTCGACCCATCACTTCAATTCCTGAACCTGATTTGACAAAAATTAATGATAACCGACTGTCAAATTGGCAGGCAATCACAAAAATGACACAATTGATATGGAAAAAATGGAAAAAGGATTACCTGAACCATTTACAGCAAAGATCCAAATGGTATGTTGAAAAAAAAAATCTAAAAGAAGGATGTATGGTCATCCTAAAGGATGACAATTTACCCCCAGGCAAATGGGCAATGGGTCGTGTTCTAAAAGTCATACCTGGATCTGATGGAAAAATTAGAGTTTTAGAAATTAAAACAGCAACAAGTGTAGTTACGAGGTCCATCTCAAAAGTTTGTCCTCTTCCATTAGAAACTTGAAACATTAATGCAATTATATTAGTGTCATTTATTGTTTGTATATATGTATATATGTTTTCTAATTTTTTTTGAAGGGTTGTTATGCATATTAAGTACTATATTGTTTTAACGGTTAGACATGTATAACGTTTTAAAAGTTAGGTATGTAGGTGTTTTGGAACTTGTATGTAATTGTATTTTAAATAATTTTTATTGTAAGCAATATGTTTAAAAATATTTAGTGTTATATTTGTTTGAATGTTGGCACAACCATCATCCACTGTGAAAGAGGATACCTTAGAAAAAGCTATCAAATGATCGTGTACTGTACTTTTTAGGATATTTAGTCTGCGTGATAGCTCCTGAAATGTAACGTGGATTTTTAGCGATAACTTCTTTTAAGAGGTCCCCTTTTACAGGTGATGGTCATCCAGACCGGCCATCATCTTCGAGGCTGAAATTTCCGCTCTTAATCTTCTCAAACCACCTTTTAACTTTGTCATCTGAAACAGCACTTTGTCCATATACAGTACAATTTTTACGAACAGTCTGAGATCTTTATATAACTTAATATAACTAAGAACTTAATATAACGAAAATGAACTTTTTGGGTTTTCCATTCTTAGCACTGCATTGACATAAAAATTATTCTACAACGCAAGCGAGAATTATACAAGTTTCACGAAACCATTACTTTCTGCTTATAAACATAAAAATAAAACAAGTAATTTGAAACAAAATATCAAGGTTACTTCAAATGATTGTTTCTTAATGTATGCCTTGTCCACGACCAAAACACTCAAGTTATTGTCTGCTTTTTAATTTACTTATTGCGCTCGAAATGGTATGTTTTAGCGTGAGAGGTCGGGCACAGTAGAGTGGTTCTTGTGACGACCCCATTTATTCTTATCTGCATTCAATTTAATCTGCACTGTAAAAAAATACGAATGTTAAAATAAAAAAAGACCATGGACGAAAATATAACAATCACTTCGGAGATATCCACGATTCCGAAAAGCATTCCTTGTCTTTAGAAACCCCAGGAACCGACATCTTTCCATGATTTAAAAACAAATATATATATATATATATATATATATATATATATATATATATAAACAGTTTCTTTTGCTGCCACTGATTTTCGGAAACGTTTCCGAGTGATTTTTATAGTGTATTAATCAGTTTTCTCAACCCGAAACATTGGATTTTAGTATACTATCAATTATCAATTATACATCTTCATCTGCGTGACTGAATTTATACACATAAGAGTGACAAAATATTATTAATATTAATGTTAATGTTAATGCTGTTAATTTATTATGTTTGCCTGTAAAACATGTACCTTGAACATGAAAATGTTTACTTGAGAATTGATAACATTCGAAAAACTCATATTTAGGGTTGAGAAAATTGATTATACTATAAAAACGGAAACGTTTCCAAAAATCACTGGCAGAAAATGAAGCTTTGTTTTTATTAATGGTTCTTTAAATATCGAAAATATATTTGTTTTTGAGGTTTCTAAAGATTGAAAAGGTTTTTAGGAAACGTTAGTAAACTATCAAGAGGTCATTGGTGAGTTTCGTTCGTGGTTATAGTATATAATCCTATAGATTATAAAACATCTGACTTTTATAACACTAAACGTTACTGCCAGTATAGTGACGTTATTAATAAACGTGTGGCAAAATTGTGGCAGAGAACATATGCACGCATCGGAAATTTGTATCCAAACTAAAGTAACCTATACCACATACCTGTATATAACAATAGTCGCTTAAGCAAATGCGATTAGATCAATGAGACAAGTGAAAAAACAACAATTAGATTTAATGGCAGACTGGCCTAGTTTTTTTGTTGTTGTTGTTGTTGTTAACATCACTCTCAATCAATCAAAATTTTTTGATCATGTGTCAATACTTTCTTCTTTATAAAGGTACTTTATTTGCTACCATCGCTCAAATTTAACACGCAGTAAACTATCATATTAAAATATTTTATGTGCCTAAAAAACAGTCTTAAAATTTTCGAATAACTCGAATCATAGTGTAAAATAAGGAATCATATTTTTTAAGTAGTTGTTGATAAAATTGAACGTACATAACGACTAAAAATAGTGTTTTCTTTTTTTTTTAGAAACCGCTTTAGAAGACAATCGCAATAATAATTCCGCAGAAACTGTGAAACGAGAGCATAAGCCATAAAGTTTTATACACCTCCCAGACTATTAGAATATTGATTAAAAAATAATAATTTTGTAACAACTTGGCAACGTTAAGGAGCTTCATGCTAGAACATTAACGAAATCACATCCGAAATAACCACAATAATTCATCGTACAGCTATTTCAAATCTTAAAAGTTTCAAGACACTATCAGAGAATATACGTACATGAAAATGTGTTTGCTTCTGCTTCTTATTGTCTCGTGTTGCATTTTGCTTTGATGAGAATTTTTTAGGCATAAAGTTTTATACACCTACCAGACTATTAGAATATTGATTAAAAAATAATACTTTTGTAACAACTTGGCAACGTTTAGGAGCTTTATGCTAGAACATTAACGAAATCACATCCGAAATAACCACAATGATTCATCGTACAGCTCTTTCAAAACTTAAAAGTTTCAAGACACTATCAGACAATATACGTACATGAACATATGTTTACTTCTGCTTCTTATTGTCTCGTGTTGTATTTTGCTTTGATGAGAATTTTTTCATTCCATACATTTTTCTATAAAAAGTTATGCAAATGTTAATATTAAAAAATTGTGGTAGTCAAAATCTAGTCTAGTTGGGAGAATTTTTTAAAGATAATAAATATCACACCTACTGATTCTTAATTTTAAATAAATTTAACATGTTTATAAAAAGAGGGTCATAGTATTCATTGCTATATATATATTTAATTTCTAATGCGTTACGTCAGTATTACTTACCCATCATACGTAGTATAAGGTAAGTCTTGTAATCGTTTTGAAAATCGAAAAATTTTTTTGACGGATTTACACGTTTCAGACTCTGGAGATTCCGAAAAACATATTTTTAGAAAAAAAAATTTGCCGTCGTCTGTGTGTGTGTCTGTGTGTCTTAAACGCTCTATATCCCGAAAAAAATTGAGATAGAGACTTGCAATTTGGTATGTACTTAGTATGTAATAGTGGGAAGAAGCCTATTTCATTTCAATAACCTCGATTAACCGGAACTATTTTTTTCGGACTCGAAATATTCGTTCTGATAAAGGTATATAAAAATTTTCGAAATTGGTTATTTTAAGAAATGAATATAAAAGACAATAAAAAACATAAATTTTACATACAGCATTAAGTCGATCGGATAATTAGTTGCCGAGATATTTGGAATCCTATTTTCCACACTCTTCGATTTTTCATGATCCTGTATTTCATCCAAATTTCACTTGAAAGATATATTTTAATTGGAAATTTGACGCTTAATCAGATGCAATAAACCGCTAGTTAACAGGATTATTATTTTTGAAGTTATAAGGATGTTTCTTTCAAGCAATTCAGTAATCGAGACTTTAAAGTTTGTGACGTCAGCAAGCCACGATTTTATTTGAATTGCAATGCATTTTATAAGTAGTTTACACATTTTTATTTTAATATTTTACATTATGCATATCCATGATGGGTAAGTATTACGGTAGCCCTCAACGACTAGTTTTTATGGTGATGATAATTTAAGCTTAAAGTCCAAATACTAAGAATACAATATACTATGTACTTCTGCTCATATTTTTGCTTTCATTTTAATGTAAGTATTTACGAGCTAATACTTTTATACGGATTTACAAGTATAAATGTGTATACAAGATGAGTACACAATCATGGTTCAGTACCACTCCAAGTTAAAATTTCTGAATCCACAATGATATTTCATCATCATTTAACATATTCATTTTAGCATTTGCAATTAAGTCTTCATGGGTTTTCTATTATTAAATAATTCCACTTGTTTGAAACATTTCTTAGATTAGGAATCTCTGCTGTCTCTTGTTTCCTGCATTCTTTATTACCTACGCAATTTCTGCTTTATAAATTATTAATGTGCTTAAAATGTTCGAAGAAAGATGGTCCATCGCGTGACACCAATGACCGTCAAAGGGTGGGGTGGATTTTGGCACGCATGGTGCAGGATAATATATGTGCGAGAGAGTTAGACGCATTGATTGTGGTCATTATTAGCTTAATGGTTTACTCAGATACAATACTGACGATCTAGACATATGATGATAAAACATTAACATCAATAAATTTTTAATTAAACATTTTCGGTATTTTTGTTTTTAACAGTAAATACTAATATTTCTGTTATTAATAGCACTGTGCTTCAATTTCTATCAGAACAGCGCTACTAATAATTATTATTTTTCAATTGCATACAATGTTTTATTATTATCATTGACTTCAATAAATTTTTATTTAAGAAATTTTTGGTATTTTTGTGTTTAACTGTAAATACTAATATAATATTTCTGTTATTAATAGCATTGTGCTTCAATTTCTGTAAGAACAGTGCTACTTATAATTATTATTTTTCAATTGCATGCAATGTTTTATTATTATCATTGACTGATTATTATCATTTATTCATTAATTTATTGATTATTATCATTATTATTTATTACCATTTATTCATTGGTTGTAGTCATTAGCTTAATGGTTTTCTGAGATACAGTACTGACGATCTAGACATATTATGATAAAACATTAACATCAATAAATTTATATTTACAAACATTTCGTTTTTTTAACAGTAAATACTAATATTTCTGTTATTAATAACACTGTGCTTCAATTTCTATAAGAGCAGTGCTACAATAGAACTCCAATTATCCGAACTCCAACTATCCGAAGTGCTGATTATCCGAAGCGCTTTCAGAATTTCAGAAAAAACAAATTAAGACGGAAAAGTACTGCGATTCCCAAAATAATGATTCTGTCTACGCGCGCTATTATCATCAGTATTAAGCTCCCTGGAGCCAAGCTGTTTTCTCTCGGCCGTGAATATAATTTAATATGCTTATAAGTCACGTAATATTTTGTATTTTATTTTGATTTAAACTTTCTCTGCTTGTTAAGTAAACCATCCCAACAGTTTAACTTAATGCCTAGTTATATGTGTGTTATCAGGGCTCTGCTATTGCATAAATGTGCCCGCAACACGGATAATTGCCCATGTTACATGCTAATACTTTTTCTGCTAAAATTAGTTTTCTGCCGCGAAGACCCTGGGTTTCAAATTCTAAATGATGATGAACTTATTGAAAGTGTGAGAGAAGAAAGTGTCGAGGAAGAAAATGACCTTAATGTCGAAGTTGAAGCATACACGGAACTATCAGCTAGTGAAGCATTTGTCGGCCTTGAAACTGGGTTGAAGTGGATGGAGCATCAGCCCGAGTGTGACCACATGCAACTTCTGACTGTCAAGCGACGGATAAAGACTGTCAAACAGCTTACTTTGTCCGAGTTGTTCAGCAAATAATGACTTTCATTTACAGCACAGTACGTACATACTGCACTAATGTGCAGCACTTGTAAGTACGCTTAACATGTAATAGTGTTTCATTTAATTAATTAAAAGCTCTTTTTCTTTAAAAATGATTTTTTTCTCCCATTTTCAACATATATACAATAATTAATTAAAGTATACCCCTTTTTGGAAAAAATCCAATTATCCGAATTTTTTATTATCCGAATAGGGTTTGGTCCCAAATGATTCGGATAATTGGAGTTCTACTGTACTTATAATTATTATTTTTCAATTGCATTCAATGTTTTCTTATTATAACTGACTGATTATTATCATTTATTCGTTAATTTATTGATTATTAGCATTTATTCATTGATTGTAGTCATTATTAGCTTAATGGTTTTCTGAGATACAGTACTGATGGTTTAGACGTATGAGGATAAAACATTAACTTCAATAATTTTTTTTAAATATATACACACACATATATATAATACTTTATTTAAATATAAACAGCCTCTCTTAGGCTTGATACTAGATTATAATTGCACGTACTAAAATGTTTATATTATATATGCTTAGTTCATTTTATTTACATACATAATACATACGACCTGTATTTTTCATACATTTAAATGTTGAATTGACAAATGCGTCAAAAAAATGTGAATGTGGGTGAATTTTTATTTAATTTTTTATACCAATTTATATATTTAATTTATGTTTTATTTAGTTACTTAAAACTGTATTACTGTTTTTTAATATTCAGATAAAAGAAGCAAAAGATTGTGTTCAAAGAAATTGTTATAAAAATACTTTTGTTTTGAGAATTATAAACGTTAAAAATTAAAAAAAATAATAAATAAATAAAACTATATTGACCATGTTTCTTAGTATTTGGTCTCAAATCTTAAATTATCATCAAAAATTAATTATAGCTAGGGAATACTATGACACCTTTTTTTCTAAGTATTTATAATTTATTTAAAATTAATAATTGGTTGCTGTGATATTTATTATCTTCATATAGCTCTCCCAATTAGTCTATATTTTGACGACCACAATTTTTGAATATTAACATTCTCCTTATTTAATAGCAGATTAAATAAAATGACTAAACAAGGAGGAGATTGCTATTCAAAAATTGCAGTAGTCAAAATATAGACAAGTTGGGAGCATATGTGATACATTGATAAAATACAGGAAATTATGTTGGCTCCAAAAGGGTTGACCAGTTTTCCTGGAATTCTGAAAAAAGTTCTTTCGGTGTAACGTGCATAATTTGTTTAACTGTTTCGCTCAACATACATTCCGCATAAAAAATATTTCTAATCTCTTTCGCTCTTAAAAAAAGGTTTTACATACATTAAAAACATTATAATATTATATAACCTTTTGTTTAACAAAGACCCGGAAACAAAAAATGTTTTTTAAAGCTCCCAAAATCTGCATTTCGAGATCTTGCTGATTCTCGCTGTTACTCGCGACAAACATCAATTTACATAAATTATCCACCAACTGTCGTCTTAATTAAAATATGTTTTTAAACAATAGCTTTACTTAAAAAATCATTAAAATTACATGACCTGAACCGGGTAAGTTAATTTTACATTCAAATACCCCACGAAGCAAAAAAGGCGTAGGGCAGCGGTTCTTAAGCGTGCCCTATGTATCGCGACCCACTTGTGAGTCACAGAACAATCAGTCAGCTCTTCAAAAAAGTGTAATTAATTTTATATGCTGCAATATTATAAAACCAGTATGTTACAACCCAATATGTTACAACTTTATTGTGAGAAGTTATAGAAAAATAACTGCGTGAAAAGGAAGTATTGTATTAAACATTGTCTAAAGGGCGGATTGAAGCTAAAAACTTAAAAATGTTCCCATTCCGACACACACTTTCGTTGGTGCAAAACACTACCATAAATCACATTGACTTTAAAATCGTATTTTTTCCAATACATTCATTGAAAATGTATTTTTCTACATTGTAGCTGTTTATCATAACTTCGCTTTCAAAATAGTTTAACCTGTTACTGTTCTCGTATGTATGATTTCTACCAATGTTCATCTTTTCCTGTATACACCTACGTACTAGGTGGGTTGCGAAAATTTTTGAAACATTAAGATGGGTCGCGCAACAATAAAGTTTGGGAACCGCTGAAAAAACCACGTCAGTCCATGGAAGCAAATTGTAAGAAAAACGCTTATATATAACATTGATATTCAACACTCTAGTAATAGCTAGTCGTATGTGAATTGACGTTGTTTTGCATTGAAAATGGCATAATACAGTGACATTTTACATCATAAAGGACAACATGACACCAAAAATTCAATTTCCTGAAAAAGAAGTATTACATTATTTTTTCACCTGGACACTTCTTACAGGGTATCTTAAAAAGTGCAAAACATTTTTTTAAGTTCAAGAAGTACAGTTTAATTCTCAAGTAAAAATTTTCAACTGCGTAACATAATTTATACATGCAAAATAATGTTAATTTTACTCTGTTAATATGCCATGTTTACCTGTTGAACATGAACATCTTTACTTCAGAATTGATAGCACGCGAAAAGCCAATTAGTACCGGATTGATAAAACTGATTAATACACTCTGAGAACTACTTCGTAACGTCTACGAAAATTACGGACAATAAAATAGACTTGTTTCAAAAATGCTTCTTTAAATTTATGAAATCTATTGGTTTTCAAGGTTTTTAGATATAAAGGAAATCTTTTCAAAACAGTGGATAGCTCGGAAGAGGTTATATTTTCGTTAACCTTCTTACTAGATCCGGAAAATATTTATCTTTCCTTTATAGTGTACTTGGAATTTTAATTAGTGTTGCATCTAAATAATTTAAACTAAAACACGAATTTTCACCTCTTAAACAACTTAAAAATCTTGATAAAGAAAAACACAGTAAACAACCTTATTAATTAATCTAAAACAATTCATTTTATACAGGGTGTTCTAAAGAGGATTGAACGGAGAAAAATGTTTGTTCGTGTTTGTGCGATGTTGTGAATAATATTAGGAAGAATTACTAGCTGAAACATAAGAAATAAATATTGCAGAACTATATACAAAATATTTCACATAGCATTGCTGACAACATAATTAAAATTATGTTGTAAGTTGTAGTGTATGCGTAGAACTGAAATGCAGTATACAGGTCTGAAAATATGAAGTTCCACATGTGCCGAACAAATTGTTCTGTTCTGAATGTCAAATTTGAAGTTAGTTGCTGTTATGTTTCCGATGCTGAAACATATCTAAGGCTGAAGTATAAGTTTTTTGATGAAAAATTAGGGTTAACGTTGTATTATTTGATGAAACACTCAATCTTGCAGGATGGTAATGTCTGAAATCTCGAATTTCTTTGGTGAACTTCCATGTTTTAGTTATACAAATATTATCGTTAGATAGCTCAGCACTTTCATATTGTAATATTGATCAAATTAAATTTAAAATCTCACGTCATTTTTCCACGTTTCAATAGCTAAACAGATTGAAGGTTGCAAACTGAGTGATCATTGATCCATTTTTATACGCAACTTTCGGTATTCTAACAGTAGGGAACAGCCCAGTGCTATGAATCAACGATATTTGGAACTAAAAAAGGAAGCGTAGTAAATAAATTTCTGACTTCACAAGAAATCATTCTTCAAGAATAATTTTCATAGCTGTCTGCACTTACTTATTTTTAGGTGCGTTCGTAATTATTTAAATACGTAGCACTTATAGTCGTCGTCCGGTCCGTCCGTCCGTCCGTCTGTCAGCATATAACAGCTCAAAAACTACCCAACCGAATGATTTGAAATTTAATATATATAATCGTTGCAGAATTTTGTCGAGTCATTTCAAATTTTATGAAAATGGAATCAAAAGTTAAAAAGTTATTAATGAATGTTTTCTTTATTCTGCTAAACACTATCATATGTAATCTATATAATAAAAGCCCAAGTCATGTGACTGAGGAAAACAAATACGGGCTAACCACATCATTTTTCATGAGTCAAGCACCAATTTTTATTCAAAATTATTTTTTCGAATAAAATCTCATAAAAGTTTTTAGAAAGATTGTTCAAAAAAATTGTTTGCTTGAGACATGAGTTACATTCAACGATGTCTGGATTCTGAGATAACTTCAGTAGAAATTAGGTTAACCGAATATTTCAATTCATTAAAGTAAATAAACACAGGAGATTCGTTCGATGAAAAATATTCGAAAAATATTAAACCATGGAGGTAATCATTTGCAAAGCAAGATCTCCATGGTGAAAAAAAATCGCATTTGTATGCTCATTTCGCTTCTAGCAGACGACATAATTCATTTCACTGAAATAATGAGGATGATTCTTTTTACATTGTGAAACTAGTTATAAATCGAACGCACCTCATATGTCACAATGTAGGGTTCAGTCTAACGTACAATTTCCAACTTGTTGAATTTTGAAAACGATCAGTTTAGGACACCGTGTATACATAATGCTAAGTCCAATTGCGAACGGATATTGCGAATACACATCTTGAGAAAGGTTGCAAAATATTTCAGAATGTGAAATGCTGAAAAAGTGCTTTTTTGTATAATTTTAGCTGTGTTTCACGAAATCAAACCTATTTGCTGTGGCTGTAGAAAACAAATATGAAAGTAAGCAAGCAGCTGTAAACGCTCTGCGATGCCTCTTTTTTAATATAACTTTCAGAATCAAATTAACTCAAAGAGCTATAACTATTTATTAGATCGCATATCGCCTTCTTTAGAAGAAAGAAAAAAATGGGTTGGAGAAAAAAAGTCTAGAGGTGCAATGCAGTTTTATTGCCTCACATAAACTGAAGTTACAAATTTACGAAACGATATTTTTATGCGATAGATATTGCTTTTACCAGGTTTTTCGTTTCTAGCAATATTATTTCAGCACTTTTTGTGACGGTATTTATGTATTTATAGTATGTATAACACGTATATACGTATGGTATGTAAAAGATATCCTTATTTGTTGATTCGTTCCCTAGAAAAAGTAAATTTTGATAATTTCAATATGATGAGAAAACTGATTTCGGAAAGAATATTAAACTCTGAACTTATAGGGAGACTTTATAAAAAATCAAATCATTTGTGATTGCATCAGTTATATCTTTATTTAATTTTGAAATTTAATGAACATTGTATCATAAAACCTAGCACAGTCACAAATGTTGTATCATTTAAGCTGTAAATGGATTCAAAAAAAGATTTTTCAAATAAAAAAAATTAAAAATTTGTACATATTTTTTGTGAAAAATGTCTTAAAAGTTTGCCGTAATAAAAGGAAAATTCTGGATCTAATCTACTTCAGTGTAAATATTATTTTCTCGCATATAAACTAGAAATGTAAATAGGCATCATATGTCATTAATATGTAACTGAATTTTTCTAGTTTCATATCTAAGCCCAGTTCCATTTTAAAATATGCGCAAATTGTTATAAGTTCGCAATATACCAAGTTTGAACTTATTTATAATATAATCTATTATAACATATGCTTATTATTATTATTCTTTAATTAAAGAATCTTAGTAATAAATACAAGTTTCTAAAGAATGACCTTAAATCTCTCTCATTTAGGGTTCAGTTTACCTCAAAAGAAAAAACAACGGAACATTTACAGTCTAGACTTGGAAACCGCGATTATGGAAAATCACGTAATAAATCGATATAGAATTATAAATTAATGATTTTTCGAATTTTTTCCATTACATGTGCTATAAGACGTACGCCATAGGTTTTCAGAGTAAAACATATAGGATACTTCCAGCTGATATAGTACCTTGAATTTTGACAAGAAAAATGGTGTTATAACTGATCTAAAGGGCAAAATCCGAAAATCAGTAATTTATAAAACTATGCCCATTTATTACGTAACAAACACGTGAATTTACATAGTCATAGCTAACGTTAAATTAACGTATTGCAATGGAATTTTCTGTGACGGTAATATAACATAACGGTACGGAACTCTAAAATAACTTTTCCATTTACCAACTCGATATCGATAAATCATGCACGATTGTCGTTATCCGACAACGATTGTACTCTAAATGCAATCAACTAAACTATAACGGCAAAATCGTCATCAAATCAATAGGTGGAAAAATACGTAGTGTGTATGTATGCATTGTGTGTGCATCGATGTCAGATAACAACAATCTTGTAAGATTTATTAGTGTTGTGTTTGCAAATGGAAAACCGCTGTCAGGTCCAGGTACTTGTCCTGAATTTTATTCTTTCTAACTAATTTCATGTACATACAATGTTAAAACTTCGGTGCTTGATTCAAAAAATAGTGGTGTCAAATTATCTGCAACCATCAGACGGTGAAACATTTTATCATTATCTGTCTTTTTTTTCTCTCTTTCTCGCTGTGTATATATATATATATATATATATATTGTTAAAACTTTTATGCTTAGTTGAAGCAAATAGTTATTTCACATTAGCAATAAACATTAGATTGTCGAGACATTTTATTAGGGCGTCTTTCTTTTTCTTACTCTGTCACTGCATATGTGTATTAGGTATAGAAGAAAAAATCTATCAGTTTTCATTATGTCAAGTTATCTGAAATGGAATTACGCGTAGGTTTCTGATTCTTGTACAAATACACAGCTTATCATATTCTACTAACAGAACAAGTACACAAGATATTATTAAATTTCAATATAATAAAAAACTGGTGCTCTTTATTTGATGAGATAAAGAGCGGGCGTATTACGATCACCTCAAACCGGGAGTAACTGTTACTGTTGAACTGTTTACGCTCATTTGTTAAAAAGTTTGGCAGAAAAAAAATCACCTTACACTGGACGTGGGTGGTAATATTACCTGTGTTAGTAAAGTTAAAGCATGACACCGCCAGTACACACAGAAGCTTAGTGGCCTGCCAAACCACAAACGATCTACAATGGAATATTTTACTACATCTAGTGTACTCACGGGATACCATGAGATTTCCATCTTTTAAGTATAACACCGTTACAAAACAGTTTAGTAATGCAACAATTCCAGACTGAAGATGGTGTGGCTAAAAACAATCAATGAATTCATAGCGCCGAAATATCAAGCTTTTATCGCCACGGAATCCATCAGCTACTTGAGCGTTGACAAAAGGTAGTAGAAGCTAATGAAGGCCATATTGATTGAGGTTTGTACTTTATTTTTATTTTTTAATTAAAAAAAATCGATAAAAATGGGAACAATTTTGAACATTTAATACAATATTAATAATTTGGTAATTTGCATAACCAAATAGTGGTGTCCCACAAGTATCAATCGTAAAATGGTGAAAGATTTTATCATTATTTGGTGCTTTATGTGAACAAAGAACTAGTAAATTGATAAAGTTTTGAAATATAAAGTAGGGACAGTTGCACCTTGTCAACAAGGGCTAATCAGACATGAACCTCTATTTAAAGTGGAATCCGACACCAGTACGGAATTTAAGCCTAGCCCGGGATTCGAAACAGGTCACTTCTTGATATGAAGCCAGCAATGTAATCACTAGACAAGCAGGCGGATATCATCGTGCTCTGAAGCAGAATATTCTTCATGAATAGAGTATTTTAACGGATTGTTTACATATTGCCATAGGATGGAGAAAAATTGAATAATTGTCTATGTTTGTGTAAGGGGGTTTAAATTTTTTTTTTAAATCAAGTAAATCAAGTTTTAGGGCTTGACACGATAAAATGGTCAACTTTGAAGATAAACTTTTTAAAATGTATACAAGTCTGTCTGAATGCAAATGCGATTTTAACATAATTTTGTGGAAAATTATTTAAAAATCCACGAATACATTAAGTAAAAAACGTTACTCTTTTTCTTTTTTTTTTTTTTTTTTTTACTTCTTTTTGAATTTTCACTACTTGCTTTGTATTCTCGGTAAGTTTGACGAAAACAAAACTATTTGCTATGATTAAAAAAAAAAACAAATATAAAAGAAGCAAGCCGTTGAAAGCTCTCTGATGCTCTTTTTTTATAACTTTGAGAATCGAATTAACCTAAAGAGCCATAACCATTTATTAAATCGGATATCCCCTTCTGAGGAAGAAAGAAAAAAGGATAGGGGAAAAAAAACCTAGAGAAGCAATGCAGTTTTATTGCCTCACATAAGCCGAAGTTACGAGTTTACGAAAAGATGCATTTCTGAGATAGATATTGCTTTTCTCGTTTTTTTCGCGCCTAAGCAATATTATTTCAACACTTGCTGTTACAGCATTTATGTATTTTAGGGTTAGCTATGTAAGCTATATCCTTATTTGTTGATTCATGTCTCGGAAATAAAAAAGAAATACTTATATTGTTATGACTATGTGCATAAAATTTTTAAATAGAAAATTGAATGAAAACCGTCGAAAAATAGTTATATAAAATTTGCAGAATAAAAATATCACTTCGAGAAGGTATTTTTGAACTATTTAAATATATTGTAAATATATAAAAAAAAATTATTGATAGTTAAAAAATTCAAAGCACATATTTTTTTGCTGTAATAACAGCCTCTGTACATACATGTGATACATTTAATGGGATACAATGGAGACACTATGCTACACTATATTCTGTGGAAAATAATTAATGTTTTCAGTGAAAATGTATACCTGTCAATAATTTAATTCATTGCTAAATCTACTCACAAATAAAAATGCACGCATTTATATTTTTTTGATTTAATAGACTGCATTATACATATTAAAGCAGCAGCTGCACTACGAAACAGATCACTTCAGTTTTTGTACAAAAATTTTGAAAAAGTTTAAAACCTTTATATAAAGAACACCTAACATTTAATTTATTCTTTAAAATTAAAAAAAGGGAAAATAGAGATTTGGCGATACAATATATCCTAAATTAACAAAGAACATACTACATAGAATAAAGTATAATATACAGTACATTATGTATTCTTGTTCTTGTAGTAGCAAGACGTCCTTTCGTGGCTGAAAAATAAAAATAAATTCCTTCGAAACGCATTGTGTTATTTTTTATTTATTTATTTATTTATTTATTTATTAACTTTTATGATATATTGAAGATTTTTCTTTCGAATGTATGGCATACAATATGTAGTATTAATTTTTTTCGCTGCTTTCATTTCTTGATTAGCATGTTGTAACCATCAAAAAACCATCTTCTATATAAATCAAATCGATGAATGATTTAAATAGCATAAGGAATTACATCAAATTAGCAAATAAGTTTTTTTACGCAATGTATTCCTATATTTAGGATGCTAACTGTGAAGGTTCGTTGAACTCTGTGCATTTAAACTGGTTATAAGCATAGCATCTTTCGAACAAATCATCGAATTTCCCCGCCTTAGATGACTGCAACCAAAATTGAATTACAATCTATTTTTATCATGAGGATTCTAAATTTGATGTTTCGTTGACTTTTGCGTACATAATATGGAGTAAATGTACGAAATTTTTGAGCAATGTAATTTGAAAGGTTTTTTTTTCAGCCAATCATTCTGAATTATGTTTTAAATCACAGTAAAATTTTATGATGAAGCAGAAAATGCACCACGCTTTTTAATTCTGCTTCAGAAAATCTTTGATATATCTTTATAAGTCAGAAATTATCATGTAATGTGTTTATTTACTTTTTAATCGAAATGATAGTTTTGAATTTTTCAAATATTAATTATTAGTTTTCAAACAGTTTATCAAATTAAAAAAGTTGTTTTTGTTCAACTAAAAATTATGAAGTAAATGATTTATGTTTTTGCATATTCGAGATAAAACTTTTCAGAAACAGTTTGTTTAATATGTTAAACAAATAACAAATAATAGTAAAACCCGTTTGTTTGTTTATTGAGTTATTCTAGAGTTGTTTGGGATTAATATAATTTTTAAACATAAATGTTTAAGAAGTGTAAATATATATATATATATATATATATTAGTATAATATTAATGGTGATGTGGAAATAGCTCTTAATAGTAATGTAAAAAAAAGTATATTTTATCCATTTTGAAAATAGATTTGAGCAATTTCGATAGTGATGAATGTGAAATAATTGTCCATGAAAAATTATCAGCATCTATCTATGAAAATATATCTGTACTTAGTTATCTATACGGTAATATTCTATGTGTTAGTAATCTATCCCACTTAGTATCTATATGTAATTAGTCAATCTTTCATTTACATCACATTAATCAAACAAATCATCAATTTGCGGCACCTCATCTTGGGGGATTTTGCCCAAAAAATAATCAGCACCACCACACATAAGGATTGAACTTCATATGAAATTTCATTCTATTTTACGAAGTAATACGTTATAGTACCCACAAAATTTGTGCGACATACAGACAGATAGGCAAATAGATATACAGACTCATGGACAATATTTTATAAAAACAGTCAAATCGTGTTCAGGACATTCTAAAACATATACATCCGTCGAAAACTAGAAGTCGAAATTTTGCTTAATACTTTCTACTCGTATAGATAAAAAAAGTAAAAATTAAGAAATTTATATAACTTAAAAAATTAACAAATAGCAGGAAAATACTTTAAAGTTTCTTCGTGTTCTGTTAAATATGTTCCATCATTATAATTATTATTTGAAAAAAAAAACTAAATTTTTCTAATTATTTAGTAATGCAATATTTATATAAGGCCTAAAAATATATAACGAGGTATACAAAAAATAACGTTTTAATAGTTTTTACATTAAAAAAATCATTTTATTTTATAAGATTTAAGAGGTGATAAGACTCAGAAGATACCAAAAAATGAAAACAAAATTGACCATTTTTGTCATTATATATTTTTAAAGTTATGGATTACAAAAACACAATTTTTAAACGCAGTAATACACTGCTCAAAACAATTAAAGGATATTTGAAGTTTTATATAAAATAAAGATATAAACGAAATTTTTTATAAACGAAAATAGAAGAAGAGAATCACAAATGCAAATTTTTCTGGTTTTCAAACTGTGGAGTATGCAAATTTTGAGTTCGACGTCAAAAACGTCGCTTCAGCGGCAGCGAATGAAATTTGACTTTCAACTGGATAAAAGAGAATGAAGACAAGGATGATCGGCATTCAGTCATTGCTTTGTTTCGATGAGTACGATGTCTCAGCGAAGTCATTTGACAGATTCAGAAGCTTGGAGAATTGTTGATAGGTTAGAAGGGGGCCAAACTCAAGCCGAAGTAGCGCAAGCCATTGGAGTGTCACAAAGTGTCATTTCCAGGATCTGGAACCGTTTTTTGGAGAG
Source organism: Maratus michaelseni (assembly GCA_963931845.1). Taxonomy (NCBI): domain Eukaryota; kingdom Metazoa; phylum Arthropoda; class Arachnida; order Araneae; family Salticidae; genus Maratus; species Maratus michaelseni. The sequence goes on along the minus strand of OZ007590.1, from coordinate 333,580,381 downwards.
TGGATGTGCAGGCCGAAGACCAGGGCAAGGTCGTAGACGGGCAACAACGCCCAATGAAGATCGGTATTTAGCGTTAACAGCTCGGAGACACCGAAACATGAACGCTACTCTTCTCCAACAACACCTTCGCTCGGCTACAGGCACCACGATTTCAACTCAGACTGTCCGAAACCGACTCCATGCTGTAGGTCTGTATGCTCGCCGACCGATGGTATGTGTTAGATTAACATCAAGGCATCGTCGGGACCGCAGGGAGTGGGCAACCGAGCATGTCAACTGGAGGAGAAATGAATGGAGCAATATTCTGTTTTCTAACGAGTCCCGTTTTTCTGTGCATCCGATAATAGGCGTATTTTCATCTGGAGGAACCGTGGCAGTAGGAATAATCCTGCGTTCGTGCACGAAAGTGTCAGATTTGGCGGTGGAGGAGTGTTGGTGTATGGTGGCATCTCCATTGACGGGCGCACTGACCTCTACATCATTCGAGATGGAGCTCTGACTGGTCGCCGATATAGGGATGAGATCCTCAGACCTATTGTAGTCCCTTACGCTGCAGCAATCGAATATAACTTCATTTTAATGGATGATAACTGCAGGCCACATCGTGCAAACCTGGTGGAGGATTTCCTTTTCGAGGAAGGAATCGTTCGAATGGAATGGCCAGCGTGTTCTCCAGACATGAATCCAATCGAGCACGTTTGGGACGCTCTAGGAAGACGAGTTTCTGGCCGCCAACAACCCCCACAAACTCTCCAAGAACTGGAAAGAGCTCTTCTGGAAGAGTGGGGCAGAATACCCCAACTCGTCATTAATAGCCTCATTGAGTCCATGCCTCAAAGGTGTTCAACGTTGCTGGCCGCCCGTGGAAACCATACCCCCTACTGAAAATGATTTTCTTTGAAGAAAACACCTTTTCTTATTCTTTTTTTCTCATATGCACAAATTGTGTTTTTTTCCTTTTGTACACAAATGCGCAATAAAATGCATTTTTTTCTGCCAAACATGAGTAATTTATTCTCATATAACCTACTATGTTTGTCGATCATGTATCAATCAGCTAAAAAGTTTCCTAGATACAAAATCCGCCTAAAACTGCAATATCCTTTAATTGTTTTGAGCAGTGTAAATAAATGTCTTCTTTCATTTGATATATTTTTCAGATCATAATTTTGAAATTTCTTTTTATAGGGGTTTTTTAACTTTTAGATATTTATGATAGCCGAAACAGATTTAAGCAATAAAAGATTGCTATTTAAAATTTTAGCAATACAATACCAAGAAAAAAACATTTTTTCAACAACAAGAACAAAAAATTGAAAGCTTAGGTTTATTTTATAAAGCCTACCACACACTATATATCCTGAAAATTTCATGGAAAAATATTGAAAAAAGTTGTTAACTACCTTATATAGAATCAGTGTTGCCAATGGGCTACTTTTTTAAAATTCAAATTGCTTGATTAGCACTTTTCTGAAATTGTATAATACCCCTTCTCTTCGTCTTATTTAATCTGTCATTAAACAAGCACAATTTTACTCTCTCTAAAAACTGGTTGCAATCAAGAAAATTAAAAAAAAAAAGTTGCCCACTGGCAGAACTACGCTCAATGACCTTAAATCACATTTTGAGAAAAATTACTTTAAACTTCTGACGTTGAAAACATTCCATATTTAACAACTATCAACAGTCCCATAGATTTCGTTTTAAAGTTTTCAGACATTAGTATTCTTCAGTGTATATATCCTTTCAAAAATTGCGTTTTTTAAAGGTTTAAGAGTCTTAAGTCTCCTTAAATATGCGTTATAATTTTCTAAACATACCCAAACATCCTAAATGAAAAAGTTCAAACTAGTTTCCATTTATTTTACAGTAACAAAAAATAATGAAAGCAAATCCTTAATGAAAATTCTCCAGAAAATGTCTGATCGATCCCCTTGAATTTCCCCCATGCATCCGTTCGCCTGTTGCTTGTAATGTCCTTTCGAATAGTGGACAAAAGGGCTCGAGGCTAACCATTAGCTGCCACCAGAAGCATATAAGAGAAACTACATCTTTCGCTCTTTTCCTCTATTACCTCGTTCATTCATTCATTCCAGGCAGAATTTTAGAGCTAGAACATGTGAAATAGATACTTTTAAACTCTGATTGCTCTCTGGGTTTTGAAAGCTTCGTGTATATATTGATTTGTTTCAACAGAGTTTAAAAAAAATAGAGAATATAATATTCAGCACAGCTAAGTTATAAAAAAAGTTTAGTGAAGTAAAAATTATATATATATATATATATATATATATTAAAATTTCTTAAATTATTGTTTTATTGTTACAATTAAGTTAATATTTATATCGGAGACAAGATTACAGAAATTGTTATTTTTGAAAAGAAGAAAAATATGATTTTTTTTTAAATAGCATGCTATCCAGATTATTACTTTGTCTATCTATATGCCCACCTATAAATTTTTTTCAGTGTTCCATGAATTAAAATAATATTTTATTAAAATATACTCCATCTTTTGTACCTACTACTGAAAATTATCAACGGAACGTACAGATAATTTTTATAGTGGAATACAAAGGAATTTTAATATATTACATCACTATAATTTGTGTCTTTTTAATAGATTTAAATTGTTGAAAAAATACCATAAATTTTTTTAAATATTTGTGAGATTTTCAAGCGTGTTTAACCAATTTCGTTAAATCTGTCCGATTTGCAGGAAAATTTAAATATGCTGTTTTAATGTTTTGATAGACATAATAAGCATGTAGAAATTCCTTATTTCAGCATAGTTAGTTCCTTTAATTATTTGGCGAGTAACGACAGACAGGCACATCAACAATCGCGTAGAAAATGCTAAAACTCCAAATTATATTCCTGACGTGGCTTACAAAAATAAAAGGACAATGGTACTGATGATTGTGCTTTTATGGAAATTTCCTGATTTTGTTGTCTTATACCTAAAACTCAGTTCATCAATGCTTTTATAAAAAGTTGATTTGTAAAACATGACAATAGCCTGCGTTAACATGATTTACCTGAATCCGTGACCTGATAAATCATTCTGAGATAAAGACACGCACGCCCAGAGACGTGTAGCGCTATTTGCAAAAGTGGCAAGGTGTGTCATTTTCCGTCAAATGGTATAATTTCATGAAGCGGAGCATGTTAGCCGTTGGCCAGGACAAGATGTATCACGTGCTAAAACTGAAATGAGCGACCATTTTCTGAAGTTAAGTTTCTAAAACTCAACGAAACGGAAACTCAACGCTACTCAGCTAGAAGGTAATTTTATTTTGGTAGAGCAAGCCAGGGGAAATCAAGTGATACAATCAAGTGGGCCTCATCAACTTAATCCCTATGCGCGTTGCCCATTCACATTCGTTCCACCCCTCACAAAACACAGTATAGGTGTAAGAAGATCAGTTGATGAACATCGAGAATATGTGCAACGTTAATGGAGTCAAATGATTTTACCATAACGAGGACAGATTCATTTTGTAATGTCACAACCACTGTTTTCTCGCCCGGAGGCGAAATGGGCACAAGAAAATCTCTGTTTCAATATAGAAAGTATCTCAGAAAAATTCGGAATTTTGACAGTTAATGAAAGAATAATAAAAGGTAAATGTACATTAACGTTAAACAGTACAAAATCAAATAAATAAATGATTTTATTTTACTAAAAATGTGCTAAAAGTTTCAAATAGGTACTAAAAACTTAAAACCATCGTAGATACGATGTTAGAGTGCTGCCCGAGTGCTTTCAACTGTTACTGCAGTCGTCATCAGAGGAGTGATCTCAAAATGTTCATAAATAACCGTTAGTGGGATAGTGGAAGACGAGTCTATTTATTAGAGGGGAGAGAGGGTGTTTAGTGGTTACGTTCCAAATTCACAAGAAATATTTAATATGCTATACCATATCCGAGGTATGTTGAAAAATAGCATATAATTACACGTGTTTCTTCCTTTAGTTAAAAGTTCCAATGATTCTCTGATTATGGAGGCATAGTAATGCAAAGTATGGGCTATTATTTTTGCGCTTTTGAATTCTATGTCGGTATCGTCCTTCTCAATAAACCTTGAGGGTTTGTTATTCTTGATATCTGTAGTATGCTGTTTAAGTTTCTTAAATTTCCGAGTTGTCGTTCCTATGTAATTGAGTTTGTTCTGTTCTACATTATCTTTGAAAGTTATGATTCATATGCCCGAGATTTAAATGTACATACTTGCATTATATAGAACATCAATTTTCACGATTTAAAGTTTTGTAAGAAATAAAGTTATAAAATATTTTCAGACCTAATGGTCACAACTTATTTTCGAAGTATTGGAAATTCTTCAGTCGTCATGGACGATAATGCTAGAACTTACATAGCTCATCTTGTGGTGAAACTGCTAGAATCGCGCACATAAGGCGACAGCATACTCAATCAGATTAAGTATTGGATACACATTCGGATGAAGTATTGTAGGAAGTCTGACCATTCCGGTGAATTTTCATGAGAAGGAGATTTCACTTAAGAGTGGATAAGAAATCTCAAATCCTGATTGACAGTTTTATTATACCCTTGCAAAATAGTTGTGCAGAAGGTTTAGCTGTTTGGAGGCATCAGACACATTATTACATCTCTTTACTAAATTTTCTTTTTCATTTCCAAATTTTTGTATTTGATTCATTATTTTGACACGTGATTTTTGAACATTTCCTCTTTGTGCATTAATATATTTCCTATTTCATGCCCTATGTATGACTGTGCCATATTTTTATCTCACATGTTTGCTTACTTCGCAAATTTTTGCTATTTCAATATTTTTTTAATAAAAAATATTTTATACGTACATACATAAAATGTAAAATAAATTTATAATACAGAATTATAATACAGCCATAAATATTTAAAATCAAGCTTATTTTTGCTATTATTTTAACTTTCCGCACTTCCTATCTAATGTTTCTAGTATTGTTAGAATAACGACAGATTATAATATAATATTAAGCACGTCTTTTTTTAATTAACTTGCATTTGACTATGAACTACTTGTAAAATACATTTCTTTCATAAATATTGTTCTTAAATTGTATTAAGTTTTCGCCATGAAAATATTCATCAGCTATAACTTAAATGCAGACAGATCCGGATTTAAGTCTGGTAACAATCTGTAAACACATGGCTAAGTAAAATGGGTTTTTATTGCAAGAAAGCGTAATATAAACTATGCTTTATGCATAAATTACTTTTTGTCACATATTAAATCGGAATACGATAATAGACAAATAACAAAAAAATTATACATTGCTATAAAATTGATAAAATAGGATTTTTATAGTTTTCATGTGTTAGAAAAAAAGGAAAAAATATAAACAAAAAAGAAACCACAAAAATAACTTTTGACATTGAAATGAATACCACTAAATAATATTTTAAAATTATAAAAATAACATTACATAATTTATCTACTTTTTACAGATATGTTATAGTAATCCATATAATATTTAACTCTTAAAAGTATTTTTGCTGGTAAAATTCTCAGCAAAAAAATCTTCCTAATGCTTTTTTTTTTTTAATGACGGAACAAGTACGGAAAAAAATAAGACAAATATTCGAATTATACAGCGATATGTATAAAATATTCTAGCATGTATTAGAAAAAAATGAATCTGAACACCGAAATTAAATCAAGTAAGTAGAAACGAAAACTATTTTAAACGTAATTTATATTCATACATCAAATATATTTTATTACTTTTGCTCCGAAATGTTCTTATTTTTTATTCATGTTTTTCATTGAAGGCTCATTGAGTACGACATATCTTAGGAAATGTAGGGAATTTTGGAGCAATGTAATTTGAAAGAATTTTTTTTCGACCTATCATTCTGAATCATGTCATAAATCACCATAAAATTTTATGGTAAAGGAAAAAACATGCCACACTTTTTAATTCTGCTCCAATAAATGTTTGATATATCTTAACCTAACTGACAAATTATCGTGAAATATGTTTATTTATATGTATTTTTTTTTTTTTTGAATTGATAATTTTTTAATTCTTTGATAATTATAATATTAATCTTTAAACTTGTTTACCCAGGTATATAGAATGTATTATTTGTGACAAAAATTATGAAATAAATATAATAAATTTTTATGTGTTAAAAACAAAAAGGATAGACAAATATATATATTTTTTTTCTACAAAGTGTTTTGTACCTTTGTTTGAAGTTTACGCAGTTTTTAAATATTTCATAACTAGAAAAAAAATTAAGGATTTGTAAATAAAATAAAATTGAAAATATACATAATTACGTCTGGATAATAATTACCTATTATATAAAATATATAATACAGACATTTAATGATAAAAGACACGGAAAACATTATAATACAAGTTAACATAAACGTTTCGAGTACTGTTCGTAGTCCTCATAAGTTTACGTGCACTATTACAAAACACCGGACAACCAAAGCAGTTAAAACTACAGTTTACTTAGGACATCATACTCAGCCGGGATCTGTGTAGCTTTATTAATTGGGAATTCAGCTAGAACAGTCAACCAACCCTATAGGAAAACACGGCTACTGTACAAGCAGCAACTAGACAATGGACATACGTTCACGGATCGTAACCTGAGTTACGTAGGGTAACACATAGGTAATCCGAAGCGTTCAGAGACCGATATCACGTGAATTTTGCGGGTTACTCATAGTATTCAGAGCCAAAAATACACATAATTCTGGTAACACCCATTATGTACAGAATTTTATTGGGTAAAGTGATCACCTGGTTGGGAAACCTGGTTTTTTTGTTCGCTTTGTGTGAAACCTGCAACTGTTAACTATTGTTCTTTATGACTCCTATTATACACTTGAGTTCTGACCATTTAATTGGTCTACGTTTAACAGATCTAGGATATAATTGGCCAACGTCGCCCTGACGATTCTTGTAATGATCGCTATGATAAAACTCAGTGGTAGATTGGTTGAAGGAAGTGTTTGTTTGTAAAAATGCCCACAACTATCCCCAAAACCGTTCACAGCCGTTTTAATCCAATTTTACCAAGAGAAACTCATGACGGCATTCCCCAATTATTTGAGTAACCCGCATTTCTGTCTCTGAACGCGCTCCTAGCAACTTGCACAGTGTTAGACATAAAGAGAATAACAATTATTTTAACAAAGGTACTTTTAACTCATGATTGGTTGCACATGTTCTTGAATACGACCACGTCGTGACTTTGATAATGCACAAGTCGCTAGGTCTCACTGCTGCTTATACCGTATCCGTGTTTTCTTATGTGGTTGTCTGACTGTTCTAGTTGAATCTCCAATTAACGAAGCTACCCAAATCCCGGCCGAGTATGATGTCTTAATGAAACTGTAGTTTGAACTGTTTTGGTTAACCGGTGTTTTGTAATTGTGTACGGGGCCCACCGTGGCTGAGTGGTCAAAGTATCACACCGCTAATCGCTTGCGAGTGTAGGTGGGAGCGGGTTCGAATTCCACTGGCTCCGTTGCACACTCTTTGTGCAGCTCTCGGTTGTATTTCTGTGTGTTGTAAATTTCCTTGTGTGTGCTATCTCGTCCCTGTATATATTGACGATGACTTATAAGCGAGCTCTTGACGCCAAACACACAGGTCAGATGTATGTTAATAAAAAATGCCAAAAAAATTGTGTACGTATAGTGATGAGCAGTACGAAAAGTATTCGAAACGTTTATATTTACCTGTATTTTAATGTTTTTAGTGTTTTTTATCATTAAATGTCTGCAGTTATATATTTTATTTAATAAAAATAAATTTGATATAATAATAAAAAAAATTGTAATTTAAACGTTATTCATATTCATCCAACAAATATGTTTTATTACTACTGCTTCCATTCGTATATTTTATGCATGTATCCCGTTAAAGCCTCATTGAATACGACATATCTCAGTAAATGTACGGAATTTTGGAGCAATGTAATTTGAAAGGTTTTTTTTCAGCCAGTCATTCTGAATTATGTCATAAATCACAGTAAAATTTTATGGTGAAGCAGAAAATTCACCACGCTTTTTAATTCTGCTTCAGAAAATCTTTGATATATCTTAAAGTAACTGACAAATTATCATGGAATGTGTTTGTTTTTTGTTTACTTTTTCATAGAATGGATAGTTTTGAATTTTTCAAGTATCAATTATTAGTTTTCAAACTGTTTATCTAATTAAATAAGTTGTTTTTTACTCGTAAAATTATGAAGTAACTGAATTATGTTTTTGCATATTAGAGATAAAACATCACAAACAGTTTATTTAATATGTTATGCACTTTAGGAAAACTCGTTTGTTTGTTTATTGAGTTATTCTACATTTGTTTATGATTAATACAATATTTAAACAGAAATGTTTAAGAAGTGTAAATAAAAAAATATATTAGTATAATATTAATGGTAATGTGGAAATAGCTCTAAATAGCAATGTAAAAAAAGTATATAGTAACCATTTTGAAAATAGATTTGAGCAATTTCGATAGTGATGAAAGCGAAATAATTGTCCATGAAAAATTATCAGCATATATCTATGAAAATCTATCTGTACTTAGTTATCTATACGGTAATATTCTATGTGTTAGTAATCTGTCCAGATTTGTATCTATATGTAATTAGTGAATCTTTTATTTACAAAATTAAGTTACTTCACATCAATAACATTCGTAAATATGAGTAGTAATTTCCTAACTAGACGAAAAATGTCCAGACCAGGATTTGAACCAGGATCTCTTGTCTGAAGCTGCCAATGCTTTACCAACTGAGCCATCCCGGACGAATCTGGAGGACATAATTCACCCAGTTAACCTTATTGAACATAGCATCTGGTCTGATATCTGAATCAGCTCAACAGAATAAATAGCAAGTAATGAAACTCCAGTGAACGTGAGTACATTAGATTAATTTTAACACAATTATTCAAACTGATAAAAATATCATATGAGTTGTAACTTCCCAACTAGGCAAAAAATGTTCCTTTGGTAGAGCATTGGCAGCTCAGCCAAGAGATCGCTGGTTCGAATCCTGGCACGGACAATTTTCGCCTAGTTGGAAAATTACAACTCATATGATATATTTACCAATTTGAATAATTGTGTTAAAATTAATCTAGAACTTTCGTAACTTATTAAGTTTATTTGTATGCGCAATAACTGGATTTGTCCACTATCTCGCTCAAAAATACAGAAAATGTTGCCCGTCTACAAAGTGTTAACTTGTTTATTCTTGTTCAATTTCACATCATCTTAATAACTAATAAGATCTCTTATATACTTAGTTCATCTTGAATTCATCTGATATCACCCAGAAAAAAGTTTTGTTGAATCAGCAAAAATTTGGTTGACCCAACAAAACTTTTTGTTTAAATATAGGTCAATGGAAATTTTGTTTGAATCAACAAAAAAAAAATTACAAAATTTTTTGTATCGTCAGCAAAAAATGTTTTGTTAATTCAAGTAAAATGGTTCAATTTTACTTGAATTTTGCTAAAACAACCAAAATGTACTCAACAAAACATGTTTTGTAGTTTTAATCAATTCCTTTTTCTGAGTGTAGAAATTATATATGATCTAAGCTATCACATTCATAATATTGGTTCTCTGTTGGTTTTCGTTCGTGGTACCGAGGATTAATTTGATGTCATTGAGAAGAGATGGACTATTTTCTTCCTTGATGAGCAAAAGTAGCTTAAGAATTACTGATGAAGTCGACATGATACATTATTTCCTTTGCGTGTCTAAAACGTGTCTATCACAGGGCGTGGTATATTGTAGCACGCAACGGACAGAATAATGCATGTACTGCTAGATAGCAGCACTGATTGAACTCCCTGTTAGCAGGGAAGATCCTGCGCCAAACTGAGGTGATTTATCTGGGGGAAAAAAGGGTAAAAATTATATCAACATTTTTTTAGTGTTAAAGTGAGTCATTTAACCCTTAATTGCATAGTGATGTAAATTTCCATCACTGTTTATTTAACTTTTAATAAATAAATCAACTTCTACGCCACCACTATATTTATATAGAAATATTAATGCAGTAAATTTCCCGTGAACTATGTTGCTGAACAAAGTTAAAAATCTATCTTAAAATTTTTGGTGTCTAATATTTAATATATGTATAAAAAAACACAATTGTAAAAGAAAAACTCATGCAAAGAAGGGTTAAAAATTAAAAATTAATTGTAAATTAAATGTAAAGGGAGGTCAAAATGTATAATCCAAAAACATTTCAGTTAGACAGTTTGACATTTAATGGGATGATAGGGGCATAAAAGAGTCTTAAAATTACACATTTCGGCCAAATAATATTGAGTTTCAAAAGCTTGTTCTATTGGATTTCTCTCGTATGTACCATAGAAAAAAAAGTGTTACTTTCTGGACTTACTTGCGATGAATTAGAAGTACAAGCTTGCGTTTGATAAGGTATCTATGATAAAGTAAAAACAATGATAGGTTTGTACTGTGTTTCGTTTTTAAAATTTTTTTTTTGTTATCTTTTTTGCAAAAAACATTAATTTTTATCAAAATAACGTATTAAAAGTGTCTTAAATACTTCAAATAGAGATACTAGAAACCTGCCAGTTCATACTTAGTTCAGAACGTAGTGTTATGTAAAAGTCTGTTGAATGGCAAAAATATCTTCCAATTTCTTAGATAATAAAAAAAACGTTATTTTTTTATGCATAACCATAATATAATGAGAAGTGTTAAAGAATAAGATTTTCACAGCTAGGAAGCTATGTTAAGTGAGAATATTTTTCATTGTAAGATACAAATATTTTATAACTAATTAAAATGTATGAAAGCTTTATTTCAAATAATAAATATTAAAAAATGAGAACAGTTTCCACTATAAAATGAAAAAAAAAACAATCTATCGAGGATGTAACTGTAATTAAAGCGCAAGGAAGGTCGTTTGTGCTTACCCAATCATTAGATTTTTGCCAAATGATTGAAAACTATTTGGCAAAAGCTTCAAAATTGATTCAATAGTAGTCGGGATGCGATGATCGCGAAGCGATTTGCTGGACGGACACAAAGTTGTTTGCCGACCTCGGTTGGTTGGTTGGTTGATCTATGACGGCCAATTATCTACTCTATGTATATAGGCCCTAGGGGGAGTGCCGTCGGTGGGGTTCTTTCTAAGGGATCCTAACCCGTATTTACGGCATGGTTCGAGGAAAACCACGGAAAACTCCAAGCGGTTAGGTCGACGAGCGCGACAGGAGTTTGAACCCAGAACCTCCCATCTACCAGCTTTGAGAGCAGAACCTCTCAGCCACTGGTGGGGCGCTGACCCTGGAGATTAAGATTGGTTAGACGAAAAATAGCAGGGTTAGGTTATTCCGCCGAAGTTCGGCGATGAATTATTTGTTATTTGATATATATATATATACATACGATATTTTGTTTAAGCGTACGTTAGACATCAAATGCATTGAAATAACCGTGGTTCAATCTGTAGATTTTCAATTGAATTTTTTTTTTATTTTACTTAAAATGTACACAAAAAAGTCCTCCATTCGTAAATCATACTATGAAAAGTAACTTCTTAGTATTAGTAATATGCATGATAACAATTTCATCTACTTTGTATATGTGTGTGTGCGGCAGAGAGTTTTCAGATTTTTAAAGTCTGTGAATAATTTCTGATGAGTGTATATACACTATCTGGCCAAATTTCACAAGGAACTTTCGATTTTAGACGTTTTGTAGCATATGTAGATACGACATGTTCTCGAAATTAAGGTATGTAAAGGACATGTTTCACCTCATATTTTTCAGCGAAAATTTAGTTATGAGGGTAATTAGGGGGTCAATAAAAAATTAAACCTGTAAAATCATCCTTTTATGTTCACCTTGTAAAAGTAAAATACTCTAAATGATCTGCAGCTGTAGAAGGTGACTATGTGGGTCTTGTATAACTTTTGTGTTTATTTATCTACAGAGTCATCTGCTACAGCTATATATAATTATCAGCATTGTACTTTAATGGTAATCACATTTTTACTTTTATTGAATTTGTTATTAGTTCCAAGTTGGCATCGTGACTAAACCTCCTCTGAAACATATGAGGTTATCATTTACATTTCTAAAATTTCAGAAAATTTCGTCAAATATTTCTCTAAAATATTAGCCAAATCGTCTAAAATTGAAATTGTCCGGTGACGTTTGGCTATCTGGTATACGTATATGCATGTTTGTTTGTGTGAATATTGAAAAAATACTTTTCAACTAGTTCAGAGATATAATTTATGCATTTGGAATTTAATATTTATGAAAATAGAAACAATGTAAAATATTTTCAAACGAAATTGTTACAGTATCAATAAATGCTAAAGAAATTTTAGCATAGATATTGATAATGCATAAAAAGAGTAACTGCCATATCTGATTACTGTAACATTTGGTTTCAAACATGAAATTCAAATTTTATTACATTTTCCAAAAATAAAATGTGTAATAATTGCTGTTTTATAGTAGAGATTATAGTAGGGTGTTCCGACATGCATTCTTTATTACATTTAGAATTAAAAAAAAAAAAAAAAAAAAAACTTAAAAGTTTTTTTATGAAGCGACGTTTTTACAATATTATTATTTGAGAAATAAAATGAATATATTTATGTCTGGAGATAACCCAATAACATTCTGCATTTTGACATATTTAATAATTGTTGTTTTAAGGGGGGGGGGGGGGGAGAGGAAAGATAATGGTTTAAAAAACTTCGCGTTCTGCATTCAAAATGTACATTCACATCGCATTACTATTTTTTTTTCCTTTTAAGTAAATTTAAAAACTTATTTTCCTTTTCTTTTTGAAATTTATCAACATAAAACATAAAAATTACATTAAATAAATTTGCTTTTAGTCAAAAAAATGAAGAGTTGGAAAACAATTTGCTGTAAAATTTTTATATATAAAACGGAATATTTATTGATGGTTTATGTGTTCAATTTTTTTTTAGACAGCGATAGAAATTGGAAATGTAATTTAAAGACTGTATGAGATCTTATTTTTATTCATAAAATAATAATAATATTTAGTTAAACGAGGAAATGGATTGAACCAATAGCTAGAAGTGCAGTTTAATCAGGCGTCCTTTATAAATTGGTGTATAATTCAATAAAAGAAAACTTTAAAATACATTCCCAATAATATTATTTGTTTTAAAATAAACATTTTAAAAAATTGAGTTTCAGATGAATATGTTCCAAGAAATTTAGCATCTTTAAAAAAATAATTTTTAAAATTAAATTCTAGTTTAACAATTTTAAAACTAGAATTTTTTATTTTAATTTTAAATGCAAGATAAGTTATAGATTTAGTGTAATATTAGAACTATAAAGATATTTTAATTAAATTTTCTTAAGTACTTTCGTTTCAGGCTTATATTAGACGTTTCAAAACTAATGTAGTTTTAAAGATTTTTAAAGCAAGTTTCTAAATTTAAATAATTAATTTGATAAGTAAATAGAAAAACTGTTTTATAAAAAGACTATTTATTTTTTAAAGTAACGAAATTTAAATTTATATACGGCAAATGGAGCCTATCAGTTATACTTATGAAAACTCTTCCTTGCTGTAATAAACAAAACGGTAAAAATTTCGTTTTTTGTACGGCCAAAACTTACCGACTTTGATACATTGAATTTTATGATTTTTCAGCCACTATTCTGTAAAAATGTGTATCAAATTGTTCAGTCAGTCGACCGTTTATTTAGAAAATCTTAATAATTTTTTTATAAACTTATTAACTTATAAAACTTTAGGTTACTTAATAGTAATTTTCCTAACTAATTCCAATTAATGAAGACTCTCCATAATATGACCAAGCAAGAATTATTTACAAAAATGGTTGAATTATTTGCCGATTTTCTGGACATTTTTTACAGTGTAAGAAGGATACTTTCCGGTTTTCGCATCACCGAAAACCGAAAATTATACTTTAAATTATCATAACGTCATAAATTTTGAGCGTACATAAATGGAATTTTTACTATTTTAGTTGTTAGAAAATACAATTTTTATTTCTAAATATAACTTATAGGATCCAGGAACCATATACATTTTAATTTCGTAACTTTAAAAAAATAAATATTATGATGTAAACGGATTTTCATCTGATGAAAAACAACATTTGAATCATTTTTGCAACTGGAAATGTACTTCTAAAGCTAACGATTTTAGAATTAGCTTATAGTCAACGATACGAATGAACACCCTGTATATTCCAAGACTTTTAAATTGTTCATTAAGGGCAGAGAAAAAAAATTTACATCATACATTGTATTTTGTACAGGCGTTGTATCCGGTTAAATAAACACATATTATTGCATCGTCGAGGTAGTTTTTAACACTTTCCAACCTAGTTGAAAAGTGCTTATGACTTCGGTTTGTCTGGCCGTATGGCCGTCTGGCCGTCTGTCCGTGCTCTAACTCCCGTAAATATGCTCGGATTGCTCTGCAATTTTTATATGTTATTGTCGTTATCTATAGCATGTTCCCTATTTCAACGGAAGTGTATAGCACTTATAGTTTTTTTTACAGGGACACTCAAAAAATTCCGTTACATTGCGGTCTATAGGGAAAAATTATTTGCGGTTTATGTAAATAATGTTTCACTATTTTAAACGCATTGAAATTTATATATATCACTAAGGTGCATTAGAAGAAGCTTAATATGGAATAGGGTGTGCATACCACTTATAGTTACTATACAGTGACAGTCAAAAGAATTCCGTTACATTACGTCTATGGAGAAAAATCGTCTGCAGTTTATTTAAATAATATTTCACTATTTTAAACGCATTGAAATTTATATATATTATTAAGGTGCATTACAAGAGGCTTACTACAGAATAGTGTGTGTATAGCAGTCATCGTTCATTTACAGGGACATACAAAAGAATTCTCTACTGTCTGTTAACAATAATTCCTGGCGTTTTAAGTTGCTGAACGCGATTTTCAATTGAACTCACTTTTTGTCTATTACTGGGTGTGTATAAATTCTGTATTTCATATACAGGGTAGCACAAAAGTTCGAGAACACATTCCCGTTTATTGACAGAAACTCCAGAAGGAGAATTTTAAACTGTGCTACGCGTTTCCTAACTAAACTAAAATTTATCATCCTATATAGTATATATACAAATCTATAGATCATATACAGGGTTGAATAAAAGTACTCGGATACTTTTCCGAATATTGTATCTGTTCGAAATTCCTGAAATTATGTTTTTAAATATGTTATGCGTTTTCCAAATTGTTTACTTAGATGTTATCTTTTAGCTTATTAAACGGTATGTTTTGTAAAATTATTTTGGAAGCGTTGGAAAGTGCTACATAATCTATGCTTGGCGCATGATTTTTCATTCTTGTTTGATTTAAATTTGCATTTTCATACACAATTTAAATGTTTTAAGTAAAAGGATGTACTTGATTCACTGTATTACTTTTCATCAAGTATTATCTCGCATTTTTCTTCATAAAATCAAAATGAAAACCTAAACCTGTCATTTCAAACGAGATTATTAAGATTAATTATGCTTAATCTGATAAATACTTAAAATATAATGTTTGAAAACTACTTGAAATATTTGGAATCCTGATATTCAGAATAATATTTCGAAAAAAAGTTATAATTATTATAGATAACCTGTTACAATAAAATGCTATGAATATCTAACTATTAAATATCGACAACATTTTTCAATATTTGGAATAAGAATTTCAAGTTAGAAACTGATTTTCTGACAATTCTGAGCAGATTCACACTAATCATATTATTCTGTTAACTCTGATGCCTAGAATAAATCCTTGAGATTCTTAGTTCTCTAAACATACAATTCTTTCCTCTGTCATCTATTATTAATGCCTGAGGACATATTTGGCATTTGTTGTTGAATTATTGTTTACAGGAAATTTGCCTGGCAGGAAAACTTGACAGTAAAAAAGAAAACTGTCAAATGAAGTGAAAAGTCATGGGACAGCACCATATCTAGCAATTAGATATTATTCAACAAGAACAACTAAGTGTAATATATTAAATTATGTGAACTACGGCAATTGGAGCTTCTCTTAAATTATAAATAAATCCTTTTCTTTCTTAACAGTTAGTATAGGTAAGGAAATTTCTCATACCTGTTAAGTCCACGGCGAACATCAGTTATCCCGTGCGTATCGGAGTAATGAATAATCCCTTTTTATATGATTCTGAATATCCATAAATAGTAACGTATTTCGCTCACTGAAGGAAAACACAATTATATCGGAGTACACTAAATTTAATGAAAAGAAGAAAAAAAAGAATGATTAAATTTACATTAAATTACTATTAGTTAGAACAATTAATATGCAGATAATTTTTCTGAAATTCTTCACTTAAAGCGAGCAAGATAGAGACTGTTTTTATTTAGTTCAGAGATGAGAAAACATCAAAGTCAAGTATGACGTCACTGAGCCTTGAACTTTAGAGTTCACATAAAGTCATCAGTTTTTAACGAGTATTTCACAGTTATGTAGAAAAATGCTTTTCCCGTCACACGTGTTTAATTTCATTTCCTCGTTGCAATCACTTATTTATTTTATTGGAGGATAATTAGGTTGATTCATGATAAAATGTTTATAGTTCTGAAATTACTTTTCTATCATAATAGTAGATAGTTGCACAATAAATAATAAACAAAATGTATTTCTGTTGGTTTTAGATTCTATGGATCTCATATAGGTGCAAAAAATAAGATTGGTATGATTTTTAAATTTGAATACTTCTATTTTCAAGTAATAATTTTTTCCTTATTTAATCGAAAACTTGTCATTAAATAAGGCAACTATTGTGGTACGAACCATGAAAATTTAAGTTGGCAGAAAATCCTGCCGAGGAGAATAAATCGGTTAATTTTCTGGATTAACATTACATGATAAATTTCCTTTATTGATATTATTTACACTAAACAAAACACTACCTTAAATAAATGCAGATGGCTTTAACTTAAAATAAATTGAGTAAAGGTATTAATGTCCTTTCGCTATTCGAAATATAAATGGGCCAAGTGAATAATGGACTACTGGTACTACAATTTCAAATTCCACCTAGTTTGAACTTCCTTTAAGTTGAATTGCTTGCAGTTATATAGCTATATTCTATCGTCTGAATGGTTGGTAAGCAATATCATTAAATTTTAAAGAACACTTACTGTTGCCTGCTATACCACGTTTTCTCCTAGACATTATATGATATATTAATAACATCTTGCAATTGCTCTCTAGTGAGATATACTATTGAATCGAACACGTCTGGGTGTTATTGCGTAGGAAACGATCATATTTCACTTATGTAATTGTAAATTGACTTTTATTATTTTCATAGGTTTGAACAAGACAAACTGAATTGAATAAACAGAGTAAATGAAAATGACCGATATTTCTAGATTACGGGACGATTAAATTACGTTCACGATCATAATTGAAGAAAAATTTTAATGGCATCATGTAGAATTAAAGCGCGTTATGTTACATATTTTTGTGTCACTTACAAATTTTTACATTATTTTGCCGCACAGTACAATATTAAAATAAAAATTTCTTCCAGATTATCAAACGGTAAAAAGACATTTAAATGTGTTTTCCGTCTATGCCTTGAAATAAGCAATGTAAAAAATAGTTTCATATAAGTAAGTCCTCCTTCAGTGCAAAATCAAACAAATTATCAATCCAGTGCAAAATCAAACAATCGATCAATCCATCTCTTTCTCTCCCTGTTTCATTTTGTGTTTAATTTATGAAAGCTTAAAACTGTTGTATGTATTATTTTTCATTACACTGTGTTTAAAAAAAACAGGTATTTATTGAAAAACTGGTGCTAATGTACAAAAATAAACGTGTTTACCTTTGTCATTTTACGATTTATCATGATAAGGATATCTGTAAGTATTATTGTAATATTTTAGTATGTAAATCATTAGTTTTAAACCGATGCGTCGCAACACTCTGGTGTGTCAAAAAAAGGATTCGAAGTGTCCCACGAAAATATACAGTCAGATTTTATCAAGATTCTACGAAGTAATATAAATGTATTATATATATTTTTAATGCAGCATACTTGAACTATACGATTTACTTTATGATGAGATTTAAGGTAACAAAATAGAATATCTTCAGTGTTTAAATATTTTTATTATGTATATACCGAACATCATCTTCAGATAAACTAATGCTTCCTGCTAAAAATTATTTTTCGAAAAATAACAGTGATAGAAATATAATAAAAATATTTGAGGACAATGGTTTGTATCCAGTATAATTGCACAAAAATCTGAAACTATTATTCACATATTTTGAAGAAATTTCAACCCAGCTACACTTTTTGCTATAAAATTGACGACTACGAATATTTCAACATTCGACCTTGCAAACCAGATACTCTAAAAATATCAAGAAGCTCAAATACCTCATTATATATAAAATTAATAAAAGGAAAATTTAAAATGAGTTTTAAAGAATTTTTATTATCAGTTTTTAAAATTTAGGGAAAATGCTTAAGTGATACTAAAATAAAACAACAAAAGTCTTATAAAGACCTTTTTACTGATTCAACATACGTTTCAACGCTCTTTGCGGCGTCATTTTCAAGAAAATATATTGATAAATAAAATATTCTTGTAAAATTTGAAAAATAACATTGAAAAAACATGATTCACGAGATTCAAATATGTAAAACTGAGAAAAGCAGGTGCTTGAAGTAGCCAACTGTAATCGTGAAAATTATATTTCGCTATTGTTGTTTGAAACGGAAAAGGACCTCGTGCCAAATTTTAGGCAATTCAAATGAGGCGGAATCATTGCAAATGTTTACGTTACGTATGTAGATTTCTATTGCTTCATGGATAATGGATGGGAAGTAGGCTCTTGATGGGTAAATTATTTTACTATTTTTAAAATCAATTTCTATTGCTTCGGTTCTATGTAGTCGTGCCAGCGCTGTTGTACTCCTGTTATATTTGATATCTGCTATATGCTCTTTTAATCTTGTTTGAAACTTTCTGGTGGTCATTCCTATATAATATTGTAACGTGCCATCCGCTCTGGTGAATGGGATTTCATAAACACCTGATAGTTGATATTGTTCTATTGGGTCTATTTTCTTACATATCTTACTTTCTTTTGTTGTTATGTATCAGTTTTTAATTACAATTTACAATAAAGTAATATGTTTTGACTGTGATGGTGCATCATCATTCTTAGAAATTTAGAAAGAAATTACAAATACAGTTATAAGCGGTGCACGCACGGAACAAATGGTAATTTAGGTGGACAAATATAACATCTTTAGGACAATCACGAATGTTATTTTTTTTTAATATAAAGTCTTTCGGTACACGTCAAAACTAAATTTTTTAATTAATGTTAAAAATGTTTTTTTTCACGTATAGGTTCTATACCTATAATATAACTATGTAGTGGGCATATTTCAAGGACGCCCATGGCATAGTATAGAATTTTTCGTCGTAAATATTGCTGTTTTTTAAATTCGTAGAAATTAAAGAAGCTTTATACCAAATTATCTTAAATATTCAAGCACATTCAAGTTTTACTTTTTGTCCATCTAAATGGGTATTTTTGTGTGAGTTGCGAGTAGAAATCTAGGTTGGTAAGTTTAATATATTCGCCAGGATTGCAAGTTTAGAATCCTTTTTTATTCAGAAATTCTGAGTTCATACCCAAAATTCAAAAAAATGTTTACCTAAATCTTACTTTATTTTCTACCATTCCTCAGGCATTTTTTCCAAGAGCAATAGTCGTATAAATGTGTCTTTTTTAATAGTACTGTTATTGTTAACTACCATTACATTTATTTAAAATTTATTTGTACACATTTATACGACTACTGCTCATGGAAAAATAAATAAATACTAATGCCTAAGGAATGGTAGAAACTAAAGTATTTCAACTATTTCAACTTTTGTCGACGTAAATGCCACCAAGAAAATATGGGCTGCAATACCTGTATTATAGTTAGTCCAATATTCACTGAAATATATTAATTTGAATGTTCATTCCACTTTATGTGGGGGCCCAGAAATAGGGTTCACAGTTATGACGACACCTGACGGCTGTTTTTATAGATTTATTTAATAAGATCAAATTACATATTTGAAGATCCACTTTTATAAAATGGTTAAGTAAAAGGTTTCGTTGGCTCCGAACTGTAAACGAAACGCATTCTATTACGAAATTTAAAAAAAAGACATTATAACGTATGCCATTTTATTGACATGAGTTAAATTGTGATTAATTTCATTTTGTAAACAGTTTTGGTTGCTCTTATTTACAATTTATTCTGAAGTAAGTGCATATTTTGGAAAAATGGATGTAC
The DNA here is from genome assembly GCA_963931845.1 of Maratus michaelseni. Lineage (NCBI taxonomy): Eukaryota > Metazoa > Arthropoda > Arachnida > Araneae > Salticidae > Maratus > Maratus michaelseni. The sequence goes on along the minus strand of OZ007590.1, from coordinate 333,559,972 downwards.
AAAAATACATTATCTTGCTCTGTTCTTTTGTAAAATACACATATTCAAAAGCAATCAAATATAAATAATGCATTACCTACTTACATTTGAAAAAGTTTTTTTTTTTTTTTTAAATAAGAAAACATATTATTAAAAATGCTATAGAATTCGGAACAGAAAAATAATCGCAAAACAACTAATATTATTAGCTCATTATATGTAAACTCTTACAAAAACATCTAAATAACGATTACAAAAACCAGATTCTCACTCGGAGTCAAATCTCGGTTAAAATTGATGTTAAAAGTATCACTTTGTAAGGAAGCCGGCAGTAGATGTAAGAGAGACAGAAAAAATGATAGTTATAACACAGGGAGTGAAAGAATGTGAAAGTGAAGCAATTTCCCTCTGGCGCTACTCGATGACAGCCAATGGTCATCTTGAGGCTATTTGTTCAGTATTCGAACGTACATTACATGCAACAGGCGAAAAGACACTCTGAAAATAGGAGAATGACCATATATTTAATGTCCATGGTTGTGATGCAGGAGATATTTTCTTGAAGTGTTATTTATAGTTACATTTTTCCTTTTAAACTTTCCAGAAGAAATGTCTCTTAAAACAGCAGAGGCTATATAACTCGTTTGTATATATATATGTGTGTGTATGTTACGGTCAATATGCTAAATTCGGTTATTAATAATAATAACCGGTCATTATTAATAATTCCCAAAAGACCCTGTTATTATTAATAATAACCATTCATCATTAATAATTCCCAAAAGACCCGGTTATTATTATTAATATCCGGTCATTATTAATAATTCCCAATGAAGTTCGGTTAATATGAATTATTAAGCATAGTAACGAATATGTCCTTTAATGGAACAAGTACCATCATTACTGTACAAAGCTAACAAAAATAATTGTTAACAGACAATAATACTCAATCAAAAGACGTGACCTATTAATAGAACGCCAGGGCCGAATGGGGTTATTTTTTTAATTAATGAATCAATTAAATGAAAATTTTAAACACTGAAATATTGAAAGAATATTTAATACAATTTTGAAATGCACACTTTTAGCACACATAATAAATATACACAATAGCGGCTCTTTTGAAGAGTGGCACACAATGGAGCCCTTTAGTACATTTAGGTGACCCCATATAGAACGTGGAGACAGAGGAAAAGAGGAGATCGGAGAGGGATAATTAAAGCCTAGCTTCTCTACACTCACTCCTGATCTCGGCACGTGTTTCTGCTCATTTTTCTTCGAGTTTTGAAAGCTAGTAGGATGGGGGGGGGGAGGTTTCTGATAGTTGATTTTCTCGTGCATGGCTTGTTTTGTTTCTAATTATTGTTTACCCGATGACGACTCGGATCGGACAGTGGCTAATATTTCTTCAGATCTCGGACTTCTCAAACCATTTCTCAGTGATTGCGGCATTAACGAATTTCGTGCATTTCTTGGGATTCCAATACAACGAGGTTGCTGCATCCAGTGATTTTTTAATTTTTTCGCGAAGCGATCATAAATGCGTTACAGTGATCGTGGTATGAACGAATTCCTTCTATTTCTTGGGATTCCAATGCAACGAGGTTGCTGCATTCAGTGATTTTTTTGTTTTCATGTTCGCGAAGCGATCATTCATGCGGTACAGTGATCGTGGCATTAACGAATTTCGTGTATTTCTTTGGATTCCAGTACAACCAGGTTGCTGCATTCAGTGATTTTTTTCTTGTTTTCATGTTCGCGAAGTGATCGTACATGCGTTACAGTGATCGCGGCATTAACAAATTTCTTGTATTTCTTGGGATTCCAATACAACGAGGTTGCTGCATCCAAGTGATTTTTTTTCATGTTCGTGAAGCGATAATACATGCGTTACAGTGATCGCGGCATTAACACACTTCTTGTATTTCTTGGGATTCCAATACAACGAGGTTGCTGTATCCCGTGATTTTGTTTTGTTTTCATGTTCGCGAAGCGGTCATACATGCGGTACAGTGATCGCGTCATTAACGAATTTCGTGTATTTCTTGGGATTCCAATGCAAAGAGGTTGCTACATCGAGTGATTTTTTGTTTCAAATTACGAAGCGATCATACATGCGTTACAGTGATCGCGGTATTAACGAATTTTGTGATTTTTGTTTATTTCAACTTCAAATTAATCGTTAAAGTTTTATGTAATTTTGCTGAAGAATGTATAAAAACATTGTTTCTTACTGCTCATATTATCTTTTTTATGTCTATCTTATTAAATTTGTCAAATAAAATATTTATATTTTACTCATAAATGCAATATTTAAAAAACAAATCAGTATCTAAAAAAAAATCTCAAGCTAAACGTGTTGAAATGTATTTTATTGACCGAATTTAATTGATAATTATTAATAATAACTGGTTAATTTGATAAATTTTCATAAATTAATCATAAAAATCGGTTTATCTGGATATTAGATGGGAATTATTAATAATGACCGGTAATTATTAATAATAACTGGCCATAATTAATATTTCCAAAATACCCGGTAATTATTAATAATGACCGCTTATTATTTTTAATGATCGGTTTTATTGGGAATTATTAATAATGACTGGTTATTATTAATAATTACCGATTAATCATATTGACCATAACACACACACACATATATATATGGGGGGATATATATATATATATATATATATATATATAAACTGTTAAAAATTTGCAGCAAACTGGTCAGTCTTTCGACCATTTTAGGTAGATTTCGTAAGAAATACTACCTATTACATTCTCACCTAAGTTGGAAATTTTGAAAAATTTTTGCAGATCTACGCCGATCATGACTCCCAGAACACAAAACCCCCCAGTTCAAAACTTTAACTCTACTCTATATTAACTTAAACTCTATCTATGTCACTTTTTTCTGACCACGATAACTGGAAAAATTCTGCATAAATCTCTTCCAAACTGATACATAAAATCAAAGGTCATAAAATCTCGGTCAAGTTCGTTAATGGGCAAAATCGAACCAAGGGGGGGGGGGAATGGGGAGGGGGGCTTTTTGTGAAAACAGAAAAACCCTCATAATTTCTTTATTTTTACACGTATCGAATCCGTTTAAAGTTATTATTACTTCTAGGAAAAGGGCAGAAAATTTATGTATGACAGATTTTTGATATAATTAAAAATGGCCCCAAGGGGGGGGGGGAAGGGGGGTTTTAGAAGAAAAAAAATCATAGCTTCGTCAATTCACAAGATATCAAATCCGCGTAAATTTATTATTAATCCTCTCAGTATTATCTAAAACTTTTATATTGACAAGTTTTTTATAGGACCAACCGTTATAGCAAAAAATAATTAAAAACAAAAAAAAAATCCCTGCCGGCTCCGCCTTCAAACAAGTTATTTTTCGAAGTAGGCGGTTTCAACTCCCGCATCTTTTCGATACTGATACATAAAATAAAGGGGCATAAAATCTCGGTCAAGTTTGTTAATGGGCAAAATCGAACCAAGGGGGGGGGGGATGGGGGGCCTTTTTGTGAAAACAGAAAAAAACCCATAATTTCTTAATTATGATACGTATCGAATCCGTTTGAAGTTATTATTACTTCTAGGAGAAGGGCTGAAAATTTATGTATGACAGATTTTTGATATAATTAATAATTGCTTTAAGGGGGGGAGGGGGGTTTTAGAAGAAAAAAAATCATAACTTCGTCAATTCCCAAGATTTCAAATCCGCTTAAATTTATTATAAATCCTCTTAATATTATCTAAAACTTTTATAGTGACATGTTTTTTATAGGACCAACTCTTAAAGCAAAAAAAAAAAAAAAAAAAAAAAAAAAAAAATCCTTGCTGGCTCCGCCTGCAAACAAGTTTGGTTTCGAAGTAGGCGGTTCCAACTGCAGCATCATCGCAAAAAGGTCATTTCTTCCGCAATTCCCGACAAACAGGCGCCCTACGGTCTGCGTCTTCGAAATCTACCTGTGCCTGTAGGCCGAGCCGTCAGGGATTTTTTTATAGAAAACGGTTACACAACCGAAATTTAACTCTATTATGACCATATTATTGCTCATAAGATGGTCAGAATAGAGTTAAAGTACAGCTAAGTAACATTTTTCTATAAAAACGGTCGAATGACCGGACAGTCTGCTGCAAATTTTTAACAGAGTATAGTTCATTCAAAAGTATATAAACATTGTTGCATTTATAGTTGATTTAAGCTCACAAAAACATTGCAACATGTAATATTTTGCATAAATGAACTCAAAATTTATTAAAAATTCATGAAACAAGTGTAAATAAATGATGAAAATCATTAATGATAAACTTAAAATGTTTTTAAAAGAATATAAATGCATATTAAAATAATTGTAAAACATAACAACAGCAATTGTAACTACCCCAAATGATCGACCACATCATTCTCGTCACTAGGTGGAAATGCTGACTCACATTTTAAAAGTAAAATTTCTGGTAGGTTTCAAAAGGCCACGCCACACTTACATTCAATTACATCAAAATTAAAATAAACTTCATTAATATATAATTACTCTTCATACAAAAATATAAACAAGATCTGATGTGAAGACTAAGTCTAAGCAAACAAAGTCTGAAGTGAGACTAAATCCTTTCAGTAACATCAGAATACACATTTTAAAACATATGGAAAAGAAAAGTGACAGATTCAATGGGCAATTATCACATGTTTAATTTCAGAACTGTTTACACTTTTGGATTAAATACCTTAATTAAAAATGTAAATTTAAAGAAAATAGAAAATGCTTATAACTTGCTGAATAAATTTCGTGTTTTAACAGCTTACTAATCGAGGTAAAATAGTTTCACATAAAATCAGCAAAAATGTTAATAATATTATTCCCAAAGTTTGGTTAAAGGATTTGGAAGATAAATGTATTTTTGCCTATAACGTTAAAATGATTAAAGTTCAAATTTTAAACTAAAAAATAATACGTTAAAGAATCAAAAATTATGTTTGTGAAATTAAAATTTAAAAATTTTCAGTTCAATGATTTAATCTATGATATTATTAATTTCAAGTTAAATAAAATTAAGAAGTTTGCTATAGATATAATTTGTTTTTACGTTTCTATTTTAACAGAAGATTTTTAATTATTTGAATTTTAATAAGTTTTTTTAAGATACATTTCTGATTTTTTTCCTGTAAAAAGACGTCTCTTTTAGACGTCTATTTCAGGTCTCTATAGTTAAATAAACCTTTGAGTAACAACATTTTAAACTACAGACAAATTATTTTTATGATACTGATGCATTCTTGATTTATTGCCATAACAGTGATAATTACGTTGATTTTGTGAATGGTTTTCATGGACTTGTGATTACAGTCAATTTGAACATAAATACTAATACAAACGTTATATTTTTAATAAACTTTGGAACTTAATTCAGATTAATTCAGATTAATTTTAATAACGCTTTAAATGTTTTAAGAATGATATCCTCAGTTTTATTAAATAACTATGTTATAACAATAGTTTACATACTGAGGCATTTTTTGAATGGAACTTTCATTTTTTGAATTACTTAATTTTTTAAAGGAATATATAAATAGTTGAGACTATGAAATCAAGAGTTCGCTAAAAATACTTTAATTATATTACGGATTTACCAAAATAATTTCATTATTGTAAAAGTTGATAAAGCAGCAAATAATTATGCTGTGTTGTTAAAAAAGTTCTACATTGAAAAAAAAAAACACAGTTCAATTAAGTAATAACAGTTTTTACATCAAAGTTCAGCATAAGAAAGATCCAGTTATTGATATATATTTTTTTTTGCTTATAAGAATCAATGTAAATTTTTATTAAATTTAATATTTCATATCCTCATAAATTACCTTTTATTATTTTGTGCCTAGCTTTCATAAAATTCGTAGAAAGTTCAGATTTATATGATGTACATCCAAAAGTATTAATTTGAATTTTAATACGAAATTACAAGACTTGTTAAAGGAAATATATGATTTTCTGAAGTTTAAATTTAAAAAAAGCAAGTCATTCTTGATCAATTGACAATAGCCTGGATGTATTTAATGAAATGTATTTTATTTAGCCTTTCGATAACTACATAATAAATTGCAACAAATGTTTTTCCAGTTCAACAACGCGAAACTTTCTGACACATCTTTAAACATAAACGCATGATACTTGCAGGCTTGATTTTGAAGTGATTTGTAATCGAACAAGTTTTTTTTCATTTTCCGACAAATGAATTAAAACTTGAGTTATAAACGGTTGTTTTGTCAGGACGGCAGATTGTTCCTTTCCTGACATATCATGTCTGGAAATTCTGTTGAAAATGCCAACTTTGACAGCATTTTCTGAATCACTTAAAAAATTTGTTCGAAAGAAAATAGTTTGGATTAAAGGAGTTAGTATTGAACGTAAATTCATGCGTAGCCTTGAAACGGATTCTTCGATTTTTATGAATATGTTTTCGTTGCAATGGTTTCGTTTTGATTACTTTTCCAAAGAATTCTAAATCATGAACAACGAACGAAAAAAGTTAAAATTTGTGGAAAATCCCTTATTAATCAGTTACTTTTAGAATGCAACTGAAATTAAGCTCAGTATGTCACCGATATATTCTTAAATTTTCACGATATTAGACTAAACTTTTTATATGAGTTGCCCTATATAGCTGACTACTTAATTATGCAAAAGAAATTACGTCTAAGTTATGCCTAACATACATATTTCTATACTTCACTGCATTTTTGTAATCTCTGTACCATCCGTTTTGTTAGTGTCCACGTTTTTGCTCCATAAAATAGTGTAGGCAAAACACATCAGTGAAATACTTCTTTTTTTTCAATCAAAAAGGCAAATCACTCGCCAGAATAATACTGTTCTTACCAGAAGCATGCCATCTATTTCCTATTCTTCTGTTGATTTCATATATGAAACTATTGTCCGATGTTATTTTTCATCCAAAGTTTACATAACTCTGCATTTTTTTAATCTTAGTATTTTTGTGGATGATCTTTTTTTTTTCGGGGGTACAAACAATAACAAATGCAAATAAAATGATGAAAATGAATTGAAAAATAACCTAGTATTTTCTAACCTCACTTTCAATCCCACGTTGATGTTGGCTTCTGCCAAATCTTTTCGCATCTCTTCCAACTCTTCGGGGCTGTAATGAAAATTAAAATATCATCAGAAAACTTGAGATGGCTTAGGTATCTTCATGGTAGAAACGTCTTAAGACACTTCCAACTCATCGGGGCTGTTACTGAAGATTAAAATATCATCAGAAAACCTGGGTTGACTTAGGCTTCTTCATGATAGAGACGTCTTAAGACACTTCGTGTCTTTCTGATCGCTGCAATAATTGAAGAATCTCAGATCGCCCGAGATTTACTGTTGTGATTTGAATTCGTGGTAAAATAAGGGAGAAAGGATTGCTTTCTGCCATTTTTTTAAATCATCTCTTCCATCTTTTCGGGGCTGTTACTGAAAATTAAAATAACGTCAGAAAACTGGGGATGACTTAAGTATCTTCATGATAGAGACGACTTAAGACACTTCGTGTCTTCCTGATCGCTGCGCAAACTAGGGAATCTCAAACCGCCCGAGACTGAGTGTTATGATTTGAATTCATGGTAAAATAAGTAGGAAAGGAAATGGACAAATTTTTCCACACTGGCCAAGCGGGTTGGAAGAAACCTATCTGCGATAGTTCTACATGTACTAGGCAAAAGTATTAATTGGCTACACCGATGTAAGGTGCGATTTGGAAACAAAGCCTGTGCTCTCAGTTGATTCCTTTAAGTATTCCTTGAATGGAAACAAAGGGTCTTCTCCTGGTTAACTATCAGAGACTATGAAGGAGTCCAAATATATATAAACTAAAATAAAAAGGAATCAACAAAAATCTAATAAAAGAAACGAAATATTATTGACTACATCATGAGAAACGTCATCTGAGAGTCACTCTGGGAATCACACCATAATTTAAGCTAATTTATATATATATATACAGAGAGAGAGAGAGAGAGAGAGAGAGACAGAGACAGATAGATAAATAGATAGAGGATAGATAGGTAGATAGATACAACCTTTTTTTTGCAAGTTCAAAAGTAAAAATTCGGCTATAAATAAAATTTCAAGAAAATATCTCTTGCATCACAACCATAAATATTAAATATATGGTCGTTTTCCTATCTTCAGAATGTCTTTTCGCCTGTTGCATGTAATGTACGTTCGAATACTGAACAAATAGCCTCAAGATGACCATTGACTGTCATCGAGTAGCGCCAGAGGGAAATTGCTTCACTTTAACATTCTTTCACTCCCTCTGTTATGCTATCATTTCTTCTGTCTCTCCTACATCGATTGGAAGCTTCCTTACAAAGTGATACATTTTACATCTATTTTAACCGAGATTTTACTCCAAGTGATAAACTTGTTTTGTAATCGTTGTTTAGAAGTTTTTGTAAGGGGTTAGAAATAATCTGCTAATAATATATGTTAATTTACATTTATTATTTTGTTTATAATTCTGAAATTTTTAATAAATAATATTTTTTTTATAAAATAATGAATTCAAGGATAGTTAATTTTGTAGGAAAGATACTATTGCGCTGCAAGTACCTAAGTAGTAAATCAATACTGGTTATATTCAATATACGAAGACCCAATACGTTAAATTAAATCATACGTTAAATTAAATACCAATATGAAATACCATTATTGCAGGTATTTTGTCATTAATTCGGAAGCTTTTTCGATGAAAGGGTGAAATATTTCTTCCAATATTACTGCGATTTTGGCAAAATGCAAATATTTCCTAATTGAGGCAATATTTCATACCAATATTGACAGTATCGGTCGTGATATGCCAATACAAATACAAATTCGCTCAATACTATTTTGCTACTACCTATATATTTGATAGTATTTGCTTTTATTGAAAATTTTTTATTTAAATAATATTTGCATAAAACAATTAAAGATGTATCTGCACTCAGATTTGACATTGGTAAAGGTATTTATGCTCGTGTCTAATGAAACAACAAAACAATTATTGCCGTTAAAAGCAATTGCTGTAGTCACCGATCTTGTAAATAACAATCTGTTTTTGCAGTTGTTATTATTTATTTTTTAATTTTTTTAATTAATTGCATATTATTTCATAATAGTGTTTAAAAAATGGAATTTTATTATTCTAATATCATTTAAGAATATTTAGAAAATATAACATTTTCAATTTCAGCTTTTTATTTTTTTATGGAAGGTTATCTTTTGAATTTATGTTTATAAAGATTAACAATAAATATAACTTTACAAAAATTGAATTAATTGCAGAATAAAGTCAATATATTAATTGGCTTATTTTCGAATCTAGATACATAATTTAGTTTTCATGCAAGGCAATAATTTTTATCCCATAAATTGTGACGTACTATAACATTTTAGTGACGCGTTTTTTGAAAACTACAAGTATAAACGCTGGTTAAGAGAAATTGTCCATTTGTTTTTAATCTTTATTTATCGGCTTTGCTTTTTATAAATATAAAAAAAGCAACATTAATTAATTTAAAAACACCACTTTTAAAACTTATTTTACGTAAAGGCGCTAAAATTACACTAAAAGTTACATAAACATTTCATGGAATTTTATTAGGTTCTTAGGAATTTACTACTAAATCAAACTTTAATTAATTTTAATAGTAATAATTAATAGTTTAAGATTCATCTGATGTAAAAAAATATAATAATATTGTTTTGTTACAGAAATAATTCACATTTCCTTACATATTAAATAGATGATCATGTTTAATCATTTCTGAATTGCAGCTCTGATTTAATGTATTTTTAAATGTAATTCAACTGAAGTCTAATTATTATTTTTCAAATCAAGTAGTTGTTGGCAATATAAAAAAATTATATCATTAAATGTTAGAAGAAAAAAAAACGCCATGTGAAGATAAAAAATTATAATTTAAAAATACGTTCTTTATTAAATTCCATTGTCAAAAGTGTTAAACATTAAATTCTTTAATGTTTTCTGTGTCAATCTTAACTTCTTAATTACTCTATGGGTTAATCAACTAATCTTTTGTACGAAAATGAGATTGGTATTTATTTATTTATTTATTTATTTATTGGAAAATATATAAGTATTTAATTCAAAAGTTCACTTGGCATGTTTATTAAGTTATTAAATGTTTATTAAGTTATTAAGTTCTAGATAGCGCTACACGCTAAAAAAGTACAAATGTTTCTTAATCTAGGAAAATATAATATAACTACAAACGAAAATATACAATAACCTCTTCTGAGTTACCCACGAATCCGAAAAGCATTCTTTATCCTTAGAATCCTCAAAAAACAATATATTTTCGAGATTTAAAGAAACATATTTTAAATACAAAGTTTCGTTTGCTGCCACGTATTTTCAGAAACGTTTCCAAGTAGTTTTTATAGTGTATTAATGTGTTTTCTCAACACAGAATATGGGTTTTTCGGATTCTATCAACTCACAATTTTCAATAAATATGATAAATTAACAGCATTAAAACTAACGTTAAAATGAATATTATTTTGTAACTCTTGCATGTATAAATTCATTTACGCAGCTGAAATTGTATGTAGGAGAATTGGTACCATCCTAAAAACCGAAATTTAAATAAACATTTTTTAAATACAAAGTTTCGTTTGCTGCCACATATTTTCAGAAACGTTTCCAAGTAGTTTTTATAGTGTGTTAATATGTTTCTCAACCCAGAATATAAGTTCTTCGTTTTCTATCAATTCACAATTTTCAACAAACCTGTTCTACAGACAAATATGATAAATTAACAGCATTAAAATTAACATTAAAATTAATATTATTTTGTAACTCTTGCACGCATAAATTTCATTTTCGCAGCTGAAATTGTTTACATGAGAATTGATACCATCCTAAAAACTGAAATTTAAATATACATTTTTAAATACAAAGTTTCGTTTGCTGCCATATATTTTCAGAAACGTTTCCAAGTAGTTTTTATAGTGTGTTAATATGTTTCTCAACCCAGAATAAAAGTTCTTTGGATTCTATCAATTCACAATTTTCAACAAACCTGTTCTACAGACCAATATGATAAATTAACAGCATTAAAATTAACATTAAAATTAATATTGTTTTGTAACTTTTGCACTTATAAATTCATTTACGCAGCTGAAAATGTTTACAGGAGAATTGATACCATCCTAAAAAACGAAATTTAAAGAAACATTTTTTAAATACAAAGTTTCGTTTGCTGCCACGTACTTTTAGAAACGTTTCCAAGTAGTTTTTATAGTGTATTAACGTGTTTTATCCACCTAGAATACAGGTTTTTCGGATTCTATTAACTCACAATTTTCAACAAACGTGTTCTACAGACAAATATGATAAATTAACAGTATAAAAATCAACATTAAAATTAATATTGTTTTGTAACTCTTGCATGTATAAATTCATTTACGCACCTGAAAATGTTTACAATAGAACTGATACCATCCTAAAAAAACGATATTCTGGTTTGAGAAAAGTGATTAACCCAGTATAGGAACTACTGAAAAATGTTTCCGAATATCAGTAGTAGCAACAAAAACATTACTTTTATAAATGCTTCTGTAAATCTAGAAAATACATAGGATTCTGAAGTTTCTAAAGATAAAGCACGCTTTTCAGAATCGTGGGTAACTCGGAAGAAGTTAATGTATATTTTCATTCGTGGTTATATTATTTTTTATATATTACCAGCATGCTAAATTTCAAACTTCTAGCTCCTTCAGTATCACAAAAATCGTAATTTTAGAACGTTTTTTGCTCCTGCACTCCCTTCGGGCAGTGGCACCGACATAAAATGTAGCCTATATTACAGCAGGTACTGTCACCATCATTTTGCCACTATAACTTTTGAAAAAGGTTCTGTAGTTCAAGGGATACCATAGAAAATGTAATTTAGCATATTTTTAGAACACTTTTCGCTCATTTCAGTCTTTTAAATTTCGAATTTTTTAGAATTTGTTCTTAGAAAGCATCTACATTTTGTTAGTAACTACCATACCAAATTTCAAGTTTCTAGCTCCTGCAGTATAAAAAAAATCAAATCGCAATTTTAGAACGTTTTACGCTCCTACACCTCGCTGGGGGTAGAGGCACCGACATAAAATATAGCCTATGTTGGAGAAGGGATTGTCGCCATCACTTTTGAAATCGGTTCGGTAGTTCCAGAGTTTACCCCCTACAAACAAACAAATGTTACTTCTTTATAATATTAGTATAGATGAAACGTTTGTCTTTTTTTACAGTATGACTATCAATGCAGTGTTTTGTGTCAAGTCCATTTTTTACTTCAATAAAGTCTCTATTTGTTTCAGAAAATTTTGTTTTTGGCACCTATTTTATCCTGAAAAACAAATATAATAATAATTATTTCAAAATTTTGCACTTCCAAAGCTTAGATTAATGTCCTCTTGCTATCCTTCGAATAGATAATAACTACAATTAATAGATTTAAAATACATTTATAAACTTTTTGTTAGGCACAGGAATACGTACAAAGAATAGTTGCTAACATTTATAAACTAAATATATGTGACAATCACCGAGATCTAAAATATAACTGGAAATTCTATTGCGAAAATGTCGTATCTACGTTGTAATATCTTGTGTACGATCGATCAAGTTGTCCAGAGTCGCGAGTTATTCCCTTCGGCTGTAACATGATTACAAGCAATGTACCCTTAAATAAACACTTGCTCTAAGCTTTTCTCACTCTAACACAAGTAACTTGAATATATCTTGAGATATACTGTAACTGACGACATGGAAATGCGTACATGTTCAGAACTTGTAGTGCACAAATATTTCTGTATTTTAATCAAAGGCAATGCATGGATAAATATTTAATAATAATTCATTATCGAGACAGATAATGTTGCATGTATTAGGAAGAAAATTAAATTTATTGTTTTAATATTAAACTATTTTTTATTTTGTTCAGTGTATGCATATAAATAAAATAAAAAAATAAAATGGCAAAAATTCTTTCTATCAAAAAAGCAAAAATTTTAAATAAATATTACATTCACGCATAGCTTTAAATACTAAAACTTACTTACATAAGTAAGCTTAATATGGCAGCGTAGAGTAATTTTATTTTTGTAAAGATAAGATTTTTGTCACAAAAGCATAATTACACTCAAAATATTATGAAAATGGAAATCTGAAACAGACATATGTTTCTTAGCAAACCCGGTATTAGGCTGATGACAACGTACAGTAATTTAATTTGTGTAAAGTTAGTGTGTTAGTTAGTAAAGTTAGTTTTTTTTAAATATACAATTATACTCAAAACGTTATGGCAATAGAAATCCGAAACATACTTAATGCAGTATGAAACTGGACTGTGAACAGAAAAAAATAGGCTAATTTCAGTTCAGAGATACCCTTTAAAATATTCAATAGAGTGATTAAACGTTTTGTACAGAAATGATGAAGGCATTCACTTAAATGTTAAATAAGGACGGAAAAACATTTTACACGCTAATGATAAACATCGTGTAACGCAATTTGCAGCTTTTAATCCGAGAGTAGTCGCGCTTTTTTTTATAACACTAGTAGTCGCACTCGGTCCATTTGCCGCCGTTACCAGTAGCCCGAAAGCAGAAGCGTTACCATATGATCGAAAACCCAGAACATAGGGGGGGGGGGAATACTGATTGAATTTGAAAAGATACATTTTACAGAAACTATTATTTAAGAATATATTCAGATATGTTTAAGAATATATTTAAGAACTATCATTTATAGGTTTTTGGCTATGGTCAGCAGGTCCCACTTGAACCTGGGGATATTTCGACAAAAGGGGGCGCTGTGATAGCGATTTTTGTTCCATTTTCATTATTGTATCATCGAAAAGTGTATAATGTTATGTACAGAATTAAACCAAATTTTATGTATATGTTATTGCTTATGGCCTGCAAGTCCTAGTTGAATTTGAGGATATTCCAGCGAAAGTGGGTGCTGTGTTAGCCTTTTAAAGATTTCAAATTCAAAAGGATGTACAAAAAAATTAGAAATCCTAAAAGTTTTTCTACTAAATGTTCGGTATTGATCCAAGGAGTAATTTTTGTTTTGTCTCTATCTTAAAAAATGGTTGAGATATAGCAGTTTAAAATTTTAGAGTGGCTGCCATTTTAATACAAAATATAATCTGAAAGTTGTTGCAAAATTTGCAAATCCAAATATAAAGCTCCGGGACATGGGGGCGGGTATACGGTGGTATAAACCTTATACCTTTTATATATTTCCGAATATCCTCCTTAGTTATAGCGTATATTCTCTGCTGTACACCCTCTGCGTCTGCATATAGTATATACCGTTAGGATTTTGTACGACTACACCACATTAGCCTTTTGATTGACTATTGACAGAATTTTGAAAGATGCTGGTTATTTTTGATGAACACTAAAATTTTTTGCCAATCGTGGAATTAAACACTTTATTTGTCTTTAAACCTCCCAGACTTAAGTCTTATTACATTTTAGAAAGTTATCAGAAAAAAACCTCTACGCAATGGGAACTCATGATTAGGAATTTAGGGGATAATATGTCTAATCACCTTTGGCAGTCCTTTTCCTTGGTGGGAAGTGAAGATATCAAGAAAGTAATTCACGAAATAAAAAAAATATTAAAAATTTATAATATAAAAATTATAATATAAAATTATAATATAAAAATTATAATATAAAAATGATAATATAAAAATTAATTTTAATATAAAAATATTTCCGTCCTGCACCGGAAGAGAAAGGTAGCTTTCATAGTCCATGTTTTTAAAAATTCAACTCATTTTATCCAAACACCCAAAGCTAAAATGCTTGGAACCCGATTATAGAAGATTTAATCCCAGTTTTTGTTAATACGGAATTTGAATGCGAATTTCAGCATAAGAGTTACAGCATTGCAAAAATTAGATTGTTTCAAAATGTCAGCCACCCTAAAATTTCAAACTGCCATATCTCAGCCATTTTTTAAGATATAGCCAAAACGAAAAATGTTCCAGAATCCTTGTATCACGTTCTAACACTTAAAGGAAACATTTTTTACAATTTATATTTTTTTGTACATCTTTTTGAATTTTTAAAAATATATTTTTTTTTACTGGCTGCCATTTTTAAACAAGATGGCATATGAAGCGGCCAACGAACTCGGTTGAAACCTTAGTATGTCCTATACACATGCTCAGTCACATCCTAATCGGTTCATAAATAAGAGTGTTACAGCATGATATATATCAGATATATATACATTGCTTATATTTGTAAATCCTCTGCCTTTGATAAGGGATTTACAATATAATCTTTCATCTGTGTTTATACGCTTGATATTTCATTTGAATTTATCCTATTTCATTTCTTAGGACTACATCATTTAATTTGTAATTTGACTCTGCTATTTGGTATAGTTATTTATTGTATTTGGTCAATATATGTTTCAATGGATTAATTGTACAGAAAGCTTATATATATATATATATATATATATATATATATATATATATAAGTGTGTGTGTGTGTATGGATATATATATATAAATTAACCTTTGAACGGAGAGTGATTTCGGGGTCTGGGCATCACGATCGGTGAAAATATACAACATTTTAAGGCATTGCGTTCCTCCGTACGGCTGCAATAAGTAGCTTTTTGTAATGAAAGCTACCTAAAATAAGAGATCATATATTTTGTAAATTAGATGAGTTCTCTCAAGAAAGTAATGTAACCTTTATGACTATAAATATTTTCCTGACAAAATTGTGTTTATTTATATGTTTTCCATTTTTTGCTCAATACTATATTATTAAGAAACAAACACTGTTAACTCAGCTGACCTAGCTATGGCTAAGTTAACGAAATCTCTAAAGAATATTTTAGCCTCAAAGTTTCCAAAATTTCGCAACGTATAACTACTTAAACTTTTCTCTTCTTGAAACTTCATAAACTAAACAAATTCTTAAAACTCAATATATTTTTTTTTAAATCAGAAAGCTGAGGCTTATTCGTTAAACGTGAATTATTTCCAAAAAATAGTGGATATTTTATAATCTAAGCTTTGACGGTTTCGAGGTTGTCTTTTATAAAATATAACTCCAATCTCTTTTTACACAAAAGTGAGACCGTAAACATTTATTAGCCAACCATTTGCTTCATAAATTTATCAAGTTCTTAAAACTCAATAAGTTTTTTAAATACCAAAGTTGAGGCTAGTTCTCTAAACGTGAAATGCGTCTCCAAAATTTCTGGACACTTGGTCACATAGGCAATGACACTTTCAGAAAATGTGACCCTAACTCTTTTTCTTGCAAAAAGAAAATCTTAAAAATGTACAAGCCATCCAATTTCGGAGAGTACAGATTTGAATACGTGAATAGTATTATGATAGCGAATCTATGACACGCAGTCCACTGTAATCTCCGATCGTATCCTTAATTGTTTAAAAACCGATAAGGAAAATAAAGTAAAATTACACAAAAGATAAAAAGTATTAGGAGTACCCGTAAATATTGTCACGTTAAAAAATATTATTTATAAGTTTATTTCTATAAGGCTGTTCAAACTACGATAGAAATTTAATAAATAGATGGAGGGGGTTATTAAAATCTACGGTATTTAAGCTGGTTCATTGATGCTTTACAAAAATACATTCAAAATACAGATTCACAAAAGATAAACTACAGTAAATATGGATAGTCTATTGGATATCCACCATTGTGAGTGTATGTTCAGATTGTATCGAAACTAAAATGTTTTTTTGTATTTGAATACTTTCTTTGTATTTGAATAGTATTTCTTATGTATGAATGTTTTTAGTCACTAACACAAATTTAAGAATAACATAATATGATATTCTTATATTCAATTTCTTAAATATCCGTAATGGTACTCATTTGATGTATATAATTAATCGCTTTATGTTATGTTAGTTTTTCTTTTATGTTATCAAAAATGGCAAAGCAAAATATTCATACATTAAGGCCTGAAATGTGAGTGTATGATCAGGATTGTATCGAAACTATAACTTTTTCTTTGTGAATATTTCTTATCTATGAATGATTTTAGTCACTAACACAAATTCAAGAACAACATAATGATGTTTTTATATTCAATTTCTTAAATATTCGTAATAATACTCGTTTAATGTATATAATTAATCGCTTTATTTTACGTTATTTTTTCTTTTATGTTATCAAAAATGACAAGTCAGAACATTCATATATTAAGGCCTGAATTCCATATTCTGTACGGAAAATGTGGTAGTAAAGTTAAATTCAAAGTCATATATTAAGTTTGGTTTGTTTAAAATGGTATAGCATCATTAAATGTCTTTCGAACAATCATCGCCAAAAAGACGGTCATGAATTCAATTTTTTTTGTGCAGTAAATGTAAATGTTTAAGAATACACAATACTTCCAATAAAGAGCATCCCATTATTAATTTCAATAATATATATATAATTTAAGACAATGCACCTTTATTTACAAATTTTAGAGCCTGAACGAACAGATAGACAAACATATAATTCGAAATCATAAACATCTATGAACTATGTTCTAAAATTGTGAATACAAAAATATTATTATTATACATATTTTTATTATTTTTTCTTAACAGTAGAAAAAAAAATTATAACTGCATTTCTCATTGCATTTTTAAAAGGGCTTTATTTTGCGAAAAATGACAAACATAAATTTTCCAATGTTTTGATTAATGTGAATTTAAACAGGTGTGGTATATTCTGGCGAAGTTTCATAAAGCTCCTATAAATAAAATAAGCGAAAAAAGTTTTTTACTGTATCCATTTCTCTATAAATGCTTCAGAGTTACAATCTCCAAATTCAATTTTTTTTAAGTTTGTGTTTTTTAAAAATATCAGTGTGATTAAAATGTTAAAAATTGTACAGTATTCAGTAGAATCAGTTGTTTTACTTATTTATTCAGGCATTACAATGCTTTAAAACACACTAAAAGATAGTGCAGATGTATAAAAGTTTTAAAAATACTTTCAAACACGCCTAAAGATAATGCAGATGTATAAAGTCTTTAAAATATTAATCATTATTTTTAAGAGTTTAAACAGCTGCACTATCTTTTAGTGTGTTTGAAAGTATTTTTAAAAGTATTTTTAAAACTTTTATACATCTGCACTATCTTTTAGTGTGTTTCAAAGCATTCACTATTAACATTTAGCAGGAAGCTGTCCAGTGATTCGACCATTTTCATAGAAAATGGTTACAAAACCGTAACTTTACTCTTGTATGACCATAATATGGGTAATGAATACGGTAAGAATAGAGTTAAATTACGATTATGTAACCGTTTTGTATAAAAAACGGTTGGACAGTTTGCTGAAAATTTTTAACAGTGTTGTAATGTCTGAATAAATTGGTAAAACAAGTGATTCTAGTGTTTCACACATCATATTATGGATAAAAACATATAAATTGTACTATACTTTTCAGTTGACTCGATTTTTTTAATGGACTATCCTCATGGTGCATTTCATTAAAATAATGGTCGGATTTCCAGTAATATAAATTGTTTACTTTTAAAAAATAAAATTGCTAAGCAAGCAGTCATTTTTACTGTATTTTAACAAATGTCATGACATTTTATTTTTTACCCTTAAACTACTTAAATTTTTGAAAATCTGTTGCTTACAGTTACAAAACACGCTTGTAAAAAATGTATAAAAAAATTGTTGAAAATAGTTTCTTTTTTTTTTTTAATATTTTTTTTCAAATTGTATTTGCATTTTTCTTTTATGAAATATTTTTTTCTATAAAACCCTTTAATAATATGAATAATATGGGAAAAAGATATTAAATACTCAAATAATAATAAAAAAATACTTCAAAGGCTACGGAGTCCACTTAAATAAACATTGTGATTTATCTATTTATCAATGAAGCACATTTACAGAAAGCATATAAAGTAAAAAATAAAAAATCAACATTTTTGCTGTGCTCACCATTTATCAAAGCCTTGATTTATATTATAATAATCCTCGACTTGATAACAGACGAAAAATCCATTTATTAAATTGATTCACCGTTTTGCAAAGTATGTATTGAAAACCAATGCACTTTTATTACGCACATAAATCAAACTGTGCGATACGGACAAACATTATCTGAGGTTGGCACATCAGTGGAAAATTGCTACAAGGATGTCCCGGCTGATAATAAAAATAAAATTTCATTTTCCTTTTTCTTATATCATATATATATATATATATATAGTTTACTGTGTGGGGAATATAACTCTGTTCAAGTACTGAAAAGATAAATTGATTATTTTATCAAAATTGGAGATTCAAGTATATATTGATAATACAAGACTGAAGAAAAGATTTATAAGAAACAATCTATGAATAAAAAAAAGTAAATTCATAAAGCTAAAAAATATTATATTGTTTTCTGCAAAATATATAGGATATCGATAAGGTCTTTAGCTTATTACGAAAATTTATAACTTCTAAAGTTTTTAAATTAGACGAATGGAATTTACGGCATGATAAAGATAAAATAACCTTTTTAACACTTTCCAACTTAGTTAAAAGCATTTATGAATTCGGTTTTTCTGTCTGTCGTCTATCTGTCTGCCTGCCTGCTGCCTTTCCGCACTCTAACTCACATAAACATACTCTAATTGTCATGCAACTGATATATGTTATTGATGTTTACAATGGTAAAATCGACATTGAAAATGAAGTGTAAAGCATTTTTAGTACGGCTACAGGGACACTCAAAAGAATTCCGTCACATTACGGTCTATGGGGAAAAATCGCTTGCGGTGTATTTTAATGATGTTACACTAATTCAAAAATATGAAAATCTGTATATATTTATAAGGTGCCCTACATGATGCTTACTATAGAATATAATTTGTATATCAAACACCATTCATTTACAGGGGCATACAAAATAATTCGGGTATAGAACTGAATAGGTTGGTTGGTTAATTTTATGACAGCCAATTATCTACACGTGGGATATAGTCCCTGGGGGGGAGTGCCTTCCATGGGGGTCTTTCTAAGGGATCCTAACCCGTATTTACGGCAAGGTTCGAAGAAAACCACGGAAAACTCCGAACGGTTAGGTCAAAGAGCGCGAAAGGGGTTTCAACCCAGCACCTTCCGTCTACCAGCTTTGAGAGCAGAACCTCTCAGCCACTGGTGAGGCTATAACTGAATAGGAACAATATTTGTTGGAAGTGCGTTTTCAGTTGTGATACGCGTTTTTAAATTTAACTATTTTCTTTTTCATATTACCTGGTGTGTATGAAGTCTATAGATCAAATACAAGGCTGCAAAAAAGAATTTGAGTACATTTTCGTTTAATGACGGAAATTGCTGATGAAGAATTTTTAACTCTGCTAACATTTCCTATGTGAACTAAAGTTTATCATACTATGTAGTATATATACAAATGTATTTGATCATATACCAAGTGGCGCAAAATAACTTGTATATTCTTCCCATTATTGGTGGTAATTGTTGAATTTGGGTTTTCAAAGGTGTTAAGCGCTTTCCCAATTATTTTCTTAGTTTTACGTCATTTCTCACAATATAAAACTGTGAAGTTTTGTTACAATATTTTGAATGTGGTGGAAAGTGTTTCATAGTCTATGCTTTACGCATACTTTTTCTTTCCTGTTTTTTTTGCATAAATACTAAATCTAAACATAGGTACCGTTATTTGCACAGAAGATATCAGTAGTATCGTAATACCAGAAGGAAATATCCTGTTCTTTAACGTCTCAATATCTGAAACTTGATATTCACATAACATGCATTTTACATAACACCACTGAAATCTAGGTAGTTTAGTTATGTTAAGAAAATGTCGGCAAGCTTTTTGCCTATTCTACACATACATAGCTGCCAACCTTTGCGCTTTTTTGTTATCAGTAAAATTTGACAGAAATGTTTGCTTTATTTAAACGAAGATTTTGTCGATTAAATAAGTCAAAATTTATTAAACAAGAAAAAATAATTAAGATAGAAAGAAGCGTAAATGTTATCAGCTATGCGTTACATATGTATAATTTATAATTTGTCTTTTAAAAGTGAAAAATACATATTCTATATATTATCCTCTGCAATGGAGCAAAAATTTAATGCACATTTTAGCGATACCTAGATAGAATTTTTGAATATATACTTAATAATTCTCGCACGTTTCATACTGTCTACATTTTTAACTCTTTAAAAGGTAGGTGTCACCCTCAAGGTGCTAAAATAGAAGCGAATTTAGTTAACGATCCGATCAATGTCTTAGAATAATGAAAACTTTGAAGGAAACTGTGAGTACTTTACCAAACTAATTTCGTTGCTAAAGTATTATGGATCGACATTATTAAAAATTAGTATGCCTCAAATAACTTTACAGTGCGAAAATAACAACGTTAATACTTCGAATAACCTGTTTCGTATAAGAAGGAAATATTCCTTTGTTTATTTTAAATGAACATTAATATGAAATATTTTCTTTTTATTATCACGTACTGAAATGATTTTATTAACGAATTCGTGAATCCGTACTCTTTAAAAATTCATACATAATAATGTTTTATTACATAGAACATTCTTCAAAATTTATACCCATTTAGAACATTTCAATGAAGCTTCATAACATTACAAATAAATTATTTTTCATTAAAGATAAATTTAAAAATAATATTTATAATTAAAAAATATATATGGATATAGGAATATTTCGACAAATTAAAGTTATAGTACAGCACAATGTATCAAGCAATTTCGGCATAAGGAAAACAGGATCTTAATCCATTTATACAGTAAAAAAATGCAGTCTTCACTCAAAAGCAAAAATAAAATAAAAATAAGAACGAAAAATCATGCGTCAAGCATAGATTATGAAACACATCCCAACATATAAGAAAACTGTAACGAAACTTCACCGTTAAATAAGGTGAAAGAAGATATGTAAGTTAACAGTTTAGGAAAGATATAACACACATATAAATTCAGTTTTAGCAATTACTTGCCATAGTAAAAAAAGTTGTGATATTATTTTGTGAAGCCCTGTATATGATCTATAGATTTGGATATTTACTACATAGCATGGTAAAATCTAGTTCACTTAAAAAATTCACATTTAGACCAATTTTCCCCAATTTATCGAAATACTCTCGAGTTGTTTTGTACAGCCATGTATATTATCTAAAGATTTTTGTACACAGATTTTTGTACATTTTTGTACATATTAAGCTAAAATTTAATCCATGTAAGAAATGCACAGGGCAACTGAAAACGTATTTCCACCAATTACCAACCATAAACGACTATGCATATTGAGCTTTGCGCAGTTCTGTATATGAATTTATTTATATTCACAAACTTCTATTACTCTACTAAATATAGTTCCGCAGGAAAATGCATAACACAATTAAAAACTACCCTTAAGCAATTCTGCGTCATAGTCAGTAATACTTATGAATTCCTTAGTGTAGCCCTGCATATGCATATGATCAACTGAATTTATACACATCACATACGATTGAAAACTTAAACACGCAACCAAAGTTCAAAATACACTTATCAGGCATAGACTGTAATTATAGTACAGATACTGTAACCGACATCCTTTGTGTATCCCTGTAAATGAACGATAAACGCAATGCACACTGTTCTTTTCAGTGAGCCCTTTATAATGCACCCCAGTAATGTATATAAATTTCATTATGTTCGAAAGAATGTAACATCATTAAATTAAACTACAAACGATTTTTTCTCCGTTTAATATTGTGCAACAGAATTCTTTTGTGTGACCCTTTAAGTGAAAACTAAAAATACCACATATTCTATAAAAAGTATGTTTTAGTGCGCTTCACAATTGTATATCAATTTCATTATGCTTAAAATGGCTTAACATCATCAAAATGCACTTGAAACGATTTTCTCCCATTGACTGTATTATAACGGAATACTTTTGACTGTCCCTGTAAACAAACTATAAATGCTGCATTATCAATAGGGATCGTGTTATTGTAAACGTCAATAACATATGAAAATTACAGGGAAATCTGAATATATTTACGAGAGTTAGAGTACGGACGGACTCTCAGACGGACAGACAAACCGAACACTTACCAGACAAACCTTCAACTATGTTGGAAAGTTTAAAAAAAAAGATATTTTAAGAAAATTTTCTATTGACTTAACAAAGGATATCATATAAAAATTACTTTAAGTGTTCAGTATATCGGTCAAAGAGACGATCTGCAATGTCAAATCGTTACAGTTTATACAAAGAGAAGTGAGTATTTTGAAATTGTTGTTAAAATATATCATTATTGTGAAGTTAGAAACAAAAATCTAGGATCGAATAAAAGGGAAGCACTCTATAATTTTGAATTACTAAAAGGATTACGAATGTGGTTTACAATTATGTTTATTATTTCAGTGTGCTATATAATTTCTTAAAGTTTTCACTGAGAAAAATGACACATTCAAATCTGAGTAAATCGATGATTTCACTTTGTTATGAAACCTTTTGTTTCAAATATGACGACTGAATGCTTTCAATTCTGACATACCAGACATACTCAGAATATTGAAACATGGACATACTCAAAACTGAGCACATTGGGGTCAGCTCATACTCATTTTTGAAAAATGGACATACTCAAAAATGATTAGAATCAGTTCAAACTCATTTTCGAAACATGGACATACTCAAAAAGGAGCACATAGAAGTCAGTTCATACTCATTTTTGAAACATGGACATACTCAAATATGAGCACATGATGTTTTATTCTCAGATTCTTCTAAAAAATGATTAGAATCAGTTCAAACTCATTTTCGAAACATGGACATACTCAAAAAGGAGCACATAGAAATCAGTTCATACTCATTTTTGAAACATGGACATACTCAAATATGAGCACATGATGTTTTATTCTTCAGAGTGTGGTTGTTTTCAGAAATGAGTATATACATGTTTCAAACTTGACTAATTTTGATTCGAAGCCATTTTGACTATGCCACATACTCAGATTTGAGTATTTTTTGCTCAGTTTTGAAACTGTCGTTTTTAGAGTGTGTCTAAAGACTTTTCGATTACCAGCCATAACCAACCTGAAAATCTACCTATTAAATAATTTTAAAAAATAAATACCTGTAACTCAAATTCTAAGAACGTTAAAAACTAAATTCCTGATGACAAATGAAGCTACGAAAACAGTTTTTAATATTAAGCCAAAAGTTAATTTTTTTATTTTAATTTTCCAAAAAATTCGTTTTAAAAGTACCCCGATTCCTTACACATTATTTAAAATAAATATTTTTTGACTTCAATATGGAAAATATTTTTGAACAAAATCATTCAAGTAAAAACAATTGATATCATTATAGTATTTCTGCTATGTCGAAATACCTTCACTAGTGTCGCATCACTCTCACAAGGAAGGTCTCCAAAAGCGCATAGTTAGAAAAAAATTAAAAAAATTACAGAATATTCTTCTTATGACTATATATATACGTTCATAAAATAATTGCTGTGTAACCTCGATTTAACGTCTGTAAAAATATATATATATATATATATATATATAAGTTCGTGTTTTTGGTGATTTATTGTGATTGGTGACACAATGAAGTAAAAAAAAAAAACGCTTTTTTGATAAATACTCTTTTAAGGAAAACTATTTTTACTCTTCATAGTAAACTAGTCTAAGCAAGTTTAGCTTAAATAAATACACTTTTATAACGATGGTTTTGCTATATAAATTTATATGAATATGTATCGAAAATTATAGATCGTATTCTACGGTTTAGAACTAAATTTAAATTGATTAAAAATGCTTCAAACTAAAAATTAATGTCTGATTCTGAACACTGTCAATTTAACTGCGATATTGTTAGTGTCAGAGATAAAAAAAAGAAAAGTATTGTTGCCATGGAAACAACGACTTACTCAAAATAGATATGTGTAATGAGAGCGTTCATCGGGCAATTACCCTTAAAACTTATCCAAACCCCCAAAATACCTTTAAAACTTATCCAGCCGGTGAAACCATGTAAAATTAAGTAACTTAAAACAATACGCATCTTCTATATATAGATTCTATAAGATTATAGAAAAAAAAATATGAACTATTTAATCGTTCAAATTAAAATTCATAAAGTACTACGCATTTAAACTCTTTTTTAAGCAGCAATTTTCAAATGCATAAAAAAAAAACTTTCATTTGGCAAGGAAAAATGTGTTGCTCGCCAAATCGCGACGTTTTGCGCCAAATATTCGAAAGTATTTTTTTTTTTTTTTTTTTTTTGCAGATTTTCTACTGGGATTCCGCAGATAAATTTGACTGATATTTTATTCCTACATGAGTAGTTTCGTTAGCCTTTTTTCCAAAATATTCTGAGTATGCGCTTTAAAGATACCTTCCTTGTCAGTTAAAAGTCATTTCGTACCTAATGTCTTAGCGCAGGTTTTCATGTAGATTATCAATTCTACATTCGGAAAAAAGAAAATGGAAATAATCCAAACATTTTAATCTCCAAATCGTCACAGAAAAAATTAACACAGACATTCGACTGGAGTTATGTCTTGTTTCAATTTATGTTTAAGCTTAAGGGGTCATCTGGATATTGAAATTGTACCAAACTATGAAATTGCAAATACGATCACACAATTTTGACATCCAGTTTGGCTTGTTTGATAAATTTGACATTAGAATACTAAACAGGAAGTTATTCAGTTGAGTAGTTTAAGAATTATAAAAATTTACAATTTGGATAAATTATTTTGTAATCATTGCAAAACAGATTGCATTACTGGTATATTTTTAAGCATAATTCAAAAACTATTTGGCGGGTTGAGTCGTAATTTTCGACTGGCATATTTCAAGATTCTAGAAACTGATTTCTATTTAAAAATAGTTATAGGTTATAATTCATATTTTTCGAAAATTAATTAAAACTAGTCGGATGTGTCAATCCCAAAACTTTCTTCTATCTCACACAGGTTTCGCATTCACTAAAAAGAATTAGCACCAATTTATATCAAGGTATAAATGAAACTCAAGTTTTATTAAATTCCGTGCAATATTTCTTGAGATATGACTATCTCTAAAATCGTGTAAATCCTGCAAAATACTACATAGCAGCGGCACCTGCTGGGTGATTTGTACCAAAAACTAATCAGCACCAATTTATATCAGAGACTAACTGCGTATAGAGTTTTATTAAATTCCGAGCATTAGTTCTTGAGATAGAGCTATTGTGGAAATCGCGAAAAATGCTGCTTAGCAGCGCCACCTGCCGGGCGATTTTTACCAAAAACTAATCAGCAACAATTTATATCAGGGACTAACTGAATCTAAAGTTTTATTAAATTCCGAGCATTAGTTCTTGAGATAGACCTCCCACAAAATTTGTGTCACATACAGACAGACAGACTCACAGACAGACATTTTCTAAAAACAGTCAAATCGTGTTCAGAACCTTCTAAAACGTATAAATCCGTCGAAAACCGGAAGTCGAAAATTTTCATAAATCCAATACCTTTTTCTTGTAAAGATAGAAGAAAGTAAAAAAGTATAAATTTTCGAAACAATTAGGAATAGTAACCATGAATTTATTAATAGTTTGGTACTGTTGCCGCACTCCACGCCTTCTAAACTTACTTTATTGTAATATAAATTGAAATAAAACATAATTTCTAGTCAAATGACTATTTCCAGTTTTTTTTTTTTTTTAATGGGGCAATTTTGTGATTAAAATTTATGGAGCGTTCTGATTTTTCTGGCCAACTGTACCTAAAAGTAAATACACTAGACATAAAATTATTGATACAAGTAAAAATATAAACATTTTTGAGAAAACTGCAATTTTATTAACTTTAAATTAATAATTAAAAATATTATTTTTTCTAAAAATTTCCAATTATCAATCTTTTTGCGTCATATTTAATGGGATTATAAATAACAGTATATAAATGAAAACTAAAATAAGTGAGAAATTGTAAAGATAAAAACATTTTGAGATAAAGACAAGTTTATCAGCATTAATTTTAAAATATTAATTTTTAAAAATACATTATCATCCATCTTTTACATAATTTTTTATAAAATTGTACATAATTTTATGTTTTAAATAAATTAAAGATAGAAAAGTATACTAATGAAAAAAATCTTTATTTATTTATTTATTTATTTATTTTTAGAAACCTACAATTGCATTAGTATTAACTTTAAATAATTATATAAAAAACACTTTATCATCCGTCTTTTTTCATAATATTTAATATAATTGTATATAACAGTAAATAAGATAAGATAAACTAAGTTACACAACTGAAAAAATGATTTTCCCCTTAAATCTCAGCATTAACTTCAATTAATTATTATTTAAAAAAAATACTTTACTATTTGTCTTTCTGTCTAGTATTTTACGCGAATTCAAATCCTGATGACGAATCATTAATACAAAAAACAAGATCAAAGTCTCGTAAAAGTCATAGATAAAAAAAAGAAAAGTATTGTTGCCATGGAAACAACGACTTACTCAAAATAGATATGTGTAATGAGAGCGTTCATCGGGCAATTACCCTTAAAACTTATCCAAACCCCCAAAATACCTTTAAAACTTATCCAGCCGGTGAAACCATGTAAAATTAAGTAACTTAAAACAATACGCATCTTCTATATATAGATTCTATAAGATTATAGAAAAAAAATATGAACTATTTAATCGTTCAAATTAAAATTCATAAAGTACTACTTCTGAAAGGTTTCTGGATATCTCAGCGAACCGATTCCGACTTCATAAAACTAGTTTTGACTATAGAAGGATTTTATTTTAACCCTTCTCATTCAACTAAAAATACTTGGCATCAGTACAGTCCTTCCACGAGATCATAACTTCAACTCGCGTCGTAAAAATATTTTAATATATAGCAACTTACAGAATGTAATTTCGCAGTTCTACATAACAGTTATTAAATTACAGATAAAATAATTTATTCAATTGGCAATATATTTTTTTTGAAAAACTTATAATTTGATTAATATGCACATTATTTTATTATGTGTTATGATATTTTATGTATCTGTACACAACAGTAAAAAAGAAACTGAGGATAAAATATGTTATACAACTGAAAAGATGAAAATTTTGGAGAAACCAACAAATTCATCAGGCGTTAATTTTTAAATATGACTGTTAAAATAATATTTTATCTGTATTGTTTTATAATATTTTCTGTAACTCTACATAAAATATAATAAAAATATGTATGTAATATAATGTAATAAAAATATAAATACGTTATACAGATGAAAATATAAACTTTTTGAGAAACCTACAGCTTTATCAGCATTATCATTAAATTATTATTCTTAAAAACAATTTATTAGTCTTTTTTTTGCGTAATACTTTATTTATTGTTTGCTTTACAAAGAAGTTGATTTGCCGTTAATTGCACATAAGCGTAAATAAACTAACGATAAAAAAATGTTTTACAACTTAAAAGATAAAACAAAGTTTTCAAAAACAAAATTTTTGGTCATTATTATTTAAAAAATATATATATTATCAGTCTCTTTGCCTAAAATTTTACCCCATTTCCTGCCCTGATGACGAATCGATAACGAAAAAAAATCGACATCAAAGTCTCTTAAAAGTAATTGAAAAAAACTCGTTTTGACTGTAGGAAGAAAAAACTTTTTTAACCATAATCATTCAAGTAAAAACACTCGATAACACATTATTACATTGCTGCCGCAGAGACGCATTTCCACTCTCGAGTCAAATCGCTCTCAGCTATAAAAGTAGCTTAGCACGCGGCATCTTTCCGAAGCACTTCTAGGGCCAACTCTTGCACAGTTGCCGATAAGACCCTCGGGTAGAAAGAAGAGTGGAAAACTCTACAGTGGTTAAAAGTGCCAAAAGTGCAACGTTCTCTTAGATTCTTCCATTCCAGAAGTCAGAATAATATCGATCTTGGCCGTCGGCCCTTCTGAAAGGTTTCTGGATATCTCAGCGAACCGATTCCGATTGGGGATTCTCTGCAAAATGCTTGAATTAAAGTTAGATGCAAATATTCTCAACAAAAATTCATTTAAGGGGAGGTTCTGGTTAAAATTTGCGATTTTTTTTATTTCGCATTTTTTGCATCCCTTATGTAGGTAGTGTTGCTCTAGAGTTATTTCGGGATATTTCGCTTCCTTACAGTCATCTTTGCTCGTTGAACGTAAAGCCACTTGTTGAACTTTACACTTGGTTTTCTCGAAACGTTGTTTTCAAACTGGGCGACCATTCTTCTCGAGTTTTATTTTGACACTAGTACTAGGGATGAGAAATTTTGGCATTATTGTTTCATCTTAATTTTTTTATGTAGTGCCTTAACTCTGTTTTCTGTTACTGAAACTTTCGATTTCAATAGTTCATAGTTATTTTTGTTACTGTAACTTTCATTTACCATCTCGACATATAAACTTTTACAGATTAATGCGTAACTTGGGTTAGACTTATCAACATATAGGATTATGAATTTTGCTTACAGTTCTTTATCCTCTTCAGACCTTAGGTACACAAATGTTGACCACTATTATTTTCTTCATAAAAACTTGAACGTTTGACTTTTTTACGTTTTTACTTTGCTTCTATATATAGCTGAATGTTTTTTGCGTTTGAACAAAATCATTAACTAAATGGTAGCACATATACATATTTTATCATAAAATAAATGTTATTTTAACTCGAGTTTGCAAAATGCCATCAAGAAAGTGTAGCCGAGAAAAGTACAAATTCATAATTATTTAATTTATATACTTTACAAAAAAAAAAAATGAGGATTTGTAGATCATTTACTTGTTTAATCCTCCTACTACCATGGGGTCACCTGTCACCCCAGAGCAACTTTACCGTACAAATAAAAAATGTATGGGTTTTAAAATTCTGAAACACATTGAATTTGTACAATTTATGCTTAACATTTGACTTAAATAGATGAAATTAACAAATTGGGTAACTTTTATTTTTTATTTACACTTTTTTCACTGAGTACTAGAGATGAGATGGGCTCAGCCCGAGCCCGAGACCGGGCCCGACACGGGTTCGGGCTCTATTTTTATACCAGCCTTCGGGCCTGGGCGGGTTCGGGCTCCATCTTTCTGAAACTGGCAATTTTATTTATTATCATATAGAAAAAATAAAAATAACTTTTTTTTTCTCCTAAAAAATTACATATTCCATTTCAAGTCATTTCAGTGTTATTTTGATCAGGATGACAGAAGTGGAAACAGAAACGTTGTTTTTCTTTTCTACTATTAGAATGATATTTTAAAAGAAAATTTACGATATTTAAGACGCAACTGACGACTGGGTGATATGGTGCCAATGGGAAGAGGCGCGAATAATATTTGTTGCTACATTTTCATTTGTGACAGTAGGATATTTTTAATTGGAACGTTTAGTTTATTTTATTTTTTATAGATATAACAGGAAATGAATATTTTTTGTTGTTTTATTTAGTCAATCAGCATTAGATTAGGTTTGCAAATTTTTAGTCTTCTATTGTGTATAAGTCATAATCGCTCTGCATATGCAAATAGAAGAGCTTTTTTAAATCATGAACTCTGTTCATGCTAAAACTCTGCTCTGCACATTTACGAAGTCACTTTCATTCGTAAGTAGATATAACTGTCATGTATTGTTATTCCGAAAGAAAGCAATCGAACAGTGTTTCCACTTTTCTTATAAAAGCATGGGATCTTTCAGATAATGGTGTCAAATTTTTAATTTAAGCTGGTTTTCAGGAACACGAAATATTGTTTTAAGTAAGGAATCAATTATCATTTACGATATGCACCTTTTATAGGAAATAGAAAACGTTGTTCGATTCTTCGGCATAGAAATAATAATTTCTGCAAATTTCATGCATTTATTCCTGAAACGCACTTCGTTAATGTGTCCATGAGATTTGAGAGAGAAAAATATGAACATCTTTTTAAGGAAATACATTTTTATTTGATACCAAACTTCTCTTTTGATAAGATTGAATGTAAATTTCCATAAAATTAATTATGTGCACGGGATTAACAGTTATTTTCATGTACGAAGTTTTTTAAAATAAAATATTACTTTTAAATAAATTTTTAAAAATTATGTATTTTTTTCAGTATCGGGCTTGGACGGGCTCGGGCGGGATCGGATTTAAAATTGCCCAGCTCGGGCGGGCTCGGACTCCGAAAAGATAGTCCGAACTCATCTCTACTGAGTACCACTGGGGTCACCTGCGACCACAATACAGATTTATATATTAGATCAAATTTTGAACATAAAATTGTATATTTTTTTACATTAAAGCACATGTTTTGTAACAAAACGAATAAATTTAAGATTTATAACCATTTAGTTATAATATTACATGCAACAAAATAAAAATCATAGTGGGGTCACATATGACCCCAGTGGTACTCAATGGAAGAAATAAGTTGGTATTGGGAGGGTTAAATCTCTTCAATTTGTTATTGTGCCAATTTAGTTTATTGATAATCAAATTGATATTTGAATGGGGCTAGTAATTCTAGATCCATATTTGGGGATCTAAATTACAAACCCCCTAAAGTATAAATTTTAGAAATTTTTTATTTCTATATGTCATCTATTTAGTCATTTTTGTTGGTGGAAAAGGAGTGAGTGTGTATTGTTAGTGTTATTTCCTTTTCTTGGAAACGCTATCTTTCAGTGCTATCTATATTATAAAGGACAAAGGTGTCGGTGCGTAACGCTGACGTCATTTTGCGAATGGCAACACTTGACGATGAAATTTCGGTTTTGCGATTTGTGCTACTGCATTTTTTTAAACTTCTAAATATCGCATTTTTTAAATTTTTACACCGTTATATAGAGAAAACAATCTACTCTCAAATGCAATTCGTTTGAAAACTGCATCGCAATTCACTCATTTATTATAGTATTTAAATTAAATTTGAAGCATGATTGTTTTAAAATCATATCTCTATCACTTGCAGACGATTACAAAATATTAATCCGTTTGCACTTTAAACAATATAAAAAGTTCAGCATTTGTTTCCAGCTAAAATATAAGAACGAAATTAAATCTTCATTAAGCAACAAATAAAATAGCATAAATAAAACACAAATTTAACAGACACGTAATTACAATAAGCACTTAAAACCGATGAAATTATCAGAATATTATCAGAAAAATAATAATAAAAAAAATCTACAGATAACGAAATGTTTAGCGATTTCTTCGGCTATTGATTTCTGGCACGAGGCCAATATGAAATTACCGCTATTAATAAATTTCAAAATTTTATTTGAATATATAATTGACATATTTCATATAAAAATGCTCTTTGGTGTTGTTTAGGGAGCAATCTAAAAAAAAATTACTAAATGTAAAAGTTCTATTAGAGTTTTCAATTAAAAAAAAATATATAAATAGTTTTGACACATATTCTCTATCCCGGGTAACCCGGGTTGGATGCCCTAGTTTTTTTTAAATGCAAATTTAAAGTACAAAAATATTTTACGTTAGTTAGAAAGTATTAGTTTTCTATGCTATCAATTCTCAAGTAAATTTTACATGTGCGACAAACAAGATAAATTAACAGCATTGACATTAACATTAAAATTGATATTATTTTGTTTCTCCTGCATTTAAAAATTCAATTACGCATATTTAATGATTAAATGAAGATTGATAGCATTCTAAAATCCAATATTCTCCTTTGAGAAAACAGGTAAATACACTATAAAAACTACTCGGAAACGTTTTCGAAAGTCAGTGGCAGGAAAAGACATTTTGTTTTTATAAATGCTTTTCTAAATATAAAAAAAATGTAAAGGACTTCTGAGATTTCCAAAGATAAAGAACTCTTTTCTGAATCATGGATAACTCGGAAGCTCTTATTTTGTATTTTCGTTCGTGTTTATAAAATATTTCCGTAGATTAAGAAAGAGTTGTCGTTTTGTGCAGTATCTCCATACGACAATCTTTAAATTGGATGACACTTTAATCAGCAGTTTTTAGTTGAAATGTGTAGTTTAAATTGGGAATATTGTTTTTGATATTTTGCTTATTTCTTTAATTTTTAAAAAAGAAGATTGCTAATAAAAAACAAGTTGGAAATTGTACGTTAAACGCGACAAACGAGGTGCGTTCGTACTATAGCTAGTTATATGAATATTCAGATCCTGATGAATTTTAATTTTGTGAAATGAATTATATCGTCTGAAGATTAACTTCTGCAATAAAATAAGTATCTCGTTCGCTTGACGATTATACCCCGGAAGCTCCTATAACAAGAAAGCACCGATTTTTTTAAATTCAAATTTCTTAATAAATAATTTTTATTAATATCTTCTAAAGTTTTGATTCGATTTTCATAGAATTTGAAATGTCTCGACAAATTTCTGCAAAGATAATATATCTAAAATTTCAAACCATTTGGTTGAGCAGTTTTTGCGCTGTTATATGCAGACAGACGACGGGCGGATCAGACGACGACTATAGGTGCTATGTATTTATATAATTACGAACGCACCTAAAAAAGGTATGTCCAATTATTATGCTTATCTATTGGTCTGTGCTATAAAAATAATCATCATTTCCAGAAATTAATATGTAAGGTTTCAAAAGATTGAACTTGTCTTCGAACTATAAAAATTTGAAAGCTTTAATTAATATTTTACTATGTAATATGGAATGTGAGAAAATGATTTTTATTTAATATAAGTTTAGTCAAAACGAATGCTGTTTTTGTACCTGGTTTTTCTTGTTGAACTGAAATATGTAATAAAATTACGTTACACTTTTAAAAGTGGCTTCAATTTTAATATGTAAATAGCTTATTGACCTCTCTTGAGGCTCTGGCACCCCTTCTTTCAGAGAAATGCCACGGCACTTTCTCTGACACGCCAACAACAACAACAAATAGCTTATTATTTCAAAATAAACCATATACATTTTTGAAAAGCATTATTTTAATTTTTATTTATTTATTTATTTGGAACAATATACATCATACGAATACATAGAGGAAGATGGCCTAAAATGATCCTAATGGGCAAAATGATCCACATATGTTTTCTTCCAGACAGGTTGCTCTATCTACAGGATAACACATAAAATAATTGTGATAAGTGAAGAAGGATTAATGACAGCATTCAAGCGATCGCCGTATTACGCTTCTGAATAGAATTCTTCTAAAAATTGGGTTTTATAACATCTGTTATAAGGTAAGCACTAACTTTCATATTTATTTGGATATACAGTCTTTCATGTACAGAAAAATGACTTGGTTTCCTTAATGGAGTATGTTTTTACATGTGAATTACACTTATGTATTGCCATAATTACTTTTATATCCTTTATTTTGCGGATAAAAAACAATTTACAATTTTTTAAAATGAAGGATCATTTTGCCCTTTGGTGAGGGTAAAACGATCCTTTGGATTTTTTTTTTATCTATTTTTTTCATTACTCAATTTGGGTTTAAAATATTATTAAAATATGTTTATAATTCAAAATATAGTGTAAAACATACCGGTAAAGGACCAACGTTTTATTTGAACAGTTATGCTATTTTACACAAGTTTTTCCCTTAAGGGGATCATTTTAAACCACCTTCTCCTGTAAATAAAAGTAGTATTCCCGTAAACATAGATAAAAAAATTTAATTTGTTGACAATACAAATAAGATTGCAATTCATGTCCTCAATGCTCATCCAGGTGTTGGCGCGATCACTTTTTATGTTACTACTTTAAAAAGAAAATTTCCTTGTAGTTTTCTGCAATATTTACAAGAGAAATCTACATATAAGATTATTGTTTGGAATTAGTGATAACTACAATAATGCTCCCGACGAGTCCTTATAGACAATACTTAAGTTATTTTTTATATTTTTATTCATAGTTTATTATGTTATTTAAAATGTTTTATATTTGCATTATTTATTTAAAACCTTTAACATTTCGATACTTCTATACAATATGCCTACAAAATTTAAATAATTGCATCTGTATAGTGCCATATACAATTGAAAACTTTCAGAAATATAGAAAACTGAATTTATTGAAAAATACTGAAAATTGCGAATTCATTTAACTTCTGAACTCTATATGATAAAGCTGAACTGGGAAAAGGGAGGGAAGAAGATCCAGTTATTGGTTTCGAAATACCCCTTTGAATGATTCAGTACTCCGTTTGATTAACTGGCAGGCTTGCTCCTAAATACGTTCCACGCTGGGGAATTTGGATCTGGATATGTAATTAATTTTGCGTAATTGAAGGGAGCTACAAACACCCCTAAAACTAATTAATGCAAATCACAACCATTACTTCCTTGGATGTAGAAATAATGCCTCTAAAGACTAACGAATACGCAATACCTTGGTTGCCCTAAGCAGAGTATTCTGGCGGCAAAGGATTCTAGAAATCTGGAGAGATTTTGGTGAAGCTTTATATTTAATTTTAATGTTGTGATATACTAACAAATAATAAAGTAAAGAATTTAGTATTTTCCAGTTATAAGGCACTTTATTTCAACAACACGTAATTCATATAATTTAAGGTGTAACATGTCAATGGAATTTATAAAAAATCCTTTTTTTTAGGGTAGAGGTAGAAAATAATAAATAATACTAATTTTATAAAATAGTATTTTTTTGCACATTCATTTAATAGTATAACATGTTAATAAAAACACTCTTTTGAACAAAAGAACGCCGTGAAACGATATCTTCGTAGATTTTAAGCTCAAATTTGTATAACGAATTTAAAGAAAATATTTGCATCTGGAAAATAACGGTAAATTGAATCGTTTATTTCAGACAAACCCAAGTGCAAAAGTTCAAGTTTTGAGACAGTTAAGAAACCAAGTTAAAAAAGGTTTAAAAAAATAAAATTAAAAAAAATAAAAAAATAAAAACATACTACTTTATAAAGGTTAGCTTTCTGCATCATTTGGTAAAATTATTTATTCATTGACGTTGAGGGAAAGAGATAAACAATGTTTGTCTCCTTAGCAATTATGCGGTTTCTTCACTAAATATGTATTTCGCCTCTGTAATATTTCTCTATTTTTAAGCGGCTTCATAGGGCGGAGCTTCTGTATTTGGTTGTTATGGATGTGTATATGTATGTGTATGTATGTATGTCCCCAATATTCTCAACAATCACTGAACAGATTTGAATGTAACTTTTACACTACAATTCTAGTACATTAGGAAAGGTTTAAAGCTAAAATAATTCATCATATCGTGTTTAGTATTTTTACAGGTACACGTCAAGCATTTTAATATATGGTTCTCTACTGTGTCTCAAACGTGATAATTGGTCAATAGACTGCCTTTATAAATGTGCGAGAAATATCATACAAAAAATGAAATTTGGTTGTTCGAAAGGATTTTGAACAAAACCTTGAGCTATTAGCAACTATCCCTTACACATAAGAAAGTGGCAACATACGATCCATAAAATTTGATAGGTCAAGAGTATTTTAGATTTGTATTAATATTAGTTTAGCGTCTATTGACTCATTGAATAGGATTTGTTCAGGCGAGTATTGGCAAATTCTGGAAATGTGGTTTGCAAGTGTTTGGGCAGAAAATTTCAATCTGAGCATATACCATGTGCATATGCCACCACTCTTTTGCTTATAGAGATATTTAAATAACAACAACGTAGATTAAATCGAATGTGGTTGCCACAAAAAAAATACCCTGTTAAGCCACTAACACTGATTAAGTATTATTTTAAATAAATAGACAATGTTAATAACATGAGTTTCTTTTCCAATTACAAGCAACTTGTTTATAAAGAAAGAGTCTCTTGAAATCGCTTTGATTTTTTTTCATTATTATTTATTATATTATTATTCGTATCATTTGAGTTGAGTGTACAAACACTAACACATCTAAGCTTTTCAGTGAACTTGAATTTGATTTTAGTCATTAAAAAAAAAACATTAAATAATGCAAATGTTCAAAATATATTTAAATATCCCTGAAATTCAAGAATAAACTGAATAGATTGAATAACACATTATTTACAATGTAGAAAATTAGCTTAACAAAAATATTTTAAACAGGTAACGCTGTAGCATAAATGCCTAGCTTATGAAGGTAGTCTAGCGTAGAGTTGCAAAATTTCGGTTTATTCTCAGGTTTATTTCCAATAGACCCGGTTTATTCCCAGGATTATTCCCGAAAGACCTGCTTTATTCACAAAAAACCAAGTTTATTCCCAAAAAACGCGGTTTATTCCCAGGTTTAAACCGGTTTTTTTTAGCCTTTGCCACTCTAGTCTAGGGTCAAATGAATTGTTGAGTTTTGTGAGTGAACATGATGTCCTGATTTTACATCTGAGCGTGAACGAGCCATTTATTCTGTCATTTCTTTTATTTTCGCAAAGTGGGGTTGAATCTACAGGATTCAGATATTTTATGTTATTTTGAGCAACAATGTGATAATTAGATATCTACACTAGAGTTGCAAAAATCCGATTTATTTCCTATAGACCCGGTTTATTCCCAGGATTATTCCCAAAAGACCTGGTTTATTCCCAAAAAACCAAGTTTATTCCCAGAAAACCCGGTTTATTCCCAGGTTTAAACCGGGTTTTTTCAAGCCTCTGCCACTCTAGTCTAGGGTCAAATGAATTGTTGAATTTTGTGAGTGAACATGATGTCCTGATTTTACATCTGAGCGTGAACGAGCCATCTATTCTGCCATTTCTTTTATTTTCGCAAAGTGGGGTTGTATCTACAGGAATCTGATATTTTATGTTATTTTGAGCAACAATGTGATAATTAGATATCTACACTAGAGTTGCAAAAATCCGGTTTATTTCCTATAGACCCAGTTTATTCCCAGGTTTATTCCCAAAAGACCTGGTTTGTTCCCAAAAAACCCGGTTTATTCCCAGGTTTAAACCGGGTTTTTTCTAGCCTTTGCAACCCCAATCTACACTGATCGCTTGTAGTGTTTTGGCAAAAAACGAGTATTTCAAGGACGAGAAATCAGGGTATACAGAACGTTGTTTTACTGGATTTGTGCCTCAATCGAAGCGTCTATATATGAACTTAAGAAAGCCAGTGTTAACTAATTTTGGAATATTTTGCCAGTTATGGAATTTCTGAAATAAACGATTTAATTTTTTTTTAATATAAGAATATAAATATATATCATTTGCAAATTATCAAAATTTCTAAAAGTTACGAGTCCTCAAATAAACCATTCAACATTTAATAAGGAATAATTAATATTTGATATAATGAATAATGAATAATTTAATAACAAATAATAACAAATAAATATTCAACATTTAGTAATGTACAAAAATTGTGTTAACTACGGGAATCTTTAACTTTTAATAAAACCACTACACATTTTCTTAAATAACTATTAAAAAATATTATTTAATAATTTAAAGTCGATTGAAAGTTGAAAAAGTAAAATAAAAATTAATTTCTTTTTTAAATTTT
Source organism: Maratus michaelseni (assembly GCA_963931845.1). NCBI lineage: Eukaryota > Metazoa > Arthropoda > Arachnida > Araneae > Salticidae > Maratus > Maratus michaelseni. The sequence goes on along the minus strand of OZ007590.1, from coordinate 333,521,422 downwards.
TTGAAAGCTGCGTTTAAAGATTTAAGTTAAAGAGTGCATAAAAATATATCATGAATATATATGCAATTAGTGCGGTTTCAGTTAGCGCGGTACATATTTTTATATGCTTCGTGATTAGCGCGGGTAAAATTTTGATTAGCACACAAAGTACGAAATACGCATTTCGTACTTCTTTTATCCCATTCCGTACTTCTTTTATCCCTAACAAGATGGCGTCGAAAATTTGTAAATTAAATTTACAGAAAATGTCAAAAAAAGATTTAATATTAAAACATTTCTAAGATTCTTTTCTAAAATTAGAAATCCTGACAGCATTTGATAGATATAGACCCATACATCAGTGGAAATATGCAAATGCACCGAGGATTATAAAATCAAATTTTGTGTTACCGCAAGATATATTCCACGAAACAACTGTGCAATTGGAAATTGCTAAGTTTTCGCTTAAATAAATTAAAATGTATGTAAGTTTGAAGAGTAAGCAAATTGCATTCCAAAAGTTTTGAATCATTTTTTTTTAAATTAACCTAATGCTAAGTAAACTATCATACATAACTTAGTGAATCGTAGTAATTGAGAATTAAAATTAAAAGTGAAATTTCTATGTTGCTCGATTGTTACTTATTAAATTAGCTTACATGTTTAAGTTCATGAAAGTTCATGAAAGTTAGGAAAACTTTTATTAAGCGTTTTTATTTAAACATCTCAAATGAACCTGTAATAAGTATTTTCTGACAATAATACAACAAAAACAATATCGTAGTACGTCATTACATTGTCTGTTTTTGTATATTGAATTTTTAAGAAATTTGGCTGTAAATCAATTGGAGTTTTTTCCATTCAATTCGTATTTCGGTTAGTGCGATTTCGATTAGTGTGTAATATCGCCATAATAACAAATTGCACTAATCGAGGGAATCATGTTTTATAAATACTGTAAATTTATCATTTGACCAAATATATCTTATTCTTGAGATTTTAAATAATTAATCTATTTTTAAAACGTGCATTGAAAAATTTCTAAGCGGCATTTACCACTTAAACGATTTTTTTTAAATTTTTATATTCGTTTAACTTATAAATTCTATTTTACTAAGTACTAAATACTTCAAATATTTTTTTCATCAGAGAAGCATTCCGAGGTTGCGAAATAAATATAAATTTAGTAACGTTTAAAAATGCATTTAGGGAGACTATATTAATTTACAAGCATGGATAACATATTTCAAAATTAAAATTACTTCGTTAGTTTGAAACATAAATGTTTAATTCAGAATATGTTAACCGAAATACACGAAGAAAAATGTCATTCATATTTGTATAGTTGAAGAATTATTCGTAATTATCAATTATCATTAAGTAAATTTATATTACGTGTAAATGATGTAGAAGGTATGTGATACATCTCCTATTATATATTACCAAAACTCATCAGTTACGGTTTGTGTATAAAGTTAATGATAAATTATGAATAGTTTTATGAAAGTATACGTTTAGAAAACATCGGTACATAGATATATAAAAATAATATACAGTGTGTTTCACATTAAACTGCATATTTCTCGGAAAGCTATAGAAAAAACTATTCACCAGAAAATAGTTAAAATTTAGATAGTGTCGTAATGAGATGAAGGGAATATTTTCTAGAGGGGAAAAAAGTTCGTTCCAGAAATTACCAATACAGGTGTATTTATCTGTCCAGTGCACTTCAGCACTGTGTTTTTCGACTGGATTTTATCCTCCTTATGATGGCTAATGTTTAGTCGAAAGAGCATAGGTATTTTGACGTCTGATTTTAAATCATAAATAGTTTTAATGCTTTAAAACTGTGTTTAGTATTTGCACCTATTATATTAACAAATAAAATTTTTATCAATTTGTTTGCATTGGGTTTTTCCAAGTTTAATAAGGTGAATTTGACGTTTTTACTATATCAAATTTTCTACATATTTTTAACAGGGTGTATTATATCTTGATACATAATGAAAAATATAAAATACTCACTATATCCGTCTAATAATGCAAACTATGTTCAATATGATATAGCCCCCATTGTATGCTATTAGCTGAAAATAAAACAATGATTTATTACGGTGTATGCGTGATAACGTTAAGCACGTGACATCGGACAGATATCTTACGGGATCACGGTAGACTAAGACATAGAAAACAAACAAGTAGTATTTTTTTACACTATGTGAAAATGTGTCCAGGCCGGAATCGAACCCTAAAATTTTTTACTTTAATTGCAAATGCTATTCTAATCGAGCTATACATCCAAGATAACCCAATTCCCTCAGACAAGCATTTGATAATGGCATCGGGTCTGTTATTTGAAACTGCTCCACAGAATAAACCACAGGTAAATGAAGTATAATAAACTATGGATAAGTAACAAAACTTTAATTATTTAAAAATTCTCTATACCTCTTTACTAAATTTCCTAAATTTCATGAAAGTTCTTAATGTAGCTCTCTCGGAAATGTGTAGATTTGGGTAACGTTGTAAGAATGTATAGAAAGATTAGGTGTACATATATTTGCTTATCTTCTGTTTTTCTAGATATTGTTATTGACATGATCACATGTGGGATTTTTTTCTTGACATTTGACATTTCTTTAAAATTGGAAAATATGTATTGAGAAACTCCAGAATATACTACTAAATGATGCTACAGAAATTAATTAATTTATGTTTTTATAAGTATTTGACCATTTTATACCTTTCTCTTTCTCAAGAAATTGTGTTTTAATTTTATCACTACAAAGGTAATTTACTAAGATAATTAAGCACAATGCAATGTTTTGATGAGACAGCTTATTATGCATTTCTCAATTTAATTGATTTCGGATTTCTTTTAAGTTAGAGGTTTCAATTGCATGAGTTGTGTACCTACGCTAAGTTTACACGCAACTTCAAAATCTGCAAACATTAACTTCCTATCAATAAAATTAAGAGACTGATTTTAAAAATGCAAGTTAGTCTTGCAAGTCATGAAACGTAAGTGAACAATGCACTGCAAAATCTTTCTAAGCACCTTAAAATAAATATCAAAATTATATTATGTAATTTTAAAAAAGAGGGAAATATTTTATGATAGCCTGTGGTTACAGCAATTAATTTCTTGATACAGTGCCGTGTATTTTTATATGATGTATTCTCTTCGCGATAAAATATTTTCTATGGCAATATAAAATATTAGCGGAACTAACTGATAATAATACTACATTTTGTTTAAACCTTTTTTATACGACATAATATGAAAAACTGTGAAATAACTGAAGCTTTTTTAATTCTACATATGTTTTGTGTCATACGGGTTCATTAACGAGGGTAAACAATTGATTATGTTTGAATAATCTATATCAAAAATAAAATTCCACAGTTCGTTCTATTAAAATATTTTTTTCCTTTTTAAATAGAATTTTACCGTAAGCTTTTTGAAGAGATAGCATTGACTTCTTTATTTCTTCTTTTTAAATTATGATAAAGAATTCTTTTAAATTGGGTGCATGAGAATATGGTTTCCAACATAAAATTTCAAAGAACGCCTAAATATATTTCATCGATTCTCATTTTAGGGAGTTGAAAAAAAAAATGTTATTCTTGTAAGAAAATGTAACTTTGATTGCCTCCATTTTTCTTTAAAGTATACTGAAGAATTTCTATTCTGATTTATTTATAAGAATATGAAAGATTCTAAAGAAAAATGACATAGAATAAAGCTTTCAACAATTTATCAGAAATGACAAAATCGATATTTGAGATGAATTGAAATAAACGCATCTATCTCGGACGGTATTTTCAAAATGCCATTCAGACAATAGAGGAAGCTACTGAAAAATCAATTCACAAAAACATCATAAATAATACAAATTATTCTTTTGATGCTTTGCAGTTCAAATTTATTTTTTTCATTATTAACGTATATTCACTTACGCATTTTAAATGCAAATATTAAAGTTTTCTTCTAATATTTTACTTGTTTGTCGAATAATTTTCTGCAGTATGTTATAATTTAAAACTAAATTAAAAATTAAATAAATTATACCTGAAAAATGTTGAAATATCAAATTAAAAAAAGTATAGGGAAAAATTGTGACATAGTCACACACGCACACTCGCCTACATATATCACAGGGTAAAATAAAAAAGGTTTGTAGAAAAAAAAGTACAATTACTTTATAGATATATAAGTGAATTAAAATGAAATTTAAAAATGTGTAAAGCTAAAAACGAGCTGTAGTGGATAATCAAGTAAATTTACACTTCACTTGATAATGAGAGCACAATTAAAAATGCTATAAAAATAATTGAGATAATAAAACCAAAATAAAATTCATAAAATCATGCGCTTCAGCAGCGTTGTTATTAGAATGTTGATATATTTAAAAATGAAAGATTTTATGCATAATGCGGACAATTTTTCATGAAGTAACATAAATTTACTATGAATATTCTTATAAAGCCCTTCTGAAGATTCTACAAGATATTCATAGTTTTCCATTTTTTACTTTTTCATCCTATTAAGTATAATTCCTACAGTGACCATTCCATTGTTTTTTATAATGATTTATCGTTTGTTTTTCACATGTGTTTTAATATATATATATATATAGAATTTTATTTGTCTGACGACAGCATGTGAACACTTTTCTTCTGAATTACAGTGTGTCACCTCTAATCGCTGCCCAATAGCTGATTCCTAAACCGTTAGCAAGGTGGCCAGCGGCCAGGGAATTTCCCAAAGAAAACACCAATATTTCCTTATAGAAGTATTCACCTTATTTAATTGCACAATTAATTAATGATAATTTTTTTAGACGGAAACATTGTTATTTTCCCTGAAAATTTCCCTGAGGGCTGTCCACCGTGGTTAATTTTATATATATTTTTTCAATAGCAATAATGCTTCAAATATTTCAAATGTAGCTTTGATTGCCTCCATCTATACTGAAAAATTTTTATTCTGATTTATTAATAAGAATATGAAAGACTGAAAAAGAATTACGTAAAATAAATATTTCAAAATTTTATTAGAAATCAGAAAATCAATATTTCAGATGAATTGAAATAAACACATCTATTGCGTACGACATTTACAGAATACTATGCAAACAATAAAAGAAACTCGCTGAAAAAGCAATTGAAAAAGAAAAAAAAAAACATAAATTATTCAAAATATTTTTTGCTGCTTTGAAGTCTAAGTTTTTTTTTTAATACACATTTATTTACGCATTTTAAATGTAAATACTTAATTGAAATGCTTTCACTCCTTAATTGTTTGTTGAATAGGTGTCTGCTGTATGTTATGCTTCAAAATTAGAGATTAAAATAAGTGATGACTGAAAAACGTTGAGATATCAAATTATAATTTGGTAAAAATATAGCGTGCCTCAGAAAAATGTATCCACACTTTGAATGATTATAACTCCAGTTTTTATTCAAATATAAATAATTTTTAAATTGCAAAATAATCTACATAAAATGTATAACTTCTCTTCCTACCGCAGATGTTCAAAATTATCACCGTTCTGGTCAATATATACAGAAAGCTTATAACGGTGGGCAACTATTCACAAACTATAACAAACATTTCATTTGGTGTTGTGGTACATTCTTGCTCAATTGCGGTTCCGAAACGTTGTCTATGAACATCCAATCATTTCAAACTTATATTTTATCCGATGAATTGCAACTCTCTAGGGTGGATCTGCCTGTAACTTCCTACGATATTATTTTTGTACATCTGCTACATTTTCATAGTTACAATAGTATTTTAAAATAAATTTACTTTTTCAAAGTTAATCTTGGTCCTCTCATTATTTTCAATTAATAACATATTGAAGAAAAAAGAAAAATTAGAAAGTTATGACCCGTTAAACAATGTATGTATGCATTTTTTCTGACGCACCCTGTATATATCACACAGTTACACACACTTATACAGAGTCTATGCTTATGCTTACCTAACAGGCGATAGATAATTCCCAAATAATTTGTTTTAAAAGCATACTTCGAGTTGCAAAAATGCTTCAAATAATGTTCTGTGTCAAATTAAAACCCATTTCCGTCATAAAGGTTATTTTTGTAAAGATGACGAAATTTAAATTTTTATGTAGTTCGTAGTTCCTTTGCAAAAATGTTTCAAATATTGTTCTGTATCAAATTAAAACCTATTTCATTCAGAAAGGTTTTTTTTTTTTTTGTAAAAATAAAGAAATTAAATTTTTTTTGTAGTTCGTAGATCTTTTGCAAAAATGTTTCAAATATTGTTCTGTATCGAATTAAAACCCATTTCCGTCAAAAAGGTTATTTTAACAAAAATGTCGAAATTTAAATTTTTATGTAATTCGTAAATCCTATAAATTATATTTAGAGAAATATTTTCCCTGTTTTATCAAGAGCAACGAAACAAATTTATGACCAAAATTTACTGTGTTGTGACACATTTTGTTTTTCTTATTGTTACAGTATGTAATAACTTTTTCTAAATATGTAATGTACAAGAATGAGAGGCTGTATAGAAATATTGGCTTCGTTACTTTTACAAAAATACCTTTTTTTATTTATTAAACTTAAACTATAAGATAAAATTTAGGTGAATGCAAATTTTTGATTTAATGTTATGTGACATCATAAATTAATGATAAACATTTTATATCTAATCAGAAATTTAAAAAATATATAGCAATTTATTCATAATAAAAGCAGCAGTTATACTTTTTCCTAAATAAATCATTTTCAATGTTTGAATTGATCCCCAAAAACATTTACGTTCTTTCGTCTTTTATTAATTCTAGTTCCTTCAGAACTACAACAAAATATCAATATTTTGGACATCTTAATATGAAAGCAAAAGTTTTTCTCTCGTTGAAAAAAAAAATAAAATCGATTTCTAGAAAAGAAAATTATTTTTGAAATATACAATGTTTTAGAAAACTTTTGAATAAATCGATATATTATATTGATTTTATTCGTCACACATGGTTAAAATATTTCTGTATTTCGTATTTCGGAATACATCAGCTGGATGCGAAAACTCTCAAACCTCTTTAAACTTCTACAAAAGACTTGGGAAACCAGATGAGATCCCATTTCCATTTTACAGAAAGAGGACTTGCCTCGGGCATGCTGTTCATTTCACAGGTGGACATTACCAGAAACGATCGTTCCTACACGCCTGATGCATTGAGGGATCAATCGAATATTGAAGGTGTTTATTTATAGTTTTAAAAAGATTCAATTCATTATTGAAAATATGTGTGTACCAGTTGAGAAAAAAGCTTTATATTAAGGATATTTTAGAAAGACGATTTATGAATGCATTGAAGGTTGAATGGTGTTTATTTAAATTTTTTTAAAGTTATTCTTGAAAAGATGTATACACCAGACAAAATTTCGATTTCTAAAAAAAATATTTTTAAACAAATACAATGCTTTAGAAAACTTTTGAATAAATCAATAAATATTGATTTTATTCATCTTCTCACTTTTTAAATATTTCTTTATTTCGTATTTCTTATTACATCAGTTGATTGAGAAAACTACAAACCTCTTTAAACATGCACAAAAGACATATGAAAGAGTTGAGATACTATTCCATTTTACAAAAAGCCTGAGGCATGCTCGTCATTTCACAGGTGGACATTACCCTAAATGATCGTTCCCACATGCCTGATGCATTTAAGGCAATCGAAAAGTAAAATATGCTTATTTATAGTTTTAACAGATTTAGCTTATTATTGAAAACATGTGTACACTAGAAATGTTTTTTATTTTTAGGATTTGTTTTTAATGTACAATGTTTTAGAAAACTTTTGAATAAATCAATAAATATTAATTTTATACGACGCACATGGTTAAAATATTTTTTAATTTGTTATTTTGGAATGGAAAACTCTCAAACCACTTTAAATGTTTACAAAAGACTTGGGAAACCAGATGAGATCCCATTTCCATTTTACAAAAAGAGGACTTGGCTATGGCATGCTGTTCATTTCACAAGTGGACATTACTACCAGAAATAATCGTTCCTACACCCCTGATGCATTGAGGGATCAATCGAATATTGAAGGATGTTTATTTGTAGTTTTAAAAAATTCAATTCATTATTGAAAAGATGTATGTGGCATTTGAGAAAAAAAAGGTTTATTGAAAGGCTTATTCGATAAAAGGGTTTATTAATTCATTTACTGTTGAAGAGTGTTTATTTGGAATTTTTAATAGTATATGATTGAAAAAATGTTTGCACCAGAAAAAATAAATAAATAAATAAAATAAAATAAAATAAATATATACATACAATGCTTTAGAAAACTTATAAATAAATCAATATTAATTATGTTTCTCGCGCATGTTGGAAATATATCTGTATTTCGTATTTCCTATTACATCGGCTGGTTCAGAAAAGTATCAAACCTCTATAAACTTACACAAAAGTCGTAGGGAAGAAATGAGATACTATTCCATTTTACAGAAAGAGGACACGCATCAGGCATGCTGTTTATTTCACAAGTGGATATTACTACCAGAAACTACATGCGGTAACTGGTGCATTTGGGAGTCAATCGAAAATTGAAAGATGTTTATATTTGCAGTTTTAAAAGATTCAATTCATTATTGAAGTGTTTACCAGTTAAAAAAAAGTCTATTTACAGGTCTTTGTTTGAGAAAGAAGATTTATTAATTCATAGAAGGTTCAAGGTTGTTTAATTAGAATTTTGTAATGTTTATTATAGAAAGGATGTATACGGGAGAAAACATTTCTATAAAATAAATAAACATATACAATGTTTTAGAAAACTTTTAATAAATCAATATTGATTTTAATATTTGCGCAGGTTTAAAATATTTCTGCATTTCGTATTTCTAATTACATCGGCTGGTTCAAAATAATCTCAAACCTCTGTAAACTTGCACAAAAGACATACACTGTTAAAAATTTGCAGCAAACAGTCCAGTCATTTGATCGTTTTCTATAAAAACGGTTACATAACCGTAATTTAACTCTATTCTGACCATATTAATGCCCTTATTATGGTCAGAATAGCGTTAAATTATGATTATCTGACCACTTTCTATAAAAACGGTCAAATGACTGGAGAGTTTGCTGAAAATTTTTAACAGTGTAGGAAAGAGATGTATAATTTTATTTTATAGAAAGATGACACGAAATTTTGTGTTTATTGTGTGTATAAACTTTAAAAAAATCTAAATAAACAACCTTAAACCTTCTATGAATTAATAAATATACTTTCTCAAACGAAGACCTGTAAATAGACCTTTTTTCTTAACTGGTAATTGGTATTTGATGGTGATCATGGTGTTTATTTCACAGGTGGACATTACTAATAGAAACGACTGTATCTACATGCCTGGTGCGTTATGTAATCAATCGAAAATTGAAGGACGTTTATTTACAGTTTTAAAAGATTCAGTTCTGTATTAAAAAATATGGGCACTAGAAACAATTTCCATTTATATCAGTTTACTTTTAAATGTAGAGTGTCTTCGAAAACGATTGAACAAATCAATAAACCTTGATTTTATCCGATGCACATGGTTAAAATATTTTTCAATTTCGTGTTTCGGAATACATCAAATGCATGTGAAAACTCCCTGACCTCCTTAAATTTCGACAAACGACGTGGTAAATTAGATGTGATTACAATTCCATTTTACAGAAATTGAACTTGTCTCAGACATGCTGTTTATTTCCCAGACGGACATCACAGGTGGTACCACGAATGTATGTTCCTATTGTTCCTAGACGCCTTAAAAAATTCAGTTCCATATTGTAAATATATATATATATATCATCATATTTCATAATGCTCATCTGAATTCAAATAGTTCAGTATGTCTTATGTTTAATAAAAGGTTTTGGCATGCCAGAGAATGTTTGTTATAAGTGTTTCATAAATAATTCCCTAACTTTAAAATTAAATAATTCATAAATTATGTTAAGTCTAAAAATGACGATAGGGAAATGCTTATCAGTTAGATTGTAATATTTATATACAAAAATTTTTAAAACAGATTGCGCTGCACCGTTTTAAAGCGTAAAAGTGCTCCAAGTAACTACACTTTCATTTGGACGTCTTACACTTTTGTACAGTGCAGTACCATCTGTTGATGAAAATAGGAACTATTGTTGTAATTACCGTAAATAAAATTTATGAACTTACTCATAAATGTGTCACTTATCTTCATCTTTACATTGTCACATCATCATTTTGTCCCCTTCATCTTTATATTTATTATAGTTAGTTTATTATTGAATTTTAAATTTAATCACTGGTAATCAAATAATTAGTATTAATCATGAAACAATAACATTACTTCATACAAATATATATCAAGCATGATTTAATACAAGAAGAAGATAAACATAAGAAAATATATTACGTTTAAAAAAGATCTGTTTTTTTTAAAATCTAATTTTATCTTCTATATTTTTCGTATTTTTTTTTATGCCAGAAAGATTATTTACAATGTTCAACTTTTTCATTTTTGACCTCCTGGTACATTCTATTTTACTCCATTTTTGTTTTTTCCGTCTAATATATATATATATTTAATTATTTATTGATTCTTCTGGATCATTGGGAAAGATATATTAAATAGCTTTCCATTTTCTAGTTTTGGCAAAAATTCTAATAAATATTTTTCGTTTGGCTATATAAAATGAAAAAATAGCACACCGTAAAAAATATCAATTTCATTATTACAGAAATAAATATTTAAAATGTGAAGTAATTAATTAATAGACGAACTTCGGGTATTAGGGAACACTATTTACATTTTGGCAATGCAATATCCCGTTAATGTTTAAAACACGAAAACCGAATACAATTACAAACTTCCACTATCTGTGAATAGCTTTTATAGACAAAAAATATTTTACGAAATTTCTTCATTTGAAACAAATAAGAATATATATATATATATATATATATATATATATATATACACTCATGTTTGTGAAAATTGCAACACCATGAAGTAATTACGCAAATTGCACCAAACTTACAGGAAATGTAAAGTGAGGTAAGACATGCAAATGATTAGAATTACAAAACAATTGCGCAGGCGTGGGATGAGAACCGGCTCCTTATCAAACGCTTGTTCCAGTATATAAAGGACTGTAAAGATGCGTTGAAATCCGTTTATCTTCCTCTGTCTGCGGAAAACGTTTTATTGGTGGTCAATATGCCTCGTCAAAAGCGGAGGAAGCCATACCAACAACTAGCGGAGTACGTACGAGGCCGCACCGTCGGTATGTGAGAAGGTGGATTTTCTTATCGAGAAATCGCAGCCCGCACGCAGTGTAATGCCACAACAGCGATGCGTGTTTGGAAGAAATGGACAGAGGAGAATCAAACAAGGCGAAAACCTGGCAGTGGGGCACGCAATAGCACAACGGCACGGGACTACAGACACCTCATTCGCATGGCTGTGATGGACCGTACATCGTGCTCTCGTGGGTTAGAACAACGTTGGAGCACAGCTACAGATGTTTTGTTGTCCAAGTCCACAGTTCGTCGCCGTCTGCTGCAGCATGAACGCGTGCAAGGGTTCCTCTATGCAGGATTCATTTCTAGCTGAATCACAGACGACTCTGACTTCAATTAGATCAGAAACACAGCGCGTGGCGAGTCCAGTGGCAACAAGTTGCTTTATCCGATGAATCTGACTACAATCTGGAGTACAATGATGGAAGAGTACTCGTCAGATGTTACAGAGAAGAACTTCTACTCCCACAGTGTGTTTTCCAGCCTCATACCGCACAAACGCCTAGCAACATGCTGTGGGGAGCTATTGCGAATAATTTTCGATCCCATCTAGTGCACATTCCGGGCAACCTCAACAGTGATCGCTACATAAGGGAAATTGTGGAGCCAGAGGTTCTCCCCCTTCTTCAATGCCTTCCATGTGCTGTATTTCAACAAGATAATGCCCGTGCACATGTTTCTCAGACTGCACAAACCTTCTTCACTGCGCAACAGGTTTCGCTTCTTCCATGGCCTGCTTATTCGCCGGATATATCTACCATCGAGCATGTCTGGGATTTCATTGGTCGACGCCTCGCTCGTACAGTTGGTGGGGCACACAGTAAGACTGAACTTTGGCTTCAAGTTGAAGCCATCTGGAATGCCATTCCCCAGGATTACATTCAGAACCTGTATGATTCAATGCCACGATGTGTACAGGCTCTCATCGCTCAGCGTGGCGGACACATAAAGTACTAATATCCGACGTTCTTTTTATTTTTATGTCTTGTAAATTTGATCGTTTATTTGTACCACTACTATCAGTAATACGTGAAATAAATTTCATTAATTTCTGACAATTCCTTCATGGTGTTGCAATTTTCACAAACATGAGTGTATATATATATATATATATAAATATATATAGAATAGGAGAGGGATAAAAAGGAAGAACACGAACAAAATTTAGAAAAAAAACAGATGAGCAAGAGAGCAAGATCAAAATATAGTGTCCAGGTAGTCAGTCGATTTATTCATACCTCTGATTTGTACAACTCAGAAATATAAGGATCTGTTTTTTCACGACTATAATCATGGGATATTATGAAATATTGGTATTCCATATAACCTGACACCGCCGGTTTGGGAAAAATTACTCTATGTTTATTGGTGAGAATCGCGAGCGAAAAACGAGTATTACATCACACACTGTTAGTATTTCTGTGGACATTATGTTTAAATTCAATGTAAAAATATTACTTCTAATAATGAATAGAAATTATAAAAAAATTATCTCCTGAAACATTCCAAAGACGAAACACAAATATTTATTCACACAACGCGTCCTGTCGCCGACTGACGAACTGCGCATTCTGGAGGACATTCTGGAAATGCTCTTAAGTAGATTTAGATATTGCCGCATGGTGTGGTGGCAGCACTTTACCAAGCAGAAACCTTGGTATTCCATATTACCCTGTGGCGTGCCGGTGCATGGTGAACCCTGGCTAAGTCAATAACAAAGTCAGAATGTAAGATTAAAATCAACTTTTATTTAAAATCTTAAGGGTAGGACGATGGCTTAGTCTCATTTACTGAAATTTGAACTCTGACTGATCGTTGTTATCTAAATAATCTCACTCGAGCAATGTACGTTACTACACTATAATATAAAATGCTTGAATAAGACGAGTAAATGAATCTTTAACTTACTTTTCAACTTCAGATCTATTTTTGCAGCGATGTGCCGCCTTCCACAGCTTCAGTACATGATGGCGAAGTGTCTAATTAAAGAAGCCCGTGGCCGCCAAAACAACCTGTATTGAATTTAACAAACTAAATTATCTTACAAATCAAGATTTAGCACTAGGCAACATTCAAAACCGGAACGCAACTTTCTTCTGGTGCTAAAAACAGTCTTGAGTTCCCTTGGCGAGAGATGCGACCGAATCCAACGACACACACACTTTCACTTGTTTAAATACATTGCTAACTGACCAGAAAAGCCAATATTTGCACAAAACTGATGCGAAACGCAGAAAACCCAGTAATTTCGAAGGACACATGGATTCATCGAAAGTTAAAGTAAAATAGCATAGATGTCGCTGCACGTACACAGATGTTATTTCCACAGTACGATCTCAATCAATTGCGTGCCTATATGAGGAGTCGCCAATCCACTACATCCCGACTATTTTATAATACGCGAAATTCCTCTATATCTTTCTTACTATAGCAACCGCACAAAACAAATTTAAGAAAGACACAAAAAACTGCATTGAAAATCGGTGAACCTGGTTTTAATCCGAAGGTTAAACTTCAGTTGAGGAATAACAATGAACTTTAAACGGTTTCGGTGCCGCATTTGCGAACAGTTTAGAAATTATCCCTGTCGACACAAAATTTGAGCGCGCGTGCGCTAGTTTTAGGATGTTAAATTTTTAATTTCATAAATTAATTTTAATAAATTATTGCTATTCTATGTTTAAATTTATAGTCATGTGCTGAATTTCAGTTCCTTTGGACTAAATATTTTGAATGGAAATGATCCAATATTTTTACCCTGTAATATTAAATTATTATTTTTTATAAATTTTGTTAGATTTTGTAAATTTGTAGTAAAACAATTCGGCAGTGGCGTCGTCTTGGGTATATAGATAAGTAAATAAAGTTTGCTTACCTTCATTTTTTTCAGCCAGTCCAGTTAGACATCGAATTATCCTTTTAATGTACGCCGAAAGAGGGTAATCCTTTGGTATATTATTCAAATTGAAAAACATGTGTATCATTTCTTGCTTGGAGAAAATATATAATTTCATTAATTGAATGATAAGTAATTCAACTCATTCTGCACTGAATTAATTTTAATTCTACTTTAACGATTATAAGAATTACATTTAATTAAGTTTAATGGGTTATACTTAAATTTAACATTGTGAGGAGCATACATATTGGCTCCTCTCCACGCGAAGAACATAGTCTAGAATATTAAATAGTCTTTCAGTTCATAATAAGTTATATACGTCATCGGAAAAATTACTTTGTCAGTCTATCAAAATTCATGGAAATCATTGATTTCAACGCATTTCATCTTTCGAGAGAAATATTGAACTCCCACTTATCTGAAGCAATTATTAGTTCAAGGTCTTATGTTGATTTCGCTGTAAATGATCAATCTGATGAGATTATGTCGGTTTTTTCTTAACAAAAATAATAATCCTGTTGCACTTTTTTATATGAATATTTTACTTAAAAACCGAATCAAAAGCATCTTATTTTTGGAACTCTGATAATTGTGTGATATGAAATACGCTTCATTAAATTTGAAAATATACTGACAGCTTGAAAACTCTAATATAAACATCTCAGTCTTGTATCTTTCATATTTTTATTTTAGTATTTATGGATACTGAGAGTAATATTCGAAAGTGTCGTGAATTATAATTTTTGAAAAAACACATTATAAATATTATAAATATAACTTTTGAACATATCAGTTTGCTGTATTGCATGCTTCCTTTCCACACCAGGCAATGTTGCCAGTAGGCTACGTTTTTTAATTCAAATTGTTTGATTCCCACCACTTTTTTTAAAATAGTGTAATTGGCATTATTTAATCTGTCATTAAATAAGGCGAATATTTTTACTTCAAAAATCTGGTGGCAATCAATAAATCTGAATTTAAAAAACAGTAGCCTACTGCAACACTGATATCAGGTTCAGCGTTTAAAGCTTAACTAAATAACCCGGCTGTGGTTACCTTTTGTACGCCGACTATCGAATTTCAAAATTAGATAATTTAATTAAAAAGAGAACAAAAAAGTGATATTTTGTTCACTTATTTTTTGTCAAATCACAAACTTATCACTTTGAATTATCATGATTTTTTTAAATTATTATTCAGACTCTTAAAACGCTCTTAGTTGAATTGATATATTTTTTTCATTTACGAATGGCTTTTTTCAGATAATAATCTGTATTTAAAGGTAATTAGCTTAGCAGGAAAGAAATATTTTAAGATTGCTATTTCAGAGTTTAAGTATTCTGCCCAATTTTTTTATTTACACAAAACACCAATCACAACCCTGCTATCTGATTAACATTCCAGGTGTATTTAATAAATAATTAAGTGATTGCATTAATATTCAACTTGAAGCTCAATTTTATTAATATTCTAGATGCATCTATTAAATAACGGAGTTTAAATTAAATTACTTAATAACTGCACCATTATTGTTTAAAAGCCATTTTAATGAGATGGCAAGTATATTACATTTTCAGACTTCATTGTCTTAAAAAGTATAACATTATTAACACAATACCGTTAAAAATAATGCAGTTTTAAACATTTATTGGGAGATAATGTATTGGTTTCAAATAACATAAAAGTTTATTTATTTTACAATAATATGAAAATCCCTAATGGTTTTATTTCTTGACCCTTAAAAATTTTTAGCGTAATTAAGAAGGATAACCACAATTACTTCAAGCTTCCTAAATAATTAAAAAAAATGTAAATCTTGAGGAGTACATTTTTTAAATAAAATATGTGTAATTTTTAATAACCGTTTTCTTAAATTTTTGATAGTCTACTGTTATTCCTTACTAGACTGACAATTAGAAGATTTTCGAGAAAAGGATAAAGCTTGTTAAAGTAGTTAAATATAAGCGTAGGTATTTGATTGAATTTTTATTATCGTTCTCATAGATTGTGGCCGAGATATATAGAGTATCCTCAGAGAAATATATAAATTCAATATTCTGAAACAAAGAAACTGAAATGACAATTTACTTATGATTTCGAATGCGTAATGTTTATAGAATGTTATTTGAAAATCTGTGCACGCTTTTTCTTAGCTATTAATACATATATCGAAATTATGTAAGCATTTTTTAGAATTTAATCTATGATCCAAAGCACAGCTAGAACAATAATTTCATATTTTTTTTCATTTAGATTCTTTGCGTTCTAGATTCAATTAGCATAAATATTAAATTTATACAAATCATCAAACTCGAAAGTAAATTTGCTAAAAATTATTTTTCCTTAAAACACTTTATGAAATTACAATAACTTTCTCCTGATACAGATTTTTTTTCCACTGATAAATTAGAACAAATAATAATTGCAATTGAAATTATGTCCTTTAAAAATTTTTAATTTTTAAAACTGCTTCCTATCTGTAGAGTTACAGGTATATGAATTTTTAATTTCCTGTGCAAGACTACACTGTTAAAAATTGTTCTTATATTGAGAGTTAATTGCTTATTTTAAAGCATATCATGTGCTCAGAATACTTCTGAGCACATGCATATGCATATGTTGTATACTCCTATAAAAAATTGTTTAGATATGAAAATATACATTCTCTTTTTTTAGATAAATCTGAACTGAAAAAAAAAATCCAAGTAAAATTACAAGCAATGCTCGGCAGCAGATATTCCACACAAACTTCACCCCAAATGGGATTTTCCCTTAGGTTAATGGATTTTGTTTTCAGTAAAAACATGCCAATATTCCATAAATATACTTTCATGACATAATTGTACGAGATTTGACCATTTAGCATGAAAAATTTTGCATTTCCTGAAATTATACAGTAAATACCCGTAAATTTACATTTTCACAGCGTTTTCTTTTTTTCTTTTTTAAATATTCACCACGCGTTCATTTTCTTTACGCAGGAATCATTTTCTTTTGGCAGGAATTCTTCAAAGCCGCTCAAACTCAATACGTCTTTTAAACAGTCATCCATATTCCTCTATCTCACAGGTGTACTGTATCCTATAACTGCACTGCTGTTCCAGATAGCTGAAAGCCTCAATTGTATTTTGTATGAATTGTATTTGCACTGAAATGATTAATGAAATTCTCAGTGACGCCATCACGCGCGAGAAGTTGTTCCTAAATTTTTATGTAAATATCGTTGTTCTTGTAAACTAAATCTTAAAAATATTTACATAAATTATGAACGTAACTTTACTGCGTAAATCATCAATATATAATGGCTAAAATAAAATAATATTTAAAATTTCTGTAACTCATGTATGTGTATGTCACATGTCAGTACTTAAAACTAGAAAAACGAATATCATTTTCTCCCAATAATCTCAGATGCACAATATTATTTCCTGTACCCTTTATATCATGCAAAGAAAGATTTTCCACTTAAAATTTGTAACATCTCAAAGAAGATGTCTGAAAAAATTGCTCTTCATGTAACTTGTGTATAGATTTTAAAGACGTTACTAATATATTACTTAAATAGGATATTTTTAGTAATAATATATTCTTTATTAGAAAATATTAAACGAAGTAATATTTATTAAAAAAATATTAAACGTATCGAAAAAAAATTCATTTGATAAATATAGACCAAACAGATTAATTAATTAGGAGTATAATAAAGTTTCGTTCATTTAGATATTAAATCAAATCACCTTTAATTTGATTATAAAGTGTCAGAAACATTATTGTATCGACATATTCTATAAACACTTTTTCTTCAAATTTTTAATATCTGAATTTGGACTATTTTCATTTTGAGCACCTCAATCTATTTTTTATTTTAATCATTACATAATTATATATACAGATTGATGGGTATAAATGTTGTACTCATTATGCATTACTAATTTATATGAACATATTTATAAATCATAAATACAACTTATTTTACACAATGTGTCAGATACAAAAATGAGAAATTTATCAAACTTGCTGCTTACAATAACTGAAAATTGCTCTGTTAAAATTATTATTAAAAAAAGTTGTTTTAATATTTAATCACCGCATATTAAGTAGTAAAAATGAAAACTACATTGAAACAAATATATATTTAAGCTTATAAATTATTCACAATTTAATATATCATATTAAAATATTAAATAATTTCACGTTTGAATTTTACTGTCTCTCCCTTGCATAAAATTTATCAATAATCCTCTTTATTAATGACGGTTAGTTACATTTATTTCTTTTTATCATTAATTTAACTGTTACTTGTTAAAAAAAAAAACGTTTTCATTGCTTTAATTGACCGACGCTCGCAAAGCAATTTTCGTCGAGAAACTCGTTATTTTGCATATAAAATGTATCATGGCTTCAGGCAATTAATATGCTTCTGACGAGAATGCAAGAAAAAAAAGCATAAGATTTTCAAGGAAGTTTAATTTGTTTTGAAGGGAAGAGACACGTTTTCCTTGAGGATTTGTGACTGATTTTCACAATTTGTCTATTAATGGAAGAAGATTGAATTTCATGTTGGGAGAGAAAAGTTAATTAACGTTGGATATAGTTTTGTCTTCGTTAAGATGTTTTGATAAAAAAATGCAATAACATCGTTAATTATTGATTATTTTTCACTTTTATTTATAAAACGATAGCAATTGGCTAGATAGAATACATTTATAGATTGTAGTATGGATTCTAAAAAAATAAAATGCATATTTTAGGCAAACAAGAATATGATCATTAAGACGGCACATAAGAGTATAAGCGCTTTCAGTAATGATTTTAGTCTATAAAGAGCCCTGATAACGGTTGTAAAATACTTTCAGGGAATATTTTGTTAATTTATTTTTACTTGAAAAGTAGCTAAAATATCAGATATTTTTTAGGTTTTAGGCTGTTAAATATTGATTAGTTTTTAAATCTGTATTTAAATGTATCATGGCTTCAGGATATTAATATGTTTGAATATTACTACAAAACGCAAGAATAAAAGATTTGATTTTCAAGGAATTTTAAACTATTTAGGAGGAAAGAGACACATTTTCCTTGTTTATTTGTTACTCATTTAGATTTTGCATATTAATGGAAGAAGATAGAATTTCATGTTGGGAGGAAAGTTAATTAACGTTGGATATAGTTTGTCTTCGTTAAGACGTTTTCATTAAAAAATGCAATAACATTGTTAATTATTGATCAGTCTTCACTTTTATTTATAAAACAATGTAATTGTCCATGGCCAAACTCGATCCCTTCCCTTATATGAGGAAAGGGAGAAAGATGGAGTTTGGCCGTGAATTGGCTAAATATAATACATTATAGATCACAGTATGTCTAAAAATAAAATAAGTATTTTAGGCAAACAAAAATATATGATCACTAAGACGGCACATAAAAGTATAAGCGCTTTCAGTAATGATTTTAGTCTATAAAGAGCCCTGATAACGGTTTCAGTTTGTAGAATATTTTCAGGGAAAATTTTGTTAATTTATTTTTATTTGAGAAGTAGCTAAAATATCAGATATATTTTTAGTTTTACGCTGCTAAACATTGATTAGTTTTTAAATTTGTATTTAAATGTATCATGGCTTCAGGATATTATGTTTAATTATTACTACAAAATGCAAGAATAAAAGATTTGATTTTCAAGGAATTTTAAACTGTTGAGGAGGAAAGAGACACATTTTCCTTGTTTATTTGTTACTCATTTAGATTTTGCATATTAATGGAAGAAGATTTAATTTCATGTTGCGAGGAAAGTTAATTAACGTCGGATATAGTTTGTCTTCGTAAAGATGTTTTGATTTAAAAAATGCAATAACAATGTTATTTATTTATTAGTTTTCACTTTTATTTATAAAACAATAGTAATTGGCTAGATATAATACATTTATAGATTGCAGTATGGATTCTAAAAAAAATAAAATACATCTTTTAGACAAACAAAAATATGAACACTGAAACGGTACATAAAAGTATAAGCGCTTTCAGTAATGATTTTTATCTACAAAGAGCCTGATAACGGTTTCAGTTTGTAGAATACTGTCAGAGAAAATTTTGTTCCTTTATTTTTATGTGACAAGTAGTTAAAATATCAGATATTGTTTTAGTTTTACGCTGTTAAATATTGATTAGTTTTTAAATTTACATATAAAATGTATCATGGCTTCAGGAAATTATTATGTTTAATTATTATTACAAAATGCAAGAAAAAAAGATAAGATTTTCAAGGAATTTTAAATTGTTTTGAAGGGAAGGGACAGATTTTCCTTGTTTATTTGTGACTCATTTACATTTTGTATATTAATGGAAAAAGATTGGATTTCAAGTTGGGCTTAAAATGCATTAACATTAGATAGAGTTTGTCTTTGTTTATAAAAATTACATGACGTTGTTAAATATTGGCAAATAAAATTATTTGTAAACCGATGTAATTGGTTATATACAATACATTATAGACTGTGTTTACGATTCTAAAGGAATTGAAATACATATTTTCGACAAAAAATATTAACACTAGACAGTATATAAAAGTAAAGGGTATTTTATAATGACTTCACTCTATAAAAGCCTGGTTGCAGATTCAGTTTGCAGATTGCTTTCAGAAAAATGTTTGACTATTTATTTATTTTTTTAACTGTTAGCTATTTTTTCACATTGTTAAATACTGATTAGTTTTCATTTTTATTTATAAAAAGGTAATTTATATAATGATATGAGTTTCTAAAAAGACTGATAGAAGATTCAGTTTGTTGAGTGCACAGAAATGTTCGATTATTTATTTATTTGTATTTTTATAAATTATTTTTCACATTGTTTATTATTGATTAGTTTTTATTTTTATTTTTGAAATGTTAAAATGTTTCATATCTTCAGGCAATTAATATTCGTCTGAAAAAAAGGAAAAGTTTTTTAAGGATGTTCAATTTGTTTTGAAGTTAAAATACATTTTTTCCTTGGGGATTTGTAGATCTTTTTCACATTTTGTGTATGAATAGAAGATGGTTGTATTTCATGTTGGGCTAAAAGCTAATTAACATTAGATATAGTTTGTCTTCTTTAAATTATTTGATTAAAAATGAAATGTCATTGTTAAATATTGATTAATTGTCAACTTTATTTGCTAAATAATGTTATTGGTTGCATATAATGCATTTTGGACTCCATTAAGTATTCTAAGAAAATACAAATACATATTAAAAAAAAAAAACACGAACACTAGATAGTTAGATACAAGTATAAATATTTATTGTCCTTAGTCTATGAAGATTCTCTTAGCAGATTTAGTTTGTAAATTACTGCCAGAGATATGTTTATTTATTTATTTATTTATCAAGTACCTAAAATAAATATATATGCATTTTTTTTTCACGTTCGTAATCACTAATTAATTTTCTATTTTATTTATAAAATGTATCATGGTTTCAGGCAATTAATTATGCTCCTAACTAAAATACAGAGAAAAAAAAAGATTTTCGAGAAATTTTAATTTGTTTTGAAGGGAAGAAACAAATTTTCCTTGGGGATTTGTGACTCATTTTCACATTTTGTACATTAATGTACGAAGATTGGATTTCATGTTAGGCGAAAAGACCATTAAAGTTAGATATGATTTGTCTTCGTTAAGATGTTTTGATAAAAGAACTCACAATGACGTGGTTAAATAATGATTAATCTTCAATTATATTTGTAAAATGATGTAACTGGTCAGATATACTACATTCTAGATAACATTAAGGATTCTAAGAAGACTGAAATATAACGTTTAGACAAAAAAAATCTATTGACGGTTACATAACATTATAAGTGCTTTCAATAACGATTTTAGTCTATGAAAAGACTGATAGCAGATTAAGTCTGTGGGTTAGTTTGAGAGAAATGTTTTCTCTATTTATTTATGTAGCAAGTAGCTAAAAAAATGTGTTTTAACTTTTATATTGTTAAATATTGATTGGTTTTCAATTTTATTTATGAAGTGTAACATGTTTTCTGAAGATATTTCGAGAAAAAATATAAGATTTTAATAGAAGTTTAATTTGTTTTCAAAAAATGAGACACGTATTCATTAAGGATTTGCGACTGATTTTCGCACTTGGTATTCATACTGAATTTCGTGTGGAGCGAAAAATTCATTAACGTTGGATATAGTTTGTCTGTGTAAAGATTTTTTTATTAAACAAAATTCAATGACATTGTTAAAAATTGATATAGTCTCCAATATTATTTATAAAATTGTGCAAATGGATAGATATAATGCATTTTAGACAACACTAGACATTTTTAGAAGATTTAAATTCATATTTTTAACAACAACGACAAAAAAATATGAACACTAGACAGTTTAAAAATATATATAAGTGTTTTCTACAAAGGCAAATCTAATGCATTTCACTCAATCTTTCATCCCTTCGGGGAGGATAAAATCAGTTCCAAGGTTGCTTGGGAACTAAACACTTAAGGTTCCGTGTTAGGCTGACCATCTGACACAGACATATGCTGTACAGAACCTCGTGGCTCATGGTCAAGATAACAAGATTGGGCACTGTAGGATATGATCTTTAATGGATTGTAGCGAGGTAGGCTTAGTTTAGTTTTCTAAAAATAACCTGGTATCATATTCAGTTTGTAGATTGATTTCATATTTTTTTTTTATTTATTTATTGACAAATAGCTAATTTACATGTAATTTTTATTTTCACATTTTAAAATATTAATTAGTTTTCAATTTTGCATATAAAATGTGTCAGGACTTATTACTCTTCTGACGATGATGCGAAATAATAATAAGAAGAAGAAGCAGAAGAAGAAGATTTTAAAGTAATTTAATGTTTCTCAAAGGAGCAGATACGTGTTTGTTTGGGATTTTTTACTCTTTTTCACATTTGTATTTATTTTAAAAACTCATAAAAGTTACAAAAAAGTTCATTGAATGAAAATGCCTCTAGACCGGAATTGAACACGAACCCGCCAACGGTCTACCAACAAAGCTATCCTAGACAGCTCCGACGGATGCAATTCACTCAGACGACCTGTTGGCATTAGCACACTACTTAGTCTGCATAAAATATTCTAAGAAAATTTAAATGGGTATGTTAAGCACGGAAAATCAGGATGACTAGACGGATTTTTCAATGCATGTTTTCTCTAATGACTTTAAACTATGAAAATGTGGTAGCAAATCCATTCTAATTTACTGAGATTATTTTCAGATAAATGTTTGTTTATTTATTTACGAAGCAAGTAACTGAAATATATTTATTTACGTTTTTACATTGTTAAAATTTGGTTTCAATTTTGTTTATAAAATGTATCATGACAATTAATATGATTCTGACTAAAATGCGTGAAAACAAAAGATAAGATTTGAAGGAAGATTAATTGGTTTTAAGACATATTTTACTTGGGTATCTGTGGTTCATTTTCACAACTTGTATATTAATAGAAGAAGATTGGATTTCATGTTGTGCGAGAGTTTTATTAACATTCAATATAGTTTGTCTTACTTAAGATGATTTAATATAAAAAATACAGCAGCATTGTTAAATATTCATTAATCAGCAGTTTATTTATAAAACTATATAATTAGTTATATATAACACATTCGAGAGTGCCTTAAGTAATCGTAAACTGATTGAGATACATATTTCAGTCAAAGAAAATAATAAACACAAGGTGGTTACATAAATGTCTATGTGTTTTCTGCAATGAATTTACTCTTAAAGAACTTGGTAGACGATTTAGTATGTAGATTACTTTTAGAAAAATGTGATTTTATTTATTTAATTCATTAATTTAGCGAGAAGCAATTTTTTTTTACATCGTTAAAAACTGATTAGTTTCTATTTTTATTAGAAAATGTAGGATGGCTTTAGGTAATTAATTTGTTTCGGACAAAAATGCATAGAAAAAAAACGTTTTTAAGTATGTTTAATTTGTTTTGAAAGGAAAATACATGTTTTCCGTGGGGATTTGTAACTCATTTTCACAATTTGTATATTAAATAGAAGAAGATTGAAATACTTACTGAGCAAAAAGTTCATTAATGTTAGATTTAGTTTTTGTTATGAAAAACTGGAAGGTTACCTAAAATGTATAAGTGTTTAATATTGACTTTAGTCTCGGCAGAGCCTGGTAACAGAGTTTTCTTTGTTCATTCTGTAAATAACTCATATATGTGTGTGTACGTGTCTATGGGAATGGTTAAGAGTGAAATAACAACAAAATATTTTAATTGACTGCTATAGATAGAAGCTATAGCGAAGACATACATTGAATTGAACATACAGTACATAAATAAAGAAACAGTATATGGTTGGATAGTGAGTTGACACGGTTCAATATTGCCACTAGCCAACTTTACAAAAAAAAAAAAAAAAACAAAAACAAGGAACCACTTTTGTTTTTTTTCATCAAACAAAACAAGCAACATCAGCTGTCTTTCTAAAAAACTCCATGAATACTGTTCAACTTATGACATCATCCATCGTCTTGTGGTACTGAATCTTTTTAATGGGGAGTGGGGCTATGGGACATCTTTCTAATGAACCTGTTTTCGGATTTAGTTCCCATGTTGTTGTTAGACAAATCAAACACTGTTTGAGCATATGAATTATAAGCAGTATTTTGATAATTACTATACTTTTATAGATTTAAGGATTTATTTAAAAATATAAGAATGCTATACTTTGAAACTCTATCGCGAAATCGCATCCAAATTATCGAATATAATGCGAAAAACAAGTGAAATGTAAATATAGAAATACAATAAAAGAATTTTCTGTTGGCATAAATAGAGTTGGTATTTCTAATGTCATCCACATCTTAAAGCTTAAATCATCTGAAAAAACCTTAAAAATATATTTATAAAACAAAAAAGGGAATATCTGTTAATAGCCTCCATGTAAGAAATTTAAATAAATACATAAGTACATAAAGAACGTAGATTATTAATATAGCCTTATTGGATGCTTCAAAATTAGAATGAGATAAAATTGAACCTATTACTTTCATTTATTTGATATTCTAAACTCTAAACCTTACAATTAAAAATTATTCGCTACAGTATAGCGGAATGCATAAAGGAATCAAACACAAGCATACGAAAGTATTTTAATTCAGAGTTTAACTGGTTGTCAGACTCTGCTCTTATGGCGAACTAGAAGTTTTGAAACGTGTAAAATTATCCAATGGAATCGAGCTGGAGTTTAAACTAAAGAAAAAAAGCAAGTTGAAGGACTATGTTAACTATGACCCACTGTGTTGAACATTGTGATTAAAAAAATGCAATCTATGGTTTTCTAAAGGTTGTACAAGAATGAAATGTTTAAAATGATATGTTTCATTGTGTCTAAACAAAAATAATAATTGTTAAATACCATTTAAAATAACTTATATGTATAATATTATGTAATAATTAACTAGTTAATAAATCTTTAGTACATTTATTTTTTAATAGCAAAGCATGCTTATCATTAGCAGCAAAAATGTTTTTCATGCAAGTATAATTCTGAATATTTGCAAGGTGTAGGTTGACATATTTTATATTTTTCAGAAATTTCGGACAACAGTCAACATGAGAATTTCTTTTATATATTTGATGTTATATGCACTCATTAGAATCATGTCTATTTTTTGTGATAAATTACAAGAAAGATGAAGTGGATGCGGGGAACCTTCTAATTTGGTACTTTTTTCGACTACTGGCTTTCAAATGATAGGACTCTCAACATAAGGTAAAGTCAGGAGAGATTGCGCACAAAGAGGATTGGGGGGTAAAGAGTAGAGCCCGCGCGCAGCGCGACTCCAGGTAGTTATACAGCAGCAGTAGTGGAGTGTCTACTTGAATGTGCACGTTGACTGTTTCAAGCGTCTAGGATAGGCATTACTATTTTGTTTTGTTTTCTCAAAGTAAGTGCTTGAATTTTCATAACTATACGCCAGAATGTCTGTATAATGTCAGTATTACAAAATATTTTAAACGTAAACAATGTCTCATAAGCTACTAACCTAGGCTAACGGTGCGAACACGCCAGTTGTTTTAGAAGCGGCCATATTTAAATAAAAGGCCCCACAATCTCTCCTACTGAAATTGAAGAGATTGCGCATCTGCTACGTAGGAGAGATAGCGTATTGTTCCCATTTGTTTTCATGCTAGGAGCGATTACGCAGCTTATTTATAAACTTGCATAAATTACAAATTACATGTAAAAATATAAATGAATCATTTTTTATATAATTTTTGAAAAACACATAATTATTGAAACTAAATTTGGCAAAAAATTAATTTGCTAAAAATAATGGGCAATGAGGATGAGTGTACTCAATGTCTGGAACTGTACCAGGAGACAACATCGACCAGTAACTGGATTGAATATATTACTTGTAGCAAGCGGTTGCACGAAAGCTGCACCATTTACAACAATAAGTGCATCGATTGTGGACGACGGCAACTTCGATCTGCAAGCAAAAGAACTTTGAAACTGTGGAAATGAAAATGGGCTAATTTTAAGCTACACGTGTTATCAAGTAACTTAATGTTATTTTGTAATTTTATCTGGGCTTGTTTTGTTTCTTATTCTTTGTTTTTTTTATTTAATTGAAATATTTTAATTGTTATTAAAATGATTTCCTTTTCCAGATTCTTCAATCATTAGGTTGAAATATTCACTCCTAATACAATAACATTTATTCACAAAAACATTACAAAAATGTCATTTAATTATAATTATTATTGTTAACAATTTAATTGTAGTTTATATTAAAAACAATTTCTCCTACCCGTGTGTGCAATCACACCAACCCTGTAAGGACAGATTGCGCAAAATAGCTTTTTTGATTTTATTACAACTGTTCTGTTAAATTATAGAATAACAACAAAATAGCATTGGAATTTCATAAAAAACAAATTAAGTCAAAATTATTCATGCATAGTTCAACAAAAAATTTATATTTAGATATATTTTTATTATTTTGTTGAATTGTGCGCAAACTCTCCTAGCTTTACCTTACTGATTTTCTGTGAAGGTTTATGGCATCCATCTTCAGCCAACACATACAGCAAGACAACATTTATGTCATTGATTCTCGTTGGCCTACGATTGCAGTACATAATGTTGTTCGTAAAAGAAACCTAAGATAAAAAATAAAGTTGAAAAACAACGTGCTTTATTTCTACTAAGTGAAGAAATGCTGAAAGGAATAATTAAAAGTTCGGTTTCATATTCGAAACAGTAATGTAGTACAAAAAATCATATATGCTAACGAATGGATTATGGATGAAAACAGAGATACCGATACTTTCCTACCCAAATGTCCTTTTTACAGGCCGTCGTCTTACAGAAATGCAGCAAGAATTGTCCTGTAGCTAAAAATTCACAAGTACTTACTTTCCACGAACCTTTACAGATTAATACTAAATGAAAATTGCAATTTCATCGAGTTTATTGACTGCATTTATTTATCTAAATTATTAACACCGTCATTGCTTAAAGCAACAATTTTCACTATGATTTATTGTAAGGTAAAGCCAGGAGAGATGGCGCGGTCGGAGAGATTGCGCACATAGAGGTTCGGGGGGAAGGAGTAGAGTGAGAACGCAGCGACTGAAGGTAGTTGTACAACAACAGTAGTGGAGTGTCTACTTGAAAGTACACGTTGATTGCTTTGAGCGTCTAAGATAGAGTATTGCTATTTTGTTTTGTTTTCCCAAAGTAAGTGCTTGAATTTTCATAGCTATTCATCAGAATTTCTATACAATGTCAATAGTACAATATACTTTAAACTTAAGTGATTTATCATAAGCTACTAATCTAGACTAACAATGTGAACATCAATGGTTCGTTTTAGTAGCGGCCATGTTTAAATAAAAGGCCGCGCAATCTCTCCTACCGAAATTGGAGAGTTTGCGCATCTGCTACTTAGGAGAGATGGCGCATTGTTCCCATACGTTTATATGCTAGGAGAGATTACGCAGCTTATTGGTAAATTTGCATAAAAAATGAAAAATGAAAATGGACTAATTTTAACTTAAACGTGTTATTAAGTTACATAATTTTATTTTGTAATCTTATCTGGACTTGCTTTTTCTGATTCTTTAATTTTTTTTTCTTTAATTAAATTTTTTTAATCGTTTTTAAAATTATTTCTTTTCTAATTATTTACGCATTAGGTTGAAATATTCACTCCCAATACATTAAAATTTGTTCACAAAACCCTTACAGAAATGTAATTTAAGTGTAATTATAATTGTTAACAATTTAATTGTACTTGTTATTAGTAACAATCTCTCCTACCCATGTGCGCAATCACACCAACCCTGTAAGGAGAGATTGCGCAAAGTAACTTTCTTGGTTTTATTACAACTGTTCTATTAAATTGCAACATAACAACAAACTAGCAATGGAAATGCATAAAAAACAAATGAAGTAAAAATTATTCATGGATTATTCAGCAAAAAATTAATATTTAGATTTTTTATTGCTATTCTTTTGAATTGTGCGCAGACTCTCCAAGCTTTACCTTAAATTGCCTTATTTTATCGTCAAAAAATACTTTTAAACAAATTAATACTTGATTTTCAAATACAAATAATCTCATGAAATGTTTTTGAACCTTTGAATTATATTTTTAATAATAGCACCACCATTTGAATGTGACCAAAATGTGAAAGCACAGAGACCTTAATCTAACTGTAACTGTCAGCCACCACATTACCACCACATGATTTATAAAATTAGTCATTCTGACATGTCTAATTTTGTAAAAAATTGCAAGTGGAATTGTTTTGTATTCGCCTTGTGATGCGTTACCCAAAAATCGGTGATCACACAGCGATGTCGCAAATGGTGGTAACCTGCGAGTCACAATCTGACGAATTAAAGATTTGAAATTTTCGTCACCCTTGTAATATTTGTGATCATTTGTGACGCCACATTATCTATATGTGCAATTAGGAATAGACCTTTAAGTTTTTCTGCACTAATTTTGAATTATCTTGTACATTCAAATCTGGAATGTGACATTTTCGTTAATCTGTATTTTTCTTATATCTGCAAATACTACACATAACCTGCATGCCTAAATTAAAATTACAATGTTTTAGAAATTTTATGCGCTTATCTTTTAGCGATGCCTACAATATACCGTCCGTCTGCCATTTTCTACAATTTATGAAGTTAGAAAATTTTAAAATAATAGACAACAGAGTCTGATGAAAAGTATCTTTAAATAACTGAAAAATGTGATAAATTGATAAATGTTTTGGATATTTTGCGCTAAGTTCTGTTACATTCATGTTTCTGCGATAAGTATAACTAATGATGATCATTTAAAAAATAGATGATCCAACACTGATTAGTTTTCGCTCGATAGTGTTTATTTAAACTAGATAATGTTTAGTTAAACAAGATAATGTTTAGTTATAACAAATATCTATAGGATATTTTAACGTATTTTCTGTATCTAATAAAATTTCTTGTTTTAAGAGGAACAGTAACTAAAATAAATGATTATAGTTATTCCCAATAACTAATTTAAATTGAACATAACAAATAAAAATAATAACGCATATCGGATAATTGCGTATTTGTTTCTTCATAAGTGTCTGAAACGAAATTAAAAATAATATGTCATGCATTCACTTTGCTCAATATACAAATATTTTACATTAGTTACCTGCAACTATACTATTTTAGTTGTTTGTGTTCAAAAATCGGCAGGAAATTTATGTGTGAAATTAAACATTTTTTACGACGCTTTTCTGTGTTAATTTCAAATATCAAAATAGATAGCAGTGACCTCGTGTTAAACTGATGGAACTCTCAAATTAAAGTATAATAACATCGAAGAATATTCAGATTTTAAGCTTTATTAAGTCTAGTTGTTAAATGGCAAAAGATAAATTGTTTTTTGAAACTACTAGGCTATTTTAAGAATAATTACAGTTGGAGACGGTACAGCGCCACCTATCGGTGATATTTGAAACTAAAACAGTAAAAGCATAGTAAAGTAATTCTTGCCATCGCGCATTGCACTTTGGCAAGAACAATTTCAATAGTTGTCATCATTTGCTTTTATTTAAGTTAAAAAGCGTTTAGTCTATTATATGACACCCGATATAAAAGCTATCAGTAAGTATAAAAACATGAAAAGTATAATAACATCGAAGAATATTCAGATTTTAAGCTTTATTAAGTCTAGTTGTTAAATGGCAAAAGATTAATTGTATTTTGAAACTGCTAGGCTATTTTAAGAATAATTACAATTGGAGACGTTACAGCGCCACCTATCGGCGATATTTGAAACTAAAACAGTAAAAGCATAGCAAAGTAATTCTTGCCATCGCGCATTGCTCTTCGGCAAGAACAATTTCAATAGTTGTCATCATTTGCGTTTACTCAAGTTAAAAAGCGTTTAGTCTATTGTATGACACCCGATATAAAAGCTATCAGTAAGAAATGTAGCTCATATTTATAATTTAAAAACTTTGAATACCAATTACTTTTTTTAACCCATGTCTCATACAGTACTCGAACTTTTAATACTTAAAGCGGTTAATCACTTTGCTATTATGGCACTATGTATAATGTATTTTTTAAAACAAAATTAATAAAAATTAATAAAAATTAGGAAAAGGACAATAGTTTTCTAAAAATGGCCGAATGGTACCATTCCATCGTAATTAACTGTAAAAAAATAACCAGATTGGTTAATTACTGTTTCCTCCTCAAGACGGCCAAAATTTCGAAAAACTGTCAAAAACAGCCATTTTTACTAAAATTAATAAAAATTAAGTTATTAACCGTTCCAGTTTTATTCTTTAGAGTTAAATATGATGGAATAGTAGACCATTTGTCCGATTATAGAAAAAAAAATTCTTTTTTCCTAATTTTTATTAATTTTAGTAAGAAATTGCTGTTTTAGGCAGTTTTTCGAAACTTTGGCCGTCTTGAGGTAGCAAAAGTTATTAACTAATCTGGTTAATTTTTTTACTGTTAATTATGATGGACTGGTAGACCATATACCCTCTATTAGAAAACGATTGTCCTTTTTCCTAATTTTTATTATTTTTAGTAAAAGGTTGTTGCTGTTTTTCGAAACTTTGGCCGTCTTGAGGAGACAAAAGATATTAACCAATGGAAATGAAATTTTGCTCACTTACTATTGACGGGGTAATGCAACTTTCCCGCAGTATTAGAATTCCATAATCCAAAATTCGATTTTTTTGGCATGGTCTATAGTGTAGATTTGGAGATTGCGTTTGAAATAAACCATGTCATTTCATTCTGTGTCTCCTGTTCCGTTTTCATTTGCTCCACCTTAATATACATGTATGCATATATAAATCTATATAATAACTACGCACAATAGAACGAACTTAAAAATATCTTAACAACATTTTCGAAGTCATAATGAACAGAGGAAAGTATATTCAACTAGGTAAATTATATCCAATGGTTGGAGTATCATAGTTGAGAATTTTCCAACAGAGCAAAAATATGCCGGGACCAGGACTCGAACCTGGGTACTTTGGTTTGCCGTACCAACACTCTCCCTACTGAGCTATCCCGACGATATCCTGATCTGGCATATTTCACTCTTATTTGTTGGACAAGGCTGCGAACTGCAACGCTAATTTCATTCATCCGAGCTATAACTATAGCATTTACATGATGAATCTTGAAACAGCACGGAAACTCCTGTATACCATGTAACTAGTAACATGGTATACAGTAACCTAACCATGTAACTAGTACATGGTATACACATATAGTATACACACTAGTACATGCTAATACACTCTAGTACATGGTATACACATGTAGTATACACACTAGTACATGCTAATACACTCTAGTACATGGTATACACATATAGTATACACACTAGTACATGCTAATACACTCTAGTACATGGTATACACATATAGTATACACACTAGTACATGGTATACACATACAGTAACCTAACCATGTAACTAGTACATGGTATACAGTTACATGGCATACCATATAACTAGTAACATGTAACGGGATAGCTCAGTAGGGAGAGCGTTGGTACGGCAAACCAAAGTACCCAGGTTCGAGTCCTGGTCCCGGCATATTTTCGCTCTGTTGGAAAATTCTCAACTATGATACTCCAACCATTGGATAACATTTTCGAATCGGAAGGTCAGGCAAGCAAGTAGACAGACAGACAGTCTATTGAATGATGTTAGCGAAAACTAAACAGAAACAATAGGAAAACAACTCTTTCCAACCAAAACAGATATTACGAAATTTTGGGCATTCATTCGATAATTATGCAAGAATATACATTTTTAAAATATATATTGTCATACTGAGTAACGTTTATATTTTTAAAGACTGTTAAAAAAATACTCTGTTGTGAGCGAAAATACGAAATTTATAGTAGTTGAGTCGAGTTAGATGAGAATATAAAACTGATTTAATCAAAAATGATTTTTACATTAAAATCACTGTAACACACTTCCATAGAATGTATTAAAATATAGTATACTTTGCAAATTGATAACATTTGGGCATTTAGTATATCTGATGCAAAATGCATGCTAATTCTTGTTTTTTTTTTCGGTGACCGTGAATTGAATCTAATTGCTCTGAAATCTTCAAAATAAATCTTAGTTATGCTTACAAAGGGGTTTACATACACAAATATATTTTAATTTTCAAATTATCTTTGTTTTAAAAACTCTACAAAATCTTTCTTTTGCGTGTATCTACATTATAAAAGGTACTTATCAGTTAAATTTCACGATTAGTAAGACATTTAGTTAAAACTGGCTGTAAATATCTTTGTGATTATTAGTTGTGGATGCATCACATATATAGTTTTTCTATGATATGCCTCACAAATAGCGCTCTAACTACGTAGCCAAGAACTAAATATAGACGTATTGTCTTCTTCGGAAGTTAACCGCCTAACATTGTAACAAGTCCCTATGAAATCCGTTCAAGAAAATTATGTTTTTTCTCCATAATTTGGGTTCAATACATACAATATGTATAACAACTCTTTTCCAGAAAAAAAAACGAACAGTGGCTAATGATGTCTTATATAATTTTAATCTTCAGAATAATAATTGCTACAACAAAGTAGTCTCCACGATTAGGTTGCTTATCGGCGATTGAAACAAATAAGCATCTTTAACGTTTAAGAAAGCACCCAAAACAATAATGTTTAACACATTGTTGCATAATTATACAATAATTGATTGAAATTCATGTGAGGTAAAATAGTTAGCCAAAAAAGAGCATTACTTTTATATTCTTGGAAGGGCTGCTATTTCCGTAATTAAATGTCAGGATAGCTTTGTCCAATGCCTATATTTCTTCCAGTTTATTATTTATATTACATATTAAAAATTGCGTAGACAACTTGAAATTCAAATTCTTATGTGTAATAGTATAACTTGTAAAAGAATCTTAAATTAAAATAAGAAATTGAAGAATTTCGTATTTTTAATTTTGTGTGAAACGTGGTCTAAACTTTGAAGTCTGTTGTTCATTTTCTTGCATGATTATTACTTACTAGATATTGTCATTATTTCATGTGAGATTTGAAGAAGGAAGAAATACACTATTTAAGCGAAATTTTGAACTTTTCCCAACCAAAAATTTAAAGTACATACCACCAACAGTCTGTCACTTACCCGCTAGGCGACGTTCATGATACAGGTTTATGTGAGCCGAAATTTTCAGGCTTGAACCCGACCCAGACCTTTAAAAAATGAATGCAATTAGGCCTGTCCGAGTCCAGATCAATTCAATTTCTTAAAAAAAAATTTATATTTCTTAATACCACCCTACAATTAAAATTATTTCAAAAGAATAATATTGCATGTATATATATGCAAACATTAAAAAGTATAACAAGTTTCACATTGTACGTCTACACTGTACAAAAAAAGGGTCGATTTACGAAAAAAATTTAGTTTTTCTGATTAATTCTTTCAATTACTAAAACATTTTTTGTATTCTTACTCAGTTACAAGAAAATCTGTAAGAATTACTAGAAAACAGTTAGAATCGATTCCGGTTTATAATACCGGTTACTAAAAAATTCTGTGGAATACAAATTTACTAAAAAAATGTTAGTGACCTCAAGGTTTTTTTTTTGAGTGTACAAGCCATGGAATCTGGTGAAATAGCATTAATAATCATTCAGAAAATCGCATTCGAATGAAAACGCATAAAAAAAGAATAATTTAGTTTAGAATGACAGGAAATGATTTTAGGAAAGATAGGCAGTAATATAAAAATATTTCACTATCATTTATAAAAATAAAGTAAATTTTGAAAGATTCCGTTTAAACAAATACGCAATATTACTATTGTTTCTACAAAAGGAAAGCCATCACAGCAAGACTCGAAATGAATGAAATCCAGATTAAGGCTCATCCCAAGCCTAATAAAAGCAAATTTTCCAGAACCCATGTACAGACTTCTATTTCTGGTGTTCCATGTCACGTATCAATGATTTAGACTGGGCATTTTTAATGTGCTTGAAATTTGGACGTCTTTACTAAGCTATGGTTTCAAAAGATCTTTTTTTTAACTTTCACAATATATTCACGAATATAAACTTGCGTTAAATTTTTGAGTCAACGGATTTTATGTGACGTTACATCGGAAAATATCTGCATGGGAATACGCGGTAAATACGACATATACAAAAGAAACATTAAAATCGTGTTCACAGATAACTATGTGTACGTGATTATCGCTAAGCTCAAAAGTAATACGTAAGTAGTGTTGCGATCTGTGCTATTGCTTTGATTGCATGTATATTCGCTTCTCAGTATCTCATAATGTCAATATTTACACCCTCGAATAGATCATAAATGTACTTTTTAACAAAGTTTGTTTGGAACTGTAACTTAATTACCGAATTTTGCTGATGTTTTAAATATTTTTATAGAAATCTATAAACACGTGACATAACAATAAATATGTTTTTACTACAATAATGTAACATAACATAAATATAATATAAACACAAATAGAGCTTTAATAACATATAAAAAACGAAGAAGAAAGTGGCAGGCTTACATATTAAAACATTATTTTAAGGTTTATGTCATGATTTTTTATAATTATTTTTTTACTATAATATATGAATGAATATTTTATAGAATATGTTTTTTGATATGCCTTAATACAGAAAAGTCAATAAACTTTTTGTTTGAATTAATTTAGGGTTCAGGTGTTTTCTACCTTTTCAACCACTCTACAACATACATTAGTGACCAAGTGATATCATTTCAGTATATTCTTCTAATCAGCATGAAACGTAAAGCTTACCAAGCTTTTATATTAGTGTTTGAAATCATCATGAGCTGGTTTATTTGTAATTGAAATTAAAATATAGGGTAAAATTGCATACTTTATTACCAGTTTCTTCTTGAAGCTAGAATTTCCGACAGAATTTATTATCGAATAAATGCGCTGCACTCATCCTTGCGCATAATATCATTTATTTATCACATTTTTATTAATAAATACTGTTCTATAAACAAGGCAAATCAACCTGTCTTACCCCGCCAGTGTTGTAAGATGTCATGTGCATGTTAATCTCACAGGGAAAAAAAAGAGTTCAGACTTACATTTGAAAATGAACAAAATATTTAAATTTATAACTTTA
Organism: Maratus michaelseni; assembly: GCA_963931845.1. Classification (NCBI taxonomy): domain Eukaryota; kingdom Metazoa; phylum Arthropoda; class Arachnida; order Araneae; family Salticidae; genus Maratus; species Maratus michaelseni. The sequence goes on along the minus strand of OZ007590.1, from coordinate 333,485,539 downwards.
GCTTTTGAACCTAACCAACAATATTTTAATTACAACTCAAGTGATTTGATATTTAAAAACAAAATCATAATTATATTCATTATAATTTGAGAAATTGCAGAAAAGAATTTCACCTTTTTATCAGCTTTGGAAAAATTATTATTACTTTTGTTCCTGTAGTTTTGACTGCCTTTTCTTGAGGTATTTTTTACCCCGGCTCATCAACGATTGTTTTCTAATATCCGGTTTGTATCCCACGATACATCAATAGAATAAAGATAGGAAAGCAATTTCGCAAAAATGAATCTGTAAATTCTAGCAACAGTATAATTGTTAGAAGTGCATCCTTATTAATCATGACACACACTTTTTTCAGTAACTTTAAATGCGGCCATATTTAATAATTTAAAAAACTAGCAAATATTAAAATACAGAAATGGTAAACTAAGCATTCTACCGCAGAAACTACACAAATGACAGTATGAATATACCGTAATCGTCTTCTTGCCTAGAGCTAATTAGAATTTCAACCACTACCCGCTAGAGGGTTGATCAAATCCATTAAAAACTAAGATATCCGGTTTCACCTGACTTTTCAGTTTTAATTAAATTTCAATTTAAAAATTTAATTACTGATATTTTCTAGTGTTTTTACCATGAGTGAATGTGTATAGTTTGTACGAACATTAAGTTATTGGCGATGTAAATGATTATATTTAATTTTAGGTATAACAGTATTTATGTTTGATGCAAACTTTCCTAAAATGATTCTAAGAAACTCGAAAGAATAAAAGTAAAACAACACATCGAAATTACAAAATACTCCATAAAGCAGTTATACTCACTAAGCGGTCCTCGGACCACAGAATTGCCACTTAAAAAAAATCTTCAACTTATATAACAACAGAATTTCTGTCGTTAAATAAAAGGAATGTTACTTTTTGAATATAGAAGTGTGAGAAAACTTTTCACAAAATCCAGTAAGTACCACCACCACCACAGTAAAGTCTTAAATTATTAACCGAATTCTAACAATTATACAATTATGCAAAAAGGCAAGAAACAATATCTTAAAGTATTTTTTGATTCTATGTTTGTTTGTTAATAATTACTTATTTTAAGATATAAATTAGAAGATGAATTTAGACAGATAGCTTTAAAAAAGGCAATAAATTTTACGGAAATAAGGTTGGTTAATTTTTTTTTTTTTTTTTTTTTTTGAGGGGAGGGTATTTGTGGAAATTTCGATGAGAATGCCGAGGATGAAAGGGTTTGAGTTTATTAAGCGGAAAGTATTTAATCTTATTTAAACTTTAACAAAAGTAACTTCACTATGTTTTAACGGTGAACAGCCACAGTGAAGTTTTTTAAACGTTTAAATTCATTTTATAAAATGATTTATTAATAATTTAGAATACAATTTTAATAGATTTTGATAAATTTATTTTATGTTTAGTTAGTATATTTAAATATTACTGAATATTCGTGAAAAGTGATTAAAGTTTAGGCGAAGATTTAAATGTAACATACCGCAATCCCTTAACATTCGCGAGGGTTACGTTCCAGGAAAACCTCGCGAATGTTGAGTCTATCTCTCTGCACTAAAAAAGGAGTTACGTTCTATAAAATTTTAATTAGAGTGGCACAGTATTTCAAGAAAACAAAAGGATATATATATTAACAGTACGTTATGCATAATATATATGTGTATGAATGTACACACATATTTATAAAATTTATTTAATGGAGACAATTCAAATTAACTGACTGGAGAAATAATTACATCTAAAAAGCATAGCTTTTTTTTAATAAAGTAATTTCGACTCTCTCTCTATTCGCAAAGAGATGATAATGCATGCAGCTTCAGCTCAATCTCTACGAGAACCTGCACAAGCACATTTTAAATGAATAGATTGAAGGGATGCCGTTACCTTACCACTTTTAATATCCCCATTGCAAGGAGTAATTCTTCTGCTTTTATTATTTTGTTTTTCTACAACACTCGCTCCTTATTCAGTAGACAACTGAAAATTGATTTGTAAATACATACTGAGAAAACACAGGGGAAATAATCTTTAACCACTGTCAATTCTGAAAAAGCAAAGATATAATTTTAAAAAAATCGCGAATAATCAAGTCAGATTCTCGCAAATGTTAAGTTTTCTGTATTTTCATGTTCGCGAATAATCAAAACTCGCGAATGTTAAAATCGCGAATGTTAAGGGATTACTGTACTTTTTTAAATGGCTTATAAAACTGGTTATAAAGACAATTGAAAACAAGTTTTCATGCAGAAAGGAAACACATACAAAAAAGTGATTCCTATGTTTGTAATTTTCTTTATACGCTACAGAAATCCTTTTTCTTGTTTTAAGAATGGTGTTTTGATTATTGTAGATAATCCCTGTACATATGGTGCTAATTAAAATTAAATAAAGATATACTTTTTTAGAAAAACATGTTATCTTACATATCTTAAAAATATTCCGGAACTTTTTTACATTGCTATTTGTTTAGAAGATTGACGAACAGAGAGGCATTAAACATTATTTCACTAAATTTAAAAATGTTGATTACAAAGACAGAAAATAAATAATTAGAACTTTTTTGCGTTTAGCTATTCGGATTTAATATTATTAATTAATTAATATAAAAAACAATTAGTTGATTTATATGTATATTTAGATTCATAATCTGCTAGAGTAAATCTGATGTCGTAATTAATTTTCGCTGCCGACGAAAATTAATTAGTTTTGCATCTGATTTTATTGTCTTGTATCTTTTTATAGTGGATGTATATTGAGAAAAATTCATTCAGTGTTCGATATTTAACATTTATGAGAATGTAATTAATGCATGTTCAAAATATTTATTTTGTACTGTCAGTCTAACATCACTGACATACTCTCTGTAAAAGTACAAAAATAAAACAAGTTAATTTACTCTTTAATTAGCGTTTAATCATATTTTTTGCTGAAATAATCGCATAAAACATAAGAAATGGAAATTTATCCCTATTTAACTTCTTAAATTGTAATAATTGTGAAGATCTTTAAATGTAATCTACTTTGAAATATTGGTTGTTGTTGTTCATGTTTTTATTTTACTTTTAAATAACATATTTTTATTAATTTCTTGTAGTAAAATAAACATAAAGGACAACAATGTAAATTATATTCCAAATGTCAATTCGATACAGGTAAAATGTATACTATTTTATTAACATTGGATTATTTAAAATGCGAATCTGTAATTAAGATATTAAATAAATGTTTAATTATTATTATCGGAATAAGGTTCGAACAAGAAGTGTTACAAAACTTTTAATGTTATAATTACCACAATAATTATATCTAACAGTTAACATTCTTTTTTACAGGTAATGTGAAACTTATTGATTCGTAATACAGCATCGTTCTTGTTTTATCTCTTTGATTTAAAACATGAGCCGAAAAGAAAATGAAGTACTTTCAAAACGTGTTGTACAATACTGGGAAAACATTGCTGGTACAAATAAAACAACGGCGGTAAACAATTTCTAAATGAAGTAAAGAGCAAAATAACTATTTATCAAATAATTAAGTGATATGATGAAAATAAAGCAACAGAATACAAAAAACTTAAAGGACGTACACCATCTAAATATACACTAAAAATCATTCACAAAGTAGAGAATCTCTTCAAGAAAAACCCTCCAATTTCTACCCGAGCAGATGTTAAAAAATTGAACTTAACGCAACCAACTTTAATGCATATTACAACGAAAAAACTGGATATTAAATATGCTACAAAATACATTGATTATCAGAGCAAACGAGTAAAATCTGTATGTCCACGCGTCTCTACAAAAATGCTTGGAACAAATCTAATTTTGAATGATGAATCTTATGGTGCCTAAATATCCAGCAGATATACCAGTACGTAAATATTTGCATGTTTCTAACTTAAAAGAAGTTGATTAGAGTCATAAAGTCAATCGCAAGCAAACATTTTTCAAAACCTTTTTAGTTTGTCAAGCCTTGGATGCTGCTGGATATGTGTTAGAACCGTTTATTTGTAAATGATCTTCAAATGCTAATACATATCATCAGCAGTGTATCAAATGTATTTGATTCCTTTCATTAGGAAGCATTATTAAAATGATGAAATATACTTTTTTGGCCAGATAGTGCGCCTATTCACATTATTCAAAAAATGTGTATTGGTTATCAGAAATATAAAAACATTGAAATCATAGAAAATTCTGAAAATGCGCCTAAAGTTCCCCAGGCTAGAGGAATAGAAAACTTTTGGGCATCATGTAAAAAGAAAAATAGTAAAAAGAAAACATTCCTAAAACACTTCATGGATTTCGCCGAATATGAAAAAGATTAAGCTTTAAAGTAGCACGAGAACATGGAAAAAAGGTGGTGGATCATGCTCGTAAAATTCTTCACTTAAAAATTTATAAAGGAATATAAGACTCGAGTTCTGTTAATATATAGTTTTGCAACATATAATTTGTTAAAATGAATTTATTTTATATTATAAAGGAAAGTCGCTTTTACTTGTAGAAGCAATTACTTTAGTAACTTTACTTATTGTTCATACCTAATTGTCAAAACAGGAGAAATATCGCGGGACTGATGTTATTTTTCTTGAAATGAAAGAGTGTTGTTCGAATCTACCATCATAAATAAATTTTTATTTACTGATATTTCCTTCTATTTGGAAATACTGTACTTTTTAGGAGTATGCCACTTGATTCCCCCCCCCCTATAAATTGTTATTAGAAATGCTGTGCGTGTGACTCTCATGTTAGGATTTGACATTACATTGACCTGTATTATATATGGTCATTGGTCACTGCATCAAGTAGTACGTTGAAACACTTTATTGAAATTTACAAATGATGAGGCAATATTCTGTAAATATTATGCAAGTTTTATTATAACTGTTACATTTTTGAAGAATACAACCTGTTACCAATTTGCTTCTTTTAATTTTTTCTACATGAGATTGTAAAAAGGAGGTTTTGCATGATACACGAGGGATCGACATAAACAGAAAATATGATAAAATTAAATTATATCAATATATTAATGTAACTTTCTCATAACTGTATGATAATTTAAAAAAAAAGGGAAAATTGAATTGATTGATGACTGAAATATTTTTTTAAACATCTCTGTCTTTGACACTTCCCAACACAAGGAAAAATTGTTTATGATATTGGTTTTTTGTCTGTCTGTTAGTGCTCTAAGTTTCATAAATATAAGTTTCATAAGTTTCATAAAGTAAAATAAACATAAAGGACAACAATGTAAATAATATTCCAAATGTCAATTCGATACAGGTAAAATGTATACTATTTTATTAACATTGGATTATTTAAAATGCGAATTAGGAAAGACACGAAATATATTCGTGTTACTGAGGTTCACTATAACATGTGTCCAGCTGAAAATGGTAAGAGTAATATTTATCATTCGTTTACAGTAGGAAACAAAAGAATTGGAATATGTTATGATCCATGGGTGGTAATTCTTTGAAGCACATTTAGTGACATTATCTTACTTTGATTATTACAAAATTGATATATGTTACACAGATGCACCACAAAATGTTCCTCACAGGAAAAGTTGTGCGTACCCATTTTATTTGTTTTAAAAGAACACACAAAATAATTCGAATATAGTATTATGTTTTAGGGCATGGAACAGTTTTGCAAACGTTCAGAAAATATGTAAAAGTATGGTAAGGAATATAAAAACTATATTACTACAATATAATTGTTTTTTCAAATATTCAGTGATTTTGTGTGTTGAAAACATACTAGATACTATTAACTGAATTAATAACGAGAGAAACAAAAAGATAAATCTAATAAGACACATGCAATATCTTATATACGGTACAAGGAAAAAGTCATTCCATGTATCTTCATCTTCTTTTATATCTGCGACAGAGCTAGCAATTTATTTTGATGAATTGTAGCAGAAAGAATGAAACTGTCGAGCATTGTGTTCATTTTAGTGACATTACGGTGAGGAAACAATAAAAGAGGGGTGTATCATTAATATACCTAGGAATTGTTTCTTTGTGTACATATGAATATTAAACATTTCAGAAATCACGGCATGTTTTTCACATGCTATTCGAAAATAAACCTTATTACACTTTAAAATATTTGCATCAAAATGTCCAGTCATTCAACCGTTTTTTATAGAAAATCATTACTTAAGCGTAATTTAGCTATCTTCTTACCAATGAGAACGCTTCAAAACATTGTCAGATAACCTATGAAAAGGTTGAAAGACTGTGTAGTAACAGACAAGTTATACATCATCACATTTGAGAAAAAAATAAAGCATTTTATCACATCTCAAATTATTAACATTTATTTAATTGAAAATGTCGAAACTGTATGTATGTATGTAACAGAAACCTTAAATTAGATATTTTCATGATCCCGATAAAAATAGTACAACGCAGTTGCAATGTAAGTTGTTTCTGCTAAAACAGAAAAATGCTTTTATTATTATTATTATTATTATTATTATTATTATTATTATTATTTTAAGGTAGAAGCTCGGTATTTATACGTCACACAAGACGCTAGAAAATAAATGTAACATATGAAATATTATCTATTTAAACCTGAAAATACATACCCATATTACTCTTTGATAAAGAGTTAGAACTAGTGACTATTTTGTAATCAATCGTACCAAAATTTACAAAAAAATTTCTTTGTGTTTCTTGAAAATATCCCAGTATAAGTGTATGGCAGAAATTATTTTTTACAAGAAGTAGTATGAATATAATTTTAAAAAAATAGTCCACTGGGACTTATATGTCGCTATCCGTAGTAAAAGGTGATTGACATATATTTATTCACCACCAGCTTCATTTTTTATTATTTAAACAATTTCATTTAGTATAATTGAATAAAATACATAATCTATGAAAGTTATATAAAATACGTTATTGTTCTAGAGCATCGCATACTTATAATAACATAACAATCACGTTAAAATTTCATTACTAATTCACTTTTTTTCTTATATATAATAGAAAATGAAAGAAGAATAACAATTTTAGTATTCCCATGAAAATCTTTCTTTGTCACGAATAGTTCTTAACTTGAGATATGAACTGACACCACAAAAGACATTCTCCAGATTCCAAGGTGTCATCACTTTTCATAAGCTCTCGTCTGTATCAATCTCGATGGGTTCTAAAATCAGAAGAAGTCACTCCCCTTCCAATATATTTCGAAAGTTCAAGATTCTGACAAAGTAAGATTGGTCTATTTCTCTTATTGTATTTTATACATTTCTTTGGAAATTCTTCTGGGGTTTTCTTATGAAATATGGGAAATATACTGTTTGTTTTCTTTTGGTGTATTACAATTAAAATATGGGTATAAGATTTTTCCTAATTTAGGTAAAGGCAAGTGAAAATTAAAAAAAAACTTTTTAGAGATTATTAGCTATATATTTTATTAGATTACAATAGAATTTAAATTCTTCGTCTTTATTTTTCCATTTTAAATAATATCGTAAAAATACATTAACATTTTCATGCATGAGTTATTTTTAAATTGGTGGAAAACCTATTTTAAATTTAAATTAGATTTTAAAAGTGTTATTAAGAACAAATAAAAATGAACTAAGGGAAAAAATCTTACATTTAAAATAAAATTATAATGTGTCGACTACTCTGATTATAAGAGTAGGCGAAGTTTCGATTGCGAAAGTACTTTTTGTCCAATAATTGTCAATGTGCGTAAAAGTTATCAAGGCTATCTTTCTCTAACATTCGATGAATGAGTGTGAAAACCTCGGAACTTGTGATTTTTCTCTTCGTATCGATATTTATGAAAATTTCTGCATCTGGTCAGTCGATATAGCAGTATTTAAGCGCTGTATTTAAACGCAGTATTTAAGCAGTATTAATTCACTTTCTTTCTTATATATATAATAGAAAATGAAAGAAGAATAACAATTTTAGTATTCCCATGAAAATCTTTCTTTGTCACGAATAGTTCTTAACTGGAGATATGAACTGACACCACAAAAGACTTTCTCCAGATTCCAAGGTGTCATCACTTTTCATAAGCTCTCGTCTGTATCAATCTCGATGGGTTCTAAAATCAGAAGGAGTCACTCCCCTTCCAATATATTTCGAAAGTTCAGGATTCTGACAAAGTAAGATTGGTCTATTTCTCTTATTGTATTTTATACATTTCTTGGGAAATTCTTCTGGGGTTTTTTTTTATGAAGCATGGGAAATATACTGTTTGTTTTCCTTTGGTGTATTACAATTAAAATATGGGTGTAGTATTTTTCCTAATGGAGGCAAAGGCAGGTGATTTTTTTTTTTTTTTTTAATTTTAGAGAATATTAGATATGCATTTTACTAGATTAGAATAGAATTTATATTTTGTTCTTTATTTTTTCATTTTAAATATTGTCGTAAAAATACATTGAGCTTTTCATGAATAAATTAATTTTTAAATTGGTGAAAAACATATTTTGCATAACACTACCTTAAAGTAGATTTAAAAGGAATTATTAAGAACAAATAAACTAGTCATTGGGGGCCACCGTAATAGTTACCCATCATGGATATGCATAATATAAAACATGTGTAAACTAGTTATAAAATGCATTGCAATTCGAATAAAATCGTGGCTTGATGACGTCATAAAATTTAAATGCTATATTACTGAATTGCATAAAATAAACATCCATATAACTCCAAAATTGATAATCATATTAACTAACGGTTTACTAAGTCGGGTTAAGCGTCTCATTTACATTTCAAATATATCTTTGAATTGAAATTTGAATGAAATACAGGGTCATGAAAAATCGAAGCGGGTGGAAAATAGGATTACAAATATCTCAGCAACTTATTACCCGATCGACTTCATTCTTTATGCAAAATTTATGTTTCTTTTTTGTTGTCTTTTATATTCACTCCTTAAAAGAAACAATTTCGAAAATTTTTATTTATCTTTTATCAAAACGAATATTTCGAGAGTCCGAAAAAATAGTTCCGGATAATCGACGTAACCGAAATTCAATAAACTTCTTCCTATTATTTCATACTAAGCACATACCAAATTTCAAGTCTCCATCTCAATTTTTTCGGGAGATAGAGCGTTTACAGACATACACATACACAGACGGACGGCAAGGTTTTTTTTTCTAAAAATATGTTTTTCGGTATCTCCAGTGTCTGAAACGTGTAAATCCGTCAAAAGAAATGTTTTCGATTTTCAAAACGATTACAAAACTTACCTTTAACTGCTTTGAGTTCGTGTCGGTTTCTGGTTGAGATTTGATTTTTTCGGGTCGAATTTGGGTTGATCCGATTTTTCAAAAGAATGTCCTGAATATTTTTCATTTGAAAAAAATATATATATATTGAATATTATTGAATTTATATGTGTTCCTTTTTATACAAAAAATATTAAATTGATATTAAAGACATAATTGTAGTCTATTTATCAATAATTGTACTAAAATATGGATTAATTTTCTTTCACTTCTGTTTCGGGTTAGTTTTGAGTTGAAGTGTGTTAGGTACGGATCGGATTTCGGGTAGACTTTAAGCGGGATTTTTGGGTTCGGGTCGGGTACAATCCAACCAGTGCAAGACTATACCACAATGTAAAAATTAAGACGCATTGCTTGTTTAGAAAGAAGAGAAGAAATTCTACGAGAAAATTTTCTCTCGTGCAGGTCAAATACGGAATATTTTAAATGAATATTTGAAAAGTAAATGGGTCTACTATCTTTTTCTGTATTTAAAAAGCATTATTCTTCTTCATATGATGTTTATATACGAAACAGGAATAAGAACAAAATATGCGCGGTTCGCTGGGAGACTGGCTATCGTCCTGGTAGCTCAGTGGTAGAGAAATGGTGCGTTATACCAAGTATCTGGGTTTGATATCCGGCCTGGACATTTTTCACACTGTTGGTTATACGCTTTGTTAGGAATATGAAAATGCACATATTTAATATTCTGTATTTTCGGGCATAATTTCACTGCTGAAAATTAATTGAAAAGTTAATTAATTATACATACATATATATATTTATATATATGTCGTAGGGTAATTGGGAAATCCGGCTCTTTGCAAAGAGCCGGTCTAATTGGATAATCATCTCCCTTTTCCCAATCAGCCCGCTATTTTTCAGGCCTATTGCAAACAGCCTAGACAGCGTTAGGCTAATTGGAATATGGTCATTTATTTCTCAATCAGCCTGATAATTTTTATGCTTATTGCAAAGAGCCTAGATAGTGTTAGGTTAATTGAAAAATAGCCATGCCTGTTTAGAAAATGACCAGCTCTTTGTCAATATATGGTCTTGTACACAACTCGAACCTAAAAATTCCATTCGAAGTCGACCCAAACCCGGCAGAAAAATTCAATCGAACCGTAACCTGATCCTAAAAGGACAAAATAAATTCCTTCAAGTCGCAACCCGACCCGAACCAGAAAACTGAAGTTAACCCGAAACCCGAGCAGAACCCAGCGAGAAAATCCATCGAACCGTGACCCGATCCCAACCCGGCAAAATAAATCCCTGCATGTCGCAACCCGACCAGAACCTAAAAATTCGAAGTTAACCAGTAACCCAACCCGAACAAGACATAAAAATTCCATCGAACCATCACCCGATCCGAACCCGACAACATAAATTCCTTCATGTCGCAACCCGACCAGAACCTAAAAATTCGAAGTTAACCAGCAACGAAAATTATTAGCTGATTTCATTGCTTTAGTTTTAAAGATATTTGAATTTCAATCAAATTGCGCAAATGTTTTTGTATATTAAATTGAATGTTTCCTTAATGGATGGTTACATTTAGAAAGCAGACAATCAATCAATAATGTAACTAATACGGTGAAAGTTTATAAATGTACTATTAATGCATCTTTCAGTAACGCCAGAACACTAAAAGAATCGTCTTGCACAACGGGGTTTCTGGTCCTATAAACTAACAAAATGATATCACAAAATATTTATAAAAAATATTTGCAACTTAAAATGTGGTGTAGCTTAATCATACAATTAATCAAACCATGGGATCCAACCCCCTGCTTTCCTGATTACAGAACATACTGCCCTGTGGTGTGCAGAACATAGGGGAAAACCATTTTTAAATAACAGTCTTACGTTTTATATATGTTTTTTTCTTAAATTGAACGCAGCACCAAACATTATTTTTGTATGAGAAACATTAAATATATATTCAGCTAAAGTTTTTATATTTATTTAAAAAGGATACATTCGGATTAGCCGCATGTCAGCGGTTACTAATATCCAAAGAAATTGGCACAGATTTCACTATGTATAGCGCCCTTTTTGATTATGGTTATTTCAGTGTTTAAGCGAGCAGTTCTATTATATATTTGTTAAACTTGTGTTCTATTTACATTATTTTCTTTTTATTTGTTTACTCATCAAGAAAGTGTTAATTTCGTTATATAATATCAACCGGAAACAAACGCTAACTATTTATATTGTTTTAAGTACAAACGAGTTAATTTTCTGTAATCGAGCTGCACGCGATAGCGATAGAATTTTAAAAGAATCATGATTGAAAATTATTTTAAAAACCATAAAAATCAGTTAACTGAGATATAGTTTTAAAAAAAAGCGTATTTGAGAGGGAAAAAAATTCCTATTCGACGGTGTAAAAATTGAAAGTGCGATGTCTAGGTGTTAAAAAAATTGCAGTAAAAGCGAAATTATAGGTCAGGTGTCGCCTCCGTTAATATGATATCAGCGTTACTCAAGGACACGTCATTGCTTTATAATATAAAAACTAAACTATATAATTTTTAGTTAATACGTATATGTTAAACTTTAAATACTCGTAGCCTCATTATGAAATTAAAAATTTTCGAATCCTGACTGGTTTCCCCATGCGAAAAGATAATGGACTTGATATCCATTAATTAGTTTTGGGAGTGTTTGAGTTTCCCTCGAATTGCACAAAATTAATTATATATTGAATTGTAGATTTCCCTGGTGGACGGTTACATTTAGAAAGCATGCAGTCAATTGAAAGGGTTACTAAAACGGTCAAAGTTTACTTATCTGCTACTCTTTGCTCATAGATTTACCGCGTGCAATCGAACAGGACGGGGTCGGTAAAATGAATACATAATGTGTTCTCTGTTAGGCATCCGCAAAGCAGACATTCTCACTCCATGCTGAATAATAAAGATATTGGATTATTCAGATGGATAATACAAAATTAAATACAGATTGGTTATTTAAATGAATTAATTGTTTCGGTATTTTCTTATTTCTTATGTTTTCTATAGATTAATATATCGTTTTTTAATATTAAAACACAATAAAATATATTACTTTTAAAATTTATATTTAAACAAATGAAAGTTTCAAGTAAACAGGAAACTCTTATTGGATTATTTAGATGGATAATATGAAAGGAAATTTAGATTGGTTATTTAAATGAATTTCATACTGCCTTTGTTATTTTCTAATACATTTTCTATAGATTACTATGTCGTTTTTAAATATTAAATAACAAAAAAATATGACTTTTAAAATTTACATTTAAACAAATTAAAGTTTAAGGGAACTAGAAAGCTCTTATCTCCGCCTAGTTAGATTTACAAAAGGATTAACTATAAAAGTGGCCCCTTTCAGTGGTAAACGAATTTTTTGTTTTGTTTTGTTTTTTGTTGTTCGTTTTGTAATTTTTTTTTGTTATTGTTGTTTATTATATCTATTAAATATAAAAAATTTAGGTACATCGCAATAGTTCTTAGGTCATTTTTAGTGGACAACTTTAGCTAATTTACAAGATAACTTACAAGATATATATAATTTGTGAATCTAAACTATTGGGCAAAATTTTAAGGGGTGATAGTACACGTCAAGACAAACAATATTAAATAGGAAACTAAGGGTCCCAAACGTCTTCCGAAGGAGATAGGCGCCATTAAAGTTTAGGGTCCAAAATTTCAAATTATTATAAAAAACGGAAAAATTGGTCGATTCGTTTGCGGTTTTCGCTAAAATTATTCTTTATGTCAGTATTTTCTTAAAAATAAATTTTAAAGATAAAGTTCAAAAAATGTCGATAGAGGGCGCTTTAGACTTTGGAGTAACGAAAAACTATTTTTTGCTGTTATTTTTTGTATCTCATTAAATGCTTTCAAAATCTTAGGCTTAAACTTAAATTTTGAGCTCAAAATCTGAATCGTTGGGAGTGATTAAGTAGCGCAAACTGAACTGCGTTCAGGAGTTGAAATTTGAAACACCTCCCCTACCCCCCCACTCCTGAACACAGTTCAGTTTTTCCCGATCTTCGTGTCGTAGAACATTCAGAAACAATATGAGTTGTAATTTTCTAACTGGACGAAAAATGTCCGGGCCAAGATCCAAGATTCGAAGCTGGGATCTCTTGGCTGAAGCTTCCATGCTCTACCAACTGAGCTATCCCGGGAGAGCATAATTCATCCAGTTCATGTCCAATTCATATCCAATATAAATTTTGTTATACTTAACTATATTTTAAATGTATAGCAATGAAAACTGCCTTTAAAAAAATGGTGTAGATTTACGCTCTTACTGCTTCACTTTACTTATTAGCGAACGAATCTCCTTTTGTAACAGTTAAACATACCTTTCTCTTCATTTTTTTTCACTTATTTCTATTCAAAATTATCCCTTTTTTATTCATTTCGCTCAGCCTACTCATTGTTATCATTTTCTTTCGTTCTTAAATCACAAGTAGTTTCTGATTGGCTGCTCTACGCAAGCTAATCTTGATTGGCTAGCATACTAATTCCGGATTGGCTGTTGAAGTTGAAGGTGTAATTCACAGCTGCTTTTTCCTTTTTCAGTGCATCTTCTGCTACTTTTATACTTTTTTTTTACATGGCTCCTTTAAGATGTGATACACAATTACTCATATACAGGGAGTAGAGTTGCTTGCAACTGGGAATCCCCCTTGAATTAATAAACTGTTTACTGTTTATACTGCTTTTTTGTTTATTGTCATATATTACACTTCTATTCAATTTTCCCGGCTATTTATTAAATGAGCCTTATATTTCTATTAATTCTACACTATATAGCATAAAAGATTTATACTCATGAGACTTCTCAAAAATATATCAAACTGATTGTTTTGAACAAATTTAACCTCTAAAACATTTAAAATATCTCAACTGATTATTATGAACCTTAGAAAATTTATAAATTCCTAAATGAGGATCTTGGAAAGAAATTAATCATAACTAACATGCCAAAAACTTTATTGTGAATTTAATTTTACTTATTAAGTGTCATCCTGAAATATTTTATCTATTTCATTTTAATTTAATTTTAAAAATTTAGAAAAAATAAACTTCAGGAAACATTTACGTTATATAATATATATATATATATTAACCGTTGTTAAAATTTAAAGTTTATTAGCAGTTGAAAATTGCATGTAATAAATGATTTACACGAGCTTTTGCTATTTTACATTTATGAAATTTATAAGAAAACTGCTTGCATGTAATAAATGTTTTACACGAGCTTTTGCTATTTTATATTTATGAAATTTATAAGAAAACTTCTTTTACCTTACATACTGTGTCAATATTTTTATTTTCTATGAAAGAAACTACGTATGACAGGAAGAAAAATTTGTACGTAAACATATTGATTATCCATTGCTTTGAGTTATCTCAACAGTTAATCATAAAAAATCCAATTTAGAGAATTGACAATTTTTTTCTCTTGCAAAATAAATCCAGAAAGAGTATGTTTATTTAGAAGACTTATCGTCTAACAAGTCTCATTTCCTAGCACAAACACTATTTTTTGAATAAATATGTATCACAAACATTGTTAAAAGTCCAAAATAGCAATATTAATAATGAAGAATAACTAAAGTTAAACAAGACTATTTCTAAGATGGGTTTACGATGCAATGAAGTAGATGTAAAGATTGTAGAAAATGAATAACAATTTTTTACTTAGTCACAATTTTTAAGCTTGTAAAAATAAAAAGATTTAATTTGCCATAATTGTAACTGCTAAATAAACGAATTAATTTTAAGTAATTCAATAGTAATTCAATAGTAATTCTATTGAGTAATTCAAATTTCTTCAATGCAAAATCTATTTGAGATAAAATATCCTGGTTGTAACACTAAGGTGTGTAGAGATTACTTTTGAGTATCATTATTTCCGACTAGTAATTCTGCTATATTTAATAACAGAATAATGCTAATTACTGAGGCGTAGACTACTATTTGGAAATAGCGATACACAGAAATAAACGCCTCTACGCCCTCTGATACTAAAAGTAATTTTTTATTTCCATTAAAGGCAACGCAAAATGTGTACTAATGTGCTAAAACGTTATTTACATATCGTATTTTGAATTGTTAAGGAGTACAACTACATAAAAATGTATAATTTACTAGATTTTATATTGTCTTTTAAGTACAAGATCGTTTTTCTGAAATTGTGTTTTAAGTTCTCTGATAATTTACATGCACTGTAATAATAACTGCAATTTTTCTGTGGTGTTACAATTTTCTTGTTAGATAAGGAATCAAATTAAGTTGCTTTTAGTTTAATATTAAAAATATAAAATAAACTTTAAATTAAAAATTCCATTAAATAAAGTTTCTCGTATTGTTTATTTTAGTAGTCCATTATCTAAATATCTGAAATGCATTTGTGCATGATGCAATTTTTATTAATATATTAAATCGATACAAAATTTAAATTGTTCAGAAACAATGTCTAAACATTATTACAAAATATTATTGGTGAAACTTTTAATTTGTAGCTGTACAAAGGTTTGAAATGAATAATATAAGCTTCATAAAACATTTTAGAAAAGGTTTGTATTTAAATATGATGATGTAATTTTTTATATTGTGGTTAGAAACGTAAAATGTTCGTAGTATACTCTGAATGCGTGTTTTTAATAAACTGAGCAATATTTATTTTTGGTTAAAATACAGTCTATTACAAAATTTTATATTCATTACGTGTTTTTATATTTACTAAATTATCAACGTTGAATTGAAATATTTTGTACTATTGATTTATTGCATTCAATAACATATATTTTATTTAAAAAGTGGTACTTATGTAATATCCGGGGCCAGGAGATAGAAAATAGTTGTCAATTGCCAATCTTCTTTATCGTTGCCAACCATGTTCAAAATAGTAATTTAACATTGTAAAATACACAACATTGTTAAAAATGGCAAATTATATAAATTAAATCAATAAGTAAAATATAATAAATGAACAATATTAAAAAAAAATAACAAAAAACTATAATAAACAAATAATATATTAAATTTAATATGTAAATAAAGTATATGGTTCTCAAAATAGAAGGGTTACTGAAAGTAGTATAATTTATCTATGCATGGCACAGTTGTGTCTGACCTGGCCCAGGTAAAACGTAAGTATCAAAAAAGTAAACCAAAATTAACCAATCATATGTACAACACTGTTAAGAAAAAAGATTGAACATCACAAATAGGTTAATGAAAATGAATCTAAGTAATTGTACATAAGTTTCTTCTGATTTATGCTTCGATTAAAAGTGACAGTAGATTATTTGATTGGATGTTTCACCAGTTTGTTTTAAGTCTAACTGTGAAACTATAATTAGAAGGGTGAAACTCAGCACCAAATTTTTAGTTCATTGTTTGCAGCTAAACTGCAGCTAAGCAAATTTTTTGTAAAACATTGAATATTACCTTAATAGTGTAGATCAAATCATAAAAGAATAAACAAACATTTATATTCAATAAAGTGAGCTATAAGTTGATCATGCATATTAATACAGCAAAAATAGGTTAGTATATAATTGGTTTGCAGTTATTACGTATGACATCGTAATATAATTCCAACAAATCTTCAAAATAATATTCTCAGGCATTTAATTCGCCTATTTCTAATACAGTCTCTTACATCCTCAACAGACTAATATTGTCATTCATACATGTAAATAGTTAAATGACGCCCTGATTTTCATTGTCTCCAAGACCTGTCCCGCGTAACCAATGTGCGGGACGCCAAAAGGCCCGATTTTTCATAATGCACAAATATTTTTAAATTTCTGCTGGTACCATGCCATTCATTAATATGCAGCGATTTGAACTTAATACAGTGAAATAAAGTTAAAACCTGTCTATAACGGAAATAGTTTACTTTAGTTAGATCTTGATAGTTCCTTCGAAAGAAATACCTTACAAATCTACTAGCCTAAACGGAAAACTGCCTTAACCGGATTTTTTCGTGATACATAGCGATTCTGTTTTCACAAATTTTATTGTGCTACCTTTTAATAAACCCTATGAAAACGGACTTGTGTATAATGGAAATCTGTTTTAAAAAGAAAAATGTGGTTCTCCCATTGATCCCGCTTTCGATGGATATACTGCAAATGATTGTGATGTTTATTTAGGAGGGTAAAGCCAAATAAGAAGAAATCGCAAGAAATCTGAGAAAATTCCGTTTTAAACAGGTTTTCGTATTAGCAGGTATTATTGTCGGTGTTCTTACAGTAAGGACAATGAAACTTTTACATGATTCTGTTATTGACTAGTTTCGTTTTAAAACAGTTCACTGTATTCTTATGTCCCGATTTAGAAGCCGTTGTCCCACTTTTTATGTCTCCCTGTCCCGCTTATTAAGACACTGGATCAGACAACACTAATGTAGGTAATTATCAGAGGTTAGATGAAGACCTAATCCACACTTCCCCTGTACTGTAAAAGAGGGAACAGAACATTACACCACCACATTTGGCACAAAATATCTCTCCGAATTGTAAAAATATCAGCACCATCTGATTCTCTGTTTATAATCACAATTAAAATTCTGATCATGAAAAAAATCGCTATTCTCTAGCCGATATTGTAATTTTTTTGCAAACAATCGTGCCTCTTTGTATTTCAAATAGATAGATTACATTACACAAAAACAAGATTCAACTCAATTAGAAAATAACCCTGCTATTTTCAATATGACATTTTTGTGGTATTACGCCAATAAGTCTAGAAGCCAATAAGTCTTAGTCTTTAGTTTCAATAAGTCTTTATAGAAAATCGTCTTTTCATAATGACCTGTCGTCTCTTTTAACCTTCCATATTTCTGTTTTACCCTATTTTACGCATTTTGAAGCAAGCACTTGCACACATTTCATCGTACATTTGCAGCTCTTCTGTCTAAAGTATCAAACTTCTACTGCTGATCATCTGACCTTTCAGTCAAAGGATGTGTTTTCTAGCTGATCAATTTGACTACACTTCAAAAAAAAATTATAAGTATTTTTTCTGATTTTTAAACAACAGTTGTAATTTTTAATTGTATTTTATTCCAAGAATTTACAGCTATTTTATTCAATCAAAGGTTTTTTTTACGAAGTTTTTATGTTTTTGCTTTAAATTTATGTCATATTCTAATATGTAACAATAATGTGGCTGTATTCAGATATTTGCACATGATAGACATTCGACCACTAGCATCATCGACTGTAACATAATTGTCCAATTTGCATTTACAGTTATGTTTTCATCAATCAGCCCGCATATAGTTAAAGAGCTGGAACTCTGATCAGATTTATCAAATTAACAGTAAATATTCGCCTCGGTGGTGTTAGAGTATCAAATTTCTCATGATATTTCCCAAAACACGTTTACAATTTTCTGCTTTTCAGTATATTTTAAAATCTATTTTCATTTGTTGCTAGTCACATTTCCAAATACCACGACCAGCAAACTCACTTGCGAAAAATAAAAATAAACATACTTTTAAATAATAATAATGGCAAATACTGACATCAGTATCAGATAATATATTTACAGCTTATATGCTACCTATCCTGAAACTGTATGCTTATGTTATTAATTTTGTTTTCTTTCTCCAACAGTTTTACATTTACAGGTATCTATGAAAAAGCCCCAATTATTTTTTATAATAGTGACATATTTGATTCATATGCTTGTTATTAAATATTACTTATATTTATTCACCAGTGAAATTAAAAGAAGAACAATTTAGGCACCTGTATGTCTCCAGGAAAATAAATGGAAACAAAAAGGAAATTAATTGCTGTTAAGAGAATGTGTAA
Organism: Maratus michaelseni; assembly: GCA_963931845.1. Taxonomy (NCBI): domain Eukaryota; kingdom Metazoa; phylum Arthropoda; class Arachnida; order Araneae; family Salticidae; genus Maratus; species Maratus michaelseni. Next base: position 333,466,414 of record OZ007590.1, on the reverse strand, counting down.
TAATGTAAAAAAATAGGTAGAAAAAGAACACTCCAGCTTGAAATTATTACTCGCGGTATTACATTATTTTTTTCCTCAATGATTAAATAATCATTGGTAAAGTAATCCTATATAATGATTCCTTCAAGTGAAATGATATTTAATTGTTCAAAATGTTTAAATGTGGTTTTTAAAAACGTTTATTTCATACGCCAAAGTAAAAGGAAAACCTTAGTATTATAAAACCCCTCTTAATGTAAATAATGTGGATTCTCTTAATTAGTTATTTGTTAAATCTGCTGTACATACCACATCAATAAGAAATGGTTTTGCTGTATTCATTATTTTAATGTACCTCTTTTTAGTACTGCGTAATTTATTAAATTTAACTAATACTTACATTATTTATATTTTGTTGAGATGTTAACGATGATTTATTATACCCAATTCATAATGCAATGGGACTCTAATATAACACAATAACAAATCCTTAACAGCCTTAATTTATTTCCCTCTTTTAACCTAGTTAAAGTACTCAAACCCATTTTTCTTGGCGGATTTATCTATTTTTCTCAAAACTAAAAAGAAATACTAAGAAACAGTGCATTAGAGATGCGCTAGTTGCTAACGAATGACACCGCTGAAACAGAACAAAACATTTCATTTCAAACTTTACCCATTCGTTAGACATATGTACAGGAATTTTCAGACTAGCAACGTCAAGGAGGGTCATGAACATTAGTCAGTGTTGAATTCAGACAATTTTCTCCGAAAGGGACCATTGCAGCTCCAGAGCAGGGGGTGGGGAGGGGGGGAAATTTGCGCTTCTTTAATATATAGAAACTCTGAAACCTATAGAGAAGCGGTTTGACGCTCCAGGGGGAGGGGAATGTCTCCATTGGGTTATTTTTTAAATTAATCACTGATATCAACTATCAAATAGACACAAAGTTAGTTGCTGGATTTCTGCTCAAAGTTTTCGTTTTCTGGCAAAAGTTTATTCCATGCAACAAAGAGAAAGGAAATACTAAGTATTATGTTCTCAATTTAAATAATATGGATTCTGATATTTACTAATTTTTTATGTGTGCAGTACAAACCACATCACTAAAAATTGATTTTATAGTGTCCATTAAATTAATGCACCCCTTTTTTAGATATTATATAGTACACTATATAGTATGTCTCTCTTAGGTTATTTTTTGAATTTATCACTGATATCAATTATCATATAGACACAAAGTTAATTGCTAGATTTCTGCGCAAAGTTTTTGTTTTCTGGCAAAAGTTTATTCCATACAACAAAGAAAAAGGAAACACTAAGTATTATGTTCTTAATTAAAATAATATGGATTCTGATATTTACTTATTTTTTATGTGTGCAGTACAAACCACATCATTAAAACGTAGTTTTACAGTATTCGTTAAGTTAATGTACCCCTTTTTAGATACTGTATAGTACATTATACTTAGCAAATACTTTATTTCATTAAATTTGTTTCATAAGTAAATGAAACTTTAGTTAGCCCAATTCATAATGCGACGTTACTCCAACATCCCACAATAACAAAACAGTAATAACCTTAATTTATTCCTCTCTTTTAGGCTCGTTAAAGTGGCTCAAACTCATTTTTCTGGGCAGATTTATCTATTTTCCTGAAAACTAAAAAGAAAGACCAACAAACAATGCATTAGAGATGCGCTAGCGGTTAAAGAATGACACCGCTGAAACAGAACAAAACATTTCATTTCAAACAAACTTTTCCCATTCGTCAGATAGATGTACAGGAACTTTCAGGCTAATGAACGCACAAAGGAGGATCATGAATATCAATTATCGTGCAGACAAAAAGCTACTTGCTAGATTTCTGCTCAATGCTTTCGTTTTCAGGCAGTAATAAATGCCACAACTGAAACCCCATTTATTTTCTATTCTTTTGCTTCAAAATTCTACTTCCTTACAATAAATAATGAATAAAAGCACTCACTATGAAGAATTTTATTCTTCAACTTATTCTTCTGATACATATTAGTCTGTCAAGATGTTCGATCATCCGACAGAAATAAAAAAAACAAGAATGAAAAATATTGCATCAGGCATAGATTAGTAAATACTTTCCAACATTATCAGAGAATCGTTACGAAATTCCATTGTTTTCCTGCAATGGAGTGAGATATCTAAATAAATCATTTTAAAAATACTTAAAGAAATTAAATACCCACTGTAAGCAATTATTGTCCATAGATATGTATCATTTTTTGTGAGGTCCTGTAAATAAACAATAAATGTTACATGCCCAATTTTCATATGATAAATTTTACTGCACACATTGATAATGCATATCAATTTCATAAAGCACGCAACAAACAGTTACTATTTAACAGGAGTAATTAAATCGAATTATTTTCTGCGTGCTACACACTTAATTTCTAGAGACTGAAAGTTCGAGATCTAGAGATTTGATATTTAGAGATAGAGATTTAGAGATAGAGATCTAGAGATTTGTGATTTAGAGACCGAGATTTAGAGATAGAGATTTAGAGATTTGAGATTTAGAGATCGAGATTTAGAGATCGAGATTTAAAGATAGAGATCTGGAGATTTGTATACATATTCTGTATAATATGCTAAAATTTAGTTTAGTTAAAAAATAATATCACAGATGAAAATTAACGTTCAGCAATATCGGAAAATAGACGGAATATACTGGAATTCTTTTGCAAAGCCACATATATTATCTAAAGATTTTTATGTAAAAAAAACCACTGTGTATATAATTTTTTTTAAGTAACTTAATGAATATCTCGGTTAATTACCGCCAATTTCTTTCAAAAATCATTATCAACTATCTTTGGATGATTCTGCGTCAATAGATACCTCAAGCGCCCGTCAACACCCCCGCTGACTGCCCGAAAAGTAAAGTTTGTGTGTAACGGAAAAATGCGTTTCCTCAAAAACTATAGACCTTGGAAAATCGCTGTAGTTTTCCTGCAAAATTCAAATAATCTCCTGCTACCCCTACTTTTTTAATAATTTTAGTTTCAGTAGAATCGGAAATTAGGGTGGCGAGGGACATATTTTCGCAGTACATTTTCGACGATATCTCTCAAAATATAATACCTAAAATTAAAACAATTATATGTTTGAGTTCGGTGTTATGAGATCTTTCACACTATACCCCACGCGATATACAAAAAGAAAAAAAACATGTAACTTATGTGGCCCCCCCCCTAAATTTTTCGTAAACATATTTTTGAATCGCTAATAATCTGAAATATGTGAGTCAATAGGCTTTATAACTTTCCCTAGTTTGAACTTTTCTCGCCCCATAATTTACGAGAAAAGCGGCAGTAACAGACGGACAGACAGAACCCTAAAAAAACTGGATATTTTTTGTTTGCGAAATTGCGTAAGTATTGTATTTTAAACTTTTCTTTCTTGATGAATAATAAATTTATAGTTTAGTTACTGCCAAAACTAGTTTTGTACAATAAAGGAAAATCATGCGTTAAGCGTAGATTACGAAACCCTTTCCAAAACTGACAACGCATAACATCTCTGAAAATCAGATTTCAGCAATTACCGTCTATAACCAGAAAGATACATGATTTCTTTCCTAGACCCCTGTATATGATGTAGAGATTTGCATGTATATATTCTATCTAGTATGCTAAAATTTCGTTCAGTTAGAAGAAGTGTAGCACAGTTGAAAATTAACATTCACCAATTTCGGAAAATAGACGGAACTATACTGGAATTCCTTTGCAAAGTCCCATATATTATCCACAAATTTTTATTCACGCTCACATATCAAGCCAAAGTTTAATTCAAGCAAAAAATGTATTTTAAAATTTTAACATTTATAAAATGGTGTAAAAAAGAACTATATATAAGTGAAAATTCGACAAATGATTGAAATAGTTGCTTGAGAGAAGTGCTAAAAAAATTAAAAAGTTGTTATTCTTGTGAAGCATTGTAAGACATTGTTATGGAATATTATTATGACTTTGTTATCAAACATTGTAGTTTATTATTATTAACATAAAATATTACAATACTTAACACAATGGTATTTATTTCTATATCTCTATTGCGCGCTACGCTCGAGCTACATGAGTTTGGCTACGACCTTGGCGAAATTGACTGCGACTTGGCGTAATCGGTAACTGTGGGGGCCGCTATATCAAAGAAGTACCAAGCGAAATTACTGAACTGAATTATGCTGTTTTAAACTAATTTATTGATCATATACAGGGCAGCATAAAGGAATTCGAGTGCTTTTCTGACTGTGGACTATAATTGCTTAAATAGGGTTTACAAATGTGTTATGCGCTTTCTAAATTGTTTAGATTAGTACTTATTTTTATTCATTATTATTATTTACTTTAGCATCTTACAGTCTTATTACATGGTAGTATTATTGCTCAGTATCACATAGTAGGATTGGTAAATTGTATTTTCAGAAATTGTATTTCAGCATTACATAGTATAATTGTTGCTCAATATCACAAAGTATAACTTAGTATTCTACAATGGTTAAATTAGTGGCTCAGTATAATTAGGTAAACAAATTTGCTGGAGCTAGTTGAGCTTAAGCCGAAAGTAGGCCTTCTTGCTCGGTTTGACCTTGACCTTGTTTACTTTGGATATCTTCTTTCACCTTATAAAATGATAAACTTTCATTATAGTATTCTGGAAGTGTTGGAAATTGTTTCATAGTTTGTGCTTGATGCCTGATTTTACTTTCTCTGAATATAGCATATATAACTTTATTTTCTTTCCAAAGACTTTATTCGAGTATCGATGATCTCCTTCTTTCTTTAGCATCTAAATATTTCTAATGCTTATTGCCGATAAATAAAAGCTAATCCATTTTCCGTAAACTCTTTCTTTGAAGCATTTAGTGATCAGAATACTATATAACTCCGGTGTGTCAGGTAATGATTAGGATTTACAATAATTAGACTTAGAAAGACTCCGATTAATTATAGAAAACTAATTACACGCTAGTAACTAAAATATATCACGATTCAGTGCTTTTGCTGGGAAATCGATATCAGTCAATATTATGTAGTCCCTAAATTTATATTTAAGCGACGAAACTATTTTTGATAAAAGTTATTCTTAAAACTTGCCATTTGTTTCGTATTTCCTGCATTAGAAATATTATTGAGCATTAAATATTATTTTATGAATGTTTTTTTAAAAAAAAAATTGAATAAAAGTATTAAAAATTCAATGCTTCGTATTCCTTGGATTATAATTATTAATGCGTAAAAAATATTATTGTATAATTGCTTTAAAATATTTTTTTAAATATTAATATTAAGAATTCATTCCAGACAAAATAACATCCATCCGACACTACTTGAACCGCGGGCCTGATCGGATTCGGGTAAAATCGGGTTACGCGACATGATGCAGGATTATACCATACCTTTGACGAAGCTATTAATATTTTTTCCAAAATATTAAAGCCAATTTTTTGTTTTTAAAAGATTTTGTTTGCATATTTACCCAAATATTCTATCTTATTACCCTCTATGTGGTATATTATCCCCTATGGGGGACTGGTCTTTAAACATTAATATAAAGGTTATCTTAAACGGAATAGAATTAACCCCTGAAATATTTGAAGAAACTCTTTCAAAATAAAATTTTGTTTTAGAGTTACAGAAGATTAAAAAGTAGATTTCTGAAATTATGCAACAATGTTTCTTAATTTGCGTGCAGATTAATATTATTGAGGATTTAACTATATTATTGATGTAAAATATGAACGTATACTCATTATCCATTGACTGAAATAAGGAAATAAAACTGAAATGGTACAGAAAATTTTACAAGCCCCGTCTCTTGTTACCATACCTTCACTATAAATTTTCATATCACAAAATTTTATTGTAAAAAGTTTTGAATTATTATTAGTAGTTCAAAGTAAACTACTAAATAATTAAAATATGTATTTTTTTTTTTAATAAAAAGCAAAAAATATACAAACCTGTATTATTATTAGCATAGGTCAGAGTAAGGAAAATTGTAATTATGAATAAGACATTTTGAGTAACATCTTTCTTGAGTATAACATAACATCTTAACTTAGCTTAAAAGCACTGGTCCTTATCGTGTTAAACAAAAATTTCAGCTTTCTACATAAAGAGGGTATTTTTGCTATATACAGATGGCGTGCAAGGGTCAATTTTTTTTAAACTTTTAACAGTTTTTAACACTTTCCGACATAGTTGAAAAGTGTTTATTATTCTGGTTTATCTGCCGTCTGGTCGCTATATGGTCGCTGTAGGCCCGTCTGTTCGTGCTTTAACTTTTGTAAATCTACGTGGATCGCCATTTACTCTTTATAGTACATACTCAGAATATTTTTTTTTAATGCTAATGAAACTACTCATATACGTTATAAAGGATCAGTCAAATTTAGCTGCGAAATCCCAGTAGAAAATCTGTTTAAAAAAAATACTTTCCAGTATTTGGCGAAAAAAGACGTGATTTGGCGAGCAACGCTTTTTCTTCGCAAAATGCAAGCGATTTTAATACAGTGGAAAATTCCTGTTAAATGAGTGTCTAAATGCGCAGTGCTTTATGAATTTAAACTTGAATGATTAAATCATTTTTTTATTTTTTGTATCAGCTTATATCATATATATATATATATATATAAAAGTTGCGTGCTGCTTAAGTTATTTAATTTAACACTATTTCTTCAGCTGTATACGTTTTTAATGTATTTTAACAGTAACTGTCTGGTTAAGAACGCTCTTACTATACATTTTGACGTTGAATAAGTCGTTGTTTCCATAACAACAATACTTTTCGCGGATTGACTCCGACAATATCGAAGTCAAATTGTCAGTGCTCAGAATCGGATTTTAATTTTTAGTTTGGAGCATTTTTAATCAATTTTAATTTTATTCTAAACCGTTGAATACGATCGTTAACTTTCTTGATATATACATATAAATATATATGTGGCAATCCCGTATATATAAAATTGTTTTTATTGAAGTTAAACTTACTTCAACTAGTTCAGAAGGCAGAGTAGAGAAAGTTTTCCCTAAAACAGTATTTATCATAAAACCGTATTTTTGTTTTATTTCAATGTGTCGCCAACCAGCGATAAAACGCCAAAAAGAGAAACTAGTCGTTGGGGGCCACCGTAATACTTACCCATCATGTATATATATAATGTAAAATATTAAAACAAAATGTGTAAACTACTTATAAAATGCACTGATATTCAAATAAAATCGTGGCTTGATGACGTCATAAAAAGGCTCGATTACTGAATTGCTTGAAAGAGGTTTTTCCTTATAACTCCAAAAATAATGCTCCTATTAACTAGCAGTTTATTGCATCTGATTAAGCGTCAAATTTCCAATTAAAATATATATTTGAAGTGAAATTTAGATGAAATACAGGGTCATGAAAAATCGAAGAGTGTGGAAAATAGGATTACAAATATCTCGGCAACTAATTATCCGATCGACTTCATGTTTTATGCAAAATTTATGTTTTTTTATTGTCTTTTGTATTTACTCCTTAAAATAAATAATTTCGAAAATTTTTATATACCTTTCATCAGAACGAATATTTCGAGAGTCCGAAAAAAAATGTTCCGGTTAATCGAGGTTATTGAAATGAAATAGGCTTCTTCCCCTTATTACATACTAAGTACATAGCAAATTGCAAGTCTCTATCTCAATTTGTTCGGGAGATAGAGCGTTTACAGACACACACACAGACACACAGACGGACGGCAAAATTTTTTTTTCTAAAAATATGTTTTTCGGAATCTCCAGTGTCTGAAACGTGTAAATCCGTCAAAAAAAGTTTTCGATTTTCAAAACGATTACAAGACTTACCCTATACTACGTATGATGGGTAAGTAAAAATTCATAATTTTTCCACGGTTGTTATATCGAGACCCGCAGCAATTGTTTTTACAAACATATATACCCTGATGAGAAAAATATTCTGTAATTTTTTTCAAGTTTTTCTGAATATGCACTTATGGAGACTTTCCTTGTTAGTTTTTATATGTTATTGAGGTTTGCTTTAGAATGTTTGTTATTGAAAAAGAAGTGTTTATCATTTATAGTTTGTTTACAGGGACACACAAAAGAATTTTGTTAGAGTATGATATACCAGGAATAATCGTTTCCAGTGCATTTTAACGGCGTTATGATACTTTAAACATAACGAAATTGATATAAATCACTGAAGTGGTCAACAACATGCTGTCTGAGAAGTATAGAATGAGCAGGAGAAGGTGGCCTAAAATGATCCTAGCGGACAAAACGATCCGTAAATGTTTTCTTTCAGACAGGTCGCGCTATCTACAGAGTGACACATAAACTAGTTGTGATAAGTGAAGAAGAAGCAATGGCGGCATTCCAGTGATCGCAGTATTACGCGTCTGAATAGAATTCTTTGAAAAATTGGGTTTATAACATCTGTTATAAGGTAAGCACTAATTTCCATATTTATTTAGATATACAGTCTTCCATGTACAGAAATGTGACTTGGTTTACGTAATGGAGTATGTTCTTAGATGTGAATTACACTTATGTACTGTCATACTTACTTTTATGTCCTTTATTTTGCCGATAAAAAACAATTTGCAATTAATTTTAAATGAAGGACCATTTTGCTCGTTGGTGAGGGTAAAATGATCCCTCGGAAACTTTAAAAAAAAAAAAAAATTTTTTCAATTCTCAATTTGGGTTTAAAATATTATTAAAATATGTTTATAATGCAAAATATTGTGTAAAACATACTAGCAAGGGCCCAAAGTTTTATTTAAACAGTTATGTTATTTTATACAAGTTTTCCCCTTAAGGGGATCATTTTAGGCCACCTTCCGCTAGTATTTATAGTTCGTTTACAGAGACTCCAAAAGAATTCCATTCCATTATGACCAAAGGGGAAAACCGTTTACGATACAATTATAACGATGCTACGATATTTTAAACATAATGAAATTAATATGGATTGCTGAGGTATACAACAACATTTTTTAAAAATAAATTATAGAGTAAATAGTATTTATCGTTTAATTACAGAGACATACAAAAAAATTCGGTTAAAGGACTGACTATGATGAAAAATTGCTCGAAATGTGTTTGCAGCCGTGGCATGCATTTTAAGTATAAACTAATTTTCGGTGCGTTACAATGTGTGTATAAATTCTATAGATCATATACAGGTCTGCACGGAAAAATTTGCACACATTATCGGCTATGGAGAGCAATTGCTGAAAACGGACTCTTTCTGTGTTATGTGTTTTTTAAATTGTTTGTTTAGATACTTCTTTTCACTGCACAACAAAATTAAATTTATTAATAACTGGGTTATCCACTGGAGTTATAAGAGATTTTTGTTTCTTATTATCTCCAGATTTAATTTCCAGATAAGGGATAGTTAGAGACATTGAAGAAAGTACATATTTCAAACAATCAGAATAACTGATTTACAAAATAGAATATGAATTAGGATCTCAGTCAAATGTTAACATATCAATAACATCTAAAATGATAATATATTTTACACACACTATATATATATATATATATATATACATTGTAAAAGTCTTAAATTATTATGAGTAGTTAAAAATAATGGTATTTTTCAAAAACATGCATATCTATATATATATCTATATCTATATCTATATATATGGGTATCTAATAAATATACAGAGAGAAAAAAATAAAGGTGAAAACTATATTTTAGAATTTAAAAAAAAACTAATATATATTAAAATAGTTTTTTGACCGTCTCTTATTTCCCTACCTTCCCCTAATTTCATATTTTCTTTAAATTAATATCATTTATATAAAGTAAAACGCTGTGACAGAATATAATACCCGATCTAATAAGTTCCGGTCTAATAAAGAAAACATAACTTTTTAACATAACTTTATAATTTTATAACTTTATAACTTTAATAATAAATAATAATAATTTAATAATAATAATAATAATTTAATAATAATAATAATAATTTAATAATAATAATTTAATAATAATAATTTAATAATAACAATTTAATATTAATAATTTAATAATAATAATTTAATATTAATAATTTAATAATAATAATTTAATAAATAAATAATATTAATAATTTAATAATAAATAACATAATTTTATAACGAAAAAGCTCCAAACAGTGCTCAGAATCATCGACTTGTTGTTGTTTTTGGATAAAAGTCAACGCGCGCGGCATCCACTTTGACAACAGCTTTTTCATACACAAATGTTCATTCAAAATAAAACCTACACGTTCCTTGGATATCTTCAGAGTCTGAGCTATCCCCTGCATCTTCACTTGACCGTTCCCCAAAACGATTTTGTGGACTTTTTTTTATGTTTTCCGGAGCAACCACTTCTTTTGCGTGATGCATCACTGGTGTCCGTGCGACCACGTTTAAATTCAACAAACCAGTCAATAATGGTTGATTTACCTGGTGCAGTGTCCGGATAATGCTTATCAAGCCAAGCTTTTGTTTGAAAGGTGTTTTTTTCCCATCATATAACAATTCTTGAAATTCTTGATTATCCATTTTTTTATTTATCAAGAAAGTTGTTCAACTAAAACCACTCTAACGTTTTATCCACACGGCGAATCTCCATGACATATTTTCTGCTACCTTTTAAAGGTTAGTATTTACTAAAAAAAAGTATCCGTTCGGCGATTGCAACGCCATCTGTGTACCAGACCGGGAACTTATCAGCCGATGTGTCACATAAGATATTGCAACCGGTGTAAATGCATTTCGTAACCCTCCCACTTGAAAAGCTTTTAAAATTTGAAGATTCGACACTTAAGTGTGAATCAGTGTAATAGTTTTTAAAAGAAATTATAATTTAAAAAATTAAATACTTTCAGGATTTATTGTTCACATAGCTTGTATAACGTAAACTTATGTAAATCATAAAAATCTACTGCTCATTTTTTAAAAACGTTTATCTAAAAAATTGCCCCCCACCTCCCTAAATTTGGAGCCCCATGTGCCATGTCCCTTGTGCTCATGCATTAATCTGGTCCTGTTTACGGCACCACTCGTATAAGATAATTTTTAGTTCTAAAATCCCACAAAAAAATCACACGTGATGTTACTGTTGTAATACATTTGTTTAACTAGACGGATGTTCAAATCCCTAAACTTTCTCCCATCTCATACATGTTAATACATACTTTAATATTCGCTATCACAACACCAATAAAATCAATATTTTCCGTATTCTGTTTTACGTCAGCTGCTTGCGAAGCGCCGGTTTACTTTCGACCGATGTTTACGAGCAACCGATGTACAACACAACTCGGAACAATCAAGAAAAACAGTCGAAAATCGCTATCACAGCGCCACGTTCCGGTGGAATAGCCCAAATGCAAATAGCACCTACATGCAATAGGCAAAAACTTATATATAAAATTTGGTTTAATTCTATGCATAACTTCATACACTTTTAGATAATGCAATAATGAAAATAGAATAAAAATCGCTATCACAGCGCCCCCTTCCGGCGGAATTTCCAAATTCAAGTGGAACCTTCTGGCCACAGCCAAAAACATATAAATGAAATTTGATTCAATTCTATGCATAACTTCATACACTTTTAGATGATACAATAATGAAAAAAACAAACAAAAATCGCTATCACAGCGCCCCCGTCCGGCGGCATTTCCAAATTCAAGTGAACCTTCTGGCCATAGCCAAAAACATATAAATGAAATTCGGTTCAATTCTAAGCATAATTTTAGATGATACAATGAGGACAAACACACGGCCAAACAGACACACAGACACACAGATGAACATTTTGTATAAAAATTTGTTTCGGGAGCTATGGCCCCTAAAGCGTGTAAATCCATTGAAAACCGGAAGTCGAAAGTAAAAAGTGTGAAATTTGCTGTCTTGTATGGGACTTACATCTATACTATTATATAAAGAGGAAACGGCGACTGACTGACTGATTGACTCATCAACGCCCAGCCGAAACTACTAAAGTCAGGTTCACGAAATTTGGACTGTAGATTGCTGTTATAGCCTAGGCAAGCAATAAGAAAGGATTTTTGATAATCCCCCCCCCCCCCCGAAAGGGGTTAAAAGGGGGTTCGAATGTTTTAGATCATTTTGCCATATCTCATCAGCAGTTTTAGATAGGAGCGTGAAATTCCAGAAAATAAATTTACTAAAAAATAATTGAACACGTGTTTCAGCGATTTTAGAAATTCCCCTCCGAAAGGGGTTAAAGGGGGCTTCGAAACTTTTGGCAAATTTTAAAGTATGTGGCCATATCTCAGTAGCCGTTTTAGGTAGGCGCGTGAAAATCCAGAAAATAATTTTACTAAAAAAAATAATTCAACACGTGTATCATCGGTTTCAGAAATTCCGCCCTAAGGGGGTTAAAGGGGGGGGTGGTCGAATGTTTCAGGTCATTTTGCCATATTTCAGCCGCAGTTATAGGTAGGAGCGCGAAAATCAGGAAAACAAATCTACTAAAAAATTATTAAACATGTATTTTAGCGATTCTAGAAATTCCCCTCCCGGAGGGGGTTAAAGGGGGGTCGAATATTTTAGGTCATTTTTCCATATCTCAGCAGCAATTTTAGTTAGGAGCGCCAAAATCAGGAAAACAAATCTACTAAAAAATGATTAAACATGTATTTCAGCGACTTTAGAAATTCCCCTCCCGGAGTGGGTTAAAGGGGTGGTCGAATGTTTTAGGTCATTTCGCCATACCTCAGCAGCAGTTATAGGTAGCAGTGCGAAAATCAGGAAAACAAATCAACTAAAAAAACGATTAAACATGTATTTCAGCAAATGTAGGAATTCCCCTCCCGGAGGGGGTTAAAGGGGGGGGGTCAAATGTTTTAGGTCATTTCGTCATATCTCAGCAGCAGTTTTAGCTAGGAGCACGAAAATCAGGAAAACAAATCTATTAAAAATGAATAAAACACGTATTTCAGCAATTTTGGAAATTCCCCCCCAGAAGGTGGTTAAAGGGGGGTGTTGAATTTTTTAGGTCATTTCGCCATATTCTCAGCTTTTATGTAGGAGGGCAAAATTAATTAAAACAAATCTACTAAAAAAATGGTTAAACACGTATTTCGGTGATTTTGGAAAATCCCCCCCCCCCAGAAGGGAGTTAAAGGGATATTCAAACGTTTTGGGTCATTTCGCCATATCTCAGCAGCAGATTTAGGTAGGAGCGTGAAATTCAGGAAAACACATCTACTAAAAAATGGATAAACACGCATTTCAGTGAATTTAGAAATTCCTCCCGAAGGGTTTTAAAGAGAGTGGTTTCGAAAATTTTAGGACATTTCGCATTATCTCAGCAGCTATTTTATGTAAGTGCACGAAATTCAAGAAAACAAATCTACTAAACAAATGATTAAACATGTATTTCAGTGAATTTAGAAATTCCGCCCACCTTACCCCCCTGAAGGTGGTTAAAGGGGGATTCGAAAGTTTTAGGTCATTTCTCCATATCTCAGCAACCGTTTCTGGTAGGAGCGCGAAATTCAGGAAAACAAATCTACTAAACAAATGATTAAATAAGTATTTCAGCGATTTTAGAAATTCCTCCCCCCCCCTGAAATGGTTAATGGGGGGGTCGAAAGTTTTAGGTCATTTTGCCATATCTCAGCCGCAGTTTTCGGTAGGAGCGCTAAACTCAGGAAAACAAATCTACTAAAAAAATTGTTAAACATATATTTCAGCGATTTTAGAAATCCCACCTCCCCGAACTGGGTTAGAGTAAAGTTTTAGGTCATTTCGTCATATCTCAGCAGCAGTGTTAGGTACGAGCGCGAAATTCAGGAAAACAAATGTACTAAAAAAATGGTTAAACATATATTTCAGCGATTTTAGAAATTCTCCCAGAAGGGGTTAAAAGGGGTGGGGATTCGAAAGTTTTAGGTCATTTCACCATATGTCAGCAGTTTATTAGTTTCAATATGTACATAAACAGAAAAATTTATTTATCACGATTTTACAAGCTTTTAATTAAGGTTCAAAATTTCTAAGTACTGCAATTTTATCTCAATCCCACTTTTATCCAATTTAGAACAACTTTTTAAAATTACCTACACTTCTCTACTCTACATTGTAGTCAACACATTGTCTACTCGTGCAAAGCCGGCACGGTCTGCTAGTAATGTAATAATTCGGCAACGCTAATTATGTTTAGATATTTATGAAATCATATTCCATGCAAAACCGCTTCTCTATTATCATTAGTATGCTTTTTTTTCTGAAATTTTTATTTTGTAACGACGAAATGGCTCTACGCGCACTGACACAGCTATAGACTGTAAAAAATAAAGAACATGCCAATTTATTGTAGATATATTTTTTTTATTAAGGTTTTCACAACGTTAGGAGCTCTAATTATTAACATGCAGAATTTTCTATATTTGAAAAACTAGCAGATTTTAAAACATTAAAGAAAGATAAACTGATTATTCGAAATTCAACACAATCTTCATGTACGATAAAACACCATATATTGTGAAAAGGAATGTGTTTTAAAAATGAAAATTTTTATTCTATAGAAATTCTAATCATCTATGCGTGAATAACATGCATAAAATAATGTAATGCCAAATTCGTTCATTTTTCTGTAGTAATCTACGAAAGATAATTATCTGAAAATATTATTTTTGAAAATCTACATAAAATAAAACAACCTAAGATCGGAATACGATAATCGATGTGTCTGCATCAATAATCACACAGATGTTTTACAGAATTAATACACGAATTTCCATATATCTCCTTAAAAATAAGACAGAAATATAAAAATATCTCGTGAAATTTTGTGATAGAAATCTTTATAATTAATCAGAAAATATTTCATTATATGTACTCTTGAATCTATTTCCTAGTTATTTATTAATTTACATGTAAATGAATGAGAAGTTGAACTGAGATCATATAGTTTTCAAAACTTTTTTTTTTGAAAATGCTAAACTGCATACAAAAATTCTTTTTCAATATTTCAAGATGTTTATTAAATGCAAAAGCACCTTAATTAAATAATTAAACACCTAATATATATTTATTTAAAGTTTCTTTTTCCTTTTTCAATTTCATGAAAATAGCCATAGTATTGTCATTATAATGTACTGGTTAATTATATTTTATTGTTTTTTAGAAAACATTCTAAATCTTCATTTAAAAAATCGATATCACACTCTAAAAACGACATTTTCAAAACTGAGCAAAAAATACTCAAATCTGAGTATGTCGCATAGTCAAAATGGCTCCGAATCAAAATTACTCAATTTTGAAACATGTAATATATACTCATTTTCGAAAACATGAACACACTCAAGAATGAAACATCATGTACTCATATTTGAGTATGTCCATGTTTCAAAAATGAGTATGAACTGACTTATATGTGCTCATTTTTGAGTATTTCCATGTTTCAAAAATAAGTTTGAACTGATACTAATAATTTTTGAGTGTGTCCATGTTTCAAAAATGAGTATGAACAGACCTCTATGTGCTCAGTTTTGAATATGTTCATGTTTCAATATTCTGATTATTTCTGGTATTTCAGAATTGAAAGCATTGGGTCATCATATTCAAAATAAAAAGTTTCATAACAAAATGAAAACATCGATTTACTCAGATTTGAAAGTATCATTTTTCTCAGTGCATATAATCTGTAATTTATTATTTTTACAACACTAAATTGGCATAGATTTTCAATCACATTTACTGAAATATATATATACATATTGCAGTGACTTATTTTTTCTTTAATAAAAAACACAGATTTTCGAAGCTAAAGCCAAGTATTATTTTTGAAGAGGCCGTATTTTTTCATTCATGTAGGTGAGATATTTTTCTAAATAAAATAACGTACTCCCGTTTCAGATGTATACATAGTTTTCATTTACTGTATGAAACATCAATAATGCTATTCTTTAAAAATTGAAAACTGTTTTTGAGAATGCGTAACTCGTAAAGCTTAAGAAAGAAAACTGAAATATCAGGGTAACATATGCGAAGTACCAAACTACAACTCAATAAGTAAAAGCATTGAAAGAGTAAAAACCTTTTCAAATAACGATAAAAAATTTCTAAAATGCAAAGTGAATTTTAACAAAAAGAAAAAATAAATAAAATAAAAGTGCAGTTATCTGAAAAATATGGTATTCTGAAACAATAATCTAGAAATAAATTTGACAATTATCTCAAGACGGAATTTCTAAAAAAGATTCTTGTAACATCTTTTATAGTTAAAATCAGGAGTCGGAAGTCATGCGCTACAAGTAGCAAATCTACAGTAGTCGCTACTTTTTACAATTGTTTGTAGTATAGCGCGCTATATTTTGTACAATGCAGCGTAGCGAGTAGCGCGATACACAATATTAGTAGTTTGAAGTAAGAACAGACGCTGTTCTTAACAAGTTAAATTTCAAAAAATTCCTGACGGCTCAGCCTACAGGCACAGGTAGATTTCGAAGACGCAGACCGTGGGGCGTCTGTTTATTGGTAATCACAGAAGAAATGACCCTTTTGCCATGATGCGGCAGTTGGCACCACCCACTTCGAAATCTACCTGTGTTTGTAAGCGGAAAAATTAAAGGCAGGGATTTTTTTTTTCTGTAAGGGTTGGTCCCAGAAAAAAACTTGTCATTATAAAATTTGTAGATAATATTAAGAGAATTTATAATAAATTTAAGCGGATTTGATATCTTATGAATTTGCGAAGTTATGAATTTTTTTCTTCTTACATCCCTATCCCTCCCCCCCTTGAGGCCATTTTTAATTATATCAAAAATCTGTCATACATAAATTTTCTGACCTTTGCATAGAAGTAACAATAACTTTAAACGGATTCGATACGTATCATAATTAAGAAGTGATGGGTTTTTTCCTCTTTTCACAAAAATTCCCCCATTTCTCCCCCCCCCACACTTGGTTCGATTCTGCCCATTAACGAACTTCACCGAGATTTTATGCCCCTTGATTTTATGTATCAGTTTGGAAGAGATTTGTGCGGAATTATTGGTGTTATCCTGTCTATAAAAAAGTGACATAGATAGATAGATAGATAGATAGATAGATAGATAAAGTTTTGAACTGGGGGTTCTTTTTTAATAGAAATTATACTCAAATTCCCTTACAGCGGTACAATTTGTATACAGGCAAATTTTTATTTACCTTGAGATACAAAAAGGAATGATGAATATAATTATTGTTTAGTTTCAATTTTGAATAACGCATTGCTTTAATAAAACATAAAAAAATTCAGAAATCCAGTAGTTTATATTAGGTTGATTCAAAAGCATTTTAATACCTAAGTTTAATACCTTTAATTCCGGTAAAATCTTAATACCTGACAGTTTTATCTGTCAGTTCAAATCAAGCAGGTGTAATAAAATTTTCAGATATTAATATTTTACCTGTAATTAGGGTATTAAAATACGACAGTACTTTTGCAACAACCTAATAGTATGTGTAAGATATTAAAATTACGAAATTCTGATTTTTTTTAACCAAATTTACTCGACAGAATATATTTAAAATGCACTTTAAAAAGTTGTACTTTAATATGAATATAACAAAAAAGTGCTATAGAACAATTTAACTTATATAAAAAATATATGTTTGAGCCTATCTTGGACTTTAAAACATAAAATATAATATTTTGTACAAAAACATTAATTAAAAGACACCTGATTATTAAATTTATTCATTAATATATGTAGTGAATCAAATCGTCATTAAATACAAAAAAGTCTACGAATGCATAAAAATTATATACGAGTAATATAATCTGTCTGTAACCTCTGTCTGTAATACTGTAACCTCGTATATATAAGGTGTGTTCAAATGAAAGTGATTCGGAGCATCGCATGCGAACAGTTTTCAATGTATTTTCGTGAAACAAACGCGATAGTGAAGGTATATGTACCACGCGTGCGCATGTGCAAGCAGACTTGTAATGACTTCATTCGTAAAGACGTGGCATTCAGTTAAAAATGGCTGGTGTGGATGCAACTGCGTCCAAAACGGATCAGCGAGCTGTAATAAGTTTTTAACACTGGAAGGGTGTAAGCTGGTGGATATTCATCGCAGAATGCTGACTGTGTACGGTGACACGTGCGTGTCGAAGCCCACGGTGACGAGGTGAGCGAGAATGTTTAGCGACGGTAGACAGGAGACAACAGTTTTGCCGCGGCCCGCTCAGGCGCACTAAGTTGTGACAGAGAAGCTGATTACGGACATTGACACTGCAATCAAGGGAAATTGACGTCGAAAGATTCGTGACGTCGCAACTGAATTAAACGTTTCCATGATCAACCAACATCGTTCTTCGCGGACGGAATTCGTAACCTTCCTAAGCAATGGGACGCCTGCCTAAACGCAGTGGGTGATTAAAAAAAACTTTGCACGCATTTCATTCATTCAATATTGTTGTTTCTATATATGTATCTGTCTCATTTCTGTCTCTACGCATCTCACGGATACACACCTCGAATCACTATCATTTGAAAACCCCTCATATATACTTTGTCCAGAAGTCCCTGGCACATACTAAAATTTAATATAAAATCAAGTAATTGTCCTGCGGGAGTGCGTTTTGGACTAAAATGCTTTTCACGATGAAAAGTTTCCTTGAAGCGAATAAAAAAATTAATTACAAACTTTGTCCATAGATGGCTCTGTACTTTTAATTATCAGAAAGAAGCATAAGAAACTAAGGACAATCAATTAGATATAATTTGTTTTGTCACCAGCAATTACAGAGCATGTATTTTGTGCAATCATTACCCTAATTCAATGTGTGCGCCTTTTGTAGTTCGAGCCACATGCAAACGGTATTTAATTCAATGCACGTATTCGCGTTCAGTGATTGCGGAATAGACTGGATTACATGCGTGATTCTCGTCTTCAGTACATCAATGTCAGTCACAGCGGAAGCATATACATTGTCCTTGACATATCCCCGCAAGAAGAAATCGAGTGGCGTTAAGTCTGGGGAATGAATTGGTCGTAAAAATGTACCATCTCATCCAATTAATCCGCCGGGAATTCGTCATTCAAATAGTCTTTTACAAATTTACCCCACTGTGGAGATGAACGATTTTGCTGCGTAGCAAATGTTCGGGTACAAATGACAAACTTCAGGAACAGCGAAAATTTGCATCATATCCAAGTGAACCTCTTTTGTGGCGGTATAAGATCAGCGTAAAAGAAAGGAAATGAAAAGTAGCTTCGACTGTAAAAAGAATCAGTCGTAAGAAGTCACCATCCGAGTCCATACATTCAAGCATCTTAATAACAAAGGTAAAAAGACGTGGCATGTCATCAGACTGTAATGCGTGCAGATTCTGCACTTTGTATGCTTGAAAATTCAGTCTTTTATAAAGATCTCGATGCTTTGTTGTACACGGAATATAATTTTCGCGATTCATTCCTGGTTGAGGTTGTTGGACTGGAAATAAATGCCTGTCGGATGCGTGCAGCATTTTCTTCGGATGTACTTGGCGGCTCACTTCTTTGTCTATCCAAAGTGTTTCCCCTCTGCTAAAAATTTCCAATGCCAATCCACAATACTGTTTTGAGATGGAGGGGTATTTTTTATACTTGCCACGGAACTTTCTTTGGACAGTAATGGTGGATTTGGTTCCAAAGTAATAACCTAAGCAATCAGCTTCTTTGCTGGAAATCATTATTTGTGCATTACAGCGTCAAAACTAATCTAAAAATGCTTGCAGATTCTGCCCTTTATATGCTTGAAAATTCAGTCTTTTATGCAGAACTCGACGCTCTGTTGTACACGGAATATAATTGTCGCAATGCATTCCTTGTTGATGCTATTGGACTGGAAATAAATGCCTGTCGGATGTGTGCAACATTTGCTGCGGATGTACTTAGAGGCCCACTTATTTGTCTGTCCAAAGTGTTTCCATCTGCTAAAAATTTCCAATGCCAATCCAAAATATTTTTTTCAGATGGAGGGTTTTTTTTTATACTTTCCACGGAACATTCTTTGAACAGTAATGGTGGATATGGTTCCAAAGTACCAACCTACGCAATCAGCTTCTTCGCTGGGAGTCATCATTTGTGCTTCACAGCATCAAAAGTAATCTAAAAATCAGAAGAAACGCATGTTATAAAGCAAACATAGTAGGTAGTGCCATTAGTTTAGAACTAATTGTTTTATTTGCTACAAGAAAACATCGTGAGAAACATTTTAGCCCAAGTCCCATTATATATATATATATATATATATACAGGGTGTTTCACGAAGGACCCCTAACTTTGAAAATAAATAACTCGAAAACGGTAATAGATAGAAGCATGAAACCAGTGGTATGTTTTCTAAAAAAAAACGTAAGAATCTAATACTGAAACCTCAAAATTTAAGTTAAAAATAGCGCCCATAGATGGCGCTGCAGGCAGCATTACGGATCCCTATAAAGAAAGTTCAAACGACAAGAACGTTCAATCGTCGAAGATTTCGCCGTTGAAACGTGGTCGTTACTAGCGCATAGTGAAAGAAATTTTGGAAGTGACACTGAAGGATACTGTTTACCACAACAATCCTTTAACGCTCGACGAGCTGGAAGAGGCTATTTGTCTAGCTTGTGTAGTGATTTCTGGTGGCATACTACAGAAAGTAACTGACAATTTCATTCTTCATTTGCAACATGTCTGTTGTGTGAAAGGGGCACATTTTGAATAGCTACTGATAGGAGACAGTCTAATTATGATTATGCCACCTGCAACACCACCTATCAGCGCAATTTGTTACTAAAATTTTTGAGTTTTATGTATCATATTTTTACGTTTTTTTTAATAAACATAACACTGGTTTTAAGCTTCTATCTATCGCTGTTTCCGAGTTATTTATTTTCAAAGTTAGGGGTCCTTCGGGAAACACCCTGTATATATATATATATATATATATATGCAAAAATTAAGGACGCAGCTGATAAATTAGCATAACAGCCTAAAAAAGGCAACAGAACTAAATGAAAGACCAATCAGGGGATAGACCTGTAACAAATGCAGCAGAACATGCCCATATATGGCATATGGCGTAAAAGGAGGAGGTGCTAAGGGGATAAAAGCACAGAGGCGGTGACCGTTCAGAAATTTGGTGAAATATATTGCACTGTGTAAAGTGATTACAGCGACTGTTTTTTTGCTATTATTGTGTGATATGGCCAAGAGGCAATCCAGAAGATGTCATCTGGATGACCTTACACGAGGTCAAATCATTGGGAAGTTGGAAGAAGGTCGAAGAGTGACAAAGTGGCACAAGAGTTCGGTATAGCTCATAGCATCGTTTCACGAGTCTGGAGTGCATTTGAAACGAAGGAAACAGCTATCCGAACATTCAGCCGTGGTCGCCCATGCCCAACAACAACAGCCGTTATATAGGACCGTTATATTGTCCTACAGGCGAAAAGAAACAGGCGTGAGACACTGGATAAATCGCAAGGCAGATGGAGCAGACTACTGGCCGTCAAATATCACGTTTTACCGTGGCTAGGAGGCTGCACAAAGGTGGCCTGTATGCACGATTACCAGAACGGTGTGTACCACTAACGCCTGCTCATCGGCGACACAGGTTTCTGTGGTGTCAGGAACATAATAATTGGACACAACAGGAGTGCGGTTAAGTACTCTTTCCGGATGAGAGCCGATTTAGTATGACGAGCGAACATGTAATCACCCCTCCAACATCATCGAAAGGGACCGTTTTGGAGGTGTCGGAGTACTTCTTTGAGGTGGTATCATGCTTGGTAGCCGTACGGACCTCCACGTCTTCCAAGGAGGTTCAGTCTCTGGTGCCCGCTACTGTGTCGAGATTCTGTTGCCTCACGTGCGTCTTTTTAGAGGTGTTGTGAGTGTGGACTTCCTCTTCATGGACGACATCGCTCCCCCTCATCGTACAGCGGCTGTCGAAGAGCTCCTGGAGAGTGAAGATATTCAACACATGGATTGGCCTGCAAAGTCCGCGGACCTTAATCGCATAGAACACGTGTGGGACCTTCTCGGGAGACACTTGGCATCACGTGATCAGGCGTCTGCAACGATTCCGGATCTGAAATTGGTGTTACAAGAGGAATGGGACTCTATTCCTCAATAGCTATTAGACAACCTTGTCCTCAGCATGGAAAGATGTTTCAAATCCTGCATCGTAGTCAGGGGTGACCATATCCCCTATTAGAGACTGAATTTTGCCTGCCAGGTGCTTGTAAGATGAACGTTTTTGTCTTCTCTGCATTTGTGCTCCAAGTGACCTTTTCAATAAAATGCTTTCATATCCTTTTGATTCATTGCTTAGATGTTTTTATCACTTGTCCCATATTTGCACATCTTGAAAATCTTATGGTATGATTTTGGTCGATGTGGAAATCTGCTGCGTGACGTTACATTCGAAAAACCCTCTCGTCCTCAATTTTTGCACACCAGTGTATATATATATATATATATATATATATATATATATATATATATAAACCAAAAAAGAACACAAATGCCAAAATCATATTTCAAAATAGACGTTGCATGAATAGTTAATGTCAAATTACTTTGTTTTGTTAACATAAATAGAATCAAATTTTTACATTGAATTAATGAATATCTTCCAAATGCATTTTTTTCATATTTATCAGTAGTGCTATGTCTTATCCATGTCTAGACGTAAGATAAATTATTTCTGTTATTTTAAGCGTTTGTATGCACGAGCAGTCAATCTAAGCTATCTATTTCCTACATCTCAATTAATAGTTAAAACTTTTTTCTCAAATAAAATATATTTTCTGTTTGGACAAATATGAAATAAAGAAAACAATTTTGCTTCATAATTTACTGTTTTTATTTGTTGGAGGCTCAGAGTAATATTTTGATTCAAAGAAAGATATAGTATGATTTATGAAATGTTCAATATAAAAGGTTTTTTTCCAAATATTAATTGGATAATATTAAATTGGAATTATTATTGAAAAATATTAATTCCAAATATTAAGTGATTGTAGATTGTGTTTAACTTTATGCAAAATAAAACAATAAATAAATAAAATAAAATAAAATCACTGCATTAATATACAGGGTGTTCCAAAAGTCCTTGACACACTTTAAAATTTAATAAAAATTAAGCAACTGGCGTACGAGAGTGCGGTTTGGACAAAAATGCTTCTAATAATCGAAAATTTTCTTTGCAAAATTAAAAAATTAGTTACAAAAATTTCTTATAGATGGCGTTATTTCTGCAAAGCTACCAAAGAGGTAGAATATCTTTATACATAACAATGGCAATCAGACGCACTTCAACAAATTATAGGAGAAATTGTGAGAATATGGATCGGGGTTGTAATATGAACTAGTGCAATTCAGTACAACACTATTATGCTGGTGATCTGTCAAAGATCCGGTCTACGTTTCTATTTTGGTTCCACTAATGGGTTCAAACGTCAGTAGTCGGTCGTTCTAACAATCATTATGGTAATTTAAGTCTAAGAATGATCTAATCTATTACTCGGAGTCAAACACAAATTGTTAGCATTGTTTGTCCTTTAATTTACATCTAACTCATTTTAAAATAGATGTTATATTACTTTTATCTGTGTTATTTAATGTTCAATTTCGGATGTGATAATCGAATATATAAAAATAAAAATTGCTTGTTTGTCTGTCTGTATTTCTATACAAATCCAGAGTTTAGGAGCGAGAATCGTGAAAATATACGCACAGGCGTATTCAAACACAGCCGAGGCAACTAAAGTAATCCAAAATCGAAATTACTTAAAGTTAATTTTTAATTAATAATAAAAAGAAAAGTGCCCAGTTAAACTGATGGCATTGAGCTCACAGGCTATTCACATTAATTGCAGGTTATACTCTTATTTCAAAGAATAATGCCGTCTAAAAATAAAGAAATCGATAATAAATTAAGGTGGGATTAACCCCCCTCCCTGTTCCCACCTTTATACTTAACCACCAAAACTAACCAGGGAAGCGCCTTATCACGAAGAACCTATATACAAAATTTGAAGCAAATAGGATATTTTTGCATGAAAAACCCATCTATCTAAACTAAGGGGGAAATTAGCCCCCAGTTCCCCCTTAACTAATGAAACCCCAAAACTAATCAGGAAAACGCCTTATCACAATGAACCTATAAACAAAATTTGTGGCAAAACGGATATTTCAATCAAGAGTTATCGCTTTACGTACATACGTACATACATACATACATACAGAACGGGCGGGCACATTAGCTCCCAGGCTTTGATAGCCTGTGAGCTAAAAAACCAACAATTTAAGAGCAATTCCCTATCAAATTTAACATTTTTCGTTATAAAAGCCGCCAACAATTAAAAATCCACAATAAAATTCTTTCCACAACAATTAATTTCCTATTGAAAGATTTCCACGTGAAAAATGAAACTGAAATAAAAAGTTTCAAGAATGAAAAAGACGCCATAGTGGAAGTATAACATAAATTTTGAGTTCTCAATAATACATGGAGCATTAATATGAGTAAGTGCAGAAAGCAGGTGAATATGACGTCAGCAGGTGAATATAAATCGTCATATGAGTTTGAGGAACGTATTCATCATGATAAAAACCCGATTATTGAAATATTGGCATGTTTTAACATTTTGAGGTTCTCTGAATTCGTTTTCGCTAGTTTTAAATCTATCCCACATATATACGTTTTTTGTGTATGCACGTATTTTAGAATTTCTACAAATGTTTAGGACCCTGAGCTGATTTTTACTGATAAACTGAAATAAAGAAATTTTTTGTATTTGCCATTTCTTTTATCGTGAAAAACTTATTTAAATAACAAAATACTCGGAAACAACTTTTCAGCAAAAGTTCTCGGTCCGCACTACAGATTATTTACTAAGTAGGTATTCTGTTGTCCAGATTAAATTAAAAATGAGTGAAAATTACGCAAATTAAAACTCAAAATAAAAACGTAAATTAAAACGTTTTAGAATGGTAACACATGTACTTCGTTTTATGCAGAGTTACATTTAAAGAAATCTTAGGAGTTGTAAATTTGAAGTTTTTATTGCTCCAATGATGAATGGAAACTAGCAGATTTATAGCTGATTTCTGATGAGTTTATTATATAAATTTATATATTTTTATAATGGGTTTTTATTCGATTCACGTATATAATATTTCGCATGCTTCACTTATTATATTTTTGTACTGCATGCTTAATTTTGATCTTGATTGTATTAAACAAACAATCTTAAAATTACGGGCAAGACCGGTTACGTCAGCTAGTTAATATTATTATATGTATGTATTATATTAAATGGATGTGATAATTATTACTATTATATGGATCATTTAATATTCACAGGGATTTTCAGCGTGTAATCCATATTACTCCTCCTTCCCACGCTTAAAATTTAGTAAGGGGGTGAATTTAGGGATAATTCTTTTTCTACTGTTAATTATTTTAAATTGCAAACACACTGCGAAGGTTCGATCGTTAGATATTCTAAGTAATTGGAATTAAAGTCATGAATGCATTTTTTACATTTTAAATGGTCGTATTTCTTTTCTTTCGGAAAAGCAAATCCCACCTTCTCACCTATTTGATGAAAGAGTAACAATCTATATAATTAAAACGAAAAGCGCATTCTGTCAAATTTTCCACACGAATATCGTCTCTTTGCGCATGCGCCAACGTTTTTTAAAGGCTTCTTACCTCAGAAAGGGGAAACCTGATGAAATAGCCCTCACCTGTTTGGCCTAGGGATATTGAAAAGTTTCGATTGAAAACGGATTGAGTCACCATTGGATTGAAAGCATAGACCTTGTAATATATTTTTGCTCTGAGATTGAAAGCTAAAGCTTTTTTTATTAAGAACTCATGTTTCTACTAATAAATATGCATATTTTTTCGCGAAATTTTAAAGAGAGCTTGGATATAGTTATATATTTATAACGGATTGAAATGTCAGAGAGTTCGGAAGATGAGAATACAATTTTTTTATTGCTATGTTAAAGAGCCGACGCGAAAACAAACAAACAAACAAAAAAGCGAGAAGAAAACATTTCTTTTACAACTAGACAACATTTTTTTTTCCACGAAATTTTTACACGGGCTGTAAAATCTTTTTATTTATTACCAATAAAGATTTCAAAAAGGTCGGACAAAAAGAACTTTTTATTTTAAAACTATGAAACGACCCTACGTAAACAAGAAAATGAGCGCTTTTATCCCTAAATATCAATATTTTTTTGCGAATTTTTCATTTTAAAATATAATTTCATATAAAATTTTAAAAAGAGCTTGGATACAGTTATATTTATAACCAATTGAAATGTCACTGAGTTCGGAAGATGATAACTATTTTTTTATTGCTATGTTAAAGGAGCCGGTGCGAAAACAAACAAACAAACACAAAAGCGAGAACAAAACATTTCTTTTACAACTAGATAACAATATTTTTCCATGAAATTTTTACACGGGCTGCAAAACCGTTTTATTTATCTCCAATAAAATTTTTAAAGAATTTGGACAAAAATAACTTTTATTTTTTTTTTCATTTTAAAATATAATTTTCATACAAAATCCGGTTAAAGGTATAAAATAATAAAAACTTGATGTTTCTTTTTAAATTTAGTATCACGGGCCCGGGAACCACTGGGTGGGCGTCAGCTAGTTGACTATCATATATATTCACTTTTATATATATTCACTATTAGATATATAGTCACAGAGTATCTTTTTTATAATTAAAGTAAAATATGGAATAATTTTTTTCATTTCGGATTGAAGTGCGCCGGGTTTCTTGTTGTCTCCAAATAGAATTTCGTGTCGATATAACCCAAAATCACGAAAGTACAGAATAATCTCTTGCACTTGATTTATTTTTCTTATAAAAAATTACTTGTTTTGCAGAAAATCTTCGAATACTATTAAGTTCCGTATTTGTCAGAACATTTTGGAAGAAAATATATAGATAAATACTGCAACCAAATTCATTCACTAAATTCATTCTCAGTGGATATACTGAATTTCTTTTTATTATCAAAGCAGTTCAAAAGCCCGTATTTTTTAAATATTTATATTGGTCTAAAACGTGAATTGTAAAAAGTCATTTTTACAAAAATATTTCATAATTCATGTTGTCATGTATTTTATTTCAATTCTTTTTATTTAGAATATTTGATTTTAACACACACAGAGAAATATATTTTGAACACAAAATGTTTATGGACGAATTCAATTTTTAAACAATCATAATTGTCATTTGCACTTTGAACTTTGAAGAACTGTGGGATTTTACTTAATATGTTCTATTCAACAGATCGACTTTTGTTCGCAATAAAAATTTAATAAAGCGTAAATGTAAATTTCGTAAGTGAATATAAAATACTTTCGCACAAACTTTTAATTACTTTTCTTATAAATTTGTCACAAGAAATGCATATTGATCCTTCATAGTTAATTATACTTTTAGGACCATGAAATCCCCCTTTCAAACTGCTTTCTTTTCTTTCTGTTTGAAAATAAAAGCGTAGAGGAAGGTGGCCTAAAATGATCCTAACGGGCAAAACGATCCACATATATTTTCTTCTAGATAGGCCGCGCTATCTACAGGGTAACACATAAACTAGTTGTGATAAGTAAAGAAGAAGCAATGGTAGTATTCAAGTGATCGCAGTATTATGTGTCTGAATAGAATTCTTTGAAAAATTGGTTTTTATAACATCTTTCATAAGGTAGGCTCTAACTTTCATATTTGCTTAGATGTACAGTCTTGCATGTACAGAAATATGACTTGGTTTACGTAATGGAGTATGTTTTTAGCTGTGAATTACACTTATGTATTGTCATAATTACTTTTATATCCTTTATTTTGCCGATGAAAAAACAATTTCCAATTAATTTTAAATGAAGCATCATTTTGCCCTTGGGTGAGGGTAAAATGATCCTTTGTACACTTTTTTAAAAAATTATTTTTTTCATTACTATATTTGGATTTAAAATATTATTAAAATATGTTTATAATGCAAAATATAGTGTAAAACATACTAGCAAAGGCCCAAACTTTTATTTAAAAAGTTATGTTACTTTACACAAGTTTTTTCCTTAAGGGGATTTTAGGCCACTTTCCCCTATATATTGAAAACAAAAGAACATATACAATTTAAATATTTATATCACTTGAAATAGCTGGCCGATCTTTTGTGCAAATTTCCTGTTTAATTTATTTTTTTTATATTTTTAAACATCGTTTTTCACTTGGATATAACAATTATTGAAACTTTAAATGACATTATGGTTCGAGAGTATCTTCTCAAAAACTCGCACAAAAGCTAGTAAATATTTCACTCTATTGAAAATCCCATTAAAATCTATTAAATAATTTTATTCTGACATCGTTTAAACAAAAATATGATGTAGTTGTTACATGATAATATGATCTAAGGCATAAAATGAATTAATTCAAAGTATTTGTCCACTAAAATGCCTAAAATTAATATTCAAGAATGTTATTACAACCTTGCTCTTAAAATACAAAGCAGTACAGTGTTTAAAAATGTAATGCTCTTGAAATAATAAATTACATACAGGTTAAAATATTTATACTATTTAAAGAGCTGCCGACCTTTCGTGCTGTCTCTCGGAAAACTCCGCACCTGACGAAAATCCCCCATGACACCACGGATTTCCCCAGACTCAAAAGATTTTCCCTTTTCACAAATGGATAATCCTGATTTAGGTTTCAGTCATCTTTAAATCTGAAAATCCCTGGAGTGTTTGAATGTTTAATATTCGAATAGAGTAGAATAGTGCGTGTAATTATGAAGTATCACGTTATTTATACGTTTGTTAAATCATTAATGGATGCATGTAAGTTAATGGAATAATATATAAAGGCTCTGGCATAATGTGTAATAATATTATGAGAACTACGATTGATGTGAGTCAACAGGTTAAGGTAAATAAATAATATAAAACTCATGTCGCGGTGAAATTGTTTTATTCCGATGATATTAAGGGGTAAATGTCGAATACTATGTTTAATCCAATATTATTTTTTAGCGAAGAATTAAACTATGCGAATATATTTTCTATCAGTTTTCTGAATATTAACAGAACATAGATTCTGAAATCAACAATGTATTTGACATTTTTGTATCCCAATTTTTTTAATTCACTTATATGTGATGCAAACAATGCTACTCCTTTATAAAACTTCAGTGCGAAACTTCTTGAAAAATTAAAATGGCAATACATACATTTTTGTCTAATTTCTTCAACTTCTTGACGAAATTCCCTCATAATATCAAGAATTTCCTTAGACTCGAAGGATTTTCCCTGCTCACAAATAGATAATCCTGGTTTAATGGATAATTTGGGATTTAGGTTTAAATCATCTTTAAATATGGATATCCCTGGGGGTGGTTGAAAGTTTAATATCCATATAGAGTAGCGTAGTGCGTATAATTATAAAATATAAACGATGTGTATACGCTTATTAAATTCATGATTTAGGTATCAGTTATCTTTAAATCTGGAGATCACTGGCCGGTTGGAATGTCTAATATTCGTATAAAGTACAACATTGTGTATAATTAGAAAATATAACGATATCTATACGTTTGTATTCGGGATTTATGTTTCAGTTTAATTTAAATCTGGAGATCTCTGAAGGTTTTTAATGTTTAATGCTCTCAAAAAGTAGAAAAGTGCGCATAATTATAAAATATAATGATATTTATATGTTTTTTAAATTCGGGATTTAGGTTTCTGTCATCTTTAAATTCAAGATACCCGGAGGATTTCAATGTTTAATGCTCGCATAAAGTACAAAAATGCGTATAATTACAAAATTATAACAATATTTATACGTTTGGTAAGGTCGTGATTCATGTTTCAATCATCTGTAAATCTGGAGATTCCTGAGAAGTTTGAATGTTTAATATTCAAATAGAATAGAATAGTGCGTATAATTATAAAATATAACAATATTTATACGTTTGTTGAAGTCATGATTTAAGTTTCAGTCTTCTTCAAATCTGGCGATCGCTGGAGGGTTTGAATGTTTAATGCTCGCATAAAATACAGAAGTGCGTACAAAATATAAACGACATTTATACGTTTATTAAATTCGTTATGCAGGTTTCAGTCATCTTTAAATTTGGAGGTCCTTACGGGGTTTGAATGCTTAATATTCACATAAATTTGAACAGTGGGTATAATTACAAAATATAACGATATTTATGCGTTTGTTAAATTCATGATTTAGGTTTCAGTCATCTTTAAATCTGGATATCTCTGAGTGGTTTGAATGTTTAATATTCGAATAGGGTAGAATAATGCGTATAATTACAACATATAACGATATTTATATGTTATTAAATTCATGATTTAGGTTTCTGTCACCTTTAAATTCGATATCCCTGGAGGGTTTGAATGTTTAATGCTCGCATAAAGTATAAAAGTGCGTAGAATTAGAAAATATAACAATATTTATACGTTTGTTAAATTTGTGATTCTGGTTTCTGCAATCTTTAAATCTGGAGATCCTTGCAGTGTTTGAAGGTTGATTATTTGAATAACAGTAGAATAGTGTGTATAATTAATTATAAAAGATAAGCAATATTTATACGTTTGTTAAATTCGTGATTTAGGTGTCAGTCATTTTTAAATCTGTAGATTCCTGGTGAGTTTGAAAGTTTAATCTTAGCATAAAGTAGAATAGTGCGTATAATTACAAAATATAATGATTTGTTATTTTCGTGATTCAGGTTTCAGTCATCCTTAAATTTGGAGATATCTGAAGGGTTTCAAAGTTTAACATTCGAATAGAGTAGAATAGTGCGAGTAACTGTAAAATATAACGGTACTTATATGTTTGTTAAACCATTCATGGATGCATATGATAACAAGCAAATGGAATACAGTATAAAGGATATGGCATAATGTATAATAATATTTTTATAATTACGGTTAATGTGAGTCAACAGGTTAAGTTAAATAATCAATTTCAAGCCCACGAAGGGATGAAATCGTTTGATTCTGATATTATTTTTCATAGAAGAATTAAACATTTCGAATATATACTTCCTATTATATCAAAATTTTCCCAGTTTTCTGAATTGGAATAGCATCTTATTAAGGATTCATTTGAACTCTGTATATTCCAATTTTTTAAATCGTTTATTTGTGATGCACGGAATATTACACATTTTTTAAACTTAAGAAAGAAAGCTTTTGTCAAATTTCTTTGATTTCTTGACGAAATTCCTTATAACACCACAGATTCCCCAGACTCAAAGGATTTTCTCTTCTCATAAATTGATAATCCTAGTTTAATGCGTAATCCTAATGAATAAGTCCTGATTTAGGTTTTAGTCATCTTTAAATTTGGAGATACCTGGAGGATTTGTATATTTAATATTTAAATGGAGTAGAATATAATGTATGATTATAAAGTATCACGTTTTTTATACGTTTTCTAAATAGTTAATGAATGCATATTATGAGTTAATGGAATACTATATAAAGATTCTGGCGTAATATGTTATAACATGAGTCAACAGATTAAGTTAAATATTTAATTTCAAGTCCAGAAGGTGGCGAAATTATTTTATTTGGACATTATTAAGGGATGGAGATCGATTGAGAAGTTCAATTTAAAGATTATTTGTCATTGAAAAGTTAAACACAATAGGTGTACTTTCTACAACTTTTTTTCTTCATTTTTCAACATTAGCAATATTCTATTAATAGCGTATTTAATTTCAAAATACTCTAGTCTTTTTAGGTACACGTTGAGATACTACATATTTGAGGCATCCAGTTCTATATTTGTGCGAAAAAGTTGTTTCTGAATTTAAAGATTCGTGAAGCATTTAATCTTCAAAAAATTCGACTTTTCTAAGAAATTAAAATATGTATTTTGGTGCATTTTAAAGGTAATTGCCCAGAAGCATTACTATAATTACGGTAGTTATGACTAAAAATATATCAGGCGTTCTCTACGTAAAGGATGGTTAAAAGGATGCTTTAAACACGGTTTCTTTATTTAAAGAAATGGTGAATTGAAGTTTTTTAATCCTGGAAATATCACGCCAAAGGAATAACCGTTTTATTTTATAAATTTTTACCAATACTGAATCTTTTTTTCGTTATTTTTTGCTTCTGTAATTAAAACAAAATCAGATTTTTTTTAAACTGTTACTTTAACATCAAAAGTATGCTATTTTTTTAAATGCAAATTTTCAAAAAAATGTCTATCAAGGACTAGGCAATTATATTTGTTTCAATGGGCTTTTTAATACTTTCCAATATAGTTCATAAATGTTTATGAATTCGGCTTGTTTGTCTGTCTGTCTGCCGTCTGTCTGTGCTCTAACTCGCGTAAATATATCCGATTGTAATGAAAATTTCATATGTTAATGAGGTTTGACATCATTTTTCAACTTATTGTTCTGTGAAATTTTGCTACAGTATTCTGAAAAAGTTGGAAAGTGTTTTAAAATCTATGCTTGAAGCATGATTTGTTGGTTTTGTTGTTTTATTTGTATCAGATGAAACCCTTCAGAGAAACCTTGGATGCATCGGAACGTTATACGTCGAGCAAAAACAAGCCCTGAAATAAGATTTTTCAATAAAATTAATATAAATTTAATTTTGAAAGTGGAAAAAATTTGAATTTTTTTATTCAAAAACTTACACATTTCTACCTTGTTCCTAGACGTAAAAGAACGTCATAAAATATGCTTATTTTTTAAGGCAAAAACCTCCCATGTCCGCTTAATATTTATAGCGAAAGAGAAATAATTTTATTTAATTTATCCATTTTTACTATAAATTAGTAAAAATATTTTTCTTAAAATTTGTAAAATCAAGGAGTTGAAAAGAGTAAGTAAATAATAATAAAAAAAAACATAGTATTGAATAAAAAAATTAATACCGATCATCAACATTACAGTCACAATATATGTGATATTAATGTTGGTATTATATATATATAAATATATATGCGTGTGTGTGTGTATATATATAAAGAGCGTCCGAAAAACATTGACCTTGGCATTTATTCCTTAAATATTGATCATATACTTATATTATAAATTACAAAGTTACGTAAAAAAAAGTGCATAATTTTATGAAATCGATTAAAATTTTCAGATGATTAAATTTGAAGAAATACAAAATTTAAATTTTTATAGGGTCCCCGTACAAAAAATTTCCCAATAAGTAAAATGTTCCCCGTACACGACCTTATGGTCGTGCACAAAATTTCACCATTTTATCATAAAAAGTCCCAGAGATATGTTTAAATAAAGTTGGTGAGTGGTTAATCATAAATTAAAATGTAAATGTTTACAGCTACAGTGCAGATGACGCGACGCAGAAATGCATCATAAGCAAATAAAATATGGCTCTTACCTTTAGTTTTACTTACAAAATTACAAAACTTTTCTTCTTGAAACATACCTTAAAATTCTATATGATGAATTACAGAATAAAACTTGGAAATGGCACACTCAATGAACATTAAAACAGCAACCGAACCAGAACTTGAACGAGTGCACAGATGTGTTATCAGACAAATGCAGCTCTGTATTGGTATGAATGGAAAACATTTTGAACAAATTTCGTAATATTTGCGTAAAGTTATTATTTTTATACAGTTGAGATACTTTTGTACCAATAAATAGCACAATTATTATTTAATTATGCAATAATTGTTTTTTTCCTAATTTGCATACGATCTCTGAAACGCGATCATCCGACATGATTGTTCCTCTTTGAGAATTCATATCCAGTCACCAAAAAGTGGTTTAAGTCAGTATTTATGTTTTCATATCTCTGTGACTTTTTATGATAAAATACTGAAATTTTGTACATGATCTTATTAATGTATTATCTTACTCATTGGGAAATTTTTTCTACGAGGACCGCATAAAAATTTTAATTTTGTATTTCTTCAAATTTAACACCTTGAAAATTTTAATCCATTTTATAAAATTCTGTATATTTTTCTATGTAACATTTTAATTTATAATATATGTCTCTGATGAATATTTAAGGAATAAAAGTTGAGGTCAATATTTTTGGTACACCCTGTAAATTTGTGTGTGATAGCATACTTAATTCTTTTAAATATTAGTTTTATGTTACAATGGACACCAATAGAAATTTTAATATTTGTTTTCATTCTGAACAATTTTAATAAATATTCATCAAGTACATTCCCTTTAAATTGTTAAGAATTCATATTATTTAATAAATACATTGACGAAAACTGACACACTAAAATTCATTATGAATCTTACAGCTCGCGCTGCTTGAAGGCATCCTAGTTATGTATGCACAATTCATTAATTAGTCGAAGAGAAATTTGAACTATCCATTCGCTGCCCACAAATAATCATATATTGGAATACTGTTTAACGCAGCTGCTCTAAGATAAAATGGGAGAAATTTTGAGCTCTTCAAAAGACGGAACTGATTAATTTATAGAATGGGCGAGAAATATTTGACATTTCCAGTTCGTTGGCTTCTTAAATGTGCAAATGTAGGATTGCAATGTACGTCTGTCCACGCAATCTTTATGATGTTAAAGGCATGAGGAACGTGTAGCGGAGCATTCAAAGCAAGCAACATAATTATTTATATTCAATGAATTCTTAACTATAAAAATTGCTAGATTTTAGAAAGCAATATACAAAATACAGAATATAAATATGCATGAAACAAATACAAATATAGGTTGGTTGGTTGATTTTATGACTGCCGATTATTTACTGCCGATTATCTGGACGAGGTATATAGGTCCTAAAGGGGTGTGCCCTCCGTGGAGCGCTAAGGGGAGTCTAAGGTATCCTAACCCGTATGTACGGCAAGGCTCGAAGAAAACCACATACAAATATAAAAAGTTCAGAATGCTTCAAAGAAATGTATATGTAATGTTGTATGGTATGTGGAGAATGTGTGAGCAATATTTGACATTTCCAGTCCCTTGATTTGTTAAATGTGCAAACGTAGAATTGCAATGTATGTCCGTCCAATCTTTATGTTGTTAAAGACATGAGGAACGTGTAGTGGAGCATTCAAAGCAAGCAAAATGATTATTTGTATTCAATCAATTCTTAACTATAACCTCTTCGCTACTGAGGTCCACATATGTTGACCTTGGATCTTAGCTCATTGTAATAAAACCATGCAGAGTATGTAAATTTTGATTTTCAATTCACATTTGTGACAGTTTAAGCTTCAAAATAGGTAGTATTTCTTACGAAATCTACCTAAAAAAGTCCAACAGATGTCAGCACTTTACTTATTTTCATGGCTAAACAGTCGGTTGAAAGTGAGATTTTCGAAAATGCCATCAACTCAGCGATTGCGTAAAAGTAAGTAATAATTATCTACATTAAAATTTTAATTAAAATGTCAATTTTTTATATTGTTAAAAACATTATAAATATTCATTAGATAAGTTTATTTTGTTTATTTGGTAACGTTTTTGATTTTAAAAGTATCATTTTATTGAGGTCCACATATGTGGACCTTAGTACTCAACGAGTATAAATAGGCTTAAATTCTGGGGTTACTGTTTTTGTATTTAGAAATTATAATAAAGTCCCCCTATATTTAATTAACTCAAAATACGTGTTTTTTTTTTGTTTTTTTTTTTGTTTTTTTTAACTGAATATGCAATTTAAGCTAGATTAAGTGGATTTTGTATATTTATTGGGTTAATTATTAATTAATGCAGATTAAATTATGCAATTTTATTGAAAATATATGGACATATTGGAGACTATTTCTAGTTATATAATGCATTTTTTAATGGAAATAGATAGTGATAATTATTTTTACGAGATTATATATGTAAAATAATCTTTCTTGTAAATAATACATAATAATAATAATAAAATATTAAAAGATTTCCTTGTATTGTTTCCTTGTTATTTAGGCCAACTTTAGACTTTTTTTTTATTTAACTTATATTAATAATGCATATGTATTTTTCTTATATATTCTTTTTAAACTACATAATGGGAATTTAATAGCTGTTTACTTTTAAATATACAAAATATAGTTTAATACTGTTAAAATTAAGTATATAAAACTAAAATTTAATCACCAGTTATGATTTTAACCAGTTGAATAATGCATGTTTTAATTCAGATATGTGGATCTAATATGTGGACATAATTAAACATATACAATTATTTTCTCCGGTAAAAAATATTTATATCATACGGAAATAACTAAATTAAGATGTTTTCAAATCCCCTGGTCAACAATGCAAAAATGAGTGAACATTTTCTGGGTCATTTTTTAACATAAATGCATAAAATAAGTAGTCCTGATTATTAAAACGATTTGAAATGGAAGCACGTTTTCCATTTTTGATAAATAAATTAACTATAGAGTTATGAGCGATTCTGGTCAAGTAACGACAAGTTTATTTTCTCTTTTTCGGACTGCCGCGTTGAGAATTCAGTTGAAAACATCGATTTTAAGGGCGTTTTCGAAAGGATTATCTTTTCCTAAAATTGGAAGATGTATTTGAATTACATAGTTTCTGAATAAAAACACCTGTCAATTTCCTGCGCTTTCGAACTAAAATGAATTCA
This sequence comes from Maratus michaelseni, assembly GCA_963931845.1. Lineage (NCBI taxonomy): Eukaryota > Metazoa > Arthropoda > Arachnida > Araneae > Salticidae > Maratus > Maratus michaelseni. Next base: position 333,429,784 of record OZ007590.1, on the reverse strand, counting down.
GAAATGTGTCCGAAATTAGTTCTCTTGGATTTGAGAACAGCCTTAAATCATTTCTCAGGGCAATAATACTTATAGTATTATTTTTTTTTAACGGTGATATTTTCATCAATTTCCTGGAAGCCAATGGTTAGTATGAATAGTATAATTTATTATTTTTACAGTATAATTAATTAATTTATTATGTATCCCATTCTCCCTGAATAATGTATAAATGAATAAAATTATTTTTAAGATCGATTAACTCAACAGGAAATAGAAGATTGTTTAGTACGAAGTGATCTCTCTGAAGTGTATGGCGAAAGTTATGATGGTTGGCATACAATTACTTCCACAATTTTGCCAGATGATGGTGGTACAGATGGTACTATGGGTGGAACATATCTTTGTGATCGGCATCTAGCCTGTTAGCGCTGTGAAGCAAAAACAAATAAATGGCCAACGCGTGTATTTAATCACTTTGTTGATCAGATTATTTATACTTGCTGTATAAGTTACGTAAGATATAATAAAGCGATCAAGATGAAAAAATACGTGTCATTAATAGAATACTAGATGAAACCCGTCAAAACTTGACGGAAAAAAATTACTATAACAATATCAGTAAAATAAGCTTCTTTATAACAAAAGATGTATGAAACAGTCTTTCAAATATTTTATTTTAAAAGTTTTCCCCCCAGTGAAATACAGTACTATTTCCGATGCAAACTCCAAACAAACAATCTATAAAGAACTGTGTAAAGCAAATCAGTTTGACATTATACTGCCATGTTCCCCACGGCAAGAAAGAAAATTTCATGTATCTATGATGTATCATACAAATAGTATATCCCTACTTTCATCTCATATTCAGTAAATAAAAGAACATAGTAAATAAAGCACACACCCCCCCTCCCTCTGTGATAATTTAACCGAATGAGCTCCTATGCGCATGTGCATTGCATCTGCCCAAAGACACCGTTGAAATTCGAAGTTAAAAAAAGTTTTAAAATGTTTAAATTAAAAGTTTTAAAATGTCCTCTTTAATCATTGTTCGTTTCAAATCCATATCTTCTAAAACGCATCCATTTTTTAAGCTAATTAATTTTTATGTAAAAATAAAGAATTTTTTTACAATAATAAATAAATCTGCAGATGACGGAGATTTTTAATGTTTTCAAGTGTAATTTATTTGTATGGTTTCTTCGGTTCCTTTTTCATAATCAGGATGATTATTCCTTTTCCATAACAGTCGGGGATCTTTTCCCTCTTATGCAGTTAAATATCCAATGGATCTTTCAAAAAATAATAAAATACAGTTCCTAGCATGTTCTGATGAAATATATACATCAACGAATTCAACATATCAATTTTATGTTAATTATAAGCTGGATATACTATATATATATTTGACTGATTTTAGTTTAGCGCCAAAATGGTCTATCTTATGGATAATCTGATCTTATGATTTATCAGGTTTTTAATTAATATTTTTTTTCACTTTTCATGATGGTTAGGGAAATCTATTTTCAATTGTGGCAACTTTCCCAGGAGCTAACATTATTAAATCAAACTGATGGTCATTGTTCAGATAGAATTGAAAAATATTTCATGCTTGAAAATTATTTATAAAGTCGTTAAATTAAGCGGCAGTTTTCCAATAAATTTCAATGGAAAGCTAATTTTTTTTCTAATTGATGATGTAAAAATTGAAATTCTGAAATGTAGTAAAAAATTGAGATTTGTAGTATTTAGAAGTGATGTAAGCGCGACGAAATTTAAAGCGATAGCGCCGTTTGTTGTCACAGCCGTTATACATTTCTAAAAATTGCCACTGTGTTTTGGCTAGCGTCCAAAAGTAGACTACCATTTTTTGACATCGAAAGAGAAGTGAAATAGGACTTTGCCGCTAATAAGGAATTGTTAAATGAACTTATAATAAACCTACCAAAATAATTCCTATAGAATGTTAGCGTTACATTGTTTATTCTAGATAAAAATACAATCATTATTATTATTATTATTATTATTATTAACCATTGGGAAAGTGGTTGTTTCTTTCGGTCGAGAATGCAAGTTCGCATTTTACTACCGTTTTTAACGAAATTCTGTAATTTAGAAGAATTTATCTTTGAATAGGCAATAGAAATGCATAAAAGCGTTACAAAAATATTAAAGTTACAAAAAGAATAGATGCAAATTATCAGATATGAAAAATAACGTAGAAATTTGGTACTTTCGTGTTATAGCGGCCCCCAAGGATGAAATATATTTTTTTTCTGTTTCCATTAATATATTGTAAATTTGGTACTTTTGTGTTATAGCGGCATCCAAGGATGAATCGCCAAGCGACCAAGATTTATCGCCAAATTATAAAGCATGTATAACATTATACTAATATATGATATATATATATATATATATATATATATATATATAACATTTCTTGACGTATGTGGCCAAGTTATAGTCATATAGGATGCATATATTATGTATATATATGACATGTGTATATGATGTATAATCGACATATAAGACGTAAATTATCCGTGTATAATGACGTATATGGCGCATATAGGAGTTATATATGCGTATATAGAATGCATATATAAGCTTTGCGATGATCTTGGCGAAATCACAACTACAACCTACATAATCATAAATATGGGGCCGCTATAAAGCAAAAGTACGGTATTTTTTTATTTACTTATTTTCTTTTTAACCATAACATTATTTTTAATAATTTTAATTTTCCTGAAATCCTTTACTTTTGTGAATTTTTTCTTAAAAAATCAAATCTTCTAACCTATAATTTAAAAAAAGTAATCGGTAGCATGTACTTAAGGAATGCAATCTCGATGAAGCAACCTATAAAGGCTCCAGTTCTAATCTTTAAAATTAAAAATCGAAAAATCAATTAAAATTACGCCATGTTGACACAATCATATACATTTTTCTTTTTAGCTTTATCAATGTTACAATGCATTTCAATCTAAGCATAACGTCATTTTTACCGGTGCAAACTTTTCACACTTACTTTGTATATGTTACTTTTATGCGTAAATACCATGTATACAAATAAAAATATATTTGTATTTAATTGTAATGAAAAATGGCATCAACAAAGTTGTAATGTATAATAATAAATTAAACCCAATGAACAATATTCCCGTGACGTCACAATAAATATGAATTTTTATTCGCTTATAAAACACGCGGATAAATATTTTTACCGAAATTTAACTTGCAAATTAAAAAATTCGGTCTTAAAAGCCACATGCTTTTAATATTATTTATATTTTATCCTTTCAACCATAGAGTTCAGAGAATAAACTATGTACCTCGCAACAGTGGGCGTTAATCCGATTGCCGACTTTATGACGTCATAAGCAGATGAAAAAGTTTAATTGAAAATTACGGCTAATTAATTAAATTTTCGAACAAACGAATGCACGATAACAAATCTGTGTCCGAATATCTTTCATTTAAAAAAAGAATGATGTCCTTTGATGCAGTAGTTTGTTCTCACGGATTGTCGAAACAGATCGCTTAGCGTTTTAAATATATAGATAGGATGTATATTGCTACATCTCTGATCAAGTATGAAGGAAGGAATGATGCAGCTCCACGTAGAGGTAGGCCGCGAATATATTCCAGCTCGGATGAAGAAGAAATGCCAAAGAAACAAGGAAAAGTTGTTAACATACCTTATAAGGAAATCCGTCTTGACAATGTAATACATTTCCCAAGATTCTTAGACAGCAAAAATGCATCTAAGTGTCGTTTGGAAAAATGTAAATCCAAAAGAAGAGTTACGTGTATAAAGTATAACGTTTATTTATGCATTTTGAAAAATAATTGCTTTGAAAAATTTCACACTTAGTAAAAAATAAAGTAATAAAATTTGAGTTTCCTACTCATTTCTTAAATATATTTCCCTACAAAAATTATTTTAAACTATTGAGATTTACAATTTAATTAATTTAATACTTTTAAAGCAATAACAAATAATAATTATTTATGTTACATTTTTAAAAAAACATTTATTTTTGCAATTTTAAAAACAAACAAATGTTTAAAATGGTTTTGCGAAATTTTGAACTTTTTTTTGCAGTTGAGTTCCATGGTCCACATATGTGGACCTCCATTTACTGGTGTCTGTACTGGTTACTGTATGTTTCTCCCCTGGTACATCAATTTTTAAAATTATTTTTTTATTATCATATTATAAGCCAAAATAGGTAAAAAAAATAATTCCAACAGTTTTTTCAAAAATAAATTTTTTTTTTCAGTAGCGAAGAGGATAAAAATTTTTAGATTTTAGAAAGAAATATATAAAATATAATATGTAAATATATATGGAACAAATACAAATATAGAAAGTACGAAATGTTTCAAAGAAATGCATGTGTAACATCGCGTCGGATTTGGAGAACGAATTTGCATTATTTGACATTTCCAGTTCGTTGGTTTCTTAAATATGCAAATGTAGAACTGCAATGTATGTTCATCCAATCGTTATTGTGTTAAGGACATGTGGGACACTCAAAGCAAGCAACATGATTATTTGTATTCAATCAATTATTAACTATCAAAATTACTAGATTTTAGAAACACATATATAAAATATAATATATAAATATACAGGGAACAAATGTAAATATAGGAAGTACGGAATGTTCCAAAAAATGCATGTGTAACACCGCGTGGGATTTGGAGAACGAACTTGCAATATTTGACATTTCCAGTTCGTCGATTGCTTAAATGTGTAAATGTATATATTAGATGTATGTCCATCCAATTTCATCATGTTGCTAAGGATAGATGAAAAGTCTAGTTGATCGTTCAAACGAAACAATTTGATTCGTTGAAGTACTTGTATTCAATCAATATTTAACTATCGAAGTTCAAAATTTTGAGAAATAAACATATAAAATAAAATATACAGGGAACAAATATAAATGTAGGAAGTACAGAATGTTTCAAAGAAATGTATGTAACACAGCATGGAATTTGGAGAAGGAGTTAGCAATATTTGACATTTCCAGTTCATTGTTTAATTAACCTGGAAACAGTCGCAGGGGCATCACATACCCCAGGGTGCGTATGGTTTTTACAATTGTCACCACTATTTTTCGAAAAGTAATCTACAATTTACATTATCATAGAATTTATAACAATTGCCTCAGACTAAATAAAATTATGATTATTAATTGTATTAATTGGTGACAATGTAAAAACCATTCATAATCTGGGTATGCGCGACTCCTCCCGTGTTAAATGTGTAAATATAGAATTCCGGTGTATACCCAAGAATCTTCATGATTTTAAGTGTATATGAAACGTATAGCTAAACATTCAAAGCAATGAACAAGAACATGATTCAGTGGATTACTTGTACTCAATCAATTTTCACGGACACCAATGCATAAAATACTTCAAATTGTTAATTTTGCGCTTTAAAAATAAAACAGAATTGTCGTTTCTAAAACTAATAACTTTATTTAATTTCACAATATATAAATTTCTAAACAGAACTTTTAAGTTCGAAAACAAACAATACTCAGGCATATGTGTAAATATTAATCTTTATTTTTTCTCACACTGCATTTTTACAACTTTGGGTACATTTTTTATAATATATCTTAAAGCTATGGATTAGAAACTTCACATTCTTGTATAAATAATCTGTTTTCTTAGAACTATCTAAATTTATATAATATTACAGATGATATACTGGAATATATATATATTTCCCTGATTTTCCAAATATGTCAATAATTATTTTTCAATTTCATTTTTTGAAAAAATCGAAATGTTTTTCTTTCATATATATTTCTGATATATTTTTAGCATTCATGTATGATTAGAAAAAAATTATTTTATAAGTTTTTGGAAAAGGTACTTAACACTTGTGATACCCAAGTGTACCTACAACTTTAGTTACACTTTTTATTAAAAAAAACATTAAAGCTAGAGGTTCATATGCCTGAACTAATCTGTTTCCGTAAAAGTATCTAAAAATATGAATGAATGTATAATACTACAGATGATATACTGGAATATATATTTTATCATGCTTTTCTGAAAATTTCGAATAATTATTGTTTAATTTCATTTTTTTTCTGGAAAAAAACGAAAAAAAATCTTAATATATATAGGATTAAATGATATATTTTTAACATTCAAGTATGATTTGAAAAAGATATATATGTTTTATAAGTTTTTGGAAAAGTGTACCTAACTGATATATAATCATACACATTTTGAGAGAGTTAAGTAAAAATTAAAATGTCACACACTATGAACAATTATGTATACAGAAAGTATTTTTGTATTATATATAAACTGAAATACATCCATTATAAGCGAGATATTTTTTCCTTTTATATCTATTTTTTATATAAACTGAATAAATATTATACTAAATCTGCTTCGCTCGCATTGTCCATATGGCATATGTACCTTTAAATATCAGAGATGCTAGATTTGTTAAATAAATATACAAAATATAAAATACATAAATATAGGGAACGAATATAAATACATGAAGTACAGAAAGATTCAAAAAAAATATCAGCACAATGTGGACATAAGCGAATTTGGCTGAAGGAGGAAACTACGCTGGAATGACACGAAATTTGACACGATCTTATATTATATATCAGGCCTGTCCAACCTTTGAGATATCAGGGGCGCATCTCAGCTGTTGGCAATTAAGGAAGGGCGCCATTATTCACATGACTATAAAAAGCATGCGATATTATCTGACTCTGAACTCAGAAGCGTCTTTTGCTTTGCACTTACATTTCTCAGTAATAACTATGCCCATGTAAAAATAAACTGCAGTAAAAATATAAATAATAGTAAATTTAGAATTACATTTCACTGAGAGGAGCTTAATTCAAAACATTTGTGGGATAAGTGGGAAAAAAACTTAATGCTGCCTACAATATAAGGGCATGCAAATGTTAATGGTTTAAAAATAACATTTTTTTAAGGAATTTTATGTACTTTTTTAAATTGCTAAAAGGTGTAACGTAAAAAAGTTATAAACAATAAAATAACTTTAATTCGATTGTTGACATGTTTCGGCTCACTCCGAGCAACATGAACAAAACAAATGAGAATATTTTCATTTGTCTCGAATTTCTCTCACTGTATATAACTTTTTTTATTTTACACCGTTTAGGAACTAAAAAAAGTACATTATTACAAGGAATTTTTATATTTAAAAAAAGCTAGTAACATGAAGCATTCGAAAGGCACACACACGTCTTGTACGATACACATATATCTCATAGTGATAGTCATGCCCATTTAAATACAGATTGCAGAACAAAATATAAAATCATATTAAATTTAGAATTTTCTCATCTGAAGAACTTTTTGCTCATCTGAAATTCGCTCATCTGAAGCACTTTGCTAGGATAAAGAGTCAAAAACCTTGATGCTGCCTACATTGTAAAAAGCATGTAAACATCAATGATTTACAATTTTAAAAAATTCAACCATTTAAAAAGTATATATTTTATATTTTAAAAAGCTAGTTACAGAAAACATTCTAAAGGGCGCCAAGAAATCCTGCAAGGGGCGCCAAGGGGCCCGCGAGCGCCTGGTTGGACAGCCCTGTTATATATTATACAGTATTATACAATATATTTAGTGACTGACAGTCAACAAAAATATGAGTGTTATTATTCTTATTTTTCTTTTTATTTATGTGTTTAATAAGTGCTACCAGTATATATATTCTATTCCTTATTTAGTATCATCTTTAGTACATATTTTGTAATCACCATGTTAATATAACAATTGTATGGTATCTGTATTTAAGAGATATTTAAATAAATATATTTTTTAATTTATTTTATATAACAGCATTTATTTTATATAGCATCATAACACACGTGGATTAACAAAATAAGATTAATAGAGATGAATCTCAGGTGCAATTCAAAGGAACTGAAAAATTTTCACGCAATTATAATAATGAAAAATTAACGAAATTTTTTTAAAAGAAAATAATATAAAGACAGTATTTTGTGAAATGCGATCAAGAAAATATTATTTTCGCTATAAACTTACTTTTAATGCTAAAGTAGTAATGTAAAACGTATTATAAGTACATTTCATAATGAAAAATGTAAGTTGCCATAACCATCCTTTGTAATACTTCTGTACTTTATAATGTAACGTATGTATGTTTTTATAAATACTTTCACGAATTCTGTTTTTTATTAAAACATTTTTATATCTACAAAATTGTAACAATTTTCAAATTAAAAAACGTAATTAAAAACAGATTTTAGTATTCTATCTACACTTTGAGAGATTTGTTATTATTATTATTTTACATATATTTACCTTAAAATTTAGTATTGAATTATTTTTTACAAAATATGTTTATTTTTATAAATAAAATGGATTTACAGTTTTCATTCATAAATATCCACATTACGATATTTTTCATTAATTAAAACATCATTCTAAAATAATGAATACTGAAAAAAGAATAATATTTTTTATTTTCGATTAAAAAATATAATTACATACATTTCTTTGAAACATTCTGTACTTCCTACATTTATATTTGTACACCTGTATATTTTATTTTATATGTTTATTTCTCAAAACTTTGAACTTCAATAGTTAAATATTGATTGAATACAAATACTTCAATGAATCAAATTGTTTGGTTTGAATGATCAACTAGACGTTTCATCTATTTTTTATCAATTAATTTAAATTTCTTTAGATTTGTTTTTAACATTCCATGTGCTATTGTCGTTTTCTTTCTTTCTTTCTTTTCTTTTTTTTTTTTTTTTGAGAAATGCTATTTTAATTTTACAAAACCATGATTTTTAAAACGTTTAATGACATTTAATATATACAAGGATATGTTTATTTTTAAATAGAAACTCTTAAGTGAAAATGAAAATGCTATATGTAATATAAATTTGCATACATTAAATCAGTAATCGATTTTGCAGAATGTCTTGTAATATAATAAGAATTATTATTATTTCTTCATAGTGTCTAAGCAGATAAATTTTGAAGTGATTGGGTTTAAAACCGCTAAACTAATTTCGTAGCTATTGCTTTGTAATAAGGTAAAGCTAGGATAGTCTGCGCACAATTGAAAAGAATGGCAATAAAAAATCTAAATATGAATTTTTTGCTAAACTATTCATGAATAATGTTTACTTCATATGTTTTTTATGCATTTTCATTGCTATTTTGTTGTTATGTTGCAATTTAATAGAACAGTTGTAATAAAACCAAGAAAGTTATTTTGCGCAATCTGTCCTTACAGGGTTGGTGTGATTGCGCACATGGGTAGGAGAGATTGTTACTAATAATAACTACAATAAAATTGTTAACAATAATAATTACACTTAAATGACATTGCTGTAAGGTTTTTGGGAACAAATATTATTGTATTAGGAGTGAATATTTCAACCTAATGATTAAAGAATCAGAAAAAGGAAATAATTTTAAAAACGATTAGAAAATTTTAATTGAAGGAAACAAAAATTAAAGAATCAGAAAAAGCAAGTCCAGATAAGATTACAAGATAAAATTATGTTACTTAATAACACGTTTAACTTAAAATTAGTCCATTTTCATTTTTCATTTTTTATGCAAATTTATAAATAAGTTGTGTAATCTCTCCCAGCATGGAAACTAATGGGAACACTGCACTATCTCTCCTAAGTAGCAGATGCGCAAACTTCCCAATTTCGGTAGGAGATATTGCGCGGCCTTTTATTTAAACATGACATCTTCTAAAACGAAACGTTGATGTTCACATTGTTAGTCTAGATTAGTAGCTTATGAGAAATCGTTTAAGTTTAAAATATTTTGTACTATTGACATTGTATTGAAATTCTGATGAATAGCTATGATATTCAAGCACTTACTTTGGGAAAACAAAACAAAATAGCAATACTTTATCTTAGACGCTCAAAGCAATCAACGTGCACTTTTAAGTAGACACTCGACTACTGTTGTTGTACAACTACCTGGAGTCGCTGCGCGCTCACTCTACTCCTTCCCCCCAAACCTCTATGTGCGCAATCTCTCCGACCGCGCCATCTCTCCTGGCTTTACCTTATCAGTTTTTCAATAGTCGACGAAAATATTCTTTTAAGTAGTTTATTCTCCACTCTTTCTTATTTAAATACTTTGTATTTTCAAGTTGCACATATGCATGTCTCAAATGTGTGTACATCCACCGTCGAATTTTGCAAAACAATTTTATTTAAAAAAAGATATATCAACAACAAAATTGTCACTATTATTAGAACTTCTGATAAATAAAATAGCTATATTATCTTTTGAAACAAGAAATTCCATTGTTCCTTTAATAGCTATTCGTAGTGATTATTAAATTTAATACTTTTATGTTTAAGTTTTTTCACTACGAAATAAATATACCGCATATGCAATAGCAATATCTATAACTTGATTTAAAAGACCTCGAAAACATGTATTTTGAATGTATAATTATATTCTCAAAAATAACTTCAGTTACAAATTTAACAAATTAAGCACTTTTTTAAACAAATTTTTAAATAGAATTTAAAGCTTTTTACTAGCTTTTATAATAACTTTTTTAAATAAAAGCTCTATGCGAATATGTTGTGGAAGGATAAAAAATTTGTACCAGTAAAAAATAAAAACTATATCTTAAATAAAATTCATTCATTAAGGTAAAATGTGTGATATTTTGTAATTTTGCTTTACTGTTTTCTTCCAAACTGAGAAATAATAATTTGTATATTTTACAAGATATAAAATGTATATGTATATGTATATAATATATCAGTACAAAAACCCTTAACGGGTTAAAAGTTGTGACGCAGCACTTTCTTTTGGCTCTAAGAATTTCAAATATTTGTCTTAAAAGTAATGATATCAAATTTGAGTGACGCTATGTTAATTTTTTTTAAATCATCATTTTCTTTTTAGTTTTATTTATATTCACAGGTGCAATTATTATCTTAACATAAAAATAATATAAAATTTATTCGCTAAAGCTTTTTCATTCAGATCTCTCAGGAATTCAAAATATGGGTTTTAAAAGAAATTATATCAAAATTTGAGTGACACCTTGACGTGAATTTAATAGGATTGTTTTAAATTTAAATTTAAATTATTTTTCGTTTGTCTTCTAAAGTATATTTACACATACAAACAATACTTTTAATTTTTCAATACACTGTTAAATATATTACTTTCACTGAGCCTATATTATGTATTGAAATGTATTTATTTCAATAGACTGATTCATGTTTTGTGCCACGGTATCCAAAATCATAAGTAAAATTTATGTAAATGATTAATTTGCGTCATAGTATCCACTTGCATACATTTTCCTTTGTTTGGATACTATGACGCAAATTAATCATTTACATAAATTTTACTTATGATTTTGGATACCGTGGCACAAAACATGAATCAGTCTATTGAAATAAATACATTTCAATACATAATATAGGCTCAGTGAAAGTAATATATTTAACAGTGTATTGAAAAATTAAAAGTATTGTTTGTATGTGTAAATATACTTTAGAAGACAAACGAAAAATAATTTAAATTTAAATTTAAAACAATCCTATTAAATTCACGTCAAGGTGTCACTCAAATTTTGATATAATTTCTTTTAAAACCCATATTTTGAATTCCTGAGAGATCTGAATGAAAAAGCTTTAGCGAATAAATTTTATATTATTTTCATGTTAAGATAATAATTGCACCTGTGAATATAAATAAAACTAAAAAGAAAATGATGATTTAAAAAAAAATTAACATAGCGTCACTCAAATTTGATATCATTACTTTTAAGACCCATATTTGAAATTCTTAGAGCCAAAGGAAAGTGCTGCGTCACAACTTTTAACCCGTTAAGGGTTTTTGTACTGATATCATTACTTTTAAGCGGTTATTGATGAAAATTTCTTTCAGTCGCAATTAAGCATTAGGGTATAAATTTATAAGAATAAAACTTAGTGGCTTCGCCCGCTAGTGGGCCTTCAATTTACATCAGGGCCTCGAATCTAACTGAATTCTCCATTTGTATGACAATCCCTTAATTTCCACATGGAATAGTATAAACCTATAACCGAACGAACCACCAACCCAGGTCCCTGCTGCCACCGGCACCGTATACCGGTCGTGCTATGCATGCACCGGATAATACCTTAATTTGCACATCGAATAGTATAAAGCTCTAACCGCACGAACTTCCGGCTCGGGTTCCCGCTGCCTGCAGCACCGTATAGCTGCCGTGCTGAATAATAAGATTAAGTGGTCACAGACCTTTTAAACAATATATCACATGAGGGGTGTGTGCAAAATTTTAAAAAGTACCCCCCTTGTGGGAGGGGCAAAATGGGGGGGATGGATAGTGGAGATGCATAATATGACTAAGTGGTCACAGACCTTTCCAACAATATATCACGAGGAGTGTCAGCAAAATTTAAAAAGTGCCCCCCTGGAGGGGGCAAAGTGGGGGGATGGACACCGGAGGTGCATAATCTAACTAAGTGGACACAGACCTTTCCAACGATATATCACATGAGGGGTTGTGCAAAATTTCAAAAAGTACCCCGTTGGGGAGGGGGGCAAAGTGGGGGTACGGACACAGGAGATGCATAATATGATTAAACAGTCACAGACCTTTCCAACAACATATCACATGAAGGGAGTGTGCAAAATTTTAAAAGTACCCGCCTTGGGGGGCAAAGTGGGGGGATGGACACCAGAGATGCATAATATGACTAAGCAGTTACAGACCTTTCCAACGATATATCACATGAGGCGTTGTGCAAAATTTGAGAAAGTACCCCCTTGGGGGGGCAAAGTGGGGGTGTGGACACAGAAGATGCATAATATGATTAAACAGTCTCGGACATTTCCAACAATATATCACATGAAGGGTGTGTGCAAAATTTTAAAAAGTACCCGCCTTGGGGGGGCAAAGTGGGGGGATGGACACCAGAGATGCATAATATGACTAAGCGGTCACAGACCTTTCCAACGATATATCACATGAAGGGTTGTGCAAAATTTCAAAAAGTACCCTCTTGGGGGGCAAAGTGGGGGTGTGGACACAGGAGATGCATAATATGATTAAACAGTCTCGGACATTTCCAACAGTATATCACATGAAGGGTTGTGCAAAATTTTAAAAAGTACCCCCCTTGAGAGGGGGGGGGCAAAGTGGGGGGATGGACACCAGAGATGCATAATATGACTAAGCGGTCACAGACCTTTCCAACGATATATCACATGAGGGGTTGTGCAAAATTTCAAAAAGTACCCTCTTGGGGGGGGCAAAGTGGGGGTGTGAACACAGGAGATGCAGAATATGATTAAACAGTCTCAGACCTTTCCAACAATATATCACATGAAGGGTGTGTGCAAAATTTTAAAAAGTACCCGCCTTGGGGGGGCAAAGTGGGGGATGGACACAAGAGATGCATAATATGACTAAGCGGTCACCGACCTTTCCAACGATATATCACATGAGGGGTTGTGCAAAATATCAGAAAGTACCCCCTTGGGGGGGGCAAAGTGGGGGTGTGGACACAGGAGATGCATAATATGATTAAACAGTCTCGGACATTTCCAACAGTATATCACATGAAGGGTTGTGCAAAATTTTAAAAAGTACCCGCCTTGGTGGGGCAAAGTGGGGGGATGGACACCAGAGATGCATAATATGACTAAGCGGTCACAGACCTTTCCAACAATATATCACATGAGGGGTTGTGCAAAATTTCAAAAAGTACCCTCTGGGGGGGCAAAGTGGGGGTGTGAACACAGGAGATGCAGAATATGATTAAACAGTCTCAGACCTTTCCAACAATATATCACATGAAGGGTGTGTGCAAAATTTTAAAAAGTACCCTCTTGGGAGGGCAAAGTGGGGGGATGGACACCAGAGATGCATAATATGACTAAGCAGTCACAGACCTTTCCAACGATATATCACATGAGGGGTTGTGCAAAATTTTAAAAAGTCCCCGCCTTGGGGGGGCAAAGTGGGGGGATGGACACCAGAGATGCATAATATGACTAAGCGGTCACAGAACTTTCCAACGATATATCACATGAGGGGTTGTGCAAAATATCAGAAAGTACCCCCTTGGGGAGGCAAAGTGGGGGTGTGGACACAGGAGATGCATAATATGATTAAACAGTCTCGGACATTTCCAACAATATATCACATGAAGGGTGTGTGCAAAATTTTAAAAAGAACCCGCCTTGGGGGGGTCAAATTGGGGCATGGACATTATCATTAATTTCGTCAATCGGGCATGAAAAAATCATGAATTTCGTTGATAGTGTATTTAAAAATCATGATTTCGTTGATCGGGTATGTAAAAATCTGTGAATTTCATCAATCGAGCACAGAAAAACCATGACTTTTGTCGATCGGGGGAGGATCATATATTTTGTCAATTGGGCACGTAAAAATCTTGAATTTTGTTTATCGATCGCATAAAAATCACGTATTTCAGCAAATAGATACATAAAAACGAAGAAATTCCTTTATCGGCACATAAAAATCATTAATTTCATCAAACGGATGCATAAAAATCAAGAAATTTATGAATCAGGCACATAAAAATCATCAATCGGTGCGTAAAAATTATGAATTTCATGGATTAGGTATGAAAAAATCATGAATTTTGTAGAACGGACGCATAAAAATTACCAATTCGTAGAGTAGTCGCATAGAAATCACGAATTCATCAAGTGGGTTGTTAAAAATCACAAGTTCATCAAGTAGGTGCATAAAATTCACAAATTTCATCAAACGTTTGCATAAAAATCAATAATTTCATCGATCAGGTTCAGAAAAATGAAATTTCGTCGATTGAACATGAAAAAAATCATGAATTTCGGTGATCAAGTGCATAAAAATCTTGAACTTCGTTGATCGGTGTGTAAAAATCATGAATTTTGTCGATCGGGTGTGTAAAAATGATGAGTTTCAATAATCAGGCACAGCAAAAACATGAATTTTGTGGATCAGGGAGGGGGAGATCATAAATTTTGTCAATCGGGAACGTAAAAATCTTGAATTTTGTTTATCGATCGCATAAAAATCACGTATTTCATCAAATAGATACATAAAAACCAAGAAATTCCTTGATCGGCACATGAAAATCATTAATTTCATCATACGGATGCATAAAAATCAAGAAATTTATGAATCAGGCACATAAAAATCATCAATCGGTGCGTAAAAATTATGAATTTCATCGATTAGGCACGAAAAAATCATGAATTTTGTAGAACGGACGCATAAAAATTACCAATTCGTAGAGTAGTCGCATAGAAATCACGAATTCATCAAGTGGGTGGTTAAAAATCACAAGTTCATCAAGTAGGTGCATAAAATTCACAAATTTCATCAAACGTTTGCATAAAAATCAATAATTTCATCGATCAGGTTCAGAAAAATGAAATTTCATCGATCGAGCATGAAAAAAATCATGAATTTCGGCGATCAAGTGCATAAAAATCTTGAACTTCGTTGATCGGTGTGTAAAAATCATGAATTTTGTCGATCGGGTGTGTAAAAATGATGAGTTTCAATAATCAGGCACAGCAAAAACATGAATTTTGTGGATCAGGGAGGGGGAGATCATAAATTTTGTCGAACACAGATGTAAAAATCATGAATTTTGTTTATCGGTGCATGAAAATCATGAATTTTGTCAAACAGGCACATAAAGATCAAGAAATTCATTGATCGGCATGTAAAAATCATTAATTTCATCCATCGGGCATATAAAAATGATGAATTTAGTCGATCAGGCATGTAAAAATCACAAATTTTGTCAACGGGGCACATAAAGATAAAAAAATTTGTTGAACGGCATGTAAAAATCAGAAATTTTGCTGAACGGGCACATAAAAATCACGAATTTCTTTAATCGGCGCATAAAAATCATAAATTTCGCCAATCTAGTGCAGTAAAATCATTAATTTCATCGATCTGGTGCAGAAAAATCACTATTTTCGTCGATCTGGCGAGGAAAATCATGAATTTTATCAAACGAACATGGGGAAAAAAGAAAATCAGAAAATCCTGCATTTGGTCGGTTTTCTCCATATTTTTCAAGTCAGTTTTTCAAGTTTTATTGCCGAGTGGTGATTGGCGAGTGCCTATTTTCACCTTTACCCAAAAACGAATAACATCGAATTAAAAGGAGAAAGTTATTAACTATTTACAGGAAAAAAACTTTAACGGCCATGTACTTAGCTGTACAAGGTCTTAACTCGAGCGTAAAAATGAGGAAACGTGTTTCCTTACGGATGCTCAACTACTGTATAAAGCGTCGACAAAAAGGGGTGATAATCCCATGCAAATGAACTACGAAAACTTCCAAAAATGAGTGTTGGAAAAACTTCTTCCAAATTTGCAATCGAATAGTGCCCTATATATGGCCAATGCTCAACATCACATGCCTGTTGAAAACCGCACTCCTGCAAAGAATTCTATAGACTGGCTGAAAAACAACAAAATATACTGTGGCGAACAAATACAAAAAGTAGAACTTTTCTCTCATAGAGAGTAATCGTCCAAAGAAAATCATCTATAAAATTGATAATAAAATTCTAGTTTAGAAGGTATTATTTTTTTTAATATTTTAAATGATAAAATTTTATCCGCCCTTCCAAATTATTTGAAAATACAAGCTGCAATTTATAATAGATAAAATACTCCCCCCCCCCCCTCCCCCAGGTATTTTGTTTATTTATTTATTGTTTTTTATTTATTTTGAATTGATGGTTCTCCATTTCAAAATTTTCATTTTATTTGATACTTTGATGGTCTATAGCTGTTTGTGAAGCTTCATGCATGTTTTGCTGTTACTGTATATTAATTTTTCAAATTCATTTTTAATAAACTTATGCAAGTAAATAGTTTTAGAGCCCTATGTTGTTTTCAACATATTCAGACAATTTCAAACTTTGCACTCACCAACACTTAATTTATAAGATCTGACTATTAAAAATCATTGCGAAAAAATTAACAGCGGTTTTCTCTAAAAAAAAATTTTTCTTTCTTCTATATGTTTTCAAAATACACCTCTGTACAAGAAACCCTATGTAAAATATGGATATTTATGTAAGTTGTAATCAAAAAATTAAATGTATTAGCAGCAGTTGAAATTTAATAATTTTTCAGAATTTACTTTGAAGAACAAACACTTATTACATTCAACAGTAAACAGTATTTTATACAAAAATTGGGAAATGTTTAAGATGATTAAATTTGTGAAGAGTTAATTTTTGGTAGGAAAAAGTTTTGTGAAGTGTCCTGTTTTAATATGAAAAGAAATGTGAAATAACCTGTTTTAAAATGAAAAAAAAAATGTGAAGGATACTGTTTTAAGATTTAAAAAAAATTGTGAAGGATCCTTTAAAGGTGTTCTTAATTCTTCTTAAACAGAGCCCTGCAATATACTTACTAAAGTTGTATTTTTTCTGTGATTTAAGCACATATAAGGTATTTCATACCTCTAAATTAGTAATTTAAAATGATTTTTAAAGTCACAGGTAAATGATAGAAAAATTGAAAGATAAAATAGCTATTTGTTTACTTTTTAAACTCTGAATTTAAAGTAAATAAGAACTTATTTATTCATTGTATAGTAATATTTTAGAGCTAAAAAAATCTATGTGGGTTAAAATGATTATATTCTTAAGTTTCGCGAGCAAATAGCAATTTTTTTACTGTATTTTTTAACAATTTTTAATGTAACATTTGACATTGAAACAATATAGTGCTTGAAAACTATTTAACAAGCTTATTAAAAAATGAATGTGAAAAATTAATATAAAGTAAATGCAAAACATTCATGAAGATAGAAGTTTGTCACACAACTGTTTGTAAATGTAATGAGAAAAAAAAATGATAACAATGTAATAATACTGGCAATATGAATGCAATAAGGTAATGCCAGGGGTCGATCCAGGAAAAATTTGGGGCCTATTTAGGGCCCCTTCACAAAAATCTATTTAATAAAATGGGTCCCTTCACAAAAATCAATTTGATAAAATGGGCCACTTCACAAAATTCTATTCCATAAAAACTTACTATTTATTATTTTGTGATGTTTTAAAATGTGTAATTTGTAAACAAACAAGTTTGCCAGAGAGGAAAACTTCCGCAAAAGGATTTAAAACAGGTTTTGTTTATAAATGCTTGGTTCGAATTTGATTAAATCGATTTCAACTTTCGTTACAAAATGTTATTTTTCACAAAAATATAATAAATTTCACAAAAACAACCTTTACTTTTCACAAAATGGGCCCCAAGAAAAAAAACCTGCATCGACTCCAGAATGCAATAAGAAAAAGAAAAAAAAAACTATTTGTTTACTTTTCAAACTCTGGATTTAAAGTAATTAAGAACTTATTTATCCATTGTATAACATAAAACACTTAATTCAGAACTAACTTTCTGCATTTTCTTTTACAAAATAACATAAAAGTAATATTTTAAAGCCATAAAAACATGTAATTGGCAGTTGCTCTGACAAAGACAAACTAAGCACCTTACCAAAACGAAATTTTTAAAAAGAACCATCAAGTCATATAAAATAAAAAACAATGAATAAATAAACAAAATACCTAATAGTAAGTATAATATCTTTGATTTTCTGTGCCTATCTTTTCCCCAAATGCCTCTCGCTAATTTGTGCTTCGCGCATTGATACGATAATAGTTGGTTGGTTGTCTTCGTTGCGAAAGAAACAAAGAAATGAAAAATATTTTATCATTAGAAAATGAAAGATTTATTATATTTAGCAGTAAAATTGAATACATGTAATTAAAAAATATTTCCTCATTTTGAAAAAGGAATCTAAATAATTTTTCGAATATATGCATGTTTAAAATCTGAAATTATTTCTTTGTAACAAAAAGAGAAAACATATAAACCCCAATTGAATTTAATACATATGTTTTACATGTTTAGAGTATATAATTCATTGTTTTTGCATTTAAAAAAATATAAATAATTAGCCCGGTCACAAGCTTTATTGATAACGGCAACCGTACATCAAATTTTAACTGTAATTCCCGGCGGAAGAAGGTAGTGAATACTCTATTGCATTTGTACAGCTTGGCTTAAGAAAATAGTCCCATTTTTTTTTAATCGGATTATATAAAAAACTAGAGTTTTCCTATTTAAGCGGATAGGTGGATTCACTTCATATAAAACCGATTAGTATCATATATTAATTTTAAAAAAATCCTTCGGGCGGTTTTCGAGATACGTTGTCTTACACCATGACACCATTACATGCAGAGCGAAAAACTTCCCATTTTACTTAAAAATGGATTTCCAGATCTTAAAATCTACTGCATGTAGAAATCTATAAATTTCAGGATAGAGTTAGACCGGAGATATAAGACAGCTGTCAAAAAATCAAAACGATGTACCTCATATTTGCTGAGATATTAAATGTCGGCTTTTCGCTTTTCCTTTGAACTCAAACTAGCTGTATATATGGAGTGACGGAAATCTTCGGTATTAAGCATTCGGTTTTCGTTTTTTTGCTGCGTCACTCGAGAAACTACCGTCTCTCATGATATGTATATTTTACAAGATATAAAATGTATATGTATATGTATATAATATATATGTATATTTATATAATATATATGTATATTTATATAATATATATGTATATTTAAATAATTTATATAAATATATCTGTATAATTTACATTATACAAATGTTTAGCTTTACAATTTCTACAAATTCTCTACCATTCATAACATTTACAAGAGTACTTTCGTTTTAGATCTGTTTTTGTATCATAAAATTCATGTATCAATGTATCAAACCGCAATCAAAATTGACACATGGTCATACGATACATGAGCCGCTAGAAGAAGAAAACAATGTTAGATACTCAAGCCTACATGTGAAGAAGTTCTAGATTTAACCATTACAGTAAATTCTTAAATATCACTTTACAATATCACTTTTGTGAGAGTAAATGCGATTTAAAAAAGAAAAGTTATACAGTTCACTCGTATATACAGGATGTCTCAAATACATTGACCTTCGATTTTTATTATTTCATATACATATATTATAAATTACAAAGTTACGTAAAAAAAAAAAAAAAAAAAAAGAAAATTGCTTAATATTTTCAGAGAATTAAAATTGAAGAAATACAAAATTTAAATTTTTATACTGGCACCGTACAAAAAATTTTCACAATGAGTAAAATGTGTCCTGTACACTAATAAGGTCATGTACAAAATTTCAGCATTTTATCATAAAAAGTCGCACAGATATGAAAATACATAAATGCTGACTTAAATCAGTTTTTGATGTCTGGATATGAGTTCACAAAGGGGAAAAATCATGTCGTTTCAGGAGTCGTACACAAATTACGAAAGAAAACAATAATTGCATACTCTAGGTGTAAAAATTTACATTTTAATTTGTGATTAACCCCTCACCAACTTTGTTTATACATTTTACTCATTGGAAAATTTTTAGTATGGGGGCTGTATAAAAATTTTAATTTTGTATTTCTTTAAATTTAATCCCCTGAAAATTTTTATCGATTTCATAAAATTCTGCACCTTTTCTTACGTAACTTTGTAATTTATAATATATATCTATGATCAATATTTAAGTAATAAAATCCGAGGTCAATGTTTTTGGGACACCCTATATGTATATATATATATATATATATGTATTTTTTATTTATATCCACGAATAATTATTTTTGAACAGATGCTTCGATTTCCATTGTACTTTTTGTTGGAAATGGGTCGTTATAGTGGTGGTCCCATTTCCACTTCATTACCGTTTGACCGCCGAACAAAAGGGCAAATTTGTAATGTGGTTTTCTCTGTAATTTTTTAAAATGTTAAAAAAGTTGAACTTTTAAACTTGATATACAAAGCTTAATTACGTATATAAGTATAACCCTTGAGAGTATTAATTATTATTTGATGTTGTAAAACTGCATTATATTTGTAGAATTATATTAATTTAAACAATGTTTCTATTGCAGTGAAACCTACAGCATACTGAACGGATATATCAGTTCACGGCAGTGAGAAGGGTTACAAAAAAAAAAAAAAAAAAAAAAAATATATATATATATATATATATATATATATATATATATATATATATATATATGTGTGTGTGTGTGTGTGTTTGTTAATATCATTTTCATATTCTTATTCTTTTTTTTAACTTTGTAGGCCCTAACTTTCGTAAAAACCGACTAATCCTCAATAATTTTGAATATGTTGAGAAGTTGCACAGTGCGACTTTATGTTTTTTTTAAATTCTATTTGCATAGATATTACTGGAATACGTCAAACATTTTAATACACCATCGTCTACAATGCGCCAAAATAGGCGCTATTAGCAATAATGGGACTTAACACTAATAGGGATAAAAATAAAATATTGCCAGAGATGCACTTTGTAGTGCTAAACTACTCTCATTAATTACGCAAACTTACATGCCATAAGTAAATGTCAGTCTAATAAAGCAAGAAACAATACCAGGATATCAGTTTTCTTTTTCTTTTCTCGTAAGAATAACTTTTCATCTTTGGACTTTTATTGGTTACTAACGGTTTTTGTCCTAATATATCAGTCTTCTTTCTATTCCTTTAATATCATCTTCAGTTCTTCAAGGAAAAATGCACTTGAACTATCTTTTCAATTATACGCAATTATTCTCAAATTTAAACTTAATTTAAACCTATTTGCATTATATGCCCAGACAGTATGATCCTTTAAAACACTTTTCTACAGTCTTTTAATTTAGAAGGGTTCTATTACTAACGAGAGATTTTCGTTTTCAACCTGAATAGCAGCGAATACTTTTCGTTCTAAAATATTCCTGCATGAATTCGCTTGAAGTGACTCACTAAAAGATGATTCTGAATAAGAGAGAATGCCTATCGTACTGGTGGAATTCAGACTAATTTTGGAATAATCACGTTAAATTGACATTTTACTCCATTGGTATGGAATTCAGTTTGTTAAAGGTTTAATTTGATTTAATTTAATTAATTTAGGGATCGAAAAGAAATGTATACCCTGCTATATAATTATCCGATGTTAGAATATTTTTCCCCAATAAAAACACCGCTTTTTCATAACGAAAAATGAGTTTGTTAACTACACCTACACAAAATACTGTTGATGAATCAAAATTTCATTGTACCTGATCTATTGGATGTATAAGCAGAAAATATTTTTTAACTAAGAAATTATTGTTAGATCAACTTCGTTTGATCAACTTTGTTCGATTTCTGTTGATCCAACAAAAAATTCTTTGGCTCAGATTACGATACTTCTCCAAAAAAGTTCCATTGGACTATATTTAAATAGAAAATCTTGATGAGCTCAATAAATTTTTGTTCAATCAACATTACTTTTGTTTTGCTCTTAGCTCCATATTTAGATATTAGTTGATACAATGAGATTTTTTTAAAATCAACATTACCGTAATTTCCGGCGTATAAACCGCGGCTCAAATAAATCTCTTTGAGAACAGAAATTTTATTTTATAGAAAGTAAATTTTATCTACCTTGATCTTATTTTACTGTTTTTAGAAAATAACATTTCTGCTTTGAAACATACTTATTTGAGCCGCGGCTTATACGCCAGAAATTACTGTATTTTAGTTCGACCTTTGTTAATCCAACAAAAATCTGTTTGTCTCAAAGTTCAATATTTCTTCTGAAATTTTCTATTCGACCATATTTAATTAGGAAATCTTGTGGAGCTAAACAAAGCTTTGTTGATCATTGCTGATCCAACAAAAATATATTCGGCTCAGAGATCGATATTTCTTCTAAAGTATTACCATTTTTCTGTTTATTTAAAGTCTTCGGTTATGGTTTATGGCTATTGAACTATATTTCAATAATATGCAGTTATACTCTAATTTTAAATTTAAGTTATGCTAATTTGTATTATATGCAAAAACATTATGATCCTCTAAAACTCTTTTCCGTAGTCTTTTAATTTAGAAGTGTACTAATCCTAATGCGATATGTTCGTTTTCAACTTGAATAACAGCAAATACTTTTTGTTTCTAAATATGCCTGCCTGAATGCGCTTGCACTGACAAACTAAAGGATGATTCTGAATATTTTGGAATGATTATCACACTCGTGGATTTCAGATTATGTTCAGAATAATCATGTTAAAATGTTATGACATTTAAAAAAAATTAATGTTATTTTAATTGATGAATTGGAAGGACATATATGGTTACTTCAATATATATTTATTTGATAACAATAATAATGAAGAGTACAAAAAATTGTGTATAGCTTAAAAAAAATTGTTAGCTAAACTCGAAATATTTTTTACTGGAAAAAAAAAGATTTTAATAGTCTAATACATTATTTTACTGTTAAAATAAGAGAAAGTTTGCAAAGAAAATGGTTAAAATCTATTTTCATTGGTCTAGTACAGTATCTAATTGTTATATAAGTGAAAATTAGTAGAAAATAGTCTATTTAATTTCTTTTTTCTCCAATTTCCATTTTCGTTAAAATCTTCAGTTATTAAAGGGAAAAGGCATTTGAACTACCTTTTCAATTATATGAAATTATTCTCAGATTTTAAATCTAAATTAAACTAATTTGCATTTCATGTTCTTAGTACTATGATCCTTTAAAACCCTTTTCTATAGTACCCTAATTTAGAAATTTACTATTCCTAATGAGAAATGTTCGTTTTGAACCTCAATAAAAGCGAATACTTTTTGGTTCTAAATATCCTTGGGTGAATTCACTTGAAGTGACACCCTAAAGGATGATTCTCAATAAGAGAGAATGATTATCGCACTCATGGAATTCAGACTAATTTCAGAATAATCACGTTTAATTGACATTTTACTCCATTGGTATGCAATTCAGTTTGTGAAAGGTTTAATTTACGTTAATTTAATTGATGGGTTGGAAGTAAATGTGCATATTCTGCTATATATTTACCCGATATTAGAACATTTTCATTTACCTAATATTAGAAACCTTTTTTCATAACGTAAAGTGAATGTACTTATAGCTACACTCTGAAAACGACATTTTCAAAACTGAGCAAAAAATACTCAAATCTGAGTATGTCACATAGTCAAAATGACTCCGAATCAAAATTACTCAAGTTTGAAACATGTATATACTCATTTCTGAAAACATGCACACACTCAAGAATAAAACATCATGTGCTCATATTTGAGTATGTCCATGTTTCAAAAATGAGTATGAACTGACTTCTATGTGCTTCTTTTTGAGTATGTCCATGTTTCAAAGATGAATATGAACTGACTTCTATGCGCTCAGTTTTGAGTATGTCCATGTTTCAATATTCTGAGTATTTCTAGTATTTCAGAATTGAAATCCTTGGGTCATCATATTTGAAAAAAAATGTTTCATAACAAAATGAAAACATCGATTTACTCAGATTTCAGTGCGTTATTTTTCTCAGTGTACACATAGAAAAAATACTGTTGAACAAGCAATATTTTATTGGATCATATTTAAACAGAAAATTTTGTAGAGCAAGTGGAATTTTTGTTGTATTAACAATATTTGTACGAACTGAAAATTTTACAACTGAGTGAAAAGATTTCCAGCCCTTGAGTCGAATCCAACTCTTTTGGATTAAATTTCCAAACGCTCAGCATATTGAGATACCTGGGCCGACAACCGAGACGACCCATTTCTCTCAGATATTTGGACACCTTGGACACTTGGGCACCTGGACACTTTTTCATTCAGTTGTTAAAATATCAGTTCGTATGATATATTTACCAATCAGTATAATTGAGTTAAAAATAATAAAGTGTAGCTTTACTTTTGTTCGATCATTTTTGATTTATCAAAAATGGGTTAGTTGTTTGGAGTGAAGAACCTGTATATGTTTGAATATTATTACAGCCTCTTTATAAGGAAACGATTTTTTTCACAAATAACAGGTGAATGTGTCATAACTACAACATGAAATAATATTGTTTATTTAGAAAACTATAAGTATTAGACTATACTTATACAGGAAATCTCTTTGAACCAAACAACTTTTCTAGGATCAAAAATACTTTTTTTGTTCCATCAAACAAATTTGTTTGAATAACAAAATTTTCTGTTTTAATATGGTTCATTTGTAACTATTTTAGATCAACAGTACTTTTATGTGTAAGTGATATGCACAGTATAGTGATAACTAAGTGGGTATGATAATAATACGTTTTTTTTAAGCTATTTTGCGAAAACATAAAGCTATCATTAGTTTTGTGTATAAAATGGCTTTCACTGTTTATTTTTGGAAAAAAATGTATTATATTCGTATAGCATATACATTACAAATTATACTATTAATGTGTGTCAGAATAACTTTAATCATCATTAATCCATTATTCTCTTTAATAATATTTTTGCAGGAATGAGAAGAAAATGTATACATCTCTACATATTTGTCATATAATAGAATATTTCCCCATTCCCAATATAAGCAATGATTTTTCAAAGCAAAATAATGGTTTACGAATAATTATTAGTGGAAAATGGGAAATTTTCGAAATGTAAGTTAACTTTTGCCAATAAAACGACCTGAATTATTTATTTTCTAGAAAAAGAAAGCAACACATTTCCTCTAACAATATTTTATAAAAGTATCATTAATCCGTTATTCTCGAAACATCATCTTTCCATGAATAGTTACTTCCGTAAATTTCATAAGTATGGTATTTGTTCATATTCCACTGCAGATTCCATTAACGTAAAGGCTAAGAGAGAGCATAAATATTAGGTGTTGTGCGCCTTGCGTGTATTCTCCAAAACTAAATAATTCACAGCAGTCTATCATATCGCTGTACGTGTAATTTGTTGCATACAATATTAGCCATCTTGTAAAGACGTGTCGCGAAGACAGCTGCGAAAACATCATCTGTCTTATTATGCAAGATTTATACAACTTTAATGCAAAATGGCTAGTGTGCATAATCTATTAATATATTAGCATTATTTGGGTATTGAAATGTTAATGTATGTTCATTATTCACATGCTAAAATGATATCTTTTGTACTTGTTTTGCATGTTTTTTACACTATGAATAGTAAGAACAAATAACCATTTTATAAATTAAAAGAAAGTACGTATGAAAATAAAAAATAAAAGCTATCCAAATGCTATCTTGAATATCATGGTAAATATTATTAAATTGTTATTTTTGGTAGTGAAATGTTAACATATTAGCATTATTGAGCTGTTAAAGAGTTATTTTGTATTTATTTGTACGTCCTTTTTAGAATATGAATAGCAAAGAATGATTGAATATTTGAAATTAACTGAAAGTTTTTAAACAAAAGTTAAAACAGTTGAAACGTTATCTTAAATGCTATACTAAAATGCTACTTTTTAGTGTTGAAATGTTAATATGTTAGCATTATTCAATTGATAAAATGTTATCTTGTGCATTTGTGTATGCGTCTTTTGCCTGGAATATGAATAGTAAAGAAAATTAATTGTTCCATCAATTGAGAAAAAGTATTTAAACAAGAAATTAGAACTATCAAAATGTTATCTTAAATATTATATTAAGTTTTACCTTTGATAATGAATATGTTAATATATTAGTATTTTACAGGTGTCCAAATGATATCTTGTATTGGGTTTGCTGAAATTATCGGCAAACACAATCTTTGTTTCTGAATCTTTCTATAAAATGAAAACGAATAAACATTCTATAAATGAAAATATAACAGTTAAATAAAAAATTAGAACTATATAGTGTTAGCTTAAACTTTTGCAAAATATGAATTATTAGATATGTTTAAATATTACTTTATTGAAACATAATATTTAAAGTTTTATTTTTCATTTGCGCCAGTCAAACAATGTCCATTTTCGTGACGAGGACTTTTCAAATTTCTAGATAATATTATAAACTTGCTTTATTTGTTACTGTATCATCTTCTTAACGATCAATGCAGTTGATATGTAATTAACGTTCTAACGTCTAGCGTCCTACTGACAAGATATGTCTTTACATTTACTATTTTACTGTCTTTACAAATGGCTCTTTATTTTTTGTTGTTATCTGCATCTAGAAATAATAGTATATGTCATTACATTTATCACTATCATTTCATTTATATTTCAGCATTTAGAGATAAAACAACAAAAAAAAGAGATTTCCTTAAAGCTTTGTAAACCGTTGTTGAAATTTTTATTTCAAATATGTGTTTCATTCGTTAAATTTAAAAACAGGGGCTACTAATAGAGCCCAATAATTTATGATAAAAAATGAAAAAAATACTGGCAAGTTGTTTTGCCTATTTATTCCAGTTTTACTACGACATTTTTCAAGCAGTTAAAAAATATTCCATAGCCTATTGTCAAATTAATATTGTGAAAAATATCATTTCAATAAATTCCATATTCGTTAAATTTCAATAAACATTAATTGTTATCATTTCGAAAGGTAATTTTATACTTTTAAACATAAAATCAAACATTTAAAAAAAAAAAAAAAGGTACTTTTCTATTATTTTGTCGACCACTTTTCATAACAAAAAACTATCGCCAAACTGTAACGCCAAATAAACGGGAGAACGTTGTCATTGGAATATCAAAATAAATAAATAAATCAAATATAAGAATTTAAGGACACAATTGTTATTTTAATTAATGAAATAACTAATAAATCAGTAAAATATAATGAAAAATACACGCAAATGTCGAATTAAAAACCACTTGATGACATAACAAACACGTATAATGCTTCTGACATTAAGTAAATGGGACTGCATTTTTGGCGTTTAATCTTACAGTTTGGCGATAGTTTTTTGTTATGAAAAGTGGTCGACGGGATAATAGAGAAGTACCAAAAAAAGTTGTATCGGAAAGGTGCGGTTTTCCAACGCCCATAAGTAAATATATATATATTTTCTTTTTTTCCAAATTCAAAGGTTCTATTGTATTGTTTTCACTAAAAAAGAGTAATGAAACACAAATTTTATCAAAAAGTACAACAGCATTCAGACAAACAACAAATATGCGACTCACTGCTCTTTTTTATATTTTTACCCCAAAACAAAAGACCGATTCAAGTTCTTGCCTGTTTGAAGGAGATACAAAAATTTGGTAGATTATAGTATAATATCGGTAAACCCGAGATATATGGGATTTTTTTTTTCAATGATTAGATAAACTCTTCTAGATCACAATAAAAGCGCCACGGTATTTATTCCTTTAAAATGTAAGCCTAGACGTTCTTTCAAAGAGGTGTCACCTGGGGGTGATAATGAGCGTTAGCGGGTTAAGGGTACTTTTACTACTTGTCAAGCACATAAAATGTAATATCCGTAAAAGAACATCCCGCTTCATGTAATGTACTTTGGATTCCCCAAAGTATTCTAATCGGCGTGCAATTTTTTAATCTCTTTTTAAGGGAATAAGTATTTAAATGCAAAGCCGGTTTTACGAATATTTTAAACTCTGAAAAATCTTGTATTTCTCCATTCCTGTCACTTGATTTCCGGATGTTTTTAATGTAACTTTTAAATGTTATTAATTTATAATTTCTGAGAAATTGGGAAATTCTACGAGGGAAAGTCATTAAGTAAGTCACAAAAGATAATTAAATAATAACTTACAATGATATTCAATTCAAAACTATTTTTATTTCTCAACATATTCTCCACCAATATTTATGCACTTATATTACCGTTTTATCTGTGCCCCAACAAAAGCTGCATACAATTCTTTGGGTTGCTGTCTCAGACACATTAGGACTTCAACTTGAACCTTTTAATCATCTGTGAACATCACCTTGCTTCCAAGATGGTTTTTAGTGGACTAAAAAGATGAAGATTGCTTGGGGCTAAGTCGAAGCTGTATGGTAGATATTGAAGAAGTTGCAAGATGATGTTCACAAATGATGAAAATATTCAATTTGAAGTCCTAATGTGGCTGAGACAGCAACCCAAAGAATTGTATGCAGCTGGTGTTGAGGCACTGATAAAACGGTAATATAAGTGCATAAATATTGGTGGAGAATATGTTGAGAAATAAAAATAGTTTTGAAGTGCATATCATAGTAAGTTATTATTTAATTACCTTTTGTGACTTACTTAATGACTTTCCCTCGTATAATTTTAATTGAAATGATGCAATAAAAGAATGGCATTGAAAATCGCAAACGTAGACATAACTTTAAAATTTATTTATCGCTAATGCTGGTAAATTCTAGATGGCTATCTCTAAAATACCCAGATATGAAATCAGAAATGTATTCAAAGACTAGCTTTTGTAGAATTTGAAGGATGCAGCATAATATGTTATAGCTACTAGTGTTATGAGAAATGAAACTAATATAATTTTATTGAGTATCATTATTTCGTTCATTAACGAACAACATTAGTGTTCATTCACTTCAGTAGATATTCATTTCAAAACAGAAAAAAATTGCATACAGAGTAATTAAATTTTTAGCTCTTTGTAGTTTAATTTTAAACACACTTTTTATCTGATGTAATAGTTTTGTAATGAAAATTTTAATTATTTTTTAATTCACATTTTATTCTTTTAAATACTAATTAAAAATTGTAGTAATGTAATTCAAGCTAACTCAAATAACACAATAGTATTCTGTATAAATAGCTAATTTAGTAATTCTGAACTATTTATGATGGAAAAATAGACGAATCTGGTATCTGAAACAAATATGAATAATCTCAAAGGCCAATCTCTTCCGAAATTCTAAATAAAAAACGCTACTGTCCACGGTATGATAAGTTAAAGCTAGGAAAGTCTGCGCACAATTCAAAAGAATAACAATAAAACATTTAAATATTAATATTTTGCTAAACTATCCATGAATAATTTTTACTTCATTTGTTTTTTATGCATTTCCAATGCTATTTTTTGTTATGTTGCAATTTAATAGAACAGTTATAATAAAACCAAGAAAGTTATTTTGCGCAAGATGTCCTTACAGCGTTGGTGTGATTGCGCACATGGGTAGGAGAGATTGTTACTAATAATAGCTACAATTAAATTGTTAGCAATAATAATTACACTTAAATGACATTATTGTAAGGTTTTTGTGAACAATATTATTGTATTAGGAGTGAATGTTTCAACCTAATGATTACAGAATCAGAAAAAGGAAATACTTTTAAAAACGATTAAAAAATTTTAATTACAGGAAAAAAAATTAAAGAATCAGAAAAAGCAAGTCCAGATAAGATTACAAAATAACATTAAGTTACTTAATAATGCGTTTAACTTAAAATTAGTCCATTTTTATTTTTCAGTTTTTTATGCAAATTTACCAATAAGCTGCGTAATTTCTCCTAGCATGGAAACTAAAGGGGACAATGCGCCATCTCTCTTAAGTAGCAGAAGCGCAAATTCTCCAATTTCGGTAGGACAGATTGCGAGGCCTTTTATTTAAACATGGCTGCTACTAAAACGAGCCTTTTATGTTCACATTGTTAGTCTACAGTAGTAGCTTATGAGATATCGTTTAAGTTTAAAATATTTTGTACTACTGACATTGTATAGAAATTCTGATGAATAGCTATGAAAATTCAAGCACTTATTTTGGGAAAACAAAACAAAATAGCAATGCTTTATCTTAGACGCTCAAAATAATCAACGTGCACTTTTAAGTAGACACTCTACTACTGCTGTTGTCCAACTACCTGGAGTCGCTGCGCGCTCACTCTACCCCTTCCCCCCGAACCGCTATGTGCACAATCTCTCCGACCGCGCCATCTCTCCTGGCTTTACCTTATAAAGCTAATTTTAGCAAGGACTGTGGAGAGAGCGAAATATTACTCAGTTTTACTCTTCAAGCTTAATCTGCACGCAACAGAAATACCATAACCTTTCATATATCAAGACACGTCATATCATCCAACAGGATATATCGCTCTTTTCTTTCATTAGCGATAATGGTAACCAAGGACGAAATCTTTAAAAGCATTCTATGCGTGTCAATTACAGCAAGTGTTATTCTTTATAATTAAATTTTTGCGTAGAAACTAGGGTTTTGGAGAAAAATATAATACACTGATGATATGGTAAGATATGGTTTACCTTTCTTAATTTTCAATATCATCAGTTACAGCATACCTTTTTTTACTCCCAGCAAGTGCAATAAAACGATATGCTACTGCAAATTTGAAAGTTTCTTTGAAATTTTTACTTGCTTTTTATTTCTCCATGAATGATACGTAAATGTAGCGTTTTGTGCGGTAAAGCACAGTTTGGAACGAGTTCCATTCTTATCTGAAATTCCATATGAGCTGAATCAAATCTAAACAATCTAATCTATCCCAAATCATAGAATTTAGTTTTTCAAAAGAAGCAATGGAATTTTTTTAAGGTTTCTATTTATCTGTAAATGCATATTCAGCAATAGTATCTCTAAGTTAATGATGACGAATAGATTGTAATATTTAAGAAAATTATTTTATGTATTAAATTTAAAGTTATTAAATTCTTTTATTTATTCAAAATGTTTCAAGAACGAACGTTAAAATGATATTAATTTGAAATAATTATGGATTAAATTATTCAAAACAATGCATGTAACCAATACATTTAATATGCATGTATGCAGTGTAAATTACATCATTAGATAACAGGTGGATTTATCGTCTGAGTGATCTTAAAATGCTGCTAAAGAGTACAGATTGTTAAGTCTTGTGTCTGCTCTACTATCGAACCGTGACAGAAAGTTTATATATGGAAGAAAAACATTTTATAGACTGTTGCGAAAAGTCCTACGCTTGTCTCCTTACGAATCTCCAAATGATTGTTCGGAGTAAATTTGATGAAGGTTGCATATGATTTAACGATTATGCCCAGTTTCATTTGGAGGTTTTTTTTAAATAAACATAATTGGCCTGTTTGGAGTACTAAATATATGTATGTGTCTCTTGACTGACCGAGGAATTTTGACAAAATTAGAATTTGGGTAGTA
Source organism: Maratus michaelseni (assembly GCA_963931845.1). Classification (NCBI taxonomy): domain Eukaryota; kingdom Metazoa; phylum Arthropoda; class Arachnida; order Araneae; family Salticidae; genus Maratus; species Maratus michaelseni. Next base: position 333,397,771 of record OZ007590.1, on the reverse strand, counting down.
GTATCCATAGAGGAGAAATACTAAGGACTGTGGAGGGATAAGTTTTACTTATCATTTTTAATTATCATTTTTACTCTTGAAGCTCAATCTACACGCATAACACAAATGCAGTAATCCTCCCTATATAAAGACTCGTTATATCATCCAATAGGATAAATGAGAAATCTATGGTAGTATCCAGAAAAAGGTTATAATGCCTGTTTTCAGGAGTACAATTTTGAACTCATCCAGGTACAGTGAGATTTCACGACAATTTGTCTTAAGAATTCAAACTTTGTACAGTGATACACAAATATTTTGTATCTTCTGAAGATGGTTCCTGTCTACAACATACATATGGAGTGTTCACCTTCATTTAGGAATACATTGTCACTAAAGTATCGTTACTTTGAAATATTCGCAAGTGGGTGACACTGGCATAGATTAGCCTCCATACTTTGCAAATTTCTATCCACGTTATTTTTTATTATTTTTATTCCAGCACAACATATTTTCGTTTTCTTTTAAACATCTTATGACATACGTAGATAAGCAAAGAGAAAGTTTGTTTACAAATACTCCTGTCAACCAATTCATCATTTTTTCTACTAGTTTCCTACTAGTTTTCCTACCAGTAATTTTTCTTAAAGTTGTGATCATCTTTCTTGTGATATCCTGTACACAGATGTGAATAGTACCGGGAACAAAATTTATGTATATATGCATTAGGTATGAAGTTTTATACTAGTCTCATAATCCACGAACAATTTCTATAGCTAGATAAAGGGGGCCCCAGCAAGTCGAACCCTGAGCATGCAGGCCAGAAAATGAGGAGTTTGGGGCGGATGTTCGCAGGTTCGTTATCAGCCCTGTCGAGGCGGAGTGACTGTGCAAGGTTTTTAATCTTTTCCTTGTACGAGAACGATAATTCGTGTCACTTGCCCTTCATAAGTCCTTCCTGAAGGTCTCCTTGCTATAGCAATATGGCCAAAACGGGTAGTTGCTTAACAAAATTTCAATTACGAATTTCGGTTTAAAATCTTACGAAATTACGAACCTCGAAATCCCGCAGGGAAGCTTAATGAATATTTTTACCCGTGTTTTAAATTTCAGAAAAGTGTTAAAAAAGGCAAATTTTTTCCTTTTTAATTTTTTGTATTATAACACAACAAAAATGTTACAAATAGTTTATTTTGTAAAAAAAAATAATAATAGTTATAATAAATTAGAACTACTATATTTAATACTTTTTCACATATTTAAACAATTAATGGATTATACTTTTCTTTCATCCAACCACCTTACTCAACCGTTACCATTTATTGTAAAAATAGTAAGTTAAATTACATTACACTTTTGCAAAGGAAAACGAATTTACGAAATAGAACCATTAATTTTTTCCAGCCCGAACTCACAAGGAGAGAGCCAATCTTGGTAATCACAGATTTTGATTATTTTGACATATGTTGTAGGGTAGAAGCCCCTTAGTCTCAGGTTCAACGAATTTTATATAACTCTCCTTAGTTCTCGACAAATAGATGTCTAATATTATAACACAAGTTAAATAGTTACTTTGTAAGGAAGTTACTGAGTTGGTCGTAGCTCAGTTATTGTGGCGTCTGCTTGTTAATTCGTGAGCCCGGTTTCGAGACCGGAATGCGCTGCGTTTGTTTTTCTCATTTTTTGTTTTATAAATACAGTTGTAATTATAATTTAATAATCTCACAGTTAAAAATTTTAATATCGTACATTAATTATAATGTTAAGATATTTAAATTATAATTTTGCATTTTTGATTTTTAAAATATTATTAAACATTTTTCACCAAGTGATATTTAAAAAAATGGATCTACTATTAACTAGTAAAACTTCCAAAATCGTTACAAAATCACAGCTTATTTTATTAATAACATCATATAAATTGCAATCTTTAATATGCACAAAAATATGTTGTAATTTAATTCTTATGCTTTTTTTTATATAATTATGCTTCTTACTTTAAAAGCAATAGTATTATGATCGCATTGACTTCCCTTATTAAGGCAATATATAAATGACGTTTATTTAAAATCACAAAATGACACATTTGTTCAACATCATTGTATCGATAAAGCATATATGAAATAAATTTTATAAGTGATTTAAAAGAAAAATTAACCATTTAATGATGTTTTATACCACGATTTAGTTGCAAATAAAAAAAATTATTAAATTTTAATTTTAAATATATTTATAAATATATATTTATTAAATATTTATTTAAAAATATATTTAAATATATATTAAATATATATTTATTAAATATTTATTTAAAAATATATTTAAATATATATTAAATATATATTTATTAAATATATTTATAAAATATAACAAAAAATGGGAAAAACAAACATAGCGCGTTCTGGTCTCGAATCCGAGCCCGCAGACGCCATAACAACTGAGCTACGACCAACACAATAATATCATTACAAAGTAACTATTTAAGTTGAATCTAATATTAAACCCCCTATTTCTGTATAACTAATCCTAGTAGCAAATCAATTTTGGCCCAATATTGCGCCAATATTGCAATCATTGGAAATATTTCCAATAAAACGCCAATATTGGTTAAATATTGGTGTTAAATTGGAAAAATTTCCAATCAATGCCCAATACATTTTAAATATTGGTGTTAAATTGGAAAATTTTCCAATCAATGCCCAATACATGTTAAATATTGGTGTTAAATTGGAAATATTTCCAATCAAACGTCAATATTGTAGATATATTGGCGCTACGTTGGAAATATTTCCAACCAAATGAAAATATTGTACAAATATTGCCAATCAAACGCCAATATTGTACAAATGTTGGCGTTATATTGGAAATATTTGTGATCAAACGTCAATATTGTACAAATGTTAGCGTTGCATTGGAAATATTTCCAACGTAACACCAACATCTGTACTATATGGGCATTACATTGCAATTTTGCAATCAAACACCAATATTGTACAAATGTTGGCGTTATATTGGAAATATTTGTGATCAAACGCCAATATTGTACAAATACGGGCGTTACATTAGAAATATTTGTAATCAAACACCAATATTGTACAAATGTTGGTGTTACACTGGAAATATTTGTGATCAAAAGCCAATATTGTACAATTATGGGCGTTATATTGGAAATATTTGCAATCAAACACCAATATTGTACAAATGTTCGCGTTGCCTTGGAAATATTTGCGATCAAACGTCAATATTTTACATATTATAAGGGTCGTTGTATAAAATCCGTTGAACCTGTGATTAAGGGGCTTCACCCTACAACATATATAAAAATAATAAAAATCTGTGATTACCAAGCTTGGCCCAGTCTTTGTTAGTTCCGGAATTACAAATATGGCGCGTTTTAGTTGTCCAAACTGGATTCATGCGAGATAGGCAAGGGATTACATAATAATAAGAAGAAAAACATTCACGCATTCTTTTTTAACACTTTCCAACCTAGTTGAAAAGTTTTTATGACTTCTTTTTGTCTGGCCGTCTGCGCCTGGCCGTGTTCTAACTCACGTAAATATGCTCGGATCGTCCTGAAATTTTTATATGTTATTGTCGTTTACTGTAGCATGTTCCCTATTTCAACTGAAGTGTGTAGCACTTATAGTTTTTTTACAGGGACAGTCAAAAGTATTCCATTACATTACAGTCAATGGTAAATAATCGTTTCAAGTTCATTTTGGTGATGCTACGTCATTTAAAACATAATGAAATCGATATATAATTTTGAAGCGCATTAAAAGATACTTTTTATAGAATATGGGGTGCAAAGCATGTATTATTCATTTACAGGGTCAAACAAAAGGATTCTGTCACACATTGTTCTATGGGGGAAAAAACGTTTGCAGTGTAATTTAGTGATATTTCACTATTTCAAACATAAGGAAAATTATATGCATTACTAAGGTGCACTATAAATTGTTCTCTCTAAAGTGTTGTGTTCATTGTGTTTATTTACAGGGACACACAAAAGATATCGGTTACAGTACATGTGTGATATTTACAGTCGATAAGTGATAAGTGCGTTTTCAACTTTGGTTTGAGTTTTTAAGTTTAACTAAATTTTTTTCATCGTACATGTGTGTTTATAAAATCGGTTGTTCCTATACAGGGCTACACAAGGGAATCCATAAGTATTGCAGACTATGGGAGTGCTTAAGGGTAGTTTTTAATTGTGTTACGCATTTTCCTGCTGAACTATATTTAGTAGACTAATAGAAGTTTGTAGAATATAAATAAATTCATGTACAGGGCTACGTAAAGAAAAAGATACATTGTCGTTTACGGTTGGCAATTGCTGAGAGTGAGTTTTAAGTTGCATTTTAACTTAATATGTGGTGTGTGCAAAAGTCTTCAGATAATATATAGAGCTGTACAAAAGATTTCGAGTGCATTTCCATCGATTGGGGAAAATTGCTAAATATGAATTTCTGCACAAAGAAAAAGGAATTGATTAAAGCTACAAAACATGTTTTGTTGACTACATTTTGTTTGTTTTAGAAAAATTCAAGTAAAATTGAACCATTTTACTTGAATTAACAAAACATTTTTTGCTGACGATACATTTTTTTTTTTTTTTTTTTTTTTTTTTTGTAATTGCAAAAAAAAATTTTTTTGTTGATTCAAACAAAATTTCCATTGACCTATATTTAAACAACAAGTTTTGCTGGGTCAACCAAATTTTTGTTGATTCAACAAAACTTTTTTCTGGGTGTGATAGAACTAAATTTTATCATGCTAAATATCCACATTTATTGATCATATACAGGGATACATAAAATAATTCGACTACTTTTATGACAATGGAAGGTAATTTCGACAGTTGTATTTTTCAATGTGGTGTATGTTTTCTAAACTGTTAACTTACATACCTTCTTTCATTTTTTTTTAACGGTGAAGTTTCGTTACAGTTTTCTGGCTGTGTTGGAAAGTGTTTCATAATCTATGCTTGGCGCATGATTTTTCGTTTTTATTTTTATTACTTTAGACTTCTTGATTCACTGAATTAAAAACATAACGCATTAAAAAAAAGAAGATGTAACAGAAAAAAGGGGGAATTACATTGATGTCAAAAAAGTTTAATTTATACTTAATAAAATCTTTTGTCTAGAAGAAATAATTGGAAATCCTATAAAGATTACTTTTTGTTGAAATATGCATATATTTCATAAGTATATATGCATATAATTTTAAAGGCATATACGGGTATATATTTCACCACATATATCGTAATAAAATATATAAAATAAATGTCTAATATGTATTTTTTAAAACTTAACTAAATAAAAAAACTTTTTAGTTGATGCAGGAGAAAGATTAGGATAAATTCTATATACACAGTTTTATTTATCTGTGCATACGAAATATACTGTATTTACATTTCTTCTTTTTATTCAAAACTTTTCCAAAGTTTATCTAATTTACATATTTTGTACATTTGGATGCCTTTATGGTGATTTCAATAATTTATATGCAGATTTAGAAATGAAACAGCTGCAAATGCTTAACAAAATATACTACAGAGTCTTCAGTGAATGTTTGTCATTTTGACAAAACATTCAGAGACTATGATTTATCACAAACATTACAATGCTTGTGCTATTTAAAAAGAGTTTTTTCCAACTAAAATAAGCTTTTGATTTGATTAAATTCTAAGTTATATTTTAGTATAAAAGTTATAGAAATTTATCAGAGATTTAAAGTTACATATCATAAACTGAAATTCGTACTTTAAAAATACAATGACTTTTAAAATGCATTGTTATATCTATTGTTGATTTAAAATTCTAATAGAAATTTCAAGATATTTATAATAAACACATTAAAAATAAATTGTGTGTTGGTTCAATTTTTACATTTTTAAAAATTAATTAATGAGTTCCTTTTACAAATGAATAGATTATGAATTATTATAAAGTTTTTGAAAAATATTTAGAATAACTCAATTACTAATCGTTATGCTTTTTTAAAAGTCATACAACGATATTTAAAACCAGAAAATGCATATTATAAAATGTATCTTGTATCTACGTGGTTTTTATTTTATTTTATTTTTTAAGTATGATTTCTGCTTTAAAATAAATTAACGTGATTTGAAAAAAAATCGTAAAAGTTCGTAGCTGTGGAAAATAAAAATATATCGTTACACGGTGGTATTTTTTATGTTTTAAAAAAAATATTTTTTTTTTAATTCTGCATATGGTGATGTGTGTAAGCACAATAAATTTCTAATAGTGATTAGTTTACTGAAAATATTAAAAGCATAAAATAAAATCTATTATTATTAAATAACATTGAAATGTGAAGTATTTTTTTTCATTTATTTAACGAAAAACTTATTCTTCGATATTTTAAATTGTTATGGTAATTTATGTTTACTTTATTTTTAGTTTTAATTGACGTAGCATTACGAATTTTAAACTAGAAAAATAAAATAAGACCTTAACGTGGAAAAAATCAAAGAAAGAATTAATTACTTTTTTTAATTAAAAAAGAGCGAAAAGGGCCTGAATCATGAAGAAGCAGTAAGAAAATTTATGTAGAAGATGACAAGTGAATTAAAAATATTTCAAGAGTAGAAAAAAAAGACTAATCGGGAATTAGGAACACAAATGTTACGTTATAGATTTTTAAAACAATATTCTGGCATTAAATCTGGAAAATATCGAAAAGGAAAAAAATTAGTATACTGCAAAAAAAAAAAAAAAAAAAAAAAAAAAAAAAAAAAAAAAAATCTGTAAATTTGACAGAAGAAAACAGAATGATGTAAGTAAGAATCCATTTATTTATGACAATAATCGGATATTTTTACTTAATTTTCTGTTTTTAGTCAAATTTGTGCAAATGTTTCTTACAAATTCATTTTTTCATATGATTTAATTACTTCCTATCAAATTAACAAGAAACACTATAATAACTGATTTTTTTTTCAATTTGTATTTTAATAAAAAGAATGTATGGCAAGCAATTGAGTAGAATTATTTTTGAGATAGAATACTATGAATATAAAAGCTATTAGAAATTGCTCAAATCAACTTTTTATAATTCAATCTTATATCCTTATATAATTTTTAATGTAGTTTTTTTTAATAAATACATTTTTAGAACAACTTTATGATTTTACTTACCCATCATACGTAGTATAGGGTAAGTCTTGTAATCGTTTTGAAAATCAAAAAATATATATATTTTGACGGATTTACACGTTTCAGACACTAGAGCAGGGTCGGCGAACCTATGGCACGCGTGCCGTAACTGGCACGCGAGGGGATATTTTTGGCACGCCGTTGATTTAAATTCTAAATCTAAATTCAGTCAAACTCCCCAAAATTCTGAACCTCATTATTTTGCTTCCATTAATACACGAGCTTGACCGAAAATACCTTTTGTTTGTTATAAAAAGTACATGTGTACTTGCCATATCATTGAATTACCCGCTCAGAACATCTGATCTCTAACCCCCCTCCCCCCCCTTCTTCACTGGTTTTGTACTGCCGGCGTCGATGATCGTATTGAAAGATAGAGAAATATAGCAAATAAATAATTTTTTGCTTTATAGTTTCTGAAATTTCTTTGTCATTTAATGCATGTTGATCTGCATATGAGGCTTTATTTAACTGTTCCTATAATTTGTTAATTAATTTTTAATCATTTAAAATTACAAAAATATTACTAAAATATGCCTTTTTTTTTTCAGATAAATTAAGGAAAAAATAATACATTGGTTGTTAAAACAGTTATAAAATGAAATGAAAACTATAATTTCAAAATAATCTTGTCTACCGTTAGTGAAAGAACATTAAAAAAATGGGATTTGTAAACAATTTAAAGATATTTCCAATAAATAAGTACCAAACAAAAGTTATTAGTTTTTTCTTGCCTTAGAGATAACTTACTCTAACCATTTTTTATTATTTAATTCGTTAAAGATGCATGAATAAAGATTATAGTAAATGATAATACTAATATATTGAATATTGAATAACGAGAAATATTTTTGTCCTTTTATGTATCAGCTTCATGGAGGGGGCAGGGGGGTAATTAATCCATCAGAAGACTGGCTGCCGCCTCAATTTTGTTATTATATAAATCTGAGTAAATTTAGTGGCTAGTCATTTTATTATTATTCTAATTTGCTTTTATTCTAGTGATGCTTTCATCAACTCTATTATGCATGATCTTTTTTTATTGTTAAACATACTTCCTATAATCAACTATGGTAATCTAAAACTGATTAGATTGCACCGTTAAAGTAATATTTATTCAACATAGCCAATTTGGCTAAAAAATAGAATGTGCAAGATAGTAGAGAATTTCAAACGTGGGGGACTGAGAAACATGGGATGATTAGTAAATATGTTAAGGCTTTGTGCGTTTTGTGTTCCTGCAGAGTGGTCTGCAGTGAAAATGCATTATAAAACAAATCACAAACCTCTTTCCCCAAAAAATTATGCAGAACAAAAGGAATTCATTGCCAGTGCAATTAAAGAGCAAATAAACTATCGACATCTATGATTCAATATATATCAGCAAAGATTCTCGAACTAGTGTCGCAAGTTTTTCGGCTGAGAATGTCATTGTTCGGAATGGTCCATTTTTCTGCGATGGAGAGTTTTTAAAGGAATCCTGGTTAACATGCGCTTTATCACTTTTTAACGATTTTGAAAATAGAGATAAGCTAATTTAACTAATTAAAGATACTCCTTTATCAAGAAAGATATCAAGTCAAAGATAGAATCTTAAAAATGGCAGAAAATGTAAGAGAGCAACCAAAGTCTGATATCGTATTCTCCTTTCACCTTATTTTGTCTTGATGAAAGTACAGATGTAACCAAATCTGCTCGTTTAGTTGTTTTTGTACGATATTTTGTTGAAAATGACATTAAGGAGGACTTATTCTCGTTATTATCATTAGCAACTACAACCAAAGATGCAAATATTTGTTCAGCAGTTATAAATTCACTTACTGAAAAAGAAATAATTAAAAAAAAAATAGTTTCTGTTACAGTTGAAGGGGGCACCAGTATAATGGGTACAATTAATATTTTTTTTTTCAGTTTAACTTTGAACTTTGAAGGGAGATGGGCTTTGAGACCTATAGCTACAAGGCTGTCGTCTCGAATGATCCATACACATTTTTTTTAATCACAGAAACACATACACGAATTCAACAATTACATAAATCTTGACGAGAAAGTACAAGGAAAGTTTACAACACCAAAAGTTACATCCGGGAGCTCCACAAAGTGTGTGCAATGGAGCTGGCGGGAGTCGAACACCGCCGGCCCTGCTTCCTACGCTATGAAGCGATTAGCGGAGTGGTGCCTTAACCATTCGGCCACGGAGGCCCCTTTTCAGTTTATTTCACACTCACATTGGACAAATTATTCTTGGATTTCACTGCATCATACATCAATAAGTCCTGGGTGCATAGTCTGGTTTTGAATCTCTTGGTGATATTATAGCCGTAGTCACAAAAATAGTTAATATCATATTGTCACAGGCTTCAAATAAACGAAAGTTTGACGCTTTGTTAGATCAACCTTATTTCCACAAACGATAGCTGCTTTATAGAAGAACCAAACATCTGTGACAATGAGGGTGACAACAAACTGGGTGAAGAGAAACTAACATCGAAATTCCTAGATGCAGTGGTTACATTACGTACCTTACGAAGTCAGGGGTCTGTCCAGACTCTTTTCCCAGGGTCCTGTTTTTGTGAAATTGTGAACAGCTTTTTATATTTGTGAAAAATCTAGACATAATTATGTGAATTTGAAATGATCGTTATATTCAGGCTCTTATTTATACATTTTTAAGAAGATATATGGATGTAAAATACATATATTTTCTTTATATGGGTGAAAGTGACAGGTCATAGTTTACTTTTAAATGATTAATTTGTGAAATGTTCGGTTTAAAGATGGAAAAATTTTGTGAAAAACCTATTTTTAAGACAAATATTTTTGTGAAGGGTCCTGTTTTAGGGAAAATAATTTTGTGAAGGGTCCCGTTTTGAAATGAGAAATTTTGTGAAGGTTTCTTTAAAGGACCCAATTTTTTCCTAAACAGATCCCTGGAAGTTATAAATTTTCTTCTGAAAAAAGAAGATTTTGCTGCAATGCATAAGAAATTAGAAAATAACATTCAATTAACAAAATCCAAAGCGAAAACAGATTTCTTAGGCAAAGTTTTTAGGTAATGTTTTTTATGTGTCCTAATTTCTTCTTATGCACTGTAATATATTTAAAAAATAATAATTTTCCATTTAATAGAAGGTGTAAAACAAGTATTTTGCAGATATGATTCAAGAATTTTTTTTTTCAAATGGGTTTTTTCTAATTGTCTATTTTAAAATAAAAAATTACCGCAATTACAAAACCAGTACTCCGGTTCGTTGGCACGCGATGATCTCTTAAAACATTATTTTGACAAAAATTGGCACGCGGATTTGAAAAGGTTCGCCGACCCTGCACTAGAGATTCCGAAACACATATGTTCAGAAAAAAAATTTGCCGTCCGTCTGCTGTGTGTCTGTGTGTCTGCGTGTTTGTCTGTAAATGCTGTATCTCCCGAACAAGTTAGAGATAAATACTTGGGATTTGGTATGTACTTAGTATGTAATAATGGGAAGAAGCTTATTGAATTTCAGTAACCTCGATTATCCGGAACGATTTTTTTCGGACTATGAAATATTCATTTGCATGATAAAAAAGATATAAAAATTCTCGAAATTGTTTTTTTACGGAGTGAATATAAAAGACAATCAAAAAACATAAATTTTGCATTAAGAATGAAGTCTATCGGATAATGAGTTGCCGAGATATTTGTAATCACATTTTCCACATTCCTCGATTTTTCATACCCTGTATTTCATTTAAATTTCAAAGATATATTTTAATTAGTAACGAGACGCTTAATCCGATGCAGTAAACTGTTAGTTAGTAGGATTATCATTTTTAGAGTTATAAGGATGTTTCTTTTACGCAATTCAGTAATAGACCATTTAAAGTTTCTGACGTCATCAACCAGGATTTTATTCGAATTGCAATGCATTTTATAAATAGTTTACACATGTTTTATTTTCAAATTTTATACTATGCATATCCATGATGGGTATGTATTACGGTGGCCCCCAACGACTAGGTTAAATTAATTATGATGTGCTACTTTTTTTTTACCACATTCCATTTCAATTTCTTTAGAGGAAAATCCCTTAATTTATTTTTCAAGTCACTCACTTTAATTTTATTTCCGAATTTTGAATATACTTGTTAGTATATCGTATCGTAATTGTAATCGTAGCATTACATCTTAAATTTTATTGGATGATACTTTTGTGTAAGCTTTCTCGCACGTCCGGGAACATGACTGGCAGAATCCCAGACGAATTTATAAATATAAGTGATGTTCAATTTTCAGTTTAGTTACTATGTTTTTGTCATTGTGTAATGTTCTTGTGTAACTCAATATATATTCGATCCAAAGGCCTCGTCTGTTTATTTGCTTTGTTATTTCATCAGCAGATCTTGGTTTAATTCGCAGACAGAGTGACGCTAGTCCCTTTTCATATTTATTGCTGTGGTTTTGAGAGAGAAAATTTCTTTTTCTTTTGTTTCTGTTTTTTTACCCAGCGATGGAAAGTGAAAAAGAATTATACGGAGTTGCTCTTTTTGACGGGGACGGTACAAATTTTTCTGTTTGGAAAAGGCGTGTCAAAGCCATATTTGCGGCGAAAGATTTGGATAAGTTTTTAGACAATGAAGCGACAACTGAAACTGCGGAAGTTGTAAAATCGAAAAAAACTTATGCTTTATTATTATCGCTTTTAAGCGATGGGGTTCTTGCGTCATTGCAAGAAGAAAATACTGCGCATAAGATATGGAATAAATTAGAACGAACATATGATACCAAGCGTGCAGTTAATCAAATTTTAATTAGAAAGAGGTTAGCAACTATTAAAAGGATCGTGTTGTATCTATGAGAAGTCACATTGATGAAATAAATAAATTAATTTCGGAACTTAAAATTTCCTGTGCTGAAGTAAGTGAAATCGGTGCTATTGTTTATATTCTAATGTCGTTGCCTCAAGAATTTGAAAATGTTAAAACTGCGTTAGAAATCAACCGAATACTGTTTTGACTCTAGATTTTGTCACACAACGGCTGTTAGATGCTGAAGAACTTCTGCTCTACTCTAAGAAAGAAAAAGTGCAGTCCAAAACTGCTCATGATAATACCGCGTTTGTATCAACTCGCAAAGAATATGTGTGCAAAAACTGTAATTCAAAGGGGCACATAGCTAAATATTGTAGAAAGAAACTTACTTGTTTCAAGTGTGGACGTCCTGGCCATTTTAAACGAAATTGTAAAGCTGTTAAAAATTCAAATGATGAAAAATTTGCTTCTTCAGCGGTATCTTTTCTTGCGGGGAAAGTTAAAAAGAATGAATTTATAGTGGATTCTGGAGCGACTTCCCTAATGTGCTCTAATGAGAAATATTTCACGTCTTTGCAACCATCTTCAGGAACTATTAAGTGTGCGTCGAAAACAACGAATCTTGAAATTAAAGATGTTGGAAATATTATTGGAAAATTATCAAACGGAATGGAAATTACACTAAATAATGTTCTTTACGTACCAGATTTAAGTGGACAGTTGATTTCCGTTAGAAAAATCGAAAACGCAAATTATGCAGTTATTTTCAAGAATGAAAAGGTGTTCATAGAAAAAGGAAGAAATCGTTTTTGTTTTGGTGAACGTGATTCAAATGGACAATATGTTAGTTATTTTGTCCCAAATTATGAAACTGTTCTCACATCAAAAGAAAGTGATTCTGAAATTTGGCATCGCAGAATGGGACATCCAAGTGACAAAGTGTTGAAGGAAATGAAACTTCCAATACCACTTTCTTTTTGTGATGTTTGTGTTCGAACAAAACAGAGTGCAACACCAATGGGAAGATGACCTAGGAAAAGAGATAGTACCCCAATGACTTCTTTTCATTCTGACATATGTGGCCCTATTGTTCCGAAAACTTTTTCTGGTGAATGCTATTTTATGACTATCATAGATGATTTTTCACAATTTACTGAAGTTCGATTATTGAAGCATAAAAGTGAAGCTTCAGAGGAATTGAAAGTTTTCTTAAAAACTAATCCTACAGTAAAGAAAATCAGATGCGATAACGGAAAGGAATATTTAAGTAATGATTTAGTGAATTTCACTCGAGATCTTGGTATAGTGATTGATCCCGCTCCTCCATACACTCCAGCTTTCAATGGAGTTGCTGAAAGATGCAATAGATCGCTCCTAGATATAGGAAGGGCTTTAATTGCTGAATCACATTTACTTAAGACTTTTTGGGGTCAAGCTATTTTTACAGCAGCTTACTTGAAAATCGAATGCCAAGCAGCTCCAATGAGAACTTAACGCCGTATTTCTTAAAATTTGGAGAAGATCCCGATTTGAAGCACATACGAGTTTTTGGATGCAGTGCCTACATGTTAGTTCCTTCCGTTCATCGTAAGAAGCTTGATGATAGGTCTAAACATATGATCTTCATAGGTTATTCTTCAATGAGATATCGATTGTTAGATCCTGAGACGAAACGCATAACTATATCAAGAAATGTCAAATTTGATGAAGAGAAGAAGCATACCATAAACTCAAAGCAACACATAGTGGAAAATTCAGAATTGACTGATTGTGAAATTAACCCAGATTCTCAAGAAAGAACTAGTGAAGAATCAGAGGATTCTGAAGAGAAAGAAGATAAAATGAGAAAATCCGAGAGATCAAGAAAACAACCTATTCGGTATCCAGCTCCTGAGGTGTATGAAGCATTACTTTGCCAACAAGAAACTTTATCTTTTGATGAGATCAAATTTCTCCCTGTTGATGAACAACGTTTATGGAAGGTAGCTATGGATGCAGAGATAGAAAGCATGAAAATCAACAACGTCTGGGATCTCGAAAAATTACCACCTGACAAGCGAGCTATTTCCTGCAAATGGGTGTATACCATCAAAAGAGATGGACGTTATAAGGCTCGACTTGTAGCCCGTGGATTTATGCAAAAAGGAGGACTAGACTATAGTGAAACTTTCGCCCCTGTAATAAGTATGCCTGCTTTACGTTTAGTGCTTTTTGTGATTTTAAATGATGACTTACATGCATTTGTTTTGGATGTAAAAACAGCTTTCCTGAATGGTAAGTTAAATGAACTTGTTTTTATAGATCATCCGCAAGGCTATGATGACGAAAGTGGGTTAAAATGTAAGCTCAAACGGAGTTTATATAGCCTGAAACAGGCCGCACTACAATGGTTTGAAAGGTTTCTTGAATTTGTTTCAAAATTAAAATTTAAATCTCTTGATAATGAACCTTGTATTTTTATTCGTTATAGTAATGGTCATAAAATAATTATTGCTCTATATGTTGATGATATGCTTATAGCAGGTTCAAATTTAAATGAAACTAATGTAGTTATTTCTTTACTCTCTAAAGAGTTTCATATGTCAAAATCAGAAAGTGTTTCAGAATTTCTGGGTATTCAAATGAAATTTAAATCTGATAGTTTAATAATGGATCAAGAGTCTTATATAATTAAATTGTTAAGTAAATTTAATATGCTATAATGTAAACCTAGCGATATTCCTATTTCTCCTAAATCCACTCCATCTGATTTCAAAAATGGAAAACCATTTAATGGTCCATACCCTGAACTTGTAGGTTGTTTATTGTACTTAGCGTATATTTCACGACCTGATATTTTATATAGTGTTAATTGTTTGAGTCAAATGCAGGAAAATCCTACTGAAGTTGCATGGATTGCACTAAAGAAAATCTTAAGATATTTGAAAGGAACTTTGTCCTTAAAACTTGTGTATAAAAAGCAAAAATCTGATCCTAAATTATCTATATATGTTGATTCTGATTGGGGGGCTAATACAAATGATAGAAAATCAGTATCAGGTTACATTTTAATGTTTTGTAACATGCCTGTTCTATGGTGTTGTAATAAACAAAAATCAGTTGTATTATCTTCAACTGAAGCTGAAGTCATTGCCTTACTAAAAGTTTGCAAGACCTGTTGTGGTTCAAAAATATTGCTTGTGAAATTGTAAGTATTAAGGATTTAGTTGTTTTAGAGGATAATCAGTCTTGCATAAAATGTATCAGTAATGAAAGTAGTTATGGTAGAATGAAACATATAGATATAAAACTAAAATTTGTTCGTAATGTTGTAAAAGAAAATAATATCAAAATTGAATATATTCCTACAAATATGCAAATTGCTGATATGTTTACAAAGGCATTGCCTAAAGTTAAATTTTATGAATTGTTTGTTCTTTGCTGTTTGTATAAGTAATGTTTTAACTCTGTCATACTTTTAATGTTTGTTTATTGTAATTTTTTATTCTGTGTTTTTCTAATGTAATGCTAGATTATGGGCGGGTGTTAGTATATCGTATCGTAATTGTAATCGTAGCATTACATCTGAAATTTTATTGGATGATACTTTTGTGTAAGCTTTCTCGCACGTCCGGGAACATGACTGGCAGAATCCCAGACGAATTTATAAATATAAGTGATGTTCAATTTTCAGTTTAGTTACTATGTTTTTGTCATTGTGTAATGTTCTTGTGTAACTCAATATATATTCTATCCAAAGGCCTCGTTTGTTTATTTGCTTTGTTATTTCATCAATAACTTGAATGCTGACAATTTTTCTTTTCCGATTTTCCGATGTTTTTATCGTGTATTAAGTAAAATTTACAATGATTAATTAATATTTATACACCGTCACTTTTCGACAAAGAGTGCAAAGATGTTTAACGAGCCATGAATCTTATTTACACTTTAATTCTATCACCATGTTTTCAATTACCAATACATCTACTAAAAATGTACATTTATGAGTATGCAATACTTCGTTATTATTATAAATTATTAAAAGATTTGTTATTAATAGTAAATAAAAGTTTTAAGAAAATTTTATAGTCCTTTTGAAGAAAACAATCTGATAAAAAAATTTCCGTAATTTACGGTATTGTACTGAAAGGTCCATAAAAGCTGTTAAAATCGATAACTATTTTCTGCATTAAAGATAAAATAGAATTATCCATAGCTTGAAAATAATGTAAAGGCATTTTGTTTGATTTTTAATGCATAGATCCGCTTTTAAGCAAATTAAATTATATACAAACTTTTCTAAGCAAAATGGATCAGTGATCTAGTTTAAAAGCTCGATGATAGGTTCGCATTTGAAATGTTTTAATAGATTAATCGATTTCTTTCTCTATTTTTGCCTTTATTTCTCAAAGAAATTACAATTATTTTGCTTTAGTAAAATCGGTTTAAAAACAAAGTGTTTGTTTTCAAATATTTTTATTGATATTTTAACTTTTAATTTAATAATGTTAATAGTTTGATAATTAAAGTAATTTATAGAATGAGTTAATTATGCAAATATTTTCATTTTTTAACATGATATAATTACTTCCTATCGAATTAACAAAAATAATATCATAAATGATTTTTTTTTCAATTTGTCTTTTAATAAATTGGGTAGAATTATATTTGAGGTAGAGTACTCTGAATATAATAGTCATAGAAATTATAGTCAAAACCAGCCAATATCCTTATATAATTTTCAATGGGATTTTCTTAATAAAAACATTTTAGAAAACTTTATAATTTTTAAATTAATTTTGAATTTTTTTATATATACCACATTCATTTTATATTTCTTCAGCGCAAAATTACTTAATTTATTTTTTTAGGTTGTTTCCTTTTATTCTATTCCAGAATTATGAATATAAATTTATTCTTAACTTTTTTTTTTCATCAATTTACCACTTACCAGTCTCGGTCGTCAGACATGCGACCGATTATTATTATCATTATTATTCTTTACAAAATCTTCTTCCCCTCATGTTTTTTTTCTTTTATGCAGACGCAAGCTTTTAGTAATACTAATTAAAATATATAACTAACAAATTATAACACCCTGTAAAAATATATTTATTTTAATTGCTATAAGATGTAAAATAAAAACTTTATAAACAGTAAAAAAAAAGTGTTATTAGACTCTTTACATGTTTCGCTCCATGGAAGTCGCTATCAAAACAAATAAGAATATTTTAAAATTGCACGATCTATGACTATGATGTAATGATATGGAATTCTATCATTCAATTTTTTACATACTCTTTCAGATTACGCACATTATTACCAAAATTATGGCTTGAATTATTCCATTGTTACGAATATGGAAATAAACATTCAAGTAAAAATAAAATAAAATAACTTGGGTAATTTGGTACACATATTATTACCAAAATTATGGCTTGAGTTACTCTATGGTTACGAATATGGAAAAAAACATCCAAGTAAAAATAAAAAATTACATGAGTACTCTGAAAGAGTACGAGAAAAATTGAATGATGGTGTTTCAAATCATTACATCATAGATCGTGCAATTGTAGAATATTCTTATTTGTTTTGATATTGGCTTCGATGGAGCCGAAGCATGTAAACAGACACTCTAATAAAACTTTTTTTTTTTTACTGTTCATACCGTTTTTATTTTACATCTTTTATAAATTAAAGGAAGTATAATATTCATTTAGTCGTAAATCCTAAACTATATACAAATATTATTAGACAAATTACACTTCCAAGTTAAAAAAAATAATAATAATGAAATTAGCTAGTAACTTTTTTATTCACTAAAATAGCTTGCTCCAGTCATAAAAAGAGACTGTTAAAAGTGATTAATATATTCATTCTGTATCGTCACTATTCTATAGATTGTTTTGCGTATTCAAAATCTTTATTACTACGATATTCTACATCATAAATGATTTTAACTTGCCTCGCTAAGAAGAAAACGTCAATAGTAAATTTCCCTTGACACAATGGAATTCTAAATTGTTATGATAAAATTTGAATAATTATTTTTCCGATTATATGATGTAGCTCGTTCTAAATTGAGGGGGAGGAGGAGGGGCATGAGGTACGGAAAACAGGGAGGGAAAGAGGAGGACCGCAGTCCCTTCCTAAATCTTTAAAAATGTTTTTTGTCAAAAAGAATTTTGATCACTTTTGGCCAATTTAACCATTTGGCACCTTTTTAATGAAAATTCTGATTACTACCATGGGGGCGTCCCAGAAATAAAGGGCCCCGGAACAACTTTCCCGCATGCTCCTACATTAGTCAGTCCCTGAGCATGCTGAATACTGGGCTGACAACCAGACTTCGAAATTGTGTGCGTTATAAGAGTACAGACCTTTGAGATATTGGAAGCCCAAACTGGGGTAGATTTAGATTCAAACAAAATGTAATAAATACAAATAAGATGTTTTCATTCATTTGCTTCATTCATATTCCTAATTGACGTGGCTGATATTCATCATGTTTCAGTCATATACATTTCGATGTACTGCCTGAATTTTCAAACTAACCGAGTATTTAGACAAATATTTAAAGCTAAAACAATAGTAATATATATATATATATATATATATATATATATATATATATATATATATATATATATATACTTTAACAAATTACAACAACCATTGGTAAAAAGTTCCGAAAAAGTTTTAAAAAGGGGGTATTCAAATTAATTAAAAATTAATTATTCAAAAATATTCATTGGAACCATCTACAAATAAAAGCATTTTCCATTACTACAGTTGAAGAGATCCTGGCATTCTCTGTCCTCGCAAAAATATTCGTCGCACCATCGCTGCAGTTATTGAAAGGCATTTTCCATTACTATACCTTATCCTTAATATATATCTTAATATTTTGTCGGGTCCTTCCTGCAATAACTTTAACTTTTGTTTAGACTGATGTCTGGGTTGGGTTGGGTTGATTATTGACGGCCAATTATCTACACTAGGGATATAGGCCCGGGGAGAGTGCCCTTCGTGGGGGTCTTTCTAAGGGAACCTAATCCGTATTTACGCATCAGACTGATGTCTGAGCTAAAGGTATTTTGAGGAAATTAAAGTTGAAGACCACGTTTTTTGCTTTATAAGACGATTTCTCATCCGACGTCAATTTTTGAATTCGGCCTTTTTTCATTATTATTTGATAGTTTGCATCTATCAGTTTTGTAACTTAAACATTTTTGTAAAGATTTTATGGATTTCTATTGCCTATTCAAAGAAAAATTCTTCTAAAATCACAGAATTTCGTTAAAAACACTTAAATATTCTTCTAAAGTTACAGAATCTCGTTAAAAACGCTTAAATATTCTTCTAAAGTTACAGAATCTCGTTAAAAACGCTTAAATATTCTTCTAAAGTTACAGAATTTCGTTAAAAACGCTTAAATATTCTTCTAAAGTTACAGAATTTCGATAAAAACGTCACAGTATAATGGGGTTCCCTTTTCCCTGGCAACACGAAAAATAATTTTATACAAATAAACAATTAAAGATGACTTCGTAATAAAGAAAGAAAAAGAGAAAAAAACAATCTGCAAATTTTGACTGCCTTAAGGTCGGTCACAAGACGTGATTACTTGTCTCCCACTAACGAAGGAACTCCGTCATCATAACAACAGACTTTTTTGGTGATAAAGAGTTACTGTAGCAATCTAACGCTAAGGTATTTCTTCGTGGAACTTCATTCAAATCTTCATAATCGTTTTTATTTTCTCTATGCCTTTAAAATTTCATATAAATTCAAATTATTATATATATTTTTTCGATTTCAGAAAGTTATCTTCATACACGGATATAAAATATAACAATGTATGTCTAAGTATCTAATAGAAATTAATTGTTTATAAACAAAATCATTATTATCGGCTGAAAGGGGACTTTTTAAAATATTGCGAAAAATTCAAACATTTCTGTACTAATTCCAAATAAACTTTATTGAAAAGAGGACAACTTTTACGATATTGGGCTAAAAGATTGAATTCGGATTGCTTTTACATTTCGATCGAAATCGATGGTGAACTTGGAAAATCGCTATAATACCCGAGTTTTTCAGTTGAATATAATGTAACAAAAAATCTAATAAAAAAGTCAAATTTAAGCCTTGTTTCGGACGTACAGACGTAAAGTTACAGAATTTCGTTAAAATACTTAAATATTCTTCTAAAGTTACAGAATTTCGTTAAAAACTCTTAAATATTCTTCTAAAGTTACAGAATTTCGATAAAAATGCTTAAAAAAATAAAGTGACGACGTCAAGAGGTCTATTCCCGACCGAAAACAACAACCATTTTCCCTATGGTTAATAAAATATATTGAATGAATTTTTATGATACAGTGTGTTTTGCGATAAACTTTACTCCAACGCTACTCACTTGTAAATGATTTACTATACAAATATAATATTAATTTTTAATATATAGTTAATGATTTTTGGTTGCATATGTAACTACAAAGGACCGTATAGAGTACTAATCGATTAAATATTTTTTACTTTATCTCTAGTTTGATTTTTATTGCAAAGTAAGAATTCTAATAAAAACTGATTTAATTCTCCACAACTTCTACCTTTTTTTAAAAATATATAACGAAAAAAAAATCCCACCAAACGTATTTAATATTGAGCTTTAAATCAATAAGTTCTGAACTTCAAAGCTAAAAATATTGCATTCCTAGCACTTTTAATCCAAATGTGTACTTAGAGTAGCTCCGTGTTCAAACGGCCTTTTCATAAAGAATGGAAAAGCTGTGGGCGATTGAATAGAGTCTGTCATACAAAGTCGTGCGTTCAAAGAATCTAAGGAAACGAAACTTTTAAAAGGTATTCTCTAACGATATGGCTAATATTTTCTCTTGCATAGAAAAGTCTGAGTCAATCGCATCGTTTTGTGAACATTTTTAAAACACATTTCAGGCCTATTTTTAGAAAACATGTTTTTAACCATTTTTCCTGATAATAAATATGTGTGGGATTTTGATGTTTATGAAGAATAAAATAAGAGTACTTAAATACTTAAAGCGTACAAATAACCGTATTTATTGAAGCATACAGTAAAATGCCAATTATACTTGACCATTTTAATATCTAAGTTAAAGCAATATATATAAGAGAAAACGCATAATTTTGCGAATACATTTATTAAATACTTGAAGACTCCTTACGGTTCCCTGTCCCGGTCACAGTATAATGGGGTTCCCTTTTCCCTGGCTACACGAAAAATAATTTTATACAAATAAACAATTAAAGATGACTTCGCAATAAAGAAAGAAAAAGAGAAAAAAGCAATCTGCAAATTTTGACTGCCTTAAGGTCGGTCACAAGACGTGATTACTTGTCTCTCACTAACGAAGGAACTCCGTCATCATAACAACAGACTTTTTTGGTGATAAAGAGTTACTATAACAATCTAACGCTAAGATATTTCTTCGTGGAACTTCATTCAAATCTTCATAATCGTTTTTATTTTCTCTATGGCTTTAAAATTTCATATAAATTCAAATTATTATATATATTTTTTCGATTTCAGAAAGTTATCTTCATACACGGATATAAAATATAACAATGTATGTCTAAGTATCTAATAGAAATTGATTGTTTATAAACAAAATCATTATTATCGGCTGAAAGGGGATTTTTTAAATTATTGCGAAAAATTCAAACATTTCTGTACTAATTCCAAATAAACTTTATTGAAAAGAGGACAACTTTTACGACATTGGGCTAAAAGATTGAATTCGGATTGCTTTTTCATTTCGATCGAAATCGATGGAGAACTTGGAAAATCGCTATAATACCCGAGTTTTTCAGTTGAATATAACGTAACAAAAAATCTAATAAAAAAGTCAAATTTAAGCCTTGTTTCGGACGTACCTTCGGCTGTCCGGAACCAAATGTATAGACTTCTACACGTGATAGCTTTCACTAACCATCGTGCGCACGCACACAGACTTACACGTGGATACGCAAACATCTTTTTTTTATTAATATAGATATCTTTAATTTTGGACTTAATTTTAATTTGAAAAACAAAAAGGAAATAGCATTAATACCTAAATAATTTAGAAATGACAATCCTTAAAGGTCGACTTGTAGTTTTAAAAAAAAAGAAAATTAACAAACGCGCTAAGTTCTCATCTTAAACTAGGTAAAAATTGAGTACACAGGAACTGCAAATTTTGATTTGAAACTTTCAATAGTTTCAAATTCAGTTTAATTATAACAAATGTAACAGCTTAAAATGAAAAAAAAATCAGTATTACAGCATCTGCGACTTCAAAATTTTTAATCCGGTCTTTTTTAAATATCAGAAATCCTCTGCAGCAGAATTGAATCAATTTCAGCTATAATACATACAACAAATTTTATCCAGAGAATTTTTTTCAAAATATGTTGTTTGAGAAAAAAGACTTGATCCTCCCTTCAAAGTGGTTGCACGTCTTCTTTGCGCCTGACGAAGAAAGACAAAGTTCTTTCGACGGCCTAACGCAGTCCCTATTTTTATAGTGTTATTAAGAAGTTTTTTATGCTTTTATAGTATCACACCAGTTTATTCAATAATTTAATGTTGTTTGAGGCTACAAAAACACAAAAGTTACCGGGATTGCCTGGTAATTAGTAAGGTAACATGAATTATAAGCCAGTTACAATTATTCTCTAGTTCACGTTTTCTTCCGCATAGTTGAACTTATACATGGAAGAGCAGCAAATTAATATTAAATTTAATGTTAATGTTAATGCTGTTAATATAACATTTTTGTCAGTTGAAAGGGTTTTTGGAACATAAAAATATTTACTTGAGAATGGATAGCATCCGCAACATGGATTAATGCATTGTGAAAACTACTCGAAAACGTTTCCGAAATTACGGACAGCAAAAGAAACTTTGTTTTTTATGAATGCTTCTTTAAATCTTGAAAATCTACCGGTTTCTGTCCTCTCTAAAGATTGACAGCATGCGAAAAACTTATATTCTAAGTTGAGAAAACTGATTAATACTCTATAAAACTACCCGGAAACGTTACCGAAAACCAGTGGCAACAAAATAAACTTTGTTTTTATAAATGCTTCTTTAAATCTCGAAAATATTTATGTTTCCGAGCTTTCCAAATGCACTGATGTCCAAAAATTAAGGAGCAGTGAGCGATTTTAGAATTTTTGTCGAATATCTACCGAAATTCTTTATGAATTGTCCTTGAACTTCAAGAATGTAAAGAACATGTTTGACTTCATAATTCTCAGTGAATATTTTGTCGCGAAGACAATTAGGAAGGGGGGGGGCAATAATAATTTTAATAATAAAATAATATTAGCGATCACCCAAGTAACAGAAAATGCCCAAAATAGTCTGTCACTGTAGCAAATAAGTATGTAGGTACTGTTCAACATTTTTGTGCATTTGTGTAAACATAGCACGTATATTCGTGCTATTTATAAATTGGGGAGGAAATCCCATATAATACTGTGGGATTTCCACCCATATTTATCAATTAACTCACTGTATATTTCTAAATTTTCGCGATATTTGGATGGACTTTTTATATAAGTTGCTCTATAGAACTGACTACCAAATCATGAAAAAAAAAATCTTTGGTATAGTTTGCGCATGCGCAGTTAAAATTTATTTCATACAAATACCCATACGTCATCAAATATTCAATATATTAATATTTTAATTGCATTTTACTAATTCTACTTTTCTTTGTCAAGATTTTGGAAAGCGGTGTTAAATTCGGTTGAAAACTCTGCATGCTATTAAAAAAAAATTGCATTTTTCACAGAAACGTTAACATTTTCAACAATATGCATGCTAGTCTTCTTGGGGAACCGCAAATATTATTTTATTATTAAATTTTTATTACGCCCCTAATTGTCCTCGGGACTAAATCTTCACTGAAAAACATAAAGTCAAACATGTTCTTTACATCCTCAAAGTTCAAGGACATTTCGGGCATTCACTGTATAAAGAACGCTTTTAAGAATCGTGGGTAATCCGGAAGAGCTTATTGTATATTTTCGTTCGTATCGTATATTTTCTTAGATTAAGATACATTTTTTTTTTTTTTTTTACAGTGTATTATTCCATTAATTTTTATATTAACAAATTTATCTTTTGTAATAATTTTTATTATATCTGTATTTCTGAATTAGGTTAAATGATTCTGAAAGAAAAAAAAAACATCATTGATATAAAATAAAATCAAGATTGCAAATTTCAATTCACAACGTAAACGACGATCTAAGAATTTTTCAATTAACTAGACAAATATTTTTTGTGAAAATTTTAATTACAGTGACTCGAAATTTATTTAAGTCACTCGCTTAAACAAAACTAATGCAGGAAAAATTTATTTAATAAGAGGAATAAAAAAAAATCGATGAACTCGTTTACTTTGTTTTTCAGCGATCATTGATTAAATGCATCAATGTTTACTTACAAAAACAGTATTGAGCGAACTACGCTACATGCATTATTAATAAGGTTGAAGTGTTTTTAAAATTGCTAAAAAACACTCACGATGAAGCAGGTAAACAAAAATTGGAATAAAATTGTGTATGTTTGTGAAGAAGAATGTAGATTTAAAAAAAGAACTGTATATTTTTATTCTTATTATTTATCTAACAATTAGTAAACTGTTGTATATTTATTAGTATTTAATTTATTCGTTCACATTTAAAGTCAAAGTTACTCTCCGTTGCTTTACAAGAGAAAAAAAAAACATTTCAGATGTAGAACACTAGCACATTTTATTTTTTTAAACATATATTCTCTTGTGTAAAATTTTATATTTGTGTTATATACAATAAATTGAAATGTACCTCAAAAGTTCTAAAATTAGAGATATGAGATATCCTTTTTTAATTACATCAAATATCTGTCATACATAAATTTTCGGTCCTTTTTCTAGAAGAAATAATAACTTTAAACGGATTCGACACATATCATAATTAAGAAGTTATGGGTTTTTTTCTGTTTTCGTAAAAAAAAAATCTCATCTCACCCCCCTTTGGTTCGATTTTATCCATTAACGAATTTGACCGAGATTTTATGCCCCTTGATTTTATGTATCGGTTTGGAAGAGATTTGTGCAGAATTATTGAAGTTATCGTGTCCATAAAAAAGTAATATAGATAGATAGATAGATAGATAGATAGATAAAGTTTTGAACTGGGGGGTGGTTTTGGGTTCTGGAAGTCATGATCGGTGTAGATATGCAAAAATTTTTCATAAATTCCAACATAGGGAGAATGTAATAGGTAGTATTTCTTACGAAATCTACCTAAAATTAGAATGGAAAGAAACTTTGTTTTGAAAGATTTTTGATCAAGCAGGTTCTAATAGTGACAATTGAATTTCGTCCCAATAAGACGTTGTGATCTGGAATGACATATGTTTTCCTTCAATTAACTTTTTCTACAAATTTCAATAAAAACTCACTTTCAATTATTTATTTATTTTAAACTAATTTTTATTTCAATTCCTAGTCTAATTTTCATATAAAAATATATACATTTAACCTATGTATTTTATCACTAACGGTTCTCATACGGATAGAATCCGATTACATGATTAATCATCCTCATTGGTTTTGAAACAAGAACAAGTTGGAAATTGTACGTCAAACGTTACAAACGAGGTGCGTTCGTACGCACGTTTTAGAATTAAATTCATGATATCCCGTGCGTAGAACGGGTTAAACAGCTAGTTAAGTATATATTTTATGACACTGTTCATACAAATATCTTAACTAGTTATATAAATATTCAGATATATATGTATCAGCTAGTTATATAAATATTCAGATCTTGATGATTTTTAATTCTGTGAAATGAATTATATCGTCTGCAGATTAATTTCTGTCATAAAATAAGTATCTCGGTCGCTTGACGATTAAACTTCGGAAGCTCCTATAACAAAAAAGCACCGATTTAAAAAAAAAATCAAATTTCTTAGTAAATATTTTTATTAATATCTCCTAAAGTTTTGATTCGATTTTAATAAAATTTGAAATGTCTCGACAAAATTCTGCAAAGATAATATATTTTAAATTGCAAACCATTTGGTTGGGTAGTTTTTACGTTGTTATATGCGGACAGACAGACAGACAGACGGACGGACAGACGGACGGACCAAGCGACGACTATACACTGTCAAAAATAAATCCGTTAATTCACGGGAAAAGTACTGTCAGCTAAGTTGCCGGACTTTTTCCGTTCCGTTAGTAGATTTTCCGTTTTGAAAGATTGAAGAAACGGAAACTTTCTGTTATGAATGACCTCGGTTAAAAAAAAAAAAAAAACTGTTTTTGCTGCCATCTGTTGACTATAACAGGAGTATTTAGTTTAATACTTGATATTTTAATATTAAATACTCCCTGGTACAGATACCTGATACTGGTTGCCCTTGGGGTTCGAACTAGGGATGACAGCGCCTTGAACCGAGTGTTTTACCTCAAGACCAGCGGGCCCTTGCAAGAACAGGAGTTTGAAAGGATGATACGGGGATTTCTTCAAATCGCTGCTTGGAACTTAAACAATCTGGGGTTCAGAAACCTAGTAACTTTGAAATTAAGTGGGAGATTATTTTGTTATAAGATTATGACTGAAAAATTTAGTATTAATAGAGGATTGAAACATGAATTATATTAATTCTTAATTTGATTGTTAGATGCAAAATATGAATATTGTATTTTGAATTAAATTCGATAAAGTATGTTGGCTTTTTTGAGAAAATCGATTTTTTTTCAACTATTATATATTTTTTAAATGTGTTCTGTTAGAATATATTTTCATTGAAAGTGTCTTTTATAACTTTAAAAAGCAAATTACGAATAATTTCAAAGGAATGGGAAAATTATTTCTTATTTTTTTTTATTCGGAAGCATTATTTTTGTTTGTTGCTTTTTTGCGTAAAATCGATTTTTTTTTTTTACTTAATTTAACTATTATATATATATATATATATATATATATATATATATATATATATATATATAAGTTAAATTAAGTGAAAAAAAATAGATTTTACGCAAAAAAGCATATATATATATATATATATACTAAGCTATTTGTTTCGAATATATTTTAAGTGTGAACATTTTTTTTGTAACTTTAAAAAATAAATTGCTAATAATTTTTAAAGCATGGGAAAATAAAGTGTTTCTTTTTAAATTCGAAAGAACTATTTTGTTCTTTTAAATAAACTCGAATTTTTAATTTATTGAATTTTTAGTTCTTTTGTGCTGCAACATGTCAGTTTTTTAAACATTGGAAATAAATATGCAGCAGATAACGGAATATCTCCGTTAGCCACTTTCTTCTCCTTCTGTTCCGTTGTTTTCAGGAAATATGAAGAAACTTTCTGTTTTTAACGGAAAATGCCCTTTTGTGGTGAAAAGGGACTTTTTCTGTGAAATTCAGGAAAAAAGTACCCGTGAATTTCAGATTATTTTTAACAGTGTAGGTGCTACGTATTTATATAATTACGAACGCACCTAAAAAGGATAGAAAGGGGATAAAGATTAACTTAGTACTCGGTCTATGTTTTATTCTCAGTCCGTTTAGCTTTCATTAGAAATACGTATTTTGCCTGTTTAATTTTTGCACTTCTTTATTGTTTATTACTCTGCTTTGTTTTTATTTCAGCTCGTATGTCATCATTCAAATCATCTGATCCTATTGCCAATTTTGTGATGTCAATATGGGTATTACAAAATCAACATGTGTTGCGGATTAGGCCTCTGTCATTCTGTCTCTCTTCACGACTTCAGTAACATTAATTCACGTTGGTTAAACATGCTTACAAGCACTACCCTTTACGCATCGTCTAGTTTTAAGTTTATAAATTTGTTTAGAGAACTTTCAATAAAGGAAAACATTGTAGAAAGTTTTTCAACAGCTATCTTTTACGACTTCAATAATGTGAACTCATGTTGCTTTAACAACCCTTAACATTTTTTTTGACACAGTAAACTAAAAATAGGGACAATACTTTTCCGTATTAAAATATTTGCCTTATATAATTAAAAAATCTCCGCCAATTATTCAAGTGAAGCGTTAAAAATTAGTGGTATCCAAAAGCTTTACAGTAAAGAAAAAAGCAAACTCTTCTTTCACGAGCGGCATTCGGGCAAAACATATAAGCGGTTAAGAGGCTTCCATACACTAGCCCTTACACTTCGTATACTTTAAAGTTTATAAATTGGCTTACCGAACTTTCAATAAAGTAAAACATTAAAGAAGTTTTTTCATCAGCTATCTTTAACCTTCTAAGTTGTTTTCCCGTGTTTTTACGTATTCCCAAAAGAACTTAAATCAGCTGTAGACAAAAATATTTTTAACGGAATTGTATTTTAAGATATATGTAGGATAAAGGGATATGAAGTGTATTTTAGAAACAAACCGTGAAAGAAAATTTTAATTAATATTAGTTTTATGAGAATTTTTATGTAAATGCAGGAAAGACCTCACGCTCAGAGGGTTTTAATCTATCACAGCTTTCATCAAATATTCCAGTGAATATATTAAATATAATTCGAACAGGATACTGACAGTACGATCTATGGAATACTTTTAAAGACCCTTTTCACGCTATATACTTTATCAGAAAATAAACTCTAAACATTTATAAACAATTTGTCAGAAATCAGAATACTACCTGCTTTTGATTTCTTCTTTTTTAATATATTATAGCCTGCATTCTGATTAAAGTTAAACGTAAAAGACTATTTCCAAGTTTACAGCACAAAATCCCAGCTTATTCCCTAGTTTAAATCAATATTTTTTGTATCCAAAAGAACAATTTCATATAATGAATCTATGAGAAATTTTGTGAATGAGGAAAATCTCACTGACACTCGACAGTCTTTAATAAATTTACTACAATTCAAAGAGTGAACTGTTCTAAAATAAACCGGTGTTGTAAAATAAATCGTCTGTAAATTAAAGTCGATTACTGTGTTGAGCATTTAATGCAAGATATTGGTACATTTGCAGAGTTTACCATAAAAAAAAATATTTATGCAATAACGCAAAAAATCCGTACAAAAAATTAATTCTGATTACCACACGTATGAATTTTATTTAACAGTTATAATTAGTTATGTTAATTTTTTTAATGTAAAAATTTTAAACAGATCAAAATTTTATTTCCTAAAATAAACTCTAAAAAATTAAACAGCTGTTTACAATGTAAATGTATTGAAAAACTTAGTAACAACTAACAAATACTAAAAATCGAAAACTTTAAATTAAGTTCTGTATGCACAAAAATTCCCAAAATATATAATTTGTTTTCTGTTTATTTATTTAATTACTAGAAAGAGTTAACCTCGCTTCGCTCAGAAAAACCAGCCAACTCCCCTCTTCTCTAATTTCTTCTTGTTGTTCATATGTAAAGTTTTCTCTCAATCTATTCATTCTCTTTCGTTGTGAAGCTAAATGTGCTTCTTGCTCCTCGTATGTTTCATTTCTTTGCTTCTCTTTCTGTTTCCTCCTTTTCGATTCAACATAGGCAAGATTTCCTCATATTTTACGTTTCGGCATCCCGTCAAATATTAATATTATTTAACACACTAAAATTCCACTTAATACACTGTTCACTACCTTAGACTTTCACTTACTACGTTTAAAAATTTTCACTGAAATTTATTTCTCTTTCTATCATTTTCACTTTTCTTTCATCCGTTCTAATCGATTTCCAAAAGTATAACGGTGCATGCGTTTCGTCATCATATATATATATATATATATATATATATATATATATATATATACCCTTCTGAGCTGGCACATATGCCCACCATAACAGGATAATGGAACATTCGAGAAAACTGCAGAAGATTCCGGATTTGCGTTTCCGGTTTCTATAACATTCTAGAGCGTTCTCACACATTCTGGAACAGGAAGTCCCTTTGATGGTCCAGAATCTTCTGAGACATTATAGAACAGCTTTGAACATTCTGGAACATTCTGAAACATTCTAAAAAATTCTTGAACCTTCTGGTAGATTCTAGAACATTCTGTCTGGAACATTCTGGAACATTCTGGACAGTTTCGCCCACTTTGGCACTCGATTCTCAGTTCTTTCACCGACTTTCCATATAGATGTCCATTGGTGCTATGTGCCCTCTTTTGACACCCATATCTCCGAACCCAACCACTGAGGTTCCAAACCGAAACCTTCTTCATGGATGGGGGATGAAGGACTACCATACCATGTAACCCTTATTGGGCTGATGGGTACTTTGTGGAGTTACAGCGGCACGCTCGGACAAACCACTCTTATAATGTTATTTCATTAAGTGATACCCAATATCTTACGATTTTTACTCATGATCTTTCAAACTTATATATTTCACATATGTACATAAGATTTATTTTTTATATCCTATTCTTATCCTTTGACTTTTTCTGTTTATTTTCCCGATTTCCACAAGCAATACAAAAGTAGCAAAATTTGTGCATCCCGCGTTTTCGACGGGCATGCATTTTTCCTTTCTATTTAATAGCATATCCCCTTTTTCTGCTATTTAATCCAATGATTATGATTTTTCTACTACATTTTGCCATTTAATCAGGATTTGGTCAATATATGGCGATAGTTTTCCTTCACATTTTAGTAAAATTCACAATTTTTTTTTTTTTTAGAAACGTTTAGTTTTATTCGTTCTATTTGTCGCAGAAATAGCTTGTCGAAAATCTCTCGCGAATGATAACACGTGCATTCCTGGTGATACGACATATGATCAGTGATATAGTTTTTCCATTAACAATAGCGAAAATTATTATTTATCGGTTTCTTCTATAGATAGTAATTAGTATTTTCATTACTATATACATTTTACATTTAAGTTTTATAAAATAAATAGGAATAAAACATAAAATTAATCTAGATTTTCCCAAAACAAAGTTTTTATATAATCACGTCTGATATTGATTTGTTATGTAAATTATTTTATTCTTTAATAAATCATCTCTTTTTACAATAAATAAATAAATAAATAAATCTTAAATATATGGATATATAAAATATGTCATTAAAAATACACAATTTTGAAGCGATTTTGATTAAAAAATTGAACATTCGAGGGAGGTTAAACGGAAATAAACTCACAAATCTGTAAAAATATCTTCAAAAATTGCTTAATCGTTTATAAAAAATATATAAAAAATGTATATCACTCAAAGCTTTAACTGTTACTTCACTCTGCTGCACAACACTAAAAGTGAAAGGCATTCCCTTTCACATCACCCCATTATTTTTTCCCCTCCCTTATGACATCACTTGATGCAGAACAAGGCCCCAGCTGTCAGGGCTCTCGCTTGATTCTGTTTGCCGGGCCCTCGTGAGTTGATGTTTTGTGTCACAACTATCACGTGCCAGCTGAATCGAGACTGAGGGGCTTCCGAACATATCAGGGATGGGGATACTTCTCTGTAACGGTCTATAGTCATCGTGGAACGTCCCCTCCGATTTCCACATGTTGCTTTAATGCTTTGCGTTCCATTGAAAAAATTTTAGAAAAAAAAAGAGGGGAATTAGAGTCGATAATAGGAAACCTGTAAAGTTCGGACAGATATCGATTCAAGAATTAAGGCTAAAGTGTGAAAGAGATGTGGAAATTTTTGATTGTGGTTTCTGACATTTAGATAATCCAGTCAATCATAAGCAATGTACTTTAAGCATTCAGAGATACAATTTGATACGGAAAACTCAAATGTCTAAAAATGTTCAGGTTTTCAAAAGATAAACAAATTACTGAGAGGCTTTTAATACTTTAAATTATTAACATAAAAATGAGTAAACTAAATTTACTCTGTACACATACTTTCATTGAATAAGTTCATTTTCTTGGCATGCAATTTTTTTTAACTGCCTTCATTTTTTTTCTTTTGCCGAATGACTAATTCTAGAATATACTAATTATCTGTTATTACGTAAGGTTTTAATAATAAAAAACCTATAATGTCTGGGCTGAATTTCTAGTTGTGGCTTTTGACATTAAAATTTGCTAGAGAAATTTAAATTTGCAAAACTTCCGATATTCTTAAAAGATAAACATAATATTGAGTACATTTCCATACACTATCTTCGTATTATAATAATGTAGAAAGTAAATTTACTCTGTACACACGCACACATGCATATAAACAAACACATACACACATATCCATATACACAGGGTGTCCCAAAAATCGTTGGCCTCGGCTTTTATTCCTTAAATATTGACCATAGACATATATTATAAATTACAAACTTAACTAAAACAAGGTACATAATTTTATGAAATCGATTAAAATTTTAAGGGGATTAAATTTGAAAAAATAGAAAATTTAAATTTTTATACGGACCCCGAACAAAAAAATCCCCCCAAGTAAAATGTGTTGCATACACTAATAAGCTCGTGTACGAAATTTCAGCATTTTATCATAAAAAGTCACAGAGATATGAAAATACATAAATACTGACTTAAACCACTTTTCGGTGCCTCCACTTTTCGGTGCGCATTCATATCCAAGCATATGAATGCGCAAAGGGGAAAAATCATGTCGGATGATCGTCCTTCGTACACAAATTTAGAAAGAAAACAATTATTGGATAAATAAATAATAATTGTGATATTTATTGGTACAAAAGTATATAAACTTTGTAGGAATAATAACTTTACGCAACGATTACACAGCTTGTTCAAAATGTTTACATTATGTTTACATTTCTGTCAAAACATTTCTGAGCTGTTCTAATGTTCATTGACTGTGCCATTTCCAAGTTTTATTCTGTAATTTATCATGTAAAATTTTAAGGTAATTTTCAGGAAGCATAGTTTTGTAAATCTGTAAATAAAATTAATGATAAAAGCCATATTTTATTTGCTTATGATGAATTTCTGCGTCTCATCTGCACTCTAGCTGTAAACATTTACATTTTAATTTATGATTAACCCCTCACCAACTTTGTTTAAAGATGACATTTTATGATAAAATGCTGAAATTTTGTACATTACCTTATTAGTGTATGGGATACACTTTTATTCCATTGAGAATTTTTTTGTACGGGGGGAAATTTAAAAATTTAAATTTTGTATTGCTTCAAATTTAATCTCCTGAAAATTTTAATGGATTTCATAATATTCTGTTCCAGCATCGATATTTCTATAAATATAACAAATAATAACACCTTGTAATTATATACTTCTTTTTAATTGCTAAAAGGTGTAAAATAAAAAGATTATAAACAGTAAAATATGTTTTATTAGACGGTTGACATATGTTTCAACTCAGTCTGAGCCATTTTCAAAACAAACAAAAATATTCTATAAATGCACGGTCTATGAAATTATTTGAAACGCAATCATTTAATTTTTTATGCATCTTTTACCTAAAATTGTGGCTCGAGTTACTCCATGGTTACAAATATGTAAATAAACATCCAGTAAAAAATAAAAATAACGTGCGTAATTTTTCAAAAGCTACGTAAAAAATTAAATAAGTGCGTTTCAAATAACTTCATACACATTAGAATATTTTTGTTTGTTTTGATAATGGCTAAGATTGAGCTGAAACATATGTCAACAGTCTAATAAAACCTATTTTGCTGTTTATAATCTTTTCATTTTACACATTTTAACAATTAAAAAGAAGTATACTCTGTTCCTTTTTTTACGTAACATTGTAATTTATAATATATGTCTATGATCTATATTTAAGGAATAAAAGCCGAGGTCAATGTTTTTGAGACATTCCGTGTATACACACACACACATATATATATATATATATATACATATATGCATCTCATGATTTCTTTTCTCTACCGTTCTGTTTGTGTACAAAGTGCTTATAATGATGAAACTGTTAATATTAGCATTTTTTTTTCTTGTGATTAACTAGGAAATACGATTCTTTAAGGCTAAGTAAATTGTTTCTAATTATTAATCGCTAATGTCTGGATTATTAATTAGTTCAGAAATGAACTCTGAAGCAAGAATTTTGAATTATGAATTTTGACAGTTGAATAACCCAATTAATCAACGGGAATAGCATTCAGAAATACAATTTAATATAGTTATAAATTGTTTAAGTGTGGTCTGTACGCAACTTTTCATCTAAACTAATAAAAATAAATTTAAACAAAAAAATATATATATTACACATATTTAAGAACTTGCATGTGATATTTCAGAATCGGGGAAAACTTGGAAAGGCACTTGAAAGAAAAACAAATCGATAGTTTTCTAACGCCTTTTTGTCCATTATTTAAAAAAAAAAAAAAAAAAAAAAAAAAAAAAGAATTAGTAATTTTGCCAACATTTAATTTTTTAAATGCCTCGCCATAGACACAATTATTCATATTTTCCAAACATGTTTTGGGCAAAAAGTAAGTTTTGTTCTTGATATTTTGTTTATGTTTTATACATTAAATTTAGTTTTCTAAGTCATAATTTTGAAATTTTGTTCCATTCCAAAATGCTAATAATTTAAAAAATACACTTACAAAAGTGGAGTTTATATTTTTAAAATATCGATTTAATCTTTAATAAACACAGGGAAAGTTTTTATTACACAAATGCTTTAACAATGTATCGTCATTTATTTCTTTTAAATGATTTTTTCTTTTACTGCTGAATTCTGAATGCTATTCCTATTGATTAATTCGGTTATTCAACTGTCAAAATTCATAATTCGAAATTCCTGCTTCAGCGTTAATTTCTGAACTAATTAATAATCCAGACGTTAGCGATTAATAATTAGAAAAAAACGTTCTTAGTCTTAAAAAATCGTATAGCCTAGTTAATCACAAGAAGAATGAAAAAACAAAATGCTATTATTAACAGTTTCATTATTATAAGCATTTTGTACAAAAACAGAACGGTAGTGAAAAGAAATCATACAATGCATATATATATATATATATATATATATATATATATATATATATATATATATATATATATATATATAATTATAATATCTATGAATTTCAAAAAACACATCAAGTTCTATTCTACTTAAATCTCCAAAGAGATAATCAATGATACTGTGTATACAGAATACCACATAGCTAATAAACACCATGTGCAAACACAATATTACCATAGCTGATGCTTCAATGGTAATTAGCCAAATTGTACTCATACCAAAAGAATATTGAAAAAAGAAACAGAGAGAAAAGGGGGGGAAAAAAAATTATAAATTGGAGTTGCAACTAAGTAAACACAAATGGATTAACAAATTAAACATGAACCATACACAATGGAAAACCGGACCACATGAGAATCAAATATGAATTGGACATGGAAAAACACATGCACATGTACTCATCAGCCTGGATGCACCCACATGTGTTTTAAATAATAATTCAGTGTTTCATAATTCCACTGGCATAATGCTAAGATCAGTAGAATCATCCAGGTACACTGAATTATTACCAGACAACAATTGGAAATACCAAAACTTGGAAACATTTAAATAGGAAATAAAAAACCATTAAGAAAATACAATATATTTCACTCACATCGACCATCCAAAAAACTGCAATTAACACCTCACTAAATTACCACCAACTAAATAAACCACCACCAACTATATATATATATATATATATATATATATATATATATGTGTGTGTGTGTGTGTGTGTGTGTGTGTGTGTGTGTACAAAGGGTGTCCTAAAAACATTGACCTCGTCTTTTATTCCTTAAATATCTATCATAGACGTATATAATAAATTACAATTTTACGTAAAGAAGGAACAGAATATACTTCTTTTTAATTTTTATTAGCTTCTCTCATCATTTATAAAAAAAAAAAAACCTAATATCAATTTTTATTATAGGTAAATAAAAAAAATATATATATCACCTTAATGAAGTATAAAATATACTTGTAATGATTTTTTTTATTTTTTATGAGTGTTATAACAAGCATGCGTTAAAATATTAAATATTGTAAAATTGAATGGATGTAGTAAAATTTATATTTAAAAAAATCTAGCATTTCTCTTATGGGTCTTCTTTAGGAAACTAATAAATAATGTAAATTTACCTTATGAGAGCATTTTTATTAACAGATGCATTATATTTTGTTATTAAAATTACAAATAACATCATTAATAATCGCATTTTTTAATTTTGCTAAATCTTTTTGACTATTCAATAAATAAATAAATAAAATCTGCATCATAATAGAAAGGTTTATTTATTTATTTATTTATTTATTTATTACATTTGCTGACTAAATACGAAAAATCCATATATTTGTAAAACTATACAATAAAGAAAATCTTTAAATAAAGCGCAGTTTCCTCAATTAAACTAAATACTCGAATGTCTGGATGTAAGAATAATCCTTCTGGTAACACATAAAATTTGTCTAAAACAGAACTAAAATTTAATCAACTTACATTTCATCTAAAAATATTAATGGCTTTCTATTATTCATATTTTTTCTAATCAAATAACTCTTTAAACAAAAACAGTTGCAGGACCTCTATTGGCAATAGTGCGTACGGCACACATTCATTTTTAATTACCCAAACTATTTCATCCGCTATCCACATGTTGCGATAATCGCTTGGGAAAACTAAACCCGTTGGGTAAAGCGGTTCCAATTTCTGAAAAAGTTGTATGATTTACTAAACTTGACCAGCATACGCAATGAAGCAACTCACATGAAAAGCTTCTGACATTCCCCACCTGTTGAAATAAGTATCGTTCCCTACTCCGTCCGTTATACTGCCGAGCTCAACAGGGAATAACACAAAAACAGTGTATGCTGAATACATTACAGTTAACAAGTTCGTCCCTAGAAAAATGTGAGTTTTCTGTGGTTTTCTTCGTATTTTGTCATAAATATGGATTAGAATCCCTTAGAAAGATCGTCATGACAGGCAATCGCACTCCTCCCCGGTTTTTATTCATCACGCAAACAATCAGCGTAACAAAACCCTACCGACCCCCTAAAAAAATGAAATTAACTGACATCGTAATAGAATTCTTAAAAAAAATTACTTTGTATTTACTAACTAAACGCTAAAGAACCACTATATTATATATATTCAATAAATTTTGAAGTAGGGAAACTGTTTCATAGCTTCTAACATACCAAGTGGTGGAATATCTGGATGCAAGAACAATTTTTCTGATAATATGTGAATCGGTATCTTCATAGGTTCTAAAAATTAAACAACATATACAGTGAAACCTATGAAAACTGAACCTGTCTAAAACAGAATCTTTTCTTGCACCGAAAAACTTCATGATTCCGGCTGAAAGGAATGCTATACAACTAGTAAATCTGCAGAACAAAGGCCTGAACGTCAGCTCTACAAATCATTATTTATCAATCTCACTAATTTTTAATATAATCTGCATAAAATTTAATATCCTACAATCAGAATTTTTTAAGTTATATGTACAGCATATAATATTTATCGAAACTTCCGGAAATTTTATGTATCACATTAAACACAATTTTATGCACTGATATGATAAATTAATTATTCTTTTATTTTCTCAGAATAAGAATATATTCCTTCAGGGAGACAGAACCGCCCTGAACCGTTTTCACTTTAATTTCATTGTCTCAATTTCCAGTAATTGTGCTATTTCATTATTCTAGTATATATCTGAATGAATTTACCACTGTAATTTCATTAGATTTACCATCTCCTTGTACAGGAGATTGTATCCTATCCTTAAAAGAATACTTATTTTTCAACCACTAAACATCATCATATGTTGCTGAAATAATAATATTGCGTGTAATAAATATATTTTTATAAATGTAAATTCTTCTTATGACATTTATATTCAATTTACGCATTCAACGTTTATATAATTTTCGTTTGGAAAACCGATTTGGTCATCTTTCTTTAGCAGTTAAAATAAATCCTCATCTATTGCATTAGGAAAAGCATATTAAAAACTAAAATCAACCAAAAATTTGCTATTTTGATAATAATAAAATAATGCAATTTACTTAAATTTTCTTTTTTATATGTATATTCTTTGAAATACAGTTGCTAGGTAGCCATTTAATGAAAGAGAGAAAAAAGAAATGCATAGGAAATATTTGTAAAAACTGAGACATTAAATTGTTTTATGTCTCTCAAATTGATGCGTAGAATTTCCCGATAATTTATATGATTAATTTAGAAATTCTAATAAATAAATTGGCAAAGTTTCAAAGCGATCTGATTAATTAAGATCTTTTTTCCAGAAATTTATAGCATCCATAATTTAGCATTTACAATTATTCCAATACGTCATTTTCCTTTCGATGGATGTTAAAATTTAAAAATCGCCTAATTTCATATTGAAAAGCATTATGACTTAAAAGAAAACGTTATATTTTTCGAACGAATGAACAAAATTTAACCAACAACTATACAGCTAATTCTGGGTACGTCACCAACATACCTACCTAATTACAGATTAAAAGGATGCTTTTTTTGGCAGTTATCGTGAGATATGCAAAGAGACAGACAGACACCAACAACTTTTCGGGTCTCCACAGTAAGCCTTTGGCAACTATGCTTACTAATACGTAAAATTTTCTAAAGCGGAATTTTTCGCTGTCTCTAACGATTCCGATTTAAGGTTTACGAGAAAGTTTGTCGCTTTCTATTATCCATATTTTGCCTAATCAAGCGAGATCAAATAACTCTTTAAACATAACCTCTATTGTAAAGTAGTGCGTGCGTACGCCAACGGTCATTTTTAATTATCCAAACTATTTCGTCCGTTGTCCTCATGCTGTGATAACCACTTGGGAAAACAAAACCTATTGGATAATGCGATTCCATTTTCTGAAAATTCTGTATGATTTACAAAACGTGACCGGCATGCGCAATGGAGCAATTCATATGAAAAGCTTCTGACATTCGTCACCTGTTGACATTGTCCGCTGCGCCAGCACCGTAATACAACCGAGGACTACGGAGAATAACACAAAAGTATTCGGTTGAATACATTACAGTTAAGTATTTCGGTCCGGCTATCCCAATAGAACGATTTGAAAATTACTTTAGATTTATAAATAAAATGCGAAAAAAACGTATTTGTGTAAAACTATATCTATATTATAAAGCATAAACTTGTTCGTGAGAGACGTTGACGTCATAATAACGGTGGCTATACCTGACCAATAAATTTCGCTTTAACTGCAATTTGTATAAACCTCTAAACATCGCACAATTTAAATTTTGACACCGTCGAATAGGGGGAAAAATGTTCTTTTAAATGCAATATTTCTGGAAAACTATCTAAATTTACTTATTTTTTAATGATTTTTAAAATACTTTTAAAACATTATTTAAAAAAGAAAATCTCTCGCGTGCAGCCCATTACGAAAGTTTAATTCGTTTGCACTTAAAACAATATAAGTTAAATAGTGCAGTATTTCTTTCTGGTTAATGTATTCCAAGACGAAATTAAAACTTCATCAATAAATAAATAAACTAATAAAATTATATACAACACAAATTTAACAGACGCGCAATCTTAAACCACTGAAATAAACAGATTGAAAAAGGCTGCTGTAAGTAATGAAATTTTCTGGGATTTCTTCGGCTATTAACTGCTGACATGCGGCTAGTACGAAAGAATCGCTATCATTAAGTTTCAAAATTTTATTACTTACCCATCATACGTAGTATAGGGTAAGTCTTGTAATCGTTTTAAAAATCGAAAAAAAACAAGAACGAAAAATCATGTGTCAAGCATAGATTATGTAACACTCTCCAACGCTTCCAAATAATTTTTCAAATCATACCGTTTAATAAGCTGAGAGATAACATCTAAGTAAACAATTTGAAAAACGCATAACATATTTAAAAACATAATTTCAGGAATTTCCAATGTATACAATATTCGGAAAAATATCCGAATACTTTTATTCAGCCCTGTATATGATCTATAGATTTGTATATATACTACATAGGATGCTAAATTTCAGTTCAGTTAAGAAACGCGTAGCACAGTTTAAAATTCTCCTTCTGGAGTTTCTGTCAATAAACGGAAATGTGTTCGCGAACTTTTGTATTTCCCTGTATATGATCTACAGAATTTATACACACCACGTAATAAACAAAAAGTGAGTAAAATTTAAAATCGCGTTCAGCAACTTAAAACGCTCTTCCAGGAATTATTGTTAACAGACAGTAGAGAATTCTTTTGTGTGTCCCTGTAAATGAACGATGACTGCTATACACACAATATTCTGTAGTAAGTCTCTTGTAATGCACCTTAGTGATATATATCAATTTCAATGTGTTTAAAATAGTGAAACATTATTTTAATAAGCCGCAGACGATTTTTCTCCGTAGACGTAATGTAACGAAATTCTTTTGACTGTCGCTGTAAATTAACTATAAGTGCTATCCACACCCTATTCCATATTAAGCTTCTTGTAATACACCTTAGTGATATATATCAATTACAATGTGTTTGCAATTGTGTAACATCATTAAAATAAATCGCAAATGATTTTTCCCCATAGACCGTAATGTAACGGAATTCTTTTGAATGTCCCTGTAAAAAAACTATAAGTGCTACACACTTCAGTTGAAATAGGGAACGTACCATAGATAACGACAATAACATATAAAAATTGCAAGGCAATCCGAGCATATTTCCGGGAGTTAGAGCACGGACAGACGGCAGACGGCAGACGGCCAGACGGCCAGACGGCAGACGGCAGACGGCTGAGAACAAACCGAAGTCATAAACACTTTTCAACTAGGTTGGAAAGTGTTAAAATGACGGATTTACACGTTTCAGACACTGGAGATTCCGAAAAACATATTTTTAGAAAAAAAAATTGCCGTCTGTCTGTCTGTGTGTGTGGCTGTAAACGCTCTATCTACCGAACAAATTGAGATAGAGACTTGAAATTTGGTATGTACTTAGTATGTAATAATGAGAGGAAGCTTATTGAATTTCTGTAACCTCGATTATCCGGAACTATTTTTTTGGACTCTCGAAACATTTGTTCTGATGAAAGGTATATAAAAATTTTCGAAATAGTTTTTTTTTACGGAGTAAATATAAAATACAATAAAAAAACACAAATTTTGCATAAAGAATGAAATTGATTGCGTAATTATTTGCCGAAATATTTGTAATCCTATTTTCCACACTCTTCGTTTTTCCATGACATTGTATTTCATTCAAATTTCAATTCAAATATATATTTTAATTGGAAATGAGACGCTTAATCCGATGCAGTAAACTGTTAGTTAATATGATTATCATTTTTGGAGTTATAAGGATATTTGTTTTACGCAATTCAGTAATACAGCATTTGAAGTTTAAAATAAAATTGCAGTGCATTTTATAAATAGTTTACACATATTTTATTTTCATATTTTATATTATGCATATCCATGATGGGTAAGTATTACGGTAGCCCCCAACGACTAGTTTCTTTCCGGTTAATATATTCAAAAGCGAAATTAAAACTTCATCAATAAATAAATAAAATAATAAAATAATATTCAACACAAATTTAACAGACTTGCAATCGAACAGACGTGCGATCTTAAACCACTGAACTAAACAGATTGAAAAAGGCTGCTGTAAGTAGACAAATTTTTGGGGATTTCTTCGGCTATTAACTGCTGACTTACGGCTAGTACGAAAGAATCGCTATTAATAAATTTCAAAATTTCATTTAAATACAGTATTGATATTTTTTATATAACAGTGTTTTTTTATGTTGATGGTGGACAATCTAAATTGGACACTAATATATATATATATATATAATTATAATATCTTTAATTTTAAAAAACATATCAAGTTCTTGTAACATTCTAATTAAATCTCCTAAGAGATAATTAGTAATAAAGTGTATATATATATATATATATATATATATATATATATACAAGGTGTCCCAAAAAGGAGTACCTATTTTTTAAAATGAATAAGAAACAAACGAATAGAGTTATTTAAAAAATTATTGCAGGAAACGGATGTGTGAAGTCTGGAATTTTGTTTATAACACTTTATTATGATAGTTCAAAATCTGACCGACAGATGGCGCTACAGCACCGAAAATTACCTGAAATTAACCGGCAAGGGTATGAATTGACCACCTTACTCACCAGATTTAAATCCGTGTGATTTTTTTCTTTGGGGCCATCTGAAGGATGAAGTTTACTGCCAAAATTCCACTTCGCTAGCTGAGCTCTGCGATTAACCGCTCAAGAGTTTACAGCCATTTCCGTACAGACGTTGCAGAAGGTGTGTGCTAATTTCATTCTAAGACTCCGACATGTTATTGTGATGAATGGAGGACATATTGAAAATATTGTCATTTAATTTTCGAGTATTGCTGATGAATGCGGTAGCCGCAGCGCCATCTGTCGGTAAGAATTTGAACTAACATAATAAAATACTCTAAATAAAATTCCAGACTTCACATATCCGTTTCCTGCAAGAATTCTTTTAATAACTCTATTCGTTTGTTTCTTATTCATTTTTAAAAATGGGTACTCTTTTTTGGGACACCCTGTATATATATATATTAAATGAAAAAAATTATTACAGTTTTAAAAAAAATGGTTTTCATCTATGTTCAGTAATCCGTGAGTTCCGAGGTTGAATCCCCTAGTATTCAATAAATTTTGCAATTAAGAAGTTATAGAGCTGTTTAAATTAAACCTAGTGTCATAATATCTGGATTTAAGGTGCATTTATTTTTCTTATAATCTGTGAAGCGTACCTTAATAATCATTAAAAAATAATCATATTTCAACTTAAAAGTTTAATCGTTTTTTATTATTATCCCTATTTGTTCTGAATCAAATGTGATGAAATAACGCGTTAAACAAAAGCAGTTGTAAGGTAAGGCATTTATAATATAAGATGACTAAAGTTTATAGCGGGACTCAAATGTAAAGCCTTCCGCAACTTTAAAATTTATAATATTTACAAAAAATATATATATATCAATTGTTTATATTTTAAGAAGTTTGTTAAATCAAAAAATCCTTGTGAATTACGTGACTTCCGTTTTCAAATTTCGTTGAACATCAAATTTCGTTTGGCCATCTTAATATTTATAGTAGTGCATACGCGAAGGGTCATTTTTAACTACCCAAAATTGTTCCCTCCACCGTCCCCACGCTGCGATAACCGATTGGAAAAATGAGACCCAGTTGGATAATGCGATTTCAATTTCTGAAATGTTTGTATGATTTAAAAACGTGACCGACATACGCAATGGGTAATTCGTATGAAAATCTTCTGATATTCCTCATCTGTTGAATTAAGCATTGTTCGCTGTGCTGTAGTTTCATGGGGAATAACACAAAAGTAATCGGTCAAACACATTACATTTTCTATTACGTTTTCAGTTCCTAAAAAGTAAAATTAACTGACATCTTAATACAGCGCTTTAAATAATGTCATTATTGAGTGTAAGAAATACATATTTGTGTAAAACTATATATTCAATATTTTTTTTAATAATAATAGTCTTTTACAGTTTCTAAAATTAGGCAAAAGCCAAAATATATGGATGTAAGAAGCATTTTTTCTGATAACACATGAAGCGTATCTTAGTTGGCACTGAAAAATAATCACCGTATACATCAAAACAAGGGAAAATTGAACCTGCCTATAACAGAATCCGTTCCTAGATCTAAAAACTTCCCAATGTTTGGGAATTGTCTGGCCCACCTTTTTATCTAGTTGTTAGGACTCTTGCTACAGGACAATGGTTGTAAGGTTCGATTCCCGACTCAGGCATGGATGTTTCTAGTGGGTCGGATTCCACTTTAAACGAATTTCCTGGTCTCTTTAACCCTCTTGTTCAAAAGTTGACCGTAGCGGCTCCAACAGACCACACCACACCTGTGTACTGGTCACATCCGAAGGAATGTCATACCATTATGCCTCCAAACATGTAACCTTTCTAAGGCAAAGCATTTTCCCTATCTCTAACCACTCCGTTTCCAAAAGCATTACGAAAACGTTTGATCGCTTTCCATATTTTCTCCTAATAAAATGAGATTAAATAACTATTTAAACAAAAGCAGTTGTGAGACCCCCTATTCGCGGTAGTAAGGATGCCAAATGTCATTTTTAATTAACCAAACTATTACATCCGTTGTTCACATGTTATGATAACCGCTTGGAAAAACGAAACTCATTGGATAATGTTATTCCAATTTCTGAAAAGTTTGTAAGATTTACAAAACGTGGCCAGCATGCGCAATGAAGCAATTCATATGAAAAGCGTCTGGCCATCATCACCTGTTGAATTAAACGTTGTTTTCTGTGCTGAACTACAACCAAGATCTACGAGAAATAACACAAAAGTAATATCAGTTGAATACGTTACATTTTCACTTACGTTTACCGTTGTTGCTAATTAGACAGAGTGATTCCTTAATTCCGTTTTCACTCAAATAACTGTTGAGTCGTGTTGCCAAACATACAGTCATGAACAGTGTGTCTGGGTATATGTAAAATGGGTATACGCTATGCGATTAGCTATCTGGCAGTGCCCCTTGGCGAAAACCTGCAGAATTAGCGTTCTTATCTCGAAAACGGTACGAAATATGGGGAAAAAAAGTCAATTGCAATTTATAGAACGTTTCTGATTTAGTATAAAAAGATGTCTTACATGTAAAAATAACATTAGAAGTCCTGAAATGTAATTTTTTATATCCAATCAGCGACTTAAGTGCGCCTATAATTGTAGACGGAAGTATTGGATTATAAGGATCATTCACATTTACTAATA
Organism: Maratus michaelseni; assembly: GCA_963931845.1. Taxonomy (NCBI): domain Eukaryota; kingdom Metazoa; phylum Arthropoda; class Arachnida; order Araneae; family Salticidae; genus Maratus; species Maratus michaelseni. The sequence goes on along the minus strand of OZ007590.1, from coordinate 333,353,033 downwards.
AAACTAACATATGCAAGCAAAGTACAGTTCATTTCCATAAGAAAACCAAGTTAAGCACGCCCAATGTGTCCGCCATCATACACATTAGGCATAATTAACTTAATTTTCTTATTAAAAATAAATTGTACCTTGCTTACATGTATTAGTTTTTATTAGGAAATGCGCATCCACTTAATTTCTGCATACGATTAGTTGCGTATTTAATCTGCTGATTGTATATAAAGAAATTGCATTTCAGGCCTTCTAATAGAGATATTTTTTTGTACAAGACATCATTTCAAACTAAATCGAGAACACTTAACAACTTTGTAACTGGCTTTTTTTCCCGTATCTTGTACCGTTTTTGAGACTGGAACGCCAACTCTGCAGTTTGCTACTACAGAGCGCTGTCAGATAGCTGATCGTATAGCGCATACCCTTTATGCTATACATAGACACCAATTTTATGGCTACATCTAATTCGGTTTATTAGCAATTTTAGGTGAAACGGAATTAAGGAATCCCCCCCCCCCGGATAATGATTCTTATACACAATTGTAACAATTTAGAACATATATTCCATGTTTAATGAGTGTTTGGAAGACGTAAAATTATTTATTATTTATAATTATTCTTATAAAATGCTCTTTTCAAACAGAATCAGGGAATTCCCACGGTTAATGATTCTTGTACGTAATTGTACCAATCTAGAAAGCATATTCTAAGTTTAATGAGTGTTTGGATAACGTAAAATTATTTATTATTTATAATTATTCTTATAAAGTGCTCTTTTGTAATCATCGCGGATAATGATTCTTGTACATAACTGTACCAGTTTACACATATATTATAAGTTTAATGAATGTTTATAGTACGTAAAACTCTTTATTATTTATAATAATTATTATAAAGTGATCTTTTCAAAAGCCTCTCAGTATATTTTCAAGTCGTCTCGTGCACTTTTTTAAGTAAATGCATCTAAAAAAAAAGAAATGTTAATATTAAACACAGTGGCACATTTCAAAAAGATAAACAAAATTCAAAAGATTTGGTATGAACAGATAAAAATCATATAAAAGGCTATTAATAACGTATATTATGTTTTTATATAATAACGTAGATTACTCCACCAGTTATTCAGATGCTGCGATAACCGCTTGGGAAAACAAAACCTAATCGGGTAATGCAATTTCATTTTCTGAAAAGTTTGTATGATTTTCAAAACGTGGCCAGCATGCTAATCAAAACAATCCATATGAAAAGCTTCTGACATTCCGCACCTGTTGAAGTAAGCATTGTTCCATGCGCCGTAATACAACCAAGGTCCAAGGGGAATAACACAAAAGTAATCGGTTTATGAGCGCCGGCGGAAAGAAATCTAGGAAGAGTAAGTTTTTAGAATTGGTGCGCAGCTCAAGCTGCGTTTTTGTTTTATAAATCGAAAATGTAAAGCTGAGGTAACTTGGACTAAGAATTTTTCAGCAGAACTCCTTCCGCAATATACTTTTAAAGCATATTACCATAAAAAGCAATTAAGTAATATTAAATTAAGTAATATTAGATGTTTAAGAATAAACTTCGATTACCACTTTTTAAAATGGAGAATTAAAAATGCTAATTTTTTTCTAGACGGAGGGGGTTGTTCTCCCCCTCCCCCCACCGGAATTTCTTGTTTAATATGAACTTGACACACATCAATCTAAAGAAAAAATTAAAAATTATCTTTCACAAGGGATTCAAGGGGATCTGCACCCCTGGCAAAACAGTCTTAATTATCTGGATAAATCTTTATGTCACTTAAGAAGAACACATTTTACTTATTTATTCAAAATCGTCAGAGGAAAAGAAAATTTAATTAATTAAATTTTAAAATACAGGGAAGGGCAACAGCCTACCCCTCCTTCTCTTGACGGCATTTTCTCGTTGCTGCAAATCAGATGATTCTTGGAGATGATTGTTCCAGTTTGGCACATATAATTTAAAATTTAAGATATTTCGAAAAGACGTGTAACTCAACTATTCTAACATTTAAAATTATTCTTATAAAATGCTCCTTCCAATATTTTCTTAGTAAATTTTATTGTCACCTTGTGTAGTTTTTTAAGGTAATTGCATGGAAAAGAAAAAATGCGAATATTAAACGTAGTTGTACATTTTAAAAATAATAAAAAATTAGAAAGATTCAATATGAACGCAATAAAAAGCATAAAGGCATATAAAAGCATGTTTTATGGTTTAATATAATTATTCACGCCATTCCGTCCGTTGTCCAACTGTTGTTACAACCGTTTGAAGAAACCAAACCCATTGGGTAATGATACTCCAATTTCTGAAATGTTTGTACGATTTACAAAACGTGACATTTTTACGCAATAGAGCAATTCATATGAAAAACTTCTGCCACTTCTCACCTGTTGAATTGTTCTCTGCGTCGTAATATATCCGAGGTCTACGGGAATATCCCCCAAATATCGTTGCATACATTATATTGCTTGTTGGGGTAAATGTAATTAATAAATAACAAAAGGTAATTAATTGTAAAGAATTTCAACTTGTGTTTACCGGAATATTTTGAAAACTAATAGTTAAGTGAACTCGTATCTCACCATCACCAAATTTGATACTGTCAGCTCCCAATATTTTTGTACTACAATTGGTAGCGTCATTATCAAAGCAATTTGACAAGGCTGATAACGTTTTGAAACGAAGTTTATACTCCTCGATATTTATTGTTACTCTTTGTAAAATGTTTTTATACTTATTTACGTTAATGACATAATTTTTCAACAAACTGCTTACTGGTGTTTGCTGCTTCATATTACAATTCCTCGCACAATTTTTTTTACAATCTCTCCTTTACTTTTTTCCATTACGGGAAATTGTAAAAAAATATTTCTATTTATCATATGAGGAGCTACTAGATAACAATTTCATCTATAAAAAAAGACCTTGGCTTTGTTCTAGACTTGAGCCGACAAAATCGAATGATGACTCATCTGAAATAGTGAACATCATTGATATTGTATTTCCTGAAAGTACCGGCTTTGTGAAAAATTTGTTACAAATTTTAAAAAATATCAAAAATTGACATATTGCCGTATTGGAGTGTGGTTTTCACCCTAAGACTTGCCACTTTGTAGGATGTTTTGTGGTAAAGTAGAAAAAATAGTTCAAATTTCAAGTCTAATTTTTTGCTACAAAACTCTATGGTCATTTGGAGAGTATTTTGGTGTAAACCGCTCTCCGATACGACAGCTTCTTAATTTTCTACGAGTTTTGAAATGTGAATGGTCCTCTTTAAGTTAGCTGTTTTCTTTCGCCATAAAAAATTTTACTTTTGGACAAGTCTGATGATGTAAATCGCACTACGATTCGATAATGAATTTTAAATCTTTTTGAAATTGTTTTCTTATTTCACAAAAAATATACGACTCCTTGATAAATTTTATGGTGTACACTCCATTCCGATAGGAACATTTTTTAAAATGAATTTTTAAATATGTAATGAACTTTTGACGCATCCTCTATATCAACAAGTACTGCTTTTACATCGTCAGCCAACCCTTCATAAGAAGTTATTGGACAAGATTAATGCGCCATCACTTAGGGATAGTTCTAATTTCTAAAGTAGTTTTACCCAGACTAAAAAATGTAGAAGTAGTTAATGAAGAAACAACCCTAAAAAAATAACATACACGATCGAAAATAAAACAAAGATAAAAAATCTGAAAAAGCACGAAAGAAGCAATTGAAATAAAAAGAAACTGAGCACCTTAATGACAGAGAGAACGACGGGGAAATGCTATGACCGTACATGATCCAGATGCTAGACTGCAAGATTCAATATCTGAATAATGAGAAGAAGAAAACGATACTGAAACTGTTATAATTGAAATGAAGACTGTTCCATCAACTCAGCAACTAAAAGAATGCTCCCTAACAGTTCAGAAACACATAAGTTTTGAATATGAAAGCTCATATTTTCCAGCAAAAATATTGAAAGACGGCCTAGAGATTAGCGTATACTAAACATTTCTTTATTATTATCATGAAGATAGTGACTTTCAAAAGGTTAGATTAAATTAAATTATTGATTTATGTCATATAAATTTAACCGGACAAAATTGTTCATTGCATAATTCTAAATAACCCAGGCCATAAGAGAGATTCAATAAAAAGTCCAATAATGCAATAATATGTATGTAGCTTTTATTAAAGAAAAAACGAGCAATAAAACATTGCTGCGGGGCCAGAAGAGATGTCTCAACTACATTATGATAAAAAAATGAACCGGTGTCAGATGTACCATGTGTGCCAAGTGTACTATGGCAAATATTGAAACCCCCAAAAAATTATATCCCTAAAGAAACGCTCATTTATTGGAAATTTTAAATCCTAATCCAGCCAAACAATTTATTAATTGCCGTAACTGAAATTAACGTACATATAACGATGCCAAGGTTAAGAACTGGGAAAAATTTTATTAAGTAGTAAAACCAGAGATAGTAATGAATCGAATTGCGCCTCTAACTTAACTAAAGTGCATACTTATGGTTGAAATAATTACTTGTATTGACCACAATTTATGAGTATTTATAAGCGTAGATATATAGTAAAAGACTTTCTGTTTATTTACTCATTTCAACGGCCAGAAAAATGCTATTGAACCGTTGATAGAAAAAAGTTTAATTTTTTTTTTTTTTTTTTTTTTTTTTTTTTTTTTTTTTATTAACGAATGAAAGGAAATCGTGAACATTAACATGAATGTGTTTTATTAACCATAAAAGAGATGAAGAGATAAATATATTCTTAAAAGGGAAAGGAATTTTTAATTAATTATATTTATAAAAAGAGAATTTTACTTGTAATTGCTAGGTAAATAATGGCATGTGATTATTAGTTAATTACATCCTCACATAGCGCAATGTAGGAAAGTTTGAAATTGTGGAAAAGCCTGCTGCACTTGATGCAAGGATGTACCGGTTGAAAGACGATATTGTGTCTATGATGCAGCTATAGGATCTTCCTGCTTTAGAAAAACTCGGATAATTCTAATCCTCTCTGTTTTTATATAAAAATGTTTTCTAAATCTGTTTTAGATTTACTTAAACTTAAGTAAGAACCCTAGTAGCAAAATGTCATCGGCCTTTGAATGGCCTCTCATCGAAATCCGATGAAGTGATGAGCGGCCGGTCATCGTATTCTCATCGGATAACGATGAATTGTCATCGGAAATTGCTCAGAAATGTCTCATCGGCCTTGGATCCATCGATCATCGAAATCCGATGAATTTTAGAAACTAATATGATGAAAACCCGATGAGTAAGATTTTATCATGATGAATTTACGATGAGTTTTTGATGAGTACACAAGCAAATTCCGATGAAAAAACGGCGAATTATTGGTTGGTTGGTTGGGATGTAAATTTAATAAGCAATTTTTGAAACATGTCATTCATGAGTATATTAAATATACACATTAGATTTAAATTCAGCTGATGGAAATTTATATTTAGTTTTTACTGTTATCACTCTTTGAAAAATGAATTATACTTAAGTTTTCTTTTTGGTGGGGGGAGAAGAGAACAAAATTAATTATAAAAACATCAAATGTTCCAATTTTCTGCTACTCCTTCAGCTAAATAATCTTTTAAAATTCTAAAAATTAATGTCTTATTATAAAGTCTGTTTTTTCTGATAATCAAAATTTTTGTTTGCTACAACTTTTTCTTTTTTTTAAAGAAAAAATATTTAATACATTTTGCTTTGTATAGTTTAATAATTAAAAAATTCATGCTGTTATATTTTACATGTGTTTAAACATTTGTTAATTTTTTTTTATTAATTCCATAAATTGCATACCTAGGTTTCGTCTCTGAAATCTTTTTTTAAACATAATTATGGATGTAATTTAGCTCATTTAACCCTCACGAGTCTCATAGTCCTTGCTTAGCCCCCTCGCCACACAGAGCACACTGAATTCCATGTTATGCTTCAGTCAATTTTCTTTACCATAAAAGTTCAAAAGCTTTTCTCTATTTAGTCTTCTGAAAATAACGAACACCTTGGAAGGGAACCAAATTTGTTCTTTATTTGGAGGTGTCTGCTATTCAGAGGTAAAAATGTGCAAATATTTGTATAAACTTTTCTCTGGTCTTCCGAAAATAACAGGCACCTCGGGGGAGCCAAATTGTCCTTTGTTCAGAGGTGTCTGCTATTCAGAGGTAAAAATGTGCAAATATTTGTATAAACTTTTCTCTTTATGGTCTTCTGAAAATAACAGGCACCTCGGGGGAGCCAAATTGTCCTTTATTTGGAGATGTCTGCTATTCAGAGGTAAAAATGTGTAAATATTTCTATAAACTTTTCTCTTTATGGTCTTCTGAAAATAACAGGCACATCGGGAGAGCCAAATTTGTCCTTTGTTCAGAGGTAAAAATGTGCAGACATTTCTATCAGCTTTTTTTTCTTTTTGGTCTTCTGAAAATAATAGACACCCCAGGGGAGTCAATTTGTCCTTTATTTGAAAGTGTCTGCTATTGAGGTAAAAATGTGAAATATTTCTGTTTTGAATTACAAAAGTATTCATTAGAAGTAGGTGTAAGTTCTGAAACCCCCATAAAGGTGTTTCAGAAATTTTACTCTATATGCACATATTCATTAACTTTTTACTTTAATCAAGTAAATTTCACTTATTTTTTAAGTGGAGAGGTGGTTAAATAAATCACAATATATACCAGTGTTGAATTCAGGGGGTGGCCCAGGAGGGGGGAGGGGATTCTGCCAGGAAGATTTTATGCTTTCAATGGTCAAAAAGTGGAACTCCCCTCCCCAGAACTCTGTACTGCCCCCCCCCCCCCCGGGAGCCATATAAATCCCTCCCGGAGAAAAGTGTCTGAATTCAACACTGATATATACAGACAGTAGTCCTGGCTCTTTTATCAGAGCCCAATTTATGTCATCAGAGTTAAGAGCCCAAAAGTAAGCAGTAGAAAAATGTTAACACTAAAATTGTTCTAAGAATAATATTCTCGTTTTAATCTTTTTTAATTAGTATGAATCCTACAATCATTGTTTGACAAAAAAAAAATGTATATTTAAGTAAATATTTTTTTTAGAAGGGGGGGGGGGGAGCTGAATTAGAAGAGTTCCATATTTTCCTACTTATTAGTTTATTTCTACTACTATCCTACTTAGTTTATTTCTGAAAAAATACCCCTTTCATTTAAATAATCTTATTACTTATCATATTGTCTCATCGTTAACGCCTCTCTTTTAATCATTTCTTACTTTCAAAAAACTAATTTACATAAAAACTAATATCAAATGCATTTTTTGTGTTAATATTCGACTTGCAGTTGTAATAACTCATACTTTCATATGTTGTATATGTTTGATAGAAATATTTTAAAATCATTTTATTATCAATTCTAAATTATTGCATGTTCTATTTCGATAAGATTTTACACTTTAAATTTTTCATCATAAAATTTGCAAAGCTTATTTCTTTCATTCTATTTGATTTTAAAATAACATATATATACATTTGTACCTTGGTACAGAAAGGCCTAATGAAAGCTTTTGTCAATTTGAGAAAAAGTGTTTAAATGCATATTTTAAAAATTCTTTTAATTACTGAAAAAAAAAACAGTTATAACTACAGTTACTGAAAAAAATAGTTATAACTACAAAGTTATAACTATTTCTGTGAAGTGTTTGGTGCATACAGACCACAAATGAAGTTTTTAAGCATTGGCTGTTTTTCTACCAAGGTACAGATGAATAAGAGTAAGTTATACTATTGTATAAACAATCATAACTTACTCGACTATTATTTTTTTAATTAATGCAATTTTTTATTGGGGGGGGGGGGGTCTAAGTAGGTAGAATTTTAGTCTGTTTACAGACCCTTGACAAGAGGCATACCAAAGGAAAGGGCTCATGCTCTCCCCTTGTTTTAAATCACATGAGCTGTCCCAAATACATATATTTTCTCATATTTGTCGATTTCCTGCCTTTTCTATATAAATAGATTATGCAAAAAAACCCTTTGAACCAGAAAATTTAATTAAATGTCTCTTTCTTCTATGTGTTAGTCATTTAAAGTCTACTTTGTTTATTTCATTAAATAAAATTTCTGTTTCAAAGTATTTCTTTTTTTCTTTCTTTAAGCTGGAGGTTGATATGCTTATCATATTTTCTTTGTTTAATATTTGATAATTCATCTCTGTAAAGTGCAAAAAATAAACTCTTGAAGAAGCACATCTTAATTAGATATTTCTAAAACAAATGAATCAGGTGCAGCATTGCAAATCACATTTTTACTTCAAACTAGTGCTCGTGAATATACATTTAAACGTATACGTAGTTAAGCCTTTTTCCCATACTATACCTATCCAAAATCGTTACCGGTTACAATATGTTTTATACGTATATTCGCGAGCACTACTTCAAACCCATTTTATGTAATATTCAAAACGTTCAAGTCTATGGCTAATTTCTTTATATTAGTTTTACCTAGCTATGTTTAACGAAACAAAATCCTATGTCATACTCCAAGATTGCATTCACTGTGAAAATTTCTGTTAGGGAGGCAGGGGCTCTCTCCCTCTGAAATCCACATCTCATTAATATGATTTAAGAACAATAGACAGAATTATTTAAATTAATATTTTATTAATTATTGATCAATCTAATTGGCCAATTTATTTGAAAATAACTTTTTGAGCCTTATATGTTATTTAATTCCACATCAGTGCTGTCACAATTTTCTTTTTAAAAAATGGCCTAATTTATATAAATTTATGCAACTTTATATTATTTATTATGGAATTAGGCTTCATTAAGTAGCACAGGATTACACAATATTTTTAAGAATCCCATTTAAAACAACCCACTTCTCAGACATCCCACATATTTTTGTTAGGATAGTAATGATTAAGTTAATAATTAACATATCCCATTCTTTGGGATTGGGTACAGGGTCATTCCATGGTAACTTACGTTACATTTAGAATAATTGACTACAGTAATTTTAGTGATATAACATGAAAAACTATTCAAAACATAAAGTTGATGTGATTTGATAACTAAACTTATCCAAACTGAAATTTGGATGAAAATTACCCAAATTTAGTGCAATTTCTTGAACAGTGGCAATTAAATTTCTTATGGTAACTTACGTTCTTTTTTCAGTAACGTAAGTTACACAGTAAATATAATTTCTAGATTTCAAGAAATCTTACTAAATTGAAGTAATTTTCATGCAAATTTTTTTTATATGTTTAATTAACAAATCACATCAACTTTACATTAGGAATATTTTTTTGGTGTTATATTATTAAAATCACTGAAGTCAATTATTCTAAATGTAATGCAAGTTACCATGGAATGAACCTACAACTTATACATTATAAAAACTTCTCTTCAAAAAATAAGCATGGAAATGAAGATCAGGCACAAATCTGAAACAAATGTAACAATTTATTGCAAATTTTACAGAAATATTAAAAAGCAGTCTGCAATATGTGAACAGAATAAAGTTTTCAATGTGCGAGTACAAAATAAATAATGCTTATCAAAGTTATATTTTCAGTTAATATTATGACAAACTTTAAAAAGACTCGCAACAAATCTGCATTTCAAGAAAGTACAAGAGCAAATTTTAAAGCAAGTTTTCCTCACCATTATAGTTTCATACTGTTCTATGCCAGAAATAATTTTTTATATGTATGCTTCAACTTCTGTAACATTATTGAATTCCATTCATACTGATTTTTTCTTTTGATATCTTAACTGAAACAAACGAAAAAAAAAAAAAAAAAAAAAAAAAAAAAAAAAACAGATTTTCGTTAGGTTTCACTTTTTGTGAATTTCTTGCAGCTCAAATTCTTTAATATTAAATTACGTTGAATTCTGAAAGTCCACTGTTTCAATAGTTTATTTGAACAACATACAACAATGTTTATTTGATTACATTATTGAAAAAGTTATTCTATTTGGGGGGGGGGATGACTCAAGAAAATGACATTAATTTTTGATGAAGTCATTAAGCTGAGAAGTTTTTGAACACTAAAAACATTCTTTGGAAGTGCAAAAAAAAAATATTTTCAACATCTGTCCCAAACGATCTGTGTGAACAATTCCACATAAAGTGGAATAGGTAAAAGCTTTAGTTAGCTTGTGTTATTTAAAATATTTAACATTTAACTGAAGTTGTTCAATTAAGAAAATTTAATTTCATAATTGAAACAAATTTTAAATTACTACTATAGTAAGTATACAGTCAAACCTCATTAACGTAAATCTCAAGGTGAATATATTTTTTCTCATGTTATCAATAGTTTATATTATTAGTAACTAAATCTTGGTATTCATTTTGACATACATTGTAGGAACAGTCCATATTCAAAGTATTTCAGGTTAATTCTGTAAATGTTCATGAGGTTTGAATGTATTTTTGTGGTTTAATAGCAACATCGGTCTCAAATTATCTTTTATTTTCTGTTAAAATACACATTAGGCCAGCTTACTGATCCAATACACATTATCTTAATTTAATAGTTTTTTCAGTTTTAAATCTCTATATTTATAGAAAATATCACATTGATGTTAACTATTTTATCTTATTGTTTTAAATCTTGAAGTGGAATTCTAAGAATCATATACTGTCTGCATTTTTTAATTACTATATCAATAAAATACCCTAATATCTGGCATATAATCTGCTGATCAAACAAACATGTTTAAACCCAGAAATTTTAACTAATAAATTTATCATATTTCTATGCACTACAGATTAGGCAACATTTTTTAAGTAAACTTCCCGACATAAAACTTATTTAATTTGCTGCGAACTATACATTGAAAATTAGAGTACATTTATCATTTAATTATTCATCAACTAAAGCTATGAGGCATTTGAAAGTTGTATACAAGTTTAACAATAACAAAAAAACAGGGAGAAAAAGGAAATTTTTTTTTTCCTTTTTTACTTTACTTTGTTGTCCCTCCCCCCCAACCCTTTTAATATAAAAACCAAACAAAATATTTTACAAAACACAAATCTTTTAAATAAGTTTCTAAAATTATTTATTGTCAAATTATTAAACTGAAACTTAATAGCATACAAATCAAATATAGCTAATAATTTCAATATGAAACTTGAATTAACTCATTCGCTAAAAATTTATTTTTTAAATAACATAAATATAACATATGCGTCAAAAATAATTTCAAGGTAAGTTTTAATATATTAAGTGCATCAATTACACTTTTTACATTTATAAATAATGTTCCAACTTCAGTGCAGGTAACAAAACTGCTACCAATATTCCATTTTCTGCTTTGTAGAGTGTGATCTCATGAATGTCATCAGATTTAAAATACTTGTTCACAAAGCTAAACAAAAAGAGAAAAAAAATTGTAAATTTTTATGCATAACTGTGTGTTATGTATATACATATAAAAGTATGGTTTATTTCAGTTAGCTTTAATAAGCACGCTTGTATTTTATTTCAATGGGAGAGATATAGGGTCATTCTAAAAACAAAGGTCCATTTGAAGATTTTTAAGATTGTTAAAAGAAAAGAAAAATATCTTTTGAGATGGTTGAATACTTATTCAAAAAAATAAACTAAAGATGAAATTATGATTTTGGCCCCAGCTTAGTTTTTTCATTTTCCTAGGATATTTCCTGAAAATTTTGGTCTGCACAGACCTCTAATTTCTGCTTTATTTAATATTTGTTAATTTTTCTTACATGACTATATATCGAGTAGTTCGAAAAACTCCTTTTGTTTGGGAAAACCAATTCATGCCGAAAAATTCTGCCATGAATTATCAGACATCAGAAATAATGTCTAATAATTAAATGATAGAATTTTCCAGTCTTTATGATGTGAAATCATTTGTTAGAAAATATAACATAAATTCATTAATGAATCTCTATGCAAATTTTCTGACTGATTGAAGAGATTCGTGATCTATTAAAATTTCATATTGTTCAACTCAAGATTTTTCAGCAATTGATTGACAAAATTTTAAATTTTTTCCATGATCGTTTAACAAATATATATTTATTTTTTTTTTCCTGAATGACGAAATTCTCTATTTCTGCAATTGTTTGACATTCACAATTCTTTTTTTCTGTGACTATAAACGAAATTAGCGATTTTTTCTGCAACTATTTTATGAACCTCACGATCATTTGACTAAATTCACGATTGAGACGATAGACAAATTAGTAAATCCCCCCCCCCCTTCCTTCCCCAATCGGTTTACGAAATTCTCATTTTTTCACAATTGTTTTATAAAAATTGCACTGAAATTGCGATTTCCTCCACAATTGTTTGACAAATTTCACAATTTTTTGCATGACCAATTTACAAAATTCTCTATTTGCATGATATTTTGACAAAACGTGATTTTTTTCTGCCTAATCGTTTGACGAAATTCGATTTTTATTCATGGCAGTTTGACAAAATGAGTGCTTGGGGGGGGGGGGGGGGGTGCCCAGATTTTTTTTTAAACAGATAACAAAACTGAAAACAGACACACCATACATGTGTGTGTGTGTGTGTGTGTGTACATGAATGCACAAGCCAGCAGTATATTAATTATGAACACAATAATAATAATGCAATAATAAATGTCACAATAAATAAAAAAGTTAAAGTATTATAGTCAGGTTTTATGGTAAAACCTCACTATAAACTCAGACTCAGTGCCGTAATAAAGTTATTGCTGCTAATGTTTCTTAACCAGGTACCACATCGGATAGGCATACTATTGATGGTTTAAGTTACAACTATTTAAGGCAGGTGTTATTCAGAAATGTTGTAATCGAAAGGCATTTTCCATTGATTGGTAAATGCAACTTTCAGAAAATACTGTCAAAGTTGGTGTTTTGAACCAAATTTCCGGACATGACAGCGAGAGAAAGGAGAAAAACCTGCCATCACATGACTAAAGTCACTTATAACTCGATAAGTATTTTATTTATCAAAAAATTAAAAATGTAATTAGATTCAAAATCACTTCAATAGACAGGTCTGCCAATTTTGTGCCTTTACATTTAAAAATAAGTCATAAAATATGTCAGAAAGTTTCGCATTTGTTGAGCAGGGAATTTGACAACAGCTTTATAGGAGTATAAATTATTCTTACTTTCTTTGGTGACTGTGCCTTCTAAAGATTTGACGCCGCCATGTTGTACAATTATTTTCTGTTTTAAAACATCCTCAATTGTCTTGCACTTTTTGCAGATTTTTCTAAAGTTTGTTTTCTCTTTTTAGGCTGTTCCATGTTTTTTAAATACACATGATAAAGTGTGAAGTATATTTATAAATTAAACATAATTTTCATTTGGCACAAGAGAATGAAAAACAAACTGAACAAAACAACATAATTTTCTCTTCTCAAAAACCCTCAAATAATTGGCTTTATAATTTACCACTTTGTTGAGTCTTTTTTTCTTTACTTAAAAGATAAAATAATTAACAGGGGTAGTACTAGCCCTAGATGATATTTCAGGACACATTTGCTTGGCATACTAACGAAAAAAAACCGTAACTCCCTCTTCAACTTAAATACATTTTATTATCATAAATAGTACACTATATACACAAATTTTTTGTTTTAAAAGTATAGGTACAATTAAAAGAAAACTAATTTTATCAGAACCCTTTGACCAAGCTGCTAAAAATTTGCAATTTTTCCATTGCTAAAGGACAAAAATCTATTTTTTCTTTGCTGATCAACGAAAATTGCATTTTTTTTTTTTTTTTTTGACTGACAGACAAAAATAGCAAGCTTTTTTTTAAATGACTAATTGATAAAAATTGTGATTTTTGGTAACTGATCATCACTAAAAATTAATTTTTCTTGTGCAAATCGATGAAAATCAATATGTTTAACAATAAATTGAAGAAAATTGTGAATTTCATGATCATTTTGCATCAGTAATAAGCACTTACCCCCTATTTGATATCAAATACCGATCTAGCATAAAACTTCAGGAATTTTAGGACCGACTACCATATTTTAGGACATTTCAGGACCAGGGTTGGAAAAAAACGGTTTTTTAAGGGGGAAAAAAAAAACGGGTTTTTTTAAATTATTATATAAACAGCATTTTTAAGAAAAAGAGTATAGATTTTAGTAAGTCATGATGATTTTTTATAATTAACAGTTAATAAATGTTAAACATTCAGATTAGTACTTAATTTTTTTTAATAATTAATAAATACAAAAAATTATAATTAAATTACCTCATAAGTATAGATTTCTACACGGAAAGTTTTTTTGTTTGAAAAATTTAGCCATTATTTTATTACTATACAAAGAATATAAAACTTTTGGAAAATAATTAAAGAAATTATGAGTATTGATACAAAACATAATAAGGTGCAAAGAAAAAAAAAACATTTTACTAAATCAACAAAAAATAAGCTAAAATATAAAGTATTTTCATAAGCATAATTTGTGTTCATAACCAAAAAAATTATTTACAGTATCAATAATATGAACATCAACAAATGATAACAAGTCTCTTAATATATATAGATAGTACTTTAAAAATCAAAAAATTATTTTTTTCTAATTAAAAGGAAAAACACACATGTATTGACTTACCTGATTTATCTGTGAGTAACACTTATAGAAATTGAGACATAGACTTAAAATCATTTATAATTTTAAAAATATTAACTTTATTTTTCTTAGTTAAACATATTTAGGAAAACAATTTCTTTTATAAAAGCAACTTCATGCATTTAATTTTAATTAAAAGCTCTAAATAAAAAGACAAGTTTTGAAGCATTTTCCAATCCTAACTTATTTCGTATTTTTGATTGAACCAATCCAATTGTTGAAAATATACTTTCAACACTTGCTAAGGATACTTCAGCTGTTATAAGTTGTTCAATTTTAGTAAAGACTTTGCTGTTAAATTTATTTACTTGAATTTACAGACTCTTCCACCATTCATATGGGGCGACTTCTTTTACTATATTCTGCTAGAAAAAATGTTCTTCAAAAGGTGGAGAATTTTGCGTTAAATTTTATAATTAGTGCAAGCATAGAGTTAGATGAATATTTTTGTTTTGCTTAGTGCTATGTTTACATTCCAGCAAACTGAGAAAAATGCAAAATATGGCCAATGATTTGAAAATTAGGAATGTTTATGGCAAATTTTTATACAATGCAATTTTTTAATACACTGTTTGAAAACTTACTCGCCCAATTAGATAATTTACAAGCCACTGGCAGGTAATGTCATGTAATTCCCCACCTCTGGTTGGATTGATTAAAAATGTTTGTCGTTTTACAAATTTCATCATTTTTTTTTAATGATTTGCTTCGCTTCTAGCTTGTGCATAACTTGGATTTTGCATTTTTCACTAAAGTGTAAAATAAATGAAAACATTAGGGAATATGAAAAAAAAAAAACAGCATGGTTTTTTTTTTTTTAAACCACTTGGTTAACCAAACAACCCTGTTCAGGACGTTTTTATTTTTTTCAGGAATTTTAGGACAAGTACTACCCCTGAATTAAGCAAAGCTTCCATATGTAAATGGTTCTGTTTTCCGCAAATACTCTCAGTAAAGAAAAAAAAAAAGAGTATTGTCAGTGTGAACATCTAATGCGACTGACGCCTTGCAAACATTATCAAAAGCACGCATCAGTAGTGTCTGGGCCTGTATATGGAATATTTCGCATCCTAAAATATTTTACTTTATAAAATATTGCTGCATGAGCACAAATGTAATGCGAAAAATATTAATTATCAGTTATTGTATCATAATACTTGGGAAATGATTGTGTTCTACAGGAGTGATAATATATGAAAAATAAAATCTATTTTTTTCCTGTAACCTTGCTTTCATTATTTTTTTTTTAATGAATTTTGATTATTTAAATTAGATTTTAAAATCATGCGTGTATCTACGTAAGAAGGGGGAGGGGGGCACCAGGGTACCACTCCCCCTGGTTATGCACATGTTATGTTTTTCTTTTGAAGGAAATTAAAAAATATTTTGTGTGGCTATCAGTCTCACATATGTCATACTTTTTAAGTATGCTGAAGTTAGAGAAAAAAAACACGGACAAGATGACACTTTTCTAATTTTCAATTCCACTAAAAACAGGTTCATATCATGCACTCCTCCCCCCCAAATTTTCAAATATCAATGGGTTTCTGTAAAATTTGTAAAACGTTTACGTTGTTTTATGTCATGCAAACCTGAAAAATTCGAGAAAAATGCTTCATATTTTCCAAAATTAGCAATTTTTTAACAAGCATTCACATCTCTACAAATTAAAATGGAAATTTGAGAGGGGGGGGGGACAGAATTTTCCTGTTTTGCCATTATTTATGTTCCTGCAGACTCAAGGAAGAAAAAAAAAAAAGAGGGGGAAATTCGCAGTACATTTCCATTATTTTGGAACGTTTAGAATTATGGCATTACTTCAGTAATACAGATTTTAGGTCCTGCATACTTGTAAAACAAGTCAAAAATTTTAGCTTTAGTTCCAAAGACTCCAAAAATGCAACAAAAACACAAAATTTTACAATTTTAGCCTCATTTCAAGATCAGCAGACTCAAAGAAAAAAAAAAGGGGGTGAACAGAGTTTTCCCCAGACAGTTTCAGAAAGATGCTGCACCCTGCCTGCCCTTTGGTTTACAAAATAGCACCCTTCTTGACCTTTTCAGTAAAGTAATTAGCACCCTTCTTACCCGTCAGTAAAAAAAGTACTCTTTCTTCTTTTTGCATTAAAAATTTTGCTTTCATAGTAAAAACAGACTCAATGTTGTCTTAAAAAGAGTGCCCTGATTTTTTCAACTTTAAAAACCAAAAGAATACCTTTAACAATTAAAAAAAGTGCCCTTAAGAATCTGAAAAGTGTCCTCAAGAATTCAAAAAAATCCCTGACGGCTCGGCCTACAGGCACAGGTAGATTTCGAAGACACAGACCGTGGGGCGCCTGTTTGTCGGGAATTGCGGAAGAAATTACCTTTTAGCGATGATGCGGCAGTTGGAACCGCCTACTTCAAAACCTAACTTGTTTGCAGGCAGAGCCAGCAGGGATTTTTTTTTAATTTTTTTTTTCGCTATAAGAGTTGGTCCTATAAAAAACTTGTCAATATAAAAGTTTTAGATAATATTAAGAGGATTTATAATAAATTTAAGCGGATTTGAAATCTTGGGAATTGACGAAGTTATGAATTTTTTTCTTCTAAAACCCCCCTCCCCCCCCCTTAAGGCAATTTTTAATTATATCAAAAATCTGTCATACATAAATTTTCGGCCCTTCTCCTAGAAACAATAATAACTTCAAACGGTTTCGATACGTATCATAATTAAGAAATTATGGGTTTTTTTTCTGTTTTCACAAAAAGCCCCCCATCCCCCCCCCTGGTTCAATTTTGCCCATTAACGAACTTGGCCGATATTTTCTGCCCCTTGATTTTATGTATCAGTTTCGAAAAGATGCGGGAGTTGGAACCGCCTACTTTGAAAAATAACTTGTTTGCAGGCGGAGCCGGCAGGGATTTTTTTGTTTTTAATTTTTTTTTTGCTATAACGGTTGGTCCTATAAAAAACTTGTCAATATAAAAATTTTAGATAATACTAAGAGGATTAATAATAAATTTACGCGGATTTGATATATTGGGAATTGACGAAGCTATGATTTTTTTTCTTCTAAAACCCCCCCTTGGGGCCATTTTTAATTATATAAAAAATCTGTCATACATACATTTTCGGCCCTTTTCCTGGAAGTAATAATAACTTTAAACGGATTCAATACAATAATTAAGAAATTATGGGGTTTTTTCCGCTTTCACAAAAAGCTCCCCCCCCCATTTCCCCCCCCCCTTAGTTCGATTTTGCCCATTAACGAACTTGACCGAGATTTTATGCCCCTTGATTTTATGTATCAGTTTGGAAGAGATTTATGGAGAATTTTTTCAGTTATCGTGTCCATAAAAAAGTGACATAGACAGATAGATAGATATGTATAAAGTTTTGAACTGGGGTGGTTTTGGGTTCTGGGAGTCATGATCGGCGTAGATATGCAAAAATTTTTCAAAATTTCCAACTTAGGTGAGAATGTAATAGGTAGTATTTCTTACGAAATCTACCTAAAAGTGCCCTTAAGAATAAAAATGTACCCTTTTCTCACCACCACCAGCCTGCACTTTTTTAAACCTGGAGGAAACTCTGGGTGAACATTTTAGAATTTCAGTGTTACTTCAGCTCACAAGAATGACAGATCTGAAGAAGGGGGGGGAGGGGGCAAAATAAAAGTAACAATAGTTTAAAACAAAACAAGTATTTAATGTTTATTTTCATTATACCTTTCATGACTGCATCAATTTATTATTCAATGTATTGTTTTATAGAAAAGGTAATAAAAGTAATAATAGTTTAAAAAAAAAAAACTTTTATAAGTATTCAATGCTTATCTTTAAAATCATCAATCTGCATCAATTTATGTAGTTTCAAAAAATTTTCATTGCAATATGTTAATTTGGCATGGACTCTGATTATTGAAAATTCGCTACTTTGATTTAAACTTGATAGAAAGCGCAAAACTATTAAATTTATTACAAAAATAATATTTGCTCCGTTTCTTTTTTAAGATTATTTTTTTTAGCAACAGGGGAAAAAAAAGCATCTGAGTAAAAGCCAAAATTTTGCAATTTAAGAGGAAGAAATGCTCAAGCTAATGTTAAGTCTCAATAGGAAAGTTATTTTCAAATTTCTCGCTAGCATTTTAATTTTTTTTTTACATAGGATGGCTGAGGTTGATCTCTAACATTGTGCGTTTTTACTTTATTGCATTTTCAATTTTGGAACCAGTTCTGAAAGTGAAAGTACTCTTATATGAAAAAACTGGAACCAAAATTGGAAAAGTAAAAACACACATTAGAAATAACCTCAGCTATCCTAAGCAAAAAAAAAAAAAAAAAATTCAATATTAAAATGAGAGTGAGAAATTTGAAAATAACCTTCCCATAGACTTAACATCAGTTTGTGTGTTTTATTTGCATGACTAGTGTAGGCCCTTAAGCCTTATTTGAAGTCTCGCAGACTTAGGGTAAAATAAAAGGGCAAAAAAGTTGGAATTTCAGTGTTACTTCATCTCACAAACATGAAAGACCCGAGGAAGAGGGTGGGGGGGAAGAAAAAAAAGTCACAATAGTTAAAAGAGTTATAGTTGATCAGATTATACACATTAATATTCAAAAATATAGTGTCTTTAGCATTAAACAGAATTATAATTACCGCTAAACAGATCTCGCATAAAAATTATGCTGCATCTAAACATTGTCAGAGCGAACTCAGGAATTTTAAGGACATCCTAAGGATAAAAAATCAAAATATAAGTGTAATGAAATGAAAGCAAACTTTTTAAAAAAGTACTGACACACAAACACACACACACAAAAAAAAAAATCAAACTTCTGGATTTCCTAAGGTTTTTCAAGTGCAATGCTAAAAGTTAAATCATAAGATAGAAATTCTTTTTTAAAGATAAGTATTTTTAATATAAAAACATCTATAAATACAAAACATGTACTTTCCTGTTATGGGGGTGGTCTTGGCGGTTTTCAAGTTTGGCACAATTCAGGCTTTAGAAAGTGAGATTTGTTGTCAACTGATATGAAAGCAAACCTGATAAATTTTAATGTTTGTTTATATATGTATTTATAAACATTTTAGGTACTTCTATGTTAGCCAGGTGCATCTGATAAATTACCAAATATTGTTCCCATTGCCATCACTTTTATACATTAATTTAATTTAAAATTTAAACCCTTCACTTAGTGATAGGCGAAGCTAAATTATACATGCACCACATAATCTATAAAATTTAAGCTAAAAATGTTTCTAGAAACAATCGTTCTCAAATTGTAATGATTCAAATTTCTTTTGATCAAATCACTAGAAGCATTGTGAATTTTGCACTTATCACATAGTTTGATATAATTTGTTTAGGAAGAAAGAATTCAACAAAATTAAAAATGCACTTAGTGATGGGCAATGTGACAATGGGCAATGCAAGTAGTGATGGGCAATTCTGGAAAAATCGAGTATCAATAAACATTGATATCATAAAACAGCATCAATCACAATTGGAATCAATTCCCAAATTAAAAAAAAGACTGATACTATCTATATTGAGGCATCGACTGCAGTGACGATTTGAACAAGAATAAAAATGAGCGACTTTTACCCATATCAAATCACCATTGCCCATTTTAAAGTAAATAAAACTGAACGACTTTTACCTATATCAAATCGCCATTGCCCATTTTAAAGGAAATAAAAATTAACGATTTTTATTGAGAGGATCTCTATTCTCTAGTGTGCATTTATTCTTTATTCAGTTTCTCGAGTTCTATGCGGCTGATCCTCACACTACTTGAAACATTCGTCTTGGTGTGTTTACCACCATTGAAGTTCTTGTTCTCTCCTCCAGGCGCACTGCAATTTCCTATATTGTCTGCAGCATAGTTTTCATTTCTTCTGTATTAGATATCTCAGGTTTTATGGGTCCGATCCTCACACAACTTTCAGAATTCATCTTGGTTCCCTTCCCCCACCACACTATTCTAGTTATTTCTGTCAGGGATGCTGCAATTTTCTGTATTGGTTTTTATATTGTCTTCAGCTTTTATTTTTGATGGGCTTTTAGTGAATGAAGCTTCAATTAAGCTTTTTGGCTACTCTAGGCTCTTCTTGAATCCTTAAACAAGATCCCTAATGTTTCAAGAGCTGATGTGAAACAGTTTATGCAAAATTAGTCATATTACAGAGAAAGTTGTCTGACAGTAAAACTAATCTTAATTTTGTGATTCTTCAAACAATTGAATCTGATGTCAGTTAAGAATAATAATTTATGGACTATAGACATCAATAAAAAATATCGACCTTCCCTAATTTAATTTGAAATACATAACATTAACTTAAAATACTTGCTTTTCATAATTATTTCTTATTTAAAATGTAATCAATCTATAATAATAAAGTATTAAATACCAAAAAATTTTATTTCAACATCAAAGCATTATTTTGAATTTACACATGAGAAAAATAAAAACCGCTATTGACCAAAAAAAAAAAAAAAAATCTACCAATCATTCTGGCAGCCAAAAAGCTCTGCCATTCAGTCAGAATTTAAGAAAAACATTTTTGTAAGTTTTTTTTAATAGGTTAACACCCCCCCCCCCCCCCCCCAAAAAAAAAAAAAAAAAAAAAAAAAAAACCCAGTTGTGATTTTTAAAAACCCTAAACTTAGGGAGATTGGGAAAAAAAAAAAAAAAAAAAAAAAAAAAAACGTGGAAGGGAAGGTGTTAATAAAATCCAGAAAACATGTTCATAAATAAATTTTTATCACTAATAATATAATATTTTTTGTCAGGGTTCGCAATTATCAAAATAGTATACTTACGGCTGATTATAAATATTTTCAGACTTAATATAAATTAGAAACTAAAAAATATATTGCGTTTAACAAGAACACATGTAAATACTAAATATCTTTTTCTTTTCCACTTGCATCAAAATTGAAGGTCAACTAATTGAAAACAGAAGCAATTTCCTTTTCATACTCATTAAAAACAAAAAATAGGATTCACTATCAAGGGAATTTTATGTTTTAAACTACAAATTTTTAAACACAAATGTCAGCTTGTCTGCCTATTCCTTTACTAACGTGTTTACACTAAATTAAAGGAAAACCAGACGATATTCTTTTTAATGGGAGCTGTAACTCATTATTTAAATTAGGCAGTTTATATAAGTTAAACATTTATTTATGAAACAAAGTAATAACATGAGAAAGAATGAAATAGGTACTTACTTATTTCCGACAATACAAACACGAGGTACCACGTAAAGCAATGGCGTCCCTTCACTTCTCGCCGACCGTCACCAACAACAAAACATCATCCGGGTCTTTCGTCGCCCTCGGGTTTCAACCAATCAGATTTCGCCGTTGAGAAAAAGCAGTGATTTCTCCCAATTTTCACCGTGTTTCGATATCGGATCGTTATCTATTTCCCGTGAATATCCGATCAGCAAGTTTTCATCAGTGAAACTGCTCGTAACGATATTTTTTCCCGGTGAGAATTATCTCATCGAAAACCTGTTCTCAGATACTGCTCGAAACGATATGTCCGTGTTATTGCTGGAGCAAATTTCGAGGAAAAGATGAAAGGCCGAGCAAAATTCGATCGAGCAATGCTACTAGGGAAAGAGTCAAGAATGTATGTTTTGATAAATCCTTTGCTCCATGCCCATCAGCAACAATATATTCAAATATCCACCGAACCAATCCACTTTTACTACTTCATGATCTACGGAAATGTCAAAAGTTAAAGATTGAAATCAGTGTAAACTGTCAAATAGGATAATAGTACTACTACATAATACATAGGATAATAGTACATCATCCTAAAATAGTGAAAGTAAATACGACAGTTTTTTACCCTTTAACATTCGTGTCTCAGCAACGTATTTTTCTCTTGACCATTCTCAAAAAAATATCGCTGTTTACATTTACCCTTTAGTTCCCTTTAAATTTAAAAATGTTTGGTTGTTGTGCACATGCTGTCATTTGTATTTAAATCCTTCAAGAGAATTTATTTTTTCTTAAGTATGTTGTACAAGTGTGAAATATCGGCTGGACGAAAAGAAATAGGGTACATATTCTTTGAAAATAAAAACATTTAGCCGCTGTTGATTGGTAGAGAAATGTGTTTACAATTACCCCCAAATGACCCTACTTTCTATTACACACTCAAACTAATTTCGTCAAAATACGTAAAAAGTCCCGGCAGCAAGTTTGTAATTGGGAACACCTTTGTAATTGGACGGGATTTTTTCTGCTATTTAAAGAAATTTCCGTCTTTTGACTTTATAATATCAGGAAATTTTGAGATTAGTTTTGTGAATTTTTCATGGTTTGAAGGAAACGTGACATACGTAGAAATTTCGTTTCTAATACGAAAAAGTACTAAGCTGCACAGTTGCAGGAAAAACATCGGAATTTGACGAAAATGAAGCTTTAGATTAAACGATTTCTGGTAACTTTTAAGTTAGATTGGGGTATGTTTTGTATTTCGGGAAGAAATGGACAAAACAAAGCGGAAATTTTGTGTTTTAACAAAATATAATCAACGGAAAAATTGGTACCACTCATGTTTTTTTTTTTTTTTTTTTTGTTTTTTTTTTTCCTCCAGAATGTACGTTTTTCGTTGTTGCAAACTAGATAATGGTTCTTGGACATTAATTTCACCAATTCGACCCATATATTCCATGTTTAATTCCTTAACCATTTCTTTTTTAAAACATAATAAACTAATTACGGGCCAAAATATAAGCCAAATAACATTATGTCCGAATAGTAATCTTTGCCCTATTTAATCGAAGAATTTCTGTCATGAAATAAAACGGATATTAATATTAATAAATTTTGCAGTATACTAAATATTTAAGTAATAAATCAAGAAAACTCTCCTAGCGCGTACGGCATATGGACAAATCGGTTGACCCATTCCGGCCAAATTATTTCAATTCGTAAAATGCTGAAATGAGTGAAAACACAATAGAATTGATTTTACAGAGAAATTTATTTGAAAATAAGTAAAAGCTTATCTTGACAAGGAAAATTTCCATTCCAAAATTCTGGTACCAATGTGGCATTTAGGGATTAAAATTAAGTGGTCCAAAAATGAACCATCGCCTTTCAAGTGGTTAACCCTTTCCGGCACAGTGATCCCACTCCGGGCACACCTAATTTTAATTCTAAACTTGCATTCGGCACCAAGAATATTTTAATAAAATTTTGTTTCTATAATGAAAGCTTAAAATAAGGAGTTCATATTTTCTGAAAAAGTCGTTTGTAAATTCCGGTGTCAGTCAGCAATTTCTCATTTTACGAACAGACTTGGTCTGTGCCGGAAAGGGTTAAAGAATTAAGGAAAGTTGGGAAGACGTACGTCTCAACATTTTTAACATTTATAATTATTCTTAAAACATGTTTTTATTATATTAATCACAGTGGTTCTCGTTTTAGACACATGGAATGTTTGAAAAAAAAAAAACAAAAAAAAA
Source organism: Maratus michaelseni (assembly GCA_963931845.1). NCBI lineage: Eukaryota > Metazoa > Arthropoda > Arachnida > Araneae > Salticidae > Maratus > Maratus michaelseni. The sequence continues at coordinate 333,328,925 of OZ007590.1, read as the reverse complement.
ACAAGGTTCAAAAGATTTAAAATGAATATATTAAAAAGCGTATAAAAGGCAAATAAAAGTATACATTACTCTTTTTACATAATTACGTGACATGAAATACAATTGACTTAATATTTATATGAAAGCCGATCAATTACGACGGTAAAAAATAAAATTAATAAAGATAAAATAATTTCCTGTTAAAAAAAAACATATTTAGGTATTTAAATGAATCATGTTATTCTATATTAATTTATTGATTCGTTTATATAAAACAGTCAACTGCATACATACAAAAACAAAAAATAAATATGTATATGTACATGTGCAAGTATGATTATATATTACTGTTATACTACAAAAAAAGAGTACACTAGTAATTAATTAAAAGTGCAGACTTATCATTAAAACATTTTGTGATATTAATTGCAGAAAATGCATGTTTATAGTAAAATTGAAATATCTTCATTATTAACATTAATTTTAAATGCATAAGAATAAATCAGCTTAATATCTTGCGAAGCAAATAAATAACTGAATTAAAATTTTCTATTGGTAGTAATTTTTATAAATTGGCTCTAAAGAAAATTAACGTATCTTAAATGTTAAAACATTAATATAAATTTTGAAACCCACAAAACATGAAAGCAACTGGTGGGGAATTATGACGATGCCATCTGTGGCCGTAATGTGCAGGGGGAGAAAAGCTATTGTTAACTACGTACTGCATTCAGTCCCACCGTACTTTAGGGGTAGGTAATTCACGATTAGATAATATGGGTGGTTTAACGACATAAATTAAGATTTTCTTTCATATTTCGCCATTATTGAAATAGCATTCATTTTATTAAATTTGTAAACAATTTTCTCTCGCTGACGTGAAAAAATTGTTTGACTTAATGATGAATTGCAATTTTATATTATTTTTCAATGTTTTTTGTTGTTGCTGTTGTTGTTTGTTTGTTTGTTTGCTTGTTTTTTTTTTCTTTTTTAGTTAGATTTTATTAACACAATTACAATTACTGATTAACGATATAAAACTCAAATTTAAAAGAATAAAAGTTCGATTTATTAGGCACGAAAGCAAAAAATCAAATTTAAAAAGCAATATAAATAATAAAATAAATCATTTCACACCAGAAAAACCATGCTAGTAATTACATACTTAAGATATTTTCTAGTAGTGTTTGCAACCGAAGTTTCGCATACTTGTGATTAAGAATCTATTTAAATACAAGTTTCTTTCTTTCTTAGGTATGCCTAATATCGTATTTTTGCCGTGAAATGTATTTTATAAGGTAGTATTTATTGAGATTAGTCTTCTATGATTCTCCCCCCCCCCCCTCCCCATCTGTTTATTGCCCATTCAGCCTTGAAGAAATACGCTTGAATAATCTATTTAAAAGCGATATTAATTATGGCTACCTCTAAAAAATTTCTAAATTCTATTATATTTCGATGCATTATAAAGATCAGATTAATTTCAAACAGAATATGCTTGCATATGGCTGCCTTCTTGAATTATCTTTCTAACAGATCTTCTATTAAGTATCTAATAATAAATAAGCATGAAATGTATTACGCCTGAATTATGTAACACTTTGTAATATTACGAACTTCTCCTAATTAAATTTTTACATCGTACCCATTATTCAATTTGAAATTTACTTAGAATCATCATAAGTTACGTTATCCCTTTCAAGGATAGAAACTATGTTTCTGTAATGTAAATTTCACCTCAGAATTTAACTTTTATTTATAAATAATGAAATGCAAATTTTCAGCTGTTTTTCACCAACATTAAAAAAATTAAATTTTATTTAAACATTCTCGTACAAATTTTGTTTAAAATTAAGTGGTATAGAATATATCCCACCTCCCCACAGTGGAGTACCAAAATCCTGGACAAAATTACTTTTCATGTGTTTTAAAATTAAAACCATAGTTGTTGACTTATTATTGGTAGATACACTTAATTAATGTTATACACACATAAATGTATGCATGTATTTTAAAAATAAATATATAATACGAAATTTACTTAACTGTTTACTGTTTATAAGAGGAAAGTAATTGTTGATAGATTTGTTTAATTTGCAAGTAATGTTTAATTAGATGTGGTTAATTTTACTATAGATAAATGTTTAATTATATTTATATAAACCAATGTACATAACATGTATATTATTTGTATTTAGTATTTAGCAAAGTTGAGTTCCTATAGTATAGAGATGCTGGTTTTTGAGCGTCTTTAACATATTACTTCGGCCCCCAAAACACATTTATACATAAATAAATTCAACCATATGCGGAGCATTTAAAAAAAATTAACCTTCAAAACTATAAGCAATGCGATTATAATTCAAAAATGGTCTGACAAATCCTGACACACCTTTAAAAAACTTTCAATATATCTTAATTAGAGCTAAAAAGGCTTAAAAAATAACTAATTTTTTAAGTTTAATTATTTTTTATCATATTAAAAATAAAACTATTTAAATACACATGTAAAAATATACATTTAAACATATAAAACATAAACATATACATTTAAACGATATCAAAATTGAAACGTAACAAAAAAGCGTGTCTTCTCACAAATAAATCTCCTCAACTGAAGCTAGGAGTCGCCTTATATTTCTCATTCTCCTGAAATAGGCATAGATTGGCTCACCAGTTAGTCACCCATTATAAAATATGCAATTTACAATGAAGGGGTCGGGGCAAGAACGTGCCAAGCCACATTTTTGGTGACACCGTAATCTGTTGCTTAATATTGTAAATTATAATATACAGCATATAATTTATTTCTAATGTCACTTGGTGGCTGCATATGTGACAGGTTTCGTTTTTGCCCCAGATGTTTATGCCCCCAATGAAGATAGCTAATTTTCAAAAAACGTAATAGTAATATCATTAAAATAATTCCATATTGTTACTCAGAATATCTCAAATATTACTAAAACATTGGCGAAAAAACTTTAGGTTATATATCTTGATTTGAGTATTTGATCAAATTTTAAAAATGAAATGTCTCAGAAGTTCAAAAATGTGTCTTGGCACTCTCTTTCCCCCTCAATTGTTGAGCACATTTAAATTTTTGTATTGTATTTAACATATATAGTTTAACATAATATATTTAAACATAATATATTTTACTTTTATGTTCACTTTAGCTCGTTTTTTTTTTATTAACGCACAACTTATCCGACATTAGTAAGATATTCATGTATTTGCTACGATTTCACTCAGTATTGACAGATTGTTTCTTTTTTTATTGTTATTATTCCAAATATCTACTGCGTTTTACGACTAGCAACCTTCCCTTTACTTAATAAAGCAATTATTACTATCCTGAAATAGTGATTGATATTTTGAAATAAAAAATTCAATGTGAATGACCAATTATATTGCTCAAACAAAATTTTGATTTCATAATATTGTGTGAAAGAAATAGCACCCTTTCGCTGATAACATGATATAAAATGTTAAAACAGGAAAAATGTGAAAGCAAAATATTATATTTTATTCAATGAGATACACATTATTTTAAAGTGTAAAACATGTTTTAAAAAATAAAATGGAAAATAAAATTTTATCGCATAAAGTAAAGAGCATCAGTAAAAACAAGTTAGGTGTTTATCCATAAATATTGACAGTAAAATTGCGATCTTCAAATGAAAAGTACCAAAAACTCTTACATCAAAAAAATTCTACAAAAAAATTAAATATTATATAAACTCACTTTATATATAAAAAAAATCTACAAAAACATTTCGGTGGGGTTCTAAAATATCCTTTTTTATGATTTTTTTCGTAATAGAAAAAATGCCCCTATGACCGTTGAAAATTATAATTTCCCTATATCGCGAAAACTAATAATAGAAATATGTTTTAAAAACACATGGACATGTTTGGGCGACTCGCATTGTTTTTATATAAAAATTAATGCAGGTCATAATTTATATTTTTCACCTATGAATTTATTAATAATTTTCCTAGTGTAAAATGTGTTTAAAAATATGTTTCAAAAATATGTTTTTGAATCGGAAAAAAGCCTAAAATATGTTTGCGTTTATTCATTGTATATCATTAAAAATAAAATATTTCAATCGGAGGATTTTTGAAAATATATAAGTTGTTTGTTACGATTTACTAAGGCATCATTTTCAAATTAAAAAAAAAAGTTTTTAGGTGTTTAGGTATGTGAATATTATGTCACACTTGCAACATACAAAGGAACATTCCGATTTACGTGTCGGGCAGATGCTTGGCCATTCAGTTTAAAATTGCTATTTTTTATTATGCTGTTTTTCCTCGAATTGGAATAGCTACGCTGTGTTGAAATGAGGTAGAAAAAAGTGGTATGGATAAAATTATATTTCATTTAAAAGCTTGAGCTTTAAACACTTGCATTTAATAATAGCATACTCAAATTTTGGCATGTTGTAACTTTGTGAAGATTTAAGAAAAGGTAAACTATATTTTTTTACGTATTGCTCATTGAGGAAATTCAAGTGCTAGCGCCAAAAATGAGTATTACCATTTGAAAAATCATAGTTGGTACAAATTTTAATATGTAGACGGCCCCGATTTCAAATATAGCAGTCTTATTCATAAAGTAGACACAATTCCCCAGATGTGTAGTACCTCTCGCTTCTCTCATTTCGATAATTCGCTGATAAAAAAATAAGGGGGCTCCGAATTTTATTTATTCTATTTTATTTTATTTTATTTGACCGGCTGTATATGTTAACTATATAAGCTTGGAAAAAACTGATTTTATAAGTATTTTTTAACTTTAAATAAGGATAAATAAGTAAGGATTATTTTTCACAAACAATTTAAATGAAACTTAAGACTTTTCAGTCATTGTTAATGTTACAGTAAACTACATAAAGCATTAATGCCCGTTCTTCAACACTCTGTCTTTCGACGCTGAATTCAGCTTTAATTTTAAAACAAAATCATTGCAACTTAGTGTTTTTAAACGGGTAAATTTACAGTGAAATCGTAAAATATCGTTATGTATTTTTTTTTACAAAGAGTTTTTAAAACTAGGACTCGTAAATGTAGACTAAACTCATTTGTATAAATGCGTTTATTAATTTTATTGTTTTAATTCTAAAAATACTGCTTTTTTAACGAACTCTTTTTTTTTTACTTAAATATGTTTTAATATATTTCTGTGATATCTAAAATAAAAATTAAATTAATATCATCTTAATGTTTGTATACATTTTTTCTTAAAATTGAACCACTATCTTAACGATAAATAAATGAAAAAAAAGAAAAAGAAAAAGAAAAAAACTGAATAACATATTTAAACTGGGGGTAATTAACAGACTGAATTTATTCCTTTCAAACGTTTTATAATATTTTGATGCTGTTTTTCTAGAGTAAAAACCTTTTTTCTTTCTGCTTTAGTTTTAAAGTGTAATTAGTTCTCTGAAAATGATTGTAATTTTCAAAACTTTTTTTATGATGTATGTTAGAATTTGACCTAAGGGGATAATTTCAAATTATCTTTAAAAATGAAGAGGCTTTTTCAAATAAAATTATAAGTTTATACCTTGAGATTTATAAATGTTTTTTTAATGATGCAAAAATTACTTTCAATGAAATGTCTATACAATTTACAACGATTCGGAATGATGTTAATCGATAATAATATATTACTAATCATCGATATTAATGCTTATTTTATATAAAATATTTTCTAGCAGATAGGGAATGGAGTTTCTTTTATTGTTATTTCTATTATTAATAGCTATTGTTCCTCGAAAATGGCGTCTTCAAAAGGACATCATATGCTAAAAAAATCCGGAAAACTTTCAAATTTTCCTGGAAACTTTCAACTTGTAAATCATGCTTGATGTTAAAAATAAATAAAATTCGATAAACAATTGCTTAAAGCACAATGCCTCTAAATTTTATGTCTTTTTGTTCATTTGTTTTCAAATTAGACACAAAAGACTGGTTGTATCTTAACTTTTGGAGGCCAGTGTATTTACGAAAATCACTACTTTTTTCTCAAATGATAAGCTTTTGATAAGAAAACATAATCTCACTCATACTGGTTAGAACGCACACAGAATAGCCATATCAAAAGAGGCACTCTATTCCTTAGCAGTATACAGTAATCCCTTAACATTCGAGAGGGTTAGGTTCACGGAAATCTCCGCGAATGTCAAAATCGCGAATGTTGAGAGTATCCTCCCATGCATGAAAGGGGGGTTAGGTTTTACGATTTTTTTTAATTTGAAAAAATATTTGAAATTTAAATAGTGTATTTATTAAATATTAAAAATACATACTCTAAATAAGTTTGAACAATTATAAACATAATATAAAAAGATTATTTGCTGGCTGATGGCTGAAAAAAACTAGTAATATGTGATTGCTTGGCAGAAGAGCATGGCTTTTGTTTATGGATTTCCATGTAAGGAAAAGTTGCAGCCTCAATTTCTCTTTTAAATTTCAGACTCCTCACTAGCGAGGGATCACATTCTATCGCTTTATCAACAAGTTGTTGTTGTAATTTTAAAATTTCCGTGACATTTTTTGCAGAAAATATTTCACCTGCAATAAAAAATTTTAAGTTTAGAAATTTTAGTAAAAAAAAAAAAAAAAAAAAAAAAAAAAAACATAAAAACATAAAAAAAAAAGACGCTTACCTCCAGTTTCACAATTCCTGCTCTCATCGTCTGTGCCATTGTCTGGTTGTGTAATTTTTTCTTCAAGGATTTCTAGAAGTTCTTCTTCAGTAAGTCCATCATCATGGGATATTATCAGATCTTTTACATCTTCTCTCCTTATGTCGTCGAAACCATTACCGGCGACCTGATGAGCCAGTTCCACAATTTCTTCAATAGGTTTGGAAATTGAAGGCATTTGATTTTCTTTTTGTACCACTTGGGGCTAAATATTTCGCCAACAAGAATTAATTGAACTTTCATTAAGTTCCATCCATGCTGCATCAATTTCGGCAATGCAATCTGCTATGTCTAAAATTTTCTATTTTCCAACTCGATGTGACTGTGTCTTCTGAATTTACTTCAATCGATTCTAAAATTATTTTGAAAGATCTTCTTGTGTAGTAAGCTTTGAACGCAGCTATGATTCCTTGGTCCAACGGTTGGATCAGTGAAGTTGTATTAGGGGGTAAAAAAACCACTTAGACGTCGGGATGGACATTTTTTAAACTCAGTGGATCTCCAGGAGCATTGTCAATGAGTAGTAGAACTTTAAATGACAGATTTTTAGATGAAAGGTATTTCTTCACCTCATGAATAAAACAATCATTAAACCAATCCAGAAACAAAACGCTTGTTACCCATGCTTTGGTATTTGCTCGCCAGGAAACAGGCAACTTGCTTTTATCTTTACCTCTGAGAGCACGAGGGTTTTACGATCTATAAATTAACATAGGATTTACTTTAAAATCGCCTCTAGCATTGGTACACAACAGAAGAGATACCCTATCTTTTGCTACCTTAAAACCTGGAGCTGTGCTTTCTGTTTTGGCAAGAAAAGTTCTCTTCGGCATTTTCTTCCAAAACAAGCCTGTCTCGTCGGCCTTAAACACTTGTTCTGGAACATATCCGCCTCTTTCAATAATTTTTGTAAGTTCTTCAGGAAATTTTTGAGCACATACATGATCCGCAGAAGCCGATTCGCCAACTAACTTTATGTTGTGTAAACTATGCCTATGTTTGAAATTTTCAAACCATCCGTTACTTGCCTGGAAGTCAAATAAAGTGCTATCCTTTACTTTTATCGCGTCAAATATTTTTTTAGCCTTGGCTCGTATTAAAGCTGAACTTAGCGGCACTTGCTTCTGATTCATATCTTCTATCCAAATGTTTAAGGCATTTTCAGTTTCTTCCAATGACTTGTTCCGTAATTGCGATGCAGTTTTTGCACTAGTCGGTGCACTTGCTGAGACGCTATCTCTTATATCCTTTTCGTTTTTTTTAATTGATCGGACCGTAGATTCATTAATATTAAAATAACGACCGACCGCGCACGCTCTTTCTCCCATTCGCAATTTATCTGAAATTTTAACTTTTTCGCAAAGGTTCAAAATTTTTTCACTCTTTTAGCTGTAGGCGACATGATGAAGTTTCTCTTTTTTACTTTTGCTAAACACTGAGAAGAAAAAATTGACAGGCGAATAGAAAGAACAAATCTATTCTACGGGGATTTACGTAATTCAAACGATAAACAAAACTTAGGAGCATGCGCATTACATACTTTGAAGAAAAAATTTGCGTTTTGGTCTTTCAATATAAATTGGAGAAATGCCAAGCTCGAACAAAAAAGGGGGATAATCTATTTTTAGCATAAAATCATGTTTCCGGTAAAACAAAGGAAGTTTACTTTAAAAAAAAAATCATTATAAAACGAAATCCGCGAATAGCCAAGTTAAGTATTCGCGAATGTTGAAATGTTCTTCATTTTATATTTCGCGAATAATCAAAACTCGCGAATGTTAAATCCGCGAATGTTAAGGGATTACTGTATTTTTGTTTGAAATGGGTGTTTCTTCACTATTACTGAATTACTTTTAATTTAAAAAATAAGCTATAATAACCATGTAACTAAATTATATATTAATTTTATTCAAGGATAAGGAGTTTAAAATAATTATATCCCCAAAAACTGTCCTCGTTTTGTGTGCATACAAATATAGGGCTTTTACAAAACTTTATCATCGGACCCCAAGTTGTTTCTCTGTGCAAATAAATTTAAGCCTAAATTTTATTTAAAGAATACACGTTTAAAAGTATTATATCTTCTAAAAACTCTCCTTATTTCATGTGAGTACAAATATAGGGGCCCATACAAAACTTTATCATCGGAAGTCAAGTTGTTTGTCTGTGCCAAATAAATTTAAGCATAAATTTTGTTTAAAGATCACAAATTTAAAAATATATCTTCTAAAACTGCCCTTGTTTTGTGTTAATACAAATATAGAGATACATACAAAACTTAATCATCGGGCCCCAAGGTGTCTATCTACCGACATTCTGCATTTCGCAGTGATATTTTTCGTAATAGTAAATATTTGTTTCTATATATTCTCGTTCTTTCTTAAAGTTTATAAAAATAGATACTGTGTCGCCTTTGTTTTATTCGACTTTAAGTCAACATTAATTTCTAGGTTTTAGCAATATTTTATCTCATTCCATGCTTTATTTTTGGTCCAATACATATATTGATAACATATAAATTACATGGCCAACGATGTATACAACGATCTACAACGATCTATAATTGGTTTTGTGTTATTATCTCCCACATGATAAGTTTTACTATTCTCAGAAACGAAAAGGTTTTATCTTAATTTTTTTCCTAATAAACAGAGTTACAACATGAAATAAAATTGTCAGTGAAACTGAGTTTATCATCAGTCGATTACGCATCGATTAAATTTTATTCTGAAGATTCTGAATCTCTATGAAAAACATCGAAACCAATTTTTAGAATTGAACTATCAAACCCAACTGAGACAAGACAATTCCTGATTTGAAAATTGTTAAGGGTTGTTTTAATTCCATATATAAATGAAGAAAATGACTTTGGAATACACTGAAGGAATACAATATATGAGATTGTTACTCTTAACAAAAATAAGCAAAAGTAACGTAACAGGAAATAAATTAGGTATTTTAGCAATAAAAAGGATTGTGTATTTACATTATCTTTAAAATGAAATTATTTTCTCTTTTTTTCCAGATTTCACATTTTGTCACTTGGCGGACGTGAGTAACATGAAACGATGAAAATCTTGAAATCAGGATTTTATAGTCGATGAATCTATTTAATACCTTTATTACAGCATATATCTTGAACACTGCAATTCAATTTAATATTTTGGCGCTAGAATATCATATTTTTATAACTTTTTTCCTAATACTTTTAAAGTAAATAGAACAACAAATTCTATAAATTATTTTATTTCGTATATTTTTTATTCCACGGAACACACTGCCTTTAAAAAGAAACTCAAGAGCACGAATGGAATATATTTTGTTATTCCTATAACAAATTTTGACATTGTCAGGGTCTTCCTGACAACATAATAGTTTCTAACAACATTCTTTTCACTCGCATTTATGTTAAATCTTATTTCACTACTGCGTTCTGAAAAGTATTTCAATTTCCACTTCAAAATAAAAAACAAAGCGAAGAAAACTCTGGTAAATGATTTACGTTTCCGACAAAAGGCAACGGAAACTACATTTAGTGTCATCAAAAGAAGCTTTCGTTTTCAATCAGCGCAAATAAATACTTTGTTGTCTATAGATTTGTTGAGAAATTCTTCCAATGTCTTTCCTAATCAGGGAAGTGTTGAAGTCACGTTTTCGCCAACTCCACTCTTAAAAGCAGTTTCAGACAATTTTGTCCAGCTATGAAAAACAATAAAAGCTTTCGAAGTTGATTACTGGTGTTAAAAAATCTATTACCAAGCTATTCGAATTTCTTTGCTTTAAGATAGGCTATATATAACTTAAGAAATGGGTTTCTATTTTAATGTAAATTAAATTTCCAAAACAGAAAAACCGTTGGAATGTGAAAATAACTTCTTTTTTTTTAGAAGGTAGTTAACTTAAAATGTTATCAAACTATTCTAAAACAATTTTGAAAATTTTGATTGAAAATTTTGGAATTTTGCAGTTTTGCAATTTTTTTTTAAAAGATATATTTAATTTCGTAAATTTTCTGTTGGTAAGAATGGATAGGCAGTATTACATTTGGGAATATATAAATGTCTGTGAAACAATTTAATTCATTTTAATTATTTATTCATTATTAATTCATTATAATTTAATTCATTATAATTCATTATAATTAAATAATTTAGTATTATAGTTTGCACCCGAGAAATGTTGAGATTTCTTTTTATAATAGTATTCTTTTTACGGAATAAAGAACAAGATATTTTTACTGGATCGACGTAAAAGTAAATATCGATAATTGGTCGTAAATAATCTATCCAAAAATCAGTGTATAGAAAAGACAAGCAATATCAAGCAATAGTAACAAGTAAAGACAAGCAACAAGTAAGACACCAAGTAAGACAAGCAACAATAGTCAAGTAATATCATGTTGTGTACATTACAGATGAGACGGGCTCAGCCCGAGCCCGGGCCCGACATGGGGTCGAGCTCGATTTTTATACCAGCCTTCGGGTCAGGACGGGTTTGGGCCCATTCTTTCTGAAACCGAAAAATTTATTTATTCGCATATACAAAAAACTTTTTTAACCACAGAAAAATTAAATATTCCATTTCAAATCATTTTAATGTTATTTTGATCAGAATGAATAGAAGTGGTTTATTTTTATTTTTTAATATTAGAATGCTACTTTAAAGAAAATTTATGATATTTGCGACGTGACTGACGACTGGGTGATATGGCGTCAATGAGAAGAGGAGAGACGAATAATATTTGTTGCTAGATTTTCGTTTGTGAGAGTAGGATATTTTTTAATTGGAACGTTTATGTTATTTTATTTTTTTAGAAATCTCACGCGAAATGATTTTTTTTAGTCAATTATAATTAATTAGCTTAGGTTTTAAAATTTTTAGTCTTTTATTGTGTGCGAGTCATAATCGCTCTTCATATGAAAATAACGTTAGTGATTCTATTTTTATCATAAAATCTATGCTCATGCACATTTATGAAGTCACTTTCATCCGTAAGTAGATATAATTGTCATGTATTGTTATTACGATAGAAAGCAATCGAACAGTGTTTCAACTTTTCCTATAAAAGCACATGATCTTTCATATATAACGGTGTCACATTTTTAATTTTAGTTGATTTTTTTCAGGAACACGAAATATTGTTTTAATTAAGGAATCAATTATAATTTACGATATACACCTTTTATAGGGAATAGAAAACGTTGTACGATTCTTCGGCATAGTAATTGTAATTTCTGTAAATTTCATGCATCTATTCATAAAACGCACTTCGTTAATGTGTCCATCAGATTTGCTTGTTGGGAGAAAAAAATATGGACACCCTCTTAAGGAAGTATATTTTTATTTGATACCAAACTTCTCTTCTGATACGATTGAATGTCAATTTCCATGCACTGGATTAACAGTTATTTTCATATTCGAAGTTTTTAAAAATGAGATATTACTTTTAAAACAATTTTTAAATATTATGCAATTTTTTCGATATCGGACTCGGGCTCTGAAAACACAAAATTTTTCGGGCTCGGATTTAAAATCGTCGGGCTCGGGCGGCCTTTACTCCAAAAAAGAAAGCCCGAACTCATCTATAGTGTACATGTGTGGTTTTAATACAATATGTTTATGTAACATCAAAGATTATTAAAATGGTACGTAAAAAATAAAAACAAAATCCAAAGTTAAACAAGTTGGAAATTATACGTCAAACGTGAGAAATGATGTGCGTTCGTACTATAACTAGTTTTATAAATATTCAGATCTTGGTGCAATAGCTGTTGCACTATTATACAAAAATTAATGAATACAAAATTCATTTTATGTGCAGATTTTCATATTATAGACAGTAATTTTATTTTATGAAATTAAGTTTCAATACACTTTTACAAAAAATTAATTACGATTCTGTTATATTAAAATTATACTATGCGCAAATATCCAATACAAGACAATGTAAAAAAAAAATCATCATTATTATTTCACTGAAAAAAGATTTATATTGTCTGTTATTATGATATGATTAATTTCCGTAATAAAATCAGTACAAAAACCCTTAACAGGTTAAAAGTTGTGACGCAGCACTTTCTTTTGACTCTAAGAGTTTTAAATATGGATCTTAAAAGTAATGATATCAAATTTGAGTGATGCTATGTAAAATATTTTTTTCAAAAATCATCATTTTCTTTTTAGTTTTATTTGTATTCACAGGTGCAATTATTATTTTTAACATGAAAATATATATAAAATTTATTCGCTGATGCTTTTTCATTCACATCTCTCATGAATTCAAAATATGAGTTTTAAAACAAATGATATCGAAATTCGAGTGACACCTTGACGTGAATTTAATAGGATTGTTTTAAAATTCAATTTAAATTATTTTTGGTTTGTCTTCTAGAGTATGTTTACGCAAACAAACAATACTTTTAATTTTTCAGTACACTGTTAAATATATTACTTTCACTGAGCCTTTATTATGCATTGAAATGTATTTATTTCAATAAATTGATTTATCTTTTGTGCCACGCTATCCAAAATCATAAGCAAAATTTATGTAAATGATTATTTTGCGTCATATTATCCGAACAAAGGGAAATGTATGCAAGTGGCTAATATGACGCAAAATAATCAATAGAAAGTTCGCCAAGATGCCTAAAGAATAGTTTTTTTTCAAAATTGTATCGACCAAGCAAACGTTTTTTGTCCGTATGTCGCTATTATCTTACAGATGCACCCTATTAATCTTGGTGCGCTTTCTGTTATCCCCAAACTAATGTTTGTTGACTTGTCTCACTCGTCTAATCGAACTCATGAAGGCGAGTATTGTTAACTTCTGGAATGTGGATTGCCATAGTTAGGACAAAAACTGTGCATACGCATTGTGCGTCTTTCGCTATTGTTATGTATAAAGGCATTCTACGTATTCGATAACTTACCAGAAGCAGCGGGAGCCATCTATGAGAAATTTTTTGAACAACTTTTTTAATTGTTTAAACAAAATTTCAGATCAAAGGAGGAATTTTCGTCCAAACCACACCCTCGTACGCCAATTGCTTGATCTTTTATTGAATTTAAAAATATGTTAAGGAATTTTCGGACACCCTGTATATAGAATCACAATTTCTGCATGGAATACGGTAAATACACCAATATTTTCTACGAGGGAATTTTATCTTAAATTTACTACTAAATTGTTTAAAGCCTAAAACGTCTACTTTATGAGTACATTTTTTGTTTTTAATTTGTTGTCTATATAGTCATTTAATTAAATGTTTGATTTTTAGATATCCTATCGATGTTAAGGATTCAATCTGACGTAATTATGTTTAAATATTTGCAATTAATGCATAAAGAATTAGAATTTTCAAATCAGTACATTTCATGCAACATAATCTCTTTGTTTTTTCCATTTGTTACTAACACAAACAAAACTGCGTATCTGAGTTGCTGAAAAAGTCTAATTGGATTGGGGAACCTCTATTCAATAAAGTACAGGTGTTAGCTAATGGGTAAGGCATGCAATATTGATGAGGCACGTATTAGCATTAAGTTTATATGTTGGAAGGGTAACATTTATTTCTCCCCGAAAAAAAAAAAACTGTTTCTAATTTACTCTAAAAGACATATATTGTTTAAAAAACACAAACTTTGTTTTTAATAGATCATTCATTGAAGTAATCGTGTTATTAATAAAATAAATGAATTAAAATTGCAAATTTAAAAATAGAAATCAATATTAGACAAATTAATATTTAAATTATTGTAAAGTTAATTAATACTATACTTAGATATTCATTTTAAATATATACCCATCTTATATCAGAAATATACATTTTGTAATTCCAAGATGTATACGAGTATTATTAAAAATACACTTTAAATTTTTAGCAGATTTTGCGATAAAGCTAATTGGTAATTTTTAAAGCAATTGCAGTGAGAGGGGTAAACAATCCGTTTATTTATTTTTTCTTTAATTATTATTATTTAATTGCGACATCGTATACATGCTGAATACTGATTTTCAAATGAGAAGAAACTAGTTTTTGAAATGACATTGCTTTATAAAATGTAAAACTCACCGACATCTTATTTCAGAACTAATGTGGAAATCACATCAATTTATCAAAAGCTTAGAAATAGAGTTCCATTATGTTTCCTATTACGGTAATATTTATGTATATATTTATACTTCATATTTTGAAACTATATCTTTTAATTAATTGACATTAATTTTTAATTTTGTGGGATAAATTTACTTTATAAATATATATCCATATTTTTTGTAGAAAACAAATTCATATTACAAGAACCACCGACTATCTAGTCAAGAAACACTGCCTAGTAGCAAAAAAAATTGCGACAATATTGTGTGAAGTCACACAGAATAGAAAACTGCATCTACCATTCTCCTGAAATAGCAGATCTATTTTAACTTAATTTTTTTTATATAAAATACTGTTTGAAAATATTATAATAATTTAAATTCATAAGTAAGGATAATAATTTATTAATGTAATCTAACGGGTCTTTCTCGTTTCTGCATTAAAAAAAATTCTTTAATCTATCAGTATACCTTATGTATCCTAAAATCGATGTCTCTTTTCCAATTCCTTACTCATTGCTTAACAACAGCATTTTCTATATTATTTAATTTAAAAGTTGTAGAAAAAGTGTATAAATAAGCGTTGCCTTTATTTACTTACATATACAAACACTTTCATTTTGTTCAAATATTGAGCAAGTTATTTCCAGAATATTTGTAATTTCATACCGGTGCGGTAAATAATTATGCAAGTATTTCAAAGCCAAAACTTTATTTCATGCTTTTCCTTTATGTTTGGAATTTTTATAATACAAATTTCATTGAAAAAAGTGTACAATACAATTACAATATTGCTTACATATTGGCATTTTATTGTAAATTTTATTGATTATTTAATACACATATATCGCTAATATTAGTGTTTTAATGTAGGTATTTCAAATATTACATCATTATTAATAAATACATATTGGCGATTAATAGTTGGCCTCTATATCCTATATTGAAATAACCGAATATCGCTCAATTATTGGGATTTTTCTTGTTTGGCAATATACAGCACTCTTTACTGTTCAATATCATTTACTGAAACATATATCTTTTATTACTTAGAAATACAGTCTTTTGTTTATACAGTACAAAAGTTAAAACTTTTTCTTGTACTTTTAATTATTTTCAGTAAATGCGTATTCGAAGTAGAACATTAGAAAAAATAAATTCATAATATCTTTAAAAAAACTCTTTATTTCAGTAATTAACATTAAAATCTTCCATTTTTATCTATAATTTTTAATGTGATATCTGTAACTATATACGACTTTTAACTGATTTGTTTTGCTTTTACATGATTTTTTTTTTTCGCTTATAGATCATAGTTTCACTTCCATTAAAATAATTACCCTTGAAGCATTTTTCCTTTTTAAAAAAAGAAAAAATCAACTAGAAGGATCAATTACACACCTTTAAAATTACGACTGACGTCTTTTTTTAAACACGCCCATTCCCTGCAGACTCATCCATCACATTTTAACCTATTCTTGTCTTGAAAAATTATTCAGCTTACGATAAATCCATTTGGTTAATCAGAAGTACGGACGAAAAAAAAAATATATTTCCAAGTTCAAGAGATTTTTATTATAATATGCGTAGGTTTTCGCCTGTTGTTTTTATTAAGTTTCAATGATTATGTATTTATAAAAACTGTAATTTTAAAAATGATACATTAATAACATATTGGTATTCATTTACAATAGGATATTTGCTTAGTGAAACTGGATTTTTACATTTATTCCATATTTTATAGAATATGCTTTTTCTTATCATAATACATATATGTAACTTTTTTTTTAGTCTGCCCAGCCCATGGTTAAACTTCCGAGGTGTACACTAGACTTATGATGTTTGAAAACTTGCGAAAGAAATACACGTTTATTTTAATTTATTTTATAACAGAAACGTGGGAGTCAGAACACAACCCGACTCGAACCCGATCTGCAACGGAATAAATTAGTGTCAACCTGACGTAAATCGTGTGTCGGATTATCTCGGGTTCAGGTAAAATCGGTTTACCCGACCCGATGCAGGATTCTACTCTAAACTTGATTATATATTAAACTTCAAAACTTAGAATGTTACGTTTTAAGGTATTTTTGTTAGTTTGTAGAATTTTGATATAACATTACTCAAAACTTTCGCGGCACACCGGTTGATAACTACTGCTCTAATTATACAAAAACTACATTTTTAAATTATTACAATAAATAAATAAATTCAAATCTATGGTAAAAATGGTTGTCTGATATTACATGAAACATTAAAAAAGTTCAGGCGTGTTTTCCCTACCACGGTTAAGGGAGGCATGACATCACCACTTATGAAAAAGTCTTTCGCATATGGCAGTATGTAAAAAGTGAACATTACATTAAAAAAATCTGTGAACTAGATGATGCTCATTGTACGGCAAATGCCGATTAAACTTGTAGCAATTAAACTTAAAAATCGACACTTGTAGTCGATTACAATCAAATACGGAAATCGTTTAATAACACTGTAATCGTAATCATAAAGTTTGGTTTCTGAATAATCTTAAAATCACGAATTAAACAGTCAGAGAATTTCTCTTAGATTAAAATCATAATTCTATCGTAATTCTAGTATGATATAATAAAACTATAATCTTTTCTGAAAAGCTATATAATAGAATTTAGTCTCAATCACACGGTAACAGCATATACCCTGCCCCTTTACCAGTTTCAACTTAAAAACTTCCCTCACCCGCTAAACATTCTAACAAACTGTCTTTACTTCATTAGCTCATCAAGGAATGTAGTGTAACCCTCTCACTGACAAGCCCGTGTTAATACGTAATACATGTTTCACTGCAATACAAGCATTTTTTAAATTAATTTAATTCTATGTATATAATGCAATTTTAATACATTAAGTAATGATTGATATCCTCAAGGTTTAAATTCATATATATAATTAAGTTTTTTATATAATTTTGGAATAATCACATTTTTTAGCATTTAAAATGAATACAGATAAAACAACATTACAATTTAGCCCTTTTGCTGGACAGTCAGAGGGTATAGAGAACGTGGAGGGAAAAGGTGGAGTTAAAAGATTTTTAATATACGTTATAAAGTCAATGTAATCGGAATGTAATAATTTGTTCAGTAATCGTAGTTTAACAAAAAATGTTTTTATCATAATCTAAACTGAATTGTGTTCTAAAAGATAATTAGAAAGATAGTTGCAATCTAACTTTCATAAAGCGACATATAATCGTAAATCTCTTTCTGATATTTGAAATTAATCGAAATCATAATCGAGTAAAATCTTCTGTAATCAACTCCAAATCTGGTCTCTATCATTTGGTCTCTATCATGATTCATGACTAAGCTCTGTGCCATAACACCTTCACTGATAAATTCCTGCTATGCAATGCTCTTTTACGCCAGTCTTTAATCAGATAGCGAACTGGAACTTTTTTATCAGAAAATATGACAATACCCCATTCATGAGTATTTAATTTTCGTTTTTTACTGTGTTTCTGCATCAAGCCTCGATGACAATAGTATTTTTAACAGAGATCCCAGCGTATCGTAAACACCGAGATAAGCTTTGATGCGATATTTTTGTTTTTTTCTCCGATTCAACATACAATTTGTTAGTAGACTGGTGTTAGTACATCAGTTAGTAGCAGAGTTGCATGAATACAGCGTAATTTTTTGGAATCTCCAAGTTTAAATTGGAAATAAGATTGCAGAATTTCTGGTTAATTTCAGGTTACAATTTAGGATGGAGAATTTCCGGTTGTTTTTCGCTTCGATTGAAGAATGAATACATGTTTATTGGTTTGATTAAAATGGACAAATTGGAAAATCCGTCAATAAAATAAAATAAACAGGAAACTGGTGGCTACACAATTCCATTCAGTCCTGCATTATTTCACAGAAATGTAGCTTAGATTTGAAAATTTTATTTTTTTTTAAGCTTGGATTTCAGAATAAATAATTGTAAAAAAATAAGCAACTTAAAACGGGAAATGTTCGGTCATGATTAACAGAAAGTATGTGTCAATTGAGTGTTTTTTTTTAACGTGTAGGCCGGTCGTTTGAAGACATTTTTGCTTTGTTTTGCGGTTAAACCAAAAATAAATGTACAGCATGAATAGGAAACATTTTACATAATTTGCAGCGAGTTAGAGAACACATTTAAAAACAATTTTTGTATAGGAAACTATGATCAAAATCCAATTATTCAGTCAAAAATACAGGGTGTCTCGCTTTAATCTAAATCCAGACTTTTGTGTCATTAAAAATATTGAAGATATTTTGATTAAATTTGAAACAGACATATCTCACTTTGTGTAAAATTCTATAACACTATGAAAAAGGCTAGAAAGATATAGTAATTCGATAAGTAACACCGTGCATTGTTTTTAGTAATGTCCTTTAATTACTTGCAAATTATTTATTTTTTTTTCTGAATAACGCTGTATTATTTTTGGTTTAACAGCAAAACAAAGCAAAAATGTCTTCAAACGGCCAGCCTACACGTTAAAAATAAACACTCAAATGACGCATACTTTCTGTTAATCATGATTGAACATTTCCCATTTTATTTGTTTATTTTCTTTCAATTCTTAATTCTGAAATCTAAGCTTAAAAAAAATAACAATTTTAAATCTAAGCTACATTTCTGTGAACTACATTCCCAAAACATTACGCATCTAGTTCAACGCTATTTGTATGAAGGAAGGCTGAACCTACCTCTATTTTCAAAGATATCGTTCCATTTACCTAAAATAACGCAAGTGTTTGCTACAAATTTCGTTCAAATATACTCATTTTGTTAAAGTTATGCCCAGATCAGAGAGAAACTCTATACTTTTTGAATGAATGGAATGTGACCCTAGTCTCCCGTACATTTTTTTCAGTAATGTGTTCTACCTCCTTAAAGATTATTGAAAAATTTTTCTGCATGATTTGTATATGTATATGCCTATTTTAAACTCTGAGAGGGTCATCTGTTAAAATCTTTTAGATTCCTCCAGGTTGCATTGTTCAAATTCAATATTAAACTATAGGAAACTTAGTATTTATGATATGCAAAATACAAATTGCTTTTATAAATTATTAAATTGTTTTTATGCATGATATTTAAAAAATCATATATTGATATTAAATCATAAATAAGACGATAAATAATTAGACGTTTTATAATTGTTAACATCACTTTGACCGGTTCAAAATTTCGAAATATTTTTGTTGCTTAAAGTTATTTTTTACACACACGAAAATGATATTTTATATGTATTAGAAATCGTTATCGAATGTTAAAACATAAATCTACAGCTAGGCAGTAGAGCGCCAGGAAACAATAACGTAAACTTACGAACATTTTTTTTTCTGAACAGCATTTTCAAAATCGGTGAACACTATCTTTAATTTCAAATCAATCAACTTGATCTATTTTCAAATTAACTGTCAGATATTTCTTTAGTGAAATAGTAGGATTTTCCAAAATATTGATATCTCGCTGTTCTGTGCAACTTAAAGTAACGAAATGTGTAGTTGAAAACTTACATTTTACTTTGAATCGATGCAATTACGCTAAAAATACGGATTGTAAAAAATGGCTACATATTTCACTAGCTTTTGGACAAAAAAAATTATTTTTTTGTTACATTGTTCCAGGTCAACAGTACGATATGTTTACGTGACCAGCACTTGACCCTCTTTTTTTCGAAGCGCTTCAATCCATCAGCTATTAAACCACCATTTTTTAATCTATCAACTACACAAAATTTATTTATATATATGCATAATAGATTAGTGCAAGTGGACTTTTATAAAGATTTCGCATTTCGCTAACAAAAATACTTGCAAATGGCTTAAATTTACAGGGCATTAAAGTGGTATTACTACTTAAATTACGTTATCTTTCAAAATGCTCTTAAACTAAATTTTCAGTACTACATTATTTTAAGTAACATACTACAAATTTACACTCTAGAATCATAAACTATATAGAAAGCAATTGCATTAATTATATCTGAAAAAAGTTGTATTGAGGTTATATTGAAACACAACCTTCAGCGGAATGTGCATATTTCATTTATGCTTTTTCCTAATTTTATTTATTTTATTAACCTCTCATTCGTGGAAATCTCATATGAAGTCGTATTGAAAAATAATCACCAGCGAAATGTGTATATTTCATTTTTTTTCCTTCGTTACCTTTCATTCATAGAAATCTCATGTGAGGTTTTATTGAAAACAAACTTTAGCGAAATGTGTATATTTCATTTATTTATTTTCTAATTTTATTATTTTATTAAACCTCTCATTCATGGAAACCGCATATGATGTTTTATTGGAAAACAACCACCAGCGAAATGTGTATATTTCTTTTTTTTTCCTAATTTTATTATTTTATGAAAACCTCTCATTCATGGAAACCTCATACGAGGTTGTATTGAAAACAACCATTAACGAAATGTGTATATTTTATTTATTTATTTCCTAATTTTATTTTTTATTAAACCTCTCATTCCTGAAAACCTAATATGAGGTTGCTTTGAAAAACAACCATTATCAAATTTCGGAATAAATATTTTATATTTTTATATGTATATAATATATATTTTATATATATTTAATATAATTTATATTTTATATTTTATATCCTATATATATATATATATATTTAAATTAGACCTCTCATTGGTAGAAACTTCATATGATGTTGTATTGAAAAACAACCATCAGCAAACCGTATATATTTTACTTTTTATTTTTGTTTTTAATTAAACCTCTCATTCATGGAAAACTTAGATGAGGTTGTATTGAAAAACAATCGCTAGCGCGAACTGAGTATAAATATGTATTTTTCTTAATGTTACTTTTTTATTAAACGTCCCATTGATAGAACCTTATATGAGAATGTATTGAAAAACGACCACCAGCGAACTGCGTATATATTTTTTTCTAATTGTTTTAAATCTTTCATTCATGAAAACCTTATATGGGGTTATATTGAAAAAACAATCACCAGCGAACTGTGTATATTTTATTTTTCCCCGTATTACATATAAAACTCATATGAAGTTTAATAATGCATGTGAAACACATAGGTATATACCAGAACCATTTTCTTGTCGAATTTTGAGTTAGAAAATATCCACTGGACAATTTTGTTTCATTTTTGACACAAAAGAAGATATTCTCGAAGAAGTTCTGTTCTCATATATAAACAAAAACATGACCAAAAACAGTTTTTTTCTTCACTCATTTAATGTGGTAAGGTGTTCAAAGTTTAAATTATCACAAAGAACTACTTAAAGCACTTAATATTAATTTTTTAAGCCTTGTAAACATTACAACGGGTTTGTTATGTAATTTTGTAAAAATGATAAATTTAGAAATATTTCAACATTGTTTCCTTTTGATAATCCATTTTTACTATATTTTATGTGCAAATTATGTTTTCATCTGTTTATAAATAATGCACGCATGACAGAGTTAAATTTAGAAATATACAAATACATATATCTAGAGTATGTAAAGGGTGACCAGAAAACAAGTCCTCAACTTTAAGATTAGTTAATTCATTAACTATAATAAATTTATTGATTGACATGCTTATCAGGTAGCTTCTAAATTTTGCATACAATAACTCAAAAAAGTTAGTTTTCGCTAATAGAATACGCTGTGCGTTTTCAAACTGTAATAATGCTCAAACTAACGTGTAAAACTGCATCGAAAGAGCTCTCAATTTTTATTATTTAATTCTATTTAGTTATTGAAACGCGAAAGAAAGTTTTCCAGTTTGAAATTTGGAAGTTAATTTGAGCATTGTTACAGTTTGAGTTGAAAAGCGCCATCTATTTACGGAAATTTGAACTACTTTTATTTACTGTGTACAAAATGTTCTACACTGTTAAAAATCTTCAGCTTTTGCTGCAGACGCACTCCACCCCTTTTAGAGAAAACGGTTACTTTACTATATTATGGAGCATTTTCATTGGTCAAAATAGAGATATTCTATAAAAGCGGTGGACAGACTATGCAGCAAAAACGCAAGATTTTTAACAGTGTAACCTACTTGATAAACATTTCATTTATTTAATTTTTATATTTATTATAGTTGTGGAATTAGGTAATTTTAAAGTTGAGGAGTTTATTTCTGGTCACCCTGTATATATATAAACATATAAAACAGTATTTTAACATGGATAAAAATAGTTGCATGTTTTTATATCTGCATCACTATTTTTATAAACTGCAAACATATCCATAAGAATATAAATATGACAGTTTTCTTGCTATGAGTCTTGCAAAATAAATATTTAATTTGTACTGCAGTTGATTAAATGTAAATTTACCCTAGAATGGAAAAAGAAAAATCTAAATTAAAAAAACGGAATTTATTATCCTCTCCAGGAACAAAATTGCACTTCTTCTTCTGTATTCTACATAATGCTGGTTAAAATAAAGAAATTACTCAGAAAGTTAATTACATTTTGGGTAATGTTTAGTGTAATTTTGCTGAAGACGTAACAAAATTAATAAAAGCTATTTACATTACGCATTTATTTTGTTTTTATTTAAACATGAAAAAAAATTCTATTTAGAATTGGAGTATTATTTAGTATTAGAATTGCATCTCAAATTAAAATTACATATAAATAATTTTTTAAGAAAATTCGAATAAAATCACACTATTAAAAATTATAGTTCGGTATTCAGTTTTGCCAGATTGAGAAATGGTTTTTATTAAAAATAACGTATCTATCGTTTTTTCCCACTAGTAATCTTCACTTTGTTTAATCATGGAATGCCTGTCATTAAATAAAGTGAAGATTAATATTCTGAAATAGTGGTAGATATTTGGAATAAAAAAATTATGCAATTTCGCGACACTGAAGACATTGAATTAAGTAAATGCAAATTGTGCATGTTTGATTTGTTAAATTGTTTATTTTTAGAAAGCAGCTTTCGGAGGATTTTGTTAAAAAAATAATAAAAACAATACTTTATTTCCTTCTGGCATATTTTCTCGCGTATTTTTCGCTTTTTTTCCCATTCCTTTTTTGGGAAAATGTGGAAAGTGCGAAAATGATGCGAATTATTTCCTTTAAAAATGTATTCATATTATTTTTGTAAGGAGAAAAAAAAACTTGGAGAAACTAAAGCAAAAAACGATTTTTAAAGGTGACTGCAATATTTTATTAAATAATTAATAAAAAATATACAATGCTCAGATGAAAAGCTATTTTGGCTGCTTGCAATAGTAGCATTTCAAACTGCAAATGCAACTGTCATTTCAAGTTTTCTAATACAGGGTGTTTCAAAAATGACCGATATATTTGAAAAATCAATAAAAACTAAACGGGCAGCGATAGAAATACAGCGTTTGTTGCAATATGCTTGGGACAACAGTAAATTTTCAGGCAGACAAACTTTAGAAATTAGTTACAATTTTCAACAACAGATGGCGCTGCAGTCTGGAAAAATCTAAACCACGATATTTTCCACATATCCACCATTCGCAGTAATAATATGGCGTAGTCTCTGAACGAAATTACCAGAAACCTTTGTAAACGTGTCAGGCGGGATGGCTTCACATGCAGAAGAGATGTACTGCTTCAGTTGTTCAATTGTTTCCGGATTGTGGCGGTACAACTGGTCTTTCAAGTTTCCCCACAGAAAGAAGTCACAGGTTTACAAAGGTTTCTGGTAATTTCGTTCAGAGACTACGCCATATTATTGCTGCGCATGGTGGATATGTGGAAAATATCGTGGTTTAGACTTTTCCACACGGCAGCGCCATCTGTTGTTGAAAATTGTAACTAATTTCGAAAGTTTGTCTGCCTGAAAATTTACTGTTGTCCCAAGTATATTGCAACAAACGGTGTATTTCTATCGCTGCCCGTTTAGTTTTTATTGATTTTTAAAATATACCGGTCATTTTTGAAAGACATGTATATATATATATATATATATAATCGCAATTATTTGCCCTTTTTGTTTTGTTAAAACATTATAAATTTAGCACATGGTCAGTCCTAGCAAATTCAGGCAAATCTTAATATAAAGTGATTAATTTGCAGCTTAATACTTTAATATATCGCATGTTTTGGGGATGTAGCATTGGGAAAGGTCAAGAGCAAAAATAACAGGAAAGAAAGTAGCTAATGCTCCTTTCGACACAAAGACCGAAACTGAAGCCTAGTATTAAACTCTTTGTAAAACAAATACAGCCAAGAAACATGCGATAAGATTACTCTGAAGTCTCAGTACATTAACGTTGGCCCATTGATTTTTTTTTTTCAAAGTTTTGTAACATCTTTTTGACATATTATAATAATATTTTGTGAAGTAAAAATGGTTTAATCTATCTATGACTAATCTATGACTAAATCTAATACTTGTGGTAAAATTTGAAAACAATTAATTATTAGTGTAAAATTTATATTATGTACATTTTAAAATCTTAATTCTCCTAAAATTTTGAACTTTTTGTATGTTTTTTTCAGACGTGTGTCTATAACTCTATGGATCAGATTTTCAAAAAAATAATTATTTAAAAAAAAGTCCTTCCGGCCTATGCCGGGAGGAAAAAGTAGCATTCATAGTCCATGTTTTTAAAAAACAACTCATTTTACTGAAACATCCGAAGCTAAATTGATTGGAACCCGATTATAGAGGATTCAATCCCGGTTTTCGGTAAAACTGAATTTGATTGAGATTTTCAGCATGAGAGTTACAGCATAACAAAAATCAGATTGTTTCAAAATATCAGCCACTCTAGAATTTCAAACTGCCATATCTCTGCCATTTTTTAAGATAAAGACAAAACAAAACATGTTCCGGAATCCTTGTATCACGTTCTAACACTTAACGGAAAACACTTTTTCAATTTATAATTATTTTTTTAATTAAAAAATTTAACTTGCCACCATTTTGAAACAAGTTGGCGCATGAAGCTGGCCAACGAACTCGGTCGAGACCTTGGTATGTTCGGTACACATGATCAGTCACATTCATATCAGTTCATAAATACTAGAAATACAGCATAACAAATATAAGATTGTTTCAAAATCTCAGCCACCCTAGAATTTCAAACTGCCATATCTAAGCCATTTTTTAAAATATAGTACAAAAAAAAAAAAAAAAAAAAAAAAAAAAAAAGCTTCAGAATCCTTGTATCACGTTGTAACACTTAACAGAAACATTTTTTTGTCAATTTATAATTTTTGTACATTTAAAAAAATTTAAATTTTTTTTAATTTTTTAACTGGCCTACATTTTGAAATAAGATGACGGATAAAACTGGCTAACGAACTCGGTACATCCAAATCGGTTCATAAATAACAGAGTTAAAGCATGACATATGTCAGATATATATATATATCAACATTTGAACGGAGGGTGGATTGGGGGTCTGGGGGTCATGATCGGTGAAAATAAACATTTTTTTGGAATTGCTCTCTGAACGGCTGCAATAGGTAGCTTTTTGTAATGGAAACTACCTAAAAGTACAATTTCATTATAAAAAATCCAGTAAAATGATACTATTCACTTAACATTTTTATTTTTAAACGGGAACGAAAAATTATGCATCATTTCGTTCAGAAACACTTTTTAACATTAAGAGAATTTTGTTGAAAAATTTCTTTTTTTCCAAACATGGAATGACATGTCGAAATAAAGAATTTGAAAAACGCAAAATACTATAAAAAATATTTTTCAGTAATTGCTGTTCATATCCGGTAATGTGTGCGAACTCCGGCAATTATTGGTCATAGTCCTGTAAGCGAATGTTTTCATGTGTTGCTGTAAATGAAAGGCAAAAGTTTTTAACTTCATATAAAAAAACTGTTGTAGTGCTCCTTAACTTATCCATATCAATTGCATAATGTTCGAAGTATCTTAACATAACCACCGCAAACGATATTTCCCAATAGATCATAATGTAATGGAATTATTGTATGCGTCCCTGTAACGAAATATAAATTCTACTTATTGTATGCTGCACAGAAAGCATGTCGAGGTCCCCCTCAATGACACCAAGTAATTTCATTAGGTTTTAAATATCGTAACATCATTAAAGTGCACCGCAAAGGTTTTTTTCACCATATACCTTAGTGTGACGGAGCACTTTCACGTTTCTCTGTAACCGAATTATTAATGCTACACACTTTATTTTCAAAAGCAAAAGTCTATATATCTATAACATTAAGGTACGTAGCGGCGAAAAAGGCATTATTTCTCCTTTGCCGATGACAACGAATGGTTTGTTTTCACTAATTTGCTAATATTAAGAAAAGTATTTGAGGAATCGATTTAAAACTAAGCACACATTATGTAAACATTTTTTGCATCAGAAAGTGCAATTTTTGTATAAATCGGGCTGTAATTTTTCGCAAAAACTAACTACTTTCTAAAAAAGATAAAGTGCGAAGTCAAACCAAACAACGCGCCATTTTGTTATTAATTAAAACATTAGCTCCATTGTTTACCTTAAGCAGTTTAACTACATTGTTGTCCGCATCGATATGACGTCAATGTTACTGATGCCATATTTGAGATTTATAATATAAAATGAATAATAAATAAATATATAACAATAATAAATAATAATAATAAATAATAATAAATGAATACAATAATCTTATTGGGTGGAAATTTCCGTCAAGTCCTACCTGTCATTTTTAGAGGTTCAAGATCTCTAACAATTTCAAGTTGCATAAAAAAGCATAGATTTTGTTCACAATTTTACATTTTAAATTTACAGAAAATATGCGTACCTTTCAAACAGAGAGAGAGTCAGCAAAGTGGCTATTACAGGTTGGCGAATGTCAAAATGGGGAACTATTAAGTTGCCCATAATTTGATATCCAGATATACAAGATTCAGTGCAGCAACTTTTCAGTGACATTGGTTTTAAGACAGTGACACCTCAAAAGCTTAAAGGACGAGACATAATAACAGAGACAAACAATTTGTCAATTTAAATTAATAATCGTGTTTTACAATGTATGCCAGAAACTGAAAGGGTTTATGAAAGCATTGACACCATCATAAATTATGATCCATAAGTTCAACTTGCATATACTGAAGAAATTTTAAATAGTTTAACACCAACTGGAATGCCACCGCATAAACTGAAATTAAAGCCAGGAGCTATCATAATGTTACTAAGGAATTTAGTACCTTCTAAAGGTATGTGTAATGGTAGAAAATTTATAGTTAGTAACTTACAGAATAATGTTATTGAAACAAAAAAAATACAAATTCCAATAGGGGGGGCGGAAGGGAGTAACACATTACCAAATAATCCCAAGTTAGGGTTTCTAAATTAAATTAATTTTCCTAATATATAAATTTTTCCCATGCTAAAACATAAATCAGATTCATTTCAAATTCTTGAATACATAAAAATAAGCAAGTCAATTATCAATCTAACAGTGCCATACAGATAAAACGAAAATGAGATCACATCCTAACTTTTGACTTTTTTTTACACTCTATTTTATGATTTGCTAAATACTTGTTTAATCAATTTTTCTTCTCTTTCCCGTAATTAGCTTTAATTTTATTGAGGTGAGATTTGATGGATGATTCCGCAGGGAAATGGCGTGCATATTTCCACATAATATGAACGGAATTTTCCTCTTAAGATGCAGCATTATAGCACTGCGTGTTAATGTACGTGTATGTTCTTTCTATATTCGTAAGATATTTTCGGTAAAGATAGATTTTTTTTTTTAAACTGGAGCTATTTTCTTTTACAACAAAACATCTCAAACTTTGACAAATCTTATAGGGTAAACCACAATCTGATATGCCATTTCGTTGATTTTGTATGTATTTGTGGAGTGTGAATGAACCTGTGGGACACTCTGTAAATACGAGGGAAAGTCATTAAGTAAGTCACAAAAGATAATTAAAGAATAACTTACAATGATATCCACTTCAAAACTATTTGTATTTCTCAAGATATTCACCACCAATATTTATTCACTTATATCACCGTTTTATCAGTGCCCCAACAGAAGCTACATAAAATTCTTTGGGTTGCTCTCTCAGCCACATTAAGACTTCAAGTTGAACCTTTTCATCATCTGTGAACATCATCTTGCAACTTCTTCAACATCCACCATACAGCTTTGACTTAGTCCCAAGCGATTTTCATCTGTTTAGTCCACTAAAAAACGATCTTGGAAGCAAGAGGATGTTCCCAGATGATGAAAAGATTCAACTTGAAGTCCTAATGCGGCTGAGACAGCAACCCAAAGAATGTTATGCAGCTGGTGATTGGGCACTGACAAAACGGTGATATAAGTGCATAAATATTGCTGGTGAATATGTTGAGAAGTAAAAATAGATTTGAAGTTAATATCATTGTAAGTTATTATTTAATTATCTTTTGTGACTTACTTAATGACTTACCCTCGTATGAGCAAGTGAGTTTTAAAAATTATGAAATGCTCGCTATTTTTCTAGTAGTTCCATACAGAACCACGTGTATATTTTCCTCTTATTTTTACAGCCTATTTTATTCTTTACTAAATGCTTGCTTAATAATATTTTTTTCTCTCTTTCCGATAATTACCTTTAACATTATTGAGCTGAGATTTGATCGATGAGGCTGCAGGGAAAGGTTGTTCTTGTTTCCACTTAAAACAAACATTTTTTTTTTTTTGGACTTGATATTCTTTGAAATATATATAATTTTTAAATTTATAGTATGATTTTTACATATTATTAAACGGTTTTTGTTTTAAAGAAAATGATTTAACCAAGGAAAAATTTATTTCTCATAATGAAATTTAAAAAAAATAATAATAATTTAAAAAATATATATATTAAAACACACTTTTTTTACAATTTCGAACTTTTTGAAACATTTTTTTCGCACTTTTCTTTTAAGTGTGCTCTAAAAGTTCCAAAAAGTTAATTAATTTAAGAAAAAATTAATAAAAAGTCATGACATATGTAGAAATGTAATAAAAAGAACTATTTACTCAACATTTTTATTTAAAAAAATATATATATTTATATATTATACTCAAAATCTAATCCTTAATTTTATAAAATGCACCACAAGAATCGTACATTAAAAAAATCGAGTGAATTGAAAAATATATGTTGAAAGGTTATCAGTTTGGTCATACTGATATATTGTAAAAACACAAACTGATAAATATAAATTTAAAGTTTGCAACTGTAAATCAATATAAGGAAATGGATAGCAAAAACATTTTTTGCATATTTTTAATTACAGTAACCGAAAATTCCGAAATTTCGAAAGTATTCCGAAATTTCGCCAGAATATACATGTGTAAATTCGGTTTAATAAAAAAATTGGAAAACGGATATTTCGCCATTTTTCACAAAATGAAGGGTACCGAGTCCCCTTAAGATGATCCTCCATATATATTATAATGCATGGACTTATCCGTTAGTAACGCTGACGTCAAATGGAGGTTGACAACGATCTATTTCCTTTTTTTTTTGTAAATTTTAATACTTTTAAAAATGGCATTATTTTAATTTTTACACCATCGAATAAGGAAAGAAAACGTACTTTCAAATGCAATTTGTTTGGAAACTCTACCTCAATTTATTGAATTTTTATGGTTCTTAAAATTTTTTCGAGCATGATTTTTAAAAAAATGTATTTTCTATCGCGTTCGGTTACGAAAGATTAGCCCGCTTGCACTCAAAACAATATAAATAGTTCAGAGTTCGTTTCCATCTAATATTTCCTAACGAAATTAATACTTCATCAGTAAATAAATAAATAAATAAATAAATAAATAAGATATGTGCTCGAACTTTAACTATGCGCTTTAATGCTGAAATAATAAAAATAAAAAAAAGCTGTTTTAAGTAGCAAAATATTTGGCGGGCTGAAGAACACCCCCCCCCCACACACACATCCCTCTACAGCATTTGTTGCTGTACGCTGCTTTTGGAAACTTCTTATGTCAGCACTTTTTTCTATTATGCTTAGTTCTTATGAGTAAATTTATTCTTGGAAAATTTGGTGTATTAAAGACAAAATTCATAATTTACTAACGTACAGAGATTCTCAATTTGTTGAAACTGTACGTGGTGCAACTTTTTGAGTGTTTCTTGAAATCAATTAAAAAAGACACAAGAAAAACTCGACAATTTGAAGAAAAAAAATCCTCGCAGGTTTATGTTATTCGTTGCATTATTAAATTCTATATGAATCTAATTTTAACTTTTGCTCTGACGTTTTCTAGGTACCAGTGCATTTGTTTGCTATTTTTCATGCAAATAAACTGAGGGAATATCCTTTTTTTTAAATAACAATCGCTAATCACAATTTATACTTTAAAATACACTCGCGAACCACAATTTATACTTTAAAATACACTCGCAATACATGAAATAACACTGATAACAGAATTCCTCAGCATAGTATAATTTAAATATTTTGTTTCTTGCTTAAAATAAAAAAAAATATTTTTTTTCCTTTAATAGCAATTGCAAACCAGAATTTATACTCTTAAAACACAATCGGCAATACATGGAATAACACTGAATTCCTCAAAAAAGCATAATTTAAATATTTCGGTGAATCCTTTTGTTTATTATTTAAAATAACAGTTTTTAATTTTTTTTAATGGGTCCAATAAGGTTATCAATGTAGTAAAACTTAGATTCTTACAAATTATGTGAAAAAATTAAGAAGTTTTGATGTGAAAAGTATTAAAAAGAAATTGAATAGTTTCTATAAAAGTCCGTTAATAATCATTAGAAAATAAATTCGGTCCAGATGTGACAATATTTAAGAATAAAATTAATGAGTTTCAACATCCATTTCAATCTAAAAATTATTTTAAATTATATTTATATTAAAAAATGAACAACGTAAAATAGCACAAATAAAATATATAAAATGGCAAACAGCTGTTTCGGAGCCCCTAAAGCTCCATCATATCAGTGCCAAATTTAAAAGATTAAAAACCAATTAAAAAGCTCAAGCCATATAAATATGCCTGCGTCTCCCGCACGCACCCAAGATTGAATTGCGGCGAGTTTTTTCAAGACAACAGTGGAGTCAGGGAACACATTTGACACAGGAGACCAATAGAATCGTCCGGCCAGACTGGACGGGTTTAAGTACGAAGGAGATAAAAAGGGGGGGGGGCGAAGGGAATATATATTGCTTGAACTTTTTAATCGGTTTTTAATCTTCTAAATTTGGCACTGATGATGGAGCTTTAGGGGTTCCGAAACAGCTGTTTGCCATTTTATATATTTTATTTGTGCTATTTTACGTTGTTCATTTATTTTTAATATAACGGCACAAAGTTAAATCCACCTATTTTATATATTTGTATTATCATATCTATTTCTATTAAACAAATTAATAAATAAAAACGATCTCATTACTTAAGTGCTGTATCTATTTATTCAAATGAAATAATCCATATTTTTTTACTCAGAATACGAGCTTTCAGAAAGAATAAAAAAATACTTCACACTATACTTTCCAATTTCCAACTCAAAATATTTTCCATATGATATTTTTTCCCCTATTCGCTAGAAATGAGTTTAACGAAAAAGAAGAAAGTATTATTCTCATTCCGATAAAGTTTGCTTTAATCTGCTATTCTTTAAATATTTCAGTTTCGAAAAGATTGTCACAGGCTCTAACGACTGAAAGAGAAAAACCGTAATTATTAAGCTCGAAACTTAATGGAAAAATATCCTTCCAAAGTTAATCAAGTTAAAGTTGATTGAACTATAAAATTGACTTTCTCTTTGATAGGAAAGAAAGTGTCAAAAAATGAAGATTTCGGTTTTAAATTAGTGGAGCGTTAATTGCATTAACTATTTTGATGAAAGTTTTTATAATCTCGCTAGCGTTCTAACTTATTACCTTCATTACTTTTTTCTTTTTATCTAGCTCTTTTGTTATACTTTGTATTATAATTTAAGAAATAAGAAAGCACTTGCAAAAAATTTTAAATAAAATAAATCATATGATATAAAGGTAATGAGAAGAAAGTTCTTTTTATTCGTCTTATAGATTGGAATAAAAATGTTTAAAAATGTTTTGATAAAAATTAAATCGACTGAAGAAATTTTATTATTGATTTATTCTTAGAAATCAGTGAACTTGTGCGAGGTTTTCGCACTGCAATCTTTGAAATTATTTCTTCTTCTTCTTCTTTTCTTTCATTAGTTTTGAAGTCACTGGAAATTTTAATTAAACAACGTGTTTTAACGGAATGTGAGTGTGCTACGTCAAACCCCTGTTCAAAAACCTTTCGAATGATATCATTGTTGTGCATTTTGTATGCGCATAGAAATGGGTTTGTTAACATCAAAAATAATATATAAGATATTGTACTAAAGGGAATTAATAAGTTAATTATGCTTACATAAACATTAAAAGTACAAACATTTATGCAAAAAAAATTATTATAGACATCAAATGCGTAAACCTAGTGCTACTTTTCGATACATTCAACAATTTTCGGAAAGTGATATAAATTTCATTTTCATCTTTTGAAACTTTTCGCCCAATTCGTGATATGTATTTTCCTCTTTCACGTGAAATGTTCAAATCAAAGCAACAAAAGCGAACATGTCTGCTGTGATTTCCAATTTGCAATAATCATTTCTTCTGAGTGACGCGGCAAAATTAAAATTCTGCAGATTAAGGCATTTAAAAATACATAACCAAAAAGCTATACCTCTACGACCATCAGTTTTTAAGAAAACTGCGAAAGAAAATTTTGACATCCTATCCACGGAAGATAAGTTAATGTAAACCTGAATATCAGTAGTAATTTATATTACATATAATAAACCTGTACTAAACATTATGATACCGTGTTTACATGAATAGATGTTCAAGTAACCTCTGTACATATCCAAGCAGGCTTTTGCACGCACCGGATAGATAGTAGAACACATAAAAAGAACAAATCTCCGAACTTTTGTATACGCCATGATTATAGGTCATATTCATACGGCCATTCCACGCCGCACTTAGGCGCCTGCCTTCATATACCTGCTCATATACTTTCTTCATGTGAGCATCGTGTGATACCTGGTTTCCATTAAATCATATTTCTACTGGTGATTCTTTTCAGTGTACTGGATATGAATAGAGTTGTTTTCACATTTTTTTTTATTAAAAACTAAGCATCACAGAGGCATGTACTATTTATATATTTTTTATATACATAGAACGAGAATTCTCGTTATACAAAGATTATGCACTCTGGATTAGATACACTGTTTAAGAAGTAACACATATACTACTTTAAGCCTTGAAATTTAAGGCGTTTTCGGGAATTTTTCTAAAGAAGTGCGAAGTATTTATAAAATCCATCAAACTAATTTATTATACACATGTTAAAGTTCAAAATTGTACTTTTATTTATGTATATATATTTAAAAAAATGAGGTTTGACAGCTGATGAGTTGCTGAGCATTGAAAAAAGAATGTCAAGTGGTGAGTACGATAAGTCATCGTAGACTTGACCTAGAACAATGACACAAGGGAAAGAGTTTTCGATTGCAATGTTTTGAGTGCCCCCATATATTAAAATGTTCTTCTAAAAAGTGTTTAATACTTCCGTTACGGTGTCCTTACTGTGGGGGCTTACTTAACCCAGTGGTTAGCATCGTGGTCATAAAAGGAGAAGCTTGGACCAAAGTTCATGGGCCATCATCATGGGGAGTATCATTGCGGGTAGGCAGGGTGACTGTACAAGGTTTTAAGTGTTTTAGGACGATAATTCAAGTCCCTTTTCCATGAAAAGTTCGCTCTGAAGGCATCCCTCTTATAGGAATATGGCCAACACAGGTCGGTGCTTAACAAAAACCCCATTCCATCCCATTTCGTTACTTTGATCTGCTTTAATTCCCTACATGTACTAATTGCACTTCCATTTTCGATATCGATTTGTAACTAATAAAATATGATTTTTGCGTGTGTAAAGGGTACTGTAATTGAAAAAAAAAATGAGAAAACCTGTTAAATTGGTGTTACTCCTCAATGTAATTTTGTGCAATTTTTTATTTGCAGTGAATCAACTCTTTTGGCCATCGGTTTAAATGCCAATGTGATGATTATATAAAAATGCGTTGTATTTTTAAATCGTCAGACACAATTGATGATGATTTCTACTGGGATTACACATTTTTTTTTCTCCAAAGCCCAATATATTCCCTGAATTTTGGATTAGGACATCGATGCAACATGCAATGGAAACCCTTTTTTCGAGCTTTAAAACAAACTTATTGTTGAACACATCCGATTAAACCTTCCGGATCGGATACAAATATAGAAAGACGGCGAGATCGGGTGACAGCCCGGGTGAAACATGATGCGTTCAGAATATAGTAGATCAAATCTATAAAACATTATCCAGAGGAGTCCATTCATCCCAATAGTTAACATTCTGTTCACAAAATGAGGAGCTTAGGCATATGTTTGCAGGCAACGTGACTGTGCAAGATTTTCATGTTTTCCCTTGATAATTTGGGTCAATTTCCCTTCTAAAGTCCCTGAAGTCTTTCCTTCAGATCCTGACTATTGCAGATGCATGCGGAACAGCTTCCTCCAGCCCCCATTTGAGATAGTCCTACAGGGACGCAATTAAGATTTTCGTTAGGAAGGTGCCAAATTGACCAAAAGTAACAAACATTCTTACATTTGCAAAGATTTAGGAAGGGCGTACGCCCCTCTTCCCCTTTCTGTTCTCCGTACCCAAGAGTGAAGAAGTATTAATACTCCAAAGGCTCACATGAACCCTTATGTTCCTATAAAAAAAGTGTATCCTATCCTCTCTTAAAGTTGTGACCATCATTCTTGTGACACCCTGTAAAAAGATGTGAAGTACCTGGTACGAAATGTATGTATACATAAAATAGGTATGAATTTTAGTACTAGTCACTTCAACATAATTCACGAACAATTTATATATATAGATAGAAGGGTGTTCCACAAACTGATACCCGCACCGGATCCCTAGATAGTCTAAGCAGGGCCCTGTCTTCCTGAATGTATCCCAGCTATAGCAATGTGGCCAAAACTGATCGATGCTTAAAAATATCCGAATTCTATTATGCATACATATTTGGAGGTAAAACCAATGTGGTCTTCTACATTTAATTCTGAATAATAAGAGACTAGCTCTATTTGACATTATCTGTTCACATTTTCAGCCTAGAGCTTGCACCGAATGGATGAATCTTATTTTCTGTAGAGCAAGAATTTATCTGAAACTCTGTCCAGCAAAAAAATGTACTTGATCAAATTGGGTTCTGAACTACTCATATATACACAAAATTGTGATCGCTGATACGTAATAGTTACATTAAAAGCGATAAATCGTGAAAAATGTTTTTTCCATGGCAACTAAAGACGGATCTATTGTAGACCTTAGAAAGGAAAGTTTTATCAACATTTCTAAAGGTTCCAAGGAAATACATTTATAAGCGCAGTTGTCACCGACTAAATACTATGTTTTTATTCACTATATATATAAATCTAATAGTTAACAAACACTTTTGATCATTTAAAAAATATACTGAAATTTTTAATTTTAAAAATCTTGTTTTTATTCTGAAATAACTATGTATTTGAAATCTGGTTAATGAAATACAGTGAAAACGGTGCAAGTTGGTTATCAGCGGTGTAACTCTTTTCTGGTTAACTTAAACAAGAGAACAACTTATAAAAGAAAAATTTATAAAATCCATATTTAGTGCATTTTTAAGTCGGCTTAGACAGGTGAATAACATTAGTTAAGTTAGTAGATTGTATTTTACAGCTAATTTTTAATTACTGCATTTCAATGTTCAGCTATAGATAGTAGTTGTAAAGCAGTCATAGTTTTCTCCCAATGGCAAATCATTTCACTTTCTTATAAGATGGCAATAACAAAATGGCTACGTCTCTGGCCATACCTGCATAAATCCTGTTTATACAAACAGTTTTATACTGCCAATTGAATCTACACTGATGTCTAAAATTTAAGGGGCTGGGACCAAACTCTTTCGATTTTAGACGCTTTGTAAAATATCTACTAAAATTCTTTACTAATTTTTCTTGAACATCAAGAACGTAAAGAACATGTTTCACTTCACAATTTTCAGTGAATATTTATTCGCTAGGACAATTAGGGTGGGGAGGGCTATAATAATTTGAATAATAAAATAATAATTGGGATCACCCAAGTAACAGAAGATGCTCAAAATGGTTTGTCACTGTAGGTCCTGTTCAACATTTGTGTATTCGTATAAACATAGCACGTATATTCGGGAAGATGTTAACGTTTCTGTGAAAAATTCAAATATTTTTTGTTTATATGGTTTGTCAGTGTAGCAAAAGACAATGTAAGTCCTGTTCAACATTTGTGTATTCGTATAAACATAGCACGTATATTCGGGAAGATGTTAACGTTTCTGTGAAAAATTCAAATATTTTTTGTTTATATGGTTTGTCAGTGTAGCAAAAGACAATGTAAGTCCTGTTCAACATTTGTGTATTCGTATAAACATAGCACGTATATTCGGGAAGATGTTAACGTTTCTGTGAAAAATTCAAATTTTTTTTGTTTATAGCATACAGATTTTTCAACCGAATTTAACACCACTTTCCGGAAACTTGACAAAGAACAGTAGAAATAGTATACTGCAATTAAAAGAATGATACATTGAATATTCGATGAGATATAGGTATTTGTATGAAATACATTTTAGCTGCGCCTGCGCGAACTATAGCAAGCATTTTTTTGTCATGATTTGGTAGTCAATTCTACAGGACAACTCATATTAAAAAACCAGTCAAATATCGTGAAAACTCAGAAATATACAGGCGATAAAGTGAGCTGATTTGAAAATTGGAGAGAATCCCTTATAATCCAGCTTCTTTTAGAAAGAAATTCACACTATCGTTCTATCTTTTTGAATTTTCGCGATATTTGAATGGACCATTTATATTAGTTGCTCTATAGAATTGACTCCCAAAATAAGAAAAAACAATCTTTAGTATACTTTGCGCATGCGCAGTTAAAATTTATTTCCTACAAATATCCATATCTCATCAAATATTCAATATATTCATCTTTTAATTGAATTATACTATTTCTATTGTTCTTTGTCAAATTTTTGGAAAACGGTGTTAAGTTCGGTTGAACACTTTGCATGTTATAAACAAAAAACATTTGAATTTTTCACAGAAACGTTAACATCTTCAAGAAGATGCTTGCTATTCTTACACAAATGTCCAAAAACGTTGAACAAGACCTACATTGTCATTTGCTACAGCGACGGACGATTTTGAGAATTTTCTGTTCCTTAGACAAACGCAAATATTATTTTATTATTATATTTATTATTACGCCCTCTCCCCTAATTGTCCTCTGGACTAAATCTTCACTGAAAATCATGAAGTCAAACACGTTCTTTACATCCTCAACGTTCAAGGCATTTCGTCACGAATTTTAGTAGATATTCGACAATCGATCACTGCCCCTTAATTTTTGGACATCAGTGTAAAAAAAAGTCGTGTTCCATAAAAACATCAATTATGTACGTTGCTTTATAATAATATATAAAGCACGAAAATAACAAAAAAATTTCTTTAACGAATATGAATGTTATTATAAATGATTGCGCAAAAATAACCCTTCGAGGAGCTATTTAATATGATGAATAAAGTAAAATAAGATTTAGATACACGTGCTTTTCCGAAAAAAAAATCATATTCTATTAAAAAGCAGGAAAACTAATTCCAATTACATTGACTCTTCGCAATGACAAAATTAACTTGTTTATGAATGTTTAGTTTTTAATCTTCTATCAAACAGCAATTTGCTTTGACAGCAGAAAAAAGAAATACGTTACGCTTCTAGCAATTACTAGAAGTGACTCCTTTGCTTTTGTTTCGCGTCACGTAGGGTAAGCTGCCATCTTATGTGTTGTTTCATCGAATGTGATTTGAAGCATGCAAAAAATCAATAAAATATGTCTATGAATTCTTAATATTTATATCTTTTTTAGTTTTAGGTGTTTTGTTAAGTTTAATTTTATGTTGTAGGCATGGAGTTTATAATAAAAAGTAATTTAAGAAGAGTACAATTTCCTGTGAAATTTAGCAGTGTATACTTTTTCCTGTTAACCAGAAAAAAAAGGATTTAAAGATTTCACTTTCCAACATTTAAAAGTTTAGTTTAAATGTTTTGCAATTTTATTTTTAATTTTCAAAC
Source organism: Maratus michaelseni (assembly GCA_963931845.1). Classification (NCBI taxonomy): domain Eukaryota; kingdom Metazoa; phylum Arthropoda; class Arachnida; order Araneae; family Salticidae; genus Maratus; species Maratus michaelseni. The sequence goes on along the minus strand of OZ007590.1, from coordinate 333,289,906 downwards.
TTATTTGCTACAACTAAAAAAGAAAATGAAAACTGCATGAAAATCAGAAAAAAAATCATCCATGAATATGCATATCATTACAAATAAATGGATACAAATAGCACTTTAGTGAATTTCTTAATATATTAACTAAAGTATTATATATATACAATAATCTTTAGATTATTAAAAAGCAGAAAGAAAAGTCTGAGCTAAACTGACTATTCACAAGAAAAAAAAAACTTGTTTATGAACATTTAATTTTTAATCTTCTATTGAACAGTAATTTGCTGAGTCAGCTGAAAAAAAAGCTACGCTTCAAACAATTACTTCAAGTGGCTCCTTTGCTTTTGTTTCATGTCACGTAGAGTAGGAGCTGCCACCTTATGTGTTGGCTCGTCGAATGTGATTTGAAGCATGCAAGAAATCAATAAAATGCATCTGTGAATTCTTTATGGCTTCTAATTAAAGCGATTTTTTTTCTTTTTTATCTTTGAAAAGTTCATTACAACGTAATATTAAATGCAACAATATGTATATATATATATTTTATTTTTAGAATCTTTGTTAAACTGAATTTAATTTTTTGCGTGTATAGTATTTATCTTACTTATAATAAAATCCAAAGGCGAGAAAGTGTCTGTAACGGTACCGGGATGTACCACTCTGATCTGCGAGTCGACCGTAGTTAAACGCCATGTTAGGCTTACTGAAAAATATATGCTAACACATAACACTAAATGATAATATATTCTACTTGAAATAACGTCTGTTCAGCATATTTTCGTATAAAACATGTATATGATATCCAGTTATAATGTTTTAAGTTTTAAATTAAAAATAACAGATTAAACATCCGATTACCTGATGTAAGTAAACGAATAATGTTGCCATTCAAAAACACAAATCCCATATCTAGAAAAAGAACAGGAATGACTCTTTGAACGTTTCATTAAAATATCCAATTATGCTCTTAAAATATTTGTAAAAGCATTTTAAAGTCTTTAAATATTTAAAGGATTTTCTAAAATTTATTTCTGTAAGCATTTTATTCCTGAAATCACTTTTTCAGAAATAGCGATGATACCTTTCGAGCTTGCTTTCGAGGCTTTGCGATGCATCTAACAGCATTTTAGATTTCGTTCGTAAATACTATTCTGGCGCCATCTTCTGACAATAAATACAAGTTATACGTTTCTGTTAGAAAAAAATAAATTAATAATACAACTTTATTATAATTTACATAATAATAAAGTTGTAAAATAATATAAAATGTACATAAGCATATTTTTAGAATAAGAAAATTTAGGATGTATTGATTTATTACAAGATCAACTATTTTTAATGATTTAAATTATTTTTATTATTAATTTTGAAAGGGAAATATTTGACTTTGTGTAAAAATTAATGCATTCTTTTAGATTATGAAGAAGCTAAAAGATCGTTTTCGTATTATTGAGAGCGAAAATTAATACCTATAATTTACTAACCATAGTTAATTATTGAGACCTTAATTAATTATTGAGATCATTATTAGGATTAAAATTTTAATTATTCAGAAAAATATTTGGAAATTTTGAGTTGAAAAATCAAAATAAGGGAAAAGATTAGGTTTCGTAAAATTTACCATTAACATAAGGTATGTACATTCAGGATGTATTGAATTATTACAAGATCAACTTTTTTTAATGATTTAAATTATTTTTATTATTAGTTTTGAAAGGAAAATATTTGACTTTGTGTAAAAATTAATGCATTCCTTTAGATTATGAAGAAACTAAAAGATCGTTTTCGTATTATTGAGAGCGAAAATTAATACCTATAATTTACTAACCATAGTTAATTATTGAGACCTTAATTAATTATTGAGATCATTATTAGGATTAAAATTTTAATTATTCAGAAAAATATTTGGAAATTTTGAGTTGAAAAACCAAAATAAGGGACAAGATTACGTTTCGTAAAATTTACCATTAACATAAGGTATGTACATTCAGGATGTATTGAATTATTACAAGATCAACTTTTTTTAATGATTTAAATTATTTTTATTATTAATTTTGAAAGGAAAATATTTGACTTTGTGTAAAAATTAATGCATTCCTTTAGATTATGAAGAAACTAAAAGATTGTTTTCGTATTATTGAGAGCTAAAATTAATACCTATAATTTACTTAACATAATTAATTATTGAGATCGTTATTAGGATTGAGATTTTAATTATTCAGAAAAATATTTAGAAATTTTGAGTTGAAAAACAAAGATAAAGAAATAAATTACGTTTCGTAAAATTTACCATTAACATAACTACCATTAACAGTAATATTTACCATTAACCCTCTATATTACCTAATATTACCTTAACGGTTCAGGTCAGTTTTCCCTATTGTCGATAAACAGTATATGAATATTTTTATCAATTATTTAAAATTTTAACTGAAAACCCCGATTTCTACCCACCGTCCAAGGACGGGCATTTACACTAGTATACAAATAAATGAGAAATTTAATTTCCTGCGAAATTTAAAAGTATATTTTTTCTTCGAATTTAACCAGAAAAAATTATAAGAATTTATAAATTCTGTAAGTGTTTACAAATTTATTTTCTTATAAAACATTAACTTCTAGAAATTAAAAATCGTTATATTGCCCCTAAAGAGAACTTCCTATTGTTTATTGAATCTAATTTATATATATATATATATATATATATATGTGTGTGTGTGTGTGTGTGTGTGTGTGTGTGTTTTCTATTAAAAGTTTCCTGAATATATTAGAACTATATTAAAAAAACTAAGCATATATAAAACTAAGCATAAGAACTATATATAAAGCATGAAAATAACAAAATTTGTCAACAATGAACATGAATATCATGAATGAATAAAAATAGCCCTTCGATGAACTATTTATTATGTTGAATAAGGCAAAATAAATTATGTAAAAACACATACTTGGTCCAAAAAAAAAAAAAAAAAAAAACCTTCAGTTTATAAAAAAGTAAAAACATTAATCACAAATATATATTGACTCTTCGCAAGGAAAAAATAATAACTTGTTTATGAACGTTTAATTTTTAATCTTCTATCTAACAACAATTTGCCGAGTCAGCTGAAAAAAAAAACGTTACGCTTCCAGTAATTACTTCAAGTGGCTCCTTTGCTTTTGTTTCACGTCACGTAGAGTAGGAGCTGCCACCTTATGTGTTGGCTCGTCGAATGTGATTTGAAGCATGCAGGAAATCAATAAAATACGTCTGTGAATTCTTTATGGCTTCTAATTAAAGCGATTTCGTATTTTTTTTTTTTAAATCTTTCAAGAGTTCATTACAAACTAATATTAGATACATTAATATTTTTTTAATTACTTGGTTGAGCTGAATTTTATGTTTTATGTTTAGAGTTTTAAACTAAAGAGTAGAATAACTTTCCTGTAAAATTTAGCAGTATTTTTTTTTTTCGATTTTAACCAGATAATTTATAGATTGAGTAATTATTAAAAAATATTATCTATTTAAAAGGAATAATCTTTTAATACTAAATCTTTATTTACATAGTTTGCTTATTTAAAAAAAAAAAAAAAAAAAAAAAAAAAAAAAAAAAAAAAAAAAAACTCAATTTTGATATCTCTATAATTTAAAAATTAAATAAAAACTGCTATGTTCTAGTTTGTTACATAAAATAACAGAAAGAAAAAACATAATAAAAGTTTTTTAACTGAAAATAAACAAAAATTGCTAAATTGAAAAGTTTTTTTAAGTTATTGTTTATTTGAAACGTATATAAATTATATATTTTAAAGAAACGTTTTTAAAAAAAGTGTTATCAAAAATTATTACTAAACTAAATTATTCCACTTTGTTAAATTTAAGCTAATCTTTCTTCACCATTAAACACAGAGTACAAATATTAATTATAAAAATAACTGTTTTTAAAGAACTTTTATAGATTTTCGTTCATATTGTGTAAATAGTTCAGAGAATCATATATATAGTAGGCAATAAAATAAATACCAATGAGAAACGATGGACCATAAATTCCGTTCTAATTAATTCAAGGGAAAAAAAAAAAGAAATATGATGTTTTAATTCGCAGAAGGTTTTTTTATATTTCCCTGTGCTTTATGTTTTCAAAATGGATCATCTATGTATCGAAATTGACTTTTGAAAGTTCAATAGCAACACCATAATTTTTTTGCATATTTAATTTCAGCATGCAAATAAAAAAAAAAAATCATGGGAAACATGGGATACAATTTTTCACCATATTTAAATCATTAGTTAGTGAGATATAAATTTTTGAGAACGGAATCAATCAATGTTAAAGACAACTTAACCGTTATTTAGACATACTTTGAACAAAATTTTCGCTCAATCCATGCGCACTGGTAGGGGCGTGTCTAATACTTTTTACAACTAAAATTACTTTGCACTAAAAATCTTTAAAGTTCAAAATTTTGCATTAAGTTTTTTAAAAATATTTTGCCATTATTTATTTACTCTAATAACTAAATACTCTAAGACATTGTTTTAATATTTAAAGAAAAAGTCTTTATTTATTGCGGTGTGACATTTCCTTTCACAACCGCAATGCCTAAAAACTGATTTATTTTAAGTACGAAAACGATGTTCTAGCATTTCGAAGATTTTGTATTAGGTTACATAAATATTGGCTTAGAGTAAAAACATTTAATTTAAAAGTTTTGGCGATAAATCATTTACATACAAAGCTGATTTAGGTAGAATAGTATCCGAAACTCCCTCATGGATTGGGTGTTTATTATTAAATTTTTTAAATTATATTTTGTGAAAACGCGCACATGACGTGCAGACATAGTTTGCAGTAAATCATTTTTAGGGTTTCGTACTTAAAAAGTAACAAGTGGGTAACTATGACTGAAGATCGCACAATGGGTTTCGTTTAATATTCCTTTCGAAACACTTTATCCTTTCTTTAATAAATCCAAATAAATTTCATTTTCAAAAAAAAAAATTGTCATGTTTTTTATAAAGTAAAAATTTAGCGGTCTATTTTTCTCGTTTTTTTTCGAAAATCTGAACTGGCCTGATAGAACCCGAAAGAACCTGATCTGTACCGGTCCCACTATTATACTCTGTCATAATAATATCTGTCATGTGGACTAAATACGATATTAAAAAAAAATCAATTTCAAAATTAAACATATTGTATAGAGACCTTTAAAATGTTAAAAGATGCCAATATTTCTATAATTGGGTTTTTATCATGATTCAATACGTTCCTCAAACTCATATGGCGTTATAATCACTTGCTGACACCCTATCTACTTGCTTTCTCTATTACTCATATTGGTACTCTCTTTGTATTATTCTCAAACATTTGAAAAAGTCCATTAAACTTTCAATATGATGTCAGATTAATTTTCTTTTTAACTCTCTAATGACATCTTATTAACCTGCTTTCTGTACTTACACATACTCATACTCCTTGTATTATTGAGAAATGTTTAAAATTTTCCGTTTTATTGCCAGTATGACGTCCTATTAATCTTTTTTTTTTTTTCAAGTGGTGAAACTTTTTATTTCATTTTCATTTTTACGTGACAATCTTTCAATAGAAAATTAATTATTGTAGAAAGAATTTTGTTGTGGATTTTTAATTGTTGGCAACTGCTATAACAAAAAATGTCTAAATTTAATGGGAAAAGGCTGATAGACTTTTGGTTTTTTATCTCTATCTATTAAAAAAATACGATTATTTTTAATTTTATGATTTTCAGCTTCATTGTATGTATTCAGCTATAAGTACACAAAATTTCAAGTCTGTAAATTATATAGTTTCTGAGAACCGGCTCTGTGACGGACAGACAACGTAGCGAACGAATAGAGTTTTGCGAGATGAACGAAACCCTAAAAATGGAACCATAAGATCACTCCTGTGTCTGTCTGTTCGTCTGTCAGAGGTCTTTTTCTCGTAAACTATGGGACATGGAAAGTTCAAACTTGGAAAGTTAAAAGCCTTTTTACCGTCATATTTTCAGATTATTAGTCATTCACAAATATTTTTAGGAAAAAATTAGGTTGATAATTACGTTAGTTGAAAAAAAAAAGTTTTCTTTTGCATATCGTGTGGGGTATTGTGTAAAAGATCTCGTAATACCGAACTCAAAAATATATTTGTTTTAATTAAATATTATATTTTCATAGATAACGTCGAAAACGCACAGCAAATATCTGTGCCCACTCCCTTTAATTTCCGAATCTACAGAAGCTAAAATTATGAAAAAATCAAGTGTAATAGAAGCTTATTTAAGCCATGCAGAAAAACTATAGAGATTTTCCTAGGTAACATACTTTTTGAGAAAAACGCATTTTCCGTTACACACAAACTTTACTTTTCGGGCGGTTAGTGGGGGAGTTGACGGGCACTCGAGGTATCTATCGACGCAGAATAATCCAAGGATATTTGATAATGATTTTCAAAAATAACTGTCGGTAATTAGGCGATATATTAATTAAGTTACTTGAAAAAAAATGTTTTTGCTATATTAATTACTAAATAATAATGCAATTATTAAAAAATCCTAAATAGAATCATGTTTTTTTTTTTTTTTACAAAAATATTATATTTTACAATATTGATGAGTATATATTAGAGATGATATATAATACGGAATATAATACGCAATATTATATTCCGTAATATAATAATAATCCCACCCAAAATATAAATTTTTGTTCTGACCATTAATTGTCAAGTTATCATCAAATATATGAAATAGACAACTTTAAAGGTTTTTTTAGAAAAAAAAACCGAAAATTTCTAACATGCCATTTAAGGAAATCAAAGATATAAAGGGATATAAAACAGGGTTACTATCAAATATGTGAAATGGGCAACTTTAAAGGCTACTTTAGACTTTAGATTAAAGTCGAAAATTTCTTACCTGCCATTTTAAGCAAATCAAAGATATAAAAGTAAAACATAGTTTTTGTTTGATTATTATCTGACATTTTTATTTTTCTTTCATTTAAAATCGTTTAACTGAATCCTGACAACCTTTTAAAAGTACAGGATTTATGTTTTACTCAATATTTGCCGTAATAATCAGAGATAAATTTAAGATATACATTTTAATAATGAAAACTCTTTGCAGATTAGTCTAATCAAATATAATCTATCAAATAAACAACGATGCACATACGTTAACTAAAAAAAAATACAGTCTAGGGTTTTTTTTTTTTTTTAAAGAAAACTTGAACTTTACATATCTGGAAATTTGCATTTTGTTAGTTACCATGCTTTGCATCCGAGCTTTTCATATATCTGGGACTTTTAAGATACTTTCGCCAACATATTGTGACGGCCATCTTTGTTGTCAGGCCGTGTGGTAGAGCAGGAGACAAAAATAAGTCTAACTTTGAAGGTAGGTGGGCTTTTTGAGACCTATAGCTACAAGGCTGTCGTCTCGAATGATCCATATACATTTATTTATTATTCACAGAAACATATACATGAATTCTACAATTACATACATCTTGACGAGATAGCACAAGGAAACATGACAACACAAGAGACACAACCTGGGAGTTCCACACAAAGTGTGTGTGCAATGGAACCAGTGGGAATTGAACCCACAACCGCCTACACTCGCAAGCGATTAGCGGCGTGGTTCCTTAACCACTCGGCCACGGAGGCCCCAAAATAAGTCTATTTTAAGACTAAAACCAGTTTATTAAAACCAAACAGGTAGGGAAGTTGAGCGAGCTCCACTTGTTTTTTCTAACTTTAATAAAAAGAAAGATTTTAGCTTGCGACTTGAAGCTGTGTAAAAAATCAAAACTGTACAATAATCAAAATTAAACTATCAGGGCTCAAATTCACGATTCAACAATTTGATATTTCAAACTTAATAAGCACTGCTACAGGCTTAATTCAACTCAACAGGAGCATAAAGCTTAACTATACATGTCGAGGTCAAATATCAATCTGAAGACTCGAAGCGAAGTCTCGAGGCTAAATCTCAATGTCAAGTCTCAAGGGCAATCTCATCTAAGTCTCTCCTCTCTCGGCTAAGTCTAAATCTCCCTGCCTCTCGGTTAGGTCTCTCTGCCTCTCGGTTAGGTCTCCCTGCCTCTCAGCTAAGTCTGCTCCAAAATGAAAATTCACCATTTATATACTCCACAGTATCGATTGACCAGCTCCAAAAAATTTGCATAACTGAAAGAAAGCAGCGACTCACAATTTCCGAGATTCAGACATCCATCGAACGTTAGAGAAAGAGAACATTGATAAAACTTTTACGCACATGGCCGGTTAGTGGACAAAAACTACGATCTCATTCAAAATATCGCCTACTCACGTGACGAGAGTAGTCGATCCCTTACAATATAATAGTTATATAATTATTTTCATAGTTTTAGTCGCAATATCACTCAAAATAAGCTTCTAAATATTGACATGTTTTAATTCACGTAAAACTTTTTTTTTTCCAAAAGACAGAACAACACTAATTAGTATTTATAAAAAAAAAAATACTCCATGATAAAATAAAGAAATATTTATTGTATTAAAATTTGTAAAGTCTGTACGTAAAAGTAAATATACTACCTCTTAAGTAAATATAGCTATAACAGTGGTATAGAGAATCATAAACGAAGGTTTTTTTGGAAAAATTTTTTCAACGGAAGTGATGACTTCCGTTCGGATTTTTAACTGTACTTGCTGGATTAGCTCTATTTTCTTTATTTTTTGCCAATAAAACTTAATAACTTTCATAAATTTAAACTATTTTGTTAACATTGCGTTATTCTTTTCAAATAGTATCATTTTAACATATTTTTTAACTAATTTTTAGTATAGAATCACCTCAAATCTTAATAAGGGAGAAAAACATTATGAAGAAGGTTTCCTGTCTGATTATTTTCTTTAGCTTATTAAATTTACGAAGAATCACTTGAGGCATTTTTTTTATAAGATTAACTAAACATGCTAACCAGATTAAATATTGTATTGTTAAAAAGTTAATCTCACTTTCGTAATCTAATGATGTGCTGAGAAGTTTAATTCTACAGTCTAGACTAGACAGATTTCGAGGTGAGTGCACCGAAATGATTCTGACTGTGATAAAAGAAATGTATAATCTAAAGAGTGTATAAAGAATTTGGCTGCAGTAAAATTTAGAAAGTACTGTTATGTAAAACGGATAAAGTAAGGGGAAATCAAATAAAAGACTTCTAACAGAAAAAAATAAGAGTTCGAAGATTATTATTAGTTTAACCCATTTGTGCCTGAACATTTTTTACTCCTCCGTAGTTTTTTTTAAATATAAGTATACATTTACACTATTTATTACATTATACTGGTAAAAACAAAATATCGTAACTGTTTGTCAATTGTGTAAAATAATCGCAAAAAATAGAAAAACAAATCTATCCAAAAAATATTAATTTATTTCCGTAAAATCAGTACGTCTATATTTTGGGACGCTAGGCACAAATTGGTTAAATAATAACTATAACTTAAAATATTGAAATAATACGTTATTATGGCTCAATTTCCTTCTTTTAACTATTATTGTGACTCTCATACAGTTAAAACTATATTCTTGGTTTCGCGCAAAATTAATTTCTTTGGTGTATCCATCATTGTGTGTTGTTGTAATACTATTGCTGCCAGCATTAGTCTTGTTTGACTTATTTCCTTGATAATTTTATCCTGTTAAAAAATCTTTTTTTTGACACTAAAACGTGCTCCTGATGCGGCATTGCCCTGGCAATTCTTGAATACTGCATTATCACCAATAATGAACATGTGTGGACTATTTTAAGAAAATCTGTTCGGTGGTGGAAGGGAGTCAAAAATCAATTCCAAAATTTGACCCAAACGGACAAAAACGAAGTCAGATAAAAGTGTAAAAATATAGAAAGTATTTACATCAATGTTTTAATTAAAAAAATTATTTTCATTTATTATATAACTATATAAAATCAAGGGTACTTCTTTATTATCCCGTCGACCATTTTTCATAACAAAAAAATATCGCCAAACTGTAACGCCAAATAAACGGGAGAACATTGCCATTGGAATATCAGAATAAATAAATAAATAAAATATAAGAATTTAAGGACACAATTGTTATTTTAATAAATGAAATAACTAATAAATCAGTAAAACATAATGAAAAATATACGCAAATGTCGAATTCGAAACCACTTGATGACATAAGAAACACGTATAATGCTTCTGATATCAAGTAAATGGGACTGCATTTTTAGCATTTAATCTTACAGTTTGGCGATAGTTTTTCGTTATGAAAAGTGGTCGACGGGATAATAGAGAAGTGCCAAATCAAGTTCAAAACAACAACATAAACGCTTCAGCACCAGGTATCCATTTCAACAGTCCTATGCTCAAAACAACAGCTTTCATGCATACGGTGCATATGTAAAATGATGGTGCATAACATAAACAGACTATGTTATGGTGCATAATATAAACAGACTATGTTATGGTGAATAACATAAACATATTATGCTATGGAGAATAACATAAATGCATCAGTTAAAAAAAAAAACCTTCGATTTAGGATCATTTTATATTTATTTTGTAATAGAAATTGCAATAATAATCGTAAATGCGTTATTCAATTTATCAACGAAATCAAGTAACCATTCAATTAAAAAAAAAAACAATTTTTTTTTCGACTATAATTTTAGTTACCTCAATAATCTGTATTTGGGATCAAGCATATCGCTTTTTTATTCTTATCTAGCTGACCCGCCTGGCGTTGCCCGGTCCCATAATAATAACCTTAAACAAACCCCAAGCTTGTATGATTTTATATCTTTAACCCAATTTTGTATGAATTTATATTTTTAAATGATAAATGCGCAATAAAATATATTGATATTTAGTGGTAAACGCACTCGTAAGAAGACATTTTCTTCTGTTTTCACGTAGGGTTGTTTCATAAAAAATAGTTCTTTTTGTCCAAAATTTTAACGATTATAAATATAACGGTTTTTCTAGACCATGTAAAAATTTCATGAAAAAAATCTTATCTAGTTATAAAGGAAATATATGTTTTCTTCCAGCGTTTTGTTTTGTTTTTAGCTTCTTTAACATAACAAAAAAACAAAAAATAGTTCTCATCTTCCGAATTCCCTAAAATTTTAATCAGTTATAAATATGACTGCATTGAAGCTTTCTTTAAAATTTCGTGGAAAAATATGCATATTTAATAGTGAAAACATGAGCCGAAGCCGAGCAAAGCTGGGAAGAAACAGCCGCGTTTTGCCATTTGCATCGTAAATTTCTCCGATTTTATTTTTTAAGTACTTCTACACGTCTGAACATTTGAACATTTTTGTAGATGGTGTAAATCAGGTCTGCCGAGATGCTCTAATATAACTGTGTCGAAATACGGACGTTTAGTTAGTTTTAGCGTAGAAAAAAGATCGTCTCCGAGAGGCGTGAAATGACCTGCAGTCGCCAATGTTTTTGAAAGGGTTAAAATTCGTATTTTTAAAAACCTATCGCACTATCGCAAAGAAAAAGGTCTTAGCTTCAAGAGCACATTTTCGTTTGTCGCTTACACTTAAAATTGCGCCCTGCAGGGGCGTTACCGTGAGGGGGGAAACGACCTTTTTTGAAAAGAATATTTATATAGAGTTAACAACATTTTTTTTTTTTCAAACTGATTGCGGCGTTTGAGATGTAAGAGTACGATCTTTAAGAATATCTCCTCCATTTTTAACTAAACCAAACGGTTTTTCCGATGGAGGTTAAAACAAAATGGCAAAAAAACGGGCTTTCGATTCGTCATTCTCATTCGATGCGTAATTTTTTTTTTTTTTTTTTTGAGCACGCGTCTGCGAATTTTTACAAAAAAGATCGCTTTTTATGAGTTTTTAATTAATATCTCGGCTAATTATAAAAAAATTAAAAATCTGAGCTTCAGTGCAGAACCTGCTTGAACTATCCTCACCGAAAATTCCAGTCTTCTATGAGCGCTAAATTTTCCTAGCCATCGCAGACACACAGACAGACAGAGCGAAACTTTATTTTATTAATATAGATATCAAAATATTCCCTCTTCTCGATAGATAAAACGCATAATCTAACTTCCATAAGTAGGCCAAATAGAACTACAATTTTTTTAGAACACTTATTTTGGATTTTAGATTTGAATGGTTTTTTTTTTTTCTTTTTTTCTTGTAAAAACGTTGTTAAAAAACATCAAGGAAGGAGAACATCAACATTTTATCCAAGAATATAGTTTTACACATAACATCATATTACATATGCACCGTATGCGTGAAAGATAGCTAGAGCTGTTGAAATCAATTATACAGTTATAGCATTATTTTCTTATCAGACAAAGTGAATTATATATAATATTATAGTTATTCTACAGTTGCTTAATGATATGCTCGAAAATGCCGTTTCTTTAAATCTTATTTAAAAAAATAAGCAATTAAGCCGCACAGGCTTATAATAAATATCATTTACTGTTTTCTAAAAGCAGACATTTTAGTTTATCCTTAAAGTAACAACAAAAAGGAAACATTTTCCATGTCGTATCTATAATAATAAAAAAAAGCTTTTTGTAATTTGAAATATTTGTATTTTTATTGTTAAAATGAAAGAGGAACAGGTAATATGATTTCAGTAAATTTTATTTTCGTACAGGATCATTTCGTTTTCAATGAAAGAAAGCTTTCAGAACTAATGTTGTAGTCGTAAAAAATCCAGAGGATAGTATAGAGTATATTTTTGTAATATAGAGTATACGTTTTAGATTTATTTCAGAAACATAATGTATACGGTGTTTCTTTAAAAAATCATTCAAAGAGTATACGGCGTGTACCACCGTAAACCCTCTTCTACAACCCTGTTCAGAACCATAGAGAAAAAGTCCATTTTTTTTGGTTCAACGGAGTTTAAGATGAATTCTTGCTCTATAACAAATATTTTATTCGATGCCGTAACTAAAAAAGTCCGATTAAAAATGTGAACAATAGGTTAGTGCTAATCTTCTATGATTCTGAATTGAAACACACGGAGTCCATGAAACGTTATCTCCAAAATACCCGATATAAATTTTGTTTTAGGCACTTGATCTCCTTTGATGATGTGAATGCCACGAACGTGATCTGCATTGTATTTTATGAAGATTTTACTTTTTTTAGATTACAAATTTTAAGGGTATTTGACGATTTGCACCTGTTTTAAAATACATGTTTTATCACAATTAAGTTTTCTTTTTAGGTTAATGTAGATTTTTATTAATGTATAAAATAATTGTAAAACTTAATAAATAAAAAAACCTCCAAGCTCCTCTTTAATAAAACTCTTTCTTGGTTTTGACAATGTCTAATCTTTTTACATTTCTACGTGAAACCTCCTTTTACTTTTTAGATCATCAAAAATTTGAAAGGCATGTAACATCAGGTGGAGGAAAATTAGTAATGCATTACAGTTTACACTAAAAAATGTATTATTTGTTAGTGTATTTTTTTTACTACATTTCCCATCACCCAAGTCTCCTAAATATAAAAGAAATTGAAAACATCAAACGCTTAAAACAAAATATAACTGTTTTTATAAAAATATATAAATAATGAACAATAAAATATGAACAGGATGATTTTTAATATTTTCCACTGATAATTTATATATAAAAAAAGCTTGATTCAAAACATTCATAAGCGATCATAAACTTAATAGTATGACACAACCCTGAATGGGCTATTTTTTTCGATAATAACATTTTCGTCCTTGCTTACAAGGAATAGTGGTCACACTATTGCTATTACAATCATCATTAATAATTTTTACTAATACTTTCTAGTAAATAATATATTAAGATTCTTTTTTTAAAATATGAATGTGATATTACAAACCTTTTGCTGAAATGTTATGTATTTTTAAAATTATATCATTTTCTCAAATTTGTCATAATCTATGAAGAAAATATAGAATTAGATTCGAATATACCGTAAAACCTGTGTGCATCCAATTACTACATCCAGCTTAATTTATTTTCCGGTTAGATCAGAAGCAAGAGTTCTCAAACGTCCGATAGATAAAATGGAAAAACTGCATAAAATACTTAGCTTTGACATTCTTTTGACATCAGATTGTTATTTCTCTTTATAGAAATTCTTACATTAGTGTTGTGATTGGGTTTCCATTAAAAGAGATAATGTTGTTCGTTGATATTTTTTTTGTTATTAGATTAGGTTTTTGTGTAATACGACTAAATATTCGTTATTTTTGTCGCGTGACCACAGAAAGTTTTTGCCGTAAACCTCTATACCTTCATTGCGCAAGAAAATTTCAGTTTCCCAAGTTATTCGTTTTAGTTCAATGGCAGAGTATAGGTTAGATTTTGGCAAATTAAAGAAAATTATCAGAGATTGCTTGACTAAAATCGTTTTTTTATTCACTTATTCTTTTAACTTTTAAAATTTTTATGGTAGTTCAAGTATTTTTTAAATTAACTTGTATATTGTGTGTAAATTCAGTCACTCGTTACATGTGACATATTTCATTTTTTTACCTATTGATATAGATAAATGAAAATTTTTAATTAAAAATATGCTTTTGCTTTAAAGGCAAACGAATAAAAGAGCTAAAAAAGGGCGTAGAAAAATTTCAATTCGTCATTTTTAATTTGTAGGTATTAACCTCTCCGCGACGAGCGTCCTTTACAGAATTTTTAATCTTTTACCACCGTTTTTTCAATACAGAAATTTTCTCCTATTTGAATCGCAGAAATGCTATGATTAAATAAGGCAAAGCTTAGAATAAAAAATAAATGGTGGGAATAATCGAGGATTCTGAGCATCTTATGCGTGACGTATACGTGTCGCTCGTCCCCAAGGGGTTAACTTCTAAACAAGACGAAATTAAAGTACGGATGACGTGTATACAGACCATTTTATTAAAATATATTCACATATATACATATAAAATATAAACTATAAATATAAATAATGTATAACGATACTAATTGCTACTAATTAGCATGGGTTGAGGCTAATCATATTTATGATTATTCATGTTATTTATTCGCATGAATATTCAATAAATCTCATTTAATAAAATCTGATGAATATTCAACTATTTAATCTCGTGATATCTGGTAGAACTAATTAAAGTTAATCTCGAAAGAAAATTAATCGTATCTTCATAAAAATAAATGTTAAAACCAGTACAATTAATTACTTTAAAAAAATAAAAATATATAGTCATTCTATCTAGTTACAACAGTCATTCAAATAGAAAACCTTTTTAAAACTTTGTGCTCCTATAGCGTACGAAATACATGAAATGTCTTCCAAATAATTTCAAGAACGAAAAATTACGCATCAAGCACAGATTCTGATACATTTTCCAAATGTAATAGAATATTATTAAGAAATTTCATTTTTTCATACATTGAAATGAGATATCTAAATAAACAATTTAACACTCGGTTAGAATCACTTGCATCTGTAACATATAGTGACCTTTGTCCTGGCTGTAAAGGTGTCCTTAGAGAGGCCAATTTTATATATATATATATATATATATATATATATTAGTTTTTATGATTAAAGGCAGAAGAACATACACTTCTACTAAATTAGTACCTTTCTCCGAAATATCTCTGTATAAAGTGTATGAATATGATAATTACGTCATGTGATCTCACAGATAAATTTGTTTGAGGTTAACTCGAGTGTTAAACTCATTAAAAACCAATTTTCACCAATTCTTGTCCATATACCATAATGTGTGAGAATTCTGTCTTGCAGTCATTTATATGATCACGTAATGCATGAAAAATTAAATAAGTTTAAAAATGCATACCACAGAGGAATACGCACTTCCAGCAAATATCGATCATATTCAGTCCTGTAACAGAATACTTTCGTGCGTCTCTGTTAATGAATGATAAAAGCTATGTGCTACATAATTTATAGAAAACATGTTATAGTGAACATCAGTAATCCTTTTTAATTTCATTAAGTTTGAAATATCATAACATTATTAAAATGCACCGCAAACCATTTTTTTTTCTATAAATCCTAATGTAATAGAATTCTTTAGTATGCCCCTGTAAACGAACTGTAAATGCTATATACTTCATTTTCGATGCCGAACATTTTATACTAAACTGCAATGAGATATAAAATAACATGTCAATCTGAGCACATTTACGAGAGAGTTAGAGCACAGACAGACTTACAGACAGACAAACCAAATTCATAAAAACTTTTCCATTTTTTTTTTTTGGAACGCGTTAAAAAGCAATTTTAAAAAATAAATCTGAGAACTAATTTGAAAATGCAGGATGTCCCATAAATCCCCTCACACTTTCAAAAATTATCAAAAATTAACAAACTGGTGTACAGGAATGCAGTTTGCACCGTAGTTAATTTGTCTGTCGTAAGAAAAGAATGCATGATAATAAGTAGTTTGGATTTCAAATATTCACAAATATTTAACAAATTCTCGTTTAAGAATGAGGTTTGCCCCACAATACTTATCAAAAAATGGGATTTTTGCTGAGAAAATAGAAAAACAAAATGTTGAAAGAGTTTCATAAATCAGTTCACATAATCAAGTTTTTATAGGAAATCAATAAATTGTCATTTTTTGCATTATATAAGACTTGTCATGGTAGGAAATTATGTGCCAAAAATAAATCAATTACTTTTTTTCCATTTGTCACAAAAAATATCCGACAATCTGAAAACTTATGCTGTAAACCGCACTCCGATACGTCAAGTTTATAGGACTTTTTAACTGTGGCGTACTTAGATGACTCACTGCACAATACTTCCTTTAAAATACAATACATCCTGCTTTATGTATTAAGGATTAAAATAATATTCCGCTTAATTTGAAACATTCTAAATGTTCAAAGTTATATATGTATTTTCTAAAATGTCCCGTTAATTTTAACGATTCAATCAGATGTAATTATTTTTAAATATTTGAAATTAAAAACATTTTGGTTGATAAAACATGTTTAACACAAAGAAAAATTAATGAAATAACACCCATATAGTACATATACATAATACGCACATCGATAGAAACAAATGGACATCTGAGCAACAGTGGTTTACTCTCAGAGATGGCACTAGAGGAAACACTTAGGTGGTATTTTTAGATACCAACCAGAATTTTAAGTAGAATGTTCGAAAAGTGGAGTTACTTGAAACTGTAAAAAAATATTGAGGGAATTGCTCCATCCTGCGCTTTACCGCGAACCCTAACTCTTTTAAAATAACAAAAGCATATTGCATGAATGATAATTTACAAGATTACTATTCTTTTAAAAAAACAAAAATAGGTGATACTTGTAATACGTGTTTGTCTGTTTGTTTCTGTGTCTGTGATGTAACTAAAATCCCATTTTACATTTATTGAAACGTATTTTATCAAAACTATGCACTTCATTTGATGAAATTTTCTGTTGATTATATTGTCAAAAACTGTGACATAAATTGAACATTTTCACCATAAAAGAGGAAAATGCTGCATGGTATCTGTAGGAAAGAGATTAATAAAGCTTATTTGGGTTGACAGTTTTAAATGCATGAATTTTCCTTTTCTATGAAAATGACCCTGGAGAAAAAATCACCGTCCTGTTTATTAAAAAAACTCCACTTGGCCTTCAACGACTTTTTTGTACTTTAATTTTCCTCAAACAAAATATTAAATATATTTTAAACATGCGCGTATATTTTACACGATGAAATCTTACTCCGTTTTATAAATTAGCAGTCGTTAGTCATGTTTCTCGATCAATTTGTAAAATGTTTCATCTAGAATTTCCCTATCAGGCACCAAATTCGTCCACGGACGACTTCAATACCAGTCGAGAAATCTCTTGTTTGTTTCTCCTGCCTTAGGCCGGCTTGCTTGGCTGATTGCGTCATCGGGAGATCACATGATCTGACATCTTGATAACCGTCCTAAGCCACCACCTTAACAAGCAAGAGCTTTCTCGGCCGGTACTGAAGTCGTGCGGCTGTGATTTGATGCATAAAATCAAAAATGAGAAATTGTCAATATTTGCTTGACGGCATCAAATGCATGTTTGCAAATGAACAGGTCAATTTTGTACTCTCCCCGCGTGCGCTTCCCAAGCATATAATTTAATTACAATAAGTGTATTTAAGTGTAAGAATTCATTGCCGTTATTTTATTACTAAGTTAATTTATTAAATTGTTCTCGTTATTTTACTATTTATAAAATTGTCATATGCACATGAATTAATAATTTGGAGACTGTTATAAAATAGGTTTTTGTTTGTCTTTATTAGTTCGTAAATGCCCTCGGTTATATCGATAATTCGGATTATTCGCACTTATTTCATGTCTCCTGATGTGTTCGACATAACGAGGGCCTACTGTATATATTTTACAACATGATCTCATAATATGCATAGAAAGATTATGACGATAAATGGAAACATGTTCTAGATATTAATATTAAACATTGAAAGCAGTAATAACCGAAAATAAATATGCGATAAATATTAAAATTATTTTTTTTCTTCAATAAACGTATTGTATAGATATCGTAGTAATAATTTTAAATTCTAGAAATAAAGAAAAAAATATGATGCTGTAACACCTACACGTGATAAAATTTATTTCCGAACGAATGTAATAACAAATTTTTCACAAGCATAAACTTATCCGGCTATTCAATATTCCTATAAAGAGATCGTCTTTTGTATTTATATTTTTCCATCTTGTTAGGATACATATAAAGTCATTCAGTTACAATAAGCTATAGAGAAAATAAATCCATCCCAGCTTATAACGAGAACAACAAACAATTGCCTTTCATTCCTAAGCCAACAGCTACATAACTGAGAAAGGTCAAACAAAACCCCCGAGTTCTTTCCTTATCTTCGTCGCATTCAATGATTGCGCGGCACCGTGTTCCCAAGAAAAGAAGCTTATTTACTTATTTGAAGCAGCTTTTCAATTACTTGACAGCGATACTTCACAAAATTTACTTGGGAAATAAAGAAGGTATTTGTTTAATGTTTATTTCACAAAGTAGTAGCATCAAATATTGTTATTTATTCATTTCAGCAAAATCAATATTAAATTTCAGAATGGAATTTATTTTTTTGCTTTTGGGGGACGTATATAAAAATTCTCAGTAAAGCGTTTCGACTTTTTATTTGTTTTTTATAGTATCAAGACCCCTTTATTATGAAAGTTGAAATTATAAATATTTCTTTTAATACGCATGTCATATTTACCTTTTGCATTCACTTGAAGACTCAGGAAGAATATTATGACTTTTTAATTTTTTTAATCAAGCAATACAAAAAATGCTTGTGAAAATAATTTTAACAAAGAAAGGAAAATATTGTATTATTTTTTATTACTGTACACCTTCCAATACTACGAGACTAAACCTGATATTATACACATTAATGTCTCCCCTGTTGAAAAATCAATTTTAACAGAACATTGGAACTTCTATTATTAATTACACAAACCTTAAAAAGTAACTCGTAAAATAACTCTCATTTAGAAACAAAACTTATTAAATTTTAATACAAACCGAATTTAAATTATTTAGATGTGAGATCTTACATTTCATGTAGCACTGTTAATAAATCATCCACCAGTGTCGTCACTCTACTACATTTTTTTATTCAGATTGCATGATTGCCACCAATTTTTTAAATAGTACAATTCGCCTTCTTTAATCTGATGAAATAAATAAGGCGAATATCACTACTTTAAAAATATGGTGAAAATCAAACAATCCGAATAAAAAAAAAAAAGTAGCGGATTTCAAATACTGGAGTGTACCCGAATATCGAAATTTTCGTTCTTTAGCACTTGCAGCCCCATTAAAGTATATTTTGGATAAAGGTGAACTCAGACGACTAGTTATGCCATCTCCAGAAAAACCATTAAAATTTTAAAAATCATTTATTATCCAGAATATTAACAAGTCCTTTAAAATATTATATGTCAAATTTATCGAGTAAGAAATAATATAACATTAAATATATATATACCTATTGTTAGTGTTATTTTCTCGGTAGTCAGTAATTTTGCGCTTTCTAAAGCAATATAAATAATAAATTCATCTTTCGGAACAAAAGATAGGTAAGATATTTGCTTACCTCTATTTTCCAGCAATCGTCCTCACTATACCGCTAGGCCATGATCGCCAGAATTTGTATTAATCCATTATGCTTTGCACACACTCACTATATAAATCCTTGGTATGTAGGATATCCATGTAACTGATTAAGTAATGTTAAAATATTATTAATTAATAAAACATATTCATAATACTGTTAAATTATTTAATTTACATAGCTTACATTTAATAGTTACATAAAATTTAGTTTTAAACATTATTTCAATTTAAGTTTAAGGGAAAACGACATAATGTCCGTTTCCATCGCGAATTAAAAAGAATCTCTTAAAGTTCTATAAAGCAGAGATGCAACAGTCTTAGTCCTTATATAGTGACATCATTTTTAAGTTCTTTCATTGGATGGTAATGACGTAAAGTCAATTTACGTCACTAATACGTATTTTAGTCTTTCACTTCCTTGTTCAGAGCACGTGCTGTAAAAACCTCTTCATCTTGCATCAGGCACTTTCATTTCCTGTTTGAAATTCTAGATAATTACTTTTTATCGGGATGAGTTTTTAAATGATGTAAATAAACTGTCATAGAAATTAATTCCGGATATTAATCTTTTGATATATTACCAACAATCTCCTCCTTAATCTCTGGAATTTGATTTCTTAAGTTTAAGTTATTTCTGTGAATTTCAAAGATAGGTTTGGGAGTGGGCTTGGTTAGGATGTCCGCTATCATGTTCTTTGATTCACAGTAATTTAGATTAATTGTACCATTGTCCTTTAGGTGTTTAATGGAATGATACCTTATATCAATGTGTTTCGTGCGACGGGTGTATTTTTCTGATTCGATCATTTTTATGCAGGACTGGTTGTCCTCATGCATAGTTATGGGTAATGCCTGTTCTAAGTTCAATTCTTGTAAGAGTCTAATTAACCATAAAATTTCTTGTGATGCATTTGCTGCTGAAATATACTCGGCTTCAGCACTTGACATGGCTATGCATGATTGCTTTTTGCTGATCCATAAAATTGGGTTTTTCCCTAATAAAAATAGGTTTCCGCTGGTGGACTTTCTAGTTTGTACGTCTCCAGCCCAGTCTGAGTCACAGTACACTTCAAGTATTGGTTGCTGTTTTGTATTTATTTCTAATTTAAAGTTTTTAGTGTGATTTAATTAGGAAATCACTCTTTTAGTTGCTTTCCAATCCTTCTGTGAAGGGTTTTCGTTTTTTCTACTTAGGATGTTAATCGCAGCTGAAATATCTGGTCTTGTGACAGTTGAGATATACAAAAGTGCGCCAATTGCCTTTCTATAATCGATGTTGTTTGGCAATGGTATTTCTTCGTTATCAAAATTTAAATAGCCTGTTTCCATGGGCGTTTTGTATGGTTTCGCATCTTCTAATTTAAATTTTCTAACTAATTCTTCAATTTTACTTTTTTGATTCGGTTTATATCCTTCGTTTGTTTTTTCAATTTTAATCCCTAGGTAGTAGTTTAATTGACCTAAATCCTTTAGTTCATATTCAATCTTAAGTTTTTGTATAATTTATTTAATTTCATTTTCTTTTGCTGATATTAATAAATCGTCTACATAGACGATAATATATGCTTTACTGGTTTTAGTATTACGTATGAATAAACACGTGTCTGATGTTGATGGTTTGAAATTTAACTTTTCTAATGATTCTGAAATTTTTATGTGCCAGGCTCTAGCTGCCTGTCTTAAGCCGTATATAGCCTTATTTAATTTGCACACTTTGTTTTCATGATTAGGTTTGACATAGCCTTCCGGCTGAGTGATGTATATATCCTCATCTAAATTTCCATACAAAAATGCTGTTTTTACATCGACATGATTTACTTGTAGTTTATGATAAGCGGCGGCTGCCAAAAAAGTTCTAATTGTAGTATGTGAAACCACTGGAGCAAAAGTTTCATAGTAATCAATACCAAAATTTTGCGAATAGCCTTTCGCCACTAAACGCGCTTTATATTTTTGTATTTTTCCTTTATCGTCTAATTTTGTTTTGAAGAGCCATTTCGAACCTATTATTTTTGTATTTGGCGGGGGGTCAACTAATGTCCAAGTTTTATTTTGGTTGTGAGATTCTATCTCCTCCTGTGTCGCTTTGATCCAGTTTTCTTTTTCTACTGGGTTTTCCATGTTTATTATTTCCTGCCAATTTTTCGGTTCGTTAATATTTTCATCTTTAACCAAATAAATTAGTCTATCTGGGGGAACCCCTTTATTTACTCTATCTGATCTTCTTGGTTCGGTTTGGTTTAGTTCAGATTCATTCTGATTATCATTTTCATTTGAAATTTCGATTTTTATCAGATTTGGGTTTTCCGATTTTTCGTTTTCGGCATTAGTGTTTTCATCTAAATTTAGTTCTAGCCGTTTTTCTTTATTTGAATTTATCGGATAGTTTTCTAAGAACTTCACCGTTCTGGCTATAGTGATATCTTTGCCGCTCGTATAGATACGATATCCTTTGGAATAATTATCGTATCCCACGAAGATCCCTTCTACTGCTTTATTATCTAATTTCTGTCTTTTTTGCTTGTTAATATATGCATAAGCTTTGCAGCCAAAGACTCTTAAATATTTTAGATTTGGTCTTCTGTTTGTCCATAATTCATATGGAGTTTTTTCGTTGGCTTTAGTCGGCAGTCGATTTTGTAGGTGATTTGCGGTGCATATCGCCTCTCCCCAGAAATGTAATGGTAAATTAGAGTCACTTAACAATGTTCTTGTCATTTCAATTAATGATCTATTCTTTCGTTCAGCAATACCATTCTGGCTGGGAGAATATGGTACTGTTAGCTGTCGCTTAATTCCATTTTCTTTTAGAAAATTATCAATATTAGAATTTTTAAATTCTTTGCCATTATCAGTTCTGAGTTCTGTAGGCTTTTTGCCAAACTTATTGTTGACCAGTGCAACAAATTCCTTTAATTTTTCAAATACCTCACTTTTATTTTGTAGTAGATAAATTATAGTAAATCTAGAGTAATCGTCTATGAAGGTTAAAAAGTAATTTTTTCCCTCTATTGTTTGAGTTTGAATAGGACCACAAACGTCAGAGTGCACTAATTGCAGAATTTTATTTGCTCTCAATTCCGTTTTCTTTGGGTAAGGTGCGTCAGTTAATTTTGCTTTAATGCAAGGCTCACATTCGGTACTATGGGAACAATTATTTATGTTTATTCCGCATGCTAATTCCTTCGTCATTAATTCTTTAATCGACGCGACATTTTTATGTCCTAATCTTCTATGCCACAGTTCTATGCAATTTTTATTTTTGCAATTAGTTATCATGTTTACGAAATTTTCATCTGTGTTTATGTTTGTTTGCTGAATTTCATACAGATTATTTTTTCTTATCCCTTCTAAACGTATTGATCCTTCATATTCTAGAAAACATTGATTATTTTCAAATGTAATTTTGCATCCGTTTTTCGTAGCTTTAGCTACCGAAAATAAATTTGTTTCAATTTCTGGTACTAGCAGAACATCTTTTAATGTTATTTCATGTGTTCTACCGTCGGATGTTATTGTGGTAATATTTACATTACCTGAACCATAGGATTTTAATTTATTGCCGTTGGCAATTACGACGTTGGTATGTTCTTTATTTGTAAATTCATAAAATAAATTTTCATTATTTGAAATATGGGAGGATGAGCCAGAATCGATAATCCATGCGTTATTTTTCGATTTGTTTGTTATAAATGCACAATTGTTCTTTTCTTCGGTTCCGAAATAAGCTGTGCTTTTTTCTTTCGGTTTATTTGAGTCCGCGCTTCTTAAATTATTTTCGTCTTTTTGAAAGACTAGCGAAGAAGAGAAATGTTTTTGTTGTTTTGCTTAAAATTATTTGTTTTATGTTTGTTATGCCAGCAATTAACTGTGTTGTGATTTTTTAGTCTACAAATCGTGCAGTATTTTTCTTCTTTTTTAAAACCTGTGGTTTTAAATTTTCTTTCAGCTCTAAAGGCTTTGTTCGAATTATCACTGTTATTAGAATGCTCGTTTCTTTTATTAAATTCGTCTGTTAATTTACTCTTTATAAATTCTGGAGTTAATTCGTCTTCCTGTCTGGCTTCTAATGCGGTTATGAGGGTGTCGTATGAAGGAGGTAAAGAGCAGAGCAATAATGCTGAAATATGATTTGCTTTAATTTCTTCGCCTATGGCTGATAACTTATCAATAATTTCTAATATCTTTGTTATATGAGTTATCATGTTGCCTCCTTCTGATAATTTCGTTCCGTAAAGTCTCCTGAGGAGAAAGAGTTTGCTAGAGAGATTTGATCTCTCATGGATGTTTTTAAGCGTGTTCCATGTGTCCCGTGCATTCTGTAAATGCTTAATATGGATGATTTGATTATCCTCAATACTTAAATTAATCAAGGCTCTTGCCTTTCTATCTTTCTTCGACCATTCCGGGGTTATTGGATTAGGTGGGTCGTCTGTGACAACTTCAAAGAGCTCTTCTCTTATCAAGAGCATCTCCACCTTGAATTTCCAGTTTGCATAGTTACTGGAATTTAATTTTTCAATTATACTTCCTTCTTTGAAGGTTGCCATTTTTCTAATTTAGAATATATCTAAAATTAATTAATTTCTTTTAAGTATTCGAGGATTCTAGGACACTATTTTTATTTTTATTTTTATTTTTTATATACTTTAGAATTTTTCACGTCTCAGAATCTTTGTTAGTGTTATTTTCTCGGTAGTCAGTAATTTTGCGCTTTCTAAAGCAATATAAATAATAAATTCATCTTTCGGAACAAAAGATAGGTAAGATATTTGCTTACCTCTATTTTCCAGCAATCGTCCTCACTATACCGCTAGGCCATGATCGCCAGAATTTGTATTAATCCATTATGCTTTGCACACACTCACTATATAAATCCTTGGTATGTAGGATATCCATGTAACTGATTAAGTAATGTTAAAATATTATTAATTAATAAAACATATTCATAATACTGTTAAATTATTTAATTTACATAGCTTACATTTAATAGTTACATAAAATTTAGTTTTAAACATTATTTCAATTTAAGTTTAAGGGAAAACGACATAATGTCCGTTTCCATCGCGAATTAAAAAGAATCTCTTAAAGTTCTATAAAGCAGAGATGCAACAGTCTTAGTCCTTATATAGTGACATCATTTTTAAGTTCTTTCATTGGATGGTAATGACGTAAAGTCAATTTACGTCACTAATACGTATTTTAGTCTTTCACTTCCTTGTTCAGAGCACGTGCTGTAAAAACCTCTTCATCTTGCATCAGGCACTTTCATTTCCTGTTTGAAATTCTAGATAATTACTTTTTATCGGGATGAGTTTTTAAATGATGTAAATAAACTGTCATAGAAATTAATTCTGGATATTAATCTTTTGATATATTACCAACACCTATAAACATACAAGGTTGCCTGCCATATTAAACTGGCAGTACTCAGTGTGTTCAGCAGCCCAATCCAATTGCGATAATAGAGACGCATTTTGCAGGATGATTAACCAAGATGGGTGACGAAGGATTCTACGAATAAAAAATTAGTTCCAAAAGTCAACACTAGGGATATTTGACTCTGTTTTTTTTCGCTGAATCCTTCGTCCCCCATCTTGCTTAATCATCCAACAAAATTTGGCTCTATTCGCAAAATTTGGCTCCCTTACATCGCGCTACAGAATACGCTGAGTACCTTCATTTTAATTATGACCAACTTGAATATCACGTATTTTGAACATAAATTTGATGTCCTACACCTTATCATTCCTTCTAATGACAAAAAAAGAGCTTCAAAGTACATGAAAATCAGCAATATTAATGAGGCTAGTAACAGAAAACGTAATTTGAAAACAAAAATCTTTCTAAACTAACGCTGAAATTTCTCAAATTTCAAAGAAAACCAAACAAATTTTCTTTAAATTACAGTCCTCACATTTAATACAGCACTACAAACATACAGTTCTCAATAATACCATAATTTCTTTCTTTAGAAAATGTAACCCTCTTAAAATGGGATAAGAGCGAACTTAAACGACAGTACTGCATCCCCAATCAATACGATTTCCAACAAAAGTATTAAACTAATAATTATCATTGACAAATCAGAAAGTTAACAAGTCCACCAAATTATTATATTTTAATTATTGCGAATGAGAAATAATGTAGTCAAAAGAATTTATGTCCATATATTATTAATATATTTCATTTTCCAATATAGTAATCCAAAAGGCATTAAAATATTAGCAAATATCCTCACTGGAGATCTCAATACTGTGAAGACCGAAGAAATATGCTAACTTCGATTATAACTGTACAGTTGCTCAGAACTAGGATTTCTAGACGGAATATTATTAACAGAAAATTATTAAGATATTTCATTATTTTTTTCATACAATGAAATCTATCATAATCCGTCCTGTAACCGAATACTTTTGTGCATCTCTGTCAATAAAGATAAATAATGCGCACTCCTTAATCTATAGAAAACATATGCTTTAGTGCACCTCAATGACCCTTTTTAATTTCATTCTATTTCAAGTAACATAACATCATTAAAATGCATCACAAACGATTTTTCCCCATAAACCATAATATAACGGAATTCTTTGGTGTCCCTGTAAACAAGTTATAAATGGTTGACATTTCATTTTCAATACCGAACATTCTATAGTAATCATCAATAGCCTATAATGTTGTTATGACAATCCGATTATATTTGCGAGAGTTAGAACTTTGACAGACGGGAGGCAGACAGGCAAGGCGAATTAATAAACACTTTTCAACTACATAGGTTGTAAAGTGTTATAAAGCACGTTTAACAGATATGGAATAAGACTACGCACTTACGACCCTAAATCAGAGGAAAAAACGTTGCTAGAAATAGGGAAATATCTTTGTCGATTTCTTTTGTTATTAATCGCTTGCATGCGGTTACTACGAAAGTACAGTTTTTAAAATACCGTTTTTAATAAATTACAAAACTATATTTGATATTTTTCATATGAAAATTATTTTTGGTGCTGTTAGGAGAAAAAAAATATATCAAGTTTTCAAAACTATATTTGAATACATATTTAATGTTTTTCATATAAAAATTATTTTTGGTGCTGTTAGGGGGAAATTAAAAAATATATCAAGTTTTCAAAACTACATTTGAATACATATTTGATATATTTCATATAAAAATTATTTTTGGTGCTGTTAGGGGGAAATTAAAAAAATATATCAAATTTTCAAAACTATATTTCAATACATATTTGATATTTTTCATATAAAAATTCTTTTTGGTGCTGTTAGGGGGAAATTTAAAAATATATCGAGTTATTATTTTCATCTATGTTCTGTAACCTGGGAAGCCGGGACTAGATACCCTGGTGGTAACAATAGCACAATCCTTTTCCCTATAATATTAATATTTGAAAGTCAAGATGAATAAAAAACTGACAAATAGATAATAGTGAGGACATATAAGCCCGAGAAAGTAATAACTGTCTTTTCACTCTACTGAAAAAGATTTACAAAATACTTAAATACATAAAATAATTATTTTATTTTAATATTTAACAGTTTCCTTTGAAATAAAGCGGATACAGTTTTACAAAGACAAAATATTTTTCCATCAACTTTGAAAACTTACCGAAAAGTGAAGAAGTGTATTTTTAAAATTATTTTGCTGTTCGTAGAAAATATAATAGTTGTAGAAATTTTTAAAAAACTGATTATTCTAAGTTCTAAAGTAAACATAATGTACAGAATTTTTGTTTACAAAGCTCTTTTCTCTACTGCTGGGCTGTGTTTTGCTAAAGGAAAAAAAAATGTCTAGTTTATTATATTTAAGAATTTTCTCGTTAAAGATTTCATTTTTAATGTTTATTCCAAACAGAAAGAAAAATTAAATTTCAAGAGATTTTAAAAATAAAATAGTTATTAAAAAAAGATAAAATCAGTTGCACACATTATTTAGTATTACTTTTGATACTTTATTATACATTTTTTTGAAAAAAATTCTACATAAAATATATAAGAAAGTTTTAAAAGTAAAGATTTAATAAAATACAATGGTACTCGTTTAAGTTGATAAAAGTTTTATTTACCAATTTTGTAATTATGCTACACAGGAAATAGTAGACATTATTTTGAAATTCATATAACATGTGATAAATACTGAACATACAGAAAAAATTGACTATCATTTTGACACTATTACCATAATATGGCAATAATTCAATAACAAAATTTTTAATACTTAAAAGAATAACAAAATTGCAATGGTTAATTTTTAATATTTCATTTTCTTGAAAAATTATGGCTCTTACACTGAAAAAAAAAGTGTTGATTTTACAGTATAATACTGGTACCCCAGCATAAATCAATGTGAAGTTATAAAATATTAATAATGAAAATTAAATATATATATATGTATATATACACAATTCTCTCTTTTTAGATTTATAATTTTCCTGATTAGATGTTGACCTCAGAGTAAAGATTAGTATTAGAGTGAGGACTCTTTTGTTATCCCGTAGAAAAGTTGAAACCAACATCACCCTGAATTTGGCGCTTTAAAGGCTGTCAAAGGCTGTCTGTTTTGGCGGTATTCGCTTCCTTGGCAACTTCGATTTCATTCTCACAAAATAATGAACGTAAATAAACAAACGAAAATGAAACTAAAAAGTGTCGCTCGTGTTGTTTTCACATTCTAGGATTTTATGTCAGAGCTAGGATAGAAATTATCTGTGGATAGGTCTGTGGATTTTATATGTGTAAAATCTACACAAGGCCGGAAGATATAATTGCAGTAACAAATTCAACTGTTATAAAAAAATAATTTATATTAAATTTGCATATAATAAATATTATTTGATTTGATTTCATGACTTGTAATTTCAAATGTTATTCCTATAATGAGCAAGACTAATTTGTTTTCTTTAAATAGGGCCTTTATAAAAGAAACTTTTTTACGCTCCCTTTTATTTTGTAAACCCCTTTTCCCGACGAAAAAAAGATTGAGTAATCTTCTGGATTTTTTTTTTCTGCTGCTGTATTTAATTTAAATATTATAAAATGGCTTGGGAGCACAGATTGCACATCTCTCTTCTAATAAACATTACTTAAAAAAAAATATTTTTTATTAGTGATACAAGATTTTAAGTAAGATAATCCAAAATATTTCGAGATGTCTGTTTGGAAAGCTTCAATTTGACAAAATCATTACACGAAATGTAACAATATTATCATATATATATATATATATATATATATATATATTTAATTCTAAAAATGCATTAAATTTTGCAGGCTTTAAAATAAAAGGTAAGCAAATAGTTTTTTTTTCTTTTTTAACAAAGAGTAAGAATTTTTCAGAAAGTGGCATCATAGTTCATCATAGTTGGCAATTTGGGGAAAATTAGCACTAAAATGTTATCAATATTCTTTGATTTGATAAATATTTCATAGCTTTTGGAAAATTTGAAACCACATACTGTCTTTTTTTAACAATACATTCAATTATAGAACATATTTTTGCTGCAATCCGGAAATTTTTGTTCTGCTTTTGATATTGCTATTTAACGGCATATTTTTACAACCTTTCATATATAGTGTAGATGTGCCTGTAATGAGCCACCTTCAAAGTTTTTGGTGTATAAAAAAATAACCAATAAAAATTTAGCTTTTTATATATTTTTCCATTAGTCCTCCTTGCATGTTTTATAATGTGGGTTGTTGTTGACACTCTTAATCAAACCAATCAGGAAGCAGAAAATAAGGTTTCACAGTTCCACTGTTTTTCTGTGAAAATCTTAATGAACTTGCTAAGAGCTGGCTTCATTTAATTAATTTATCTTTTTTATTTTCTTGAAAAAATTGCATGTTTTTGTTTTTAATAGTAATAGAAAACTTTGAATTATATATACTATTGGCAATTTACAAAATTTCATTTTTCAAGGTTTAGGACAAGGGTCCATTACTGGAATGCTTAATTAGTCAATTTCCAGTAATGGACACCCCATGTGGACTTTACTAAAAAAGCAATTTCGATAATGTTCATAGTGCATAAAAAAAAATTATTTAACTGAAAAGCTAAGTAATCAAATTTATTTCACGTAATTAATAATTTTTTTAAGATTGTAATCAAATTATTTTTTTAATCGTGCCTTGCATACTTTATAATGTGACAATCAACACCAAATTAGGAAACAGAGAATAAGGTTTAAGGGCACATGAAAATGAGGGACTCAAGCTCTTCCAATTTAAATAAAGACAATTAGTTAAGTCACACAATTTATTAAAAATCTATTTTCTGTCTTAAATGTTTGATTTTTCATCTCTGACAAAACAACTTGTACGTACATAAAAAAAATAAAATAAATAAATTTTTAGTAGCAATGAAACTAGTAAATCTGCAGATCAGGAGGCTCAAATCTCAATTCTGCAATTTTATTTTGAAATAGCTTTATTTAGTATTAAAAAAACATTCAACCCACACTTTCATTTATTTGATATCTTTTATATAAATTATTAAAAGTAATAAATCAAGCAGTTTTAGGCAGTTCAACTGTTAAGAATAATAGGAAATAAGATTCCATGCACTAGTACTCCAAGACTTCTTTTTCTTAGATTTTTTGTTAACTAACCCTTCTAACCCCCCCCCCTCCCCCCCCAATCCCACCCACCCAAACGAATGTCTCAAAAAGTTACAAAATTTCATTAAAAAAGCGCAATCAACTTTCCTGAGAAACACGGAAACGATAAATAAATTTCGGCGGGAATTCGGAAATTCCAAGCAAGGAGATTTTGGTGGAAAAACCGGTTTGGCTTGGCGGTGTTGTGGAGGATTCACGTGCTGGAGGACGGGTGATGTCGGCTTCAAGGAAAGGTTACCAGTTCTGAGTCTACTATTATTAGAAGGTCTACGATCTTGACACTCATTTGCTGATATAGTTTATGACTATATCAAAATGAGAATATTGATAAATGGAGCAGGAAAAAGGAAAATAAACAAAATAACAACATATTTGTATAATGTAAACATAAAGTAGAATTTTGTAATAAGTATGATTTGATAAAAGTGCTAAATGTTCACTGTTTTCTTCTACAAATCAAAATGTACGTGATAGTTTTTTTTTTTTTTTAGGAGCATGTCTGCAATGAAGAGTTTTTAGTTAAAAATGTCTAAATTTGGTTTTCCAAATCATAGTCTTATGAAAGAACCTTAGTAGCATATATCAATTTGTATGATATTGCTAACTCTATAAAACCACTTTTATGTAATTTATAGTTTGTTTGCCAGTATGTGGTTCATGTTTCACTCTCTTCGTTACGAAATGTACATAAGTACTTTTCAAAACTTTGGTAATCTGTAGGATATAATGTTAGTGAGTAAATGTTCAGTTCACTTTCTTATTGCATGCAAAATGATATTGTGAAGTACGAAATTTTATAGGACTGACGTTGGTATAGAAGATGTTTCTATGTGACGTAAATGAATTGTAGAAATAAGCACCAAACAGTATGCTTAAGTTGAATGAAGACATCCAATTAGTCAGCGTAATGGCACTCGCTGATCATTAGAAATAGGTTGTGCAATTGTTGTGTATGTAGAAGACACTAATACAAAGTATAAACGTGTGTGCATCACCATAATTTACGTCTATTGTGGAGAAATCTATCACAAAATCATTTATGTTCCTAGTAAGTAGAAGTAATTGGAACAGATCATTAGCAATAGGTTGTGCAATCGTTGTGTATGTAGAAGACAGTAATACAAAGTATAAACGTGTGTGCATCACCATAATTTACGTCTATTGTGGAGAAATCTATCACAAAATCATTTATGTTCTTAGTAAGTAAAAGTATTTGGAACAGATCATTAGCAATAGGTTGTGCAATCGTTGTGTATGTAGAAGACACTACTACAAAGAATGAACGTTTGTGCATTACCATAATTTACGTCTGTTGTGGAGAAATCTATTACACTTTGTACGCGAGTAAAACTCTCACTTGACCAATTTTTTTTAATGTTTTTCCAACAGAGTTAAAACGTGTTTACGGCTTCCATTTGCCTGTCTCGGCTGGCTGTTTCTGTTCCAACTATCGTAAATGAATTCGGATTGTCATGTCATCGAAAAAAGAGTTATTTAGCTTTTTACTATGACACTTATGCTATTGAAAATGAACTTCTGTAGCATTTATAGTGTGTTCACAAAGAACACGCAAAAAAAATCCCGTTCCGTTATGGTCTATGGGGGATAAAAATCGTTAACGGTTGTCGTCTACTTTTAGAAAAACCTTTAAAGTTTTTGTTTATTTTTACGAGGTCGTTCTGTAGAAAAAGAACTATTGCATTTAAAAACGCGCCTTTGATCTAATGAATTTATAGGTAAAAGGTGCTTCTTGGAAGAAAAAAAGCTCTAAATGGAGCGGGTGGTTCGAAAGATAGGGGTGGGGTCGCACACTTAATGTACTATTCAGATTTGATTTAAACAGAAATACCATCGTTGAAAAAATAAGATTCAAATACCGAGTTAGAGATATTGCTTTTGGGGAAGATTTTCAAAGGAAAAGTGACCCTAGTGTTCGCTTTCGTGCAAGAAAAAAATCCTGAAAACTTTGCTTATTCACCCCATCCAGACTGCAAAAAGTGTAATGAATATGCAAACTTCGTCTCAATATACTCATTTAAATAGGCCCTAACCATTACACTAAGTGGGCCTGATAGAGTCGTGAGAGAGAAGGGGTCAAGATTTATATTTTTAGACAGTTATGAACATAGAACTAAAGAAGGACTTCTAACGAAACGTGTTAATATCGTGTCACGACTTTGGAACGAAATGGCAGCTGCACATGGTTCTGTGCAGCCGGTGAGAATCCCTGCTAAGGCAGCGCCACCTACAACATCAAACCAAAACTGTATATCAGATACCCACCAGACGACAGACGGTTTGAAGAAGCAGACGAACTGGCGACGTAAGGAGAATCTGTCCTACACATGCGCAACCTATTTGAGACATTTTTCCAGGAATGGTTTTCTTCGAGGCTAACGAAAAAGACAGGCTACCGCGGTGCATTCCACTTCTCTTTTTTTACAGACCGCTAGAGTGACGTGATGCTCTTTTCGTACACCTGCATTGGTGCATTCGAGCATCACGTGACTCCGGCGGTCTGTAAAAAAAGATACGCGTAAAGCACCGCGGTAGCCTTTCTTTTTCGTTAGCCTCGGCTTTCTTCTTAGAAAGGCTATTTCGTTAGAAGTCCTTCTTTAGATCTATGTTCATGCATCAAAGACTCGCACACATAATGTTCTGTTGCAGATTTCATTTAAATAGTTGAATTGTTTAACTATCGTTGAAAGAAAGACATTTTAATAAACATGAATCTGATAGAAAAATAATATTCATGAACACTTGAATCTTGGATCTGGCAAAACCTTTTGTAAACGCGCTATCGTTTGATCTAGACATTCTAAGTTTAAAATATTTTAGATTTCATTTAAATAGTTCGCTTTCTCATGCCGATCGAAAAAGTAAAAACCTAGTACTTTTTTTTCGTCAGTTAAAACTATTTTTTGAATGCGTTTCAAAAAGCAAATGAAACATTTTAAATGTGTGGAAGAGAAAGGATGTTTTAAAAAAATGATGTATTTAACTCTTTTTCGATGGATTTTAGAAAATTCGGATAGCATTCTGCTTCTCGAAACAGTTCTATCTTGTAAAAAAAGTGCTATCAGTCGATTGTGCTATTTTAAAAAATGGCTTTCTGTACAAAATTAATTTTTTAAATCCACATTTCAGAAATACAATGAATCCTTCGAAAAAGATTTTTACCCATGCATTTTTGAAACACCCTTTCCGTTTCACATATTTCTCGGATGAATCCAACATATTCAATTTATTTCTGATAGGTGCGTAAAGCAAAGAGCGGCATAATAAATTATTTCGTAAGGAAATGAATTGCAATTATTTTAGGGTCCCAAGCAGAGGAAGTTTCAGTAGTCGACAGTAGTTAGTGTTCGACTGAAGATTCATTTTTTTATTATTCCGCAAGTTCTTGTAAAAAAAGCATTTGATCAAAATATTTGTTTTTGAAAGAAAATTTATCAAACCTGCGAAATATACCAAACCGGTTAACAAATTGTTGCTTAATAGAAACAGATACATAAAACTCTCAACCGTACATGATAAAATTCGCGTATTCGAATAAATTTGGTTATTGCTTATGTAAATATATTTATATATTCTATAAGTACATCCTAAATGAAAAAACATTGACGAAAATTTCTCATTTAATTCATTTTTTATTATGCAGCTGAAATATTAATTACACAGCTGAAATTGATAAATAGACAAAATTGGATGATTAAAAAAGGAACCATTCATATTTCCTTAACGGAAATACTTTTGGAGATAAGTTAGCTGTTTCTTTACCAATAATTAAGATTTTTTTTTATCAGATGTTGAAAAGAAAATACAGTAGAAAGTCTATTTTTTGGTTGAACCATTTAGCAGTTGCAAATTGTTCTAATAAGCGAGATATCAGATTATCCTGAATTTTCTATCAAATCAGGCGTATATAAAAAAAAACAATTATAGATATATATATATTCATTTCATTGCATTTGGCTATTATGAATAAAATAATGTATATCAAGTTTTAAAGATAAAACATACTAGGTATTTGCTAAGGCTCAGTGAGACGCTCCCTTACATGTTTTATAATTTCTGTAGGGAGTCTAGATGAAAGAGGTCAGTGTTGGATGCTGTTGACATATTTATCTCCGACATTTTATTTTGTTGAGACTCCCCTTTCTTTTGTTGATGACCACAGAACATTTTGAGAAAAGGGTCAGTTGAATGGTTTGCAAGAATTTGCTGATGATTTTTGAAAAAAAGCATATAAACGCAACCTTATGGCACTTCGTTCAAGGATCTTTTGTTGATATGCTGCGGCGTATCCATCGCGACGTCATGCAGACGGCATTAGTGCTATTTACAAATTATTGGGTGTATTAGTACTAGAAAAGAAACCCCATGTTATTTTATCATCAAATTGTAGCAGAACGATGTAACAGATACCATTCGAAAAAGAAATTGTGCCTATTTTCCGAATATGAATGCAACTTTTGAAATAGGGGTTTTATACATAATAAAATTTGCACCAACTTCGAATTTTCGAAAGTAACACCCACTTTTGACACCACATTTACATTTCTTGGATCATTCAGTCCTGATAAAAGGTATAGTTTATACACTTTTTCTTAAATCTTCACAAAGATTGAAGATAACAAAGAGGTCAAAGTTTGAGGATGCTAATATTAAATCCACGTTACAAACCCGTAAGGCATGGTGACGTCACGGCGACGTCACTGTGAAGTCACACTGTGACTTTGTGACCGTCGTCGTGACGTCACGTGACGTCGATGTGAAGTCATTGTGACGTAAATGCGAGGTCGTTATGGCCGTTTTCAAGGCTTTCTGTGACCTCACAATGTGACTACTTTGTGAAGTCACCGTGCGACTTAAATGTGAAAAATGTGACGAATCTGCATCGGATAGGGTGACCAGATTTTACCCGAATCCTATACGGATTGTTCGGATCAAAATTTTTTTATGGTTCAAGTTTGTGACGTTTGTGACGACACTGCACCGGGTCGGGGGACCAGATTTTACCCGAATCCAATCCAGAAACTTCGGATCGATCTTTTTGGATTTGTTTGGTTACAGAATAGATTTGGATTAGTTGTCGTGTGACCTGATTTTCGTGAACCCGATCTGACCCGAGTCGGGTATAATATTTTTACTGTAAGTCTTGTTTGGAATAGAATCTTGCATACGACCGAGTAACCAGATTTTATCAGAAATTGTGTTACGATACAATTTCTGATGTCGGCTCGGATCTAGAGTCATACACGAATCCGGTTATATACTTCTTGAACATGATTGAATGTCAACTTGAACATGAATGATGGTTGACTGAAACTATATTTTGATTCAACCCGTATTCCTACCCTAACCCAGCAACAACAACAACAAAAAATCTGTAAGCCCACAACCCGACCGAACCTGATAAATGATTTCGCATGGATTCGGATAACAAGATTTCACCAAATACGGATAAGATCGACGATAAGGATTGCATCGGCAATCATTTTTATTGATGCAACTCGTATTCAAATTAAAACTTTGCATCTGATTGAGAAACCGGTTAACACAAAACTTTCTGACACATTTATGAATAAACTTTTAAACGCATGGCACTTGCATGCCTGATTATTAAAGCTATTTGGAATGAATAGCGTTTTCCATTTTTAGATAAATATAATACTTAAGATCAATGTCGGTCACGTTTTACACGTTTCTGACGCTGCGCGTCGGAAATTTGGTTCAAAACACCGACTTTGATAGTGTTTTCTGAAACATCATCTGCCGTTACCAAAAAATGGATAACGCCATTCGATTATATATAGGGTATATGTGCCAGTAATGGACACCCTTAAGGAATTTCTTTAACAATTATTTTTTAATTAATAGTTATAATTGTTGTATCCAACATTTTTTAATATTATATTACTCTACCAACAATATTTAACCATGCTCATAGTCACATTTCCCAATGTGAATCTAAATTTAATTGTAAATAACAGAAATAAATCAAAACACCCTAAATTCCAGTAATGGACACCTCACAAAAAGTAATAGATAGTTGATATTATGATTGCATTTAAAACTAGAATTTAAAGATAGCATATTAATGAAATAAATAAAGCTGAATTTTTATTGGTTATTTTTTTATAAACCAAAAACATTGAAGGTGTCCCATTACTGGAAGGCGGTCCATTACTGGCACATCTACCCTATTCTGAATAAGAACACCTGCCAATTTCATGTATTTCCGAATAAAAATGAATTCAGAAATATGCCAGAAATTAGCTATTTTGTATTTGAGAACAACTTTAAAGAAAATATAAGTACACATTTTCAAATAAGCATTCTGAAAAATTTATATTAGGAATCAATTTAAGTAATAGATATACCTATTGTGCGATATTATTAAATAATAAACATTGTATCAAGCAGTAAAACAGTTTTCGTTGTAAATGAAATATAGAACTTAAGATCATAAATGCCAAAAAAAAAATTATATATTTTTTTTTCTTTACAAATTATTTTATTTATAGTTTTTGATAGAATACTAAATGCAGAACTTAAATATAAATTTTTACAGTAAAAACATTCGATAACACAGCTGGAAAAATTACCTTAACTAAACAGTTATTTTATTGTTTCATCAATATTTATTATTTTTGTGCATCTAACATTGACATATCTCGACAAATAAATTATTCAATGCATTAAATTGTCAATTTTTTTTTTTCAAATATACCGGAAAATTATTTCTGGAAACCTACACTAGCAACGAAATTATTAAATTGCAAATCAAATATTAATAGTTTTAAAAATTGCAATGTTTTTAATTATAATGAATAACTATGAAAATTGAACTAAGAAACGCAAAATATTAAATAAATTCCTCATTTTATATAACACTTTACATTTAGAATACATATTCTTAGTAAATACAGTTTTTCCAAACAATCTATTTAAAAAAATTTAAAACATTAAAGATAAAATTTAATACAAGTGATTTTTTAAAAGAAAATTTAAACATCTCAACTTTTAAATAATGCAATATTAAATGTACTAGTACTAAACATGCACTATTAACAAAACTGCGAAGACATTAAAAGTTACCTGCTGATCTATAGATAAAGGGGTTATGATGGAATGCTCCTTATCTGCTTCCCTTTCATCGAAAAATTAGAATGTAAATCCACTACAATAATTTTCAAATTATTCCAGCAGAAGCGATGTGTTCATAGATCTGAGAAATCAAATATCACCCAGGCCATATGAACACACCCGGCTAGACACAGTGATATATTAAAATGGATGGTTTACTTTAAAATGGAGATTGTTCACTTTAAAACGTTAATTTACTTACACTGTATAAATCTACAAACTTCAAAGAACCCAACACACGCTAATCCTAGCTTCGAATGAGAAAAAGTCGTCTGCCTTCAATATGCGCGCGCAGTATTGTTTAAACACAACAAAATAACAGCTAGCAGATGTTTCCTACTTTTACCGCAAATTATATAGGAAGAAAATAATTTAAATAAAGACATTTCAAAACCGTTATAATTTATATGGCTGAAAAATGAACTTCTAATGATGCTATAATATTCTTTTTTTATATGAGAGAGTTTTGTATTCTTAAAAATAAGCTGTGAAAATTTACATTTTTATATATTTTTTAATCCATTGCATTTGCTTTAGTCGTCATAAGTAAAGATAAATTTTAAATAATAATTGATTTAATAGGCTTTATAAAGTAATTTCGATATAAATTTAAATTGCAATCAAATTTCCTAAGTACAAATTTTTCATTTTTTACACTCTATCGAAAAGAGCAATATATTTAATAGAGGTGACATCTTACTAAGCACTGGCCAGTTTTGGATAAATTGCTATAGGAATGACATATACTTTATAACATGTTTTTAATTCATTTTTGCTCGGAAATACACGAAATTGGCTCGTGTTTTGTTCAGGAACTATGTTATTGAAAAACCTTTTCCATTTTTTGTTAAAAGCAGAAGATCTTTCAGAAAAGAATGTCAAAGTCGGCGTTTTGATTTGAATATCGGACGTGACAGTGAAAGACAGGAGAAAAACTGGTCGTCACGTGACACGAATTGCTTATAACTCGATAAATAACTAAATTTCTATTTAAGGATTTTTAACTTTGTATTATATAGTATATTTTGTTAAATTTCATGAAAACGGTAATGAAATTTGTAAAAAATTATCTGCCTCTTATATGTAGACAGATATTTATTTATTATTTTATTTTGGAAATACTCAATATATTTAAATAGTGTGTGGCAATATTTTTATTAATGATTTAGGTACATGACATAATTTAAATCTATATTTTATGAGTTTTTTATTTCAAATTCACTCTCCGATCACACCGTGAAGTCACAGAGTGTTGGCATTTTGGTCATAGGTTTTACGTGACTTATGTGACTTGCAGTGACGTCATTGCAACGTCACAACATTTTCAAAAAGTAATTTTCTTTATGTTATAAGATGTTCTGAAGTTTATTTTAAGTTTTCTTTAGATCTCCAAGAAGTTCGCATTTTGGTCACAGTGTGACGTTACAAAGTGGTGGCATTTTGGTCACAGATGTGACGTGACGTACGTGACTCACATTGACGTCACAATGACGTCACCGTGACTGTGCATGCTATGCGGGAAAGTTTTATATATTCCTAAATAAGCATTGAAATGTTTATTTTTTAATGAGATAAAATTAATAAACCCAGATGTTTTCCAGACATTTTTCGATTAAAAAACGTAGTTTTAACTATGAAATTTATAACTAAATTTATTACTAAATGTAACATCTGAGATTAAATTCAGAATCAAATTTTGAACTGGAGAAAATAGGGACTATAAAAATACATAATCAAACTTTAATTTAAAAACACTAAAACAGCATTAAGATACATTAAAATATGTGTTTTGAGCTATAAACATAGCGCCTCATCACTAAAACCACCAATATCATTGAAAAAGAATTAGTCAATCAGAGTTAAAATTAAAGTTGCACATCGAACGACACTAAATTTTTCTGGAACGGCGCACAGTGGGGCGTTTTGAGGATCTAGGTGGACAAAATTATTGCGTTGAAGTTTAATTAGGTTTTGCTGGGTTTTCGAATGTATCAGTAATAAAATATTCAAACAGTGATAAATATTTGACTTATTTAATTATTTATATTATTATTATTATTATTATTATTATTATTATTACTTATATTATTATTATTTTTTAAATTATAATATGGTATTGTCATTGAAACTACACATGTATTCAAAATTTCAGCTCAATCGGATAATTAAAAGTGGTGAAAATTGACTTGCAAGATTTGAATTAAACACTCAGACGCACACTTCAAGTTAATATAACTTAATGATTCGCAAACTTTCGCAGGAGCTCTCTTAAGTTTTCAATACTTTAGGAATGGCACTTTGATTTAAAAAAAATGCCTATTGCTTAATAATGCTTAATACTGTATTAAAAGTCAAGATGAAGTTTGTAAACTAGATGACGCTTATTTTCAAACAACAATAGGTTAAATCGTGTGACAAACATGTGACACATGTCCAGTAAACTCCTGCTTTCAAATAAAACTGAAAAGTCACGACTTGCTTTAGAACTTACAGAAAAATAATGCAACTGTTGAAAGTCTCTCAAATCAACTGCCTTCTTTACGGTCGTAGTTAATCGACACATCGGGTTTTTTCGACAAAACTCGTAAGGATCTCGACAAAGGAGACATTCAGCTACCAGTATACGCGGTCTTGTTAAATTCCGAGATAATCGGAAAAATGAATTTTGTCCACCTAGATCATCAAAACGCCCCACTGTGCGGCGCAAGCCACATTCAAGAGTAATTTCTCTAATTTAGTATAAGATCCTTTCAAAAATGTTCTATTTGCATATATGTTGAAGTCTGATCTTGAAACGCTAGCCTCGTATACTCCGGGGTGTAATCTGTATCCAGTGCTTGAATCACAATTTTCGAACTTGTGGTACCTTTCTTAAAGGCGTATACATGTTCTTTTAATCTAGTGTCCAGTGATCGACTAGTTTCACCAATGTAAACAGAATTGCAGTTACGACATGGAATTTTAAAAATCACGCCTTTCAATTTGAATATTGAATATTGTACTTGAATCGCGACGAAAAGGAATTGAGTAGATGTTGAGGTTTAAATGAGGTATAAATCTTGAAAGTTTAAAAAAAAACATTGATATTTTCTCTGTTATATTTATGTAATAAAGGATTTATACATATCCATTGGGTTTCTCATGTTGAAAAGGATTTTGACATCGTAAACACATTTGAAGACACATTGAAAATATATTAGGCAAATATTTCTAGTCTAAATTAATGGTGCCAAACACATTGGAAATTTCAAGCAGTGTACGCACCTTGCCCGTCTATTTATTGATTCACCAGATAAATACATGTCTCACATAGTTTTAATATAAAGTGGAAGTCAGTAGCTCCATTACTAAATTTCTCACAGCTCCCATAATTAAAAAAAACACCAAACTGAGAAAAACGCGTTTAAATATTTGATACAGGTGTTTGTTAGAATTATAGGGTATTTACATCTAATTTAGCGCTACGGATGTGGGTGTTGGAAAGAAAAGTAAATGATAGAATTTTCTAGGATTGCTTAAAAGTTTACACCGGCACCCCCTTTTAAATATTTACATGAAGTTAAATATAATAACTTTTCCCTATATAAAGCATCCATAATATACTCTGATGAAGATTTAAACATCGTG
This sequence comes from Maratus michaelseni, assembly GCA_963931845.1. Taxonomy (NCBI): domain Eukaryota; kingdom Metazoa; phylum Arthropoda; class Arachnida; order Araneae; family Salticidae; genus Maratus; species Maratus michaelseni. Next base: position 333,248,354 of record OZ007590.1, on the reverse strand, counting down.
CACAATCATATTTTGTAGCGTTTAAGCTAACGTCTGAATAGAAAACAAATGGAAATATAATGAAATTCATAATTTGTCATTGTTTATTTCACATAATTATTAATCATTTAATAAAAGCTTTTTATCTAAAGCTAATATTATCAAGTAAAAAAAAAACTGAAGTTATTCATTTGTCATTTTTTTTCTCTGAAAGTGTATTATTAAAAAAAAGTCTTCGAATCAGCCTGTTTTTCATTTCAGATGTCATTTCATTCAATTCTCTTGATGAACTCTGACAAGTTGACACTAAAAGCTCTTCCTATATATTTCTGTCGCAAAAATCAAATTTAGAGCTCGACATTAGATATTGATTCCAGTGCACTTTTACAGTATCTGCTCTAAAAAAAAGTTCGATTGTATCTAATGCATCCGATGCGAAAGATAAACAGATTTATTTTTTCTGTTATTGACAATACAGAAATGTTTTTTCGTTCATCACAAATAAATAAACAAACAAATAAAAGAAGCATTCGTAACAAAACCATTAAATTAAAAAAGTAACATCCCCCCCCCCTTTTAATGGTACTCTCTAAATAAATTTGTACTTTCACACCTTTCACTCTATTATAATTGGCTCATTAAAATTACATGAAATATAACACTTTTCGTTATGTTTTGGAACATGTTCATTAAAACTTGCAGGGTTATATACGTTTAAATCTTATTGATTTAAAAGATGTTGATATTGACAGGACTATACTATTGTATTTTTACTATAATGGACTGACGATTTAAAACAATTAATTACCACAGTGTAAAACAAGACAAATATTTCTTAATCTAGGAGAATATATTCAATAACCATTATAGTTTAGTATAAAACAAAAGACAATATTTCTTAATTTACTGAAATGTAATATAACCAAGAAAAATAATATACAATACCCTCCTCGAAGTAACCCACGATAGGAGTTTTTATAGCTTACAAGCTGGAGTACACAGCGTTGCCCGGGATTTTAAGAATGTTTGTGTAGAAAAATCAATTTCAAAATTAAACATGTTAGAGAACTTCAAAATGTTAAAATATATCAATATTTCCATAATCGGGTTTTTATCATTATTCAATATTTTCCTCAAACCCATACGAAATTATATTCACCTTCTGGAGTCATATTTATTTGCTTTCTCTATTGCTCATATTGATACTCTCTTTATATGATTCTCAAACATTTTTAAAAGTCCGTTAAACTTTCAATATGACGTCATAGTAATTTTCCTTTTAAATCTCTAATGACGTCATATTAACCTGCTTTCTGTACTTACACATGCTCATACTCCTTGTGATATTGAGAAATGTTTGAAAATTTCCGTTATATTATCATTATGGCGTCATATTAATTTTTTTTCCAATTGTTGAAAATTTTTATTTCATTTTAATTTTTCACGTGGAAATCTTTCAATAGAAAATTAATTATTGTAGAAAGAATTTTACTGTGAATTTGTAATTGTTTGTAACTGCTATAACGAAAAATGTTTAAATTTGATAGTAAAAGGCTGTTAGATTTTTGGTTTTTATTAATTAAAAAATAACTATACATTATTTCGATTCCGGATTACTTTAGTTGCCTCGGACGTGTTTTAATACACCTACACGTAAAATTCAATTCTTCCAAACTGTTGATTTGTATAGAAGTGCAGACAGACAAACAAATTTTCATTTTTATATATTAGATTAGTCAGTTTTCTTAACCCGTAATATAGGATTTTCGGATGCTATCAATTCTCATATAAACATTTTCAGGTTCAACACACACATTTTATAGAGAAACATAATAAATTAACAAGCTATAACGGTAACTTAAAAATTAATATTATTTTATTACTCTTGCATGTATAAATTCAATTACGCATCTGAAAATGGTTACTTGAGAATTGATAGCATCCGAAAAATCTATATTTCGGGTTAAGAAAACTGATTAATACACTATAAAAAGGTTATTGAAAAGCAAAAGAAACTTTGTTTTTATAAGCGCTGCTTTAAATATCGAAAATATATTGGTTTTTGAGGTTTCTAAAGATGGAGAACGCTTTCTAGAATCGTGAGTAAATCGTAAAAAGGTTGTTGCATATTTTCGTTCGTGGTTATAATATATTTTTGTAGATTAAAACAACATTTGTGTTTCATTTTACAGTGCAGTAAATGCTGATAGTTATTGAAATTATTCTTGCAAGAGATTAATGTGTGAAGTCGGAAATTTCTTTGCAACTCATCTTTACTTTACTCAAAAATATAACCGATAGATGGCGCTGTGCTGTCTCAAACTGCTAGAATGTTCAAACAGACGTTTAAAGATGGATCAAAACTTATTCCGTTTCAACTTTTTATTGTGCTTGGCTGTTCAAACGCAAAAACAAAAAGTTTAGATTTTGATATTGCAAGTTTGAGTATCACTATATTTTGTGACAGTGCAGTGCTCTCCATCGGTAATTTTTTGAACTAAAACAAAGCAGCGTAGTAAAGAAATTCCTTTTTTCACACATTACTCTTCAGCAAGACCAACTTCAAAAGCTGTCAGCTTTACATTTTTATTGTTTTTTTTTTTTTTTTTTTTTTTTTTTTTTTTTTTTTTTTTTAATGTCAATTCATTTTCGGAGACTCCGTAAAACCAATCTTAAAATGAAGTAAAGAAAATCCATAACCACATATTTCAATAGAAAAACGGCGTTTTCTTTACATTTTTAGACAATCAATGTACTCCAACTTATCTATGAAGCACAAATTATAAAATTCTATACTTCGCTGTATGAAAAAATATTAAAAAATAAATAAAAATGCAAAATATGGTTCTACTTTAATATATTCTAGGAGCAATCTGAATCCTCAAAATTAACCTACTAATTATTCGTTGTATAAAGCACTCTTTCTGTCAATAATTTTTTCATTTTGTTTTTTTGCTTGCTTTTCGGTTGTTGTCTTATGCTCTATGGTCGAATAAGACGTCAGAGCGGAGTCATGAAAAATGAGTGCAGCTTCAATTTAACGAGACACCATACAAGAGGCGGATCCAGCCTTCTATTTAGAGGGGGGTCATGACTTTTTTTTGGGGGGGGGGTCACAAGTCTTTATTAGCAGTTTTTATATCTTAGATCCAAATTGACTATTTTCAGACATATACCCGAATTCCTTTTTTTTCATAAGTACAGGAAATTTGCAGGTATATTCGTATATATACAAAATATGCATGTTTTATCCAGATGCCAAAAAATCAATTTCTCATTTTTTATAAATACAAAGAATCCTGCAGAAAGTTTTCTCAAAATTTGTATTTTAAGCCGATTTTCGTGGCTCGACAATCATGGAAATATCGTCTTGAGGAAACAATCAAATTCAATTAAAAATGTACCACATTTATAAGAAATTAAAATATTTTCGATTCTATAGTGCTTAAACAATAATATTTGCAATTTTCATGCATTTATATTTAAAAATAACTCCATGAATGTATCAGAAAGATTAAATTTTTAAGCAGTAAAAAAGAAAAAAATGTATTGTTCTATTGAAATGTTTTCCGTTTAGAGGGGGGTCATGACCCCCATGACCTCCCCCTTGGATCCGCGCTTGCACCATACAAGGAGCATGCACTGATTTTTGGTCCTCAAAGTTTTACCACAATTTGATCCTTACAGAAAAAGAGGAATCTCATGGCTCGGTAATTCTCTTCTACGTACCAATGTTCTAGCGAGAGGCCTTTCCATCTCCATAACAATGACTTTATGTGGAGATATATGGTGTCCATGCAGAAGTCAACAGAAGCGCAGTATTCCATGTGATCTCCCACTTGAGCACTGATCATTTTGTATGTTGTTTTACTTCCGTATTAATGCGGAATCCGCTGTTTTAGACAATGACAGTTTTTTAATGTTCCTCAATTACTGTCCAAATATGAAACTGTTTTTCTCAGTGTTTTTACTTATGATTTTCTACGTTACATGCTATCTATATGGTCTTCTATGTTGAAGTTCATGACTTATTATTTTCTAGGGTTGTTAAACATGTCAATATGAGTAAACTTTCACCAGTAAATTAGAACAGTAATTTTCTCTTTATTTAATCTAAGGCGGAAATTACTATTTTAAATTACAATTAGAAGTTTGTACATGTTGCATGTGTTCAGTATATGACAGTGGCGCTGGTAATATTTCACTCACACCCAGCCGTTATGTACACAAGCATCTACAGAAATATATGCTCGGTTTTTTTTTAATATCTTCTGGAATAATATAACCTTGGACTATTCAGATATTCAAATTAGAAACTGCAAAATAGCATAAAGACATTTAAACAGAGTATTGATGTTGTATACTGGATTTCCTAGCAGTACAATGAATGAGTCAGAATCATTGAAATCAGTGATTCATTGAACACAGCAATGCTGTGGTCAGCAGTCAGCAGTGCCAGAATGTTGGCTGACTAAAAGTATACTAAGAGAAGAAAAATGCATAAGCAATATTTACAGCTCCTAAAGAAGAAAATATTTATTGATGTAAAGGTATTTCTTGTATTGCGGATTATTTTCGCAAATAGCGAATGAGGAATGTTTTGCTTTGAATTGTTGTATCAACTATTTGGTTACAGTTATTTCCTTTTGCCGACCTTTTAAGTTTTTGAATTGGCTGTAATATACTGTACGTAAACACAGATGGATTGTGTCTCTTACATATGAATTCAGAGATTCACGAAAGGTACAAGTCAGTATACTGATCGTTTGAGTATAGACGTAATAGTGTTTAGAAGACTGCAGTATAAGTACTATTACAAGTATACGTCCAGGTCCAGTTCCACAAGCGTCTATCAAGACCACAATAAATCAGTGTAAGATATTTATCTGTGTGATTATTCTAAACGTTAGCACAATGAAAGGATAAACCAGCACAATAAATGTACATCCTTAATTCCTTATATCAGTTTTCATTAAATATTAACTTTCGAAAAAGCGATTAAAACGTATTTAGAGACATATTTTGTTTAAATATTTCACTAGGCCGATGTTTCGCAATCTGCATATCCTAGTGCAATAGAACAGAATAAAGATAGAGAAAAGAATTATTCATACGAGAAAAGGGGTCATTCATTAACGTTATTTGCAATTAATTAAATTGTAGAAACAGAAATCTGCTATTTGTAAATGAATATAATATATTACGTTACTACAATGAATATTATGTATTTCGTTATAGAGGGCAAATTTTAAAGCTTTTTTAATAAATCTATTAAAATAAATTTAACTTTATTATGATTCTTATTTCTATAATTTTTGCATTTCTTTGATTTGTCAAAAGTGGAGTGATTAAATTTAATAAATAAAAGAGTGGGAAACTTCTAAAAGATTTAAAACTTGCATTGCAATTTTCTCTGCAAAGCGAAATATGAAGAATAAACTTTTTTTTAATTGATTGATTTTAACAATTTCCCTCAACATTATTCACAAATCAGTCCATAGTTCCAAATGCCTGACTCTACATATACCTATTTCTAACTGCAATCGACGTCTTCTAAAAATTTCGAGTATTTTCAACTTAAACTTATTGCAAACTTTATTTTAAAGTTGGTTTTATGTATATCAAAATTGAAAAATATCAAGCCACTATACGGTTATATTAGTAGTAAGATTCTCTTGTGAAAGGAGAAAATATTTATGTTTATAATACTGATACTTTCTCTCATATCCAAATTTAATCAACTATCAAATGCGTACACTTCGAAAATAATAACTACTTCATATAAAAAACAGTACACGTTCATCTCCTAATGCAATCATTAGTCACGCATAAATATTGCAAAACCATACTGCTTTTCCAGATCAATGTTTCACTTAACCAATTAGGGGATTTTTCTCCTAGTCATTAAGTTCTTGCAGACTTACTGAATGAAAGCCAGAGTGTAGAAACTTTCATGATGCGTATCGGCAATAAATCCATTTATTTGCTAGAGATAGATATTGAAGATTGCATTAAGCGCAAAATGATGGCCGAGAAAAAACTTAATGAGTATTTGCCTTCAGAAAATTGACTAGATTCGTGATTAAGGGAATACAGTTTTACAATGATGATTATAAAAATAAAAATCAATAAATAAATATTTTCTTTTAATGGAACAGTACATTGAATTATAGAAAGCTTAAAATAGATCTGAATTAGTGTCCCGACAAAATATTTCATTGATCCGAACCCGACACAGTTCAAATCAAAACCAATTCGAAACTTGAAATCACATATTTAAATGCAGTTATGGAAAAAATATTCTATAATATTTATATTTTTGTATAAAACAATGAACATATATATATATATATATATATATATGTGTGTGTGTGTGAGGGTTCAATCATTTATATTCAAACCTATAGTTTTTTTCTTTTGAAACAATATTCTAGACTTTATGTTTTAAAATCAGGTTATGTTGAAACCCAACTTGAACTAGATCGTTAACGAAAAAATTTAGCACTAACCCATCTCGACTCGAAAAGCTGAATGGTTCAAGTTCGGGTAAAATCGGGCTACAAAGACTTTAATCTGAATGTGTTTCCTTCTTCCTCAAATATTTATTTTACAGATTGTATCAAAATTTATTAGTACAAATATTTAGAGTAAGATAATACACTAGGTAAGCACAAATCATCATACTATGTATGTTTGTTACTCAAGCGGTGAAATGCTAGAAGACTATTGCTGTAATCAGCAATTTAATAAGTAAAGAGCATGTTTCGGTCGTAAATTAGAGAACTTTATTGCCGAAATTTGTTTTTTGCGGTAATATTAGCAAAGAAAGTTGTAACTTCAAAAGCATAAATGATAACAAAAATAAAACTTTAATTCGGAATAATCAGGGGAATCACACTAAAGAGTGAGAATACTGTCAATTTTTTGAAGAATCTAAACATTACACATTAAGAATTCGTATACTTTTCTTTTTGAAAAATATCTCTTTCTACTTTTAACATTCTTTTGCAGAAATTTATCTGAAGACATTATTGCCCAGCCGTTTGAAAACAAATTTAACATCCTCATCACCTTTTGAACTCTTGGGTAGAACTGATGTTAAAATTAAGAGACTTTATTATTTTCTTGATTTCTTCTGGTAATTGACAAATTTATACTCATAACTAAAATTACCAAAATGTTAATGCATATAATAGTAATTAATATGCTAGATAATTTCAATTGGCTTCTCTAGGACTTCCGTCCTCTCCACTTCATCCCGTCATTGTCATGGGCAAACGTAGAGCTGTCAGCCAGCCAAATGCGGTGTTACCATAGTTAATGACTTAATATAAGGTCCTGGAAACTGACTTTCAGAAGTCAATTGAAATTACATATACAGAGGCTGTTCACTATTTTTTTAGACGAGTTTGTTTTGGTGTAAAAATAAACTCGTCTGCATAGAGAAAATATTTTAAACAGTTAATATGTTTTTCAAAGTAAAAATTCTCGTCAGGCAACTGAAATTTTTGATTACCTGCAAAATGGCGCTTTAAAAGAACCTATGAATGGAAGGCTATATTTCTACAATTTCGGAAGAGGATAGTTATTTTTCGGTTGTTGAAAACGTTGTGAAAGGCATGGTGTTTCTATATCTAAATCTAAAATAGGTAATATTGTCAATATGACAGGGAAAAAACGGGAATGTCTGGCTTCAAGTGAAATACAATTTCCAAATATTTATCCAAGAACATAAAAGAAGCCTTCGATTGTTACAAAGACAAAATCTTTTATGGTAAAGGAAAATCCTCCAAGTCAAAGGATTGTTGCTAAGTCGTTAAAATGCTCAGTGTCAACTGTTAACAGAATCATCAACACTGATTTGAACTTTACAAATGACAAAAAAAACCACAATGTTCATCGTCTTTCTCCACGAAATATCACCGAACGTAGAACACGGTGCAGAATTCTTTATGAGAAACATTCATTCGGGGAAAAATTTAAAAATGTTGTTACAATATATGAAGCTCGGTTCTGTTTAAATGGTAGTAATAAAAGAGATCCATTTATTATCATTATAGAGGGAAAAAAATCTTAAAACATGGTTCAATGTTTCTAAAGAAACTTTCAGCAAAGAATTTATGATTTTTGCTTGCTTATGCTAATTAACGGCAATTTAAAAATAAATAAAATCTAGGAAAATGTTACGATCAACTCCACATACTATCAGAAACCTATTTACTCCCAATCTTCAAACATGAAAGACCATCTTTTTACACCAATTGCTATCAATCTGTTGAACTGCATCAGGATAAAGGAAGCAGCCACACATCACAATCCACTGTTAATTCCCTGGAGAAATGGAAAGAGGAACGGATATTATTAATATATCATCAACAAATAATCTCATTAATAACGAAGATGAAAGAAAAGGACAACTTACGAATTATTCTCAAATGTTTCAACAGAAAAATGAAAGAAGTGATCTCACTTAATGATGCAAGATGGGAAATTCCGTAAGGTTACCTAACATAAATAAACTCTTGATGACTTTTAATAATGTACGTGTAAAAAAACTTACATTCATTCTGTAAAAAAGTAATATTGTAAGAAGGAGCAAAATGTTGTCGCTCCTATTAAAAGTAAACTTAAATGAATTTATGCAAAAGTTAAAAATTAATTAAATGTTTTTCGCAGTATAAAATGACTTCCAATAATTTGTTAAGCATAAAAATTAATTAATTATTAAATATTTTTCTCTCCATATTGAGCAGCTGAATCGTGTTCTCATGGATATACTCTCGCTCTTGCATAATTAAATTAATGGATTAATTCAATAAAGCAAACAGACCCCTGGATTATAAAATAAGAAGAAGGTAAGTGAAACTTTCTTACCTCTATATTTAAATAAGGAATATTGTTTTTAGATCTGTGAGGCTACAACAATTTAGAACAATTTAAGTATAAATTTAAATATTTCCATCATGATTATGAGACTGAACTGCGTAGTCTCATAGGTCTCAAGTAAAGCAAATAAAGAAGGGAAATCCAAAAGTAAACAATAATAAAAGGGTCTCTAATTTAAATCAAGGTGGAAACTGGCAACATGGCTTCATTTAAGGAAAGCCAAATCATAGAAAAACTAAATTTAAATAACTGTTCTAACTGGCGATCTGAAATCGAAATGATGTTGATCAAGGAAGACCTATTTGAGGTCAAAACAGAAAATCCGCTGGACCCCCGATTGACAAAAAAGGACAAAAAAGCACGAGCACTCATAAGTTTGATTATTGAAGATAATCAAATAATACATAGTAAGCACCTAAACACGGCAAGAGAAACATGGGACGCACTTAAAGATAGAGATGTATTTTTTACATCTCTATCATTTCGCGCCAGAATCCATAGAATTTTCTCAAAAACAGAATTTAACCAATTCGGGTACATAGAACTTTCTCGCAATTAATCATTTCGGTCGACATGTACATGTTCAACTCAGAAGCATCATCACTATCATCCTCACCTGAGGACGGAGAACTGATTACAAGGTATCTCCTTAGAGCTAGGAATAGAAATTCCATTGGAGAGACATCAGGCTCCGACGAAGACCTATGTTCAGTAGACTCCATAAGCTGCAATTCTGATGACCTCATAAGCTTTTCATGATAAAAGGTAAAGTCTGTGAAGTTGGACTGTGAATTTCAAACTTTAGAAACATGTACATAGTTTTACTAGTGATTGTTTCTCTAAATAATACTAAGTAAAGTAGATTATATTTAATTTTACTTTTCTGAAAACGACAATTTGACGTCATACACAATTCTTGAAGTTTGAAATATGTCCGCCTATCCTAGTTTAATCACAGAAATTCCGCTATTAAATAAGGTGAAAAAATTATTTGAAATTATTGGTAGGATAAATTAAAGATTATATGCACGATAAGTGTCACGTACACGGAACTTAGGCGGACAAAAAAAAACAGGCTGCCGCATCTGCGTTAAGTATTCATCTGCTTTCGAACCCCTTAAATCACGCGATGTTCTTTTCGTGACGAAGGTGCCGCAAATGCACGAATCCAGGTACACGAAATGAGTATCACTTTATTCAAGGGATCCGAATGATGCTGAATGCGTGACGCAAAACGGTAGCTTGTCCTTTTCGTCTGCCTCGTACGCCATACTTTGAGAAAGGGGTTAAAATTTTGTCTCGTTTCCCATTTACAGACTTCGAAGGAACTCACTACATCATTTATATTTATTGTTATAAAATACTTTGTATTTAAACTATACAAAACTTGCTGAATTGTACACAGGAAATACATCTATCTGACATTACTTATAAAGACATTAAAATATGAATAGACGTTTCGTACCACTTCTGCGATCATCTTCAGGATAAGTGAGGTCATGATAATTTAAAGGTTTAAAAGTATCTTTTTTGAGACTTTTAAATTACCATGACCCACTTATCCTGAAAATTATCGCAGAAGCGATACGAAACGTCAATTCTATTGGTATTTTAATGTTTTATAAGTAACGTTATATATTGGGTTGTTCGGAAAGTTCTTTCCGTTTGGGAAATTTGGTTTTTACCGGAAAATTCTGTCATTTAATTATTAGACAATAAACGGAAGGAACTTTTCGAACAATCCAATAGATGTATTTCTTGTGTACCATTCAGCAAGTTCTGTATAGTTTAAATACAAAGTATTTTAAGTTAATTTTATGGTGCAGTCATCCAATTTTTATTTATTTATTTATATATTAATTATGTTTCTCAAATAACATTTTCGAACTATTTCCACAATTCAACGCAAATAATATAACATCAAAATTATTACGCCAGGAAATCGTCATGAGTTCAAAGCAATCGTAGTACTACTCTTATAAGTAATAAGTACCTTGTCATTGTTAAAAATCTATTCTCATTTACTGTTCTCACACATAATTATCTGACCCGAATCATTATAAAGCTCTTACTACATATGTTAATATTTCTCTTATTTATTTGCATTTTATTTAATATTTTATATCACTGTCGGAAATACCGATAAATCATTAATACATTTTGTCAGCAAATTACAATTATATTTTTCTTAACTAAAATGATAATTCGTAATTAATCATTGGATTCTTTAGCATTTATTCTTTTTCCTCAACGAAATTTAATTTTAGTACAAAGGATGAGAATTATCACTTTACTAAACAGCGTACAACCAATAGAGTGAAAAAATGTCCAGACCGGTGTTCTATCTCGGGTCCCTTGGAATAGCGCACCAGGTGCTTTACCAATTAAGCCATCCAGTATAGCATTCTCTCACTCTTATATGGCTAGGCTACAACCTTGCAGCACAAGATGGAATGTATAGAATGATGGTTGTACGCTGTTTAGTAAAGTGATAATTCACATCATTTGTATTTCAGTAATTTACAGCGTAATTTCAATTCTGCTGAAAAATTAATTAGTATATTTAATTTTAGTTTTTTTAACATAATTTTTTTGTTAAATATTTTGACAGCTTGTATTTGCAAAATCTTTTTTCTCTCTCTTTTACCATTAAAAGACTTCAAATAGAACTTACTAAACTATTTATACTTATTCTTAAAATATATTTTTCCGTCTTTTACCATTAAAAGACTCCAAAGGGAACTTACTAAACCATTTAAACTTATTCTGTTTCTCAAATAACATTTCCGAACGATTATCACAGTTTAACGCAAATAATAACATCAAAATTATTATGCCAGGAAAAGCAACAAAGGTCTAATGCAATCATATTATTCTTATAAATAATAAGTACCTTGTCATTGTGAAAATATTTTCTCATTTACTATTCTTTCAAATAATTATCATTCCTGACCGATATCATTATAAGGCTTTTGTTGCATATGTTAACATCTCCTTTATGTCTTTGCATCGGATATAGTGAAGTTGATGTTAATAATAAGATAGAGAAAAATTATCTGAAAGCATGCGAAGGTATCCAGAAATAGAATAAACTGATCTAAACAAATATATTTTGTCTGAAGGTAGTGGAATCTGTTATTAAATAAAATCTTCCAAATTCATAATATTACAAGAAAAATACTTCGAATACATTATTTTTATTTTGCATTAATAAAACATTAAATTTTAACAGTTTTTAATATAAATAAAAAGTGCTTATGACTTCGATTAATCTGTCTGTCTGAACTTCTTTATTTTTTTAAATATTCGCGAATTGCCTTAAAATTTATATATATTATACAGGGTGCCCCAGCTCAGATGTTACAAGCTTCGAGGAGAAGTAGGGTACACCTAGACGATTCGGAATCACATAGGAATGCCGGATTGGAAACGCCTGCCTGACCCAGTAGAGGCAATGAAATGGCTGGATCACTTAAAGATGATCGTTGACCCTGGAAGTGTAGCCACTGAGCTACATATTTTAATTGAGCTTTCTTGATTGGCACCACTTTTTTTAAATGATAATTTTTCCTCATTTTCGCCTTTAAATAAGGCGAATTTTATCATTTTAAATAAGTGGTGCCAATCAAGAAATTTGAATTTTAAAAAAGTAGCCGACTGGCCACACTGGGTCCTGGTGTTGCAAGATTGGTACCAGCCGATAAGACGGCCAGTATTCTCGGCGCAAAGCTTCTCGAGAAAGTGTTAACCCTTTCAAGAGCATTGTTCCCTCAGCGAGACCACCTAATTTTAATTCCAAACTTACAGACGACACCAAGAATATTTTAATAAAATTTTGTGTTGATAATTAATACTTAAAAATGCAAGTTTTTACTTCCTAAAAAGTTCATTTGTAAATTCTGGTATCAGTCAATCATTTCATCATTTTATGAACGTTTTCGTAAAATAATTCTTAAAATGATCCCCCTTACTGGGTAAGGAAGGTGTGTCCGACCCGGCATTCCTATTTGATTCCGAGTCGTCTAGGCGTACCCTACATCCCCTCGAAGTTTGTAACATATTCACTGGGACAATTATATTGCAGTATATCGGTGGTAATTTTGGATAGCAAGTTTAGTGAAGTTATACTATTACAAAAAAAATGAAATGTATACAAATTGTCAAAGATCACTGTAGGATGTTCCACATAGAAAATAATACACATAATACTTATGATTATTGTACAGAGACGCACAAAAGAGTGATACTGCAATTCTGTTTAGGGAGGGTAATTGTAAGGAACAAATTTCTATATACCTCAGCATAATTTTAACGCATCTACATCTATATGTTGTTGAGATACAGTAGCTAAAAAAAAAATAAGGCCTGAACAATGGTTATAACTCCAGCTCTAATTCAAGCATGAATAAAAGAAAATGTGCGAATGCAGACATACAAAAATAGTATCATGTGGCTCAAGGGGTCCGAAGGAAGGCGAACGCGTGATGCACTGCGGTAAACTGTCCGTTTTGTCTGCCTCATATGAGATGCTCGTTGCGAAGACAGTTAACAATTTGTCTTGTTTCCAACTTAAAGATTCCGAAAAAACTTACTACATCATTTTATTATATTTTTCACCTAATATTTATGAACTATCATCGAATTCAACACAAATAATAACATCAGTATTATTACACTAGGATAACTAACTAAAATCCAATACACACTTAATATACAATATGTGTGTAATATACAATATTACTATTTTAATTCGTATAAAGTTGTTTGTAATCTTATGTCATTTATTGTGTCATAAAGGGCTGTCTACATATTAGAAATTGTAGGCACTTTCATTTTCAAAAAGAAACAGTCACTTTTGACACTTTAATTCAGTTCCTTGGATGAAAGCAGACAGTGTTGAATTCAGACACTTTTCTCCGGGAGGGATTTATGTGGCTCCGGGGGGGACATTATAGAGTTCCGGGGGGGAAATTACACTTTTTGACCATTGAAAGCATAAAATTTCAAATCTTCTGACGGGGGGGGGACATTTCAATGCTCCGGGGGGACATTCCCCCCCGGGCCACCCCCTGGATTCAACACTGAGCAGACCTGTAAAGTGTGCACTTTATGTCTTTTATTTTAACTTCCTAGTGGATATCAAAGTTTGAGGGACCCAAAGTTAAATTTACGTGACAAACTTTAATCGATATCTCCCCAAATATTCATACGACTGAAATGTTTCTTTTATAATGAAATAAACTGAAGCGACCCAAATAGAATATAGACATCTTTTGACTCAAAAAAATATTTTTAAATGTGAAAATTTTAATAAATTCATATTAAAAATATGAGTTATGACTTTTAATTTTTGCGCAACAATAATCAGCGTCTTCGAAAATATGGATAGATGTTTTTACAGCTCATTCCTATTAATAGCTTTTAAAGATGTAGAGAAATTTTATTCTTGGGCGGTCTGATGGAGGGGCTGCTCCCGTTATTGTTCCTATTCACAGAAAACATAAATCTTTTAATTACCGGAAAAGTTCCAGGAAATTTTTATTTAGGTAATGTTAGTTTATATTATAATAAGAATTTTTATATAATTTTTCTGGTTACTGATTAAATATTTACGTTTTCTTACCCTATATATTTTTAATTTTATTTCTCTAACTTTATGAAAATCCTCTAACAGATTTTGGAAAAAGTGCGTAAACTACATACTTTTGTGCGATGCTTTGATCCAAGTAGCATTAAGGAAATAGTTAAAAGTTGGTGTTACCTTAGTAAATTAAAATTGAATGAAATTTTTAATATGTAGAATAACTCTTATGATAAAATAAACTACATACAATTTATTAAGAACTTGATACAAATTAAAATTGTACTTTTCTTTTATTTGTATTTAAATTAGAACTCTCTAAAATCATCACCATTGTTATTTTATTTATTTATTTATTTATTTATTACATACTGTACATTTTAGCATATTCGCTATAAAAAAAGTGTTTCTAGGTATTGCACAAGGCTTGATTGATACATTTCAGTGGAAAAATAATAATGATTGGGAGATTACTTTTTCAAGTGTATTTTACAATGGTTCGAACCAAATTTAAACCTTTCAGGTGCAAGTAATTCTGTTTCTGTAATGTTGAATTCACACCAGAATTTTTGAAACATTTTATTTGGAAAACAATAAATTCAATTTTCATCTTTTTATCACCAAAGCTATAAAAGCAAAATTTTGTTCAAGAATTCTGGTACAAATCTTGATTAAAATCAGTAATATAAAAATATCCCCCTTTCCAACCTTTCAAAGAGTGAAAAAGATTATGTGGTTAAGCATATCATCTGCAGCTCTTAAAAAGGGACACCCGAAATAATTCATTAAAACATTGGGTTGGATTTTTTGTCTTCTTTATGTCACAAGTACTTTCTTCTGAGTGCCGATACTCTAACATCTGTTTGTCCCTCTTTGTCCCAAAAATGTCGGACATAAAAATGTTTAATTGTTAGTGTAATTGAAAGTTCAAATAATAAATTTTAATGTAATTTTCAATGATTTTTCTAAAAAGTACTTTAATAGCATATAAAAGATTTAAATATCTGAATAATACTAGAGTTGTTTAAAATTTCCATTTATTTTCAGATCGAAAAGAAAATTTGAGAACAAGGATGAAATGTTATGCAAAATTCGTGAAAAAAGCAATTCATCATTTGTTATAAAAGATTCAATTTGACACAAGTTTCCCTAGAAAAATCGGCATTTCTTTGTTATAGAGGCCCACGAGGAAGAATCGCGAAGTGACCGAGATATATCGCCAGATTAGGTTGTAAAACCTCGTCAAATGGCTTGCAGTCATATAGACTGATAGACTGTCGTATATATTATATTTATACTATCGACATATTGGTCTTTTGTTGATGTTCCATAACATATTTCGGATTGTTTTAAAAATTGCATATTGTATTATTTTTTCGTAAACTGCTTGTACTTATTTTTACAAATATGGAAACAATCTCTGATTTACCTAGTACTGAGATGAATGAAATCTCATTCTTTTTTAAAGCGATCAGCTTTTATCCAGTAAACAACAGTGCAAAAATGTCCATGGTATGAAAATCTGTATGTTGCTAATGAAAGAAGCTTTTATGAAATGTCATGCAAAATTCGTGAAAAAAGCAATTCATGATTTGTTATAAAAGCCTCAATTTGACATATGTTTACTTAGAAAATTGGTATTTGTTTGTTATAGCGGCCCCGGAGGAAGAAATGCCAAGTGACTGAGATATATCGCTAAATTAGGTTGTAAAATCTGGTCAAATGGTTTGCAGTCCTAAAGAGGTTTATGCTATCGACATATTGCTTTTTTGTTGATGTAACATGACATATTTCAGATTTTTTTTTTTAATTGCATGTTGTATTATTTTTATGTGAATTATTAAACGTATTATTGTCAACCATTCTAAAAATTGTCATGAAACATTGCTATGAATGTGTTAAGAAACATTTTATTATATTCTTATTCGCATAATATATTATGTTATTTAATGCTATGATATTTATTTGTATATATCTGTTATAGGTGCGTGCTACGTTGGCGCTTCATGCGATTGGCGAAACTTGGAATTTAGGCGAAGTTGACTCCAATCTTGGCTTATTGTAACTGTGGAGGCCGGTATACCAAAGAAGTATCGAAAAATCTAATGCTATATCCATGTTGCTGAGTTAATGCTGTTTTTTCTTCAAATGATTTTTATTTGGGACGTTGCATTGTCAGGGCATATCTCTACCACTGTGAGACAGTGCATCGTGTAGGCGTGTACGTATCCCTACCACTACTATAGTGAGATAATATTGATGGATGTTTTCACTTTTGTGAATAATGGCATTTTTTATCGTTTGTCAAAAGCTCATTGGCTTGATGAAAAGTTTGCATAACTCTGTTTTCAACAATCAAATCTTATACAACTCCGGAAGTTGCATGATACTTAAACATAAAAACATAAACATAAAAACATAATATAATAAAAACATAATCCACATCACAACTTACAAAATTATAAATAAGCCAATGTATATCTAACAAAAAAGAAAAATCGCGTGTTCAAGCATAGATTATAAAACACTTTCCAGCAAAATCAGAATACTGTAACAAAACATCACAAATTAATAAAGTGAAAGATGATGGTTAAGAAAACAAGGTCAGGCCTACCTTTCGGCTTAAACTCAACTAGCCCCGCCCAGAAGGTTTGTTTACTAAGCGAAAAGGCCCCAGTCTAGGGAGCGATGCCCGTAAGGAACCATATAGAAGGGGACCCTCACTATTGAAAATTAACTGTCAAAGATTACAATGTCAGTCACAGCTATCTAATTATACTGGATGAGCCACGTTAGATACAATAATGGGCTGAATGAACAATTGTGATTGTAAATAAATATAAGGAGAAGTGGAGCTGTTACAAGTTAATAATTAAAGTTGAGTGAAAACTATAAATAGAAAACAATACTAATATCTCACTTACTGAACGATAAACAATTAATAAATACGATATTGACAAAGAAAGAAATCATAGTTTGAATAGTTGCACGATTGTATAAAAAGACGTATATGGGGAAAAACTTGAATAATTATAGATGGGTATTTACACTTAGGAAAACGCTTAACACTTATGAAAAGCCAACTTCAGCAATTAACATCAACAGTCAGACAAATATCAATTTTTTTTGTACAGCCCTGTATGTGATCTATAGATTTGAATATACACAACATAGTATGCTAAAATTTACTTCAGTTAGGAAGCTCATAGCAAATTTCAAATTTCCGCTTAAGCAATTTCCGTCAATAAACGGGAATGTACACGATATCTTTTGTGCAGCCCTATAAATGATCTATAGAATTTAAACAGACCAAGTAATTTGCAAAAATTTAGTTAACTTTAAAAACGCCTACCACAACTGGAAACACACTTCTGGCATGTATTGTTCACAGACTGTACTGTAACCCAATTCTTTTGAGAGTGCCTGTAAATGAACAATCAACACTGTGCACACCATATTCTATAGTAAGGATCTCGTAGTGCAGCTCAGTGATATAGTATATGAATTTAAATATGTTTGAAAAAGTGTGACATTAACAAAATACACCGCAAACTATTTTTCCCCATCGACCGTAATGAAACGGAATTCTTTTGAGTATCCCTGTGAACAAACTATAAATGCTACACACTTCATTTTCAACACCGGAAATGTCATAGTGAAACTCAATAACATATATTAACTGTTTGTAAATCTGAATATATTTACGTGAACAGCATAGATTTAGCACGGTCAGACAGGCAGACAAAGAGAGATTTCACGAGCATATTTTATATTCATTTGTATCTCCAATGCTATATGTTTTTCATTGAAAAGAGAATTTGTCAAAACAAAAAAAAATAGATTCTTTAAATGTTTATAAACATCGAAGTTTGAAATTTTATATTGTAATAATAGAATTTTTTATGTTGAGTTATTTTCTTCTTATGTAAAATGTTTGGTGCAGCTGTTTAAAGCACGTCACGTTGCGTTGTATTTAATGCTACTGAAGAAAAATAAAATAATGTATTTAATATGCACTTTCAAAACTATAGAAAAAAATCTATATGTTAAAATCGAATACGCAAAGAAAAAATCTCTTTAAAACTTTTAATATGGCTGATATATCTGGTTGAAGAATGATTCATGAGTGTTTTTTTATCAACTTTGTTTTAAACAAAAGCATTACTACAAATTATTCAATAATATACTCTCTGTTGTTGTTTACTACTTCCTCCCATTGTTCAATAATTTTTTGATACCTCCCTTGGTCATAGAAATCTTCCGGTTTTGACTCAAAGAATTCGCCCGACCACGCTCTCAACTCTACGTAATTATTGAACGATAAATCGCACAAAGCGTTCGAAAGCAAACCAAATAGAGGAAAATCTTACGGCGACAAGTTTGGAGAGTATGGAGAATGCTAAACGCAAACAGTGTAAAAAATCCTCAGTTTGTATCCACTTGCCATTTTATTTTAACCCATCCGCTGCCAACCACAAGTATACTCGAGGTTGTCCACATTCAAAATAAAAGTTTATGATAAAAAAAAAAAAAAAAAACTTGCCCAACCACCACTATTTTTATACGTTAAAAAATACTTTATTTAATGACAAAAACTCTGCTATTAAAGTTACCAATATTATCTTTCAGAATTTTTGGTGGAAAACGAATTTCAGTAAAAATATCGAAGACTCTGCCCACATAGTTTTGACAGTTAATGGGTTAATGATATAAAAATTTACAAAAATCAATCAAATTAAAAATGAAAATATACCCACTTATAGAGCAAAAAATGCTCTTTCATATAGTATAAAAAGTTTCGCCGATGCCTTTTATTTCTGCGTGCATTTTTAAATTAAAAATAAAGCTCATGAATTATGCATCGATCCAATGGAATATAGTGAACATATGCAATATTCGGGATAAAATCTTTCTATTTTAAAAATAAAGGAATATATATTGCCGGTTATGAAATTCAGTTTCATTTTATGTGCTCTGACCCCGCACTATCAACAAGAAACCCAAAGTCCTGGCATTAATGTCGTTAAAGTCGTAAATAACGATAATCTTCTCTTTCTTGACGCAAATTACCGCAATGTTTTGGTGTTTTCTTCCGGAAAGTCATTCTAAACTACGACTTTCTTCTCAGCTTCCTATACATCATAATCTGTCAAGTTTAACGCTTGAAGAATGGAAGGTGTTTATAATATGGCGATAAATATATGAAAATATCTGCAAAGTTGAAATTTTATCATAATAACTTAAGAAGAATTTTTTAGTCTTTGGTTATCCTAATTATATATTTACTTTTAAAGATTGGTAATCGAATTTTCTAATCTGCTGTAAATTTGACAAAGAGCGCCTGTTATTCGTGTGGATTATGTTAGGTTATCCCCTTGAAAGGTGGTTTGATATTTTTTATACCACTTATTTTAATCATGATTCAAACCAGAATTTCTAAACAGTTTTTTATATAAAATGTTAGTGAAGAAAAGCAGTTAAATTGCATTTCTTTATTTCCAAGTAATGTTTTTCGAAAATTCTTGTGTGAATTTAATATTACAGAAACACATTTAATTGTCCCTAAACGCAGGTAGGTCTGCCAACTTCTACGTCTTTTTAAATAAAATATTAATATGTTAAACCAGAAAAATATATTTAATAAACTGTACACTGAATTTATTTAATGCCGGCATTTCATACTTTACTGCGTTTGTTAAGTGAAATTTGAGGTACTAAAATAATTATTTGATTCAAAATAAACGTAGAAGTTGGCAGCCATGTAAAGGTGTTAAACTATGAATTTGTTATAAATAAAATTATAAATACATATTTTATCATTTTTATCAAAAATAATAAAATACAATGTTTGGGGATGTCGCATTAGAATCGTTTCCTCCATTAAAATTTTTATACAATTAAATTTTTAAGACTAACCTGGGTAATTTTCAGATATTTAAAAATGTTCTACTGTTTTTTCATTCATGTTTTAAAATTTAAAATCAAAGTAAAAGAATCTGATATTATGTAAAATTTATTTAATTTTTTACGACGCTTTAAGAGATGAATTTTTAATTATTTATTATTTTTTTTAAAGTTCATTTTTAAAGAATTCCAACATCGTTGAAAAGTATTTATAGCTTATTCATCTGTTTATCCGCCTTCTACCTTTCATAATTATGCTTATAAGACAGCGAAATTCATATACAGCAATCCCTTAACTTTCGCAATGGTTACGTTCAAGAAAAACCTCGTGAATGTCGAATCCGCGAATGTTGAGTCTATCTCTATGCGGTAAAAAGGAGTTACGTTCTATGAAATTTTAATTAGAGTCTCTCAGCATTTAAAAGACCAAAATGATATATGTATTAACAATGCGTTATGCATAACACATATTCAGAAGGTAAATGTACACAAATATTCATAAACATGAAATTTATTTATTGAAGATAATTCAAATTAACTGACTGGGGAAATAATTGCAGCTTAAAAAGCACAGGTTTTTGTATATTTCGTCTCTCTCTATTCGGAAAGAGATGATAATGTATTAGTGGGTCAATATGCGGTAAAATATCAAAATATGATATTTATATACAGCTTCAGAAATACTTTTATTTTCTATCTTATTGCAACTTCAACTCTATCTCTACGAGAACATGCACGTTTTAAATTAATAGATTAAAGATGCTCGTACCGTAACAGTTCTAATAATATCCCCCATTGCAATAAGTATTCTTCTGTTGTTATTTTGCCCTCCTACAACACTCGCACCTTTTTCAGTTGACAGATGAAAATTGATTTGTAAATAGATACTAAGAAAACACAGAGGAAATAATCTTTGAATTTTGAAAAAGAAAGAGATAATAAAAATAAATTGCGAATAATCAAATCATGTTATCGCGAATGTTAAGTATTTCCCCATTTTCATATTCGCGAATGCTAAAACCGCGAATGTTAACTTTCTCACCGCCATGAACTGATATAATCCATTCACCATGCAGTAGTTTCACTGTAATAGAAACATTGCTACAATTAATATATTTCTACAAATATAATGCAGTTTTAAGACATTGAGTAATAATTAATAGTCTCAAGTGTTATACTCATATACGTAATTGAATTTTTTAAATCAACTTTGAAAAAGAAAGAGATAATAAAAATAAATTGCGAATAATCAAATCATGTTATCGCGAATGTTAAGTATTTCCCCATTTTCATATTCGCGAATGCTAAAACCGCGAATGTTAACTTTCTCACCGCCGTGAACTGATATAATCCATTCACCATGCAGTAGTTTCACTGTAATAGAAACATTGCTTCAATTAATATATTTCTACAAATATAATGCAGTTTTAAGACATTGAGTAATAATTAATAGTCTCAAGTGTTATACACATATACGTAATTGAATTTTTTAAATCAACTTTGAAAATTCATATTTTTTAGCATTTTTAAAAAATTACAGAGAAAGCAACATTACAATTTTGCCTTTTTGCTCGGCGGTCACGGAGGTTTAAGGGATTCCTGTACATTATAAATGTTTACTACAGCATATTCTTGGTGTGCGCAGAGAATTTTGTTATTTAACAGAGTAATTCAGAAACTTCGTGGTATATAGGTAATGATTGCTGTAAGTACATTTTTAATTGCAATCCAGTGAACATTATTGTTGTCTGAAGTTGTGAGTACATCATCTATAATGAGAACGTGAACATCCCTCCGAGCGGCTGATCCATAGAGTTTAAAAGCCGATAAAAATCCGTAAGCCTGGCCAGAAGATCGCTTTTCATTGTATACAAAATTTAGAAACTATTTATAAAAGTTGAGAAATTATGAATTGTTATCAAATATATACATAGCCAACTGTCACTGAGTTATAATACAAAATAAGAAAAAAAGAGACGCAAAATGTTGAAAAGAAAATAGTCTTTCTGTAGTCAATAACAGTTCAAAAACAACAATGTGAACAAGATCAGCAATAAGATTTTCAAAACAACTATAGTGGTACTTGTAACAGCAGTTAAATAAATATTTAGATATTCATTAAATTGACATTGTTATATTGTCATATCACATTATTATATGATCTATACACTGTCAAAAAACTGCAGCAAACTTTCAAGTTATTCGACCGTGTTTAAAGATAACTGTTAGGTATCCCTAATATTAAGTATATCTGACCATATTATTGACCATATTAGGGTCAGAATAAGGATAAATTACGGTTATGTAATCGTTTAATAAAAACAGTCGAATTACTGTACAGTTTGCTGCAAATGTTTAACATTGTATATTAAACAAAATAAGCTATATTATTCAAATGTTGTTACCATTTCATAGTTGATTACTTAATTAACTTATAAATGAGTATTACAGGTTTAATATCTTGTAGTTTTCTGTTAATTTTTTAATTCAAATTGGTTTGATAATGCGAATTAGAAAAATTTGTTACAGAGTTATTGATGCGTTATATTTGAAATGTTTCGGCATTAATGGACCATTTTGAAAAATGTAGTGTAATGGATTTCCGTTTGAACTCTCATGCAGTTTGTATTTTACTTATTCTGTATAGAAATGTTGAAAAGCTTCCATGTGGAGTTACAAAATATAAAACTATTATGTTTTGTATATTTGAGTTCTGTAGTACTTTTTTGATAAAAATTTTATGTGAATTTGCCTGATTCAGAGGTATATCAATAATATTGCGAATCAGTTAATATATTTTTGTTCAGTTAATATTTTTTATATATAAAATGAAACCGATAAACCTTTAAAACAACATTTTACGCAATATTAGCAATTAAATCTGTCCACAACTGTGGTTTATGTTATGCTTTTGAGCCGTTGGTTGTTTGTCTTCTTGCGTCGTATCGGGAGGTAAACGGATTTGATGGCCCGTCGGATTTTGTCGGATTTGGGCAATGGAACCAGAAAGGTACAGCGCTGAAATGCTCTACCGGTCCACAGCAAGAAGAAGTACTACACACCGCACTAATCATTACATACTAACATACAATGTCACGTCATATCTGATGAAAGCGCCAAAACTACAGACATTTATCGAGCTATTCTGGATGTTTCAGTTTCAACTGCGCGATAAATTTTCGACGATTCGCTGATAAAAGTTTCATGTTTAGCCGTCTAAAGCCCTTTACAAAGACTTCCATTAGTAGCAAGCCATCGCCGTAAACATATTCAATGGGGTCGCTGTAGAGTACCGTGAAGTCTTGAACAAGACATTCTTTTAAAGGTAACCGAGCGAATTGAAGGGTGTAGATGCAAAATTCACACTCTCCACATAACCTAGTTTTTAAATGATATATTAGCACAATGGTTTTTGTGTGATAGATTTGTTGCCATAACAACTAGTTGCACATAGTCCTAAACCTGCAATAATTGTGGCAAAGCTAGAATTTAAATTTAAATATTGAAAATGTGAGCTTTGAAGCAAATTTTTATGGGTAATGTTAGTTATAAACCAAAATAGCTATGAATTTAAAACAACAAGAACCAAAAAGAAAACAAAATCTGAACGTTAGTTTTTATTATGTTATTTTGGAGAGTAATAAACAGCAAAAATCCAAAAACATTTATTGAAAATAATTTGTGCAAAAATTTTACTATTAGACATACCTCAACTTCTTCACTGTCATTAAACTAGTGCAACCTTTTACACTGCTTCTTACTTCTGTAACTCCCTGATTGGTTGAATTGGAAAGTGTGAGTTTTGCAGAAAAACAGTTGTTGGATAATGTGAGTTATGCTTCAAAACGAGATTTTCAGCATTTTTTTTCAACCTTAATATGCTTTTTACAGTCCAAATCACTATTACAGTAAGATTCGCCTTAAAAAGACGAACACGGTGATATGAATAACTCAATACCTTAAAAAGGTGGATAATGTGATTTTTGCATCTGCACCATTCATTTATACATTTTCTTTCATTGTACCCAAACATTTTAATTTAATAACAAAATATTTTTAATATTCGGAAGAGTTTCGGAATCTAGGCATTCCGCATGATCTTTGCATTTGATTTTTGCATTTTTACGATTTAAATTCCGAATTTTCATTAAGTAATGATTGCTATTGTAAGACACTACTTATCTTCTTTTGTCAAGCAATCTCTGTGGACACGTAATGGTTCATGGTTAAAACTACCTGAGAAGAAATCCATAAAAGTAAACTAAGCGTAAATTAAAATTTTTGTAAATATGTATTTGTTTTCAGCATTTTCAAAGTTGGTTTTTGCGTATTACACCATTCCTTGAAAAGTTGGTGGAGGTCTTACCAATTTTGCGCCTTTGCTGCTCTAAGACCAAATGTGGAAAGCTGTAAGAATAACTGCAAATAAATATTCAGCTTTGCGCAATTGACGACTCATAAATTTATTTTAATAAGAATCAATGATACGCTTTTTGTGTTTCCACCACATTCACTTTCCATTTATTTTAACGAAATCTACCATATTTTGGCAAATTAGGTTTGGAACCATTATCTAGACCAGGGCTGTACAACGCGGCGCCATGACGCCCTTTGAAGATTTTCTTGACGCCCCTTCAAATGTTTAATTTTTCTAGATTTCTTTAAACAAAATTCCATCTCCAAAGTAAATTTGGCTTAAAATAATTAATATTTGCATACTTTTCTTATTACAGGTGTTATTAAGGTTTTTGCCTCCTTTACATGCAAAAGTCCTTAAAATCCCCCCCCCCCCCTTTTTTTCATCCCCAAACCTCAGAAAAATGTAACGTTGATATGTTTTTGGTTAAATTTTTTAGATGAGCCACCTTCAACTTAGGACGCCAATGATTAACCACTGTACATACCATTTTAATATCGCATACCACTTTGTCTGTGTATCCTGTAGACATGTGGGTATCGCTATCACTGATAAAGGGAATTTACAAAAAATGCAGCCTTGTATTTTTTGAATCATATGAATAATGGCGGCCTTGATTGTGTGCCACAAGCTAAGGTGCGCCCTGGCTTACTGAAAGTTTGTACAGGCCTGATCTAGACCAATAATATCATAAGACCTATAGATTCAGATAATTTGTGAATCTTCAAAGTATGAAAGCAACAGCTTTATAGGAATTCCATGAAGCTTTGAAAAGGGCCGTCCTGCAATTGTATTATTTTTTATTCTCAATCTATGTTAAAGAACACAGATTAAGCAATTTTTGTGAAATGTCCTCACATTCTAATTATTTTTTCAATTACCTGGGAAAGAAAAGTAACACCATCTAGCCCAAGTGAAAAATATTATTGTTGAACAATATTGGTTAAGAATTTAAATATCGGGTAGTTCGGTATTTTTTTATTTACTTCCTGTCCCCAGGTGGGGTACGTATCTCAAAATCTATCAAAACTTTCGTGATGAAATTTTGAAAGATGGTAAGTCTCAGAATAAATACACCAGAAGGATGAGACATGACCCCCTTTGGGGTGTAGAGAGAGGGAACCGAATTTTTAAAATATCAGCCTATTTTATGTCTATTTTCTTAGGCACCATCTTGCGAGACTTTATCTTCGTTGATCATTGTAGATTCTGGGACACATTTTCGAAGCCCCCACCACTATTTTGACAAGGACGGTCTAATTAAAAAGAAAATAAAAATCCATATCTTATCTCCACATTCTGACTCGGAATCATTCAAAATTTCATTACTGAGGTCGTGCCCTACTTTGAAATACAATTCTGCGTAACACACCCTTTCCCCATTGTGGGGAGGGGAAAGCGGGTCAAATTTCAACAAAATCATCTGCATTTAATGTTTATTTTCTGAACTTCAGCTTTTTGCGAAAAGTTACCTCTAAAACCACGATAGGTTTTGAGATACCTTTTCGACTACCATTTCTCAAAATTCCTCTACATTAGAAGAATGGGAGCATAATTTCGAAAAAAATCAGTATTCATAAAAGCACTAATATGTGTAGAAAGGAATGGGAAAAGCTTTTTATATAAGTTATTGCTGCTGTTATTTCTGATTTTCAAAGGTGGAAAAAGGGCGGGGAGGGGGGAGCGTTTAAGAAAGTGATTATAAAAGCCTAAATTAAGATGTTTGAAATCTTTAAGTTCCTTTCTGTAAATAAAATCTACAAAAACAACTTTTCAAAAGTAAAAAAAGGCCAAGCGTAAAAAAAAAAAAAAAAAAAAAAAAAAAAAAAAGTTGTGGCTAAAAAATGGTGTGATATCAAATTTCCAAGCTATTATATTGCTTATTTAACTTTTTTCCATTAAATAAGTTATCATATATATAAGTCGAGTGCCTACGTATATGTTAATAGAAATCGTTTTCTCCTGTACTAAATACATCCTAATGAGTTTCTGAAAATTCAATTTTTTTCAAATTATGCATGATGGGCTTGGCGGCCATCTTTCCATATTTCTAAGCACCCAAATTTCTAAAGTAAAAGCGTAATATGTTTGCAATGTAATATGTTTATAAAAATTTCGAACTTCAGATTCTAACTACGGACAGATAAATTAGATAAGACTGATATTTTGATAAATTGATTTTTACTACTTTGAAATTAATAATTACTGTAAAAAATAAATCATAAGATGAATCTTTAAGATAAGTCATCATTATCTTAAGACACAATTTTCAGAGCATACAAGTCTATAAATGAAACTCTTAAATATTTGCTTAAATGACAATTTTGAACTTCGGATTTTAACTACGGATTTGGGTGCTTAGAATTTTGTGAATAATATGCAAAGATGGCCGCCAAGCCCATCATGCATAATTTGAAAAAAATTGAATTTTCAGAAACTCATTAGGATGTATTTAGTACAGAAGAAAACGATTTCTATTAACATATACGTAGGCACTCGACTTATATATATGATAACGTATTTAATGGAAAAAAGTTAAATAAGCAATATAATAGCTTGGAAATTTGATATCACACCATTTTTTAGCCACAACTTTTTTTTTTTTTTTTTTTTTTTACGCTTGGCCTTTTTTTACTTTTGAAAAGTTGTTTTTGTAGATATCATTTCTTTTTTTAAAAATATATTGAACATAATTTAAATAATCTAAACATGAGAAATAATTAAAAAATGCATTTTACTTTCAGTCATTGTTTAAAGGGTTAACTAGAAATACCGGTAAATTTTTCAATTAAATTAATTACACTCTTAAATACAACATACTAAATGTGGCTTGTTATAATACTTGTTATCCTCCGTTAAAAAATATCACTGACTAATCCATTAAATGAATAAAAATGGAATATGTACATAGCGTGTCAGCACTGCATTTGAAATCAAACGTGATATCACGCTCTTTTATTATTAGCACTAGCTGGCTTCGCCCGCTAGCGGGCCCCTAATTTACACCGGGGCCTCAATCCTTTTAAAACCTCGAATAAGATAAACCACGAACCTCCGACCTGGTTCCACGCTGCCTTCGGCACCGGATAATCCCTTAATTGTATAAACCTGTAAACAAACGAACTTCCGACACGGGTCCCCGCTGCCTTCGGCACCGAATAGCAGTCGTGCTGCGCACGCTCAAGTTCTATCTTCCACCACCAGGTAGCGCAATCTGTTCTATACGAACCTCGGACACTGAAATCGTTAAGGCTATAGATGTCGAGTCGAATGAGCTATACCCCGTCGTGATCTAGCCCATAGAACCAGAGATAAGAAAGTCCCCCCCTGGTGGTGAAAAAACGAACTAAAATCGGAAAGCTCTATAGATGTCGAGTCGAATGAGCCATACCCCGTCGTGATCGGACCCATAGAAACAGAGATAGGAAAGCGCCCACTGGTGGTGAAAGCTAATCGCGTTTGGGGGGCAAAGTGGGGGGATGAACACCGGAGATGCATAATAAGATTAGGCGGTCACAGACTTTTCCAACGATGTATCACATGAGGGATATGTGCAAAATTCAGAAAGTACCCCCACCTGCATAATTTGATTAAGCGTTCACAGACCTTTCCAACGATATATCACATGAGAGGTGTCGGCAAAATTTAGAAAACTGCCCCCTTTGGGGGGGGGGGTGAAAGCGGGAGGATGGACCACAAAGATACATAATATGAATAAGCGGCCACAGGCCTTTCAAACAATATATCACATGAGTAGTGTCGGGGGAGGCGCAAAATGTGGGGGTTTTACCTGTGGTGCATAACATGAATAAGTGGTCACAGCCCTTTGTAACGATATGTGACATGACACGGATATCGTTAAAATTTAGAAAAGTGTCCCCCCCCCTTGTGTAGGCAAAACGCGCTCCGCCCCTCCCTATAATTTTTGACGCAGCTTTATTTTTAAAATTTATGTTATGTGTTATAAAATATCGTAAAGTTTCAAACAGATAGCCTTATTATACTTCCTAACTAGCCGCCACTGGCGACCAGTTTGGTCTCCCTTAAATGTATGTTAAGCACTGTAACACGTTACTTTTATTCATAATTTATTTTTTTTCCGTAATCCTTCGCCAAACCGGAAGATTCTAATAGACAAATCAAAAACTTTTTCGATCATGGTAGCATTTCGCATATTTTTTGTTGTTATGTATTTCATCTTTCTTGACAAAAACCGCTTAACCAACTTAAGCATTTATGCTTCATATCCGTTTGCTTATCAGTTGCAATATGCTTGCTAATGAGGAGATTCTTAAACATATTAGGTAGTTTTCCATAATTGGATCCATTGCCAAATGGCGTATTTTAGTTAATACGATTTGGTGCAATGAAGTCTATTTTGTGAAAGTCTTTAATGATATCCACCATTTACACTGAACCATATTGTTGCCAATATTTTTTGTTTGTTTGTTTGTTTCTCGCTAATTTTGGCTGTAGACTTGATTGCGGGAGAATCGAGAAGAAAATCTATCATTATTCTCATTTAAAACGTCTTGAATAATATGACATAATTGGAGTGCGTATTATAACACGTAATTTTCGAGTATGGTTTGGTGAAACATTGAACTTTTGGAAGCCAGTTTTAATTATCACGTAAATATTTTACACCAACATTATCGCCTATAATTCTAATTACAGCAACCCGTTTTTTCTCTCTATATTGCAACTCTATAGTTAATATAGTGCCCCGGTGCGTCTACGACAGCTGTTCCATCAGAACATTTGATTTCAAAATAAAAGTATCGTTTCGAATTTGCACACGCGAAAAATAAAAGCTGGTATTGGCGATTTTAAAAATTCTATTGGCGAGATTTGCGCCCAAATAACACAAAAGTACTTAATGATGTTATGTATTTTGTAAATGTATATTAAATTACTGTTTTGAAAGTGATTGGTCATTAATAATGGTAAATATGATTGGTGATTAACAATCATTTTCGGTGGTCTCTCTTCCTTTCACGTATAATACATAAATACCAAATTAACTGACAATTTGTTTCGAAATTTGATTCATTAAATATCATTACATGAGTTGTATTTGTTTACATTCAGCTTACATCAAGAAAAGATAAAGAATGAAGTTGAGTTGTATAGCACATAATTATGGTAAACTTTGATTGTGTCACTGGTACGAATTATTTTTTTTGACACCAGGCAGCGCTCCAAAAAATCTTTCATGGAAAACTAACTTTACGAACGATTATCTCCATGGTTTAATGATTTAATATTTTAAACCTTCACGACGAATGAATCT
Source organism: Maratus michaelseni (assembly GCA_963931845.1). Lineage (NCBI taxonomy): Eukaryota > Metazoa > Arthropoda > Arachnida > Araneae > Salticidae > Maratus > Maratus michaelseni. The sequence continues at coordinate 333,218,294 of OZ007590.1, read as the reverse complement.
TTTTTTTTTGTTTACTTTCATGGATAGAGAATTTGAACTGCGAAGCTAATTTCAACTGAAGTTATTGGAGAATATATACATAATTGAACGTAAGTCATCTCTCAAATATTAATTTATTTTGAACGATCTTTCTAAAAATGTCACATTTATGAAGTTTTATTCGAAAAAATAATTTTTAATAAAAATGGCCGCCTGGCATATGAAAAAGTGAAACGGACATTCCGGAACTGTTGATGACAGTCACATGACTTACGGTTTTATTATAGAGATGGTACATGGTCGTTGGCATGTTTTATCTCTGTTTTGGCATAATTTTTTAATCGCCAAGTTAATTAACAGTTTTTTGCTAATTAAGGATAGAAAATAATATTTTTTTACACTGAATTTTATAAAAGCACATAGATTACGTAATTACTTGTCCAAAAATGCAATCCTTTTTTTTATTCTGCCGAATATTAAGGTCTGTAGGTTGTTTGAAAAAAAAAGTTTGACGAAGAAAAAAGTGATCATTTTAAGTAACTCGACGTTTTTTTAAAAAATCTATATCTCTGTTTATAAATCACTTATGAAGATGAGTTTGGTCTTAAATTGAAGAAATTCTTCATTAGATTCTTCTAGTTTTCGTTTTTTTTTCTGCGACGCTTGGTTTATTTGTTATCTGATATTTTAATCTGGCATGTTTTGTCGATTTAACATTGCGAAGTTGATTTCTGTATATAAGCAGTAGCGGTCTAGTTTAGTTCTTGGCGTTGTTTGTGTGGCGTTTTTTTTTAAGCTTGGCTTGGCAGAGCGACCGCCCTGCTTGATTTAATTATAAAAAAGCTTTAGAGCAGCTGAACGCAACTTTTGTCTTTTGAGGTTTTTGGTTTGGTGCGGATTATGCACAAATTTTTATGTCCGTGATTTTTTTTCAACCCATCTAAAAATAATTGATACTTCTTAGAATAGTCCACGATAGAGATTATTTAGCTTCAAATTCAAGGAAGATTTTTACCAGTTTCCCTGAGTAACAGGATAATATACAAGTATCTAAAATATTGCCCTAACCTTCTAGAATCTAGACTCATTTTATCTGCAAGAGAAATATATTTAAATGTTAAATTTCGAAGCCAGCGCTAACAGTGTCGTCGTTTCTTTTATATTCTTTTATATTATTCTTTTTTTTTTTCATTAGCCTTTTGTTTCTTAATTTTCATCTTAATTAAACCATTTTCTTGGCTGCTTACGAAATATAATTTTATTGATTACGGGATATAATTTTATAAATATATAAAATTTTGTTTTTCATTTTTAGCAAATAACAGCAAGTAATATTTCAAAAATACTAATTGATTTATTGTTATTTTATACATGAACGGACTGGACTGGTTTTAATTAAGTGTAAAGGACTGTTACTGTAATGAAAATTCATTTGGTTCTTTTAACATGTTGATGGGAGTAAAAGAGAAAATATTTGATAAAATATTTCGTTAAAACTAAGATAAAAATTTACTGTATTTTTGAAAATGTCCTTTAAGTTTCTGAGGATTACTTTCTGCAGTTAATTGTTTTTTTTATCATCAAAATGTGGATCTTCAATATTGTTGGAATGTAGTTCTACAATGTTTATTAATTATGTCCAAATACTCTTCTGTGGGCAATACTTTTTTACTGGGCCAAGTCAGAATTTTTTTTAAATGTATGTTTTACCTTTTTCAAACCCCTTATCTTTTTCTGCAATTAAATATTATGTGCATAAAAGTAAAACAAAACACACATATATTTCAATATAACTTATTTCTTGATTTCATATAACTCATTCTGTTTATTGAACAGAATGATACAAAGAAATTACCACATTTTCAGCTAGAATTCTACTGGAAAAATACAGCAGGTAAAATCATAAACAGAAAAATGCAGTTAATATACTCCATAATTTATTTCACAAACTAATACAGAAGAATATTTACTACTGGCTGACCCGCCCGGCGTTGCCCGGGCAGACTGTCATTGAAAAATATGACAGTGGAGTGAACTTAATAAAAAAAGACTGAGTAAAATTTTTTATACAAAAAACTTGCTAAAATTTCAAAAGTATAACAGTTACGTTTAAAAAATGAAACGGTCAGGTAAAATTATTACACTTACTTTTAAAAAGTGAAAAGGTCAGGGAAGTTCTTACGGTTGAGCCTAAATGACATATCGGTATAAGATCGAGGCTTGATATATGGTAAATTAAGATTTTTGAAATGCTAATGTGATGCATTTTATAAAACTTCATTATAAACACAATTAGAAATTGCACGTTTCACTCAAAGTTCCACAGTTATGCCCGGGAACGTTTAAATCAGTAATTTGGATTTCAGAAGCAACACGTTCGTGCATGCGACGGTTATTAAACCTATTTTGGTGATCGCTTATGCTCTGTGTTTGACGGCGTTCTCGATCCAGTATATATTTGGATTTTCTCTTCTTAATTCGGCTTCTTCTTCACTTTCAGGCATTCGCCGAGATCTTTTAAGGGTATTTCTAATGATATTTTGAAGCTCCATAATTGCAGTGAAAGAGCGAAACGTAAATAAACTCGATTTACCTAGGTCTAAATTCAGCCAAAGAACTTTTACACACCAACCAATGAGATGCGTTTCATTCGGTCGTTGCCATTAAACAATTAACAAATAATCGCGATTTCTCTGCCACATACGATAGCGTAATATATATATATATATATATATATATATATATATATATATATATATTAATTCTTCCCTACCTTTCCATTCCATGTATTTGTTATAACTTTTATTCTCACCAGAACTTAAAAATCTCAACAACAACTTTTCGGGATTACATGATATGATATAGACCTCTTTTCTTCATGACACAAATTGCTTCATGTTTTGGGTTTTTTCGCACTAGTTAGATACACTAACAAAGGTGACCTTCCGTCAAGGGTCACAAACATTTTGTATTCCAGCCGAGTTAATTTCCAAAGCAAAATACTTTTATTTGGCTTAAATCTCGATATCGGGAGATAAATATTTGGACGGTCATTACATCGCATTATGATAGAAAAAAGCGCTAAGACCATTTGAAAGAAAATATGATAGTTAAATGTTTCTGAGTATTTGTTACATTTAGTATTATTGTTTTTTTTTTCTTTCATGTTTTCAACTAGAAATATTTTTAGTTTTGATTTTTACTATTTCATATGTTTAAAAATGTGTATCTTAACACGTTGTCCACCTAGCCTGAAATTGATTACTTTTTCGAAACGACTCAGACTAACCCTGATTCATTTGATTTCCCACGAGTCGCAACTTTTTCCTGTAAGTTTTACACGGACTCGGCAATCTAGTGTCATACTAATCTGCCACGATACCTTATGGTATCATGATGCGAAAAAAGGAAATCACGCATGAGACTATATGGTATCATGGGCGGTCAACGTGTTAAACTTCATTGGAGTATAGTTTTATGTTTATTAATTATGGTCACATAGAGAATTTTGATTAGATGAATTAATAATGTCAAATCATAGAATTATTACTATGTATTGTTTTTTTTTAACCCCCTTATCTTTTCTTGTAATTAAATATTTATAGCTTAAAAAATAAATATTCATATGATTCAATGATATGTATTTCTTACTTTTAAACAACTCATATTTGTTTTCTTTAAACTGTCTTGGTACAAATAAATTACTACGCTTTTGGCTATTAATAAACAAAAAATGCAGCACGAAAAATGCCTAAGCAGAAAAATGCAGCTAAACAAGCTGCACAATTTATTTGATAAACTGATGCAGGAAAGTATGTACACATTTTTAATTCGTTCCTAACTTATAATTCCAGGTATTTTTTATATTTTTATCCCAGGAAAAGCTTAAAAATCTAAGCAACAACTTTTCGGATCACGAATTACACGATATGATATAGACCTCTTTTCTTCATGACACAAATTGCTTTATGTTTTGGGTTTCATCGTCCTAAATGCAGTAAAAAAGGAAACCTTTCTTCAAGGGTGACATATATTTAGCATTACAGCCGAGTTACTTTCCTCAGCGAAATATTCTTAATGTACTAAAGCCCCATTATCGGTAGAGAAAGGTTACGACAGCCATTATACATCATATTATAATTGAACAAAATATTAAGATCAATTAAAGAAAATATTACGTTAAATGTTTTTCAGTTTTGTTAAAAAAGAGTTATTTTATTGTTATTATTTTTTTTCACCGGAAATATTTTTTAAAAAAGGGATCTTAATCTTCGTTGAAACGTAATATATATATATATATATATATATATATATATATATATATATATATATATATATATATATATATATATATATTAGTTACGGCTAGATGTTGATCTTGGAACTTTACAAGATTTATCAATGCCAAATCAGATGACTTTGAATGTGCATTATTATCTCTTCCAACCCCCTTATCTTTTCCTGTAATTAAACATTTACTGCTAAAAAAAAAAAAAAACAATAAAGATTACGATGATATGCATATCTTAGTTTTAAATTACTCATATTTAATTTTAATAAACTCGCTTGGAATAAATAAATTACTACGTTTTCGGCTTTTAATCAACAAGAAAAACGCAGCATGAAAAATCCTAAGCAGAAAAATACAGTTAAATATACTCACACAGTTTATTTCGCATACTGGTGCAGAGAAGCATTTATATTTTTTAATTCGTCCCTAACTTTTCATTCCAGGTATTTGTTAAATTTTTTCTTCTCTCCAGAACTTAATAATTTCAACAACAATCTTTCGGCTCACGAATTACACGATATGATATGCACCTCTTTTTTCATGACACAAATTGCTTTATGCTTTGGGTTTCATCGCCCTAAATGCAGTAACAAAGGGGACCTTCCTTCAAGGCTCACATATTTTCAGCATTCCAGCCGAGTTACTTTTCAGAGCAAAATATTCTTAATGCACCAAAGTCACATTATCGGTAAAGAAAGGTTACGACAGCCATTATACATCATATTATATTTGAACAAAATATTAAGATAAATTAAAGAAAATATTATGTTAAATGTTTTTTAGTTTTCTTAAAGCCAGAGTTATTTTATTGTTATAATTTTTTTTACCAGAAATATTTTTTAAAAAGGAGATCTTAATCTTCGTTGAAACGTGTTTTTATTATTATTATTATTAGTTATGGCTATATGTTTATCTTAGAACTTTAGAAGATTTATCAATGCTAAATCAGGGTACTTTTAATATGCATTATTATCTCTTCCAACCCCCTTATCTTTTCCTGTAATTAAATATTTACTGCTAAAAATAAACAAAATAATGAACATATAATACGATGATATGTATTTCTTAGTTTTAAATTACTCATATTTAATTTTGTTAAACTGGCTTGGAACAAGTAAATTACTACGTTTTCGGCTATTAAATCAACAAGAAAAACGCAGCATGAAAAGTCCAAAGCAGAAAAATGCAGTTAAATGCACTCACACAGTTTATTTTGCATACTGCTGCAGAGAAGCATTTATATTTTTTAATTCGTCCTTAACTTTTCATTCCAGGTATTTGTTAAAATTTTTCTTCTCGCCAGAACTTAAAAATCTCAACAACAATCTTTCGTCTCACGAATTACACGATATGATACGTACATCTCTTCTTCATGACACAAATTGCTTTATGCTTTGGTTTTCATCGCCCTAAATGCAGTAACAAAGGGGACCTTCCTTCAAGGGTCACATATATTTAGCATTCCAGCCGAGTTACTTTTCGGAGTAAAATATTCTTAATGGGCTAAGTCTCATTATCGGGAGAGAAAGATTACGACGGCCATTACATCACATTATGATAGAGCGAAACATTAAGATCATTTGAAAGATAAGGTTACAGTTAAATGTTTCTAAGTATTTGTTAAATCTAGCGTTATTATTTTTTTTTTTATGTTTTCTAAGAGAAACATTTCTAGAAGTATTTATCCTACGACGGAGCTTTTCAGATGTGAAATGGTACTCATCAGAGATATTTCTGAAAAATATTAATCGGATATACAAATAATGATGGAAATTTAAAGAAACGAGAAACATTTATTTTGAATAGAAGTTAAAACAGAATAATTATTGCAAGTTATCTATGCAATTTAATGGGTAAGCAAGCATATATTAACATTAATGGAAACATTTTTTAAATCTGAGCAGAAGTAAATCTAAAAAAAAATATTTACGGACATACAGTAAAAACAAAAAATTAATAATAATAAAATAATGTAAATTGGTGAGTGTCCAAGACATTCAATAGAAGTGAATACATTTGTATATATGGGTGTATGAGTGTGAATCTGCGCGTGTATATATGTATATATGTGCGTGCAATTATATATTTTTTCTTTATGAATGTGAGTGTGCGCTTGTTTGTTTATGTATGTGTATAAATAAGAAAATGTGTATATCCCATGTAGCACAACTCTTTGGTAAAATCTTGCTTTACCCCTGTTTTAACCTTAAAAATATTGAGGCAACGTTGTTCTAAGCTTGCTTCTATATGGGATCTGCGTGTCAATATATGTAAGTGTATGTATATGATGTGTAAGAATGTGTAAGTGTAGTCATGGTTAAAACAGTTAACCCTATTAATCTACCACAACTCAGCGTATAAAAATGCAACTGATACCAATTAATTAGTCATAAGGTCTACTAATTAATTCTTTATTTATTTTTTTCTTAATTAGTAATCTAAATATAGAAATTTTACAAAGTTTAAAAGATTCTATACTAAAACAAAATTTTAATATATTTGGAGTCTTAAGTAAATTTTACTTTAGGATACCGAACAGAAAGTCATTCGGTTAAATAGTTCGGGAATTATGCAGGTTTAAAGTTTGAACTCCTAATGTTAAATTCATATGTAATGGCTGCAAAAGAGGTTCAAAAGCGCGCTGTTTTTAAGCATAACTCAAAAACTACTTGGCGGAATAAGCAGTGATTTTGGATCCGCATATTTGAAGCGTCTAGAAATCGATTGCTGTAAAAAAATGCATACATTAATATGATTTAAACTACCATACTGACTGTCAATTTCAATAAAACTACCTTTGTTTTTAAAGGAATCAGATTAAAAATATATATCAGAAGAAATAATAAAACACTTAAATTGATTCCGAATTTATGTGTACTGGTCATATTTAAAAAAAATAATAAACTTCAAAGATTGATGGTGAAAGCAAAATATAATTTTGAACAAATACACATTTACATTCCCAAAACACTCCATTAAATGTCGTAAAAATTACCACTAACTGTATTTCATTCTGTCATTATTTACTGACATATTTCTTTAGATTCTCCTTGTGTCAAATAAATTGTTTATCACAGAGATATTTATAAATAATAAAATAAGTTCAATAGCAAAGTACTTAAAATTATCCAATATTGAAAATCAAAGAGAAACTGTTTTAATGTTAAAATTAAGTAGCAACTGAATATCGAAATTTCTAGCAAAATTATAACTTAAAACGTAAAAGACTTACCTTGTACAGTGAATTTACGGCTTAGTGTATTTAATACACATATTTATTTAATATATATATATATATTATAAATGATTTCCTTTAAAGATGTCATTTTGTACTTTAAAATTATACAAGTAAGTAAGGAAAATAGGAATGTAGCTTTGCATTGAAATATGTAAATAACTTAAATCAAATGTGCACTGGAGATGGATGCAATTATAGTTTGATGACATTCACAACAGCTTGCGTAATTCTAGACCACGGTTATTTGATTGAAGAAGAAAAGAAAATTCTCACTAGGCGTACGTTTCCTAAAGAACATCCGTTGAAACACTGGGCACAAAATGTATAGATTTGGATAGCACATTTTTTTTAGCACTGCACACAAATTTCATTACTGAATTTGTAGAATATTATGAAGTCTCAGATGTTTGTATGATGATTCAGATCACAATTTGACATAATTTGTGTCTTGAATTTGATTGAGATGGGTCATCGGAAGACACAAAGATTATAGTGGAATAAAAGGAATTCCAATGGGACGTGTAACTTGCCTCTAAGGAAAATTGTGGTACTTAACTGATATAACTGTTTAATATATTTATATATATGTCACATTTTTAAATCTTCCTTCGCGATATTTTCCTGTTTTATGCTAAATCTATCGTTAATTCTATTAAATTCACCTTAAATTAATTATTATCTTGCCCAATTTATTTAAATATAAAGTTTTTGTTATTTCTAAATTATATCATGATTTCTGATCATTTCTGTGAACTCGAATGTTTTTTCGAAAGCCATTTTCTTTTTCTTTCCGAGATTTTTCGCGCCTCGGGTTATTTTTACTATCAAATACGTTCGCTTAAAATTGTCAGGACTATTTTCTGTATCATTCCCATTGGTCGTGACGTAGACTGTACGCGTATTCCTTATTCTTGCATTAGCTGGAGCGCGCGTTACATCATGATTTGGTATGTCTCCGCGTGTTCACAAAAAGCAGGTGCACTCGATCATCAGACAGTTTTTTGCCGAATATTCAAGTGTAAAACAGTTCCCTGGCTGTGCGTTTTACTTACCATGTATTCCAAATGATTTAAACTAATACTTTGTTTGAGAGTTATGTTAGACGTATTTTAAGAACAGCTTGTAACAACTAACTACTTAGAGATGGCACTGCCCTTTTAAATCTTGTGTGGACTGCTTCCATAATGATTGTTTAAATAAAAGCATGGAATTATGCATCACTTTGTTTTTTTTACATCTTGTAGAAGCACCCACTATTTTAATTCATTGCCTTGTCCAGCCACGACACTACTGTATCCATAGTATTAGACTTCGGGTGACCGACTGTCTACTCTGATATGGTGCTGCTTCCATTGTATAGAGTTTGTCGCCAGTCTCAATACTCCATCGATTGATTTCAGGTGTTGTAGTACACAATCTTCGATCTCATCGATTTCAGCTATTATAACATATATAAAGTACTTAATAAATGCTATGCACTCCATAATCTATAGAAGATCCACTTAGAGATCTTTTTTTATTTTCATTATGTTTAAAGCATTGTAACATAATTAAAATACACATCAAACAAATTTTCCCCCACTTATATTAAGTAATTAATTATTTTGTGTGTCCCTGTAAACGAATGATAAATGCTACACACTTCATTTTAAATACGAACGTTCTATAGTAAACCTGAATAACATAAAAATTACATGGAAATTCGAGTATATTTACGAGAGTCGTTGTACGGACAGACGGAAAGACGGTAGACTGACAAACCGATGTCTTAAACACTTTTCAACCACGTTGGTAAGTATTAAAAAAAAAGATTGATTTTTTTTTCTCCTATTTTCATCACGTTCTTTTTATATCAAAGTGTTAAAAATCTTTTAGCAGTCTTGCTTTTAGGTAGGTTTCATTACAAAAAGCAAAAAGCTACCTATTGCAGCCGTTCGGAGGAAAGCAATTCCAAAAAGATTTTGGTATATTTTCACCGATCATGACCCCCAGACCCAAAAACCACAACCACCCTCCGTTCAAATGTCGATATATATATACATTCAGCTTTGCTTATAATTTACTGTGCTAGATGGCAGCACCACATAACTTTATATTATCATCTTTCTCAGTAATGTTTTGGCAAGAATATGCCGCCATTTTTTGAGTAGGTGAATGGTTGATTTTCAAGTACCTTTCATCCATCTACATCTACATTAAAATTTGCCTTTTTGGTGAATCTTTAACACTATTTTATGTTCATATTTCTATTTGAGTTGCATAATTGTTTATTTATCGAATTTCTATTTCAGTAGCATATTTATTTACTTGTTTTGTTATTTGAACCTCATGTTGGTTTTTGATTTTCTGGTTTTATTTGTGTATGTCACTAGGGGCTTAATATTGTCGATTTTAGACATAATTCTGACAATATTTGATAAAATGACATATAATTGCTATGAATATTCATATAAAGCCCTTCTGAAGATTCTATAAGATATTCATAGTTTTAGAATTTTGCTTTTTCATCCTTTTGGGTATACTTTCTTCAGTGATCATTCTATAGCTTTTTATAAAGTCTTTTCCTTCGTTCTTCACATGTGTTTTCAGTTTTAAATAAATAAATAAGTATATATATATATATATATATATATATATATATATATATATATATATATATATATATATATATATATATATATATATATATATATATATATATATATGATATATGTCATGCTGTAACTCTCTTATTTTACTTTAAGCAAGCTCAAACATACTTTTCATTAAAAGGGTGATCAAAACATTACTACTCAATAAAGTAGTTTCTTTAATCTTTTAAAGACTATTGAGGAATTTGTTTTACAGTTGCCGATTGTGTCACGTTTGATGATTATTATTATTGTGAAACATACATCAAAATATTTCAGAAATATATACTGATAGGAGCAAAATTACTTTATTTCATTTGTGTATACATTATTATTTGCTTTTAGAAAACATGTAGTTATCCAAAACAAATTTAAAACATTTTAATTAAGTGCATTTCAAAACATTGCACATAAAGATTTTTTTTTTAATTTTCAAGATATTTGATGCATAATAACTAAATTTTGACTTAAAATGTCACAGACGAAAGCTACATGAGAATTACATTGTGTAGTTTGTTGAAGCATAAATGTTGCAAAATTATCCAATTATATTAATAATGTATGTTTCATAGTAAAGTCTATAAATGTTACTCGAAATGTATAATTAAAGGCAAACTATGCTCATTTAATATAACTTAATGAATAAACATACGAAAATAGTTTAAGACTTGCTTTCATATAATTATTTAACAGCATTCATTAATTTAAATACTTACTAGTTACCCAAATGTATAATTAACAGCTTAACCAATCCTCGTTTTGGTACAATTATTTTTGATTTGTTTAACATTTTATTTAAATTTTTTATCAAGTATTTTCGGCTTGTTCACACTTACGTAATTTATTTTTAATTTTCTGAAACTTTTTTTTATATAGAGGAACCTTAGGTATTATAGAATACTATTTACATTTGGGGCAATACAACATCCCGATATTGTTTAAACCCCGAAAACCGAATACAATTACAAACTTCAACTATCTTCGAATAATTTTTATAGACAAAAATTATTTTTAGTAAATTCATCACTTGCAAACAAATATAAATAATAATAAACTTACTCTGGGGTATTGTACTGTGGGGTATTGTGTACTGGGGTATTCTAGAAATATTGAATGGGAGTTAAAAATGAAGAAAACTAACAGAAATGTGGGCAAAAAACAGATGTAATGGTATCAAGAGAGGACGATGAAAATATAGTGTCTAGGTAGTCAGTCGATATACTCCAGTTCATACTTCAGATTTGCACAAATATAAGGATCTGTCTTCGCGTCACTATAATCATGGAGTGTTATGACATGTTGGTATTCCATACAACCCGACATTTGGTGAAAAATTACTCTGTGTTTATTGGTGTGAATCGCGAGCTAAAAAACCAGTATTACATTATAAACTGTTAGTATGTCGGTGTACATTATGCTTAATTTCAATGTAAAACATTACTTCTAATAATGAATAAAAAATATTGAAAAATTATTGAAAAATTTTCCAAAGACGAAAAACAAATATTTATTGACACAACGCGCCCTGACGCCGACCAACGAACTGTGCGTTCTGGGGGGCATTTGGAAACGTTCTTAAGAAGTTTGTGATATTGCCGCTTGGTGGAAGCACTTGACAAATAGAAACATTGGTATTCCATATTTCCCGACTATTTCATAATACCCAAAGTTCCTTTATATATAAACCTCTTTATGACGGTCATTTAACGACATTTTAATGTTTAATATCAGCAATTACATATAGCACTTTACGCTTTATTTTCCAAGAATATTTTCCAGTGCTGAAAAGTCGAGCAGCATTAAGGGGATTCCTAGTTGAATCCAACTTCATATCCAGTCTATGGGTTAATTGTCTTGCTATTATTTGAGCCATTGGGTAATACTATACATATAGTTTGAAGACTAAATATAGAAGTGAAAATAATATTTATAGATATTAAACGGACTAAAATAAAAGGTAGTAAAAGATTTAAAACAATTATAAAAGTTAAATTTAAGAAAAAATAAAGATTTTGCTTGGATAAGTCAATAATAAATTAGACAAATTACGTTAGAGTTAAGGATGTACAGTTGTAGTTATGTAAACTACTAATAAAAATCAAACGAAAATTGATAATGGTTAAAGTTAAAAAATAATGTTAACCCTAGTTCTGTTCAAAACAACCAGGGGCAGAGCAGAACTCTACGATTAGACAAAGTGAAAATTACGACTAAAATATTCTGGCACTAATAAAATAAACAACATACGTATCCAATATGCCACCCATCTTGAAAAGGTTAATAAATATTACACTGCAATAAATATATGACATTTAAAAAATTTATAATCTTGGAAGCTAAAAAAATTCCTATAATAAAAAAGAAATTACACAGTCCTTTTGAGAAAAGAAATTGCAGCAAATAAAGAATTAAGTTTTAAAACATGCCTTAGCTAATTTTTTTAACATTGTGCCGTAACAGTCAATGCGATTTATAATATTGTTTTGCACAAATACAGAAGTCGATATCAGAGTTGAAAGCTGTTAACTTTAGTCATAAAAAGCCAATCTTTACACAAAGTTTAATAAAACACTGTTTTTTCACGAATTTATTTAACTGTATTTTTACGATTTTTTTTAATATTATGGTATATTGTTTTCGTTATATTTTTTACAGACCATAAATTTAATAATACAATTTTAAAGATCTAATCTATCAATCTCCTAATTAATCGTTGCGGTTCGCGGCATTTAGTTTGAGAAATGCTGATATAAAATACAGTATGCAAATCGATTTTTTTCCTACTACAAATACGTTATTTATTATTTTTAATAAGAAAAAGCAACCTGCGTTGCTTTAAAAAAAGTAAATAAAAGTAACTTTAAGCTTTAAAATAATGACAGGAATGTGCACTCTAAATTTTGAATTTACATCACAGCTCAGTAATTTACGCTTAAAATTTAGATGTTAATGATAAGCAAATGTGGAATTTGATTTATGTTGTGTGTAAAGATATTTCATGCTTGTGAAATTTATTAATTATCAAATGCTTTAGCATGTTACACGTTGATTTTTCAGGTACAGATACCACATCTGCCACTATATTATGGGTGTACATTGGTCTTGACCAATAAATATTCGACCGTCTTCTAACCTCTTTTACTCACCTTAGTTTTGATCTCTGGTATTTTTCATATTACCTGAAAAGGTAAATATTATCAGAAATGAAAGTATATAATAGTACAGGATTAAAACAGAAATAATATCGAGTAAGCTCCATAGCATTAAAAATAAATAAATAAAAGGGTGTAGGAAGTGGAATCTTCATTGAATTGCTGCGCAACAGTAAGACAGCATTATACTGAAAGTGAAAGGGTAAGCAGTAAGTAGGCCTGTTTACTTGATTTTCTAATGAATAAAACATAGGACTAACATCTGTACCACTGAATGTAAAAGCAAGAGAAAATAAATTTCATAAAAAAATTACATGGCCACTTATTATTGGCCATGTAATTACAAATGTATCCAAAATTACATGGCCACAGTTAACCACTAAAAATAGATTTATTTCTAAAATAATAAATTTATGTTATCTATCGTTATATTTCAAATAAAACATAGATTTAATATTGACATTAAATATTGAAAGTTTCTCAGTATTATTTTAAACATGGATGCCACGGTTTTAAGCTGATTATACTGGATTATAAAATACCTATTATACTGGATTATCAATTTTTTAAAAATTACTAATAAATAGTTTGGAAGTTTCTCAGTATTCTTTTAAACATAGATGCTAAGGTTTCATACTGATTATAATTGATTATACTAAAAGTGGAAGTGGAAGAAGTAATTAAGCATGTTTCCTTGATTTTCCTGTTCCTTGCCTGCACTTGTATATTGATTATACAGGATTATACTGAAAGTGAAAGTGTAAGAAGTAATTAAGCCTGTTTCCTTGATTTTCTAATACATAAAACATAGAATTAATATTTACACCATTGAATGTAAAAACAAGAGAAAATAAATCTCATAAGAAAATTACATAGCCACAATTAACCACTAAAAATAGATTTATTTCCAAAATAATAAATTTATGCTATCCGTCGTGATATTTTAAATAAAACATAGAATTAATATTGTTATTAAATAGTTTGGATGTTTTTTATTATTCTTTTAAACATGGATGCCAAAATCTCCCCCACTAAATGTACTATACAGAGTGTTTCATAAAAGATGAGCAAAACTTTAAGAGGTGATAGTACACATCCAAACAAACAACTTTCATCCAACAATGGATGGTCGGAAATGAAACGCAAAAGTGCTGGCGCATTTGAAAACTTGGTTCATGCAAACGTTAAAGCTCCATTGCTGTTGCGAGTTATCGGGAGAAGAACGACACTAATAGCATGCAAATGTGATATGGGGAAGAAGAAGAATGCATATGCAAAATTTCGCCTCGATTAATACATAAAAGCCGCTAATCAGAGTATGTAACCGTCAATCGCGGTAGGAACGTATCGTAAGATGTTGTCCTTCACTAATAAGGAAAAGGCCAATATATATTTTATCTACTAAAATATACGTAACTGCAAATGGAAATGGCTCAGAGGCTCAACGATCGTACGGAGAGCGACTTGCTTTTGTTACTTAATCGTTTTTGTATGTTTTTGCCTCGTATAACAACATCACCTTCGTCGCCCTCTAGCGCCTTTTCGTTTTAATTCCGACCATGCATTCTTTGATAAAAGTTGTTTGTTTGGATGCATACTATCACCTCTTAAAGTTTTGCCCATCTTTTATGAAACACCCTGTATCATGGTAAATTCTAATATTTGTGAGTTGGACGTTTTCATAAGTTGTGAACATATCTTCCGCTTCGAAAAATAGTTTAAACGTCCTCCGATTTAATGCTTCTAATTATGTTTTAATACCTCGAAAAATTAATATTATTATTTATTTATTTGTTTAAAAAAAACTAACATTCTAATAAAAGAATTTCTATTTTAACTTTGAGGTCATTTTATACAATGAAACTTTTCTTTTATTTTGAATTAACTTATGTTCTACCTGTTAACGGCTAAGGAAAATTACAAAGTATTTTGAACTGCATTTATAATGGTTAACACAGATTTTATGGAAGCATATTCGTAAGAGTTTCAGAAGAATTTTTTCTCCCATGCCAGTTGCAAATATCGACAAATATTAGCATAGATTTTTTAAATTATAAATGTTTAAGCCTGAGAAAGTATTATGATTGACAGAAGTATGCTTTCATATGATAAATATTAATCATACTCATCAGTGAAGGTAAAATGTTTGTCATAAAATAACATTTTTCAACAATTATAGAGAGTTATATTCTTTTGCAGAGATTTATCAGAATAAGAGTTAGGTTGTAAACCAGCTTCATACATTAATTTCATCATTAAAAAACTCTTTGCATGCTCTAAATTTCTAAAAATCTTTTAATATTTGAAATTTTCTAGTAAATTAACGCAATTTAAAACATTCTAAAAAGTTGAAAAAAATATGAAAAATGCTTTCAGATTTGTAATTCAACAGTTTTATTACAGCATTCGCTGAAAAGTGGAGACTATGTTATTTGACTGAATATGCACAAACCTTTTAATTAATGAACTACTTTTTTATATTTTTAATAACGTGATTTTTTAAAACAATATTTATTTTAAAAGCTTAATTTAAACATTCAGTGAATTAAAAATAAATTGATATTTCTTTTTCATTTCTCTTTCTGAACTCTGCTATCTTTTTTCATGGAAGCTTGTTGTTTTCTTTAATTTGCTTTGAGCATTGGTCTTCATTAATTCATTTAGGATAGATGAAAACGTTCGCGGGTGAAAGGAGTTTTTCTTGTTCTCCTAATATTGAATAATGAATAGTGATGCAACACGTAGCATCATCATTTACTTCAGAATGATCAACGAATCCATGAACTAACAGAAGGGAAAGACCCTATTGATAATATTTTTATTTAAAAGATATTTTTTATGACATCTGAAACAGATTCCTAGGTAAGATTCAGTGAATTAAAAATAAATTGATATTTCTTTTTCATGTCTCTTTGTGAACTCTGCTATCTTTTCTCGTGGAATCTTAGTGTTCTCTTTAATTTTCTTTGAGCATCGGTCTTCATTAATTCATTTAGGATAGATGAAAATACGTTCGGCGGGCGAAAAGAGTTTTTCTTGTTATCCCAATATTGAATAATGAATAGTGATGCAACACGTAGCATCATCATTTACTTCAAATGTTCTTCTTTGGAGTGATCCACGAATCCGTGAACTAACAGAAGAGAAAGAGCCTTATATTGATAATATTTGGAGATAAGAGCTATTTCTTATGACATCTGAAACAGATTCCTAGATAAAACATCTTGTATTTGTTTGCAACATTGACAAATGTAATTATTTTAAATAATTACACAGAAAATATGTACACGTTTTGGATCTTTTGTGTTCCCCTATCTATAACAAAATAAAATTTACGATGGAAAAATAATATCTGATATAAACAAAAACCATATATTTAATTAATTACTTGTTTTACAATGAGCATTATGTAATGTTTATTAATATTTATCTTTTCATTTTGATTAATTTAATCAATTATTTAAAACCCAGTGTTTTACATTCCTTTCATTTATAAACTTTAATATTACGTTGAGTAAAAAGTTTTCCGCCAAGGGGAAATACCTTCGCGCAAACAGCTGTCATTTGTGCGGTTGTTAGCTTTTCATCAAACCAATTTTTGAATTCGAAAGCAAAGCACAGGAACTACATGACTGTGTAATTTGTTTGCTAAAAAATTATTAATCTTGTGCTTCAAAAAAGCGTTTAAAATGGAGGTTTCACGTCAGCAGATCAGAATAATTATTTACTATGAGTTCCGTAATAAACTCAGTGCGACTGAATGCCACAGAATGATGTGTAAATGTTTAGGAATCAATACCGTTTCTTATGATACAGTCAAAATTTGGTTTCGGAAGTTCAAAGCTGGAAATTTTGACAGTGAAGATGAACCACGTTCTGGCCGCACTATTGAAATTGATTGTGAGCAGTTAAAGCAAATCATTGATCAAGACAGAAATGTTTCAACATGAACTATTGCGTTAGAGCTTAACGTTTGCCAAAAAACAATAGTTAACGCTCTAAAAGCATAAACCTAACGTTTAAGTTCAATCTCTGGGTGCCTCTTGAATTGACAGCTGAAGACAAGCGCAGGAGAAAAAAACTGTTGTTTGATTCTGCTCAAAGATCAAAGGAAAAAGAACATTCTGGACAGAATTGCGATTTGTGATGAAAAATGGCTGTACTACAGCAAGACAAGCCATAAAGGAGGGTGGTCAGCACCTGGAGAATCAGCTGGCTCGGTTGCAAGACGTGCCTTAACTAACAAGAAAGTGCTCCTCTGCATCTGGTGGGATTGTCGTGAGATTCTGTACAAAGAGTACCTGAAAAGCAGACAGACTATCAACAGTGCAATATGCAGCAACATGCTAATCAAAGTTTGCGATGCCATTCGCCAAAAACGAAGAAACTAGTTCAGAAGAAAGGTGGTTCTCTTTCATTAAGATAACGTTAGTACGATGACCGGCTGGATGCTCTACAAGCTGGAGTGGGATTTGATGCAACATCCACCATGCAGCCCCGACATGGCCCCTTCAGATTTCTATCTCTTTTCACATCTGCAGCTGCATCTTGATGGCACAATCTTCCATTCAAATGAGGTGGTCATAAATGAGGTCGATCTCTTTCTGGACTCGCGCACGCCACAATTTTTCACAGAAGGTATTAAAAAGTTGCCAAAACGTAGGCAAACGATTGTAGATTTAAACGGAGATTACTATCCTCATTAGCTTTGATGATTTGGTATGTATTTATCATTTTACAATAAAAAACATTTTGGAGGAAAACTTTTTACTCAACCTGATATATATTTTTAACAGTGTTTACTTAAATGTGGTAATGTAAACAATCGTTGAATTAGAAATAAATTACAATTCCTTTTCAACTCTTTGTGAACTTTATTCACATTTTTATTCATGAAATATTAATATCTTTAATTTTCTTCAAACATCGTTCTTCATTTATTCATTTAGCGTAGATGAAAATTATTGGTTAGGCGAAAGCAATTTCTCTTGTTCTTCCGGTATTGAATAAATATAAAGAATAATGCTGCAACTCGGAGCAACATCCTTTAGTTAAGATGTTTCAGAATTATCAATGATTTCGTGAACTAACAAAAGTGAAATAGCCTTATATTGGTAATATTTGGAGACGAAAGATATTTCTAATATCATCTGAAAGAGATTCCTAGAACAAACACCTTGTTTTTGTTGTATCACAAACATAATTATTTGAAATAATTACATGTTTTTGTTTATTTAATCGATTATTTAAAACCCAGTGTTTATCATTTATTTAATGCATAAACTGTGATTTCTTTTAAATATTTACTTACAATTTTTAATTCAATGAATTATAAATGAATTAGAATTCATTTTCAAATTTTCGTGAACGCAACTCGCATTTTTATTCATTAAATTTTAATATCTTTGATTTTCCTCGAACATCGTTCCATTCATTAAGGGTAGATGAAAAGATTGGGTGGTCGAAAATAGCTTCTCTTGTTCTCCTGATATCGAATAAAGAATAGTGCTGCAACGCATAGCATCATTATTTAGTTATGATGTTTCAGAATGATCAACGAATCCGTGAAATAACAGAAGGCTCAAAGACTCTTATATGTGTAATATTTGGAGACGAAGGATGTTTCTAATATCATCTAAAAGAGATTCCTAAATCACACATTCTGCTTTGGTTTGTATCATTTACAAACAGAATTATTTTAAATAGTTGCATGTTTTGGGCTATAGTGTTTTCCTTTTTAATTTTTTATAACAAAATAAAATTTGCAAAGGAAAAAGAATATTATATACTCTTAGGAGATTTAATTAGAATGTTACAAGAACTTGATCTGTTTTTTGAAATTCAAAGATATTATAATTATATATATATATATATATATATATATATATATATATATATATATATATATATATATATATATATATATATGTTTAATAAGTTTTATTCGTTTTACAATAAGTATTTTGTAACATATATTAATATTTATCTTTCTCTTTCCATTTATTTAATCGATTATTTAAACTCAGTGTTTATCATTTATTTGATACATAAACAGTGAATCCTATATATTATTTCTCCTGTCAACATCCCTTTTTCTAAGAAATTACAAAACGCAGAACGACGAATGACATAGCATATGAAAGGACTTTGAACAGGCATCTAACATAGCACACTGAACATTTCGTTAAAACATGTTTTTGATTAAAAATTGCAGTTAATTAAAAATTAAATCGGCATTGTTTTCATAAGGGAATTGAAAGGCTTTCTTCAAACCAGTGTTGCCACAAAAATAAAATACTGCATTATCAGATGACGTCATCCTATAATGCAATTAAAATACGATTGTTAATTTATTTCTTGCGCGTACATTTTGAAAACATATCGATCTTTTAATCGTTTTTTTTTTTTCATTTTTACGCGTGCGTCACCTATTGTTCATTTGTTTATTTTGTTTAATCATGGCTGTGTATATGCGTACTGTATCGGAGCACCAGTAGATTACGAGAAGGGTGCAGCACTGAGAAGGGTATGCTATATGCTACCGAAACCGGTATGCTGTAGATTCAATTATACTGGTGTTTTAACGTTGTATTTTATTTTTACTTTGATTATCTTCTATTTAGATATACAGTTCATTAGGATTCACAAAAATTGTAAGTATTTATTTTTAACACTTCATTAAGCTGTTAATACGCCAGCGAAGTCTGGCGTCACTTAAATGTCTGCTGGATCACAAAGTTTGAACATACCATGTTTAAGTTCCCATAGGCTTGCAACAATGTGGTGTACCAAATATTGATTTATGTATTTAAGACATTTCTGGAACAGTTTTGCAAAATCTGAGGAAATGCTTTCTTATGAATTCCCTAAACGTCTGATTTAGTGTTTCAATTTTTTTATAATTCGGTTTTTTTTCAGTATAGAGGTATTGGCAACCTAGAGAAATGACCTTGACGAGAGAAGAAAATTTGGCAACACATTTTCTGGCAATCTAGTCCCATTTTCTTATACACAAGTAATCATCATATATATGATTTATGTTGTCAGCATCCCTTTTTCTATTCACGTACAAAACATACAACGATGAATGAGGTATCATTCAAAAAGTTTTTGAACGAGTTTCTGGCATACTACATTCACATTTCGTTAAAATGCGTTGTTTGATTTAAAAAAAATCAATTAATTAAAAATTAGTGCTAAAACGTACAAGGAAATAATCTCAAATATTGGAGTGCGAAAGCTTCGCACGGGCTTTTCTGGTTTTAAAAATATTTTCTTATTTTTTTTAATATTTAAATTAAAATTATTAGGAAAAAATTACAATTCCCTTTCAGCTCTTCGTGAACTATCTTCAAGTTTTTATTCATAAAATATTAATATCTTTAATTTTCATTGAACACCGTTCTTCATCAGCGGATTTAGGATAAATGAAAATGATTGGGTAGACGAAAAGTTTCTGTTGTTCGTGCGATATTGAATAGTGCTGTAACACCTAGTGTCATCAATTAGTTAAGATGTTTCAGAATGATCAACGAATCTCGAATTAAGAGAAAGGAAAAAGGCCGTACATTCATAATATTTGGAGACAAAGGATGTTTCTAAGCTAATCTGAAAAGATACCTAGATCAAACATCTTGTTTTTGTTTATATCATTCAGAAACCGAATTATTTTAAATAATGACACAGAAAACTTAAAAACCGTTTTGGGCTTTGTTTTTTGCTTTTTACAACAAAATAAAATTGACAAAGGAAAAATAATACGTGAAATTAAAAAAAAAATCTTATATGTTTAATCAATTTTACTCGTTTTACAATGAGTCTTATTTAATATTTATAATTTTGTATCTTTATCTTTTGATATATTTAAGCTTTTATTTAAAACCCAGTGTTTACCATTTATTTTATGCATAAACTGGGAATTTTTTTTTTAATATATTTTTTGAAATTTTTTTTTAAATTTACTCATTTTTTTAATTCAGTGAATTAGAAATAAATTACAATTCCTTTTCAACTCTTCGTGAACTCTATTCACATTTTAATTCATGAAATATTAATATCTTTAATTTTCTTACAACATCGTTCTTCATTCATTCATTTAGTATAGATGAAAATGATTGGATAGGCGAAAAGAGTTTCTCTTGTTCTCCTGATAATGAATAAAGAAAGTGGTGCAACGCGTAGTATCGTCATTTAGTTAAGATGTTTCAGAATGATCAACGAATCCGTGAATTAAGAGAAGAGAAAGAATTTTATATTCATATTACTTGGAGACAAAAGATGTTTCTAATGTAATTTGAAAGAGATTCCTAGATGAAACATCTTGCCTTTGTTACCATGATATACAAACGGAATTCTTTTAAATAATTACATGGAAATCTTAAAATTGTTATGGGCTTTAATATTTTCATTTTTCACAACAAAAATAAAATATATGAAGGAGGAATAAACACAATATTTGGGATTAATTGAAATCTGATATGTTTAATCCGTTTTATTCGTTTTACAATAAATATATTTACAAAGCAAAATATATATATATATATATATATATATATATATATATATATATATATATATATATATATCTTAATCTATGAAAATATAATGTAGCCAAGGACGAAAATATGCCCATTATTGCGAAAAGCATTCCTTATCTTTAGAAACGCCAGAAACCAATAGACATTCGAGATTTAAAGAAGCGGTTAAAAAAACTTACTTTTGCTGTCGCTGGCTTTCGAAAACGGTTCTGAAAAGTTTTTATAGTTAATTAATCAGTTTTCTCATCTCTTATAATATCGTCTTTTAGGATGCTATCAATTGTCAATTAAATATTTTCATTTGTATAATTGAATTTAAACAGGCAATAATAACAGAATAATATTAATTTTAATGTTAAGTTTAATGCTGTTAATTTATCATATATGTCTATAAAACATCTTTGTTGAACATGAAAATGTTTACTTGAGCAATGTATAGCATCCAAAATCCTATATTCCGGTTTGATAAAATTGATTAATGCGCTATAAAAACTACTCGGAAATGTTTCTGAATATCGGTGGCGGGAAAAATATGCCTTTAAATCTAAAAAAATATATTGGTTTATGAAGTTTTTAAACATAAACAACACTTTACGGAATCGTGGGTAACTCAGAAGAGGCCATTGTAGTATATTTCCGTTCATGGTTACATTGTATTTTCCTAGATAAAGAAATATTTCTCCCTTTTTACAGTATAGTCGTTATTAATATTTATTTTTTTATCCAATTGTATGTCTTTTTGTTTTATTAAATCACTAATTTACAGTCCATACTTGCTTAATCATTCATGCATAAAGCATAAATAACTTCTGTAGACATAATAAACATATAAGCTAATGGTTGATAAGGAGGAATAATATAGCCAAAAATAACATTAACATTTTTAAATCATACCAGAATGAAAAGGTTTAAAAATACAATTTGAAACAAAAACATCACTTAGCAGATTTCAGTCTCCAAATCAAATTTAAAAGAACGTTTTCTACAACAGATTTGTTTTTTATGCTTATATTTGAGCCAAGTAACTTTCACGCTAATTTGTAGTTTCAGTTTTTAGGATTTGAAAACATAAATGTTTGTATAGCCTACAACCTTATTCAGCTATAAATTAGCTTTATATTCTTGTTCTTATAAAGAATAAAAGCATTAATTGAGTTTACAAATAGAAAAATATAAATAGACACTGACTGTAATTAATTAATTTAATTATTTATTTATTTATTTTAATGCGTATTTAAAAAAAATCTTAACAAATATTGTGTGTTTAAAATTCAATGCGACAAACAAATTAATCTACTGTAACAAAAATAAGTAGTATGTCGTCAATAAAACAAATAATAGATATAAACTATTTATTATTAGGAAAAGGGATATTTTTTGAAAGATGGTCTATTAAACAAACTACATATCATGTTGTGTTAATTTTGTTTATTATTATTATTATTACTATTATTATTATTATTATTATTATACTAAGATCAACATTTTACCCTGTGAAACCCACCATAAGATTGCACAATAAAACAATTCAGAAACATTACACACAATAATGGGAAGCTTGTTACTCTAAAACAATTTCCTGGAAAATTCTTATTTTCTATTCTGAAACATTCTTGATCAATGTTGACAGCTATAGTATGTGAATTGAACTCCCTAGAAGCCGCCTTTAAAATCTCTGATGTTTTTCAGAACACTTCCTTGAAAATTTTGAACAATTCACTGCTCTTTGTTTCCCAGAATCGATCCTAGGTCTTTTCCAGTGGCTTGATGAAGAAGACTTGAGAGACATGGCTTGATGAAGAAAGTTCTATTTATATGCAGCGAAACTACAGTAAAAAACACAATGTTAATTGCAATATCCAATACATAAATTTATAAAATGCAGTATAAAAGGGTATATGAAGACTGCTAGGAAAAGGAAATATACACATTTTATAAGAAAAATAAAAGAATTTAAAACTAAATAAATTTAATAAATGAATTTTAAAGCTAAATAACCGATAAATAAAGGAATCCAAAGAGCTGACTAACAATTTGAATACCGAAAATATAAAATACCCAAAAAGCTGATTAAAATTTTAAAGGATTCAACACAATTGCATTAACATTGTGCGTATTTACAGCTATGTCAAATATGTGAATACAAATTTGAGTACAAAAAGAATATTATTATAGTAAAAAGGGAAATGTATTTTTAATCATGGTTTCTAGATCTATTTTTTTTTTCATCTGTATCTTCTAAAATATCGTAAAAATAATTATTTACTAAATCCAAAATCAAATATGGTCACGAATTAATCCCGTATATGATGATTTGAAAATGTTTATTTATTTTTGAAAGGAAATATATGAGTACCATGCAATCGCACAATATAATTATATTGTTTATACTAGGACTTCCCTCAAAGGGATTAGTCTGAGTGATATAATTGAGAACATAGGGTTAACAATTAAAATATAAAGAAAAAGAGCAAATTAAATGATAGAATTACAAAATATCATATATAAATTCATATACACTGTTAAAAAAATAGAAAAGAAGTACCGTTCATCAGATGTGTTGTCATAATTTTTTTTAACATGTGTCAAAGAATCTCATTTTCTTAAGCACGTATTGCGCAAAACTTGGAAAAAAAAAAAAAAAAAAAAAAAAAAAAAAAAACGCCGGATCTTTTAAAACGCCAATCTTTTTAAAGTTACGTAATTGGATTTGCAGCCAATAGATTATTCTATCAAGCGTGGCTTAACGCAAATTTAATTTCATTGTTGCACCTTTTTTGTGTGAATTTAAATTTTTTCTTCCTTGATTATATATCTATTATTTGTATAACTGTTTAAAGAAACTCTTACACTTCAAACCACATTGATAGCCTGCTTTGCTACAAACCAGATTGCAAAACTATACTCTAAATTACTATTAAAGTATACAAAAAATCTTCCGATGACTTCTGTAAAATAACTTTTACATTAAATCTCCATATCGGCAAAATTTTAAAATTATATATATTAGAAAGTTAAGCTTAACAGATACTTCTTGATTATTCTCTAGGTCGCTCTGCCCCCTGCGCCTTTACTGCGCCAATCCGCAGACTTTTTTTTTGCCTGTCTGTCTGTCTCTCCACAATTTGTCTGTTTCCCTATCCGTTTTTCTGCCCGTCTCTCTAACCGATTGTCTATCTCTCTACACGTCTCGCTACCTGTCCCGCTACCCACCAATCTATTTCTCTAACCGTCTGTCTATCCGTCTAACTACTTGTATGTCTAGCCGTGTCTCTATCCACTTCGCTACCCATTTGTCTATCTGTATCTCTACCCGTCTGGCTATACGCCTCTCTACTCATCTTCTTACCCATCTCTGTACCAATCTACTGTCTCCCTACTCGTCTGTATACCTGTCTCACTATCAGTCTGTTTTTGTACCCGACTCTTTACCCGCTACCAATCTCATTACCCGTCAATCAACTCGTCTCTGTACTCATCTCTCTACTCGTCTCTTTATCTACCACGCTACGCGTCTTGCAACCTTTCTCGCTACATTCCTGTCTACCGGTGTCGCTACCCGTCTCGTGACCCATCTCGCTACCCCTCTGTCAACCCTTTTTTTACCTTTCTCTCTAGCTGCCTGTCTATTCGTTTCGCTACCCGTCAGCCTACCTATGTCGCTACTCGTCTCTCTACCCATCTCACTACTCGTCTGTCTACCCATTTGTTTACTCGTCTTTCTACCTCTCGCCACCTCTTCCCAATATTTAAACAATTCATTTAATATACAGAAGCCGTTTATCAGTTATTAAATGCAAACAGAAGTAATTTATCTAATAAGTGTAATCAGATGCAATTTTTTTAAAAATACATACATAAACCTGAATAATAATTCATCAGTTTTGTGTTCATAGTTGTTTATATCATTTGACAGTAAATCTCAACTTCTTGAATTGTCTCAAGCTTTTTAAAAAAATCACAAGGTCTGTATAACTGCAAAGTACCCTGAGGGCTATATTAGCTACATGTTATTACGTTAAGTGAAAGTTTCGTTATCGCGTTTGCAGCCAATTGCTTATGTCAGAAAGCGTGGCTTAACGCCATTTTAAATTCGTTACTGTAACTTTCTTTTCTTTTCTTTTTTTGGGGGGTGGGGTGTGGGGGGGAAGGTTTTCAAATATATATATTTAAATTAAAACTTTTGCCTCCATGCCATTAGTGTTGTTTGTATTATTAACTAATACCTTGTAGACCGAGCTTCATTTGAAACAAATGTAAAAGACTTCTTCTACAGTTTTTTTTAGGAGAAACTTTCGTAATTGGGCTCAAAGCCAATCGGAGCATTTAATATCATTATTGTAACTCTTATAGAGTTAAAACAATATTGTTGCTAGCTTTACTCTTGTTTGAGACCAGCCTTGCCTGTGTATCTGAATGAAGAAAAGTTTCGTATTCTATGTCGGTTTGCGAAAAAATTTAAAATGGTGCCAAAAGGTAGTTTTAGCATCTTACAAAATTTTTCAAGAGAGCGGTAAAACGTGTTTTTCAAATATTTACAAACATACGTTTATTAAAGCATGTTTTTGCACCATCTTAAAAATTTAAGCACGATGCTATAATAAATAAAATTGTATCGCCATATTCGATATTTTAATAAGTAATGAAAATACATAAACAAACTTATTTAACAAACCTAAGAGGCATTTTTGTGATAAATAATTGTTATTGTCAGGGGGGTAAATAGTAAACAATTGATAAACGGCTAGTAAATAATAAATAGCATTTAAAATCTAAAAAAAATGGAGAAGTGGTTCGTATAAAAATGCAAAACATAACATTATACGCTTGATATATGTAAATCTTTTTTTATTTTTTAATATTTCCGAAGGCACAGATAAAAAGGTAAAAATCTCTTTTCCAAATGCCAATAGAAAATATACAAAATAGAATGCCAAATATACAAAATAGAAAAATATCTGCAAAAAATATATTTACATAATACTACATCTGTAAAAAAATAAGATTTAGAAAAAGTAAGCCAAATCCTGCAGATCCCAACAATCACTTCGAAAAACTTATCACCAATAAAGAACTCGCCAAATCTTACGGCACAGGAGATGGATTTTCCCCTTTGAATGCAGAATATTAGTTTTTTTCTTGTACGATGGGTGATTATAATATAATTGTTTCATTTCACATACTACACACCACTTGATATATTGGTACTTTTATGTTATCCTGGCGCAGTTGATAAATCGCCAAATATTGTTCCTATAACATTTTCATATTGAATTCTTTTCATTTAAATATAAACCTTTCACTCATTTAATTTAAAATACATGCCTTTCATTAATCCCATTTAAAATGCTAAAAAGAGAAAAAGAAAATAATGCCATAAATCGAAACCTTTTATTTAAACACCAAAGAATTTTTTTTTTAAATTTACACACGTGAAATAAAAAAAAGCTGCTATTGCTGAGATTTGCGCCAAATCTCTAATACAAAGTCTACCAAGTTATTGCGGGGTTTTTCTTTCAAACAGAAAAAAATCCAGATTAATTTTCGATTTCTACTAAATTGAAATATATTTTATTGTGCTGAATATTAGTGCGTGCATATTTTTTTGCTCCATGAACTTTTCAATTCCGATTGTCTACGAAAATCTCCCGCCGGTGAAAATGACGTACGCACAAAATTTGCGTGACGTATGTACTTTAATTGTGCTTTTTTATCTATTTTTTTAACATAATTTCCAAACGGTTTGACATTTATTCTTGGTAATAAATAGACGTCGTTGTCACCTTTATAGGTACCTGCTGTAAAAATTTGAACGAAATCCGTTAAATATTTTTTGAGTTATGCTTGACGAAAGGTTTTAATATCCATCGTAGCTATATATGGGGCAAAGTAATACTGCGCTGTGTATGAGTCTTCGTTGCACTCAGACAATAACTCATACAAAATATTTAAGATTTCGATAACATATTGAATAATATAAAGACTTCAAGACCTATAACTATTACTGATCTTTTTACTCACAGTGTGCTAGAAAATAATGCCTTCTTCAGAGTATAGTATAGAAAAAAAACAGTCATAAGAACACCAAATACGAGTGGTATGCATTACAGAAACTAGGAAAAAACTGACGAAAAAGAAAGTTCCAAAAATGATCGATTTCAGAAAAGATGCTGCAGCGGACATTCCTTGATAAAAAATATAATTGTATGAAACCAGCTTTGCAGGACTACGATTTGTACATGGAATAAGCGATTCTAAGTATGTAACAAACCTTGAAAATAAAGCTTAGTTAATAATTTCGCAAATGCCTATGTGGCATTAACAAAAGGGGGAAAAATCACCTTTATTTATAGTCCATGTAAAGAAAAAAAAAGAAGATACACTCGCATTTATTTGGATATTGTTTAGTATAAAAACATAACAAAGGTGCCGTTGAACTCAGAATAAAGTTTTCTTCCAGAATATAAACGCAATTTTTTAAATAGGGGTCGTCTAAATATTTTAAAAATTGCGTCAATTTGTTTTTTTTTTTCAAATTTTAACACCCACTTTTGACATTATATTTAGGTTCTTTGAAACAAAGCAGCCGGATAAATGTACAGTTTATATATTTTTTCATAAATCTTGATATAGTTTGAAAGGGTCAAAGTTGAGGATGCTAATGTCTTATTAACAACTTATTGTTGAGAATTATTATTATTAGTTACACTATTTATAAGTCGATTTTGAAAGAGAATATAAAGATTATAATAAAATAAAAAGTATTTAAAGAGTGGGATTGAAAGTTTTAGGTAAGCGGCATTCAAAAAGTTTCTGATGTTATGTAAATAAAATTTTGATGTTGTTGTTGTTGTTTATTCTTTCTATTGATGATACTACGATTATTGTTATTGTTAAGTATTATTATTTTAAAATTTTATTGTTGATATTGTTCTTGCTATTATTATTATTATTGTATTATTTTATTATTGCAACTTCATACTGCCATTGCAACACTAAGGACTCTTATAATATTCAATAATTGGACTCTACAATTCAGTAGGACTTAAAAATCACTTGAGGACTATAAATAAGTGAATAATGCTGATTATTGTTAAATTATTGATAAAAAGATATATGATTTATATATTATTACTGAAATTTATTTATTGCAACTTCATACTGCCATTGCAACAATAAGGACTCTTATAATATTCACTAATTGGACTCTACAATTCAGTAGGACTTAAAAAATCACCTAAGGACTATAAATAAGTGAATAATGCTGATTATTGTTAAATTATTGGTACAAAAGAGATGATTTAAATGTTGTTGTTATATTTTCTTGATGCAAAGTATACTATACTGTTATAATTGTTATTATTGAGAAGATAAATGTATGCTAAAGCTGATTATTAGCAACACATTAATTATTATTGAAAAATGTAATTATTTACAGCAGTTTCCACTTAACCGTGTTTCTTTAAATTTAATTATTTAAATTTTACTTAACAGAATTCAGAAATTTGAACATCGCGATACGGCGACCAGGTAACTGTATTGCATCGAGGGAACTGTTTTGTAACCCAAGTATCTGCTTTCTCCCAATGAACATGTAAGTCAATTGGACTTACCGGTTCATACATTTTTTTAGGGAGGGGGGATATGTAATAATAAAAAAATTTCGCCATTTTTCCTTAGTTAATTTATTCCAAATTCTTACAATTCTAAATTTTTCCCTGTTTTATTCTAATTTACTACTCTATATTCATTAAATCCTTATTCTTAAATTAGCTCTATCGTTAACTCTGTTAAATTCCCTTTTATTTAATTCTAAATTGTCCAAATTTACTCAAATATAAAGCTTTTAGTTATTCTTAATTTCTATCATGATCCCCGATCATTTCTGGGTTTTAGAATGTTTTTTGAGAGCCATTTTCATTTTTATTCCGAATTTTATTTCCCGCTCTAAGTCACTTTACTACAAAATTCATCCACTACCTCTCTGTCCGAACTCTTTACTAATTATCTTTCATTGGTCGCGACGTAGCATGACGCGTCTTCTTTAATTCCTCATTGGTTCAGTACGCGTTCTACGTCATAATTTGAGTTATTGCGCTAGGTAACAAAAAGCAGCTACCTGCGGTTTCCCTCAGAAATCAGTCGAATTTTCACTTGTCAACCACTCCCTGTCTGCTCGTTTGACTGAAAAATGTTCTAATACTTACCCTCCATGCCTTGATGACGTAGCGATGTACGGCTATTATTGTTAGGTGGAAACTGCCCAAGAGAAATACTTAATAAAGGATTGAATTTGAAAGACCTTGTTCGTTTGATTCATGGAGAAACGCCTCTGGTTATTTCATTTTACTGCCGCTGCGGCCGCGTCGAGAATGAAACTAAAATATTAGGCAATTTACGACTGCTTCTAATTATTTACATCATCAATAACAACCACCGTTCTTAATTTCATTGTGCGACCATATGTGCTCCTGCTTCTATTATCAACTTTACTCCCAATATAACATATAACGATATATATTCGTAATATAATATATATATATATATTCTGTTTTTCAGATTCTTATTAAAATGATTAAAAAATTTTTGATTTTTTTTTCTACTTTAATTTAAAGATATAAAAGTTCTGAAATTCTGAAATTATTCTGAAATAAAAACTAAGAAGGTTGCTTGTTATTATTATTTTGCATTTTCAATTTTATATTGTTTTCCAGCAATTAATTTCTTTTGCATAGTAGTCACACGTACATTACCTAAAAATCATCTTGAAATTTATGTGCCTTGCATATTTTTTGACTTAATTTTATTTTTCAACTTATTATTATTAAAATTACTTAAAACCTTTTTCGAAATTTTATTTTTTGTACTTCTCATTTAAAAGAAATATATGGGAATTCTGATATGATTCTGGAACAACAACTAAAAAGTTTCCCAGCCATTGTTATTTTGCATTTTCAATTTTATATTGTTTTCCCAGCAATTAATTTCTTATGCCTAGTAATTTTCACACTCTTACATTAATGTTATTTTTGTCTCACTACCTAAATATTTGAAGCCCAAGCTTTATTAAACTTTCAAAGAACATATTTTGCTCCGAAAGAGGAAGAAAAAAAAACTATTAAACTTGGGCGATGTTGCGTGTTGGAATTTTAATGAGTACGGAGTTGAAAAAAGAACAATTGTTTCTGGAGAAACGATTGCGATAAAAGGACGATAAATCAAGTCTTAGAAATAGCACCCATACTACACTTTTTTTAATGCATTTAGCTTAAGAAGATGCTTTCAGGGAATTTTTTTCTTGCCAGCACGCATTAATATAAGGGTGTTTTTTTCTCCCGTTTTATTTTAGAAAATGCATTTGAATAACTGCGAAGAAAATTAAGAAAGCAGTACTTAATATTTCAGTATAAAAGATTCCTGTAAAAAAATTAGCAATTTACGTCAAAAAAAAGTAACAATAGCTCTAGAAGAGGGAGTTTTTGGACTGCGTAATCAGAGATTTTTAGAAGAAGGGTTTCATAATCATCACATTGTTAAAAGAATGACTGTGAGTTATGATAAAGGAAGAATACATATATTATTTTGTTAAAGACTTAATTCAAAAAATATTCGGGTGATTTAAAACGATTATTCTCTTAACTGCTGGTGATAGATACGTACTTCCGCTTGCATAAAGTATACAAACGAAGTATCGCTTTTTCTGATATGGCATTTATTTTTCAAGGGGTCGTATATTAAAATATGAAATTTAATTTTTATACGGTCCCTGGGTCCTATAACGTATGCTTAGAAAAGCAAATTCCATGCTCTGATAAGTAAAAAAGTAAAATTTCTGGTTTCTATGATCAAAATTCACTGAGTTATTATAGTTTGAATTTTAAGAAATTTCTCAGTTTCCGGCATTCAAAATTTTTTGTTCATGTTAAATTTCACTAAAAAATCAGTTTTTAGCACCGAAAAACTCCGAAATTTGGTGAGATAAAAACTATAATAACTCGTCCACGCTCTCAATGAACAGGGTCTAAACGGAAAAATGCAGTTGTGTACATATTTTTTAAACACCCTGTATATATGAACATCATGTGTCGGTGCTTTCTGCATAAATTTAAGACAAACTAAACAGGAATAAGAAATAATTAGATTAATTCTTTTGTCACTATTAATTTAAATAATTAAATCTGTGTTATAGAAATATGTTTCTCCTAATGCTTTTTAAAACTGCCATATATGAATAAGTTTATACGTAAGAAAAGTAAATGTCCCGGGAATGTCAGTTAGAATTTATTAATTCTGCCACTGAGAAATTACTGTGCTCTTTCAATCAATAGTAGATGTAACCTTAAATAATCGATAGAACATTTTACAAAATAATGGAACATTTTACAAAACTAAATTAATATATTTTAGAGGGTTTTTTTCCCCTGAATTTTCGGTGTTACATAAAAATTATGTGTATGATAAATTTATTTTTTGCATTGTATGAGTAAATATATATTTAACTACTTCTAAAGTGTTTTACTGTTTATTTAATTTGTTTTATAGACTGTTGAATACATAAAATTAATCGTGGTAACTATAGAACTAATCATGCTAAATAAATATTTTTTTAATCCTCTCTCTCTATATATATTGTTACTACTGACCAAGCCCCTACTTGCCAGGCGGAGTTCCAAGCTTAACAGGTTGTGTACCTGGCTGCATAACGAAATTCATCTGATTGCCATATAAACAACTGCTATGGCACTGTACACCCTAGAATTTGTATGATTTTATATTTTTGAACGAAAATATATCCAAAAGAACCTAGAGTTAGGGTCTCACTGATTCCGTCAGCTCACAACTTGATGTGCTACGCAACTCCGGTCTGTATTTACAAAAAAATCCAGAATTTGTATCATTTCATATTTTTAAATGAAAATCGTACCAAACGAACCAAATGTTTGGGACCCACTGCTTTCAGTAGCATACGCCAGGTCTCCGGTCTGTTTGAGCAAAGGAACCTCAAATTTGTATGATTTTGTATTTTTAAAAGAAAATCTTACCAAGCGGACCTAATTTTAGGACCCCACAGCCTTCGGCTGCTCACCCTCAAATTTGTAGAATTTTATATTTTTAAATGAAAATATGTCCAAACGAAACGTAGAGTTTTTGGCGCTACTGCTTTCGTCTCAGCGTAAACCGGGCGTGCTACGCAAGCTCCGATCTCTTTTTGCAAACGAACATCGAATTTATATGGTTTTATATTTATTATACGAAAATCTTTCCAAACAAACGAAGGGGCCCGTTATAGTTGCCGATTTAATTTCTGCCATTTAGATATATATTACACTATCAATTCTGACCAACAGTTCCTGACCTAAAGAATACAAAAAACAATGCGACAAAATATCGTTTTATTTACCTCTCCTTAAGTATAAAACTGGTAAAAATAATGGTAATCGGTCTATTAGCTGTGGAGCTTATTGATGTTTTTAACACGGCGAAAAAAAAATCTCAATATTTCTCTATTCACGCATTAAACAAAAATTATCAATCTTCCCAAAGCGAAAATGATCGAAAGTACAATTCCCTTAAAACGCGAAATGATATTTAGGAAGGCACAAGAGGAAAAAAAAAACATTTGGTGTTAAATGACGTCCAGAATTTTTTTTTCATTGAGAGTGTAATTATTATTATGTTTTTAATTAAACTTACCGTTGAAAGCAGAAAAGAAATAGCTGTAAGTGGATATTTTTTGTTTTTCTGTATTTCCATCTGGTAAAAGGGGATGACATTTTAAAACTGCAGGGAAAAAAGAAAAAAAACAGAAACTATGCAATCGATGTCGAGACTATATTTTTAATATATATATATATATATATATTTTTTTTAGTAATTATTAATAATTTTTAAACAAAAGATACCGTTATGATCGAGAAAATACCTTGAAAAGGTACTTTTTTTTAAATGTATTTTCATCCAAGAAACTTGGATGGCAGCTTCAAACTACAAAGAAAACGAAAAATATGAAACGAATCGAAAAATATGAAAACCAACATGAAATAATAGTTCCAAATATATATATTGAAATAGTAAATATTAATATT
The DNA here is from genome assembly GCA_963931845.1 of Maratus michaelseni. Lineage (NCBI taxonomy): Eukaryota > Metazoa > Arthropoda > Arachnida > Araneae > Salticidae > Maratus > Maratus michaelseni. The sequence continues at coordinate 333,184,381 of OZ007590.1, read as the reverse complement.
TTTTTAAGCAAAATATACAGTTAGAAACGGAGAGGTACCTCGAATAATTAGTCTTATTTTCCTTTTGTATTGCCATCCGGGACACGCCGATGGCAATTTAAATCTGTAGAAAAACATAAAACGTGAATACTAATACAAAACCGACCGACAGAAAAAATAAATGTTTTTTTTTAATAGTAAATAATTAATATTTTATTTTATCAAAAATACCGTTAGAACCGGAAAGGTAGCCTAAATAAGTGGATATTTTTTGCTTTTCTTTTAACTGTATGGGGAACCAGGTGATTGCGATTTCAAAATGCAGAAAAGATGTATCCTTTTCACTTGGTATGATTAAAAAACTTAGAATTACCAGGACAGGCGCATTTTGCGATGTTCATGAAAGTTTTTTATTAAAATCTCGGCTATTGTTACAAAAGTCTAAGCCTCAAATGTATTCGGACCTCTCTTCGTACACCCTCATCCAAAGTTTCGGACATCTACCTGTGATAGATTTCCCTATTCATCAGACGGACAGTAACAGCACAGAGACAAAATCTCACCTTTATGTACTATCAAATGAAAATAATTCTCAACGAACTAAGGGCCCTCGTTATAATGGTTGTCAATTTAATTTCTGACATTTAGATATATTACACTTTCAATTCTGATCAAAAATGTTTGAGAAAAAACCATCGAAATCTGTAAGTTGGCTGAGAAGTTATTACAATATGACTTTTTTAGCACGATGAAAAAAAATGCTTCCTTCTTAATCTCCATCTTTCTCTATTAACGTACTGAACAAAAATTATCAATATTCACCATTCAAAAATGATCGACAGCCCAATACTCTTAACACGCGAAATGATATCTGGGAAGGTACTAACAAAAGAAGAAGAAGAAGAAGGCTCTGGCGAATGATCTCTGGTACAAATATGAATTTTTGAACTCGCACTCATCCGTTATATTAAGTGTATATATAATTCTAATTGAAACGTGAAAAATAATCGATGAAAATATGAATTAAATTTCAGTATACAATTTAGTGTGTATAAAAATCTATAGATGATATATAGGGCAGCACAAGGGATTTCGAACACAGTACAGTATTAGTTACTAAGCGCAGTAATTGGTGAAATTGAGATTTTAAAAGTATTAAGTGTTTTCATAAAAGCTCAACTCCCCGGCTGGTTAACCATTTATCCATTTGTTTATATATAACTCCTTTTCCGTATTAAATGATGAAAATTACTAACGGCATTCTGTTACTGTTGGAAAGTATTTCATTATCATATCCTATGCGTGATGCTTGATTTTTCCTTTCTTGTTCGCTTTTCAAGTAAATGCCAAATTTCTTTACTTATTTCATAAAGCTAAATAGGTTATCATGACGCAAGTTATATATATGTGTGTTTAAATTTTCAATTGTGTTTTAAAGAATACAATTTTGTGTTTTTGTTGTTGTTATTTTCTGATTAAAATATCTACATCTTTTTCTTTGTGTATGCGGGTTTTATCATAAGGGATCCAGAATAATGCTTTGCGGGGGAGGGGAGGGCAAAAATTTTAACTTCCGGTACTGTTTGAATCTCCAGATTATTTATTTTAAAAGTGTGTTATAATTTTTCAAATACAAGTAAAAATGTACTTTCTAAAATAGATATTATTTTTTAATTTTATTTTTATATTTTTTTAGTAAGAAACTTATTCTCTTCATATACTCTGTCCTTAGCTTTCTGATCTTCGGTGATTACGCAATGGTTTAAGTAATTATCATGAAACTTACAACAAAACATCAAATTTTTTGATAAAATACGATTAAAATAAATAAATAAATAAATACAAATAAATAAATCAATAAAAAATAAAGTAAAAATAATGGTGCTGACGCAGATACACCTTCTGTAATTATATACGATTGTAAAAGAACATGGCAACTTGGTGGATTACTTCGATTCTATATTCGATTCTATCATCAATTTTATATGTGAAATATGTTACTAAGTAATTGTTGCCTATGAATTTCGTAAACGAACAAGTTTCAACTAACGTATTTTGAAAATTTGGACTATAGAAATATTTACAGAAAAACAAATTATCTCCAATAAGCAATAACTTGTTTTACATTCCAAATTGATGATTCAATCTAATAAAAAAACCATCGAGTAGTCAGTTCCTGATAATCATCTTCATTTCAATTTTCTTTAAGAAACAATTGTATTAGCTACCTACTCTCGGTGACCTCTTCAAATACCCATCAAACTATTTTTGCTTTTAAATAATCTCACATCTCGGCAATACTTTTACTGCTAACCGTTTTTTCATATCCCATTTATTCATTTTTTATGATTTAAAAAAAACAAAATTACAGATTTCTTCCCACGTTACAGTTTGTATATTGAGTTACAAAAATCACGCCACAGTGGTGAGAGAAACTATGTTTGTAGTGAACGATAACTACAACTGCTTCATCCAAAATGTAACTAACTGCAACTACAACTAATTGTTTTAACAAGTAGCAACAACAAACTACTTTTCAAAAGTAGTCGCTACTTCGGTACTTTCAGATTTTGTCAAAGGAATCAATATGCACTTGAAATTGAGGACACGGATTAAGTAATACAATGGCATTTCGTTATATCGCGTTTGCCGTGATATATTCAAATAAATGCAATAAAACGGATGAAATATAAAATTAAGAAAGGCGACATACAAGAAAATTTTATGCGTTATTCTCCAAAATGTTACTTTAAGCACATATTACTCGTTATATAAGGGGGGCCCAATTGAAAAATGGACAGCTGACGTAATGACGTTAACAATGTTGCCAAACTGGTTTTTCATTTGATTTTGGCTTCGTGCAGTGTTAGTGGCGCATTAGACAAAGTTACGTCGTTTGAAAAGAAGTTGTGTGTTTGTAACTGACGACTAAAACATAACGTGAACATCCAGAGCCGAGCAGAGAGACGTAGTGCGTTTTTTGGTGGCTGGAGGGGTAACGAACGCAGACATTTTTCTCCGAATGAAGCATGCTTATGGTGAACACTGTTTAGACCGTACAGCTGTGAACAATTGGTGCAAGAGTTTCATACAAGGCAGACAGACAGTCAAGGATGCTCCGAGACCAGGCCAGGTCCACACTGCCATCACACCGCTGTCGATGAGATGGTACAGTCCACACTTGTCGCCTTATGATTTTCACATCTTTTCGCCACTTAAGAAGGCATTCCGAAGACAACGGTTTACTTTGGACGACAAGATGCGAACATTCTTCCGAGATCACCCCCAAGAGTTCTACGCCAAGGGTATCGACCTACTAGTGACACGATGGGATAAATGCTTCAACAAATACGGTGATTATTTTTGGAGTTGTATTAAAATACTTACTTCTACACTCTATGCCCACTTTTCATTTGGGCACCCCTCATATGTCGACCAGAGCAATTCAATATTATTTTACTCAGTGGAATTTTTCTATACGTTTTCTCATAAAGACAAACAATAATAAATCTTTAAATAAATCAATTCCAAAAGACGAAATGCGGCATTAAAACAGGGAGTTCTAATGATGAGTATGTAGAAAAGTGTTTCCTGCAAGAAAATTAATTTCTCTGATTTGGATTTTGCCTCTTGGAATTACCAGGAAGTGTTAATGGAAAAATCCATGACGTTATACGATGCATGGCTAAACGCTGCAGCTGAGTTGCTGATATTCACAAATTGTCACTTGGAACACATTTTGCACAAAAGAACTAAGTTACTATTACGTGACTAGAAGAATGACACATTTTTCTCTGAAATAGCGTAAAAATAGCATCACTTTTCACTATACAAACTACTCATTTTTTCTATTACGCTGTTCGTTACATGACATTTTTCAAAATGCAGTGCAATACATAACAAACCACAGGAAAAAGTAGCGACTGGTGTATTTTCGCTACTCGTAAGGCCCTACTTTCGACCGCAGTTACACCATCTTATTAAAATCACTTCACATCTTAAAAAATTGATTTTTTTAATATTATGGTAAAAAAAAGTTTCTCTTCAATGTTACCAGAAGTAGAACACATACTTCTGTGAAATAATTTCAGACCGAATGGATACTCAGTACGTTCGATAGTGACCCGCTATATAAAGGAAATTACCTGGTCATAAAATCTCAATATCCGGCATTTGTGACATTCTTCAAGCGTGTATACGTCTATCCTTTCGTAAGTTCTCAAGTATCTAATTAATGAACTTAGGAACAGATTTTGGCATTCAAGACTTAATTAGCAAAGGCGATGATACGACTTATGAATCAGAAAATAAACTACGTCTGTGTTCTTACTGTAAGCAAATGTAGATAATTGCAGAGAGACCCTTTACCACGATATTGAGTTATTGAAGCGTGAATGATAGCCTTTTCTTTAAAGGAAGGTGGGAAGATTTTTCTCGTTATCTTTTATTTTGTGCAGCAAGTCTTGAACCCCATTTCTATAAAGGTTACACAAAAGGAGCTTTTATCGCAGCAGCATCCTTTATAAATATTAATCTTATGTATGAGATATTTTTCTTTATACTCAATTATTTTAAAGATGTATGTAATAGAACAACTCGTTGTAAAAATGCTCAAATATTTTTCCCCAACAAAAATTTGCATTTTACGTATTTTAGACGTCACAATTAAATATTCACAATTCGTTTAACATTTTTCAACATAGTTGAAAAGTGGTTATGACTTCGGCTTGTCTGTCTCTCGGTCTGCCATCTATCCGTGCTCTAACTCGCGTAAATATATTCGGATTCCCATGCAACTGATATATGTTATCGACGTTTACTATTGTGTGTTCCATATTGAAAATGGGGGGACACTCAAAATGATTCCGTTACATTACGATATGTCGGGAAAAATCATTTGCGCTGTAATTTAATAATGTTACACTATTTAAAACATATTGAAATTGATATATATCAGTGAGGTGCACTACAAGATGCTTACTATAGAATAAGGTGTGCATAGCATCCATCGATCATTTACACGGACGACAAAATAATTCAGTTACTGTCTATGAACAATAATTGCTGAAAATTCGCTTTCAGTTGTGCCACACGTTTTTAAATTTAACTAATTTATTTGCATATTACTTAGTGTATACAAATTCTATATATCATATACAGGGCTGCACCAAATGTTTCCAGTACATTTTCGTTTATTGGTGGATATTGATGGAGGGAAATTTTCAATTGTGCATACTATGTACTATATATACAAATCTATAGATCATATACAGGAATGCACAAACAAATTTGGTTATTTTCTGGAATATTCTTGGGATTTGCATAAGTTGGGGTTTCAAATGTGTTATGTGTTTTAGAAATTGTGTTTTTAGATATCATTTTTCACCTTATTAAACTGTAAAGTTTTGTTACAGTATTCTGAATTTGCTGGAAACTGTTTCATAATCTATGCTTAATTCATGATTTTTAGTTTTTACTTTACAATACTTGGTTTTTGAATGAATTGTATCTATTTTTCTAGAATTCGCACTCAAAATTGTAATTGGTTAAAAAAGAGAAGATAATATTGCTTGTTCAAATACATTTTTCCTAACATTTATTTATAAAATTTCTTCATAACCCGATAAATTAAAATTTCCTAGTATAGTATGGTCTGTATTAACGGAAATAAAGCCATATGTTTCTGCAAACAAATTTCAGACTCTTAAAAAAATACAGCATAATCCTTTCGATAATGACACGCTGCACAAAGAAACTGACCCTGTCATGAAAGTCCCATACTCGATGCTTGTAACATTCTTCAAGCATGTACGGAGACGTCTATACTTTAATAAGATTTGAAGTATCTGATTAATGAACTTGCGATCAGAACTTCGTATTCAAGACTTAATTAGCAAAGGCGATGATACGGCTTATAAATCAGAAAATAAACTACGCCTGTGATCTTACAGTAAGCGACTGTAGATAATTACAGAGAAACCCTTTGTAACGACGTTTGAGTTATGGAAGCGTGAATGATGGCCTTTTCATTAAAAAGTTGGGAAAAGACTTTCCTTGCTGTCTTTTATTTTGTGCAGTACTGCTTTAACCTCATTTCTATAAAGATTACACAAAAGGATACTTTCTCGCAGCGGTATCCCTTATGAATGTTAATCTTATAAATGGGATATTTCTGTTTACACTGAATTATTTCATTCATGATAGCTCTGTGTATAATTGTTAAAACAATTTTTCCCGCACAAAAAATTGCATATTTTGTATTTTAGACGTCATAATTAAATATTCGCCATTCTTTTATTTATTTATTTATTTTTGTATGTTTGAAATATTTTTCTTTTGCTAGAATTCACACTCAAAATTAGAAATACTTAAAAAATTAGAAAGAAAATAGTGATCGTTCAAATAGTTTTTCCGCCGATGTATTAACTAAAATTTCTTCACATTTGAAAATTTCTAATAATTTATATTTAAATTATATTTCTAATATTTTAACCGTAAGGTTAAAATAAATTATGTTCTTCTAAGCAGAACATTATATTTGTGCGATCTAATTTCAGCCTCTGAAAACAATAAACCATAACCCTTTATCTAATGACGCACTGCACAAAGAAAATGACCCCGTCATAAAAGTTGTAAATTTCCAACTGGACGAAAAATGTCCGGTCCAGGATTCGAACCTGGGATCGCTTGGCTGAAGCCGCCACGCTCTACCACTGAGCTATCCCGGTGGAATCTGAAGGGCATAATTCATCCAGTTAACCTTATTGATCAAAGCATCTGGTCTGATATTTTAATCAGCTCAACAGAAAAGATCGCAGGTAAAGGAACTCCAGTAAACGCTGGATACGTGAATACACTAGATTTAGTGTACTAGATCTAGTACACTAGATGTACTTTACCAATTTGAAATAATTGTGTTAAAAAAAAAAAATCTAGCCCCGTCATAAAAGCCCAATATTCGTTGCTTGCGGCATTCTTCAAGCATACATGCATCTATACTTTTATAAGTTCCCAACTACTTTTATAAGTTCCGATTCATCAGCTTATGTCCACAACTTCGCTTTTAAGACTTAATTATCAAAAGCAATGATACGACTTATAAATCAGAAAATAAAATACTTCTGCTTTATAAACTACGTTAAAATTACGTTAAGTGACTGTTAATAATTATGGCGAGACCCTTTACCACAACGAGTAATTTTTGGAGCGTGAATAATGATCTTTCATTACTGGGAGGGGGGAGGTGCTTTCCTTGTTCCCTTTTCTTAACCAACTTTGAATTCAGAAGATTATACAATGTTCAGTTTAATATCATTAGGTTCTAAATATCCGATATTTATAGTATGTTTGTCTACCTTCTGTTTTCTTTTTTTCCTTTACTTTTTACTGTTGTCCTTTTAGATTTTTGTGCAACTAACGAAACCCCATTCGACTCACTTCTGTGTCTGTTTGTCTGTCTGTCCGTTACAGCGTACTTTGAAACTGCATAAGTTAGAGACTTGAAATTTTCTGTACTTACAGCTGAATACACACGACAAATCATAAAATTTTGAATACGATGTTGATAATTAGGGATATTAATTAAAAACCCTAAACACGCATTAAAAATTGCTCAAAAACAGCAAAAAATAACATTTTTATCAAGACAGAGAACACACCTGCTTCGATTTCGACGGAAGTTCGGGGTTCTGGTAAAGAGCTGTGCTTCTATATTCTCACTGAAGTCCCTTTTTCGGAAACACCTTGAAATAAAGGGCCTATCGACACAAACATTTGGATAAAGGGGTAAAAAAAATCTCAATCTCAGAAAACCAAAATTCATAAAAATCCATCATTTAGAACCCGAGGTATTAATTAAAAAAATTAAATTTTTCCAACGGCTTTATCTGGCACGTGTTTGCTAAATCATTTGAAACCAGACGGGTGTCTCCTAGGAAAGAAATACTGGGCCTTTTTAAAGAGCTTGTACATTACAAGATCTAATTAAGCTACACTCTCGAAATTAACACCACTTGATTCGTGTAAATTTCAGAATTAACAGTTTTAAAAAATTAACGATTTCCACCCATTAGAACCCAAGATATTAATTATTTCTTAATTAATTGGATCACATAAAAATATTTCTTTTAACGTGTTGTTTCATAGCCACCACACCTGTACCGGAAAATTCCCGCAGATTTACAGCTCTCTTAATTTTTTTTTTTTTTTTTTTTTTTTTTTTTTGAAATATTACATTTATCGATTTGAAAATTATGCATTTATGCGTATTTTTTTAACGCTGAACCCCGAAATCTAATTTTCATAAATATCAGATAATTACAACCGTATATATTAATTAAGCTTTCATTAAATTGATCGCAGGAAAAGAATGGATTTTATTTAACATGTCATTTCACGCCTGACATAGTGTCTCTGATCTGTTGAAGGCAGAAAGATATGAAGTAAGCAATTATAAGTTTAAGTAGGAAATTTTAATCATATACAAATTTTTATGGTTTTAACGGTTTTAAAAATTTGTATATAGACGAAAAACGATAAGCCGGTTAAGATTTTCTAAAAATCGAAAAATTCACTCGGCAAGTTTTTATTTTCTTATCAGTTGTAGGTAGACCACTCTTCCCGAATAATAATTTCAGATATTTTTTATTCAATTTCAAAGTATGTCATGTTCTATGGGCCCTATTACGACGGGGTTTGGCTCATTCAACTTGATAGCAATAGCCAAACATATTTTAGTCCACTTTCTAACGCCAGGGGCCGCATTCGTATCTCGGGTTCTAGAGGCCCGATCACAACGGAGTTTAGGTTGTTCGACTTGATATGGATTTGATTGCCTTACATATTTTTGTTCCACTTTCTACCGCCAGGGTGCGCATTCCTATATCGGGTTCTATGAGTCCGATCACAAAGGGATTTGGGTCATTCTATTTAATATCGACAGCCTTTCATACTTTAGTTCCACATTCTACCGCCAGGGGTGCATTCTTGTATCGTGCTCTATGGGCCAGATTACGACGGGGTTTGGATCATTCGACTTGATTTCACCGCAGGGGGCGCATTCTTATTTTGGTTAAGAAATTCAAAATATCGAAAAAATCGACGAGTAAATTTTTATTTTATAAAAAACCCGATTTGTTTTATGGAAAATTAATTTCTTTGTATTTATTAATTAAAGGATAAATTATTTTGAAAGGAATATTAAACGAAACCCTTTGTGCGATCTTCGATCACCCTTACCCACTTGCTTTTTTTTACTTTTTATATTTGTTTTACTTTACTTTTTTTGTTTACCTACGTAAAAGATGAAAAAGATAAATGAAAATAATAAACAATGAGATTTTTAATTAACTTGGAATACAGTTCAGCATCAAATCCGGTAACCCGATTTCATCCGAACCCGAACGAAACCGCAGATCAGGTAGGATTGGAATTTTTCTTCCGCAGCGTGTCATGTTCATTTTAATTGTTTCGGATTCCGAACTGAGTTTTCACCTTTGTGGGTCGGGTTTGGCAACTCGTTTGTCCAAAATATAACATGAAAAAATATATATATGAATATAAAATAGTATATGGGTCATCTACGGTAAACTTTACTTTCTGAGCGTAAAAAAATCAACAAATAAAATGTAAACAAAAAAATAACAACTTCCGAATTACCAAAGATTCCAAAAATCGTTCTTTATCATTAGAAACCAATATATTTTCGAGATTTAAAGAAGCATTTATGAAAACAAGGTTCCTTTTGATGCCACTGACTTTCGGAAACGTTTCCGAGTAGTTTTTATAGTTTATTAATCAGTTTTATGAAACCGGAATATAGGTTTTTCAGATACTACTTATACTCAATTAAAAATCTTCAACTACGTAATTGAATTTATACATGCAAAAGTAACAAAATAATATTAATTTTAATGTTAATGTTAAAGCTGTTAATTTGTCATGTTTGTCTGTAAAACATGTTTCTTGGACGTTGAAATGTTTACTTGAGAATTGACAGTATCTAAAAAAGCCTATATTCCGAGTTGAGAAGACCGATTAATACACTATAAAAACCAATCGGAAACGTTTCCGAAAATCAATGGCAGCAAAAGGAACTTTACTTTTATACATGCTTCTTTATATCTCGAAAATAATTTGCTTTCTCAGGTTTCTAAAGATAAAAAACATTTTCGGAATCTTTAGTAATTCGCAAGAGGTTATTGTATAATTTCGTTCGTGGTTATATTATACCTAGATTAATAAATTTTCATTAAATATATATTTTGTATGTGTTCTATTATGTAAAGCCTCTAAAACATGAAAAATATATATATTCTTTCAAAAATTAACCACAATGTACTGAAAAAGTAACTTTTTTTTGTAGAATAACCGATATATGTGTTTAAGGTAAAATTGACATTGTAAATAAACTTATGCAATATTTTTTGATAACTGCAATAAAATATGCATTAATCCATTAAAATGTGAAGTTGAAGCCGTCGGGTTCAGGTCGAGTTGACTTCAATTAGAATTTTCAGGTTCGGATGGATATGACCCTATCGCTTCATGGCTCTAATGGGAATAACAATTCAAGATTACGAGGGACACTCTGAAAGTTTTGCAATACCAAAAATCTACAGCATATAAAAAAATATTTTTTTTCTCAACATAATCACCGCTACACTCAATATCTTTAATTATCATCTGAAACCAAATTTCAATTTTTTCCCCACTCATCCAGGCTGATTTCTTCCAGGAAGGTTGAATTGCGTTCCAGCTCAATATTCACCCTTGATAGCTTGCCTAAGAGGGACTGCTCGAACTAAGAAATCAGCTCTATAGAGCATAGATGGTCTGTAGCAATCTGGTCTCTTTATTAAAATCTCCAAACAAAATTAAATTCAGCTGGAGATGAACCCACCGGAAGACTCCAGAGTGTGCTGCGGCATTGTCATGGGGAAGAAAATTGTCACTTGTTCCCGTCTTTGGTAGCTTTTCTTCCAATTTTTAAATGACTTTTGGTCGACAAATCGCTAAACCGATTTACAGAAACTATTTTTCGCTCTTTTAAACAGCAATATGACCATTTTTTTGGAGGGGGGAGGGGTTGGGGGGAAATGTGGTCACTATATTTTTGCTGATGCTCCTCAGCCGACTGACTTTTGTTGACTTTTTGTTGACTTTTGTTTTTTATTTTCAAACACCGAAACTGAAGATTGTCTTTTAGTTTGTGGATCTAATTGGTAAATCCATGTTTCATCCCCAGTAACAACTTAATAAAGAAGTTTGGAGGTGCCCGAATCAAATTTTACCGAATTTCTTGGCACCGTGACACTCTTGTTAGCTTTTGTTCCCCGGCCAGCTCATGCGGCGCCCATCTGCTACAAAGCATCCTCATTTTTAAATTTTTGTTTATTAACTTAAATATTGCTGCCGAACCAATATTCAGAATCAGCTGAATAGATAAATAAGTAATATTGTAGTTATCTTTTAAAATTACCTTTAGATTTTCAGCATTTTCATTCGCGGATGCTGTTAACGGTCTTCCACTTTACCTGTCATCTTTTAAATCAGGTTTCCCATGCCTAAAGTTTCGAAACCATCTGAATATGGTTGCATATGAAGGATGAGAAATTGGAAAAGCCTGTGATATTCTTTTAAAAGTCTTTTTCATTTAAACATATTTTAACATTATAAAAAACCATTGTGCAGAAATGCTCCCGCGAGATTGACATCCTTAGTGAGACTGACTGAGTCAGCATAAGAGCTGATTTCAACTAGCCCTGGCAGCCACGTGACAAGGAGTTGGCTGGAAGTATTTGACATTCCACCTAGTCAGGACTCGTATTTCATTAAGAGACCGCTGCTAATGCCATCCCGCTGGCCATTTTTTCCTGTTGCAAAACGGTCAGAGTGACCCCCGTGCAACAAAAAAAGAAAAATTACAATCCTTGAAGTCGGTTTTATTTTTTGTTAAAAATTACTTGTTTTGCGAAACACTGCTTTAAAAGGGTCTTTTCTCGCGGTGGATCCTTTATGAATGTCATTCGTCTGTATCAGATATTTCTGTTTACACTGGATTATTAATGATAGTTCTTTGTGATCAAATACTTTCTTATAAAACACATTTTTCCTCACAAAACTTTGCATATTTTTAATTTAGACGTTACAGTTTAATATTCGGTCAATTTTTTTACATTACTTTATTTATGATTGAATTTCATTTATTTTGCTGGAATTAGCAATTAATATTATAATTAGTTAAAAAACCACAAAGAAAAAATGTTGCTCATTCAACGATTTTTTCCACCATTACATTTGTTGAAAGTCTTTCACATCCTATAAAAAAATGAAATTTTCTAATATTATGGTCAAAATAAACTCTGAGTTTCGAAATAGAACCATATGTCTCCGTGAACTAATTTCAGTCTCTGACCAGCAATTCTTAAAAGGGAAAAAAGTAAAACCGACTTCAAACAATTGTTTTTGCGGCACCTGTATTGTTTTCAGCATTATAGTCCTGCATCAGTTGGAATAAAATCGATCTGATCCCGACAATTTTATATGAAATCAATCCAAACACTCCCGAAACCGACATGAAATAAAGAATAAAAGAAAATGAATCCATACATCAATGCAATTATAAACAAATACTCTGTAATTGTGTTTCTTATATCAATTTTGCCTGTCATGTAAAGAAATAAACATATACATCATATATATTATTTCTGTTGTCAACATCCGTTTTTCTGTGCAATTATAAAACGCACAACAATAAATGAGATATCGTTCGAAAGGTTTTTGAAACCGCTTCTGACATAGTACACTCACATTTCGTTGAAACATGTTTTCTATTAAAAATTGCAGTTAATTAAAAATTAAATGAGTATAAGGAAAGATTTTTCTGAAATCAATATTGCCAAAAGAATAAAATACCGCATTATATCATGCTCAACAATGATTACAAAAAAAAATAGTAATACAAAAAGATAGAGTGTTAGATTTCCGCACAGATTTATTTTATATTTATTATTAAAAAGAAAAATTTTAGCTACAATGTTTAGAAGAAAAATATATCATCGATCGATCGAAGCAATGGTATTTAACATGTAGCCTAAAACGTATGCTTGTGTTATATCAGAATAATTTGTATTTTATGTGTATTCAATTTATTTTTATTTTTCAAGTGTTTTTCACGAAGCGGATGACGTTTTGATCTAATGCAGCTAAATTACCATTGTTACTTTTTTTTCTCGCGCCTGCGTGATTAATTTTTTTCTATCTCCGGTCAGTTTTTACTGTAACTTTCACGGAATAAATGAGATGATATTCTGGCTTCACTGATGTTTTTTGCGCATATTTTTATCCTTAATTTTTTGTAGATAAATTAGTAGATTAGATTTTGTAGATTAGATTAGTTTTTTGCAGAAGTTTAAACCTCCATGTAAAAATGATTAGACATTGCTAAAAAATATTAGGCTGCACTGCAAAATCCTTGCATATATCCGCTGGTATATATATATATATATATATATATATATATATACTGATTTATATTTCCATATGTAATTTTTTCATGACAAACAATATCGTGGATTTTCTTTTCAAAAAAAGGTTTAGCAAATCTGACCCGTAAGATTCAAAACCCATCCTCAAACAATTAGAATCACTCCAAAGCGATTCTGGCAAGCAACAAAAAAAAATGTCAGCTTGAACTTGTCTCGTGCGGGTAAAGTCGGGTTCGGTTAAAATTGGGTTATATGACATGAACTTTAATGCACATTTATTTTAACTCGGATTGTTGCAAATATCGTTTATTCTGACATGCATTAGACGATCATACGTTAAAAATTTTGAGGTGTCTATGTAACGAAAAAATCTGTACTAGATACGACGGCTATTTTAGAAACGTAAAGTCCTAGTACTATGTACTTAACATCATACTGAAAAATCGTAACGATTGATGAATTTTTTGCGTAAGTTAAATCCAAGAGTTTTGTTTTTTAAAAATGTTAGAAAAACAGATCATATTTAGATCCCAATGGAAATTTTAACAGGACCATCTGCAGAAAGTGGTTTTTCCAAGAAAAAACTTGCCGGATGTGTCAATCGCAAAACTTTCTTCTATCCCAAGCATGTTAATGTTTCAAAATGATATAATATGAAGTTTGATGAAATTCCGTGCATTAATTCTAAGATATGACTATCACTAAAATCATGTAAATCCTGAAAAATGCTGCATAGCAGCTCCAACCATTTATTAACACCAAAACCAAATCAGCAACAACTTATGTCAACGTCTAACTGAATCTGAAATTTAATGAAAATCCATGCATTAGTTCTTGCCATAGAACTATTGCGGAATTCAAAGAAAAATTCAGCATAGAAGCGCCACCTGTTGGGAGAATTACACCAAAAACGAATAAGCAACAATTTATATGAAGTTCTAACTGAATCTAAAGTTTTATTAAATTCCCTGCAATAGTATTTGAGATATGATAATCACTAAAATCGTGTAAATCCTGAAAAATGCAATATAGCAGCGCCACCTGTGGAGCTACGTAACTCAAAACTTAATCAGAAATAACTTATGTCAAGGTCTAACTGAATGTGGAGTTTAATGAAAATGCATGCATTAGTTCTTGAGATAGGCTATCTTGTAAATCGTGAATAATTGAGCATAGCAGCGCCACCTGTTGGACGATTTACACCAAAAGCTGATTAGCACCAACTTACATCAAAGTCTAACTAAATCTAAAGTTTTATTAAATTCTGTGCATTAGTTCTTGAGATAGAGCGTCCACAAAAGTTTTGTCACATATAGACACACAGACAGACAGACAGACTCACAGACAGACATTGTCTTAAAACAGTCAAATCATGTTCAAGACCTTCTAAAACGTATAAATCCGTCAAAAATTGTTATTAATCCAATACTTTCTTCTTGTAAAGATAGAAGAAAGTAAAAAGTATGGAAATTGGAGCACACGTAAACAAATTATACGTGCACATACACAGAAAATAAAAAAATAAAAGATACAAGCGAACTGTATAACCTCCTTCGTTGGAAATATTTTAAAAATTACTCCATGACACTTTCGATACTGACACGTTATACAAAGAAACTGACCCTGTCATGAAAACCCAATATTCGATGCCTGTAACATTCTTTTAGCATGTGTGCGTCTATACTTTCATAAGTTTTCAAGTATCTGATTAATGAGCTTTGGGCCAGAACTTCGCATTCAAGACTTAATTAGAAAAGGCGATGATACGGCTTATAAATCAGAAAATAAACTACGTCTGTGATCTTACTGTAAGCGAGTGTAGATAATTACAGAGAGACCCTTTGCTACGACATTGAGTTATTGAAGCATGGATGATGGTCTTTTCATTAAAGGCAGGGGAGGGCGAGGGTTCCTTCTTGCCTTTTATTTTGTGCAGTACTGCTTTAACCTCATTTCTATAAAGGTTTCACAAAAGGAGCTTTTCTCGCAGTGGATCCTTTATGAATGTTAATCTTATGTATGAGATATTTCTGTTTACACTGAATTATTTTATATTGATGCTAGGTCAGGTCAGTATTCAAGAATAAAACGTAGAGAAGATTCGTGTGAGAATGTTTTAAGATATTTATTTTACATCAGATATTTATTCTGCGTGTTTGTCGAATGCAAATATATCTAATCAATATATCTAAGCAAATATACCTAATCAATATAGCAAATATATCTAAGTAGTGGCATGAGTATAAAATATAATGTTATCCATAGAATTTTATACTATTCCATCTTAAATTTCAATGATGTAAATTTCAATTCTTAAGTAACTTTTCTACTTATTTTTACATTATTCAAAACTTATAACATTAGTACCATTTAATTTAAGAAAGATGATAGTGAAATAAATTTTTGTGGCTATATCTGGAACTAAAAGTGGAAACACACGTTTTTAGTGCCCGAAAACGCTGAAATTCCATAAAATTCGAAATGTCATATCACAGTAAGTTTATGTCAAGAACAAATGCGATTTTAAAATGCTCTTTTTATACACAGAGCAACATTTCTCTAAACCTAAGTTAACAAATAAATTCATTCAAACTAAGCATTGTTAATTATTCAAACATAATTTCGCATTTTAATACATATACAGCCCCTTGTAAAACGAATGCCACGTCTAAAAGTTATACTTGATATGAATACATTTGTAACTGGAAGTATCCTTCTATCACCTACAGTTTAAGAGATAATCACCATAAGATTTATTTTGCATCACCTGGTATAGTTATCCTTGTTAGAGGTGTTAAGATTCAGAGCGTGAATCCCTTCCTTAAAAAGCTTATTTGAATTTGTGTATAGTTTTTGAAATTGTTATTTATTCTTCAAACATTGTTAATAAGCTGAGCCTCAAGCTAAAATTATAGGGGAGAGTCGGGTAAAACCGGGCACCCTGTTTTCTCGCTGATGGATGGTGCTCTGTAAACAACATCCGTCTTAACCTCATACCTTATCCCATGTTCGCACTGCGTATTTAAGATATCTTAAATCGCCATTTTTGATGTGGTGTTCTTCCAGAATTGAATACATGTTCACACTGCAAAATTCATCTAAGATAACTCACTGAACCTCACTGTGTCTGAGATTTGAACAAACATAGAATGTACGCATGCGCATAAATTAAAGTCAGACTCAACTGCCAATCAGTTAAATCTAGCCTCCAAAGCCAATCAAAGTGAGTGGTCGTGGCTGTATCTAGCAACAGCAAGTTCGAACTCACTGAGTAAGTTTGTGGAACTCACTCAGCGAGAACGACGGTCTAAGATATCTTAAACATCCGATCTGAATTGGGTATTGGCGTCCCCTATCAGTATGCCATCGGCTTTTGAAGTGAGGTTTAATCTTTGTGTCCATGCACTTCTATTGGAAAGAAACTCACCTCAAAAGTTTAAAATTTTCGCCGCTTTTTCTACTCTTCAAATAAATCCAGACGGACAGATAGGTTTCGGTAATTAAACCGCTCTTTTCTACAGCTTCTACACGATGTTTTGATACCAAGTAGAAGTATGTACGCCCAGCTATTTTAGAGAACGACCATGTTGATTTTGGTTGTCTGTCGGGGCAAAACCGAGTACCCATATTTTTTCTTTGAATTGTTCATGCAATTGTTCATGTTCATGTTATTCATGTAATGAATTGTTTCTTCGTGCAACAGATGGTGAAGGATGGATTCAATGTTCAGTCTGCAAAGAGTGGACACATGAGGAATGCAGCAAATATACAGAAAAAAAATGGATTTTACAGTATAATACTGGCATCCCACCTGCCAGTATTATACCGTAAAATTAACAGTAATAAACAGTAAATTAGCAGTAATACGCTACAACGCATACGCGGAAGCGTATTTCTGGTAATTTCACTGTTTATCACTGTTAATTTTACGGTATTATAATGGCAGCTGGAATGCCAGTATTATACTGTAAAATCATTTTTTTTGCAGTGTACGAGAAGTAAAAGCTGAGGAAGCCATTATATAAGAACATTAGAAATTGAATTGAAAACCTGAAGAAAAATTTACTGGCCTTAAAATATGTATATATATTTTAAAGTTTGATTCAAAATTTATTACAATAAAGCTTTTTGTTACTGGAAGTGTAAAAATGTAATTTCTGATTAGTACGTTTTACCCTGCACCAAAATTCGGAGCAGCTTCATACTGTCTTGGAAAACGCCTTTTACTAAGTACAGAAGAATTTTTCTGTGTCATCCGTTGTGGTTTTTCAATAGCCCAGATGTCCCTAAACACGTTTTTTGTGTGTTCTGATTTTTCCGTGCTTCTAGACTTTTACCAACACAGGAAAACCCTTAGGTACCCTGTTTTACCCTACTTTCACCTACACATTTTTATTTATTTATTTATCCATCCTACCTATTTCGTTTACCCCTTTCGTTACTATTAACCTATTAAGACAAGAAGATTTGAGTTTTCGGTCGAAGCACTCATCTCCATTTAAGAACAATTAATAAATATTCGCTGTATAAAAAATTCATTATGACTTCCTAATTTTTTTTACAATTCAGCGTTTTTGATTTTATGTCTTACATTTACAGTCAAACCTCGTTACTACGTCACTCTCGGGTCCAATTAAAAGTAACTTACTAAGCAGAGTGATTACTTAAGCGGAGTTTATGTTAAATGTAAAATAATATTTCAAATGTTTATATAATAAGTATACCTATAACTAAATGATTTTACAAATTATATAAATTAGTAGATTAAGAATTAGAATTCGTAAAACGGATAACATATTCAGGAAAGTATAGAAATTATGTTACGTATAGTATTTAATTGTACAATTCCATACGTATCCATTTGTTATTGCCTTACAAAAAAACACCTATGTTTTTTTTTTTTTTTTTTTTTTTTTTTTTTTGCCAATTTTCTTAAATTATTTTTTTTCCTCTAAGGAATATCATCCTATGTATAATTTATGTTGTCAACATCCCTTTTTCTAAGCAAATAAAAAAACGCAGAGCGATAAATGAGATACCACATGAAAGAATTTTGAAGCCGCTTTTGACATAGTACACTTCCATTTCGATCAAAAATTGCAATTAATTAAAAATTAGATTTGCATTATTTTCATAAATGAAATGAAAGGTTTTCCTCAAAATAGTGTTGCCACAAAAGTAAAAAATCCCAACAATGATTTTTTTTAAATCCTACAATAAAGATAAAGTGGGACATAGTTGCTGCACGTGTTTATTTTATATTTATTATTAAAAAGGTAAATTTAAATTTAAATGTTTACAAAAAAAAGACACCATCGATCGATCGCAGCAGTAGTAATTCGCAGGTAGAATAAAAAGTATGCTTTGTTATACTAAACTGTATTTTATATGTATTATTATTTTTTTCTTTGCTCCAAATTTTTCATGAAGCTGATGACGTCATCGTCTAATATTTTTTTAATCGTCGATTGTTAATTTTTTTTTTTCTCGCGCGTGCCTTTTGCTATCTCGGATCAGTTTTAACGTAACTTTGATGGAATAAATGATATGATATTCTGTATTGATTAATGTTGCCTACATTTATATTTATCCTTAATATTTTTTTTAAAGTTTAAATCTGCATCTAAAAAATATTAGATATTGCTAATCAGTATTAGACTGCAGTGCGAAATGTACGCACGGGTCCACTGGTAGCATATTATATTCACTATTTGTAGTGTCATTCAAAGACGAAATATAGCTCCTTAATTCATCAATGAAAGCTTTTTAGGAGCATTGGTAATTATATAAATACGTAGCACCTACACTCCTCGTCTGGTCCATCCGTTTGTCAGTCCGTCTGTCCGTCCTCATATAACAGCGCAAAAACTACCCAACCGAATGGTTTGAAATTTAATCTATATAATCGTTGTAGAATTTTGTCGTGTCATTTCAACTTTTATGAAAATCGAATCAAAACTTAAAAAAGATATTAATAAAAGTTTTCTTTATTCTATTAAATCCTATCGTACGTAATTTATATAATAAAAGCGCAAGTCATGTGACTGAGGAAAACAAATACGGGCAAACCACTTCTTTTTTCATATGCCAGGCGGGAATTTTTAATAAAAATTATTTTTTCGAATAATATAAATAAAAGTTACATTTTTAGAAAGATCGTTCAAAAAATTGTTTGCTTGAGGGATGACATACATTCAAAAATGTACAGATTCTGAGATAACGTCAGTGGAAATTAGGTTAACCGCCGAATATCTAAATCCATTAGAGTAAAAAACACAAGAGATTCGTTCATAATGAGTCATAAAAATATTAAACCATGGAGGTAATCATTCGCGAAGCAAGATCTTCATGGTGAATTTTGCAGCGCTGTTTGGTGTAGAAAAAAAGAATTCGCATTTGTAAACGTGGCATACGTAATCAGAAAAAAAAGGTTATGCTCCACTTATAGCAGACGATATAATTCATTTCACTGTAATAATAAGGATGATTTTTTTACATTGTGAAACTAGTTATAAAAATAACGCACCTCATATGTTACGTTTACAGTACAATTTCCAAGTTGTTTTCATTGCAACAATCAGTTAATGAGGTCTCACCTCTTCCTCATGATCGCAGTCGGATTCTACTGCTGGTCCTAAGGTATTCCTTTGAACAAAAGCTGAATTATTTACATTGTTTTAAGTGCAAACGCTATAATCTTCCGTGATTGCGTTGTGCACAGATTTAAGAAATTATAAAAAATCAGTAAATTGGGATATAGTTTTTCAAACAAATTGCATTTGAAAGTACATCTTTTCCACTATTTGAAGGTTTAAAAAGGGAAATAGTGCTATGTTTGTAGGTTTATGAGAGCAGTATATATTATGAGATATTTATGAGAGCAGGATATAGTTTTTCAAACAAATTGCATTTGAAAGTACATCTTTTCCACTATTTGAAGGTTTAAAAAGGGAAATAGTGCTATGTTTGTAGGTTTAAAAAAAAAATGTAGTAAAAACGAAATCTATTATAAATGTATGCTTTTTTAATTCAACTTTACAGTCTTATTAATCCATTTTAAAACTACTTTAAGTGCAAAATATGTTCTTCACCCATTTACAAATAATTCATACATAATAAAGATAATTTTTTTTGCTATTTTTGCACATTTAATTAGCATCAGAAAATTAAAAGTTTATTTATAATGATTTTTTAAATATATATATATATATTATTCTGTATTCACAACAAAATTTAATAAATATAATTTTTAGAAAGTGACGAATGAAAATATGCAGTAAAAGCGAAATTTATTGATCAGGTCTTTCTAATTTTGTAACAAATGAATATATTTTTTTAATTCAAATTTACAGTCTTATTAATTTATTTTAAATCTACCTTAAGTGAAAAATATGTTCTTCACCCATTTAAAAATACTTCATACACCAGGAAGGTAATAAAATGTTCTGCTATTTTTGCACCTTTAATTAACATGAGAAAATTAAAAGTTTGCTTATAATGATTTTTGAAATATATATATGTATATATATATATATATACTATTCTGTACCCACAACAAAATTTTAATAAATATTTGTTTTAGAAAGTGACGAATGCAAATATCATAATTCAAGAAGCAATATTTATTGAATTATTGATTAGCCTAGTCTAATTTTATGCCCCTTCCAACTGCTTTATTAAATCCAAATACGACTCTATTTATTTAAGTCAGAAAGTACTCAGGGTGCATCAATTTCTGAATTCGAATTATCTAAATCAATATACATTTCATTAAATTTGATTAAAATCCTCTCAGAGAAACACTGAAACTTATGAATCTAATTAATTTATTATAATGCATATTTCGTACTGTTTTAACAGATACCGAAAGTTACTTTGCTGATTTATCATGAAAAACAGAACGCAGATAGAAATTTATATTTTAATGTTAAAAATAATCTAAATCTCAGTAAATAGTTTTACAAAATGATATTTCATTTTCTAACACACGTTTCTTACACATGTGAAATGATACTATTAATAAAGATTTGGAAATTTTGAGTTATTGATAGAAAGATGTTTCTGATTATGATCGTATTAAAAATCGAATTATCGGATCGTGTAAACCGATTTTATCCAAACCTGACTCGACTCGCGTTTCGGGTCGGTTCCAATATTTTTCATTGCAGCGGGTTGAGCTTAATATTTGACACTTGCGGGTCTGGTTCGGGTCGATCCAATTTTTCAAAAAACATTTAAATATTTTTTTTAGATGGAAAAACTATACATTTGGATATTAGTAAGTACACATGGTGTTTCACTACCAGACCGACAAACTTGCAGGAGGTGTAGAGGGCACACAGACGACTCGGAATCACATAGCAATGCAGGGTGGAAAATGCCGCAGTTCAGAAAACATTTTATTGAAAGGTTGTACTACAGAGGATGTGCGAAATTACGACCAGAAGTCGTCTTCTTCTTCTGGAGTCAAATGAAGAGTTTGGTGTACGAGATCCCAGTTCATTCAGTTGAAGACCTCGCCGATCGAATATCTGTAGCTGCCGGGAGGATACGCGACACGCCAGGAATCTTCCAGAACGTAAAGGATAGAGGGTCGCTGTTAAGCCTACCTGACAACTTCTGGATGTAATTTCAAATATCGTCTGTTCTACAACCTTTCAATAAAATGTTTTCTGTCCCATTAATGCGTTTCCGTTTCTGTTCTTTTTCTCTGCTTCTTTGAATCATAGCTCGCAATTACGGCATTTTCGACCCTGCATTGCTATGGGATTCCGAGTCGTCTCTGTGCCCCTATACCTCCTGAAAATTTTTCGGTCTGGTAGTGAAACACCCTGTACACAAATTCATTTTTCAACAACAACAACAACAACAAAAATTGATATTAGAGAAGTTGGCTATTTTTCCATAATTGTATTAAAATATGATTTTTTTCCCATTTCGATTTCGGTTCGGGTATAATCTGACCCACGCAGGACTCTGTGCTTTTCAGTATCATAGCAAATTAGTACGTTCGTCCATATAGAATATACATTTAAATGAAAGTTAATTTTGACAGAGCATAGAAAATCTAATGATGATACAATTCGCTTTTATTGGCTATAGAAATTAATGTTTCTGTGTATTCTGATATTTCTTGAATAATGCTTTTAAAAAAGGAAATGGAATTTTATTCTGAAGTTTAATATCATTAAAAATATTTTAAATCACAGTATAGAATTCTTTTAAAATGCTTTCTTTGACATTGAAAATAATATTAACAGTGGATATATTACAATTCTTGCTTAATAATTGAAGGAAGTTCTTAATTAATATTGTATTAATTCAGCACATTTTTATTTTGTTTTATTATCATGTTACAGTTTGATGTTATTCAGTATCCCTATATGAATAATAAATTAGTATTTTCTACAAATTAAAATCTATTTTCATGAAAGTTAGATTAGCATGATATAATAATTATTGAAACTAACTTTATTTTACTGGATATGTTAAAGAATTTTCTTTGTAATTTAGTATTTCGTAAATAATAATTTTAAAAAATTCATATTTAAAATATTTAATTTTTGGTTTATGAGTTTTAGTATATTACGTCACATAGAAAGCAGACTTTAATTTGTTTTTAAATATAATGATAGATACTTAATGTTATTTTAATATGTTATACTGTTTAAATGTTATACTTAATGTTTTATTTAATTTATTAACAGTTCATAATTTTTGTTATAGATATGATTGATATGTTATATGAAATGCGTTCTTCCATTGTTAGCAAATATTATTAAATACCGATAATTAAGCGTCTCTATTTCAACATATGATTTCAGTATCAGCTTATTAAAATAATACAGCCTTGCAAATAACTTAGTACAATTTTTCAAACTCGTTTTATAATGTAGACGGGAAGGTCCCAAATACCGGCTAGTAGGTGTTCTGATAACTGAGCGCATCGCAACCTTGCGAAGGTAGGCATAATTTCTACCTTTAATTGAGGAAAGAAAGGCACGAGCAGTAAATCGTTGAAGTAAGTCTAATTTAAAAACAATAAAAGCAAAATGTCCACACGATGAAATTTTAGTTATCAAAAGTGTTTCAGGTTATGTTTCTTATTTAAAAAAATATACTGATCATATATTGTCCTGAATTGACGATTAAATTGTTTTCTAGACATATTTAGCTCTCAAATGCCGCATGTACGTTATTGGTATTTTATATGAATGAGTAATACCGATTTTAACTGAAACATAACAATGGTCCAAGTTCCGACCGCCCAGAGTGGTCTAAATATCGGCTATCTGAATTTGGATCCTTCTGTGTTTGCTCGGCGTGAAGTAAAGGAAAATAAATTAATTTATGGGATCGCGGACTCTGTATTGCTTTGTTGCATCATTTGACTGTTACAATGTGTGGATATGGTTATAATGTTGGCCAAAATCGTCCGGAATAAATGGGAAGTGACAGAAGAAAAATTAAGGGAAAAGGGGCAGAAATTGTATTTTCAAAACGTAAAAATGGAAGATATCCAGCGAAAGATGATGCAATTTCTACCTTCTGCAAGAGTGTTTTCTCTGCGGACAAGAAGAGGGACTCTGAGTTCACTGTTTAGGATGAGATATGTGGCCCCATCTCTACCGCACCAACGCAAAGACAAGTAATCACAAACATAGTGATTACTATGTTTGTGATTTTTGTAGATAAAATAATCTACATTTCAAGCAGGTCTTTTTATAAAAAAGAGAAAGCAAATCTTATGCATGAAAATAATCTATTTGCGAAAGTACATGTGAACATGCGACAGTTGTTTGTTAAAGGACAGAGAAGACATAAATTGCGTTAAATTTTAGAAAGTTCAATTTTGTGTGTAAAAAAAAAAGGAGACACAGACAATTCCGAAAATATATAATATATATAGTTTCATAATATATGAACCTCTAAAACAAAGCCTATAAAAAAGGATGTCACGCATGTGCTTATAATTTTTTTTCTTCCAGAAAATGTTTTACAAATTTAAGTACGCTTTTTATCAAACCTATTAAAGCTAGAGAATTTAACCTTCACGTGCTTGTGTAACTAACCCTGTCTCATTAAAACTATCTAAAATTATGAATGTAAAATTATGAATTTAACATATAATGTAACATAAATTATGAATGTAAAATATTATAGATGGTATAATAGGATTTATCTGTTTGTTTTCCTATGATTTTCAGAATGTTTCAGTAATTATTTGATTTATTGATTCCTTTTAAACAAAATAAAAAAAATCCATCTTATTATTAATAAATTATGCATTTCTAACATTCATGCATGATTTGAAGAAGTTATCTGCAATAACTACTTTTTAGAGAACTATACAGAGGTAACAAGACATTTTGAACACTAGATGTAAATTCCCCAATAGCCACACTGAATAAACTTACGTAGAATATAGAAACTAGTTTCTGTGTTATATTTAAACTAACATACATCTATTCAAGATATAGCGAAAAAAAATCTTTTTATAAATAAATTACGTAATTATAAACATTACGCTAAATCCGCTTACTATTGTGATATTTTCTGTACCCTTAAGTTTTAAACAATATCATAAAATAATTACATATTTTTATTAGTCCACCAATGTTTCTTTTTAGTCCAAAAAAAGTTGTAGTTGAATTTTAAGCTCAAGGAATTATATCAAAATTACACCAACACCACAAAGCTTGTTATACATATTTAATGTCATTTTCATACACTGAATATGTCTCGCTATATGCAAAATTCTAATTAATGTTTCATTATTTACGAGACCTAAAGCCACTCTGCAGCAGATTTTATTTTATCGCGTTTGACACTTAACGATCCCCTAATGCATTTTAGGAGAGGAAATTATAATGATAGGATGCTACATCAATCTCCATTAAATGTCGCTTAATCGGCCATCTCACTTCTTTAAAATTCAGAGATCTTTAATTTTTCATTCGCTTTTACGGAGAAAAGGCCCCACAATAGCCGAGAGACTCTCGTAGATTGCAAAGAAAGAAAACGGCTTAATAGGCAAGGGGTAAATTATCAAAATGAGTGTCAGAAAATTTCCAAAAGAAGAGTTGAATCAGCCGGGGAAGAGACTGCAATTATGAAATAACCTGTGTTAGTTAGTTACATTAATGGCAATAAAGAAAATGATGAAATGTACGTTTAAAAATATAAAACAGCGGTTTTAAAGTTATTTAACGAATTATTGAATGATGCAAAGGTAAATTTTGCTTAAAATGTTGTCGTAAAAATTAATGTAGGCAAGTCATGGTTGGATGTTTTAGTGTGCATGAAATTCATTTGTGTGGTTATCTCTTGCTTTATAAATTAAAACAAATGTTTAGATTCAGTTTCTTTTTTGTTGTTTCTTTGTCTGAATTTTCTTATAAAAATTTCAAAAGGCTTTTGACTTCTTATACATATTTGTAAATACGTTTACAAAATCGAAAATTCAGGGAATCCTCTTTAATAAAAAGCTATGCGTTGCTGACGACTGGGATTTTCGATAATCGTTGCCACAGATTAATCTCGATAAATGAAACATTTGAAGTTGCTGAAAAAAATTAATAGCTCGAAAAGTATTTGTCAGAAAATTGTTAGACAAACTTCGTTAGAAAGGTAAAAAAATGTATTTTGCTTGGTATAAATTTCAAATCTAATGATAATGCCGTTTTTCAAATATTGAATTTCAAAAATTACCAAATTTCACAATGGAGTACCATAGCGAAATCTTCAAGCTTAAAAAGATAATGATAACGGCCATGTGTCTTGACGTATACTGGCTATAGCACGAATATAGTCACAAATTATAGTAGCCTTACTATTCTGTTAAAATATAAAAGTCAATTATGATGCCACGAGTGCAAGATTTTTATTTAATTTTAATATAATCATCTTAGAAACTAGGTTTTGGAATTTTTTTTTCGAATGGGACTTAAAAATTGGCTAATACTGTATATTATTTTGAGTTTAAAAGATGAAAGGTGGAGGAGCGATTTACATTATTTAGGTTTCCTCTGGAACTTTTGGTCAGAATTGAAAGTTTAATATATCAAAACGTCAGAAATTAAATCGACATTAAATCGGCAATAACTATAATGACTGTGCTGCAGTTCGTTTGGATAGATTTTCATTTAAAAATATAAAATAATTCAACATTGGTTTTAGGTATTTTTAAGGTTATTATCACGGGTAACGCCGGGCATGTCAGCTAGTAACTAATATTAGTTCACTAGATCTTAAACAGAGGGACTGCAATTATGAAATAACCTGCATTAGTTAATTGTATTAATGGTAATAAAGAAAATAAGGAAATGTACTTTTACAAATATAAAACAGCGGTTTTAAAATTAGTTACCGAATCAATAAATGATGATATGGTAAACTTTGCTTAAAATATTGTCATTAAATTAATCTAGTGAAATCAAGGTGAGATATTTTAGTACGCATAAAATTCATTTTGATAATAACAGTAATATAAAAATGTGTGGTTATCTCGTTTTTTTTTTTTTTTTTTATTAAAACAGTTTTTTTAGATTCAATTTCTTTGTTTGTTTGTCTGAGTTTTATTACAAAAAAATTCAAAAGAATTTCACTTCTTAATCATATTTGTAAATAGTTTCACAAAATTTAAAATTCGGTAAATAAATAATATTGGTCCACTAGACCTTCAACAGCGGGAAATGTTTAATATTTTATACGTGTATTCCAAATCTACCACCTAAAATTGAGTTTGAGAATATAGCTATACGTATTTTTCAACGACGATTTCACATACCTAATTTTCTTAAAAATCCGGCTGTAATTTACAAAGATAATAATTAAAAAATTTTAATTTTTCAAGCTATTTTAACTTGCACATAATAAAAAGTAATCCATTTTATTTGAATATGAGACAGGTGGCTGAGAATGAAACCACAAAGAAAGGTGGTACAAAGAGATTTTTTATGGGACTCAAATTAACAGTTGTCAAAAACTTGAGTTACGATACCAACATATTCATATAATCCATATTCACCTTGTAATACAAATAAATAATTAAAAACAACATAAATATTCCAAAAACCTACATGTCATTTTATAAAAACTTTACTAAAGGTGTTTAAACTTTTAATATCAAAACTGTATTTACATGTAAGACTGAGCGCTTTCGAGACAACTTTTGCTCATCAGAAGGGTTACAAAACAAACACAAGTACACAAGCGACTAAATCCAGTTAAATACAACGTTTAACTGCGGGATAATGGAACAAACCATTAAAACAAACCAACAGGGGGGAGAGGGATGTGATAATCTCATTTCATCTTGATCAATTCTTAAGAGTCTATACAATAATTTGGGAATAGTAGGATAATGAATCATTGCATGTTTTATCTTTTTTACATAAAATTTCTATGGATTCATTAATTATTGATTCATAATAGATTGACGTATGTTTAATTATTTTAGATTGATCAAAATGTATTTTGATTGATTCCTCTAGCTTTAGTCTTGAAAGTACAGTTTTAGCTCTATTGAATTTTATATCCGAAATATGCCTTTTAAACGAGTTTTGAACTTCCTTAAAGTCATACTTATATAGTCTTTGATTCTATAACATTTCTTACCATTTTTATTTATTTTTATAGTGACTGGAATGCTATAGATTCCCGAGAATTCTTCCATTGGTACAGGATCAATCTCATTATGTAATAAAGTTCTCAATTTTATAGGAGGGGATGTTATCAAATTTATATCATATTTCATTAAATTATATTTAAATTTTTCATAAAGTTCATGGATATATTTGAATTTGTAAAATGTAGTAGTTTTTCCTGCTCATTCTTGGGTATTGAAATTTTGATATTTATTTTGGCATATTAATTTATTGAAATTGATACCTAATTTTATTGAAATCTTTCAGAAAAACCATTATCATTTGCTATAATTTTAATTTTATCAAGTTCACTATTAATATAACCATCAGTATATACTGAAAGGGAATCCGTACAGCATTTTCAGTATGTACTAATGGTTATATTAATAGTGAACTTGGCAAAAATAAAATTAGAGCAAAGGATAATGACTTTTCTGAAAGGTTTATCAATAAATACCGGGCGGGTCAGCTATCATTATTATAAAAATGTATGGATATTTCACAGGCTTTAAATTAAAAAAAATATTTCAAATGCATTTTGAAGTTTCAAAGTCATTTAGCTTCTTACTCATATTTGTAAATAGTTTCAAAAAATCAAAAATACGATTAAAAACTAAATTTGCATCATTAGATTCAAAACAAAGTAGAAAGAAATTCAACAATTAACATACAATCGAAATCTTTTATCTAAAATTAAATTGGCGAAGTAGTGAAATTAATTTTCAATTAATAAAGGAACTCATTAATAAAGAGTCATTAATTATGAAACTCCATAATAAAGTAGAAGACACTCAAAAAATCTACTCCAAAGATTTAAAAATATAAATGCATGATCACAATTATTTAATATACATGCAATGTTTTTTTAATGCATATTTAACAAGAATGACATATAATCTTCCTTATTTAGGGCGATTCAAAAATGACTGCAAAAACTTTAAGAAGTTTTAGAGCACACTACCCACACAGAAACAGTACAGTGGTAGAATACAATAAACAATTTTTGCATAAGACAATTGTATAAGACATAGGATTGAAGGATTGTTTAAAAAATACTCACTCCAATCCCAATCCAGATTTTTATTCGCTATTTTGACAGATATTTTAACGAAATATACAACAGATTCACATTGCATTGTGTGAAATATGATGACATCACGAGTACCTCTAAGAGAATACTGTAATTTGGCTAGTGTTGCCGTTAATAGTATTAACTACGTTTCGAAAGATGGAGCGCCTATAACTTTACATTTCACACGAAAGAAGAAAAGTCGGGTGAAAATGTCGTTAAAAACTCTTAATAAGTTGTACAGTTGAGTAATAATCTGGAAGTTTGGACTGGTATGATACTCCCTGTATATTTCGCGACAAATCTGAATCTCTGGCTTTCTATAGAAAAATTGTTTGTCGTAGTTTGCTCTATTATTTCTTTTTTAATCACCCAGTATATAAAAAATAAATTACTTTCGTTTTTCAGAGTCTTTTAAACAACTTTTTGAATTGTGTCACTTTTGAAATATACGATATATTTTACATCTTTTCTATCATGAATCGCACTCTCATTTTCAAAATTTTGCAAAGGAAACAAAACAACGCTTGTAAAATAATGAGAATTCGTGATGCGCCCCTGAGGATTAAAAATGCAGAAAATTACATCATTTAGTACAGGAAACTGGAACGGTTAGAGTCTCTCGGACACAATTTAATGGAGATTGATGTTGGTACGTCATTAACACTTCTGCCTTGAAAGTCTTGGGTGACAACGAGGGATCGTTAGAGATTGCGTCAGATGTTTTATAAATGCTCGTACTTTAGACAGGAAAGGTGACCGAAAACAATAAATTAGATGTAAACCACATTTGTTTAAGCTCTACGCATTGTGCTAAATTACAAAATCCGTTTCACAACAACGTGCATAATGATTTTCATGCGCATGTGCATGAAAATATGCATAATAATTAACTCTCCAGCAGCGGACGATTTTTTCATTTTTTTAAAATTATAAAACATTGGCCTATATTTATTCGCTATTCATAATAGTTATAAGGATCGAATATCACCGGAATTTACAAACAAATTTATTTCCAAATAAGTAAAAGCAATTTCTTCACGTACATTATAAAAGCAAAGTTATATTCCAAAATTCCGATGGGAATGTGGCATTTATAAATTCAAAATATAACAAAAACGGCAGAACATTCTGGATGACATATTATATGAAATTTTATATGTATTATAATTTTTAAACAACTCTTTATGTTTCAAAATACAAGAAAATAGATTCGACGAAGAAATAGCGTCTTCCGACCCTTAAATACCATAAAAATTGTAGGCAACGCGAAAATAGTGCACCCCGCGTAATTGTATAGAATAAACCAAACGCTATATTGACATTGCCCGCGGCTGGAGGGTTAATTATGTTACTTACAGGTTAAAATTTCTTTTTAATAATCGAAATATTTTATCTATGAAATGATGAATTTATCTATTTTTTAATGTTTCACGTACAAATCTGATTTATTTGTTATAAAGACTAATTACATAAATATGTTTCAGTTAATAACTATAATGATCTTTTTATTTCGCGAGCCATAACATATTAATCAATTAGTAATAGTATAACATATTTTAATACCAAATGCTGTTGCTTTACGGATTAAAAAATCCGAGATAGAGGAATTTTTATGCATTTTATATTGACAATAATAATAATAAATCTGTAAAATTACTAGTATAAGTTTTTAATCTTTAATCTAAATGTAACACTGGAATGATGCTGATTACTGCATCTTACTTAATCCGTATCAGTTCAATTATCAGTTCGATTTCTTATGCTTAATACGAAAAGATTTTCTACAGACAACAGACAAAATAAAACGGTCTGGTGTATCATTAATGTAAAAGCATTTCTAGATTTTTAATATTAACAAAAAATTTAAATCGCGACATTTCGCGTCATTTTCTTTTACATTTTACTTGATCTAACAAATTTTCGATGCAGTGGGACTAATCTATACGAAACAATAATCTATATAAACAAGAAATGGCATAAACATTAGACGGTAGATTTTGATGCATATGCTGCAAAACAGGATTTGTTTTCTCCTCCCTTTCCATATAACGACAGACAATAAACAATTTTCAGATTAGAATACAATTGAAACATGAGCATTTAGTAAATGCTATCAGTTTTGCCTCCAAGTTTTATTTTTATATCTCAAATTTGTCTATCAATTGAAATACAGTATATTACAGTTATTTGTTATGGTTGGTTGGTTAGTTGGTTAGTTTTATTGGCACAAAGTCCACATTATTTGTTATGTATTAAACATTTAGTTAGATCATTCGTTTAACCGTAACAAAATGTCAAGACGAAGATCATTAACTTTATATCTGATAGTTGAAATGAAACAGGTGCTTTATTGGGTCACATCGTGGTAGAATCGATATGTCTCAACCAGTCAATCGAAATGTACTGTATATATTATTTATTTATTAAATATGCCAAGTTTAATGTTTTTACGTCTAAGTAACGAATACTACAACGCTAGGACGCAAACAAGACCTTTAAAAACTTATTTAATCATAGTGGGATTAAAACTTTGAAATGTGGCTCTGTGATTCAGCTGTTCAAAAAAAGAAAGCACAACATTTATGAGACTGCATTAGTACAAGTGTAATTTACGAGGCAAAAAATAATTTTGAAAACTATCATATTAAGCCACAATAAAAGTAAATTAATTATCCATATTCATATCTGAAATAGATGAATATGTTACAATGTTGGTTTCGCAAGACAAAACATTGTGATGTATTAAAAAGAACTAAAAATTTTTGGTTTCATTTGTTTTTAATTCTTTTTTACAATTGTGTTTTTCTTATACATATATTAAATATTAGACACCAGAAATTTTAAGATAGATTTTTAAGTTTGTTCAGCAACATAGTTCACGGGAAATTTACTGGATTAATCTTTCTATATAAATATAGTGGTGGCGAAGAAGTTGATTTATTTAAAATTAAGTTAATACTTAACTATTAACTTAATATTTCTTAATAACACTGTTTATTAAAAGTTAAATAAACAGTGATGGAAATTTACATCACTATGCAATTAAGGGTTAATAAGGTACATTTTTTCCATAAAAAGGAATACGTCTTTTAATTGCTAAAACGTGTAAAATAAAAGCATTATAAATAGTAAAATAACTTTTATTAGAATGTTGACATGTTTCGGCTCTATCCGAGCCATTATCAAAATAAATAAGAATATTCTATAATTGCGCGGTCTTTGAAGTTATTATTTGAAACGCTATCATGTAATCTTTCACGTACTTTATCAAATTACGCACGTTATTTTTTATTTTTACTTGGTTGATTATTTCCATATTTGTAGTGGAATGTAGTGTTAATTAAGCTTCAAAATAAGCTTAAAATTAAGCTTAAAAATAACGTGCGTAATCTTAAAAAGTACGTGAAAGTTAAATGATAGCATTTTAAATAAAAAATTCAAAGACCATGCAATTATAGAATATTCTTATTTGCTTTGATAATGGCTCGGATAGAGCCACCGAAGCATGACACCGAACAGACTAATAAAAGTTGTCTTGCTATTTATAATGTTTTTATTTTACAACTTTTAACAATTAAAATAAGTAATTACAAGGTGTATAATTTGTTATAATTTGAAGCATCGTTGTGTTTTATATTCGCATTATTTACAGTACAAACTATTTAAATCTAGCAAATTATTACATGAAATATTTTCGATACTTCCAACATACCATATATATAGAATAATAAATGAATATATTCTTCCATATCTATTTTAGTCCTCAAGTTTCTAAACATTAATAAACACATCCACATAAATCGTTCAATAATTGCGAGAAGGGCATAGCTTCATGTTGGAGACAGTGAAATATAATTA
Organism: Maratus michaelseni; assembly: GCA_963931845.1. Lineage (NCBI taxonomy): Eukaryota > Metazoa > Arthropoda > Arachnida > Araneae > Salticidae > Maratus > Maratus michaelseni. The sequence goes on along the minus strand of OZ007590.1, from coordinate 333,151,337 downwards.
CTGTAATTATCCTCGGTATCCGGCGCGTCTCCGAGCGGAGTTCAGCGTATCTTTAGACATCCAGTTATTGCACATTAGATCAAGCTTGCCCCGATTAGAAAGGCACGTGGCACTTGGGTTGATCCCCCTATAAATCAGCATATCCTTGTTAAAGACAGTATCGAGCAGCGTAATGCGATAATGTGGGTCTATAATTACATTTATATCAACGCACAATCGAAATTCTCCCATTGTACGTTCTACACGTATTGTTCAATGGACATCGAAATTAATATGTCCGGATACTTATTGCATAGGGAATTGTTATAAAATTGTTCTGTAATAGCTAGAGATATATTCAAAATGTATCTAACATTTGTCAATCTATAAATGAGAGTGATTTTTCTCTTTATTTAGAAATTCTAAATTTTTCTTTTTATAACTGCTTTGTACAACAAAGCAAATATTGACATTTTCCAACATAGCTAAACGTGTTTATGATTTCGGTTCGTCTGTCTGTTTGTCTATCCATCTGTCCATCAGCTTGTTTGTCCATGCCCTGAATTTTGTGAATATAATGGGACTGCTAGAGAATATATATATATATATTATTGAGGTTTACTATAGCATGTTACCTGTTAAAAATGGAATGCGTAGCACTTAGAGATCGTTTAAAAATATATTAAAAAAAATACGTATACATTATGGTTTTTGGGCGATAATTATTTTAAAAAAATTTTAATGATGTTACACTACTAAAAACAATACAATAGATATATATGCATTATTGAGATTTACTACAAAATTTCTCTTATTGAAAATGGTATGCGTTAATAGTTCATTTACAGGAACACGCCAAAAAAATTCAGTTATATTGCTATTTACAAAGAGTAATTGTTTGAAGTGCGTTTTACGATGCCATATTATTGCTAATTTAATGAAATTGAAATACATTACTGGGGGTGCACGTATATAGGAGAAACATCTTTGCAATAGCGACGTGCAATATTATATTGCATTAAGTTTTGCATTAATATTCTTTTACAAAGCTGCACAAAAGAATTTAGATACATTATTATCTATGAGAGTTTTCAGTTGTGTTATGCGTTTTATGCGTGTTATGTATTATTTTATATAGTATGCATACTTTCTATAGATTATATACACAAACGGATCCGAAGAGATTACTGTCTATGCGCGGAAATTACTGCAGATGGATTTTCAATTGTGTCATATGGTTATTTTTCAATTCTTCATTTTGATATCTTTTTTACTGAATCAAAATATTAAGTTGTCATGACTGCGTTTTCACCATTCACGTTTTTACTCCAAGTAAGCACTCAAATGAATAAAATTAAAACAACAATAACAAGTTTATTAAATTCATTTAAGGGTGATATTGACAGAGTTAATTGTAAATATTTCCAAACTAACTTCTACAAAAAAACTCGCCGTTACTTTAAGTCAATTTATATGCACATTAAAATCCCAACGGATAAAAATGATTCTAGACCACCTGCTATAATTCTAAAACACATACATACCCAATAGTCCGAGAGGGAGTGTCACATTTTTCCAACCAATTTTAGTGTCGATGTTTTTTGTATATATGATAGATTAAATACTATAGATAACGAAACTGCCAGTCAGCTGTCGCGTCAGCGAGGGGGTGTTGTCATAGCAGCATCGCAGAACCCGCTGCAATATGAAATAATTGGCAACTCGATTACAGATCATGCCTCCTAGTACAGGTAAGATCCGTAATAGGGTCGCCATTCCTTTCTCATTGCGGCGGGCTGTGCGATGTTGCTATAGCAACATTCCCTGCTCATACGCCAGATGACTGGAAGTTTCATTGTCACATATATCAAAATCCCCGATGTTAAAATTTGTTACAAAAATGTGACACTGCCTTCCATATTACAACTCTCAACTTTATCTTTTGAAAGGGACTCTTTTAGGAACTAGCATTGAAGCATGATAATTGCTGTTACATCCCACATTTTAGCCTGCAAACGTGGACTATGACAGAAACTAATAAGTTCAGTGAATCCAAAAATAACCTTTATTGGAGAACTATAAAATTTTAATCCTTTTATAAAAGGAAATCACCACCACAGTTTGGCTTCCGCTTCTGTGTTAAGCGATGCTGAAAACACTAACTATCGCTAAAAAATAAATTTCTTAAAAACAATTTAAAGAGCTACTCAAATTTGCATCCGCGTAAAATATACTCTCCTTTCACAATCTGCATTTTCCCGAAACGTAATCGCAAATTCGGAAACATAGAGATCGTGATAAGAGAGTAATATCAATTCACACACACATAGCCACGAAAACAAAATGTCCGAATTCGAGTAGAACCAAGACAACACTAGATACTGGGTTTGCTCATTCACTCTCCTAACGTCACAAATAGTGGCTGACAGCGAATAGCGATTGGTACAAAGTGACGCACCCATCGTTTTGTGCCAATCGCTGTATGTCTTTCGTCGCGGCCAGCCACAATTTGTGACGTCATGATAATGAATGAGCAAGCCAGGTATCTAGTGTAGCCGTGGTAGAACGTTCGTAGAGTGCCTTTATAAGCAAAAATACATACTTCACAAAGTTTCGTAACAGCATACTGGCATTGTTGGAACATGTTGCATAAGCTATACGTGACGCATATATCTTTTTATTGTTTAAAATTAAACTTAAATTTACAGTTAAATGACAGTTTTAAATACTTTAACTTTCATATTTTTACTTATCTCATGTCTATTTTTATATCGATCATATTTAGTGATACATTCGTAAATGATCTTTATGATTTAAATACTGTTAAATGTTGATGTTCCAGAAACCTAGTCGTTGGTAAGTGATTGTTAGACAAAGTTATTCTATGTCAGGTAAACTGTACTGTAGATGCATTGGATGTTTCGATATCCTACAAGTATAATCATATCTTATTCGAACACTTTGAAATGTCTCGACAAATAGGGATAACTTAAGAATTTTAATAACAAATTACAAACATTTAAATGTCTTTAGCTATTGAATAATATCTCACATTATAGTTTTCTTATAGTGATATACATATTAAAAGTAAAATTAGATTTCATATGAACACATTTATTTCACATATAGCGTTTAAATGGCGAAATAATTTTTCCACACATTACATGAAAAATTTTCCCCACATACAATTAACAATCCGTTTATTTTTCTGCTTTATCTGTCATTTGTGAGTCGTTTTTCATTGATTAAGATTTAAAAATCGCACTTTCAACTATACTTTTCTCTGAAAAATTATTTTCCTTACATATTCTGAATTTTAATTTAGATATTGAAAATGTTATCTTAATGGCATCATGCATTTTATCTTTCACCTTTGAGAAAAGAACGTAATGAGCCATTAAAAGAAATGCGATTTAACATTATTGCAAAAGTTTTTCAGGTAATGTAGCTTAGTATAATAGTGCCTTCGTTCTTCGATATTACGAGGAATGCATTTCGGTATGTGCAGAAAATGCATAGAATGAAATACTTTTTATTCGCAGTCAAAAGATTATTGTTAACATCGTTATTATCATTAAGATTATTATCATTGACAGAGTGGTCGGTATTTCTTTCATTTTTAATATTTTCCAACATAGTATGAAAGTGTTTATGAATTCGATTTGTCTGTCTGTCTTCCTGTCCGTGCTCTAACTCGCGTAAATACGAGGGTAAGTCATTAAGTAAGTCACTAAGATAATTAAATAATAACTTACAATGATATTCACTTAAAAACTATTTTTATTTTTCAACATATTCTCCACCAATATTTATGCACTCATATCACCGTTTTATCAGTGCCCCAACACCAGCTGCATAGCATTCGTTGGGTTGCTGTCTCAGCCGCATTAGGCCTTCAAGTTGAATCTTTTCATCATCTGTGAACATCATCTTGCTTCCAAGATGGTTTTTAGTGGACTAAACAGATGAAAATCGCTTGGGGCTAAGTCGAAGTTGTATGGTGGATGTTGAAGAAGTTGCCAACCAAACTTTTGAATTGTCTTCTGTGTTCCACTTGAAGTCCTAATGTGGCTGAGTTCATCTGTTTAGTCCACTAAAAAACGATCTTGGAAGCAAGAGGATGTTCACAGATGATGAAAAGGTTCAACTTGAAGTCCTAATGTGGCTGAGACAGCAACCCAACGAATGCTATGCAGTTGGTGTTGGGGCACTGATAAAACGGTGATATAAGTACATAAATGTTGGTGGAGAATATGTTGAGAAATAAAAATAGTTTTCAAGTGAATATCATTGTAAGTTATTATTTAATTATCTTTTGTGACTTACTTAATGACTTTCCTTCGTATATTCGGATTTCCATGCAATTGACATATATTATTGAAGTTTACTATGGCATGATCGGGATTGAAAATGAAGTGTGTAGCGTTTATAGTTCGTTTACAGGAACACTCCAAAGTATTTTGTTACATTACGGTCTATGGTGGAAAATCGATTGCCGTGTATTTTATTGACATCGCACTATTTCAAATATATTAAAATTGATATACCTCACTACAAGATGCTTACGGTAGAATATGATGTGCATAGCATTTATCGTTCATTTACAGGGACACATAAAACAATTTGGTTCCAGTACTGTCGATGAACAATAATTGTTGGAAGTGCGTTTTCAGTTGTGGTACGCGTTTATAAATGTAACTTTTTTTTCAGCATTTTACTTGATAAGTATAAATTCTATAGAAAGATGATATACAGGACTGCACAAAATACCTCCGATAGATTCCGGCTTATTGAGAGAAATTGTTGAAGGGGAAATTTTAACTTTGTTATGCATTTCCAAACAGAACAAAATTTTTGCATGCTATGTGGTATATATACAAATCTATAAATCATATATAAGACTGCACATAAGAATTCGAATATTTTTCCTACTGGTAATTGCTGAAATTGTGTTTTCAAGTGTGTTAAGCATTTTCCAAATTGTTTACTTAGATATTATCTTTCGCATTATTAAACGTTGAAGTTTTGTTACAGTTTCTGAATGTGTTGGAAAGTGTTTCATAATCTATGCTAGACGCATGATTTCTCGTTCTTGTTTAAAAAAGAGCTGTTACTGAATTTTATATAATCTTTCAGTTACAGAATAAATACAGAAGGTTTCACATTTCTTCTACATGATTTATACGTATGATTGTCGCATTCTTTGCGACAATTTGACTCAATTTGTAAGGTTTGACTCTTGGCTATAACTCTTGGCTATAACTTGGCTATTGATTCAAAATTTTCCTGTTAGTAGAATTTTTCTTAATACAGTACTTGTCAATTTTCTGCCACATCTCTTGGGTGGTTTTACGAAGTCTTTTCAATGTTCGTGGATGGCTTTTTCCTAACGCTTGCTTTAACAAACAACTAGCTGGTGATTTCATGAAAATGAAATCAATTTGTGGCACCATTGGAGGAAGTATAGCATTGCTTAATGGGCTGTAACAAAAAAAAATTAGTTTTTTTATAAATCAGTCGAAGAAAAAAAATCGAACGAAATGAGTTCGTGAATGTAAAAAAAAAACTTTTCAAAAGGATTCTTGATTACTTCTGAATTTTGTTATGAAAGGTAAATTAATCCTTAAAATAGTATGAAGTAAAGCTAAGTAAATTCACACTGTTATCAGCAAAATAATTTAGAACGCATTTTTGAAAAAGAAATTTTAGCATTATATAAAAAAACACACCAATAAAGTTCAGATTCTACAGTCACAGTATAACTATCAAAACTTCTTACAAACATGTCTAATCGTATGCTTGAGTGTCTAAAAATAAAGTTGTTTACATTTCTTATTAAAGTTGTACCTATTCGAAATTATAAGCAGTGCTCTTATAATTATGAATCCCTTAAAAATTGTAATAACTTTTCCCATTTCATACTGTTTTTTTAAATTATCACTTTTTAAATAAAAATGAGCGAAGATGTTCTCTTTGGATTATAAATAGACATTATATACTATTTATTAATACTTAGAATTGCATACAATTTAATGATTCTTTACACTTTTAGTGCCCTTATAACTTTAGACAAAGGTGTATTGTATTTCATAAAAAATTGTTAAAAGTATGTACATTTTCTGTACTATTAAAACATACGATTTATCAAAATACATCTGTATTAATTTGTAGTTTCGCGTACAGTAGTACGCTTTTTGTATTTTTATAAAACTTATTGCTAAAAATCAGGATTATTATTACTATTATTACTTCAATCTCTAACACGAAAGGTTTAATAAACATTGCATTTTTTTTCAGTCTTAGTTAACATATTTTTAGATGCTTTATGTAATCTTTTTTTTTATGTGAAGACCTGTTATAATGGTAATAGGCTATAAATTACTTCGTATAGTATAGTCTAAAAAAATTTTAAAATTTATTTTTGCTATGATATATATAACATAAGAATGATGCTAAAAAAATCTGTCTAACAAGAGATTAAGAAATTTTGCTGCTTGTTTTTTCCTTATTTTTGCACTTAATTTATACACTGTCCAATATAGTTGGAAAGTGTCGGACTGCCATGCATTTGTATGTTATTTATATGTTATTGAGGTGTACTATAGAATGTTCAGTATGGAAGATGGTGCATGTATCATCTATAGTTCGTTTATAGGGACACACAAAGTTTTCCGCATTATGGTCTATGGTGAAAAATCGTTTACGGTACATTTTGTTAATGTTACGATATGTAAAACATAATGAGATGGATATGTATAGATAACATGCATTTGCAAAAATATAGAACAAGTATTATTTATAGTTTGTTTACAGGGACCCACAAAATAATTCCACAACATTGCGATATATAGTGTAAAAATTGCTTACGGTGCATTTTAATTATGTTACGGTACTTTAAACTCAGTGAAATTATAATGTTGCACTACACAAGTTTTCTATAGATTATAGAGTATGTAGCACTTACACTGCAAATCTTTTAACATTTTTCAGAACCGTTTTCAGAACACTTATTTTGTCATCTTTTTTAGAACACTTTGAAGCACGCTTTTCGCTTCTTCTTTTGTTCAGCACACTTTCTAGCGCAGTTTCTGAAAGCGGTGACTTCAGAAGTTTGTCCAAATGTGCTCCCAATCCGTTCTTAAATGTGTTCCCAAGTGTAGATTTAACAGATATCCTGAGCAAAACACTTTCGGCACACTTTCAGAACACATTCTTTATAGCGGAAAGCGGAGCATATTCGGAACACATTAAGGGAACACATTCAGTACACATTAAGGTAACTGGGCCACTTTTCTGCATCAAAGTGTTCCAAATGTGTTCCCAATGTGTGCTGGGAAATTCCAGTGTATCGTTCACTTACATAGATGCACAAAATAATTCCTTTGAACACTGACTGTGATCGATAAGTGCTGGAAGTTCGTTTTACGCTCTGGTATGCATTTCTAAACTATCTAATTTTTAATGTGTTCCGGTGGTACGCATAAATTCTATAGATCATATACAGGGCTGCACGAAAGAATTCGCACACTTTACCAGATATGGATACCAACTGCTGTAAATGGATTTTGGCTGAGTTATGTGTTTTTTTTTTTTATTATTATTGCTTCTTCAGATATCTCATTTCATTGTACAAAATTAGCTTAATAACATTCTGTTTGTGTTGAAAAGTGTTTCATAACCTATGCCTGATGTATGATTTTGCGTTCTCGTTCTAACTTGTTATCGAAGACACATTCTTTAGGATAGATTTATTATTGGTAAAATTCTCACTCGAATGTTAATTTTGTCAGTGCTTATACTGTTGATGTCCATTTCAGATAAGATAACAAAGAACTTAACGAAAGTAGTGCATTAAATCTTTGCAATGGTCTGTTAGCAAAAGACCAAATCTTTATTGGTCGATATATCACATTAATTTCTTTTTGGATGAGATAACATTGTGGATATGGGTATCATTTCCGACAAGAGGTTCTAGTTAAAGTCAATAGATACATTTCATTTGAGTATGAGTTTAGACATTACTTATATTTTCATACTAATATATTTACAAATGTTAGGTTATATATTTATTAAATTAATAATAATAATATTACCTTTTAATCCTGTCATTTAATAAAATCAAAAGTAAACTTAATGTACTGTGGCCGTTAAAAAACGTTTCTACATCATTTTAATATAAAATTCAAATACAGATACACTACATTATTTTTTTTATCAGATAATGTTAGTGGATATGGGTAAAAAAAGATATCTTTAAAAACCTCATGAATCATTTATCATCTATGCAGTGGTACAATCCGATTCTGTTGCTTATATAAATTTTAAACAACTGAAATTTACGACCTTAATAAATTTGATAAGCTGTTTTATTATCTCATTCAATTAAAAAAATGTTAATGTTGATAATTTTTAAATTTATATGTTTGGAATCATGACATTCAAACTTCTATACCTAAACTGTCAATTTGCAATGTCATTGTAAAACTTCTTAAAAGATTCAATAAATCGGCATTCTTTCCTGCCTTGTCCTCACTGAGTTCACTAGAAATATATATATCCTTCGCCCTGGGTTTTAGGGCTATTCCCGGTCATAAACTCAATTGGTCGCCAAACTAGGAAGGTGTCACCTGTCTCCAATGGATAAGTGTATGAAATTTTCTATATCATTCTAATATATTAATTTAAACACTGCATCTGCACTCTAACAATTAAGCAATATAGTGTATTTCTTGGAATTTAAAAACAGTTACAGTGATTTATGATTTAAAATAAATTATAAGTAAAAAAAATTTAAAGACATTTTATTATAATGTACTTAAAAGGAAAAAAATGTTGAAGGACAGTTAATTGAAATAAATACATTTTTAAATGCAATAAATTAAATTGCGAGTGACTATTTTTATCAGTTCGTTTAAAATATAAATAAAAAAACTTTGCAATTTTAAATCCAGGTTTTATGCAAAAAAAAAAATGGCCTTTTTGGAATTGAACCCAATCCATTCTTACATTACGCGGAACGTTTACCAACTATGCTACATTTCAATCGAAGAACTTCAGATTATTTCTGATGCAATCAATGACATTTACATAATCACATACACAATGACATTTGCGAATCCTTATTGGGCAAATGTGTTTGCCCCCTGAGGGGTGGGGCAAATTTCAAATATTTGTTTAACAGAATATTGCACTGCCACCGGAACTACGTCACATTACCAAAAATTAGGTCAATTGTAGCATTGGAAGTGTGTTAAAATTGTATAGCAAGATTTGAGCCGAACGGACGTGCAATGCAAGTTAAATAAAGGCTTGTAAAAGGCATAGTACAATAGTGTCCTCTGTAGAGTATTAAAATTTGAAATTAGATCAACATATATATTTTTAATTATTAACTTTAAATATAAAATTTGGTACATTTCTACACAATATACTTCTGAAATACAACTATAATGTTCATAGCAAAAAGCATAATAAACCAGCGCCCTTGTTGAGAGATCAGAGTCAAAATTGAATCAATATAGTTTTTCACATGTATCTATCAAATTAAGTTTGGTGAAATTCATTCCCATAGATGCTGATGTATAGTTGTTATGGAAATCGTGAAAAACAATGTAGAGCCACCCGTTGGGTGATTATACCAAAACCTATACACATTAACCTGTGTAAGATCTCACGGAAAATGCAGTTTGAGGAATTTCCATTCATTAGTTCTTGAGTTAGATCGGCCACAAAATTTTTGTCACATACATACATGTATACATTTTTGGAAAATAGTCAAACCACATGCAGAAAATCCCCAAAACATGTATAAAAAATCGAAGTCTAAAATTTTCAGGAACCTAGCATATTTTTCGTATATATATAGAAGAAAGTAAAAAAGCCAATTACACCAACAATATTTTCACAAAAGGAAATAAGAAATTACTTATTATAAGAACTCCCAGAATGTGCAAAATTTTATCTATCCGCAACTAAACTATAATTTATTTACTATCGAAAAAAAAATATTTTTAGCAACATACGAAATTAACATTAACTAATTATTCGATAATTTTTTATTAAGTCTAGCCAATATAAATATATAATATTTTCAGCATAGCAAAGTTAATTACTGTGTTTACGATTTCTGCTTAATTAAGTAAAATATTTATGTTTATGGGATAAAAAATGTGTATTCTGGAACTCCTTCATAAAATCTAATTTCAAGAAGAAGAATCGATTTAGTAATTTAGTATTTTCTGCAGTTAAAAAAGTGTAACTGCTTACCTAGTGAGAATTAAAATAGCAAATACTGAAAAAACATACCTAAATATTTATAAATCAAGTAGAAATAATTGCTCCGTAATACTTTAAATTCACTTAATGCGCAAATGCATTATCTTATCACGTTTAAATCTCACCTGGATTTTTTTCTTTAAAGATAAAAGCTTACAGATAAGAAACAATATTTTCAAAACTTTTAAAAAGTCCCACTGAAATGTCATACAGTTAAAAAGAACTCACTGAAACATAATATAAATACAACGGAAGTGCATTTAAATTAGAAGAGAAAAAAAAATTAGTAAAACTGCACTTAACCGCTTAAAAACTTAACATGATTTTTAAATCGATTGTCATAAAAAAAATTACTTAATGAGAAGTACAAATTATTTTTTTATATATAAACTAGAATCTATTTTATTTCTCTCAGTGTGATTTTATAAATTCGCAAATTAAATATTCATTTAATTAAGTTTCAAAATGTAAGTGCGTTTAAAAAAAAACTATACACGATAAGATAACCCTTTTTAGTATGTGAGTAATAATAATTAATATGTATAAAAGCATATAATTTTGTGTTCCTTAACAACATATTAAAATTATATGGCAAGTTTTCAGAAAATTGAAACATACAAAGAAAATAATTCCGAAAAGGGAAACAAGAAGAAAACAGCGCAAAAAAGGAAAAAATTAAAATTGGAGTATCTATTCTAAAGTTATGTATGAATATACATTAAAAAATGAAGAAAAGAAACGTACAAATGAATTGTATAACTGAAGTCAGTTGAAAACTAATCTTACTTCACATTGCTAATTATAAAAAAATTAATTTAATTGTTGAATATATACATGTATTTTTAATTAATTCTAACGCAAAAAATTTATTAAACTGTATTAACCATGAAGCCAAAATTTTCACTGTAGATTTTATTGGACTTCGACCTAGGAGGATAGAATAGGAGGAGTGGTCAGCACTTTGTGGAAAGTTTTGAAGCCGACAAACGAGTTCAATTCTTCAGAACTTCAATTGATGTCATTTATGTCGACGCCTCCTATTCTATCTTTCTAGACTTATTAAAATAATAAAATAAAATGACTGTGTGACAAACAGATGTGTGTCCATGTACAGGGTGATCTTTTTTAAAGTGACAGTGTTTGGAGCGCCCTGTAACGCGATCTAATAGCCGAAATGGCACCAAACTTGGTATTTAGACTAATCAAGGCATGGGAAAAAGGATTCTGTGAAAAAAAATTAGTTCCAAAAATCGCCGCTAGGGCATTTTGTGGCGCTTTGCAATGTATAAAATGTGAGAAAAGAAAAATACTAACACATACAATCGTACAGTTAAATTATTAATGTTTATTTACTACATTAACTTCCCCGGTGAGGAATTAGACCACCTTCAATGTGAGCACCGTTCTCAGAAATAACACCGTGCATTCTGTGCACAACGTTCTCCACAGCTGTACATAACATATCGCGAGGAATATTCCGCACTGTCTTTGTTATGTTGTCCTTTAGAATAGTCAAATTTGATACTCCAACAACATAAACTTGAGATTTCAAATAACCCCAGAGCCAAAAATCGCACGGCGTGAGGTCAGGGGAACGAGGCGACCATGCAACTGGAAAACCGACTTATGACTCTATCATCAGTGAAGGTTTGGCACAACAGCTGCTTTACCTTATAACCAATGTGTGGCGGAGCACCATCCTGCATAAAGATTGTCTGTTGGAGACGGTTTCTTTGCTGAAGTTGTGGAATAACAAACGTTTGCAGCATTTCGTGGTACCTTTCTGCATTTATGGTGCACGTTTCGGGTCCTGTCGGAGTGATGGTCTCAAAAAATAATGACCCAATTACGAATTCGGCTGTGAAATCACACCAAACAGTGACTTTTGGGGAATTTAATGGGATTTCATGCACGGTGTGGGGATGCTCAGAAGCCCAAATTCGGCTATTTTATGTGTTTACGGACCCATTGAAATAAAAATGGCACTCATCTCCCCACAGAATGTGCCATGGGAAAGCATCATCAATTTCTACCCTGGCAAGAAACGATAGAGCGAATGTCACTCGCTTATCATAATCAATTGGTTTCAGTTCGTGCAAGAGGCTGATTTTGTAGGGGTAAAATCCAATAACGCGCCGCAAAAATCTCCATACTGTGGAATAATTCATGTCCAATTGTCGAGCTACACCCCGGTCGCTGCTAGTACCAGCAATGGCTCCCTGCGATCCTTCGACAATTGCAGTTGCCACATCAGTTATTACATCTTCTGATACTTGTTTACGTCCTCTCCCAGCGCGAATGGTCAGTGACCCCGTTTCCTCGAACTTCTTAATCATTTTCTTAGGACCATTCAGCGATAAAGGCCCCTTTCGTAATTTTTTTCTGGTTCGAAATTCCCGAAGAGCTGCGGATGCATTACATTGATTCTTATAATACAGCTTCGCCAGTAACGCACCTTCCGGTAACGTGGGAGGCATGTCCACTGGAGCTCGTTTACTTCAGCTGAGATTATTTGTCGGAGCTGTCTACTACTTGCTTTTATAGCCCCTATTACTGACGCTATCATCGTCGCACAACATTTGCATTATTCTTTGATACCCGTGTTTTATGCTACTTCTCGTTATTGAAGCTACAGCAGCGCCACAAAATGCCCTAGCGGCAATTTTTGGAACTCATTTTTTTTCACGGAATCCTTTTTCCCATGTCTTGATTAGTCTAATCACCAAGTTTGGTGCCATTTAGGCTATTAGATCGCGCTACAGGGCGCTCCAAACACTGTCACTTTAAAAAAGATCACCCTGTATATTGCATGAGATCTTTCGATTTCTTTAGGGCAAAATAATTCCAATATTGTTGTATATGTCGACAGACGAATCTCTAGAATAAACTAATTCATGAAGCTTGACTATATGAAAATGTGTTTTCCTTTCTTCAATTTTTCCTGGAAAATTTAATTTAGTTAAGAATTTTTTTATTATTTAAATTGAAAATAATTTTGCTTTTGAATTTTGCTGAGAATATGACGTCAATAGAAGCATAATAATTCGATTTATTTCTCTTTTTGTTTCTTTAAATCAACACAATTGGAGTATTTTAGTTTCCACCTTTAAAAAAGCTTTGTTAAAAGTTACCCGAAATTAATATCTCAAAAACTATTTAAAATTTTAAAATTCTGGGAGTTTATTTAACATCCTCGGATCCGTGCGGATAACTGGTATTAATTTCGCTGAGTTGCGTTCCATATTTAGAAGGAGGAGTTGTGAAATACAAACCGACAGTCAGGTTTTAATTTAATAGATGTTTACGAAATATATTGTAGATTGTCACATCAAATAAAGAAATTAATTCAACTAAAATAATTAAATCTTAAATAATCGCTAAAAGATTTATAATGAAGTTATACCTCTACTATATAAACTTGAAAACTTCAATTTATTTTTATGTAAAAATATCACCGCTCGTGATTTTAACAAGTATAACACAGTGTTCACAAATGAGAGTCATATACAATGTGGATCCAGCTGTGTATATTTAAAGCCTACATTGTTAAAAAGAGCATGATTCTTGATGTGGCAAAAGTATTTACGAAAATATAATATACTCTCTACCGAGTTACGCACGATTCCTAACTTGATTTTTTTTATCTTCAGAGACTAATAGGTTTCTGAGATTTAAGGGAACATATCTGAAACAAAAGTTTCTTTTGTTGCCCTTAATTTTCGGAAATGTCTCTGAGTAATTTGTACTCAGAGTGTTTTGTCATCAGTTTTTCAACCCGGTATCAAAAAGGAATGGTGGTTTTACGGATACAAAGTTCGTACGGCTCCTGGAATTTTGCGACCGGGAAATTTTTCGGTACCAGTATTTTCTTACAGAAAATCTCTCCTTAAAAGAATGCGAAGTTTCGCGAGTTTAACCTAGATTTCTTTTTCTATAAAAAAAAATACTGGTAATTATCCTGGAAAATTCCCTGATTCGTACGAACCCTGCGGATACTATCATTTCGCAAATAAATATTTTCAGCTGAGTAACAGAGTTTATACGTGCAGGAGTAACAAAATACTGTTCATTTTAAGCAGTATTTAGTGTGTTTGACTGTTGAGCGTGTTTTTTAACATAAAAATGTTTTACTTGAGAATTGATAGCATTTGAAATACCGAAATTTCGTGTTTATTGACGGTTGAGAAAAATGTAAAAATTACCCGGAAATGTTTCCGAAAATTACAAGAAGCAAACATAAAAATTTGTTTCATAAATACGTCTACAAATATCAAAAATCTATTTTTTTTTTTTTATGTTTGTGAAGATAAAAGAACGTTTGTCTGAAAACGTGGGTAACTCGGAAGAGGTTATATTATAATTCTGCAAACCTTCTTGTTGAATCATAAGACTTTATTCTGTTTTAACTGTGTAGCGAACTGACTGAACGATAGTACATGACAGAAAAAACTGTCAGAGGAACATTTAAAAAATTCATTTATCTAAGAGCTGACGTTGATTGGGGGGAGAGGGGAGCTAATATTGTCTTATGAAATCCGTTTACTGACATGATGTTTTAAAATAACACATGCACGTGTTATTTATGCGCTTACTTATTTATTTATACACGTATAACGAGAAAAATATCTTGGTTAAAATGTCAACTATTATACGAGTGAACATAAACTATAATAAAATGAAAAAACATCCTGATAAATAAATTTTTTTAATAGGTACTATAGGAAACATACAGTGTGTATCGTTAGCCTGTTGAAATATTAAACGAATTTATATCCTCCTATGCACAATATACAATTTAATATGTGATTCAATGCTATGCTCCAGGCTTACTGCGTGTAATG
Organism: Maratus michaelseni; assembly: GCA_963931845.1. Taxonomy (NCBI): domain Eukaryota; kingdom Metazoa; phylum Arthropoda; class Arachnida; order Araneae; family Salticidae; genus Maratus; species Maratus michaelseni. Next base: position 333,136,242 of record OZ007590.1, on the reverse strand, counting down.
AAGATTCAGAACCTGTTCGCAAGTTAGAAATGAAACTAACGTACCTTTCTAATCATATTTTAAAATATTTAATATTTCAATATGCTATTTCTTCTCTTAAACAATACTCTTAACTAGTTATAGTTTAAATGCCAGTTAAAGAATATAAGTTGAACATAAATGCTAGAAAATTAAATCAAAACTAGGAAAATCCCAACCATTGAAATTCTAAACAAATCCTACACAGAGAATTTATGAGCGCAAATAGCTTACATTCAAAAGAAATGGTGTATAAAATAAACAAAGCTCTAAATAAGAAAACAGTCTGGTACAAGTTTTTTTAAGTGGTAATTTACTCAGATTTCATAAAAATCCAGAAGACAAATAGTTGGATGAAAAACACAAATAAACCTAAATTGTAGAAAGAAAAAATATTTTATTCTGGAAAACATTTCTTTCGAGAGCTTCATAAAAAAGAATTTAAATTGAACATATTAATCATAGCGCTACTATATGTATACTTACCTTGCGAAATAATTGAGAAAAACCTTAGAAATTTTCTAGAGTGTTTCATGTAAAAAGTTAAAAGAAATTTATTCAACTGACAATAAAAACGTACAGGTGCGTGCAAATCTACTGTAATTTTGAAAAAAAAAGTTCGTCATATTTAAACACATGAAAATATCACAAACTAATCGCAGAAATATTTTTAATATAAAACTATACATATATATTAGGTAAATGCTTGTAATCTGAAATAGTGGTGCAATACTCCTTGGAAATTTCAAACGTTAAACCTTGAAGCGAAATTAGGTGGGGGGGGGGGGGGGTTGATCCACTGCCTTTTTTAATTCATGTTTTTGAAAAATTGTTGAGTTGATAAGTACAAAATGGAAGCATATTATGAGCCTTTAGTTAATGTTTTCTTTCGGTCATGTGTGGTGATGATAAAAAATAAAGTGTAATTTTGTAATTTTTGATCCAAAAAGTAAGTTTTTCATTTACCAGTCGTAATCTTAAACTTGTTGTAAATTTAAGTTTAAAAAGATCTTTTTGGTTTATTGTGTACTTTATTTAATGATATAAAGTATAAAATAGTTAATAAGAACTTGGTGCAGCTGTTTACATGTGGTTTTATACTTTATTTTCAGAATGGCAAATGCGGGACGTTTGTCCCACTGTATTTGTGGATGTTTGACTCAGGTAAAACCTCCCTTCTTAAGCTAAAACATCCAATTACCAGTTTCGGTTTAAAAACATTATCTTTAAAAATAATATTTAACTTCCAGTAGTTATGAAAATACTCATTAATTTGTAAAAATATGAATGTGATATATTAACATATTGAGAATCATTTACTTTACCCATTGTCCTGATCAAATAAATATGTCTCGTACCAAGAATTTTATTTAGCAGAAGATATTAAATAAATACCGTACATTTATAAATTACTTTTTATTACATAAAATTTCTGGTGAGAATATACTTTTTTTTATTTAGTGGGTCAAATCTCTTGTGCGATGAACCAAACCTCGCTGAAGAAAGGATGTTTGACCTGCTTACAGAATTATGGGAAATATTAAAAAAATAAATCAGTTCCTTTTCAAAATTTCATATGTGTAAAAAGTTAAAATATATAATAAGCTAATTACATATGGCAAGGTGAAATGCTATTGTATGTCAAAAACGAATTATGAGCATTTTAGTAAAAAGTAGGTCAAACACACCCAATATCTCCTATAACTGCTACAGAAATGTCATTAACATATTTTACTTTGTTTTATCTTTAATATTATTACTATTTAGGAGATTACCAGTTTGTTTTGTTAAACATATTTTATCAAAAATGAACAAATTTCAAAAGATTGTTTCGTGATAATTTTGTAAGGCAGTTTCATATTCTTTAAACCTATTTTCTAAAATTTGGCAGATCATCGGTTTTTTTAGTTTTTTTTCTAGGATAAATTTATGTCACATAATTATTAATTACAATATATATATATATATATTGTATAATATATATAAATATATGTAATGTATTTTGTGAAATAAGCATTTATAAAGATTTCAGTACAATAAGGAAGCTCCACCTAAAAATTAACAAACTAATTATTTTCACATTTCTGATGTGTAATTGTCCTTTAAAAAAAAATCTAATATTTTTCAATAGTTAGATGATTTTCTATGTCAATTTTTAGAGTGTAAATATACTTTTAAAGCCTGTACCCCATTTACTTAAATAGTGCGATATCAAAAGATGGTAACAAAACTAAAATAATTTTTAATGCTCATACTTAAAACCATGTAGTTTGTCCTAATAGAATTGGAATACAAGTTGAACACATATATTAGAGAAATAAGTCAAAAGTACGAATAATATAGCCATTTAAATTCCAAATAAATACTATACAGAAAATTTATGAGCGGTTTTTTTCTTCAAAACAAATTATGTTAAATAAATAAAGCCTCAACTAAGGAAACAGTTTTGAAAAATGTTTTTTTAATTTTTTGTAAACAGTACTTTACTCAGATTTTATATGTAACCAGAAGACAACTAGTTGGATGAAAAACACAAATAAAACTAAATTGTAGTAAATATTTTCTCTTTAAAGCATTTTTTTTTTTTTTTGGTCGCTTCTTTAGAAATAATTTAGAATGAGCACATTAATCATACTTCTGTATGCAGACTTACGAAATGAATGAGAAAAACTTTAGTAATTTTCAGTAGTTCCTTTTAGTATTAATATTTTAATGTATACTAATATTAAAAAGAAGTAACGTTTGTTTGTTTGTTTGTTTGTAGGGAGTAATCTCTGGAACTATAGGATCGATTTCAAACTTGATGCTGGCAAATTAATTGTGACAATCCCAGCTCCAACATAGGCTATCCCCAGAAGGGTGCAGTAGCGAAAAACGTTCTAACATTGCAATTTTTGTGATACCGAAGGGGCTAGAAAATTGAAATTTGACATGGGAGTTACTTAAAAGATAAAAACTCTCTATAAGAATAGTTTCTAAATAAATCGAAATTTAAAAGTGTGAAATGAGCGAAAACGTTCTAAAAACTTTCTAAATTACAATTTCTATGGACTCTCTGGATCTACCGAACCTATTTCAAACGTAATGGTGGCAAATTTATGGTGACAGTCCCTGCCTTAACATAGGTAAATACTTTATGTTGGTATTAAAATCTCGGGGAGGGGGGGGCGATGCAGGAGCGAAAAACCTTCTAAAATTGCAATTTTTGTGGTATTGAAGGGGCTAGAAAATTGAAGTTTGGCATGGTTACTTATAAGATGTAAATATTCTCTATGAACAGTTTCTAAACAATTCAAAATTTAAAAGGGCGAAATGAACGAAACTCATTCTAAAAACATTTTAAGTTCCAATTTCTATGAAAACTCTGAAACTACCGAAACGATTTCAAACATAATAGAGACAAATTTATGGTGACAGTCTCTGATCTAACATAAGCTATATTTTACGTCGGTGTCACTACCAACAGGGGGTTGCAGGAGTGAAAAACGTTATAAAATTGCGATTTTTGTGATACTGAAGGGATTAGAAACTTGAAATTTAACAAGGTAGTTACTTACGAGATGTAAGTGCTCTCTGAGAATAGTTTCTAAAAAATTCGAAATCGAAAAGGAGGATATAAGGGAAAACTGTTCTAAACATGTACTGAATTGCGATTTATATGGAATTGTTAAGTACAGAAATTTGACATTTGGCATGGCTGCTACTATTTAAGAAGCAAATGCACTAACAGAACAGTTTTTTTAATCGAAATTTAAAAGGATGAAGGAGAAAATAACGTTCTAAATTACTGTTTTTGTGATATTGAAAGGACTAGAAACTTGAAATTTGGCATGGCGGTTACTTTTAAGTTACAAATGCACGCTAACAATAGTTTGTAAAGAAATTCAAAATTTGAAGGGGTGAAATGAGCGGAACGTGTTCTAAAAACGTTCTAAATTACGATTTTATTGGATTTCTTGGGGATAGAAATTTCACATGGGTGTAACTTTTAACACATAAATGATCGCAAAAAACAGTTCAAAAAATTAAATTTAAAAGTGTGAAAGCACGAAAAACATTCTAAAAACGTTCTAAATTACAATTTATTTGGAGCTATTTAGGCTAGTAACTTGAAATTTGGCATGGTTGTTACTCTAGAGACGTAAATGCTCGTCCAGAACAGTTTTCTAAAAATGATAAATTAAAAAAGACGCAGGAGCAAAAAAAATAAAAGGTCTAAAATTGTGATTTATGTCGTACAGTTGGTATAGAAGTTTGGTATTTGACATGGTGGTTATTTTAAAATGCAAATGCTTGCTAAAAACAGTTTCTAAAATATTAGAAATTTAAAAGGGTGAAATGAGCAGAAAACGTACTAAAACGTTCTGAATTATGATTTATTTGGATTAGAAACTTGAAATTTAGTATAGTGGTAAATTATAAAATGCAGACGCTCTGTATAAACAGTTTATTAAAATTTCGAAATTTAAAGATGTAAAATGAGCGGAAAACTTCAAAATTATGGTTTATTCAGAATTGTTAGGGATAGAAACTTAAAATTTGACATGCCTGTTATTTTTTAGACTTAAATGCTCACACAGAACAGTTTTTATAAAATTCGAAATTTAAAAATGTATAGAAGCGAAAAACGTTCTAAAATTGAGATTTTAGTGATGCTGCTGATCTAGAAACTTGAAATTTGGCATGGTGGCTATTTTTAAAATTTCAGTTCTTGCTAAGAACGGCTTCTAAATAAATTCGAAATTTAAAAGGGTGAAATAAGCGGGAAATGTTCTAAAAACCTTCTAAACTACGCTTTATCTGCAATTGTTAGGGATAGAAACTTGAAATTTTACATGACTGATATGTTAGAGACATAAATGCATCCACAGAACAGTTTTTAAAAATTTAGAAATTATAATGTGTGCAGGAACAAAAAATTTTAAATTGCAATTTCTGTGATACAGTTGTTATAGCAGTTTGCTTAACTAGAAGTTTGGAATTTGGCATGGTGCTTACTTTTAAGATGTAAATAATCGCTTAGTACAGTTTTTAATAATATCTAATTTTCAAATAAAAAATTAAATTAGAGGAAAACTTTCAAAATACATTCTAAATTACCATTTATTTAGAATTAATTTTAGCTCTTCTAATTCATTTAAGTCCCATGTTCGCCTAATGCAGTATAAGAATGAAGTTTATTCAAAATGTAGGTTAATTTAGTAATTTTATAATCATCCGTAGCAGTAGTATTTCCTCTAATAAAAATAGACCCACGAATACCACTTGGCCTATTTCAACAATTATGCGAGCAAAGCCGTGGGTTTTGCTAGTAGTTAATAAGTTAATAGTTTTTAATACCAGTTTTTATTAGTCGCTCTAATAATAAGTCAATTTAAATTTATCCCAATGTGCTCTAAACAAATTAATGTATCTCATAAATAAATAAAAAACAATGAATATATAAAAATGTTTCATAATTATTGTAAGTTTTAAAACCTTCCTTGTCTGTTTTCTACAATTCAACATAATCATAACTTTTCCTAAGATATACAAGGTATCTTTTCTAATCATTCATCAATAGCTAATTCCTAAACCCTAATTCTTAAAATTCCTAAGTTAAAAAGGCAAGCCTTCCATAAGCTAAGTCTTCCTCAACTAATAAGCCAAGCCTTATTTAAGCTAAGCATTCCTAAGCTAATAAGCTAAGACTTCCTTAAACTAAACCTTTTTAATCGAAGCCTTCCTAAGCTAAACCTTCCATAGCTATTTCCTTAACATTAGCTATTCATAGCTAAACAAATTTAAAGGTCTAGTTCGAGACGCAAAAACTGTTTTAAATATTGTTCTTTAGGACATTAAAATCTATTTATGTAAAAATAGTTATTTTTTAAAAAGTTGAAAATTAAAATTTTTACACAAATCTGAGTCTTATAAATTACTTTTAAAGAAACTTTATTCGTGATTTAACAAGTAAAACAATAAAAATCTGATTTTTCTTCGAACAAAACTTATGACGTTATGACACTTTGAATTTTATAAATTTTCAGTATTTATATGCACTAAAAACTTGTTTATCCGTTTTAATGCAAATAATGCATAAAATAAATAAACCTACTTTTTAGTAGTAATGTATTTCAAACAATAAAATTCCAAACAAATACTATACAGAAAATTTATGAGTGTAGAAAACTTTTTTCAAAACAAATGGTGTTAAATAAATAAAGCTTCAAATAAGGAAACTGTTTATAAAAAGAGTTTTTCTTTAAATACTAATTTACTCAGATTTCATAAATAACCAGAAGACAAATACTTGGATGAAAAACACAAATAAAACTAAATTGCAGAAGGAAAAGAAAATATTTTATTCATAAAAAACATTTCTTTCCGGCGTTTCGTAAGAAAGAATTTAAAATGATCATATTAATCATACCCTTTCTGTATACATGCTTAGCTTGCGAAATAAAAGAGAAAAACCTTAGAAAATTTAAAAAGTGTTTCAGGTAAAAATTTAAAAGAAATTTATTCAACTGGCTATAAAGGAGTAAGAAATATATCGTTGCATGAAAAAAAGTCATTAAAATTTTATTTTTCATTATCTTTATTATTATTATTATTACTTAGAAGATCACTAATTTCTTTTCCTAAACTTATTTTAGCTAGAATGCACAAGTTTCAAAATATATTTATACTTATAATTTCATAAAAATGTTTCATAATTCTTAAAACCTCTTGTCTAACGTTTATCACTTGAATCACCGCTTTTTTCTAACACATATTTAACATGACATAATTATCCATTAGAAAAAAAAGTAAAATTTTGTGAAAAAGTTTGTATTAAGATTTAAAACTTAATAAAAGACATTTTTAAAGTCTTCTATTTATGAGGTGCACTGAAAAAAGTGAAAACCGATGAATATGCAAATCAAATTTTCTAGCCAAACTAATTGCTTAAACAATTCTGAAATGTAATTGCACTTTTAAAAACAATATAACAATTTTAAATAGGCGGGTTATTTTTTATGCATACCTATAGAGCAGGCATGTCAAACACGTGACCTGCGGACTACATTTGGCCCAAAACAACGTATCTGTGGCCCGCCAATCCTTTGGCGTTTTTCCTATATATGATTCCGTTCATGTTTGATGCAAAAAATAAACTTTGCACGAACATACTTGCAATAACCGTGGCTGCAGTAGTGCCAAGGTAGATTTCTTACTCAAAATATGTGCCACTATTTCAGAATAGTAATCTTTATTTACTGATTCGATTTATTTATTCCGTGATGAAGTATATTGAAGATTACTTGTAAAACAATTGGTAGAAAACTCGAAAAATCAACGCATAACTTTGTTACTATTTCAAAACATTCCACCTCTTGAAAAAAAAGGAAATTATATGCTATTTAAAAAGGTCAAACTATTATCTTTAACCCGCATATGTTTGTTGAATTTTTATTTCATAGTGTCATATTTGTAACAGCTGTAGAACTTACCAACAATATGAAAATGTTCATCACGCCCCCAAAGACTCTTAAAGACTCTTAAAATTTGAATTAAAATAATCCACTATCTGACAACATTGTCGTGGAGTTCGTGTTGGCAAACAACGGAAGTATAGTATACCAGCTATTATCCGTGACTTCGTTCACGTAACATTTAAAGAAGAATAAAAGCATTAATTGAGCAAAAAATTTCAATCATGATAGTTAAAAACATAGACGATTAACACACAGACGATAATCACATTTTTCAGTAGAAAATACTTCTGATGATCCCAATTTTCACATTTATGTTTATATGTATAGGATCATTTTAATTTCTTCCACGAGTTTAAAATTTCATGCGCTTTCTCTAAGTTATGGGTCGAATGAATTTAATTCTTTGTTATCAATTTCATCATTTTAATTTATTCTATTTTACATTAATTTTGCTCATGGATATTGATTTAATTTACGTATTCGTGTCAAAGAATATTGCCTAAAGTGATTTATGTTAGTAAATATGCTTGAAGAAATCGGTTATTTTCAGGTAACTTCATGTATGACTGTGAGGTGGTTATAAAAATTGAAAAATCAGCATACAACTTTGTTCTATTCCAAAACACTTTACATGTTGAAAAAAGGAAAGATATATATTATTTAAAAAAGAAATTAAAGCGTGGTGAAGTATAAAAGAAAAAAAGAAACAATAAAAAATGCAAAAATATCTTTAACTCACATATATTTATTACGTTTTTATTTTGCAGTGCCACATTTGTAACAGCTGTAGAACTACCAACAATATAAAAATGTTTATCACGCTCCATAGACTTTTAAAGCCTAAATGATTGTTTGCTAAGCAATTATTGTTATTATTAAACCGCAGACCAGGCCCCTACCTGCCGGGCATTATGCCCAGCTTAACGAGTTTGTATACCTGGCCGCGGGGCGAAATTCGCCTAATCTCCTCATAGCGGAGATCCACCTGATTAGTTTCTTGGTTGTCCTTGGCTGCAACGCTATTTCGTGAGAGTTACTTAGTTACTGTGTTGGCCGCTTCTAGCTTGTTATTAATTATGGGTTTCTGGGTATGTTGTCGAATAAGGAAAAGGGCTTGCTTTCGGGGCCATATTCACACTGACTATGGTTGCTAATATAGACAGGTTTATATAATTCAGTTTAAATATTTGTGTTTCCGCTCTGTGTTACATCTTGTCTGTAGTGTTCTCTAGTGGTTTCCTACAGTTTCTCTGCTTGACAGCTCACGGCATCCAGCCAACCTAGCTGAAATGGCAGATTTAAAATAAAAAATAAAATTTAAAGAAAGAAGAGAGAAAGGAATTGGCCTCGTAATTTAGAACCTTGATCAGGTGACGAGACCTTCACCTGACTAAGCACCTCCAGAGGTATAATTCAAAAGGAACTTGAAGGACTTTTCTAAGCAATTTATTTGCTTATTGGAAGCGAAAATCTGTTATTAATGGAAAAAAGTACCCCAATTATGGATAAACATTATTATATCGATTGTTGTGATGTAATTTAGGATTATGGAAGTTTTGAAATTTGGCAGGAATATACTCCAATGGGAAAGGGGGGGGGGGAGGAGAAATGAGTTTGCAGAGACTATGCTTTTATATTTTTTAAAATTTAAAGGAATTAAATAAATATTAGAAAAGGGCGCTTAATTAATATTGGGATTTTTTATTGGCTTTTCACTTACACTCTTCTACAGTCAATGTGCTTTTAATAAATAGAGGCAGTTCGGAGACTGTATTGCTTAATTAGTAGCATTGACTCTTTGAATTTCACGTGAACGATGTCACTGGCAAATCTGAATCTCCAATGAAATTTAAATACTAACAAGTTTTACATCAACTTTAATATATTTATTAAATTTTAATGAAATCAGGATTCTGGAAGATTGCACGGTAAAAGTTGTGATAAATTTAGGTATTTGATGACGGTAAAGTCTGGGTATATTATGTCACATTAGGTTATTGAAATAAATTACTAATATTTTTTTTAACGAAAAACACGGATGATTTAAAATATGATAACACTTTCAGCAGAGATAGCTTTTCCTGCGGACTAATACTTGTCTACATAAAAAAAATATTCTTTCACTTCATGAATCATGTACAAATATGCATTTCTATTTATTTAAAACTTTAAAGCGCTTTAAAATTTAGCTTTTATGTCAGTATTTAAAAGAAAAGTTTCTTGAGTCTAAATATATATATCTTGATTTTTTTTTTTTTTTTGGAAGATACTTGAAAATTTTTGTTTTATAAATTAAAATATAATCATAAAATCACTTTTTCAAGTAAAAACCATACATTAAAAAGTTAAAATTTAACGAACGATAGTAGAAATTTCACTTTCGCCTAAAAATGATCTAATCGGTCTAAATTACGCTTTATTTGGAATTGTTGCGATTAGAAATTTGATATGTAACAAGGTTGTTACTTCGAAGATGTAAATGCTCGCACAGTACAGTGTTTTTTAAATTCGAAATTTAAAAGTGTACTGGAGCAAAAAATTTCTAAAATTGAGATTTCTGTGGTACCGTTCAGGACAGAAACCTGAAATTTGCCATTGTGATTGCTTTTCATATGTAATTGCTCGCTAAGAACTGTTTCTAAAATATTCGAAATTTAAAAGGGTGTAACGAGCAGAAGGTGTCCAAAAAATTATTAAATTACGATATTTTTAGAATTGCTAAGGCTAGGAACTTGAAATATCACATGGTTGTTACTTTTAAGACAGTAAATACTTTAAAAGAACATTTTCTAATATATTAGAATTTTAAATATGCGGAGGCGCAAAAAACGTTCTAAAATTATGATATCTATTATACCGTTCGGGATAAAAACCTGAAATTTGGCATGGTGATCTAAATACTCGTTAAGAACTGTTTCTAAAAAAATAGAAATTTAAAAGGTTGAAACAAGCGTAATACATTCTAAATTACTATTTATTTGGACTTCTTGGGGCTAGAAACTTGAAATGTGATATGGTTCTTATTTTCAAGACGTACACTTAGACAAATGACACTTCAAATCTGAGTAAATCGATGTTTTCATTTTGTTTCAAATATGACGACCCAATTCTTTCAATTCTGAAATACCAGAAATACTCAGAATATTAACACATGGACATACTCAAAACTGAGGACATAGAGGTCAGTTCATGCTCATTCTTGAAACATGGACATACTCAAAAATGATTAGGAACAGTTCAAACACGTTTTTGAAACATAGACATACTCACAAATGAGCCCATAGAAGTCAGTTCATACTCATTTTTGAAACATGAACATGCTCGTACATGAGCACATGATGTTTTATTATTGAGTGTGTGCAGGTTTTCAGAAATGAGTATATACATGTTTCATACTTGAGTAATTTTGATTCGGAGCCATTTTGACTAAGCGACATACTCAGATTTGAGTATTTTTTGCTCAGTTTTGAAAATGTCGTTTTTAGAGTGTAAAGGTTCTGACAATAGTTCTTTAAAAAATCGAAATATTTTAAGAGTGAAATTGCGATTACTTTAAAACAAATTATCCAACATCAGTTTTTTTCTTTCAGGACAATTCTGGCGAGTCTCTTATCAAAACTGGGCTACTTTTTATATCTTCATAGATAGCTAACTGCCTTCAAAGAAAAGAAAAAGCAACAAATATTCTAAGATTGCAAATTGTTTGAATATGTTGAGGCTATAAAACATGACATGTCACATAATGGTTACCTTTAGGATGTAAGTCTTCGCTAAGAAAGATTCTAAAAAAAATCTATATTTAAACATGTGAAATGAAGCGAAACTGTTCAAAGAATGTTTTAAACAATGATTTGTAATTGTTAGGTTTAAACCAGAAATTTGGCATGGTAATTACTTTAAGACCATAAATACATGCTCGCTCATAATAATTGCTATAATTTCGAAATTTAAAAGGGTGAAATGAGAGAAAAACGTTCTAAAATCGCGATTTTACTTTGAAATATTACTTTTAAACTACTGAACTGATTTCAAATCTTTTCTACGGGAAATAACTGTGAAAATCTTGGCTTTAAAATATGCTCTACGTATATTTTATCTCTGTGCAAACGACCCTCAAAGAAGTGAAAAAGGGAAACATTTTCTAAAATTCAAATTTCTTTGAGTCTGTTGTGAAATGAAATTTGATATAGTGGTTACTTTTAAGACGAAAATGCTCACTAAGAACGTTTTTTAAAGTATTCGAGATTTAAAAGTATGAAAATATTAGAAAGCGCTTAATAACCATGATTAAACTGAAACTATTGGGGCTAGAAATTTTTTATTTCACTTGCGTGTTTCTATTAGGATGTAATTTACACAAAGAAAATTTTTGAAAACAAAATTCGAGTTTAACTGGGTGAAATGAGAGGAAAATGTTCTACAGTTATATTTCCATTAGAATTTTTTGAAACTTTCATCCTATAAACTTTAAATTTCGCATAGCTTCTAAGACGCAGCTGCACACGAACTATATTTTTGTTTCAATTTAAATTTTACAAAATGAAAAATTAACTATTTGTCATGCCAGTATTAGACATAACTTTTCTGAGAAATAGGATAAAACGCAAGTATCAAATTGTTGTTATATTTAATTAAAATGATAGTAATAAAGAAAACACGATTGTCAACTAGTAAAGAAGTATTTCATATTCAGCCTTTCGCTGTATAAAAATGACGGTTAAATAAACTAAACTAATTTGTCTCAATTAATTACGTACTTAGAAGCAATTTTAATTTTTAAAGTGAATCAAGGTACATTAATACTGTAAAATATAACAAAAAAATAATTTGTTTCTAGGAAATAAACGTTGTAACTACAGAACCAATTAAAAATAATTATCTTATTATACTATAGTTGATAAATAAAGTTCCCAAGTAGACTGTATTGTCTGTATTTTTTAGAAGGGAATAGCTGCAAATGATTGAAATGGAGGTTTTCTCTTTAATTCAAGTCTCACGTTCACCAATAGGGGTTTAAGAATGAAGTTTCCGAAAAATGTAACCTAATTAGCAATATTTAAATTATTTGCAGTAATATAATTCTCTGTTAGTAGGCACACATCGCATATTTCAATAAGCACCCATTCAAAGCCGCATATAATATATATATATATATATATATATATATATTAGAAGTTTGATGTGCAATTGAGTAAGTCAAAGTCAAGGTATCTAACTAATGCCTTTAAGGCAAGTTAGAGTTACAGAAATAAACAAGAGAAAGTTAACATTACCCGTAACGCGTGATAGGTTGTTCTATGGTTTGAAATTAAGTTTTCTGATTGCCTTTTATTTACTCAAATTTTACTTGAAATTTTGCAGTTTATTTAGTTTTTAATCTTTTTTTTTCTTGTTCTCTGATTTTCAACGAAGGAGGTTATGGAGTTCGTTACTTCATATGTCTGTTCTATGTATGTCCCCTCATAACTTTTTGAGCTCATGGTCCTAGTTTTATGATTCTCTTTTTGTTGCAAGGTCTCTTTCAGCAGATGTTTTCAATATAATTAGTATCTGAATAAAATTATCTTCAACGGTATATTGTCTAGATCAGGAATGTCAAGTACGTGGCTAATTAATCGACTACATTTGGCTCGCCGATAAATTATCTGATTCCTGCGTTTGATTCTGTTCATGTTTTAAGCAGAAAATACACTTGCAAAATTCTTGGCTGCAGTGGAGAAGTTGGAGATTTTTATAAATTCAAAATATCTAGCACTGTTTCAAAATGCTAATCTTTGATTTATTTAATAACAGGCATTTCGTTATTAAATAAAGGAAAGATTACTAGTAAAAAAATTGGTAGCTATTTTGACTAAAAAAAAAATCTACAATCTGGTTATATTGCCGTGACGTTAGAGATGGCAAACATCAGAAAGTAGAGTATATGTACGTGATCATATCTAACTCATTTTAGAATTTCATCTTCAAGAAATCGTGAATACAAGAATAACCAATCAGAAAGCTACAAAAACAGATCATGAATCTGAAAAATTAAAGATTTATAGACATTTTATAGTACTTTTTAAATATTATGTCTTTTATGTTGAATTGGTGTGGAAACTTGTGTTCAAACCTGTATGCCTAAAATTATGCACCTCGAAACCAGTTTTTTTTTTATAATTAGGCAAGATATTAAATAAAAATTCACTAAAAAACCTTCATTTTTTGAAAAATGGCTCGCCGTTGTCTGTGCGAAAATGGTATATCTGCGGAACTTCAATGTCGGAATTATCCGATGAGTAGTACGCTTTAACTGATTCCTTTAACATTAATTGCAAAAAAAAAGGAATGGGGATAACAAAATTGCCCTCATGAAACGAAGATAAATCTTAGGCGGAGACGCATTAACAAGAATCTACTGCATATAAAAGCATGTATGCTGTGCTAATAGTATTATATTATTTTGTTAAAGAAAGTTTCTTCGTCTTTAAGGTAAATGTAAATGCGCTATTTTCCTTTTTCATTATTGCAGTAATTTTTGCTTAATATATGACTGTTTTTTTTTTTTTTTTTTTTTTTAATAGACATAAAAACAAAAAAGCAAAACTGAAACTTGGAATGTGATTTCGATAGACTTTCCAAGTCGCACGCAGGAAATTTACAACTGTATAAAAAATTCATTTAATGCAAATAATGTATAAGATAAATGAAGCTTCTTTATTGTTAATTTATTCAGATTTTATAAATAGCCAAAAGACAAATAGTTGGATGAAGAAAATTGTAGAAAGAAAAAATATTTTATTCATAAAAACATTACTTTCGAGAGTTTCATAAGAAAGAAATTAAAATGAGCATATTAATCATACCCCTTTTCTGTATGCATGTTTAGCTTACGAAATAAATGAGAAAAACCTTAGGAATTTTTAAAAGTATTTCAGGTAAAAAATTAAAAGAATTCATTCAACTGACAGTAAAAAAGTAATAAATATATCGCTGCACGAGAAATGCCATTAAAATTTACTTTGTTTTATATTCATTATTATTATTTAAAAGATCGCCAGCTTGTTTTGCTAAACATATTTCAGTTAAAATATAACAGTTTGAAAAGAATTCCTTTCTTATAATTTTATAAAAATGTTTCATAATCTTTTTTTTTACTTTCTAAACCCGTCTTTGTCTATTTTCAAACATTCAACTGAAGCTCTGATTTTTTTTTCTAAAAATGCATTTAACGCAATATAATTAACTATTACAAAAGAAAAAAAATTATATTTGGATAAAATTTCTTTTTATAAAGATTTACCAATATAATGAAGAACAAATAGTCCTTGATCAGCAAAAATTAAGAGAATATACCAGCCATACTAAACCTTTTCTTCTCGCGGGCCACAAAAAAGTTTGCGACGTTAGGCGGGCCGCAACACACATAAAAAAGGGTAAATAGAATAGTAAGATAATATAAGTAGTATAACAAATCAATATAACAAAGTTAGTTTTATCAGTAGGGATGAACCTTTGTCGCGGAAGAAATGTTACCAAAAAAATTTAACACCACTATTTCCAAACAATGAACTTCGTACTTTAATTTTACTGCAAATGTTGTAGAAATAGGCCGCGAAGTTTGAAATAATGGTGTACAAATTGTTTGGTGCCAATTATTTCCGCAACAATCGTTCAACACTAAAAAGAATTGTTAGCTATATACAGAGCCATAACCATAAAACGAAATGATACAACAATGTAGAATTTGCAAGTTCTAAAGGGACAAAAAGAGGGATTTTCGCTAATAAGGTAAAACCAGGAGAGATGGCGCGGTCGGAGAGGATTGCGCACATAGATGTTCGGGGGGAAGGAGTAGAGTGAGAGCGCAGCGAATCCAGGTAGTTGTACAACAGCAGTAGTGGAGTGTCCACTTGAAAGTGCACGTAGATTGTTTTGAGTGTCTAAGATAAAGCATTGCTAATTTGTTTTGTTTTTCCAAAGTAAGTGCTTGAATTTTCATAGATATTCATCAGAATTTCTATACAATGTCAATAGTACAAAATATTTTAAACTTAAACGATTTCCCATAAGCTACTAATCTAGTTTAACAATGTGAACATCAATGGTTCGTTTTAATAGCGGCCATGTTTAAATAAAATGCCGCGCAATCTCTCCCACCGAAATTGGAGAGTTTGCGCATCTGCTACTTAGGAGAGATGGCGCATTGTTCCCATTAGTTTCCATGCTAGGAGAGATTACGCAGCTTATTGGTAAATTTGCATTAAAAAATGAAAAATGAAATTGGACTAATTTTAAGTTAAACGTGTTATCAAGTAACTTAATGTTATTTTGTAATCTTACCTGGACTTGCTTTTTCTGATTCTTTATTTATTTTTCCCTTTAATTAAAATTTTTTAATCGTTTTTAAAATTATTTCCTTTTTCTGATTCTTTAATCATTAGGTTGAAATATTCACTCCTAATACAATAATATTTGTTCACAAAAACCTTACAACAATGTCATTTAAGTGTAATTAATATTGTTATCAATTTAATTGCAGTTATTAGTAACGATCTCTCCTACCCATGTGCGCAATCACACCAACCCTGTAAGGACAGATTGCGCAAAATAACTTTCTTGGTTTTATTATAACTGTTCTATTAAATTGCAACATAACAACAAAATAGCAATGGAAATGCATAAAAACAAATGAAGTAAAAATTATTCATGGATAGTTTAGCAAAAAATTTATATTTAGTTTTTTTATTGTTATTCTTTTGAATTGTGCGCAGACTCTGCTAACTTTACTTTATATCAGTTTTTTTTTCTCTTTTTAAAACTTTTAAAAACTTTTATTTATTTAATTGCAGAAAAAACTAGAGCAAATTTAACTAATTTAGAGTAATTAGTTTGATTAATGTTGGAGATTAAGAAATGTATACACCACTGCATCACAAATAGGACTACATGCAAAAAAAATATTTCGACAAAGAAAACGCAATTTAAGATGTTTTAACATATTTTTAATTAATTAAGGTAAAGCCAGGAGAGATGACGCAGTCGGAGAGATTGCGCACATAGAGGTTTGGGGGGAAGGAGTAGAGTGAGCGCGCAGCGACTCCAGGTAGTTGTACAACAACAGTAGTGGAGTGTTTACCTGAAAGTGCATGTTGATTTCTTTGAGCGTTTAAGATAAAGTATTGCTATTTTGTTTTGTTTTCCCAAAGTAAGTGCTTGAATTTTCATAGCTCTTCATCAGAATTTCTATACAATGTCAATAGTACAAAATATTTTTAACTTAAACGATTTCCCATAAGCTAATGATCTAGACTAACAATGTGAACATCAACGGTTCGTTTTAGAAGAGGTCATGTTTAAATAAAAGGCCGCGCAATCTTTCCTACCGAAATTGCAGAGTTTGCGCATCTCCTACTTAGGAGAGATGGCGCAGTGTTCCCATTCGTTTCTATGGTAGGAGAGATTACGCAGCTTATTGGTAAATTTGCATTAAAAAAATGAAAAATGAAAATGGACTAATTTTAAGTTAAACGTGTTATTAAGTAACATTATTTTATTTTTTAATCTTATCTGGACTTGCTTTTTCTGATTCTTTATTTTTTTTCCCTTTAATTAAAATTTTTTAATAGTTTTTAAAATTATTTCCTTTTTCTGATTCTTTAATCATTAGGTTGAAATATTCACTCCTAATACAATAATATTTGTTCACAAAAACCTTACAGCAATGTCATTTAAGTGTAATTATTACTGTTAACAATTTAATTGTAGTTATTATAAGTAACAATCTCTCCTACCCATGTGCGCAATCACACCAACCCTATAAGGAGAGATTGCGCAAAATAACTTTCTTGGTTTTATTACAATTGTTCTATTAAATTGCAACTTAACAACAAAATAGCAATGGAAATGCATAAAAAACAAATTAAGTAAAAGTTATTCATGAATAGTTTAGCAAAAAATTAATATTTAGATTTTTTATTGCTATTCTTTTGAATTGTGCGCAGACTATCCTAGCTTTACCTTAGAAATAACAGGACAGATTTCGCCTTCTTATAAAAATATATAAAACAACAGTGAAGGTCTTAAATATGTTTTATGCACATTTCAATTAATTTTACAAATATGGATTAATGATTATGTGCATCGGGCCGCAGGTTGAGTATAGCTGGGATATACAAACTGAATGTTTTTCTCACCTTCATTATTTTAATCAATTCTGAAATATACTTTCACATTTAAAACCTAATGTGTCTAACTATGTTTAATGGGTAGGCGATTTTTATGTATATCTTGAGAGTGCAAATATAACAGACTAAACCATCTTTATTTAAATAGAACGAATTCCAAAGACACCACAGATCAGAAATTCTAAACAAATACTACAGGAAATTTGTGAGTGTAAAAAAACTTACATTCAAAACAAATGGTGTATAAAATAAATAAAACTCCAAATAAAAAAACATTTTTTTTTTCTGTAAATGGCAATTTACTTAGATTTCACAAATAACCAGAAGACAAACATTTGGATGAAAAACACAAATAAAACTAAATTATAGGAAGAAAAAAAATATTTTATTAAAAAAAATATTTCTTTCAGGCGTTTCTTAGAAAAAATTTAAAATGAGCACATTAATCATACCCCTTCTGTACGCATGCTTAGTTTACGAAACAAATGAGAAAAACCTTAGGAGTTTTTTCTTGGAGCATTTCAGGTAAACTGTTAAAAAAAAAATTATCCAACTGTCTATCAAAAAGTAATAACCCTGATCTTAAAAAATACCTTAAAAATTTAATTTGTTTTATCTTTATTATTTCTCTATTTAGAAGATTACTAGCTTGTTTTGTTTAACATCTTTTGGCTAAAATGTGCAAATTTACCAATGAAAGCTACCTTATAAGTTTATACCTACCTATCTTATAAGTTATCTTTCTATCTTATAAGTTATAAGAATATTTTAACCAAATTTAAATAAAAGGGTTTTTTTTTAATTGTATGATGGTCGTATTCAAGATAAAAATAGGTAGTACTGATTCAACACAATTTATTTTAGCGTTTATAGCGCCGTCTGGATAGAAAAGGGATAACCAAATTTAAGTAATATTGGGTTTTTTTTATTTTCACTGTATGATAGCTATACTAATGTTAAAAGTAGGTGGCGGAGATTTAACGCAATTTTCATTTGTGTTTATAACATCCCACGGCGGTAAATAGTGTAATTAAGTTAAAATTGATTTTTTTAATGTTTTTTTTAGTTATATTTTCAGAATAAGCTTCTACTTTGGTGAATTGTTTCAATAAAAAAATTCACATTTTAGGTTTTATTGCGCTATTAGCACCTCTTGTGGTAAATTCCATAACTAAATTTTTAAAATAGAATTTTCATGTTTTCTCATATGACAACTTTAACTCGAACATAAAATTAGATAATAACAGATTAAACAAAATTTTCTTTTGTGTTTATAGTGCCACCTCGGAAGAAATAGCGTAACCAAATTTAAGTAAAACGAATTTTTTTTATATTTTACTGTAGGGCAGCTATACTGATGTTAAACAGAAGTACTACTGATACAACGCATTTTTCTTTTGCGTTTATAGCGTCCACTGGCGGGAAGTTGGGTAACTAAATTTAATTAAATTTGATATTTTATGGGATTTTTAAAAAATAAATCTTCAGAATAACTTCTGACAGGATCAAATTTATGTTTTGATAAAACATTTCACAAGATAGGTTTTTTTACGCTGTTAGCTCTCCTTGTTGGAAATTGCATAACTATAACTTTAAAATAGATTTTGTTTTATGTTTTCTCATATGACAACCATACTCCGATTTGTACAATACAGATTGAAATTTTTTTTCTTTTGCGTTCATAGTACTGCCTGGGAGGAAATATCGTAAACAAATTTAAATAAAATTTATATTTTATGTTTTTTTTTCTAAATAAATAAACTTCCGTTGCGTCAATTTTACCTCTTGATTAAAAAATACATATATGATGGAATTTTTTAAGTTGGTAGTGCCCCTGGTGGGAAAGTGCATAACTAAAATTTTGAAATGGATTTTTTTAGGATTTTTTCATGCGGCATTTGGACAGCTAAAATTGGATAGGGTAGTTTAAACTCAACAACGCAACTTCTTTGACGCCGATAACGCCCACCAAGGGAAAATATATTAATCCCATCAAAAAATTTCTATTGAAAAAAAAGCGCCAAGTTCTTCTTAATGTTTCGGCCTCAGAAAGTACTGATATCTGATGCTCGCCCATGTTAAAAATCAAACATCCGAAATCCTTCATTGAAAATGGCTTCCTGCGACTTGGCCGTTAATGCATTCTAGGTTCCCCCCCCCCCCCATTTATCTGGCTTTCTTATACAAATTTCAATAAATTCTAAAAAACATTAGAAGAATGTAATATTCAGAAAAATAAATAAGAATACACAATAAGATTGATATTAAACATATATTTCATTTGAAATAAACAATTACGTCGATAAATCATTCAAAATTAATGATTGGAAGTTATGCATTTATAAATTATTTGAATATTAAAAGCAATATCAAAATTCAAATAGGCAAATTCGTATTAAGACATTGTAACTAAAAGCTTTGTGATAAATACCATTGAGTTTCAACAAGCATTAGTTTTGATTAACTATCATTTAGTTTTACCATGGTTTAATGGCCATTTTGTACGGTCTATTGTCATTAACACAAATTCCAAGAAATAATTTTTTTCTTCAATTTTCACATTGTGTTACATTATATGAGGGGTTGAGAACCAGAGTGGACCATCCTCGACAGCTGTGATTACGAAATTATTCTTTTTAAAATGTGCATTATATTTCAGTACTTTGTGCAACAAAATGCGTAAAATGTTAAAAAAAAATGTAGTACACATGTAGATCATTATACATTCTTTAGAATTTGAAAAACCTTTTAAAATGCACTAACGGCCATGTCGCAGGAAGCCATGTGTACATACATATATAAATATATATGTATGTGTACATACATATATAAAGTTTATTAACATTAATAAAATGCACTTAAATAAATAACAACCCTTAATTCACCGAAGTTTTGCCAGATTGACTAGAGTGCTATTGCGATTAGAATACCGACATTTATAATAAAATTTATTTTAAGGGAGTAAAAGATAGAAAGATGGACAGATAAACTAAAAGATTTGCCTTACCAACATTTTTGGAAAAGGTAACACCTTCAACTCAGGGTAATTTTCTGTAATTGGGCTTTGGCGACCAACGCTGACGTCAAATATGAGCGAGTAAATGATTGTCTATGCAACTATTATTACTTAAATGTTTATCGTACAACAAAAACACAAATGGTTTCAAATAATTAGTTTAATTTGCCAATTGAATGTGTTACGAACTGTATATAGCCAAATCAGCACCCCCTATTTGAAGGGTTTAAAGGCAGAAATTTTATGTTTTCAGACTTTTCTGGTGAATTGTGCGACAAAACCTACTTACTTGTCAAATTTCATGATTCTATGACTGTTAGAAGTACCTTAGTTATTTGATGATCACCAACCTCAGTTATTTGATGACCCCTGTGAGTCAGTGACAAAAAAGCCCTTTTTCGGAATCGCATATTTCGAAAAATATTAAAATACAAAAAAAACTACATCGTGGAGCCTAATTCAGTTTGATTATATTAATGTGTATTAAAACGGAAAACTCTCTAGCTCTCCCCAAAACGCAGTTATGAGGTGTTGAAAAGTAGGCCGAAATGCTCAGCGAAAAGGTAGCTACGGCCTGTGCGAACTTGGCGGACGCACTGCCGTGCTCCCAGATCAAATTTAAATTATTTTTGCTTATTTATGTTTCACTGCATGATGGCCGTACACAAGATAAAAATAGGTATTACTGATTTCAATACAATTTTCTTTTGCGACTGTAGCGACTATTGAAGAGAAATAGGCTATCTACATTTAAAAAAAAAAAATATTATTTTATGAATTTATTTACGGTGATTACTTTGAATTTAAACTCATTTTATAATGCAAACAAAATTTTTAATTTTGATATGGAAATGAATAGAAAATAGCTAATCATTAATGATACTAAATTATCAACTACATTGTTACATATAACACACGAACTCAAAGTATGCCATGCAATTAATCTGTCTGCGGTCTGCCCATCCATACACAATTTAAATATCTTAAGGCTCTTAATCCTAGAAATTGTAATTGTTTATTAAGGTAGATTGCAATGCGTTTCCACCAATGGATGAATTAGGAATAAATTTGCAACGTGCAAGTTATCTGACTGTTGTTGTCGCACGATTGTCACAGGGGTCAGAGCCTCCTAGTAATGATATATTATTTGTTAAGTAAATTTTCTTTGTCTATATAGTAAATTATGGCACTATATTCACTAATAAAGCAAGTTTTGTTTATTATTTGACTGTTTGATTAAAAAAATGAGAAACAAATATCAAAAACTAAAAATAAAACTTAGAAGATACTTTCTATGGTAATTCCAAAGAAATGTACAAAGAAAATTTACAACTGCAAAAACTGACATTTAAGGTGGTTTTCCAATTCCCTACTTAACAAAAGGAAACTTTCTGACACATTTCCTGATTCATTTTTAAACATAAAAGCATAAAATTGAAGTTATACTAACTACTGGAGCGATTTAACATCAAATCTTGTTTCCCATTTTTGGATAAATAAATAACTTATCGAGTTATAAGCAATTGATGGTACGTAGCGACAAGTTTTTCTCCTTTCCCGTGCTATTGTGTCAGAAATTAGATCCGTAACTTCACTTTTGACCGTATTTTCTAAAAGATCTTCTGTTTTTACAAAAAAAAAATGGAAAACACCATTCAATTACAAAGTTTCTGAATACCTGCCAATTTCATGCGTTTCCGAATAAAAATGAATTCAGAAATGTGTCAGAAAGAGGCTCCTTTGGATTTGAGAACAGTCTTAATACAAATAATGTATAAGATAAATAAAGCTTTATTCATGGTAATTTGCTCAGATTACGTAAGCAACCAGGTGAAAAATAGCTGGACGAGAAACGAAAATAAAACTAAATTGTAGAAATTAAATATATTTTATTCATAAAAACATTTCTTTTTGAATTTTCATAAGAAAGAATTTAAAATAAACATATTAATCATACCCTTTCTATTCAACTTGTGGGTAAATGAGAAAAACCTTAGGAATTTTTAAAAGTATTTCAGGTAAAAAAGTTAAGAAATGTATTCAGCTGCGTGTAAAAAAAGAAAAGTAATAAATACACCATTGAGAAATGGTGCATGAGAAATTTCATTAAAAGTTTTCTTTGTTTTACCATTATTATTCTTTTTTAGAAGATGATTTATTAAAAGAATTATTATTTAGAAGATGATTTATTATCATGTTTTATTAAACATGATTTAGCCAAAACATTATAATTTCTTATATATTCATAAAGATTTTTTTTTCTTTTAAAAATATATCTATTTTCTAACATTCAAAAGAACCATTTCTTTTTTCTAAGATATATTAAAGATTACCAAATTAAGAATTATAAAAAGAAAGCTATAATTTTGTGAAAATTATTTTATAAAGATTTAATTATGTAATTAAATAATTTCCCACATAAAACAAAAATTGAAAAATTATAATAAAAATACTATACCAATTCCGATGATACTATGTTAGTATGAAAATAACATATTTTTTTCAAACTGATATTCAAAACCGTATAATTTGTGGTAATAGTATTGTACTCTTTGTGAAGTAAGGTACGGAGAATTTGCGCCTCCATACGGAGATGCAAATGTACTATTTTATTTTTTTCTACTAATACAGAAATTTTTGCTTATTACTTAATTATTTGTTTAAAGAAATTGCAACAAATTTTAAAAAGTAAAAGTAAAACTTTGAAGATGCTTTCTTTACAAATTCCAAAGAAATCGCTTACAGAAAATTTACCATTCAAAAAAACTAACATAATTTTTATACTGATTAAAAACCATATAATTTGTGCTAATAGTATTGTACTCTTTGTGAAGTAAGTTGTAATTATCCATATAGAGATTTAAATGCACTGTTTTATTTCTTCCGTAATACAGCAATTTTTGCTTATTACTTAATTATTTGTTTAAAGAAATTGCCACAAATTAAACAAAAGTAAAAGTAAAAGCTTTGAAGGTGCCTTATTTACAAATTCCAAAGAAATCGCTCACAGATAAATTACAATTCAAAAAAGCTAACATCATTTTTTATGCTGATTAAAAACCATATAATTTGTGCTAATATTATTGTACTCTTTGTGAAGTAAGATGTAATTATCCATATGGAGATGTAAATGAACTATTTTCTTTTTTCCCTAATACAGCAATTTTTGCTTATTACTTAATTATTTGTTTAAAGAAATCGCAACAAATTTCAAAAAGTAAAAGTAAAACTTTTAAGATGCTTTCTATACAAATTCCAAAGAAATCGATCCCAGACAATTTACCATTCAAAAAAGCTAACATCATTTTTTTATACTGATTAAAAACCATATAATTTGTGCTAATAGTATTGTACTCTTTGTGAAATAAGATGTAATTATCCATGTGTGGATTTAAATGCACTGTTTTATTTCTTCCCTAATACAGCAATTTTTGCTTATTACTTAATTATTTGTTTAAAGAAATTGCCACAAATTAAACAAAAGTAAAAGTAAAGCTTTGAAGGTGCCTTCTATGCAAATTCCAAAGACATCACTCACAGAAAATTTACCATTCAAAAAGGCTAATATAATTTTTTTTATGCTGATTAAAAACCATATAATTTGTGCTAAGTATTATATTCTTTTGAAGTAAGATGTAATTATCCATATGGAGATGTAAATGCACTGTTTTATTTCTTCACTAATACAGAAAATTTGCTTATTACGTAATTATTTGTTTTAAAAAATGCCACAATTACCAAAAGGTAAAAGTAAAACTTTATAGGCACACAGAAAATTTGCAACTGCAAAACTTTCATTTCATACAAATTATGTATAAGATAAATAAGGCTTCTTTTAAATAGTAATTTATTCAGTTTTCATAAATAATAAGAAGACAAAAGTAAAACTAAATTATAGAACGAAAAAATATCTTTTATTCTCAAAAAAAATTTCTTTCGAGAATTTTGTAAGAAAGAATTTAAAATGAGTGGATTAATCATTCCCCTCTCTGGATGTTTATATAGCTTACAAAATCAATTAGAAAACCCTCACGAATTTTTAAAACTGGTTCAAGAAAAAGTTAAAAGAAATGTATTCGCTGGACTGTAAAAAAGTTATAAATACATAGCTTCATGAGGATTGTCATTAAAAATTTTATTTTATATTTATTATTATGATTTAGATGATTACCAGCTTATTTTATTAAACATATTTCAGCTCCAAAGAACTAGTTTCTAAAAAAATTTATTTTCCAAATTTTATTTTTAAACATGTTGTAATAATTCATTTATTTTTAAGATTTTTTTTTTTTTTTTTAATATTCAACAGAATCATTTTTTCAAATTTAATGTACCATAATTAATCATTACAAAGAAAAGTTATAATTCTGTGAAAAATCTTTTTTTTTAATTTACTAGTGCAATAAAATTAAATGCCTCGGAAGAGTAAAAAATTAAAAAGATAAACGAATTAAGTATTTCTGTCAAACTAGTTATTTTAGACAGTTCTGTAGTGTAATTGCACTTTAAAAAAATCCAACAGTTTTCAATATTCGGGTGATATTTTGATGAATGTTTTAGCGTATAAATACACTTTTAGAGGAATTAATGCAGCCTTCTTTATTTAAACCGTGGGAATGCCAATAAAACTACATATCATATAGCGAGAAGTAAAAGTCTTAATTTTTCAGTGCAAATTCGACATTACGGCGCATGCCTCAACCTTTTTTGAACGGTGAATAAAGAAGGAAATAGAATTAAAAAGAATCAAGAGCGCTGGGGAAAAAATTGCTCACCTATTGGCCTGCACTGCTTGTAACCCTACCGATAGAAATACTCTTCTAAATTCTTCTTAATTATATTCTTATTTCCCTTTCAAGGAGAGAGCATCCATTCTTCCACCTGCTTTTTTTGAGAGAGGTGGTGAACAAAAGGGAATACGGGATTGCAAGGGAAAGGGGGGAATTGAAAAGGGAGGGAAGCGTTTTCACATTTTTTAAGGCAGGAATGCAAAGGGAAATGGGAGGAGGGAGGTTTCCCCTTCTATAGAATTTGAAAAAGGGTTGTAATTTTTACATGGGCTGTAAAACTTTTATATTTATAACCTTTAAAAATTTCAAAAGGTTTGGACAACAAAAGCTTTTTTTTATGTTTTCTTACGAGCACTTTTTTCACTTATTATCACTATTTTTTATTTGGGTTTCATTTATCACGGGCCCGGGCAACGCCGGGTGGGTCCACTAGCTAGTTATAACACTAAATTAAATTTTTACTCAGACAGTAAAACATGCAATTTTGGCAAACCTTAATAAAGATAAATTATTATTATAAATGCCATACTGCAACTTAATAAAGAAATATCAATTTAAATCCGTACGAAATAGTGTAACATCATTAAATTCACTGCAAACAATTTTTCCCTATTCACAATGAAGAACGATTTTTCTTTTGTGTGTCCCTATAAACGAACTATAAATACTACAAAATCCAGTTTTAATAGGATATGTCCTATGGTAAATATAAATAACGCACTAAGCTTAGTAATCCAAGTATATTTACGTGAGTTTAATCACGGACAGACAAATGACCTGTCGAACCAAAGTCATAAACACTTTCAACTTTGTTGGAAAGTGTTAAAAAGTTAATTACATTGGTCTCTTAAAGGTGATGTGTGGTAAAGAGACATGCGCCGCAGGCGCCCCGATGCGGGACGCACCGCACACATTCGACCACCGTTCCCAGGTCCTGAGAGACCTTTACTGCGCCAGTAGCTTTGTCTCGCTACGGCGCTACGGCCGGCCAGAGAGCCGCACCTCACTGCGGACCCTCTAACCTAGAAACCCACAGCTCGATGACATAGGTCGCTAGGACAGATTAGATGACATAGGTCGATGACATAGGTCGATGACATAGGTCGCTAGGACCCCACTCTGGGGAAACTCCCCACAGGACGAACCCGTGGCAAATTGACGAAGGCCACCCGCCGACCCCGACGCCGAAACCCCATTTGGGGAAACGGTTCTAGGTCGTCGTGCTGCCGCGACAACTTTTGCTTTCCCACAGAGGTCGAACGTTGACATGTTATGTAAACAAGCAACTGGCCTCTTCCTCCGTGAGGTTCACATATCATACACTACTACATATATATAACTACTACAAATAAATACAACTACACATATATCACTATAAAATGAGCAGTCCTTCTCCAAGGAGATACCCGCGAGGCATCGAGATCCAAGCGATACGGTATCCCTTGGGAGGTCACGCTCAGAAATTACATGTAACACAACTACAAATATATCACTACAAAAGAGCAGTCCTTCTCCAAGGAGATACCCGCGAGGCATCGAGATCCAAGCGACACGGTATCCCTTGGGAGGTCACGCTCAAAATGGAGAAGAAATATCCACTACCGGACTCTGAGGGACGTGGACCCCCTCAAGCGCGCTAAAGGAGCGGACCCGGCAGATTTAATAGTCACTCAGCGAAGGAGATCCTTCGAGAGATCGATGCCTGCTTACGAGACAAGTCTCAAGCCTGCGTACTTGCACCTCCGCCTCTCGCACCGCGGGAACTACGCGCGATCGGCGGTGCGTTCAACTGCGGTCTTTCACCGCGAAGAGCTCGGTAATTGCGGCCAGCTCTTCGGCGACCAAGGTTTCGAGCCGGTGAATTATCAGCCGAACTGATTTCCTTGCGTAGCCGTCTAGGCATAGATCGCATGGCGTTCGCGTCCTAAAGTCGCGGGGAAAGTACTTTTCCCGAACAGACTTCCAGAGCTCACACCGAAAAAGCACGTGGCTTATGTTACTTACCCCAACTCCACAAAAACATGTAGAGTTCTGGTGAAAGAAACGAGCCTGATGGTCACCGAAGGTGCCGTGTCCCGTGAAGACCTGATTTATATAGAAATCGCCCTGCAGTCGGCAGACGCCGACGCGTGGGAAAGACTCATACGCCCTGCGGCCAGTCTCAGATCGGTCCCATCTCTCCTACCATTTCGACAAAACTCTTCCAAAAAGGTCTTTCTTGGCTTAGCGGCGCGTGACCAGAATCACTACATCGACGGACTGTCGTGTCGTGGCTTCTTTTGCCAATATGTCCGCCTTTCATTAAAAATGTGACCGACATGAGCCCGGACCCAGTGCATGTGAACCTCAATTCCTGTTGTCCCAATCAGGTCCCTAATCTTGGCAATGGCCCTGTGCTGAGGCACAAGTCCGTGAAGCGCCTGAAGCGCCGACCTCGAGTCTGAGAAGACGTCGAGTTCCCCGAGACCTCTCAGGTGGGCATGGGTGATTGCTTCCTTGATCGCATGAACCTCGGCCGCAAACACTTCCGCACCATCTGAGAGACGGAACTGGCCTCCACTACTACTTGGTCTCCTGACACAGCAAGGAACGCACAACCTACTGTACCGTCCTCTTGCTTGGATCCGTCCGTGTAATACGAACACGGTGTCCGCGGCGTCAAATCCGCGGTCCACCGGACCCGCCAGAGATCCTCTAGTCTGGGAGTGGGCCTCCAGAGGTCGACCGACTCTGAGTCTAATCCGGTACCGTCAACGCTCTTCTTCCATCGGACAAGGGACGGTTCCTCTGCATGCTGAGCAACCTGTTTGCTATCACTACCTTGCTGGAGTAATACCAAATAGATGCCGCGTAAAGAATATTCTTTCCGCTACGACTGAATAGAGCATCTTGCGAAGATTCGGTCTCAGACCCCAGTTGCAACTGCGAGTCGGCTCATCTTATTCAACACCTTAAATGCTTTCTCCTGGACAGCAGTCAGGTGAGGCATCCAACTTAGGTGGGAATCGATTATGACGCCCAAGTACAGAATCTGCCATTTCCAGCGAATTCTGCTCCCTTACATGAGGATGGGAATAGATGGGGCATGTTTTAATTTGCCCGCGGGCTTCACAATCGTGTAAACGCACTTCTCAAAGCTGAAAGTGAGACTGCATTCTGTCGCCCAGGCGTGGATCTCTGAAAGAACCGGCCCTAGCAACTCCGCAAATCTCATTGCAGCCCGTCGTCGTGCGGCCACAAAGACGTCATCGGCGAAAACCAAGACAACATAGGTTTCGTCTTTCTCGTCTGGGAGCCGTCTCAACAGAAATTCAATGACCACCAACCACAAATAGGGTCCGAGACACGAGCCTTGGGGTACTCCCACATTGAAATAGTGATCCCCATCATCTGACAGGAGGACAGAACTACCCCATAAGTAGTCGTCTATCAACCCAAGGAGCCAGGGTTCGACGCCCAATTCCTCGAGGAATCGGAGCACATCTGTACGTCGAACACTGTTGAACGCTGACTTGATATCAAGCGTGAGAAGACACGTGAAATCTCCACGGCTCTTCGAAACAGCTATGTGCTCCATCACTCTATGGAGCGCATCGACCGTAAAGACATTCTTTCGAAAGCCGTACTGCCGTGCGTCAAGCAAACGTTTGGACTCCAAATACAGCACCAGGCGTGTTGCGGACATTTTGTCTAATACCTTCCCAAAGGTCGGTAAGAGACAAATTGGGCGGTAGGTGGCTGGGTCACTACGCTACATCCCTGGATAACAGCCACTGAGGGTGGTGTTTCAAGACCTCACGGACGATCTCCAGGCTGAAACCATCATGGCCAGGAGTCTTATTAGGCGGCAGCGATTCCACTGCTAATTCAAGTTCATGAATCGAAAACAGCCTAGGTTCGTCGGTCTTAATGCACGCGACCTGGGAAACATCGTCAGCCGAAAGGAAGTGGTGTCTTGTAAGCGCGGCCTGGGATTCCTCCCAGGTCGAGACCTCTTGCCCGGATGGGAGCACAAGCATCTCCTGCGCTTCCCTTCTCCACTTACCTCGCACTACCTCTACTAACTGGCCTAGTTTGTCCGTACTAAGTCCTTCAGAAATGAATCTTCGGAACGAAGCACGCTTTGCCTGCAGGATCGCCTTCATGTACTCTGCCCGCTTACGCTTGAAGAGTGTACCGAGTCTCCCCTCTCCGTCGGCTCCAGAGTCCGCTGGTAGAGTCGGCGGAGTGCACGCAACCTGTTGCGCTGGCTGGACAACTGTGCTGTCCACCAACACGCCTCACGACGCACGGCTGGTCGGCGTTTTCTGTGCAAACGACACAGCTGATTCAAATTAGACATCAAGTGTTCAACTCCCTCATCAGGGGTATCGAACTCATACCGAGTCAGATCTGCTGTCTGCAGATCGCGGGAGAACGCTCCCCAGTCCAAGTCCCTTTTGTGCCAGCGACGGCTGGCATCTCTAGGGAGCCGATTGGCTGGTTTGCCTTGATAATCCCACAACATGACTCTATGGTCGCTCAACATTTGAGTCTCGGATATCTGCCAGTCAGTAATGCGGTCAGCGCAAAACCGGACCAACAGGACGTCGATCCACCCTTCACCTTGGGGTCCAAGGAAAGAGGACAAACTATCCGGGTCATTGACAAACTCCAGGTTTACGTTCAAAGCGAGAGCGATCAGGTCTCGCCCTCATGGATCCGTCGGCCGTTGCCCCCAGATTGTTCACTTAGCATTAAAATCACCCACCAGAACAACATTGTCATTCGGGTAGGATCCTAAAAGGGTCGTCAACGGTATGAGCACAAGGTCAATGTCCTCTGAAGGAGAGCAGTAACATGTTGTCACTAGCACGTCCTTGCCGGACCATCTGCAGCGGATAGCCACTACGTCAGAACGCCGTAGGACCGAGACGAAGTGAATGCGCTTGCTAACCCAGAGGGCTGCCCTGAAGCAGTTCCCTGCTGCGCTAACCTGCACATAGTCCGTTGGAGTCCCGCTAACAGAACCTTCGACGACATATGGTTCGTTCAGGGAGACCACGTCCAAACCCAGGGAGATCGTATCACGACCTAGCTGGGTCATACAAGCTGCCGAGTGGTGGCAGTTAAGGTGGGCAAATTGAATTTTACCCTCCATGTTGACTCCCTTTTATTCGCTCGAACTCCATCTGGTGGACCTGGCACTCCCTGGAACCTGCCGCGTGCGTGGTTGACAATTTCTTGTCAACCGTTCTGCGCAAGTTCCTAAAACTACAATTTGGGCACCTAAGTGAGGCGGTGCAGCCGTTCGTCTCGTGGCCTTTGGCCCCACACCTCCCACAAAGGGACGCATTGTGACAAACTAAACGTATGTGGCCGTACCTCGAACAATTGAAACAAACCAAAGGACGTCGGTTCGGTCGGAACGGTAGGTGATGTGTGGTAAGTGTTTACTAGGGGCAAGTGTCTAAATCACATGGAGAATCCTAGCAGAGCGGTGTAAAGAACTGCTATGTATGGTGCTATTTCAGTAAAAAACAAATGCTGGTCGCAGCGCCATCCATACACGGATCCATACATATTATACACAGATTCATCCATACATCCTGCTCGGCTTTACCATGTGAATAACCACGACAAGAGGGAACGTGACTACCTTTGTAGGTTTTCACACCCCTCGAGCTGTGGTAAAGCAAGAGCCGTCGCGAAGCCCAGCATATGACCTAGAAACCGACTCCCCTCATGGGGTTTCGACGACGAAGTCGCTGGGTGTTCTCGGCGGTTCATCAAGTGTCCGTTCCTGCGGAAGTTTCCCCCGAGATGTGGGGTTACTGTGGCAGCGACCTGTGTCATCGACACTTGGTAAATTGGCTTGGGGGTCCGCAGTTGGGGAGCGGCCCCAGGCCGATCGCAGCGCCGTGACGAGACAAAGCTGCTGGTGCGATATAAGTCCTTTAGAGACATGGGAGCGATGGTTGGAACGCGAGCCGGCGACCCCCGTGGGCTCCTGGCGGCACGAGCTCATCTTTACCAAGTGAACAATGTACTTGCCCTTAGTACAAACTAACCCCTACATCACCTTTTATAAAACATTTGCCAAATAAAATTCGCATGAATTAGAGAATTCCAAAACTTTCTAGCAGTTTTTATTATCCGATACAATGAAATCAGCTGGATTCGAACACTGGACTCATCGTTTCGAAACTGAGTCGCCTCTGAGTCACCAATGTTTGACTACATCGTCGCAATAATTAACACCTAAAGTCTGCCACATTTTGATGATTCTCCCTATAGAATCGGTCGTAAAATGGTTTAATATGGTTTACATACCTAATACGACGGCCGATTTGTACGAAAATCTATACAGTTCCTGGGACAGTCGTCTTTAACACATTTGCCAAATAGGAGCTCAAGAAGAAGTACTGTTTGGAAACTATCATGCTTACTCTCTCACAGACACATACTTATACATCATAATTATAATGCAGTGTGGTCATAAAATCTTTCCCTGTTTACAGAAAAATTATTAAGAAATAACCATTGAATTTAATATTGTAACATTTTTATTATGGAAAAGTCATGTTCTTAAGTATTTTTAGTCCAGTCTCTACCGTTGTTCGCGAGTTCCTTGGTGACAAATTTCTTGGAAGATGGATGGGATGGGATGGACCAATTCCTTTAGATTTTTTTCTTTTGGAGGTACATAAAGGACATAGTGTTTGCAACACCAGTAAAGATATTGAAACACTCAAGGTCAGAATGACAGATGCTGTGTCTAGTGTGATAGCCCAAATGTTGGGCAATACGTGGCCAGAAATGGAATACCGACTTGACATTCTTCAAGCTACCAAGGGTGCTCACATCGAAATTTACTGAATTAAGTACTTGTATTAAAAACTTCATAAATGTCTTTACAATATATTGAAACAAACATATGCCCAATTATATTAGTTTTCTGCAATAAATTATTGTAATCACAGAAAAACATTATGACCACCTGTACTTTCCTCACACTATGTGTTTTGAATGTAAAAAGACATCTGATGGAAATCAAAGCTAGGAAGTATTTAATTGCAGTTTCAAGCAATTCATACACAGAAAGTTTAATATTTCCAAATTCTTACATTTAAAATAATTGTGTATACAGTAAACAAAGCACCAAATAAGAACAGAATTTAGAAAAAAACTTTTAAGCATTACTCAGCTTTCATAAGTAACAATAAGAGAAATAATTGGTTGAAAAACACGAATAAAACTAAAGTGAGGAGAAAAAAAATCTTTTATCATAAGAACATTTCTTTCGAGAGTTTTATTGGAAAGGATTGTAAACGAACGTATTAATTATACCCCTTCTGAAAACATATTCAACTAAAGAAATAAATGGATAAAACTTGTTGAAATTGTTTTAAGGTAAAAAGCGCAAAGAAATGCACTTAGCTGTTTGTAAAAAACCAGTAATGAATATGCCATTGCATGAGAAATATCATTAAACATTTTAACTGTCTTTGATTGTTATTATTAATATTATGTAGCAAATAGCCAGATAGTTTCTCAAAGTTTAAGTAAAATATAATGGTTTTTATAGAAGTATGTTTTCCAATGATTAAAAAACTTTTACATTGTATTATTTTTTTAATATATATTTCTTCTAATATAAGTATAATCTAGAATGATATATTGCTATTTGTAAGAATTAAAAGATATAATTATGTAAAAATCCATTTTAAATGCATTTGGCTGTAATTAAAAAAAAAATGTTAAACTAATTAAATAAAATTAAAAACTGTTTTTAAAACTTAAAACCATAAAACTTCACCTTTTCTAAAACATATACACAAATTAAAAACATCTTTTACTTAAGTAAGGTGTCAAATACATGTAAAACACAAATATCCAAACGTGACATGTTTCGGTTTAAAGTATAAAACCATAATCATAAGTATACATACATCGTCAAAAAACAAACCCGAATGACACTGGACGCTACGATATATACATAATACCACACAACAAACACGCCATCTACCATCAAACACACAAAGTAAAAGCACAGAAAAACATTAAACATCAAATCAAGCTTGTATACACAATTTCCTCCCTCTATTCAAATTAGC
The DNA here is from genome assembly GCA_963931845.1 of Maratus michaelseni. Taxonomy (NCBI): domain Eukaryota; kingdom Metazoa; phylum Arthropoda; class Arachnida; order Araneae; family Salticidae; genus Maratus; species Maratus michaelseni. The sequence continues at coordinate 333,102,696 of OZ007590.1, read as the reverse complement.
CCCACAAAATTTATTTAGAAGCTCTAACCATAAAGGCGGAATAACAAAAGAGAAAGTATCATTACAGATTCAGCCCTTTTGCAAATAAATTTCAATGGACTCTCTGGGACTTGCGGTAATAATTCGAAATAAAAAATCATTTTAATATCTTCAAATAAAATTTTAACTCCCTCACTCCAAATATAACCTAGACAAAGCTGTTTTCATGCGGCCAAATTTAATGTTTGAGTCATGTTCCTTCTTTCTTATACTTAATTTTCTCCCTGTCATACCAACATAATAACCAATATCACCCCCCTCATTAACATACAGAATCTCATATATCCCTGTGAGATCCTCCTGTTTAACCGGGTCAAACTGTCTATAAAGTAACTCTTTTAGTTTATGTGGTGGTTTCGCAATTAAATCAATGTCAAACTTTTTTAATTTAAACTTTAACCTCTCAAAACTACCCTTCGTATAAGGAAAAGAAACTCTTAACATTAGAACGCTCACTCTCACCCTTGTAATTTTCACTTACAACCTGATCCCTCCCCCCAATATTTTCATTTCTATAGTAACTAATCAACTTATTGATGCTACCCAATTTAAATCCATTACGCTCAGCTAAATTACGGATAATATTTAATTCATCATTCAAAAACTCTTCAGAACAAACCTTAAAAGCCCTATTAACTAAAAAACGGAAGGTGGAAAACTTATAACTAAAAGGAGAATACGCCGAATTTGGGATGATATGCCGACTATTCAAACTCTTCCTGTAAACCATTCTCTTCAAATACTCCCCCCCCCTCTCTAGTTAAAAAGGTATCCAAAAAGGGAGACTACCCCTTTCCTCTAATTCATAAGTAAATTGAATATTACTATCCAAATCATTAACATCCTTAACAAAACTATCGAAAGACTCCACCCGCCAACCCAAATCAAAAAAACATCATCAACATACCTTCTCCAAAAAACCGGCAATTTCTCAAACTTACAAAAATTCTTTCCTCCAAAGGTCTCATCTAAAATTCAGCTAGAAAACCCGAAATGGGAGAACCCATTGGCGTCACCATATTCTGCACATACAATTTTCCGTCAAACATAAAGAAATTACTTGGTGTTATTAACTGTAAACCACTTTTTAAAGTCCTTTTAATATTGTCACTAATTTTTTCTGAACTGTCAATCCTATCGTTAATGTCTGAACTCACTTCAGTTATATCAATAGACGGGAACAAGGACTTCACATCCATACTTGCCAAAATGCACTCCTGAGGGATCTTAAGCGTCCTAATCTCATCCACAAATTCCGCTGTGGAACTGACAACATGATTCGAATGTGGCAATAAATCCTTTAATAGTAAAACAAACGTCTTTTCCCAAAAATATGTTGGTGCTTGACACTGCATTACTATGGGGCGTAACGGATAACCTTCTTTATGATCTTTAATTCTCCCAACGAGACGTGGAATCACACCTTGTTTATTAATACGTAACTTCACTTTCATAAAATCTGGCCAACTACCTCTTTCAATAATCTCCTTTAATTTCCTATTAATTTTATTCAATGGGCTTTTCTCAATTAAGGAACAGTTCATCTCTTTAATAGCTCCTAACATTTTATTACTATAATCACTACGATCCATAACTGCAATCCTATTAGATTTATCTGTCTGGAGTGCATTTTGGCAAGTATGGACTGAAGTCCTTGTTCCCGTCTATTGATATAACTGAAGTGAGTTCAGACATTAACGATAAGATTGAGAGTTCAGAAAAAATTAGTGACAATATTAAAAGGACTTTAAAAAGTGGTTTACAGTTAATAATGCAAAGTAATTTCTTTATGTTTGATGGAAAATTGTATGTGCAGAATATGGGGACGCCAATGGGTTCTCCCATTTCGGGTTTTCTAGCTGAATTTAAGATGAGACCTTTTTAGGAAAGAATTTTTGTAAGTTTTGAGAAATTGCCGGTTTTTTGGAGGAGGTATGTTGATGATGTTTTTTTGATTTGGGGTTGGGGGGGGTGGAGTGTTTCGTTAGTTTTGTTAAGGATGTTAATGATTTGGATAGTAATATTCAATTTACTTATGAATTAGAGAAAGGGGTAGTCTCCCTTTTTTGGATACCTTTTTAACTAGAGGGGGGGAGTATTTGAAGAGGACGGTTTATAGGAAGAGTTTAAATAGTCGGCATATCATCCCAAATTCGGCGTATTCTCCTTTTAGATATAAGTTTTCCACTTTCCGTATTTTAGTTAATAGGGCTTTTAAGGTTTGTTCTGAAGAGTTTTTGAATGATGAATTAAATATTATCCGTAATTTAGCTGAGCGTAATGGTTTTAAATTGGGTAGCATCAATAAGTTGATTAATTACTATAGAAATGAAAATATTGGGGGGAGGGATCAGGCTGTAAGTGAAAATTACAAGGGTGAGAGTGAACATTCTAATGTTAAAAGAGTTTCTTTTCCTTATACGAAGGGTAGTTTTGAGAGGTTAAAGTTTAAATTAAAAAAGTTTGGCATTGATTTAATTGCGAAACCACCACATAAACTAAAAGAGTTACTTTATAGACAGTTTGACCAGGTTAAACAGGAGGATCTTTCAGGGGTATATGAGATTCCGTATGTTAATGAGGGGGGTGATATCGGTTATTATGTTGGCATGACAGGGATAAAATTAAGTATAAGAAAGAGGAAACAGGAATCTGACATTAAATTTGGCCGCATGAAAACAGCTTTGTGTAGGTTATATTTGGAGGGGGGGGGGATTAAAATTTTATTTGAAGATATTAAATTGATTTTTATTTCGAATTGTTACCGCAAGTCCCTTATAAGAGAGTCCATTCAAATTTATTTGTGGAAGGGCTTAATCTGTAATGATACTTTCTCTTTTGCTATTCCACCTTTCTGGTTAGAGCTTCTAAATAATATTGTGGGGCTAATTTGAATAGAGGGAGGAAATTGTGTATACAAGCTTGATTTGATGTTTAATGTTTTTCTGTGCTTTTACTTTGTGTGTTTGATGGTAGATGGCGTGTTTGTTGTGTGGTATTATGTATATATTGTAGCGTCCAGTGTCATTCGGGTTTGTTTTTTGACGATGTATGTATACTTATGATTATGGTTTTATACTTTAAACCGAAACATTTCAAGTTTGGATATTTGTGTTTTGCATGTATTTGACACCTTACTTAAGTAAAAGATGTTTTTAATTAAATAACACATTTTTTAGATGAAATTGACCTGATTTGGAAGTTTTCGAAACTTTCTAACAATTTTTAGTAGCAAGTAAGAATTAAGTAAGAGTTCCTAAGTAACACAATAGTGCATGTTCTTTTGATTTGAAAAATAATAAGTATCACAAGTACTAATATCGGAGAAAAAAAATTAACATACATTTCTAATAATATTTAGAACCGTAGAAATTTCCCAATTACAATTAATTCTTCAATGTACGGTATGGCTGATCAGATATATACACGCCTTTTGTTCCCATGTGGAGATTATCATTTTTTTTCAACCAATTCATTTTGTTTAAAATAGAAGGATTTAACTTTGAGCCGTTGTATTAAAAATAAATGATCAACGTAAAATAGCACAAATAAAATATATAAAATGGCAAACAGCCAATCGAAAACTCACCGCCATTCAATCCTGGACGCGTGCTTTAAACTTTTGTATCGGTTTTTAATATTTTAAATTTGGCACTGATGATGGAGCTTTAGGTGCTCCTAAACAGCTGTTTGCCATTTTATATAAGGTAAAGCTAGGAGAGTCTACGCACAATTCAAAAGAATAACAATAAAAATCTAAATATTACTTTTTTTCTAAACTATCCATGAATAATATTTACTTCATTTGTTTTTTACGCATTTTCATTGCTATTTTGTTGTTATGTTGTAATTTAATAGAACAGTTGTAATAAAACCAAGAAAGTTATTTTGCGCAATCTGTCCTTACAGGGTTGGTGTGATTGCGCACAGGGGTAGGAGAGATTGTTACTATTAATAACTACAAATAAATTGTTAACAATAATAATTGCACTTAAATGACATTGTTGTAATGTTTTTGTGAACAAATATTATTGTATTAGGAGTGAATATTTTAACCTAATGATTAAAGAATCAGAAAAAGGAAATAATTTTAAAAACGATTAAAAAATTTTAATTAAAGGAAAAATCAGATAAAGCAAGTCCAGATAAGATTACAAAATAACATTAAGTTACTTGATAACACGTTTAACTTAAAATTTGACCATTTTAATTTTTAATTTTTTTAATGCAAATTTACCAATAAGATGCGTAATCTCTCCTAGCATGCAAACTAATGGGAACAATGCCCATCACTCCTAAGTAGCAGATGCGAAAACTCTCCAATTTCGGTAGGAGATATTGCGCGGCCTTTTATATAAACATGGCCGCTACTAAAACGAACCGTTGATGTTCACATTGTTCGTCTAGATAACTAGCTTATGAGAAATCGTTTAAGTTTAAAATATGTTGTACTATTGACATTGTATAGAAATTCTGATGAATAGCTATGAAAATTCAAGCACTTACTTTGGGAAAACAAAACAAAATAGCAATGCTTTATCTTAGACGCTCAAAACAATCAACGTGCACTTTCAAGTAGACACTCCACTACTGCTGTTGTAGAACTACCTGGAATCACTGTGCGCTCACTCTACTCCTTCCCCCCGAACCTCTATGTACGCAATCTCTCCGACCGCGCCATCTCTCCTGGCTTTACCTTATTTTTATTTGTGCTATTTTACGTTGATCATTTATTTTTAACAATGCATTTTGTGTCCATTGTATGCATTCCTATTTGACAAACACTTGATAGTGGTCACAAATTGCAACACATGACTGGTAGGATCAATTTTTGAGTAATTTCATCAATGATATGCTGTGTACAATTAAAAAAAAGGGTGCAGAAAAGGGTAAAACACTGTATTCAGGGTCCAATTTCCAACAAAAAAAGTACAGAAGCCCTAATATTCAACAGTACTAACAACCGTAGCGAATTCGTTGTCCCCTTCATTCGCATATTTGTATTTCATACATCATTTACAAAATTTAAAGCATATTTTTTTTATACAGAAAAAGTAAAAAAATAAATTCTTAAACATATCTAATATGCATATAGATAGTTGACAACAATTCCACTTGTTTGTTACCAAACATCCAAATAGAAATCTTCACCTATTCTTCACATGATTTAATTCCAGAGTTTTTCGATTAAATAAGGTCAATATTACGATAAATAAATAATAGTAACTAAAAAAAAGATTAGATCGCAGCTATATATGTATATATATATATATATATATATATATATATATATATATAATAAAATCTAATGAATTAACAAAAACATTTATAAGGAAAAGTTTAAAAAAAACAGCAATATACTACATTTAACGATGTTCTGATAGTCTCCGGTGTGCAATATTTATAAGATTGGGTGAGCTCCAGCTAGTACTTAAATATTCACTGAAAATAAAAAGTACCGGAGCTGAGCTCAGGTGAGCTCTGGCGCAAATTAAGCACTGGCTGTATTAAATATACTATGGTGCACATAAACAAAGCATTAATATACAGCATTCTTCATATTTTTCAACTTATAGTTTCAAGAATACTTTTAAAAAAGGACATATGACATAAGTTTATACCAAAATTCGAAAGTATTTACGATTTCAATTTCAAGCAAGTCATAATACATAAAAAATTTACGATTGGAAAACTGTTACATTCAAAACAAATTATGTATATAAAGTAAACAAAGCTCCAAATGAGAATATACAGTAGAGACAGATTTTTGCTGGGCTGTCTGGCTTTCATAAATGACAAAAAAAGTAATATTTGATTAAAAAACAAATATTGTACAGATAAAAAAAAAGCATTATTCATAACATATTCTCTTTGAGAAACTTCGCAAAAAAACTTTTAAAATGAACGACTTTGGAAATTAACTTTGTCACGTCATCGTTCAGTTACATTATAAAATAACTGAAAAAAAAAGCCTTCAGAAATTTCAAAATTATTTCAGTTAAAAATAAAAACCTACTGAAATAGTTGTATAAAAAGGCGATAAATATATCTTTATACGATAAATATTATTACTTTGTTACCATCGTTATTATTATACAGCAAGAAAAAAGGTTTTCTCAAAGTTTAAATGAAACATGATTGTTTCCTGAGAAACATTATGATGCTGTAAAGAAAATTTTTCATTATCTTATTTTAAAACCTTTTCGCTCCTATACTGTTAACTCACAACAGAACTTCGCGTGATATATTAATCATTACAAGAAAGGGGAGTTTTAATTATGTAAAAATTCCTTTGAAAAGAGTTGCAATTCTATGAAAATTGAACTAGAATACAACAAAAACAAAAACAAATGAATGAATTTAAATGATAGTCTAACATTTTTCAAAGGATATGGCACGAATTAGAATTTCCAAAAACATTTTAACAATTGTTATTACGAAGATGATTTTTAAGAGTTGAAATTGATGATGGTAAATTCATGTTTAAGACAAACGTCTAATATCCTTAAATTTTAAAAGCAATAAATATCAAAGACACTATCTTAGAACAATAATAACAACGTCTGCTAATGGTATGCAGCAGCGTATAATTTGTGCATTATTAATTTCATTTATATACGAAGGTGGGCTGATAAGTTCTCGGCATGATATAGAGATAGAACAAGTATGACCAAATTACAGTGATGTTTGTAAAGTATGATCCTTCAGATGACATGATGCCGAGTTGTTTCAGACGCGTGAGTTTATTGATTATTGCTGGGCGATAAAGTAAAGTAAACAAGTTTTGACATTTTCTAAAAATAGAAAAAAACTGAAGTTCAAGCTGTCATAAAATACTTTGTTAAAAAAGTTTTAACCCCAACGGACATACAAAAAGAGTTACATTCCATCTTAAAGGATACATGTCCTTCATATTCGACAATAAAAAAGTGGGCTGCTGAATTTAAACATGGTAGGAAATCAATTCACGATGATAAACGCTCAGGACGTCCAAAAACCGCTACAACCGACGAAATCGTCTCAGAAATTTACAATGTCATATTGAATGATCGCCTATTGAGATACGCGAACTTGCTGACATTGCAAACATCTCGATAAACCGTGTCCAATACATTTTACACGATGTTTTGGGTATTAAAAAACTTTCCGCTCGATGTGTGCCGCGTTTGTACCAAAAGGTTTCGACCAAAGAGGCCAAAGAATGAAAATTTTCAAGAGTCTTTTGCAATGTATTGTGTTGCAAGTTGAAAACTAAAATGAAATATTGTCAAAAATGTTGTATTTTCTTTTTCAGGCCGGGAGCTTTTCGAACCACCCTCGTATAGGGCTGCACTAAAGAATTCGCATACAAGAGTGTGTCTTAACCCTTTCCGGCACAGACAAATTCTGTTCGTAAAATGAGAAATTACTGACTGACACCGGAATTTCCAAGCGACTTTTTTAGAAAATAAGAACTCCTTTTTTTAAGCTTTCATTGTAGAAACAAAATTTTATTAAAATATTCTTGGTGCCGAATGCAAGTTTGGAATTAAATTTGGGTGTGCCCGGAGTGGGACCACTGTGCCGGAAAGGGTTAAATTTATTAAGTTGTAAGGGGATTACATTGAAAAATAACATGAAATTTTGTCAAAAATCTTATGCTTTCACTGTTAGGCAGAGAACTTATCAGCCCACCATCGTATTATGAAGTTTTTATTTGAAAAAATATGCATTATAATAATGCATGTAACTGAGTCAAATTTTATCGTGAATCATTTTCATAAGTTTCAAATATACAAATCCAAAAATTTAATTCATTCTACCAAGTAGTTTGTAAGTTATCCTAAAAGAAACTAACTACGTGTATTTCAGTTTGCTTTGCAGCTATTAAAAACGAATGTAACATTAAGAAGTTCAACACTTACATGTGTATGATTTCAAAAATACTTTACCGAATGAGTTCCCGCATGGTATACTTAGATAAAAATTTCTAAAAAGATTATTATATCAAAATTAGGTGTTCTCTTCAAAGTTTGTTAAAATTTCACTATCGAGACAATCCATTAAGAATATATTTTTAACATAAACTGGGAGAAGAAATAGTTCCCAATCAAGTGACTGTTTTTGGTTTTTTTGCGGTAATTTGGTGATTAAAATGTATGGGATGTTCTATTTTTTAACAATTTCTAACATACACTCTCAGACAAAACTGTAAATTTATGAGCTTTTGCCCTTCAATTTTCACGGGCAACAGCCTTATTTGATGAAAAACGGTCTGATCCACTAAATAAGCGGCCTTATCCCTTAGATATTTAGAAAATTAAGAGCAATCCACCTATTCTTACAATTCTAGCCCATATGTTAGCAACGGTACGACCCCATACATTGTCCTCCGCTAGGGTGTAACTCTTCATTTTACTCGTGTTTCGAAAATTTTAACTCGCCAAAACAGCGATTTTGTGATGATTATCTAACGTGCTACGTGCTACGGAGCAGTAGGTAAAGTGTTATTGTGTTTTAAAGTGCATTATATCCTGTGCATTATAATGCTGTATTACTTTGCCCCGTAAAATTCCGAGCTGCACAAAATGATGGGCATGGATTGTTTTTTTTTACGGGGTATGACTGGAATCTCTGCTGCCGGCCTCTGCCCGTAATTTTACTGCAAATTTTTTTTACAGTGTATTTGAAAAGGGATTATGAATCCCGTTTATCTGCCTCTCTATTCGTGCTCTAACTCGCGTAAATATACTCGGACTGCCATAATTGATATATATTATCGAGGGTTACAATGACATGTTTGGTACTGAAAATGAAGTGTGTAGTATCTATAGTTCGTTTACAGGGACATTCAAAATAATTCAGTTACATTACAGTGTATACGGAAAAATCGTTTTCGGTGTATTTTAATAATGTAAAACTATTCCAAACACTTTGAAATTGATATATATCACTTAAGTGAACTACAAGATGCTTAGTATAAAATATAGTGTACACAGCATTCCTTAATCATTCATTTACAGAACCCATGAAATGATTCGTTTACAGTACTATCTATGAACATAAATTGGTTTTTAAATTTAACTAATTTTTACTTCAATTAAATCTTACTTGGTGTGAATAAATTCTATAGATCATATACAGGGCTGCACAAAATATCTGGATTACTTTTACGTTTTCTTGACGGAAATTGCTTTAAGAGAATTTTCATCTGTGCTATGCGTTACCTAACTGAAACAAATTTTAGTAGACTTAGTATACTATATTATATATATACAAATTTATAGATCATATAAAAAACACATATTTTTGGCTATTGATGCAGAAATTCCTGAAATTGGGTTATCAAATATGTTGTGCGTTTTCTGAACTGTTTACTTAGACATCATCTTTCAACTTATTAAACGGGAAGTTTTGTTACAGTATTCTGAATATGTTTGAAAATGTTTCATAATCTATACTTGAGGCATGATAATTCGTTCTTGTTTGAAAAAAAACTGTTTACACAGGGCGCTAGAAGGACTTGTGTGTGCAAAATACGACAACGTTGGAGAAGTGGCTGAAGTGCTGGAAAGTGTTACACAATTTATGCTTTACGCATTATTTTTCGTTCTTGTTTTCTTTTATCTTTTTTTCGGGAAGACTGTATTTAATTATGCTTAAAGATCACAATAATACAATACTCTTTTTAACCATGGTTTTTTTTTCTTATAGTTTCAAAATTATTTTTTTAAAATGTCATATGACTAAAAAACAATAAAATAAAATAAAAACTCAGAAAATATTTACTATTGTAATTTCAAACAAATCATACACAGACAATTTACGACTGCAAAATTCTTGCATTCGAAACAAATGGTGTATTGGTGTATAAAGTAAACAAAGCTCCAAATTAGAACACGGTTTAGAATAAAATATTTTATGTAGTACTCACCTTTCATAAATAACAAGAAGAGAAGTAATTGGCTGAAAAACATGAGTAAAACGAAATAGGGGCAAGATAGAAAAAAGTATTTTATTTGTAACAACATAATCTTTGGGGTGTTTCTTAGAGAAGAATTCAAACTGAGTATATTAATTATACCCATTTTGGGTACATATTAAATTTAAGAAAAAAAATGTTTTGATTTTGTTTAATACTTTCAGTAAAAAGTTAAAAGAAATTTGGTCGACTGTCTGTTAAAAATATAAATAAATAAATAAATAAATAAATAAATAAAAATAAAATAAATACAGGGTGTTTTTTTTTTAACTGACACTGTTCAGAGCCGTCTGTAGCTCGTTCTAATAACTGGAGTGACACAAAATTTTGTGAATGGACTAAGAAAACCATGGGAAAAAAGATTCCGACAAAAAAAAAATAGTTCCAATCACCACCGATAGGGGGAAATGTGGCGCTGTGGTCATTTATGCAACTGGGAATTAGCATAAAATACGGGCAAAAAATGACACTGCAAATTTTTACTTACGCAAGCGACAGTAGCGCGAATAGTTTAAGTTATAAATGCATGCGAAAAACACCGAGAAACAATTTCAGCTCAGGTTGAAAATGAATCTCACGTTACCGCAGCGCGCGTTACTTGTGAAGTTCTTATATTGTAACCAGTACAATGCACCAGCCGCTCTTCGTTTACTTAGAACACGCCATAAACTGCGCAAAGGACCTTTATCCGTTAATGTATTGAAAGCAATGATTCTGAAATTCGAAGAAACAGGCTCGCTAGCAGTTCGGTCAGGCAGAGGACGTAAACCGGTGGCAGAAAAAGTGATAATGGATGTTTCAACTGCGATCAACGAAAGGTAAAGTGTAAATGCTGAATAAAACGTGGCATTTTATCCAAATTATTAATTTTGTTGTTTCTGATGGGTTTTTTCAATGTACAGCGCCACATTTCCCCCTATCGGCGGTGATTGGAACTAATTTTTTTTTTGTTGGAATTTTTTTTCCCATGGTTTTCTTAGTTCATTCACAAAATTTTGTGTCAATCCAGTTATTAGAACGAGCTACAGACGGCTCTGAATAGTGTCAGTTTAAAAAAAAAACACCCTGTATGTCTCCTCGCGAGAACTATCATTAAATGTTAACATTTTATAATTCAATTTTATTATGAAGGTAATAAGCAACTAAATTCTTCAAAATTTAAGTTAGCTGTAATTTTTTCTTAATAAACATCTTTTATCGCAACGTTTTTTCGCTATTATATGTTTAAACATTTTCCTACTCAATTAGATCGCATACAATGTAACCTAACCTGATATGAAATCTTTGCAAGAAGAAAGAGTTATAATTGTGTAAAAATGCATAAGTTTTTTTTTTTTTTTTTTTTTTTTGATGCAACGGAAAAAAAAGAAAAATTTAATAGTCCAGTGAAATAGTTTTCCAAAAGTGATTGAAGTGGAAAGTTCTGGTGTAATTGTTTTTAGTGGCTTACTTTATGTTTTTTTGGTGCTGAACACTCGGATCTAAAATGGTCCAACAAATTTTTTCTCGGCAAATTTGAGAAAACACATTTTTATTTGTTTTTGGTTTATAACTTGCAAAGTAGGTTTTTTTACACAAAAATGATCGTATATTAAAATAAGGACGAATAAAGTATCTACAATTTATGTTCTTATAATTTTTTGTACGGCATATTATTTCCGTAGAAGCGTTGAAAAATCGGAAAATATCAGTAATTTATGGAAAATAGCAAAAGACACCTTTTTTACAGCCTTTCTGTTCATAACACTAAAAATAAGGATTTGTTAACGTCCCTACTTATTATTAAATTATATATTATTATGATATAGGTATATATTAATAGATATGGACTTGTATATACCGAGTCCTTTTGTTGTTTGAGTGAATTATTTTGCAACTCCTCACCTTTTTATGATGACGATGAACAATGCAATGAAAATACATGATGAACGATTGCTAAACACGATCACGATTGCTAAACAATCGTGATTCTGTAATGAATTAAAGTGATTGAAGTGGAAGTGATTGAATCTGATGAAGAATTTGAAGAGATACTAAAATACGAATTGTGCACGTAAAAGGAACCAAGTCTGCTTTATAGAAAGCATTTACACCAACTGAATAGGCAAATCTCTAATGGTGCATGTATGTCATAAAGGAAAGAAATTTGCTGTATAGTGCCATGTGGAGCAGGGGGTCAGTCATTTTCATCAATTTATGAAAGTCACACTTCATTTGTTACGTACAAGTACAAGGGCACTGTTGTAGTTTTATTCGATGGTTATCCTAAAGAAATTTGCAGAGGTACTAAATATACTGAGCGAGCAAGAAGATCACGCAAACAAACCTCAATAGATTGGAAGTTCGACGGAACAATCATGTCTATAGTGCCTCAAGAAAAATTCCTAATCAATATTAAAAACAAAGAGCATCTGATTTTAATGTTGAAAGACAAAATTTTCAGCTTCTGACATTCACAAAAAGCAGGCACGAGAAGATTTGGATATACATATTGTCACTACAGCAAGAGACTTTGCACAACAACATTAGTCTGTGGTTATCGAGGGTAAAAACATAGATTTTCTATCATGATTGGTTGCTGTAGGGGTGTATATTCAAATGTATACTTTCTAAATACAGTCAAAAGGACAGTTTCACCTCCCATTTTTTCTCCTGACTGCAAACTTGATCAACTGATTACTAACAACATATTGCTTTTGCATGACTTGGGAAGCTGTGATACTACTTCAGCCTCGTTCAAAGTTGAGGTTTCTTCTGAGTCTCAAGAAAACCTCTACATTAACTAAGACCATTGAGATTTTTAATGACCCTATGGCAGTTACTGATTTAGTAACTGATGCTATCGTATTTGGGCCTCATTGTATAAATCGGCGGACAAGGAAGCCACCTCATTAAACAATTTGAGGTATTTATGCAACCTTTTAGGTCTGCATACCATACTCATTTGGCCTTGCTACCGCCTACTGAGGATGCAACTCAGCAACATTTCTTGAGGGTGTATTTTCAAATACAACAATGCTTGGGAATGAAAATGATCCTAAACAATGGACTTGGAAGAAAATCAAACATGGTCTGGAGCCAGTAACCACATGGAAGCCACCTGCACCTGAAAACGTTTTAAAACTTATATCTTGCAAATTCAACTTGGCAGAAAAACTGTGGATGCGAAAAAGCAGGCCTCAAGTGCTCCAATATGTGTGTGAACTGCGATAGCAGTTGCAATAACATAATAGTAACATAATGTAATATAATAGGCTACTTCGTTCCCTGATTGGAAGTTCAAAAGTAACCGATTCCTCACCTGAGTTGTAACAGAGAGTTGATATAAAAACAGAGATAAAAATTATCTTATGATAAAATGTTGTATTAATCATTAATTACTCACTTAATTATAATTAATTCCCCCGTTTAAAAAAATTGTACTCACCAGGACGGTTCAGGAGCGTATATTTTGACCCTTGTATGCTTGCAGCGCTCGCCTACGGCTCGGGTAGCAATCTGCCACTATATTTAATTTCCCTTTTTAGATGTAGAAGAACTGGAAAGCATCCCTACAGAAATCATGAAAGATTCGGCTCGGTATGAGACATGAGTTTCACTTCAACGTCAATAATCATTTAATAATAAGTGTTACCTACTTGTTTTATTATATTGTTTAACATTAAACAGTTTTCATACTAATCAACCATAAATCGATGTTTATCATTTTGTTGTACCTATGTAACCTAACGTCCACGTTTTACATATCTATGCAGACGTGTAATGAAGCATTTACGTTATACGCCTTCAATAAGAAGAGTACTTCGTAGATTCGTCGTTGCTTTTCTCATAACTATTCAAGGTCCGAAAAAATTACTTACTCATAAATTGTAGAGATTTTTATCTGACTTTTCAAAGTATAGGATAATGTTTACAGTGAAATGCTTACGTTTAGTGTTATGAACGGAAAGTCAGTAAAAAAATATGTTTTTTGTAAAAAATGTGTTTTATATGTGTTGTTATTTTTTCAGTTTTTCAGCGTCTTTTTTTCTCGAAAACATACGTCGTCCAAAAAAAATTATAAGAACATGAATTGTAGGCAATTTTAATTTAGACAATCTTTAACTGTTTTTAAATTACAAAAATTTAAAAACTCAAAAACTTCACCTTTTCAAAATAAATACACAAATTCAAAAACTTCTTTTACTTAAGTAAGGTGTCATACATATAAAACACAAATATCAAACTTGACATGTTTCGGTTTAAATTCTAAAACCATACTCATAAGCAGATACCTCGTCAACAAAAAATCAAACCCGAATGACACTGGACACCACCATATATACACGATACAATATAACAAACAACGCCATCTATAATACAAAACACAAATTAAAAACACATAAAAACATTAATCATCAAATCAAGCTTGTATACACAATTGTTTCCCTCTATTCAAATTCGCCCCACAATATTTATTCAAAAGCTCTAACCACAAAGGTGGAATAATAAAAGAAAAAGTATCATTACAGATTAAACCCCTTCGTAAATAAAGTTTAATGGACTCTCTTATAAGGGACTTGCGGTAATAACTCGAAATAAAAATCAATTTAATATCATTAAATAAAATTTTAATCCCCCTCCAAATATAACCTAGACAAAGCTGTTTTCATGCGGCCAAATTTAATGTCAGATTCATGTTCTTTCTTTCGTATACTTAATTTTCTCCCTGTCATACCAATATAATTACGGATATCACCCCCCTCATTAACATACGGAATTTCATATACCCCTGATAGGTCCTCCTGTTTAATCGGGTCAAACTGTCTATAAAGTAACTCTTTTAATTTATGTGGTGGTTTCGCAATTAAATCAACATCAAACTTTTTTAATTTAAACTTTAACCTCTCAAAACTACCCTTCATATAAGGAAAAGACACACTTTTAACTTTAGAACCCTCCCCCTCCCCCTCATAATTTTCACATACCGCTTGATAGTTCCCCCCAATATTTTCATTTCTATAATAATTAATCAACTTATTGATGCTACCCAATTTAAAACCATTACACACAGCTGTACTACGGATAATCTGTAATTCATCCTTCAAAAACTCCTCAGAACAAACCTTAAAAGCCCTATTAACTAAAAAACGGAAAGTGGAAAACTTATAATTAAAAGGAGAATACGCCGAATTTGGGATTACATGCCTACTATTCTAACTCTTCCTATAAACCGTTCTCTTCAAATACCCCCCCCCCCTCTAGTTTAAAAGTCCTTCCGGCCTGTACCGGGAGGAAAAGGTAGCTTTCCTATATCTTCGTTTTAAAATTTTAGCTAATGTTACACGAAAACAGCAAGTTAAAATGCATAGAAACGTTTACAAAAGATTCGTTAATACTGAATTTGAATAAGAAATTCGCCAAATTATTGAGCAATAGCCAAATTGGCTTCATTTATAAAGACTTATTTTGGTCGCCAAATTTGGCGATATGTCGCCAAATGTCGCCAATTTTGCCAATTTTGTTGCCAATGTCGCCAATTTTGGTGCTAACGGATATGAATATATAGTTTTATGCGTATGATTGGGAAAATTATTACAACAATGAAAGAAAATAATTTGCGAGTAATCGCGTTAATGTGCTGTTTTGTTTCAAAATGTCAGCCACCCTAGAATTTCAAACTGCTTATCTCAGCCATTTTTTAAGATAGAGGTAAACCAAAAAATGCTCTGGAATCCTTGTATCAAGGCCTAACATAAATTTGAATTTTTAATTTTTTTGTATATTTATTTTAGTTTTAAATTTTTAAATGGCCGCTATCTTGAAACAAAATGGCGGACCAAGCTGGCCAACGAACTCAGTCGAGACACTGGTGACCTTAATACACACAATTAGTTTCATCAAAATCGATTTATAAATACGAGCGTTATCGTATGACATAGGTCAGATATATATATATATATATATATATATATATATATATATATATATATATATATAAAACTTTAAGTAAAATTTAACCATTGAAACATAAGAAACTGACCACATACACTGAAATCCCGATACCAAAGAGCCCTGTCAATTTACAAATTAAAATTTTAATCCTAATAAATGTAACATTATTAATTCAAATTAAGAAGAAAAAAAAATTAAATAAATAGAAAATAAGGAATGAAATATAAACCACACGAGTATATACACAAATAAAAGCTTATAAAGTAATTTACTTTTTCAAGGGCAAGAAAATCACATTTATAAGCAAAGAACGATTGTTTTCTGTATATGACACCAGCTTTTGCTAAATATAGTGCCATATCTCGCCCGAACAATCGCTCAAACAATATTGAATAACAAGACCTTTACAATGGAATATTATAAATTATACATACAATTTGAAAAGGAGTGTGAAAAAGAATAAAAAAAAATAAAATATATATATATATTACTTATATTAATAATATCCCAAGATATTTAGTATATTGTGAGCACATGTACAAAGTTGCATCCAAAAGAAGAGGTTAAATTCACAGTTAAATAGAGAATCCTTCAGATCATAAATTGTATCCTACAGTTACAGTTATTTTTGTTTAACTAAATAGATTACAACATTTTAAAAAATGTAGAAAAAAAAATTATGATATACATATAAATAAAAACCATTAATTATTTTATTTTAATTTTAATTTAATAAATTAAAATATATAATATTACTTGATAATTTGAAAGTATTTCATAGATATTATTACCTCCATACTAAATTTCCAAGTTTTAATATTTTAAATAAGCTATACTACTGCCATCTATTGTAATAATATTAGACTATTTTAGCATACTATCAAATACATTATATAATTTACTTTTGCTGCTGACATCTGGTGTACAGATATTCTACTAAAACTTTAATATTGTATGTATAATTACTTATATGCAGCTGTAATGTAGTGTAAATATATTAATTTTACTAGTTAATATTAATGATATATATAGAGAATAAGAGTTACTAGTATAATATAATTTCTAATTTAACTAACCCATTTAAAATATATCTTAATTTAACCCAAACATTAATGTAGAATCCATATGATGCTTTCATTTTATAAATTAGTATTATACTTAGAAATAACATAGATTATTCAATATGGCAATGCACTTATTATAATTTAAATCCAGCTATTTAAATAATATCTACCATGAAAAAAAATATATAAAAAACATAAATATTAATTAAATTAAATGATCTAATAATAAAATAAAATAAATAATATAAAACTAAGAGATATGTTTATTAGTGTACTATATTTAATAAATATTTAATATTTACTAAAATTAAATATGTTTAACATATTAATATTATATTGTATTGATTAACCCATTGTAACATCCTTGATAATTTTAACTTTTGTTACAACCCCAATAATATTAACTCCATATAATCATAACAACAATTATAGAATTCGCCCACATGTAAATTTTAATTTATGAATGACTTTTAACTAAGATGATCCTATGCAGCACATGCTCTTAATATGAGTTATAATTTAGCGAAATATATCAACAGTCAAAAGTTGAAAATTAACGTTAAATTTTAAAATATGAATGACATTAAACTAGGATAATCCTATGCAGCAACGCACACAATAGGATTCATAGTTTAGCCAAATATATCAACAATCAAAAGTTGATTATCATTTTTATCAAGGAGATTTTAACAAAAAAAAAAAAAAAATTACAGACATTTAACCCAAATTAAAACTATATTTATATGTGTAAAATTGATTTAACTAAATAGTAAGGATATCCATAAACTTGTGCAATTTGAAGGATATGTTTTAAATTTTGATTTTTAAAGTTACTTGAACAAAGATTATTAATTCTATGTGCGAAATTTAGTAAAATATTTACAAATACTGATTTATGTATACATGACAAATAGTTAGTAAATAAGTTAACCTTAAAAGTAAAATCATTTCGCTTGTCATAAATGTCAAACAAAAGTTTATTATCTTTAAGAATTATCTTAAGATAAAGAAAATTAATTTCATTATTTGCCATAACATTGAAACTATAAGTTAATTTTTTATGATATTTTATAGGTAATAAATAATTTGAATTACTATTAAAATAGAAGACAATAATGTCATCTATATAACGGTATATTTTACAATTAGCAATATTAGAGTTACGTTCATAATAATATAAATACAATTCTGCAAGAATTGAAGAAACAATGCCACCTTGAGGGAGTCCACAGCTTTGTATATATATAGTATCATTAAAAACAATATAATTATAATGGAGAATAAATTTAGTTAATGTTTTAAAGTAATTTAACGAAATTTTATTTTTTAATTTAATAGAATCCTTGTATTCCTTATATAATAAATTTACTATCTTGAACATATCGTTAATATCAATGTTATTAAATAAGTCATTAAAATCAAACGTCTTCATGTATTTTATGTTATTTAAATTTTTAATATTATTGACAAGTTGAAAACCATTTTTTATGCTATACAAATTATCTTTTTGTTTTGTAAGTTCAAACAATTTAGTGAGAATAGTTAATAAAAATTTGCTTGCATTATTGTTATAAGTATTACAACCGATTGTTACAGTTCTAAATTTTAAAGGAGTTTTGTGGAATTTAGGTATAACCACAATGTATGGATAATTAAAGTTATAGTTTTTAATTTTTAGTAATTTATAAAATTGAAATATATGTCGATTATTAATGATTTTATCTAGATTAGTTATTTTAAAATTTAAATTTGTATTTATAGCTTTAGTTATTAACTGCGAATAATAATATTTGCAGGTGAAAGCATAATTGTTTGGTGATTTATCAACATATGTAATAATAAATTTGTTTTGTAAATTCGTTATTTCACTATTTAGTTGTTTAAAATTAAAATTATATATGTCCAAATTCCTATGAAGTTCAGCATTTAAATTACTTAAAACATTTAATTTCCATTCATTAAAAAATTCAAGAGGTTTATTATAATCTATTGATATTTTATATATAAAAAGGTCAAGATCCAGATTAAATTGTTTTAAAATAGAAAAAATTGTATAACATGAAGGTAATCGAAATTTAGTCCCATTAGTCATAAGATTACGCAAGTAATCATTCTCTACAATATTAATATCCCCTGTAATAATGTGACCATGTACCTTATCTACAAAATTGCTATAATTAGGATTATTACATAAGCAAGGAGGTTTATCATTTGATGTTAGAAATTTTGCAAATTTATTGTAATTGAAAATCCTACGTCCTAATGTAACGTTGTATTTGTATGATTTATGTATTGTAAAATTTTTTATGGGGAATTTGTTCTCAATGTTATTAATTACATTGTGTATATTTATTTTATTAAGTACAATATTGGAAAAAGTAATTATAAGTAGAGTGTTGTTAGTTTTTTTGTAAGTGTTTTTTGAAATTTTTACATTAAGTTGATTAATTCTAAATAATAAAAGATCAAAATAAACATCACTAAAATGTGGCGATAGATTTAATGATAAAAAAACTTTATAATACTTGTTAAGATTTTTCTTTTTGATCGAAAAAATATTTTTCCTAATATCAAGCCATTTGTAAGAATTATTGAATTCATATTCCAAATTAGATAATTGCCGTTCAATATCATTACTAGAGATATACTGTGAACTATTACAATTTTTACAATTTTTACCCCTTAGTGTACGTGTAGTTTTTGTATTTGCTGTATGATTTAATATAGCATAAGTGCTACTGTAATGTTCATGTTTAAGTGGTATTAGTATAAACAAGGTTTGTACGATTAAATAATTTAGAATTAAGACCATAAGGATATAATGAGTTACGAGATTAGATAAAAATTGATTCATAAAGTAGTCTATCAGTGAAATTTTTGTGCATACTTAAGATTTTTATTGTAATATCTTTAAAGTCATGTTGTCTAAAGTGCATGTGCTCAACATTTATAGAATTATTTTTAATAATATCCTGTCTATGTTGATTGATTCTGTAGTGCAATGGATTACATGATTGACCAATATATTCCATCTTACAAATATTGCAGTTTATCGAATAAATAATGTTGTAAGCTTTACAGAAAAATACATTAATTTTAGCGTTAGAACTATTTACAATTTGTAATGGATCTGCATGTGGGCATGTTAAGCAACGTGGTGACGAACATTTTTTGAATTTGAGTTTCACTTTGGGACAATAAGACAGGTAACTGTTTGACGATCCAAAGAAATCCCTGTCAATTTCCAAGTACCGAGCATTAGACCTAATATAATTATTATCGCCTAAATTGCCAGTCGCTAAATCTTTTTTATTATTTCTGACCATATTGAGATTTTTATATCATAAATAAAATTTGACAATGTTTAAATATACATAATATAAAATTGTATAAAAATATGATTATGTAATACATAATGCTACAAATTTATTAGTTGATTTCTAGGTTAATTAGTACGAATATTCATTACAAATTTATCATTTTACTTCTAGGATAATTAATAATTCAAAAAATAAAATTCTATGTTAATTACCAATAATCGTAAATTTAAATAATAAAATAAAAATTATAATAATAATAATAAAAATACAAAACCTGGATTACAAAAACTATAATTTATGTACAATATTTACATAGAAGAAAAAATGTCCCACCATAACTAGTATAAAATACCTTAGTACATATTTAAAATTTTAACAATAGAAGCCCTTACAGAATATACAAACCAGATAGTTCAATATGCAAAATGACCAAACGCTTCTGACTTAAACAAAAGCAATGCAAACGGCCAAATCAACATGTTATTTCAATAGCAAAAATACAAAAAGTTAAGAATGCAGCAACTTAAAATGATGGTAATGAAATACAAGAAATACATCAAAATATGCGCATAGGCAGCATTAAAATAATGTATTTAATAATTATGAAAATATAAGATATGCCAAAATTTGGGCTGTAATTAGATGAAATCTAATTGATGGCTGCAATAGAACGATATTCAAATGAATATAAAAATTAAAATAAAAATTAAAATAAAAATATAACTATCCACAAATGATTGCGCAAATGCAGCATGTCATTATGGAAGTTCAATATATAAAACTTTAAGTAAAATTTAACCATTGAAACATAAGAAAATGACCACATACACTGAAATCCCGATACCAAAGAGCCCTGTCAATTTACAAATTAAAATTGTAATCCTAATAAATGTAACATTATTAATTCAAATTAAGAAGAAGAAAAAAAAATTAAATAAATAGAAAATAAGGAATGAAATATAAACCACACGAGTATATACACAAATAAAAGCTTATAAAGTAATTTACTTTTTCAAGGGCAAGAAAATCACATTTATAAGCAAAGAACGATTGTTTTCTGTATATGACACCAGCTTTTGCTAAATATAGTGCCATATCTCGCCCGAACAATCGCTGAAACAATATTGAATAACAAGACCTTTACAATGGAATATTATAAATTATACATACAATTTGAAAAGGAGTGGGAAAAAGAATAAAAAAAAATATATATATATATATATATTACTTATATTAATAATATCCCAAGATATTTAGTATATTGTGAGCACATGTACAAAGTTGCATCCAAAAGAAGAGGTTAAATTCACAGTTAAATAGAGAATCATTCAGATCATAAATTGTATCCTACAGTTACAGTTATTTTTGTTTAACTAAATAGATTACAACATTTTAAAAAATGTAGAAAAAAAAATTATGATATACATATAAATAAAAACCATTAATTATTTTATTTTTATTTTTATTTAATAAATTAAAATATATAATATTACTTGATAATTTGAAAGTATTTCATAGATATTATTACCTCCATAATAAATTTCCAAGTTTTAATATTTTAAATAAGCTATACTACTGCCATCTATTGTAATAATATTAGACTATTTTAGCATACTATCAAATACATTATATAATTTACTTTTGCTGCTGACATCTGGTATATATATATATATATATGGATATATATATATATATATAAATCAACATTTGAACGGAGGGTGGTTTTGGGGTCTGAGGGTCATGATCGGTGAAAATATATCGAAATTTTCCGGAAC
The DNA here is from genome assembly GCA_963931845.1 of Maratus michaelseni. Taxonomy (NCBI): domain Eukaryota; kingdom Metazoa; phylum Arthropoda; class Arachnida; order Araneae; family Salticidae; genus Maratus; species Maratus michaelseni. Next base: position 333,080,603 of record OZ007590.1, on the reverse strand, counting down.
TACTTTCCTCCGAACGGCTGCAATAGGTAGCTTTATACTTTTTTGTATTGAAAGCTACCTAAAAGGTATCTAAAAAAAAGGGAGACTACCCCTTTCCTCTAATTCATAAGTAATAAATAATATTCAATAATATTAATAATAATATAAATAATATTCAATTTACTTATGAATTAGAGGAAAGGGGTAGTCTCCCTTTTTTAGATACCTTTTTAACTAGAGGGGGGGGGGGGAGTATTTGAAGAGAACGGTTTATAGGAAGAGTTTGAATAGTAGGCATGTAATCCCAAATTCGGCGCATTCTCCTTTTAATTATCAGTTTTCCACTTTCCGTTTTTTAGTTAATAGGGCTTTTAAGGTTTGTTCTGAGGAGTTTTTGAAGGATGAATTACAGATTATCCGTAGTACAGCTGTGTGTAATGGTTTTAAATTGGGTAGCATCAATAAGTTGATTAATTATTATAGAAATGAAAATATTGGAGGGAACGATCAAGCGGTATGTGAAAATTATGAGGGGGAGGGTGAGGTTCTAAAGTTAAAAGAGTGTCTTTTCCTTATATGAAGGGTAGTTTTGAGAGATTAAAGTTTAAATTTAAAAAGTTTGATATTGATTTAATTGCGAAACCACCACATAAATTAAAAGAGTTACTTTATAGACAGTTTGACCCGATTAAACAGGAGGACCTTTCAGGGGTATATGAAATTCCGTATGTTAATGAGGGGGGTGATATCCGTTATTATATTGGTATGACAGGGAGAAAATTAAGTATACGAAAGAAAGAACATGAATGTGACATTAAATTTGGCCGCATGAAAACAGCTTTGTCTAGGTTATATTTGGAGGGGGGGATTAAAATTTTATTTAATGATATTAAATTGATTTTTATTTCGAGTTATTACCGCAAGTCCCTTATAAGAAAGTCCATTGAAATTTATTTACGAAGGGGTTTAATCTGTAATGATACTTTCTCTTTTATTATTCCACCTTTGTGGTTAGAGCTTTTGAATAAATATTGTGGGCCGAATTTGAATAGAGGGAAACAATTGTGTATACAAGCTTGATTTGATGATTAATGTTTTTATATGTTTTTAATTTGTGTTTTGTATTATAGATGGCGTTGTTTGTTATATTGTATCGTGTATATATGGTGGTGCCCAGTGTCATTCGGGTTTGATTTTTTGTTGACGAGGTATCTGCTTATGAGTATGGTTTTAGAATTTAAACCGAAACATGTCAAGTTTGATATTAGTGTTTTATATGTATGACACCTTACTTAAGTAAAAGAAGTTTTTGAATTTGTGTATTTAGACAATCTTTTTTTGACTGTAGGATTGCTTTTTGCGTAAAAACCTTACTTTGCAAGTTATAAGCCAAAAACAAAAAAAAACTGTGATCTTTAACCCTCTGAGCGTTTTGAAAAAGGGTAAAATTGTAATGTTGTTTTCTCTGTATTTTGTTTTAAATGCTAAAAAAATATGATTCTTTCAGCATTATAAATAAAACTTAATTACAAATATGAATGTAACCCTTGAGAGTATTAATCATTCTTCAATGTTTTGATAATTCATTAAATCTATAGCATTATATTATCTTAAACATTGCATATATTGCAGTGAAACCTGGAGCTTAGTGAACGGAATATTACGTTCCACACGCTTAGAGGGTTAATGGGTTTTTTTTCATGATTTCTCATATTTCAGGAAGACTATTTTGTTGGACAATTTCAGATTCGTGTTCAGCACCCCCCAAAAAGATAAAGTAAGCCACTAAAAACAATTACTAAAGAATTTTCCAGCTCGAGCTACCATTTGACTGGACTATAAGAGGTAACACCACTTTAATGTCTGAAGTTTAAGACTATTTGGGGGATTTAAAAAAAAAGAGCGAAATGCCTATAAAAACTCATTTACACTAGTTTGCTATGCATAAACTAAAGTAGAAAACTGTATCTTTGATTCGTCGGTATGTTAAAAAATGGCGGCTAGACAGCTGAACGGTTGGAGCGCTTCGAAAAGAGGGGGTCAAGTGGTCAACACTTAAATTCATCGTCGACATGACATAAGAATAATGTAACAAAATAATTAGATTTTTAGTCCAAAATATAGTGTAGCCGTTTTAAAAATCTATGCACATTTAGTGAAATGCCATCGATTCAAAGTAAAAATGTGAGTTTTCAACCGCAAGTTTCGTTACTTAAGGTTACACAGGATATATTTACCGCTCAGTTGATAGTGTTAAAATAAATAAAGCGAGATTAAAAACTGCATTAAATATGCTATGATATGCAAAAAGAACATAGTAAGTGTTAGAACATAGTATAGCATTTCCTTCATATTTTTAGAATAATTTTTCAAATCACATACGACCGACAAAATATTAAATCAAAACTCAGAAAAGCGTTTGCAATTGGAATTCCAAATAAATCATACACAGAAAGTTTACGACAGCAAAAATTTTATATTCATAACAAATAATGTATAAAATCAATAAAGATCCAAATAAGAATTTAGGTTAGAACATGATTTTTTGAAGAGGCACTCAGCTTCAAATGTTTATTACGTCCATTAAAATCAACACTATAAAATTATATCTAAAGAAAACTTCAAAATATATACTAAAACACTTTAATTACTTAAAAACGTCACAATATCAATGAAAACATTAAAATATTGACGTGTTCCGATTGATTCACTCAATCATCATCAGAACACACAAAAAACAAATATAATGTACACAAAACTGGAATCAGTCTCTGTAATAAAGAAGATAAAATGCTCTCTATATTTTTAATTTTCTCGTAGCTTCATCTATAGTCCATTTCTCACTATTATTCAATCATTCAACACAAATATTTGGAATATGAAATGACGTATCATTACACAATTTCGAACTTCTTATATAAATTTCAATAGATTCTCTCACAAATAGTTGTAAAAAAAAAATTAGATCTATAAATCATTTTAGCTTCTTTGAATAGGATGTTTATATTCTCTTTATTACTAAATCTTGATAAGGCCGTATTCCCCCTATTGTACTTAACACCTGCAACATGTTCCAGAGTTATCTGTGATCCTTGCTGAATGTTTATCAAAACTTGGAGTTAAGTAAATTATATGATCTTCAAACTTTTCCTTGCCCAGCCAAAAAAAGAAAAGAAAAAAAAGAAAGAAAGAAAGAAAGAAAGAAAGTTATTGTTAATATTTACTAGTTATGAATGGAATGAAGATGTAAAATACGTTTTTCTTTCATTTTTCACATTTATTTGATTATTGTTGTTTCACTTGTCAATGTCACCCTTTAATCTTTGGTAAATACGGCAAATACACTTTGCCTGACAAAATATTCGAAAATAATACCTTTCCCGGGTCCTCCGACATAAAAAAAAAACCACTACCACAGAAAAACTAGTCGGATGTGTCAATCCCAAAACTTTCTTCTATCTCACACTGGTTTCGCATACACTAAAAAGAATCAGCACCAATTTATATCAAGGTCTAACTGAAGCTCAAGTTTTATTAAATTCCGTGCAATATTTCTTGAGATATGACTATCGCTAAAATCGTGTAAATCCTGCAAAATGCTGCATAGCAGTGGCACCTGCTGGCCGATTTTTACCAAAAACTAATCAGCACCAATTTATATCAGAGACTAACTGAATATAAAGTTTTATTAAATTCCGAGCATTAGTTCTTGAGATAGAGATATTGTGAAAATCGCGAAAAATGCTGCATAGAAGCGCCACCTGCTGGGTGATTTTTACCAAAAACTAATCAGCACCAATTTATATCAGAGACTAACTTAATATAAAGTTTTATTAAATTCCGAGCATTATTTCTTGAGATAGAGCTATTGCGGAAATCGCGAAAAATGCTGCATAGCAGAGCCACCTGCCGGGCGAATTTTACCAAAAACTAAGCAGCACCAATTTATATCAGGGACTAACTGAATCTAACGTTTTATTAAATTCCGAGCATTACTTCTTGAGATAGAGCTATTGCGAAAATCGCGAAAAATGCTGCGTAGCAGCGCCACCTGCCGGGCGATTTTTACCAAAAACTAATCAGCACCAATTTATATTAGGGACTAACTGAATCTAAAGTTTTATTAAATTCTGAGTATTAGTTCTTGAGATAGAGCGCCCACAAAATTTTTGTCACATACAGAGTCACAGAGTCACAGTCACAGACAGACATTTTCTAAAAATAATCAAATCGTGTTCAGGACCTTCTAAAACGTATAAATCCATCTAAAACAGGAAGTCGAAAATTTTCATGAATCCAATACTTTCATCTTGTAAAGATAGAAGAAAGTAAAAATAAATCTGGAAACTAACGACATCAGCAAAGAAAATTATGGCGATCTTTCTCTTCATTACTCGAGCAGTTCAAGTGACACCGACCTCGATGAAAATCCTGAAATGAAACAACAACCACCAACTATGACTTCAGTAGTTGGAGATTTTGTGTTTGTGAAAATTTTGTGTAAAAAGTCCATAAAATATTTCATGGCAAAAATTGCTAACATCTGTGAAGATGTGGATTTTGAGGTTCCCTATTTGAAAACATCTGATCGAGAAAAATCATTTACGTTCTGATTTTTGAACGATCAATCTCTGATCATTATGCCACATGATGTGATTCTCTGCTTCCTACTATTCAAGAAAGGAAATAAGTAATAAACCTATAAGTATGTATAATTCTGAGGGTGATCTTTCAGCGTTTTTTCCATTTGTATATTCAAAATTATGTTCAGTCAGTATTTTCAGTTCTGTTCAATATTTCAATTAGTATTTTCTTGAAAAAAATATTTGTGTCATTTTAGGTTGACTTTACCCGGAGACGTATTTCTAGTTTGTTTAGTTGGGAAAGCAAAATGGAGGCAATGTGACCCCAAGGGGGTCACCACCCCCATATGTACCACACCATATGTGTTTACAAAACATACATAAACATGTGAGATAAAAGACCAAACACATTAAAAATTGCACCTACGGCTAGTATACCATATGCAGGTGTTTTTCTTTTTTAATATAAAAATATAGAATGTTTGCTACATTTTTAAATTAATCTGAAATCCTGGCAAAGTGACCCTGGTTGACGGCAATATCACTATAAAACGGAACCCCGTGGATTCAGATAACTATTTATTCGTAGTAGAAAGCTCCTCTTCTTACCAAACTGGCGAAAATTCACACCCCAATACTCTAAATTTGGAAACCTCGCTTGAAGTCAACACATAGCTCAAACTTCACCAGAGAACTCAAATACCCGAAGACAGAATGTGTTCAAAATCGAATGACCCCTTCGCCTACCGCACTATACATAGCTAATACACAACCACAATTTCTTAATTAGCATATCATTCCAAAATTAATCGGTGCAATCATATTCCTAGATATACATATGCACTTTGCAAAACTTAAAGAAATGACACATTAGGACTCATTCACGCACAAATGTTAGAAATCAGGACTCTACAGGATCAGGATCGTCCACAAAATCTCAAAACTCACTCGTCTACTAGAGCACCAATTGTAAAATAGTAGCTTGGCACTCTGCCACAACTAAAGCTCCAAATTAGAACAAAGTTAAGAAAAAAATATATATTTTTTTTTTATGTAGTACTCAACTTACATAATTCACAAGAAGACAAATAAGTGGTTAAAAATACACGTAATAGTAAACTGAAGAAAGAAAATAATATTTTACTCGTAAAAGTATTTCATTCTTCATAGGAAAATATTTAAAATAAGCATATTAATTATACCCTTTCATAATACATACTAAGCTATAGAACTAAATGGAAAAATCCTTTATAATTAAACAAATATTTTATGTGAAAAGTTAAAAGAAATTTATACTTCTGTCTGTAAAAATAAACAGTAAAAAATATTTGCATGGGAAATTACATTAACTATATTACCTTGTGTTTAACGTGATTACATTTATACATTACATAAACAACTAATTTTCTCAAGGTTTAACTGAAATATATTATGGACTTGTGTAACGCATTTACTATTTTTACTATCCTTTAATTTTAATCGTTTTTTTTCTTATCTTCTGACGTACTGCAGAACCTATCATGATAAATTTGATGATAATTGAAAGAAGGAAGACTTATAATTATGTAAAATATTTTTGAAGCGAGTTTGAATGCAATGAAAATTAAACCTGGAAATTGAAAAATTCAAAACAAATGAACGAATTAAACTATTATGTTAAACTGATTACATAAAATATTATAAATAAAACTGAAATTAATTAAAAATTTCGAAATTTTCATAACACGTTTTAATTGTAAGCCAGGTTTTAAGAGTATAATTGATATAATAAATGTATACTTAAAGCAATAGATTAAGCTCATTCGTTTTAAAAAGGAATAACCATAAAAAATGCGGCCACAGAAACAACACTAACACATTTTTCTAATGGCATTCAGGAGCGTGTATACTTTGTACAAATATATTAAATGCTGTTCCAAGCTGTCGAAGAATTCCAACATTCAAAATAACCACCGTTATCTATTATTTTTTCTGAGCTTTCATTTTCATTTATTGTTTTAAAAATTACTTTTTAAAGAATTACATACAGCAAGCCTTTCGAATTCCAAAAAACGCGTACACAAAAAATTTACGACTGCAAAAATATTATACATAAAACCAGTAGTGTATAAAGTAAATAAATCTTCAAATAAGTACACTGTTTATAAAATGTTTTTTTAAAGAGTACTTAGCTTTCATAAATAACAAGAAGACAAATAATTGTTTGAAAAACACAAAAAAAAATAATTTCATAGAAAACAAAAATATTTTAATCAGAAAATAACTTATTTTGGGAGTTTTTTCAATGAAAGTTCTGCAAATTTATCATCCCTCTTGTGGATGTATACTCATATTAAAAATTATAGTAAAATAATTTGTAATTATTTGAAATTGTAAATATTTGTAAAATATGTAAACAATTATATAAAAAAGTGTAAAATATTTGAAATTTTTAAGTCTTTTAGATAAAAAGTTACAATAATTATTTCATTGTTTGAAAAAAATTAATAAACATAACGCCATATGAGACGTATTAATTTTTAGACTATTTTTACCTTTAATATTATTATATAGTAAAAAACCAAAACATTTTCTAAAAGTTTAAATAAGATAAATTAATTTCTTGAAAAACATCTCTCGTAATGTTATCACGAAGTTTTGTCAATATTTTATCTTTAAACTCTTTCCTCTCTATATTGCTAACATACAATACAGCCTAGCATCATTATATAATTATTAATAGTTACTTGGAGTAAAATTTCAAATTAAGTAAATATTCATTAGAAAAAGGAGTTTAAATGAAATGAAATTTTTTCAAACAAAATTGACATGAAATTTTTGAGAACTTTCGGTACTTGCGTATTATTTGCCAAAAATAGCCATCAATCGCCGGGTTAAAAACAGTAATCTACTATAAAATAACATCGCTAAAAATGGTAATTAATGCAAAAGGAAACTAAATTAATACTAAACAGTAATTTAGGCTATGCATTTATTAAATACATAACATTAAGTTGGCGACTTTTAGCGATAAAAGATATTTATGATGATAATTTATTTATGGCGAGATGTTTTGTCTGACGAAATGAATAAAACTTATAAATATCCTAGACATTTACTATATCTTTGAATATCTATATAAAATATATTTAATAATTGCATATATATGCTTCTGCAATTACTTTTAATATGACAACAATATAGTGTCAACTATGGAGTTACAATATAGATGGAGTAGAAGTCAGGAAATGGCGTTGGCTGTATTTGAACCAGGAAGCTTTTGTACGGAAGACGAACTCTGTAGCACGGAGCAAAAGACTAAATGAATTGTTCCGTACCAGTGCTCATCAGAATGTTGTTCGCCGAAGTTTTTGTTGCAAGAGATGGCGTCGCTACACATTGGAACAAAATAAGAGTTAATGTAATTAGTATAATCGCAAATTGTTGGCGCGGTGTATCCTCCTGTCACGAATAATATGTAAGTACCAAACTATCTTATTGTTATTTAATGTATAATTGAGAGTGTTGGGGCAAGAGAATGCCAAGCCACATTTTTGAACTTTTGAGATATTTCAATTTGAAAATTTGATGAAATACTCAAATCAAGATATATAACCTAAAGTTTTTTCGCTAATGTCTTAGTAACATTTGAGATATTCTGAGTAACAATATGGCATTACTTTAATGATATTACTGTTACGTTTTTTGTAAATTAGCTATCTTCATTGGGGGCATGAAAATCTGGGGCAAAAACGAAACCTGTCACATATGCTGCCACCAGGTGACATTAGATACAAATTATAGGTTGGATATTATAATTTACAATATTAAGCAACAGATTACAGTGTTAGATTTATTTCACCAAAAATCTGGCTTGGCACTTTCTTGCCCGACACCCTCAATTTTTGAACGTGTTTTGGTGTTGGTTGAAAACATATTTAAACAAATAGTCTAAGCTACTTTGATTTTCGAAACAATATACCAAAAATACTATCTGAGAAACAAAACTAACATCTGTAGCTTGGAATTTCGAAAACTTTCTAACAAATGTTAAATGAAGGGTGATTTTTAGAGTATAAGTAGTGCAGTGAATGCCATTTAATTAATAATCAAAATTATTTGATTTAAGGAGAAATAAATACCTGAGATGTTATTTTACAAGTAACTATCTCATTTTGATAATAGTATTCAAAAGTATGTAATTTGTGCTGTCTTAATTGTTCTTCGATGTGTGTTAAAGCTACAGCATTATACTATGTATGCAGTATATGTATGTACTATGTACTATGTATAAGTGTCTATGTATGCACTTTTCTAACTTAATTGTAATATTTAATTTCATTTTCAATAATACTTTAAAAAGTGACACATGACAAAAAAAATCAAATTAAAACTCTGAAAATATTTGCTATTGGTATTTTCTAATAAATAACACGGAGAAAATTTACTACTGCAAAAATATTGTATTCAAAAGAAGTCGTGTATAAAGTAAATAAACCTCCAAATAAGAACTCCATTTAGACAAGATGTTTTATGTAGTACTTACCTTTCCTAAATAATAACGGTACGAATAATTGGTTTAAAAATACAAACAATACTAAACTCTAGAAGGAAAATTATGTTTTATTCATATCAGAATTTCTTTCAAGAATTTCTTAAAAATAATTTAAAATGAACATATGATAAACCTTTTTTGTCTATTTTCTAACATTCAACTTAATCATCACTTTTTCTAAGATATACAGGGTGTCTCTGTTTATAATTGATCAATAGCTAATTCCTAAACCATTAGTTTTAGAGGTACAGTTCCAATCCAAATAAAAAAATCTTTCAAATGTTTTCCTCCATCACATGAAAATCGATTTATGTGAAAATAGTTTTTTTTTTAAGTTACGGTATTGAATATCTTATACAGTCCCTGTTATATTTAGAAAACGTTCTAACAAGTCAAACAGTATTCATTCTATTCTTCTACGACCAAAACTTACCGAGTTATGATACTTTGGATTTTATAAATATTCAACGTTTTCTCTCATTCAAAACAAGTGTATCCGTTTTGAATACAAATAAAGTATAAGACAAATAAAGCTTCCTATATTGAATAATGAAATCCAATTTTGCAAATAATCAGAAGAAAAAAAATTGCATGAATATAAAAAAATAGAACTTAAATTAAATTGTAGAAAGAAAAAAAAAATTTATTCATAGCAGATTTCTTTTTGAGAGTTTCATAAAAAGGAATTTAAAATAAGAATATTAATCATATGCCTTCTGGATGCATACTCAACTTAGGAAATAAATGAGGAAAAAAACCTTTGAAATTTTTAAAAGTTTTGCAGGTAAAATCTTAAAAGAAATTTATTCAAATGGATGTACAAAATAACAGCAATAAACGTGTGTCTGAGAAATGGTACAAATAATTTCGCTTTGTTTTTATTGATATTTAGTAAATAACAAACAAGATTTCTCGAAGTTTGGGAAAGTGCATAGGTTCGATAGGTTCTAGAAAAGTGTTTTTCACAAGCTTTATTAAAATGTATTATTATTTTTTTTCTACCCTTATTTTTGCACACAAGGAATTTTTAAAGTGTGTTCATAATAATATATTTAATCTTCCCACAGGGGAAAGTTGAAGTTATCCCAAAAGTTTTTATGATGGTTCTAAATATAACATAATAAATCAATCAGTCAAAAAGTACAAATAAAAAATAAACAATAACTCAGAAATACTAGCCCATACTCAAACTGAACTTTTAATTTGTTATAAAAGTTTTGCATAAATGTAAATCTCAAATTGTATTGAACATGATTTTTTAAATAAAAAATATTGTTAGTATATATAATTTTGATGAAAAAAACAACGGAATCAGTTACCATGAAGTTTAGAACTGTTAGAATAGGAAAATAAAGAAAAAATGAAAAAATAATAATAATTAAATTAAAGCTACATAAAAAGTAGGTTTTAAAACAAATTGTAAAAGAGTTGGAGTGTAAGGGCTAATATTTGGTACACCAGTATTATATAAGCGAATACACTAATAAAGCGCTCTTTCTCTCTCGGATATAATATATATCCCAAAAGTGTAAGTATATACTATAAATATTATACATTATGTATATATGGATGGTCTGCCTGGTGTCCACATGAAACCTTCCTGATTTCAAACGTTAAATGTACGTCCTAGAAACTATGCGTCCTAGATATTTGTGGTTTGCGGTATCATGAATAGCAACACAACAAGTTTATTTTGCTTCAATTTTTTTAAACAGTTAATTTTTGTTGCATACATTATTGATATGTCATGACAGCAAGTTTATTTTGCTGCAAACGTTTATTTGTCTGAAAAGTTACATTTTTGTCTATGTATGCACTTTGATATGGGCTCTGTTCTTAGCTCTCAGAATGTCCAGCTGAACTCAATCCACGTGTTGGGCAGCATGTCAGGTGTAACTAAATCGATGGCTTCCGCAGTTTTGTGGCGGAGATCACAAATATCACGTACAGGTGCAGCGTAGACCATATCTTTGACATAGCCCCACAGGAAGAAATCCCGAGGAGTTATGTCTGGAGATCGCGGTGGCGAAGCAGTGGGTCCATCTCGTCCGATCCATCGCTGCGGAAATGTTTCGTCTAATGAATGACAAACGTCTGAACTCCAGTGACGTGGGGCACTATCCTGCTGGAATATCACATTTGGCTGAAAAGGGAGTAGCTGTGTAAAAACAAACTGTTCCAGCATGTCAAGATAAATGGGGCCAGTTACGGTTCTTTCTTTAAAGAAAAATGGTTCGATGATTTTGTCACGCATCAGATCTCACCACACATTCATTTTGTCACTGTCCCTTACATGTTCCCGAACAATGTTAGATCGTTCTGAACCCCAAATACAAACGTTGCGGCGATTAACTGTTCCATATGTGTGGAATACTGATTTGTCACTGAATATCACATTCTCTAGGTAATTCGTAGCGTTGTCGATCCTGTCCAGGATCTCAACAGCAAAGTTTTTGCGTTTTGGTAGCTCTTCGGGTTTTAGCGCCTGAAGAATTTGAACTTTATAAGCATACATACGCAGTCTTTTATGCAGCTCTTTATTGACTGTTGACCGTGGAATCTTCAGTTCCCGTAACGCTCTACACTGTTAAAAATTTGCAGGAAACTGTCCAGTCATTTGACCGTTTTTATTGAAAACGCTTTTATAACCGTAATTTAACTCTATTGTGACCATATTATTGCCCATATTATGGTCAGAATAGAATTAAATTACGGTTGTGTAACAATTTTCTATAAAAACGGTCAAATGACTGGACAGTTTGCTGCAAATTTTTAACAGTGTACGAACTGACTGTGTTGGTCTTCTATTGAAAACCTCCCTAATTTCGTCAACATTTTCCTCAGGTGTGGGTTTCGTCCCCGAGCCGGTCTGTCGGTTAACACTGCCCATAAGTAAAAACTTGTCAAACCATGCCGTATTTGTTTTTACGTCTGGTGGTTCCTGTCTGTACGTTCTTTGGAAATTCCTTTGGACTATAATCGGTGATTTCGTTCAGCGTACCATATCAGACACTGGTCTTTCTCTTGTACTGTTGTCATCTTTGCTCATTAGTCAACACCTGCAATAAAAGAATGGCAGTTGCATGACGTACAATGCATACAACAAAAATTACTGTTTCGGAAAAAAATTGCAGCAAAATAAACTTGTGTTGCTATTTATGATACCGCAAACCGCAAATGTCTAGGACTCATAGTTTTCGTACAATTAACTTTGTAAATCAGGTAGGTTTCATATGGACACACTAAAATTTATATACATACATATTTTATTGTAAATATTAACTCTACTAGGACTAAATACACCACTATTACCCATTTCTAAATATTCGAAGTAAGAAACTTGCACACTCGGCCGAAAAAAAAGACAACACTTCAGACATTTTAATTACCGAATTTTCCCAGAAAGAAGAACGAAAATAGCTATTTGATTGAGAATTACGACTTCTTTAAATTCATTAGAAAAAAGAAACAAAAAGACTTCAGAGGCCGTCTTCATGGAAAAAATTTAACAAACTTTAAAATCTTCAATACTAATGTAACTAATTTTGTCATCATATTCAGATTTGTTGGAAAATGTTACGCTAGGATACCAAACATGAATTCTTCCGGTGAAGTTCTTTAGGAATTATGCCAACTTTAAACTCCTAATGTATTCAAAAAATTACAAATTCATTTTTAATAGTTATAAAACAAACTGCAATACGTATAGCTTTTCAAGGATAACTCTAAAACTACAAAGCAAAATGAGCTGCAATTTTGGATTCCCATATTTGAAACTTCTAGAAATCGTTTTCTCTTGAAATATTTATAATTATAGAATATGTTTTTTAGAACATTGAGAAAAACATACACTAGTGTGCAAAACTTTAGCAACAAACACAAAATGCTAATTTTTGAACTGAGTAGGTGAGTACTCAAACAAAATTCTATAAGCAGCAAGTGTAGAAAATAAGTACTACCCTAACAGCAAAGTCAGTCGATGTGAAGTCTTCTTGACATCACAAAGGGTCACAATGGTCACATTCATTACAATGAACAGAAATGTGATATCTTTCATTCGTCTCATTTTTACTTTCATTTGGTCACTCCACTGAACAGTCACCATGACTGCTGCTTTTTGACGAGTCACCAGGTGACTTTACAATAAAGTCACTTTGTGACTCTCATATGACTGTCATTTTGACACTCCATTGTAAAGTCATCATGATAGCTGTTCTGTGACGAATTCCCAAGTGACAGAAAATGAAATCATCACTTCATTGTAATGTCACCTGGTGACCCATCACAAAGCGACAGTCACAGTGACTTTTCAGTGTTAACAATCATTTGAGAGTAATAATGAGACGAGTGAAATATCCCATATTTTGGTTCACCGTAGCGATTGTGACACTTGTAACCATATGTGACGAAAAGGGGACTCCACAGCGACTGGCTGTGCTGTTAGGGTAGTACTTCTTTATTACACTTGCTCTTCATAGAATTTCCTTTTGAGTACTCACGTGTTCAGAAGTTAGCATTTTGTGTTTGTTGCTTAAGTTTTGAACACTAGTGTATATAAAACGCGAAATAATTATTAATATATATATATATATATATATATATGTGTGTGTGTGTGTGTGTGTGTGTTTTAACTTGTAACATTTTTAACAGAAATCAATTTCTAGAAGCTTCAGATATGCGATTTCAAAATAACAGCTCATTCCGCTATGTATACTTTGAGTTAAACTTAAAAAAATACTCGTGCATTGCAGTTTGTTTTACTATTAAAATTGAATTTGACATCATGAGCTTCAAATTTTAAACATCCATAATACCTAAACTACTTCACCGAATAATTTTCCGTTTTGTATCGTACTTTAGGGTACATTTTCCTAAACAACCAAAATATCATTCCAAAATTTGGTGTGTGTAATGACAATTTTAAAATTTGTTAATATTTCCCTGTAAAGACGACCTCCTAAGCCCTTTTCTGAAAACATAAGTGGGTGGAAGACTTAATTCTCTATCGAACGTGTATTTTCGGTTTCTTCTGTGACAACTTAGTGGTTAAAATGTCTCTTTTTAGGTGCGTTCGTAATTGCATAAATACGTAGCACCTATAGTCGTCGTCTGGTCCGTCCGACTGTCCGATATAGCGCAAAAACTACCCAACCGAATCGTTTGAAATTGAACATATATGATCGTTGCATAATTTTGTCGCATCATTTCAAATTTTATGAAAATCGAATCAATACTTAAAAAGATATTAATAAAAGTTTTCTTCATTCTATTAAATCCTATCATACGAAATTAATTCAATGATATCCCATGATAGGTAATGAATCTATGTCGCCATGATGATTGCGTCATATTTAAGATGGAGTCATATTATTTTCGTATTACAGAATTTAAAAATCGAATTTATATACTAAAATTGTTTAGTTATAGCAATCATATAACCTAAAGACAATTTTTTGGATAGATGTTTCCGGGGAAAAAGATATTAAATGGAAAAAGAGTGGAAATATGGATTTCAAGTTCTGAAATTTTCAAAGCTAGGCTTAAGTTTCCAATTAAAATTTTCAGTAAATGTCAACAAAAGATAAAATGTTGCCAACTTAAAATGTACTTATTTTATTACGGACATTAATTCTATCATAATACCAGACGATATAATTCATTTCACTGAAATAATAACGGTAATTTTTTTACATTGTCTTGTATTGGGTATTTTCGCATAGTATAATTTTAATGTAATATAATTGTAATTAATTACGTGGAAAAAAGTATTAAAGTTTGATTTCTTAAAATAAAATTAATATCTATAATATGAAAATCTACACATGAAATAAATTTTGTATTCATGCATTTTTGTATAAGACTGCAACAGCTATTTCTCATTGATCTGAATATTTATAAAACTAATTACAGTACGAACGCACCTCATTTGTTATATTTAACGTACAATTTCCAACTTTTTTTTTTTTGGCAGACTGTATTTATTTTCAAAAGCAATAGCTGTAACAACTACAAACAAACAAATATTCCATTTAACTACACATCTTTGCTTTCAGTATTCTAGACACTATTAACTCTCTTAATTAGTCCTAATAAGAGAGCGAACACATGTATATTAAGACATTCTCATATCAAAAATAAAAAGACGTCGTCTCATTACCCAAAATCCATTTTCCGGAAATTTCGAAAAAAAACATAAACAAACTAAACTCAGTAAGTTAAGCATATGATAACAGAGCTCGCTGCTTATTAATTAACACTGGAAGAAATGATCAAATGCTGCCACTTGAGAGCCGAGGATTAGAAAGTCAAAAAACAATTTAATATGAAATTAAGCAACCGTTAACTCGATTGATAGTGTTTTAAAATTTACAAAATTCTGTGCATATGAATGACGTTAATTTAGATTATTTTTAACTTTTTTTTTCAGTTTGAAGAGTTTTATGAAAGTGGGGAAATGGAATAAAATTTTAAAGTTATATCTATTTATTTAAAATAACACATTATCATTAAGATTTTAAAGGTTTTAAATGTGAAAATTAAGTTAAATTAAAAGCGGGTACTTGTTTTGTTTCGTATAAATTGTCAACTTAAATAATTTGTGAGTTTATTTTTGAAAAAGTAGCTACTGTAAAATTTTGTGTGTTACTGAATAAGCGTGCATTTTTATATGTTACGGTCAATATGATTAATCCGGTCATTAATAATAACCGGTTATTATTAATAATGACCGTGGTTATTATTAATAATAACCGGCCTTTATATCCGGTCATTATTAATAATAACCGGTTATTATTAATAATGACCTGGTTAATCATATTGACCGTAACATATACAGGGCAACTTTGATATCCCTAAATAGATTTTTCAAAACTAGTGAACATGCATTTTTCCATTTTTTAATACGATGTATATTTCTCGAGTTATTTGAGCGTTTCCAGACATTGCAATGGTAACGATTCTCACAGCATTGCACTTGATTACAGCGCCATC
This sequence comes from Maratus michaelseni, assembly GCA_963931845.1. Lineage (NCBI taxonomy): Eukaryota > Metazoa > Arthropoda > Arachnida > Araneae > Salticidae > Maratus > Maratus michaelseni. The sequence goes on along the minus strand of OZ007590.1, from coordinate 333,064,517 downwards.
TACAATGTTTCAAAGAAAATGTTCAATACAAAAGTTACGTATTTTTACCCGTAGAACCCGAATCTGCAGTAAAAAATGGGGGTCATCATTTAAGATTTCAAGTTGCCCCCCTTTCCTCCCCCCGAGGAGGCAAAGTTGGGGGGCAACTTTCATATCCCTAAATAGATTTTTCAAAAATATTGAACATGCATTTTGCCGTTTTTCAATCCGATGTATATTTCTCTGGTTATTTGACCGTTTCCAGACTTATATATATATATATATATATATTATAGTTAATATATATAGTTAATATATATATATATATATATATATATATATATATATATTATAGTTAATATATATAGTTAATATATATATATATATATATATTATAGTTAATATATATAGTTAATATATATATATATATATATATATATATATATATATATATATTAACTATGATGAAATTCTAAAAATCTGGGGGGGAAAGGCATTTTGGGATGATGAAGAAACATTGTATGAAAACTATTCATAAAAATATTTTAAAAAATTATTTTAGTATTATAGACATACGTTTATTTGGTTTGTAAATACTTACTAAATTCTGTAATTAAAATCAATAACGTCTCAATTCTAGTTTATATGAGATATGACATAGGTCAGAGTTATATATTGTCAATTGTGAAAGAAATAGCAACAAACCGTAAAATATTCAAAATGTACTTTCCTCTCTTTCTCTCTCTGAATTTTTTGGAAAATGGCTGTACTCGAAACAAAGTAGTGTAATGGAAGAACAATTATTTAATAATTATTTTCCTCTGAATTATGCAACATTAATTGAATAAAATGTTTAAAAAAATAGTAAAGATGATTTTATTGTTTAGCCAACATGTTAAAACTTATTCCTTTATTTACCGAAATTATAAAGGTGAAAAAAACCTGATTTGAAACTTAATTTAATTTATATTTAATTTTGAAATGTAATTCAGTTTTTAAATCTTATTTACTTTACATTGTTTGTTATCATTGAAAACTTTTTTTAAAACAATGAGCGAGATGCTTAGTGTAAATGCTAACACATCCAGTATAAAATAGCCTGTCATCTAAAATATTTCAGAGTGAAGGACTTGTACCAAATACTTTTAAAGCAACAGCTGTCGCAACTAGAAACAAATAAATATATTTATTTACTATCCATATTTTATTTTAGTATCCTAAACACATCTATTTAAAATCTTCTTAATTACTCCAACTGAAAGAACATAAAAATATATATTAGGGCATTTTGATATCAAAAATAAAATAAGACTCATTATCCTAAATCCCTTTTCCTGAATTCTCGATAAACACAAACTAAACTCAGTATTTTAAACGCATGTTATCAGTTCACAGCACTCTGATTAATTATTTTTTGTAAAAGAAATAATCAAATGATAGCACTTGAGACTGGAGGATTAGAAAGTCAAAAAACGTTTTAATTTGAAATTAAGCAACCGTTAACTCGATTGCTAGTGTTTCAGAATTTAGAAAAATGGTGTGCATATATGAGTGACGCTAATTTAGATTCCTTTTAAGTTTTTTTTTTTTTTTTTTTTTCAAATTGAAAGGTTTCATGAACGTGGGGAAAGGAAATATAATTTGTATGTTATATTTATTTATTTAGAATGACATGTTATCATTAAGGTTTTAATGGTTTTAAATGTGAAAATGAAGTTAAATTAAAAGCGGGTACTTGTTTGATTCCTATAAATTATCAACTTAGATAATTTGTGTTTTTGTATTTAGAAAAAGCAGCTATTATAAACATATTGTGTGTTACTAAATAAGCGTGAATGTATATATATATATATATATTTAAACTGTGATGGAATTCCAAAATTTTGGGGTGGAAAGGGCATTTTGGGATGATGAAGAAAAATTGTGTGAAAAATAATCATAATGATCTCTTAAAATATGATTTTAGTATTATAGAGATACGTTTATTTAGTTTGTAAATACTTACTAAATTCTGTAATTAAAATCAGTAACTTCTCAATTCTGGTTTATATGAGATATGGCATAGATCAGAGTTATATATTGTTAATTGTGAAAGAATTGTCAGCAAGCCGTAAAATATTAAAAATGTATTTTCCTCTCTTTCTCTCTCCGAATTTTTTGGAAAATGGCTGCACTCGAAAAGAAATGGTGTAATGAAAGAAGAATTACTTAATAATTATTTTTTCTCTCAATTATGCAACATTTATTGAATAAGTTATTTTAAAAAATCGTAAGGATGATTTTATTGTTTAACCAACAAACGCAGCCAACATGTTAAAACTTATTCCTTTATTTATCGAAATTATAAAGGTGAAAAAAAGCATGACTTGAAACTTAATTTAATTTATATTTAATTTTCAAATGTAATTCAGTTTTAAAATTAAATTAACTTTACTTTTTAGTTATCATTGAAAACTTTTTTAAAACAATGAGCGAGATGCTTAATGTAGTAAATACTAAAACATTCAGGATAAAATAGCTTGTCATCCAATTTAAAATATTTCAGAGTAAAGGACTTCTGGCAAATCCTTTTAAATAATCACCTGTAAAAATTAGAAAAAAATAAATATCTTTATTTACTATATATTTTTTATTTTAGTATTCTAGACCCAATATTTGAATTTTTTTTAGTTATTCCAACTCAAAGAGCGAAAAAATGTATATAAGGGCATTTTGATATCAAAAATAAAATAAGACTCATTATCCTAAATCCATTTTCCTTAATGCTTGACAAAAACAAACTAAACTCAGTATTTAAAACGCATGTTATCGGTTCACAGAACTCTGATGAATCATTCACTGTAAAAGAAATAATCAAATGCTAGCACTTGTGAGTCGAGGATTAGAAAGCCAAAAAACGTTTTAATTTGAAATTAAGCAACCGTTAACTCGATTGATAGTGTTTTAAAAGTTAGAAAATTATGTGCATATGAATGACGTTAATTTAGATTCCTTTTAACTTTTTTTTTTTAATTGAAAAGTTTCTTGAATGTACGAAAACGAAATAAAATTTTTAAGTTTTATTTATTTATTTACAATGACATATTATTATTAAGATTTTAAGGGTTTTAAATGTGAAAATGAAGTTAAATTAAAAACGGGTACTTGTTTGATTCCTAAAAATTATCAACTTAAATAATTAGTGCGTTTATTTTTGAAAAAACAGCTACGATAAAATTTCGTGAGTTACGAAAGAAGTGTGCAGTTGTTTGTCTTTTCTTTTTTTTTAGCTATGATCAAATTCTAAAAATTTCGAAAAAGAAAAAAAATAGTTTATAGTGATGAAGGAAAATGTTATGGAAAATAGTTATAAAAACCTTTTAAAAATAGTTGTTAGTATTTTGTTACGCGGTATTCTTGAATTAAAGGCAATAACTTCTCAAATCTGGTCTATATAAGATACGATATTGATCAAAGTGGCATATTGTCAATTATGAAAGAAGACTTAGCAATAAACAGTAAAATATAAATAATGTACCCTCCTCCAAAAAAGTGTAAAGTAAGAAGTGTTACTTAAATAATTAGTTTTTCTCTCAATCATGCAGAATTTTTTTAATGAAGTTTTACAAAATTTCCGAAAAGATTTTATTGTTTTATAAAAACGCAGTCAATATGTTATAAATTGGATATAGATATATGTACGTAAATTTAAATATAAGAAAAACATTATTTGGAACATAATTTCATTTATATTCAATTGTTAACGTAAATCAGTTTTGAAATAGTATTTTCTATATGATTTTAGCTATCGTTGAGCACTTTTGTAATACAATAATCGAGATACTTAATTATGAAACTACTAACAAACCCAGAATTAAATAACCTTTCATCTAATCTAATATATTTCAGAGTAAAAGATTTGTACCAATTCCTTTTAAAGCAACAGCTGTAACAACTAGAAATAAATAAATATCTTTATTTACTAGGTAAATTTTATTTTAGTATCCCAGGCACAATTATTTAAAATCGGCTTAATTAGTCCTACTCAAAGAGCGTAAACATGTACATTGGGACATATCAAAAATAAAAAGAAGTTTCATTACTCAAAATCCATTTTCAGAAATTTAGTAAAACAAAAACAAACTAAACTCAGTAATTAAAGCGTACGATATCAGTTCACAGTGCGTTGCTTATTAATTAACACTGAAAGAAATAATCAAATGACACTTGCGAGTCGAGGATTAGAAAGTCAAAAAACGATTTTAATTTGAAACTAAGCAACCGTTAACTGGATTGATAATGTTTTAGAATTTGGAAAATTCTGTGCATGTGAATGATGTTAATTTAAATTCCTTTTAACTTTTTTTTTTCAAATTCAATAGTTTCATAAAATTGGGAGAATGAAATAAAATGTTATTTAAATTTATATTTTTTAATTTATTTACATTGCCGTATTATCATTACCAGTTTAAGGGTTTTAAATGTGAAAATGAATTTAAATTAAAGGCGGGTACTTGATCGGCTCCTATAAATTAGCAACTTAAATAATTCTTACATTTATTTTTGAAAAAGGATGTAAGATAAAATGCTATGTAATATGAAAGAAGAGCGTTGTTATTATTTTTTTCTAACTATAATGTAATTCGAAACATTAAAAAAAAAAAATAGACATTTTCTGATGTTGAAGGAAAATGTTATGAAAAATATTTATAAAAATCCTTAAAAAATTGTGTTTAGTATTTTGTTATAGAAATTTGTTTAAGGCGTTTGCACTTATTAAATTCTCGAATTAAAATCAATAACTTCTCAATTCTCGCTTTTATAAGATACGATATTGATCAAAGTGACATATTGTCCTTTATGAAAGATGAATTACCAATAAACAATGAAATATTAATAATGTATTTTTCCGTCTCTCTCTCTGAAATTTTTGGAAAACGGCTCCACTGCGAAACAATATAGTGTAATACAAGAAGAGTTATTTAAATAATTATTTTCCCCCTCAATTATGGAGAATTTATTCAGTAAAATTTTACAAAATTTTTGTAAAAATTTTATTGTTTTATGAACAAACAGTCAACGTGTTAAAATGTATTTTTACCATAATTATAAAGATGAGAAAAACGTGATTTTAAACTTAATTTAATTTTTTATTAAATTGCCAAATGTAATTCAATTCTTAAAATTATACTTTCTTATATTTTGGGTTATTATTAAACACTCTTTTAAAACAATGATCGAGATGTTTATAAAGTAAATACAAACAGATCTAGGATTAAATAGCTTGTCATCTAATTTATAATATTTCAAAGTAAAATACTTGTACCAATTCGTTTAAGAGCAGTGTTTTAGAGCAGCTATAACAGCTTGAAAAAAATAAATATCTTTATTTACTAGACATATTTTTCTAGTATCCTAGACACAATTATTTAAAATCCTCTTAATTAGTCGTACTTAAAGGGCATAAACATTAGGACATTCTCATATCAAAAATAAAAATAAGTCTCATTACCCAAAATCCATTTTCGGAAATTTCGAAAAAACAAAAACAAACTAAACTCGGTAATTAAAACGTATGATATCAGCTCACAGCACTCTGTTTATTAATTAACACTGGAAGAAATAATCAAATGATACCACTTGAGAGTCTAGGATTAGAAAGTCAAAAAAAGATTTTAATTCGAAATAAAGCAACCGTTAACTCGATTGATAGTGTTCCAGAATTTGGAAAATGTTGTGCATATGAATCACATTAATATAGATTCCTTTTAACTTTTTTTTTTTCAAATTGAAAAATTGAGTGAAAGTGGAAAATCGAAATAAAGTTTTAAAGTTACATTTATTTATTTACAATGACATACTATCGTTAAGATTGTAAGGGTTTAAAATGTTAAAGTAAATTTAAATTAAAAGCGAGTATTCGTTTGGTCCCTATAAATTAGCAACTTAAATAATTTATGTGTTTATTTTTTAAAACGCAGCTACGATAAAACTTTATGTGTTACAAAGAAGAGCAAAATTTTCAAACTATGATGAAACGCTGAAAAATCTAAAACAAGAAATCATGCGTCAAGCATAGATTATGAAACACGTTCCAACAACACTTCTATAGAAAACTTTAACAAAACTTCACCATTTAATGATGTGATAGATAATGTCTAAGTAAGAAAAAAAAAATGAAATGAAATCACCCTCTAGTGGAGATCCAGCCGTTAAGAATCGGAACTTTTCTCCACGAGAGGAAATGTTTATTGAAAATTCATATTTTAGAATACAGATGTTGAATATTACATTAGAGATTAAAATAAAATTGCTACAAAGTTAGTTTTTACAATACTGGTGTTCAGATAACAACATTTCTTAATATTTAAAAAAAAAAGTCTAAGTAAGGAAAGTCAAAGTCAAACCGGGCGGGGAGGCCTACCTTTTTGCTTAAGCTCAACTAGCCCCGCCCTGCAGGTTTGTTTACTATGCGGCAAAGCCTTATAAGACAATTATTAAAGTTGAGAGAAGACAATAAATACAAAACAACACTAATAGCTCATGAATAGCTAATGAACGATAAACAATTAATAAATACGATAAAGACAAATGAAATAATCGTAGAATAAACACAAATCAAATAGCATCATGAGATTAGAGAAATAGTACTGAAACACAAATTCCAAAAATTCAGATTTTGATGATACAATATTTGAGAAAACAATTTACTAATTATACTGAAGAATACTAAATAATACTTTGTGATACTAAGTAATAATTATACTATGTAATACTGAAATACGAATTCTGAAATTACAAAATTCCGAAAATACAATTTACTAATTATACTGAGCAGTACTAAATAATACTATAATACTATGTGATACAGTAATAATACTACCATGTAATAATACTGTATGATGCTGAAGTAGATAATAATATTGGATAGAAGTAAGTACTAAATGAACAACAATGAATGAATAATAATACTAGAGTAAACAAACATGAAATATTTTGGAAAAAGAATAAGATATTTGAAAACCAAATTTTCTGGCATTACCATCAATAGTCGGAAAAAGATCCAAATTGTTTTGTGTAGCCCTGTATATGATCTGTAGATTTGTATAGATTCTACATAGTAAATTTAATTCAGTTTGGAAACTCATAGCACAGTTGTAAAATTTTCTTCAGCAATTTCTGTCAATAAACGGAAATGTACTCGAGATCTTTTGTGCTGTTCTGTATATCAACCCCGGTGGATTTGCAACATCTCGTCCGATAATTTTTAAAACACTTTTATCTTGCATTAATTAAATGAAATCGATTTTGTTCACATGTGCCTCTTCTTCCCCTACATATTGATCATTATACAATACGAACAGGAAAGACCGAGCCATGCTTGGTCAAAATTAAATTTGAGTTCAAATTTGAGTTCAACCCATAACCAAAATGACCCACTAATTGAATTTTCTCGAACATGTGACCTAGCTCAACAGTCTTCTCTTGTCCAAAAACCATAGGATGCAAAATTTAGTGTAAATAGTCTGAGCAGTTTTTAAGATATAATAGCTTGACCCCTAATGACCCATGACCAAAATGACCCACTAATTGAATTTTCTCGAACATGTGACCTAGCCCAACAGTCTTCTCGTGCCCGAAAACCATAGGATGTAAAATTTAGTGTAAATAGTCTGAACCGTTTTTTAGATACAATTAGCTTGACCATGACCCAAAATGACCCAAAATGACCCAAAATGACCCACTAATTGAATTTTCTCGAACATGTGACCTAGCCCAACAGTCTTCTCGTGCCGAAAACCATTGTATGTAAAATTTAGTGTTAATTGAGCCGCGTTTTAGATCTTGACCCACAATGACCCAGAAATGACCCACTAATCGAATTTTCTCGGACATGTGATTTAGCCCAATGATTTTATCGTGCTCGAAACTCGTAGGACACAAAATTTAATCAAAATCGTTACAGCCGTTTTTCAGATAAAATTAATTTGACCCGCGTTGACCCAAAAATGACCCACTAATCGAAAGTTCTCGAACATGTGACCCAGCCCAATAGTCTTCCCGTACCCGAAAAGGGTCGGATACAAAATTTCATCAAAATCGTTTGAACCGTTTTTTAGATACAATTAGCTTGATCATGACCCAAAATGACCCAAAATGACCCACTAATCGAATTTTCTCGAACATGTGACCTATCCCAATCGTTTTCTGGTGCCCCAAAACGGTGGGATGGAAAATTTCGTCGTTTTTAAGATAAAATTTGCATAACCACACACACACACACACACACAAGATTTGCTCCTATTAGAATATATGATACCATCAATCAAAAGCATAATAAAAATAATATTTTCTGATATCTTGTTTCAATATTTCCATTAATTTAAAGGCTGCACTACAAAACGAAATAAGCGCTTATTTTAGTAATCATCACTTATTTAAAATGAATTTTTTTTACTCTTTAATCATAAGGTATTGATGATAATTATACCTGAATTAATCTTTACGAAAATTTGTATTAACAATGTTACATCTCCTGGGCGACCAGAAACACACGTACATACCTTAAAAGCCATAACATCAACATTTTCACAAATTTGTGTTTAATGAAGCGTAGAAGAAGTGGAGTGGATGTAAATGAACTTCATTCACGCCTTAGACGTATGAATTCATAACACAGCCTATCCAAACATTCCTCCTTAAATTACTTTACTCATAGCAAAACAGAGGTGTTCCTCAGAACGAGGAATGCCTCTTGGCTTATTGAATTTGTTCTGGTCCAACGAACTACGATGATTGTGATTAATTGGGATGACAAGCCAAAATTATCAAATTCTGTATGAGATTTCAGTCTTAAGTGCGAAAAGTTAATTAGGCAGCGAATCCTTGGTTTTCTTTTTCCACAAAATATTTCCCAAATCTGCTTTCTGTTTTATTATCAACGCTCACAAGATTTACTTTGATGAAATGATATATTTTTATATTATATTTTGTATAAAGCCTTTGACTACGCCAACGTTTGCAAGTATGCAAGTGTGCAAGTTTATAGGGTATTTGAATTTGGACACCAGTATTTCTGTATAGTAATCTTTGACTTATTTAATGGCAGAAATTTTACGAAGCGAATAAATAATTCTAAAATTATTATACCGAAACAGTTATATTAAAACGTAAAAACGGAACGAATCCTGCTACATGGGCGGGAATCCTGACTTAGTCAAAGGGTTAATGTATAAAGTTTAAAATACCAACTTCATTTAATCTATTTAGTTGAAATTATGTAAAACATTTTAGATGCCAAATAAATCGGGATAAGTTTTCTCGTATGCTAAATTTTTTAACAGACATCAAAGAAAAGATGCTAAAATAGGTAACAGAAACAGATGCTCTGAATCTGAAAAAAAAAATTCAGACATGATAAATATTTGAAAATGTAAAATACCACCAAAAACAAAACAAAAAAAATCCATTTTAAAGAACTCTTTTATTTCGACACAAATGACACTAAATTTGGTGGAAATTATCAAAAGACAGGAGAAACCTACAATATAATCAGTTGAATAGCATTTTCATTTGAATTTTTTCGAATAACTAATTTCATTGCCAAACATTGCATAGACACGTAATGGCATCTATACCGATTGCGCTGCGCACCATTACCAAAACATCTCGGGCTAGAAATGAACTCCTTCCCATTTTTTAAAAAATTATTTCTGTAAAACAAATTAAAGCTTTTATTGTCATTCGACCACAATTTGATACATGAATGTTCAATAACGCTTAAATCAGATAACCTCATAATGATTATTTTTACTTATTAGAATTTTTTTATTATTACTTAAAAATAAATTAATATTTCTGTAGTCATTGAATCCAAACTTGATACATTAATGTACATTAACAATTTAAAGTGCTCACCTCAGAATGATTAATTTTTGTGACATAGGTACGTTTTATTATTGGTGAAAAATTAGTTATGTTTTATTATTGCTGAAAATAAATTTATATTCTTGTTTTCGTTCATCCTTAACGTGAAATATCAATGTACAATAACATTGAAAACAGGATAACCTCATAATGATTATTTTTACTTACATTAGATATTTTGATTATTACTGAAATTTACATTAAAATTTCTGCTGCCATTGTAACCTAATTTGATATATCAATCTACAGTATCAATGTAAACCGCTTACCTCAGAATGATTACTTTGCTGAAATTAGATATGTTTTATTATAGTTGTGAAATAAATTTACATTTTTGTTGTCATTCGACCATAACTTGATACATCAGTATACAATAACATTTAACACATATAACCTCAGGATGATTATTTTTGCTCACATTACATTTTTTCTGTTATTACTGAAAAATAAATTAAATTTTCTGTTGTCAAAGAACCCTAATTTGATAAATCAATGTACAGTAACATTGAAAACAGCTCACCTCAGAATTGCTTTTGAGGAAATTATATATGTATTATTTTTGCTAAGAAATAAATTTGTATTTTTGTTGTCGTTCAACCCTAACGTGATATATCAATGTACAATAACATTTAAAACATATCACTTCATACTGATTATTTTTGCTTACATTAGATTTTTTCTATTATTACTGAAAACTAAATTAAATTTTCTGTTGTCATTGAACCCTAATTTGATAAATCAAGGTACAGTAACAATGTAAACAGCTCACTTCAGAATGATTTATTTGCTGACATGAGATATGTTTTATTATATAGATAGAATGTACGTAGATCAAACCAAAAGCCCCCTTAAGGTCCGCTTGGGGGGAACATAAAAACTATGTTAAAAATTGTGACATTAAACGTTCTGCAATTGCTAACCATTGTTGGTCTGATAATCACAGTTTTAATTTTTCAGAGGGTTCAATAATTCAGAAATGCTCATCTATTTACGACCTTGATTTTTGGGAGGTTTATCATATATGGAAGAATACAGACAACTTAGTTAATGATATGTCCAGTACACCAAACTTTTTAACTGTCTGGCTACGTTTCATTTAATTCATTCTTTTCGTTTCCCACCCCCCTTTTTTTCTCATCCGTACTTAAACTCGCCCGGTATGGCCGGACACTCCTATTGGTTCCTGCGTTACATGTGTTTCCTAACTTCGCTGTTGTTTTTGAAAAGGTCTCCGCCATTCAGTCTTGGACGCGTGCGAGAGACGCAAACATATGGCTTAAACTTTTGAATCGGTTTTAATCTTTTGAATTGGCACTATTGATAGAGCTTTAGAGGCTCCGAAACAGCTGTTTGCCATTTTATATATTTTTATTTGTGCTATTTCACGTTATTCATTTATTTTTAACGTAAATATATCACTTCAGAATGATTAATTTGTTGACATTAGATATGTTTTATTATCGATGAAAAATAAATTTACACTTCTGTTACCGTTCGACCACAACTGGATGCATCAATATACAAAAACATTTAACACAAATGACCTCAAAATGATTATTTTTTCTTACATTAGATTTTTTCTATTATTACTGAAAAATAAATTAAAAAAATTCTGTTGTCATTCAACCCTAATTTGATACATCAACGTACAGTGACATTGAGAAGAGCTCATCTCAGATTTACTTTTTACTGACATTAGATGTGTATTATTATTGCTGAAAAATAAATTCACATTTTTGTTGCCATTTAACCCTAACATGATATTACCAGTTTAGAGTAACATTTAAAACAGATAACTTCAGAATGATTATTACTTACTCATCATACGTAGTATAGGGTAAGTCTTGTAATCGTTTTGAAAATCGAAAAAAAATGGCGGATTTACACGTTTCAGACATTGGAAATTCCAAAACACATATTTTTAGAAAAAAATTTTGCCGTGTCCGTCTGTCTGTGTGTGTGTCTGTAAACGCTCTATCTCCCGAACAAATTGAGATAGAGACTTGAAATTTGGTATGTACTTAGTATGTAATAATGGGAAGAAGCTTATTGAATTTCAGTAACCTCGATTATCCGGAACTATTTCTTTCGGACTCTCGAAATATTCATTCTGAAAAAAGGTATATAAACATTTTCAAAATTGTTTATTTTAAGGAATGAATATAAAAGACAATAAAAATATATAAATTTTGCATAAAGAATGAAGTCGATTGGATAATTAGTTGCCATAATATTTGTATTCCTATTTTCCACGCTCTTCGATTTTTCATGACCCTGTATTTCCTTCAAATTTCAGTTCAAAGACATATTTTAATTGTAAATGGGACGCTTAATACGACGCAGTAAACCGTTAGTTAATATGATTATCAATTTTAGAGTTATAAGGATGTTTCTTTTACGCAATTCAGTAATAGAGCATTTAAAGTTTATGACGTCATCAAGCCAAGATTTTATTCGAATTGCAATGCATTTTATAAATAGTTTACACATGTTTTATTTTCATATTTTTTGTTATGCATATCCATGATGGGTGAGTATTACGGTGGCCCCCAACGACTAGTTTTTTCTTACATTAGGTTTTTTTTTATATTGGTGAAACATAAATTACTATTTCTGCTGTTATTGAATCCTAACTTGATATATCAATATACAGTAACAAAACAATGTAAAAAATCTCACTTCAGAATGATTCATTTACTGATATTAGATATGTTTCATTATTGCTGAAAAATAAATTTACATTTTTTAATTTAAATTTCAATTTACATTTACATATTTACCGTATTACGGTGGCCCCAACGAATAGTTTTTAATGACATTAGACATTTAACGAAATAAATTTAAAAGTATAGAATCCACCGACTTTCTCCTACATTCCCTATCCAGTAACCGTTATTACTAAGATACATAACAGGAAAAAAAATCGCATTCATATAACTGCCAAAGTAATACGATATTTCTTAATAAATGAACCTGATTACCATATAATACTAAATGTAGACGATTTTTTCACGTCTCCCTCTTTCTTCTTTTGCCTCTTCTGAGGTTTCGAAATATGAGATTAAATTCATTTTTAGGGATTCATTCTCTCCTATTTCAATAAAATATTGCGGCAATTTTTGAGACAAGTTGTGCCTGAAAATAAAGCTCTTTTCAGCAGTAGATAAGGTTTTTTTTCTTACATAAACACTTTATTCTTTGACAATCTCATTTCTTTGCTTAAGATACAAATAACTCCGGTGGCAGTAAATCTAACGAAAACTACGTAAAATTTCATTTTACAGATAATAAAATATCACAGTTTTCACTAAATTCTCCTGACAAAATAAGATTGCCTTTTCGTTTCAAATACTTCAAAGAAAATGGTCGATACATTAGTCTTTTTCATATATATATATATATAGAGAGAGAGATAGATAGATAGATAGATAGATATAGAAAGGTAGACAGATAAGTTTAGATAGATATAGATAGATATACATAGATATAGATATAGATAGATAGATAGATAGATAGATAAAGATAGATAGATAGATTGATTAATTGATTGACAGATATAGATAGATATAGATAGATATAGATAGATAGATAGATAGATGGATATAAATAGATAGATAAATATACATAGGAAGATATATAGACATATATGATACGCTAAAACCAGAAAAGCGCAATTTTAGTGCCGGAAAACACTGAGAATGTATAAAATTGAAAATATCATAACTCGGTAAGTTTCGTTCATAAAAGAATAGTATTTTTTAATGTCCTTCTTAGACGCAGGAAACATTTTTTTCCAAATATAAGTTATAGGAAAAGAGGCCTTATAACAAATTAAATTTCGTGTTTTAATATGCATAAAACAATTGCCATATTTGTAAGCTAAACTTGATTTGCAAAATTTTTGTCATTATAGAAATATGTTTCTATCATCAGCGGTTTAAGAGGTAATCTCCATCACAAATCCGTTTCGAATCTCCCAGTATATGAATACCATTTCTGGAAAATAACGTACAAAATGAAGAATACAACAGTATATATGTCAATGCATAACTATCATACCAAAATTTTACCAATCGTTTCATAACTAAATGCACTGCTAACAAAATTTCAACAGTATATTAAAGTGAATCTTTTACTGTAAATTAAATCATAAGAAACTAGAACTAAAATGTTATTGTTTTAAACTCCATTCTTGCCGTATTTTTATTTAAAAAGACACACAAATTACAAATACATTTATGGAGAAAAACTGTATAGCAAAAAATTAAAGACTGTATGCTTTATGTATCTTTTTAAGGTAATTGTATTCAAATTACTTCACATCAAAAGCTATTGATAAAATTATTGTGGTAAAAATTATACAAGTATGACAAAAACATTGAACAAACGTTAGTAGCATGTATGAATAGCCTTGTATGCTTACCTCTAACATTTAGTTCATTCAACCCATTTTAATATTTCTTTCCAATTTGAAAACGAATGTGGAAATTGCACGTCAAACATGACAAATGTGGTGCGTTCGTACTATAACTAGTTTTATAAATATTCAGATATTGGTGCAATAGCTGTTGCGCTCTTATGCGAAAATGCAGGAATACAAAATGTATTTTATGTGCAGATTTTCATAGTATAGCTATTAATTTTACTTTATAAAAGTAAGTTTCTATACACTTTTACAAACAATTAATTAGAATTATGTTACATTAAAATTATACTATGCGCAAATATTTAATACAAGACAACGTAAAAAGAATCATCGCTATTATTTCAGTGAAATTAATTATATCGCCTGTTATTATGATATTATTAATTTCCGTAATAAAATAAGTACATTTTATCTTTGGTTGACATTTACTGAAAATTCCAATGGGGAACTTAAGCCTAGGTTGGAAATTTTCAGAACTTGAAATCCATATTTAGACTCTTTTTCCATTTAATATCTATCTCTTCCGAAACATCTATCCAAAAACTGTCGGTAGATTATAGGATTATAGGATATGCTATAATTAAACAATTTTAGTGTACAAATTCGGTTTTTAAATTCCGTAATACAAAAATAATATGACTCAATCTTAAATAGGACGTAATCACCATGGCAACCTATAATCATTACCTATCATGGTATTTCATTGAATTAATTACGTCTGATAGGATTTAATTGACTGAAGAATGTGACTATAACTTGGTCATGAGGTTACAAAATGTCATATATGTCATATATGACTATAACGTCATACCTGTCAGATAACTTGGCGATACATCTCGGTCGCTTGACGATTAATCCTTGGAAGCTGCTATAAGATGGAAGTACCGATTTTTAAAAAAATTCAAATTACTTAATAAATACTTTTATTAATATCTTTTTAAGTTTTGATTCGATTTTCATAAAATTTGAAACGACTCTACAATATTCTGCAACGATTATATTTATTAAATTTCAAACCATTCGGTTGGGTTATATTCATTTTGCGCTGTTATATGAAGACAGACAGACGAACAGACGGATGGACCAGACGACGACTATAGGTGTTACGTATTTATATAATTACGAACGCACCTAGAAAATGGATTTCATGTGCATTTTACTATATGGTATGTCAGTCTCTCTCCGTCTTATTTTTCTTTCTTTCTTTCTTTTATCCATTGCCTATATCTTATTAAAAATAAATAAATAAATAAATAAATGAAGATTTTTCACCAAATTGTTATTTTTTAAGCGGTAAGATTTTTTAAAATGTATTCTCAAAATGTATATGTTTTGTATGTACCGTCGTGCATAAAAAAAGTATACAACTCTACACTTTTAAAAATCTGAAGCAAACTGTCCAAGTAATTCGACCATTTTTAAAAATAACATTTACTTAACCATATTATAAAGCGTACCTGACCATATCATTGACAATATTACTGTCAGAATAAAGTTAAATTGTGATTATGCAGTTTTACACAAAAACGATCGAATGACAGGACAGTTTGCTGCACATTTTTAAAAGTGTACTAAGAATCTGCTGCAAGCCATCATACAAAAATGTTACGTTTACCAATCGATTAGTAATAACGTCTCCTAATTAATTCTTTAATTAAATGTTGCTTAAGGGGTAGCCTGAATTTAGAAATTATACTAAACTTTAAGATTTTCAATACTAACACCTAGTTTTGACATAGGAATTGGAATTTTTAATAAATTTTACCTTCAGGTACCAAAAGGGAATTTATTCGGTCAGTTTAGGACAGTTTAGGAATTGTGCCGATTTCAAGTTTGCATTTAAAGTTTGAGCAATAATTGAGCAATAATACATATTGTATTCGAAATCATAACCAAAAGATCTATACGTCATAATGACATAATTTTCAAGATCAAGATTCCATGTTAAAATACAACACAAGGCGTTTAATAAAACGTATTCTCATTTGATTGTATTAATTGTTTTGCTACCATTCACGATAAAATGAAAACGATAAACTAAAAGCATTCAAAGAGGAACTAGATACTAAATTGTGATATACAAATGTATATTTTACGCAATGCATTTGTGTACATTATTTTGCATAATTACTCTTTTGAAAAGTTTTAAATTTATTAATAGATTTTTTTTTTTTTTTTTACATTGACTCTTTTTATAATTATTTTCTATTTACTTTTTTTTTCTCTTTGTTACGATTTACTTTTTTCAACTTAATTGCTTTTTCTCAACAGAACATATTACTTTTAGAAGTGAAGCTAAGGGAAAAGTAAACAATTATTAAAATAATTAATAAAGTGGAAAAGTATAATTTCTATATTTAACACTATAAGTTTTTATCATCCTCTTACAAAGGTGGTTCATAAATTATTTTCTTGTTTTTTATAATATTTCATCATACGTTTAAAAATCTATACATCTGTTTTAGTTCTTTGATTAGAATCTTTATTGTACGATATAATACATAAATATAATTTGTAGGCTGCTAATTATCATCCCAGCACAATTTTTTTTAGAACAATACAATGTATACTTCTGATCTTTAACTAAAAACCTTGATTACATATTTACATTTAGGAAAAACACAAAAAGAGATAAAAGAAAATTCAGAAAATTAAAGTCATAAAATAAAATAAAAAATAATATAATATAATATAATATAATAATATAATAATATATATTATTTCTGTTGTCAACATCCCTTTTTCTATATATTTATAAAACGCACAACAATAAATGAGGTATTGCAATAATGACGTGAGTATAAAATATCACAATTTTACTAAATAGTGTATAAAAATGTCTTAAAGTTAAAATCACACAAACAGTAAAATCAAATTAAAACCATCAACGTTTCAGCCATCATGTATGGCCATCCTCAGGAAATAGTTGTTACATTGCTTCTAAAGTTTCAAAGAAGAAAGACAAGCCGTCAACAAAATTAAAAAGTTCACTAGGTTAACAATCAACCAACGTTCCAACCAACCACAAGCATAAAAGACGCGGTAGCACCGTCTAACGGACAGAAACATAAAAGTTTAAATGAATTAGCAATGAAGTATATCTTGGCACCCTCTGTCGGATGACACTAGAATATAACTTCTTTGAAACTTTAGAAGCAATGTAACAGCTATTTCCTGAGGATGGCCATAGATGATGACTGAAATGTTGTTGGTTTTAATTTGATTTTACTGTTTGCACCTGCGAAGTCTCCGACTTTCTGGATACCAGTATTTTAGCATAGAAAATGTTGTTTTATTTAATTGTAGCATTCTGTGATTTGAAAAAACAACATTTGTCTCTAAATAATTACTGGTGTACAAAAAACCGGAGACTTGGCAACTCTGAGTTTGTGTGGTTTTAAGTTTAAGACATTTTTATACACCATTTAGTAAAATTGTGATATTTTATTCTCACGTCATTATTATAATACTTTTTCATGGTGTAATCGTCCAGCATTTATATTAATAAATGAGGTATCATTCAAAAGTGTTTCGAACCAGCTTCTGACATAGTACACTCACATTTCGTTAAAACACGTTTCTTGGTTAAAAATTGCACTTAATTAAAAATTAAATCAGCATTGTTTTCAAAAATGAAGTAAAAGATTTTTCTCAAGTTAATGTTGCCACAAAAATAAAATACCGCATTATACCGTGCTCAACATTGATTATAAAAAAATAAATAATACAAAAAAGATAAAGTGGGACATTGTTGTCGCACGGGTTTATTTTATTTTTATGATTAAAAATTCAAATGCATATAAGAAAAAGACGCCATCGATCGATCGAAACAGTTGTATTTCACGTGGCCTAAAATGTATGCTTTGTTATATTAAATTAACTTTTATTTTATATGTATTCAATTTATTTTTCTTTGTCTCGTGTTTTCCCGAAGCGTATGACGTCATCCTCTAATGCAGTTAAAATACGATTATTATTTTTTTTTTCCTTCGCGTACATTTTGCTATCTTCGATCAGTTTTTACTGTTTTTACTTTGATGACATAAATAAGATGATAATCTGGCTTGACTGATGTTGTTTGCAGATATTTTTATCCTTAATGTTTCTTTAAAAGTTTAGACCTGCATATAAAAATATTAGGAAGCAGTGCAACATTCTCGCACGAGTCGACTGCTATAATATATAAATAAAATTGTTATAAGAATAATGAATGGAAGAAATAATTAAGCATCATTGTCCGATTTTTTGGAATCATCGGCATTGGGATTCAGATTTTGGAAAATGTGCTCATTAATTTGTATCAATCAATTATCCTACTGGGTAGCCAAGAATATATTTGAGGCATTCTTTCAAGGACATGGGGCTGTGAATTTTAATATATGGGTCGCTCAAATGAAAGTAGCACTACAGTTGGTTTGAGAAATTGTTTAATGGTATTAATATAAGTTAGTATACAAAAGAAAGAAGTAATACAGACGTAACAGATAGGCCAGACAAAGTAACTTTGTAGGTTGTCACGTTGTAGGTCCTTGGTGATAATAACCACATGCGCTTCACCAGGTCGTGAACTGCCGTCAGTACTTATTCTTCCACTACGAAAATCCCTACATCATCGGAATGCCGATCTGCGTGATATACACTCCGTGCCATACACATTTTACATAGATTTCACTAGCACTCACATTTTCCGCTGTTAAAAATTGCACGACATCGCGTTGACAACGTTTGGAGGCATCCATGATGCGAACGATGCCTTTTAACGTTCTCCCACGCCATCACACACGCACCTGGCTGAATCTTACGATATCGCATACATTCCCAGCGCTCTGTGCCCTCTTTGGGAGCATGCGCAGTCATCTTTCTCTTCAAATGGCGGAGTTATTACAGCAATGCCACTTTCATTTGAGTGACCCTTATATGATATATTGATGTTAATATACAATCCAGAAATTCGAAAGATGACCAAAGATACAAACGTGAGGATTTCTTTTGCCGAGTTTGTGAAATGGGCCATGATATGATAGCAAAAATATTATTTATTTGTCATGAAAAAGTTTAATGAGACATTAGATATGTATGTTCCTCTGATCGGAGTATGCCATCCGTCTTGTTACTTAAACATAATTTTGTTTGTAAGAGTTGGAATGTAATTTACATATGATGATAACATTGGATCAAATGAGGAAATGAAATCTATATTCTAGGCTGCAGGTTTCGTCAATTTAACGGTCTCTTCATTGCCGGCTACAACAGTATGACATCTAATTTTGTTAAAGTAGAATGTCTTATGTTTTAAGAATTAAGAGAACATCTGAGACTAAGAAATCTGTGGTGTGCTTTTAATCTCTTCAGAGTTGAGGTAAACAAATGTAGACTGACATTCTTTTTTTCACAAAAACTATCTTGTTTGATTTATTTTTTTTTACTTTACTTTTATATAGCTGATTATCAATCTTAGCAATTTGGCTAATAAGCAAAAAGAAACTGTAACCAAATGAAAAGAAAAATAATGTTAGCAAAATAGATTAGTCGTAAAACTTTTATTGTAAAATCATTCTTTTACCTCCGGTTCTTTAACTCCAATTTTTAATTGGCGTTAAACACTTGCAGAGGCCTTGGCTGATGCTAAAGTGAAGTGGTGTTGACAAATACATATCTAAAAAAAAAAAGATGTGAGTAGCCCAACTGCAAAAAAAGAGGAAATATTTTGCCCGCGCCACTATTTTTTCTGCAGGAGGAAATATTCCAACGAATTATTTGAAAATTGAATGTTGCTAGAACGTAAAAAATAGGACAGAAAAAAAGCTGTGCGCTCAGGATGGGGCGAAAGGGGGTAGTGAAAATTTTGGGGGTGGGTGCAGGGAATTTAGAGGATTAACTATTTATTGTTAGAACAAAGTCACAAATGTAGCAAAAAAAAAATTTTTAAGTAAACAGTTTTAAATATTTTAAAATTTCAAAGCTAGGATTGAAACGAAAAATTTTTATGAAAGGATTATCTAGCTGATTAATTACTTATTTTTTATACTAATTTTGTGTGCTCGTGGCTGGGGAAGAAAGCGGCATAAGGCAAAGTGATGATTTCAGAAGGGCGACATAGATGACTAATTATTTATTGATACAATAAAGTAAAAAAAATATAGACCAGAGAAATTTTAACTTTCAAAAATTTTAATGATTTTTTACTGTAAGTGCTGCGGGTGGGCAAAGGTTTTTTTAGGAAGATATTTCAATATATATATTTTTTTAAAGTGGAAATTCATCGACATGCGAAAGATTTTATAAGAAAATAGGTGACGTATGTGGTATAGTACAATTGGTAACGCGATAAGGAACACCAATCGTTCAGCAATTTAAATGAGATTGCTGCCTGAAGACAAAGGTATAAAAGAATTCCGTTCTCGCAATTTGGTGATTTAGATTGTCCCTCCCCTCGCCAAATGAAACATTATGTCGCGACCAGAGCCATCCTTAGGGGTGTGCGACAGGTGCGGCCGCACAGGGCCTCGCACCTAGGAAGGCTTCGCGTCCGAAAAACAAATTAATGCAAAATAGCTAAATAATTATTTATTTTGTTGTGAGTTATCTATTTCTTAATAAAATTTAGCATACATGACACTTCAGTCCCGTTGATGCTATTTTCGCCTATAGGTCGGACTATGTCGTAGGCCCACCAAACGCTGTATATCATCATGAGGCCATTATCATTTTCTTATCAAGCCCATAATTTTTTTTAAAAAGCTGAATATAAGAGCCCGAAATATTTTAACTCTTATAACTCTTGATCAAATTGTCAAAGAGCGCTCAAATTTTGGGTGCGTGAACAAAGTAACATAATATTTCAGGGAGACATTGTCGATTTTTTAACAGAAGCTCCTAAATTTTATAAGAAGCTAAATATGTAAGAGCCTGAGAAATTTAAACTCTTATAACTCGTGATCAAATTGTCACAGAGGGCTCAAATTTTGTGTGAGTGAACAAAGTGACATACTTTTACAGGAGACCTTGTTGGTTTCTTTAATAGAAGCCCCTAAATTATAGTATAGGGCAAATATATGGTCTCGATAACCACAAACACTTATAACTCGGAACCAAATTGCTGCAGTCCATTCAAATTTTGTATGGTAAATGTAATCATTTTAAGGAAGGAGGGGGTTCAGTGGATTTTTTTTATCGAAGCCACCCATATTTTAGTGTATCATAAATATAAGGTACTGACAACTTCAAACACTTATAACTCGAGCTATAATTATCGTAGAACATTCATATTTTGTATGGTTAACTTAATCGCTATAAAGAAAGGGGACTTCTTCAGTTTTTTAAAAGGAAGCTCCCTAAATTTTGTATAGCGTTAATGTAAGAGCCCGATAATCACAAACATTATAACTCTGATTGAAACTGTCACAGTCCACACAAATTTCGTATGTAAAACGTAATCGTTTTAAGGGGGGCGGGGGCTGTCGATTTTTTATATCCCCCATATTTTAGTGTATTATAAATATACGACGCTAACAACTTAAAACACTTATAATTCGAGCTGTAATTATTGTGGAACACTCTTATTTTATAAGGTAAACGTAACCTTTATAAAGGGGGGGACTTATATTTTATCCTACAAAATATGAGAGTATCCTACGATAATTACGGATCGCGTTATTTTTAAATTGTCAGCCCCTTATGTTTATGATACACTATAATATAGAGGATGGGGGTCGCTTCGATAAAAAATTGACAGAGCCAGGGAGCTGACGGTTGGCTGATGAAAATATTTTTATTTCTAAGTCGATAATATGTAGATGACTCCTCTTTCAAAATTTATATTCAAATTCGAAAAATAGACATAATTCACTGTCGAACAGTACCTTTCGCATCACTCTGCAGTCATTTGACGATTAAAAAGTATGAGGAGGCTCTCTTTCTATTTTTTTTTAACGACTGAACAATATTACTAATCCCTCCCCCCCCCCCCCGAAAAAAAACGACAGAAAAAGACGCTCCGACATGACACGGCCAGAATGAATTCTCCACCCGTTCTAAATCTGCTGAAAAAAAGAATAGACCGAACCTAGTCCGAGTATTATAAAAGGAAATTTGTCCGACTCTCTATAAACCTCTACTAAAACGGATTACGCTACCCCCCCCCCCACACACACACACACTCACACCTACCTAAAAAGGCGTAATGCTTGCTGCGCAACTGTGTATGTCATGCGAGCGCGAGCTTTTTCAAAAGTGATAAGTAATGTTGCCAAATTAGAGAATTTTTTAATTTAAAATATCTACCAGAATTTCCGAATTATTACCTTCATTTTATTTAATCACATTATATCTGTCATTAAATAAGGCAAAAATCACTATTACAAATTTCTGGTTGATGAATAAAAAAAACAGCTAAATTGGCAACATTGGTTGGAATGGAAGGATCTCGTAAAAATTCTTGCACCCGGCCTCGCTTTCGCTAAGGACGGCTCTGGTCGCGACTTGGCGCAATGGTGATTGGCAGCTAGAAACTTAAACTTACATGCATTGCTGACTAAATATCTCAATTGGTACAACACGGAACTATAGTAAGTTTTGATGCTATGACTGATGAAAAATCTTAATTCATATTATGATGTATGATAATGAAATAGATACACTATGGTTTGTAATTGTTTTTATACTGTCACCACACAGGGTTAGGTCCCATAACTCTTAACACTTTAATACCTATTACGCCTGTAGCATGCAGCTACCTTAACTCGACATAACAGGTCATAACACATCTGGAGTTCCACATTAATGCAGTGTAGATCTGGTGTCACACCTAGAATTGTTACGACGGTTTTAGGCTGTCTAGGCGAGAAATTCAGTGCATTTTCTGATAAAGGCAAATACATTAACACCCAAAAAATAATGACCAAAGATGAATGACGAATGACCGAAGATTAGTAAACACAGAGGGCAAATATTTATTATTAAAACAAAATTATCACTTGATTCATGACTCATTATTGATAACTAAAGACACAATGACAAATGATCGTTGATCGCGAAAAAGCATCAACTAAATACTAAACTCTTATTTTTTTTATCAGTACAATGCAAAAGGCACATATCCTGCATCATAATATGAAATGAGATTTTTAGATAATCATAGCATCAAAAGCAGCCATTTTTCAGGATTTTTCATCATCGACGCATGAACTCATTATCAAAACTTCAGCCAATTATACCGGGGCATCATTTACATATAATTAAGGGGTGGTCTTTTATGTCTTACCAAAGGCATCTGTTTTCACTAGTTTGCACAACTATTTTCCTAAATAAATTTTTAATTTAATTTTTTGCTTGCATTGTCTCTGTCTGTGACGAATTATCAATCGCTTTTCCTTTGTGTTAAGATTTTTTCTTCAGCTTAATTGCTTTTTCTCAATAGGAGAAAATATTCCTTTTTAGAAAGTGGGTTAAGTGAGAAAATTAAATAATCTAGAAAGTTATTTATACCTGAAGAGGTAAGTGGAAGATATACGGAGAGACTTTCGGAGAAATGCCATTTGTCTCCAATCAGAACAAATGATTTTTCCATTGAGAAAATAGAGCAGTAAGAAGAATTGACTGATCAAGAACAATATATTTGACAAAGCAGCTGGAAAATTTTAAAACTTCTAGAAAAACAACGTTTTGTGGAAGTCTTCAAATGCATTTTCGGAACAAGTGTCCATTAGAAGTTTTAAACATTTTCTTGAATGGCATATTTCCGTTTATAATTTTGTTTCTTAGTTTAAATATTGAGCAACGAAACTTGTTACTTAAGAGTAAGAGACGTTAAGACGTTACTTAAGAGTAAGACTTAAGAGACGTTACTTAAGAGTAACGTCGTCCTGAAGTATATATTTTTTATAAAGAAGTAATTCATTATCTTAGTATATAAATACTAAAGCATCTAGAAGAAAGTAAGGAACTATTTTCCTTTCTCATGCAATATGTAACAGAGAAATTGCCGAAACTGTTGCATTATCTATTTATTATTTAAAATTGGCATTCTACATAACAATAAGTTTTAGAGGAGCAAATAAGTGATCTTACGAAAGTGCCAAGAGATGCATACAATGCTAAAAACATTCCTTCACTATAGGTAATATAATACTTATATATTATACAAAGGCAAAACCAATTTATATCCTGCTGTATTTTGAAGTCACTTGAAAAAGAAATATCGTAGAATTGCTAAATACATGTTATCCTAAATGTAGGTAAACAATTGTTCAAAATTTTGAACTGGTTCTTATAAATTACATGCACGAAAATACCAATGTCTTTCAATATTTTTTCCGTGCAAGAAATTTAGGAGTTAATAATGGATTACAAAGTACAAATAATTAAAATCCATGAGCAGCATAGATAACTTCATCATAATTATATCACAAGCATTTTTTCACTTATTTTTTATGAGTAATTCCCTCGAAAGTAATTTTTTTGTTTACATTTTCTCTCTTTGTGATTATTTCTTATTTGCTTTTTCTTATTTTCATTACTCATATTTTCAATTTAATTGATTTTTCTCAACAGAATATATACTTTAAAAATGGAGCTAAAAATAAAATAAAATATTTAGGGCGATTTCTATTCCCGAGAGAAAAGCGGAAGATATGCGGTGAGGCTTTGAGAGAAATAAGTGCATTTCGTCTCCAATCAGAACAAATGATTTTTCCGAGGAGAAAAGGAACGCCAGTAAATTTAATATTTTGTGAAACTTTAGAGCTTCCAGCAAAACAACGTTTCATGGAAATCTTTAGATGCATTTCAGAACAAGTTTCCTTTTGCAGTTGAATGGTTTTCACATTTTCTGGAAAAGAATATATCATTTTTCTATCTTTTTCTCATTTTTTTGTATAAACATTGCATTGCGTAGATTCGAAAATAGACTGCGTAGGTTTGTCTTGGAAACACAATTTTTAAACAAAAAGTAATTCATTCTCGTAGTATAATTACTAAGGCATCTAGGAAAAAAATTATCTTTCTTTCTTATATAGTAAGGGAATTGGAAATTAAGACAGAAACATAACATAATCTATTTACTATTTAAAATACACTTACTATAAAAGAGTAATTTCTGCGGAGACACATAAATGTTATTACGAAAATGGAATAAAAGTGCGTACATTGCCAAGAAGGTCCGTTACATACACTAAGTAACGTATATACTTCTATTTCTATGCTATATAAATACACTAATTTAGATCCTATGTTTTATTTTTAAAGCTTGTTAAATAATTATATATATATATATATATATATATATATATATATATATATTTTTTTTTTTTTTTTTTTTTTTTTTTTTTACCATGCAAGTAATTTAGAAGATTAATAATTTCTTATAATTTTATAATTTGCAGAATAAATAATTTAAATGTAGTAGTAGCAAATATAAACTCACCAAATTTAAGTCTTAGCTAATGTCTTTTTCCGTTATTTTACATAAATATTTTCATGGAAATATTTTTAAGTTGATTTTTTGCCTAAAATATTTATTTTCTGTGACTATTTTCAGCAAATTTTTTCCTTGTCGCTGGGAATTTTTTATTGATGTTGTTGTTTAATTGCTTTTTCTCAAAAGAAGGAAATATTCCTTTTACGCATCGATTTAAACAAAAAAAAACAGAAGGTTATTTATCCATGAGGATAAAGCGGAAGATACTCTGAGAGACTTAGAGAGAAATGCCTGTTATCTCCAATCAGAACAAATGATTCTTCGATTGAGCAGTAAGAAGCAGAATTGACTCACGAAAAAGAAGACTATATCTGTTATAGCAGAGCAAAGAAGTTTATAGCGTTTTGATTTTGTGAAATTTTAGAGCTTCCAGCAAAACGACGTTTCACTGATATTGTTTACGCACTTTCAGGACAAGCATATCTTTCATGTCGAATGGTTTTTACATGATCTTGAAAAGCATATTACATTTTCTAATCTTGTTTTTTAATTTAAACATATTATTACGTAGATTTCAATAAAATTATTTTCTTGTAAATACCAAATTTTAGGTTTAAAAAAAAAAGTAATTAAATATCTTGGTATGTAAATACTAAGGTATCTAGAGAAAAAAGAAAAATATATTATCATCCTTCCTCAAATAGTTTATAATGGGTAATAATAATATGAAAGTTTAACATTATCTATTTACGATTTAAAATAATTACTATACTACAATATTAATAAATGCACTTACTTTAAAAGAATAATGTTTGTAGGGGTACATAAATACTAATACAAGGATGTCGATATGCATGCAATACTGATATGCTAAAGAGATGGGTGCATACGCTAGATAATTTATATATATATATATATATATATATATATATATATATATATATATATATATATATATATATATATATATATATATAACACAAATCTAATTTATATCCTGTTTTATTTTGAAGTCATTTGAAAAAATATGACGTAAAATTGAAACGACATAAAATTACAAAATGTATATAATCTTAAATGCAGACTAAGCAACAGATCTAATTTTCTAACTGAATTTAGTATTACGCAACCTGCTAATGTCTTTAAATATTCTCCTTTTTTTACCAGGCAGAAAAATTAGGAGAATGAAAACGCCTTATAATTTGAAAAACAAATAATTTAAATATATGAACAGCATACATAAACTTACCAAATTTATCTCCTATTAATTTGTATTACCTAACGTATTTGTTTTCATTATTTTGCATAAAAATATTCTTAAAAAGATTTAATTTTACTTTTTAGTTTACATTGTCCTTTTTTCTTATTTATTTTCTATTGATTTATTCTCATTGTTAAGATTTATTTTTTTAACTTAATTTCCTTTTCTCAACCGAAGGAAATATTTCTTTGAGAAGTCGAGCTAAAAAAAATAATAAATAATTTAGAAATTTATGTATCCCTGAGATAAAAGCAAGAGATATACAAAGAGACTTTCAGAGAGGTGCCTTTTGTCTCCAATCAGAACAAATGATTTTTCCATTGCGCAAAGCTGAAATGACTGATCAAGAAGGATTTCTTTGAGAAAGCAGCGCCAGAATGGTTACAGGTCTTTTATTCTGTTAAATTTTAGAGCTTCCAGTAAAACGATGTTTCAGGCGAAAATCTTCAGATACATTTCAGAACATGTTTCCTCTTCCAGTCGATTGCTTTTTACATTTTCTTGAAAAGATTATTTCATTTTTCTTTCTTGTTTTTTTTTTTTTTTTTTTTTTTTTTTTTTAGTTTTAAGATTCTATTGCGTAGATTAAAAAACATAATAATAATATTTTCCTCGAAACACAATTTTTAAATTAACATAAAAGTAATTTAGTTTAGTATATTAGTATTTATATGTATTCACAGAAAAATGAAAAAAAAATTTTTTTCTTCTGCTCTTGTATAGTTTATAACGGAAGATAAACAAATCTATAGCATTATAAATTTACCAATTAACATGACTTTAGTATAGAATAATAACTTTTGTAAGAGTAGGTATTTTTAATAAAGAATAAAAAAAAGAAGTAAAGGATATTTAAGAATAGAACTAAAATAATATTTCATTTTTCTATATTTTCTAGTTTCACGATTGTATAACATAGATTTTAAATAAATTGGTAATTTTATCCTAATAATAAAATTTTTAGATACAGTTTGCAATGGAGAATAAGGCGAAACAACAGATTTATATATTTACTGTTTAAAATTCTTTACTATATGTTTACTATATGTTAATTTTGTAGGAACACTTGTGCTATTACAATAGTGTGTACACTCACTGTTAAAAATTTGCAGCAAGATGTCCAGTCGCTCGACCGTTTTTATAGAAAACGGTTACATAACCATAATTTAACTCTATTCTGACCATATTATTGCCCATATTATTGTCAGACTAGACACTAGAGTGAAATTATGGTTATGTAACCGTTTTCTGTGAAAACGGTCAAATGACTGGACAGTTTACTGCAAATTTTTAACAGTGTTGGTAAAGAGATGAGTTTGCAAACTCTAATATATATATATTTATATATCATATAATAGAAAAATTAACTAAGAATATGCTTTATTCTAAAGTAAGTAGAAAAAGAATAAAATCATAAATTTACTACACATATGATATCTTAAATGGGGAATAATAAAAGTTCAAAATTTCGAAATGTTTGTTTTTATTTACTCATACACCAAAAACTGATGTCGTCTTTAAATATTTTCACAATGCAGGAAATTTAGTAGATTAATTATATTTTATAGTTTCCTTTTATAACTTAAAGAACAAATAATTAACATATATGAACAGCATATATAAACTCATCCAATTTTATACCTAATGAATTTTTTTTTACAGAAATTTATACATTTTCTTCTTCTGTGATATTTTAACTCGCTCTTTCTTACGAAATTTTTAGCTTAATTGATTTTTCTCAACAGAAGAAAATATTATTTTTTTAGGAATTGAATTAAAGAAAACAGTAAAAAGCTTTGTTAAAGTTAAAAGCTGAGAGAAAAATGGAAAGTACAGGAAGACATTTTAAAAGAAGTGCCTTATGAAACGCTTCAACCAGAATAAATTATTTTTCCATTCGAGCAGAGCAATAAGTAGGAAGCATAAGTGACTGATTAAGAAAAATATCTATGACAAAGTATAACAGAAATTTTACATTGCTTTCACTTTGACCAATTTTAAAACTTCCAGCAAAACAACGTTTGATGCACGCCTTCCGATGCATTTCAAATCAAGTTTAAACCTGCAGCGAGGGATTTTTAACATTTTCTTCAAAAGAATACTTGATTTCTCTATATTGCTTTACAATGTTAAGAAAGTACTGTGTAGATTTGAAACATATAAAGCTTTTTGGAAATACATTTATAAGATAAATATAAGTAATTTGGTATAATTGAATGTAAGCGAAATAGAAGTGGAAGACAACTTTTTCTTCCATTCTTATATAGTTGATAAAAGTTAAGACAAAACTTTAGCATTACTCAGTTACTTCTTAAAATACATTTATTATAGAAAAACAATTACAAAACAAAGGTTTTATAAAAATAGAAAGAGATGGTAACAATTCTAAAGTGGTACGGGTGTACAGATGAAATATATAAATGTGGGATTGAAATAATAAATAATACCCATCTACACTCTAAAAATGACATTTTCAAAAGTGAGCAAAAAATACTCAAATCTGAGTATGTCGCATAGTCAAAATGGCTCCGAATTAATTACTCAAGTTTGAAATATGTATATACTCATTTCTGAAAACATTCTCACACTCAAGAATAAAACATCATTTGCTCATATTTTAGTATGTCCATGTTTCAAAAATGAGTTTCAACTGATTTTAATAATTTTTGAGTATGTCCATGTTTCAATAATCTGAGTATTTCAGAATTGAAAGAATTGGGTCGTCCTATTTGAAACAAAAAGTTTCATAACGAAATGAAAACGTCGATTTACTCAGATTTGAAAGTGACATTTTTCTCAATGTAAGCATCAATATCCACAACGATACAAACTCAAAGATTTAATTAATAGCTACGTGATATCGCAGTACTTTCTATGAGGCTCGTGAAAAGTTAAAAACAGAAAACGAGAGAAATGATTATTCCATAGTTTTGTACCACAATATGAAGGTTAGAAATCCGGTTTGTCGAATATAAGATTTCAATTACAATTCTATGTGAATTATTACGTATGTTTATGAAGATGTTATGCCATTAATAAGTGTGGAGTATTGTAATCTCATCATCCAATTTGTTTGTTTGAGTAAGTAATAAAAATTGTTTAAAATAAAATCGAAACGATATAGTCATTTATAGTCAGAAGTGAAGTAAATATTTATGCTTTGTAATATTTAAAAATAAAATCCAAATTTTTGCATTGCTGATTATTATTTATCTGTACACAAAAAGATGATATATTTAAAATACTTTTTTTAGCACAAAAATTGAGACAGACTCCAAAATTAATTATGATGTATGTGTGTGTGTTCTCTAATGCATTAATTTTCATAAATTTACATAAATATATTTTGCTTCAAAAAAATTTTCATTTAATTTTTTGATTACATTTTCTCTTTCTTTGATTATTTTCTGCTCGCTTTTTTTTTTTTAATACTACGAATTTTTGCCAGCTTAATTGCTTTTTCTCAACAGAAGAAAAACTTTTTAGTTTTTAGGAATTGAGTTAAGTAAAAGAAAAAGTACAGAATTTAGAAATTTACTTATCCTTGAAAGGAAAGCAGAAAAAGTACATTTTGTTTCCAATCAGAACACATTATTCTTTGATTGAGCAGAGCGAGCAGGAGGTAGCCTAACTGACTGATCAAGGAAAATATATTTGACAAAACAATGCAAGAATGTTTACATTGCTTTTATTTTTTTGAATTTTAGAACTTCCATCTAAAATACGTTTCATGAAAATCTTTAGATGCATTTCAGAACAAATGTACTCTTGTAGTCGAATGGTTTTTACATTTTCATGAAAAGCTAATTTATTTTTCTATCTTGTTTTTTAGTTTCAATATTGTATTTCGTAGAAAGGAAAAGAAAATGAGTAATATTTGTATGGAAATACATTTTTTGGATAAAAAATTAATTCTGTAACTTAGTATATAAATACTAAGTCATCTGGAAAAGAAAGAAAAAGTATTTTCTTCTTTTCTTATATAGTTTAGAACTGTGAATGAAAATTAATAGCATTGTCTATATGCTATTTAAAATGCACTTACTACAGAAGAATATTTTTTGCAGAAGCACGTAAGAACTATTAGAAAAATGCAAAGAGATGCATGCAATGCTAAGACGTGTATGTTGTACATACACTAAGCAATGTGTAAAAGCATCTACTATATAAATGCAAAACTAATTTAGATTTTCCTTATTTTGAAGACGGTTGAAAAAAAATAATATCGTAAAATTATATGTTATCTTAAATTCTGCTAAAACAACAGTCCAGTAATTTTAACCTTCTTATTAAAATTTACGTGTATGTAAAATTCTGATGTTTTGAAATATTTTGTTCATCATGCAAGAAATTTAAAAGAATAATAATCACTTATAACTTGAAGAAAATAATTTAAATATATTAAACTTCTCAAATCTATAACTAATGCATTTGTATTCATAATTTTGCAAAAATGTTTTCCTATAATTTGTTTTAAATTTTCGTTGACAATTTTCGTTCTTTCTTTGATTATCTACTACTAGCTTTTTCCTTATCGTTAGAAAATATTTTTCAACTTAATTGATATTTCTTAACAGAAGAAATATTCATTTTAGAAATTTAACATAAAGAAGAGAAGTGTTTAGAAAGTGATTTATCCCTGAGAGAAAAGCGGAAGATATACAGAGCGACTTTAAGAGAAGTTTTTTTTCTATCCTCAATGGGAACTAATGATTCTTCCATTGAGCAGAAAGAGCAGTAAAAAGCCGATTAAAAAGAATGTCTCTGGCAAAGCAGCGCAAGAAATTTTACAGCGTTTTTATTTTGTGAAAATTTAGAGCTTGCAGCAAAGTGACGTTTCGTCTAAGTCTTCAGATGCATTTTCAGAACAAGTTTCCTCTTGCAATCGAATGACGTTTAATTTTTTTTTTTAAAGAATGTTTCATTTTCCTATCTTATTTTTTAGTTCCATATTTTATTGCGCAGATTCGAAAAGAAGTAAGTATTTTTAGTACTGTTAAGTAGATCTTTTAGATAAAAAAAAACATCCATTGTATTAATATATAAATGTTATGGGATCTACAGAAAAAAAAGAAGAAAAATGTTCCATTATTTTCTTATATACGTAGTTTGTAATGGGTAATAAGATGGTAATTTAACATTATCTAGTTACGATTTATAATGTATATACCACAAAAGAAAATTTTTTGCAGGAACATATACGTGTAACCGCGAACATGTAAAGATGCATACAGTGATAAAGAGGTGGGTGTATATACGCTAGACAATGCAATAGTTTAATATATTAGAAAACACAAAACAAATTTAGACCCTGTGCTATTTTGAAGCTGGTTAAAAAAAATAACAATATCATAAAATTATTAAATACTTATCATATTAAATGTAGCCCAACCAATAGTTCAGCTTTTTAAATTTGTTATTATTTATAGAATTTATTCTAAGGTTTGTCTTATTTTATTAACACAAAATTGTAGAAATAATTATTTACTAAAAGTTATGTTTAATCAATACACTGTTAAAAATTTTGTGCTGGGTTTTGGTGCTGCAATAGCTGCAACCATAAGTTAGTGAAATCTCGTTCCAATATTTGGAGCGCCAGTTGAACCATAGCTTCAAATGTTGGAATGAGATTCCATCATTTTTTGGTTGCAGTTACTGTAGCCACCAAAAGCTGGTTCAACCAAGGACAACATTTTTAACAGTGTATAACATGTGCCATTTTGTTCGATGAACTTTTCCCATAGCTGAGGTGAATGCATAACCCTATGCTCATGGAATATTTAAAGTTTCTGGTTAAAAAATTGATCCTGGTGATTTTCAAAATCTTCCAAAGAAGCAAAATTTTTACCATACCAATTTTTTTTATATTATCTAAAAATGGTAAACGGAGAGTATAAGGTCAGGAGAGTACGATGTATGGATCAAAACAACGCAGCCAAGTTGTAGAAGTTTGTGTCTGAAGGCAAAAAACATACGTGGTCTAGTATGGTTTTGATGTAATATCCTGGAAACATCATGGAACCCTTTCCCTTGCTTATTTCAGGCCGCTTCTGGTTCATTGATTGCTGCAAATTACTTAGTTATGAACAGTATTTCTCCAAATGAATGGTCTAGGTTTAGGTAACAATTTACAATAAACAAATCTCTTCCAGTCTCATCAAATGCACAAAAACAACTTTCTTCGTACATAAACCGACTTGAAGAAGCATAAGTGGGTATAAATCATGATCTTCTATGCTTAACATTATTAAACACGATAATTTTTTTATTATATGTGTCCATTTGCGTTAAAAAGGGACTAATTCAATAGATAATCGTGAGCACAAATCCAGTCTATCAAGTTTCTCCGTTAACTCGTGCAGTCCCCATACATCACTCTTGCTACCCATTCCAAATTCATGTATTTGCTTTGATACTCTCAGTGGTTAATTGAAAGTATTTATCCAATCTCTCGAGTTGTTCTATGCTGATAAATTTTAGTAGTGCCAATGTTCTGCTGCCATCAGAGTCAGTCAGTTATCTAGAACGTGGTGCATAGTTAAGATTTAAAATATTTGCAGGCAACTTTCTGAACCAGTTATTGCACATGGAATCGCCAACGACAACCTCACCATACACAACACATATATTCTTTTGCGTGAAGCATTTTTGCCTTTCCGGAAATAAATAAAATAAAATAACAATATCCAGAAGTTTATTCTTTATTTTCTGCCATTTTTAATGCTTATTTTTTTTTAAAAAACGAAAACCAAATAACAGAATTGTTTTTCTCAAGCAATTACTAAAAGCCCTTTCTTTCCCAACAACATCGACATTTTCCAGTGTTATGTAGTAGATGGTGATTGTATCTGCGATGTATTGACATCTAGCGTCAAAAACAGGACGATCTTTTGCATCAAGCCAATATGTACACATAAAATATTGATTTCTTTAAACATTTTCTTTTAACCAGTATATTGGTAATTTCTTATAACATTAGGAAAAAAATAATTTAAATATATCAGTAGTACACATAAATAAACTCAACACACTAGTTCTTGATATCCAGAAAAGTCTACTATTGTAAGATGCGCTCGAATTGGTCATGTATACGCTCACAAAGGCATATTTGGCAATGAGTTGGCGGATATTCTAGCAAAAGAAGCCACAAAAAACCTAACATTGATAATCACCTTCTACTCCCACCAAGCTACATTAAACATTAAACTATCATTGAAGAAAAATATTCTAAAAGACTGACAAGTACATTGGACCACGTCAACAAAAAGCCGACATACTTATACGCTAATCTTCAATGTCTCTTATACACTATTTTACCCCACCCCTCGCACTACAGCTTTTCTTAGTGGCTTTGGACCTTTCCGTCAGTACCTTACACAAATTCAAATGTGCATGTTCCGACCGATGCGATTGACGTGAACAAGGCACAGCGTCACATCCATAATTTTACTGCACACTGACAAACCAATGACATCTCAGGCTCAGATACACCCAAAACCCTCCTAAAAATTGGTTCACAAATATCTTTACACGCCCACTTCTTAATATGAAGTTAAAAAACATATATAACCAACTAACTTACTTATCAAATTTAATTTAGGGAGTCCGTCTGTCAGTTTTGCCGCGCGTAGAGCTCTAGCAGAGAATTCCGCACCAGCAGCGCCAGGGCGTTTCTCCGGCGCACCCAAAAGCTTTCACCACCTACTGATGCCCCTTGCTGCCCAGTGTCGTGAGGGCAAATCTGTTTGTTTTCTGGCAGTGATAGACCGCTACTGTAAAAGCCTCGATCAGTCCCTTTCACTTGCTGGCGATTGGAGTATTCCTAGCAGGGCTGTCCGTAGGCCTATTTTCTTTCATACTTGTATTTATGAAATTGCCGCTCATTGTCGAGTTTTCTGGCGGCTTCAGCTACAACGGAACGCTGTAAGACCTTGATAAAGGTACCGGGAGGGATACTATGCTCTACATACTTGGATTCCTGATATGATCAGTCCCTCTTACGCAATCAAATCAAATTTATCTCCTACTAATTTATGTGAATAAATGGATTTGTTTTCATTATTTATCATAATTTATTTGCATGTATATTTTTAAATTAATTTGTTGTTTACATTTTTTTTTCTGTTATTTTTTTCTACTCAATTTTTCCTCGTCGCTAGGAAATGTTTTCCATTTTAATTGCTTTTCTCAACAGAAGAAAACATTCCTTTTTAGGAAGTGGATTAAGGGTGGGAAAGTAAAGAATTTAGAAAGTTATTTATACCTAAGAGGAAATCAGAAGATATATGGAGAGACTTTGGGAGAAATGTCTTTTGTCTCCAATCAGAACAAATGATTTTTCCATTGAGCAAAGAGATCAGTAGGAAGCAGAATTGACTGATCAAGAAGAATATATTTGAGGAAGCAGGGCCAGAAAGTTTAAAGCGTTTTTATTTTGTGTAACTTTAGAGTTTCCAGCAAAACAACGTTTTATAGAAATCTTCATATGCATTAGAGAATAAATTTCCGCTTGTAGTTGTAAATTTGTTACATTTTTTTAAACGAATATTTCATTTTTTTTAAATCTTTTTTTAATGTCAACATTGTATTACGCAAATTTTAAAATAATGATTATTGCTGTCCTGGAAATGCAAATTTTAGATACAAGAGTAATTCACTATCTTAGTTTGTAAATACTAAAGAGTCTATTCTCTTCTTTTATTATATAGTTTGCAACGGTGAATAAGACGAAACTATAACATCATCTATTTACAATTTAAAACGGATTTACTGCATAATTATTTTTCCAGAAGCACGTAAGTGCTATTATGAAAGGAAATAAAAATACATAAATAGTTGCGTGTGCATAAACTTGGAAATATATATACCTATTTACTGTTTAAAAGGAAAAGTAATATAGCTCCTGTTTGCTTTTTAAGCTATTCGAAAAATAATAATATCTTAAAAAATACTAATTGCATGTTATATTATATGCAGCCTAAACATCTTGCAGCCAATTCTATAGGCAGTCGCTACAAATTTTTACACGTGTGTGCAAAATATTGATGTAATTACATATTTATTTTTTACCATGCAGGAAATTTATAATCTCTTATAACTTGAAAAAAATTAAATATATGAACAGCATACATAAACGTGTCAAATCTATAACTAATACATTAGTTTTCATAATTATGCAAAAATATTTTTCCTGTAAATCAATATTTGAATTATATGAGCAGCGTACATAAATTTGCAAAATTTAGGATTTACTTAATGCATTTATTTTCATTATTTTGCACGATATTATTTTCCTGGAATTTTACTTAAATTTTTGTTTACATTATCTCTTTCTGTGATTATTTTTTACTTCCTTTTTCTCACTTTTATGAATCCCCCGCTTTCCCCTTTAAATGCTGTTTTTCATCAGAAGAGAATACTCTTTTTAGGAGTAGAATTTTTTTTTAAGTAAAGCATTTAAAACGGTATTTATCCATCAGGCAAAAGTGGGAGATATATCTACACACTTTGTATAAAGTGCCTTTTGTTTCCAATAAAAGCAAAAGGTTTTTACGTTAAGCAGGGCGAAAAGTAGAGGGCAGAATTGACTGATCCAGAAGAATTTCTTTGACAAAGCATCGCCGGAAAGTTTACAGTACTTTTATTTTGTGAAATTTTAGAGCTTCCAGCAAAACAACATTTCACGGAAATTTTCAGGTGCATCCCAAAGCAAGTTTCTTGTTGCAGTCGATTTTTTTTTTTTTCTTGCACATAATATTTCATTTTCCTACGTTGTTTTTTAGTTTCAACATTGTATTTTCTAGATTGGAAAAAATAAGTAATATTGTCCTGGAGTTATAATTTTTAAATTACTGAAAGAGTAATTTCGTATTTTCGTATTTTAGTATGTATATGTATTCAGAAAACAATGAATTTCTTTTTCGTTCTTGTGTACACTTTTTAACGAGAATAAAACAAATTTATAACATTATTCATTTACAATTAAGAAGCCTGTAGTATAGAAGAATAAGTTTGTAAGAATAGATGTCTTTTTGAAAGCATGCAGAGATATGCATGTATTTTAGTATTTAAATGTTCATTTAGTATTTATAGGTATTTTTTATTCAGAGAAAAATAAAAACCATTTTTTTCCATTCTTGTATAGTTCTTAATGGAGGGTAAGGCAAATATATAGCATTATCCATTTAACAATTAAGAAGTGCTTTGTATAAAAGAATATTTTTTGTAAGAACAGATGTCTTTTTACAAGCATGCAGGGGTATGCGTACAATACTAAAGAAATGCCTGTACAGTCAGCCAAAAGAAAAACAAAATTCCATATTTGCTCACCAAAAAGACGCACAATATATCATGTGCCAAGAATTTGTGTTTTTTAATTCATATACAAAAATTAATTTTGTCAGCTTTCTCCATATGAAATTCGAGTAAACGATGAAAATTTCAATTACTTACGCCAATTTTGATAATAGAGTACGATTCTACTTTAAATCTAAATTTTCACGAAGTTTCTATGAATATTTCTATAAATAACTAATAGAAAATTGGGCTAATTAGCGAAATTGTCTCAAAAAAGAAAGACGTCTCCATAAAAATACTAACTTCAAATGCAATGCAAAAATTATTAATACTTTTCAATGCTAAATATTATTAATGCTAGAATTTTAATGAATAAGTAATTCATTAAAATGGTTCACCAAATAACTGAAACCGCTGTTACATTACTAATATTTATTTTATAAAATTGATCATGTTTCAATGGCAATACGATCCCTCAGACTTTAATCCTTATGGTTCTTTAAGCTTAACTCAAAAACTTTAAGGACGAATGAGTTTTATACGTACACGTCTAAACGTCTAAAAATTAATTTCTGTTACAAATAATTGTAGATCAAAATTCATACTTTTTTAAATATTAATTTTATAATTTATATTTTACGAGTAAAGCTTAGAAATTGTATGGAAATCAAATAAGCTTAATTGTTATACATACTATTTTTGAGACATTCAATACTAACACGACAGAAAAAAACCAATAAGAAAGAAAAATTGTCGCTAACAGGAAATATAAATAAAAATATTAAAATGTAATATAAGGTGTCTATAAAATAATTTTATATCTTTGAGAAATGTGTTCTAAATCCAATTTCTTTGCCGGTGATTTGATAGAATGCTTTCAACAGGAGGAAAAACACTCATTATTTGTGCATGTCTATGCGAATTAATGTATGAAGAGGAGCATGAGGATTTCACCTGCATTAAGTTCTCATTCTCCA
The DNA here is from genome assembly GCA_963931845.1 of Maratus michaelseni. Lineage (NCBI taxonomy): Eukaryota > Metazoa > Arthropoda > Arachnida > Araneae > Salticidae > Maratus > Maratus michaelseni. The sequence goes on along the minus strand of OZ007590.1, from coordinate 333,026,256 downwards.
ACAGCTTCCAGCAAATAGTGACACATACGGATTTATGAGCTGTTTTAGTCCTCAGCTTAACAGCTTAGCCTAACCCCAGATTATCCTATACTTAAGAACAGTTTGAATGTTGTATACATGTTTGTTTAAATGATATGGTAGAATCTCAACAGTAGAATGTGTAATAGAAAGTTTGCGGTTGTTTCTGCGTAGATGACCTGGAGTTACGCGTAACCACTTCTAGCACTCTTTTCACACCATAGGTGTTATTCGAAACCTGCCTAAGTAATCTTCATTTCTCACACTATAAGTTCTCTTGAAATTATTTACAAAGTTTTTAATTGCTACTTAGTGTTGAATTCAGACACTTATTTCCAGGAGGGATTTCTGCGGCTCCGGGGGAGAAATTGCACCTTTTAACCATTAAAAGCATAAAATCTCAAATCAACCGGGGGGATAATTCAGTGCTCCGGGGGGGCATGTCCGCCACCCGGGCCACCCCCTGAATTCAACACTGTGTAGGGGTTGATTTTCTGAATTTTTTTGGCAAAACCTCCTGCATTTGTTTATATATGTTAATCAATTTAGACAAGCACAAACAATGGCGATTACTTTTTTCTGTTGAAAACATTATATCAGATCACAGGCAAAAAAAAATATAGATTTATAACCTATATTTCTCGAAAATGTATACTGACTTTATAATGTTAGGAGCTCAATATTTTGTATTTGTATTATTCCTAATTTTTTTCACAAAATAACTTTAAATTTGGAATCTAAAATCTCCCTTGGAATAAAAACAATTAAGTAAAGCTTTGGTATTACCATTGGAATGTTTAATGTTTGATACTATATTTCAATATGTGATCTAACCCCTGAGCTTATTTTGTTGATAAATAGTTACAGAAGGCACGATTTCCAGTCGAATGTTATCTTTTACGTCTCCCTACGAGAATTTGGCCATTAGAAAACGCGACAAGACAAGAAGATGTCTTGCTCCCGCCTTCTAAGTGGTGGCTCGTCTTTTGAGCCTGACGAAGAAAGACAAAGCTCTTTCGAAAGACCTAGCAGATTTTTTAAATTTATGGTGTCAATAAGAAGTTTGTTTGCTTTATTTATCTTTATGGTTGTGAGATATGTTATGAGATAGTTTCTGGCTCTGTTTCAGAGCTGTACATACACTTAAGTAATGTACATGTTGACCAAAAATAGATGCATCAAATTTAAAATTCAATAATTCTTTAACTATGGAATCATAATAATAAAATAAATAACATGTTTATCGGGGATTTTATAAATTTTTCAAAAAAAAATCATAGTCCAAATATTTGTTAATAAATGCAGCTGATTGTGAAAATGCTCAAATTAACTTCAAAATACAAAAATTGTCTTTCACGTTTCAATATGTAAATAGAATGAAGAGAAAATATTTAGATACTTTTAGTGCAATTTTATACATTAGTCTGAGTGTTATAATAGTTTGAGATAGCACATCTATTGACGGAAAGTTGAGCTATTTTTTAAAAGTACTGCATACTAAATTTATGAGCTACCTTATGAACTAATCACTTATTTTATTTTTATAATAAGATAACTAACACACTGGCGCGATATAATAAAGCAAATAAACTTCTTAATAACACCATAAATTTAAGAAATCTGCTAGGCCTTTCGAAAGAATTTTGTCTTTCTTCATCAGGCGCAAAATACGTGCTACCACGTGGAAGGCGGGAGCAAGACAAGAAGATGTCTTGCTCCCGCCTTCTAAGTGGTAGCTCGTCTTTTGAGCCTGACGAAGAAAGACAAAGTTCTTTCGAAAGACCTAGCAGATTTCTTAAATTTATGGTGGCATTAAGCAGTTTGTTGACTTTATTTATCTTTATGGTTGTTATAGTGAATGAATTAATGAATTTTAAAGTTGAGGCGTGTATTTCTGGACATCTTATCTTTAGAAAAGTAAAACCCTACTTTGTTTTGAAGTCGTATGACAGCACATCGCCATCTATTGACGAAAATTTGAGATTTTTTTTAATTACTACATACTAAATTTATGAGCTACCTGATGAACTTATCACTTATTTTATCTTTATAGCTGTTATAGTTATTGAATTAATGAATTTTAAGCTAGAGGCGTCTATTTCTGGACATCCTATGTATAAAAAAGCAAAACTCTACTTTGTTTTGAAGTCGTATGAACAAAAGTAATATCGTTAAATTGTTAAATACACAGGTCTGCAAAATAAAACATTTTTTCCCTTTCAAATAAACGATATATTTCTGTACTAATTGAGAGTCACAGAATATGAATTAGTCATTAAAATTTTAATGTTAGTCAAGGGGGAAAATATGGCTAGTATGAAAAATTATAATTTTAAATGAAATGTCAAAGAATCTAAACTTTTTTTTCAATAAAAACATCAAATTAGTTAGTTTTTTTTTCTTACTTTTTGCATGAAATAAATAATTTATGAACGACGTCAAAACAATAACCATATATCATCAATCAAGAAGTCAACAAAATATAACGCGGCAAAATCACTAAATATTTTAAGCCTCAAAACAAGAGGATATCGAGCTACCCTCATATTATCTCGGAAATATGGCATAACTGAATATCAAGAGGTCATTATTACTTTTAAATTCTATGTTCAATGGTTGGAGTATCATAGTTGAGATTTATTCCAACAGAGAGAAAAATGCTGGTTCAGGACTCGAACCTGGGTATCTTGGCTTGCCGCACTAATGATCTTCCTACTGAGCTCCCCAACGATAGCCTGGCATAATTCACTTTTATTTGTTGGACATGTCTGCGAACTGCAGCTCTAATTTCCTTCATCCGAGCTATAACTATAGCATTTTACATGATGAAAATGTGGTATAACACGGAAATTCCTGTATACCATGTAATTAAGTTTTCTGAAGCGAGGAAAGATTTTTCAACTAGGTAAATCATATTCAATGGTTCGAGTATCATAGTTGAGATTTATTCCAGCAGACGGAAAAATACCGGTACCAAGACTCGAACCTGGGTACCTTGACTTGCCGTGTCAATGCTCTTCCTACTGAGCTACCCAAACGATATCCTGGCTGAAATACTTCACTCTTATTTGTTGGACATGACTGCAAACTTCAGAGTTAATTTCATTCAGTAGGAAGAGCATTGGCACGGCCAGCCAAGGTAACTCAAGTTCGAGTCCTGTCCCCGGCATTTTCCACTCTGTTGGAATAAACCTAAACTATGATACTCCAACTATCTATATATATATTACGCTATCGTACGTGGCACAGAAATCGCAATTATTTGTTAATTGTTTAATGGCAATCAGAATGAAACGCATCTCATTGGTTAGGTGCTGCCATCTACAGGAATAAAAGCGAAACAAACAATGATTTCAAATTGTAATTATAATTTGTCAACATTATCAATTAAATAGATATATTTTTATACATTTTCATTTGAAATATTGATTTTTAAAAGCATTTAATATTTATAATTAAAAAAATACAATTAGCAATATAAAATTTAAAATGTAAACACAGCAACGATTTTTAAAAAGGGATTTTTAGTAAAAAGGGAAAAGTAAGTGTAATAATTTTCCCTGACAGTTTCATTTTTTAAACGTAACTGTTATACTTTTAACATTTTAGCTCTTATTTAATTTTGTTACAAGTTTTTAGTATAAATAAATATTATTCAGTCTTTTTTTATGAAGTTCACTCCACTGTTATATTTTTCAATGATAGTCAGCCCGGGCAACGCCGGGCGGGTCAGCTAGTTGAATATGATTTACCTAGTCTTAAAAATCTTTCCTCTCTTCATTATGACTTTAAATGTTCCATAATCGATTCAGCGTGTTGAAAACTATAGGTAAAGTAAATTTTTATGTAAAGGGCACATTTGATGCAGACCAGTGATATCAGTTATCGTAAATTTCAACCATAAAGAGACTAACAAATTTTCAAACTGTTGCATATTATTTACATGTACGCAAAATGCCGATGTCTTTTAAATATTTTTCTAACATGCAGGCAATTTAGAAGATTAATAATGCCTTTTAACTTGAAGAACAAATAATTGAAATATATGAGCACCGCACATGCACTCACTAAATCTTTGAAAATTTATTCACTTGAACGGCTGCTTATTTTAATAAAGTTGACATAGTGAAAATTATTTAGTTAATTATAACGTATAGAGTTGAGTAAAAGGTAAATGAGTGGAATATGAACATAAATTAAACTTGGGGATAAATTTAAAATATTTTAAATATTTCAGTCATTTACATTAATAAATTTTCGTGGAAATTAAATGCGTGTAAGTTATCAGTATGTACCTCGAAGTAATAAATATTTTTAATCATAATAAGGGGACATATGTTAGAAATTAAAACAATATTTCATTTTCTATATTTAATTTAGTTTATCCGCGTTTTAAAAGAAAAACATGTGCATTAAATATCATATTCGATTCATTATTAAATATACAGTAAAATCTGTGAAGACGAAATCGGTATGGACCGGAAACAATTTCTTTTTGGACAGGTTTCGTGCTGACAGGAATGGTATTCCTTTTTACGAAACCATGAGTTTTTTTTTTCATTTAAAGCGGCAATGTCAAATTTATTTAACTATGAATGGTCACATTAAGCATTTTATACAAAGCCGCAGGACACACCATAAGAATATATATGTATATCGTATTATTATCGTAGATAATAAGCTTTATACACTCCTATAAAAAAAATCTCACCACCCATACTAGCACTGCCCCCAAATCATCGCATAAAAATTTAACTGATATCAATCCAAAAATTTTAAAAGCATTAATCAAGTAAGTTCCAATTAATTTTCCAGGAGTGAAATTCTCCCGAAACTAATGATTAAACAAACGAGAATTTTCTTTGCTAAACTGAGCGTTAAGCCGACAGAGTGAAAAATGTCCCAAGACAGGAATCGAATCAAGGACCTCAGAATAGCGCTCTGAGGCTCTACCACTGAGCTACAAGGAACGATATCCCAACTCGGCATCTCTCACTCTTATATATGTAGAAAAGGCTGCAACCGCAGAACAAGATGGAAACTGTCATCCAGAGCAGACAACCCTGTGGCAAATTTTAGACGACGTTATTCACAACGAGTGCAGCATAGACAACACATACAAGTTTATTCCAATTAATTTACCAATTAATTTTCCAGGAGTGAAATTCGCCCCGAAACTAATGATTAAACAAACAAATGGATTTTCTTTGCTAAACTGGTATTAATCAATGCTATACTTGCGTTTTGTTTAGGTGGTCGTCTTCACATAGAATTTGTACCAAACTTCAAAATTTCAATACTAACACCTACTTTTGATATTATATTTGGATTTTTCTGTACATTTTAACTTCGGATACCAAATGTGAAGTCATTCGGTCAAATAGTTTTGGAGTTATGTAGGTTAAAAGTTTGGAATTCCTAATGTTAAATTAACTTTTAAATTTTTGTAAAACAGATGGCAATGCGGGTAGTTTTTTAAAGATTACTCATAAAATACTGGACGAAATAAGCTGTAATTTTGGATTTCTCTGTTTGAATCTTCTTAAAATTGATTTCTGTAAAACATTCATTGGTTACAGTTCATATTGTTCTCGGAAATTAATTTCGAAATAAATAAATATTTCGAAATAAATTTTCTGAAAAATATGAATTACCTATAAATGTTTTAACACAAATCGATTTCTAAAAGCTATAAATATGTAAATTCGAAATTACAACTCATTCTACCAAATAGTTTTTTGCCTGAGTAATATTTGCATTGTCTAATCCTAGAATTCTTGGACTTCATAAGGCGAAAAATACTATGGTATTAAAATTAATGGTATTAAAAATTAAAATATCATTATATGACGCCCGTCCTGAAGGGGTTATGTCACATAATTACATAATTTTAGTGTTATGTTGAATGACTTGTTAATTTTTTTATCCAATGAAAGATTTAATTTTTATTTAAATTTTCCAGTACAGTGGAGTTCTGTAATTTCCACTATCAGCATAGTATAATACAATATTGAATAGCCAGATTAAAGTTAGCGGGGTTTTTTTTCTATTTAATTGAATTCTTTTACAGTCGTGTAAAGCGACTAAGGTTGATAAGGTTATAAAAGTGGCACCTGCAATTTTCAGGTTAATTTGAAATACGAGGGTGAGTCAATAAGTAAAGCCTCTATAGCTCTAAATTTTATTCCTTTCACAGCTACTGGACTATCTATGCTTGATATCACACAGGTAACATTAATCTACTTATATAGTATTTTCCTTTTCAGATTGGCAGATTAGAACCATGGATCTCAAGCTGAAAGAAAAAGTCGTCATCGGATTTTTGGCAAAAGAAAGTTGTGCACCTCGCTTGGGAAGAATGTTTATGGAGACGCTCTAATGAACATTAGTATTGTGAGGCGTTGGGTGAAGAAGTTTGGAAACGGTGAAACAGAAATTGCAGATAAAACTAGAAGCAGCTGACCAACAACATCAGTCACAGATGCAAATCGAGAACGTGCTGATGAACTGATTCAAGAAGACAGACGCGTTACGGTTCAAGATGTTGCTGATGCATTGAACGTCTCGCATGGCTCTGCCCAAGGAATGATTGCTGACTTAGGATATCACAAAGTTTGTGCTAAATGGGTTCCCAAGCAATTGACTGTTGATAATTGGAGGAAGAGAGTGGAAGCTTGTCAAGAGCTCCTGGACGCATTTGAAGCCCTGATTTGGCCCCTTCTGACTTTTACCTGTTTGAACCAATGAAAAACAGCCTAAGTTATTTTAGATTCAATGTCTTGGATGACGTTAAAACAGCTTTAAAATCTTGGATCAAGAAGCAAAACCCTCAAATTTTCCAAAATGGTTTTGATGCCTAGGTTAATCGATGTCACAAATGTGTGCAAATGCATGGAGACTATGTTAAGCAGTAGTTTGGTGTAGAGGACAGTTCAGGCTATGATCTCTAATAACTGTTGCTGTTAATAAATATTTCGGGATGTATATGACGATAATGTTTTTAAGACACATTATTTATTTATCGACCCTCGTATATTATAGAATTATTACTAACTAACAATATTCATTTAAAATAATTTCGAAAATGCTAAATTTATAATATATAATGGATATTAAAATTAAATTAATATGAATACTACAGTAAAATAATTGCTCATCGACACTACAGCAATATAACTCATCTATTAATATTACTGATACATAATTTTATATAAATAGATAAAAATATTATATATATATATATATATATATATATATAGAGAGAGAGAGAGAGAGAGAGAGAGAGATAGGTAATAGTTATATAAAAACGTAATACATAAACCTTATTTACCGTTTAAACAAAAAAGTTTTCTTTTTCAAATATGAGAGAATTGATGTAACAATTTTATTTTGATCTCTTCTAAATCATTATACCCCTAATATAAACATATATGAAAATCTAAATGGTACCTGCGTTCGCTCTGTAAAAAAAAAATACATTCAGTTGAATAAATAAAATAAAGTTTTTAAGTAAATAAAATCAGTTTTCAAATGCGCCAATTGTCTAAAAATTCGGTTCTCGAGCAAGAAATTGGAGTGTAATTTGATTCGATTTTGAAACAGTGCCAGTGTCGTCGCTAAATTGATCTATTGAAAAAAAACGCAACAAATGCGACGGAATTTAATGTATTGTTGTTGCTGTATGCAACGTGCACATACATCAGGTACAATGATCACAGTGTGAAAGAAATTAGTGCATTTTGAGATTCCTGTACGACGAGGTTGTTCAATCTAATAACTTTTATTTATTTTCCTTTGTCTTCTCCTTTCGTTGGTTATTTGCTTTCATGGGCGCATACACATGCAATATTGTTATCCCGGTGTTAACTGTATCATAATGTGGAGCTAATTTCAGGAATTTTCGTATTCAAAGACAGCAAGTAAACTTAGTGGTCCTAATAACGTACAAAAAAAAAAGAAAAGAAAAGAAAACAGAATATTTCCCTGCTTTTTTTCAATCTCAAGTCATCGAAACTTTCACCGATAAAATTAATGGTCTAGTTTTTGCAAATATTTTATTAAAATATTATAAAATTGTCATTGTCTCATGTAATATACAGCACTGCAATATGTTTTTTTTTTTCATATTTTACTGTATTTTACTATAAAACATAGTTTATCAAATAGGTAAATAGTGGAAGTAACTTGGAAGGTGGGAACCAATTAATCGTATTTTCATTATTTCTTATGATAGAGTTTAATCCGATTCTCGAACAATTCTTTGGAACAAATTGCATTCGAAAATCAAAGTACCACTGTTTTAAGAAAAATTTTAAAAATGTAAAATATAGCCAAATTTGGCAAAGAAAAAATATTTCTTTAACAGTTGCAGTAAACCTAAATATTATAGAGCATTGAATAAACAATATAAAGGATAATAATAATAAAAATCTTTAGAAGAAACATTTATGTTCAAAAATTAAAATTGGAGACTTTCATAGTCTTATCCAATCTAGTCGTTTGTGGATGGTTAGCATAAAGATGTGCAGCTTGTTTAAGTAGCTATTGCTTTTCAAATTAAAGTGTTAACTTCTCACTGCATTCCCTATATCAACTCCACGATTCAAACAGATTTTGAAAGACATATATAAGACCGATGCTGACATTCAAAGGCATTTGTCACTCACTGAGTTACTAATGAATTAACTAAAATTAGCTCCATTTCTGGAGAATACTGCAATAAATCTCATGTAATTGTAAGACTCTGAACTCACATAAAAGCAATGTTGCAGTATAAAGTAACTTATCAGGTGAGTAGAAAACTTTAACTCCTTCGGCCCTGACGTCCTACTAATAGGACATATCTTTTATTGAGTATTATTTTGTCTTAAACATTATTTTTATTAATTCCAGAACCTAATAGTGATAGTATGAATCTCTACATTTCCTATTATGACTTCACTTATGTTTAGCATTTAGTAATAATAATAATAATAATAATTTTCATAATTATTAGCAAACCGTTGACATTCCTTTTAATTAAAACATACGTTTCACTCTTTAAATTAAAATTTTGGAATCCTTTTCCGAATTGGTAATTTGTGATAAAAGATAAAAAATATCACTAAATTTTTATGCTTGTTTAATTTAGTTGTAATACGACATTTTCCAAACGTCTCAAAAATTCTTCCTTAGACTATTGTTATATTAAAAACACGCAAAATAAGTACATTTGTGAGGTTTTGGTAAAGAACGTATTCGTTAACTTTCATTAAACCCTAACTTCTGTGATTCCGATAGCTATTTTTAATTTTGTTAGCATAACAGTAATTTTTTCCCAAAATTGAAAAAAAAAATCACGACCGAAGGGGATAAGCTTTACTAAATAGTTGAATAATTTAAACCATTCCTTTTAAGAGCCTACACTAGTCACGAGAAGAAACACTCAAGCTAATGTTAAGTCTATAGGAAGGTTGTTGACAGCTTTCTCGCTTGCATTTTAATATTTTTAAATGATTTTTTTTTTTGCATAAGATAGCTGAGGCCAATCCCTAACGTTGTCAGTTTTTACTTTTTGATTTTAGCTACAGTTTTTTTTATAAGTAGACATTTTCAATTTCAGAACAGGTTGGAATCGCTTCTGAAAGTGAAAGTACCCTTATATAAAAAAAACTGGAACCAAAATCGAAAAAAATTAAAGCTAACAACGTTAGGATCAACCTCAACTATCCTATGCAAAAAAAAAATCATTTAAAAATATTAAAATGTGAGCGAGAAATCTGTCAAGAACCTTCCCCTAGACTTAACATTAACGTTGGAGTTTCTTCGGATGACTAGCCCAGTTTTTTAACAGAATAGGTGACTTTTACTTCCATCGTGCATGATTATGTTTTCTGCAAAATATAATGTCATTCATACAGTTCAGCCCAATTGTAAAGTTGAAGAAATTTCGGGTAAGAACATCCAACTTAAAAAGTCACTAATAGGAATGAGTCAAATAAATTGAATTTCAGAATCAAATAGTCAATAAAAAAATAGTAAATTGAACAGCCAATTAGAAAATTTTCTGCTATAGGAAAGGAAATATATTTTTTAATTAAATGAAGGTGGTTTAAATGAAAAATTTTTATCTCTGAAAGCAATATACATTGGTCTTCAGAAATCATTGATAGAAACTTTCCCAAATGAAAATAACTACCGAAAAATCGACTGAATTCATAGAGAAGCATTTTTAAAAATATATACAACTGAAAAATCAACTCTTCCAATCTTAATTTCGAAACTTTTATATCAGTTTAATATTTTAAATGGAATTTCAGTATTTCGTTTTATTTTTCTGTTCACTGTTCCCAGATCGGATTTTAAAATTCATCGTTAAATTATAAGTACTCTTATTTACTTTCACGCGTTTTCAGCTTGCACTCCAGAATAAAAACACATGTTTTTTCTTTGACTATTATTTTTCACTGCATTTTTCTTATATTGGGCTAAATAAAATACTATTAATTCCGTACTTACCGAATTTTGCGATAAAGTCTTTTAACAAATGCCATATTTTCTTATTGTATTTGAGTTTTTTCATACCGTTTGTTTTCCACGCTGTGAAAGACGGTATTTATTTCATTTTGAGTTATAGCAGTGGAATAAATGTCTCTTCAGTAGATATATATATACTCCATGTATTTAATTAACTTATCTGTATTTCTGCTTGGAATTATTTTATTCTTTGCTGTAGATCCGTGACTGTTATCTCTTGTATTTTAGCTTATTTTTTCCTCGATCAAAACTCAGTATATCACGGATTTAATGCAAGATAAGAAATACACTGTCAATCCAGTTACAAAAACAAAGTTTCAAGTAAAAATTTTCACAAAATTTATTCGAAACTTCTATATATTTTCTTACTAACATAAGACTTTTTTTTCACAAAAATTTCTCAGTTTAAGAAGAAATAAACGTGTTTGTTCTGAAGATAAACTATCTTAGAAATTCTTTTTCACATAAAAATAAATGCAGCTAAGATGAAAGGGTCTTTTTTAACACACGCAAGAAAAAAACACGTAGCCATTTCCGACTTTGATAGATTCGGTGATAAAATTGGTCCTGTTTTTATTATCTACAAGACGCGATTTAAACTTTTTTCCCCTTTTCTGTTGAAGTAAAGAAAATAAGAAAACAACACGAGATAAAATTCGTGCGCTGTTTATGGCATTCTAACTCAGCTTTGACGCGAAGCAAATTTTTTTACGGCAATCAATTTCATTTCACATCTTTCTACATCGACCAGAAAACTTGACTTGAGTAATAAATTTTCGTTTCTGCCCAAGTTAAAGCTTTCAACTTGCAAAAATCCGAAAACTTCGCACAATTTTTGAGTGTTTCTTTTTTTCTTTTAACTCTTTGGGAAAATAGTTGAAACCGTAAAGGCTTAATTTTTACCCGTTTGTATTGATTCAAACTCTGAAAAAATAAAATCTGAAAACACTGTAAATTTGCTTGTAAAGGTGAGATAAAATTAATAGAATGTGGCATTGTTTTCTGTCAATTTGTAATTTTATTTAATCTTTGTTTAATGACAGCAAAAATTACAATTGCTTGAAAACAAATGAAAAAATGTTTCTCTTTACGAGGGTTTTGTATTTATAAATTATTTAACTCTGAAAAAAACTATGGAAAAACTGCAAATATGCTTGCAAAGATGAGATAAAACGAATAGAATGTGACATTGTTTTCTGTCAATTTGTAACTGAATTTAATCTTTGTTTAATGACAGTAAAAATTACAATTGCTTTAAAACAAAGGAAAAAATGTTTCTCTTTACGAGGGTTTTGTATTTGTAAATTATTTAATTCTGAAAAAAAAAACAGTGGCACTCCAGGAGTGCCGACAGACGTGAAAACTTGAACAATTACGTGTGTATTTTTTGAATCGTCAGGAAATGTTTTATTGTGCACGAAATACTTTTAAATGAAGTGTTTTTTTTTCATTATTTACAATTTTCATTTAATGCGCTATTGTACATGAAAAATAATGCATATTATTTTACATACAAAAATTTCGGGAAACAGACTTCAGTCGCACTATACCGCATAATATACCGCTGACATTTTTCTGCCTTATTATACCGCTTACTATACCGCTTTCATTTTTCTGCGTTTACTTTACCCCTTACTATACCGCTTACATTTTCTGCGTTACTACACCGCTTACTATACCGCTTACTATACAGCTTACTATACCGCTTACTATACTGCTTACATTTTTCTACCTTTACTATACCGCCGCTATACTATACCACTTACATTTTGTCTGCGTTTACTGTACTGCTTACTATACCGCTTACATTTTTCTGTGTTACTATACGGCTTACTATACCGCTTACATTTTTCTGCGCTTACTATACCGCGGTGCAATAGCGTACAGACAAGCATGCGGCGCGCGACGGTGTCGGTAACAGTGACGGTAACAGTTCGGTTACAGGTGTCGCGAGTTCAATGGTTTTTTCCCATCTCAAAAAATGCCCAACGTGCCTAAAGAAGTTTTCACTTCAAAAATACGGAAATACTGTAAATATGCTTGTAAAGATGAGATAAAATGAATAGAATGTGGCATTGTTTTCTGTCAATTTATAACTTTATTTAATCTTTGTTTAATGACAGCAAAATTTACAATTGCTTGAAAACGAATGAAAAAAATGTTTCTCTTTACGAGAGTTTTGTATTTGTAAATATTTATGTTTTTCTTTTTGGCAATAATTTTATACGGGAAAAAAAATAGATTTTTTCGAAAATTAATTTCGAAAATATGCAGATTTGGAAATTAATTTTCGAAAAATTATGTATTGCAACTTATGTTTTTTTTTTGTTTTTTTTTTAACAAAAATCAATTTCTAGATGCAGCTTCAAATATACGAATGCAAAATTACAACTCATTCTGCCAAGATGTTTTTGAGTTATGCTTTAAAATATACCTGCATTGCAATCTGTTTTGCAACGATTAAATAGGAAATGAACATTAGGAATGTCAAACTTTAAGCCTTCATAATTCCTAAAGTATTTGACCGAATGACTTACTGTTTGGTATCCTAATTTACGAAAAGTTTGTGACAATTCCACTATGAAGACGATCTTTTAATTTTTTTTTTTTCAACATAAATTGAAAGACATACTTTCCAGTAAAAAATTCACCAAATCAAAATGGGGTGGTGTGGGAAAGTTGGTCTATCATATCCTCATTCAAAATATAAAATATATTTGAAAAATATTAATATTAAATACTGCCCCAAGGTCATTGAATATTGAGAAAAAAACCTAAAAGTTGCGCATTTTTCCATTTTTTTCCTCAAATATACAAACTATTAATAATAATTTAATTTAAAAGGATGATTATCGAATTATTATTATTATTATATATTTATAGTAAAATTATGTAATATTTATATCAAATTCGCTTTTATTATACTAACTCAACGACTATACTTTTTTTAAATATATAAAATTTGGGTAATTGTAATTTTTCTATACGTTTTACTTAACCTATGTAAGAAAATATAATTTCTAATTATTTTTAAAGAATATTGTAATAAGGTAAAAATAATTTACTATTACAATTTACAAGAAATGAAGTTACCATTTTATAGTAGTCCATACTATTTTTTGGTTTCAAAAACTGGCATTTTTTTCAGAGACTCCACACAAGTTTTAATGAACCCATCGCGTCTCAAAGGACCACAAACAGTTGAAGAAACCTACGTAACAAGTTTCACACATCTTTCAGTGGCTTGATTGTGACAAGGGAATAGTTTAATCTTAGGTAAGATGTCTTCATCTATTGTCTTTGGATTTAGGATACACTTTGTAAGAATGCTATGATCTTGTAAGAACTTAGTTAATGGTGGTTCTGTCACGGTCACTTCAGCCCAATTTATAAAATCGATACAGTCTTTGGCTTCAAAATTGATCTCAGGTAACTTGAACGTACGTAAAGAATCTCTTGACTTTCGAGATTTTATTATTCTACGTAGTACCAACACTCTTACATATAGTCCCTATAGTCAGCCAACATGGCAATCAAAATATTTTCCGGGTGACAAAAATGACCATTTCGTTGAATTACGGGATCTAATATTGTTTGTAATTCCTTTGGTAAATATCATGATAACATAACTGTTTGATGCAAAGGCTTAGCTTTGTAAATGTATGAAGACTTAGTTTTAATTTGAAACCATATAGTCGAATAAACTCTTAGTATAAAATTTGTCAGAATTAACAAATTTCCAGACGGTTCACTTAAAGAAACGTATAGTCTAAGAATTTTATTTGCCACTGTAAGCCCCCTAGAATGCAAAATTTTACCAGGATTTCTTTTATACAATTTTTCGGGACACAATCCCGAAGAAATGGCTTCACATATCTCAAGCAAATAGAGTTGATCCATGCTTAAATCCTTTTTATTAGTAATTTCTTGCAAATCACAGCTTATTCTCTTATAATGTACAAGAGGAAGAAGTTCGCAATCTTTTAGAGGTTTGCCAATAGATCCTGTAAAACTTTGAGGCCCATTTGTTGTACCGTCAAGATGCTGAGCAAATGGCTCAAGATAAGCTCATCGGCATGTATTTGGCAAATAAGCCATTGGAGTAGTTTTTATTCTAGAAATCGCATGACACCTTCTTAACCCGTGTTAACTGTAGTTCCGTCACAGCCAATTGCAACAAGCTTACTGGAATCAATAATTTTTGTAGTTATTTTTTTTTTCTTCACTTAAAATTAAAGCCTTTCCAGATTGTAACGAAAGGTGCCCCAAATACTCATAACCTGGTTCCTTTATTAAGCTTATAATGCTTGTAAATTGTAATAATAAATTATTTTTTCCTGTTGTTCTTCATCTTCAAGTATAATTTAAAAATATATATTCTTACGAAGTATAAAATATAACACAATTTTGTTGTTTTGATTATGTTTTACAATTACCCAATTTTTATACATATTTCAAAATTTTGAAGTCATTGGGGCAGTATAAGACACCTGGATTTGATATAAATATTACATAGTTTCCCTATAAGCGTATAATAATAATAATATAAGAAGAATACTTTAAAATTAATTTAATATTAATAATATTTTTGCATTTTATATGTTTGACAAGAAAATGGGAAAATGCACAACTTTTACAATTTTTCTCAATTTTCAATGACCTTGGGGCAGTATTTAATATTCATATTTTTCAAAGATATTTTACATTCAGAATGAGGATCTGATAGAGCAATTTTCCCACCCCGTCCAATTTTGATTTGAAGAAGAAAAAATTCGCTCCATCTTATTCTACACATGTATAATTTATTTATAAATATGTAACATAGTGAAAAAATAAACAAAAAAGTAATTCATTTTTATAACGTTTCAAGTGTTTATAATTTGTTAATTTTATATTTTACAAGATATTTAGCGAGGGGCGCTGTATTCAGCAAATGTTAATTATATTATTGCATACATATATTTATACACATATTTAAGTCTTTACCCTGTCTTTAAAGATTTTCCTTTAGATGTGTGTCATTTTTTATGGGTATATGTTTATTTTAATTTAACGTTGTTTCACTTTACAAATGTAATAATTATTTTTGTTTGTTAAATAATTACGTGTTTATAATATTCTTGTGTTCATACATAAACTTCTGGCTTGACGATCTGTAGAATAATATTTCCTTGCATTATATTTTTCATGTTGGATTTTTTTTCCATTTTTAATTCAATAGTTTAATCTTTTAACCCTTTCAGGGGCAAACACTTGTGTTCCTGTAACGTCGAATTCTCACCGGAATTTAGGAAAGAATTTAGTTCAAAATAGAGAAAAGGAATTTTTCAACTCTTTCCCGTCAAAGTTAAAAAAGTAAAACATAATTAAAAGTTTCTGGTTGGAATCGGATTAAAATTAGGTGCCCCTCAAAGGGTTAAGAAATTGAATGTATTTACATATAATTTTGTATGTATGTCATTAGAAGAAAACCTTCTTTACAATTAGAGTCGCACTTTTAGAACAATTGTTTTTAGATGGATGAATTTTCGATAGCCTGACTGACTGAGCGTGGCAGTGAAACCCCGCGTGAGACAAATGTTATTGGCAGAAAACATTTTTGTACACAATTATTTAAAATTATATATATATATTAACTATACAATTAAGTATGATCCATCTTTTTTTCATGTATGTCATCCGCAAATGTATATCAATTACAAACGATGATTTTCTTTTTTTCAGATTTGCAATGTATTTGTGTTCCTAAATGGCCATATTACATATCGAAAAAAAACTGTCAAAGAAAATCATCAAAACATTGAATTGTTAAATTTTGTTAATGTTTCTGCGCATAAAAAAGGGATCCATTAACCTAATTTCATAAAGAACGGGAAATGATACAAATGTTACAACCTCGAGTGCTGAGTGTTGTCACGTATTGGAAGATGAACAAAAACAATTAACAGTAACTTTTAGCTATTTTTATTTTTCTCAGCACGCACACATTATCATTATCCAGAACATAGCTTGTCAGTTGTTATTTTTCTAAAGGCGCAGAACGGAAAATTATCAGCTGGTCGGTTCTTATTTTTCTACAGGCGCAGAACGGAAAATTATCAGCTGGTGATAGTCAAAAATACATTAGAACTATCAAATGAATTATAACTATTCTTAAAATGTAAAATACTCAAAACTGAGAAAGGATACTTTAACAAGCGAGGTAAGTTTGTTTTCTATATATGACTTCATAAGTAGAAAAAGCGGTTACATTGCAGATATAAATGTGGATTGTTTAAAAATTAAGAAACATACTTCCTCAACTTCACTACAACTTATGAGAGTTGGAAGATTATTTTGATACATAACCCGAATATTTATTGGTAACCTAATTCCCAAGATCTCCGAAAAAGAACAAAGGAAAGTCGAAAAATATGCATTTTGAGGTTACCATATGAAGCGAAATCAAAAATATTGAACAGAAAATTAAAAATTAAAAAGTTGGGAAGTATAAATTTGCTACGTTACATTGCAATATATATAACTAATTGTAAAACAGAATAATTTTTAAGATCGATAACTTATTTTACTAAACGTATACCAGGCCTGACAAAAGTCATAGCCCCTAATCTTAGAAATGCGTTGGAATTTGGAAAAACGTTGAAATACATGTTTAATCAATTCGACGAGGACCTCATCTGTTTAAACAATTTGGTGCTGAGGGACACGGGAGTTTTTAAGGGGGGTCGACTTTGGAGTTTCAAATGAGAAGGAGGGAGGAGCTTGTGGTATATCGCTGGAGAGGTCTATTCGAGGCAAAAAAAAATGTCGTACGATGTTTCTGAAGGAAGTTATGACTAATTTAATTTTTAACTCTTAATTTCATGAATAAGTGAAAAAAATGATAATCTAATCCGACTTAACCCGAAAGTTGCTTGAATTGACTACTTTTCACTTCTTGGCAGTAATGGAACAGACGAAAAAATTTCTTTTTGACTGCCTTAAAAGTGGCTGGAGAGATGTTGTTACATCTCTTCATAATTCATTCCTTAGACTCTTCGGTGAAATTGAGTGGCGTCTTGTAAATAATAGCAATCAAGTCCCAAACAAGATCTGGAAATCAGAAAGGCCATTATAAAAGTTATCCCTACCTGCCTATTAATCGATTTGGTTAATTCTGATCGAGGTAATTTCTGAATTTTTTTTTTAATGAACGGGCAGCCGTCCTGTTGAAAGACGATATTTTCTTTAAAAATCATCTGATCTTCGAGCGAATAGACGACATTTTTAATAACTTATGTGATCATTAAATTGATTGCCTTCTGTAGCATTTTAAGATAATGATTGCCAGTTACATTTTTCGTCACAAAAAGAACATGCAGTAATCTCTTATAATTTCTGCCTAGGGATTATCATTTTAAGGATATTGGGTCTCTTATAAATAAATAATTGTGCGTTAGATTAACGCCAGAAAGAAATAACGTTCTGTGGACTCTCCATTCTCCAGATTTGGCGCCTGATGACATTTATTTCTTTCGGGTCACTTAAATAGCATAGTTTACACGACCTCATACAATTGCATGGAATAGTTGAAACGGAGAATTTTGAAATGCTGTAACAACATCTATCCAACCACATTAAGGCAGTCAGGCATTTCAACCATTTCGATTCATTATACATTATTCATAACTTATTAAAATAAGATGTAATTTCACATGTGTGCACTGTAACAATACGAGTTTATGTAGCAATTTTTATTGTAAAATTCGCTCACAAACGCTTAGTGTGAACATATTTCGTTATTCTGCACACAACAACTCTACCCAGATTCGTTTCAATAATTTTTTCATCAATGGTTGTAAATGTGTACTTGCATTGCTTGCACATCTTGGGGAAGAGATAATTTGTAAGAAACGACATTTGCAGGATCAAGGGGGAAAGATGACTGTGCATATTTTGTAAATTTTGAGGTGACAGAGCTGTATGTTAAATTGAGAAGCATACTATCATTTGGCAATATTGCTTCGAGGCAAAGAGGAATTTAAAAATAGGTGGTTAGAAAAGAAGAAGTTCTTTGAAAAACCACAATTAAAAAATGGAATAAAGGCTGAATGACGATGAAAGTTGATGCTCATAAAAGCAAGAATAGTGAATAAAAATCTTCTAACTATTTGTAAGCGATCATTGTTTCCCGCCGTAATTTTCATACCCCCGCAGAAAACAAAACCTCACACCTTGAAAACATAGTAAAACGAAACTAATGTGTGCAGAATAACGACGAGTGGTCATATTCACCATTTGCGAGTTAAATTTACAATATTCATTGCCATTCGGAATGCTGAATTACATATTTGTAAAACTGTAGCTCTTTTTTTGGTAATTTTCTAGTGTTTCATTCTACAGTTAAAATTCTTCACATTATTTTAAAACACGTTTTATAGTCTTAACCACTTGCGCTGGAAAGACGTGCCGCGCAAGTCGAGATTTTTCTGTGAATTAGTTGGATAACTGCCATTTCTTGTGCCGTTATTTTTCAATATTAATCTTCGCCTTTTTTAATTATAGAATTTATGTTATCAAATGAAACGAATCTTACTATTAAAAATACTCGTACGAGATTTAGCAGATAGGCAACTAATTTACAAAAGCTTCTCGACGTACGAGACATACCTCTTAAGCTAACATATTGTTCTGAAACCTGAAAATTAATCAAATGTGAACTATCATCGTTTTTCTCCTTGATCCTTCAAATATTTGTTTACAAATGAACTGGGAGATCACATTAAAGCTATGTACCAAAACCATTGATGACAAAACTATTGAAACAAATCTGAATAGAGTTGATATAGTTGTATCAGAATAACGAAAGGTGTTCACACTAAGCATTAGTGAGTGAATATTACAATAACAATTGCCACTTAAACTCATACTGATACAGTGCACATGTGTAAAATTATATCTTATTTTGACATATTACGAATAAAATAAAATGAGCTGAAATAATTGAAATGACTGACTGTCTTAAATGTACTTGGAGAGGTGTTGTGTTACAGCCTTCTGTAATCTGCTGCATCAAGTATTCGATGTAATTATCTGGCGTCATGTAACCTATTACATTGGTTAATAAAATCATATTTTGCTAATCTGAATAGAAATAGTCTACATATTTTATACTTACAATTGATACAATTTAATGTTAATAATAAGATTAAAGCGTGACTGGCTCCCACAAGGAAATCTAAAAATTCTCCATGAACACAAAAACTCTGCTAAAAGAAGTCTATTTAATCTTACTTCTTCTTTTAGAGAAAAAAGTAGATTTGAAAAGAATGGAAGAAAACGAAATACGCTCTCAAATATTTTATAAATTGTAACCCAATTTTATCACCGAAATTAATGAAGTCTGAAGAACTGAGAGGAAAAGGAAAGAAGGTGATTAGTTTGAGTCAAAATTTTTTACTAAGCTTGTGGCAACATTCACTTATTTCAGACACAGCATTTTACAAAGTCTATTTAAAAAAAAAAATAGTTCCCTATTTAAAGAAAGCTAAAGAATGATGAGGATGATTTATTTCTCATTTTTTTTTTGTAATTTAGTAGTCAATTTGCATAATTAAATTTTTAAAAAATTGCTTGAAATTTGAATTACTCGTTTTGTTGTCTACAGTGTTTACTTATCTTTAAAATATTTAAATTATCAACGAACGATGGCTTCTTTTTCTCATTGGAGGACAAGGGGCAAAAGAAATTCATTAATCAGAATCAATGACCTACATAAACAAAAAAACAGTGACATAGATTAAAAATATTTTTAAAACAATTCCATATTTAAAGAAAGTTAAAGAAAGATGGTGATGATTTCTTTCTCAATTTTTTGTTAGATAACCCACATATATGTAGGATTGTATAGATTAGTTAAATAATTCATTTATAAAAATATATCATTAATAGAAAATATGAACACAAAATAAATTTATTGGTTCCTTTCTAGCGCTTTCATTCTTTATAATTTGTTAATGTTATTGTTTACATGCTTCTTAAAATAACGTATGATATTCATTGTCACTTGGACTGTTAAATTTTATACGTGTAAAATTGGATCTTCTTTTTAAACAATTTTTTAATGAAATATCATGATTTAAAATCGATCCCATCATTTTTAAACACCTTGTAAAGTTTGAATATAACATATCTTACTTATTCACATAAAAATAGCCAACAATACTTATACTTACAATTGACAGAATTTAATGTTAGTAATAAGATTAAAGCGTGACTGCCTCGCACAAAAGAAATCTAAAAATTCTTCTCGAACACAAAAAACCTGCTAAAAGCGGTTCATTTATCTTCTCTGAAAGAAAAAATCGATTTGAAAAGAACGGTAAAAAAAAAAAAATAACGAAATACGCTCTCAAATATTTTATAAATTGTAACCCAGTTTTATCACCGAAATTAATGAAGTCTGAAGAGCTGACAGAAAAAGAAAAAGAGGGCGATCAGTTTGAGTCAAACTTTTTTACTAAGCTTGTGGCAGCATTCACTATTTCAGAGCCATCATTTTACAAAATCAATGAATTATTAACAGACGATGGCTTCTATTTCTCATGAGAGCCAAAAGAAATTCATTAATCAGAATGTACGACCTACATAAGTAAAAGAATGACATGGGTTAAGAATATTATTAAAGAAATAAAAAAAATCATTCGATATTTAAAGGAAGCTGATGAATGATGATGATGATTTATTTCTGTGCTCTTCGTAATTTAAAAGTCGATTTGCATGATTAGATTCAGGCAAATTCAAATGAAATTCAAATTGCACAAAACATTGCCTATAATGTTTTCTTAGCATTAAAAAATAACTATGCTAAATATCTCTGTCTCTCTCTTTCTCTCTCTCTCTCTCTCTCTCTCTCTCTCTCTCTCTCTCTCTCTCTCTCTCTCTGTATAAGTTTATTTATTTATTTATGCAAATACACACACACACACATATATATATATATTATAGCATATCAAGTTTTTTTAATTTGTTAATGTTATATTTTCTGTGTATTTTATTGAGGAGTGCTGTATCCAGCAAATGGTAATTACATTATTACTTATATATATCATACATAAAGCTACATCCTGTCTATCTGTCTTTATGTATTTTCTTTTACATTTATATTACTTTTCTATGATTATGCGTTTAGTTTAATTTAACGTTGTTTTACTTTTCAAACTTAATATTTTTGTTTGTTAAGTAATTACATTCTTTTATTTTTACTTATGACTATATATAAATGTCAGGCTTGAAAATTCTAGAATAATATTCCCTTGCATTTTACTTTTTATTTTTTTATATTGAACAAGTTTTTTTCTTTTATTTCTAATACTTCTTTATAATAATTTAATCTTTTAACAGATTAGATTTCCATCTAATTTCCCTTTTTTTATATATGTTATTAGAAGAAGAATTTATTTACATTTATGGCTGCACTTCTGGAATGATTTTTATTAGATGGATGCATGTTTTATAGCCTAGTTGATTGAAACTCCATGTGAGACTATTTTATTTTTCTGGGAAAGCATAATGGGGGTATATGATTGCTAATGTCAAAACAGACTGCAATGTTAAAATTCTAAAGGAGAACAAAAGTTGAGTTCAAATTTGCTTTGCAGATATGTAAAGATGCGCAGTGAAAGGTTAAATTTTAATATACATTATATACATAAAATTCATTTTTCTTTTTGTTATAACAAATAAAGTTTTATGTAGCATATACAAGCTAACACAAATAATACAATTAATTTTGCATGAATTAACATATTAGAAAATCTTCTTTTCCTTATTCTATGAAGCGATATCGACAAGTAACTATTTTACCTTTCTGTGTGCATTTAAAATGCTTTATTTCTTCAAAAGAATTTCATAGACAGACATCGCAATAAAATCGCAAGTAGACCCAATTCTGTTATGCGTATTATTAAAATAACAAAATAGGAACAAGGAATAAAACATTCTCTGTACCAGCAAAAAACTCATCAATCTATTTATATGTATATATTTTATGCAATTTGGATTATTGTGAGTTAGACGTTCCATTAATGATACAAAATTACTAAAACAATCCTAAAATGTATTTCCTTATTACGGTACGAATCACTTAAATGAATATTTATGAAACAAAATTTCATTATATTAATTGTTCATTACAATATATAGAAAAATCAAATTATGATTTTCGTTTTTAATCATTTAATGCATGCAGGCGACTGAAAAACATAAGTTGCAACATTTTTCATGAAAAAGTTTGGAATGTTACGATGTTGATAGATATTGTTTTTGAATTTTTGGCAGACGCACGTTAAAAGATTCGCTGACACTGTGTTAGAACTTTGTTAGAACAGGAGAAGAAAGATTAATTTGATGTAGATTTTGGTAGTCTTGTATACTCTTCTGCTAATCTTCTTCTACCCAGACATTATCGTTTTGGGGTAATTGGTTCTCGATATCTCTAAGTCCAGGTGGGTTAGATTCGCATCAAAATTTAACATTCTGCAGCCTTCACATCCATCAGATCTCACAACTAATGATATTTTTTCTGTGAGTACACTTAAGGCTCTGCAGCAGTAAAATCTCAAATCCCCTCACTAATGTCAAATCAATAGGCTAGTGATGCATTCGTATTTTTAAAATATATCCTTAGGTTATAAACATTTTTAACTTCTGTTTTCTGAGTATTCTTCTTTAAGAATGCGTCTTTTTTTCTTAGTTGTCAAATTATATCTAAAATATATGCTTAATTTATAATTTTATGTGTTAAAATCTTATCGAAAATGAGTAAGATTTTGAGATTTTACTGATGCAAAGCCTGAAATGTTATAGTTAACATGACGCGACATAATTTCATTGGAGAGTTGGAGCAGCGAATTGCGGAAGGCTGTAATTACGTTTCTCCAACCACATTTAAGGCACTCAGGAATGAATTTTTGAAATTGCTCTATTGTTGCCAGTATGTGGAAGGTAATCAATTCGAGCATCTTTTGAGTTCAGATGAAACTTTTTTAGCATTTCATTGAATTAAAAGTTAAAACTTCAATTAGCCATAATTTCTTTTAGAAACATTACAGAGCATTTATTAAAATTAAATTGCTTGTCTGGAAGAGATCTTTTAAGCAATATGCCACAAGAACCCCCTTCCTATTTGAAATTTCAAAGTAAAACACGTCAGTGCCTCTTCCCCCTGCACCCTCTCCCCCCAGTCCTGATTTTTTTATTTAACCAGCGAAGGTCCCCTTTGAATTTATTAAACACGTATGTCATCGTTTTCCAAAATTTCAGAGTATCTCTAAAATAAAATATTAGGGTGTGACTTTTGGCGGAATTCATTCAACCCTTTTAATTTATTGAACACGTATTTCATTGTTTTCAAAATTTTCAAAGCATTTCTTAAATATAAGGTAGGGTGTAACACTTTGGGCGGAATTTATTGAATCCTTTGAATTTATTGAACACGAATTTCATTGTTTTCAAAAAATTTAAAGCATTTCTGAAATAAAATGTAGGGTGTGACTTTTGGCAGAATTTATTAGACACTTTGAATTTATTGAACCCGTATTTCATCGTTTCCGAAAATTTCAAAGCATTTCTGAAATAAAAAGTAGGGTGGGCCTTTTGGCGGAATTTATTGAACCCTTTGAATTTATTGAACACGTATTTCATTGTTTTCAAAAATTTCAAAGCATTTCTGAGATAAAAGATAGGGTGTGACTTTTGGCGGAATTTATTGAACCCTTTGAATTTATTGAACACTTATTTCAATGTTTTCAAAATGTTTAAAACATTTCTCAAATAAAAGGTAGGATGTGACTTTTTGCGGAACTGGTATACATGCATACATACAAACAAACATATATAATACTAGCAAGCTACGCCCGCTATGCTGGTCAATTTCTCTTAACGAACCTTTAATCAAACAAAATATTGACATTTCATAATTCACTTTTATATTTTAACAGAATAATAACGCTACAATAATTTATGACTCGTGCTATAGCCAATATACACGTCAGGACACGTTGCCTTTTTCATTATCTTTTTACGCGTGAAGGTTTCGCTATGGTACTCCATTGTGAAATTTGGTAATTTGTGAAATTCAACATTTGAAAAAGGCATAACCATTAGATTTGAAATTCATGTCAAGAAATATACAATTTTTTACCTTTCAAACGCAATTTGTCTAACAATTTTGTGACAAATACTTTTCGAACTATTATTTTTTTCAGTAACTTCAAATGTTTCATTTTCCGAGATTAATCTGTGGCAAAGATTCGCGAAAAACTTAGTCGTCAGCAACACATAGCGTTATATTAAAGAGGATGTTGGAGCAGGGATTGTCACCATCACTTTTGATATCGGCTCTGTAGTTCCAGAGATTCCACATAGAAATTGTAATTTAGAATGATTTTAGAACGCTTTTCGCTCCTTTCACCCTTTTAAATTTCGATTTTTTTTAATTTATTCTTAGAGAGCATTTACATCTTATAAGTAACTACCATGCCAAATTTCAAGTTTCTAGCTCCATCAGTATAAACAAAGTTGCAATTTTCGAACATTTTTCACTCCTGCACCCCATTGGGGTTAGTGGCACCGACATAAAATATAGCCAATGTTGGAGTAGGGATTGTCACCATCCATTTGCCACCATTACTTTTGAAATTGGTTCTGTGGTTCCAGAGATTCCATAGAAATTGTAATTTAGAATGTTTTTAGAACACTTTTCTCTCATTTCACCGTTTTAAATTTAGATTTTTTTTATTTTGTTCTTAGAGAGCATTTACATCTTATAAGTAACTACAATACCAAATTTCAAATTTCTAACTTCTTCAGTATAAAAAAAATGCAATTTTAGAACGTTTTTCGCTTCTGCATTACCCTGGGATTAGTGGCACCGACGTAAAATATTCCCTATGTTGGAGCAGTGATTGTAATAAAAAATTTGCCACCATCACTTTTGAAAACGGTTCTGTAGTTCCAGATATTCCATAGAAATTATAATTTAGAATACTTTTAGAACGCTTTTCTCTCATCTCACCCTTTTAAATTTCGAATTTTATTAGAATTTGTTCTTAGAGAGCATTTACATCTTATAAGTAACTACCATGCGAAATTTCATGTTTCTAGCTCCTTCAGTATATAAAAAATCGAAATTTTAGAACGTTTTTCGCTTCTGCACCCCCTGGGGGTAGTAGCACCGACATAAAAATATAGCCTATGTTGGAGCAGGGGTTGTCACCATCAGTTTGCCACCATCGCTTTTGAAATCGCTTCAGTAGTTCCAGAGATTACCCCCTACAAACAAACAAACAAACAAAAAAACAATCTTTACTACTTTATAATATTAGTATAGATGAAATTATAATTTTTTCTATTAACCCTTTATGTACCAAATTATGAATAAAAAAATTGATCCACCTCAATATATTTTTTAATGTCAGAAGACATATGAGAATATTTTTATAATAATAATAATAGGAAATTTA
This sequence comes from Maratus michaelseni, assembly GCA_963931845.1. Taxonomy (NCBI): domain Eukaryota; kingdom Metazoa; phylum Arthropoda; class Arachnida; order Araneae; family Salticidae; genus Maratus; species Maratus michaelseni. The sequence goes on along the minus strand of OZ007590.1, from coordinate 333,000,220 downwards.
GATACATTTTTTTTTCATGAAAACTGATTTAATAAATCGCTAGTTATTGCTATTTTTTCTAAAATATTCACACTAATAATTAGACAATTAACAAAAAATAGAGGAATCTCACATTTCTTATAAAAACAATGTAAATAAATGTATTGTGAACCTATCTCCAAATGGAAAAGTTTTTGTAGTTAAAATTTTTTCGTATACTACTTTTTAATGAGCCACACCTATGTAAATGGTTGAGAAAATTACTACTTTGAAAAATAATATTTAGCTTCGACTGTTTCACTGCACTGTTTTAATGGGGTCGAGCAAAGTATTTTGTGTAAATACTTAAAATCTACATTTATTAAAAGAGCGATTAACTACATTTTATATTAAATTTTCTTTAATGGCATTTAAAAGTACCGTCGATACATAAAGGGTAAAACAGTCTTAAATTACTTAAATTTCTAATTAGTTAACTTTGATTATAATTCAATACTTATAGCCTTACATCGCAAAAACAAATTCGAACAAATGCTGCCGCTAGGTTTTTAATATATTATGCTGCATATTGTTATACTTGACTATGTGTAACCTTGTTTAAAGGAAATATGCTTTAATTTAAAAGAAGATATAGAGTACAGAAATACGGCGTAAAATGTAACTAGTCGGATGTACCAAACTCAAAAATTTCTTCTATACCACACAGGTTTCGCATGCACTAAAAAGAATCAGCGCCAATTTATATCAAGGTCTAACTGAATCTAAAGTTTTATTAAATTCGTGCATTAGTTCTTGAGATATGACTATTGCTAGAATCGTGTAAATCCTGCAAAATGCAGCACAGTAGCTCCACCTGTTGAGAGAATTAGATCAAAACTTTATCAACAGCAACTCATGTCAACGTCTAACTGAATCTGAAGTTTGATGAAAATAAGTGTATTATAGTTCTTGAGATAGAGCTATTGCGGAAATCGTGAAAAATGCAGCATAGTAGCTCCACCTGTTGAGAGGTTTAGACCAAAACTTAATCAACAGCAACTCATGTCAACGTCTAACTGAATCTGAAGTTTGATGAAAATAAGTGTATTAGTTCTTGAGATAGAGCTATTGCGGAAATCGCGAAAAATGCAGCATAGCAGCGTACCTGTTGGGCGATTTTCACCAAAAACAAATAAGCACCAATTTGTGTCAGGGACTAACTGCATATAAAGTTTTATTAAATGTCGTGCATTAGGTCTTGAGATAGAGCGCCCACAAAATGTTTGCCACATACATACAGACAGAGTCACAGACTCACAGACAGACATTTTCTAAAAACAGTTAAATCGTGTTCAGGACCTTCTAAAACGTATAAATCCGTCGAAAATCAGAAATCGAAAATTTTCATGAATCCAATACTTTTTTCTTGCAAAGTTAAACGAAAGTAAAAATAATTCCTGTAATAAGTATTATAAAGATATCGCGCATAAAATAGTCTGTAAACATAGATCTTTTGCGGTAGAAATATAATTTCGCTAAATAACGCTTTCGACAAAATTTAGCATTTCTAAATAAAAACGAAAAGTCTTTCCCTTATTTCAAAATTATCAGCCATATATAAGGTAGACATGTGCAACTGATGCCGAAATGCTGCAAAACTAACCATGTTTTTTTTTGTTGTTGTTGAAGGTTTCCGTAACGTGAATGTAATGTAGCAGTGTCAGTGTCCAGAAAACCGGACCGCGTACCGAGAACTGGCTGGCCCATCAAACTCAGCTGAAAGGTCGAAAAAAGTGAGACAGTCTTTTATGCGAAGTCCCAAGAAATCCGTGCGTACGTCCTCACCTGAATTTACAGTTTCCAAAAGCGTCTCGTGATACCAGAGGACACACTGAGCTTTTTCCTGTGTTGTGAACATTTCCGGTTTCCTGGACACTGACACCGCTACACTATAGCCACATTACAAAAACCTGCACAAAAAAAATATACTGGTCAGTTTTCCAAAATTCTGACATCAGTTTCACATGTCGATATTATATATAGCTGATATGAATAAATTTTGTAATCAGGAAAAGACTTTTCGGTCACTCTGTATATATATATATAATTATTTTTAATATAAAGTAAAAATTCATATTCGAGGTGAGACTATTTTCCCATAATTGTACATAAAAAGGTATTACTTTTTCTTTCTTTTGGGGTTCATGTCCAACTGTGTCGGGTTCCGGTTGACTTCAAATAGAATTTTCGGGTTCGGGTTGGATATAACCGGATCCACGCAGTATTTTTCTATGTTCGAACAACCATCAACATGGAAATTGTTTTCTCTAAAGCTTTCATACATTCTGAGATATGGTCTTGCATCCCCTCCCTCCTACCTGAAAAGGGAAGAAATTTTGATGTTTTTTTTTCCTTTATTTTTCGTACGTCCTGACACTAAGAGCGTCAGAGATGCGGGTGCATCTAGAAAAATTCTTTATTGCATCTACCGTTCGTTCCAAGAGAGAACATCATACAAAATTTCACTTCTACAGCTCTGATAGTTTCCGAGATAAAGTTTAGATTGCCCCATGAGAGCGTCATTAGAGAATTATATCTATAACGCTCTAATAGATTAGGAAATTTCCTTTCTCAGTAACCCCCCCCCCCCTTTCTCCTCTCTCTCCTGCATGTCTGAAGAGATATTTTTGGAAAAATTCCTTATTGCTTTAAACGGCCCACGAAGACCCATAATCCTGCGAAATTTTACTCTATTGAACTATGCAATATGCCATCACGAACCAAAATGTTCAGTACAGAGCTCGACCCGACCCGGATGAAGATTATCTTGGCATGGATAGGCAAGGCACGATTAAAAATGAATTAAAACAAGCCTGGCGTAACCCGTCCCGACTCATCATTTCATACTGCAAAAATATTAAAGTACAGCATTTTTCAGATTATACGTGTATATTTGCAAGGGATTCGGTGTAGAATTACAACACTAATGATCATTTTTAAACAATTGCAATCAAATGAAAAGTTAGTAAGTAAGTATATATATATATATATATATATAATATACAGGGTGATTTTTTTTAAGTTGTGAAAGTAAAGCCGTATAACTAAAGAACCACTGATTCAAATGACCTGAAATTTTACCAGTATGCTCCCAAAACAATGGGAATTAATTTTTCAGGCGTCGTTGAAAAAAACTTAAAATCGCGCCGACAGATGGCGCTGTATATGCAGTGAAGTCGAGAGACGAGCTTGCACACGACACACGCACAGTGGCGATAAAAACGTGAAACACGCACTCCTCGTGTTCATTATTCTACTGATACCCTCGCAATGACTGTGTCATTGACGGACTGTGCGTCGTTAGTGAAACTGTATTATTAGAATAATAAAAGCACAGCAACTGATCTTAGGAGATTCAGGACATTTAAGAATTTAAGAAAAGATCCAATGGCGACAGAAGGCCTACGGAAGATGGTTTCTGAAAGTACCGTCCATTGTTTTTCTCCCACTGACGATATTCTTTGTTTCTGTTAACTTACAGCTCCATCTGTCGGTGCGATTTTAAGTTTCTTTTAACCACGCCTAAAAAAAATCCCATTGCTTTGGGAGCATGCTGGTGAAATTTCAGGTCATTTTGATCAGTGGTTCTTTTGTTATAGGAGTTTACTTTCACAACTTTAAAAAAAATCACCCTGTAGTTTAGAAAGAAAGAAAAAGATGTTTTAAAAAATCATTGTTTGGAAAATCCATAAAGAGAAAAAACATTTTTTCAATTTATGTTTTAAATTATTTCTCTTTAATATTTTAAATTTAAAAAATGCTAAAAATTTCATTAACAAATACATACAATCTCAACTGTTATTTTTACAAAAAGTAAAAGAAAAAAGAAAAAAGAAGAAAGAAAAAGACAAAAATGTTTTTCATGCCTAGGCCACCCAAGTCTGTTGGAAAAATAAATAAATAAGCACGAACACACAAGTACATCCCGTCTCGAGTCTAATGAAAGAAAATCTGTCCGATTTCATACAGAAATAAACAGCGTCGAAAAACATATGCGTGGCCGTAACCTTATTTTTCTCCTGAAACCTCAATCAGCAGCAAGTTGTTCCTGCTGTAGAATAAGCCTGCAATCGTCCTTCACTATGCGATAACATTTCCTGTCGGGATAATCGCAAATGTTTGCAATTGAGGTCTTTAGCTTCTCGGTGAGAGATAATTGATTGTAGAACATTTCGACTGTAAAATTTGAGAATGAAACGACGACTGTCTCCATTATTAATTTCTACGCTGGCGATTGTTCTCGATTGTTGAATTATACTGGTCAACAACATTTTTTGCTACTGGGGAAAATATAGGTATTCTAGACAAATTTGTGTATGCTGATTCCAAATCTGTACTCCAAATTTCTGTATCACGTCAAGATCTCGAACTATAGAAAATACCAATGTTTAAATTTGACATTATGAGACTGTTTTAAACAACTGAAACTAGAGCATTATTATTTATTTCAGAGCAGATTCACAATCTGGCCATGTTACTATAGATTCATTTTTCTTTGAAAATCCGAATATCTTCGTCATACAGAAGTAACAGTCTGAGAGGGGAATTTTCGGTTCACGCCATATAGTGGGCACAGAAAAAGACATTGCTTTTCTTTTACCTCTTAACCATTGTGTTAGCCTTGTATTGCACACAGTACAGCATATATGTGGTACCTACCATTTGTCCTGATCTCCAACTTGAAACAGCAGGATGTCAATAACTTTACATCCTGACGTGATAGAGAAATTTGGAGTTCAGATTTGGAATCAATTCACTCAAATTTGTCTGGAACACCTACATTTTTCGAAGTAGCTGAGAAAAAGAGTGTTTTTGTCGACCAATATTATCGACTATCGCCCCTGACTTTTCTGAATGTGTTGGGAAGTGTTTCATAATCTATACTCATACTTGTTCATAATTATATGTCATACTTGAGACGTGATTTCTCTTTCTTGTTTTTTTTTTTTTTTTTCGATAAGTGATACTATTTTGATATTGACTGAATTCGAATAGCAACAGTGCCAAAAATCTATTATTTATGTTTACTTATTTTCTTCTATTTTTAACAATGGCATTTTTTTTAATCGAAAATTTATTCTATCGAAAATAATGATTGTCTTTTGCCAAAATGAAAAGAGGAATTTTGCATGTTTTGCATAACTAAATCCAAAAGTTTAGGTTCCTTAATCTCATTATTTTTTAACTCCAATAAAAATACAGCTATAAAAAAAAGACATTAACTTCGTTAACTCTGCATTGTTTTTTTTTTCTTATAAATTTCGCTTTCATAAAAATTAGCTTACCTTTAATGAATTTCGAGACCTCTAGATCTTTGTCCGGTACTACATTCATTTAAAATTTTATTTTTATTATTTTTCGCTTTTTTATTTTTATTTTATTTTATTTTTTGCGTGAGAAGATTTCATTACATTTTTATTCATCTTTTTGTCTCCTTTTCCTTAAGTAATTTTATGGACATGATTAGACGGTTTATAAGGCTTAAAATTCTTAATTAAAACACAAAAGATGAAATATGATAAAAGAATTGCGTATAAGACAGCTTTTTTATCAAGCCTTAAGAAAAATGTGTTCTAATATTTTCAAGGTGTAATAATTTTTTGTTTAATTCTCTTGTAAAATACGCAACATTAATCCTTATTGTCTTTTAAATACTAATTTGTAAACAGCAAAAAACTTTTAACATATTAAAATATTTTTTTTTCAAACTCTGTAACTAATAAAATCCCCTTTTTCATTATTTACGATAGCATAATGTATGAATAGATTTTATAACACAGTAGTTTTTCTTTCTTTTTTTCTTTCTTTTCTTTTCTTTTCTTTTTTTTTTTTTTTTTTTTTTTTTTTTTTGAAAAAACTTGCCAAAATTTTCTTTAAAAAAATGTATCTGAAGTTGTTCAAGTTAACTTTCCAAAGAATAAAAATCGTAATTATGTATTCTGACAATTCTTTATTAAATTTATTTTATTTTATTTTCAGTTCTATTTTTTCTCATTGAAAATATCAAATCTTAAAAATATCCCATAAAATACAAATCTAGCTAAAGAAACAAAAAAAAAGCGGGAAGGGGGGAGGGGACAATTTTCTAAAATACTGAAGGACTAATAAAATGACAAGAGCATTAGAATGTAAATCATTTTCAAACGAGTGAAATTGGTGTTTAAAATATATAGCAAAGTTAAAACTACCCCAGCATCATATTAGGATCTAGCTGAACTCCCAATTTTATTCACGCCATATTCGAAGAAGAATCAATGCTACTAATAAAAATATACATTTCATCCATAATTTTTAAAAGGGGAATTTCAGTTAAGGAAAATGGTGCAAAACAGTATCCATTATCCTGCTTTTGCGAAACGCTGGAACTGATAAGTATACAAATTCCTACAAAATTAAATAAAAAAAATCTAAATAGATTTTAGAAAAAGAAAAAGAAACTCTTCAATGTTTTATCGGTTCTCACTTATTTGATATCTTCGTACTAAATTTCGTTGCATGGCGCACGAACCATGCTTGCTTTACAATTCAGCCTAAATTCAGTTTTGTTTGGCGTAATGTACCCTCTGTGGCATATCCGGTTTCATTGTTCCTGCCCCCTCTCCCTTTTTATCCCCATCAAAAGTTTTTTTAACTATGTTTGCACCACAATTTAGACACAAAATTAGCACCCCTACCCATGGTCTAGAAAACCTTCTAATACTAATTTTTAAAAGAAATTTTCGTCTTATTTTGTAGCAGACTTCTTCATATAAATAAAACGACAAAATCTTTTAAACATTAGCAATCTACGTTTGCCTAGACAGCAATAAGGTTCTGCTCAAACCGCTCTCCTGATTGTGGCTTGTTGGTGTGCTATGTGGTGCCAAGCAGAGTTGTCAAATCAATTAAAATCGTCGATCCACGATCTTTTTTCTACTCAGGTTAATCTACAAGGTTATCCCACGAGGCGCACCTAGGTGCTTACATTTGGGACGTCCCATGCGGTGATCAGGCGAACACCGTCCCTCAAATTTGCGTCACAAACTTTTTAAATTTTACAACCACCATATTAGTAGGGGTATACTGCAATGTCTCTCTCTGTCTCTGAGAAGATTGTACATAGGAGTGGAATACGGTAGAAAGGCTTTGTCCCCTTACTCAAAACAACGTATTGCCAGTTTTGCTTTTTGTCAACAATGTTTTCTTTGGTAGAACAACCCATCTTCATTTTTGAATTAGGTTTTTGTTTTAAGTTGGAGTCACCCCAAAATCAGAAAAAGGAACGTACCGGTTAGCGTGCGCTTCGCGTCACCAGGCAAACTTAAAAAATAATACCAACAAATCCACTATCTTATATTTCTCTCAAAATGACGTCTTTTATCCACCAACATTTCTCCAAAGTTTTATAATTGTGGTAGAAGATGCATTTTGCCAGACAGCCTATGTTAATTCACTTTCTCACATACACCTTTTCAGATCCAGGGGGCAAATTTTCTACTTTTAATCTTTCTAAACAGTACTTCTTTTATCAAGCTTGAATATTGGACTTAGAGCTTTTGCTTATTTTGTAGAGATTGCAATTATATTTTTTGGTGCCTAAGTTAAGATTAAATCACCCCTCGTTGCTTGCAAGTACGCCGCCACCATGCAATGATCAATCGAATCTTGATTATCAAACTGGGCATCAAAACCCATTAAACTTAGAAACTGCCAGATCGGTATAGGCATGCTGCGAGGATTATGTGAGATTGTGCACAGATAGATTCACAGACACTTCATTTTATTAAGGCATGTTATTTTTTTTTATCGAAATTTTTTTTTCATATTTTCACAACTGAAACCCTTAAAAACTTTGTGGTAAAGCAGTTTTTTCGAAATTCATATTGGTTCAAAAGTTATCCGCCTTTTGGTGTTGCAGTGAACAGGCTCATTTTTAGAGTATTTTGTATGGCGTGCAGGTAGAAACAAAAGAATTGAGAAAGAGGAAGTCAGGAGGGTTCATTATATTGACATCTATGTTTGTTTAAAAATGGAAAACTTTAAACCTGTTTTTCTCGATACTCTGTTTTACGAATCAGTACCAGGTAGAACTCGAGATTAGATCAACCGATTTGGTTGAAATTTTATGTTTTTATAGTATATACTATATTTTAGTCCCACACGGATGCGTTTTTCAATATTCAAATTGTAAATATTTTGTTGCGCAATTTAAATCTGAAAATTTTTGTAATTGAAATTTGAACAGCCGTAATTTCCTTTAGGATCGAAAAATTGATAAACCCATCCGAGGAGAACAACAAAATATCATAAATTTTAAGGTTTGTATTTGTTTTTTTTTTTGTTACAGATAAGGAGATTTCGAGATTCATCTGGTACCGCGGAAAGCTTCACTTATTGCACATTCCCTGTATCAAAGGTCGCCAGAGTACCATTTTTCAACCAATTTCCAAATAACAAATTGTTTTTAAAACTTCATGATATGCTCTTTCATTTGCAAAAAAAACATTATTATTATCGTATAATTGTGGTAAAACATAAAAGCAAAAAATTGGAGCAATTTTAGTTATTTTTTTACAAAAGTTATAACATGCCTTAATATAGATTAGCTTCGAAAAAAATTTCAAAGTTAGACATACATTAAAAAGAAGCGTTTTAAATTAATTAAAAATTTAATAAAATATGTCCTCCGTTAGTGTATTTTTAGTGAGAAAATTCTTAGATTTTCAATGTGCAACAAAGAGTTAGTAGGCTGTTTCTGAGTACTGTCGACAAGACCCCGATATCGAATAAAAATACTTGTGTCCAGTCTTTACAATCTATCGCAATTTCATTTCTGAAAATCCACCATTTTTTTAACAGTAATATATTTGCTTTATTTAATCATGTAACGTCTGTCATGAAATAAAACAAAGGAAATAACGGAGGATTTTTTGATAAAAAAAATTTGTTTCATTGACAACACTGCTCATGTCGGTAGTAACCATAATATTCGGAACAGAAGTCATAGTCGCTCTTGTGTACACTGTAAAAGAAAAAAAAGGTTGATCTACTAAAAAAAATTAGTTTTTCTCATTGATCCTAGCAATTACTAAAAAATTTTTTGTATTCTTACTCAGTTACCAGAAAATCTGTAAGAATTGCTAGAAAACAGCTAGCAACGATTCCAGTTTATAACACAGATTAATAAAAAAATCTGTGGAAAACAAATTTACTAAAAAAAATTTAGCAACCTCAAGCATTGTTTTTATAGTGTAGGCGCCATTTTTGGATCTATTTTGGCGAGAAAACCTTTTTTTTAATACCTTTTAGGCCTAGCATGAAAAAAGAAAACAACATGTTAGTTTTATTTTCTTATAAAATGATTTTATAATTTTATTATAAAACACACACATTTAATTTTATTTAACACACATATTTTTATTTAACACATACATTTTTATTTAACATACATATTAATTTTACTATCACACATTATTTTGATTTAACACGCACATTATCTTTGCTCTCATACATTATTATTATTCAACATAGACATTTAATTTTATTTATTAATTATTTTAATATTATTTTATTTTATTTATTTACACACACATTTAACTTTATTATAAAACGCACATATTTTATTACAAATCATCAGGTTGCCATACGAAGCAAAAATCTTCGATTTCCCGGCTAGGCAAAAATTCGCCATCTTGGCGCCAAAAAGATAACTCGGTACGTCTGCGACATCTGTACCTAATTTTCTTATTATTCTTGCCCATTCCGTAATTATTCTTAGATGTAGAAGTTGCCTCAAAAGTGTTCAAAATTTGGCCCTGAGGCCAGAAATATGATTTAATGATTCCACTTAATATTTTCCGAAATGTAAAATAACCCCTAATCTATTCGTGTAATTCTAAAAATGATGCAAATGCAAGATGTAACGAAAAAGACAATTATAGTTATGACAAGTCATCAGTTTGATGCGATGATTTCCGAAAAATAAGATAAGAGTAACGCATTTATTTCCTGGAGGCATTCCATAATGAAAGAGCAGAACAGCCGTAAGCCCTAATTTATACGGCAAACCTTCGCTGCCGTTAATGCAGTATTGATTGCTAGATACGCAGTTAAAGCTATTCATTAGCATATCTTAATTTTGAATAATGTAGATTTGTTACTTTTCAGATCGTCAGGTTGTGAGCGGGGTTATTATTGCTGGTAGTATTATTACCATTATTTTGATTGTATTTCGGGCTTTGTTTTGCTGATTGCGATTTTGAAATAAAAGCTTTGGGAATAATTTTAGAAAAGAGTAATTTGCGATTTGGCAATAAAGAAAGAAAATTGAATTTAAAATTACAATGATGAAAATATTCCATTTAAAAAAATATATATCGAATCCTTTAACGAGTAACTAATATAATTTATAATATACTATAATATATAGCATAATACTGTAAAGCCTCTAAATAGCAAACATTTTGATACCACGAAATTTGCTTGTTGGAGGTTTCTGCTATTCAGAGGTAAAGAGAAACAAATACTGGAGATTGAGATAGGAGTTTGCTAAATAAAGTTTTCCACTATTCGAGACTCAGGAGCATCCGTCATGGAGGTTTTACTGTATAATATTATAAAAGGTATCTAGGCTTAAGTTTTTCTACTTTCATATTGATATTTAAGTGAAGACACAATGTTATAATTTATTTCTACATAAAAATATCATTTCTAGTTTCTACAAGCAATAATAACAGATGCTGATAATTCGTTCTCTGAGTGTTTTCGATATCTTTTATTCTATAACCAAGTTATGATATGATAATCATATATTAAATTTAACCTCCCCTATTCTTTATTTAAATTATATTTTTTCCCCTGCTTTTTCAAAATTTAAGTGCGTTATCTATAACTTCAAGTAATAATCCCGCCGTAATTTATACCCTTTCCCTTTTCTCAGTCACTTGTACTGGATCGCTAATATCTCACGGTCTTTCGATTAAAATAAAAATAAGAGAATTAAATCAGCACAGATGTCTTTTTGTAAGTTACTTTCCAAAACCGTGCTGATAACACAATATATTCATAATGCATTTTTGCGGCCAGAGAGTCAGTTAGAATTGTGTCTATCATGTGCATCCAGCACATATACATGTCCTTATTTGGTCTCAGTAATAACTCAATCATTCACACCCTGTTCTAAAAATATATTCTGGTCGTTAAAAGGCTAAGCTGTTTGGACTATCAAAGATTCCTTTCGCATGGGAAAATATTCGACCGTTTCGGTCTCCTTGGCGGTATTAAATTTCGAAATGAAATACCTTCTGATGCCAATAATCTGGCAGCCTTGCTCGACAAATACCATTAAATCTGTATGCTCCATCTGACATTGTTCTCGCCTAGACAACACTGTTAGCAACCCTATTTGGCGAGATACATGTCATTTCGATTCTAAGTCGAGTCGCGAAAGCAACTCCCTCCTGCTCCGATCTCTCCGCTTGTAAGGTGCTCTTAATGAGCCCTCTGATGTCCCACCTCTTCTGCCTTCGATCATCTTATGTTGCTAACCTCACCTGAATAAAGAATCTGCCATTTATACTGGAGTTTTTTTTTTATTTACCTTGAACCTGGCTACCCATGTGGATTTTCTTCTTTCTTGAACATTATTAACAAAGTAACCTGAAACAACAATTACGTTACACAAGTTCACCAAGTAGTCGAGATAAACCCAAGTAGTAGTTATGATTTCTTTATATGAGGACGTAAGTTTCAAAACTCGCATTATCCAAAATTTAAAAAATCGTATTTTCTCTATCAATCTATTCTATTGGTAAATCTTCACTGAAAAAACACTAGAATCCGCAGAAAAACTAGTTTTAGGATGTATTTCTGGCGTTCTAAATTCTTGGTTTACAATGAAATCCAATGGAAGCAGTCAGAGGTTTTTCGCAATTTCCCCGTATTTGATATTTTGGATAAGGTGAGTTTTGAAAGTCACGTCCTCATATATATTTCCGTTGTCGTTAACTACTAAATTGTTTTGATTGTGAGGTTTTTCAAGATGTAGGCGGCCACGTGTAACGCCGTAATGTGTGTTCAGAATTACCGATAAATTAGTGTCAAAACCAAATATCTCCATAAGACAAATTAAAAATAATATGGCTGTAAATGTATCAGAGAACAAGTATCAGGGAATACAAAAACATTGTTTTGAAGAAAACATGTCGAAAAATGCGCCTAAGGATATGCAATTAATAACTTATTCATACATATCATCAATACGCATACACGTATATACACACATATCAACACATCCGTAAGTGCTAAATGTCTTTTTTTTTTTACACTTTTTGTGAATAAATGTTTGAGAGACTGTATAATTAAGGAATTTTATGAATGTATATCAAAGTCATGGTAGTGCAAATATTTAATCATTTTGATATGATTTATTTAAATGATTTTACAGAATCTACTATAAATAAATAATATAGTTTTGTTTGATTTTTTATTGTTATTTAATAAATCTATACTAATAAAAGAAAGTTTCGCTCTGTGTGTGTGTGTGTCTGTCTGTGTGTATGTGTGTCTGTTGGCGATGGCTAGCAAAATCTAGCCCACCTAGAAGTCTGGAAATTTAGATGTGGATAGTCCAAGGTCTGGCCATGTGCACCTGAGCCTCAGAATTTTAATATTTTGATAATTAGCCTAGATATTAATTAGATTCTCATTAACCATCGCTTCTAAAATGTCATCTTTTAAAACAAAATGGCGAATGAAACGGGCTGGCGCGTTGGATTTGCGAGCGAAAATGAACAAATTCGAAATTATTTTACTAATTAGCGAATTTTAAGAAAACAGAAAACTAATTGAGATATCAATTTGAAAATTTCTGAGCATATGTAAAAAAATATTCTGTATCTGACTATGTGATTTTTGAAAAATTCGTTTGGTAATTTTTTTTTTTAATTTACGCAAAAAACTGCCAAAAATCTGCCGACGCCAGTGAAAACGATCCGAGAAATTTTCAGACAGGGATCGGCTTTCATTAAAAACTGAACTACAAAGAGATCTGTTTCTCTGGCCGATCCCTCTCATTTAGTTTGCGAAAATGAAAGGAAATAATTGCCAAATTTTAATAATGAACAAATATTTAAGTAACTAATTAAGATATAGATTTGAAATTGAGGTCGGGAAGGGGTGTCATCTGCCGGCTATTTTAGCGTATCGTCTTCGTTATGTTCTAATTATCAGAAAAATGTAATTATTTTTTTATGATCGCGTTAATGTACGTGACGGTGGTTCTCTTGAACAAATTAAACATTATATTTGCGGGTATGGGGAGGGAGGGGGTTAACGCCTTTCTCTGAGATTGTAATTATCTCGGGCCCGGGCAACGCCGGGCGGGTTAGCTAGTAACAATATAAAGTTAATAATGAAATAATGTACAATATTTAAAATTATAATAATATATTTTTGCTTGCAGTCTAATTATTAATAATATTTTTTTCTTTTATAATAATAATTATTCAGTCTTCCAATTCTTATAATTGATTTAAATAATTCTGAAAACTCCAAAACCTATAAAGAATATAGGGATGACATCCATATGCAACGTAAAACATTATACTGTTGAAATAAATGTGAAACTAAGAAAAAAAAATAACCAAATCTTTCGAATTAGAAATTTTTAAAATATGAAAACGTTATAAGCAATAAAAATAAACTAAAACATCTTGAAAAATTGTTAACTTAAATTAGCAATGTCATTTTTTCTTTTTGTAATATAGTAAAATAAATAGTAACTGAAGTTTGAAAGCTTTAATCTAAAGTCTAAACGTATAAATACCGCAGATACTCCTTAATAATCTTTAAATAATGAATTATGTAGAATATCGTTGTGTAGAGTATCGTTCCTTAGGTTTATTTTAAGAGTAAAAAAGAAATCAAGCCTCAAAATATGCATATTTTTTTCTTGAAAGTGTTTTAAAAATATTTTAAAGAAACGTGGACATAACGTAAATGATGTGTATTTAACATAATAGCTAATATGTTTTAGAAAATTTAATGTAATAACAGTTGAAAAACAAAAAAGATATATTTTTAAAGATTTCTATGTATCTAACTAAACGCAGGTATTTTTTAAATGATGGATTCTAATCTATATTTGCACTGAGTGATTTTACAAAGTTCTTTTTCATATATATATTTTTATAATGTGATATTTGTAAAACATTGAATAATTAAATAAAATTGAAAAATCAGAAAGTTTATAATATAATCCCTTATGCAAACCAATAACACATTTTTTTTTCACATTTATGTCACGAAGAAAAACAATCATATAATATTATTTATATTGTCGACATCCCTTTTCCATGCACATAACAAGCATACAACGATGAATGAGACATTATACGGAAGCTTTTTGAAGAGGCTTTGGACGTAGTATACTCACATATCGTTAAACATGTTGTTTGATTAGAAATTGCAATTATCTGAAAATTTCGATAAATGAAACTGTAATTGGAAAAATTCAATGATTTTTGGAACAGCCAATACCATCTATTTGCTCAAATGACGTCATATATTCTCAACCAAAGTCATCAAAATGGCTGAATTAATTACTTTTAAATTTTCTATATAAGAGGACTATAACCGAAATAACAACACATGCCCTTTAAGAGTGTTAATTTGCATTAAACTCAAAATTTCGTCATTTAAATGCAGAATTTATATACGCATATACATGTGTGCATATCCAATCATTTTTCTATCCACAGGTATCAAATTATTGTACTATACATTAAACGTGGAATTCGTCTGAAAATATATTTTTTATCCTGTTATTGCGATTTTTGGTAAATTAAAATAACAGAAACTTCAGTCTTAGGACGTACAAAATGAAAACCGGAGAAATACGAATTTATTTAATGCAATTATCAGATATACAGGGTGTGTTTAAAAGGTAATGCAGGTGTTGCCGTAAAACATTATTCCATACATAGTTACAAACGTTTAGAAATCTTTAAAGTACTCCCTCGAACATTTCCACATTTTTTCCAGAGATTTTCCCAGGCGCGACCTGGAATGCCTTGACGGGACCTCGTAAAGAGCGGTCATCACGGCGGCTTGGAACGCTTCAGTGCCGTCTAAACGGTGTTCTTTAATGGCGGTCTTAGTCCTCAGAGGCTAACAAAGTCTGCCGGAGCCAATAATGGGCTGTAAGGGAGCTGTGGTAGCGTTGCCAAGTTGTGCTTCGACAGGAACACGCCTGACGTGAAAACAATGCTGTTTGTATTTTTCAATGCAAAAGGTGTGGTCCACAAGCAGTTTGTACCTCCAGTACAGACCGTCAACGCTGTCTACTACGTGAATGTTCTGGAAAGATTGATAAAAAAAATCCTCCGTGTGCGAAAGAACAATATCGCCACTAACTGGGTGCTCCATCATAACACTGTTCTCAGCCACATCGCATTGCGTGTCCGTGAGTCCCTGGTGAAGCACAACTTGGCAACGCTGCCACAGCCCCCTTACAGAACGACTTGGCTCCGACAGACTTCTTTTTGTTTTCGAGGATTAAGACCTCCCTTAAAGGATACTGTTTAAACTGCATTGAAGCGATCCAAGCCGCTGTGGGACCGCTCTGAACGAGGTTCCCGTCGAGCCCTTCCAGGCCACGGATCGTGTCTGGGAAAATCGCTGGAAAAATGTGTAGATGTTCAACGGGAGTACATTGTAGATTTCTAAACGTTTGTAACTATATCTTGAATAATTTTTTACAACAACACTTGTATTACTTTTTGAACAAACTCTGCATGTATATTATTTCTGATGTTAACATACCTTTTTCTATGCAAATACCAAACTCACAACGATCAATAAGGTATCATACGAATGGGTTTTTTTTAACAGGGTTTTAACGTTATTACTCACATTTCGTTAAAACCTGTTGTTAGATAAAAAAAAATATGGTTGATTAAAAATTAATGAAAAACGTATCAGCAAACAATCTCAAAGATTGCAGTGTGAAAGTTTTGCGCAGAACTGCTTGTTTTAAATAACA
This sequence comes from Maratus michaelseni, assembly GCA_963931845.1. Lineage (NCBI taxonomy): Eukaryota > Metazoa > Arthropoda > Arachnida > Araneae > Salticidae > Maratus > Maratus michaelseni. Next base: position 332,984,181 of record OZ007590.1, on the reverse strand, counting down.
AAATTATTTCTAAAATGATATATATATATATATATATATATATATAAAAACTTATTGCAAAAATTAACCATTGAAACAGAAATAACTGACCAAATGCATATATATATGCATAATAAGTATTCCATAAATCATCCTTTATCATTAATGACCTCTCCATGCTTGGCAAACATTAGACTAGATACAAAATAAGTTTTCCTTATTTCATTACAAAGCAAATAAAGACGAAAGATTAATTCTGTTTTATTTCCTGCATCATCCACTCTTCGAGAATATTTAGACTGATGCCGAGAAGGTAGACAGAAGGATTAATTAACAGGTTTCTTACGTCTTGGATAATCTTATCAACTTAGTTTGTGTCAGATGACGAAAAGGATTATACTTTTATCTGACTTCTAACACTTTAGGGATAATTTAGTTTTCGATAAAACAGATGCAATTAATTAAGCATATTACTCTTTTTTTCACATGCCCTTTATAACTGTGTGGTAAGTGCCTGAATAAGCTCTTATAAAATAGAAGGACTTTTCATTCTGACATCATTCTATACCTGTGCTAATCAGAAAATAAAATATTCATAAATAATTCGGGGTGTCTTAAATATTTAGATGCACTCTAGGAAACAATAGAGAAACAAGGTGTTAAAATGAAATTTGCGCAAAACTGATCACAACTTATACCTGCTTTTCATTGTAGACAGTACATTTAGAATCTCTATATCAGGGCTTGACGAATACGGTCGCCATGTCGTATTTGGCGACAAACTTTTTTTATCTAAATTATTCAATCTGCTGTTTTGTTTTGTTTTTGTACAAAAATTGACTTAAGAAATGAGCACCAACGGCATTTTTTTTCTCTTTCCCACACCTATTCGTGTGCGACAAGCGGTGATCTTCCTCTTCTCGTGTACTTTTAACTTCGTTAATGGAAAAACAATGTTTAAATAGCATTTTCAATTTCATGCGCAGAAAATGACACTCTTTGCCACTCTAGAAAACTAACATGTCACGTGATTAGAATGTGGAGGGGAAGTGGTCAATAAAACAGTAATAAATAGTGTCAATTAAACCTCTGTGGCCTTTTAAATTTCTAGAAAGTTTTTATAAGTTTATAAATGAGATTTTTGTGTTTATAATTAAAACAGATTAATCTAAACACGTTAATTTCAACAAATAATAACGTATACGTGATTATAACTAATTCATTTGAAGTAAATCTGTAAAACTAAATTTTGTTCTATTTTGAATTATGTAAAAAATAATTTTAAGATATAATTGTTATTATTTTTTCTCAATTTGCTAAAACCGTTTGTGTTTTTGAAAATCGATGACGGGAAGAGTAAATATTTTTTTCTGGCGACTAGATTTTATGAAATTTGTAAAGCCCAACTCTATATCGAAAAGATTCGTTCATAATAGAAACTTTTCTCGATTCACAGAATAAAAGTCTTTATCATTCACACAAATTTAAACAGAGATATTTCCTAATATACCCCTAAAGTTCTCTGTTCAGATCAAATAAAATCTTCGAATCAGGAATTATATAACTCTATTTTTTTACAATTTCTGAATAGATATACATGCATGACAAAAATCTGTATCTGTCTGACACTGTAGACAATCACTATCTAACAAAAATTTAAATGATGTTGCGATGATTGTAAAGTATCACCTAACACGTGTTTACACAATATTTTTATTTGCATAAGCATTTCCTTAAGTGCTTGACATTTCAAATGAGAATATTTGCATGGCTATCATACACAAAACGTTGCAATTATTGCAAAAGTTGGATAAAGTCTCGAAAAAAAAATACATGTTTATCTAAATTCTTATACAAAAAACTGGTGTCAAAACGTTGCAGATTTTAGACTTCATTCAGTGAGTATTTCGCTAACAGTAACATTATCTTTCTTCAATAAACACTCCTTATGCCACAGCAAAAAGCTTCCAATTATTTCGGAACAGAAGTATTTTTTACACCCTTGAAGGACAGTAGTATATATTATTTATTCCACGTAATTTTAATACCCAAATGCCAAAAATGCACCAGTATTCTTGAATGAAATTTTGCTTTTATAATGTACGTGAAAAAAATCATTTATTTACTTTCAAATCAATTTGTTTATCAATTCTTGTCCCAGTTAATCACGTCAGCATTTTAGCAACAAAATTTATTTTTCCCCTAAAACAGTTAAATTCTTTCCTCAAATCATGCCAGTAGTGTTTTAAATATCTGGACCTTAAACTTTCTTTTCTTATCAGTTTTTTTCCTATTATTTGCCCTTTTACATAACATTTTTAGCCTATTAGTCTTTGCTCTCGATGTGCTCTACACATTTCTTGTATTTGGAATTATACTTCAATTTTAAGACTTTTCTGATGTTGATTATGCGATATTTGACGTTTGTTTAATGAATCAAGAGTGTTATTTTCATAGGTAAGTAGAAAATTCTTGGAATTTCATATACTGAGAACTTCGTTTTCGAAAATACACTAATCATTTGGCATAAAAATGTTTTGTAATTATAATATTGTGACTTATATTTTTAGAAATTTTCACCAACGTAGCAATTTTTCTTTCTGATTTTTCTCGCTCCCTTTTCGGATAATTTCTTTCCACACAGCCTCGTTGAAGAAATTATAAATATTTAAATCAAACTTCTACTCCTACTTCTACATTTAGAAATTCTATTTCTTATTTTAATGATGGTAAAAATATTAATGCAAACGTTTATTTTAAAACTCAAATACTCATGTTATGCAAATATTTGACTGATCGTATAATTTTTCAACACGTCAATTACCGCTCTTGAAAACATCGGTAAAAGAATAATATGTATTTTTTAAAGTAATTTGAAATTTGTACACTAATTCTTTTGACAGATATTCTATAAACATTTCTTTAAATAAACGAAATAAAGATTACCCATTGGTTTTTAATGTCACCCTCCGCAGTGATTTTTTAAACACTGTGAATGAAGACAACAAGTTCATTATTTCGTAAACTAAATAAATTTTCAGTGTAAAACTTCGAGAAAGATTTTTCTAGGTATGCCATGAACTCACATAACTTTCCCTTTGAAAATTTTTGCATATCGTTATATTAAAATACATCTATTCTCCAAAAAAATTACCATTATTTTTTTTATTAAAAATATTTTAATATGTTATTTTAATTAAACTTTTTCATGATATCAATGTAATTATTTTATATAGAAACGAAATTTTGAATGTATAATGAATATATGCTTAAATAAACAAGCCTATATTAATAAGCGAGGAATAATTTTAATACAGTATTCGTGATTTTAATGATGATTATAATTATTCAATAAATAAGATTAATTTTAATTCAACTTTCATTACATACAAAATGTAAAGTAATTTAAAATTATTTAGATTTCTTTATCATAATGGTACTGAGATTTTTCAGATGAAAAATAAGCAGTTTCATTAAACGAAATACACCGTCATTTTAACTAAATTAAAACTAATCTCTTCGATTTCTTTAAACATTTCATTAATACTGAGACAGATGAAAATTAATAAAGTAATTAGACCTTTCGGGTCCAAATTTTTTTTCAGATTTTTGGGGAAATTTACTTTTACCTTAATAATATTAAAAGTACCTATCCAAATCACAAAATGTATAGATAATTGAAATTTAACGCATATGTCATTTACTGAAATCTAAAAAAAATAATTATTTTGTGCGCCATTCATGTGACAATAGACTAAGGAAGAAATTTTGCAACCGTTTGGGAAAATGTCTTATTACAACAGTATTAAACAGGCATAACATTTTCTAATATTTTTTTTTATTTCATCACAGTTTATACGTTCGGAAAAGTAGCCCCAATTTTAAATTTAAAGAGTGAAACAAAATATTGACAAACAATTGAAATAAAAGAATCGCCAACGGTTCAAAGAGAATTTAGAAAACTATTATTATTATTATTATTACTGAATACTAAAGCATAAAAGAAATCATAATAATAAATGTATAGAGATATACTACTATTATTACAGAAAGATAATAAAGAAAATAATTATTAAGACAAAATAATGCTCAATAGAAAGACATGTACTATTAAAAGTACACCAGACACGAAAAGGTTAATTCATTTAATTTTTTTACAACTTTAATTGATTGGTATCTACACATTTATTTATAAAGTATAAAAATAAAATAAACGAGTAAACCTGAATTATTAAATAAGGAATAATATAAATGTATTATTCAATACTTTTATGATGATTATAATAATTCAATGAATGTGAGTATCGTTTAATCGACTTTCGTTACCTGAAAATGTAAAATAATTCAAAACTCTGCACATTTCTGATCAAATAACGGTACAGAAATTTTCAGAATGAAAAATCAGCAATTTCATTAAACGAAAGTCCCTGTCAATTTAATGAAATTTAAACTAACGATACCTCTTCAATTTCATAATAAATCAAAATAATTATATCGGTACCTCAACAATTAATAAATGAGGAATAATTTTAATGTATTATTCCTGACTTCCATGTTGATTATAATTATACAATGAATAAGATCAAGTTTTAATCAATATCCATACTGCAAAATGCAAAATATTTTTAAATTCTATAAATTTCTGGAGCTCAGTTAACTATACTAAGATTTTTCGATTAAAGAAGGAGCATTTCCATTAAACGAAAGTCACCGTCAATTTAAGGAAATTCAAACTAACGATACCCCATCAATTTCCCTAAACATTTTATTAATACAAATACAAATACAAATTAATATCGTAATAAATTCATTTAAGCTTTTATACAACTTTAATGGGTCGGTATCTACATATTTATTTATAATGTATAGTTGAAATTTAAAGATGAGGTGGCGTTGCTTTGGGAATTTCTCATCAGTATACACATAAAGGTGAAAAATCCAGTCGTTTGTTTTCGTTTATTGTGAACGCTGAATGCAAGACACAAAATAATGGATGGAAGAGGGAATTCAATAATCATAAACTAATGATAAGCCATTGAGGTCAAGATTACAAATATGGCGTTTAATTTCCGGCACTTGTCCATGCTGAAAGTTTTTCAAAGACTGATTAACGATTTACAGGGTGTTGATAGCTTGTTATTTTGATAATTAAAACCTAAATTATTTTAGTTTATCTGAACACTTTTAACCTTTCAGCGGACACGCTTAGATATTTTTCAAATCTGAAATTGTATGAAATCAAATCTGAAATTCAAATGAAATGCTCAAATCTGAAATGCTCAAATCTGAAATTCTATGAAACTTCATTTGCCCCTTGGCATTTACATAAATAATTTTAAACACAGTCCATTGCTGGATTGCAATCAACACCGATAAGTTTTTGAAAAATTTATCAACGAATAATGTGGTGTTCATAGTTTGTTATTTGGATAACTAAAACATAACTGGATCAAGTGGGTTTGAATGCTTTAATTTTGGAGAGTAAAAACATAGTTTTTCTCTCATAGTTTTAAGTTCTCCGGCTGAGTAAAAATCACATAAATGATTTCATCAGCGGGGAAGACCGAGCGATGCTCGGTTAAAATTAACTTTGTGTTCAACTCAATATAACAATAAATTATCTGTACAACATATAACAATCAGTTCTATGTATCCTGATTGGTTGAATTCTGTTTTTGAGAGCGTTCTATGGACTCTGATTGGTTGAATCATGTATCTCGGCTCCTATTGGGAATTTCCAGAAAATTCCTTCAGATTCTCAAAGCCAATTTTTTCGCAAAATGTTGCCAAACTATCGCCAATTATTGCCAAGTTTGGTGACATTTTTTCATTTAGCGTCAAACATGTGTGGAGAAAATTATATGTACCCTGATTTGTTAAATCATGTATCTTGGCTCCTATTTGGAATGTATAGAAAATCCCTTCAGATTCTAAAAGCCAATTTTTTCGGCAAATATCACCAAATTTGGAAACTTTTTTTTTTTTCATTTAGCGCCAAGCATGTGTTTTGGCATTGATAATCTTAAAAAGTAGATTTTCCCGCCAAATCTCGCCAATGTTGCCAACATTTCATCAAAGATAGCCAAATTTGGCGTGATGTTACCAATTTTGCGATTTCGTTTACTGCCAACTGTTCAGCACTTAATAACTGTTACAAATGGTCTTCTGGTGCCCCAAAACGGTAGGAATCAAACTTTCGTCAAAATCGTTAGAACCGTTTTTAAGATAAAATTTGCATATATACACATAGACAAGATTTGCTCGTATTATTATAATATATTATATGGAATTTTTATTAAATAACCGACTTTAAATTTTACATTCGTATTGATTGATCATAACACTGCAAAAAAAATATCAATTTCAGATGAAATGCATCTTTAAACTCTGCATGCCTGTACTTCTCTTTTTTCGTTTTGCTTTTACATTTTTATACTCAGTTTCATTAAATGAAACTCACCGTCAATTTAACGAAATTCAAACTAACGATGCCGCATCAATTTCAGTAAACGTTTCATTAATACAGAGACAGATGCAAATTAATATCATAATAAATTCACTTAAGCTTTTATACAACTTTAATGGATCAGTATCTACACATTTATTTATTAAAGTACAGCTGAACTTTAACGATGAGTTGGCATTGCTTTGGGATTATCTCATCAGTATAGACACATAAAGGTGAAAAATCCAGCCTTTTGTTTTCGTTTATTGTGAACGCTGAATGCAACACGAAGAATAATGGATGGAAGAGGGAATTCGCTAATCAAAGACATCACTTCTCTAATGATAAGCTATTCAGGCCGAGATTACAAATAAGACGTTTAATTTCCGGCAATTGTTCATGTTGATAAGTTTTTGAAAGATTGATTAACGGTTTATAAAGTGTTGATAGTTTGTTATTTAAATAATTAAAAGCGTAATTATTGAAGTTGGCTGGAATGCTATAATTTTAATGAGAAAAAAATGGTTTTTAAATGCTTTCACTTAGCTTGGTTTATTTGCTTGTGTACAAATAGTATAAATATGTTCATGCACTTTCATTGAATCTACAGTCTTTAAATTGGTACTTTTATGCTAGCTGGCAACAAATCTCGCCAATTTTTTTTCTTGCCATTAACAGTTCTTATTTTTAGAGTGTATAAATTAGAAACATTGTTTTGATTGAGAAATTGTGTATTGGTTTATGGTATCATTATTTACTTATTTACTTATTTTGTATTTTAAATGAAGTTAGTGAAAGGAGTGTGTTTTAAATGTATGTAATATATGTATTTTAAATGTAAGTTACGTATATTTTAAATTAAATGAGTGAAAGACGCGTGTTTTAAATGCACGTAATATATGTATTTTAAATTAAAGTTGTGTATTTTGAATGAAATAAGTGATAGTTTATGTATTGCTTAATAAAATGAATGCAATACGAATTATGGAGATGAAAACAATATTTGGCAATTTTATCTCCTGCGCCCGGCTAACATAAAAGAACCCTTTAATTTTTACCCATCTTTAAATCATCATAACATTACAATATTTTATCAATTACAGATGAAATGCGTCTGTAATTTTTATTTGCCTGTAAGCCTTTATTTCGTTTTGTTTTAAAATTTCATAAAAATACCCAAATTGAAACAAGTATTTTTATAATTAAAATATAGGTAAAAATACTTAAGTGATACAAACAGAACACAAAAAAAGGCTTATAAAAGCATTTTAATATAACGATTGACATGTTCCAACGCTCAAACGGCGCCATTATAAAGATCTACAATGATAAACAGACTATTCTCGCAAATTTTTGAAAATATACTTAAAAAACATAAATCACACGAGATCATATATGTATTTTTCAAGTTTATTTTCAAACATTTGCGAGAATAGTTTGTTTATCATTGTAGATATTGATAATGACGCTGTTTGAGCGTTGAAACATGTCCATCTTTATATTGAAAGGCGTTTTGTGTTCCATTTGTATCACTTAAGCATTTTTATCTGCATTTTAATTATAATTAGAGATCTTATTATATGAATATTTTTATGTTTTAGATAATTATCCATAACATTAAAATGACCTAATTGGAATAAATATTTTTATGTCATTCATAACATAAAAATATTTCTTTGGTATAATAAAACGATAATCATCACAAAAAATGTTTTTACAGAAATCGGATGAAATGTTATATTTGTTTTAAATATGGATCGGTTCAAGGTGATTTATTTTACTGAATCGGATTTTGATCCCTTATTCTACGATGCTAAATGGAATTTCGAAACAGTCTTTTAACAGGAACAAAGCTAACATTTTAACATACCAAAAATAAAGCTACTTACACTGCTTATGGCATCTTTCATGGAGATATTCTTTTGAGAAGATATTTGCATTCATAAAATAATGGCTGTATAGATTATTAGTAACGCAAAGTGTAAGAATAACTGTTAAGAATCTGTATAGACATCTGTATAACAGAATAACTGTGCTGAATAGTGGCGATACAGAGAAAATCTTTTCAAAACATTTTTTGGTGTCGGTGTCATTTTGACTTTTTTGTTAACTCTGTTTCCTGACTTTGCATCATAATTAATTATCATTTTTAATTAAATAATTTCACAACACTGACAAAGGATGTGAATTAATTTAATTTTGCTAAACAACGCATAACTAACAGAGTGAAAATATGTCCAGACCGGGGATCGGACCCAGATACCCTGGTATAGCGCACCAAGTGCCTTACCATTTAAACCATCTGAACGACATCTAGTATGGCATTTTTCACTTCTACGTTGGCAAGGCTGCAACTTCGCAGCGCAAGATGGAATGTCATATATGACCATACTACCCAGTGGAGTACATGAGACGAAAAATTCCCAGCATCGTATAATATCTAAATTTCAGCAGGACTGAAACTGTGCGTAAATTTAATAACACTGACAAAGGATGTGAATTAATTTTACTTTGCTAAACAACGCCTAACCAACAGAGTGAAAAATATGTCCAGACCGGGAATCAAACCCAGATACCCTGGTATAGCCCGGCTGGTATATACGCATAGTTTCACTCTTGCTGAAATTTAGATATTATCCGATGCTGGGAATTATTCGTCTCATGTACGCCACTGGGTAGTGTGCTCATGTATGACATTCCATCTTGCGCTGAGAAGTTGAAGCCTTGTCAATGTATAAGTGAAAAATGCCATACTAGATGTCGTCGAGATGGTTTAAATGGTAAAGCACTTGGTGCGCTATACCAGGGTATCTGGGTTTGATCCCCGGTCTGGACACATTTTTCACGCCGTTGATTATGCGTTGTTTAGCAAAGTGAAATTAATTTACATCCTTTGTCAGCGTTATTAAATTTACGAGCAGTTTCCGTCCTCCTGATATTTAAATAATTTCTTTTAATATTCTTTCATTTTATGAAATGTTTAAATTTTTGTAAGAGCAAACCTCAAAAGAAGATGATATTTTCTAAATTACAATGTAGAGCTATTATGTTTACCCTTCTATTATTTAGCATTCTGTACCTTCACCTATATTTCATTAACCTAAAAATCAATTAGACGATGTTAATTTAATATAGATACGCTATTGTGTTATGTAAATAAACGCATAATTTAATTATTTCACAATTTCCAAACGTTTATTAAATGAATAATAAATGAATAAAAAAAATCATTCTTATTACGGAAAAATGAACAGGTAATTTTTATTCCAAACAAAAACTGAACAATCATCTTACATAATTCTCTACCCAAGAAAACAGTCTCTCCTCCTAGTAACCAGGATACAGGAGATTACAATCGCAGTTGTATCCTAGTAACAAAGTAAAGCATTTCCCTTTTCCGTCCAATCAAAATCTTATTCATTATGAGCTGCTCATGGTTGTGTATGCATTTAATTTGAGGAATACTCGCTTCAGATTTAAGCTTGTTAATTTTGAACGCACCGACTGGACTGTTTTGAAATCTTGTTTGAAAATGCAATTAGTGCTCGGAAAACGTTTACGATTCTTTATTAAAATTTCTAATAATGCATGTTTTTAATAGTATTTTATTTATTCAAATCTTCTACGATTTCTTAACTATTTGATTTTATGTGTTTTTTATTGTTCTGGTACGTCGATGACTTTTGGTGTAAAACATGGTAAACGATTTTTTGAATTTTTTTCTGATTTTCATGTAAGATTATTTAACTGAACTCTGACATCCTTTTTAAAGTTCAGAGTTTATTTATTACTATATATAAACCATCATAATCAAAAATAATTATTCTGGTACGTCGATGACTTTTGGTGCAAAACATGAGTGTAAAACATGGCAACAGATTTTTTGAATTTTCTTTTCTGATTTTCATCTAAGATTATTTAACTGCACTCTGACATCCTTTTTAAAGTACAAGGTTTATTTATTACTATATATAAACCATCATAATCAAAAATAATTCTTCTGGTACGTCGATGATTTTCGGTGTAAAACGTGGGTGTAAAACATGGTAACTGATTTTTTGAATTTTTTTCTGATTTTCATGTAAGATTATTTAACTGCACTCTGACATCCTTTTTAAAGTACAGAGTTTATTTATTACTATATATAAACCATCATACTCAAAAATAATTTTTTGGTTAAGTGAAAATAGTTTTTGTTATTAAAATTTAATAAGTCGAATTAAATAAAATGTATTAGACAAAAACAAAATGTTGCTCATAAATTAACTGAATATTTAGCCTAAGCAAATCAGCTGATTTAAATAAAGAAGCAAACATATTTTGTTTGTTTGTAGTTGTCTTCAGAAAACTTAAATATTGAATACATCGAAACTTTCATTTCTATAAGTCCAATAAAATAAAATCTATAAGGCAAAAAAAATGTTGCCCGAAAGTTAACTGAAGGTTCAATCTTGACAAATCAGCTGTTTTGAAAGAAGCAAGCACAATAAATCCTTAAACACGTAATTTAGAACTTTTTCACTCATTTGACCGTTTTAAATTTCAGATTTTTTTAGAAAGCGTTCTTAGCGAGCATTTATATAATTGAAGGAACTACCATGCCAAATTTCAAGTTTTAACTCCAACATTGGCACATAAATCGCATTTTTAGAACATTTTGTGTTCCTGTATCCTTTTAAATTTCGATTATTGTTTTAGAAACTGTTTTGTGGGAGCATTTTTATTTTAAAATATAAAGTTAAATTTCAAGTTTATAGCCCTAATAATTACAAATAAATCGTAATTTAGAAAGTTTTATGACGTTTGCCACTCAGTTGACCCTTTTAAATATTGATTTTTTTTAATAAAATGTTCTTAATGAGCATTTGTATCCTTAAAGGAACTACCATGTCAAATTACAAGTTTCTAGCTCCAACAGTATCACAGTAATCGTAATTCCAGAACGTATTCCACCAATTTGACAACTTTTAAATTTCTATTTTCTTAGAAACCGTACTTATCGAGCATTTACATCTTAAAAGTAACTGCCATGCTAAATTTCAAGTTTCTACCTCTAGCTGTATCACAAAAATCATAATTTTAGAACATTTCTGCTCTTGCACTCTTGGAGAGTAGTGGCGGACATAGAATATATATCCTCGGTTGGAGCAGAGACTTTCACATTATTTTGCCACCATTACTTTTTAAATCGGTTCGGTAGTTTTAGAGATTATCCTCTAAAAACAAATAAACAAACGGTTCTCCTTTATAATATTAGTATAGATATTACATATAGATGTATTACATTTGCTGGTGAAAATTTTTACGATTACAAACTTGTTTGGGAGCAACAACGACGAATGATGACCTTGTTAAAATGGGAGCATTGAACTTGTGCCATTGCATTAAGAAATAAATGGACAACGTGGAAATAGCACAAATGTAAATATGTATGTAGAAAAGGGAAGACAGCTGTTTCGGAACTTCTAAAACCCATCATCAGTACAAAGGTTAAAATTACCGGAGGTAAGTGTTTAAAACATGGAAATATGCAAGCGATGCAGTTCGCGATTTGCGAGTTGCGTCGCTTGCATACTTCCATGTTTTAAATTTTTACCTCTGGTAATTTTAACCTTTGCACTGATGATGGAGCTTTAGAACTCCGAAACAGCTGTCTGCTCTTTTCTACATACATATTTACAATTGTGCTATTTCCACGTTGTCCATTTATTTCTTAATTTAGAATGATAACGTGATCTTAACAGTCCGGTATTTTTTATAAAACGAAACACGTTTCATAAACACCTTTGTAGTTTAAGGGAAGACAGTATTTTAATTAAAAGAAAAGAAATTAATATTTTTCTTCGATTACAAACCCATTTAGTTCCAATTCTTTTTTAAAAGAAACACTAAGCATATTTCGTTTAAACTTTTTTTTTTCAAAATCAAATACCCCAACAACACAAATAAAAGTTCTATTTTTAATTATAGAAATTTAGTGTCAACATACTTAGAGAAAAGTGCTCGCTTTTATCAAAGAAGCCGTCGATTTGAAGGCAAGGGCAAAGGCAAAGTAAAGAATGAGCATATGGCAGTGTCTCACGATCAGGATTAAATTAGCGACGGAGAGGATTAGTCTACTAAATCAGAAATTAAACGTCTTGATGACTTCATTATGGTTGATTGCAGGAAATTATGGGCGCAGTCGTTATCTCCTTTTTCGTAAATTACTGCCGCAAAAGCGATGCCTTTCTAATGGGATCATTTGCAGTTTTTCTCTATCTTTCTCTAAACGTATATTTTCGGAATAGATGCTCAGATTTTGACTTTCAGAAGATGTCGGTGGTAATTAAGTTAAAAGAATCCTTTTTATTAGTTTTTAAAAAAGCAAGGAAACAGTACTAGTTTTAATAATAAATCGGGGACTATTTGAAGGAGAATGATAACTTAGTGTCGAGCAATATTAATAACAAAAACTAAAATTATTTTAGTTTTCTTAATTTACCTTTCACATGAAAAAATGGAACGCTTTTAAATATTTAACGTAGTTTTAACCAAATTTATTCCGCTTTATTTATAAAAATTTGGTGCCAACATAGTTAGAGAAAAGTGCTTGCTTTTATCAAAGAAGTCGTCGATGTTAAGGCAAAGTAATGGATGAGCATATGACATTCTCTCACAATCAGGAATTAATTAGCGTCAGAGAGGATTAGTCTACTAAATCAGAAATTAAACGTCTTGATGACTTCATTATGGCTGATTGCAGGAAATTATGGGCGCAGTCGTTATCTCCGCTTGCGTAAATTATTGCAGCAAAAGCAATGTCTTTCTAATGGGATCGTTTGCCATTTTTCTCTATCTTCCTTTTAATGCATATTTTCAGAATAAATGAGGATTCTGTTCTGACTTTCAAATGATGTGAGTGGTAATTATGGTAAAATATATATTTTTTTTATTGTTTTCCAAGAGTCAAGAAGCAATACTAGTTTTGATAATAGTTCGTATTATTTTGGTGCTGCTTAAATGTGAATGATACACAGAAAAAAATAAAACCTAATTTGTGCCGAAAGATTCTTGGGTATTTGCCCAATTTGGGCTTATTTTTTTTTTAAATGGGTATTTAACAGTGCCCAAAATGGATACACGTGGTAACCAAAACAGGCATGACCCAATTTGGGCACATACCTAAGAATCTTTCAACCCAAATTAGGTTTTATTTTTTTCTGTGTAGTAAAGAGAGTTCATCAATATTATTTCCAATAGCTAAAAGGAATCTAGATTTTTTTTTTGTTTCTTTAATTACTACATATCACATGGAAAAAATAGACTCTTTTGTATATTCGATATAGTTTCAAACAAAACTGTGTAGAATGCAGTGAAGAACTAAATAAAGAAGAAATTGATAAATAGAACAACAAAATGTATTAAAAGACAATTCCGAGCATAATCTGATGCAACGTATCTTTTAATCAACTTAATTTTATATTAATATTATATTTATATTAATATTTCAAAATACAATAAAAATCTGTCTTTTCGTTGTCAGATTTCATTTTACAACCAAATTGAAGCATCTTATTTTTAATATGATCCCAAGATTAATCTTCCGTAATCAGGTTCAAAGGAAAGTGGCTTAGTTGAGAAAATGCGCTTTGGTGCAAGAATGTTTTTTATTGAAAATTTTTAATGGTATTCACATTCACTTTAAAGAACATTTTAGCTATGATGACAGCGCTTGTAAGCACACTAATAAAAATTTGCAGCAAACTGTCCAGTCATGTGACCATTTTTATAGAAAACGGTTACATAACAGTAATTTAACTCTATGCTCACCATAATATGGGTAATAATATGGTCAGAATAAAGTTAAATTACGATTATGTAACCGTTTTCTCTAAAAACGGTCAAATGACTGGACAGTTTGCTGCAAATTTTTAACAGTGTAGATTAAATTACGGAAGATTAGTCGAACGTAAATATATATATAAATATTCATTGTTTAGATAGATTTTTATAAATTCAGGCATGATTTTAATTTAAAAATTATACAAAATCGATAAGCTAAGATATAGTTTTCAAACAAATTTATTTGAAATTATATTTCTTCCATGATGTACAGGGTAATTTTTTTTAAAGTTGTGAAAGTAAAACACTATAACAAAAGAACCACTGATTCAAATAACCTAAAATTTCACCAGTATGCTCCCAAAGCAATGGGAGTTTTTTAGGCATGGTTAAAAAAAACTTAAAATCGCACCGACAGATGGCGCTGTAAGGTAGCAGAAACAAAGAATATCGTCTGTGGGAGGAAAACAATGGACGGTACTTTGAGAAACCATCTTCCGTAGACCCTCTGTCGTCATTGGACCTTTTCTTAAATTCTTAAGTATCCTAAATCTCCTAAGAGCAGTTGCTGCGCTGTTATTATTCTGATAATACAGTTTCACTAACAACGCACGGTCCGTCTATGGCGCAGTCATTGCGAGGATTTCCGTAGAATAATGAACACGAGATGTGCGTACTTCACGTTTTTATCGCCAATGTGCATGTGCCGGGCGCAAGTTCGTCTCCGGACTTTACTGCATGTACAGCGCCATCTGTCGATGCGATTTTAAGTTTTTTTAAACCATGCCTATAAAATTTCCATTCCTTTGGGAGCATACTAATGAAATTTTAGGTCATTTGGATCAGTGGTTCTTTTGTTATAGGGTTTTACTTTCACAACTTTAAAAAAAAATCACCCTGTATATGTAAACACTGGAAATATGCTTAGATCTTAATGTATGAACGACAAAGAACGAAAGCGATAGCACAGCTCATTGCCACCATTGCTATGACATAAGCATGCCGTTTTTGGATAGATTGTAAATATCAAGTGGGGAAGACATTTTTGACGACGACGAAAAAGTCCGCAATGAAAAAAAAGAGATTTTGTCGCTAAAAATTAATAAATAGAGCAAAAACGTAACCAATACAACAATGAAGTGCGCTAAAATTAAAAATTCTGTTCTTACTACTTAAGATGAATAACGTTTTTTATTGACATATGTAAGTAGCCTTTGAGAAACTAAGCAGTTGGTTTAAACTTTGTGAGCATATAAGCTTTAATTTTAAAGCATATTGCAATTTATGACAGTCTGTCATCCTGTTTGAGTTATTAGTATATGTCATTGTTATAATACTGGGATAAAAGAATCTGATTTAATACTATCCGTTTTGTGTGAAAATGTATCTCATATAACCGATAATTTATAGATTTATTTTTAAAAAGAATGTGTTTTAATTTTTTTTTTCTAGAATTAGTGATTTTTTATTTTTTTTTTTTAAAAGGCAGAAGTAATCAAGCATTTTTTTTCTAGAATTACAATTTTTACAACACGAACCCCGTTATTTGTTACATGTTACACTGCAAAAAATAATTGTTGATTTTACAGTATAAAACTGGCACCCCAGCTGCCAGTATTATACCGTAAAATTAACAGTATTAAACAGTAAAATAAGCAGTAATACGCTGCCGCGCAAGCAGTAATACGCTACCGCGCATGCGCGGTAGCGTATTACTGCTTGCGCGGCAGCGTATTACTGCTTATTTTACTGTTTAATACTGTTAATTTTACGGTATAATACTGGCAGCTGGGGTGCCAGTTTTATACTGTAAAATCAACAATTAATTTTTGCAGTGTAAGTGTAGATTTAGCGAAAACTATGTTAACCACTTCAGAATATTCTGGGGTGCGTTCTGCTGCAGCGACTGAGACAAAATTTAAAGAACATATAACTAAAATGATGCGCTTGTCATTTGTTAAATAAGTGAATTCCGTAAAAAAATTCATTGAATGGTGGCGCTGTAATATTCAAATAAGTGTTCAGTTAATGTCATATATTTTAATGCCTAACATGCTTATAATAAATACTCAGCATAACCACAAAACCATATTTCCTGTAATTTGGAGCAGTGAATGAAAACAAAAACACTTTTTTCATACCTATACAGATAGATTTTTATTCAATAATGTAAAATCTATTTATTTTATAGTTGGTTATATAAAATTTAGTGTTCTATTGTTAACAAATATATATATATATAGCAAAATATTACAGTCTATATAATAAAGTGCTCTTTGTCTCAAGGCAAAATAAGAAACATTAATGCGATTAGAAGTAATTTATTATGAAGAAATAAATTTTTATGAGCATTTTACATTAAATGTAGTCTTTTTTCTTTATTTTTAATTTAAAAGGGCACTACAAAAATAAATTGCTGATTTTGCAGTGTAATTCTGGCACCCCAGCTGCAAGTATTATACCGTAAAATTAACAGTAATAAACAGTAAAATAAGCAGTAATACGCTACAGCGCATGCACGGTAGCATATTACCGCTTATTTTACTGTTTATTACTGTTAATTTTACGGTATAATACTTGCAGCTAGGGTGCAAGAAATCCACTGTAAAAGCAACATTTATTTTTCTTCAGTGGGGAAGGCGGCTTTGAGACCTATAGCTGTAGTCCGTAATGATACACACAAATGTAGTGATGTATCTAAATATATGTGCTATAACTTTATGATCGAAGAAATATTCAAAATCTAAATATTTAATTTAAAAAAAACCCTGTGAGTTTCTCCTTTTACAAAGGCCAGAAAATAATGACCTTTATTTATAAAGTAAAAAGTCAAAGCAAATCAATAATAATAAAATTTTTTGAAACACGAAGTTATTAATCAAATTAATTCTCTTTTTATTTGTTAATTTTTGTTAATATAGCTAGTCTTGTTACTTTCTTCGATAGTTTAGACTAAAGCATTGGATTCGTGAAAACTCTCGACTTCCGTTTTTTTTCGCCTTGCGATGCAACCAATGCGAATATTATATAATTATTTTTGAATCAATGTCTGTCTGCCTGTGTGTGTGTGTGTTACTCAAATTCTGAGGGCTACATATCTCAAGAGCTAATGTATATAATTCTACACAACTTCAAATTTTGTTAGACGTTAACATAAATTGATGCTGATTAGATTTTAATGTATATTGTTTTACTTGACGCTGCTGTGCCATGTTTTTCATGATTTATGTAACATCTATTTCTCGATTTATCAGAATCCATGAGATGGGATTAAACCAAATTTAACATGTAGCACGATTATTATGAAGCTATTCTTTTTGAAAAGTACATTATAGGCTCTGTTTTTGTTCGGTAGAAATGCACCAAATTTTATATTTGATGTTATTAATTAAAAATATGTTGGTACAATGCGAATATTTAATAGGGGGTCACAATTGTGCCGTGCAATTATTTAAATTCATGAATCACTAACTCCATGTTAAATTCAAAGAAATGCATTGCATTTCCTATTCAAAATTTTTGGTATATAACTGCGATATTTAAATTAATATATTAGAATGATAGTTTTATGATGGCTAAAGTTTTGTGTTTAGTTTTGCTTTTATATATATCAGGGGAAAAACCGTACTTCAGAGGTTATAAAACATACTACACAGTCAACAGAATAAAGGTGAAAACATATTTTTTTTAATTAAAGACTCTAATAGATTTTTCAATGATTTTCGTATTTTTTCAGATTGCTCACTCACAACACCAAAAAAACATATTACATGAAAAATATCAATTATGTATTCAAATAAAATTTTGAAATTTGTCAAAAGTGATAATTTTGTCATAGACGCATGTCAGGAGTGACCGAAAATTTCGTTAACTTACAGCAGCACATTTTAAGTATTTTTTTAAAACGCGACAAACTTCGAAATTTTCAATTGGGTCAAATTTCATTCTACTTAAAAATATTTAAAATGTAGGCAAATAATTTTTGAAAATGCACTACGACTGCATCTGACGTTTTCTTTCCGATGGTGAAAAGCGGTTTTTGATATTTTTATTAGGCAAGGAGCAACTACCTAATTAAATTTCCTCATAGGTTAACATGGGCTTACGCGATTTGAGATTATCACTGACGTAAGTTCTAAAGAGTTTGAAATTAAAAATTGTCTTTTTAAAATAACTATATATATATTACGCCTGAAATAGAATTTAAAAATTAGAAAGACATTTAAAATCAGAGGTTTAATAAAACTAAAAAACAATATATTAAAATCAGCGGTATAATAAAACTAAAAAACAACATATTAAAATCAGATACAGTTACTTAATCACATAATAAGATTACTAATTATAATTAAAATATAGATAAAATGCTTAAGTGATACAAAGCGGAACACGAAAGGCTTATAAAAACCTTTTAATGATCGACATATGTTTCAGCACTCATATATGGCACTATTTACAAGATATATAACGTTAAATAAAAATACTCTCGCAAATTTTTGAAAATAAACTTGAAAACATAAATCACGAGATCATATATGTAAAAAAACAGCTGATTGAAATAAGTCAACTGTAAACGTGAAAATTAATATTTCCTTATTGTTTTTTTTTTAAACTAAAAAGTACCTCGTGACAAATTTTACGTAATTCAAATGAGGCGGATTCATTGCAAATGTTCACTTTACGCATATAGATTTCTATTTATTCACGGATAATAGATGAGAAATAAAGCCTTGATGGATAAATTATTTTACTATTTTTAAAATCAATTTTTAAAGTCTCGATTCTATGTAGTCTTGCTAGTGCTGTAGTACTTCTTTCATATTTGATATCTGCCGTATAGAACCAGTAGAAAGTTTAAAACAAGATTAAAAGAGCATATTATTATAAGGATCATTAAAAGGTTTTTATAAGCCTTTTGTTTTCCTCTTTGTATCACTTAAGCATTTTATCTATATTTTAATCATATAAATTTATTACAAGTATTGTTTTTATTATGTGATTTTAATAAGTTGTTTTTTAGTTTTATTAAATCTCTGATTTCAAATATCTGTTTAATTTTAAAATTGTCTTTTACTAAACTGAGAAGTTTAGCTTTGCAATAAATTACTTTTATTAGCACATATAAATAATGGAAGCACACATCTAATCTCCTTTACTGACACATTGAAAAAATAAAACGCAATCTATACATATGTGTATGATATTTTACTCAAACTTAATATAGATTTATTAAACGTTATTCGATATTTTTCAGAATAAATGTTCAGTCATTTGTTAGGTACTTAAATGTTAATCAAAAAGATATGATTGTCCATAAAAGTTTGAACGTAGTCAGAAATGATTAATTCTTAAACTAAAGTTTTAAAATTTATTTCTTTAGAAAAGTTTGAATCGCTCGAGGTTTAACGCATAAAATTTATGAAAGAAAGAATACGTGATATATTTTCCTCTGGAATAAAACGACTTTTAATGATAATAATAAATTAATTGAAAAAAACCCAGCTAATTTGAATATTTCCCTATCAGTTATTTTTTTTTTCATAACAAAGTGAATGATATGTATATCTGTATTATAAACTGCTTGACAAATGCTAAGGAACAGCGAGTTTTTGCAAAATTGCATTTCATGCAGTTGCGCAATCACGGAAAAAAGCAACGGTAGAGGACTTTGTATAGAAAGGTATATTGTCCGTATGCAATACTTACACGTATTTCCTTCTTTGAAATTGCAAGTAGTAACATTTGAGGGAGAAGTCATGCTCTTAGGTTCTGAAGATAAAACAGTAATTGTCCTTTTTGAAGGACAAGTATCGACTGTTAAATGTCTGTAAGACATCATTTGATTGCATACGATCATGGTTGAGCAATTGGATGCCTTAAGGTAGGGCAAGTGTCACTCAAGTTACCAAAGCAAGAAACGTATCTAAGAGTGTAAACTTGAGGTTTAACAAGACCTCTGGATGTAGAAGTGCTACGAAAAGTTATCCAGGAAGCCGTAGTTGGATAATCACACCTCAAGAGCATTGATATGCCTGTCTAGTAGCCAAGAACATAAATTATACTGCAGGTTAGATAAACTCAGACTTTGCCAACGCTGCTGATACTTGATTATCTACGAGAACAATTTGTCTGTGATTAAAGAATATTATCTTAGATGCACAGAAGCTTATTACATTCATTTCACTATGAGCACATCTTCGTAGGGAAAAGTTACTTCGGTGTAAGGATCACATTCGTTGGAGTCTGAAAGAATGGTCCAGAATCATGTTCTCTAATAAATCCCACTTCAACATAAACAGTGATTCTGGGCACCAGCTAGTGTAGAAAGAGAAAGGAATTCACTCACATCATCAGAATGTCCAGAAAACAGATAACTATGATCGAGGAGTCATTGTGTGAGTGGGTATCAGGCATAATGGTAGAATTCTGCTTCACAAATATTGAAAAGGTACACTGACATCTCAGTGGAATTGCATAGGCTTTCTCCACATTTTTATATTCACCTTTTCCGTGGTGCAGTTAATCGAGAATTTCTGTTCATGGATAACAATGCCCACCGACATAAGAAAGCTCTGGGATGTACTCGGTAGACGCTCAAAGACAGAATTCTCCTCGAACCGTACAGGAACTGAAAATCGCCCTGTAAAATGAATGGGACAGAATTCCCCAAGCTCTCCCCAACTGTTTATTGAACAGCATGCAAAATGTGCATCACTGTGGGAATAGGTCATACTCCATTCTCACCGACATGTATTCCTTTTTTGAACAAGCAGTTTTCGTAACAGTTGAAAAATGCTATAAGAAGCATATTTTGTTATATTACGCATTTTTTTTACGCATAATTCCAGTTTTTACTCCATCTAATATAACAACGAATGTACTTTAAAATAAAATTTATTTGAAAAATATAACTTAACTTATCAGTATTTTCTTTTATCTTTCTTTTAATGGTTTTTATAAAAAAATTTCAGCCGCACAATTTTTTTTAATCCATCAACACGTGACGTAAAAATAAACATTTGCTTGCTACAGTTACGTATTGTATTATTTTCAGTAGACTCTCAAAAACAATTCGTGAATTGAACGGTTTTTTCAATTGCTTTTCTTTTTCGTTAAAACGCAAAATGAATCCAGCTTTGATGCGGAATGTGCCCATTTTTCCCTCGAAATATACAAAATTCATCAATCTAAAGTAAAAATTAACTAAAATGCTACAATTTAAAGCAGCATTTTCATTAAGTCACAGAAGTATTTCGGTAACTAATGCTCCCTGTTAATTTTTAGTTTTAGAAACGGAATTTTTACGTATGTCCTTTTTTTCCTCAAAACACAAAAAAATTGCGATCCTAATCTCAAAATTTCCTGAAATTTTCCAGTCAAAAGGCAAAATTTACTTCAAAAGCAATCAAATTTCTCACAATCACAAAGCTGTTGCAGCAACTTGCTATCTGTACATTGGACGTTTTTTGACAAAGAAAAATTTCAGGGTGTACCATAAAATAAATATGCAAAACTATTTAAAAAAAGAAAATGTGGCAAAAAATTGCGATTTATATCTAAGCTTGTCAAGGATTCTTCTTGTAGTTGTGTTAATAGGAGATTTCTTTTGTTAGTTTTGGTGTTTTATTTTTAATTAGTGTAGAAGTAAAGATATTTTTGCGGGTATAAATTGGTAGATATACCTTTTATCTCAGAATTTAATTGTACGCGGAGCTACTGAAAATAACTGGCTCAATTGAAATCTGAAAAAAATGAATGCATTTTTTAATTCAATAGTATTTCTTACAATTCTAATCATCTAACTTAGTGTTTCTCAAATTGTGGTCATCAAGGTCTTCTTTGATTTTCTAAAGCGACAGAAAAAATAACATTAAATGAATATAATGTAGTGGAAAATTTTAGTTTGGATATTCATCCAATAGTTTTTGTTTGTTCTCAGATTCGAATCATAGATTGTCAGTTAAGGAAACATTTTTCCCAAGTCACTGCACTCAGAAAAAGGAATTGATTAAAACACAAAACATTTTTGTTGAGTACATTTTGGTTGTTTTAGCAAAATTCAAGTAAAATTGAACCATTTTACTTCAATTAACAAAACATTTTTTGCTGGCGATACAAAAAATTTTTTGGAATTGCAAAAAAAAAAAATGGTTTTCAACAAAACAAAATTTTTTGTTGATTCAAACAAAATTTCCATTGACCTATATTTAAACAAATTTTTTGTTTAAATATAGGTCAATAAAAATTTTGTTTGAATCAACAATTTTTTTTTTTTTTTTTTTTTTTTTTTTTTTTTTTTTTTTTTTTGCAATTCCAAAAAGAAATTTTGTATCGTCAGCAAAAATGTTTTGTTAATTGAAGTAAAATGATTCAATTTTACTTGAATTTTGCTAAAACAACCAAAATGTACTCAAAAACATGTTTTGTAGTTTTAATCAGTTTCTTTTTCTGAGTGTGCTAATACTTTTTACGTAATACCAATCACAAAGAACTGTTTAATCTATATTAATATATAAAACAGAAGTGTCTGTCTGTGATTTTCAGAAAAAAAACAATTTGCAAGTTTATTCGACTATTCAGGCGACGTACTTCAAAAAAATTTTGTCTGTCTGACTTTTTATCCGAAATAGGCTCAGAAACGATTGCATAACAAACACTTAAACTTATCAGGATCTGATACAGGATATTTCTGGCTATACTATCTGGCTGGTTTGTGGTATTTTGCGATATCTGAAACAGTGTTTCAGAAAACTGAGAAAAATCGGTAGAACAATCACTCAACCAATCTTTGAATATTCCCGAACTCTTGAACTTATTGGTTAATTTTTGGGACTCTTGTAGCGATTGAGAGGTCTAACTAAAGATTTATAAATGATAATTCTGGCTACAATCTGTAATTTGTTGCATTACGGTATCTAAAATTGTTCTTAAAATATAGCTCTTGAGAAAATAGAAAGCTGCAACCAAAGAATGGCTATCGGACGCTGAACGAGATTTATTTGCAGAAAGCATTGAAAAGCGTGTACTACGCCTCGACAAATGCTTAAATAACGGAGGTAATAACGTCGAAAAGTAGATTTTGTATGGAAATTTAAGATACAAATAAAGTTATTGTAAAATTTCGATCCTGTTTTGTTTTCTTAAGCAATGCAACTAATTTATTGACTGGCCCTCGTAAATTTGCTTTCGTTGGAAACAAGAGTACGATGGTCCGTCGAATATTCCAATTTATAAAAATGGTATCTACTTGAAACAATTTTAAGAAACACTGGTCTACCTGATTAGTCTGATTTGGAAAAGTAACCTGAGACGAAATAAGTAATTAATTGAATGCTCGATACAGGAGATAATTTTTGAGAGCAAATTATAGAAGGGGTAGAGAGGGAAAACGTCACGAACAACGTTGCTGCTGTTTTTTTTTTACATATTCAGTATTTAATTCGGAAGACACCCACATGAAGAAAGAGCATAATACGACATACTGGCAAGTCTAAAATCTCATGTAATACATTTAAATAAACCATAGCATCCAACCTGGGCTTACCGGATTACAGAACATACTGCTCGGTGCACAGAACATAATAAAAACCATTTTTTTATTAAAAGCTCTAACAATTTTTTTACATTTTACATATGTTTTTAGATAACCCACTAACAACAGCAAAAAGGCATTTTTATAGGAAAAATATAAATTATACATTAAAATAAAGCTTTGAAATTTATTTAAAAATAATACATTGGTATTAGCCGCATGCCAGGAGTTAATAACCGAAGAAACCGCCGAAGGTTTTGCTACTTACAGTAGCTTTTTTGATTCTGTTTATTTCAATGTTTAAGCTCGTAGTTCGATAACATATCTGTTAAATTTGTGTTATATTTATATTATATTATTTTAATTTGTTTAGATTATTGAAGAAGTTTTAATTTTATTATGGAATGCTAAACTATTTACATAGTTTTAACTACAAACGGGGTAATCTTCTGTAATCAAGTTGCACGCGATAGAGATAGGTTTTTGAAAAAAATCACGATTGAAAAGTATTGTAAAAATTATTAAAAAATCGTTAAATTGAAATACAGTTTTTAAAAAAACTTTTATTGAAAGTACATTTTCCCTGTATGCGACTGTCTAAAAATTAAAATTTTTCGGTGTTTAGAAGTAATTAAATTGGAGAGAAAATGGGATTGGATTGTTTAGATCATTTCCACCACCGATATGACGTCAACGTCTTTCGCAAAATTTATACAAACCAAAAATATTTCCAAGGCTTTTGTATACAATATTTACATTTCATGCATGCACTTTACTAAAAACTAGATAACTAAGAAAAAATATTATTACTAGACAAAAATGCAGAAATTACACTAAAGATAAAATTAATAAATTTTAAATATAAGTAAAGAGGTAAAATTATTAATTAATGCAATAATAACTGCGAATCAAAATAACGTTTAACTGTAACTTATGTAGAATATTAATTATTCAAATTTGTTTTTATGAATTTTTCCCACATATGAATTTATTCTCTCATAACAAGGAATATTTTTTGGATAGAAAAATTTTTTCAAACACCTAAAAATGAATGTCTCTTAAATCCAGCAGACTGGAAAATTTTGCTAATTCAGTTCTTATTAAATTAATTTTCAATACAAATTGCACTGTAACATTTCAAAAATAATTTTAGAAAAGAATCTATTTTTAGATTATAATGAAATAACGATTACGGCATTGCTGAATTTTAATATCACTAATTCAGCGAAACTGCTTAATTATATTAAATCAACAAATAACTTATCAGCAATTGTGAAATTGTTATAAAATGCTATTATTATTATCGCTATAAGCAACATACATCTTTAATAAAAAGGAAACTTCATTATGATTGGAAGCAGGAATTCTATCTTAAGCATATTGTTTTAAATTCTATACACACCTTATAAGTCCACACCCCCCCCCCCCCCCTCTCTCTCTCTCTCAAACCGCAGGTAAATTCAATTTTCTATAAACATCTCCTCCCTGTTTCAATTTTCCATCAGCGCACTAACGCAATTATCATCCTAAATATGCTTCATCAATCGTGCTTAATGTGGGAGATATTTTAGAGCGTTTTAAGGAAAATTTTTAGCAAATTCTACTCGTTACCGAATAGAAGTATATTTTGTGGATTAAAATTTAATTTGGGAAAAATTGTGCATCAAAGAAGTTTTATTAGAATTTAAAACTAATGTCCTTAATTTTTTACACAAGTGTTTCATGCAGATATTGATATTTTTAACACTTTAAAAGGCGAAACTTTATTTTCTTATAAAAGTAATTAGGATGTTTTCTTTCGTGTATTTTTCACTTTCGTAGAATGTAATTATGAAACACGGTTAATTTTTAAAGTGCAGTTTTGCCTAAATACTTTTTCAAACCGCTTGTCCATAAAGACAAATAACACATTAATTTTGAATGTGTTTTCTAGTGGTTTTTGTTTAAGAGTAGTTAATCTTTTCCCCGATTGTACCTGAGCCAGTGGTATGTTTATCGCTCATGGCGATTACAGTATAAGAATTAATGAGTAAAAAAGTTTTCGTACCCACGAAATGCATAAAAATAAATATTTTGCAGTTATCGCATTCTTTTTAAGACTAATTGCAAGAGTGACTAATACTTTATTATGTAAGACTTAAACGTGCATCATTTTCTGTGATTGCATTCATTTTCATATCTTAAATGAATGTCTCTTAAAGCCATTATACTCGAAAGTTTTGCTAATTCAGTTGTTATTAAATGAATTTTCAATACAAATGGCATTGTAACATTTCAAAAATAATTTTATGAAATAATCTATTTGTAGATTATAATGAAATATTATTGCTTAATATCACTAATTCAGCGAAAGTACTTAATTAAATCAACAAATATCTTATCAGCAATTGTGAAATATTTATAATGCTATTACTATCGCTATAAGCACATATATCTTTAATGCAAAGGAAACTTCATTATGATTGGATGCGTGAATTCTATCTTAAGCATATTGTTTTAAATTCTATACACACCTTATAAGTCTCCCCTCACCCGATCAAACCGCAGGCAGGTAAATTCAATTTTCTATAAACATTTCCTCCCTGTTTCAATTTTCCATCAGCGCCCTAACGCAATTATCATCCTAAATATGCTTCATCAATCGTGCTTAATGTGGGACATATTTTAGAGCGTTTTAAGGAAAGTTTTTCGCAAATTCTGCTCGTTACCTAATAACAGAATATTTTATGGGTTAAAATTTAATTTATGAAAAATTGTGCATCAAAGAATCTTTATTAGAATTTAAAACTAATGTATTTAATTTTTTACACAAGTGTTTGATGCAGATATTGATAATTATTAACACTTTAAAAGGCGAGACGATATTTTCTTATAAAACTAATTATGATGTTTTCTTTAATGTATTTGTGACTGTCATGGAATGTAATTATGAAACACGGTTATTTTTTAAAATACAGTCTTGAGCTTATCCATAAAGATATATAAAGCATTAATTGTTATTGTGTTTCCCTAATGGTTTTTGACTAAAAGTAGATAAACTTATTCCAAGATTGTACCGGAGTCTGTGGTATGTTTATCGTTCATGACGTTTACAGCTTAAGAATTAATATGTAAAAAAAAATTCGTCTCTGCGAATAGCATAATAATAAATATTTTACAGTTACCGCATTCTTTTTAAGACTAATTGCAAGAGTGACTAATACGTTTTTATGTAAGACTTAAACATAGATCATTATCTGTGAATGCATTAATTTTAAAATCGTAAATGCCAAGAGTGACTAATATATTATTATCAGTGAACTACATACATTGGTTTGATAAGGGATAGCTTTAAATGTTGTTTGTTAAAGATAATTTATTTTAACGTATAAAAAGGAATGTCTCTGAAAGCCAGTAGACAATCTATTTGTAGATTATAATGAAATAACATTGCTAAATTTTAATATCTCTAATTCAGCGAAAGTGCTTAATGAAATCAACAAATAACTTATCAGCATTTAAGAAGTAGTTATGAATGCTATTATTATCGCTACAAGCACATACATCTGTAATAAAAAGGAAACTTCATTAAGATTGGAAGCGTGAATTTTATAATAAGCATATTGTTTTAAATTCTATACACATCTTATAAGTCACCTCCCCTCTCTCTCAAACCGCAAGTAAATTAAATTTTCTATAAACATCTCCTCCCTGTTTCAATCTTCCATCAGCACCCTAACGCGGTTATCATCCTAAATATGCTTCATCAATCGTGCTTAATGTGGGAGATATTTTAGAGCGTTTTAAGGAAAAATTTTTAGCAAATTCTGCTCGTTACCGAATAGAAGAATATTTTATGGGTTAAAATTTAATTTATGAAAAATTATGCATCAAAGAAACTTTATTAGAATTTAAAACTAATGTATTTAACTTTTTACACAAGTGTTTCATGCAGTTATTGGTAATTTTTAACGCTTTAAAAGGCGAGATGTTATTTTCTTAGAAAACTAATTATGATGTTTTCTTTAGTGTATTTTTCAACGTCGTAGAATGTAATTATGAAACACGGTTAATTTTTAAAGTGCAATTTTGCCTAAACACTTTTCAATCCGCTTGTCCATAAAGACATATAACGCTTTAATTTTAATTGTGTTTTCTAGTGATTTTTGACTAACAGTAGTTAAACTCGTTGCAAGATTGTACCTGAGACTGTAGTATGTATATCGCGCATGACACTTACAGCGTAAGAAATAATGCTTAAACAAGTCTTCATCCCTGCTAATAACATAAAAATGAAACATTTATAGTTATTGCACTCTTTTTAAGACTAATTCCAAGAGTGACTTAATATACTACCATGTAAGACTTAAATATGAATAATTTTCTGTGAATGCATTCATTTTTATATATTAAATGACAAGAGTGAATATTATATTATTACCAGTGAACTGTGTACCTTAGTTTGATAAGGGATAGAATTAACTGTTGAAATTTAAAAACTTGCTAGTTAAAACTATTACTTAATTAAACAATTGATAGTTAAAATACAAGTATTCATAATATTTATATATGTCTGTGAATGAGATGAATGTGGTTTTGCAGTTCCCATAACATGTCGACCGCAGCGAGAAGAGGAGCGGCCAGATCGCACGATAATTCGCTAAGCTTGCAATAACGATACACAACAAAGATGATGACTAAAGAGTTTCGCCACTCTGGCCTGGGAACAGAATATTGAGATCTCGTCAGATTTACTTTGGAGATTGACTTGTCCGGTTGGCTTTAAGCAGACGGCCTAGCTCCGATCTGATATCGGAAGGACGCGTTAAATGCCGGTAACTGCGGCAGAATCAGCCCCTATTCCCCTTAACCCTGTATATAACCTGTATTTAGTCTGTATATATAACTGTGTTTTACTTCAGAGATTAAAATAGTATAGTTTTTTACAAAAGACTCTTCAATAATCTCACCAGCCTAATCATTATTATTATTACATGTCTGTATAAACAGGTTTACTGTAAAAATATTCTGTATATATGCGTACGATTTTATGTGAAATTTAACGGAAACTTTGTACTTTCAGAGAAAATCTTAATTTTCCCAGAATAAACCTAAACCTTCTGTTTTAAAATTACACGTTGGATGTTAAAAACGGAAATGTTCCTTCCAAAACAGTAAAACGAAATGTTCCCATCCCATTCAGAGAAAAAACGGAAAAATTCGCGTTCAATTTCCGTAATTGATGTTTAAGCCTATAATCAAGTCTTTGGATGTGGTTAGGTAATATTACACTATTAATAGCGTAGGGAGCAGAACACTTATCCACTATTGTAGAATACCCAAATTCAAATCGGGAGGAATGCAACCCGATAAGAAGCATGTGCAACAATATGCATCACAAATACATGATCTATGTAAATATGTATCAATATATATGGTTATTATTTAGAGAGTTCTCTATATATTGCTAATTTTTACCTCTGAGAACAGAAATTTTCCACCTCGAATAATTAAAAATTTCCACGATTTAAACGGAGGAACAACGAAATGGAAGTTTTGTGAAAAATGGAGAATAAATGGCAACTTTGTCGCCAGTATGTTTTCTGTTTTTTTACTTTTTTTTTTTTTACAGTGTCAATTATGCTCACAGGTGTATTTAAACTCAAGTATCCCTCCTCGCTCTTTTCTGTCACTAAAGTAACCCATGTAATAATTAAAGCATATCGAGAAAAATTCCATCTATATAGTCTTCAAATTTTTGAGAAATTTTCTTAAACAGAGCAACAAAAGAAAAGTTGAAATATTCTTGCATTTTGATTTGAGGGAAATTTTCGACTAAGAAGGAAAATCGAAGATAGATTAAAATGAACAGCAATTTGTTAAGCTATTTTAAATAAGATAGACTATGATCATGAAACTAGTTGAGACATTTCGAGAAAAAGAAAGTGATGGATTTCGAAAATAGTAATGTAAGGAAAATGTGTGTGCCAATATTTCTTCACCATATAGCGACCGTATAGCAACATATTTAGATTTCATAGCCATCGCTGTTCAAGAAAGTCCAATATTCGGATAACATAGAGAAAATTTCACTGATACAGCCAAATGGCTTATAAGTGATATACTATTTATTATACTGCTGGCAAAGCTTGTGTCTTTGTACGCGTGGAAATAGATAACACTAGTTGAAAACATAGCCAAAATGTGCTTTGTGTACTATTTAAGTTGAAGTGAAAATTACATACTTACTTATAAATATACTACTAGTAATTAAAATAGAAAAATCTTCATTCCAACTCATATTTAGCCCCTTCCTAGTAAAAAACAGATAAAATATTGTCTATTTACGAATTCTGTCCACCATCAATCCTACAGGGACGTTTGAAATTGGTTCGGTAATTTCAGAGTAATAGTGATTTTAGAATATTTTTTGCTCCTTTCACCCTTTAAATTTCGAGTGTTTTTTTGTTTTGTTTTTTTGTTTTTTGTTTTTGTTTTTTTGTTTGTGTGTGTTTTTAGTGAGCATTTGCGTCTTAAATATAACCACCATTTCAAATTTCATGTTTCTAGACCTAAGAATTTCAAATAAATCGTAATTTTAAAACATTTTTTGTTCTTACACCTGTTTGGGTGCAGGGGTGCCGAAATAATAAATAGTCTGCGTTTAAATATGGACAGTCACTATTATAAATGCTGAAATGATTTTTTTTAAGCAGGTTCGGTAGTTTCGAAGTAATTGTGATTTTAGAAAGTTTTCTGCTCATTTCTTCCTTTTAATTTTCAAACGTTTTGAAAACCATTGTTAGTGAGCATTTACCTTTCTAAAATAGCTGTCATGTCAGATCATAAGTTTTTAGCCCTAACAGTTTTAAAGAAATCGTTATTTTTGAACGTTTATCGGTCTGGCACACCGGTGGGGACAGGAATACCGACATAAAAAGTAACCTGTACGTTGGAGCAGAGACTGTCGATACAACATTTTCGATATAACGTAAGAAAATAAGTTTGTTGAAGTGTCAGGAAGTTTCGCATCATTGAGCAAGGAAAAATATTTTTTGAGAACATTCTTAAACGAAAATTTTAATGACGCCTACAAATAAAATAAATAAAAATAAAAAATAAATAAATAAATATTTTACTGGTTGAATCTTTTTAAAAAAGACTCATATAAAACACGGTACTTCTTTGTTATAGTGTCTCCCACAAGTACAATTACGCCAAGTTGCAATCAATTTCGCCAAGGTCGTTGCCAAGCTCGTGAAGCGCGAAGGTAGCACGCACGTATAATCTATATTAATAAAAGAAAGTTTCGCTCTGTGTGTGTGTCCGTGTGTGTGTGTGTCTGTGTGTCTGTTGGCGATGGCTAGCAAAATCTAGTCCACCTAGAAGTCTGGAAATTTAGGAGTGGATAGTCCAAGATCTGGCCATGTACACCTGAGCCTCAGAATTTTAATATTTTGATAGTTAGCCTAGATATTAATTAGATTCTTATTAACCATCGCTTCTAAAATGACATCTTTTAAATCAAAATGGCGAAAGAAAGGAACTGGCGCATTGGATTTGCAACTGGAAATGAACGAATTCGAAATTATTTTACTAATTAGCGAATTTTAAGAAAACTAATTGAGATATCAATTTGAAAATTTCTGAGCATATGTAAAAAAATATTCTGTATCTGACTATGGGATTTTTGAAAAATTCCGTTGGTAATTTTTTTAATTTATGCAAAAAACTGCCAAAAATCTGCCGGCGCCATTGAAAACGATCCGAGAAAGTTTCAGACAGGGATCTGCTTTCATTAAAAACTGAACTACAAAGAGATCTGTTTCTCTGGCCGATCCCTCTCATTTAGTTTGCAAAAATGAAAGGAAATAATTGCCAAATTTTACTAATGAACAAATATTTAGGTAACTAATTAAGATATAGATTTGAAATTGAGGTCGGGAAGGGGTGTCATCTGCCGGCTATTTTAGCGTAACGTCTTCGTTATGTTCTAATTATCAGAAAAATGTGATTCTTTTTTTAATGATCGCGTTAATGTACGTGACGGTGGTTCTCTTGAACAAATTATTCATTATATTTGCGGGTATGGGGAGGGAGGGGGTTAACGTCTTTCTCTGAGATTGTAATTATCTGGGGCCCGGGCAACGCCGGGCGGGTTAGCTAGTAGAGATATAAAAATAAATACCAACGCTCTAAATAACATATTATTTTATGTTAATCAAAAGATATTACAAGGTTCCATAGCAAGTTATAATGAATTATAATGAATAATAATTAAAATTAAAATAATAATAATAATAATATGTAATAATAGTTACATACATTTTACATGTAAGGAACACACTGCTCTTGTGTAACTATTCCAATCAACCGTCTCATTTTCACCCATATATTTGTGTTTCTTGCACCATTTTGTGGATGTTAATTCCTCTCTCTAACAGTACATAAACCTTAAAGCAGTTAGAAGGGTATTCCCCTAACACTAAACGGATTTACAACACGCAGGCTTTTTCTACAACATTTTACGTTGTATCTCGATATAGCTTCATCATTAGTAACATACAGGTGTCTATCATGGCCATTTTCGCATAGTTGTTTGTTGGATAAAAGTCCTGATTACTATATGATAAACACATGCTATTTCTTTAGGACTACAAAACATTTGACGCGATTTTACAACCTAACTTGGCGGTTTATCTCTGTTCCTTGGTTATTGATCCTTGGGTTCCCGCTATAACAAATAAGTACCTAAAATACAATCCCGAGCATATTCTGATGCGTTATATCGCTTAACCAATTCAATTTAAATTAATATTAATTTTATATTCTATATCTTATGGTAATCTTATGGTTTATCTTTCGTAACCAGGTACATAAGCAGCTGCCTTATTTGAGTAAATGTAATTTGACTCGAGTGTTTTTAATGGCTTTTAATGATATTCACACTCACTTGTCAATTTTTCAATTTTTCGCTTAAAATGTATTTAGACATCCCTAATATATTCGGACGAAGTTACGTTTTGATCAAGTGATGATTAATGTGTAAAAGAGGGCTTTTTACTGCATACATTTCCTTTTAAATGTATAAGAGTTGAAGTCTTTAAATTCCCTTTTCTTGGTTTGTGTTTTTCATTATATGAAGAGGATCAAAATGCTGTATAGTTTTCAACTGACACACTACTCTTTCCCCCGCTCCTTAATCCACTTCCCACTGGTATTGCATTGACGCAACGCTTAGAATAAAATGCGTATGCTTAAATTAACTACCGAGCGACCACTATTTTAGAATTTTAAAAAATTACCTTACTTAATAACAAAAACTTTGCGATTAAATAACGCAAAGATTACCTTTCGGAGTTTGTTATGGCAAACGATTTTAAGCAAAAAAGTTGAAGAACCGTATCTTATAGTTTTGGCGGTTAATGGATTATGCACGTTTCATAAAATTGGGAGTCGTATTTTCAGTAATATGAATCATTTATCTTTAAAATATAAAAATGTTACGTAAATAATCATTTTTACTGTATTTTTTCTTAAACTAATTAACTTTTTGGAAATAACGTTATAGACGTCCCCTGACGTATTCCGTTATAGAAACACGCTTGTAAGAAATGCATGCAAAAAAAAGTTTTAAAAAAGTTCAAAATTCTAGAAGAAATAGGGTTTTAACATTTATTTACTTTTCGTTTTTAATTTTGCCACATGAATTGCACTTTTTAAAAATTATATCATTTTTCTTTAGAAATCCAAAATGTCAAAAAAGTATTATAAAACACTGAAATAAAAATAAAAGCACAGCTACTTGCCTTAAAGGAACATAATAACAAATATGGCAACGCTTGGAATTAGAGCAGAAAACGCATACATTCGAATGTTTAAAAAAAGGTTTTAAAAAAGATTACTTTCAACTAAAATTTGATTTAAATGATTTAATAGGGGCTGAGTCTGTCTCTTGTACAAAAATCCCACATGTGGAAATTTCACAGCATCTATGAAATAGCCGATAAAAATGGAAAAATGTAACTTATGAAACTTGAAATAAAAATAGCAACTGGTTTTTGGCAGCCGTCCAAAAATAGATATAATACTTCTATCAACTACGGAAAAATCCGCAGTGAAATAAATAGGATCTTTGTGGCTAAGAATTTCGAATATTTCCAAATAATCCTTTTGGCTGAAACGGTTAAAAAAATGAAGATTTTGCGAGGAATACTAACAAGATATACGTACAGAGATTACTTCTGCAAATTCGTGCTATGCTTATTATGTACCCTATGTATTTTTTTTAATATTAAATTAACCTTCCTTGTTATTTTCACGTTCTTCGCAAGTTAATATAATTATATTCTGAACATATCGTATTTATTCTGTGTTTTAAGACAAGAAAATTCCTTTTAAGGATGTTTGAGGTATTTATTTAACTACATTGATTGATGTTTATTAGATAAAAGATGTTTGTCTTCATGAAAATCAACTTAAAGCTGCTCAACTGAGCTGCTCCATTAGTGAAATAGGTGCCCTTTTTTATGTATTTGATCAAACTGATAGCAAAAAAGGATTCTGAATTTTGTTTTAAATAAAGTTCTTCATATTTACTTGTCACTATTTTGTAGCTTCGATCTATTTATTAAAAAAAAAAATAGATTAATTTATTTAGATAGAACCCATTAACGTCAAATTATTTAAATGATTAAAAACGAGAGACGTTTAGAACTTCAGAAAATAATAAGTTTGTCTTATTTTCTTTTGAAACAATAGAAAAATATCATGTTCTATAGCTAGGAAGCTGGACCATGTGCAAACTAAGCATGATGTTCCATGTTTCTTCTTTCGCTGCACAAAATAGTGTTACTGTCATGATTTTGACAATTTTAAATTACAAAATCCATGGTTTATAAACTAGACTATGCCGGTTCCCGGCGAGATGAAAAAGTGAATAGTAATGTTGGGATATGTGCACATGCATGTCACGAAAAAAACAATAAAAAGTGTTAAATGGGTATACTGGGTGTGCCATAAATTCGTTAAAACTTTAAAAATTCATTAAAAGGGAAAATCCACCAGTCCACCACGACCGCTCATATATAGTACCATATATAGAGAGATGTATTTATACATTTATATAAAAATTGATAATATATTCGCAAATATATTATGACGAAAAATAAGCAATTGCAAAGATCTTATGTGCATATTCCTAATGATCAAATGATCTTTAAGGGGACCGTGGACCTTTATTTGATCAAAAATCAAAATTTATTTTTGTGTGTATTATTCTTCAGTTTGTATTGTACCGTTTGAGAAAAACTGCATGCAGCTGCGATGATTTTTCGCAAAGTTACAAGCGTTTGAATTATGTACACAATCAATTTTTTGGTGCTTTAGTAAACTTGATACCTGTTTTTCTCAATACAGATTTTACACGTTTTTTAGATTTTTGAAATGCTCCATGCGTCTTAATTTTCATTCAAATTCATGAAATTGATAAGAAAGACTCCTTATACTGTTTACAAAGAAACTGTGTATGCATTTTACAATTAGACTTCGTTAAGATAATTAAATTAACATTTATAACTTATTAAAATTCTAAATTTTGATGAAAATCAAAATGGAATTCAGAAAAAAATCTCTCAAAAATTAACTATTCAAGGTGTTTGTAATATATTTTTAAACAATCCAAATGCCAAATCGAGGAAATATCTTAAAAATTAAGACGCAAGGAGCATTTTAAAATTTGGTTTAAAAATTTTAAATTTTTTAAAAAATCTTAAAATTATATTAAGACTAGACATTTTTTTTAAAGGTATTCTATATACTTATGGTGAAATGTATATATACACAAAATTTCATATATCTATGATGAAAAATGGAAAAAAAATCAATTTTAACGTCCACCTTAACATCTGTAAAATGAAATCTAAGCAATACGCTTACAGCACGCGGAACAGTTTTTGTACGCCACTCTATGTATTAAATTAAAATCTTATTGAGATAGAGAATGTAAGATTCCAAGTTCAATTTTTTGTTTAAATAACAGGACATTTCTTTTCAAATTACAAATTATATATGCATTCTTTACTTATTTACAAAATATCCAAACATTCACTATGCTAATAAGAGTTTGAAGAGCTCTGTCATATTTTAGAATTAAGTAAATACTACTGAACATTTTACTATCAGTTTCATCTTGGAAAAAAATCAATGCCATATAATTACTTACACACACAGTTTCTGTATATGTTCAAGTTCACTCTGATAAGTGAGAAATATTATAAAAGTTATAAACATATTATGTATAGTTACGGAGGGTCTTGTAACCGTCAGTGTTAAGAGTCTTTGTTGTGGCTATCTTGTTTGCCAACAGTTCATATCTCAGTAACATAAGAATGCGAAATTATCGCAATATCATAGTAAATTTAAGGGAGATTATGGGCTAATGCTGGCAATAGACAATAGATAGCAGTAATACTAGCATCACAAAAACATATCTATTAAACATTTTTTTTAACTATTAGTTGGTTGTAAAGTAAGAAACAAAACATTTTAAACCTAACTGTGAGGGACTATTTTAGGTTTAATAAATACATCTTTTGACAAAATATTAACTCTGATTCTTAAAAATATTACATATGATTATGAAGCTTTTAATCAATGCTTATCGTTTTCAATCCTTATTTTGTATTTTAGCGATAAATAGTTAATTTACAATAAGTCTAAAAACATTTCAAGATGGTATGGGAACTAACGGGACTTATCAGATCAAAGGATACAAAGGGATTATATATAAAAGTTGTCATGTTATTGCATCTAATATTTGTGTTAAATGGTACACTTTGTGTACAAAAAACGTAATGTGCGTTATTCTTTTATATATCTGTTAAAGTTAATACAATTTTACTAAATTAACTTTCAGCATGAAAAATTAATAAAGATCTCAATAAATTTTTCTTTAATAAATTTTCCGAAATTAGACAAAAAATATTTAAAAGTAATACTTTGTCATTGGCTTTATAGTATTGCTGATATAAAACATTAATTAGGAAGCATTTGCCGGATCCGAAAATTTCATTTCACAAACTGAGGCTATTTTTATTTCAATAATTAAGCTCTGGCTATTTTTTTTATTATTATTATTAGAAAACTGTTTAAATTAATTGTTTGTTAAAGACAAAATTCAGGAAATTTATAGATTCCACATTCCACGCCATGAAATGTAAAACATATCCCATTACCCCCTATTTCCCCTAATCTAATACAGCTAGGAAAAAGTTTATGAAAAAAAAATTTTTTTTTAATTATAAGTTTTAAAAAGAATTACTTTTCTTTTATAATGCTGCGTCTCTTTTCTATCTGTTTGATCATGCATCTTGAGTTACTGATAATAATATTACTTATTAGCCCTTATTTGTCAATGAGATTTTTAACTAGATAATGTTTTGTGATTATTGTTTTTGAAGTATATTAGGCCCCTTTTAGGTTCTCTTAAAAAAAACGCCACCCATAAAATTCAAAGTTTTTTCGCAAACTATCCCAAAAACTTAAAAAAAAAAAAAAATACACTTTACATTGTTCAAACCTGTATAAAAACGAGGGCGCTAAATTTTCGTTCCATCTATAGCATATATCCTATTTGATAATATACCACCTCTTACTAATATTTTGGACACACAATAAACGATTTCTATTTAAATCAATAGTTTATGCTTTATATATATATTGAAAAATTAATATGAAGAAAAATAAAACTTCATTCAAAAAAAAATTAGCTGCTATAAAAATTAATAAAACAAAAATAAATAATGGATGAAAACTGCCTTATTGATAAATTTTATTAAATTACATTCCAGAGTGCCTAAGTTTTGGAAAAATAAAAATAATATATTTTTTTCAAAAGATAACCTCATCTAATCAGATAACCTACATTAAAAGATAACGCAATACGTTATAAGTATCTAGACAGCCAGATGCTCGCCTGTACAGATCTATATAATATAAAAAAGAGACATATTACAAGATATACATATCTATATCTACATCCAGATCTACGCATCAATACAAACACACGCCTACATATAACACTTAATAAACTCAATTCAAATAAAACTTTAATATTATCCTCTTAACTGAGGAAATTCCATAATTTGCATGTCTTAAAATTTTTAAAAAATCCTTTTTTCAACAATTGAATATAATAGCGACACTAGATCGTCTCTAAAAACCAGAACAAAGTAAAAATAAAAGCTAAGCATATTGAAGAAAAAATAAATAATATACTTAACACGTTGTACTTCAATTTCACCCAATTATATTTTTTTTAAAAACACTAACTTTTTAAGAGATTTAACTAAGAATAAAGTCAAGTTTTTTGTTCACCGTAAATCAAGATTGAGAGTAACTGACTTCTTAGTTCTTAGATTATGCAATACGTTATAAGATAACTACGTTGTAATGTAAGTATATACAGAGCCAGATGCACGCCTCTACACATCGACATAATATACAAAAGTGACATATTACAAGATCTGCATATCTACATCTATATCCACATCTACGCATCGATACAAACACACACCTACAAATAAGACTTAATACATTTAATTCAAATTAAATTTCAAATTATACTTTTAACTGGAGAACATCCATAATCTGCATGTTTTATTTTTTTTCCTCTACAAATAAGACTTAATAAATTTAATTATACTTTTAACTGGGGAACTTCCATAATTTGATTTTTTCTTAAATTTTTTTCTACAAATAAGACTTAATAAATTTCATTCAAATAAAATTTCAAATTATACTTTTAACTGGGGAACTTCCATAATCTGCGTGTCTTAAATTTTTTCATAAAAACGCTTTTTCAACAATTGAATACAATAATGACCACTAGACCGTCTCTATAAAGGAGATCAAATTAAAAATAAAAGCTAAACATATTGAAGAAAAAAGAAATAATATATTTAAAACCATTAACTTTTATTTAAAAACATTAACTTTTAAAAACATTAACTTAAAAAAAAAACATTAACTTTCCAAAAGATTTAACTATCTGTAAAGAATAAAGTCAAGTTTTTTGTTCACCGTAAATCAAGATTGAGAACAACTGACTTCTTATTTCCAGCTATTAGGATGGAAAATAAGATTAACTGATCAAAGAAGAAGAAGAGACATCGATACGAAAATTCCTTAATGAAAAAAGCTGCCGTTTCATTGAGATGAATTGTTTAAGTTGGGATAAACGTTCTCTCTTTAATTATCCTAATCCCCAAGCGTCTCTCATGGAAAGCCTGATAAATTTATCCAAAGAGGATAAATAGATAATTCTCGACGGCATAATTCGCATCTGATACTAAAATACAGTAATTGGGATCATAAAATACCAGAATGTTAGTCGTTTTATGAATCATTACTAAGTTCAAATTTTAATCACTTCAATGGAGTCTATTAAACTGACTACAAGTGCCATTAATTGAGTACCATCTTTATAAGTTATTTTGAAAATAAAGAAGATTTTACTACAGCTTAAAATATAGTGATATTTAACCCTTTAACACCAAATACTCATAAACATGAGGGTTTGAATTTGACTTTGTAGCAAGTCATTCAGCACAAAAGGGCTTTGATACCTAGAAACACAAAATATATAAATTAAATGTTTTTTTAAATACTTTTATTAAAATTTACAAAAAAGTCAACTTACATTATAAATCACAAATGTGTGCGGGCAACAATGTGGGGAAAATGGATGAATGTTGCATCAATGGAGCTATTTTTTCAATTAAGCAATCGTAACTTTATTTCTATGGGGGAAAATGCAAGGTTTGGGTTGACGCTGACCCTCCTTAGGGACCAAATTTTTAAAAACATAATGTCCAATACATATATTGCCCTCAGGAATATATAAATATTCCAAATTTCAAAGCTCTACGTCGGCAGGAAGTGGGTGAAAAATGAATATCAAGATTTGACTGCAACATACATATAGAAATGTAAGTTAAAAGAAAGTATGTAAAAAGAAGTTATTCAGAAATAATGGTTGAACATATAAAAAATAACTTACATTATTTTAAAAAATATCCGTTCCGAAAATTTCGTCAATCGGTTTCAAAGAGTTATGACAAAATATTTTATTGTATTAGCCTTTAGTAGTTCGTCGAAATATACTTTTGTGAGAAGTATCCATTTGAAATAATTATTTTCTTTGTCACCTCTTAAGTTTGTTTCCTTTATAAGCATTTAAACAACAAAATGTTTGATAACAACGATTTATATACTGTCGTTATCTATGACTTTTATGATATGAAACGAAAACATAAGAAGAGAGAGGAAACAATAATTTTACTTAGATCCATTTACAGAAACAGATCTTGACATTTAACGCACTTAACAGACTGTTTTATGCTTATCTTGTGACTAAATTAAAAAAAAAAAAAATCCTAATACTCTGAAATTTCTTAAATAAGACGTTTAAGTTTTTCTGTAGATTTAAGTAGCGTTTTGTTTCGCAATAAATCGGTATCATATATTTGTGAGTATGCGCACGTGGATCAAACCAAGTGCAATGCTGAATTGTGATTTCAATTTAGGAATAGATTTGAGAAATGCTAGCCCTTACTGTAAACAAAGCTCCATGCAAACAGCTCCATGCAAACAGCTCCATGCACTGCAATCTAGGCCTGAAAGGCCAGATGATCGTGCTGGCCATGGAATAACACTTTAGTGACAAATCCAAATTGGGACTTCAACACTGATACAACTGGTTAACGACAAATCTAAGATGTAATGGTACAAGTCTGTCATTCAACTGGTAACTTACAATCGCACATTATTCAGCTATGAAATTGCCCAACTAATTTGTGTCCATCCTGAAGTTGACAATTTAAAATTAAACCCCATTTCAAAACCTGAATAAGTTATACCAATTTTAATATAGTGTGATAACAATCTCTATATTATCTGGCAACAACACTTGATCATTGTTTCATGGAAATATTAATCATTCTATCATTAATAATTATTAGCAACAGGACGGTCACACAGTGACAAACCTTTTATAGATTAGATACTCTAACGCGTAACTGCACTGTTAAACATTTGCAGCAAACTGTCCAGTCATTTGACCGTTTTTATAGAAAATGGTTACATAACCGTAATTTAACACTATTATGACCATATTATTGCCTATATTATGGTCAGAATGAAGTTAAATTACAGTAATGTAACCGCATTCTAAAAAAACGGTCAAATGACTGGAGTTTGCTGCAAATTTTAACAGTGTATGCTCTAACTAAAACATTTTAAATTAATTACATTATAATAATCAAGTACATGGAAATAAAATACCATCAAGTAATAGGGATAAGAAATTAAGATGTATAAGGATAAGAAATAAGATTAAGCGAAGTAATCATTACAGACTGATTAAAAACATAAGGTATCTTGTTTTATTTTCTTTATGGACAAATGCGCATGTGTTAGACAAAAAAATACTAAGAGAATACTGTCTAAAATGGAAATAGGTACTGAATATTTCTACATCTGTACAGAGTTTATGTATTTACATCCCATGGTACCCTTCATTTAAGGAAATTGACGAAAATATCAATTTTCCAAGAAAAAAACTACATTATAGTTAGATTTTATTTACACACCAAAAGTAGCTAAAATGAATAAATACTTTCATATATTTTCTTAAAATATGCGTCTTGCACACTGGAGCATAAGTAAAATCGGCAGATGTGTTAGAATTTTTATTATAAAGCATGGTGGACATAAATTAGTTAGGCAAAAAGAAAGGCGTATTTTGTGTAGTTACTGAACGAAACATGAGAGTACACATGATTATACGATGTGAAACACACAAAACATACCTTATTTTGAAGC
The DNA here is from genome assembly GCA_963931845.1 of Maratus michaelseni. NCBI lineage: Eukaryota > Metazoa > Arthropoda > Arachnida > Araneae > Salticidae > Maratus > Maratus michaelseni. The sequence goes on along the minus strand of OZ007590.1, from coordinate 332,942,539 downwards.
GACCATTTAATTTAATTTTCAATCTAAAATTTTATTTTATTATTTTTTTAACCAATGAAGCAGTTATTTTTTTTTTTTTGAAAAAACTGTCATGGGAATTACAGAATCCGCCGATTATAGAGAACTCCACAACAGAAATATGTATAATCAAGTTTTATTGGAATTGGCATTTCGTTTAATACAAGCTAATTAACAGATAAAGCTAATTAAAAAAATGAATAAAATGTAAGTTTCATTTAAGATATAATATGCTTTTCTTATATTATATTATATCAAATGTATTTATACAGTAAACGCTGTCTAAGTCGGACTCTCTGTAAGACGGAAATCTGTTTAACTAGGAAAGATTTTCAAGTATCAGCAAATCCACAGCCACAGTGGGTCAAAGTATAGCAGATGTCGAACATAGGATTATCACAACAGTATAAGCCTATATATAAGATTTTTTTGTTATATTTAGGTTTAAATAAGTAAAATATATTATATTCAATCGATTTGCATGGTTTTTATGAGCAATTTAATCTTTTTTTTTGTTTAAAACAGGACTTTTAGAGGCATACTGGATAACTAAATTAAACTTGAAAATCAAAGTAAAAGAAAAAGCTTAGCAGACAATAATTTTACTACCTATCATGTTTTTACTTATATCCTAATGACATTGGCAAAATATTCAAAATATTTGTTTAATTTTTAATTGGCAACATATGTAATGTTTAGATAACTTTTCAAAATCGTTCTACAAAACCGGAACATTCTTTTGCAACATTTTAGAGTCTATTTCAGTGCATATTTTTTATCCTCGGAATTATAATAATAATCATAATAATATAATAATAATAATTTTATAAAATAATTTTGTAGTGATATTAATTTTTGTATATTTCTTTTTTATTTAAATCAAGATTATTTCATTTTTTTTTATTCTTTTGAAAGATGATAACAAACAGAGATTTGTTTCTGTATCTAAATAATTTAAATACTGGTTTTAATTATGAAAAATCAATTCTTAGTTTTGTAAGTGCTGTTCTGCTGTGGGCTAAGTGCTTCAGAAATTGATGAAGAAAATTTAAAGAAGCGTTTACGTAAGTTTTGTGTAGCTGTAAAAGATCGATGGCAGAAATCTCAACGAAAATTAGATCGTTTCAATACTAAAAACGATTCTTGGCTTCAGTGTTCCTTTAAAGTTGGTAATGAATTTAAACCATCTGAAGTTGAAAATTCGCAGAAATCAACGTCTCGGAAATCTTTTTCAGATGTAACCGAAACTCATAAAAGAAAACTAACTCAACGTTTAAGAGAGGATACTTCTGGAGAAGCTCTTTTGCATGCAGCAAAACAAAAATTAGCATCTGAGAGTTTTAAAGGATCTTTTGATATAGCACATAAAAATATAACCATTGATCACGAAATGAATTTAACAATGATTGATAGAAAAATTATTACGGCAATTTCAAATACATCCTCCTGTTCAACATGTTATATTTGTAGTGCAAAGCCTTCGGAAATGAATAACATTGATAAAATTGTTCAAAGAAGTGTAAACGCCTCCTCATACAGCTTTGATGTATCTAGTCTACATGTAAAGATACGGTCTATGGAATATTTGCTTCATATTTCTAACAATTTAGCATTTAAAGCTTTAAGTGCTAGAACTGAGGACCAAAAGAAGCAAAAAGAAGAATCAAAGAGAAAAATTCAATGCGAATTCAGAAAAAAATATGTTTGCTAATTGATGTTGTTAAACAGGGGAGTGGTTTGACACACGATTTAAACACTGCAAGGACATTTTTTGCTGAGTTTGAAAAGACAGCTGAGATCACTGGATTGGATAAAGAACTAATTAAACGTTTTGCAATTATAATGCGAGTTATCTCCTGTGACAAAGTAATTAATGCCGAAAAAATTGGTGAATTTGCACTGGAAATAGTTAAAGAATGTGTTTCGAAGTACGGGTGGTATTATATGCCAGCTTCTATTCATAAATTATTAATTCATGGAAAAAATATAATTACAAATTTTGCTGTTTCAACTGGCCAATTATCGGAAGAAGCTGGCGAAGCTCGAAATAAAGAGTTTCGGAGGTACCGGGATTCCCATGCGAGAAAAATAAGTCGAAGAGCATGTAACGAAGACTTGTTGCACCAATTTACTTATAACATCTGAACCGTTGATTTCCAGTATTAGACGCAAAGTTAGAAACGTTGAAAGGAACAAAAAATTTCCAGAAGCATTAGAACTTTTACTTTAAATAACATTTTAGCACTCACACATTATGCATCCATTTATTAGAGTAGATTTAACCCTCTGAGAGTCTTTACTTTTTTCAGCATTTTCATGTAAATATTTATCTAACACAAGATACGTATATATTGAATTTAGTTTTATAGTTTAATTTTAAATTATTTTTTTACATTATTTCCTCTTAGAAAATTCTTACAGTATAATATTTATTAAAAAATATTTTTGTCTACAGACAATTTACTATGCTTTCCGTTAATAGAAAATTATGCGATAGCCACTTAGAGTGTTTCAAATCCATTTATTTCAAAAATGCGCAGGTTTGCGCAAATATTGCCCTATACCACATTAAAATACAGGCTTTTAGGAACACAAAGATGTGTTTGAAATTTCACGCAACTTCATGCAATTTAAGTTACACAATTTTTAAGTTTATGATACCGTTAATTTTATATGGGCTGTTCATAATATAAAATGATACATAAAATTCAATCAAAATGCAATCAGTAGTGGTGTAAAATGTGTTTTAGGAAATTAATAACGATATTTTAAACGAGTTATTATTAGTGGTTACCTAGGTTTCATTTCTGAGCACATTTAAAAATCACTAAAATTCGCAGAAAAATTCCTCTGCTGAAAGATGTATATTCCGAGCTGTACAAATAAGATATAATTTTGTATAATTTAAAAGATAAACATATATTCGTATTTTGTAGACATTCTTTTAAAATATTTCATTGAAAAAATTTAATTATTTAAAGATTATTTTTTGGCCCTATGTTCGCATTTTCTTAAGGATTGACCCACTGTGGCCGTAGAGCAAAGCTTTCTTAAGGTGGAATAATGTCTACGATGGGAAAATTTTCTAGGTCCCATATAATTCTGCATTTAATCAGAGTTAATGTATTTATACATCTCTTGGTACCCTTCATTTAAGGGAAATGACGAAAATATCAATTTTTCAAGAAAAAATCTACATTATAGGTAGATTTTATTTACGCACCAAAGTGGCTAAAATGAATGAATACTTTCACATATTTTCTTAAAATATGCATCTTTCACACTGGAGTATAAGTAAAATCTGCAGATGTGTTAGAGTTTTTATTATAAAGCATGGTGGACATAATTTAGTTACTCAAAAAGAAAGGTTTATTATGCGTAGTTACTGAACCACACATGAGAGTACACATGGTTATAACATGTGAAACACACAAAGCAAACTTTTTTCTTAAATGTTCGATGTAGCTTCCCTATGTTACTGTGCAAATGCCCCATCAATAAATATCTGCCATGTGTTTGTGAGCATGTTCACATAGATCAAACCAAGTGCAGTGTTAATTCACGATTTTAATCCAGGAATGGATTTCAGAAGTTGACGGTAAAACTTACCTTTAACAAAGCCCCATACACTGAAATCTAATGGTATAACGCCTGGTAATCGTGGTGGTTATGGAATTACACCTCCGCAACTAGTAAGGACTGGGACTTCAGCATTGATACAATAGAATATACGACAAATTTCAAATATAGTACAATAAATTTACCATTGAACTTGTAAATTACAATTAACATTTCACAAATTATTCAGGTACAAAATTGACCAACTAATTTGTGTTCATCCTGAAATTGACAAGTTGTGTTCATCCTAAAATTAACAAATTAGAAACAAAATCTGAATTCGAAACCTGACTAAGCGATTTCAAATTCAAGATTATGTGATAAATTTGCGATTCCATCTCATGTGCCTTTTTCAGAGCTGGGTATCACTACATACTCTTTGTGTCATTAAAAATTACTTACTGTGGAATTAATCAATAAAATTTATCTGTTATCCTAATTATTCATGCTATTTACAATTCCCCAAGACGTACATTTTTCAGAACATCAATATTAGATATTTTTTGTTTTATAAGCTTTATCCAAAGTCTATAAGTACATTCAAACTCCTCTTATCTTAACATATTTTACGCTTGTATTTAACACAAATTAGAGACATTTAAGGGAAATGACGAAAATATCAATTTTTCAAGAAAAAATCTACATTATAGGTAGATTTTATTTACGCACCAAAGTGGCTAAAATGAATGAATACTTTCACATATTTTCTTAAAATATGCATCTTTCACACTGGAGTATAAGTAAAATCTGCAGATGTGTTAGAGTTTTTATTATAAAGCATGGTGGACATAATTTAGTTACTCAAAAAGAAAGGTTTATTATGCGTAGTTACTGAACCACACATGAGAGTACACATGGTTATAACATGTGAAACACACAAAGCAAACTTTTTTCTTAAATGTTCGATGTAGCTTCCCTATGTTACTGTGCAAATGCCCCATCAATAAATATCTGCCATGTGTTTGTGAGCATGTTCACATAGATCAAACCAAGTGCAGTGTTAATTCACGATTTTAATCCAGGAATGGATTTCAGAAGTTGACGGTAAAACTTACCTTTAACAAAGCCCCATACACTGAAATCTAATGGTATAACGCCTGGTAATCGTGGTGGTTATGGAATTACACCTCCGCAACTAGTAAGGACTGGGACTTCAGCATTGATACAATAGAATATACGACAAATTTCAAATATAGTACAATAAATTTACCATTGAACTGGTAAATTACAATTAACATTTCACAAATTATTCAGGTACAAAATTGACCAACTAATTTGTGTTCATCCTGAAATTGACAAGTTGTGTTCATCCTGAAATTAACAAATTAGAAACAAAATCTGAATTCGAAACCTGACTAAGCGATTTCAAATTCAAGATTATGTGATAAATTTGCGATTCCATCTCATGTGCCTTTTTCAGAGCTGGGTATCACTACATACTCTTTGTGTCATTAAAAATTACTTACTGTGGAATTAATCAATAAAATTTATCTGTTATCCTAATTATTCATGCTATTTACAATTCCCCAAGACGTACATTTTTCAGAACATCAATATTAGATATTTTTTGTTTTATAAGCTTTATCCAAAGTCTATAAGTACATTCAAACTCCTCTTATCTTAACATATTTTACGCTTGTATTTAACACAAATTAGAGACATTGTTCCCCACACATCAGAACATCAATATTAGATATTTTTTTGTTTTTTTAAGCTTTATACAGAGTCTATAAAACCATTCAAACTTCTCTTATCTTAACATATTTTACGCCTGTATTTAACACAAATTAGAGACAATGTTCCCCACATTTTATATTGCTAAATTTCATAAATCGATGTTTATATTCCAAAGGAATCCATATCAAACTGAAGACGAAGGAGAGGTTCAGATATTAAAAAAAACAGTGAGGGGCAGAACACACGTAATAAAATATATTGATATGTTCCCGATATATAATGTGTTAATTGTTCATGCTATTTATAATTCACTATCATGTGCAGTTTTCACAGAAGCAGTATTAGACATTCTTTTTGTTTCTAAACATCACAGTTCTCGTTATTTAAACATTTAAATTTAGTTCGATAATTGTTCGTACTATTTGTAATTCCTTCCCCTGTGCATTTTTCATAACCTATTATTGGATACGGCTTGTGTATCTAAACTTTATTTAGTCTCTATTTAATCATTCAAACTTATCTCTTATCTTAATTGTTCATACTATTTATAATTCCCTCACAAATGCTCTATTTTAAGGAAGAATAATCGACACGCAATGACTCTCTAATCACTGTTTAATATTTATCCACTCGACATATTATCATATAATAGATTTAAACTTCACTGATAAAACTCATTATTAAGGAACTTGTCTGACTATCTGAATTAGTAAGTTTACTGTGCTTTAAATTTAGTTTTTAACTGTCCTCGGTGAGCTGGGATAAACAATGTTTAAATCTAATGCAAGCATAACGGACATAATGTAAGCGCCATATCCTACGGAATGTATTTAGAATGCTTACACATATTCAAAACACGTTGGAAATTGTACGTCAAACGTAACAAATGAGGTGCGTTCGTACTATAACTAGTTTTATAAATATTCAGATCTTGGTGCAATAGCTGTTGCAGTCTTGTGCAAAAACGCATGAATACAAAATTTATTTTATGTGCAGATTTTCATATTATAGATATTAATTTCATTTTATGAAATTAAGTTTCAATACACTTTTACAAACAATTAATTACAATTCTGTTACATTAAAATTATACTATGCGCAAATATCCAGTACAAGACAATGAAAAAAAATCATTGTTATTATTTCAGTGAAAAAATGAATTATATCGTCTGTTATTATGATATGATTAATTTCCGTAATTAAATAAGTGCATTTTAAGTTGGCAGCATTTTATCATTTGTTGACGTTTACTGAAATTTCCAATGCAAAACTTAAGCCCATCTTAAAAATTTTAGAGCTTGAAATCCATATTTAGACTCTTTTTCCACTTAATGTTTATTTATCCGGAAACATCTATCCAAAAAACTGTCGGTATAGATTATATGATTTCTATAATTAAACAAATTTAGTATACAAATTCGGTTTTTAAATTCAGTAATAAGGAAATAATACGACTCCATCTTAAATATGACGTTAATCACCATGGCAACCTAGAATCATTACCTATCATGGGATATCATTAAATTAATTACGTATGATAGGATTTAATAGAATGAAGAAAACTTTTATTAATATCTTTTTAAGTTTTGATTCGATTTTCGTAAAATTTGAAATGATTCAACAAAGTTCTGCAACGATTATATACAGGGTGATTTTTTTTAAAGTTGTGAAAGTAAAACACTATAACCAATGAACCACTGATCCAAATGACCTAAAATTTCACCAGTATGCTCCCAAAGCAATGGGATTTTTTAGGCATGATTAAAAAAACTTAAAATTGCACCGACAGATGGCGCTGTAATTTAGCAGAAACAAATAATATCGTCTGTGGGAGGAAAACAATCGACAGTACTTTGAGAAACCATCTTCCGTAGACCCTCTGTCGTCATTGGACCTTTTCTTAAATTCTTAAGTGTCCTAAATCTCTTAAGAGCAGTTGCTGCGCTGTCATAATTCTGATAATACAGTTTCACTAACAACGTACGGTCCGTCAATGGCGCAGTCTTTGCGAGGATTTCCGTAGAATAATGAACACGAGATGTGCGTACTTCACGTTTTTATTGCCAATGTGCGTGTGCCGGGCGCAAGTTCGTCTTCCGACTTCACTGCATGTACAGTGCCATCTGTCGGTGCGATTTTAAGTTTTTTTTAACCACGCCTAAAAAAAAATTCCCATTGCTTTGGGAGCATACTGGTGAAATTTTAGGTCATTTGGATCAGTTGTTCTTCTGTTATAGGCTTTTACTTTCACAACTTTAAAAAAAATCACCCTGTATATTAAATTTTAAACCATTCGTTTTGGTAGTTCTTGCTCTGTTTTATGCGGACAGACGGACAAACGGACGGACCAGGCGACGACTATAGGTGCTACATATTTATGTAATTATGAACGCACCTAATGAATGGATATCACAATGTCAGTGAACGGAGTTTAGATGTAAAATAAAACAGCAAGAGTGGAGCACAGATGTAATAAAAACGTATTAATACACTACCGGCGGATAATATATTTTTTGTTCTTTCTATTTATAATTTCTTCCCATGTACATTTATCATAACAGTATTATTGAGTATTTTTTTGCATCCCGAAATATTATCTAGTCCCTATCTAGTCACTATTCAAACTTATCTCTTATCTTTAGTGTTCGTGCTAAATATAATTTTCCCACGTGGATATTTTTCTCTCAGTAATATTGAATGTTCTTTGTGTCTCTAATCATTACTTACTCAACATTTAATCATTCAGACTTATTTTTTATCTTATTTGTTCATACTATTTTTAATTCTCTCCCAAATGCATTTTTCACAACAGCAGTAATGGATATTCTTTGTATCTCTATACATTATCTATGCCCTATTTAATTATTCAAACTTATCTCTTATGTTAATTGTTCATGCGATTTATAATTCTTCCACATGCATTTTTCAAAGCAGCAGTATTGGATCTTTGGCTCTAAATCAGAGGTGATGAGTAAAATTAAATATCCGTAAAGTTTTGCAGTCGTATGAACTTATAATATATTCTAATTATTAATACGTAAATATATTTCTTAACCAATATTAACAATTTAATTTTAACTGCGTAGTGAATAAAACCCATTCGCTAAGAATGGAGGTTTCTAAAGTTGTGATAAAACGCTACAAACCAGAAATCTGCAGTATTCTACTACAGTAGTAAGTTTATTAATTGAAACTTTATAGAAGCCCTATGTTTATTTTTTACATCAGATTTTAAAAAACAATCTCTAGGTCTTTAAGAAATACATTTTACAAAACATGCATATCTCTATACATTTATATCTTTGTTTAATTATGTGTCCAATTTACGGAGTTGCATGAAATGAACTCAGGGGACGCGTAGTAAGTACAACTGCTCAAAACATTACTTCCTCAGTTTTTAATCATTCTGACTTAAGTCGTATCATAATAATTCCTACTTTTGCAATTTTTTATAACAGCAGTATTTGATTTACTTTATGTTTCTAAAAATCATTGAAACTTATCTCTTGTCTTAATTGTTCATACTATTTATAATACCCTCGCATATTCTAGATTGTGTGGGGAGAATAATCGATGTGCAATGACTTTGTAATTAGTATGTCGTATTTACTCACTCTATATATTATCATATCCCAAGTTTAAACTTCACTGATCAGACTCACCAGTAAGGAATTAGTCAGATTATCTGAATTGGTAAGTTTACAATGTTTTGAATTCTACTTTAACTGTTTTCAATTATCTAGACTACAAGAGCATTTACCACCTCATACATGCAAGACAAAATGTTCGTGAAATAAGCTATCAATTACTACATTAAAAATATTGACACAAATATGTTTTTTATCGAGTAATTGCTGAGTCTTCGCATTTTTAACTCGTTTCCATTTAAATCACTTTGCAGCACCCTTCCATTATTTAACTATTGCACTATTTTCAGTAACATAATAGCTATTATTTTCATTTTCAGAAAAAACATTGATTTTAAAAATTATAAGATACTTTGATTATAGAAGTCGCCTCTATTTAAATGATTATTTATTATTTCGCAGATGAATAAGGATTTTCATTTAAATTAAACCACAAGCCATGAATTAAAATTTTCGATAGAATTTGTTTTTTATTTAAATAGCATGATTATTAGTATAGACCAATGTTTCCCAACGGTGGAGGGGCCCAGTTTCAGATTAGTTAAGAATACATTCCCTTGACAGTATATATATTACGAAATTTAAAATTCCATCCTATCTTAAAGTATTCTAAAAATGTTTCCCGTTCAATATAATTTACAACCCTAGGGACCATGTGAATGTCTGAGGGGTCCCGAATAAACCTGGCTTATGCACAGGAGGATGACTGGGAGCTCGACCGAGAACATCGCAGCGGCACCAACCACTTTCGGAGGATTGCTTAAGCGGAGCCTCAGACGGATGCGGGTGTCGATGGAGCTGCAATCCCGGGCTCAGTGTTGACAGTGTTGACATTGTTGGGTCCTGCGAGTTCTTAGCGTAGTCATCAAGTTCAAGTGTGGCCAACGGTTCTATCTCCAGGTTCAGCATCGTGTGATCGCTACTCACGTCTTCGGCAGACTACGCCGTGGGGGGGCAGTCGTTGTCAAGATATCCGAAACAGGGGTCTGCACGCTGTGGCGTGTGCGCTAGCAGAGCACAGACCGTACCAGGTCCGGCCTGGCCATGTTTTTGCTTTATTTCTCTTCCCTATTCTTCAGCTTGGTGCCTCAGGACTAGTTACTCTAGGGTACGCCGGGTGTGGGGACTAATTTTCCTATTTTTTTTTATTTCTATCTAATATTTTATTTACTAGTTTTTATGTTTTCTGTTGTTTTGTCCAGCGGCAAGAAGCTAGTGGTCGCCTCTGCAGCCTGTCAACGATCCAATCTGGCGATAGATTAATTCTCAGCTATTACATTCTCACGAGTTTCTGGGTCGATGGTTCGCTTTTGTGGGCTGCCATTCATAATCCGAAGGCGACAATGCAACAGGCCTAACTTGGGAACCGAGCTTGCTCCAGACCCTCTCACCTATTGAGTTAGGGTTCTATCACAGCGTACGGAATCAGTTACAATCCCTGTCATCTCCTGTATTGGATGAGTACAGTATTGTAATGGTCTTAACCGTAATTTATTTAATTCTCCCCTGTCTTAAAAATATTTAAATCGTTCATTTTACCTTACTTCCCAATTAATCTAATTACGTAGAGTAATATTTTATTTCTCCTTTCAAAATCCTGCTTAAAAGGAACAATTCAGTTATTAATAGTTTTTTTTCTTTCGAAGCCCGTCTGTGTAATTTCAAGGTATTTTATTTTTATTTCAATCCGATATGCGTTTTTTCTACTTTACACGACTTTTCTGCCTAGAGAAACTTTTCAAAATAGGAATCAAGTCTGTAAAGCATAGATGTCCCCTCTGTCCCCTTTATTAAAGTTTTAAATATATACAAAATCCTACCGGTAAGCGCGACAGAGGGCGGGGATTTGAAAGATAGATAAATTGATATATGAATATAACGGAAACAATATTTTTAAAAAGGAGAATAATACAAAATATCAGTGCCGGAGAATACAAAGCTACGACCAGACAACTTGCATTGAATAATGAGGAACCCAAGTCCCTGGCTCAGTGATGGATTAAGGTAGAAAGGTCACATAGAAAGTTAAAGATAACTCCTACTAAAATTATTTGATCTACAAATCTTAATTTATTGCCTTTTTTTTCTTTCCGTATTCTAAAAACTTTCTTGCGTTGCATTGGGAGTGCCTATGCACACTTTTTCCCCTACGCCTCCGGAGTATGTAAGTTCTTCTCTTTCACTTCTCCATTCGCGAAAAAGGGTAGATAATTATTTGATCTACAAATCTTATTTTCTTGCTATTTTTTTTTTAACGCTTACGCACTTTGCAAGAGTCTAGGAGCTAAAATCTTTTGTGTTTGGGGTTGCTTTTAAAATCTAAGAGCATCGCCAGAAAGTTTTGTCCTCTTTAATAATACGGGAAGCTCTTTTATTTCATTATCTAACCATGTAGATTATGACGGATTAGTAACGTAAACTTATGCACCGATGGAATGTCGTATTTAATCTTGTAGCAAAATAAGGAATTCGTCGTTGGTGGTGCATCTTCTGCTTATGTGAGATATCGAATGACGAATAAACATATTTCCACTATAGATATTTTTGTTTTAGTCAGATTAGAGGGGAAACATCTATAATTTTTGATCCTGTGAACAATTCAACAGCGGTGACTGTAAAAGCTTTGTAATAAAACTCTAGTAAAGTTTTCCATTAGCAAAGCCTTATATATATGGAGTGTTCACAGTATTATGAATCGGTGTGTGTACGTTACATGGCTAAAATTCTACCAAATACGTCACATGGAATGATGCAATGGTTTCGAATAGAGTATTAAATAACAAGTGATTGTACAGAGAGTGCACAACATACAAGTCGACAGCAGAACATCAAAGTCAACAGCACCACATATACAGGGTGAATTTGACGTAATCTGCCAAACGGAAAGGGTGGTATAAGAGTTTATGTGGATCATAAAACACCATAGAAATCCTGTAATATCTCTAACTGTTTCCGAGTTATGGCGGATCGAAGAAAATTCTCTAAAAATGCGTCATGTCTGAAAAAACACCATTCTGATCAGAATATCTGGATTTAACGCCGAGGTACAAGCGCTGAAACATTAGCAAATGACAAAATCAAATTGTCGCTAAACTTTTTAAGTGGCAATATTGCAAATATCCTTCTAGTTACAATCGGTCAAATTTACGAAAACCTCGTTCATTCTACCAGCTTTCGAATAATCCTACAACGAACCAAATGGATGTTCTACTTCAGAAGGTATTTAGCCTTTTATTTGAAATACATCATTGAAAGCACTCGGAATGGTATGTTAAATTTACACAATTGGCATTATTACGTCCAACAAAATCCATTTGCAAGGGCGAAGCTCAACTTTACAGACGCGATTCAGATTAAATGTTTGGCTTGTAATAGCTGATGAACGCTTGATAGGTCCACATGTATTCCAGGATCATCTGACAAGCAATAAATTCATTTTGAAATTTCCAAAACATCATCTGGTAGGATTACTTGCTGTCATTTCTGCACCCAATGAGCTGAAATCATTTTCTGCCTGCATATTCTTTAACTACTGTTCTGGATTTCCTGTCTGAGCAATTTCCGCGATGGATTGGTCGTATGAGGCCAATTTATTGGCCACCTAGATCGTCAGATCTGTTGGAATACATGTGGAACTGTCAAGCGTTCGCCAAGCACTGCAAGCAAAACATTTAGGCTGAATCGAGTCTGACACGATGAATTTCGCGTTATAAATGGATTTTGTTGGGCGTAATGGCGAATAAATTTAACATGCCGTTTGGAAAGATTTTAGTCATGTATTTCAAATTAAAGGCTCAATTTCTCCTGAAGTAGACCACCGATTTGGTTTATTGTAGACTTATTCGAAAGCTAGTAGAATGGGCAAGTTTTTGGAGACAATTTAATTTTGCCCCTCGCCAAAGTTTCAGCACTTGTAGATCACTGTTAAATTCAGATATCCTAATGGAAATAATGTCATCTTATAGAAAATGATTTTCTTTTTCCAGATATGTGCTTATGTTGCGTGTAGGATTTACAGAAACAGAACGAATTGGGGTTATTTTAGACTTGACGCATTTTTGGCGAAGTTCCTTCTATCCACCATAACGCGGAAACGGTTAGAGATTGGACAGGGTTTATAAGGTGTTTTTTGATCCACATGGGCTCTTATATAACCCACTTTCGTTTGGCAGATTACGTCGAATTCCTCCTGTAAAATTAACGTTGAAATTTAAAAGTTATACGTAAAAATTCAAAAATAAAATGGAAAAATAATTTTTTTGTTCAAGTTTAATTTTTTATATTCAAAAGTCCATACGAAAGCAATTAGTGTTGCAACCCCACTACTTATGTTCCCCAAGAAACCAATTCTAATAGCCTTATATTCTGCTGAAAACCCCTCAAAATCGGTAGTGCCATTAATGATATAATATACAGGACGCTACCGTCGCTCTATAGTAAATAAAGAGTCAGTGGTATCCCTAAATATAGTGACCCTCCCTCTCCCAAGTTTGGAACAATGGCATCAATTTCTTGCATGATTCCACTTGACAGTATTTAAAATACCTTTATAATTTTTATATATTTGAAAGTACTTTATAATTTTCCTGCTGTAGCTGTATTTTGGAATTTTACACAATACTTCCGAAGATTCATTGAGTGACACTTACAATTCTGTTCGCTCTGCAATATGTTATATGAAGAAACTTTTATAAATGAAATTACTTAAGGATATTCAGAACTGACTTGTTTTAAACGCATTTAGCATCTCATTCACAATATATAAGCATACATTATGACACATGCCTTTTAAAATTTTAATTCAAATTATTCATCGTCTCAATTGGCTATAATACGGGAGGGATATCTCGCTAATACAGACATTTATTATGATGATAAAGAAAATGGTAATTTAAGATACTACTCTAGTCACGGGAAGACACTCGTAAGGCAATGTTAAACTATAGCAGCGTTCTTTTCAAATTTCTCGTTTGTATTTCAATATTTTTAAATGATTTTTTTTCTTGCATAGTACAGCTGAGATCGTTCTCTAACCGGATATTTCTTTACTTTTTCGATTTTTGTTGTAGATTAAAGTATATTTCAGAACCGGTTGCAAAAATGAAAGCATCCTCACGAAAAAAACTAATTTAAACCGAAAAAGTAGAAAATACCCAATTAGAGATCGATGTTTAAAAATACTGAAATGCAAACGAGAAATTTGAAAAGAACGCTGGCATCGGATTAACAATTGCTTACGAGATTCTTCGCGAGACTATCTTAACACTCTTAAAATTGACAAAGACGTGAATCACATATGCATCTGTATTGCGCTATTCATAAAGAAATCTTAGTGTCCAAAAATATTTTACCTGATTTTAATGAGGTGCTAAAATCCAATATAAAATGTATATTAGTGCTATCAAATTCAATGCCTAATGTGATAATGTCTTCAAGATAAATCTGCAGATCATATAATACTTTTGTTTCAGAAAAAGGTAAATTGGGCAGAGACAATAAAACCCTTCTAGATATAAAGGCAAAGATGTATAGCTTCGATACATTTATAGAGTTAGTCACTTTTGAGTGTTGCATTTGCAGAGTTGTATATTTGTGGCAAAAATGTTACCTATTTGATTTGCTTAAAAAATGCAGATTGACTTGTAATTATTAATGCACACTTAGTTTTCGTTTTTATGAATAAAAGTTTGTCTCTTCGTTTTATTATTATTTTTTTATAATGATAAAAATTATATGTTTCAAAGGAGAGGGGACAAGAGTTGTTTGTGTGGGGTATAACCATAAAAAGGGTTAGGAACCACACTGGTATAGACGTAAAACGGATGACATGGTACATATGTGAAAAAATGAACAACGAGATATTACAAAAAGTTGTTATGTAATGGGAACCACCTGGTACAAGAAAAGAGAGGCATACCGAATAAAAATTAGAAAGAAAGAATATAGAAAAGGTATGAATAAGAGCAATTTAAAGGAAAATGTGGCATTCCACAAAAAATTCGGGACGAAAAAATTTAAGTAAATGTTTAGTAGAAGAAAACTTCAGAACTAAAGAAATTTCTGAAGAAGTAGAAGATATATTACACAATTTTTGTAATTATATCATAAGTATTTTTTGTAAATCATATATTATAATACGAGTAAATCCTGTGCGTGTATACACGTATATATATGCAAATTTTAACTAAAAATTAGCTCTAACGATTTTGACTAAATTTTGTATCCTACCATTTTGAGATATGAGAAAACCATTGGGCTATGTCACATGTTCTAGAAAATTCTATTAGTGGGTCATTTTGGGTCATTACGGGTCAATACATTTCAATGGGAAAGAAGCTTGAAACATTTATTAATTTGTTGAATAGTTGGAAGTAAACGAAGTCGCAAAGTTGGCAACACTTCTCCGCATTTGTCGAAATGTTGGCGACATTGACAAGATGATCAACTTTCACGATTACCAGTACCAAAACACATGATTGCGCCAAATGAAAAAATATCCTCAAATTTGCAACTTTTCGCGACATTTGGCGAAAAAGTTGGCTTTTAAAATCTGAAGGAATTTTCTAGATATTCCCAATAACAGCCAAGATACACGATTCAACCAATCAGAATCCATAGAACGTTTTTAATTTTAACCGAAGGTAGCTCAATATTCCCCGCTGGTTTTTATTTTAAAAAGACATATTTTTCATGTCACTCCACAGAATGTAAATCGATCTTCCGTCGAATCGAATATCTTTCGTTATTCAAAACTAAAACAAATTATAATATTTTTTACATTACTCATAACATTTATCATTTTATTCTTTTATATTTTCTATTCGTTGACTGAAAAATAGCAATGTATTGATTTTTGCAGCGTAAAACTTAAAGAAGAAATGGAAGCCAAATTTTTCTCTTGAGTACTGATTAGTTTTCTGCAACGACGGTCGAAAATTCTTTTTTCTTCATGCATTAAATGAAACGATCTGAAGTTAAAATTAAATACAACGTTATAAGCCACCTTCGGTAATTAAGGCTTTATTCAATTCTTACCAAAGTAATTGAACCCTAATCTCTACTTTCTACCGTTTCAGTTCAGATAATTAAATTTTAACTATTTATTAGGTTCTAATGTTTTAATTAAATATTCTATAAAACATTTTATTTTTGTTGTTCTGTCTTATTCTTTGTAATAATTACAGACATTTATAATATTCAAAGAAAATTTCATTAAAGAGATACATTTCGCTTTAATGTGAAACAGATAATGAAAAAGAGAATTTTCAGAAACGAAATACATTAAAACTTTTAAAAAATAATTTTAGTTATATTTTTATTTTTATTTCGGTACAATAATTACTTAAAAACTTCAAAGATTTTACTACGTAAAATTAGATTTTTCAATAAATTTTCAACATAAGCTTTCATATTTTAGCATTATTTTAATTAATAATTACATATTCTTGAAATGTTATTCTCATATGTGTTTTCGTATTGTTTAAATATCAATTACGAAGAACTAAATAAGCAGATAATTTAAAAGAAAACAATATAGAGTTTGCAATAATGAAAAGTACTAATTAAAATAATATATTAAACATTTATTGTAACAAAATAACAGTACAGTGTAAATATTTGGGTATTTCACAGGTAATGATAAATTTTATGCTCTTGACTAAAAAATATGTATTGCGCAGGTCAACAGTGAAAATTTAAATTTCTTGTCAACATTTCTTTTCAAGTGCTACACATGCACTAGTTCAAATAAGAGAAAAAATATGAATCTCAATATTTAAAAAAAATTAAAAATTGTAAATGTCATTACCAAAGCCCTTACCATCAAATTTATTAATTGAAACCTTTGTTTTTAAAGAATGAGAATGGTTTAGAGTAAAGGTAACGATTATCTAGGTATATTTCATATATATATATATATATATATATATCACTTTAGACATAAGAACAAACATTTCGTATAATTATTCTTACTTAAAGTTTTTTCCTAGACGTTATTGTCATTAACCATGGTACACAATCGAGATTATTTTAAAATATAAACTAAACCTACAGCAATAAATTTAAATTTTCGATAGATTTTTTTTTTAATGTTTTTTTAAGAAACATCATTAATTGTATAGACCAGTGGCTTTCCATGGGAAGGGGGCAATTCCAGATTAGTTAGCAGTACATTCCTTGACAATATATATACAGAGAGGGGGGGGAGAGAGAGCTCCACTAAATGGTGTCTTCAGATTAATGATGTTTGATTATACACATGTTGTTACAAGCAATGATAATTTTTTTTTAACTATGTAAAAACTAACTATGTTTAACTATGTAAATTGTTCCTCTAGTTCTAAAATTTTAGTTCAGTTTGCTATCGATGAAATACATTTTTATGAACTCAACTTTTTTTGATTGATTTATAAAAATATTTTGGGAATAATTTCAGAATAAGTATACCATAAGCTTTTAATTGTTATTGCTTAGTCCTAAAATAGACTAAACGTTAAAAATATCATTAACAAGGTTTTCAACACAAAGGTGTTTAGGTGTTATGATAATGACGCTTCAAAGAAGTACTAATGATAATTTTAGACATTTCTTAAAATCCACTACTTTTATTTAGCTAAAATTGACATAGTTTTATTATATGAAGCAATTTGAGCAAAAATTGGAAATTAGAACAATAACAGAACAATTTATTATTAGAACGATATATGCTTCTTCTGAAGCTTAAATTTCTCATTTTCTCAGAATAAGATATTTATCATTTTAGGGTTCTAATAAAATTCTAAAAAACGCTTAAACAGCACAAATGTTATGAAAAAAGTGCAAAATATATGAAAAAAACTGTTCAGGTATCTATTGTGGTATCGTGGTCACATACATATAATTAAAACATATCAGTTCGTATCAAACAAAAAAGTTTTATTTAATAAATAACAATTGTAAAAAAAAAACATGATAATCAAATATTCGATAGTATTACAAATCATTCCCCGTACATCCAAGGAACTCCTTACTTTCATATCACCAAAACGAAGAACTGTCTACTCAGAATACAAAAACATGTCTGTCACCCAATGTCGAAGAACTCCATCTCCTTCCCATTTGCATAATACCTCAGATCCTACTTGTTTGCTACCACCCTGCTTCCTTTCTCCTCCCTGTTCTTATCTCGGGGTTCTTCGAAATCCCTTTCTTTTATCATACTTGTTCTACGAATGAATACCTTTCTGGCACATTTTAAACCCATTCAGGTAATCTTGTTTTAGAGAGTCTATACACACTTAGAAACGCTATACAAATCCTTGATTTCGTACATTACTCTCTTGCAAGATAAACTTTAATACCTGTCAATGTTTAATTGCTCTTAATTTTTAAACACAGTCGGTCCAATTCAGGATACTCTATATTTATGTGTAAATGTGTTACAACAAGGAATTTTAAAACGTGTCTCAAAGACCAGACATTCAATTAAATGGTACTCACATGTTATCAATATCTGTACATTCATGCGTAAGTCAGCATAAAATTACATCCATACAACTAAAAAAAATCTCTTATTTTTTAAAACCTCCGAAGAAGCAACAGAACTAGAGTTTCACAAAGAACCAACAAATCTATTTGTCAGATATTGATAATTTTACAAAGAAAATTATTTTGATATTATTGTTCATTCGTCTTGTAAAGATTGAATCAGTGGTAAAGTTTAACATTCAGGCTACTTATGCTAGTGTAAGTTCATCTATTTTTTTTTTCAGAAAATGTCAAAGGCGTTTTCTTTTCCCACTCTTTCATTTATCCAATTCAAATTAAGGCGACACGGAGATGGAATCTTTATTTACTTTAAAGGAACCTCGAGAGTTTTCAGAAAATAGCAAAACTTGATATGATTGAACTTCTAAGACGGCAGTCGATTGATTGAATCTGTGTTTATAAGAATTTTCTCCATAGGCTTTTGTCCACTCCTTGTGGGAATTAGATGAAGTGCTTCTTCGCCTGTCTTAATATGACTGAAGGCTAGAAAGGGAAAATAGATATTGTTTTGGAAAATAGGAGATGACTAGATTAAAATAAATTTGGATTTCTATTCTTATTATTATTATCGTTGTGGTAATAATTATTGATATTTACTGTTGTCTTTTATTAGATAATGTTTGAGTATTTTATTTAAATTCGTGAAGGTTGTTATATACGAATAATTCCCCTGTTTTCATTTAGTAGATAGACCCAGTAATACAATCGACAATAATGAAAATATTTTACTTGAATACATTCAAACAAATAATCCCAAAGGAAATTATTTAACATATTAGGGAAAAAAGTATTAAACATCAAATAATGATGCATAGATACTTTAATATAAAGCGCATTTTAAAAGAGTCTAAAAGAACCACAGATTCAGTTAAATGGTACTCATCTCCTAAAGAGAATTAGCAATATCTGCACACTAATACGTGAATTAGCTTGAAAATATATATGCAAAATTACTACAGAATAACTAACAGTCTCCTATTTTATAAAATGTGTAAATAAACAGGAAAATTGTGCTTTCAACAGGAACCAAAAATGAATTTATCAAATTTCGATAATTTTACGCATTTTTTATACATTATTGTTTACTCGCTTCGTACAGTTTGAATAAATGGTAAAGTTCAGCATGCAGGTTATTTATGCTAGTTTAAGTTCATCGATTTCTTTTCATAAAATGTCAAAAGCGTTTTCTTTTCCCACTCTTTCACTTACCCAATTCAAAAGTATAGCGACACGAAAAGTGAGTCTTTATTTACTTTACTTACAGCTACTGTGTTATCGACAAAGGCATCTCGAGAGTTTTCAGAAAATAACGAAACTTGTTTTGATTGAACTTCTAAGACGGCAGTCGATTGATTGAATCTACGTTGATAAGAATTTTCTCCATAGGCTTTTGACCACCCCTTATGGGAATTAGATGAAGTGCTTCTTCGCCTGTCTTAATATGACTGAAGGCTAGAAAGGGAAAATAGATATTGTTTTAGAAAATAAGAGAAAACTAGATAAATTTGTATAGAATTCAATTATTATTATCATTATTATTATCTTTGTGGTAATGATTATTGATATTTCCTGTTTGCTTTGTTAGATAATATTTAGGTATTTTATTTAAATTAACGAAGATTGTTATATGCTAATAATTCCCCTATTTTCATTTACTAGCTAGAACAAATAATACATCCGGATAATAGAAACATATTACACGAGTACCGTCATACAAGCAATCCAAAAATTATTTAACATATTAGAAAAAAGTACTAAGCAGTCAATATTTCTGTATATGTGCTTCACTATAAAGAGCATCTAAAAAGAGTCTAAAAGAACCACAGCTTCAGTTAAACAGTACTCATCTGATTACGTGAGTTATTAATATCTGTATATCCATGCGGGATTTAGCATGGAAATTACATGGAAATTTACCATAGAAGAACTAACAATCTCCTGTTCTATAAAATCTGTAAAGAAACAGATCCCTGTAATTCCAAAAATAACCAACAATATTTTTATAAAATTTAGATAATATTACACTTTTTTATATATATTATTGTGTACCCACCTGGTACATTGTAAATAAAAACGGTAACTCTTACAGCACAATTTACTGACGCCCAAAATACCAGCATTTTCTACTGCAAATTAACAGCAAAATGTGCCTTAAAAAGATTTATTTTTTGTATTTTGCAGCAAACATTATTCTAATTAAGGTAAATTTCACAGCAGAAAATGCTGGCAATATGAGTGCCAATAAATTGTGCTGTAAGAATTACCATCTTTTATTTACAGTGTACAGTTTGAATAAGTGGTAAATTTCAACATGCAGGTTACTTATTCTAGAGTAAGTTAATCGATTTCTTTTCATAAAAGGTCAGAGGCGTTTTCTTTCTGCATTCTTTCACTTACCCAATTCAAAAGTCAAGCAACAGAGATTGGGTTTTTAATTATTTTAGAAGCTATTGCTTTATCATCGACACAAGTATTGCAAGAGTTTTAAAAAATAGCGCACTTTATACTAAAGCGAATATGCATAAATATTTAGTGATTAATATTTTTTCAAATATGTTAAAGAGTATTATATAGCCTTTCCCCCATTTTGTGTATAAATGTATTCATGTAACATGTTTTTATTATGATCCAGGGTATTATTTGTCCTATCTGAGAGCCGTAATCAAATGGGGACAGAGTGGGTCAAGCCTCCCCCCTCCTAGCAAAATCTTGAACCCTCTCTAGGCTTTTAGAGGATTGTAACAACGGCTGCAGGGTGCAGTATTTCTCCAAAAGAACGCTTGTTTCCTTCTGAACGTTAGAAGATGCTCGCAGAAGTGGGGAGGGGGTTGGTCATTTTGGAGCAATGACCGAGAACTTCCGCCCTTACCCCCAGTGGACAATGTACACGTAGTCGTAGAGAAGCCGGGAGTCGGTTGTTGGAAAGCGAGCGATGAGGTTCGCTTGTAAACAGCTCCGGTGTTAGGAGATGTTTTTTTTAGTGCTTTCCGCTGTGTTCTGCGGTGATTATGAAGATCACGATTAAATTGTAAATCACAAAGAACTTGTACAGAATATTTTTTTTAATTAAATAATTTTTAATTGAATCCAGTGGATTCTTTATTAGTTTAGCTGTGTGTGAATGTTTATGTTTGAAATTAACACTCGCTACACCACAGCTTATGATTAATGGTGGCAGTGCTCGGTGGGATGTTGGAACTAGATTAATTAGTTCCACGAATTCTTAGCCACCTTCTGCAAAAAAAATTATATTTGTTAAAGTAGTGCAGTTATCGTATAAGCACGCAGTTTGTGGTAGAACTTTGTCGACGATTTCCACGAGTTTTGGAACGGCCAAGTATCCAGAGTTTTATTTTCTGACATTTGGAGTCTCTGTAAAGAAGAATCAGTGTTCTGTCCGGAAGGTCAAGGATTCATTCTTGTGAAGTGGAGCGAGTGGATACCATCGATAAAGATCCGGTGTGGAGCTTCATTTCTGTTGGACTGTTTATCTGCCGACCCTGGAATTTGCCTGGAATTTGCTATGTGTCCCCCAGCGTAAACATCAAATATGGAATGGTAAGCCCCTATATTTCTCGTGCATGCTGAATTTTGGGAGGTCCCATTGTTATATATACATGTACATAAATTTAGTAGAAATAATGTTGGGCTAAGTAATTTGAAGTAGGGTTTATTATTATTATTATTACTTCAAGGTTCATGCGTACGGGATAGCTATAAGTTATTTTATATTCTCTGGTTATTGTACTAATGTTCTCAGGTAAATATTTATTGCAGAAGTGGCGGGTTATTTATTTTATGTATGTTTTTGTTCTTTTGTGATAAGTATAAAGATTAAATTATTTTTTATGCACATGTAGAGTGCTAATGCAGCTAAACAATATGTGTTACAGTGTGAAAGCATTTGTTTAGAGGTAGGAGATTGAATTAATGAAAATTATCACTGTGAATTCATTTTTAAAATAAATTCATATTCCTAGTAGAAAGGAATTTTGTTTAAATTAATCTACTAAGTCTTTTCTTTACTGTGTAGTATTTTTATGAGTGTTTTTTGGGTTTATCTTATCATTTATGGTGTTTTATTTAGGGAATTACTCAGTTTTGAAAAGAAAAGTAGATCCTTGATTTTCTTTGCTTTTTTATTGCTAATTGTGTTCGGGAAAATTATTGTGCTTTTTTGTATTTTGTGTTGAGATATTTTCTGTGTTTAATTATGGCCAGTTTCTTGAATAAACAAAATAAAAACGTTCTGCTATTGCTCGCGGCCGATTTTGATACAGAATTACCTGCGGACAGTAAAAAGGTAGCGATAATTCAGGCAATTTTGCGTGCCTCTGATTATGAGGAGCAAATGGCTAAAGATATGTTGGAAGGGATATTAATAGAGAGGGAAAAACTGGCAGAGCAAGAAAGATCAGACAAATTGACAGAAAGAGAGAAAGATAGACAGTTGGAGTTAGAGAAGGCGAAGTTACAATACAATGTAGATACTACCTCTGTAGCTTCCACAGTTTCTGTAGTGGCAGAAAGTAAAGATAAAAAAGTAAGTTTAAAAGATTTAGTCCCAAAATTTGACCCTAAATCCATTGACATTACTTTATTTTTTATGATTTTTGAGAGTCAGGCGTTAAAAGAAAATTTAGATGAATCTAATTATGTATCACAGCTTATACCCTTGTTGCCTGTAGATGTTGCGGAAATTATTGTAAAGGAACCGCTAAAGAAAAGGGATGACTATCAGCACATCAAAAGCGTTTTGCTAAAAAGGTTTAGATTAGGAGCTGGGGCCCTTAAAACTAAATTTGAAAACCATCAAAGGAAGTCAGGTGCACTGTGGTCTGAACTTGTGTATGAGCTGAGAGGGTATTTGGATAACTGGTTGGAAACGGTTGAAGTGAATGATTTCGAATCCCTCAAAGAACTTATACTCACAGAGCAGGTGAAACGTAGAGTCCCTTTTGAAATTAAAGAGAAATTCTTAGACGAATGGGATGAGATGAAGACAGCGTCCTATTTAGCAGAAAAATGCGATAAATATGAGAGTGTGAGAGGGAATTTTAAGAAAATGGAAAATAAATTTTGGAATAATAAGTCATTTGGTAGGGACAGGAACGGTCAGGATAACTTCAAGAGTAAGGGGGAACAGGCAGTAAAGTCAGGAGGGGCTGATAAAAAGGATCACGCAAGTAGAAATTCTTGGAATAAAGATAAGTTTGATAGAAGGAAACCTATTGTCTGTTTCCAGTGTAACCGTGCAGGGCATATCAGACCGGATTGCCCAGATTTAAAACGTAAAGACTCTGGAGATGTAGTTAGTCACCTGGGTGTAGATGTTAGTTTAGGAGAGTGTTTTGCACCGTATTTCAAAAAGGCAGAAATTAATGGAATAGAACGGGATTACTTACGGGATACTGGGGCTGGCATTGATCTTTGTGACCGTAGCTGGATTGATAATGAGGATTTGATTGGTGAAGTTACTTGGATTAAACAACCCCTGGATAATGAATGTAAATGTTTGCCATTGGCTAGAGTTACAATTAAAGGAGATTTTGGAACGGTGGTCACTAAGGCAGCTGTGAAACCTATCGAGTTAGAACAAGGTTATTATTTGTTAGGAAACAAAACGGCTGAGCTTATTGAGGAGTCGAGGGGTAATCCTGTACCGGTAAATGCTGTAATGACGCGCAGTCAGAGGCGTGAACATGAGAGAGAAATGTCCGCTGTGCAAGTTGAGAGTGAATTTGGTTCGGAGGATGGAGAACCGGATGAAGGGGAGTCTAGTGACGGTGAGGAAGAAGATGGGATAGTTATTCCGGAAAGGTTAGAGGCAGAGTCGGGTTTGGAGAAGGTATCCGCAGAGAAATTTAAGGAAGAGCAGATAAATTGCGCTTCACTTAAGCAGTTGTGGGAGAAGGCCAGTAAACCTAACGAAAAAGAATTTTGTGTTAGAGATGGTAAGCTTGTGCGGGTATCGCAGTCACGGAGAGGTGATGATAAAGTGCAGTTATGTGTGCCGGAAGTTTATCGTAGAGAAGTTCTAGCATTGTGTCATGAGCAGGTGTCAGGGCATTTGGGTACGACTAAGTCCAAGGATAGGGTTCTGAGATGTTACTTTTGGCCAAACTGTTATCACGATATTGAGAATTATGTTAAGACTTGTGATACATGTCAAAAGGTAGGTAGCAATCGAGATAGGCAAAAGGCCCCTTTGAAGTTAGTACCGATAATTTCGGAATGCTTTACCAAAATAAATTTAGACGCGGTTGGTCCCCTGAAAACTAGTAATAAAAACAACAAGTACTTAATTACATCCATTTGCCTCGCTTCTAAATATCCTGATGCTATTCCGGTGGAAGACATCACTTCCACATCCGTTATTGATGCTTTGGTACAGATATTCGCTAAGACAAGTTATCCGCGAGAGATGCAAAGTGACCTAGGAAAATCTTTTACCAGCGAGTTAACATCAGATGTATTTTTTAATGTATTTGGTATCAAAGTGTCGCATAGCTCAGTTTGCCATCCGGAGTCGAACAGCGTGGAAAGGATGCATTCTACTTTGAAGAAAGTACTTAAAGCCTTATGTCTAGAGTCAGGTCGAGACTGGGAAGAGGTTTTGCCTATGGCGTTGTTTGCTTTAAGAACTGTGACGCATGAAAGTACTGGGTTTAGTCCTGCCGAGCTGGTTCATGAAAAAAATTTGCGCATGCCGCACACGTTAGTTTATGAGAATTGGA
The DNA here is from genome assembly GCA_963931845.1 of Maratus michaelseni. Taxonomy (NCBI): domain Eukaryota; kingdom Metazoa; phylum Arthropoda; class Arachnida; order Araneae; family Salticidae; genus Maratus; species Maratus michaelseni. The sequence continues at coordinate 332,917,317 of OZ007590.1, read as the reverse complement.
TGGGTCAAGGTAACACGGATCAAAATGTGGTTGATTACATTTTGAACTTGACGAATAGGTTGAAAAGGTGTCAGGATTTAGCAACTAGGCGTATGGAGGAATGTCAGGATAAAAGGAAGACATGGTATGATAGGAATGCGGTAACTAGAAAATTCAAAGTTGGTGACCAGGTGTTGGTTTTGGCAACATCAAAGCCTCATAAGATGGCCGTAAATTGGGTCGGGCCGGGAACTGTCACTGGAGTGATTTCGGAAACAAATTACACAGTTGACTTGCCAGAGAGGCGCAATAAGGCGACTATCTACCATGTGAATCTTTTGAAACCTTATTACAAGCGGCCTGAATTTGTTAATCTGCTGATTGACATATATGCGGAAGAGGTGGAAGAAAATGCTGAGATCCCTTATCCCCTGCCAAACCCCACACAAATTGACTTCTGGGAAGTTGTGTATAACAGCGAGTTAGAGAAAAAAGTGACAGATAGCCAAATAAATTTATTTAAGGAGGTTATAGAGAGAAATAGAAAAGTTTTTTCTTCAGACCCTGGACGTATCCATCTGGTAGAGATGGATATCGAGTTGACAGATGAATCGCCGGTGAGAGCGAAACCTTATAGAATGTCACCTAGGCAGACCGAAATTTTAAGAGAGGAAATCAGGAGACTATTGGAATTAGGAGTGATAGAAGTAGGGCAGTCCGATTTTACGTCCCTCATGATTTTGGCAGAGATTCCGGGAAAGGATCATCATCCCAGTGTGGACTATTTCACGGGAATGCAGACGGGTTAAGTAGAACCGAAAAGTGTAATTTCTTTAGTATTTAATTAGTGTAAATTTCTTTACTTGATTCCCGAATTAGTATTTGTTTATAATTTTTATTTACGAGTTATTGTTTTTTTTTTTTTTGTTATTTATCACTTGTATATATTTTGTGTGTAATTTAGTATTTTTTTAGAATTTTCTTTAATGTCAAGGAATCGCACTGTGTCAGTTGTTGAACTCAGATAAATATCTCATCTGTTATATTAGATTTGATTACGAAAATGTTTTTATTATTTGAATTGTTATGGAAATTCATAAGTGAAATCTAGGATTATCATGAGTCTTTCAAAACTGAGTACGCGTGCGTCTGTATGAACCTTGTATAGAGAAAAATTAAAGTGTATAAAGTTATTAAGGTATTAGCAAAAGGTAAAAGCATTAAGGTAAAGTTATTAAGGTATTTCCTTAGCACTTCCAACTGGAGTGTAGGTGTTGGGACCTCTCAGATTTAGTGTGTTAAGAATGAGGGGCTCGGTACCTGGTTCAAATTTACATTTTCATAGGTGTATGCACCGTATGAAAATTCTTTAGGGGGAAGGAGCTGTAACAACGGCTGCAGGGTGCAGTATTTCTCCAAAAGAACGCTTGTTTCCTTCTGAACGTTAGAAGATGCTCGCAGAAGTGGGGAGGGGGTTGGTCATTTTGGAGCAATGACCGAGAACTTCCGCCCTTACCCCCAGTGGACAATGTACACGTAGTCGTAGAGAAGCCGGGAGTCGGTTGTTGGAAAGCGAGCGATGAGGTTCGCTTGTAAACAGCTCCGGTGTTAGGAGATGTTTTTTTTAGTGCTTTCCGCTGTGTTCTGCGGTGATTATGAAGATCACGATTAAATTGTAAATCACAAAGAACTTGTACAGAATATTTTTTTTAATTAAATAATTTTTAATTGAATCCAGTGGATTCTTTATTAGTTTAGCTGTGTGTGAATGTTTATGTTTGAAATTAACACTCGCTACACCACAGGATCTTTAAAATATCAGAGATTGGAGACATTTAAAAGATCATGATCTTCAAATAATAATGTGATCTTTATTACATTTAAAAATTGTATACTTTGTAATCAAAAGTTTTAATACAGGTGAACTAGCCCTTTACTTCTGTATATACAGGGTGCATTAGTAAATTGCTTATATACACGGGTCATAACTTTCTAATTTTCCTTTATTTTCAATGTGGAATTAATTGAAAATAATAAGTGCACCAATATTAACTTTTGAAAAAAAGAAAATTTATTTTAAAATACTATTGTAAGTATGAAAATGTAGCAGAAGTACAAAAACAATATCGCGAGGAGTTTTCAAACAGATCCACTTATGCGACTTACAATTAATCGGATAAAAGATAAGTTTCAAAGGATTGAATGTTCATAAACAGCGTTCCGGAACCGAAATTGAGCAAGAATGCGTCACATCATCAAATGAAATGTTTGTTGAAGTTTATGAATCAATAGCCCACCGTTATCAGCAGTGTATTGACCAAAACGGTAATAATTTTGAACATCTGCGGTAAGAGGAAGAGGTATACATTTTGTGTAGATTATTTTACAGTTAATTTAAATGTTAATTATATGGATAAAAACTGAAGTTATAATCATTCAAAGTGTGTATACATTTTTCTGACGCGCCCTGTATTTATTTATCAGTAAATCTCAGAAATAAAAATATCAAATGTGCATTAACACCGCCAAAAAAATGCCAAAGACATCCCTCTGACTTTGCCGAAAATTATTCGTATGGAATTATTCGTTCCTTCACGAGATTTAAATGTGTTTCGATTGGTTTTCTAAAATGGTAGTCGATTGCTTGAATCTATATTGATAAGAATTTTCGGTATAAACTTTTACCTACTCATGAGAATTAGATGAAGTGCTTATTCGCCTGTCATAATAATGACTGAAGAACAAAATGATAAAAAGGGTATTATTTTGGCAGATACAATGAAACTAGATTAATATAAATTTCTGAAGCATTCTATTATCAATATATCGTAGAATTTATTGTTATTTGTGGTTGTTATTTATTACATAGTTTTATTAAATTTCGTTAAGGCGATTCTCAAGTGATCTGCTGAACAACGCAAAACTTTCTGACACAATTTCTGACTCATTTTTAAACCCAAAGGCATAAAAATTGCCGGACTGACTGTTAAAGCGATTTGGAATCGAAATGAGTTTTCCATTTTTTGATAAATAAATTACTTATCGAGTTATAAACGATTCGTATCACGTGACAACACGTTTGTTTCCATTCTGGCGCTGAAATATTGGGAATTCGGTTCAAAACGCCGAATTTGACAGTGTTTTCTGAAAGATTTTCTGTCTTTACCAAAAAATGGAAAACGTGTTTCGATTACAAAGTTTCTGAATAACACCTGCCCATTTCACGAGTTTCTGAAAAAAAATGAATTAAAAGAATGTGTCTAAAAGTTGGCCTTTGGATTTGAGAACAGCAGACTGGAACATAAGAATAGCTTCCTTGTTTTCACTTACTGTAGGAATACTTATGCTAAGAAAAAATAACACTCACGGCCATAATAAAAACATTTCCATAAAAATATAGTTGAAAATTAATTTGATATGCATTTTCCTAACATTTCTCTAGTTAAAATTGAATAATATTGTATTGTGTTATATTCTTTTAAGACCTCAAATATTGGCATACTCTTTTTTCACTTTTATAACTAGGGTGAAACCCCCAGTTATTGACACCTAACCAGTAAGTGACACTTGAGCAAAAATCTAACTCAAATACGCATTTTGTTGTAAAATTCTGCAAATTAATGTCATCTAGTGGTAAATGAGACACTTATTTTTATTTTAAATTCAATTTATTCACCACTAGAGGGCAAAGAACATATTCAATGAGGAAAAACTTTTGAGAATACAAAAAGTGCCATTTTGAAGCAACCATCTTATTTCTAAAATTAAAGAAGTGTTTTTCTAATCTATTTGTAATGCAACCATCCTAAACTTATTTTTAAAGTTATATTAGTAGAAATTAGTTTAAAGATGCATATGATATATTAAAGCCATGATTTCGGGTTTATAGTTATTTAATTTAACTTAATGGGGGATGTCAGTTATTGGTTCCTAGAATTTCATTTCACCAGTCTCTGACAGAGGTGTTAGTTATTGGTTACATTAAAGAAAGTTTAAATCTATTATTTGAACAACTGTTTAAAAATACATAATAAAAAATTAAATTTATCTCGTAGTAAACACTATTAAGTTGTTTTACTAGTCCCTGACATCAGATGTCATTTACTGGTTCATAAATGTCAGTTATTGGATACTTGCATAACTAATAATGCAGTACTAAATATTACTACTATATACTCTTACTATATATTCTGCATTACTAATAATGCAGTACAGCTTACTAAATCCCACTTTTTATATAATAAATATTAATGTATATTGTTTTTATAATAAAGAATAAAGATTTTTTTAAAACATTTTATTATTTTAAAATAAAGTGTCAGTCATTGGTTCACTTTGTGTCAGTTATTGGTATTTCAAAATATGGATGCTGTCAGTTACTGAAGTTTTTGACCATATTTATGAATAAAATTAATTTTTAATAATAAAATGTCTAATTTTTCAAAAATTTGTCAACAATAACTTTTTAATACATCTCTACTATCCTTTCAAAAACAAAGGTAAATATAAAATAGATTTAAATTTTTGTAATAGTGATTTGAACAAGAAAGTCAGTTACTGGAGGTTTCACCCTATGTTGAAAAAAATCTTTTGATATTATTTTTATTTTTCATGTGATATATATTGAATAAATGGAAAAATTCGACATGCAGGGTATTATTTATGCTAGTTATTTACGTTAGGTCATCTATTTCTTTTCATAAAAGGTCAAAAGCGTTTTCTTTTTTTAACTCTTTCAGTTATTCGATTCAAAAATAAGATAACACGAAGATTGAGTCTTTACTTACTTTAGCAGCTACTGCGTTATCGACAAAGGCATTTCAAGAGTTTTAAGAAAATATAGCGAAACTTGTTTTGATTGGACTTCTGATGGCAGTCGATTGATTGAATCTGTGTCGATAAGAATTTTCTGTATAGACTTTGGCGCGCTCCTTATGGGAATTCGATGAAGTACTTCTTTTCCTGTCTTAATAAGACTGAAGGATAGAAGAGAAAAATGGATATTGTTTCGTAAAATAGAAGAAAACTAGATTAAAAATGTCTTGTAAAGGATTATATTATTAATATTGTTGTTGTGGTAATAACTATTGATAATTATTGTGTTTATATATTAGGCAACTAGCCGCCACTGGCGACCAGTTTGGTCTCCCTTAAATGTATATTAAGCATTGTAACACGCTACTTTTATTCATAATTTAATTTTTTCTCTGTTAATTCTTCGCCAAATCGAAAAATTCTAATACACAAATCAAGAACTTTTGCGATCATGGTAGCATTTTGCACGTTTATTGTTGTTAATGATATCCACATTTACACTGAACCATATTGTTGCTATTTTTTTGTTGTTGTTTCTCTATAACTTAGGCTGTAGACTCGATTACGGAAGATTAGATAATCTATCATTATTCTCATCTAAAACGTCTTGAATAATATGCCATAGTCGGGCTTCATATTATTACACGTAATTTTCGAGTACGGTTTGGTGAAACATTGAACTTTTGGAAGCCAGTTTTGATAATCACATTCCCTTTTTAAACCGTAACCCGGCGTTTTAGGCTAGATTTTGCTTCGTATGGCAACCCAGTAGAGCAGATTCAGTATGTTTTATAATAAATTAAATATTGTGTGTTTTATAATAAATTAATCATTGTGTGTGTTTTATAATAAAATTGTGTGTTTTTTAATATAAAATGGTACTTTTCCGTTATACGGACACCATGCCAAAATGTATGCTAATGCCTAGAGTATGTAAATGTATGTATGTAAATGTATGCTTGGCGACAATGGTGTCCGTATAACGGAAAACTACCTATAAAATAAACTATTTTATAATAAAATAAAAGTAACATGCTGTTTCAGAAATCTCTAACAGGTACCTGAAAATGGGGTTTTCTCGCCAAAATGGCGCGAAACAAAAATCGCTCCAACCACGATGCGTTTGCGACAGCTGTTCCACATTGGATTTTAAAATCAAAGTATCGTTTCTAATGCACACGCGAAAAATAAAAGCTGGTTTTGTCGATTTTAAAAATGCTATTGGCGAGATTTGCGCCCAAATAACATAAAAGTACATAATGATGTTATGTATTTTATAAATGCATATTAAATTACTGTTTTGAACGCGATTGGTCATTAATAATGGAAAATATGATTGGCGATTAACAATCATTTTCGGTGATCTCTCTTTCTGGCACGTATAATCCATAAATACCAAATTGACCACTGACAATTTGTTTCGAAATTTGATTCATTAAATATTATTACATGAGTTGTATTTGTTTACATTCAAGTTACGTCACGAAAAGATTCGGAAGGAAGTTTAGTTGTATAAGCACTTCATCAAACGGAATTATGGTAAACTTTAATTGTTTCACAGGTCCTGGTGCGAATTCTTTTTTTGACACCAGCCAGCGCTCCAAAAAATCATTAACGGTAAACTTACTTTACGAACGATTATCTCCATGGTTTAATGGTTTAATATTTTAAACCTTCACGACGAATGAATCTTTTTTTTTTTTTTTTTTTTTACTTTCATAGATAGAGTTTGAACTGCGAAGCTAATTTCAACTGAAGTTATTGCAGAATATATACATAATTGAACATAAGTCATCTCTCAAATATTAATTTATTTTGAACGATCTTTCTAAAAATGTAACTTTTATACAGTTTTATTCGAAAAATAATTTTGAATAAAAATGGCCGCCTGGCATATGAAAAAGCGATTCGGGCATCCCGGAACTGTTGATGACAGTCACATGACTTACGGTTTTATTATAGAGATGTTTGGTTATTTTATTTAAAAATCGTTAAGGCGTTATGCACTTATCATTCCTTATGGGAATTGGTGAAATGCTTCTTTGCATGTCTTAATATTGCCGAAGGATAGAAGCGTAAAATATATATTGTTTTGAAAATTAAAAAAATAAACTGAATTTTTTTTTTTTTTTAATGTAAAGAATTATTATTTTTATTATTTTTGAGGTAATAATTTTGATATTTGCTGTTATTTATTAGATTTTTTTAACTATTGTTAAGTCTGTATATAACAAATAACACACACGGTCATAATAATAACGAGTTATTTTTATTTCATTAAGGATTTTCCGTACGGCAATTCCCTTGTTTATTTTTTTTCTAGAGTGACGATAGAATAAATAACATACAAGGTAATAGTAAAAACATTTTACATAAAATATAAATAGAACAAATATGCTGTATATTTTCGCTACATTGCTACTTTTAAAATTGAACAATATCTTATTACATTATATTCTTTTAATACCTGAAATATTTTCATACTTAATTGCTTTTTCAGTTTTAATCTATATTACTACACTGGGAAAAAATTTTATTAATCGAATAGTTATGCATATGCGTTTTACCATAAAGAGAGTTCTAAAAGCGTCTCAAAAAACACAGATTTAGTAAAATGGAACTCATTTGCTGAACAGAATTATCAATATCTTTGCATTCATGCGTAAGTTAGTATGAAAAAAGGCATGCAAAATTAGTATATGAAAAAGAATTACCTGTATATTTTTATATAAAGTCTATATGGTATTTTTTTTTCTCTCATCGACTTTTTCATTTCTTATTTACTTTATTTTTAATTTCCTTTTATTCTACAGTCCCAGTGTACTACGCTATCTTTCTTACCCACCTTCTTTTTTTTCCATCTGCAGGCTATTTTCAGTTTTTTTTTTTTTTTTTTTTTTTACTTTTTAGCAGACGATAAATTTGTTATATAAAGTCTATATTGTATTTTTTACATCTCATTCACTTTTTCATTTCTTATTTACTTTATTTTTAATTTCCTTTTATTCTACAGTCCCAGTGTACTACGTTATCTTCTTACCTACCTTCTCTTTTTTCCATCTGCATGTTATTTTCGTTTTTTTTTTCACTTTTTAGCAAACGATAAATTTGTTCGTCTCGATATCAAAGAAAGATGTTCATAAAAATATTTGAGAGACCATCTGGATAACGCACCGTTTCATGCGAAAAGAAGTCTGGAAATCAATTCAGCCATTTCGAAATTCTGCTTGAACAAACAGCAGTCGAAATGAAAACTTTTCTTTAGAAGCCAGTTAAAGTGTATACGATAATACTTTCTAAACTTTTAAACTTCTTTTAAACTTTTTAACACTGAACCGGAAATTAAGTTGTAATTCAAAAGTAGAATATGGAATTCTTGATTAAATTGTATGCTTGTGAAGAGTTGAAAAGTTAAATTAAGAAAAGGTCATCTTTGATCCCAAAAAAGAGTGATATTTGGGAATTCTTTTCTTGAACTACAACAAATATATCATATTTTTCATTTCTTATTTACTTTATTTTTAATTTTCTTTTATTCTACATTCCCAGTGTACTACGCTATCTTTCTCACCCACCTTCTCTTTTTTCCATCTGCATGTTGTTTTCAGTTATTTTTTACTTTTTAGCAGATGATAAATTTGTTCGTCTCAATATCAAAGAAAGATGTTCATAAAAATATTTGAGAGACCATCTGGATAACGCACCGTTTCATGTGAAAAAGAAGTCTGGAAATCAATTCACCCATTTCGAAATTCTGCTTGAACAAACAGCAGTCGAAATGAAAACTTTCCTATAGAAGCCGGTTAAAGTGTATACGATAATACTTTCTAAACTTTTAAACTTCTTTTAAACTTTTTAACACTGCACCGGAAATTAAGTTGTAATTCAAACGTAGAATATTCAATTCTTGGTTAAATTGCATGCTTGTAAAGAGTTGAAAAGTTAAATTAAGAAAAGGTTTACTATCTTTGACCCCAAAAAAAAGCATGATAATTGGGGTTTTTTTTTTTTTTTTTTTTTTTTTTTTTTTTGAAGTGGAAGAAATATATTAACTTAGGGATTTTTGTATCATATTTATTAAAGTTTAGACAAGCACTGAGATTTCTTTCGATCTGAAATGTTTGGAACATTCTTTGATAATATGACGGAGATTTTCCCCAAGTGTTTTCATACTGGGCGGTTACTTTTCTATAGAATTACTCAACCGATCGTCGTTTTTATTGGGTAATTTTCGATGGAGTTTATAGCAACAATATGTATCAGGTTTAATAATTAAGAATATCTTATAGCATACTAAAGTTAAGCCTTAGAAACCTCTTTTTATTTTGAAATGACCACCATTTCTCCAATTATGCGCTTTTAAAACTAAAATTTAGCGTACATTCTAAAGCCGCCGTTCCCGAACTATAGATCGTAACCCACAGTTGCGTCGCGAGCTTTTAAACTTCTTTTTATAGTTCTTTTAAAATTTTAAAATTTTAAGGGAAATTAATCTTTTTAGTCAAAAGTTGAATATCCAATTCTTAATTAAATTGCGTGCTTGTGAAGAGCTAAAAAGTTGAATTAAGAAAAAGTTTACTGTCTTTGACCAAAAAAAAAGGCATGATTTGGGGGGGGGGGGGTGGATTTTTTTCTTGAACTAGGACAAATATATCAAATGAAGGATTTTTGCATCATATTTAATAAAGCTTAGAACAATGATTTTTTTTAATCAAAAATGTTTGAAATTTCGTTTCATATGACGAAGATTACGCTCAAGTGTTTTCAGGGTAGTTTCTTTTCTACAAAACTACTCCATAGATCGTCATTTTTATTATTTAAAGTAAAAAGGGGTGCTTTTTGCTGGAATTTATAGTAACTATATGTATCACTTTTAATAATTAACTATATTTTACAGCATTATACTTAAGTTTAAGCCCTAAAGAACCTTTTTCATTTTCAAATAACCGCCATTTCGCCAATTATGTACTTCTTTTAAAACTGAATTTTGATGTACACTCTAGAGCAGAGGTTCCCAAACTACGGGTCGCAGCTTACAGCCAGATCGTTATCTTTTAAACTCCCTTTTATAGTTCTTTTAAAATTTTTAAAATTTTAAGAGAAATTAAATAGTAAATGAGAAGTAAAATATGCATTTCTTGATTAAATTGTATCAGTAGGGAGAGGTTAAAAGTTAGATTAAAAGATTAGTACTTTAAATTCGAATAAATTTGTGTGCAGCATATAATGCGTACTGGCCTCTGTAATCTATCCTTGTCGCACGTATATCGTATAATTCAAGCTTCTCGATTTTTTGTCATTACTACTTTCGAGTTGCCAACTTCTACGCTTTTTGTCAGAAATATTTTCTAATAGTAATATTTGCCTTATTTGATCGCAATCTGCTATTAAATGAGAAAAGGATTACTATTCAGACATAGTGATGTGCAATTAAAAAAAGCAAAAATCAATAATTAAATAAGCTGTTCGTATATAATATAGGCCAAAAAATTGTAGAAATTGGTCGCTCTGCGTATGTAATTTCAGAGTTTGAGTACTTATCTCTTTGCGACTACACGTCAATTCTGATGTACCATTTGTATACTTGTGAGTTTAACCTGCTGATATTGTTGTGGAGTTTTGGGGTTCTTTCTAAAACACAACTTACTTAAACTTAAAAAGCTCATTTATTACTCAATCTTCACTTGACAATTAAATATTTAGAAAAAAATAAGTATACCCTGATTAGCTCCACTGAAATCTGTTGCCATGGAAAAGGTAGCAAATTATATTAAACTAATCAAAATATCAAAACTTAAGAATCCGAATAGGTTAATACAACAATGATAATTTTGAACTCATCATTTTAAGACAATATTAAATGTAGTAAGGGGCAACAGATTTCTAAATCAAGTAGCATACTGAATTGCATAAAGAACACCCAACTCCACTCCAACCCGATCAAGCTCAAATCTCCATACACATTAAATTAACAAAAGTGTAATCATCATATAATTTGGAAAAATGCAGACAACCTGAAATTCCTCCAGTATGAGGACCAAAAGGAGAAAGAGTTAAATCCGTTAATAGAATAGGGATATGATGATGTACTAAAATTTTAGAACAACAATGGAGATTCTGAACAAGATCAGATCGGTTAACCAAGAATCGTATAGTGGTATAAAATAACTGAAAACCCTTTTTTTTTGTTAAAAAACAACCATTTTGTTGTTTGTTTTGAATAATACTTCAAAGAAAGGATAATTAAAAATTAAATTAATCAATTATGAAATTAGACTTAATTTTACTTTAGCAACAATTATCAGTATATCCAATACTGAGATAGGAACAATAATTACATCTAATAACCTTACGTAAACCCCAATTAATGTTCATTTAAACTATTGCTATGAATTTTAGATTTAAGAAATTTAAAAGTATTAATTTAGCAAAATTATAGCTTTCATATTTTTAATCACACTTACTGAGAGGTTAATTCCTTCTTATAGGTTTGTTGTAATTATAAAAATATTAATTATTTAAAAATTATATATAAAGAAAAACATACCATATTTGAGAATAAACAAAAACTTTCTTTATTTGAATAATTAAAAATTATAAAAGTAAGGTAGTTCTCAAACAAAATATAATAATAACACAATAACAAAGTTGATCAAAAAAAAAAAAAAAAATACTGAAATTACTTATTATAACACTTTACATTAAGCAGCAAAGTCCCTAAAATTACCACAATACCATGATTTAAAGATGGATCAACTTTTCAAAATTTAGTTATTGATTAATTTTCAATTAAATATCATAAATCTTAAACTATTAACAAACCAACAATTCAAATGTCGTTCAATCATAAAAAAAAGGTTACATGTTAATCATCTTAAAATACCAATAATTATATTGTTTTGTTTCTCCAGGTATTTATAAATATTACAACAGTAGACAACATGTAATAAAGAAGAAATATGGATTACTTACAATATACTTTGATATTTACTACCGTCAATGTGGGCACACTTCTTTGCATACATGTTAGTCTGCCATAATCTCTTTTTTTTTCAACCTATTCTTTTCAGCTGCCTCTACGAGTCAACACCGTTACTCCATACATCACTTGGAGATTTTGATTTATTCCCGATTCAAAACGTCGTCACATCACCGATACCTTGTAAAGCGGGCAAGTCTACTCAGCTAGTCACGCCAGCCTTCTTAGTCTAGGATTAATAATGCCCCATCTCCAGAAATGATGCTCGTCTAATCATTAATTCATTTTTCGTCAAGGCATCAATAACAACCGCCGCTTAAGAAGTCAACACAAGACAACACTTTTTCTAGGAACGCCGCTACTACATGATGGGTCAAACATATTTTCTTTTCATTCGCCCTCTATCAGATACAGATCCTTAACTCGAAAATGCCCTTATAGCCTCTTTTCATCATAACATCATGATTTAGGATAATTAATGTAGGGCCATCAATGCCCCACTCTCAAAAAAAATCTTCCAGAAACCTGTCCGCCTTCAACAACTTCGCGATCCAGCCCACAGGCCAGTCTTCGAGCCCCGTAATAAGTCGAATCCTTACGAGCCAAACGACAGGTATGTCGGCCAAGCAACAAGTGTCGTAAACATTCATTCTCCCGCGCTGCTTGAAAAACGGGACCGATCCACTCTGCCAGGGGTACGGGAATGGAAACAAAAGGAAAAATGGACTCATCGTGAAGACTACAGCTTGCCGCTCCACTCTGCCGGCCGCTTCATGGGGGAAGGAAACCATGCATCACCCCCATGGCGTGTGCTGAAGGGGGGTCCTGTTAGCCTCTGTTTACATGGGCGCCAGCTATCCGCCTGATAGCAGAGCCAATTGAAGCCTGACGTAAACTTACAAAGCCTAATTGCGTGTATAGTACACTCATAAGATAACGTAATTCTTATACAGGGCGGTCGGTCATTCTTATATCAAAGTCAGACTAGATGACTCCAAATTTTCCACCTGTGCAGTCTACTGACAAAACATCCCTCCCTTGCTGTCTGCTTTTCGTATTTGAAAAACAGGAAGCTACGTTAGACTATAAACGTTGAAATTACTTTGCAAAAAGAAAAAGAAAGAAGAAAAAATAAAAACTGATTTTATTATAATTATTACAATTACTTTTATTTATTTAAATTTTTATTAGAAACAGAAAAAAAGAGTGCTTTTAAATAAATGTTGAGAAAGTGATTTAAATAATTAATGTAGATTAAAAAAAAAAAAAACTTGTTGAAACCAACCGTAACAAGATTGCTCCCCCCGGCTAATTAAAAAAAAATTTTTTTGAGAAAACAAATTATTTTTTTGAAAGGTAACTGGGTACCACATGGCATGCTGGGACCTCAACACTGAAAAAAACTGACCCACAAACACAGATCATACATCGATCCGGGACGGGATCCAGAGAGTTCACCACTGAAATACCACCCTGACAATATATTCCGGATATATACAACCAGAGCTCGCACATCCGTAGAAACCATTACCTAAAATATTACCTGAAACATGACCATAAAAGAGTACTACCAGAGGAGGGACCACAAGGCTGATTTTACCACTAAAATGACCAAGATATTTTCTGCACCTGTAGAAGAACACATGTTCCACCTGACTGTGAAACCTCACTTCCCTACTACTGTCATTCCTACGCATAACTGCATCCTTCCTGAGACTTCTGGCAACAGAACTGTAAACAATACATAAATTGAATTTTGAGAGAAAAAAATTAGCCGAAAAAGAAGAGAAGTGCCCACTGATTAATTGTCATTATACTGCTTATATACATAACCTCAATAATTGGCATCACAGTATATTACAACACTATCTATTAATGTAAATAAGTACTAGTAATATCATAGTTACAACACTGTAAATGTCAATGAAATTTGTAAAACACATATTAATTCTATTATACAAAATTACACAAGAGCAACTGGTGACACACAAAAAAAAATATATACATATACATCTGTAAGACACAAATTATGGTATCACAGACCATGTTAGAGAATTACGCACACACTTGAAACAATTTTATATGAGAACACATGTTTGTTTTCGAACACAGTCTAATGATTCGGGATATTATGTAGATTTTACAAATGTACGTACAAGTAATGTGCATGGGAAAGAGTATCTCTGCCTCTGTGCTACTTATAGCAAAAAGCAGTTACGGGCCTTTGGGCACAACAGGGAAAACATTCCACAAAATAAAATAAAAAACAGGGGTGGTGACATATATCACCAGGAAGGAAAACACACATTCCACAAAAATAGGAAGTAGAATAAATAAAATAGTTAATTTTAGCACTTTTAGCCACACACAACAACATACAAGCATGTACATGAGACAGTATGTACTAGAAAAAGAAAAAGGGCCCACACTCCTTAAAGTTTAAGCTCAAATAAAACCACAAACTGTATAGTAAATAATAAATCTATCTAGTTAAAATGTAGAAATTAAAGTAAACACATACTTAAAAAGTTATATACAAAACACTGATGCATTAAAAAAAACTGAACTAAACAGATCTACCTCGGCAAAAGGGCATACAAAACACAACATCGTAAAAAAATTTTAAAGTAACAAAAATTACATTCGTTTCTTTTTTTTTTTTTTTTTTTTTTTTTTTTGCAAAAATATACCCAAAATCTACGAAAACGGGGTGCGGACGGGTATATACCACGTAATCTACCATAAAACAGACAAAAACCTTAAGTATAGGCATAAAAAGGGTTAAAAATGCCTACATGAAAGTATCAACACACAACCAAAACAAACCTTTAATACGCTAGAAAAACTAAGTTCCGTTTTAAAATGCCCAAGAAAATAATTAAATATACATACACATTAACTAAACTATAAATAAATACAAATAAACAAGGTAAAATTGAATAAAAATGCTTGAATAACGAAAAAAGGTAGTTAGTATTTATAAATCGGACGGTCTCGTCTATCCCGTAGCGAATAGTCGGTTCTAGAAATCGATATTGAACGACTACTTCTATTCGATTTAGCAGCTGGACGAATCGATGAATGAGACCTGCGCGAATCGCTGTGCTCAGCAGTTGAACTGCTTTCTGCCGTGGCTGAATTTTTACCTACGCGCATTTCGCTGCCTTCTGCCGTTGCTAAATTTTTATTTACGCACATCTCGTTATTCTCTGCCGCTGCAATCTCCGGAGAAATGGGAGGTGGGGGAGAGGGATTTATGATTCCAGTCGCGTCGCTGTCTGTTTCCTCCACTTCCGGCGCTACCGGAGTTTCGTTATTGTTGACGTTCACTACTGCTGGTGCGCGGTTACTATCATATGGTGCCCAGGGAACGAATCGGTTGCGTTTACACCTGCGTACAGGAGGAGAATCGCGCGGTTGGTGTGGTGAATCAATGGTCACGTTTTCAGTCGATCCCAGGCCAATTGTTTGTTTTGGTTTACTGGACCAGATGGGGAGTCTGTCTTTGAAAGAAGACAACCTGTCAACATGGACAACCTGACAATTTTTGGGATTAGCAACTAGCGCTATTTTAAAATTAACCTCATTTAGCCTCTCAATTATAGTAAAAGGACCATTATTTTGCTTGCTTAATTTTTTTGTATTACCAGGGGCGACTGTGGGTGTAAATAACCACACAAGATCTCCTATTTTAAAATTTTTATCAACAGCTGTCCTTTCACGGTATTTTTCCTGCTGCTCAGAAACTTTAATTAAATTACTATGTACTTCAGTGTACACTTTTTGAAGAGCTGGGATTAAGAGTTCGCAAAAAGAGGGTGCATCATTATAATTAAAAGAAGGTGGTTGAGAAAAGAGATTATATGGTAGATTCATATTTCTGCCATACATAACTGCAGCTGGGCTAAGTTTAGTTGAAGAGTGGACAGCTGAACGCATAGCTAGTAGTGCAAATTTGAGTTTAGTGTCCCAGTCAGATTGATTTTGGTTGACTATGTGACAAAGTGCATTTTTAAGAGTACTATTTTGTCTCTCCACTTGCGAGTTGCCAGCCGGGTGATAAGATGAGGTCTTAATATGTTTAATACCAAACATTTTATATACGTGCTCTATCGCATCTGAAATTAGATTCTTTGCGTTGTCCGTCGTAATAAAACAGGGCGCACCGTAGCGTGATATGAAATCAGCTAAAGTGTCCGCAATGACATCTGAAGTGGTTGAACTAACCGCATATGCTTCTGGCCACTTAGTAAATGAATCTATATATGCGACAATATACTTATTTCCCGAAAAAGTTTGCGGTAAGGGTCCAATGAGATCCAAATGAACCTTGTTCATGGGAAACTGGGGTGTCGGCATACGTTGCAGAGGGGCGAGCTGGTTCGCTCTATAAGCTCTCTTCTGCTGGCAACTAATACATGACTCCACTAGATGCTTGACATCTGACGACATTCCTGGCCAATAGAAGTGCTCACGAATGCGATCAATGGTCTTTTGAAAGGCTTGATGACAAGCCGCTAGGGACTCATGTGTTAGTGCAAAAACTTGAGTAACCAATTCTTTTGGCACGACTAACTTTACAGGTTTATTCAAAATAGCTGACTCCCTTGTATCCTCACAAACTAAAATGTCATCTCTAAAAAAAAATTTCATGTATTTAGGAGCAATTTCTACACCTTGGTCTAGTTTTCTTGCAATCTCGCAGCATTTCTTGTCTGATTTTTGTAATTCACCAATTTTTTCAAGTAGATTGGAATGAGGCATAAAAGTAACTTCCTTTTCGACTTGTATACAAAAATTACAATTAACAGTATCATTGGAGTTATCATTGTTGACATACCTCGAAAGGAAATCTGCGACACTGTTACACTTACCTTTAACAAACTTGATTGTAAAATTAAAGTCTGAGAGAGTGCAGATCCATTTAGCCATGCGAGATGTAGGGTCGTGAATTTTTAACATAAATGTTAGAGGCGCATGGTCTGTATAGATGAAAAAATGGGTATTGGCAATGTAACATTTAAAGTGGGCAGTTGCCCAAACTAAAGCTAGTAATTCCCTTTCAGTGGTGGAGTAGCGGGTCTCAGCATCTTTCAATTTTCTGCTGGCAAAGGCAACAGGATGGAGCATGTTATTTTCATCTAATTGTGATAACACTGCCCCTAATGCTTCGCCACTGGCATCACTATATAAGTGGAATTCTTTCTCAAAATCAGGGAGTGCAAGACATGGTTTTGAAATAAGAGCCATTTTAAGGTCTTCAAATTCTTTCTGTGCATCTTCATTCCACGAAAACTTTCCTGTCTCTTTAGTTAGATTGATTAAATTTTTGGCCCTCTTAGTAAAATCTGGTATAAATCTCCTATAGAAAGATAGAGTTCCAATGAATGACCTAACAGCCTTTCGGGTAGTTGGAGGTTTAAAATTTTCTATTACGGCAATATTTTTATTGATAGGTGATACTTGGCCACTACAAATCTCAAAACCTAGATATTGTATTTTATTCGAAAGGAAAGTGCATTTACTGGGCTTAAGTTTAAGTTTATGCAGTCTTAACCTTTCAAAGACCATGCTAAGCTTCTCAAAATGAGAATTAACATCACTGGAGGCAATTACAATGTCGTCGATATAGACAAGAATTCCAAGATTGCCTAAATCACCGAAAATAGCATTCATAAGTCTTTGGAAACTGTTACCTGAATTTGAGAGCCCAAAACAGTTACGGGTCCACTCAAAAAGTCCCTTGTGGGTGATTATAGCAGTTTTATGCCTATCCTCTGGGCGAATAACCTGTTGAAAAAAACCACTAGTTAGATCTAGCGTTGAAAAAAATTTAGCCCCACTTAAAGCATCAACAGAGTCGGTAATGATAGGTATTGGATAAGCATCTTTAACAAGATTTTTATTTAATCTTCTGTAGTCAACAGCAAGTCGATAGGAACCGTCTGATTTCCGAACCAGAATAACCGGAGAAGCAAATTCAGACATGGAAGGGGAAATTATGTCCGCCTGTAATAAAGTATTAAGTTGGTCTTCGATTTCTTGACGTAGTTTGTAGGGGACTCTATAAGCTTTGCCTTTAACTGGTTTATTTGAAGTTAAGTTAATTTCATGCGGGATTGTATCACAGCCGGGTAAATCTAAGACCGATGCTGCAAATACATCTTTGTTTTTGTCTAGAAAATTTTGCATTTTAAGTTTTAATGGGGGTTCTAAATGATCTAAATTAATTTCAGAGCTCCAAGTGAGATCAGCGTGATCAAAGTCACCAATTGGAGGGGCCAAATTTACATTACAAGTAAGGTTATTTTTAGTTACGGGTACATTTGACTTGTCTACACATTTTTGAATTTTGGCAACAAAGGTTCCTTTATTTAAATGAATACTATAGTCTGAAAAATTTGCAAATGAGATATATAGGCCATGTTCTTTAGTGCAAATGGCTCTGGAGGTAAGGAGACCTTGATTTAAATTTTTCGCCAAAGGTTCTAACATAACAATATCATTTTCCTTAATAAAATTTTCCTTATAACTTTTAACCTGGGCTAACATTTTTGACTGCGGGGGAATTGAAATTTTGCTACATAACACAGCGAAACTTATATTTTTATTTTTATTGGTTTTATCACTACTGCTATCTTCATTGCTCTCCTCCTCGACTTCAGGTACCTTATCCTCTATACGTACCAAATCTTCACTTTCATCAAAATTACAAATTTCAGTAGTCTCTTCAGCTAAATTACCCTGAGTTACCTGACTCGCTGCTGAAAGAATGTTGTCGACACTTTGAATACTTGAAAAATTTTCAGTATTATTACCCTCAGAGCTACCGCCTGATGTTGTTTGCATGCAAAAGTTCTGCGCAACACTTTCAACTTCCTTATCTGACTCAGTTTGAATGATTATCTCAACATCTTTTCCCATATTACTCAACTGCGGGTCCTGAACTACCATATTTTCACTACTATTATTCCCATTTTCAATATTAACTGAGTCATGAACATTAATACATGCAAAACTTTCAGAGGGGCTATTGGCATTACTACTTTTTGAATTCTCCCCTACTTTGTTGACACATTTTATATTTACAGAATTATTTTTAACAATATCATTATTCACACAATTATTATTAGAATTTACACTATATACAGAGTTAGAAATATTTACAGAATTAGTAGCAAAAAAAGTATTATACCCTGAAGTATTACTTGGGGTTTCTACGCTTTGTTTACATTGGCCTGCAACTGGCACTTTAAGAGCGACAGCATTTGTATCACAATTTATACTTGCCCGGTACTCTTTCAAAAATGGCATTCCCAAAATCATATTAAATTCCTCTGCTAATTTACCTTCCACTACATAGAATTCAGCTTGACATTGAACATTATCAAAAACAAATTTTAAAAATACTTTCTTATTTAGGTGAACTTTCTCACCGGTGACAGTCATAATGGGGATATTGCAATTCTCCGTTTCAAAATTCTCTAAATAGTTACAATCAGTACCACTCAGGAGATTAATTGCCGAACCAGTGTCACATAATGCATTCAGGCAAACTTTATTTATGTAAATTCTTGTAGTTGGTAATGTATATGATTGGGGTTGAAACATACTATACACAGTTGGGGGGTCCAGGGGCCTGTGGGGGATCGAGTTGACCACATTTGATCCGGCCACTAATAGTTTAAAGCCTCACTTTCACTGTTAGCTACTGGGGTGTTATTTACCGCCTGCACTTCATTTCTGTTCGCAGCTGTGCTCCTATTGTTTTGGTAATAACCACCTCTTCTTCCCCTATATCCACCTCGCTGATTGTGGTTCCCTCTAGGATTTTCACCTCTGTTTCTATAATTTTGCCCACGGCTCCTGAAATTTTGACCACCTCCCCTTCTAAAATTATAGTCGACAAAATTTAGTGGACAATCTCTGGCATAGTGGCCTTGTACGGAGCACCTATAGCAGGTTACGGGTCTTACCTCTTGGTTTTTCTCCTGTACATCCCTAGCCCTAAGATCAACTAAACTGTCTATCTTAGCTGCTAAAACATCAATTTGAGATTTTAGTTGGTCTATCTCCTTCTTTTGTGAGCTATCTTGCTGAAAAACTGCAGCACAGGGTAGGTTTTGGGTCAAATTAGGGTTGAGAATTTCCTCGCGGTGGTTGTAGAAAGGGTTAATGCTCCTATAAGCCTTTTCCTCAAGAAGCGCAATTTTGAGGACCTCTTCTGGGGATTGTGGATTTCTCGCAATTACCCCCTTTCGCACTTCTGGTGTAAGATTGCTCAACAGCATGGAGTGTAGTAGAGCCGTTCGGCTTTTATCGACTACTTCACCCTGGATACCTTCAATTACAAGGGCTCTTAATGACATATCATATGCCTTGTCATAAAACTCCTGAACACTCATATTGGGTGGCTGTTTAAAATTTAAAAAATGACTGAGGGCAACAACTGGTGTGGCCTGTGAAGTATAACTCTCTTTTAAGATTTTTAATAGCTCATCAGATGTTTTTGCTTTGTGAATTTTTATTCGCCTAGAAGCAGTTCCTGATAATCTAGCTAACAAAACGAATTTTTTCTCCTCCTCATTCCAGTCAAATAATTTGGCAAAACTCTCAAATTTCTCAGAAAAATCTGAGAAGCAGACTGAGCTGGCCTCTCCATTGAATGGGGGAATGTTTGACAAATTATCCACTAAAGCATTTTTTCGCTGAATAGTGGCAATTGCTTCCGAGTGCTTATCAGCCATAGTTAGAGTTAGAAAATGACAAACAAACCAAAAAAAATGAAAAAAAGGGGGGGGGACAACTTAAAAATGAGAAAAAGAGAGGGGAAAGGAAAACCTTATAAATACATAAAACTTAAGTACAGGACTATGCTTTTTGTAAATAAGAAAAGGTTATGCTCACAAGGCATAATTTTGACTGGGAATTGTAGCTTACTAGCACAGAGAGAGAGCCTAGACCTCTTTTTACACTTGAACATATAAATAAAATTTTAATTGCAAAAACACCCAGTTGCTCTTTGATACATAAATACATACAAGTAAAAAAAATCAATAACCCAGAGACCGAATTGTTACGGCTCCATTTGTTGTGGAGTTTTGGGGTTCTTTCTAAAACACAACTTACTTAAACTTAAAAAGCCCATTTATTACTCAATCTTCACTTGACAATTAAATATGTTGAAAAAAATAAGTATACCCTGATTAGCTCCACTGAAATCTGTTGCCATGGAAAAGGTAGCAAATTATATTAAACTAATCAAAATATCAAAACTTAAGAATCCGAATAGGTTAATACAACAATGATAATTTTGAACTCATCATTTTAAGACAATATTAAATGTAGTAAGGGGCAACAGATTTCTAAATCAAGTAGCATACTGAATTGCATAAAGAACACCCAACTCCACTCCAACCCGATCAAGCTCAAATCTCCATACACATTAAATTAACAAAAGTGTAATCATCATATAATTTGGAAAAATGCAGACAACCTGAAATTCCTCCAATATGAGGACCAAAAGGAGAAAGAGTTAAATCCGTTAATAGAATAGGGATATGATGATGTACTAAAATTTTAGAACAACAATGGAGATTCTGAACAAGATCAGATCGGTTAACCAAGAATCATATAGTGGTATAAAATAACTGAAAACCCTTTTTTTTTGTTAAAAAACAACCATTTTGTTGTTTGTTTTGAATAATACTTCAAAGAAAGGATAATTAAAAATTAAATTAATCAATTATGAAATTAGACTTAATTTTACTTTAGCAACAATTATCAGTATATCCAATACTGAGATAGGAACAATAATTACATCTAATAACCTTACGTAAACCCCAATTAATGTTCATTTAAACTATTGCTATGAATTTTAGATTTAAGAAATTTAAAAGTATTAATTTAGCAAAATTATAGCTTTCATATTTTTAATCACACTTACTGAGAGGTTAATTCCTTCTTATAGGTTTGTTGTAATTATAAAAATATTAATTATTTAAAAATTATATATAAAGAAAAACATACCATATTTGAGAATAAACAAAAACTTTCTTTATTTGAATAATTAAAAATTATAAAAGTAAGGTAGTTCTCAAACAAAATATAATAATAACACAATAACAAAGTTGATCAAAAAAAAAAAAATACTGAAATTACTTATTATAACACTTTACATTAAGCAGCAAAGTCCCTAAAATTACCACAATACCATGATTTAAAGATGGATCAACTTTTCAAAATTTAGTTATTGATTAATTTTCAATTAAATATCATAAATCTTAAACTATTAACAAACCAACAATTCAAATGTCGTTCAATCATAAAAAAAAGGTTACATGTTAATCATCTTAAAATACCAATAATTATATTGTTTTGTTTCTCCAGGTATTTATAAATATTACAACAGTAGACAACATGTAATAAAGAAGAAATATGGATTACTTACAATATACTTTGATATTTACTACCGTCAATGTGGGCACACTTCTTTGCATACATGTTAGTCTGCCATAATCTCTTTTTTTTTCAACCTATTCTTTTCAGCTGCCTCTACGAGTCAACACCGTTACTCCATACATCACTTGGAGATTTTGATTTATTCCCGATTCAAAACGCCGTCACATCACCGATACCTTGTAAAGCGGGCAAGTCTACTCAGCTAGTCACGCCAGCCTTCTTAGTCTAGGATTAATAATGCCCCATCTCCAGAAATGATGCTCGTCTAATCATTAATTCATTTTTCGTCAAGGCATCAATAACAACCGCCGCTTAAGAAGTCAACACAAGACAACACTTTTTCTAGGAACGCCGCTACTACATGATGGGTCAAACATATTTTCTTTTCATTCGCCCTCTATCAGATACAGATCCTTAACTCGAAAATGCCCTTATAGCCTCTTTTCATCATAACATCATGATTTAGGATAATTAATGTAGGGCCATCAATGCCCCACTCTCAAAAAAAATCTTCCAGAAACCTGTCCGCCTTCAACAACTTCGCGATCCAGCCCACAGGCCAGTCTTCGAGCCCCGTAATAAGTCGAATCCTTACGAGCCAAACGACAGGTATGTCGGCCAAGCAACAAGTGTCGTAAACATTCATTCTCCCGCGCTGCTTGAAAAACGGGACCGATCCACTCTGCCAGGGGTACGGGAATGGAAACAAAAGGAAAAATGGACTCATCGTGAAGACTACAGCTTGCCGCTCCACTCTGCCGGCCGCTTCATGGGGGAAGGAAACCATGCATCACCCCCATGGCGTGTGCTGAAGGGGGGTCCTGTTAGCCTCTGTTTACATGGGCGCCAGCTATCCGCCTGATAGCAGAGCCAATTGAAGCCTGACGTAAACTTACAAAGCCTAATTGCGTGTATAGTACACTCATAAGATAACGTAATTCTTATACAGGGCGGTCGGTCATTCTTATATCAAAGTCAGACTAGATGACTCCAAATTTTCCACCTGTGCAGTCTACTGACAAAACATCCCTCCCTTGCTGTCTGCTTTTCGTATTTGAAAAACAGGAAGCTACGTTAGACTATAAACGTTGAAATTACTTTGCAAAAAGAAAAAGAAAGAAGAAAAAATAAAGCTGATTTTATTATAATTATTACAATTACTTTTATTTATTTAAATTTTTATTAGAAACAGAAAAAAAGAGTGCTTTTAAATAAATGTTGAGAAAGTGATTTAAATAATTAATGTAGATTAAAAAAAAAAACTTGTTGAAACCAACCGTAACAATATTCTCATCCAAGAGATCGCGATACTTGGAATATCAAAAGAAAAAAATGCAAAAAATGAGCCGCGTGGGCTAAAGGTAGGATTTACTTTTAAATAAAAAGTTGAAATACGATTAATTTTTGCTATTATTTTGGATTAAGAGAAATAAGCTAATAACTAATATTTTATTTAAAATTTTTTTCTTATTTTTCTTTTATTATAATGCAATTCTGATTATTATTGCACAAAAACTTTTAACATTTTCCAACATAGAGGAAAAGTGTTTATGAATTCGGTTTGCCTGTCTGTCTGCGGTCTGTCTGTCCGTGCTCTAACGCACGTCAGTATACTCGGATTGCCATGAAATTGATATATGTAAGTAAGATATACTATGGCATGTTCGGTATTGAAAATGAAGTATGTAGTTCATTTATAAGGGACACTCAAAAGAATTCCGTTACATTACGATGTATAGGGAAAAATCGTTTGCGCATCTTTTGTAATAGTTTGTGCATTTTAATGATGTTGCTCTATTTCAAACATATTTAAATTGACATATATCACTTAGATGCACAACAGGAGGCTTATTATGGAATATGATGTGCATAGAATTCACCATTCTTTACAGAGACACAACAGAATTTGGTTACAATGCTGTCTGAGAAAAATAATTGCTGGAAGTGCGTTTTAAGATGTAGTACGCGTTTTTAAATTAAACTATTTTTTTTTACATATTTCTTGGTGTGTTTAAATTTGATAGATAATATACAGGGCAGCACAAAAGATCTCGAGTATATTTCCGTTTATTGACGTAGATTGCTGAAGGGGATTTTACAACTGTGCTGTGAGTTTCCTAACGGAAATAAAGTTTAACATACTATGTAGAATATATACAAATCTCCAGATCCTATACAGGGCTGCAAAAAAGAATTTGGATATTTTTCCAACTATTGATGGTTATGGCTGAAATTTGGTTTTGAAATATTATATGCATTTTCCAAAAGGCATCCCCGCCCGGTATGAGTTTGACCTTGCTTACTTAGACATTAAAAAGGATCTATGATCTTTTTTTTTTTTTGCTACATTTATAAAGTACTTTTTAATAGAATATATTTTGTTTTTGAAATTTGTATATAATCGTTCACATACTGATCACATTTTTGTACTCATACTGTTCCTATTTCAGCTTAAGGTTTGACCCATGTAAAATTACTAGTTGTGTTATGATTAAGTACTACTTTCTTTTATACTTTTTCTTACATAACTTTTTTAATATTAAGAAATGTCGTGTTCTGAACCAGTATTGTATAAACTAACTTTGTACTAATTTTATTTTAATATCTAATGCAATATTCAACATCTGTATTCTAAAATGTGAATTTTCAATAAACATTTCCCTTCGTGGAGAAAAGTTCCAATGCTTAACGGCTGGATCTCCACGAGAGGGTGATTTTATTTCATTTCATTTCATTTGCTTACTTAGACATTACCTTTCACCTTATTAAACGGTACACTTCAAATTCGCAGCACACATTGGAAACACATTTGGAACACTTTGATACAAAAAACTGTTCCAGTTACCTTAATGTGTACTGAAATTTGTTCCCTTAATATGTTCCGAATATGCTCCGTTATAAAGAAAGTGCTCTGAAAGTGTTCTGATTAGGATAATTGTTAAATCTAAACTCGGGAACACATTTGAGAACGGATTGGGAGCACATTTGGGCACACTTGTGAAATCATTGCTTTCAAAAAGTGCATTAGAAAGTGTAATGAACAAAAGAAGTGTTCTCAGAAGTATTCTTAAAACTGTTCCAAAATTGCGCTTCAAAGTATTATAAAAAAGGTGACTATTCTAACTGTTCTAAAAAGTGTTCTGAAAAGTGTATAAAGACTGGTAGTGTAAAGTTTTGTTAAAGTATTCTCGAAGTGTTGGAAAGTGTTTCATAATATATGATTGACGTAAAATTTTTTGTGTTCGTTATAAAATTATAAAAAGTCTAAATTCTAAAATTTAAAAAATTAATAATTTATTTTTTATCTTACAAAATTGCCGCTGCTTCTCGCGAAATATTTTGCATTGAATGTTATCTTATTTAATCCCTTTACTGTGATAAATAAAACTTTTCAACCACTGCATGACATTATCTTGAATATAAATAGGATAGCAATTAAAAACCTTTACCCTTTCAAAATAGGAGATCCCGAATCGAAGCAATTAACAGGCGAGTGAAATGCATCTGCATTCGAATTTTAACAGCATTCACATCTTTTTAATTCTACAGTGGCTGTATAAAGTGACAGCACAGTTTTCTGACAGAATACAGAACAGCGTTTAATAGATCTGTATTAGATTTGGATAAAATGTGGGTCCATTAATGGATAGAACATTCGCTTATTTGAAATAAATTATTAATGGCTAGACATTACTTATTTCAAAAGGGTTAAGAGTATAAACGAGAAACGCTATATTCCAGCATTTAAAATGACTAAACTGTGATACAATTCAAACTTTTATATCGATATTAGTGAATGTGCTATCTCTAGTTTATTTAAAATGGAAAATTTTAAGACTGTTTTCATGAATTCTAATTTTTTTTTTTAAATGCCGCTCATATTTATAAATTTTTTTGGATTTTCTAATTTTCGGAAACTTTTCCGAGTAGTTTTTTTAGAGTGTATTATTCAGTTTTTTCTACTCTGAATATAGGTTTTTCTAAGAAATACCGTCACGTAGCTCGATTACATATTTCATAAAGCATGTGATTGTCTTTATTGAAACTGGCTTGAATTCTTATTATACATATTATTATAATTTTAAAAATATATTTATTAATAACATATTTTTGTAAAATAAGGATATATTCGTAATATAAGGATGATATTTAAGAATGTTTAATATATGTAACTGCACACCTTAATCTGACCTTTACAGGTGTATATTGTCCAAAGTATTTGATAAAATATTTTTATAAAATTAATATTTCTTTACAAAAATGAGATTGCATTAAATTTTATAGATATTATATTTTGATTATGTAGTAGGTCTTTCCATTATTTTTCACCTAAGTATAATTTAATAATGATAAAAAGAAATAAAAAGTTTAAAAGTGTTTAGGAATTCGGTCTCCCTGTCTGTCTGTCTGCGCTCTAGCTCGAGTAAATATACACGGATTGCCATGAAATTTATATATGTTATTTGGGCTTATTATGGCATGTTCGGAATTGAAAATGGAGTGTGTAGCATTTATAGTTCATTTACAAGGACACTCAAAAGAATTCTCTTACATTACAGCCTATGGGGAAAATGTCGTTTGCGGTGTATTTTAATGATGTTAATGTATGTCAAACATGTTGAAATTGATATATATCACAGGGTTTCATTACAAGATGTTCACTATAGATTAAGGAGTGCATAGCATTCATAGTTCCTTTACAGGGACACACAAAGTATTCGGTACAGTACTGTCTATGAACAATAATTGCTTCAAGTGAGTTTTCAGTTGTGGGACACGTTTTTAAATTTAAGTAATTTTTTGCCTATTACTTGGTGTGCATAAATTCTATAGATCATATACAGGGCTGCAGAAAAGATATCGAATACATTATCGTTCATTGACCGAAATTGCCGAATGGAAATTTTCAATTGTGCTATGCGTTTCCTAACTGCACTAAATTTTAGAATACTATGTAGCATATATACAAATCCATTGATCATATACAGGGCTGCAAAAAAAAAAAGGATATTTTTCCAATTATTAAAGATGTAAAGAATCCATGATGTTGTGTGTTTTTGAAATGGGGTAGCGTGGAACCGTTTCACAATGGATCACCTTCATTAAATATTTCAGAACAAATTTTATTAAAAAGCGTTCTTGAAATTTCTAGAGGTAAAAATTATTTACAACACTTTGTTTAGCTGAGTTCGCTCGACTTGTAATTTATAGCAAATCACCAAATAGTCCAGTCTTTTACAGTCGTTTTAAAATCTTAAAGTCTTAACTAGAGCTACTTTTCACTCTCCCCGAAAGGTCAAATCCAAGGCTTTTGCGTTGACTTCAGAGAGATCGCACTCTCTCATTCAAAAATCTGTCAGCAAAGCCTTTCCTTCCCCACTTGGTCGGGAATCCATCCAGAGATCAGTGTCTTTTCACCAACACTCCTCTGCTCTCCAAAAATCTCTCTCTTCCCCCGATTCTCTTCTCCGGTCCGCTTGCTCGAACAAAAGATTCTCCGATCACCAATCAAAAAAGTTTTAGTTTACGTCATTGGCTAAAGCTTTCTTTAGGGATGTCTTACTGAACTTTTAAATGTTCTCGCAGGAAATTTTCCCACGATCCGAGACCCCACATATAGATGGTCAGATCAGAGAAATATTTGCTGTCTAGCAATTTCAGTTTCACAAGATTGATCGAAGCTCATCTTTTCCTATTGTAGTAAACGACATTCTTGTCACACCACAGCTAAGCGTGAGAAAAGTTTTCCACCTCTTGGGAACTTCTATCTTTGATTACTCTGCCTAATTAGGAGACTGTGGGGATTTAATGAATTCATCACAACACCCCCCCCCCCCCTTTTAGAACATTTTCCGGGTTAAAACACGGAACATCTGCAAAAAAGGAGTTAGCTCAACATATTGGAGTGGCTCAAATAACATTGCAATTTAACATCACTATATACATCAGTGACCTAATTTCTTATATACTGCTTACCATTGCTTGAACATCTAGCTTTAGAGACTTTTTTTTTTTTTTGAAAGAGACTTTTTTTTTCACTACACATGCCAAAATAACCAATAAAACTAAAAATAATCAAATATGTACAAAAGATTGGATTTTACTCAAAAACTTACTACTGAATTTCTTTACTTGTGTTTGCCGAACAATACGTTTTACACAAACGTTCAATTTCTTTAAAAAGAGTGTCACAAAGGCGTGAATTTCCACTGTCCATACTCTCTTTCAACAGAATTTCGAAGGATTTTAGAAAACTCTTTGTGAATCCGCTCACTCCCTCCAGATTAACTTTCGAATGATAATCCTTCCTGTCAACACTCACTTCCATATTTTCGCGGTTATTTTTCGAATTTCCTTGCTGGTCAACAACAAACTCGTCAACTTTTCCTGACCTATTCAAAAAAGTTTCTTTTTCCCCAATGCCCTGAGAACGGTGGTTTTTCATTTCGGGGGAAAATGACAAAAGAATTTTTTCCTGCCCTTGGAGATCTGTTAAAGGGCTTATCTCGTTCCCCGGGTTCTTAAAACTGGAATTAGTTTGTGATTTCTGCTTTCGCTTTATCCTTTCATTTATTAAAGCTTGCGTCTTATTACCTAAGATATAGTGTTTAATTTTAGAGTGTCTAGGCAGGATTGCCGCTTTCGTATTTACATATCCGAGACCTTTTATTTCCAATTTTATACGTGCCACTCTAAATCGTTTTGGATATTTATCAAATGTCTGTTTAAGCCAAACATATTCGTTGCCTAATTTGCTTTTATTTACCAAATTCCATGGGCAAACACTATACGAGCTACCTGAGTCTCTAAGTACACACGCCCTCTTCCCATTTATTTTGTTTTCACTCAAAAAAGGTCGGAACAAGCTTTTGTCTTCGCTTATATCGCCTAAGTGATTTATGCTCTCGAACGCTTTTACTTCCGTACTATCCCTTTGTCTTTTCGGACAACGGGCCATTAGGTGAAATTCGCTTCCACACGTATGGCAACGCCTCTTTCGTTCAAAGATACGTTCCCTGTCTTTAATTTCTTTGTCTCGCCAATTTATTTTTTTGTCGGAATTTTTTTCTTCTCCAGAATTTTCTTCGAGTTTCGTTTCTTCAGATTTCCTATCATAAAAAGATCTCGCATTCTCTTTTTTATCTGAAATTCTTTTTACTGCTTCATATTCGTCCAGACATTTAGCTAAAATTAAAGGGTCTTTGTAATTTGCCCACGAATCAATGAAATGCTCTTTCATTTCACTAGAAGCACGGAGCTTGATTTGGTCCGTAATCAATAAATTTTTCAGACTACTGAAATCCGTAACACCTAAACCATTCAACCAACCCTCTAAATAACTGTTGATCGCGAAAATAATATCCTTCCAAGGAGCATCTGGATTGCGTGGATGTTTCATTAATTTTTGACGATACGATTCGGGACTCATACGGAAACGGTCTAGCAAAAATTTCTTGACGTATTCAAAGTTATCCGTCTGCTCTTGCGGTTCCCTCAAAATTAACTCTGCAATTTCGACCGGCACTAAAGCTAACAAATGCGTCACTAAGTCACCTGTCTCTATTTCCGCTTTGGTCGCCTGTCGTGCGAACAAATTTAAAAACAAAGTTATATCCAAGCGTTCCGGATCAAATCGATGCATGATTGTTCGGAGCGGCAATTTGGGTGGGCGTTCCGACGCGCCACTTGTCGTTGAACTGCGTCTATTTGCATCTTGCGTCAATCTAAGTTGTTCCAACGTAAATTCGCGTTCTTTTTGTTTTTCCTCTCTTTCTCTTTCTTCTTTCTCCCTCTCATATTCCCTTTGTTTTTCCTCATATTCCCTTTGTTTTTCAGCTTTTTCCCTTTCTTTATCCTCTTTTTCCCTTTCTTTATCCGCGGCTATCTTGTCTTCGCGATCTTTTATAATATACGCAGCTTGCGTAAAGGCAAAATCTCTGTCGTAATCATTAGCAGCTTCGATTTTTTGGATAATTACCAGAATCCTGTCATTTTTCCCTATCTCCACTCCCAATTCTTCCGCTAAATTCTGCAAATCAATTTTCCTGCACTGTTTCAGATCAGTTACTTCTTGCATTTTAAAATTTTAAGCAAATACAATATAAAGATGAAAATAATATTTTCGCTCGCTAACTTATGCAATAGGGATTCTAACACTTCATGAAAAATTTTCTGCTACTACCCACATAATATTAACAATTTTAAATACAATTCAATTTTGAGGAATAATAAAAATAGTATACATATAAAAATAAATTTTCAATATTGTAAAATTTTCAATACACTGACACGTTTTTATGTCGATCATACAAATTTTTAAAAAAAATTTAGAAATTTGAAATTCTGTGTTCATAATTCAACCAATACTTGATATTTCTGACACCGCAGGTAACAATTTTCAGAGTTATAACAAAATGAATACTTTTTGCAACTGCTAAAAATTTTCTTAACATCACATATGCAAAATATTTTAGTATCAAAAACATCTATTCTTTCATAAATAATGGGAAAGTAAAATCTTTGAAATCTTTCAATCAGGAATTACTAGACAATCGACTTATATGAAAAGTCGGAATTTTTACCTCTTTTTTTTAAGAAAAAAAAAGAAAAATTACACATTTAGCCTAACAGTTCAACCTTATATTATTTTACTGCCAAAAGAAAAATTCACACTATCAAATTTTATGCTGATAACAAATACACATATATTTTTCCAAATATGTTAAAATTTATTAGATTTAAAAATTTATCATAATCTCTCATAAATTAATATTCAAATAAAAATTTTCTCAGAAATGAATTTTCCTCACTAAAGAATATATAAACAAAATGAGAGCCACTCAAAAATGAATTGAGCTTACCTTTTCTACAGTCTTTGTCTGCATTATCTGTCGCCGGTTTCGGATCTGGCCTAGACGTCGTCGATTTCACAGGTTATCTCGGTTTGTCGGCTCCTGATGTTTCCTAGAAAGGGCTTGCTTCGGACTTGTTCTCTGTAAACACGGGCTTGCTTCCAGGACGGAACTGCGGTCTGTCGTGCCAATGCAAGGGCTTGCTTCGGGCTTGTTCTCTGTAAACACGGGCTTGCTTCCAGGACGGAACTGCGGTCTGTCGTGCCAATGCAAGGGCTTGCAACGGGCTTCTTCTCTGTAAACACGGGCTTGCTTCCAGGACGGAATTGCGGTCTGTCGTGACACTGCAAGGCTTGCTTCGGTCTCTGCTTTCCTCTCCTGAACTGGCGTCAGATCTTGCGCGCTTAGATGCGGGCGGGCGTCACTGCTACTGTCTGGGCTCTCTTCACTAATGCTAATAAATTTTTGTCGAAATATCCGACTCGCTTGCCACCAGCTGTAAAGAATCCATGATGTTGTGTGTTTTTGAAATGGGGTAGCGTGGAACCGTTTCACAATGGATCACCTTCATTAAATATTTCAGAACAAATTTTATTAAAAAGCGTTCTTGAAACTTCTAGAGGTAAAAATTATTTACAACACTTTGTTTAGCTGAGTTCGCTCGACTTGTAATTTATAGCAAATCACCAAATAGTCCAGTCTTTTACAGTCGTTTTAAAATCTTAAAGTCTTAACTAGAGCTACTTTTCACTCTCCCCGAAAGGTCAAATCCAAGGCTTTTGCGTTGACTTCAGAGAGATCGCACTCTCTCATTCAAAAATCTGTCAGCAAAGCCTTTCCTTCCCCACTTGGTCGGGAATCCATCCAGAGATCAGTGTCTTTTCACCAACACTCCTCTGCTCTCCAAAAATCTCTCTCTTCCCCCGATTCTCTTCTCCGGTCCGCTTGCTCGAACAAAAGATTCTCCGATCACCAATCAAAAAAGTTTTAGTTTACGTCATTGGCTAAAGCTTTCTTTAGGGATGTCTTACTGAACTTTTAAATATTCTCGCAGGAAATTTTCCCACGATCCGAGTCCCCACATATAGATGGTCAGATCAGAGAAATATTTGCTGTCTAGCAATTTCAGTTTCACAAGATTGATCGAAGCTCATCTTTTCCTATTGTAGTAAACGACATTCTTGTCACACCACAGCTAAGCGTGAGAAAAGTTTTCCACCTCTTGGGAACTTCTATCTTTGGTTACTCTGCCTAATTAGCAGACTGTGAGGGATTTGATGAATTCATCACAAAGATAATTACTGAAACTGGGTTTTCAAATATGTTATGTGTTATCCAAATTTTTACTTAGATAGCGCAATCTCTGAAGTTTTGTTACAGTATTCTGAATGTGTTAGAAAATGATTAGTAATCTATGCTTAAAGCATGATTTATCGTTCTTGTTTTTTATTCAGTATATCCAAAGCATAAGTCGTAAACACATTATGCATATTTAATACACGTAGTGCAGCTATACGACAGAACACAGAACAGACTTTAATAAATTCATATTAATGAAGGGAAAAATGTGTGTCATTAATGTGCATAGCCTATTTGAAGTGAAATTTTAATGCACAGATATTATTTATTTGAAAAGATTTAAGAGTGGAAATGTGAAATAAAATTCCATCCTTTAAATTTCCTATAGCTGTGATACAATTAAAAATTTAACATGGATTTTAAAGAAGGCATTTCTGCCAGTTTATTTAAAATTGGAAATTTTAAGGGAATGGTGAATTTCGTCGATTTTTCGCTATTTAATTTTTTTTTTTAATACTATATGCGTTCCATTTTTCAAAATATTTTCTCCAGTTATTTTAATAATTCTACTTTAAAAAACTTTAATTTAAATATTCTGCATCCATTTAAAAAAAATCATTAGACATTTATTTAAAAAAATAATGCTATAGAAAAGTAGCACAAAGTAGAATTATCATTAAAAATCCACTTGATAACACAATGTGTCCAAAAAATGAGATTTTGAAAGTCGATATAAAAATATTTTAAAAAAAAACGGAACGCGATAGCAATCTGTCTTTTGCGGCCTTATGTTTGGGAAACCAGGGAATTTTATACCACCAATTTGCAAATTTAGTTAACCTTTTCGCCAAAAGGTGGCGCTGTGTTTCAAGAAGCGTACTCCAAAACAGGAAATAGCCACTGTATCAACGAATAAACCGTTTTTTCTTGGACCGTTACTCTTTCAAAAGCACTCACTAACAGATTGCGTAGCAAAATAGCGAATGAAGATGTGACGGATTCAATTTTTCTGCTGGACATTGTCGAAATGTCCGCTATGTAAGTCCCAAATCAGGTGGAACGCAGTAGAACACATTGTATTTTTATGACTACCTGAAGGCATATAAAACAAAATTTCCATGGTTTTAATACAATAAAAAGTGTTAGCCGGTGATGAAAAAACATTGCGTTCTACTCCGTTCCATCTGCTTTGGAAATTACATACCGGACATTTCGTCAATGTCCAATTTCTCTCTAATGTAGGATCTGTAGCAAACCTGCAGCGCCATCTTCTGTCGAAAATTTTAACTAAATTGGGAAATTGGTGGGATGAAATTCCCTGGTTTCCCAATCATAAGGCCGCAAATGATACATTTCTATCGCGTTCCCTGTTTTATTATTGACCCTCAAAATCTATCATTCATTTTTAGACACGCTATATGTACTGTAAATAAAAGACAAATGTTTCTTAATCTATGAAAATATAATATAACCACGAACGAATGTATAATACGAGGGGCAGTCGGAAAATAAGTTTCCCCTGGCGACTGTGGACAGAGGTGTGTATAAAAGACAAAAAATGTAATGAGACATTAAAGATAAAACATAACTTTATTTTTCCACATAAGTACCAAGTACATTGAGACATTTGTCATACTGCTTTATAAGCTTCAAAAAGCCCTCCAGGAAAAAATCATGGCTTTGCATACGGACGAAGCGTTGAACGGCTCTGGGCGAAAGACGACACAGCAGGTGAACGCGAACGTGCAAGACACCGATACCATTGGGTAGAGGTCGACCGCAATCAAGCAGATGGCGCTGTTGCAGTCAACAGCGCCATCTGCAAAGTTTAGGAATAGCATATGAAACATTGTCATTACAAACATCAGTTTCACGTAATAAAATTTCAATCGCTTCTTTCTGAACACCATTCATGTTATGATTACAAGGTATTATAATCCTTGCATTTCCAAAGTCAATGCAGTTGCCAGGATTATTAAAATAAAACCTAGAAAGAGCTGTCGTCTGCCGGTAGTGTATAATATCACTTTTAGGCTCTTATGTCTTTAAAGTTTTACGTAGATTTATTACTGCATTGTGTGTTTAGTATTTGAAGATGTCTTTTTCTTGTTCTGATTCTATGGTCAATGTTAAATTCTTATTAGTTTTAAATCTTATCTTCTTTGAAGTCATTTATGTACATGGCTTTAGAAGGATACGAGATCAGACGGCCACCCGGATGCTATATATTAGTTTTTCGGGAAAGTTTTTTACCAACTTTTATTATATTATGTTCCCACAATTTACAAATAGTAATATTCGCGTTATTTAATCACAGAAATTGTACGATTAAATAAGGTAAAGATTACCATTCGAAATCAGCAGTAACAAAACAGCGTAAAAGTTGAAGTCATGACTTTCCTAAGAACCTAATAAATACATACATACAGGATTGCTACTAGTCATAAAATTTCAAAACCATTATTTCCGATTAGAAATCTCAGTCTTATTTAACCTTAGAATTCTATAATAAAGCAATGCGATTATTACTATTAGAAAATAGTAATATTCAAATTGCTTGACTCGTAACAAACCTGATATATAATTTCAGTATATCAATCTTCGATAAACGTTTTTCCAATTTATAAATATAAATATAAATAATCATAAAAGTAATTCTTAAATTAAAACTAATAATAATTTATTTAAATTATTTAAGATCTTAGATCTGTTATGATATTGCTAACAACTATATTTCTATTTGATATGGCGAACAATATTACTTCTAAACAATATAAGCCGCTTATTAATAGTTTTTTGCGAAAAATCAAATAAAAAGTATGGATATTTCTTCTATTCGTGGATAATGAATATTGAAGCCAGTATGATGAAATAAATATCAATAAAACAAGGAATAGATTCATAACATAAAATATATTAATAGCCAATCTTATCAAAATTTATCAGCGCACATAATTACCGTAAATTAAAAGACATATTCTCAATCTCGGCTGTAGTAAATTAACATTAGAAATTGATGTATTTATTTAGGAATATCTTTCCACCATCCATTATTTGGTTTCCTGCATTTTCTATTCACAACGAATGAAAACAAAAGTTCTTTTTTATTAGTAGTATTCTTGAATGCATTATCAGTGTGAACTTATCACTTAAAATTCGCTGCACATTATAAATGAATGTGTAAATACCAATCCATTAACAATGTGTAAAAGCTTAAGTACGTTAATTACGACATTATCAAAACTTAAGTATCAGTAAATCGATAGAAAATATTAATAAAGTATTTACTGTCGCTATATTTATTACATGTTGTTAATATATGTCGAAATATTTTCTAATGACAGTAATTATCAGCAAATAGATATTACCATTATTAAATATTTTTAATAAAATGAACAAATTCATAATACAAAATGAACACACGCAAAATGAATTATTAGTGAATCTTATCAAAATTCATCAGTACAAATAATTGACGTAAATTAAAAGATACATTCACAAACTCGGCTGTAGTAAATTAACATTAGAAAATTGGTGTATTTATTTAGGAAAATCTATCCACCACCCATTAGAAAATCCTAAGTACATTAATTAAGACATTATCATGAAATAAATATCAGTAAATCGATAGTAAATATCAATAAAGTATTTACTGTCGATATATTTACTAATATTGACAATATATGTCGAAATATTTTCTAGTGACGATAATTTTCAGTAAATCGACAGTATCATTAATTAAATATTTTTAATAAAAGGAAAAAGAGAGTCATAACACAAAGTGATTGTTAGGCAATTTTATCAACATTTATCAGTACAAATAATTGGAATAAATTAAAAGATACAATCACAATCTCGGTTGTAGTAAATTAACATTAGACAATTGACGTCTTTATTTAGGAAAATCTCTCCGCCATCCATTATAAAATCCTAAGTACATTAGTTGAGATATTATCATGAAATAAATATCAGTAAATCGATAGTAAATATCAATAAAGTATTTACTGACGATATATTTACTACATATTGTCAATTTAAGTCGAAATATTTTTTAATGATAATAATTATCAGTAAATCGACAGTATCATTAATTAACTATTTTTATTAGAAGAAAAAGAGATTCATAACACAAAATTAAAACACAAAAAATGAATTATTATGCAATTTTATCAAAATAAATCAGTACAAATAATTGAATAAATTAAAAGATACATTCACAATCGCGGTTGTAGTAAATTAACGTTAGAAAATTGATGTCTTTATTTAGGAAAATCTCTCCGCCATCCATTATAAAATCCCACGTACATTAATTAAGACATTATCATGAAATAAATATCAGTAAATAGATAGTAAATATCAATAAAGTATTTACTGGTTGGTTGGTTGGTTGATTGGGGATTTATGGTACAAAGTACCTTTAGGGACATGCTGCGCCAAAAAAAAGATTAAAATAGGAACATCAAATTGAAATATAAAATCGATTTAAAACTTTGTCATAGAAACAAGATGAATGAAAATAACACATTTAAATAAAAAGAGTGATATGATGATAAATGTATAATTAAAACCATTCAATGAAAATATAACACATGTAATAGAAATAAACACATGTTATCACAATTAAAATATAAACAATCTTTAAACTAACAATTGGTAAAATGTTCAATAAACTAACAGTTGGTATAAAACTAACAGTTGGTAAAATTTTTAAAGTTTCGAGCA
This sequence comes from Maratus michaelseni, assembly GCA_963931845.1. Lineage (NCBI taxonomy): Eukaryota > Metazoa > Arthropoda > Arachnida > Araneae > Salticidae > Maratus > Maratus michaelseni. The sequence continues at coordinate 332,880,210 of OZ007590.1, read as the reverse complement.
GAAATACAGTTACAATCACGAGGGCTCAAATTCCTCAAAAACAGTATTATCATCATCATTTGAGTCAGAGCTGTAAGACTCTGAAACCATATCTTCCTCTGCATAATGCAGCAGCTGTTTGTAATCCTTTGTAGTAGGAAGCGGTGTATCAAGACAAAATTTCTTGTTTTTGCCCTTCACAGTTTTCCACTGTGAAGAGGCTTGGGTTGAGGTTTTCTTTCTCTCATTCTGTGTACATGATTTGTGTTTTGCTTTTTGTGTAGGGGAAACAGGGTTTTTCGAATTGTTTGCAGATGAAACAGAGGTTTGACCTGTATCATCTTTAATGAACTGGTTAGATTGACTATTATAATATTCTATTTTTACAGGTTCGGATGATGGTGGCAAAAGTTTTAGAGCAGGCATAGGTCTTATTCTAGTGGAAACAAACATACCACGGATTTTTTTCTTCATAGTGCTGGTTAGTGTAACAGATGAATCATTTGGTGGTAAAGAGAATTCAGTTTGGGTGCTTATATGTCTTAAGAATTTTGATTGTCGCTTGAGTAGACTAGAATATGAAACTCCTACAGATGGTGTTCTGGATTCAACAATTTTTCGAGCATCTGAATAAGAAAGTTTTTGAGTTATTTTGACAGCAAGAATTTCTTTCTCACTGATCCAGTTTGGGCAAAAGCGAGAGTCTGCTGTATAGTCACCTTTACAGTTTACGCAGCGGTCAGTTTTTTTGCATGACTTACCATCGTGTCCGACTTCTGCACAATGTGCACAGGTAACAGAACCACGACAGGTAGTAGTAGTATGGCCATAGCGCTGGCATTTAAAACAACGAAGTGGGTTAGGTATATAAGGTCGGACAGAGCAGCTTTGATTCTGGTTGGCAAAGTACGGCTCTTGAAAGTCAGAATGATGTGCTTTGTGGGAAGCACTTGCCCATTCCGACGGATAGTAATACGGCGTACATCTATGACATTTTCTTCTTTTAAAATTTGTAGAAGTTCGTCTTTTGTAGAGAGTAAAAGATCTTGTTCTGATATTACACCACGACTTGTGTTTAGAGTTTGATGGGCCTGAACAGAAACAGAAAAATTGCCTATTTCTTTGCAATTTGAAAGAAATCTTGAGTGTTTGTCTGAAGAAACCTCAACAAGTAAATCCCCAGACTGTAGCTTTTTAAGTGAAAAACCGTCTCCGAAAACAGATTGAAATGTTTTCCCGATAAGAAATGGTGAAGTTCTCTTAAAAGAACTTTCAGAAAGACTGTCAGTACGATGAATAACAAAAAAGCGAGTTAATGAAGTCATCTGTTCAGTTTGTTGCTCTCCACATGGGAGAGAAGTAGAAGGAGTTGAAATTTTTCCATCCATATTAAAGAGAAAACTAATTCAGACCCCGGCCGCACCACCCACTACCGAGCCCAACAAGGGGATGTACATTCATTCACCAGTGCTAACCAGGGCTCATACGCTCACATTACACACCTATTTCAGTTTCCACCCTTAACGAAATGACTAGTATGTGCATGCTGACTTGATCCCCAGCCAGTGACATACAAGTCAGCTGACCAACCGATTGATTCATACGAGATCAATATGCACCTCCCGTCTACCTGAAGCAGAGGCCAAAGCAGTGTGTTGGTTTCCCTCAACTGCCAGGATCCCACTTTCCAGGGACACGGGTCGCCACGCACGGCAAACGCGTGAGGGGTTTACAATTCTCCATAAGTCGATATAAACAGGATGATATCGGCTTATGCAGAATCGCCCTCACCTCAGAAGAGGAAACCACAATGAGAGTGAAACAAAGAAGAAAGATTAGACAAGATAATGTAGAGGAAAAAAGAAAATAGAAAGATCGCTCAGGTGCCCGGGGTTGCGAAGCCCGTGAATACCTAAAGAAGGTATCCCCCTGCGGGGAAGTATTTACTGATGATATATTTACTACATATTGTCAATTTAAACCGAAATGTTTTTAATGACAATAATTATCAGTAAATCGACATAATTAATTAACTATTCTATTAGAAGAAAAAGAAATTCATAACGCAAAATAAAAACACAAAAAATGAATTACTAGGCAATTTTATCAAAATTCATCAGTGCAAATAATTGGCGTAAATTACAAAATACATTCAGAATCGCGATTGCAGTAAATTAACATTAGAAAATTGATATCTTTATTTGGGAAAATCTCTCCGCCATCCATTATTTGGATTCTTGCATTTTTCAGTCACAAGGAGTGAAAACAAAATCTCTTTCTGTCTTTTTATTATTCTTGAATGCATTATCCCACAGCAGTGACAACTCATCACATAAAATTCGCTGTACTCCGTGTGATAATGAAAGTGTAAAATCCGATTCATTAACATTGTATAAAAGTTTAAGTGCATTAATTACGACAGTAATTTGCATTTTTGCTTCGATTAATGAAAATTGATTATGTATGGTTATTTTAAATTTTAATAATCCAACTTATAATTATAGATGCATCGTCGTAATCTTTTGCAGGCAAAAAAAATATCTTTTATCAACTCTGTGTGATAATGAAAGTAATATAAAAGATTGTTGCATTGACTTAATTATTAGAGGCGCGATAGAAATCATCGCTAGAGCATTAGATGGATTTGTTGTTTAAAGATAAGAATTTATTTGTTTTAATGGTTGAACATATTTAAAATATTCATAATGCTGAAATTCTCAACTTTTGTAATATGTTTGATGCATTTGAATTTTTTTAGCACTTCCTTGGGCACACCACCAAACTCACATATTCCGTTATATATGTGAGTGTACTGTGTGAACATTCCATAGACATGCAGAATCCCATATATGTATAGATGTAGATGTCTATATACAAAATAATTCAAGTATAAGGAATAACAAGCTTCTTATATTTATTAATATATTATCAATATATGTCGAAATATTTGCTAATGACAGTAATTATCAGCAAATCGACACTATCATTATTAAATATTGTTAATAGACGGAATACTGGTAGATTTGTTGTTTAAAAATATGAATTTATTTGTTTTAATTATTTACCACATTTAAAATAGTCAGTATGCAGAAATCGTCTATCTTTGACGATTGGGTGCATTTCAACTTTTTTAGCACTTCCTTGGGCACACCGCCAAGCTCAACTATTCCTTTATATGTGTGTGTGCTGTGTGCATATTCCATAGACATGCAGACTCTGTAGATGTCTATATACAAAATATTTCAAGTGTAAGGGATAACAAGCTTCTTTACAATTACCACGGAATTAAAGAATGAAACCTTGTTCTAAATTCGCATCTCTTTGAATGCGAGTGAATCTTTCAGTTCTTTGTTCACAGAAGATGGTATAGAAAAAACTGTATAGATAGAGAACTTTTTCATTATTTTAATCAACCCCAACACTTATTTACCCAAGAGTAGAAACTATGTAATTTATAAACAGAGAATTTTTAAAAAAGTGGATTTTATTTTATTCGTGGATAATGAATGTTGAAGCCAGTATCTTAAAATTAATATCAATAAACCAAGCAATAGATTCATTACATAATACAAAATTATTATCCAATCTTATCAAACCTCATCAACACAAACAATTGTCATAAATTAAAAGACATTCACAATCTCAGCTGCAGTAATCTCTCCACCCTCCAATATTCGATTCCATACTTTTCGTATTCAATATAAGTGAAAATAAAGCACTTTTTTTTAATTATCATTTTCGAAGGCATTATCTTACAGCAGTGCCAACGCATCACTTAAATTTCGCTGCACTTTATAAATGAAAGCGTAAATACTGATCCATTAACATTCTGTGAAAGCTTAAGTAGATTAATTTATTTACGATATTATCATACATTAAATATCAGTAAGTCGGCAGAAAATATCAGTAAATTGACAGTAAATAACAGTAAATCGACAGTAAATAACAGTAAATATCAGTAAAATATTTAATGTCGGCATATTTACTACGTATTGTTAATATATGTCTAAATATTTCCCATTGACACTAACTATCGGTAAATTGACAGTATCACTATTTAAATACATTTAATAGACAGAATAGATTCATAACACAAAATGAATTATTAGACAATCTTATCAAAATTCACAAGTATAAATAATTGACTAAATTAAAATACATATTCACAAACTCGGCAGTAATAAATTAATCTTACAAAATGGATGTCTTTATTTAAGAAAATCTCTCCAATCTCCATTATTCAATTCCCCACATTTTATATTACTACGAATGAAATTAAAAGCTTTTTTTTTTTGTTGACTGCATTATCCCGTAGCAATGTCAACTTATCACTTAAAATTCGCTGCACTTTATAAATGGATGCGTAAATACCAATCCATTAACATTTTATATAAGCTTAAGTGCATTAATTACGACATTAACATGAATAATATATCGGTAAACAGACAGTAATTACCAGTAAAGTACTTACTGTCGATGTATTTACCGCATATAGTTGATATATGTGAAAATATTTTCTAATAAATATTTTTAAAAATCGACAGTATCACGAGTTAAATATTAATAAAACAAAGAACAGATTCATAACGCAAAATAAATTATCATCCAATCTTATCAAAATTCATCAGCATAAAGAACTGCCGTAAAGAATAAAAAAATAATATTCACAATCTCGGCAATAGAAATTAACATTATAAAATTGATGTCTTTACTTAGGAAAATCTCTCCACCCTCCATTATTCAGTTCCCTACATTTTCCATTCACAATGAATGCGAAAACAAAAGCTTTTTTCCCCCTATTCTTGAATGCATTATCCCACAGCGATGTCAACTCATCACTTAAAATTCTCTGTAGTTTCTAAATGAAAGTGTAAGTACCGATCCATTAACATTGTATAAAAGTTTAAGTGCATTAATTACGACATTAACTTGCATTTTTGCTTCTATTAATGAAAATTTAAAGAAAATTGATTAAGTATCATTATTTAAAATTTTGTTAATCTTATTTCCAAATATACTTCCTAATCTTTCGCAAGCAGAAATTAAATTTCGTTCAAATCTTTGTGATAAGGAAATTAATTTAAAAGATAATCGTATTGATTTAATTATCAGAGATTTAATAAAACTTATAACTTGAGCATTAAATTAATTCTTTGTTTATTGATATGCATTTATTTGTTTTAATGGTTTATCATATTCAAAATATCTCAGAGCGTGTATGAACAAAAAATCTGTAGAAAAATTAAACATAGAGTAGAGTGAAGGAATTAGGCGGCACTTTCTGAAATTTCAATATCGTATGTTTATTTATTGAAAATGGCAAAAATTCAGTATACACTAGGTTTTGTCCTGAAATGTATTATATAATAAATATATGTTTTCTTATTTGTTTCAAATGTTACTTCCCATCTGCGCTAAGTGGGTTAATTGGGAAGTATGGTCATAACACTATTGATGTTCAATTTTTTTCTATTATGTCAAATGGATATTTAAACTTTTAATCACTTTTTACATTTATTTTTGTTTATACTATAGAAGAGCTTTACGATCTACAAAAAAAAACAACACAAACAAAGCAACCTGCAAAACCTAAACAGGATTCAACTGTTCCAGAACAAAAAATTCCTGAAAAACAGTCAGGTACGGGACGAACTGCTGTGGTTTCTTACAACCACTGCCATATTTTTTATTTAATTTAATTTAAGAAATATTTTATTAATCTTTATTCATTTAATATTAAAATTCGCATTCAAAATTTATTTTAATTCCTTCCTTTTTAAAACTTCCCCTGTAAGTCTTTCTTTCTTACATAATATTTCGCTTTATTTTAAATTGATAATGATCGTTTTGAAATCTGTACTTCCGGAATTGGATTCATGGAGAACATTCTATAACACTCTTTGTGTGAGCTCACTTACTATTCTAAGCTCTGCCCCTCGCCAATCAAAATCAAATGAGTTTAGTACGTAATTTCAAAGTTGATCTTTATCTCTGCCGATTAGCGTTTTTCAATTTTTGGCAACCGCCCCCCCCCCCCCTCCGTTCCCTCTCCGCGCTGAAGCTGCGCACTTTCGTGACTGGGACTTTTGCTTGAAGGAAATAGCTTTTTAAAAATTGTGATGATTTGATGTCCTCCATATTTTACTCTGATTACGGAAACGATGAAATCCTTTCCACCAACGTAGATGCAATGACGGATGTGAGAGATGCTAGGTTGCTAGAGCCTTATGATGATATATGGCAAGGGTGGCTTGTTTTCATTCGAATGGTGATACGTTTTGTGTATTGAGCTTACTTGATAAAGTCATATGGTGTTTTAATCTTTAAAACCAACATATCCGTAATTCCCAAGAGAAAAATTCCATTGTTTTTTTTTTATGATGGGGTTTATTTAAAACGTCTGTTGTATACTTCTGAATACAAAAAAAAGTGAATCTATAAAGAAGAGATTCCCTCAGAAATACACCTTTTTCAAGATTCTTTATAAATAAAGATTTATTAGAAGCTGAAATTTTGCAGTGCAAATTCTTTTTCTCAAAATCCACCACTTGTGTTTTGTTTATTTCTAGATGACTTCAGGTAATAATTTTTACTTTTAACCTTATTGTTCTGGATTATCAATCTAAATGAATATTTATTTTAACGAATCATTTTTTAATAATGATTGTCATGTCTCTGTGGTCTTTTGCGGCTATAACACAACGTAATCAATCCTATAATCTTCTTGATGAAATCCCAATATACATTATTGGAATATTAACAAGATTCCAGTGTTAAAAAAAAGGGAACTTATCGTCCAACCACCACACGAACGATTAAACTTCCTGTGCGATTTCGAGATTAACACATATATTATAGCTGTTTGTGAATAACCTTTAAATTTTAGTTCATTATTAATTTTGTAATTAACATTTTTCTGTGTATAGATTGTAGCATAACTTCGTTACTGGGAGAATAGTACTGTTGTGGCATAAATTTATACAGTTATTATAACAGTTAACTATTGTGCCAGTATTCCCTAAATTCTGACATCATATTATGCTTAGCTCGTTGTATTATGTTTATCAAATTCACTATTTTATGTAACTTTGCTTTTTAAAATTGACAACACTCTAAAAATTTTAGTTTTTAAATATTAAAAACAAACGTATGTTCTATGAAAATAAATCTGCTAAGTTAAAACTGATTTAAAGATGTTTAGTCGTTGTTATTTACAAACACACGTATTAGGATAATTAAGGATCTTATATGAAAGTCTACCAATAACGCACACCTTGAGATTAGATGTTTTACGTATTATAGAATTTTGCATTATAGGGATTTCACACATTATTTTACTTACCTTATAACAATAGATAAATATGTATGCAGCATATCAATACACAGTATACAATCTTTATATTGCATTTCTTGGGATTACATGTTGTTCAAATTATAATTTTTTGCATACTATGCAGAGGTGCCAAGCTCTCACTAATCTTTCGTAATATATGGGTTAAGTTGACCCAGGTTTAATACGTTTCACACCAGAAAATTTTTCAAGAAATGAAATTAAATATGTTCCACGTAGAAATCTGAAATTAAATAAATAAAGATTCATCAAATAAAGTTTCTGGTTCGAAAGGTTGTTAAACTGGGTCAAATTAACCCACATATTACGGAAGATTAGTGGGAGCTTGGCACGTCTGAATATGTCATTTCGCGCATTGTTAAATTACCTTAACATGATCCAAATTTACCTGGACCAAATCACTATATAACTCATTTCCAAATTTTTTTTAATTTAATAATAGCATTTTTGTTCATTAAAAAACTCTGAATCAAGAACATAAATATGAAATAATGTCTGAAATTTAGTCCTCTAGACGGTAGTAACATTTCTGCAATGTGGATGGCAGGCGCTTCTTAGATGCAAAATTAATTGCTTACATTTGAGACGTTGTGCATTATATACAGAATTGCATTATATAGAACTGCGTTATAAAGATATTATATTGTATTAATTAATTTATTTATTTATTTGTTTATTTATTATTTTGTATAGTTCAAAAATTGCAATAATTGTTTAGATAACTTTAAATATTTTCTTTGAAAAATTAAAGAAAGTAACAACTACAACTACAACTTGAATATATGATTTTTAGCTATGAATAGCTTACATACTAAAGAGCACAGTTATTCAAAATTTTGATTTTTTAAGATATTTTTTCAAACATATCAAAATTCAAAAATTTGATTTTCACACCAGATCATTTACTGAATAATCCTTCTGACATTCAGTAGCTTACTTGTCAGAAACAATCATAAGTTATGGAAATATGCATAAAGACATCTTTTCCTTACTAAATTGCAGAATTTTGTGATTAAATAAGACGTAAAATACTGATGAGAAATAATTGTGTCCATAACACCCCTCTCTGGGAATACCACCGAGTAACAGAATGGGTAAACAAAATATTGTAATTTAAATAACTAATGAAAACAGATTAAAAGTATTATTGCCATACATTAAAAAAAATATATTTAACGTTTTGATAAACATGCCTTCTTAAAAAATACCGCGCATTTCTCTACAGTAAGATACTTTTGAGGAAAAATTTCAACCTGTTATGCTCCTCAAATATGAGAAGAGTGAAAATAAAACAATACTGCAAGAGTTTTCTTAAGCCTGCACGTTGAAAAATAATGTGCCAATTTGTGTGTTACAGTCCATTATATACCTTATATAAATAAAATTTGTGTTATGTCAAAGTGGTATTATTTTCTGTTTACGAATTGGGGGGGGAAAATGTCCTTTAGTTATGTTTATTTTAAATCCATAAATGAAGACATATTAAAAATCACATAGCAATTAATAAGCATAAGACTTCCTGCGTTTACAATTTTGTTTTAAAATCGTGTGGCAACAGGGAGCAATATTTTTTAAAAAATACTACCACCCAAAAATTATCCCTTTTCTCAGTTCACACACTCTATCCTATCGTTTGTAATGAAATTTTTTTAAGTGGAGTTTAGAGTTGAATAAAATTTTCCCAACAGTGAAAAGCATTCATGAAGTAGTATATCTATTAATTATACTAGGGAATCGAAACCGGGCTTCCTGGGTTACAGAACATACGCGAAAACCATTTTTTTCTAATTCTAATAGATTTTTCAAATTCTAATATATATATTTTTAAACTGATTCATTAACCTCGCCACAAAGAATTTTTATGAGAAAAATATGAATAATATATTCAAATAAAATTTTGAAATTTAATAAAGCGATACTTTTATATTAGCCGCATGCCAGGAGTTAATGGCCAAAGAAATCGTCCAAGATTTCGCTGCTTAATGCAGGTCTTTTTATTATGAAAATTTCAACTGTTTAAACGCGTAGTTCGATAGCATGTCTGTTAAATTTGCATTTTATTTATATACTATTATTATTCATATTATATTATTATTTATATTATATTATTACTTATATTATTACTTATATTATATTATTTTTCATATTTATATTTTGATGCAGTTTTAATTCCGTTCTGGAATATCAGCCGGGAATAAATGCGGAACTATTTATATTGTTTTAAATGCAAACGGATTAATCTTTCGCAATCGGGCTGCATGGGATAGAGATGAATAATAGTTTCAACACAACAGAAGATCCAATATAAACAAAAAGTTTTAATAAAATAACAACCTATACAGCTGAAGATTCAATTACAAATATATAACTGGATTAATATCTATGAACGATATCAACTTCTGTATTTTAATATAAACAGAATTTGCAAGCTTCCTTGAGCATTGCATCAAAATTCAGCCAACAACTACGGGTAAAAATCTACAGAACTCTTGTTCATGCTTGCGTGTTTTTCTTCTGACTATGCGTGAACTCATCGTTGTGCTCGCCTTCATCGCGGCTCCTGAATATTATTATTTCATTGAGTTTATATCATTGCTGCCATTACCTCTCAATATTCTCACAAGTAAATAGTTTATACTATACTATAGTTTCATATACATATTATAATTATAAATTTTATATACTATAATACTGCATTATATTTTGAGCAACATTTAAATTATTTTTGGAAACTCGGGGAAAATATTTTTTTTTCTAAACTTAGTGGAAATATTCCTTTTAAGAGAGGTATACCATCTTAAGAAACAAATAATCAGTAATATTAAATAAAATATATTGTAGTTGGAACATTGTTTAAATTGTTTCTGTAACTCAGTGAAACTATACTTTTTAAGGGAGATATAAAATTTTAAGTAACAAATAAGTAGTAATATTAGATAAAATATTTTAAGAAACATTTAAATGGCTTTTGTAAACTCGATTAAACTATTCTCTTTAAACATTTAGGAGCGGTATGTGATTAAAAAGAGAATGTTAGCTAAAAGGTATGCGTAAAATTTAAAGCGATTGGAATACTGGTTGTCCCCAAAAAGTATAAACGAGCTTTTTTTTTTTCATGTTGGAAATAAGTAGGTAAGATAAATGAAAAAAATATTCAATATAAGGTACGAATGAAATAATAAGGTTATGAAAAGGTTGATGAAATGTTAATGAAAATAAAAAAGGTTGATGAAATAATTCTCTCATTAATTTTCAAAAAGTTAAATTTTTATACAATCCTTCTGTGTAAAACTGGTCAATCATAAAACACCAGGGAACCACGCCGTTAGTGTAATAACGAAAAGAAAATTAAATAAGCAGCAATCGAAAGAGAATAGTGAAACATGTTTTTTGACGCATAAATAATTTGCTCTCGTCTACCCGTTATCGAGATATAAAGTCTTAAAATTTGCTAATTTATTTATTTAACAGGATGGGAGGAGGAGTCGATATTTTTCAACGTAACAGCATCATCAAACTCCAGTCACTTGTCCATTTCCAGTTTAGTGCGCCGCAATACTCCGACATGATTCGCTATGCTTGGTACAAGTCTGGGTTAGTGCAAACTCGGCCACTTCTATTTGAAATACACTTGCAATTTTGTTTTTCGCAGGAGGTTGTCCATTGTAATCATTGCACTAGATTTAAGTTCATGAAATGTTCTTGGTGCCACAATTTTCTATGCTTCAATCATTTTTTGGGTCAGTACCATATTTGCCAATAGTTTTTTTCTTTGCGGGCTTCTTTCATTTTTATGTTATTATATCTAAATATGTTTTGTATTTTTTATTAATCTGATTATTAAAGTTTCTGAATTTGAAACATGCCTTTTTTCCCTAAATTAAATCGATTAACAAATTTTAAGACTTTATATCTCGATAACGAGCAGACGAGGCCAAATGATTAATGCGTTAAAAAACACATTTCACTATACTCTTTCGATTGCTGCTTACATAATTTTATTCATTGTAACACTAAGGCGTGGTTTCCAGGCAAACATAATTTTGCATAATTGTATATCAATGCTCTTAAAATATGTTTAGCTGACCTTTACTGCATCAAGTAAAGGTATTACAGTTTATTTTAGCTCAAATCATCATGATGTGGAATATTTTGAAAAAATTTTATCTACATTTTTCTAAACGATACGCAAAAAAAAAAAAAAAAAAAAAAAAAAAAACATTTTTTATAATGGAATTTTTTGTATTTTATGTTGTTTCAGGAAAGCTGTATCAACAACTTTTGATGCTAAACATTTAAAAATGTTTAAAAAAGGTCGCCACATAATGAGTAATTTCATATTTCCTTATATTTATTAATTTATTTCATACCTTTATGAGACACCTTTATTGAGACAAGTAAAGACATTACAGTTAATTTTAGCCCATACCATCATGATGTCGAATATTTTGAAAATTGTTTAGCTACATTGTTCACAACAATATGCTAAAAATTCATCTATTATAACGACAATTTTAGTGATCATATACATTAAAAATATTTCGAAAAAAGCCACCACAGAACGAGAAATTTCATATTTCTTTATCGTCATGATTCTTTTTTTTTTCATATCATAATGAAAATGTTTGATATTCAATCGAATCCAGTCGTATTAATAAATGAGGGAAATAGTTCGCAATATTATCTTTACAATATAATTTAATTTAATTGTTCCTTGTTGCTATTATGTTAAAAAAAATCTACTGTATTATTTTTTTATTTTTTCTCTCAGTATATGCACGAAAAGACTTGGATTTTGAAAGGGAAAGTTCACAAAATTACATTATATGGCACCCGTGATTTCTACGTTTCATAAAATACAGACGCCCTCTAGCTATTTAGTAAGTTAATTCTCCGATTCTGAAAATTAGCTTCTTTGCGAAGACGATTCAGAAATGCAAAAAAATATTTCAGTTTTGGCCAAGATTTCGGCTTGTTCACCAGCGTATGACGATGACAAGTCCATCGTAAAGGAAATAGAACTTTGTCGCTAAAAACAAAAGGAAAATGTTGCTACGCCGTAAAAAAAGACAAATGTTTCTAAACCCTATAGCCGCGGGAGATGTTTCCATTTTCTTATATAAAACTGCGGCCTATTTTTATTCGCCACTTATAATAGTTCTAAGGATTGAATGTCACCGGTATTTAAAAACAAATTTATTTGTAAATAAGTAAAAGCAGTTTCTTTATGTACATTATAAAAACAAAGTTTTATTTTAAAATTCCGGTGGGAATGTGGCATTTATTGAATCAAAATATTTCAAAAACCGCAGAACTTTCCGAATGACCTAGTATATGAAATGATATACGTATTATAATTTGTAAACGAATCTCTCTATTTCTATGTAAAAGAAGATAGATGCCACGAAGAAATAGAGTCTCCCGATGCTTAAGTACTATAAAAATTGCAGGCAACGCCAAAATAGCGTACCCCGAGGAATTGTATAGAATAAGTGAAATGCAATAGGAGCGTTACCCGCGGCTGGAGGGTTAACCCTTTTAAGGGCGGTAGTACGTTTATGAAACCACTTAATTTTTATTCCCAAATGACACAATGACACCCAAATTTAGTTTTAAAATTCCCGTTTATTATTTATATAAAATAGATTTTTTTTCTTATTTCCAAATAAATTTGTTCCTAAATTATGTGTCATGGATTCATTTCAACATTTTGGCAATGAAAATGCTTCGCTCCTAAAAGGGTTAATCTAGGAAAATATAATATAACAACAAACAAAACTATGTAGTAACCTCTTCTGACTTACCCACTATTCCGAAAAGCGATCTTTATCTTTTGAAAGCGCAGAAACGAAGTTCTTTCGAGATTTAAAAAAGTCTTTATAACAACAAAAGTTCCTTTTGCCAACACTAATTTTCGGAAACGTTTCCGAGAAATTTTTATAGCGGAATAGTCAGTTTTCTCAACCCGGAATGAAGGTTTTCGGATGCTATCCAAGTAAACATTTTCATGTTCAACAGACATGTTTTACAGACAAGCATGATAAATTAACAGCATTAATATTAACCTTAAAATTAATATTATTTTGTTACTCTTGCATGTATAAACTTAGTGACGCAGCTGAAGATGTGTAATTAAGAATTGATATCACCCTAAAAACCGATATTGTGGTTACAGAAAAACTGTTAATACACTATTAAAATTACTCGGAAACGTTTCCAAAAATCAGTGGAAGCAAAGGACTCTTTATTTTTATAAATGCTTCTTTAAATCTCGAAAATATATAGGTTTCTACAGATATAGAATGCTTTTCGAAATCGTGGGTAACTCGATAGAGATTGTTGTATATTTTCGTTCGTTGTTATGTTATATTTTCGCATATAAGCAAGCATTTGTCTTTTTACTTGCTTTATCTATACAAAAAGAAAGTATTGGATTAGTGAAAAATTTCGACTTCCGGTTTTCCACAGATTTATACATTTTAGAAGGTCTTGAAGTCTATTTGACTGTATTTAGAAAATGTCTGTCGGTGAGACTATGCGTCACTCTGCGTATCTCTATCTGTCTGTATGTGGCACAAATTTTGTGGGCGGTCTATCTCATCAACTAATGGGCAGAATTTAATGAAACTTCAGATTAAGTAGGACTTTAACGTACATTTGTGCTGATTAGGTTTGGTGTGTATCGCCCGACAGAGAGCGCCGCCAGATGCCGTCTTTTTTACGTTTTTCGCAATAGCTGTATCTCAAGAATGCACGTAATTTCACGAAACTTCATATTCAATTACATTGACGTCATGATGACTCTTTTCCTTTATATAGATAATCAGCGTCCCGTTTTTTTCTTAAACGCATTAACCAAGAGCCAATCAAAATAGGGTAATTCCCTACAAGCATTGTGAGCTCCGCGCAGTACTTGTGGTCTGCTGATTTGATTTATATAGAAGAAAGTTTTGTGACGGCCACAACATACTAGTTTTACAGTGTAGATTGCTCTAAAATTCCGATTCATAAATTCAAATTATCTCAGATTATTAGTACAATTTCTTTCTTGTAAATTTATTTTAAAAAATGGTGTACGGTAAGTACATGAGGGCGACTATTATGTGAGTAAATATTACAATACAGTTTTTAGTTGTATAAATTTTCTGTGTCATGACAGGTTATGAAATAATACTTAAGTGAAAGTTTTTTTTTTAACTCATAACAATTTATTTACAACTAAATGACTAAATCTTAAAACATATTCGTTATAAACATATTTATTTATTTATAAGTTACATTCTCAACAACCAATTTATACACTAAAAATATATTTATGTAGCATCTCACATCTTATAAACAAAAATACAAAAACATGAAATTCTATAAAATGTTACTTGATAGATACAGAACTTGATCTGAAATGAAGCCACAATATATAAAGCATAGTTAAATTTATTGAATAAATTAAGATATATAACTATATAGTTGTATGTTCATATTCAGTTGTACTCATAAACTATCCTATTTTTCGATAATATATGCTTTACTTTCTTTAATGGGACATGCATATGACACAAAACTCTATTCAATCAGAAAATTTCTGTGATAAATACATTTGAAATTAAATCTAATGTCCTTCATTAATTGCATTGGTCTTATCGGAAGCCAAATTATTTGCAGTGAGTTAGAAGTCAAACAAAACTATAATCCCTTCCGTCATCAGTCACAAACTGAGTTGATAAGATTATCCAAGCCATAAGAAACTTGCTAATTAATCCTTCTATCTACCATCTTAGTGTCAGGCTGAGTGTACTTGTGAAGTGTGTATGGTGTAGGAAAATAAAACAGGAACGTCGTTTTGTCATTATTGGCTTAATAATAATTAAAGAAAAGTTATTTTGTCGCATAGTCAATTGCATTAGAAAAGACGCTATGTGTTGCCTATGAAAGACATTTATTGAAGAATTTAGCATTTGTTTTATTTTCTCTTAATATTAATGCCGTAATATACTTAAAGGGTTTGTATTAAATACAGGGTGGCCTAAGATACACTGAACGTTTCAGAATTCAATAAAAAAAAATAAGCGGTGACAGCTATTTAGTGAGACTACTAACTGTTTAACCCGTTCTACGCACGAGAGTTCGTGAATTTAAATCTAAAACCAAAATTAAAAATAAAAATCAGTACAACCACATGTATCTATGTAATATGTAGAAAAATATTTTCCTACTACTGTGCATTTTTTTTTATTTATCATGAAATTTAATTTATCATGTTGCTATGGCAGCAGACGATATAACGATATCTTTGGAATAAGGGAATAAATAGAATAAAAAGTTTTATTGATGTTTGTGATATGTTTTTCCCTGTTTTTTTTTTAAAAAAAAAGCTAATAATTAAGCGCAATTAAATAATCTCTACTTATTTGCATGTGAGGTAAGAGAATTATCATAATACCTGCTACAGCTTCTTAGTATTGCAGCGTGGCGTACATAATATGTATATCTCACATTGCAGTAAACATTTAGAACTGGTTAGAACTCGCGCAATTACGGGTTAAACAGGGATGACTAAAAATTCATCAAAATCATTTCTAGAAAAATCTATTTCAAATTTTCGAATTTTTTGCCCCAATCATTCATGGACCCCCTACCAGCAACCCGTGTGCCAAATTGCGTAGCCCTGCGCTCTGTGGTTTACGATTTTTTTTAGGTTAAACAGATAGATACTCGCATGGATTTTACTAGGGTAGATACCTGCAAGAGATTAATGTGTGATGTCAGAAATGTCTTTAATGTGCTTCCTTGTTTTAGTTCCAAATATCCCCGATAGAAGGCGAAAGTTGCTTCAAACTGTTAGAATGCTCAAACTAATATATAAATAACGATCAAAGTTCCCTCAGTTTTGAACTATTTATTTGTTAATTGCATTCCACAAAATTAAATAAATATATATATATATATATCCTAATAATCCATTTCTGTACTCATAATTCATTTATGGAATGTCTTACATCTCATAATCGTAAAAATAAATACATAAAATTCTATCAATTGTTATTTCTTAGATAAAAAATTCCTCACTTTATATGAAGTTAAGCCATAATAGGAACAGTATAATTAATTTCAATAAATATATTAAAGAGGAAATATGTACAATCGTCTGTCCATATTCAGTCATGTTTATGAACCGAAATGTCCTTTACAATTTTTATTGGCACATGCATAGGATAAGAAACTCAATTCAAGCAGAATATTGCGTTGATAAATACATATGAAGTAAACTGTAATAGCCTTTATTAATTGAATTGGTCTTATCGGAAGCCAAATTATTTGCAATTAGTTAGAAGTCAAACAAAAGTATAATCCCTTCCTCATCAGTCACAAACTGAGTTGATAAGATTATCCGAGCCATAAGAAACTTGCTAATTAATCCTTCTGTCTACCATCTTAGTGTCAGGTTGTGTGTATTTGAAACGTGCATGGCGTAGAAAATAAAACAGACTCGTTTTGTCATTATTACCTTAATAATGATTAAAGAAAAAGTATTTTGTTGCATAATCAATTATATTAGAAACGACTATGTGTTTATTGCCTATAAAAAAGGGATTTATTATTGAATTTCACATATATTTTATTTCCTTTTTGTGTTAATGTTGCAATACACTTAAAGGATTTGTATTAAATATAAAAGTGAGAGAATAATTTCTTATGGTTGCAGTTTTAAATGATTATTCGATATATATAGTAGTTCAGTTTTCCTCACTTTAAGAATATCAGAAACAAAGGAAGACAATAAAGTTCGGAGAATGTTTTCATAAACAAAAGATTTACCTAAAACATAAAAAATGATTTATATTATTAAAAATTATTAGGAAACAAAAAATATGAAAAAACACAGACAGTGGGAATATATAAAATAAACTGTTTAAATAGCAGAAATAAAAAGCTTACCTACATAGGCGATGACAAAAAGAAAAATTGAGGAAAGAAGGAAAGAACGCATAAGAGATAGAAAAATAAATAAACAGTCAACAGCGCTTGCAAGATTAAACATAAAAACCCCCATTAAACTTGAAACTCTACAAATACAAAAAATAGCGAAGTATGAAAATCTGCATAGTGCTCCAATAAGGGAAGCAATATAGATTAATACATCCAAAGGAGACGTTTGCAATGATATGGTACATGCAATGTTAGATTGCCGCTGGACAAAGATGTTGGAAGAAGAGGGAATCGAATGCGAGTAAAGGGAATTATTCAACCCCCAGTCAGATATATAGCGAAGAGATGGATGCTTGAAGGTTACAACTGAGGATGTTCTAGCTGGAGTGAAAGCGCTTTTTTGTAATGGTGACTGTTTTGTATGAAACTTTTTAACATTTTTAAAAATAAAGACTGTTTTTTATGGAACTTTTAACCATGTTTTTTTTATAGATAATGACTGAGTGTAAAATTGGTAATATGGAGGATAAATATTGATTTATATTAATTTGAAATAGTGGATGTCGTTTGCAATGCACTTATGTCAACGACTGTACGATTGCTGAAAACTACTCAAAAATTCCTCTCTGGGTAACGCGATGAAGGTCAATCGTCAAATGGCTTTGAATGTCTAGATCCAAAATATCCTTGTAATTCTTTACTGAAACGTGCATAGGACACAACACTCTAGTCAAGCAGAATATTGGTGTGTCAATATATTTGAAATAAAGTGTAGTAACGTATAATAATTGTATTGGTCTTACCGGAAACTAAATTAATTGCAGTGGTTCAGAAGTAGGGTTACCAGGTGTCCCCATTCACGCGAGATGTCCCGATTTTCATGGGCTGCAAGCCCTGTCAATCGTAACCATTGCGCGGGAAGCCAAGAGTCCCGATTTTTCATGATGCACAATTTTTTTAATTTTTTTAGTGTCATGCTACTTGTTAATCAGCCTGGAGTGGAACTTAATAAAGTAAAACCTGGGAAGATAGAACCTATCTATAACGGAAAATTTTTATAGTCCCTTCCAAAGAAATACCTTAAAATCTACCTGCCTAAACAGAAATCTGTCTAAAACGGAATTTTTTGCAATTCCTCGCTATTTTCAGATTTTGTTTTTTGTACTTTGTTCAGTAAACTCCGTGTAAACAAAACCTGTTTATAACGGAAATCCGTTTTAAAAGTAAAAATGTCACTGTCCTTACCATAGTAATACTGTGCAATTATACGTCCTAAATTGGAATTTTGTTTCAGTCTCTAATGATTTCGCTTTCACAGGTTTTACTGAAAAGATGTTTATCTATTTAGTATTAAAACCTTCACAGATGGAATCGGAAGAACAAGAGAAAAATTCCGTTTTAAGCAGGCTTTGTCTTAGCAGGTGTAATTGTATGGTATTACTACCGTTGGGACAGTGAAATTTTAATGTTTCAGACAGGATTCCGCTATAGACAGGTTCCGTTTTCATTAGAGTTGCTGCCTTTTTATGTCGTGATTTTGAAACCTCTGTCCCGCTTTTTTGTCTCACTGTCCCGCTTTTTGTGACTCTGGACCTGGCAACACCAGTTAGAAGTTAAACAAAACTATAATGCTTTTCGTCATCAGTCACAAACTGAGTTGATTTTTATCCGAACCATAAGAAACTTGCTAATTAATCCTGCGATGTACCATCTTAGCGTCAGCCTGAGTATACTTGAAGCGTGCTATAGTGCAGTAAAAGAAACAGAAATGTCGTTTTGTCATTATTGGCTTAATTATGATAAAAGAAAAGTTATTTTTCCGCATAATTCAATTACATTAAAAAGATTCTATATGTTTCCTATGAAAGAAAGATTTATTAATCTATTATAGTTAAATAATTACATAGGTTTATAGTTATATTATTATAGTTAAAAAATCTCGCACATGTGTTATTTCTTCTAAATATTACTGTTGCAGTACACTTCTCGTATAGCAAACATGGTGACAGTGATGTCACTGCAACTAACAGTAGTAGTCATGACATATCTGTGAAAAAAAATACCCACCACATTGTAAAAAAAATGTGAACTTCTTTAAAAATTTTTAAAAGAGGGACAAGTTTATTTTTAAAAAAAGTTATTATTCATTGTAAAAAGTATTTTGTGGCATTTTTTTACTTGACGTCACTGCAAGTCACGTACTTCACGTCACAAATGTGATCACAAAACCACCATGATGTAAAGTCGCATTGTGAACGTAATGTAATTTTTAAATATCTTTGAAAATTATAACACATATTTTGAACAGAGCCGTCTTTATACCCCACAGTTTAACGGTATTTAAGCGCTGTTCGATAAATCAACAACTTACATCCAAACATTAAGACATATTTTGCACAAATATATATATATATATATATAATTATAATATCTATGAATTTCAAAAACATATCAAGTTCTAATATCATTCTACTAAAATCTACAAAGAGATAATTAATGATATTGTGTAATCAGAATACCACATAGCTAATAATTAACTTGTGCAATCATAAAATTACCATAGCATGTGCTTCAATGGTAATTAGCCTATATATATTTATAGTATTCATGGATGGGTATCCTGGTCTCCAGGTTATAAAATTTAAAAGACTTAGTTCATGAGCTCATGGATGGTTGTCTTGTCCTGTCCTGTATATATATATATATATTTTTTATATATGTTTTACTATTCCAATCTCTCGTTATATTTCGCGCCAACATTTACATTTAGTATCGAGAGATGTACGTCTATAGGGAAATCTAAAAGTTGCTTATTAATATATAAAACACAATTCCATTAAATATTATTTCTAAAACTTTATTTTTTCTCGTAAAAAAAGAGTTTTTAAGAAGTACGATAAATATTTTGGGATTTTGTTATAATTGGTTAAAGGATTGGTAAATTAAGCCTTTAACAAATATTTTTATTTTACTTTCAGGACAGGTTACTTTGATTTCCGAATTAATTGAAAAAATATCTCACATTGTTATTGCAAATCAGTATATTTTTTCTGTTACTATCAACACAAGATACATATTGCTATAATACATTTATTTCTAATTCCTATTTGTATTTAATAAAACTATACACTACGAAAAATAATGCACGTTCCTTAACGGTCTAGAAAATAAGGAACGTTCATTATTCAAAATTAAGATATGCTAATGAATAGGTTTAACAGTGTAACCACCAATCAATACTGCATTAACGACAGCAAAGACTTGCCGTATAAATTAGGGCTTATGGTCGTTCGGCGCTTTCATTATGGCATGGCTTCGAGAAATAAATTCGTTATTCTTATCTCAATTTTCCAAAATAGTCGCATCAGGCTGATGAGTTTTCATAACTATAATTGTATTTTTTTATTGTAGCGTTTGTAGAGTACTTACATTTAAACTAAATGAACAGCGATTATTCTATTTTTTTAATAAATGGAAGGATAAAATATAATGTTATGTATTTCTTCCATGCGATATTTGTTTTAATTAAAAAATAAACTTTATACTTCTAACATGATTTGTGTAAATGGCTTAGAGACAATTACGCTAGAAAAAAAGACATGTCTTCTATAACCTTATTCTTTATAACATATAAAATCCTACAACATGTTCTTTCAAATACATTTTACTGAATGTAACGTCTAAGCAAAAACAATCTTGATACCAATCCTTTGAGTGTCACCAGTTCGATACTTTTTTACACATCCCTTGTCGCGATAATTTAGGCATAAAAATCGTTTGTCCGCAACTTAAAACTTTTACAAATACTGCAAATCACAGGATATCTTTCTTTCTTTCTCCTAAAAAGAAACTCTATAATGGTTGCATTTATTGCCCCTTTTTTTCAGGGTTCCCAAAAACCCCAACCGACATGGGTTTTTTCAGGTTTTTTGATGAAAAACCCAATTTCCCCCGGGGAAAATTGGGTTTTTTCGGGTTTTAGAGAAATAGCTCTAGAGAATGTGGGAAATTTTGACAAATCCATTTTTAAAATATTGGAAAACATCGGCATTTATCATGAAGCTGTTGATATAGAAAAAAACTGACAATAGTTGCGAAAGCTCAATTTAATCTGCACAAATATTCTACGCCAATTTCTCTAGCAGTTGAAATATGGTTAGATTTATTATCTGAAGAGATATTGCTACCATACTTCGCATATTTTAGAAAGAGGTTTTAGTAATCAATCAAACCACCTCATTTTTAGCAAATCTTATGGATCCTAAATTTTGAGGACGACGTTTGGGCAGTATACAAGAAAATGCCAATGAAGAATGGCTAACTAAACTATATCCAAATTATCTGTCATCTGTACTGGCTTTTAAAATTGAGGATACTAAATATTTTCCATGTCAGTGATGACAGAAGATGTGGTTAACCAGTTTTCCTCATCTAAATGGTGACAAATTATGGGAAAAAAAGCAGAAAAAGGATCAAAATTGTATCAGATTTTTGTGATTTTATGTATTCTCTTCATTGTGATCCAACATCTTCAGCGTCTATTGAAAGATATTTTCCAACCTTTGGATTGCTCTGGAATAAATTAGGTGTCGAGAAAGCAATGAAATTAGTAAAAGTTTACAAATCATTACATGCAAAGTCTTAAATTTGTAATTTTCTTTTTTTTGGATAAATATAGTTTTAAAAAAAAAGTAAAATTTTGATCTAGTTAGAAGTTTTATTTTCATGAATATAGTTGATTTGAATTTTTTATATAAAGACATTCTTATCAGATGCCTTTACCTATAATTATGTACTATGTATGTTGAGTACTATGTTCTATGTTAGTAAAATATTTCAATGTGCTAAAATACATTTTTTGTTTACTTCAGATGTTTATGTATTCACTATTCTGTAGGTTTCACTGGAATAGAAGCATTATTTAAATTAATATAATTCCGCAGATATAATACAGTTTAAAAATATTTAATAATGATTAATACTCTTAAGGATTATATTCATATACGTAATTAAGTTTTTTTTTAATATCATGTTAGAAAAATCATCTGTTTTCAGCATTTAAAAGAAATACAGAAAACACAACATTAAAATTATGCCCTTTTTCTGAGCAGTTAGAATTATATAATAAGTACTGCCATTTAACGTTAAACTTTTAAGTCTATTTATTGTAAACAAGTATAATGTACACAAAGCTGAATTAGAAAACTATAGATCAGATGGTTTCGTAACAATTTGCTTTTTAAATCGTTGTTTCTGTTCACAGACTTCTAATGTGACACTTCTGTGTTTTACAACCAGGTAAACTTTGTTTTTAACATACCTTGGTTTACTAAAACCTTTTCACACTTAAACAATGCGAAACATGGAATAAACACATGGTGTAAATTAAATAATTCTAAAGCAATAGTGTTAGATTTTATAAAATAAAAATGCAAGTTATACTTAATTTACCCCTCACTATGCCCAAATTACATCAATAAGAGATACTTATCAAATTATGAACTCATTGTGGCTTCCATCAATCACGGAATGAGAAAACGGAGGTTAATGGTAGACACGTTATATGTCATGTCATAGTTCGCTTCAGGCTGGCTATAAGTTACCTGTATATGTTGAAAGTTGCTGAATGTTGCCGAAACGTTTTCAAAAATTGCTCACTTACCACAGAATAGCAGATTGCGACTGCATTGTCAACCAATCCGTCTGTTGTTGCTAGTGATTGTTTTGTATTGCGGTCGATCTCTTGAATGGTCATTATAATTTAACAAGTATGTGTGTGTGTGAGGGGGTGGTGGGTAACTGCAACGACTTGGAAGAATCCGGTGCAATGGTTCGAACGAATTCTTTGTTTAGTTTTTCAAAGTATTTTTGCAAAAAATACATCTCATGATAGCGGGAAGATTTCACCGGAGACACACACATGCACACATCCTTCCTCCCTCATAAACGCATTATAATTTTAAACTGAAATTATTTGCGTTGTTCAAATTATATAGAACTGGAATTATCAAACTATTTTAGTCACGGAACACCTTTGAAGAATTTAATTAATGTTATAACATCAAATTTTATCACCGCTGCTTTCTGAGCAATATCTTTAGGCAGAGTGATATTAACTCTGATTCAGTTATTGCGTTTTAACCATTCTATTACATTTGGTAAGCCAAATTTAAAATCCCTTCAAATTACATTTCTTGCCAAAATAGCGAACTTAGAAAGAGTGAGACCAATTTGTTTAATTTGTATTTATTCTGATGTATGTAACTTAAAATAAAAATAAAGAAAGAAATCAACCTACTTGTGTTGTATTTAAGATTAAAGCTCAAAACCCACATGAACTTTTTTGTCGATGTCTATTGAGGGTTCTTTGATGTGGTTTTGCTAACGTTATGCTAGGTTATGCTAGGGTAAAGCATAGTCTCCCCCAATCATAGCAGAATGGAGATCCTTATGTCTCCATTTCTTTCGTTAATTCCTTTCAAACTTTCCAAAGGTCTCTGCAGTTTCTAAATAACAAAGATAAGCTCTAAATAAGCAGTGAGTACCTAATGATTTTGAGCTTAAGATAGCAAAAGAGACACAGTTTAGCGGTTTAGTGAAACAGCTTAAGTACAATGCAAAATGTTCGGTATACAAAAGGTCAAACTACAATACGAAATACAATATACAATACAAAAAATGTAAATACAAATTGCAAAAAAGGTACAAATACAAAATACAATACAAAAGGTACAAAAGACTACCCTGTATTGAAGTTGGAGAACGTTGATCACAGGGGCACTCTGTATATTGAGGAATATGGTAATTTTTCTTCTCTCTTTCCTTCTCACTTATTTTTTTATATCAAATAAAATAAGTTAAATGCAAAAATGCTTTATTCATTGGAGAAAAGTTTTTTCAAGTGAAAGAGAAAAATATTATTTCTTTATTTACAAATAAAATGAAGATAAAACACAAAGCTAAGTCATAATCCACTTTCTAATAATTCAGACTTTAATACAACACAACAGGATAACTAAAACTTCCATCTTACTTTCTCTCATTTGAACTAAGATAATTTAATTTTAACTATTCATTAGCTTTAAGTGTTTTAGTTACATGCGTATAAGTAATTTGTTTTCTAAAAAGTTGTTTGACTAATTATATCCGACTCTGTACTGATATTTTCCAATAGATTAAAGTTCCGAATTTCTCAATAGACGCTTATTGTGGAATTAATTTTTGAGTAAATATGTTTGAACAAAACTTAATTCTTCCAAAAGTTCCTGCTCCATTAAAGTTTAAAATATCTATTCAGAAATTATCAAAATAAATCATTTTTAAAATCAGATAATTTTAACTTACTTTTGTTCTTAAATAACTTATAGAATGATTGTTATATTTAAAACAAACATTTTTAAGCTAAAAAAAAAAATTACTTAAGAAAACTGAATTTAGAAAAAGTCATTCTGACCTGCACCGGAAGTAAAAGATAAGTTCCCTGTTCCTTGTTTTTAAGAATTCAGCTAATTTTACTGAAACACACGCAGCTAAAATGCGTCGTACCCGATTATAGAAAATTCCCAGTTGTCGTCAATTCTGAATTTGAATGCGAATTTCAAAAAGTTAGTCCGCTATCGCCAAATTCACTAGCGACCCACTTTTATCCCTAAATTTTGCAATATTTCGTTATGTATCGACAAGCTTGGCGAAAAATTGATGCTTGTGGTTATGACAAAGTAGTTTGAGACGTATGAGCGTAGCAACAATGGTTGCAACAATGATAGTAAATTTGCAAGGAACCAGCTTTGCTAAAATTAATAAAACCCATTTATGGAAAACTGACCTTTTAACCTGTTGACTTGTTTCAGATGGCAGCCACCTTAGAAATTCAAACAGCTATATCTCAGTCACTTATTAAGATAGAGGGGAAACAAAACAATGCTCTGGAATGCTTGTATCAAGGAATCATTTAAGCGAAAAATAAATTTGAATTGCTAATTTTTATTAATATACTCATATATCCAAATTAGTGTAGAGATTATGAGCGCTATCGCATGGCAAAAACCAGATATATATATAAACATTTGAACGGAGGGGTGTTTAGGGATTTGGGGGTTAGGTGAAAATGTACTAAAATTTTCTGGAAACGTTTTCATCTGGACGGCTGCAATAGGTAACTAAAATTTTTTGTAATGGAAGCTATCTATAATAACGTTTCAGCTAAAATATGCATTTTCTTTTACATTATTATTTTTAAACATCAAACATTATTTACATCTATATTGTAAATCAAAATCCATGAGTAACGCTGACGTTATATTGACAGTGACAACGACCTGACCAATACATTACACTTTTACTGCATTTTTTTTCTAAACATTGCACAATTTCAATTTTTATAACGTCAAATAGGAATAACGTGTGTTTTCAAAGGCAATTTGTTTGAAAATTGTATCTCAATTTATTGATTTTTTTTATGGATTTTAAGATAATTTTCATACATGACTATTTTTTAATCTGCGCTCAACGCAATTACGGAAGAGTAACACGTTTACATTAAAACAGTGTAAATAATTCATCTATATTGCTAAACGAAATTAAATCACCAATAAACTAACTTTGTAAAGTATAATTGAAACGATGGCTTCACCTTTGTTTATTACATAAAATATAAAAACTTTTATGAAAATGATTCATTAAAATTTACTAAAATAGGTATTTGATGAAAATATATACAAAAAGTTTTTTTTTAAAACTTTTAAACCCTAGATGTTAGTAGTACAAAAACTCTCTCCGAGCGATTTCAGCTAAAATCCAAGTCATTATCAAAGAGGAAAAAAACAACGGAGAATAAAGTTCGATGTCGACCAGTAGTAGACGCTAGACGACAGGAAACTCTTTACAAACTTTTGCAGGTGGACAAAATCACTATTAGTGAGGGAGAGAGGTGAAAAAAGCTCAACCCTATGATTTCTTCGAAAGACCAAACCTTCCTGTAACCTGAAGTACACTGCTCAAAACAATTAAAGGATATTTGAAGTTTTATATAAAATAAAGATATAAACGAAATTTTTTTTGCCGAAAATAGAAGAAGAGAATCACAAATGCAAATTTTTCTGGTTTTCAAACTGTGGAGTATGCAAATTTTGAGTTCGACGTCAAAAACGTCGCTTCAGCGGCAGCGAATGAAATTTGACTTTCAACTGGATAAAAGAGAATGAAGGCAAGGATGATCGGCATTCAGTGATTGCTTTGTTTCGATGAGTACGATGTCTCAGCGAAGTCATTGACAGATTCAGAAGCTTGGAGAATTGTTGGTAGGTTAGAAGGGGGCCAAACTCAAGCCGAAGTAGCGCAAGCCATTGGAGTGTCACAAAGTGTCATTTCCAGGATCTGGAACCGTTTTTTGGAGAGTGGATGTGCAGGCCGAAGACCAGGGCAAGGTCGTAGACGGGCAACAACGCCCAATGAAGATCGGTATTTAGCGTTAAAAGCTCGGAGACACCGAAACATGAACGCTACTCTTCTCCAACAACACCTTCGCTCGGCTACAGGCACCACGATTTCAACTCAGACTGTCCGAAACCGGGTCTATGCTGTAGGTCTGTATGCTCGCCGACCGATGGTATGTGTTAGATTAACATCAAGGCATCGTCGCGACCGCAGGGAGTGGGCAACCGAGCATGTCAACTGGAGGAGAAATGAATGGAGCAATATTCTGTTTTCTGGCGAGTCCCGTTTTTCTGTGCATCCGGATAATAGGCGTATTTTCATCTGGAGGGACCGTGGCAGTAGGAATAAGCCTGCGTTCGTGCACGAAAGTGTCAGATTTGGCGGTGGAGGAGTGTTGGTGTATGGTGGCATCTCCATTGACGGGCGCACTGACCTCTACATCATTCGAGATGGAGCTCTGACTGGTCGCCGATATAGGGATGAGATCCTCAGACCTATTGTAGTCCCTTACGCTGCAGCAATCGGAGATAACTTCATTTTAATGGACGATAACTGCAGGCCACATCGTGCAAACCTGGTGGAGGATTTCCTTTTCGAGGAAGGAATCGTTCGAATGGAATGGCCAGCGTGTTCTCCAGACATGAATCCAATCGAGCACGTTTGGGACGCTCTAGGAAGACGAGTTTCTGGCCGCCAACAACCCCCACAAACTCTCCAAGAACTGGAAAGAGCTCTTCTGGAAGAGTGGGGCAGAATACCCCAACTCGGTATTAATAGCCTCATTGAGTCCATGCCTCAAAGGTGTTCAACGTTGCTGTCCGCCCGTGGAAACCATACCCCCTACTGAAAATGATTTTCTTTGAAGAAAACACCTTTTCTTATTCTTTTTTTCTCATATGCACAAATTGTGTTTTTTTCCTTTTGTACACAAATGCGCAATAAAATGCATTTTTTTCTGCCAAACATGTGTAATTTATTCTCATATAACCTACTATGTCTGTCGACCATGTATCAATCAGCTAAAAAGTTTCCCAGATACAAAATCCACCTAAAAATGCAATATCCTTTAATTGTTTTGAGCAGTGTAGTTTGAACTAAATACGTGGTATTTCGTATGACAAAAGATCGGTACAACAGTTTTTTCTTGCGCTTAGATATTGTTGATAAAGATTTTTGAAAACAATTGTCGGTAATTAGCCGAGATATTAATAAAAAACCTATCTTGAGAAAAGCTGCACGGACCAATGGCTTTGAAACTTTGCGACCACCTTTCGAAGTGCGCTAGGCGCAATATCAAGTTTAAACTTTGTACAAGGTCTTTGTTTTAGGTAATAATGATAAAAATTCAATGTTTTTCATTCCACTTGAATTAAAATATTAACAGCAATTATTAAAAAATAATTCATAGAGTAATTCAAAGTTTTATATAAGTCTTATTATTCTTTTAGCAACGATTTTTTTTTTAATATTGCATTTTTTTCCTGAAATCGTAACTAAATTCTTGCTTCACAAACATTTCATTAATTTATGCTTTGCATTTGATTTTTACATTCAATAATTAATATAGCAAATTAGTACACAAATCATTCATTATAATTAATAATATTAATTATTTAACCACTGAAAAAAAAATCTTTCTAAAATAAAAATAAAACATTTTAAATTACACCGACTTTATTTTACCATGTCTTAATTCGGTTGCTATTAGCAAACATAGAAGAAATATATTGAATTAAAAATGATTAGAATCAGATAGTTTTCTTTGGAGTTTTCAAATTTAATAACGCGAATCCTGTATTTACTTTCGTATGCCTTAATCTCATTTCGAGATCTGTAGTAATTGAATTATTTCATAAATTGAAAGTTCTATGCTGGCAAAGCTTCTGACATTTTGATTCTTTCAATAGCGATTATAAGTATAGCTTGAAAATGAAATACTGCATACAGAAATAGCTTTTAGAAATAAATATGCTTACATACTCAACTGAAGTAGAAAAATCTTTAATGAAAGAAATTGATTAAACATATATTAGATAAACAAATTGGAAATTGTACGTCAAACGTGACAAATGAGGTGCGTTCGTACTATTATTATTTCAGTGAAATGTATTATATCTTCTATTATGTTATGATTAATTTTCGTAAGTTAAGTTGACAACATTTTATCTTTTGTTGACATTTACTGAAAATTCCAACGGGAAACCTACAAATGAAAATTCTGATTACTGAAAATTCCAATGGGGGCCTAGCTTTGAAAATTTTAGAACTTGGAATCCATATTTAGACTATTTTTCCATTTAATATCTATTTCTCGTTAAACATCTATCCAAAAAACTGTCGGTAGATTTTAGGATGCTATAATTAAATAATTTTAGTATACAAATTCGGTTTTTTAAGTTCAGTAATACGGAAATAACATGACTCCATATTAAATAAGACGTAATCACCAGGGCAACCTAGAATTATTGCCTATCATGGGATATCATTCAGTTAATTACGTATGATAGGATTTAATAGAATGAAGAATGTGACTATAACTGAGTTATAGAACTTATGAAATGTTATATACGCCATATATGACTATAACGTCATACATGTCACATAACTTGGCGACACATCTCAGTCACTTCACGATTAATCCTCAGAAAATGCTATAACAAGGCAGTACAAATTTTAAAAAATCAAATTACTTAATAAATATTTTTATTAATATATTTTTATGTTTTGATTCGATTTTCATAAAATTTGAAATGACTCGACAAAATTCTGCAACGATTATATATATAAAATGTCAGACCATTAGGCTAGGTATAGTTTTTGGGCCTCTTTTTTGCGGACAGACAAAGCAGACAACGACTATAGGTGCAACATATTTATATAATTACGAACACACCTAAAAATTCTTCTTCCAGAAAATTAAAATAGGTTATATTTTTTCGATATCGCACTGCAACAACAGCAAATTCTAATTAAAGGGATCATTTAATTGCGTTATAGAATAATAGAAAATTCGTAAATTGGGAAATTTTATGTTTATTAGATAAATTAGTTTAATCTTTATTGTAATGGGGAGGAGGGTAGGGGGGGGGGGGGTTCTGTCTAATATTTTCACGATTTTCAAGAAACTATCTGAAGAGAGACGTAGATCGATCATGCATAAATGTGAAAATGTTAATTTAATTGTTGTCAATATTATATTAGGATAGGCTAGATAGCTCAGCCAACGAAAGAGGCAGGGCAGGATACATCCACCCTGCTTGGTTTTCACGTCAGCTAAGAAATATTCGTTTCTGCCAATTACCGAACTGCCATGTGATCAAGGTAGTCTTAAAAGCAGCCTGGACTGTGATAGTTAATTAGATAAAAGCAATTTTACTGTGTCTCTGTTTACTGCAGAGCAGCTTAATACGAAATATTTTCTGTTCAGCTTACGCACTACAGTGAATTTGTTTATTATAATAATCAGAATTAAGTTATGTCACTTTTTCAAAGTAATCTGACAATGCGGCAGAACATAACTGTGTAGAAAATAAATTTTCTTGTTCAAAGACCTATTATGAAAGTGACTGAAAACAATAAGAAGGTTAACCACGACTATACTTTTGAAAATGCTGTTCCTTATTTTTTAACGGCCCGATTTTAAAGCACGGGAAAGGCAAGAGGTTGTTAGGAGACAACCACTTTGGGCTTTACAGCCTTAGGAAGACATTTGACGGGAAAGTGATCGGAATTCTCATATTCGTGCAAAAAAAAACAAGAATGAAAAATCATTCGTCAAGCACAGATTATGAAACATTTTCCAACACATCCAGAAATCTGTTTCGAACCTTCACCGATAAATAAGGTGAAAGAAAATACGTAAGTAAACATTTTAGAAAACATATAGCACATTGAAAAATACAATCTTTGAAATTACCTTCCATTGTCAAAAAAGTAGTCGAATTATTTTGTGCAACCCTATATATGATCTAGGGATTTGGATATATACTATAATAGTAAGTGGTTTACTAAAACAAGTACTTGTTGTAACACATGATTTTGGAAAAATTCTAAACCCAAACACACACACATAAAATTGAAGAAAATAAACGTATTGAACTATGGTATGGACACTCAAAATTTATACAAATTGTTGCCGATTTAAATAATTTGAAGTGGGAGAAAAATGGAATGTTTCACGAACTTTAAATGCAGATCTCCAAAGGCTTTTTTCGAGATTAATTACTGACAAGGGAAAAATCAATTTGAAATGCTTAGAATATATATAACTAAACATTTTTAACATTCCTTTAAATATAGAAATTAAATTTACTTTTACAAAATATTCGTTATTAATATTAGGTTATTTAGAAGATAAATTATTTTGTAAAATATATAATTAAAACCTCCACAATATAAAAAGATTAGAAAATGATTTATGTAGCTTTTTTTCTTTTAAATTAAAATAATACCAATTCGGTATAATTATTTACATTTATTTTTGCATAAAAACATCCGAAAAAAAACAATATGGCCATCTGGAAAATTTATGAAATCTTTTAAACAATAGCTTAAAAAGTATTTAAAAAAATCAGAAAACAGATAAATATTGAGAAAGGAATTTACTTTTTTTAATGTACTGCATTAAAAATGTTATACAAAACATAAAAAACGTCTAATTTATTATTTAGATAATTATTTAGATGCATATATATTTAAAGAACGTCTAATCCAGTGATAACTTTTTATAGTATCTTTAAATTACAATTTAAAGAAAGGAACCCCTTAGACTTCAGATTTAAAATAAGTATCACTCTACATATCTCACATATAAAAAAAGTTTTTAGCTAACGGATTAAATGTATGGTATAATACCTGCGCATTATATAACTATCTGATTTGCATAATAACGTTTTAAGACTTGTTTTCTAACATACTAAATACTAATTTTAATTACAAAAAGTTTTAATTTTTTTAATCATGCTTTTATAAAAAAGCAATTTTATAGACGAGCTGTTTATCCTTGATCATCAATTATGCCCGTTTAGTTAACGATAATTGTTTCATATATTTTTTGTCTTAATAACATAAATTGAAGAGAAAAAAAGACATGTAATGTTTATAGACCGAAATTATAGGGAAAACTACGCGTTCCTTCTTTTTATTGTGCGCCATTATTTAATTTTATTTTCTCATTCAAGCTTTTTCCTTTGTTCACATTTATAGCACTTTTTTGGGATGCAAGAGAAAAACAAAAATAAACGCAATTTTAGAAAACACAATCACTTTAATTATTTCTTCTGTATTTTTAAGAATTTCCTTTTTTAAATAAACGTATTATAAATTAAGATTTCAGTATATAACGAAAAAAACTTTTCCCTCCTTTTTTTATTTCTGTGTAAAATGTTTAAAATAAAAAATTTCACTCTTTTAAAAAAGAAAATATGTACTGTTGTATTGTGAATTATTTTTCGTTCTAATTTTTCCGATCATGCATGAGTTAAAGATACAGTCGGCCAAAAAGAAGTGAGAACAAACACCCCATACATTTAAAAAACTAAATTGTAACCTCCCCTCCTCACCCCCGAAAAAAAACAAAAAAAAATTTAAAAGGCCATTTGACTGGAAATTTTGTCTTCTTTAAATGTATGTAACAAAAATAAGCTTAAGGGGGTCGTCATATTATGGAAATTGTATCAAACACTAAAACTTTCAATATCAACACCTAATTTTGGTGACATATTTGGGATTTTTCGGTAAGTTTTACTTTAAGTTATAAAGCGCGAAGTCATTCGGTGAAGTATTTTAGGAATTATGGAGATACACAATTTTCAGCTCTTATTATTAAATTCATTTTTTAAAAAAGTGCAAAACATGCTGCAACGCCAGTGGTTTTTAAGCACAACTCAAAAACTACTCGGCGGAATCACTTGTAATTTTGGATTTGCATGTGTGAAGCTACTAGAAAACGTTTTCTATTACAAAATTCATAAGTTACGGATACATTCAATTTTTTTTTCGAACATGAATTTCAAAATACTTACAATTTGAAATTAATTTTCTAAAAAAAAAAAATAAAAAAATATGAAACGTAACCTATAAAGATTTTTACAGAAATCGATATCTAGCAGCTTTAATTATGCGAATCCAACATTAGAGCCTACACTGCCGAGTAGTTTTTGAGTTATGTTTTCAAAACTATCTGCATTTCAATCTGTTTTTCAGTTATTACAATTGATTTTAACATTAGGATTTAATTAATTTCCATATTTCCTAAATTATTTTACCGCATGACTTCGCGTTTTGTATCCTAAAGTAAAATTTACCGAAAAATCAAAATATGGTGCCAATATTAGGTGTTGATATTGAAAATTTCCTATATTGATACAATTTCTATATTAAGACGACCGCTTCAGCTCTTCTTTTTATTGTAAATTAAAAAATATATATAATTTCCAGTCCAATGGCTATTTCCGTTTTTCTCTGTGACAATTTAGAGATGAAAATACTTGAAGTGTTCTCTTTTTCCCCCTACTGTATACTTCTATCTTCATCTTCTATCTTTTTCTATAAAGATTATGTTTGTCTGTCTGTCTGTGTGTATATGTGTACGGTGTTCTGAAGAAACCACCGCTTGCAGAGCTAAAAGATTTAGCTGGGAGGAGTTACATGTCTATCTGAAGTTATGCACCTAGAAGCCAGTTTTTGGATTTTTTTAAAACTAGCACACACATTAATTAAAAACAATAATGAATATTGAAAAATGGCAAACTTCCATCATGCTGCCAATTGTATCTGTGCCAGTCCGGGCTTTCCTCGGTTCTTCAAG
Source organism: Maratus michaelseni (assembly GCA_963931845.1). Taxonomy (NCBI): domain Eukaryota; kingdom Metazoa; phylum Arthropoda; class Arachnida; order Araneae; family Salticidae; genus Maratus; species Maratus michaelseni. Next base: position 332,846,710 of record OZ007590.1, on the reverse strand, counting down.
CAGACGAAGTGAAAAGATTTCCTTTTGTAATCACAATCGCCTCGCCGGGTCACCCGTAGAATTACAAAAAGTAACAAAAATATTGTATTTTTCCCGTTCTGACAGTATGTTTTGTTAAAAAATTATTGATATTTACTATTTTTTTTTTTTTAAAGTTTTCCCGGAGTTATATGTGTTAATTTTCATTTTTTTTCTGCAGTTCTAAAATGCAGTCGACGAGTCCAGGTTGAAAATACGAAAAAAAAATTCCCTATTATTTGGGTATATAGTTCTTGCATGATAATGGCTGCATGGGTGCCAACTTTACCGATTTTTTGTAACCACTAATTTTCAATAGAAATTTTTGCCTTATTTAATCGGAAGTTCCTACAATTAATTAACTTTTACGCTTTTTTGTTATCATTAAGTTTTAATAGAATTTTTTTCTTTATTTAATCGAAAGATGCTGTGATTAAATAAGGCAAAAATTTTATTAAAAATTAGCGGTAATGGAAAATCACAAAAGTTTAAAGCTATGGTATAATAGTGAACTCCAAAACACAATGATTATATAAGCCGGAACGTCGAATCGAACACAGTATATTTCGATTAAGAGCCAATGCTCTAACCACAAGGAAAGTAATTGGGTCCAATACCAAAAATTTTCTTTTATCATACACGGGTTTCGAGAACAAAATTTTCTGAACAATTCTTTTCATTTTCTTTATCTACTCTTTTAAAATATATCCCTCTCATTTTATATCTTTCCTTATCTTTTCGCTTTGTTCCACGCTTCGTTTTAGTTTCTTCTTCGGAAGAACAGGTTCTCCTTCCAAAGTTGAATTCCAATCGAAAAATCAGGAAATGGAAGAGCGATATTGTTTCAGAAGGACTGTACAATGAGATGATTGATTTTGCTTTTAAAAAGACGTATACAGTTTTAATTTATATTACATTATTATTCTAATGATTATTTTATATATGGTTATTAAATACAGAATCATAATAATCAAAATAATATTCAATAGTAGATAGATTGTTAGGCATTTCAATATTACAACGTTCTTCCTTTTTTTACATTCCAATAGTCTAAATAATCGATGAAGTGCGACTTTTACACGCGTACAAAATGTTCCGTACAATAAATTTATTAATTACTAAGTGCAATATCACAAAAAACATTTGCGAAAAGAATAATAAGACTATGTAAAAAACTTGAAATTATTTTATAAATTATTTTTCGATAATTGCCTTCAATAATTGAATTCCATTGGAATAAAAAAACGTTTACTATTTATCACTATGATTTCCATTACCTAAAACAAAGATCTTGCACAAAATTTAAACTTGGCATTGTGCCAAGCGTGCTTCGAAAGGAGGTTGCAAAGTTGCAACACTGTCCTAGTCCGTGCCGCGTTTTTCTGGATAGGTTCTTAATCAATATAGCGGCTAATTACCGAGAATTTTTTTCGAACATCCTTATCAACAATACTTGTATGATTCTGCGACGATAGATACCTCAAGCGTCCCTTAACTCCACCACTGAGTGCCTTCAAAATAAAGTTTGTGTGTAACGGAAAAGTGCGATATTCTCAAAAATTATTTGACCTAATATAATCGCTGCAGCTTTCCTGCAACGTTTAAATAAAAACTCCTACTACACAAAATTTTTGCATGATTTTAGTTTCAGTACATTCGGAAATAGGGGAAGCTTTTTTCGCAGTACATTTCCGACGATATCACTGAAAATATTATTCCTAATAATATTTAATATACAATATATAATATTAAATATTATTCCTAATAATATTTAATATATAATATATAATATTAAATATTATTCCTAATAATATTTAATATATAATATATAATATTAAAATCGGGTTAATATATAATATTGACCCGATATTTAATCTAAAATTAAAACAAATATATTTTTTAGTTCTCTATTACGAGATCGTTCAAACGATACACCACACGATATACAAAAACAAAGAAAAAAAATCAAGTAACATAATTAGCCTCCCTAAACGTTTCCTAAAAATATTTGTGAATGGATAATGACCAATAAATATGTGGGTCAATATATTTTATAACTATGCCAAGTTTGAACTTTTTACGTTCCATAGTTTTCGAGAAAAGCGGCTGTAACAGACGGGCAGACAGCCACAAGTGATCTTATAATTGTTCAGTTTTTACTTTTTTAAGTACGGAACCCTAAAAATAAATATATATTCTTTTTAATACCTTTATCTACTCTTTAAAAAATTATTCCTCTCTTTTAAAGCTTGCCTTATCTTTTTACTTTGTTCAACGCTTTGTTTTAGTTTCCTCTTCGGTAGAAAGGGTTCTCCTTTCAAAGTTGAATTACAATCGGTGTACCAGAAAATGGAAGAGCGAGATTGTTTCACAAGAACTGTACAAGGAGATAGTTGATTTTACTTCTGAGAAGCCATATACAGTTCTAATTTATATTACATTATAATTCAAATAGTTATTAAATATATAATGTTATTAAATACAGAATCATAATAATCAAAATAACATTCTATAACAGATATATCGTAGGCATTTAATAATTAGAATGTTTTTCTTCTTCTTTTTTTTTTATTCTAATAGTCTAAACAATTAATATCTGTTTTTTATTGTTGTTGTTATTTGTTTGCTTTTTCATTTCCTTTATTTACTCTTTAAAAATATATTCCTCTCTTTCTATAGCTTACCTTATCTATTCGTTTTGTTCAACACATCTTTTTAGTTTCCCCTTTGGAAGAAAAGTTTCTCCTCCCAAAGTGGAATTCCAATCGGAGAATCAGAAAATGGAAGAGCGAGATTGTTTCATACGAACTGTACGTGGAGATGGTTGATTTTGCTTTTAAAAATCCATGCACATGTCTAAATTATGATACATTACAATTAAATTGCATAGTCGTAGTTATTATGCTTATTAAATACAGAATCATAGTAATCAAAATAATATTCAATAATAGATAGAGTTTAGGCATTTCAATATTAAAACGTTCTTCTTCTTTTTTTTTCTTGCATTCGAAGTCTAAAAGATAAATATTTGTTCTTTTCATTTCTCTTTATCTACTCTTTTAAAATATATCCCTCTCCTTTTATATTTTGCCTTATCTTTTTTCTTTGTTTCATTCGAATAGTCTAAAAAATAAATATCTGTTTTGTTTTTGCTGTTTTGTTGTTGTTTGTTTGTTTTTTCATTTCCTTTATTTACTCTTTAAAAATATATTCCTCTCTTTCTATAGCTTGCCTTATCTATTCGCTTTGTTCAACACATCTTTTTAGTTTCCCCTTTGGAAGAAAAGTTTCTCCTCCCAAAGTTGAATTCCAATAGGAGTATCAAAAAAAGGAGGAGCAAGATTGTTTCATAAGAGCTGTACTAAGAGATGATTAATTTTACTTTTAAATAGCCTTATACAGTTCTAATTTATAATGTATTATAATTCAAATGGTTATTAAATATAGAATCATAATTATCAAAATAATATTCAATAATAATTAATCAAATAATACGGTACTTTTCCGTTATGCCAACACCACAGGCGCCAAATGAAACAACAGGGAAAAATAGCATTGTTGGTGCGAAAGCGATCATTTAAAATATAATATTCGAAAATTACTGACTTTCAAGAACTATTTTATTAAATCAATATAAATATATACTAAAAATGAAAGAACAAGTAAATATTATACAATAAAATATTAAAATTAAACTCAATTTAAACTGCAGGCATGAAATTGTAAAAATTGTAAACGTCTCTTAGCATTGCAGTATATACTCTACAGACGCCATTCTCAAAACTGAGCAAAAAATACTTAAATCTGAGTATGTCGCACAGTCAAAATGGCTCCGAATAAAAATTACTGGAGTTTGAAACATGCATATACTCATTTCTGAAAACATTCACACACTCAAGAATAAAATATCATGTGCTCCTATTTGAGTATGTCCATGTTTCAAAAATGAGTATGAACTGACTTCTTTGTGCTCATTTTTGAGTATTTCCATATTTCAAAAATGTGTTTGAACTTATTCTAATCATTTTTGAACACGTCCATGTTTCAAAAATGAGTATGAACTGACCTCTAAGTGCTTAGTTTTGAGTACGTCCATGTTTCAATATGCTGAGTATTTCTGGTATTTCAGAATTGAAAGAATTGGGTCGTCATATTTAAAACAAAAAGTTTCATAACAAAATGAAAACATCGATTTACTCAAATTTGAAAGTGTCATTTTTCTCAGTGTAAATATTTCCTTTTTTTGAATAAAGACGTCATCACATGAACTCTATGAAGTAGGATTGTAAATATGACCGAACATTGCCGTACTGTCTTTTATGTGTCATTTTGCAGTGTCCCAAAATCTCTCAATAGATTGGATATGGCATCCGTTGTTAAGGTCAACAAAATTATAGTATTTGTAAATTACTGTGAAATGTTCGTGGCCGGCATTTCGGCAAAAATACTTTCATTGTGTATAATTCTATAGCCTCGAAACAGTTTTATTGCAGCTTCCTCATTATCAAGAAACTGCCAAATGATAAAACCAATCTTAGCGTCATCGAAAAGTGTAAATTATAATAGAATTTTAAAAAAATCGATTCGAGTAATAGCAAATTAAGATTTTTTGCGTTGTTACTATTAAATAATAATTAAAAATACATCGATAACTCGGTTTTCGTCGATAATTCGTCCGAAAACAATCGGCGAAATCTGAAACCGACGAAAACCGAGTCAATTATATCCATATGAATCAATGTATATTCAATTAATTCGTTCTAAATACTCCAAAATCCGTATAAAAAACACATTTTATAAAGGATAAGTATAACGTTTAATACTAAAAGCAATAAGAAATGAATATAGTGTTTGTAGCTTATGGCATCAAGGCACTGTATCTGGGGTATCTTCCCTTTTTGGTCTTTGGCAGTAGGACTAGCTTCAAAGTCAGAGGACATATGTCGCTCAAAAAAGCTGTCCAAAGTGATCTGTTTCTGCCGTTTCTTTAATATTTGCCTAAAATGGGGCAAGGCATTAGTACTAAACAAGTTGCTTACAAGAATCTTTCTTTGGTTCCATGATGGAGCATTTGCAATCAATAAAAAAGCACAAAAATACACAGGAAATAACGAAATCCGAGACAACCGACGAACACCGAAACAAATTTTTCGCGGAAAAAATCAACGAAAACCGAAACCGACGATAACCGAAGTCAACGAAAACCAATGTATTATTGTAATGATTCACGTTCAATAAATAGGGGGTCACAATGTTTGGCACGGCTTGCAATTACAAAAAAAAACTTTGCTTGGTCTGGGTTGAAATAAATGGCAAATCGGGATACATTTTGCCATGATTTTGGTATAACGGAAAAGTACCAATAATACCTCAATGAAAAAAATATATATCTAATCTGTAGACATTTCAGTCTTAGAACTTATATTTTTCTTTCCAATAGTCTAAAATTTAAACATTGCATCTTGAAAAAAAAAACATAAAAATATATAAAATGAATTTTTAGATTTAACACATTAAACTATTTATTAATCGTTATAGTAATAACCAAGAACTATTTTTTTTTTCATAAAAATCAGACAAAAATACAAAATTATTTTCAATTCATTTTAATAAACGCGAAAACAAAGTTTAAAATTTTCAGAAAATCTCTTGTCTCTTTTAACCTCACATCATTTTTAATTAAGTTTGCTTTTCATTTTACATTATTTTTGCATCCATTTCTTCAAAATACTTCATTGTTTTTTTGCAAAGATTTGTGCGCAAAATTCTGACACAAACATCAATCACCTGCTCTTTGTAAACTATTATGCAAATGATTTTGCACTTCGTGAAAATAATTAATTTTTGTTCTGTACAAAAATATTGCATTTTCTAAATTTGTACCGACCGAAGTAAACAAGTTAATGAATCATGAAAATTGATGAATTACGTAACATTTATATTTAACCACTTACATTATATATGTATACTTTTTACAGTCTTCCAACAGTAAAAAAAAAAAAAAAAAAAAAAAAATCCACAAAATTGTCACAGGGAAAAACGAAAATGACCATAAGACTGTCAATTATGTCTTCTTTCAATTTATCTTTTATTGCAATACGAAAACCCAATTTTGACATCATATTTGAATTCTTCCAGTAAATTTTACCTCCGAGTACCAAAAGTGAAGTTATTCAGTGAAGTACTTTAGGAATTATGCAGATGTAAAATTTGGAACTATAACAAACATTAAATCTACCCTCATTAAAATCCGTGCGCGAATCATCTATGTAACCTCAAAAACTTGGAAACCACAGAACGCAGGGGTACGAAATTTGGCAGACGGATTGCTGGTAGGGGGCTCATGAACGATGGGTGCTAAAAATTCGAAAATTTTAAATAGATATTTTTTTTTATGTTTTCAACGAATTTTTGCCCCTTTTTTATGCTCAACCCGTTATGTTCAACCCGTAATTATGTCCATCCCGTAACCCGAGTTCTAGCCAGTTCTAAATGTGTACTGCAATGTGAGATATACATATTACGTATGCCACGCTGCAATACTAAGAAGCTGTAGCGGGTATTACGATAATTCTTTACCCCACATGTAAATAATTAGAGATTATTTAATTGCGCTTAATTATTACCTTTTTAAAAACATAATTTTTTTATCACAAACGTCAACAAAACATTTTATTCTATTTATTCCCTTATTCCAAAGACACGGAGAAAGAACCTGGAGGGGAAACTAGAATAGGCGAGGATATCGAAAATGCAAGTCATATTTTTTTAACGAAAGAGGGCGCTGTAAAATTTGGCGGCTGCCTTTAAACAGAATGTCATTAGATTACATGTTAAATTCCGAAAGTATTTTACTCGATTATTTTTAATTATAGCAATTATATGTCATAAATTTAAGATGGGATATAAATGTTTTATTCCGGGATGTAGATCGGACTATGATGATGAGATAAACAAAAGAAAAATCGAAGATTTTTTTTTTTTTTTAAGTATGTTTAGAGCTCCAAAGATGAGTGCTTTTTATTATACTTTAATTTAAAGTTATATGCATGTAATCATTTTTAAACTAAGAAATTTTTATTCTAGTATATCGATCTTAGTGTATATGTTTTTAAAATGTTATACTTAATGAATGCTAATGTCTGTGGCTAATTGACATGGCCATTTAAATTGTCTTATAGAGTGCTATTTGTTTGGCTGTAATCTAAAGCTGTTTTTATTTGAATAATACTTTTAATCTCGAAAAATTATACGTCCATTCCGTATTTCTTCGCAGTACAATATCCGTGATATTTATTTTTAAATGACTACTATTCAGATGCTTCTGTCAGGATGAACTCTTATTTAAAGAGTTATAAAAAGCAATCGAAACGCCAAATATCTATTAAAATATATGCATGGTGTGAAGAAAACTTTATTTAATGAAATTTCTACTTGTTTGACTTTTTTAAAGTTCAAATTTTCAATCAAAAACATTTAAAAAATGAATGCTTTTCGCATTGAAAAGCATTGCAGAAGCAGGTTAGGATAGCCTTCAGTTTACCGTGGCGCCATCTATAAGGAGAAAAACTGTATTGTAAAATTTCAACGTTACTTTCCCCTCCATCTATCTTCCTCCGTGTCCAAAGATATCGTTTTATCGTCTGCTGCCATAGCAACATCATAAATTAAATTTCAATAAAAAAAAAATGCAGAGTAGCAGAAAAATATTTTTCTATGTATTACACATATTTATTTGGTTTTACTGATTTTTATTTTTAATTTTGGTTTTAGAATTAAATTCATGAACTCCCGTGTGTAGAAGGGGTTAAACAGCTAGTTTTTTCATTAATAGAGGTTGGGGCACAAAAAATTCTTTATTTTTTAAGGCGAAGAAAATAAAAAGTATTTCTGTTAGACAAAATTTATTTTTGCTAGTGAAAGAACATAATTCAAAGTTTTATATCATGTAATCATGTTGTTTTAAACAAAATATCTTGAAGGTGAATAAATTTGTCTGTAAATACTGGTATCATTCAATCGTTGGAACATTTTAGCAACAGAAGTACTTTGCTCCTGAAAGAGTTAAGTATAGTTCAAAAATGTCTTGGTAGGTTATACTGTAATTTTGGATTCATATATTTAAGGTTTCTACAAATAGATTTTTGTTAAAATTCTAATAAATTACAATATATCGTGTAGGCCATAGTTCTTTAAAACTTTAGAAATTGATTGAACAGAAACAAAATTATGCTAAAATATAGAAGTTTGTAGGTATGGAATTAAAGGGAGATCGATTTTTTTTTATAGCAAAACAATTCTGGTTTAAACATTTACAGATAGATGGCGCTACATGCATAATATGAAGCAGATTTATGCAAATGTGGCTGTCAATAAGACACCCGAATGCACACAGATTCTTTATTCGTTGCCAGCAGTATGATATCGTTACCAGATGTTGGTGAAGCACTTTTAAAAGAACGGGTAATCAGCAACCGGCGCATTGAGAAAATTCCGCCCGGCAAAAGGACTCAAGACGAGAAAAGTGTCCGTTTCATGTGCTGGGATACTGAAGCTTGTCAGACGCTTCGAAGAAACGGGTCTTTTGGTCCAGAAGTGTCAGGCCTTCTTTGAGATTTGTTTCATGTTATCCATGCCAGCACCATCTATCGGGAATTTTTTGAACCACAGCTTTTTTTCATTTAAAAAAAAATCTGATCTAACTCTAATTCCATTCCTGCAAATCGCAATTTTTTAGCATCATTTATTCCTTTCTATTGGATTTTTAAAGTTTTAACGAACTTATGGGGCACCTAGTATACACATTTTTTTCGAATATCTATTTCACAATTTATTCATAATGGATTAAATTATATTTGGACAACTGAATATATACAATGAATGTATACAAATGAATGTATACTGAATATATACAAAAAAAATCCTGTCTTCCTCTTATTCCACTCCTGCAAACCGCAATTTTTTAGCATCATTTATCCTTTCTATTGGATTTTTAAAGTTTTAACGAACTTATGGGGCACCCGGTATATACATTTTTTCGAATATCTATTTCATAATTTATTCATAATGGATTAAATTATATATTTGGACGACTGAATATATACAATGAATGTATACAAATGAATGTATACTGAATATATACAAAAAAAAATAAAGGATCTCCCTCTAATTCCATTCCTGGAAACCGCAGTTTTTTAGCAGCATTTATTCCTTTTTATTGGATTTTTAAAGTTTTAACGAACTTATGGGGCACCCGGTATATACATTTTTTTCGAATATCTATTTCATAATTTATTCATAATGGATTAAATTATATATTTGGACGAATGAATATATACAATGAATGTGTACTGAATATATACAAAAAAATAAACGATCTCCCTCTAATTGAAATTCCTGCAAACTGTAATTTTTTAGCATCATTTATTCCTTTCTATTGCATTTTTAAAGTATCAATGAACTTATGGGGCACCCGGTATATAAATTTTTTCGAATATATATTTCATAATTAATTCATAATGCATTAAATTATATATATAATATATTATGAATATATACAATGGTGGATAAAATAAATCCAATATCCCCTATTATTTCTACCGCAGAAAGATTTCTATCGGTAAATTGGAAAACTGTTTTAGCAATTTAAAATGTATAAATTAAATAATCAGTCATAAAACAATTCATTCATTAGATTAAATATAACATATATGGAAATATGTAATGCAGAAGTTACTTTAATTGTAATTTATTGCAATTGTTAGAACTCTAACACAAAAATTAAAGAGAAATATACTAGCTATTTCTTTATAAAAAATATTTTTTTTAAATCTTAAAATCTATAAAATTGATTAAAATTAAATAGATTTATATGAAGAACTTTAGAGGTAATTTTAACTTGCAAATATAAACCATAAATTAAAATTCCTTCATTTCAATAAAATATTATTTTTATTAATAACAATCATTTCAATACTGAATTAAGTTGACTATATTACAAGTGTAACAGTTATATTTTACAAAAAGATAACTTTTTATGTACATTGAAAATAAATAAATAAATAAATAAATAAAACTGTAGCTATATTTGTAAAATGTTATATTAAATTTGAAAATAGTTTTATCTAATCTGTCTTTCTTTAAACATACGTCATTTAATCTAAAACAGTGATTCCCAATGTGGGGCGTAAGCCTTACAAGGGGGCAATTTGACTTTTGAGGGGGGCAATTTCAGAGTTGTTATTAACCGATGGATTACCTGTCAGTTTTTTTTTTCTTTTGTCTGAATAAAACTGATTATGTAGACTAAAAATAGAAATAATACATAAAAAAATTTTAAATAACTGAATAAAAATAAATTTTCAAAAAGTTACCACCGGAATAATAGTACGAATAATTTTACTGTATATTTAGACACCTTTTTATATACTAAAAAATATTTAATTTTTTTCTGGTTATATAATTTTTTAGTATTACACGCTTCTCCTTTTTTTTTTTTTTTTTTTTTTTTTTTTACTATTTATTGAAAGAAAGTTGTATTAAAATTACAAATTATGTTTTATTACTTAAAAGATGATAAAATTTTTAAAAAGATGTTAAACTGATTAATTAATACTAATTAAAAATATTAATTCATGCCAATTATTCGAAGCACTTTCAGCCATACACATAGCCATACACTTTTCTAGGCGTACATGCGAAACTGTATGGCCTCATTGCATTCATAGAGTTATGTTAAAAACAAATGTAAGCATGTAAAAAAGTTTTATCCTTTTGATAAGTTAAAGAATATGAAATGACTTATCATAATTAATTCCCCATTAGACTTCTTCCGTGTGTATAAGAGTGAATATACGATTAAACGATTACAAATGAATTTAACAATAGGAGTTCCGAAGTTTAAACATTCATAATTTTTAAAATACTTGGCAGTATGACTTCCCATTCGAATATCCTAAGGTAAAATTTTTCAAAAAAAAAAAAGAAAAAAGAAAAAAAAACGATGATGTTAAATTAGGTTTTCGCATTAAATATTTCAGAGTTTAGTACAATTTCAGTATGAATACGACTCCTAAGGAGTTGTACGTGTACAACGTTATCAATATTTTGGTAAATTTGGACCCCCTGCCGCCCCTTTACGATACCATACGTTATCATTCCTCGAACCCCCTTCTCCCCCCTTATTGATATCGTTATCACTGTGTAAAACTTCTTTTTATTTTTACTTTTTCTTTCTTTTATACGTTTGCAGTAATATACAGATATGGTTATACATTCATTATTCGCATTCTTTACAGATTCAGATTGAAGAGAAGTCCATTCATTATTATATATTAAAACAACTTTATGTCAAATAACTCTTAAAAGAGATAGTTACTACTTAAAAGTATTCAATAGCTTATTATTACATAATGCAGGAATGTTGTCTTCTTGCACTTACCCACTGCACAGAGAAGATGAAAGCAGAACCTCTTTTCAACAAAACAAGTGGACAACAATCTTTCTCCTTCTTTACTAGTAAACACAAGTATCATTTCAAATATATTTCACATTTAGTTTCTACAACTGCGAATTATATGTACATTTGGCAGAAGAACGGGAATGCCGAACGTTGGGGTAATCCATATTTTGAAATGAAATGATTTTATAATCATTTAATGGCTTTAATAATAACTTTGTATTTTCATAAAAATAGATACGACTGAAAAACGGACACTTTTGATGTAAAGAAAAAATTAGAAAAAGTAAAGTTTTGGTTGGATCAAAAATGATAACGATATCAAAAGGCAACCCCCCCCCACCTCCCCTAGCGATATCTTACGATATCAAGTGACAGACCACCCCACCCCCACCTCCCCTAACGATATCTTACGATATCAAGTGACAGACCACCCCCTCCCCCCTAAAGTGATATCGTTATATATGCACAGTCTATAAATTTATTTCTTTAGTATAAATTGAAAGAAGACATAATTTCAAGTGAAATGGCTATTTCCGATTTTTTTCTCTGACAATATCTCTGACAACAATTTGGAGATTAAAATGTATGAATGAATTTTTTGGCCGACTGTACAATTTTTTAAACATATTTAAAATATCATCTGGAAGTAAAAGCTAATTCCATATGAAATGCACATTTGAAAACAATATAACATATTTCCAAGTTGAGATTTTTTCCAACAGAGCGAAAATATGCCGGAACCAGGACTCGAACCTGGGTACTTTGGTTTGCCGTACCAACGCTCTCTCTACTGAGCTATCCCCACGACACACTGGGTGGCATATTTCTCTCTTATTTGTTGGACAAGGCTGCGAACTGCAGCGGTAATTTCATTCATCCAAGCTATAAATATAGCATTTTACATGATGAATCTGAAATAGCACGAAAACTCCTGTATACCATGTAATTAGGTCATAATGAACAGAGGAAAGTATATTCAACTAGGTAAATTATATCCAATGTTATCTAATGTGTTATATGATACTCCAACCTTTGGATATAATTTACTTAGTTGAATATACTTTCATCTGTTCATTATGACAATATAATATATATATTAACTTATATGAATAGGTGTATTTTTAATTAACCATTTTTTTTTCAAATATTACTTTTATATTTTATACTATAACTATATAAAAATTACAAACTAAGATAGATATATTCTGGTTTATATTAGTATATTCACATACAAAAATCAGCATAATTAAAATAATAACTTTGGGAAATTCAAATGAAAATATTTTAAAGGTAATTTAAAGCTAAATTGTTAAAAAAAAATAATAATAATTTCAATTCCAAAACCAACTAGTTTAAATTTGTATGTCTAAAGTAGCTTAACTTTAACATTAAATTAAAAATTTGTTGTTAAAATCGTATATCACTATTGAAAATTCAAAACTTCGCGCACATTGCAATGTTTTCGTATTATCCATAAAAACATAATTTGAGTTTACTGATTAATTAATAGTACATATTATTTCCAATCTATTGGCACATTAGCTTTTATTATATTTTGTCTGCGATTATTTGTGCCAAAATTTCCATAGAGTATTTACTTTTTTTTCACAATACTATATCTTACTTGCATTTATAAGGAATTCACATTTCAAATTAATATATTCATTACATTAATCGACCTCATTGTCCGACATCAAATTCGTTGAATAACCATTATTTTTAATGGAACTAATTTCTAGATTTTTGTGCTTTCATTGTATTTTCTACAGCTCAATAAAATAAAGTTATTTATATTGATAGGTTTCAATTTTTTTTTTCATATTCTGGGAGTTCGAGGAATTAATGGTGTGCATTTTATCATTTAATCCTTTTCAACACGACCTTCTACAAATTAAAGCTTTTTAACGTTCCTCTGGGCTGCTTAAATCTTATTAAGAAGACTTAAGAAACCTTATCAGTGCATAATTTAAGATTCTTTTCAACGTCTGACAAATTTTGCATTACAATATCGCTTAAAATATATATAAAAAAAAGATAATCGGTTTCCTGTGTCGATGAATATTTTAAAGCAATGTTCCCAATAGGAGAAATGTAACACTTTGCAGGTACCTTAATCTTAGAGCGAAATTATTTGTGAGTGAAAACGGTAATTTAGCATCGAAAAAAATTGCTAGTCAAATTCCGGCAGATTTTTTACTTTCTTCTATCTTTACAAGAAAGAAAGCATTAGATTCGTGAAAAAATTCTAATTCCGGTTTTCCACGGATGTATAGCTTTAGAAGGTATCGTTCTAAAAGCAGTCAAATCGTGTTCAGGGCCTTCTAAAGCGGTAGAAGTATAGCTTTTATTATCTTTTGTCTGCGATTATTTGTACCAAAATTTCCATAGAGTATTCACTTTTTTTCACAGTACTATATCTTACTTGCATTTATAATCTTACTTGCATTTATTTCATGAAACTTCAGATTCAGTTAGACGTTGACATAGATGCTGTTATTAGGTTTTGGTGTAAATATCCCAATAGAGGGTGCTGCTATGCTGCATTTTTTCTTGATTTATACGATTTTAACGATAGCTAAAAAAATTGAGTCAAATTCCAACAGATTTTTTTTCTTTCTTCTACCTTTACAAGAAAAAAGCATTGGATTCGTGAAAAAATTCCAATCCCGGTTTTCGACGGATGTATACGCTTTAGAAGGCCCCGAACACGATTTGACTGCTTTTAGAAAATGTCTGTCTACGTGTGTCTGCATGTGACAAAAATTTTGTGGAAGCTCTATCTCAAGAACCAATGCACGGAATTTAATAAACTTTAGATTCAGTTAGAACTTGATATAAATTGGTTCTGATTAGTTTTTGATGTAAAATGCCCAACAGAAGGCGCTGCTGTGCTGCATATTTCACGATTTCGTAAAGGCTCTATCTCAAGAACTAATGCACAGATTTTCATCAAACTTCAGATTCAATTAGACGTTGACATTAGTTGTTGCTGATTAGGTTTAGGAGGAAATCGTCCAACAGGTGGTGTTGATATGCTGCATTTTTCAGGGTTTACACGATTTTAGAGACAGTTATATCTCAAGAACTAATGCACAGAATTTCATCAAACTTCATATTCTGTTAGACCTTGACATAAGTTTGTGCTGATTACGTTGTCGTGTAAATCATATAACAAGTGGCGCTGCTGTGCACCATTGTTTTGTTTCTGAAATGTATAATTTAGAAAAATACGCTTTTTGAAGTATTAATATGTATGAGATAGAAGAAAGTTTTAGGACTGACACATCCGACTAGTTTTCTTTCTAATTTCCAATTTTTTAGCTTTTCAAATAGCATGATGCGCATTACACATCACGACTAATAATTTCTTTTCGTTGTTACCTATCAAAAAGTACAAAAATTTGCATTATGTACTCATTTGTATTACACACAAGTAAATATGGTATACTAACCCTAACATTATTTATATCCGGTCTTTACTAATCAGAATAACAATATTAAAAAGAAAATATGGCTATTCCTAAGCAAATTTTATTCTTCTACGTTGTTGCAAATGAAGAAGAAGGGGATGGAAAATAATCTCAAGAACTAATGCACGGATTTTCATCAAACTTCAGATTCAGTTAGACGTTGACATATGTTGTTGCTGGTTAGGTTTTGGTGTAAATCGTCCACCAGGTGGCGCTGCTATGCTGCATTTTTCAGGGTTTACACGATTTTAGCGACAGTTAATCTCAAGAACTAACGCACAGCATTTCATTCATATTCTGTTAGACCTTGACATAAGCTAGTGCTGATTAGATTTTCATGCATTATGTGCGCATTTGCATTATACACAAGTAAATATGGTAATACCAACCCTAGCATTATTTATTTCTGGTCTTTACTAATCAGAATAACAATATTAAACAGAAGTTGTGGCTATTCCTAAGCAAATTTTATTATGCTACGTGGTTGCAAATGAAGAAGAAAAAATTGGAAAATATAAAAGATTAATTTTTAAAAAAAAATTAAAGCAATATGCATATAGTTCAAATTAATTTTATAAAGTGAAAATTATAAAGGTGGAAACTATATTAATCAAAATAAAATGTTTTGCTTTAAAATATTTAATAAACTGATGTGATATAATAAAGTTAAAATAAACTTCTTAATAACACTATAAAATTAAGAAATGTGCAAGGCCTTTCGAAAGAGCTCTTTGTCTTTCTTTTTCAGACGCAAAAAATACGTGCTACTACTGAAAGCAGCACATTTTCAATTTTATGGAGATATCAAAAAGTTTATTTTTTACTTTCAAAAAAACTTTGGTTAGTAAAAGTTTTAGTTATTTTATGTATATATTTTTAAAAATATCTTTCACTGTATTTTGAAGTAAGTTTTATTTATATGTTACAAATCATTTTTCACTTCATTCACACTATCAAATAATAACCCATAAGCGGGGTTCTAATGTATAAGTAAGTCTTTTTTGCATTTCCGAGTTTGGTGTCTTAATTGTATTAAGAGCAATTCTGTTTCGACATTAGCAGATATTATTTTAGCAAAAATTAAATTTGTCGGAGTCATATTTAATTTTTTAATTATAAAAAGTAAACATTTCTAATTTGGGATGAGTAAAAGAAAGAAGAGACAGGAAAAAAAAAATTACCCATACACAACTCATACTGAAATTTTAAATATGTAATAAATCTATTATTTTTAGAAACAAACTTCGATATATATCAGTTTAAGCTGTATATCAAATACAAAAATATAATAACTGAGTTTTAACTAAGTTTCTTTTTTTGTTTCACATTTGCACTAAGCTTGCTAAGTACTTTTCTGACTCAATACGATTATATGTTCGAATTTGCAATCTAAAAATATTAAAAACTGAAACCTTAGAAATACGACAACTATCTAAAAGCTATTTTCAATATATTCTTTTATGATCTACGCGTCAAAGACATCTCTTTAAATTTTGAAGAAAATCTTTAAAATATATTAAGTCTGACAGAAGATTTTATTTTAGAAATAGAATAACATTATTTCTTTTGATAGGAGAATATATGACACGTAAGCGTAAAGCGACAAGATGCAATGACAAGAGACAGTTATTAGTTGATTTTCTCGAAGTTTAATGCCGAAAATTTATGTTTTCATTGTCAAATTTATTTTGAGTGTCTTACCACCATTGAAAAGAAATATATGCAAAATTGAAAAGCATAAATAAAATATATTCGTTTGAAATAACCATTGAAAAGAACTATATTCGTTTTGATATTGTTTTAAGAATTGTTTACTAATATTTTTACAAATGGAATACACTTGAATCAATGACATATAAATATCTTATAAAAGTTAGATTGTGTCAGAAAAAATTGCTATGTAAGTATGCATTAAACAAATGAATGATGTGCATTATTGAAATTAAATTCCGGATTTGATTAATTCATTTTCTATATGAAATCATACGTTTGAAGTAATATGATCAAATTGTATCTTTTTATTTATCAATTATGACTCATAATCTCATATCCAACTATTTGAATTAGAATCATTAGTTCAACCTTAAAAACTGCCATCTTATATAAAATTTCAAACATTCTTGCATGAATTTTGGAATATTATACATTCAAACATCCATGGCAGCAGATTTTTTGTCACACTAGCAATTTCTTTAGTCATATTAATTCATTCACTATTTGGGCTAGCTAAATATTAAATTAAATTTTTTTATGGTAGTGAAGGGAGGGGGGCTTGTATTGTCTTTTTTATATTAACATTTTTTTTAAATCTAGGCAGTTAAATATATAAAAGATGTTGAGTTCTGTATGAAATAATGTGCAGTTCACAAGACAACGATATAGCCTGGTATGAGGAATAGTGCATTAAATTGCATACGATGAAATAAAATGCCATGTTATTTGAGAGTTAGAAGCATGTAACTGAGCATGACATTTACAAAACACAAGAGGTACAGAAACCAATTCACATTTTTGTTTGTTTGTTTGGTTTTGCTGGAGGTTTTTGCTTCAAAAACTGTTTCTGATGATTAAGCAGATTTTGAGGTATAATCAGTGTTTCACGATTACATGGTACAAACAATTAAAAGATTGCTGAAGATTTTTTTTAAATTACCGCATAATCTCAAAGACTAATAACGGACAGAAAATGTTGACTATGTATGGGCTGAGTCTGATAGCTAGCACATGCGTTGGGTGGGGGTAATATTAGATGGAAGGATTAGCATTGGCGATTAAACCTCACTACGGCACTGATACTCCATTCAGCGGCTTTTGACAATTTTATATGAGTTAGTCAGTGTCTCTAGCTTTTGATAACTGTTTGTAGTGCATCATATTCTAGTGACAGAAACTGTCGGGCCGTCACTTGTCGGGGTTTTTATTATCATCTGCCCAGTGTTTGTCTACAATTCACCACCCCGCCCTCTATTGTGCTTACCGGTGGATTCAGCTTCGGCTGAAATTTGTATTTTTTATTTATTTATTTATTTACTTATACCTCAATAAAAGAGACCGAGAGGGATATCTACGCTCTACTGACTTGTTTTCGTAGTCTGAGCAGTTGCTTTCGGGCAGTAAAAGTAAAACAACCCAAATAATAATCATGCTTTGAAGATAAAAATATTCTACAATATCAATGATATTGAAGCCAATACTACGAAGCAGTTATTCGAAAATGAGACACATGATTTTGTACAACAGTGGAATGAAATCAATGGAGGACCAAGGGAAATATGTGAAAATCCAACGTACTTTCTTTGAAGAGACCTCAAAAGTCCTACCACTAGACACAATTTTATTTTTATTTATTTATTTATTTATTTATTTATTTGTATTTTGTATTTTTCTACGGCCAACTATGCAAAAAACACTGATTTCTTTTTTTCAACTTCCTGTATATTATTTGGAAAGATCTCGTCCAACTTCTGTACAACATTTCTGTACAATTAAATTGTTGTTACTTGGAAAGAAACGGTAAATTCAGCAAGTTTTAACAGACACATAAAAGAAGCCATTCTTGCAAAATAAACAGATAATATTATTTTATACGCATGCATATTTCAACACATGCATATTGCGTGTATATTGTAAACCATGCATGCATATTGCATTTTATTTCTGAAATACTACTCCATTTAAATAGTATAAATATTTCAATATCTCGTTTTAGATTTCAAGCGCAAAAAAAACTCATATTACATCTTTAGAAAATGATATTTGCATGAAATCCTGTTTTTAATTCACTTACTAAATAAAATGTGTGGTTGACTTTGGTTATATTTTATTATATACTATGTTCGTTAACTCCAGTATCTTATCCGTCTACAGCTGCTTTTACTTTACTTATTTTTTATCTTCCTGTATTCTCTTTGTTCGCTATTTTAATATGTGTACGGTTAATAATTTGCTGATAATTAAGTCAACTCTTATGTAACATAATTTTTGAAGAGATAAAAATAGTTCAACAAAATAATTAAACGAAAGTAGTAGTATAATAAACATTTTAATAATAAAAAGAAACACTCTCTTGTAAAATTATTTTTACTTCATTAACTAAAACAATAACAGATTCGCCCGCTTCATATCTGGACTGGCAAAGAAACACAACATCCAATTCCCATAAGAATTGGACAAAAATCTAAATAGAAATTTCGCATCATCACAGGTTCAGTCAATCGATAACCGTCTTGGGAGCCCAATCAAAACAAGTTCCCTTATTTTCTTAAAACTCTAGAGATACCTTCTTCGATAACACACTAGCTGCTAAAGTAAATAAAGACCTAATCTCCGTGTCGCTTCTCTCCTGAATTGTACAAGTAAAAGACTAAGAAAAAGAAAATTCCTTTGACCATTTGTGAATAGAAATCGATGAACTGACACTAGTATTATATAGCTGGATATCTGGAATAAATTATTAAATTTTACAGTTTTAAAAAATGAAATTTTTAAGGGTTATCGATAGTTAATAATTTTATTTATTCGTTTTATTTAGGCTTCATTTTTTTTTATATTATATATATACAGAAAATCAACAGTGTTATATCAAAAAAGAGGTAAAGTATAAATAAAGAATTCGTTTAGCCATCTAATAAGGAAATTATATATTTTTAAGTAAAATAATTATTTAACAAAAAATGGGAAACTACACAATATAGGTAATATTAAAATATTAGCATTTATATCATATAATACGTTAAAAGTTAAATTTATTCCCTTTACATGTATTGTTATAATTAAAAGGAGAGTGCTGTAGGGAATTTCTAAAGCTATTTTCGCAAACATTTTATACCAGTATACATGGAAAAATTACGATACTAATAAAAGTATAAGCCATATACAGGGTGACTTTTAATTAACCTACAACTTTTAACTGAAATAACTCTTGAATGGTTGCAGATTGCACTACAAACATTTTTTTATTGAAAAGAACATGAAAAATGGATTGAATTGGTAAGGTTTTCAAAGTGAGACCCTTTAGAGGTGATACAATAAACCAAACTGAGACACAAAATTGTCAATAACAAAATCGAGTGTTTCTTTTTTGACGCTTGAAAATGGGTCAGTTATGGAACTTTTGACACTAGTAAGGTCAGTCGGCTTCTTCTTGTAAAGCAAATCTTTCATATGACCCTAAAAATAGAAATCACTTGGATTGATATCTGGTGAATAAGGTGGCCAATTTTCTAATCAGATCTCTTGCCAATGCTCTAGAATGTTCATCTCTGTTTCTGAATGTTGAAGACCACTTCCTGAGAAATAGTGTTGCATTTTCATTACATAAATACCAATTTTTAACAACAGAAATACAATCTTCAGTTCAATAGGGTGCTTTTGGAGACATTTTCAAAATTGCGTGTAACTGACACTAAACAAATACCTTTTATGCTCTCTCTCACTGCACGCGTTCGTACCGCCATCTATTGATGCTCTGAGAAGTTATTTCAGTTTAAAGTTGTAGGTTAATTAAAAGTCACCCTGTATTTAATCTCACAGTATTATAACACAGAAATAGGTATAGCATACTTTTAAGGATGGTAATTATATTTTAACAAACTATTAATTATATATATATATATATATATATATATATATATATCTGTTATCTGAAAATTCGGCAATAGTTGTTGCCCAACTCACTTGTCACACTGTAAAAAGCTACAAAAAGAATCCAAGATACAGAACTAAAGATTAAGAAAATTTGTTATAATTTTGCAGTTATACATGGTTATTATTTTCTATCACTTTCTATTAATTTTAAAGAAAATAACCAATAACAAATCTCAGAAATTAATAGATTTTCAAATTTAACAAAAACATATTTTCTAAAATTTGTAAGTACAAAGTTTCATTCCGAAATGTATGGGTCGACCTCAGAAATGCTGTTTTTTTTTAGATATATCAAGGATTTATATTCTTTCTAAAAATGGTGTCTGAAGATAATAGAAATTATTTCGGAATGGTGGTTAACTACGAGGTTACATTGAAGTTTCGCATTATTTTTCGTGTATCAGACAAATTTCCTGAATTATTTTAAAATAGTTAGAATCTTGTTACTCAATTTCGACGTGATAGACCCAGCTCGCATCCAAAAAATTAAAATAAAAATAATAATTAAACTTTGCTTAATTTTTAAAGAAAACTCGTTTGGGGTTAATAATTTTTTAGTTTATTCTTAAAATGTTCGCAAATAGTTTCAAAGAATGTGTCCGTTGACAGAATTTAACCCGTAGCTCTCCTTCTCGTGTTTTGGATATTTTTTTCTCGTATACTGTTCAGAAGCTCTCAAATTTTCCCGGATTCTATTTGTTGATTTCCTTTGGTATTTTCCAGGATAGAAGCCTCAGAGACATAGGGAAAATGGCCTTGGCACGAAAAGGAAATTTGTCAAAATGTTTTTTTGGCAACCTATTTAGTGTTTCATATACACAAGCAATTTTTTTCAATATTTATACAATCTATATATTTAAAAGCAAAGGCTTTTTTTGTCAAATCCACATAAAATCGTGCCCAATACGCATGCGTAAACTTAAATCTAGAACCTAACCAGTTTTAGAGCACACTCAAATGCGAAAACGATGGTCGAGTGGTATAAGGCTCTTTTCTTCTCTATTCCGATTATCGTGTGGGATCGATCCTTGTTGTGGACAAAATGATTTTTCTTATTTTATTCGAATTATTCTTCAAAGATTTCAAACTTTTTAAAACATCTATGAATTTTATTTTTATGATACTATCAAGTTGTTTGCCGTCAAGTTTTGACGGGTTCCATCTAGTTTATTTAATATAAAGAAACCATTTATTTTTATATGCACACATAAATAAATTGTATATAAAAAACAATAATAATATATACACTATAAATAAAATGTTTATCTATATGTATAAATACATATGTAAACAAGCATAAAAATTCATCTGCTGTTTATATCATTTGGCAACAAATCTCACTTTCTGAAGCCCGAAATGCGCCAAGTTTTAAAAAAACCGCCAAGATCCCCTTTAGTGGAAAAGTACCTTTCTATTTTTCGACCATTACTAATTATTTTACTCCATGTTCGCGATGACACTGTGCTCGATTAAGAAACACTTTACAGATAGGAGAAACTTGATTTAAAGTCTGATTGAAGGAACCGCATTTGTACCTTTGTTATCTACGTGGAGATATTAATTATTAACTACGTTCATCGAGTGTAGTAGTGGCAACCATCACGCGAGATATCAAGCTGAAGTGTTTATGGTTTTGCATCTGGTGTGGTACAAACAACAAATTCAAATACATACGCAACGCATGTACGTACATACAAAACAAGTAATAATATAATACAACAATAAAAAGTTCTTCCGGCCTGTACAGGGAAGAAAAGGAAGCATCCCTATTTCTTGGTATTAAGATTTTTACCAATTCACAAAAAAATCGAAGAACCCATTTAGAGAAGGGTCGTCAATACTGAATCTGAATGAGAATTTCGCCAAATTAGTCAGCTATAGCCAAGTTCGCTTCATTTATGGCGACTTTTTTAGGTCGCCTAATTTGACTATATTTCGCCAAATGTTGCCAAACTTGGCGAGAATTTGGCGCTAACGGATAGGAAAATTTAGTTTTGTGCGTATGATCGGGAAAATGGTTACAACAAGGAACGATAATTTGCAAGAAATTACGTTCACTAAAACTCATAAATAAACCCTGATTTTTTAACACTTTACAACATAGCTGACAAGTGTTGATGAATTCAGTTTGTCTGTCTTGTCCGTGCTCTAATTCACGTAAATATGCTCTGATTGTCATTCAACTGATAAATGTTATTGAGGTTTACTATAGCTTGGTTGATATTTAAAATGAAGTGCGTAGCATTTATAGTTCATTTAAAGTGACACTCAAAAGACCGTTACATTATCGTCTATGGGGGGAAATCGTTTGCAGTGTACTTTAATAATATTACACTATTTCAAACATATTGAAATTGATATATATCACTGTGGTGCACTACAAGAGGTTTACTATAGAAAAAGACGTACATGGCATTAATCGCTCATTTACAGGGACAAAATAATAATTACCGGAAATGCGTTTTCAGTTGTGGTACGTGCTTTTAAATTTAGCATTTTTTGTATATTACTTAGATTATATAGATCCTATAGATCCTATACAGGGCTGCGCAAAAGATCTCGAGTAAATTTAAATTTATTGGCGGAATTTGCTGAAGGGGAATTTTCAACTCTGCTATGCGTTTTCTAACTGGATAAAATAATTCGAGTACTTTTCTGACTATTAGCGGTAATTTCTGGCACTGGTTTTTGAGATGTGTTGGGCGTTTTCCAAATTATTTTCTTAGACATCATATTTCATCATATTATATTGTGAAGTTTTGTTATAGTATTCTGAATGTGTTGGAAAGTGTTTCAAAATCTGTGCTTGACGCATGATTTTTCTTTCTTGTTATTTAAGGTGATTATGTTAAAGAGTAGATATAAGTTATTTTTAAATTCTTGTAAAAGTCATAACGATCACTGAAAATTATTCCAATTGGTGCTGGAATTGTTTCGTTTTCAATAAAGAAATGATTAGGACGACTCCAATTTTTAACGTGGTAAAACTCCGGTGTGTTATGACTTTCTGGGCCGTTCGTCAATTCCTGGAACCACGTCTCGATTTCTGTTGTAGTTTCATGTATGGAATGAGAGTTTAACATCCATCGGCCCTAAAATGTCAGTTATGAATTTGAGAGTAACCATGTCACCAATTTTCATCACAGCCTATTTCTTATGTTATTTTGTCTATTACTTATTATGCACAGCAGCCTCGTCTATGTCATTTATTCATTCGAAAACTATGACATCTCCATTATATCGCATCTATGTAATATATATATATATATATATATATATATATATATATATAAATTATAAGCTCAAAAAATATTAAAAAATAAAAATAAAAGTAAAAATAAAATCCATGCGATAAGCGCTATAGCTGCAAATAACCACAAAGATTAAATATAGCACATTATGTATGAATTATGCACATTATGTTTTATAATATGCCCACTGCTGACAAGGCCAGAGCTTTTTGGTTGGTTTTTCTTGGTTTTTTCTTTTTCAGTTATGTTTGTTAAAATTTCTTTGATGTTTGTTGTTTACTTTAATTATGGTGCGAGATTCTGGGTCTGCCGAATGCATTTCATACATAATATGCTATATACATATATATATATATATATATATATATATATATATATATATAATAACCTTTAAATCACATAAATAATCGACAATTTATAAACCGATAATTACAATATAATACATAAATATATTCAAAAATTTAAGATTCTCAAAATTAAAATCAGTGGGAAAAATACTTAAAGATATGTTTACATCCAAATATCAAAAAACTCAGATGCAGAAAACCATATGATATTGTAAAGCAGTGGCCAAAATTGCGATAATTAACGTAGGAATTAGCAGTAAGCATCACAAAAGCAAGTGATTAAGCAGCATTTGTACACAAAAATTTATTGAAAATAAAAATATGACATATATAAATACACAACTAAATGCGCAATTGCAGCTATGAAATTATGTATTTTAAATTATGATTAACTTATTTTGATTTGCCGAAACTGGGCAGTGTATAGATGATAAAACAGTGTAACTAATGCAAAATTCTTTTATAAATGAAACAAGATGAAAAAACTACCCTTATATATATATATATATATATATATATAATTTTTTGTAAGGCATTGTAAATAGAACTATAAATGTTGTATGCAATATTTTCAATATTATATACAGTGGTGTACTTCAGTAACATACATGGATTTTGTTCGGTATGAAATAATAAAACTTTATGAAAATGCATTTCAAACAATTTCCGCTCACAGTAATTGTTTGAAAATTTAATGTGTTCGCTTAGACGATAAAATATCCGTATTCTTTTGTGCGTCTCTGTAAAAGAACATTAAATGCCACCTGCTTCATCTTCAGTAGAAATCATTCCGTAGATGACTATGACAACACAATATTTTCATTGCCATTTGCATTTTACAAAATTCTCATTTGAATTATTACATAAAACGTTTTAAAAATCGATACATTCTTTTTAATTTATGAATTTATTTACACAGGATAAATTTAACATAAAGTAATTTTTATAATAATTTTTAAAAAATGTACTTACTTTTCAGAAAGCGTTAAAAGAAAAAGACGCTTCCACAAGAATATTTCAATAAAATCTGAACGAGTTGTAGTGCCAGGCATAAAGATTTTTATTATAAATGTGTTTACCTCCACTTTCAAAAACTCGAAATATTGGTAAATAATACAAAAGTGTTTTTTTTTCTTTAATATCTGATTTTCAACAAACATAATTACCTATATTCTTTCTGCCAGGATAATGTTCAAAGTTTATGATCCGTTAAAATAAAAAATGGCAATTGACGTATTATACAAAATCCCGATTAAATGTAATTTAGGTTTTAACAGGAAAATTTTTCAGAATATGTTATGTATCGTCAATAATACATTTAGATAATTGGTACTAAGTAAATATTTTTCTTTTGTTTTCTAATAACATTTGCAGCTAATGAATATTACAAAAGCTAACTATAAACTACGTAGTGTTGAGAAAAACTTTATGTGAAATCGGTTGTTTACGAGCAATAATTATTGCTCTACCGAATTTTTAAAAGCATTTACAACACAGAAAGCATTTAGAAAATAAAATTATCTTGAAACGATAGAAGACTAAACATAACTTATATGCGAAATGGAAATGTATGTTTCATATGCAGATACATTTCACGTAATATTATAATAATCATTTATTAAATTAAAAATATCGTATCCGAAAGTGCCTGTTTTGTGATAAATGGAGATCTAAAAAAAAAAAAAAAAAAAAAAAAAAAGGAAAATCACTGATCAATATATTATGTTACGCACCATCTTCTGACCGATGCATGTTTTTAATGTTAAAAATCGAAACTGCATTACAAAAGGAAATTTTATTTTACTTTCGGCGACTAATACTAACAGGCATGCGCTTTATAATTGTTTTAAAAGACCTATTACTGTAGTTTCACTAGATTTACTCTTATTTCCAGTTAAACATATCAACAAAAATAATAATGTTAAAAGTGCATAATAATGAACTTAATGTGATATTTTCAGCGTAAAAGTTACATATCTGAAACTAAATTGTTTCTTATATAGGTTTCAAAATATACTTTGAAGAAAGTTGATTTTTTTTTTAAAGTTGTCTTGTTTGAAAAACTCGCCGGTATTGTGCGGCAATTTTGGTAAATGGAGTAAAATTAATTCTGTACAACATTGTTGACTCATTCGTGAATGATTTTTGTCCCTGTATTAACAGGATGCCATCCGAAAGTACAGTATGCATGTTTACAAACAACGTTTGTAAATTAATTTGCTCTAAGGAAAGGAAATCATATCTCCAAAAGAAATAATTTAACAAAACACGCACATAATACTAGAACGTTGAACAAAGTTGGTTTTATGTTAAAGCTGTTTTAATTTTTTTTATGAAACACAAAAAATATGGAAAATCGCCAACTTGTAAAAATTGGTTATTACGATCCAAACATTGGATCCGTTGAAAATTCTGCTGAAATGTATTTAGCTTATTTTTCAGATAAAAAACGAGTTTGGTTGCAAATACTAAGCACGCTTGTACATTATCTTAACTATTCAAAAAAATTTGATGGTGTTTCCCTTGTAATCTCTGATCAACTGAGTAAACTATTTCCAAATGGTACTTTGGAGGGCCTACTAAAACTTCTATATAAATCGGAAGTTGACATTGTTCTACCACCATCTTTTATATATCCAGATACTATAGTTTATTATTGTTACCCATTTAAACCTCCTTCTATAACATTTTTTACTTCAAAACCTAAATATGAACCACAGATTTTTGATATTTTTAAATCGTTTTCAGTCTTGCTTTGGGTCGCTATTTTATGTGCTATCATTGCAATTGTATTAGTATATTACATCACTTTAAAGCGTAAATATTCATTGGATAAATTTTTGCTTCATGTTGTCTCTGTACTTCTAAGGCAAAGCTCAATCGTGAGACATTCATCAGCGGTAGATAAGTTACTTGTGTACTCATGGGTTGTCGGAGCGATGTTTCTTTGCCTGGCCTTTGACTGTGTATTTCTATCCTTTCTCACTTATCCTCATGTTACTAAAATTAAGGATGTGTCACAGCTCGCTAAAGCTTCAGAAAATGGAAAATATCACTGTTTTGCTAATACCGGATCAGCCTATTTTGAACTACTATTAAATTCGAATTTGGAAAGCCTACGAACAATCGGAAAGGACGCTAAACATAATTTTTAAAACCCAGAGATTTTAAATGACTTTTTAAGTGAAAAAAATCAAAACTTTGCCTTCGTTATAGAAACAGACGCCGTTTATGTTTATGCTGGAAAATACTTCATTTCCGAAGACCGTTTCCTTGAATATATTGGTGCAATGTACGTCCGAAAAGACTTTTGTTGCAAAAAGATGCTAGACACATTTGTACATAGACTTATGTCTTCAGGACTTTTCTTCAAATATTACAGCGACAGTTCATTTTTTATTTCATTGCCACGATCACTGAAAGATTCGGTAGAGGATAGCAGCAAAAGGCCGCTAACCCTTAAAGATGTTGCTCCGGCCTTTATAATTGTATTGACTGGGCATTTTATATCCTGTTTAGTTCTAATTGGAGAAATACTGTTAAATCGAAAAAAGAAAATGCTGTTCAAAAAACAAAAAGAAGAGAAAAGATTATATAGAGCTTGAAGTTTAACTTTCACTGCATTGTGCATCATTTCTGACAGAAACCAATAAATGTGATAAAGTTTTGCATGTGCAGTTCTATGTGTATTTTTATCATTTATCACTTCTCGTCCTGTTGCTAAAATTAAGTATGTGTCACAGCTGCTGTAGCAAATGGAAACTATCACTGCTTTCCTAATCCCCTATCATGTAATTATGAGCTATATTGCATTAAAAATCTGTAAAGTCTAAAAATAATCAGAAAAGATATTGAGAGTAATATTAATGAAACAGAGTTAATGAAAGTATTTTATCTTGGAAAAACTTAAAATTATGTCTTTGTAACAGAAACAAACGGCGTTGGTGGTTTTGCTAGACTATATTTCATCTGAGAAGACCGTTTCCTTGAATTTATGAGTGCGATAGTAGCTCGAAAAGGATATTGTTGCAAAAGATACTAGATATATATGTACATAGACAAATGTTTTTGTACCTTTCCTTCAAATTTTTCCGCGATAACTTATTTTTGATTTTCCTTGCTGCAGTTACCAGAAGATATGGAAATGGTTAACAGAAAAATATCTCTAACTCTTAGAACTGTTTCCTCTGTATACTAACACTTCTATTGGATAGCTCTTTTTTTAATATTTTTTAGTTCTTGTTGGAGAAATGCTGCTAAATGGCAAAAATAAAATGAATTGTTCAAAGAAAATAAAGAAAAGTTTATGCGCCAAACATAGGTTTTGAAACTCTTTCGAACATATTCAGAATACTGTAACGAAACTTCACTGTTTAATAAGGCGAAAGAAGGTACCTAAATAAACAACATAGAAAACGCATACCACACTCAAAAACACAATTTCAACAATTACCGTCAAAAGGTATCCGAATTCTTTTGAGAAGTCCTGTATATGATCTATACATTTGTAAATGTACAACATATCAGGCTAAAATTTAGTTTAGTTCATAAATGCATAACACAGTTAAAAATTCCCCTTCAGATATTTCCATCAGTAAGATCAGGAAAATGTACCCGAGATCTTTCGTGCAGCCCTGTATATGAGCTATAAAATTTATACACACCAAGTAATGTGCAAAAAAAATTTAGTTAAATTTAAAAACACATAACACAGCTAAAAACTCAATTCCAATAATCATCGCTCATAAATGGTACTGTAACTGAATTTGTTTGTTCCCGTAAATGTACGGTAAATGCTATGTACACCCTATTCTACAATAAGCATCCTGTAGTGACCCCAATGCTATATATCAATTTCAATATGTTTGAAATAGTATAACGTCATTAAAATACACCGTGAATGATTTTGCCTCATAGACCGTAATATAACGGAATTCTTTTGATTGTTCCTGTAAATGAACTATAAATGCTACACGCTTCATTTTCAGTACCGAACATGCCATAGTAAGCGTCGATAACATTATATTAATTACATGACAATCTGAGTATATTTACTCGAGATAGAGTACAAACAGATGGTCAGACAAGGATTATATGGAATTCATCCTCAATTTATCAATTAACTCACTGTATTGCCTGTATCTTTTTGAGTTTTCACGATATTTGACTGTTTTTTATATGAGTTGCTCTATAGTATTGACTATCAAATCATGACAAAAAAATCTTTGCTGTAGTTCGCGCATGCGCAGTTAAAATTTCTTGTATGAAAGAAATTTTAATCCATATCTCATCAAATATTCAATATATTAATATTTTAATTGGAGTATACTATTTCTACAATTTGTTGTCAAATTTTTAGAAAGCGGTGTTAAATTCGTTTGAAAACTCTTCATGCTACAAGGAAAAAAAATTGAATTTTTCTCAGAAACGTTAGCATCTTCAAGTATATGCGTGCTATCCTTACACAAATGCACAAAAACGTTGAGCAAGTCCTACATAGTTATTTGCTACAGTCACAGATCATTTTAAGCATTTTTTGTTTCTTGGGGAAACGAAAATATTAATTTATTATTAAATTTATTATTACTCCCCTAATTGTCCTCCTGACTAAATCATCACTGAAAAACATATGAAGTAAAATATGTTGTCTACATCCTTAAAGTTCAAGGGCATTTCAGGAATTTCTTCACGAATTTCAGTAGATATTCGATAAAACGTCTGAAATCGGTCACTGCCCTTTAATTTCTGGACATCACTGTAATTTTAAAAGTTATCTGTAGGACCAAAATGTAAAAGACAATAAAAGAATTAACTGCTCGCCAGGATCCTTTATTAAACTGAATCATAAATTTAATATGTAGGGCAAATTATTGAGCAATTATTGCCTATTAATTTTGTAAATGGAGAAATGACAAAAAATGCTTCGACCACAAAAATATCTAAAGAAGAAAATGATCTTCGATACTCAGTAACCTGCTCTACATTCCAAATGGATTTTTTTCATACACCAGGGATACAGTATTTCTCCCCGATGATGATACAATCGAATAAAGAATCTATCGATTAGTTAGTACTTTTGTAATCATCTGCATTTGTGTTCTTTCGGAAGATGCAATCGCGTCAGCGCCCTCTGTCGGTGACTTTTAAACTACAAATAGTTTTGCTATTTAAAAAAATGTCGCGCAATGCTTTTTGCGGAAACCTCACTTCCATATCATTTTTTGTCCATTGTTTGGATTTTTAATGTTTATACAGACAGTCTGCCCTCCTCCCCCCACACTTCCACATTTTAAATAAACAACTTTAAGCCCTTGAAGGGCGCCTGTATATTATATATACCACTTAATTTTAATCCCAAAATGCAACAATGACACCAAATTTTTAGAATAAAATTTTGAATTTATAAAGGTACATGAAGGAAAGCTCTTACTTATTTTAAAATAAATTTGTTCGTGAATCTTGGTGTCAATCAATCATTTCAATCATATTAGCCACAAAAGTAAACTTTGCCTCTGAAGGGGTTAAAGTGTATTTCAGTTAGATATGCGAGACAAAAAATAACAAAAGTAGCAATCAAACATATGACAAAAACAATGTGTAACATATAATTGTTCTTATTCTAAAATTTGTAAGCATTGTTTAAAAAAAATGAAAATATTCATATTATTTTTATTTACTTATAATCCATTACCGCATTTCCCCCCAGATATTTCGTTATTAAGCAGATGCATTTACTACTATATGTAATTCAAACTTCACTTTTTTTAATAAAATATAAAGTAATGAATTACTAAAAGTCAGTTTCACTAAACGAAATGAGAATTTATGATTTAATCTAAAAAGACATTTAGTTTTCTTTCCAAAGATTAATGTATTCTTAAGGAAAAATGAAGGCGCAGTTTTTTAAAGAACTGTATTTATTCATGGCTTTCAAATAATTAATTGAAGTCATTTAGTTAAAAACATTTATCCATTCAAGTTAAGAGGGAACTTTAAAATGAAAGAAAAAAAATTCCATTAGCAAGTTTCCTTAGAACCTAAAATCTTTATTGTTGCTTTAAATATCAAATGCCAGTATCAAATAAATTGTTGTTGATGTTTCCAAGTTTAACAAAGTTAAAAGAATTCAGATTTCCTGTTGATTAGAGGCAAAATATCCCTAGCTTACGTAAAAAGTAAATTATATAATTGGAAGATTTAATACTATTATCCATTTATTATTCTAAGAAAATAAATTTTTATCAAGGTTTTAGGAGAAATATCTAAATAAATTATTTTACAGTTAAGTGAAATTGCTTAATTTAAAAATAATCCAAGATATTATACACTAATCGCTTAAGGAAGAACCGATTGAAAATTAGTAAAGCTTATGTTTTGTAACAAATATGATATATATATATATATATATATATATATATATATATCTAGATATATATATATATACACAGGTGTTCCCGCTTTAAGAGATTAATTCGTTCAGAGAAATCATCGAGTAACACGAAAACGCGTTAAATAAATTTATTTTAACAAGCATAACATAATAAAATGTATAGTTGGGAAGGAGGGGAAATAACTAAAATTTTAATCTTTGCAATAAAATACTATTTTATTAACTGTAAAATTAAAGAAAAACATACCTTAAGTACGTTAAAAATACGTCATTTACCATTTTTGCGTTATTTTTTTATAACCTAAATCACGTTACAGTGAAAACGTGTAAAGTAAGATAGCGTACAGCGGGGAATGCCTGTGTTTATTTTTACTGTGCATAATTTTTTTACAATCTAACACATACAACTGTACAATTGTTAGATAAAGAAACTCAGCAATAGTACTTTTTATTACCACTATGTTACTTCGTTTTTCGTGGAAGACTAGATTTTTGTTTAAGTTATTTTAATAAACATAAATCAGTTTTTTTTTTTCGGTCCTATGCATACTTTTACTTTCGAGTGCGACTAGAACTGGCCAATTCAGATGGTTTACTTTGTTCCAGTTGTGTTTTATGCAAGTATAAGTTCGGATGTTTGATAAAGAGACGTGAAAAGAAGACAGTACCTTAAGCTCTTTTATCACCAAATTGTCGCAGAGATATGCGAGCGGTGCCATTAGAATGGGAAATGTGTCTACTATTAAAATATTAATGTAGTTTCTGAAAATGGAATCATTTATATGTTGAGAATTGTACTAAATTTCGTTTTTCAAAATAACATTCACTGTTGATAATTTATTTGAGTTCTTTCGATCAAAGCAGCTCGAAAAAAGGTATATGTTTTATTTTCTTAAAATTTCATAGAATTATAAAAGAAAATCTGTTAGGGGTTTACCCATAAAAGTAGATCATAATTCCTATTTTTAATATGCATTTCTTAATAATTTTCATAATTAAAAATATGTGTTTGAATCGGAAAAAATGCTTGAGATATGTGTGGATCTATATTCATTGTAAAACATGAAAAAAGAAACATTTCAATTCAATGATTTTTAGGGAAGATATAAATTGACGTTTGTCACGTACATTTAACGTATCCTCAAATATATTTTATATGACATTTTATATTTTAATGTGTCTACAATCAGAAGCAATACACATGCACGCTGATGATGGCGCTGTTAATAATGAATACTTTGAGCACACTTAACTTGGTTTTCTTATTAAAATAAATTATACCTTACTTGCATGTGTAATGTTTTATCAGTATACATGTGTACAATGTTTTATCAGTATACATGTGTACAATGTTTTATCAGTACACCTTATATTGCCACACTTTTGCACGCTGTAAATGGTTATTTGAGCGATTAGTGCGTTTTTTAACAGTAAAATTATTTTTCTTTGAGTGGCTTTAACGTTAAGAGGCTACTTCACTCAGGCAAAAACACCCACTCGCTAATGTTAATCCTATGGGGGAAATACTTTACGATATCTCGTTCGCATTTCAATATTGTAAATGTTTTTTTTCTTTTTTTTTTATATTGGACAGCTGAAGTCAATCTCTATGCAATCTCTTAATATTTCAAGCTATTTGTCTTACTACCAAACATATAGGAGGGTGGGGGGGGAGGGTGGCCCGGCCTTTCCCTGCGTACGCATATGAGTGCAAGTAATTTTTGGAGAACTTTATACTTTTCTGAAAACCAATTGTTTTCTTACATAATACACCAAAATTAATTAGTTCCATGATTTGGTCTACAATTTTGACGCACGTTCTATGCTCTAATCAAGTTATGGTCTAATAAAAATTTAGTGGAATGAGAAGCATTTTAAACACATTCCATCTATTCGAAAAACATTCTCTGATTGTGCTGGCATATATAGTGGCATGATCGTTTCACAGTCATCACGTATATGATACAATTGTATCACACTAAGACACTTAAGTGTCTGAATTTCTAAATGTCTTAATTTCAGACATATCATCATTATTATGAAATTTTTCTCAGTTCTTTTATACCGTGATCATAGTAAGATACTTACGTACCTTAAATTCAGACACATGTGTGTCCGAAGTTAATGCGTCTCTATTTGCACTGTGGTGTTACAATTCGCCCAATAGATTGCCCGCTACAAGTCTCAGAGCATTTCACGTTATTTTATGACCACACGGTAGTTGAGAAACTGTATAAAAGCGAAATATATACTATAACATGGAGGTCCCCTGTTGCCGTTGGAGTTTAACCCTGGGGTGCTTCTTGGAAAATGGGATGTTACTTGAATCCTCCCCCCAAAAAAAGTCTTAAATCAGTTTTAGATCTACGGTATTGAGAGTATTGACTCTATTCATCATTACTCTAACATGTAACAACACTGACTAGTAAGACACTATGCCCTGGACTGATTAAAAATATTTTATGTTCGGGTTCAAATAGCCCTTAAAAGTGAGTCTAACTTACCCCAAGATACTGTATTTCAGAAAGATGCATGCCTATGTTTTTTTTTTTTTTTTTTTTTTTTTTTTTTTAAACTGTGACTCAAATACTTAAAACCATTATAAGCCGAGAAAAAACTGAAAATGAGTAAATTTCGCTAATTTTTAAGATTAACAGCGCATTGAAAATTTAAGTATGCTAATGATTACATTAAACTTTGTATTTAACAATCAATACTTTAATCACAATAGATGAATTTGTCATACAAGTATCTAATTGGGGCTTATGGATATTCCTTGCTTACATTAGACAATAAACGCGAATAAATAACTGTTTTCAGAAAATAAATGTGTTACACCCTTATCTTTTTGACGAAAAATAATCATTTCGAACTGATAAGCTTTCATTAACTTTCTTTATTTTTAATTTTCTGCTAACTGAAGATAGAGATTTGCTTTGGAAGAATAGAGATTAATTTGATATGCAGAAAATAAAACGTGCATCGTAGCATTTCAGACTTTAACATCAAACTTTCTCATCTTTGGTGAAAAATGAATGGAAATCTTGCGTGAAACACTCCCTCCAGGGAATTTTTAATCGTCTTTAATGCATTAATTAAAAGTACGAAATTTTGTAACAGTAATCAGTCTTGAAGTGTTTATTTCTATCAAAATAAATGAAGAAAACCATTTAATATAGTCGCTGAATTTTGAAAGGGGAAAATGCGTGAGACAGATAAGTTCACAAAATACTGCACTATCACAACAAAATTATCGAAAGTTCACAAAATTATATAGAGTTAAGCTTATTTTTCCGGAAATGACGTTACCATAAATACTCATGTACCAGTAAAATTATATTTTTCTTTCAGTGACCTTAATATTAAATGACTGAAAGTATGTAATTAGAAACCGTTATCTAAATTTTCGTTGAGATTACACCAGAAAATCTAAAAATAATGATGGAGAACTCGAGTAATATTTAAGTTATTTGTCTTCATTACCCTCTTTTAGAAAAATTTAGTAAATTAGTTCTAGCAGAAATAGATAAAGATAATTTACGTTTAATAAATTAGTATACGTTTAAAATACTTTTAAAAAAATCTGATGCCCTGCAAAAATTCAGTTAAAGTTAAAAAGGCTTTAAAAAACAGTTAAAATAAAATAAAAATCAATCGACATTTGCTAAAAAAGAAGAGGGAAGGGAGATACTTAAGACTTTTTTATGTTAATTTTTCAAATTTGTTTTTTAAATATTTTTAGAAATACCATTTATTGATTTTTTTTTCAATATATATTTTAACCCCTTATACAGCAATAACTCTAATTTCAGAAATATTTTAAACCACCCACACATAAACCTTTTTTTTCTCGCTGGCTGCAAACATATGCTTGTTACCTTAATTGGGCCACAGCACACTATACTTATGGTATAATATTCTAAAAATATTAGGATGCAAATATATATTACGATATTACGATAACAAAAGTAATATTACAAAGTATTATAATTTTAGTAATATAATCTGTATTATCTAAATAATGAGCATGAAGCGTAAATAGAATTGTGCATTTAGAATATATGCAGATTTCCCAAGTTTGAACAAAAAAAAAAGTTCTTTTATAAATCAGATTTCGGCTCAACGTACAAACTTTTATCTTTTTAGAATGTAAAAATATATGGTGAAAATTTAATCAATTCTAAATAATTTTTCATTACAGTTGAAGATTAACCAAGTTGGAACTTGTACGTCAAATGTGACAAATGAGGTGTGTTCGTACTATAACTAGTTTTATAAATATTCAGGTCTTGCTGCAATAGCTGTTGCACTCTTATGCAAATATGCATGGATACAAAACTTATTTTATGTGCAGATTTTCATATTACAGATATTAATTTTATTTAATGAAATCAAGTTTCAATGCACTTTTCCAAACAATTAATTACACAATTCTGTTTCATTAAAATTTTACTATCCGAAAATATCCAATACAGGACAATGCAAAAAATTCATCGCATTTCACTGAAAACTAGTCGGATGTGCCAATCCCAAAACTTTCTTCTATCTCACACAGGTTTCGCATACACTAAAAAGAATCAGCACCAATTTATATCAAGGTCTAACTGAATCTAAAGTTTTATTAAATTCCTTGCATTAGTTCTTGAGACATGACTATTGCTAAAATCGTGTGAATCCTACAGAATTCAGCATAGCAGCGCCACCTGTTGGGAGATTTACACCAAAACCTAATCAACAACAACTTATGTCAAGGTCTAACAGAATCTGAAGTTTTATAAAATTCCACGAATTAGTTCTTGAGATATAGCTATCGTAAAAATCGAGAAAAAAGTGGTATAGCAGCGCCACCTGTGGGGATATCTACACAAAAGCATAATCAGCCTCTATTTATGTCAAGGTCTAACTGAACCTGAAGATTTATGAAAATAAGTGCATTAGGTCTTGAGCTAGAGCTATTGCGGAAATCACGAAAAATGCAGCATAGCAGCGCCACCTGTCGGGTGATTTTCACCAAAAATTAATAAGCACCAATTTATATCAGGGACTAACTGAATATAAAGTTTTATTAAATTTAGTGCATTATTTCTTGAGATAGAGCGCCCAAAAAAATTTTGTCACACAGACTGACAGACATTTTCTAAAAATGGTCAAATCGTGATCTGGACTTTCTAATACGTATAAATCCATCGAAAACCGGAAGTCGAAAATTTTCATGAATCCAATACTTTCTTCTTGTAAAGATAGAAGAAAGTAAAAATAAATTATATCGTCTGTTATTATGATATGAATAATTTCCGTAATAAAATAGGTACATTTTAAGTTGGCAATATTTTATCTTTTGTTGACATTTACTGCAAATTGCAATTGTAAACTTAAGCCTAGCTTTGAAAATTTCAAAACTCGAAATCCATATTTAGACTCTTTTCCCATTTAATATCTATTTCTCCGGAAACTATTTATCCAAAAAACCGTCGGTAGATTACAGAATTGCCATAATTAAACAATTTCAGTATACAACTTCGGTTTTTAAATTCAGTAATATGGAAATAACATGAGTCCATCTGAAATAGGACGTAATCACCATGGCAACCTAGAATCATTATCTATCATGAGATAACACTGAATTAGTTACGTATGATAGGATTTAATAGAATAAAGAAAACTTTTATTGCAATATTTTTAAGTTTTAATTCGATTTTCGTAAAATTTGAAATGACTCTACAAAATTCTGCAACGCTTATATATATTAAATTTCAAACCATTCGGTTTGGTAGTTTTTGGGCTGTTATATGCGGACAGATGGACGGACGGACCAGACGACGCGTATAGGTGCTACGTATTTATATAATTACGAACGCACCTAAAAGTATATACACTACTGTAAAGCAAATAGGACTACATGAAAACATATCTTTGATTAGAGACAGGACATTTAGGATGTTTTAATATAATTTTAAATTAATTTATGCAACACAGACTATTTTTTGCCTTTCCATAATAATACTAAATACAATAGTAAATGTGTACATTTTACACGCATTTCAAAATTTTATATTAATTAAATATAAAAGTAAACTAGTCGTTGGGGGCCACTGTCACACTTACCCATCATGGATATGCGTAATATAAAATATGAAAATAAAACATGTGTAAACTATTTTTAAAATGCATTGCAATTCGAATAAAATCGTGGCTTGTTGACGTCATAAACTTTAAATGCTCTATTACTGAATTGCGTAAAAGAAACATCCTTATAACTCCAAAATTTATAATCATATTAACTAACGGTTTACTGCGTCGGATTAAGCGTCTCATTTCCAATTAAAATATGTTTGAATTGAAATTTGAATGAAATACAGGGTCATGAGAAATCAAAGAGTGTGGAAAATAGGATTACAAATATCTCGACAACTCCTTATCCGGTCGACTTCATTCTTTATGCAAAATTTATATTTTTTTATTATATTTTATATTCACTCCTTAAAATAAACAATTTCGAAATTTTGTATATACCTTTTATCAGAACGAATATTTCGAAAATCCGAAAAAAATAGTTCCGGATAATCGAGGTTACTGAAATTCAATAAGCTTCTTCTCATTATTACATACTAAGTACATACCAAATTTCAAGTGTCTATCTCAATTTTTTCGGGAGGTAGAGTGGTTACAGGCACACAGACACGCAATCTGACAGACGGACAGCAAATTTTTTTTTTTTTTTTTCTAAAAATATGTTTTTCGGAATCTCCAGTATCTAAAACGTGTAAATCCGTCAAAAAAAAATCTCGATTTTCAAAACGATTACAAGACTTACCTTATGCTACGTATAATGGATACGTAAAAAAGTTTTTTTTTAAAAAAAACACTATTTTATAAGCATTCAATGTTCATCATGAAAATCACGCCTAAAATTTTTTCTGCGATTCATATTTTTTCATAAAAAATTCCATTGTAGTACACTAATTTGATGTAGGCACAGAACTCGATTGTGAAAAATTCACCGCTTTTTTTTACACTTGGTAGAAAGCGCAAGCAAGTGAATTTATTAAAAATTATTTAATATTTGCTCTGTTTCTTTTTTAAGATAAGGCTGCAAACGAGAAAGAATAAAAAATGATACATTATTTAAACTTTCTTTCAGGATTTGTAAAATGATTTCTCAACGTTGTAATAGTAAATTAATCAATATTATACTATTAACTGATAAAAGGTTACTTAAAAAATATATTACATTTCTCATTATTATTTATAAATTATTTTCTATTTTTCAGTCTTTAAAATGTTTATTTGTTGCAGATTCATAGTCATTTGGCCTATTTTGGCGAGTGTTTATTGGCGCATAATTAAACCCATTATTGTTTCAACTCCTACACAACTGTAAGAGAATACGTGATAATTTATCAACTGTGGCGGGCTAACGGAAAAATGCCTTAAAATTTATGTACCTATTTATAATGAAGTTCTAAAAATGTTACAATGTCGTATTGTCATCGGAAACAAACCTGTGAACGTATTTTTTTATAATTCCAGCATATCAAGAAGTGCGTTAAACGTCCATTACAAAATTTCATCTTTAGATACAACAAGAACGAAATATCATGCATCGGCATAGATTATGAAACACTTTCCAACACTAAAAGAACATTATTAAGATTTTTTTTCAAACGATGAAATGAGATAGATAAATAAGCAATTAAAAAAAATACATAACTCAGTAAAAATCCATTTTCAGCAATGGCTGCCCATATTCAAAATCTTCCGTGCAGCCCTGTATATGATCTACAAAATTTGTAAACAGCACGCAATACACTAAAAATTATATAAATTAGCTTATCACAGTGGAAAGAGCACATCTAGCAAATAACGATCACAGTCAATCCTTTAACTGAATTCTCTAGTGCGTCTGTGTACAAGAATGATAAATCCTACACACTCTATCATCTATAGAAAGTAAGTTTTACTGAATCTTAGTGGCATTTTTGAATTTCATTATGTTTCAAGTTCAAAATGCACGGCAAATGATGTTTCCCCATTAAACATACTGTAAAGGAGTTATTTTGTACGCCCCTGTAATCGAAGGGGTCGGGACAAGAGAGTGTCAAGCCACATTTTTGCACTTAAGGGATATTTCAATTTGAAAATTTGATCAAATACTCAAATCAAGATATAGAACCTAAAGTTTTTTTGCCAATGTCTTGGTAACATTTGCGATATTCTGAGTAACAATATGGACATTACTTTAACGCTATTACTATTACGTCTTTTGTAAATTAGCTATCTTCATTGGGGGCATAAACATCTGAGGCAAAAACGAAACCTGTCACATAGGCTGCCCCCCAAGTGACATTAGAAACAAATTATATGTTGGATATTATAATTTACAATATTAAGCAACAGATTACAGTGTTTGATTTATTTCACCGAAAATGTGGCTTGGCACTTTCTTGCCCCGACCCTCTCAATTGAACTATAAATGCTACTAACTGTATACTCCGGCAAAAGCATGCTGTAGTCCACCTCAGTAATGCGTATTAATTTCATTATGTTTGAAATATCATAACATCAATAAAATGCGCCGCAAACGATTTTTCCCCATAGACCATAATGTAATAAAATTCTTTTGTGTGTGTCCCTGTAAATAAGCTTTTAACACCACGCACTTTATTTTCAATACTGAACATTCTATAGTAAAACTCAATAATGTATAAAAATTTCATGACAATCCGAGTAAGGTAAAGCTAGGATAGTCGGCGCACAATTCAAAAGAATAGCAATAAAAAATCTAAATATTAATTTTTTGCTAAACTATTCATGAATAATTTTTACTTCATTTGTTTTTTATGCATTTCCATTGCTATTTTGTTGTTATGTTGCAATTTAATAGAACAGTTGTAATAAAACCAAGAAAGTTATTTTGCGCAATCTGTCCTTACAGGGTTGGTGTGATTGCGCACATGGGTAGGAAAGATTGCTACTAATAATAACTACAATTAAATTGTTAACAATAATAATTACACTTAAATGACATTGCTGTAAGGTTTTTGTGAACAAATATTATTGTATTAGGAGTGAATATTTTAACCTAATGATTAAAGAATCAGAAAAGGAAATAATTTAAAAAACGATTAAAAAATTTTAATTAAAGGAAAGAAAAAATTAAAGAATATGAAAAAGCAAGTCCAGATAAGATTACAAAATAAAATTTTGTTACTTGATAACACGTTTAACTTAAAATTAGTCCATTTTCCATTTTTCATTTTTTTATGCAAATTTACCAATAAGCTGCGTAATCTCTCCTAGCATGGAAACTAATAGGAACACTGCGCCATCTCTCCTAAGTAGCAGATGCGCAAACTCTCCAATTTCGGTAGGAGAGATTGCGTGGCCTTTTATTTAAACATGACATCTTCTAAAACGAACCGTTGATGTTCACATTGTTAGTCTAGATTAGTAGCTTATGAGAAATCGTTTAAGTTAAAAGTATTTTGTACTATTGACATTGTATAGAAATTCTGATGAAGAGCTATGAAAATTCAAGCACTTACTTTGGGAAAACAAAACAAAATAGCAAGACTTTATCTTAAACGCTCAAAGCAATCAACGTGCACTTTCAAGTAGACACTCCACTACTGTTGTTGTACAACTACCTGGAGTCGCTGCGCGCTCACTCTACTCCTTCCCTCCGAACCTCTATGTGCGCAATCTCTCCGACTGCGTCATCTCTCCTGGCTTTACCTTATATTTACGATAGTTAAAGCACGGACAGACGGACAGACAAGCAAACTGAATTCATAAACACTTTTCAACTGTGTTGGAAAGTGTTAAAAAACAGGTTGAATTAAATAAAAGAGTGCAAAAAAGGAATAATAATTGTGTGTAAGAAAATAAAAGGTCGCCGGGCGCAGGCTAAGTATGGCTGTTTTAAACATATTAAAAATGCTTAATTAAGAAAAAGCTTAACTATTTGTTTACCAAAATGTTATCGAAACTGTTCATAAATTCTAAATAAAAGCAGGCTGAATTTTCTGGTACAAAACACTCACTTAATGGCAAATTTTGACGACGTCCCAGAGTGGTTAAGATGAATGAAAACTTTATATATTTTTGTAGCGATATATTTTGCGCACTCACTTGACAGTAAGTTGGATTTTTTACATATACACTGTAAAACAAAATTCCGTGAAAAAAAATGGAAACTATTCTGGCAGCAGATTTTCCGTCTTTTCCGCTATTCATAACAGGAAATTTCTGTTTTTACAAATAAATATGAGCATGAGTGCAATGCTAAAAAAATACTTTATAATAATTACACATACTGGTGCACATTTATACGGAACAGGTAATTGCATATTATCACCTCCATTTTTTTTCACCTTGCCTTCCTCGAGATTCGAACCATGGTACTCGCCATTAGAGGCTTAATGCTCTGTTCTCTACAACACCACACTGTTAAAAATTGCAGCAACCTGTCCAGTCATTTGACCATTTTTTATAGAAAATGGTTATATAACCGTAATTTAACTCTACTCTGACCATAATATGGGCAATAATATGGTCAGAATGAAGTTAAATTACGTTTTATGTAACCGTCAAATGACAGGACAGTTTGCTGCAAATTTTAACACTGCACGGGGATTCGATGACTTGGTTACAACCCAAAACATCAAGTATGAAAAATTACCGGGATATTTTCCGTTTTATCTCAATTGAACAGGAACATTTCCGTTTGTCTGTCTTGGAAGTAGCATTTTTGTTTTTAATAATCAACGAGTAAAGGTAAAAAGGAAATTTTCCGTTTATTTCAGGAAAATATACGATTTCCCCTCAAAACAAAAAGTTTCCGTTGAAAGACAGAAATTTCATATAAAATAACCAGTATACATACACGGGAATTTCTTTTACAGTGTATAAAACAGAGAATGGATCGTTTATGAATAAATCCTTTATTGTAGAAAAAAAAACTAGGTAGACTGTTTCCTATTTTGAATATTATTTAATGCTCTAAAATTATTTTAACACTTCTTAAACTCACTTTTTATCAATCGGTATTTCCCAAAATGGCTAAAATATATCTGAGAAAAATATAACTCTTAAATAAAAAGCTAATAACTACGTTAGCAAGAATTTTAAACTATGTGAAAAATGGGAGAAGAAAAGATATATATTAAAATAGAACTGAAGTAATTGAAGAAGGAAATTTTATCAGAGAAAATTAAAAATTAATCTTCAGATTTAAAAATTGAAAAAACGTACAAAATTAACAAAAGGAAATGCATTTATTCTATTTTTAATGCCCATATTTCTACATTTATTTATTCATTCCCAGTATTTTTAAATTAATACAATTACTAGAAACATGCTTCTTTGATATTTTTACTTTAAAGTACACAAAATATTAATTTAAATAAAGGTTTTAATAAAATTTAAATAAGGAGATAAATACAAGGTAAAAATGTAACGCTATGTGTATCTTTTATTTATTTTTTTTAATCTCTAGAATATTTGCTTCACTAATCCGTTTTTAAATTAATTTAGCAAAACTGTCGAAGGTTCGTGAAATTTTAATGACAGTATCATTTCAGCGCATTAAAAAAAAGTTTATTTGGTTTGTACTGTTATCGGATATTCCTCGCTCTTTTTAATCAATGCTTTAAAATAGAAAGTAATCATTTTCAACGCTAGAAAATTTAATGTTATCTGCATTATAGTATATTGTATTGGGACTAAAATGGATTTATCGTCTTTATAAAAATTAAAATTTAATTTAATTATTTGAAACTAGCTTAGATGAATTTGTGAAATATGTTTCAAATGAAGATATTCAAAACTATTTTTCAAAATATAAATAAAAAGATAAAATGAATAAATAAATCAATAAGAAAAAGAGTATGGTTGCATCGGTTCTTTTAATAAATATGAACACTCGCACCATCCCAAACACTCATATTGTACTGTCCTCTAAAAAATTTCCATTTTTTGAAATATTCTCTATATAAAGTATAATAAAGAATTTTTAAAAATTAAACATGGCTAAATTTTTACAGCTTGTTCTGACTAAGATTTTAATGTTGAGCATTTTTCATTTTATCACTTTATTACAAAGTGGCAGCTAATTAAGCGAGAACTTGAAAAAGAACCACTTTTTTAAAAATAAACCAATGTTACCCCTGTTACCCCCCCCCCCCCCCACAAAAAAAAAAAAAACACCTAACGTAATCAGCTGAAAATGATGCATTTTATTACCTATTAAATGTTTAACATAAAAACAATTAAAAATTTATGTTGATATTCTAAAATTTTATTATAACAAAAATATCTGTAAAAATGATGCTCATGTTTTACCAGAGTTTTGCAATTATTAGCTAAAATTATTTTTATAATAATAAGCACTCTTTACGTAGTTTTAACTATTTTTATTATGGTCTTTAGTGAAATATTTGATGTAATACTAGAGTGGTTTTTTTTTTTTTTTTTTTTTTTTTTTTTTTAGGAACATTTCACTGTAAGTTTTTTTAAAGGACAGCACAGTACTGCTTCTCCCATACAGTGGCTTAGCAATTTATAAGTTAGGAGACAGGTACAAATAGTTGTTTTCAGATAAACTGAGTAATTAGGATTGTAATTTGGTCGGCAAAAAAATAAAAGTTTGCCTCCCTACGAAACAACTATATGATTTATATGGGTCTGACATTCCCAAATCTAAATATGGCATCAAAACTGTTCCAACAGGTACAATTTTTCTGAGAAACAGTTGTCTAATAATAACATGCAATAAAGAACCAGTGGA
Organism: Maratus michaelseni; assembly: GCA_963931845.1. NCBI lineage: Eukaryota > Metazoa > Arthropoda > Arachnida > Araneae > Salticidae > Maratus > Maratus michaelseni. The sequence continues at coordinate 332,802,340 of OZ007590.1, read as the reverse complement.
CCCGTGAAAAAATTTCGCACTGCAGTCTAATATTTTTTTTAGTAATATCTCATATTTTTTAGATGCAGGCTTAATTTTTTAAAGGAAAATTATTAAGGACTAAAAATATCTGCAAACAACATTTGTCAAACCAGAATATCATCGCATTTATTCCGTCAAAGTTACACTAAAAGCTGATCTAAGATAGCAAAAGTAGATATATATATATACAGGGTGTTTCACAAAGGACCCCTAATTTTAAAAATCAATAACCCGGAAACGGTGATAGATAGAAACTGGAAACCAGTGGTATGTTTATTAACAAAATCGTAAGAATCTTATACGTAAATCTCAAAATTTAGTTAAAAATAGCACCGATAGATGGCGCTGAGAGCGTTAAGAATCATTCTAAAGATAGTTCAGAAGCTTAGAAAGAATAGCCGTCGAAGATTTCGCCATTGAAATCTGACCGCTATTTCCGTATAGTGAAAATAATTCGCATCGGCCACGTTGCCTGTCTGTTGAATTTTTTTGAAAAGCTCACGAATTGTTTTTCCATCTGGGCCTTTTGCGACTTGAAATCGCGTTTGAAAACTTCTCCTTGTAGCAGTAGGACTCTGATTTAATCGGTGGTACTCCAACACAATAAACACACGTTCCTCCACGGTATACACCACTTTCGGAATTATTTTCACTATACGCTAATAGCGGCCAGATTTCAATGACGAAATCGTCGACGACTAGTCTTTCTATGCTTCTGAACTCTCTTTAGAAGGATTGTTAACGCTCTTAGCGCCATCTATCGGTGCTATTTTTAACTAAATTTTGAGATTTACGTATAAGATTCTTACGATTTTTTTAATAAACATACCACTGGTTTGATGTTTCTATCTATCACCGTTTCCGAGTTATTGATTTTTAAAGTTAGGGGTCCTTTGTGAAACACCCTGTATATATATCGTATTTTAACTGCATTAAAGGATGACATTATCAGTTTTGGGGGGAAAAAACATTGCACAAAGAAAAATAAATTTAGTGTTTGAATTTCAATTTTTCTTTTTAATCATAAATATAAAATAATCCCGTGGAGCAACAATGCCCCACTTTATTTTTTTATGTACTATTTATTTTTACTATTATTATTATTATCATCGTTGAGCACGAGATAATGCTGCATTTTATTTGTGTGGCAACACTGATTGAGAAAAACCTTTCACCTCATTTATGAAAACAATGCCGATTTAATTTTTAATTAACTACAAATTTTAATCAAAAAACATGTTTTAACGAAATTTGAGTGTACTATGTCAGAAGCCTGTTCAAAATCATTTCATATGGTATCTCATTTATTGTTCTGCGTTTTGTATTTGTTTAGAAAAACGGATGTTGACAACTGAAATAATATATAGGATTGTTCGATTAATTTACAATGCTATAAAAAATTGAAAACATGAAAAGGATATTTTCGCTGCCTTAGATAACAAATAAATAAAATATATCATAACAAGTTGGAAATTGTACGTTAAACGTGACAAATAAGGTGCGTTCGTTTCGTGCTAGAACTAGTTTTACAATGTAAAAAAAAAAAAAAAAAGAAAAAGAAAAAAAAGAAAGAAACATCGTTATTAATTCAGTGAAATAAATTATATCGTCTGCTATGGAGCGAAATGAGGATGCCATGGATGCCAAATTCACCATGGAGATCTTGCTTTGCGAAAGATTACCTCCATGGTTTAATATTTCTATGACTCACGATGAATGAATCTTTTGTTTATTTACTTTAATGGATTCAGATATTCGGCTGTTAACCTAATTGTCAGGTTGAATTAAATAAAAGAGTGCAAAAAAGGATTAATAATTGTGTGTAAGAAAATAAAAGGTCGCCGGGCGCAGGCTAAGTATGGCTGTTTTAAACGTATTAAAAATGCTTAATTAAGAAAAAACTTAACTATTTGTTTACCAAAATGTTATCGAAACTGTTCATAAATTCTAAATAAAAGCAGGCTGAATTTTCTGGTACAAAACACTCACTTAATGGCAAATTTTGACGACGTCCCAGAGTGGTTAAGATGAATGAAAACTTTATATATTTTTGTAGCGATATATTTTGCGCACTCACTTGACAGTAAGTTGGATTTTTTACATATACACTGTAAAACAAAATTCCGTGAAAAAAAATGGAAACTATTCTGGCAGCAGATTTTCCGTCTTTTCCGCTATTCATAACAGGAAATTTCTGTTTTTACAAATAAATATGAGCATGAGTGCAATGCTAAAAAAATACTTTATAATAATTACACATACTGGTGCACATTTATACGGAACAGGTAATTGCATATTATCACCTCCATTTTTTTTCACCTTGCCTTCCTCGAGATTCGAACCATGGTACTCGCCATTAGAGGTTTAATGCTCTGTTCTCTACAACACCACACTGTTAAAAATTGCAGCAACCTGTCCAGTCATTTGACCATTTTTTATAGAAAATGGTTATATAACCGTAATTTAACTCTACTCTGACCATAATATGGGCAATAATATGGTCAGAATGAAGTTAAATTACGTTTTATGTAACCGTCAAATGACAGGACAGTTTGCTGCAAATTTTAACACTGCACGGGGATTCGATGACTTGGTTACAACCCAAAACATCAAGTATGAAAAATTACCGGGATATTTTCCGTTTTATCTCAATTGAACAGGAACATTTCCGTTTGTCTGTCTTGGAAGTAGCATTTTTGTTTTTAATAATCAACGAGTAAAGGTAAAAAGGAAATTTTCCGTTTATTTCAGGAAAATATACGATTTCCCCTCAAAACAAAAAGTTTCCGTTGAAAGACAGAAATTTCATATAAAATAACCAGTATACATACACGGGAATTTCTTTTACAGTGTATAAAACAGAGAATGGATCGTTTATGAATAAATCCTTTATTGTAGAAAAAAAAACTAGGTAGACTGTTTCCTATTTTGAATATTATTTAATGCTCTAAAATTATTTTAACACTTCTTAAACTCACTTTTTATCAATCGGTATTTCCCAAAATGGCTAAAATATATCTGAGAAAAATATAACTCTTAAATAAAAAGCTAATAACTACGTTAGCAAGAATTTTAAACTATGTGAAAAATGGGAGAAAAAAAGATATATATTAAAATAGAACTGAAGTAATTGAAGAAGGAAATTTTATCAGAGAAAATTAAAAATTAATCTTCAGAATTAAAAATTGAAAAAACGTACAAAATTAACAAAAGGAAATGCATTTATTCTATTTTTAATGCCCATATTTCTACATTTATTTATTCATTCCCAGTATTTTTAAATTAATACAATTACTAGAAACATGCTTCTTTGATATTTTTACTTTAAAGTACACAAAATATTAATTTAAATAAAGGTTTTAATAAAATTTAAATAAGGAGATAAATACAAGGTAAAAATGTAACGCTATGTGTATCTTTTATTTATTTTTTTTAATCTCTAGAATATTTGCTTCACTAATCCGTTTTTAAATTAATTTAGCAAAACTGTCGAAGGTTCGTGAAATTTTAATGACAGTATCATTTCAGCGCATTAAAAAAAAGTTTATTTGGTTTGTACTGTTATCGGATATTCCTCGCTCTTTTTAATCAATGCTTTAAAATAGAAAGTAATCATTTTCAACGCTAGAAAATTTAATGTTATCTGCATTATAGTATATTGTATTGGGACTAAAATGGATTTATCGTCTTTATATAAATTAAAATTTAATTTAATTATTTGAAACTAGCTTAGATGAATTTGTGAAATATGTTTCAAATGAAGATATTCAAAACTATTTTTCAAAATATAAATAAAAAGATAAAATGAATAAATAAATCAATAAGAAAAAGAGTATGGTTGCATCGGTTCTTTTAATAAATATGAACACTCGCACCATCCCAAACACACATATTGTACTGTCCTCTAAAAAAATTTCCATTTTTTGAAATTTTCTCTATATAAAGTATAATAAAGAATTTTTAAAAATTAAACATGGCTAAATTTTTACAGCTTGTTCTGACTAAGATTTTAATGTTGAGCATTTTTCATTTTATCACTTTATTACAAAGTGGCAGCCAATTAAGCGAGAACTTGAAAAAAAAACCACTTTTTTAAAAAATAAACCAATGTTACCCCTGTTACCCCCCCACCCAAAAAAAAAAAAAAAAACACCTAACGTAATCAGCTAAAAATGATGCATTTTATTACCTATTAAATGTTTAACATAAAAACAATTAAAAGTTTATGTAGATATTCTAAAATTTTATTATAACAAAAATATCTGTAGAAATGATGCTCATGTTTTAACAGAGTTTTGCAATTATTAGCTAAAATTATTTTTAAAATAATAAGCACCCTTTACGTATTTTTAACTATTTTTATTATTCTATATGGTGCAAAAAAACCGAACAAAACAAAAAATCGTCTTTAGTGAAATATTTGATGTAATACTAGAGTGTTTTTTTTTTTTTTTTTTTTTTTTTTTTTTTTTTTTTTTTTTTTTAGGAAACATTTCACTGTAAGTTTTTTTAAAGGACAGCACAGTACTGCTTCTCCCATACAGTGGCTTAGCAATTTATGTTAGGAGACAGGTACAAATAGTTGTTTTCAGATAAACTGAATAATTAGGATTGTAATTTGGTCGGCAAAAAAATAAAAGTTTGCCTCCCTACGAAACAACTATATGATTTATATGGGTCTGACATTCCCAAATCTAAATATGGCATCAAAATTGTTCCAACAAGTACAATTTTTCTGAGAAACAGTTTTCTAATAATAACAAATAATAAAGAACCAGTGGACCCGTGAAAAAATTTCGCACTGCAGTCTAATATTTTTTTAGTAATATCTCATATTTTTTAGTTGCAGGCTTAATTTTTTAAAGGAAAATTATTAAGGACTAAAAATATCTGCAAACAACATTTGTCAATCCAGAATATCATCGCATTTATTCCGTCAAAGTTACACTACAAGCTGATCTAAGATAGCAAAAGTAGATATATATATATATATATATATATATATATATATATATATATATATCGTATTTTAACTGCATTAAAGGATGACATTATCAGTTGTTTTGTTTGTTTTTTTTTTGGGGGGGGGGGGGAAACATTGCACAAAGAAAAATAAATTTAGAGTTTGAATTTCAATTTTTCTTTTTAATCATAAATATAAAATAAACCCGTGGAGCAACAATGCCCCACTTTATTTTTTTTTGTACTATTTATTTTTACTATTATTATTATTATCATCGTTGAGCACGAGATAATGCTGCATTTTATTTGTGTGGCAACACTGATTGAGAAAAACCTTTCACCTCATTTATGAAAACAATGCCGATTTAATTTTTAATTAACTACAAATTTTAATCAAAAAACATGTTTTAACGAAATTTGAGTGTACTATGTCAGAAGCCTGTTCAAAATCCTTTCATTTGGTATCTCATTTATCGTTCTGCGTTTTGTATTTGTTTAGAAAAAGGGATGTTGACAACTGAAATAATATATAGGATTGTTCGATTAATTTACAATGCTATAAAAGATTGAAAACATGAAAAGGATATTTTCGCTGCCTTAGATAACAAATAAATAAAATATATCATAACAAGTTGGAAATTGTACGTTAAACGTGACAAATAAGGTGCGTTCGTTTCGTGGTATAACTAGTTTTTCAATGTAAAAAAAAAAAAAAAAAAAAAAAAAAAAATCGTTATTATTTCAGTGAAATAAATTATATAGTCTGCTATGGAGCGAAATGAGGATGCCATGGATGCCAAATTCACCATGGAGATCTTGCTTTGCGAATGATTACCTCCATGGTTTAATATTTCTATGACTCACGATGAATGAATCTTTTGTTTATTTACTTTAATGGATTGAGATATTCGGCTGTTAACCTAATTGTCACTGAAGTTATCTCAGAATCTGTACATTTTTTAATGTAACTCATCTCTCAAGTAAACAATTGTTTTGAACGATCTTTCTAAAAATGTAACTTTTATGCAATTTTATTCGAAAAAATATTTTTTTATAAAAATGGCCTCCTGGCATATGGAAAAAGAAGTGGTTAGCCCGTATTTGTATTCTTCAGTCACATGACTTGCGCTTTTACTATATAGATTACGTATGATAGGATTTAATAGAATAAAGAAAACTTTTATTAATATCTTTTTAAGTTTTGATTCGATTTTCATAAAATTTTAAATGACTCCACAAAATTCTGCAACTGTCATATATATCAAATTTCAAGCCATTCGGTTAGGTAGGTTTTACGCTGTTATATGACGACGGAAGGACCAGATGCCGACTATAGGTGCTACGGATTTATATAATTACGAACGCACCTAAAAATACATTTTGATGATATTTGTCTCATGCATTGTTCGTTTGATGAAGTGCCCCCTCTTTCGTGCCCTACAGTATCAACTAACGTATTTCAATTCATTTTGCCACTGTATTTTCGCTAATGTTTATGTACGTTTATTTATACGTTATTTATATCTTAACATATTACTGTTTACGGAGTTTCCACTTATCTTTTAGTAAGACATGAAATACCATAATTTTAAAAACAACCCACTCCACCTGAAAAATGTTACGTGATGCAGTAATTTCTTTGTCATATTTTAATTCAATGAGATGAAATATACAAGAATCAATCTGCATTTTTACAGGGAATATTTTCGATTCCGATTAGTGTTATCAACAATTAATAAAAATATTTAGAGAAACCGTTCTCAAACTAATAATTATAATGCTTTTATCATGAAATAAATATTTAATTATTTTGGTAGATTTAATATACGGAATTCTAGATAGATATTATCTATTTATACAATACGCTAAGGTGACGATACCGGAATGCGCCCATTCTCGAAAAAGAAAAAAAAGATATCGCGTCCATCATAGGCTTAAGCATTCCGATGCCGTATTATAAATCGAACAATTGCCTTATTTAATCTACATTGTATCACCTCTTTTCTTCTTCATTTTCTCTAAAACCTTCAAAAACTAAACAACTATAATGTTAAAAGTAAGCAGCTACCAAAACAGATTAGCGATATAAACAAATGAACACCGTTGCCATTCAGAAACACAAGTTCCAAATCGACTTCGAATGAACGACTCTTTGACAATTCATTAAAAATATACGGCTAACATCCGACTCTGCTTTTAATATATTTTAAAAGCATATTAAAGCCTTTAAATATTTTGAAATGCGTTTTTCATTATTGTTTACATGTATAAGCAGTAATTTTACGACTGTTTACATTTACAAGCAGTAAGTTTACGACATACATATGGAAATATTATGTAATTTATTAAATGAATATTTTTAAAAGTATTATCAATGTTTTCAACAAATATTAATAATTTTAGTCATTATCTTCATTCAATTTAATGATTATTCATCATTATTCATATGAATCATTCATATGAATAATGATTCATATCAATGATTCATATATTCTACTGTTCTGTAGAGGCAACAGTGAAGCGTTGTTTCTTTAAGAAAACGTTTTGAACACGCGAGAAAAGGTGCAATTCCTCAAAAGGGCGCAGAAAAAGCGCGAATTTTTCAACAAATCGCGAAAAAAAACACTCATTTCGTGAAAGCATTGCATAAAAAACACTCATTTCGTCAAAAAGCTGCAAAAAAAACACAAATTGCATCAAAGAATTGCGGAAAAACGGGAATTTCGCCATAGGGTTGTTGGAAAAAACTCATTTTTTTCCGCGCGTGAGGCCGTTCATATTTTCTTCTTCTGAAGGTTGACTTTTGCAAACACAAATTTTTGAATGATTTTGATGACTTGCCACTGTCTGAATAATCATGCATAACAATCACGTGTTTAAATGAGTCTGACTTAATGTTGTAAGCTTAAAATAACACTTTTCCGTCATTTTTGACGGGGGCGTATGCTAGTTACCAATATAATTGAATAACTCCCCTAATGTAATTAACAGTGTCCACAAAAAATAAAAAGTCCTCTAGCAATCATCATTACAATTCGCAATAGTAAAATATCCTAAAATTTCGAATACTTAAAAATACTCTTATGAAAAAAAATGAAATTGTGGTTTAATAGTTTTAAATACTAAATAAAAAGAGTTTAAAATAAAAATGCGAATTAAAAACCTAACTTTGAAGACTCTGATCTATTAGATTTACACATTAAAATATACTGAATATTTATTAGTACTTCTTTGTGTTCAGAACTGTTTCTTCAGAGATGAAGTATATCAAAAACGAAGACCAAAATAATAGTCTTTGATTCTCATGTTACTTTTAAAAAGTCTTTCTTTATTTAAATGGAGTTGGTTTAGGCTCCATAAGATTTCGGTTTGTTGCGAAAGACTATAAAGTATATAAGGGCTCATTACATAACCATCTCTGTCTAATTTTGGCAAGCCCCTAATCTCTAAGAGGCTAGCCATCTCGTTTTTTTCAGCAAATGAAGCCTCGAAGTAATCGTAACTAAATGATTAACCCAAATTTCTTATCCTACTATCACAAGTATTACTCCTGACTATCCATTTTTAATCGACGTCCAACGTAGGAGGTTATACAATTCGTTATTAAATAGTTATGTACTATGTCAACGCATAATTTTTGAACGAATACTCCAATTTTCACAATACTTTTTAGTCGTAAAGGTCTCACTCACCTGGTGGTCCCAGGACCGGATTACCGCACAGACCAACTAAGTCACATCTTTAAACCCGATGCAAACGGGGGCCTCAAAACAGTTTTGAATTCAGACATTTTTCTCCGGGACGGATTTTTGCAGTTCGGGCGGGACAATATGGAAATCGGGGGGGGGGGGGATTGGTTGGTTGGTTTATTTATGACGGCTGATTATCTACAGGTGGGATATATGCCCTATGGGGAGAGTGCTCTCCGTGGAGGTCTTTCTAAGGGATCCTAACCCGTGCTTACGGCAAAGTTCGAAGAAAACCAAGGAAAACTCCGAACGGTAAGGTCGACGGGCACGACAGGGGTCTGAACCCAGCACCTCCCGTCTACCGGCTTTGAGAGCAGAACCTGTGTGAGGGAGGGGGGAGAGAGGTAATCCGTGGATCCTCGCTCAGGCTTTGCCTTGAATTCATCACACCCTCAAAATAAGAATAATTGTTTAGAATAAATGTCTTAAATCTCCTAGAAAAAAAATTATTTCAACTTCCGATATCTAAGTAGCAGATAATACATTAAGCACCTTTTCTCTATTTTCCGTTCTCAGAAAACAGCGTAAATTGATTTTTTTATAGACAAAATGTTTTTAGTTGAATTATTTGTAAGAAATATTTAAGAGGAAGACATAATCATAGTATTATAGCATCAAACAGCAAAAGAAAATTTAAATTATCCTGAATTTCATGAGCATTTTTATAATAAAGCAGGAATATTTCCAAAAAAACGTTAAAAGAAATTCTAGCTACTATTTTAGTTTGAGGAGGCTCTGCAAAACCACACTGGGCCCTGGTCCCTGATCAACCTTAATCCAGCTCTAGGTAGTTCCTTTTCATCATAATCCAAAAAAATAATATGTGTGTATGTTTGTCTTTTTGTCTATTTTCCTGGCTCTTTTGTTGTTATTTTTATTTGTACTTTTTCTAAAATAGGCTTCGTACTTTGAACATTTTTTGACAGGAACGAGTAAAAAATTGTAGTGCATGATCTTTTAATCGATCGCGACAAAATTAATAATATTGGCATCAATAGTGGATATGGAAACACTTTGTTGTTCCAAACCACCTTCACTATAATACAGCCATTGGCGGGCAATAAGGTAAGCCACATTCCCTTTCTTTTTCTTTTTTTTTTCTTTTTCTAAAAAAGTACTTATTATTCTAATTCCAGATTATACATTCCGTTTAAAAAAACACTGTTTTGCACCTTGTGATTTGGTTCAGCACCTTTCCTTTAACAAACCTTATTAAATTTTGTATCCACTCTTTTGCTTTGAAAGAATTATTTCTATTTATGTGATTTTTAGTTAATGTATGAAAGCCCAGCGTCTCAATTTCCTAAATGTAGTTTTGTAGCAAAATATCTACGATTATTTAAATTTTGCTGTGCATTTTCAAGTACCCAATAATATTTGGCTGGATAGATCTTGCAATAAAATAAATTAAAATCCCTAATGAATCATGAGAATAATATGTTGCCAAAAACGATTACACTAATCAAAAGAAATAACAAGAAAATTTTTAACTGATCATTTAAAGTTAGAAATTTCCAACTATACATAAAAATAAATTTGAGTAATAAATATGGCATAAAACATATCTTAAAAAATTTTTATCAAAAATTCCTTCATTTCCATAATTAAAATCCTATATTAATTTTTTTTTAATGTTAAAAAGTATTTTTATGCTAAGGGGTTTTCTAAATATTTTACTTCAACTTTAAAATTTTTCATTGTGTCTATCTAATTATGTCTTCAAATCGTATTTATAAAAAAATATTTTCATTCTTCTTTATTCTTTTATTAAATTCTAAACACAATCTTTTTAACTATTAATCTTCTTTAAACTAAAATTTAAGCTAAAAAAAATTAAAACAATTTAAAAGATTCAACGATGAGAAAAATCCATTGCTTTCACTTAAAAAATTCCCTAAAGTCGAACAGAAAAAAAAAACTTTATTTCTACAAGTACTACAGAGAACAACCTTAAGCTAACATTAAATTTAAAGCTATAAGCATCTTTTGTAATTAAGATTTAATTCAATATGCCTTTCCAAGATAATTGAACCCTAATCTATATTTTCTGTCTTTTAATTGAGATAATTAAATTTTAACTTTTCAGCAAGTTTGAACATTTTAATTAAATAAGCACTTGCAGTGTAAAAAAATTGTGCAAAAAACGATTTTGATCCCCCCCCCCCCTTTTCCTTGGTATAGCTAAAAAGTATATTACCTTTTATTTCTTAATTTAAACGAATATTTGCTAACTCATTAGAAGTTTCATAATATTGGTATAAAATTTTATTTAAAATTCTTTTTGCTAAGCATTTAAACTAAACGCATCAATGAAAAACAATATAAAAGAAAATAAGAATAATAATAATTGTGCTTTAGCACACATACAGACATTTCAATTTAATTAAGCACATTTTTGTTTATAATGAAAATTGCTTTGTTGAAATGAAATATTTAGATTCAAAATTGTTTAAAGTAAATTTAGGAATTCATTTTCAGACTAATCATTTATTTTTTCTATTGCTTTCTAATTATTAAAATTTGAAATGAAGAGTTAAATATTGATAGTTTAAACAAAAAATAATTAACTCGTAGATATAAAATAATATGATTAAACAATGACTAATATTATTAAGAAATAAAATTAATGCGTAAAATTGTTGAAAGTTTATACTAAATAGCATTAATTAAATTTATCCTCTCACTTTCCGAATATAATTTATTTATGAAAAAATTATTATTTATATATAATTAAAAAGGCATTTGTCAGTGTTTGTAAAAGTTTATATATTAATTCATTTTTTATTTTATGCTCTTTTTATTCCCTGATTATTCGTTTGATCTTTTTTCTTTACGAAAACAGTAACTTCTCATTCATGGCTATTAAAACCAAAGGGATGAAAAGAAAAAGTGACGAAAAAAGTTTTATCATATAGTTGTTTCAAGGCTTCATACAGGAAACATTTCACTATTACAAAATAAATAAATAAAAGAGAGAGAGAGAGAGAGAGAATAAATCACTGAAAACAACACACGTGCTTAATTCATATATCAGATTGGTCTTTTTCTGCAACAATGGAAATGTTATTTGCTTAATGGGACCAGAAAGTTTTGAAATGACGAAAATTTATTTAAAATAATTAAACATATTATTTTTTTAATTAAACGTATTATTGTTTCCCTATAAACTACTTGTCATTGTCCTTGTAGTTAATGCATTCCATTTGCACAACCTTTATTTTGCATCTTGTTGTTTGATTCAGTACCTTTTATTTAGCAGCATTTTCAAATCTCATAACGACTGCTTTATTTTTAAACGTACTATTCTAATTTGTGTGATTTTTCGCTAATTTATGAAATAAAACATTCATTTTAATAAAAGAAGTTATCAAGTATAATAGAGAGGGGGAAATGGTAAACATAAATAAACGTAACTTTGTTAGGTAAACATATATTGTAATAAAACATGCATTGTTTTGTTCAAAAAACACTAAATTGCACAATATATAATTTTTCAGTCTTTTAATATTTTTGCCATTTCGGGAGATAGTCTTGTACTCTCGATTTTATTTTTCACACCAATGAAAAAAAAAAGACTAAAAAGTAATGGAAGATAATGCCCCATGAATCCAAAACAATGAGTTCTTTCCCATAATCCTAATTGAATCCACTTTATAAAGAGTCGTTTTTACTGATAACTTATTAAATGTTTAGAGGACTAAAGTCTGGGAAGTTTAAGACCCATTAAAGTGTTGAACATACCATCATTCTAGATTTTTTTTATTGTTTTGCCTTTTTTGTGCATTCACTTAAAATAATCAGCATCTTTCAAAATGCTACCAATAATTTATCCAAAGAAGAAAGCTTAATGTTTACATTTGCAACCTTTGCAATAACGGTAAGGCTGTATTTTGAATTAAAAAATTGCATATTGCGCCAGATTTCAATTTGAAGATACATAACAGACGGTAAATGTAAAAACGAACTTCAAAAAATATTTTTTTTTTGAAATAGTAAATATTCATATTTTTGTAATGAAAAGTACCAACAATATCAATAAGGTACGCACGGACTTTTTTTGTAACTTTATAGGGTCACCGGCTATCGTGATTTTAAAATGCAGAAAAACGGAACGTTTACTACCTCTGCGCTTAAAGAACTACGTTTTCCCCGTACATGTGTGGAAGCGATCATAACGCTGGCGAAAGGCGAAAAATTGAAGATGGTTCATTGACATTCGATGATAGTTTTTAAATAATATATTACAAAAGGAAGAAAGTCTTAATCTCAGGTACATCTGGACCTGTCTTCGTCTATCCTTATCCAAATTTTCAGACCTCTAAGTGCGATAGATTTCCATAGCCATAGCGCAAAGACAGACAGTAACACACAGAAGCACTTTTCTTTTATTAATATAGGGGCTTGTCACTTACGATTTCGTACAAAATCCTCTCGGCCAATCAAAGTATTTTACTCGTAAGTCGCCACTTTCTTATTTATAAATCACTTTAGTTGCTTATCGCTCAAGATTTTGTACAAAATCCTTCCGACAAATAAGTTTTATTTCATGTATGCCGCTTCTCTCACACTTATAAAGGCAAACCGTTGCTCATCGCTTAAGTTTCAAGTGCAGTAGAAAATCATATAATATATATGTCACATCTCCCTATAAAACACTACACACAATAAGATGAATATTTATAACATAAAACCTTTCTTGGTGCACTAGAATTGTAATGTAAAAGTTACAATCAAATTCGTTCAGTGGTTGTTGAGAAAATTAAGGATAGAAGTACATATATACAAACGAGGATGGGCTGATAAGTTCTCGGACTGACAGTGAAAGCATATTTTTTGCGATATTTCATTTTATTTTTCAATTTGCAACACAATACATTTCAGAAGACTCTTGAGAAATGTCCATTCTTTGGCTTTTTGGTCGATGTTCAACAAACGCGACACGCATCGAACGGAAAGATTTTTCATACCCAAAACATCGTGTAAAATGTAGTGGACACGGTCTTTTGAGATGTTTGCAACGTCAGCAAGTTCGAGTATCTCAATCGGCGATCATTCAACACGGCATTGTGAATTTTTGAAACGATTTCATCGGTCATGGCAGTATTTGGACGTCCTGAGTGTTTATCATCGTGAATTGATTTCCTGCCCTGTTTAAATTCAGCAACCCACTTTTTTATCGTCGAATAGGGAGAACAAGAATCCTTTAAGGTGGACTGTAACTCTTTTTGTATGTCCGTCGGAGTTAAAACTTTTTTAACAAAGTATTTTACGACAGCTCGAACTTCAATTTTTTACATTTTTAGAAAATGCCATAACTTGTTTACTTTACTTTATCGCCCAGCAATAACCAATTAAGTAACGCATCTGAAACTCGGCAGCATGTCAGCTAAAGGATCATACTTTACAAACATCATTGTCATTTGGTCGTACTTGTTCCAGCTATGTGTCACGCCGAGAACTTTTTAGCCCACCCTCGTACATAACGACCAAAAACAGAAGACTTTGATGCCGCTTAGAAAAATTTAAGCAATATATGTAACATAAAAGATTTTTTTTTTTAATTTTGTAAAAAATTTCTTTATTTCTGTAATTAAAATCCTATATTAACAATTTTTAATGATAGGTATTTTATTTCTAAATATTTTATTTCAACTTTTAACTTTTTCATTCTGTCTATGTAATCATGACTTCATATCGTTATTTATAAAAAATATTTTCATTCATCTTTAATTTTCTATTATTAAATTAAGAACACAATATGCTTAAAGTATTAATATTCTTTGAAGAAAATTAAATTAAAAAAAAACTAAAGCAAGTTAAAAAGATTCAAAGACGTGAAAATTTCATTGCTTTCACTTTAAAAAATTCCCTAAAGTCGAGTAAAAAAAAAGCTTATTTCTACAAGTACTACAGAGAACAACCTTAAGATAAAATTAAATTTGAAGTTATAAGCACCTTTAGTAATTAAGCTTCAATTCAATACGCCTTTCCAAGTTAATTGAACACTAATCTGTATTTTCTGTCTTTTAATTGAGATAATTAAATTTTAACTTTTCAGCAGGTTTGAACATTTTAATTAAAAAAGCAAATGCAGTGTGAAAAAATTATACAAATGGCAATCTTGATTTCCACTCTTGGTACAGCTAAAAAAGTATATTGCTTTTTATGTCTTGCTCTAGACGAATATTTGCTAAATCATTAGAATTTTCGTAATCATAGAATAAAATTTTATTTGAAAATTCTTTTTGCTAAGCATTTAAAACTCTATAAAAAAGACAAAAATGAAATATTAATAATAATTACATTTTAGCACACATACAGATGTTTTAATTTAACTTGGCATCTTTTTTTTTACTTTTAATGGAAGTTGCTTTGTTGAAATAAAATATTTAGATTTAAGATTTTTTAAAGTAAATTTATGAATTCATTTTCATGTTAATCATTTATGATATGTAATGCTTTATTATTAAAATTACAGGTAAAGAGCTAGATATTAATAGTTTACACAAAAATAATTAAGATGTCGATATAAAACAATATAATTAAAGAAGGAATAACATTATTAAGTAAAAGAAATTAATGAGAAATGTCGTCGAAATACTTATAACATTAATCAAATTTATCAAGTCTGCTCTCGATAAAATTTAATTATTTAAAATTTATTTATCTGTAAATAAAATAATTTCTGTTTGTGTTTGTAAGAGTTTATATATTCATTTATATTTTGATTTTTTATTTATTTTTTATTTTTTTGATTTTCTGATTATTTTTCTGCATTGTTTTGTCTATAGAAACAATAACTTGCTGTGCCTGACGTTTAAGACCAACATGATGAAAAGAGGAAAATGATTAGAATAATTTTAGCATATATTTATTTCAGGGCTTCATATGGGAAGCCCTTCTTTAATACAAAATGAAAAAAAGAGAGAGAAAGAAGTACAAGACTAACACATGTGCTTAATGCATAAATCAGACTAGGCTTTTTCTGGATCAATATATATAATAGCTGTAGGCTTATTTATTCTCGTTACTTATTCTTTTCTTTGCGCTTATTTTTATAAGTCAAATATTCACCATAGCAAGAAAGATTTTGCCTTTATCCTTATTTTGCGACTGCATCCCTTGATTCAGCAATAAGTATTGTCCCTCTGTTCATCAATCTTCTTATACCCATAGCACACTGAAGTCCTTTTACACAATATTCTATCCAGCACACCGTCGTGATCAGCAGAATTAGCTTGAATTTGTTGAAAACCGTATTTTTGCCTGGGCAACTTTTTTGCGCTCAAGTCGACAGAGTTTTTCATTCGTTCAGGGCTCAACAAATTCAACCAATAGAAAGGAAGTTGAAAGATCTCCACACCCCAAAGATAAGTATCATGGACATAGAACTAAAGAAGGACTTCTAACCAAATAGTGCTAATATCGTTTCGCGACTTTGGAACGAAATGGCAGCTGCAGAGCTACGCGCACGGTTCTGAGCAGCCGGCGAGAATCTTTCCTAAGGCAGCGCCACCTACAACATCAAACCGGAACTGTATATCAGATTCCCACCAACCGACAGATGGTTTGAAGAAGCAGACGAACTGGTGACGTATGGAGAAGCTGTCCTACACATGCGGAACCTATTTAAGACATTTTTCCAGGAATGTTTTCCCTCTTGGAAAGGCTATTTCGTTAGAAGTCCTTCTTTAGATCTATGTTCATGATAAGTATACTTACTAACCCATTAACCCTACACATTCAAAACATGGTAGATAGCCCTCCAAAAAGAGCTTGGAGAAACTGTTCTCTCAGCTTCCGGTGGATTATAAGTGAGCAAGATTTGCAAAATGCTTTCTGTTTAATTTTTCTTCCACCTGCTATGGCCATGAGAAAATTTATTTACCTCTTCTAGATTCAAACAAACTCAACCATTTTAATCATCTCTATTAGTGATACGAATATCATGAAATGACTTGAATCATCACTAACAGCAATTCTTTTCAAACCCGATTCTATTGTTAATTGAGTGCCTTAGTAGGAAAGTCGGCATCCGCACAGGGTGCATGCACAGATTGAAGTTTTTGTCCAAACAATGACAACCCACATTTTAAAACCTGTCTGGACGAGTTTGATCACTGTGCTTCATAATATAACGGAGCGCTAAATTTCTATTCTGTTACGTTGAATACAGCATTCCGCCCATGGATACAATGTCATACAATTTCAGAAAATAAATTATGACAAAACACCGATTTCCTCCCGTCAGGTAGTATGGAGAGGATATTTTACGATTATATTTCCTTTTTTAAAAATGTAACGAAGATGCTACAATTTTCGCTGAATTATATTTTTATATTTAAATAACTACAGGAATTATTTAATTTCGCCACAAACATTTAATTTTATTATACATAAATATAAAATCACATACGAGCTTAACAAGAAACATGAAAAATTTCATAAATATTGCTCCTAAAAGTATGAAAACGGTATTAAAATTAAACAAAAGTGATTTAAAAATGCCGAAAAGTTGGAAAATATGCTATTAATATTAAGAAAAGTGCAGGGTTCATTATTTAAACACGTCAATGCTCGTATTCACCATCGACTTCAACATTCAAAATCTAGGTTTAACGCTCAAACAAAATTCACGATAAACCTGATTGGACCCGATCAAAGCAAAGTCCAATCAGATTTATGATCAAATCAGATCAAGTCCAATCAGATACTATTTGAGCGTTCGACCGAAGTTTTCTTTGTTGGGGTAGATGGTGAATATGAGCATTAAAGTGAGATGCGGTCGCAGCAGAAAGTGGAGCAATGAGTTAATGAAACGTTCTGTTATTGAGCACAATGAATTCGATTAAACGAAGGAGACAAGTCAACGACATTATCTTATCGATAATGGCAACTTGTGCAAGATGCTTTAATCCAAAATCGTCTTAACCAATAAAATTTTAATGCCCGTATGTCGCCACTCTCTTTTAAAGTATTATAATTGTTACAGATATAATTGCTTACTTTGTAAAAAAAGGCGTTCATAGAATACGGACGTTTTGGATGTGTTTTCTTAGTAAACAACTCTGTGTGCGTAAATGAAACTTCTTTCCTATAAAGGAACTCTAATATTCAACATCTCAATTAAATCTATCAAAAATAAATAATAAATAAGAAAACATATTTGCAAATATAAATTCGTCACTGACTAGTCAAATAAGTATTTAAGAACGAGAAACAATGCGTTCGTCGGTATTTTGATACAGTGAACACCTTTTATCATGAGTTGGACTTGAGGCTCTTATCTTGACTCTTATCTTGAGTTGATTAAACTTTAGTGGTTTAGCATCGCTTTCGAAGCGATCTTTTGTAATTTTTTTTAATTTACATTAATTATGAACTCACTGAGTCCATAGGTACTAATAGTACAGCGCATAGAATACATAGTGTGGAAAATGGTTTTACCGTTTTTTAATTCAAATTTTTCGAATTCAAACCGGAAATTCTGAAACAAGAATTTTTACTTTAAGAAGTCACGAAATATCTGCCATAAAATAACCAAAAGAGCATTATAGAGAATTTCTGGTATGAATGCGAAATTTCGGAATTTAAAAAAAGCCAAACTGGTAATGCTTTAAAAAATGCTAATAAATTGTAGCCGATAAAACGTGCAACGATGCGGAACAATAATAGGGCGATCGCAGCGACATCTGCTTTAAAAATAGACCTCCAGCAAAAGTAACCGTTTCACTATTGACAACATGAACATAATTTCTGTTAATAAAATCTTCTTGTAAGTGTATATTTCAGGGAATTAATCTTTTCCACTCTTTTAGCAAAGATTCATCCTTTGGTATGCTAAATAGGGATAGTTTCTAGTTTGCTGTCTTGTATCGAGTACTGCAACCAGGCACAAAAGAATGCGCATCACGTTTTTTGGCCATGATCAATATCATTCATATTTTCAAAGCTTATGAAAATCACTATCCTAGTCAAAGGAAATAAGGTATAATTTAATTATTTAAAATATTTACCATAAGCTGAAATGTTTTCTCAGTTCGATTCTTATACAATGTTTGCGTTGAAAAGAGCTAGGAGACAGCGGCGTAGCCACAGAGGGGGGTCCAAATGCTCTGGAAACCAGTAATATTATAAAGTTTTCTTTGGCTTCAAAATAGCAGACAATTCTCTGAATAGATAAGGCAAAAATATTTTTATAAAATTAGTGGTATCCAAACCATCTGGACCTCCACCCTGTCTACGCCACTGCTAAAACATGTCCCTTTGATCGACCCGTTATCTTTTCAGCATCGTTCTACATTTATCGGATTCAATTTTTTAGTACTATTTTGTAGCCGTTTTACACACTAAGTATGTTCTAAGGACGCAATTTCAAAAGTACATCTAATGCTGGGTAAGGTGCGACAGCCGCAATGAAGACCATCTTGTCCAAAAGCTTTTAGGAATATTGTGATCAAAATGTTCGGAAACTGAGCTGATAACTACAACACGTATTGGAGGAAAAGGGAAATATTTTACCGTTGCATATATGCATGTGTGACGTGAGATGTTGTGAATAAGAAGTACATTCGCAGTGTAGGGTTTTTCTAGTTAATGCGGGCAAATTAACTGTAATCAGTCACGTTCATCGAAAACAGAAATGGTATGCGAAAAACAATGGGTGAGTGTCAAATTCTGCCAGTGTTTGGAGAAATCACCGACAGAAACATTGCACATGTTGCAGCAGGTGCCACAGTTAGAGGTAATATGTCCTGTTAAAGTATTTTCTAAGGACGCAATTTCAAAAGTGCATCTAATGCTGGGTAAGGTGCGACAGCCGCAATGAATACCATCTTGTGCAAAAGCTTTTAGGAATATTTTCAGTAATTGTACCCGTTTTGTCAGGAAGAGCATAAGCTGCCAAAGGGGAGTATTTTGAAGTTCTCTAAAGCATTACTAAATCGTATCCGTTAGGAAAGACAGTCTCCGAACTTTTTGATCCTAGTATTTTGGTATGGTGCTTTCAATAGATTACTAAGTTATGAATTTAGAGAAAATGGATTTATGAATTTTATTTAATGAAGGTATAAGAGTGATTTTTAGATCGTCTTTTAGAACATTAGTGGTTGTTAACCCTTTGTTTACGGGTTGAGACATATACGTCCCAGTGGACTGTTTTTTATTCGATTCATACCACTTTTTGAAATATAATCTCTGTCATACATTTTTATTAGGATATTTTCAAAAGAAATCTACCAGAATTTTTTTTATATAAATTGTGGTCCGCTTGAATATAAAAATAGTCGCCTCGCCGATCAAAGAGTTAACGGTTGTTATCTCGCTACGCTTTGTACCTTATTAAGTTTTAATTAATGATATGTTAATTTTTCTCACTATTATATAACAAAAAATATATTAAAGTTAAAATGTCATTGCTTTATTTGTCAAAAGACAATTTGATGTTAGTACTTAATTTATTTATTTATTTTACTCTTATTATTTTTATTTATTTATTTATTTATTTGTTGAAACTCCAAGTTCTTCTTTGTCTAACACTCGTTGTCTCCAAAAAAGCATCAATATGGCGTCTGAGTTGGCTTGCGATATTTATGCAACGCAATCATTAGCCACTAACTTAATTTTCCTTTATCGTAAAAAAAATAATTTTTCATCCTAAACATATTCAGCCAATTTCTCTAAATGGCCTCGCTTTAAAAACTTTTACTTCCTTTTTACTTATGGGGAAACGTTTTTACTATTTCTTCATTGTTCTAGAAAAAGTTTATAACTCATGCGTTATTTATTTCCTTTGCTCGGTGTACGTTGAATAAAAGAAAAAGAAAAAAAGAAAAATTGTCAATAGTTTCATAAATAGAAAAGTTTTGAACTTCAGGAATAACTTAGTTACAAATATTTATGAATAAATATGATTACGGTGCGTGGAAATAGGAAAGAAATTCAATTTATTAAATTTAGCTCTCTTGGAAAATGCATATTACGAAGCGATGCATAGTTCTTTTTTTTTTTTTTTGGCTGAGTTATGATGCGATAAAGTAAAGTGCTTATTGCAATATAAAAGGATCTTTTTTTAGATATATTTATTTCTCGATAATTTACATATCTACTGTTGCGTGTTATTTTCTTTTCAACTTTTATGACTCAATTCTTACTTCATATGACGTACTTTAAGCATGATCTGTTTAACAGCGACATTTTATGTTATATTTAGGCTACATTTATAACTCACAAATAGTTAGTAATTCACTCTAGTCTTTTTTTTTCTTTTAGAAAATACATTTCAAGATAAGATTTATAACTTGGATATAACAAAATTAGGATACTTTGAATAAATGAAAACTTTTAACTTGCTAAAATCAATCGTTTCCAGTATAAAAGACTAACTATATTTTTAACACTTTCCAACATAGTTGAAAATTGTTTAGGAATTTGTCTGTCTGTCTGTCTGTCCATGCTCTAACTCACGTAAAAATATCTTAGATTTAAAATAGGTGGATTTAACTTTGTGCCGTTATATTAAAAATAAAGAAACAACGTAAAATAACACAAATAAAATTATATACAATGTCAAACAGCTGTTTCGGAACCCCTAAAGCTCCATCATCAGTGCCAAATTAAAAAATATTAAAACCGAATCAAATGTTTAAGCCATGTAAATATGCTTGCGTCTGTCGCACGCGCCCAAGATTGAATGGCGGTTTTCAAAACAACAGTGGAGTCAAGAAATACATGTGACACAGGAAACCAATAGCGATTTCATTCCTTAGATTGCCATGAAAATTTTATGTTATTTATATTTACTATAGAATGTTCAGTATTGAAAATTAAATGTGTAGCATTTCGAGTTCGTTTACAGGGACACTCAAAAAAATTCAGTTACATTACGGTACATAGTGAAAAATCCTTTACGGTGCATTTTATTGATGTTACGATATTTCTAACATAATGCGATTGATATACATCATTGATATGAACTACAATAAGCTTTCTCAGCAGTATAGAATAAGTAGCATTTACAGTTTGTTTACAGGGACGCACAAAAGGATTCCATTCTATTATGATCCATGCAGAAAAATCGTTTACAATACATTTTAATGACATTATAATAATTCAAACATAATGAAATCCCTGAAGTGCTCTGCATGTTTTCTATAGATTATAGCGAGCATTTATCGTTCATGTGCAGAGATACACAAAATAATTTGGTTAAATACCGATAATTTTTTTTTTTACAAAAATCGCTTTCTAGAAGCTTTAAATATCCGAATCCCAAATTAGAGCTAATTACGCCAAGTAAAGCTGAAGTTATGCTTTAAAAACGCTTTGCAGTTTGCTTTACAACTACCAAAAATGAACTTATCATTAGGTGTTCTAAACTTTACAACTGTATAATTCCTTACTTCATCGAATGACTTCCTGTGTGGTATCCGAAGGTAAAATTTACCGAAGAATCCAAACATGATGTCAAAATTGTGCTGTCGTATTTAAAATTTTAAAATTTATTCCAAATTCAATAGGGAGACAATCCTTTCATGTTATTTGTTAACAATTGAAAGAAGACATACGGAATGGCTCTTTCCGTTTTTCTCTGCGACAATTCAGCGTATGGGGCGGGGCGTATCTACATTTTGACACCGATTGTACATTAAATTATGCAATAAACTCATATATAATATGAGTTTGAATGCTAAATTTAAATAAATAAAAACTATTTAAAGGCGAACATATCCCGTGTCAACTGTCTCTACAAAATATTTATTCCACATACATTGCAGATAATCCTCCGTGGTTTACAAATCATAAAACTAGTCAGAAATAACAAAAGAAAAAAATCAGCACTGAACATGCTGTTGCGAAATTTCTGTTTGCAAATATAACTTGATTGTAATTGGCTTCTGTTGTTCTATTGGCTTACATTTTAATATACTTTAATTAACTAATCGAAAGATAAAATAAAACAATATACATCAAAATGTAAATGCAGTTCAAGGTTGTTTGGTTGAGGACGCCATGGTCATATTTTGCACACGAGAGTTAAACACGCCGGAATTTTCGTTAAAAGTTCAGCCCATCTTAGTAGTACAAACATCTACTTTCTCCCACACCCCTTGGTAAGCTTTCCATTTTTATTTTTATTTTTATTTTTTTCCCGAGGTTGAAAAATGGCGTCTTACTAATGCTCGCTTTAAATAACACATAGCTGGTGCCAAATCGAAATTTTTGGTACCACTGCATAAAGAATGCCTTTACTTAAATAGTTGTAATAAAGCAGTGCATTTTGCAATATTTCTGTAAACCCAAATATCTAGACAAGAATGAAAGTTAGTAAAATTAATTATATTAAATGAGAAGTATTATTAGGTAGAAAAGTAATATAAACATCCATAAAATTAATAGATGTACTATTTATATTGATACTGTTGAGTTCTATATCCTTCATATATACATATATGTATATACATACAAAACAAATTATATCTCTCTCAAATTTTCGCAGTAACTTCTTACTTTTTATAATATTTGCTTAAAATAATTCCTTATAATAAGTCCTAATTTAAACATGTTAATATCTTTAAGATGTAGTCGTAACATAATTATTTAAAAACGATTTCATTAATAACGATTATTTTTAAAAAATCTATATTTTT
The DNA here is from genome assembly GCA_963931845.1 of Maratus michaelseni. Classification (NCBI taxonomy): domain Eukaryota; kingdom Metazoa; phylum Arthropoda; class Arachnida; order Araneae; family Salticidae; genus Maratus; species Maratus michaelseni. Next base: position 332,778,960 of record OZ007590.1, on the reverse strand, counting down.
TTTATTAAAAACGTGAAATGTTATTGTTATAAAAACATTTATTTCATTTAGATTTAGTAAAATATAAATATTTTATTTTATTTTTTACTGGAATAGTTTTATTTGTATAAATATATCATCTTAAGTGCGTTATTTTCTTTTTAATGCATCTTTAACTTTTAACGAAATTTATTCTTTTTTCTTAACGGAAACCTTTTTACCCTTTCACATCTTTACTTTTTTCGAGGAAAAGCCAATTTCATCGCTCAGTTAGTTCTGGTTTCTGAGCATCGGATTAACTGCTTGAATTCACTTTAATTACTCTAAATTTTATCCGTATTTTTCTATGTCTTGATTTCTGAACATAAAAAAGGCAGTTCCTGAAATGACAGCAATTAAACAAAAATTACTCCCAAACTCGAAACAGTTTCGTACCTTTGGCGATTTTTTTTTTAACCGAACTGTATTCGAAAGTCATTTCGAACAAAAAGAATCAGGAAAAGGATATATATATACATGAAGATTTTTTTTTATTTTCCTATTTTTATAATGCTAAAATTAGTGCTTCAAAAATAAACACATATTTTAAAAATACTAATGCAGCAAATTATATTTTCTTTTCATCATATTACTTAAAATGCATATCGCTGATGATTAGTTTAATTATTTCTGCTTCTGTAAAACAAAATTGGTTTTATAACTGAAGTTTAAAAGTTTCGATTTTGGTATTAATTTTTTAATTAAATTAAAATAATGCAACATTTCGAATATGTAACATGTTTAAATTGGTTAATATTATATATATATATATATATATATATATATATATATATATATATATATCAATTTAAAAAAACTGGATATATTTTTGTAATAAAAACGGAAACTTTTATTGGTAGAAAAATAAACCATTCATTTCATTTACATTTCGCATAAAATACTCATAGTTTGATTTTAATAGAAGAATTTTATTTGTATAAATGCATCAACGTGAGTGTATTACTTTTATTTTAATGTATCGTTAACTTTTAATGAAATTTAGTTTTTTTTTCTCTTAACGGAAGTATTTTTACCCTTTCACATTTTTACACTTTTTTGAGGAAAAGCCAATTTTATCGCTAAGTTAGTTCTGACTTCCGAACATCGGATTATCCGCTTCAATTCACTTTAATTACTCTAAATTTCATCCCTATTTTTCTGTCTCTTAATTTCTGAACATAAAAAAAGGCAGTTCCTGAAATGACAGCAATTAAACAGAAATTACTCTCAAACTCGCAACAATTTCTTACCTTTGCGGGGTTTTTTTTCCTCTAACAAAACTGGATTATAAAGTTATTTCGTACAAAAGGAAAATCAGGAAAATTAAAATTTATACAATAAAGCTTTTTTTTTTATTTTTCTGTTTTTAAAAGGCTCAGAAAATAAACACATTTTATAAAAATACTATTGCACCGAAATATTTTTTAACTAACCATATTTCTTGAAATCAATATCATTTACGATTAGTTTAATTATTACAGCTTCTGTAAACCAAATTGATTTTAGAACAAAAGTAATCCTTAAAATTTTCCATTTTTGTAATGTTACATTATTTTTTAATTAAACTAAAATAGTGCAACATTTTTAATATGTAACGTGTTTAATTGGTTAATCCTTATATATATATATATATATTTACTAAGAATCGGGAAAATAGTAAACTAAATTATATCTTTCTGAGATTTCGGAAGATAATGTTTATAATATTTGCTTAAAATAATTCAATATTCATGCGTGTTAATTTCATTTTAAGATGTATACTATCAGATTTATCAATTTCATTTTTTTAACTCAAAAGATTTTCTTAGAAAAATAAACCATTCATTTCCTTTAGATTTTGTATAAAATATACATAGTTTTATTTTAATAGGAGAATTTTATTTGTACAAATATGCCAGTGTAAGTGTGTTATTTTTCTTTTAAAGCAACTTTTATCTTTCAATGAAATTAATTTTTTCCCCTTTTTACACTTTCACATTTTTACATTTTTTGGGGAAAGCAAATTACATCGTTCAGTTAATTCTGGCTTCTGAGCATCGGATTATCAGCTTCAATTCACTTTAATTACTCTAAATTTCATACGTATTTTTCTGTGTCTTAATTTCTTAACATAAAAAAGGCAGTTCCTGAAATGACAGCACCTAAACAGAAATTACTCTAAAAGTCAGATCGGCTTCCTACCTTTTACGGGGTTTTTTTTTTTCCTAATTGAACTGTATTTTAAAGTTATTTCAAACAAAAAGAAAATCACGAAAAAGAAACAAATATGCACTAAACCTATATTTTTGTTTTTTTATTTTTATAATGCTCAAATTACTATTTCCAAAACCAAACACAGATTTTAAAAATACCAATGAACCGAAATATTTTTTAATGAATCATAGTGTTTGAAATGAATATCGTTTACGATTAGTTAAAATATTACTACTTCTTTGAAACAAAACTGGTTTTATAACAGAAATAATCATTAAGAGTTTAATTTTTTAGTATTATTTTTTTAATTAAATTAAAATAATGCAACATTTTTAATATGTAACATGTTTAAATTGGATAATCCTTCTTAAAATATATATATATATTGACTAGGAACCATAATAATAGTAAATGGAATTACATATTTCTGAGATTTCAGCAGCTAATGTTATACAATTTGCTTAAGATAATTCACAGCTTATACACACCTTAATTTCATTTTAAAATGTACGTTATCAGTTTTATCAATTATAAAAACAAACTGTATATTTTTTTATATTAGAAACTCAAAACTTTTATTGTTAGAAAAATAACCCATTCATTTTATTTATATTTTGCATAAAATACACATATTTTTATTTTAAGAGAAGAATTTTATTTGTATAAATATATCAGCGTAAGTATGTTATTTTTCATATTTAATACTTTGGAAATTTTTCCATAGAAAATTTACTAAGCAGTTAAAATTTGATTATTTTGTTATTTTTCTTTTTATGCAACTTTAACTTTTAATGAAATTTATTTTTTTTTCTTTAACGGAAACCTTTTTATATTTTCACAAATTTACTTTTTTGAGGAAAAGCCAATTTCATCGCTCAGTTAGTTCTGGCTTCTCAGCATCGGAATATTCACTTCAAATCACTTTAATTACTCTAAATTTCATCCGTAATTTCTGAACATAAAAAAGGCAGTTCCTGAAATGACAGCAATTAAACAGAAATTACCTCTCAAACTCGGAACAATTTCCTACCTTTTGTGATTTTTCGTTACTTAATTGGACCGTATTTTAAAGTTATTTCGTACAAAAAGGAAATCAGGAAAATGTAAAAAAAGCATACTTCCAAAGACTTTTTTTCAATTTCCTTCTTTTTATAACACTCAGGTTTCTATTTCAAAAAATAATATACTTTTAGTTTATTTTAGTTTAGTTTTGTTTGTTTGTTTGTTTTTAAATACTACTGCTCAGAAAGTAGCTTTTTTACAATTCCTGCTTCAGTAATATAAAAAAGAAAGAAAAATTATGCGTCAAGCATAGATTATAAAACATATTCAGAATACCGTAATGAAACTTCATGGTTTAAAAATGGGAAAATTGATAGCTAAATAAATAAATTAAGAAACTCATAATACATATGAAAACCCAATTTCAGCTATTATCATTTATAATCTGAAAAGTATCCAAATTCTTTTATGCAGGTCTGTATATGATCTGTAGATTTGTATATATACTACATGGTATGATAAAATTTAGTTCAGTTAGGAAACGCATACCAGGGATGAAAATTCCCCATCAGGCATTTCCGTCAATAAACGGAAATGTTCTCGAATATTTTTGTGCAATAACTCTGTGCATGATCTATACAATTTATTCACACCAAGTAATATATGCAAAAATTTAATTAAATTTAAAACGCACACCACAACTGAAAACGCACTTCCAGCAATTTTCTCTCATAGGTAGTACTGTAACCGTAGTCTTTCATGAGTGAATTATAAAGGCTATGCACACAATATTCTACAGTAAACTTCTTGTAGTACTCCTCGGTGATATATATCAATTTCAATATGTTTGAAATAGTTATTAAAATTATTAAAATACATTGCAAACGATTTTTCCCTATAGGCCATAATGAAACGGAAATGGTTTTAGTGCCTCTGTAATTGAACGGTAAAGGTTATACACAGCATATTATACAGTAGACATCTTGCAGTGCTCATACGTGATTTACACAAATTACATGGCACAAATTACCGAGCATATTCGCGCGAGTTAGAGTATGGCCATTCAGACAGACAGACAATCCGAAATCATAAATACTTTTCAACTATGTTAAAAATGTGTGAACCACGATTCCATAAAAATATCATCGCTTTTCGTAACGTTATTTCAATAAGCATTTAAATATACCAGAGCACCGTGCAAGACTTTTGCACTGCAATCTTTGAGTTTATTTTCTGATAATGTTTTTCTTTATGTTTTAATTAACTGAAAATATTAATCAAACAACGTGTATTAACGAAATGTGTGTGTTTTAAAAATCTGTTCAAAAACCTTTCATATGATATCATCGTTATAAATTCCATTTGAGCTCAATGTTTTTAGAATAATAGCCACTTTTTTAAGAATGACCCGTATAGAAGATTGAGTGAATTATTTGCATTTAATTTTATTTCATTAAATACCTTTTTCTATACAGGCCGTAATGATGATTTTTTTGGTAATCTACTTAGGGATTTTAATATACATTGACGCACCAATTCCATTTAAAAAATTTAAGATGGATTTTAAAAACACTAATTCACCATTTTTCTAAATTGATCCTATTTGTTATAGTGAGTAACTCTTTTATGATTCGTTTAAATATTAGTAATTTTGTAAAGCAAAATCTGTTCTTAGGTGCGTTTGTAATTACATAAATACTAGCATCTATAGTCGTCCTCTGGTCCGTCTGTCTGTCCGCATATATCAGCAAAAACAACCCAATCGAACGGTTGGAAATTTAATATGTATAATCGTTGCAGAATTTTGTCGAGTTATTTCAAATTTTTTGAAAATCGAGTCAAAACTTAAAAAGGTATTAATAAAAGTTTTATTCATTCTATTAAATCCTATCATACGTATTTAATTCAGTGATTACGTCCTATTTAAGTTGGAGTATTATTTCTGTATTACTGAATTTAAAAACCGAATTTGTATGCTAAAATTGCTTAATTATAGCAATCATATAATCTACCGACAGTTTTTTGGATAGATGTGAAATAGATATTAAATGGGGAAAAAAATGTTTAAATATGGATTTCAAGTTCTGAAAATTTCAAAGCTAGCCTTAAGTTTCCCATTGAAATTTTCAGTAAATGTCAACAAAAGATAAAATGTTGCCAACTTAAAATGTACTTATTTTATTACATAAATTAATCATATCATAATAACAGGCGATATAATTCATTTTTTCAGTGAAATAATAACGATGATTTTTTTTTATGTTGTCTTGTATAGGATATTTGCGCATAGTATAATTTTAATGTAACAGAATTGTAATTAATTGTTTATGAAAGTGTACTGAAACTTAATTTCATAAAATAAAATTAATATCCATAATATGAAAATCTGCACATAAAATAAATTTTGTATTCATGCATTTTTGCATTAGAGGCAACAGCTATTGCACCAAGATCTGAATATTTATAAAACTAGTCGTAGTACGAACGCTCCTCATTTGTCACGTTCGACGTACAATTTCCAACTTGTTTAAAACAGATGTCTAAACGGAAAACATTAAAAATCTGCTTCATCTGCGCATTTTATTGATCCATTTGCGGAGTGAGTGTGTGTGCAACATATTCCCTTAAAATAAAAATAAAAAGTAATTATTAATCTTAATTATTAAGTATGTGAGTAAAATTTACCTCATCTTGAGATTATTTTTATGCATCTTTGCGAGGGGTGAAGGTGCAATATACCTATAAAATACATAAAAAATATTTATGAATATTATTATCAATCAACCAGTCTCTTAAATTAAATCTGCCAATAAGGCAATTTTCTTAATTTTCATTCTGTAACCCACCTTCTCTATATAATGCTGGGGAAATATTGAAAATACGCTACATCTGGGGATTTTGTTCATAAAATTTCGCGGAGTATTTGGAGGAAATATACCTTTAAAATATAAAATAAAATATTTAAAAAAATGTAGATTCTGAGGCGCGTAAACATGTCAATAAGACAGTTTTCTTGTACATTTTTTATAATCATTTTAAGTCCAACCTGCGATGTTTTATACTAAAATTCTGCATAAACATTCACTAACTTGAACTTATTGCAATGCTTGGATGAAACCTGGCTGTTTGGGCAAACATTTGTTCATTTTAAAATTAGACTAAAACTGCAATGTTTCATTGCAGTAAGCCTAAAAAAATATCAGACTGGTTGGAAAACAATTGGCCATTTTCTAATTAGCATGAAGTTGCACAGTCTCATAGCAGCAAACCTGAAAATTATCAGGTAGATTAGAAAATAATTGGTCATTTCCCAATTAGCCTAAAGCTGCACAGGCTCTTTACAACAACCCTGAAAAATATCAGGCTGGTTGGAAAATAGCAGATGACTTTCCAATTACCCTAGCTCTTTGCAAACAGGCTACGTTATTTGCAAAGAACCTTATTTCTAAATTAGCCTACAACATACAGATTAATATGCAAAACTAAATGGGCAGTAGAGAAATATTGTGAAAGCAAATTACACAAATTTTGAAAAGGTTTTATGCGACAAATATGTTATTAAAATTATGTAAGAGTAATTCTTAGCCCTCTTTTTCACAGGTTAAAAGTGTTTCTGACTTCTGTTTATCAGTCTGTCTATCTGTCTTCCAACTGTCCGTACTCTAACTCGCATAAATATAGTCAGATTCTCATGACATTTATATATATGTTATTGGGATTTAGTATGCCATGTTCGGTATTGAAAATGAAGTGTGTAGCATTTACGATGCGTTTACAGTGACAGTCAAAAGAATTCCGATACATTACGGTCTATAAAGAAAAATCGTTTGCAGTGCATGTCACTGATATTACACTATTTTAAACCTACTCAAATTTATATATATCACTGAGGCGTACTACAAGGCGCCAACTGTAGAATATGGTGTGCATAGAATTTATCGTTCATTTACAGGAACACACAAAAGAATTTAGCTAGAGTACTGCCTATGAACAATAATTGCTGGAACTGCGATTTCAGTTGTGGTACGCATTTTTAAATCTAACTACTTTCTTGCATCTTATTTGATGTGTATAAATTGTATAGATCCTATCCAGGGCTTCTCAAAAGATTTGAAGTGCATTTACATTTATTGACGGAAATTTCTGAAAGCATATTTTTAGCTCTGCTATGCGTTTAATTGAACTTAACTTTTAACATACTATGTAGTATACATGCAAATCTATAGATCATATACAGAGCTGCACAAAAAAAAATTCTTATATTTTACTGACTAATGATGATAATTGCAGGAATGGGGTTTTCAAATGCTTTATGCGTTTTCCAAATTCTTTATTTCGACATTATCTTTCACCTTTATAAACTGTGAAGTTTTGTTACAGAATTCTAAATGTGTTGTAAAGTGTTTCATAATCTATGCTGGACGCATGATTTTTCGTTCTTGTTTTTACATACTCAGACTCAAACTATAGTATTGTTTAAATTACATATAAAAAAACCTAACAATAAAATATTCATCTTAAGCGTTTTATATACTTTTACATTAAGAAGCATTTGTCTGCTCCTTGAATGCACGTCTTCCCTTTTAGAAAGCACACACTTCAAGAAACACTATAGAGTTTCAATATAAAAAATGTAATATTTTACATTGTGTGACAAGAAACTATAAAATATATGAAGTGAGGCTGTAGGATATAATGTCGAAAAACATTTGAACGTTGGTAGTCCTGAATTTTAAAAAGAAATATCTTCTTCTTTTTTTTTATTAACGCATACTTTAAAGACCATATAAGTGTGCTGCTGATCATACCTGTTATTTGTGCAGTACAAAATAAGGCTCTGAATCGCTTAGTTGTCGCTTTACGTGGAAGAATTCTTTGAAAAAGTGCTTGCTTAAACCAGAATAGAAAGTCTTTATTATTGTTTTTGCAGTAGAAAATTATTTATGAACTTGAAAAAAAATATTTTTTCCAATTTAATCCATGCTTCTAAGGAGGTTTAGGAGCTATTAGGACTAAGATTAATGGATTATAGTTAATATTTTTATTATTATTTTTATTTTTTTACTGTATTTGGAGATTAAAAGGTTCGACTCTTGTCGATTAGAACTGTTTAATGGCAGCACTTGAAATTTCAAACAACTAATCGCAAAGATGTAAATCAAACCTTAGGAAATCTGAAGAAGAATGGCCACACTAGGCTTAGTCAATAAACATCACCATTTGAGGTAACGCTGCTAATTTCGCATTAGTTTTTCATTTTTATTTATGTTACTGCAAATATTAATTTATATTATTGTAGCAAACAAATGTTTATTGTTACATCACGTATTGATACATTTTAAAAAAAAGGCTTTAAATATATTTTTTAAATCATCCAAAATGCGCAAATTATGTTAGTTTTCAAACAAACTTATTTAAAAATACAATTTCTTTTCTACTCGATGGAGTAAAGTGACATTTAAAAAAGAAGATATATGTGATGAAAGCTAAATCGATAACGCATGTCGCGACTACTACTGTTACATTTGAACATAGCTTTTATGATTTATAATATGAAAAAAGGAGAATTATACTTCTCGGTTTTCAGAACCACTGCAAACGGATTGCAAACAAAAGAAGAATCGTTTACGAAACTGCATAATAGGGTTCGTTTTACCTATTTAGCAGTTTAGTAGAAACGACTTATCATTTTCAAACTGTTATCTGTTCGAATGAACACCGTAAAACACAATCTTAAATTAAAAGCTTGTTGTGAGTTTTGCGATCTTTCTGACTTGTTGTGGATTGGAATCGACTCAAATGTTTGCATTCCAAGTACTCCTGCCATCTCTAGTCTAGTGGCGAACTGTAGAAACATGTTGAAAGATACAGAAAACCGCATGACTACGCACCCATACTAGGCCTGCGTGCTGACAAAAAAATGCGGCTGTCGTAGGTGGATTTTTTTAAGCGTTTGTACGGTCCCCTGAAATTAAACACCAGTGTTTTTCAAAAGTTTTCTTTGAATTATTTGATCTCATAAAAATGAAGCTGAGAAAACTTTTTAAAAATTATTGGTATTCAAATTCAAGGGATCGTACAAATGCTGAAAAACTCTCTACGTTACTTTCAGCACCGTGCGTGTATAGTTCAATCAGTTATATAACACAATGCTTATACTTTATCTAATTATTTAATAATAAAAAAAAACACAAAACATAAAAATTCATTTTAGTTATCTTTACAAAAGAAAGGAGCTGCCTATTGCAGCCGTTCGGAGAAAGCAATTCTGGAAAATTTCAGTACATTTTCACCGATCATAATCCCCAGACCTCAAAACCACCCTCTTTTCAAATGTTGATACATACATATATTGTGATACATATGTGTTGATACATATATATATATATATATATATATATATATATATATATATATGATCTTTGTCATACGATAGCTCTCGTATTTGTAAACCAATTTGGAAGAAAATAATCATGTGTATTAGGCTCCTAATATCTCGACCGAGTTCGTTGGCCAGCTTTGTACGCCATATTGTTTCAAAATGGCGGTCACTATAAGATATAAAAGTACACCAAATATATATATAAAAAAATGAAATTCAAATTTCTTTTTTGCTAAGTGTTAATCTAAAAACAAGGATTCTGGAGAATTTTTCGTTTTGCCTCTGTCTTAAAAGATGGCTGAGATGTAACAGTTTGAAATTCTAGGGTGGCTGACATTTTGAAACAAGATTACGAAAAATCAGGGATTAATTTATGAGTTTTAGTGAACGTGATTTCTCGCAAAATACTATATTTCATTGTTATAATCATTTTTCCAAATATGCGCATAAAACTATATATTCATATCCGTTAACGTCAAATTCTTTCTAAACATTGTGATACTTGACGAAATATCGCCAAATTTAGCGACCAAAACTAATTCTTTATAAATGAAGCCAACTTGGCTATGGCTGACTAATTTAACGAATTACTTATTCAAATACAATGTTAACGAATCTTCTGTAATCTGGTTCTTTGCATTTTAGCTCGCTGTTTTCGCGTAACATAAGCTAGAATTTTAAAACGAAGATATAGGAAAGCTACCTTTTCCTAGCGGTAGAGGCCGGCAGGACATTTTTTGTGTATGTGTGTGTGTGTGTGTAATAAATAAATATGGCACCAAAATAATTCAATAATCTATCTTTTAAAAATTATTTTTCACAAGTTCATTTAATTAAAAAAAATGTTTTTATTTTTTTGTGTAAAATTACATTTTGACCTCGAGGGATATTAAAACAAGTGAAGCAGCACTTCAATTAACTTCGTTAAGAAGCAAACAAATACCCAATACAAAAATTTACATCCTCATAAACTCAGTCCATAGACAGTGTCAAGAGAGTCTAATCAAAACAGGTTCACTTATTTTCTTAGACCTCCGGAGAGTGCGTTAGTCGATAACTTGAAGCTGTCAAAGTAAATAAAGACTGTATCTCAATACCATCTAACTTTTGTATTAGCTAAGTGGAAACTGAGAAAGAAAACGCCTTTGATCTTCTATGAAAAGAAATCGATCAACTGCTACTGAAACAAGTAGCGTGATATTTTGAAAACTTCGTTCGATTTATGTAACTGGCATTTTATAAAGTTGTGGTCAATTTAAAAAATAAAATTGATTACTTTCACAATAGTCCATTTTTAAATCTGAAATATTTCAAAATAATGATTCTTCGTAATCTGGTATGGGAAAAAACCCCGGCTAAAATTAAAAACAGTCACGCCGGTAGCTTTTATTGATTTTAGCTGTTTTTTTTTTTTTTTTAGTCAAAATGTTCCTTTTTTGGCTAAAATTGGCTTTTACACAATAAAGCATTTTAATTATAAATTGCACATTTTTAAGTGTTTTTTAATTAACTTTTAATTAACTTAGTTTAACTTTTAATTAACTTCTAATTAACTTAATTTTAACTCACGTTGAAGTGATATATAATAAAATATAATAATGAACAATAATTGCTGGGAGTGCGTTTTCAGCTGTGGTCCGCATTTTTTAAATTTAACTAATTTTTTACATAGTACTTGGAATGTATAAATGCTATAAATCATATACAGGGCAGCACAAACGATATCGAATACATTTCAGTTTATTGACAGAATAGAAATTTTAACTGTACTATGTTTCCTAACAGAACTAAATTTTAGAATACAAAGAATTATGTGTGGTATATATATATATATATATACATATATATAAATATATATATATATAAATCTATAGATCATATACAAGGCTGCACAAAAGAATTCGAATATTTTTCCGACTTTTGATGGTAATTGCTGAAATTGGGTTTTCAAATTTATTATGCATTTTCCAAATTGTTTACTTCGACACTGGGCGAGGCTAGTAGAGCTTAAGCCGAAAGGTAGGCCTCCTCACCCCGTTTGACCTTGACCTGGTTTACTTATACACCAACTTTCACCTTATTAATCGGTAAAGTTTTGTTAAACTATTCTGGAAGTGTTGGAATATGTTCCATAATCTATGCTTGACGCATGATTTTTCGTTCTTGTTTTAAATAAAAGCCAGCTTTTTTAAGTGGTTAAAACCTGGTAACCCTGTTCGTAATACCGCTTAAAAGGGAAATTAAAAAAATACAGATTTTTGGAAGAAAGAAAATGGGAAGAAAGATTTAATGTATGGTATTACAGGGTTAGCAAGAAATACGATACGCACTTCAAAAGGCTGTGGAGCACATTTCACATTCCAGTGAAGTTTAGCAGTTTAGACATAAAAGAGTATAAATAGTTCATCATTTGTTTCCAGATAATATTCCATAACAAAATTAAAACTGCATAAAAAAATTAAATAAATAAATAAATAAATAAATTTAGAGATATGTACACTGCAAAAGAAAAAAAAAAAGTTAATTTTACAGTATAATCAACATTTTTTTCCCCCAGTGATAATCGAACTACGCACTTAAACAATAAAATAATCAGAATAAAAAAAAAGCTGCTGTAAATAGAGAAATCTTTCGCATAAATCCCTGGCATGCGGCTTATGGAAAAATTTGTATTTGCTTCTAATAACTTTCAAAATTTTAGTTGAATACATAATTAATATTTTTCATATAAAAATGTTTTTTTGGCATTGCTAGTGAGCAATCTAAAAAAACATATATAAAATGTAAAAAATCTATAACAAATTATAATACTTTGTAATAATATACTTCTTTTAATCGCTAAAAGGTGTAAAATGAAAACATTATAAATAGTAAAATAACATTTATTAGCCTGTTGACATGTTTCGGCTCTATCCGAACCATTATCAAAACAAATAAAAATATTCTATAATTGCACGGTCTTTGAAGTTATTATTGTAACAAACTGTAAGATTAAACGCCAAAAATGCAGTCCCATTTACTTGATGTCAGAAGCATTATACGTGTTTGTTATATCATCAAGTGGTTTTTAATTCGACATTTGCGTGTATTTTTCATTATGATTTACTAATTTATTAGTTATATCATTAATTAAAATAACAATTGTGTCCTTAAAATCTTATATTTTATATATTTATTTATTTTGATATTTCAATGACAACGTTCTCCCGTTTATTTGACGTTACAGTTTGACGATAGTTTTTTTGTTTTGAAAAGTGGTCGACGGGATAATAGAGAAGTACCGAGTTTTCAATTACAAATTGTTTTAACCAGAATTTGAAGGAAACGAATTAAAATCTGAATACGTACAAAAAATTCATAGCTAAAAATCAAAATTTTCCAAAATCGAAAAAATCATAAAATTCTACTTTCTCCTTCTTACTCAAAATTTTAATTGCGAAGAAAGATAAATTTAATTTTTTGTTACTCACATTTCTTTGTCACTTTCTTTTGTTTAGAAAATGCATAATTATTTGTTCGAAAGAATAATCTGGAGTTAATTTTTCTTATGAAATGAAAGTAAATCAATAACTAAGAAGTCAGACACAATGAACGAAGTTACAATTTATCAGTTAATCTTAATGGCAATTCAAAAGTTTTTGTCAAAGATTAATGTACAGCTATGAAAAATGAAGAATACAGTTTTAAAGGCCCGCATTCATGGATATTAATTAATTAAGTCATGTAATTTATTTTGAAACTTTTATTCCTGTAGATGAAAGAAAAATTTAAAATGACGGGGAAAAAAATCATTGTCAAGTTCGCTTTCAAGAGAAATCCTTAATTGCCTTTTCATACATCAAGAGCCAGTAACAGATAATTTTCTTATGCAACTTATAATTTTTAAAATGCGATATTGAAAAAATATTGAAGGAGAGATAAAACGTTTAACCTTCACGAAATTGGAGGTTTGTTTATTAAAAGTATATTTTACAATTAAACCATTTTTTTTAAAGCTGCGTTTAAAGAAAAACTTATATTTATATTAAAATTTGAATTAATGCTTTTGATTGTTTTATTGGAAATTTACATAACAAAACTATCTTAAAGCAAATACTGACCAAATTATTGCACCAAACATTTTCCAATATTACGTTATTACTGATTTGTTGCTTGAATTATTTTGCTTACAGTTAACATTAAGCGTTGCCTTTTATAATAAAAAGAAATCTACATTTTAATTTTTTGTCAAAAATAGCATTTTTTTAGTATTTCAAACTTTGGATAACTTTTTAGTTTCTTTTAACAATAATACTTATTTTGCTTTCATATATCTTCAATCTAGAAGCTTTTGAAAACAGAATCACTTTGCTAAAATATATTTATATATACGATTCCATTTTACTTACCCATCATACGTATAGGGTAAGTCTTGTAATCGTTTTGAAAATCGAAAAAAAAAAATTTGCCGGATTTACACGTTTCAGACACTGGAGATTCCGAAAAACATATTTCTTTTTTTATTGCATTGCTCTGTCGTTCTGTTTTTGGATTTTTATATTACAGTGCATTTAGCACTATTGGAATAGAGTAATTTTCTACCGTATTCTAATACTTTGTGAAATTTTCTAATGTCGATTTTATGTTACGATTTAATAGTTAATTTATTTATAAAATATTTTATTATATACATATGTATATGTGTGTGTGTGTATATTATATAAAATTTCCAGTAAAATATCTGTTTTATTATTGTTGTAATAATTATGGTATTTCTTTGTTATATTAGAGGCCTTGGCGTGATAAATAAAACGGTGGGGTTGAATTAGGCGAGTACAGAAAGAATTTCAAAAGGATTTTCTGGCAACCTGGACTTCAGGACATTTACTTACATTTAAAAAACGTCATCAAATTGTTATATCTTAAAGAAAAACCTACCAATGCATGAAATGTGCAAACTGTTTTTTTTTACACCATTTAATACTTACATTGATAAAAAAAAAAAATAATCTACGTATACTTAAGTAATCTTTATTATTAATGTTCGGAAACGTCTGTGTGTCTGTGTGTGTGTCTGTACGTGGAAAAACTCTGCAACCGTAGCGCTTTTTGTTTCAAAAAATTCGGAAAAATCCCGGAATTGTTGACATTCAGTATCAAAGAAATCGGCCTTCAATTAAGACAGTTATTAATTAACAAAGTCTCGAAAATTAGCGAAAAAGGAGCATTTTTTTCCAAAACAAAGAAACGATTTCAGTTTTGACTGGAACGGGACTCTGACTCGAGACTAGCAACCGAGCCAATCAGCTTTTATCTTACACCTGCACCCAAGATCAGTTTTAATTACAATACTCCAGCAGGCGTCAAACAGAGACAAACCATCTGCTGAAGTAATAATGAAACAAAACATCTTTTTTTATAAATTTGAAAATTTTACATCCATCCGTAAATTTTCGCAAGGATTCTAAATATATAATTTTCGAATTTCTCCGATAATTAGGACAGAATTTATAATTATTTTTTTATTTAATTAGACCACTTGAAAAGATTTTATTTGGGAACACCTAATATCTCAGTCATATTTCAATAGGAGACATCACGGCGTTTATTCCTGGAGATAAAATAATTCCTTTTTAAAGGAACTGCGGTTTCTATAAGCTATATAATTTTTTTTTAAATAATTTATTGTTGTATCTCAAGAGTACGCATCCTTGCTCAGAGTAGGCTGACATTTCAGAAATTTAAAAAAAATTTGAATTCGGCCCACAATTTTTGATTTTAGCAAAATCCGATTTTTGTACAGAAAAATATAAAAATCTATGAATTTGCTATTTCATTTACACTTATCTCGGGTCGTATTGGTTCGGTCGCGACGCGGTTTGGCTCATTCGACTCGACATCGACAGCCTCAAAGATTTCAGTTATGTTTGTATAGAACAAATTGCGCACCCTGGCGGTGGAAGGTGGAACTAACGAATTTTGCAGATAACTCGTGTTCTATAGGTCCCATCACGACGCCGTTTGAATCATTCGACTCGACATCGACATGGACTTATCTATTTTAGTTCCAAATTCGCACCAGAGTGCGCTTTACTATCTCGGGTTCTATGAGCCAGATTACGACGGAGTTTGGCTCATTCGACTGGATTTCGATAGCTTTACAGATTTCGGTTATGTTCGTTTAGAAGAGATTGCGCCCCCTGGCGGCGGAAGGCGGAACTAATGAATTTTGCATGGAACTAACGGATTTTGCAGCTAACTCGAGTTGTATGGGTCCCATCACGACGCGGTTTGTTTCATTCGACTCGACATCGACAGGACTTATCGATTTTAGTTCCAAGTATCACCTCCAGGGTGCGCCTTCCTATCTCGGGTTTTATGGGCCCGATTACGACAAGGTTTGGCTCCTTCGACTGGATTTCGATAGCTTTATAGATTTCGGTTATGTTCGTATAGGACAGATTGCGCCCTCTGGCGGCGGAAGGTGCAACTAATGGATTTTGCAGCCACGTCCGCTATATCGTGCCGAAGGCAGAGGGGACACGAGCCTGAGGTTTGTATAGAACAGATTGCACCCCCTGGCGGTGGAAGGTGGAACTAATGGATTTTGCAGCGCCTAAGGGATTATCCGGTGCCGAAGGCAGCGGGGACCCGGGTCGGAGGTTCGTTCCGTTCGAGGAGGACGCGAACCGGAGGTTTGTTCGTTTCTAGGTTTTACAAGATTCGAGGCACCTATGTAAATTATGGGCCCGCTAGCGGGCAAAGCCGGCTAGTTCATATAATAATTGAAAAATATTTTATATATATATATATATATATATATATATATATATAATAAAAATATATAATATAAATAAGCCGCGTGGGAATCTCACACTGGCACCTCCACATCTCAAGTGCCGTCATTTACGAACTGTACAATTGGTACAGTCTTACCTAAGAACTGCACCCTTCTACTAAATTAGCGTACTGTACAACTGGTGCAGGCGCACCTGTGGACCTCGTCTACCCTGTCTGTCGCTGCTTGTCGCGTAGGAACGCTGGTTCCAACGACAGACCCTGTATAATTTTTTTTATGTCTTTAGTTCCTGCCACCTGTCGCGTGGGGCTTTGCCCGGCAGGAGCAGCCATTGGCGAAGCTTGTACTGCCACGTTTAATCCCTGCGTGCCGGGGAGCTAGCCGGGGAAGACATTAAACGCTCAACGGCTGGGTTCGCCCTCAGCCGAGTGGTCTTCCGCAGGCATTAAAATATTAAAATATAAATAAGCCATTTAAAATTAGAAATATTTTCATTGGTCGCCATTTCACTTTCGTAATTGTTTATAATATTTGGCGTAAAGTCACACTTTCTTAAGACTGAGTTATGCCAAGTTCCCTAACAAAGAAATGCATAATAATTATGTTCCTAAAATTGGATTCTCTGTCAGCAACATTAAATAGACATTGCATAGACATTACATTACATAGAGATTGTGCATCATCAAATTTTCTCATCACATTGTTTAACGAAAACGTATTAAACAGTTCATAATGAAAACAAATTAATTTTTCTGTTTTTTACATGGAAAAATATTTACCTATATATTTACAGCCCCAACACGTCTACACAAATTATGTCGTAAAATATCGGGAAATCTGATCTGTATTTTAAACAAACTAAAATAGAATTATGGAGAAAGATATTTTAGGGTTTTTTCTTGTATGTATTGCATTATTTTAAATTCGAAAAGAAATGTTTCAAAAAGAGACATATCTTTTATTTAATTTAATAAAAGGAATCCTAAGAATTTCTGTTCTTATAATTTTTTTGTTTTATAATTATATCGAAACATTTTACATTTCTTATTCAGTTTTAAAAGAAAATATCAAATTAGTCTTTAAGAGACATTAACTTAGCATTTTTTTTTAATGGAAAAGAAACAGACTAATTTTCTTTTTAAAAGTTTACATCAGTTTTGCTGTCAAGAACACTTTTATTTTTCCCACCTGTTAATTTTTCATGTAACGACATTTTATGAAAAAAAAATCTTTTCAAGCTTTAATTCAATTACTAACTTTAATTAATTCGGAGTTCAAATTGATTTTTTTTTCCAATACAATTTTTGTTCTGACAGATACAAATTGTTTAATCATTTGAAAAATTGTGAAAAAAAAATTAGCATTTACTAATTGTCATGAGATTGCCTAATATAACAGGATGGCGAAGGTACACAATTGGCGAATATGAGTTCAATTTTCATTGGGTTATAAATTCATGGTGACATAAACAAGTATATTCAATATATAAAGATGACGCTCACAAAGCAATGCACTATCGAAATAATTAAAAATTTTTAACACTGCAAGAGTATTTCTATGCAGTGTGTACGCCACCGTGTAAAATTCTCAACTGATCTGAAAAATGTAAGCAAACATTATATCACTTTTATAAAAGTAAAAAATTCTTGAAAAATAATTAAATATAACTGAAGTATAAAAATACTTTTTTATAAAGCGCTTTTATTAGTGTATTAAAAAGATTTTTTTTTTCTGAGGGCTAAAACAAAAATCGTAAAAAGATTGAAGACCTGATAGAATAATTTTCTACAATTCTGTCGTATACCAAGTATTTGAGTCAAACATGAGTGATGCTACCAACTAACTGCGTTGTTTAAAACAAAGGAGTTGTCATCATGGTCCGACTTATACTATATAGGGCTCGGGGGTCCCTTCTATCTATCCATAGAAATTGTTCGTGAATTATGCTTAAGAGGCTACTTCACTCATGCGAAAACACCCGTTCGCTAATGTTAAACCTATGGGTGAAATATTTTAAGATATCGCGTTCGCATTTCAATATTTTTAAATGATTTTTTTGCATTGGATATAGCTGAGGTCAATCTGTATGCAAGCCCTTTTGTACTTTTTCAATTTTGATTAGAAGTTTTTTTTTTTTTTTATTAAGATACTTTCATTTTCGGAACCGGTTTCTAAAGTGAAAGTATCCTCAATTTAAAAAAAAACTGCAACCAAAATCGAAAAAGTAACAAAAGGCCTGCATAGAGATTGACTTGATCTATCCAGTGCAAAAAAAAAATAATTTAAAAATATTGAAATGCGAACGAGATATCTTAAAATATTTCCCCCCATAGCATTAATATTAGCGAGAGGATATTTTCGCGTCAGTGAAGTAGCCTCTTAAGGGTCCTCTCCGCTCACGCGAAAACAAACATACGCTTGCTAATGTTAATCCTATGGGGCATTATTTTTCTATTATCTTGTTTGCATTTCAATATTTTTAAACGATTTTTTTTTCATTGAATAGCAGAGATCAATCTCTATTTCGCCGTTGATTACTTTTTCGATTTTCTTTGCGGTTTTTTTTTTTACGAAGATACTTTCACTTTCGAAACTTGTTTCGTATATATACATAAATTTTGTTCCAGGTACTACTCACATCTATATATAGGGCATCAGAAGAAAGATGGTCACAAGTAGAAAAACTAGTAGAAAACTAGTAGTAAAAAAAAAATTATGGATTGGTTAATGGGAGTATTTGGTTTACAAACCTCCCTTTTGCTTATTTACGTATGTCATAAGATATCTAACAGAAAAATGCACTCCCAAATGGTCACATAAATGGTTTCAACTTGTTTCGTTAAGAAGAAAACGCCTATAATGAATTTCTCTTGAAAAAAAATGGACTAATGAATTCTTACAATAAAATTTCAATTATTAGTTTTCACGAAAATCTGATTACTGTCATGGGGGCCCACTCGAATAGGAGACAGAAGCAACTGCCCCAAATGCATTAGTCAGTCACTGGTTCACATTAAAGATAACAAGTTCCATTCGCGAAAATACGGTAATTGACTGGAAACCTGATTACAAACTTTCCGTCTCACCATAAACACTTTTCCGCCATCCGGGCGCAAATCTCGTGAACAGTAATTTTTTCCTCCAAAAAAAATATCAGCTTTTATTTTTGCTAGTGTAAATTAAAAACTATGCTTTCATGTTAAAATAAAATATTTTCAGCTTATGCTTTTCTTATTAAAACATTTAAAAAAAAATTAAATTAGTACAATTTTAAATGTATTTAATGCACGTATTTTATATCAAATGAGTGAAATGGTAACTATACTTAATGCACTTTTTTTTAATTAAATGCATGTATTTTAAATTGAATGAGTGAATGATTTATACTTTAAATGAAATGAGTGCAATGCGATTAAAATAATATTAAGAATATTTGCCGAATTATCCCCTGCACTCGGCTAATGGACGAATACCTTAAAATTTATTTGCTGATTTATAATTAAGCTTTAAAAATATTGAAGTGTTGTGTTGTCACTGATAACACACCTACGTATGGTGAGGATAATCTATCTTTTTTCCAATTCCCCTCATATCATCTTTGTAAGAACGAGAAAACAACTAGATTGATATTTCAATAATGAATATCTATCAGACTCCAACATTTGTTTTTTCATCATTTGAATTTAAAATATTAAAATTCATTTTCATTTGAATATAAATTTGTATTCTAAAATACTAAGATATTATACTATTTGATATTATGTCTATTATTCAAATTGTAATTTCAAAAATATAAGTTTATGTATTTTTCTGGAATCACATTTGACACAACTAGATAGCAAGAATGATATACATAAATATGTATGTAAAAGAAAATCACTTAAGAAAGTAAAAGTATACTTGTTTCATTTGAAAGCATTTAAAAATGATGATAATTTTTCCCAACAAATAAGTTTTGAACGTGCAGCATTCACAGCTATTAAAATTAAGAAATCGAAACCTTCCTTTTAAAAGATAAATTCTGAAATCATAAATGATGTCATTTCAATTTATCTTTTTAAAAATTTAACATTCGAAATAAGAAACGAACATATAATTTAAATGACAAAAAGAAATATTTGCGCAAAGAAAAATCTTAACGAAGAAGGCTTTACGAGTAATATATAATTAAATTTTTGTAATATGTAATTAAATTATTTGACTTTCAGAGTAAAGTTTTAATGGCAAACTCTATTTTTTATTATTATTTTATTAGGAAATTACTTTGCTGCCCCTAGTTATAATTCTCTTTCATATAAGAGTTCAAATTAGATTCGGAAGAAAAAAAAATGCTCTTAGATAATAAATCTTAATTACTTCTTTTGATGTCATAGTTTGAGACTGGAAACTTATTTTTAGATTGCTAAACTCAAAGTAGAAACAAACATAAAAAGTGGTTTCGCAATTATGTATTTATAATCAAACTAATGACCTGTTCCTGTTATTGGCTTAATATGATTAAAAATGATTTTATAATTATAAATGTGATGTACCAATTTCATTTATTACTAGTTTAACTGACACATGAAGTTTCTTGTTTACTTAATTTTTAACACTTTCCAACAATAGTTGGAAAGTGTTATGACTCTGGTTTGTCTATTCGTCTTTCTAGCAACCTCTTTGGGGAAACACATCATGTGCACACTTTACTTTTTTAAAACATGCAGGATTTTATTTTGAATTATAATTTTTATTTCTTTCATTGGTTTAACGACCCAGATTTATCTTTTACACTTTTGTGACATCTGGATGCGAACACAATCCAGACTGCACTTTTTTTTTAAATACTTTTACATTTTACTCTACTGCTTTTAGGATTTAAATTTTTTTAATCTTCTACGCTTCTCTGACGACATCTGGATGGGATACCCCATCCATATTGCTTTGCCTATTGTTCTTTTTAATTTTACTTACATTGTTTCTGTCTCACTTTTTGGTGTTTTTAGTCTTTATTTTGGCGCCGCATGTCCCTTAAGGGATTTTGCGCCATAAAACCTCATACAACCAACCAACTAACCTGTCTGTCTAGCCGTCTGTTCGTCCTCTAACTCGCATGCATAAACTCAGATTGTCATGTAATTGATGTATGTTATGGAGGTTTAATATAGCTTGATCGCTATTAATAAATGAAGTGTGTGTCATTTGTACGCTGTTTACAGGGGCAATCAAAAGAACTCCGTAATATTGTGGTCTCTGGAGAAAGACTGTCTATTGTGTTACGACGCTTCAAACATAATTAAATTGATATACATCACTGAGGTGGATGGCAGCGTGCTTTATGTATAGTATAGAGCAAGTACCATTTATAGTTTGTTTACAGAGATGGACAAAAATATTCTGTTACATTATGATGTAGGCATAAAAATCGTCTGCAGTGTTATTTAATGATGTTAAGCTATTTCAAACATAATCAAATTACACTACAATTATTTTTAACACAATCAAATGATTGATAACTAATTCATACGAGTAATAATTTTCCTATCTCACCGAAAGTGTGTCCAGGCTGGCACTCGAACCTAGAACCTTTTGACTTCAATTGCCAATGCTCTTCCAATTGAGCTATCTGTACGACATCCCAGCCAACGCAATTCTGGGACCAACACAGTGCAACCAGGCTATGTTCGTGTCCCAGCCTGAACACATTTTCACTCAGATGGGAAAATTACTGCTCTTGTGAATTATTTACCAATCGTTTGATAGTGTTAAAAATAATTATAGTATAATTACCCAACCACACAGTTTGTTGGAGACACTTTACTCACGGTTTATTCTGTTGTGCTGTTTCAAATAACAGTCCACATGTCATGATCAAATGGTTGCGTTGAGCGAATTTTGTGTTGGCTGGGATGTTGTCCAAATAGATAAATTGGAAAAGCATTGGCAATTTAAGCCAAATGTTCTGGGTTCGAGTACCAGCCTGGACACATTACGATCAGATTGAAATTACTACTCGTACACTCTACAAACGAAATTTTCAAAACTGAACAAAAAATACTCAAATCTGAGTATGTCGCATAGTCAAAATTACTCAAGTTTGAAACATGTATATACTCATTTCTGAAAATATGCACACACTCAAGAATAAAACATCGTGTGCTCATATTTGAGTATGTCCATGTTTCAAAAATGAGTATGAACTGATTTCCATGTGCTCATATTTGAGGATTTCCATGTTTCAAAAATGAGTTCGAACTGATTCTAATCATTTTTGAGTATGTCCATGTCTCAAAAATGAGTATGAACTGACCTCTATGGGATCAGTTTTGAGTATGTCCATGTTTCAATATTCAGAGAATTTCTGGTATTTCAGAATTGAAAGCATTGGGTCGTCATATTTGAAACAAAAATATCATAACAAAATGAAAATATCGATTTACTCAGATTTGAAAGTGTCATATTTCTCAGTGTACAATTAAGTTGATATACATTTCTGAATGCGCTGTAACATGTCTTCTATAGATTACTGAATGCGTAAAATTTATCGTTTATTTACAGAGACATTCAAAAGAATGCATATACAGGACTGACTGTCAGCGGTAACTTATGGATATTCATTTTCAGCTGTACTATCCATTTTAACAATTTTTTGTGTATTAGGAGGATTATATACAGGAAATGCACGAAATAATTCGCACACATATGATGACTATCGCTATGTTCGGCTATATTGCTGCAAACAGCAATTAGTGAAAATGATATTTATAAATTCCTTATTTAGTCCGATAGTGTTGGAAGGTTCTTCATAATCTTATAATAAAGTGAATAATATAATATAGTATAATAATATAATCTTTATAATAAATTAAATAAAAAAGTAATTATTATTAAATATTATTATTAATATTATTATTAAAAATATTGTTAATAATTATTATTAAATAAAAAGTAATAATTATTATATAAGAGTGCATAAAAAAACTATAAATAGTTCTTGAGAAAAAGGTACTTCAGTATCAGCTGTTTTCCATAAGAATTCGCAAGTGTTGCTGCTCTCTTAAAACATATTATACCAGACCAGCAAAGCAGAAAAGGAACTTCTTCACAATTAAGTATGATTGTGATTAAATTTAAGTGCCTATGAAGCGAGCACTTTATATCTAATTTATATCTTAAAGCTATGACATGCGTACTTTTATAGTATGCCTAGAGCAAATAAAAGCGTTATTCTTATCTCGCATTTTCTGAAAACGTCACATCAAGCTGATTAGTTCTCATTATTGTAAGTTCCCGTCTATTGTGTTTTCGATCCTTTGTAGGTTCACATTTGTCAGAAGAGAATATAAATTAGCCTGATTTGCAGCAAATGGAACGAGTAATCTTTAAATTTTATAAACTTTTACCTCAGAACTTTCCCTTCCTCTTTTAATAATGATTATCAAGTCTTGAGTGATTTGGAAATTCTTTAATCGCATTTTTATCTTGTACGCTTTAATTAAGTACTTACAGTTTCGAAAGACGTTAGTGAAATCGCTTCAGAAATTTCAAAAGAGGTGGAAATTATGATAGAATATTTAAGTTTTGAACATGTAAAAAAAAACATTAATGCAGAGAAAAAAGTGCCATGATGAAAGAGTTTAAGTAATGTGTTTAAGTTTAAGAAATGAATAAATACAAGAACTAAAACGGCTTAAATGATACTGTTATTTTAATGACATCATTTGCAATGAATTTTTGAAAACAAAAAGTCATGCATATGTTACTTTGTATAAAATTGGTGACGCTTCCGAGAATTACTCCTGTAACATAATTTAAATCATCCACTATAGATACCTATTTAAACGAAAATTTAAAAATCGGAGCTTAACATTTATGAATGCATATACATACCTTCATTAATGGGAAATGTCACAATCTAACATTTTGCAATTTTCAACATGAGAGAAAGACTATATGTTACTTAAATCATTATGCATATGTGTGTAAATATATGTTATTAGTCAAACAGGTATGTGTTCATATTTCAATTTTTGATTTTTATTCCCTCATTTGTGCATGATGTTTTTGTAATATCTTTTAACGGTTATATGTATATATATATATAATCGAAATCATGCTTTTTTGTGGAATTTATGGTAATTTAGGCTTGCTATTTCTGCCATGATTCCAGAATAATTTCTTATTTTATTAATTTAAAAATTTCACATTTTCCTTTTTTGTTAATTAATGGATACATTTCATAACAGATTTGAGTTTCCTCTTTCAAGTTTTTATTTTTCTTTTCATTTTTCCCTTCAGTCTGTATTCTATTATCTTTGTTTTAAATTCTACATATTTATTTGTTTTTCTCTACATATTTCTGGATATTATTCAAACAGATATGTGTTCATTTTTCATTTCATATTTACTATATTTTTCCCTAATTGTTTTTATGTTTCTGTGATGCTATTTAATGGTTATATATATATATATATATATATATATTTTTAGCAGAACCAGATATACAATATTTAAACATTAATTAACAAGTGAAAAACAACAGAGCATAAAAAATTAAACAAATCAAACCAGAACAAGATAATGAAACTAAAAAGGCTGTGGCCACATCGGTAGGGGGTATAATATAAAAGTAACAGCCACTCTATGGAACGAAAATTAAGCAGGATAAAACAGTGCAAAAAGTAGTCGTGGGTTTCGGCCAGAGTGTCGCAATGCATAAACCAATGCAATCATTCGAAAGCATATGGCAAATACTCCCCCACCAGACCCTACGCCACATTAACCAGTATATCACAGTCCCAATAAATAGCTGAATCAAAACAGATACATGTAAAATATAGTATGAAATCTAGTATCATTTTGTACCCAAACCTGAGCCATATAGCCACAAAACAAACCAAAATCCAATATCCAACAAACAATCCATTTCTGTTCCATATCCGTTGCCACACAATTGCAGGCATCGTTGCAAAGCCGTCCTTATATATAATATATACATATATACAATTTAATGCGTGGATTATCATGGGATCTGCCAATGAATTACACGGCAGCCTTTGAAAGTCACATTCGTAAAAGAAACGACTATAAAAGCAGACAGAATAAAATTCCACATGACCTACTAAAAATTACCTCGCAGTTCTTATTTTAATATAAAAATAGAAATTAAAACAGTGATTATACACAATGAATTTTCAAGAAACTAAAGAAAAATGTGTCCTTGAAAGAGCTTTGGATATCGAGGGCGTTCAATAAATAGTAAACCAGGGATCCTGGAACAGTATATATTTATCATAAATGTCGAGGCATTTATCCCACCGGGATACCATGCTAATAATAGTATTCCCGTAAAAGTCCTGATGTTCTTCTGAGAACCATTTCTAAACGTCTCCTTCAGCCCATGGTCCTATTTTAAATGTTGTCCTCTCAAAGCTTTCTTCAGTTCGCAAAATAATAATGCAAAATCACAGTGTAAAAAGTCTATAGGGCAATACATGATTGAGGAATTCCACTAGATTTTTTCGAAGACGGTTTTTAGTTGCATTGGCCGTGTATGAACAAGCATTGTTTTGGAGGAGCTACAATGCACTCGGAAAAATTTCCAAGTTGTTTCGACTTGATCACTTGTCACAATGAGTTCAACGTTTTCCATAAAATTTTGCATTAACCATGCTTCCACATATCGTAAAAAAGTGATGCTTTCATGATCGCTGGAAAGGTAATGACTACTGGAATGTGCGCCTACTGACCGACCTCCTTCTGCTTATGTCAACCCACTGTGAAAAATTTTCGTAAAATTTCAGTGGATGTACCGTAAACTAACGGTACTTGTACCGTTTTCACTCTTTACGGTATGAGTACCTTCTAATATGCGTACTTCTAAGGTTATATTAAGCGTAAGAAAACCGTATATGTACCATTTTGATTATAAACGGTATTTATACCGTAAAATGATTGTGTAAAAAATCGCTATTTATACCGTAAAATAATTATTTTTCAGTAAGGAAAAAGCTGGTAGCCCCGCCTCGGTGTACGGCAACCCCTGAAGTGATGCCGCTGCTCTTGTTACGTAATGCGTGCAGGCTTGAGGAGAGGGGGGAGTGCAGCCGGTACATATACTTTCAATATTTTACGGTACATATACCGTCCAGTTAAATTACGGTATATATACTGGTCACAAAGTTGCCAGTATATGTACCGTAATTTTTGACCAAAATTTTTTACAGTATGTGTACCATCTGACATTTCACTCCTGTATGTATTTTTCTTTCGGGTCGTTAACTATCGTTGCATACTTCGCTAGGATTGTTCGATACGTAGGAGACTCGTCTCAGCTTTGGGATCGTTATTAATAAATGTCCCCACCCCCAAAAAATTTCTAAAATTACGCCTTTCAGAAATACTGATAAAATTTGGTATTTTTTTTTTAAAAGTTGCTCAAACTAGCTTAAGAATTAATTTTTCTAAAAGGCGTCATTTTTAAATATTTTGGGGGTTGGGAGCAAGCTCATTCTCTTATTATTCGGGGAAGGGATAACTTCCCCCCACCAGAATGCACCCCTAGTTTTAATAAAAAGTAATGTTATTGATATCTTCTGTCGTAGTTAAAAAAATTAAAAAAATGTATAAAATATAAAAAATTCCAGGGATTATACATTAAAAAATTCTTAACTCTGAAAATAATGATTTTAAAAAAAAACATTTAAATACTACTAAAAACAACCAAAATCCCACTATTTTTATTTCATAATCAGATAGAAGATATTTTTACGTACAATTTGTACCAAAAACAAATTTTATACCAACTGCGCCTTTGGTTGATAATGTATTTTATGGTAACTCATTATTTTTCATTAAAAAAATCTCGATTTTAAAGATTATAAAATTTTTTAGACACACTAAAAATGTTTTAAAGTTATCAATAATTTTTTTTTTCATAATTTACATACTCTATGTATCATGTATAAGTTATTTGAAGATGATTTGTTAGTTAGATATTGAAATATGATTTTATTTATAACACATTACCTTCGAAAATCAAACAGTCAAGAATGCCAATTCATGGCAACTTTCTAAAATTTTGATAATATTTTCTCAAAAAATAATTCCCTTAGGAGCAAAACATTTTACTGCTGATTATATCTATATATAGTAAGAAAATATTTACCCAGTTTCATTGAAATCGGTGATTGTGGATTACATGCCTGCCGGAACTGCATGGAATGAATGACTCTACGCTTTCATGTTTAAGTTTGAAATATCACCAATGGATGGCGCTGTGCTGTCTCAAACTGTTATAACTCTTAAATTAACTTATAATAATGGATTAAAATTCACTCAGTTTTTAATTTTCGTTCTGTATAGCTTTAAAAAGCCTCAAAAATTGTTTGCGTTTTGAAATTGCAAGATTATTTTGAGCAGTATTACAGTTTGTGACAGTGAAGCGCCATTTATTGGTGACCAGTGGACCCGTGCGAAGATCTCGCACTGCAATATTACCAACATCTAATATTTCATATATATATATATATATATATTTTTTACTAACATCTAATATTTCTTAGATGCAAATTTAAACTTCTAAAGAAAAATTTAGGATTAAAAATATCTGCAAATAACATTAGTCAAGGAAGAATTTCATTTCATTTATTCCATCAAAGTTACAGTAAAAACTAATCGAAGATTGTAAAAGGCAATATATATATATATATGTGTGTGTGTGTGTGTGTGTGTGTGTGTGTGTGCGTTATAGTCAATATTAATCCGGTCTTTATTAATAATGACCGGTTATTATTAATAATGAGCGCCGTTATTATTAATAATAACTGGCCTTTATGTCCGGATATTATTAATAATGACCGGATTAATCATATTGACCGTAACATATATACACACACACACATATATATATACATATATATATATATATATATATATATATATATATATATATATATCAATAGTATTTTAACTGCATTAGAGGATGACATCATTTTCGGAAAAAACGTGGGACAAAGAAAAATAAATTGACCGTTTGAATTTTGCTTTTTAATCATAAATATAAAATAAACCCGTACATCAACATTGTCTTACTTTATCTTTATTTTACAATTTATTTTTTTATAACCATTGTTCAGCAGTATATAATGTAATATTTTAATTATGTAGCAACACTGATTTGAGAAAAACCTTTCATTTCATTTATGAAAACAATGCTAATTTAATTTTTTAATTAACTGCAATTTTTAATCAATAAACATTTTTTAACGAAATGTGAGTGCACTATGTCAGAATCCTGTTCAAAATCCTTTCATATGGTATCTCATTTATCGTTCTGTGTTTTGTATTTGCTTAGAAAAAGGGATGTTGACAACAAAAATAATATATGATATTTAGAACTAAAACAAAGAAGAGTAATAAAGAAAGTTCTAATTTCACACATTAGTCTCCTTCAAAAATAACTGTAAATATTTATATGGGTGAAAAAACTGAAATTTTAAAACTGATTATCTTACATTTAAAGGAACGTTTGCTATGGGATTTAAAAGACCACTTTATTTTTTACATAAATTTTTTTTCAGCTCTAATATAATTAAAAAGTTTAAGTATTTAATTTCGTTTAAGGACATCAGTTTCTTCAAAAATCATTTAAACTACAATCACAATTTTTAAAAAAACGCAATGAATAATCACACATTTTTCATTTAAACGGTTTTCAATATATTTCAAATCTGACTGGTAAATCTCTGACATTTGACATAACTTTCAACTAGAAAATTTTCCATGCAGTTTTATAAATATTTGACTGAATATTTCGAAGATGACAAAAATTTAAGAAAAACTTAGATAAATATTAAATTTTGATGCCAGTTACTTCCAAGTATATGGATTTTTTTTTTTTTTTTTTTTTTTTTTATGAAAGTCTCAAAATCTATATTTCCGGCAAAACTCGAAATTCTTTAAGAAACTATGTCTCTTTTGTAGCGGAATGTCACAGCTCAAAACTTAAGAATTATTTTTCTTTGGAACAGAAAAAGTATGATGAAGTATATAATTTCGGAAAAGAAATCTTTAACTTTCGTGACAGTAAAACGGAAGTTTACAGAGTGTAACAATAAAAGATACTTTAAATTGATTTTATTAAGACTTCAGTTCTTTTTTATTTCAAAATATAGTCTTGAAAAGAATCAGTTCACTATATACAATACAATATAATGCTTTTTTTGTCTTTCAGTTATCAAATTAAAAAGTATATATATATATATATATATATACGAATTATACATATTACGAATATGATATATATATATACGAACAGAGTTACCAGTTTGTCCTTTTTTTTAAATTCAGAAATTATGAATTCATACCGGATATTTCGAAAGGAAAATATTTACTTTAAGTAATTACAAAATGTCTGCCATTAAATAAAGCAAAAATTTTTATTTGATATTTCTGGTAAGAATCCTGAATTTCTGAATTGAAAAAAGGCCAAACTGGCAACCCGGGTTAGTAGCCGGAAAAGTATCTGAATTCTTTTGTGCAGCCCTGTATTCGATCTGCAGATTTATGTATATACTACATAGTATTCTAAAATTTACTTCAGTTAGGAAGCCCGTGGCACAGTTAAAAATCCCCCTACAGCAAATTCCGCCAATAAACGGAAATGCACTCGAGGTATTTTGTGCAGCCCTGTATAGAATCTATAGAATTTATATACACCAAGTAATATGCAAAAAATTATTTAAATTTAAAAACACGTACCACAACTGAAAACGCACTTCCAGCAACTATTATTCAGTTATTATTGATAGACAGTACTGTAACCGAATTCCTTTGTGCATCCCTGCACATGAACGATTGACTGCTATGTACACCTTATTCTATAGTAAGCATCTTGTAGTGAACTTCAGTGATATATATTAATTTGAATATATTTGAAACAATGTAAAATCATTAAACTACACCGACAACAATTTTTCCCCATAGACATTAATGTAGCGAAATTCTTTTGAGCGACCTTGTAAAGGAGCTATAAATGCTACATCCTTCATTTTCAATACCGAACAAGCCATAGTAAGCCTGAACAAGAACGAAAAATCATGCATCAAGCATAGATTATGAAACACTTTCCAACACAGCCAGGAAACTGTAACGAAACTTCACCGTTAAATAAGGTGAAAGAAGGTATGTAAGTAAACAGTTTAGAAAACATATAACACATTGGAAAATAACAGTTTTCGAAATTACCTTCCAGTGTCAAAAAAGTAATCAAATTATTTTGTGCAGCCCTGTATATGATCAATAGATCTGGATATATAGTATGATAAAATTTAGTTCAGTTAGAATATTCACATTTAGCATTTTTCTCCAATCGATGGAATTGCACTCGAAATCGTTTGTACAGCTATGTATATTATCTGAAGACTTTTTGTACACACCACATACTAAGCTAAAAGGCAACTTAAAACTGGCTCGTAGCAATTGCCAACCGTAAACGACAATGTATCGTTTTCTTTGCGTAGGCTTGTATATGAATTTATTTATATTCCACAAACTTCTATTAGTCTACTAAATATAGTTCAGCAGGAAAATGCGTAAACACAATTAAAAACTACCCTTTAGCAATTCACTCCCATAGTCTGTAATACTTATGAATTCCCTTGTGTAGCCCTGTATATGATCAACCGAGTTTATAAACACACAGTACTATAAAAAAATTTAGTTAAACTTAAAAACGCAAACCAAAGTTGAAAACGCACTTATCACACATAGACTGTAAATATCGCACATGTACTGTAACAATATATTTTGTGTGTCCCTGTAAATAAAACGCAATGCATACATGAGAGCAATTTATAGTGCACCTCAGTAATGCATATAATTTTCATTATGCTTGAAATAGTGAAATATCACTAAATTTCACTGCAAACAATTTTTTCCCGTAGAACGATGTGTAACAGAATTCTTTTGTTTGATCCTGTACATGAATAATAAATGCTTTGCACCCCATATTCTACAAAAACCATGTTTTAATGCGCTTCATAATTATTTATCAATTTCATTATGTTTTAAATGACGTAGCGTCATCAAAATGCACTTGAAACGATTATTTCCCATTGACTGTAATGTAACGGAATACTTAAGACTGTCCATGTAAAAAAAAATAAAAGTGCTACACACTTCAGTTGAAATAGGCAACATGCTATAATAAGCGACAATAGCATACAAAAATTTCAGGGCAATCCGAGCATATTTACGGAAGTTAGAGCACGAACAGACGGCAAGACGGTAGACAAACCGAAGTCATAAACACTTTTCAACTAGGTTAGAAAGTGTTAATAATATATGTCAATTATAAATGTCAATCCGAGAACATTTACGCGAGTTAGGGTACAGACAGACGACAGACACACAAACCGAATTCATAAACACTTTTCAACTACACTGCTCAAAACAATTAAAGGATAATTGAAGTTTTATATAAAATAAAGATATAAACGAAATTTTTTTAAAGATAATCACAAATGCAAATTTTTCTGGTTTTCAAATTGTGGAGTATGCAAATTTTGAGTTCGACGTCAAAAACGTCGCTTCAGCGGCAGCGAATGAAATTTGACTTTCAACTGGATAAAAGAGAATGAAGACAAGGATGATCGGCATTCAGTGATTGCTTTGTTTCGATGAGTACGATGTCTCAGCGAAGTCATTTGACAGATACAGAAGCTTGGAGAATTTTTGGTAGGTTAGAAGGGGGCCGAAGTAGCGCAAGCCATTGGAGTGTCACAAAGTGTCATTTCCAGGATCTGGAACCGTTTTTTGGAGAGTGGATGTGCAGGCCGAAGACCAGGGCAAGGTCGTAGACGGGCAACAACGCCCAATGAAGATCGGTATTTAGCGTTAACAGCTCGGAGACACCGAAACATGAACGCTACTCTCCTCCAACAACACCTTCGCTCGGCTACAGGCACCACGATTTCAACTCAGACTGTCCGAAACCGGCTCCATGCTGTAGGTCTGTATGCTTGCCGACCGATGGTATGTGTTAGATTAACATCAAGGCATCGTCGCGACCGCAGGGAGTGGGCAACCGAGCATGTCAACTGGAGGAGAAATGAATGGAGCAATATTCTGTTTTCTGACGAGTCCCGTTTTTCTGTGCATCCGGATAATAGGCGTATTTTCATCTGGAGGGACCGTGGCAGTAGGAATAATCCTGCGTTCGTGCACGAAAGTGTCAGATTTGGCGGTGGAGGAGTGTTGGTGTATGGTGGCATCTCCATTGACGGGCGCACTGACCTCTACATCACTCGAGATGGAGCTCTGACTGGTCGCCGATATAGGGATGAGATCCTCAGACCTATTGTAGTCCCTTACGCTGCAGCAATCGGAGATAACTTCATTTTAATGGACAATAACTGCAGGCCACATCGTGCAAACCTGGTGGAGGATTTCCTTTTCGAGGAAGGAATCGTTCGAATGGAATGGACAGCGTGTTCTCCAGACATGAATCCAATCGAGCACGTTTGGGACGCTCTAGGAAGACGAGTTTCTGGCCGCCAACAACCCCCACAAACTCTCCAAGAACTGGAAAGAGCTCTTCTGGAAGAGTGGGGCAGAATACCCCAACTCGTCATTAATAGCCCCATTGAGTCCATGCCTCAAAGGTGTTCAACGTTGCTGGCCGCCCGTGGAAACCATACCCCCTACTGAAAATGATTTTCTTTGAAGAAAACACCTTTTATTATTCTTTTTTTCTCATATGCACAAATTGTGTTTTTTTCCTTTTGTACACAAATGCGCAATAAAATGCATTTTTTTCTGCCAAACATGTGTAATTTATTCTCATATAACCTACTATGTCTGTCGACCATGTATCAATCAGCTAAAAAGTTTCCCAGATACAAAATCCACCTAAAACTGCAATATCCTTTAATTGTTTTGAGCAGTGTATATTGGAAAGTATTTCAACTATGTTGGAAAGTATTTCAACTATGCTGGAAAGTATTAAAAATGAAATTTGCTCCGGAAGATCATTGTGTGAGCTGAAGGGTTAATATTTTATTCTATTCCGGATAGCAAAGCTCGATATTTTGTGCCATTTTCAACAGTTTCATTTTATTGTAACATAAAAGGCAGAAAGCGGAACGAATAATCTTTGAATCGCAGATTTTTATGCAAAACTTTCCCTTTCCTCGCCTTATAATGATAATGAAGTCTTGCGTGAAAATACCTAATCTTAAATTCTTTAATCGCGTTTTCGTCTTCTATGGTTTAATTAAGTATCGAGAGCTGCACAAGACTAATCGGCGTTCGTGAAATTCCTGCAAAGGTATCGGAATAGGAAAAAAGATGATGATGAAAATCTTTAAATTTTGGAAAAACTTAAAATAATTAATGCAGATTAAGAAGTGACGTGGTGAAAGTGTTGAAGTAAAAATGAAATTTTGTTTCAGAGAGGAAAAAAATGAATAAGCCCATAAATTAAATTAGTGGGTTTTTCTTTTAATAGCTACATTTTTAATGAGGACGATACCGCCAAAGTTAGACAACGAAACACATAACTATGTACAGTTTAATTTTGAGAGAAACCAGCAATAAATGTGTGCATATCAAACTTGTTTCACAAATATTTATTGAAAATATTTTTGAACATCCGCTATAAATATTTTTAAATGGAATGAAAAGAAATAGCTAAAGTTTTAACGGGTAACAAAAACCACTTTGACAGATTAAAAATTTTGAAACATATATATATATATATTGGATTTTTAGCTATTGACTTTGGATAATTACTTATTTTTTGGTTTTCTTTTTGTTTTAATATTTCTTGGTTTTCATTTGGTATGTTATAAGGGGCATAATGTTTTAATTTTTACGCTTAATGCTGACAATAATTGAGGAAATAACATATCTTTACTATGAATTATACTTATGATGTTCCTCTGATGAATCCATAAGTTATTCATAGTATTTCATTTTTTATTTCCATCTTATTGGATTTGATTTCGTTTTATCATTTCATTTGTGTTTTGCACTGTGTTTTCCTTGTTGTTCACACATGTGATTTCATTTTTAATATACTCATTCCTAATAGAGGACATCACCAGATTTATCATTTAACTAGTCTGAAATTTCAGCTTTTCTTTTTATTTTTATGAGGTAGATGGCAGCACCAAACAATTTTATTTTCCTTTCATCATTTATTTCAATGCAATGACTCTGTGTTTTTAGCAGCCATTTTGAGTTTACTGGTGATATGATCTTTGTAAAGCACTTTTCATCTAGTTCAGTCTTCCTCGATATTAGATTTTTTGCTGAGTTTTGTACAATGCTTTATGTTCTAATTTATATTTATGTTGAATAATAGTTTATTTATTTATTTCTTTTGTTATTTAAACTCTTGTAGAAATAAATATAACTCTTCAAAAATCAAAGAATAACGGAAAATTTAATTATTTACACACCTATGGGCTCTATGTGCATACCTTGTCGGACAACAATATACTGAAATCGTACCTCCACGTTATCAACGGCAGCACACAACATATCAGTAGAAATGAGAAAGACATAACGTAAGATGCTAGCTTTCAAGCCCGCTTTATTAGTTACACGTCCTTGATAAACAAGATCTTTGAGAAACCCCCCACAGCTAGAAGTCACAATGATTCAGATCTGATAACCTTGCTGGCCAGACAATCGAGAAAATGCGCGAGATGACACGTTCATTAGGCAAGTTAGCTTGAATCACATTCTTTACCCGTTTTTACAGTACTTTACACATTCTTTACCGTATGAACAGTTTGTCCATCTTGTAAGAACATTGTAGTGGCCAAATAGCCTCTTTGCCTTACCGCTGGGACAACATGATTATCCAGGATTATCCAGGAATCTGCTGTGTCGGTTACTTGTGACTGTGCGCCTAACAAACCCATTCATTATGACTTCCTCGAAGAAGTACGGGTCCAAAATGACATTTGCCGTGAATCCACACCATGCCGTGACGTATGAAGAATGTAGCGGCTGTTGTTGCACAGCATTAGAACAGGTGGAACCCCATATGCGGCAGTTCTGTATGTTCACAGCACCATCTAAGTGAAAATGAGCCTCGTCTGGCCATATGATATGTATTGTTCAGTACTCATCCACTTCCATCCTCGCCAGAAAATGCAAGGCAAATCAAGATGTACAGAGTGATTTTGCGGTTTCAACTGTTACACGAAATGCCTCTTGTAAGGAATTTCAGAATTTTGCGTAAAATCCTGCTCACGGTTGCCCACGGAATGTCCAGTTCTTGTGCTATTGAGCAGCCACTTACAGTATCATTTGAAGAACTTGCAGATGTTGCAATTGCAACTTCATCCACAGTCGCCGACTCCGTTGCACGTCATCCTCTTCCTGGTGCAACATCCAGAGAACCGATTTCTTCAAACTTACGAATTACCTTTAACTGCATTTACGGACATGGGTCATCTTCTGAAGTTTTTCATCCGCCGATAAGCACGGAGTGCTGCCGAAGCATTGCTCTCATTTTGATAAAAAAGTTTTACGATCAATGCGAGTTCCTTCTTGTTCAGCGGCATGTTCACTGCGGACGAATGATTTGTTTGAACCATGCGTATATCTCTTATAGTGTAATTACATTAGCTACTCATTTGCATATGGTTTTATCAGTACAATGCCATCTGGTGGCGAACTTTCAAACATTTTTTTACGAAAACCCCGACCACATGATCTACATAACATATATTTGAAGTCTCACTCGGATCCGTTCGGTAGCTATGAGCCTCTGAGTACCGTCAGTTTAATTTTAACCACCCTATACTTGTGATATTAAATACCTTTATAATCATCCTTATTTTTTGTGTAATACAAAATAACTATCCTTGTTAATCTTTCTTTAAAAATGTACTTTTATCATGGCAAAAAGTAAACATAACGTAAAAATCATAAAAGAAATGTACCACCACGGTAGCATTTGTTCCTTTTTCGCCAGTTTGTCTTTTTTTTTATAGTTCTTTATTCAATATCTCACTTTCATCCTTCTTGCCATCTATTGTGATCACGATTGCCATAACATTCATTATAAAACATAGTAGTGATATAACATACATTAAAAAACTTCACAAAAATTAATATTATCATTTTTATGACGTATCTAAGCAAGACATTGAAGGCATTTTCAGCAGCAGATAATGTCAGAATAGATAGGGGTTCGGGTTTTTCGTCGTCCTTACCCTTACCTGCTTCGAACTTGGAGTCATAGATACACACATAGAAATATCTTTTTTGCGTCTTTTATAATATCTTCTAAACTTTCAAAGTCACTTTGTACTGATCTCTTCGTGATATAAATTAGTCTTCGTGTGCTATTTATTTGTTCCCAATGCACTGTCTTACAGCAATTCAATGTTCAGGCAACTGGCCGTCCCGGTACAGTTTGACGCTATTTCAATACGTA
The DNA here is from genome assembly GCA_963931845.1 of Maratus michaelseni. Taxonomy (NCBI): domain Eukaryota; kingdom Metazoa; phylum Arthropoda; class Arachnida; order Araneae; family Salticidae; genus Maratus; species Maratus michaelseni. The sequence continues at coordinate 332,742,150 of OZ007590.1, read as the reverse complement.
CTGAGATTCATTCTATCCAGACAACTGACATATGTCAGTTTTTCTTTTTATAGCGTTCCACGGTGAACCAGTAAACTAAATAAGTTTGTTAGTTTTGTTTTAGGGCCTTTATCACGCCCTGGTCCATCTGCAGGGACACACTCCTTGAATTTGGTGACAAAAACTCGACATGAGCGTTTTCAAAACCCATAATATTCTTCGGATGGGCTGGAAAGCTCTACACAAATATCATTAACTTCACACATTTTTTTCTGCATTTATAAGTTGAAGTTGCGCATAATGATGCTAAAAGATAACCCAGTCATCCAAGTCTACTTCTTTCTGGTTTGCATATTCATAGAGAGATTCTCTTCAATTTTTTTGAAGAAGTGGGGGTTTTGTGATTTACCAATTCCGATGCCTTTTTTTTCCGTACCGTTTGCATTACTCCATCTTTACTGAACTTTCCTCCAGTGCTTTTTTTCCTTTTCATAGTGAATGTTTTATCAGGCATTAATTGATTGCTTTGTAGAATAGTGCGAACTTCAGCAAATTGAAGATATCATAACCAATGTATATTTTGACAATTTTTGGAAGGGCACGCTAGTTTTCAGACATTCTAAATCTTCAATATTCACTGCTGCCCTTTCCCAGAAACATGCTTGTATACGATTTCATACCGATTTTTAAATTGGTCCAGCCATCCACTTGACGGTTAAATATTGATTTATGAGAATTTTTGTTATCCATGAAGCCGCTAGTTTCACTACTGTCCATTAAGATCTATGTTGAAAATTTGACTCGAGTATATCAGACAAAAAAAACATCCTTTATACACCATCGTATTTCTTGGTTTTTATCTTCATTCTCTTAATCAGCTGCAATTAAGCAAACAAATAAGCAACTGGAATTTTTAGCAAGATTCATAACATTGATTCCGAAATATTTATTGATTTTGCGAATGCTTTTTTTATTTACCATGTAAATAAATACCATGTAATTTTTTGAAATATAAGAAATAAATAAATAAGAAGATTAAAATACTTTTTGTTTTAAGATTATTAGAATAAACACTATTTATTATTTCAGATTAACATGATTTTCAAAAATCGAAACGAGTAATCTTTGAATTATAAACTTCACTCAAAATTATCTTTTCCTCTTCTAATGATGATAATCAAGTCTTGCGTGAAACTACCTAATCTAAAATTCTTTAATCGCGTTTTCAGCTTTTATGCTTTAATTAACTATTAAGAGTTGCGTAACACTAATCGACGAATTCCCGAAATTGCTTTGAAAATTCAAAAGGGGAAAAAATATGATGGAATCTTTAAATTTAAAAGTAAATTAACGTAGAATATAAAAAGAACCACGGTGAAAATATTGTTTAATGATTTATTAAAAAAGAAATTTTATGTACGTGAAAGAAAAAATAAAGGAAAATTCAATGATATTATAAGATATCTATAGTTTTACTTTGAGCGAAATAATTGATAGTGTATTTATGAAATTTTCTAAAATACATTATTAATATTAGTTTAAAGACCTGCTGTAAGTATTTATTTAAACAAAAATTAGAAGTTAAAATTATAAAATACATAGGGGAAAGTCGGGTAGCCGTGAACGGCGAGAAACCGCGGACATTTCAATTTCTAAGAAATTCAAAGTGTTGCGTATATAAAACAGTTAAATAACGCAGTATATAAAGCAGTATAAATGAACGCCCTCTTGAGTCGAAACAAATAATGTTTAATTGCAAACGCACAAATTTTCGTTGCCACATGAAGATTGTGTTTCGATAGATGCATCGGATTTTTATTATAATTGTGATGTTTGTAAGTCCAAAAAACGGTTGGGACATCATTGATTAATGTGTCCGGGGCTAACCGCCGTTTCTTGTGACGCCAAACAAATGAGGTCAAACTATTTTCAGAGTATTTCGTTAAATAATTCGATATTAATAGCAATGTTTAATTAATATCATTAAAGAAGTTCGTAATTTTATTTTAAGTATAAAATAAAGACAGAAATTTCATTCATTTGTTTTTTATTTGCAATTTATCCAAATATCCGGGGCTACCCGATCTTCGCCTATAGTTACTCTAATGGAATATCATCACAATCCAAAACCTAATAATTTTCACAGCAAAAAACGTACATATTATGTCATAAAGATAATTAAAAATATTAATAATTTTCATTGTTTGTACTAAAATAAAAGATTTTGAATAATATTTAATGTAGTTTTGTTGATATATTAATAAAATTATTAAAATTAGCCACTTATGACTTTCACCTATAGGTGGAAAAACAATAGCAGTAATTTCTGTATGCTTTAAGGGAATAAAAAAATTGTCATTTTTTTTAAAATTTTTTATTGATAATGCTATACATGTTGCTATACATTATGCTCTCTTTTCACCAGAAACAGAAGGTTGTTCGCTCTCTATGGAAATGATTTTCACCGTTAAGTTCTGTGCACAAATTCCGTATTTCTTGCAACCTTTGCCTCTATTGGATAGCCTGGACCCTTGGCTATCGCTCTGGTTTAAAATTTCCATGATAGTATAATTTTCTCTTAGTACAGTCAAGTCAATTTTATTTCATATTTCTTGGATGGCTTTCTGAAGTCTTTTCAATGTTCACAAATGGCGTCTAGACTCGCTTTAACACATCTGGCAGGTAATAAATGGAAAACTCTGATACTATTAGATGAAGTATGGCGCTGTATAAGTGACTGTAACAAAAACAACGCATTTTTTTAACAATCAATTGAACCCCCCCCCCCCCCTGAACAAAATGGGCTCGTGAATGTAAATAAATGTTTCTCAAGAGCGTCATGATTACTGCTGGATTTTTTTATGAAAATAAATTAAATTTTTAAAAAAGTGTCAAGTAAAGCTGAAGTAAATTCACTCTATCAGCAAAATATTTTAGAACCTATTTTCGAAGAAAAAATTGCTGTTTTATATAGAAAAGATATCAGTAAAGTCGAGCTGCATAAGGACAAGTCTCTAGACATACTTCGAAATACACTGCCACATATTTAACGAAAAAATAATCATAAACAAGAAAGCATCGTGAATCATTTGACTAAAAATAGGGTAATTCACTTAGCTTCATGAACATTGAAAAAGTTTTGGAAAGCCGTCCAAAATATGTGGGATACATTTGAAATGACTGTAATAAATAAATTTATATCATCATGGAAATTTCAAGAGAGAACTTGAGCTAATAGTCAAAACTATCCAACAGTGTCAAAAATGGGTGGAAATTTTGTTTTACGCAGACTTCCGTCTTAGCAACTGTAAATGTATGGTATTATTTTAGCAAGGAAAAGGTAAATTAGGTTTTGATTTATTGTAAGTTACTTTGGCACTGGTTCTGCCGTTTATGAACAGAAGAATGAAGTTTTAAGTTCAACGTTAACATGCAAGTTTCGTTGTCAGGGGTATATGTACAGAGGAATGAAGTTTAAAGATAAATGAAACCGTTAACATACTGTAAAACGTGTAAATAAGGAACTTGTATCTGACGAAATATTGCCTTAAAAGAAAAAAAGGTCCATCTTTCCGGCTGAAAGAATACAACACAGTTATATTTGCTAAGACGAAAATCTGTCGAAAGATAATTATTTTTTATCTAGCGATTCAGGTTTCATAAGTTTTACTGTATAAATACGTAGTTTCGCTTTGTACAATAAATTGTATTTTATAGTAAAACCTGTAAAAACGGAATCACAAGAGACTTAGGAGATATTCGCTTTAGTCAGGCTCCCGTCTGACCTGAAACAATTTATGGTATTCCTTCGACAGGATCATGAAAATTTATGTTTAAAGTAAGTTTTCGTTAGATACAGAAACTATTTTATCATGTTTTACTACATCCTCTGAAATTGTTAAAGTTATCCTTCGTTAGTACACCTGTGGCGAACATAGATATATTAAAGTAAAAAATGGAACCTATCTATAACAAAATAAGTCCTCTCAAAAAAAAGGGAAATTTTCAGGATCCTGTCGAAAAGACCACCATACAATTATACCTGCTAAAATGAAAACCTGTCTGAAAGGAACTTTTTCCTGTCCCTTGCGGATTTTTCTTAACAGGTTTTTTTACTGTATTATTATTAACCCTTTCAGGGGCAAAGGCGTTCCATTACTATAATGCTGAAACGAATAAATAGCACCGGAATTTACGAACAAATTTATTTGGATTTATAAAAAAAAAAGCTATATTTCACATACAAACTAAACGGAAAGTTTTATACCAAAAGTCTGGTGCAATTGTGGCATTTGAGAATTAAAATTAAGTGGTTTCATAAACGTACCACCGTTTTGGAGAGCTTTAACTAAATAAACGTCTCTTCAACAGAGACTTTTATTATCATTGCAATAGGGACATTGAATCAGCTGATCAAACATTATATTTCAGTGGAGGTCAAGGCAATTAATTCTGCCAATAAGAACCGCCTATTTTTTGTTTGTGACCTCCACTATGATGTCATTTATAGCTACGCTATACTCATGGGAAAAAATAAGTCTATGTAGATGCAATAATGGCTCATTTATCCTAGTGTACATCACCCCCACCCCGCATCGTATCTTTGTTCATTTTATAATTTTATGTGTATATGTATAATTTTGTAATTTTATATGTGTTGTATGTATTATTTTAAATTTCATATGTGATATGCTAAAATTGGAAAAAGGGGTTTTATTTTTTAACTGGTTATTAGTTAATTTTTACTCATCATTGCAATGCCACTTTCAAAATGCCTGCAAAAACTGCATATGATTTGTTGTGATATTGTTTTTTTACTCCACGAAGTTTGCGTATATCAGTAAGCAAAGAACATGAGACTTATGTTTAAAAGTGCGACATAATTCTTCGGTAAAGAGAATTGGCATCATTTTTTAGCCACACGCTGTACTTCGCCAAGCTGACGTACAAACAAAGAGAGATAATCCACTCCATGACAATCCTGAAGAGTTTTTCAGGATATCAATCATCCCTTGCTTTGATACTTTTTATATCTGAGATCGTTGGTAGTTTTGTAAAGTTGGTAGTTTGGGAAATACATTTTGGAAGTTTTGGAGTGTTCCACTTGCAAAAGTGCTAAACCATAAAAAATAAAATGGTTGCAAATATTTCACATCTTATATGACGAATGGGTGTCGGAATCAATGGCTGAATATTTTTAGGTTGAGTATTTAATTTGGTATTGCAGAAAGGGTGAGGGATTGTTATATAGTCCAAACATTACTTCACATATTTATCTACAGTTTTAGTTAATTTTTCACATGTGCATAAATACTGGTACTAAATAGTGGTAATAATGTCATTATTTAACAGAGCTTTTCAAAATGTAGCACATTTTTCACAAAAACAAGGTTAAAACTAAAAAGAACTAAAAATTAAATCTGCTTATTTCTTCGCAAGTAGCTTAAACTATAAGTGCAGTTTCCTTAAATTGCCGAGAGACACTAAACAAACGTCTGTTTAAACACAATATCAAACTCTTGAAGATTTCATTATACTAAACTAGTCGAAGCACGTTCTTGTATAATGTAAAGACTTTGCATCAAACAATATAAAATATGCATCGAATGCTGACAACAGGCGGATTTTTGATCCGAAGAGCTCACGGTTCCGAAAGCTGCCCAATGACGGTAATGGTGCGTTTACATTATGGCATAACCGTCTCCTCAGGTCTACGAGGCCTGTGAGTCACTGGTTTCCCAACCAATCAGCGTGTTCATTGGTCGTTCACGTTGCCACTGATTGATCAAGTCTTAGGATTTAACGCCTGGAACGCCAACGCCTAGGGCGATAACGCCGTAATGTAAATGGGCCTTTAAGGGACCAATAGTCCTCTAAATTCGTCTTCAAATTTATGGACTGTTGTTCACCAGATTCCCACACATTTTTATTCAAAACACTTATTACTTTTTAAGAATGTTTTAAATTCGCAAGAAAAAAAATATATAAGCATAAAAATTTAATATATCTTAAAGTTATGAAAGCTTTAAAAAAGCACCTTTATAAAACATTTAGAAAATTTGGTTCTCCTTAAACAGCCATAGATAGAGTATCTTTAGCCACATTATCGAAATTTGTTAAAATTTGAAAGAAACACAGAAAAACAAAAGAATTATGAATATTTTAGACAATTGCCACCAAATTACATTTCCTAACATCAACTATTTGTTGTGTGTGCTTGCTACATTACCAGTTTCTGTAGCGCAAGTGGAAATATCCTTTTTCTTCAAAAATAATAAAAAGTTATCTCAAACTCCATGGAGAATGGACCGCTGCTGAAAGTGGCGCTTATGTTTACTCATTATCCAGTATCCATTACCACAGTAGACGTTTTTAATACTGTAGCAAGATGGAGAAAATTGTTTCTGTTCGAAACTTAACCACTAAATCACAACTTTAATGTAAGTAAATATTCATATTATATGAAATTTTATTTAAATACATTTAATTTTTCAGAATATGCTCAGTTTTCTATATTATATGATTGTCAAATCTTTTTCAATTGTAAGTATTAGAGTTTAACTTCATTTTAATATTAGATGCAATAATAAAAAGTGGTTTTATTTTATTTATTTTTTTTTAATTAAAAAATTGATAAGGCAGAACTTAAATTCTAAAAATTTATTAAAATGCGTCTTTTAAATATGCATATGCACACGCATATACACAGAAGTACACAGTGAAACCTGTCATGACAGAATCGCATAACATCAAAAAGAGTTCCGTTTTAGTCAGGTTCTTCCTAACCCTTAGATACGTTTGGAAGTATTTTCTTGTAAAAATAAAATCACTAATAAATAGTGGGCGTAGCCTACCTAGGTTTACGCTGTCGAAAGTAGTGGAGTCTCACAACCCCAGGCTCGTTTGAAAACAGGTTTGTTTGGAAAATCCGACCAACGAACCTGGCGAAGCTCCGCTATTATATATATATAAATATACATATAACTTGAAGTAAAGTTCTAGACCCTGATCTTCCCAAAACAAATACTGGCTACGCCACTCTATGTTCGAAAAATAGCCCAGATATACTAAACTAAACTTTTGCATTCAAGAAAGTTAGGAAAGTACTAATTTATCCATAATTGAAAACTTCCCTTGACAATCCTTTAAATATTAAAAAGCGCCTAATATTTGTAAAAGCAACTGATAAATCAATCAATACAATTAAATTACTGAAATTCTTCTTTCTCGTTTGATTCCTCAAAAACAATCCATTTTCAAATATTTTTAATGTGAGCTTCTAGCTAATAGAAATTTCTGACCTTTTTAAATGACACAGCTTTTTATTATTTTCAACTTTTACATGTATGCACTTTATGAGGGCAAAAGAAGAAGTAAAAACATAAAGAAAGAGATTAAGGCAAAAAATCTTCTAAGCTAAAAATAAATTATCTTAGAGGGAAAAAAATGAAAAAAATATATATCATGCTATTTCAATTAAGATTAGTCTAACACGAGACTCCGTTTTCATTACTTAAATTTTAATTTATTAAATCTTTCGAAATAATTAAATCCTAATCAAAGTTTGCCCCTTTTAAACACTGATAATTAATTTCAAAAACTAATTAGTTATATTATAATAATTAAGTGAGCAATTTGCGCATAAAAAATAAACTGATTTCCTTAATCTTGCTACATATTTTACATGTATACAGAAGCACACCCAGCTTCTTACTATGAAGGTGAAACAAATATAAATTAGAATTTTTTGAGAGATTATTTTTGGAGTATCATTTATGAAATGTATACCGATGTTATTTTTATAGATAGCTTTCTGTAGCAACTACACAATTTTTCCCAACATATTACGAGTTTTTTATATAATAAAAGGAAATAGAACGTGCATGAAAACAATTGCACAAAAATTCATTGAATTTATCATCTGAATCAATCTTACTCTTCCCAACGTTTCTTTAAGGAGATGCGAACAAATGCTAATTGAAAGGTGAAAAGTTCGGACTATAAGGAGGATAATCGAGTTTGTTCAGTGAAGTTTTTCTAATTTTTGTTTTGTTATACCAGCTGTTCGAAGTCTTGCATTGTACTGTATATGAAGAACATTCAAATTGGAATTGAAAGTTTTTAGAACTATATGCAGCTTTAATCTTCCTAAAACAATTCCAGGGCTAATTATATGTATTTCATTCATGGAGAAAATGCACGTACACAATAGCCTTTAAATCTTGAAATTTATTAGTACGAACTTTGTCAGCTTCTCCTTCTGTGGAGTATTTTCAGTTTTATCGCACCATTCAAATTCAACCATTCACCAATCAACTTTATCGCCCTGTTTCATCTTCTTCGTGGCCATTTTTAAACAACCTGAGCTTTTTCCATAATTGAGACATCGATAGAATGTCATTTCTGAATTGCACATTCAATCTGTACCAAATTGAAATGGGTTTGACATTTTCATTTGTTTGAAAGTACAATATTTACACATTGTGCAATTGAATTAGGTGTTTTGTGTTCAGCCAACTAAATACAACATAATACAGTTACTACTAGCAACTAAATTAATTAGCAACTAAATTAAGCTAGTTAACTAGCAACTAAATACAGTTTCATGTGTAACAAATAAAACAATGCTAAATGAATTTTTAAACGGTAAACAGCTAGCTTAACATGATTTATATGACCAGGAGTATAATTTTTTTATTGATATTTAAACCAAATTCTCATTTATATTTTATTTACCCGTGCATACATTTTCGTAAATGATTGCTCAGATTCTTTTTACTTAAAACTATCAGCAAATAAAAATTTTAATTAAAAAAAACTCAATAAAACGAAAATATTAACAAAAAAAAAGCCCTTTATTTGAACCAATTGAAAAGTCATTCTATAGAATGTTTTATAATATTATCATTATTTGAAGAGCTTTACATATAATGGAGAGTTAGTTTCCCCTTTTCTTGGAAGTGTCTTTCCTAAAGGTTTGACATACTTTTAGGACCATTCCTTTAACCCTTTGAAAGACGTTGGTATATTATTAATATCATTTAGTTTTAAGTCCAAACTGCCAACTCGTACACAGAAATTTTTAATTAAATTTTTATTTTCTAATCTACGTGAAGAAAAAAATAATATTGATTTTCAAATTCATTTGTTCATAAATTCTGCGGACAGTTATTCATTTCAACATTTTAGCAAAATAATTACTTTTCCCCTAATGGGGTTAATGGCAAACCACTTAAAAGTTTATTTAATATCCTTCCCTTGCATTAGCACATTTCGTCATAAGCGCGATTCCGAATTCCTGGTGCAAACTTTAATGGTAACAATCATTTATTGTATATGAAACCAGGGTGAGAAATCAATTTATTCAGTCAAAAATACAGGGCGTCTCACTCCAATCTGAAGTTGCGTTTCCGTTCATAACTTTAACAGTAGTGGATATATTTTAACAAAATTTGCAACAGACTCATCTTTGTATTAATTGTAAGGCTATTTATAAAACACAATGTAAACACATTGATAACTTGTGTTACTAAATAGGTGCAATAATTTAATCAGTTTTAAAACATTAAAACTATTAGATGTCAAAATACATTAGCTTTCGACTAAACATTAGCCTTCCTCAGATGATAACAAGCAGTCGAGAGCTTTCTCGACATCTTGTTATCATCTGAGGAAGGCTAATGTTTAGCCGAAAGCTCATGTTTTTTGACATCTAATAGTTTAAAACGGTTAGTTAGTCCTTTTATGAGCCGTTCTCTTTGGTCAGGATAGAAGTAAAATTACGGTGACTGTACGAGATTCGTGGAAAGTTACAGAACGACTTTTTTTTATCATTCGTCGGACAAATTCTTTGTAAATTAATGGTGTTTCTGCCATATTTTAGATAAATGTTAAAGTAGGTGTTAATATATTGCCAAGGAATCATTGTTATATAGAAACTTTTAACAGTGTAGTATCAGAAAGTGTCATCTAGTGCTTCACCTCTTTAGTTACGAAAAATGCATTATCAGAAAATTTATGCTCGTCTAGATGTATTCTACCTTCCCTAAATGTTTATAGTAATAATTCGGAGCCACACTGTATACAATATTAAAAAATTTTAAACATAAATAAAACTAATAATTTTTCAACTTATTGTCCAAATACAGACAAAATCGATAAATACATAATTTTTTGCATTAAAAGCATGTTGCAAATTTAAAAATATTTTTTCTAAGTTTTGAAAAAAAAAAAATTACAGATTCTCTTTGTTTACATTTCAATATTAAAGGTAAATATTAAAAATCAGAATGTAAATATAGCGAAATTTCAAAAGAAAAATATTGGTACTAAGAATAAGAATAAAAAGGAGCACTATATTGAAAAAGTGTAGACAAGATTAAAGAATATGAAAATATTTTCAAGAAACTATTTTTATTAAAATTACTTACGTTTCCTGTAATTAATTTTTATTTGTGAAATAAATAATAAAATACAATATGAAATCAGTTCTTAATACAGTAAAGTTACCATATATTCCGGCGTATAACAAGCACTTTTCAAACAAGAAAATTGGTTACATTTTACAGGTGCGCGTTATACGCCGGGTAGAAAAATGAAAGCTTAAACATTAAGCATAAGAATTGGGATTTATTTATTAAGGAACAAAAAAGAAGAAGACATGATTATTTGAGTGACCAAGAGTACTATTCCAAACGTTTCGTGAGGATTCTAGTTATTATATTTTTTAATCCTCTTTATTCAATTTTCCTGCTACATATCTCATGAAGGTTTCTTTGCAATAAAGGGAGTGCGCGTAATACGGCGAATATACCTAAAAATAGAAACTACGGTCTCAAATCGTAGATGTGCATTATCAAGGTGTAAGCATTATGTACCGAAGCGCGTTATACGCCGGAATAAACGGTATTTAAAATGTCTATCGGAAATCAAACAAAAACTCTGGTCAAATGCAATGCCAAGATATAAAACATTGGCTATATGTATTGATGTGATATTATATGCCGTACGCTAATTGAGAAATCCGACTCTCTAGAAAGAGCTTAGGCTAATTGGAAAATCATCTGCCTCTTCCCATTAGCCTATGCACAGCTTTAGACTAATTGGAGAATGACCATTTATTTATCAATCATGTCTCATATTTTCCAGACTTTTTGCAAAGAGCCTATGCAGTTTTAGGCAATTTAGAAAATGACGTTTTGTTTATCTAAATAGCCTAGTTTTATCCAGGCTTATTTCTATAAATCATAGGTACTCAATGTTTAGGCATAATTTTAGTAAAAAAATTAGGAGCCGGAACTTAAAATGTTTATAAAAATTTAAAGAAAACTGTCTTATTGACATATTTGATTAACACGCCTGAGTGTCTAACGTTAGTGAATACTTCCTTTTTATTTTAAGGCTATATTTTTCGGAAACACCTAATGCAGAAGCATCAATAAAATCTGCAGGTGAGGTAGATTTTTAATGTTTCCCCGCATTACGTATTTAAGATAAGTTGCGGAATGAAAATAATTATAAAAAATAAATACGAAAAGTGCGGCATCAATAAACTCTGTAGATGAGCTTTTTTTTTAATTTTAATAATGTAACTTTTATACTGTAATGTAAAATTTTGCAAAAAGAAACATAACTGTATCAGTATTTCTAATTTTTAGACCAAATTTTGTGAACAAACAAACCATCAAATCAGAATAGTAATTCGAACTTTATTTGTAATGTTTACTTATCTAAAAATTAAACACGACAAGTATGAACTTTCAATACTCGTTTTTCTTTCATTATTGAAGACTGATGTTAAGTGAAGACAGAACTCATCAACACGATTACTACGTCATGTGATTCCTTTGGCCAATCAGCTGAACACATTTCAACCTATGGTTGACTAACCCGAGATCGAGTAATCTCGGCTCTGAAGCTACTGATGAATTTCCAATATTAACCGGCTGTTAGATTTGCTAATTTAAGGTTTCTCAACTCAGAGTTGAACCGCGAGTTGAAGGTTGGTGATGAATTGGCCGGTTAAAAGGCGAAACGTTATCATTATTTCCTCGCTTATTATAAAATACCATGGCTGAAAATGAAATTGTAAAACGACCTCCAGATTTGACAAGGGATATAAAGAAGCACTATGAAAATTTAATAACAGATTTTAAAGAATACTTGCCTGAAAATTTGACATCAGAGCTTTGGATAAGAAATTTGCCTCTCATTAGACACATCCTGCGACTGTCTCTCACAATACAAAAAAGAAGTCAGCTTATTCAGCTCTCATGTGATGGATTACTGGAGTCTACATTCAAAAGGTTGAATGTAACAGAATTTTGGTTGGCGAGAAAAGCAGAATACCCTTTTATATCTGCAAGGGGATTTAAAATTTCTCGTACTTTTTAACACAACATATGTATGCGAATGTGCTTTTTCTTCACTTCTTCGTATGAAAAAGAAATACAGAAATAAACTAAACATCGAATCAGATTTATGACGAAAACTAACTAATATTTAACCAGACTTGAGGAAGTTTTGTTGAAAAAGCAAGTTTACCCTTCTCATTAGCGATACCAGGTAATTAACGCAATCAACTTATTACATATGAATTATAGTACGGAAAAATATCAATAAGTATTGTAGCTTTTTTTTTCTATCAAAACACAGTATCTTAATAATATATGTATTATTAAAATATAATAATAGTACTTTTTATTAGAATGTTAATATAAAGTAGACAATCTAAATACCAATTTAGATGGACTGCTTTAATAATGTAAACGTGCATTTTTAAATACAGTATAACCTACTAAGACGGAAACACAAAAGACCGGAGAAATATTCCGTTTCAGACTGGTTCCGTTTTCATAGGTCTTTTTTTATATTAGCTTTACATTTGTTACCTGGTAGTATGAGGAATTTTGAACTTCCATTTAGTGGTACGTCAAAAAGTTCGAGAACCCTGCTTTAGAGCTTTCGTAGCTAAAGTGAAGCGTACAAAACCTAGCTACATGATATCCTAAATTAGACTGAACTTTGTTAAAAGTCAATAACAAATAAACGGTGGCAACCATTGAACTTTTCCTTACAATAGATTAATGTATGGATACTAGAATTTCCTTACATGCGTCTTTGTTTTATTTCTAAATGTAACCGATAAATGGTGTTGTGCTGTCTCAAACTTTTAGAACATGCGATCTAGCGTATAATAATTAAATGTAAATTTTTAAAAAACATACTTTCATTAAAATTCACAAAAAAGTTAACGTATGTTATAAAGCACAGATCTGTGCATCGCTTAATGCTGACGTCATAATGATGCGGGCAACAATGTGGTGAAAATGGATGAATGTTGCAACAATGGATCTGTTTTTTCAATTAAACAATCGTAACGTTATTTCTAAGGGGAAAATGCAAGTTTCGGGCCGACGTTGACCTCCCTTAGGGATCGAATTTTTAAAAATTAATGTTCAATTCATGTATTGTCCTCAAGAATACATATATACTCAAATTTCAAAGCTCTACGTCAACAGGAAGTGGGTGAAAAATGAGTCACAAGATTTGACTGACACATACATACAGAAATGTATGTTAAAAGAAAGTATGTTAAAATTGATCAAAATTCATGCAATTTTTAACTTTCATTTTGCTAACTATTGAAATGCTAAAAAGAAAAGTATGCGTTTTGAAATAGCAAGGTTTTGTTACAACGCCTAGAATACATAGTGTGGAAACTGGCTATCCCAGTAAAGCTTTAAAAAGTGCTAAAAAAATTGTAGCCGATAACTGTGCAACGATGCTGTATGGTAATATGGCGATCGCAGCGATATATGCTAGTTCTTTTCAACGTAAACAAAAATTTAATAAATTATCATTTAGTAAATATTGTTTTTAAGCCATGATCACTAGCTCTCATAATTTTAAAGCTTATGAAAATTATTATCTAAGTCAGAGGAAACAGGATATAATTTAAGTATTTAAAATACTTACCACTGGCGGAAACGTTTTCTCAGTTTGATAATGTTTACGTTGAAAAGTGCTAGTAGATGTCGCTGTAATCGACCTCTTATCGTTCAGCATCGTTGTAAATTTATCGGATTCAATTTTTTAGTACTATTTTGTAGCCGGTTTCCACACTATTTATTCTAGGCGCTGTAGTCATTGAGCTCTGGCTGTAGTTTTGTTAAGCAGTATTGCAGTAAAGACAGTGAAGCGCTATCTATCGGCGATAGTTAGAACTCAAACAAAGACATTTTACACGCTAGTCTCTTGCAAGAATAACTTCAATAGCTCTCACTGTTTACTAATTATTGAATTTTTAAAACGCACAGTTCATTTTATGGTGCTCTGTACATACAAATACACTGAGCTAACTTTCAATATTTAGTTTTTCTGAGCGTCAAAGAAGATAAAAAATAATTGCATATGTATGCATATTTACTAGTAAAATACAAAAAAAAAATGTAGCATAATGAAAGAATATTATACAAGAAAAAATTTTGTTTTTTGTTAAAATTTCAAGCTTCTTTAAACTATTGCCTTATTTATTTATTTTTTAATTTTTAAGCGACGCGCTGTATCCGACAAAAGTTCTTAAATGATTAAAGTTTCGGCTTTAATTTAATTTTTGTTTTCTTTAATTTTTCTTTCGCCAGACAAATTGTTGCTTTTAACATTAATTTATTTCCGTCATCCAATAAATTTACGTTTAAAAAAAAAAATACATAATATCGGAAAATTTCTAAATGACAAAAGTTCGTTTTTAAAGAATAATTTAATTATGATTATTTATTATGAAATGTCCTTACGAAGCGGAAATCTCGATGCAGAATTAATTTTATTGAGTATTAAATGTTTTTTAAAAAATACCTGACTCAAGATACTTTTAATTTAATATGACTTTCTTTGTCCGTTTTTCACGCCTGATTTGAAAAGAGACACAGAAAGATTAGCAGCGAAGCATGAAAAAGATTATTAAATTTGTTTTATTTTTAAAATTTGTTCATTTCAGATAAGTAATAACTATTTTTTATTATTTATGGCGATAATTTGTTGCTATTCTATTCCGTTCAATATTGCAAAATAAAAAACAAATTATTTGGAAAATTTGTAAACATCTGAAACGACATTACTTTTAACCGATTTTCAACAAAAGCGTAAATTATACAATTCGTTCGTATACAGGGTGTCGCTTCTTATCGAGAAGAATGCTCAACGATCGTTGAACAGTAGCTAATTCTTAAACGTTAGTATTAGATGCATAGTTCCAATTACAAGAAGTCTCAAATGTTTTTCTTCATTATAAATCAAAAGTAATTTGCGTCAAAATAGTTATTTTTACAAAAGTTTCAAAATTCAAATTTTTTTTCTGTGTATGGCATATGTATGTACGTTATAATTTTAAAAACATTCTTCGTGCTCCAACAAGTAAACAGTAAAAATTCCATATTTGTATGACCAAAACTTACCGAGTTATTATACTTTGATTGTTATGAATTTTCAGCGTTCAAAGTTCCAGCACTAAAAACGCAGTTTTTTGTATTCTCTCTTTCTGTAAGCAGAAACAGTAACCTTAAACTGTATTAACACTCTTCAGACTTGAGGTATACAAATGTGGACCCCTAATCTTTTGACAGCACTGATGCTTATGTCTTCATAAGATAAATGTTATTTTCATCTGAGTTTTCAAAATACCTTCTCAGGCATTATGGCCAAGAAAGTAGAAAAATTTCATAATTATTTAATTGAAACGCTTTACAATAAAAAATTTTGATGATTTGTAAATCATTCACTTGTTTAAAGTCCTTAAACTTTTTATTGCGTGAATTTAGCTTTTTGATAATTGAATATATATTTTAATGGGGCTATTGCAGTGTTATTTTAACTTCATGTTTGAAGAAGTTAAGAGAAAACCAGGTGTTATACCAAAAAAAAATGCCTGGTCAGTATCCTTTTTAAACCTTACACTTAGTATATACAATTAGAGAATTATAGGATGGTATGAAAACATGCTTGATAAACGCAAGAACAAAACGAGAAAATATAGTATAGCGCAGAGTACCTGAACTTGAATTAACTTAACGTCCAGTTCCAAATGTCTATCACGCACTTTAAAAGAAAAGAAAAACACTTACAACTTACACATACATTATTTTTCTTTATTAAAGAAAGAAAATGGAGAGTAAAATCTATAAAACTCTAAAATAAGTAACAGTACTGAAATTGTATGAAAAATAGAAATTCTTGCCTCCGTTCTATAAAAAGTTTTTTTTTTTCAAGACCATATATTCCAGTTCCATGTTTGTTTGTCGGTTGCACTCTCTATGCCTGTCACAGCTATGGAATCACGCGAAATGGCTATTTTATATTTCTAAAACTTAAAAGTTCTGTTATTTTCAATTTGAAAATAACAATAGCAGTATGCTTATATATGTTACATTTTTTTTAATATAAACTAATGTTAATTGATCAATATTAAATTTATATCTATTTTTAATGAATGAAAGATCAATGTCATGAAAGATCGATGTCAGGGAAGATCGATGTCAGGAAAGATCGAATGTCGATGCCATTATACTGTTAATCCAAAGTAAATTTCCAGAAATGCCAATGGATAGATTAAAAGTGCAACAAAAGGGCTTTAGTCGTCTCAGCCCTCTAAGAAACAAGAACTTTATCCAGTAAACAAAGCTTTTGAATGACTAATGAATAAATTAAATCCTACCCAAATCCCTGATTTCTTCTAATGTAAGAGCTGGTAAACAGGAGAGGTCACTTACACAGGAAGATACCATTCAAAAGGACCATTTTTTTATAATTTTATTACCAAAAACTAATAATTGGCTTCACAGATATTAGTGTCCGATTATGACACTCGAAATAAAAAAGGGCACTGGAAATACCGCTTTACTAACAATGAACGTCAAAATATAAAAAATCTTTATCCAGTAAACAAAGCTTTTGAATGACTAATGAATAAATTAAATCTTACCCAAATCCCTGATTTCTTCTAATGTAAGAGCTGGTAAACAGGAGAGGTCACTTACACAGGAAGATACCATTCAAAAGGACCATTTTTTATAATTTTATTACCGAAAACTAATAATTGGCTTCACAGATATTAGTGTCCGATTATGACACTCGAAATAAAAAGGGCACTGGAAATACCGCTTTACTAACAATGAACGTCAAAATATAAAAAATCTTTATCCAGTAAACAAAGCTTTTGAATGACTAATGAATAAATTAAATCTTACCCAAATCCCTGATTTCTTCTAATGTAAGAGCTGGTAAACAGGAGAGGTCACTTACACAGGAAGATACCATTCAAAAGGACCATTTTTTTATAATTTTATTACCAAAAACTAATAATTGGCTTCACAGATATAAGTACTTAAAATAAAAAGGGCACAAAGTTTAAAAGCAAAATTTTTATCTTATAAGATGGTTATAACATAGGGAATATTTACAGTCGAAACTCCTGTTACAGCCTTAATATTTCACAGCAGTAGTACAAACTCTTTTTCTTTAATTGTAAAGGATGTGTGCAGTGCGCTTTCATTTGGATTTTCATCTCACCAGTTATCTGAACATTTGCGTACCTGAACTGAACCCGCTTTCGACAGGTTCGGACAATCGGCGCTCAACTAAAAGAGCTTTTTTCAAGACCATATATTCCAGTTCTAGGTATGTCTGTCGATTGCACTGTATATGCCTGACACGGCCATGGAATCACGCGGAATTGCTATTTTATATTTGAATGGTGCAGATGCAAAAGTCACATTATCCACTTTTTTAAGGTATTGAGTTATTCATATCACTGTGTTCGTCTTTGTAAGGCGAATTGGACTGTAATAGTGATTTGGACCATAAAAAACACATTAAGGGTGAAAAAAAATGCTGAAAATCTCGTTTTGATGCATAACTCACATTATCCAACCACTGTTTTGCAGCAAAACTTAAACTCTCCATTTCAACCAATCAGGGAGGTTCAGAAGTAAGAAGTAGTGTAAAATGTTGCACTAGTTTAATGACAGTGAAGAAGTTGAGCAATGTCTAATAGTAAAATTTTTACACAAATTATTTTTAATAAATGTTTTTCAATTTTTGTTGTTTATTACCCTCCAAAATAACATAATGAAAACTAATGTTTAGATTTTCTTTTTTTATTCTTGTTGCTTTAAATTCATAACTATTTTGGTTTATAACTAACACTACCCATAAAAGTTTGCTGCAAAACTCACATTTTCCTTATTTAAATTTAAATTCTCGCTTTATCTCAATTATCACAGGTTTAGGACTATGTGCAACTAGTTGTTATGGCAACAAATATATCACACAAACCAAATTGTGCCAATATATCATGTTTATTAACAACAATCAGTTTGTTTGACTTTTTTTAAAAACTAGGTTATGTGGAGAGTGTGAATTTTGCATCTACACCCTTCATTTGTGGAAATGAAAAGTTCTGTTATTTGCAATTTGAAAATAATAAAAATAGTATGCTTACATATATGTAGTATTTTATTTTATAATTTTACAATTGCTCAAATGTTCACTTGTCTTATGACTATAAATGACTATATCTCTTCAATTTAATTTTATTACTTACTCAAATAAACAATATGATACTGAGGTCACAACATTTTATACCCATCAATAGAACATTTTCGTAAACATAAATAAGAATTAATGTAGAATTCTACTTTAAATCTTTTATTTTACAAATATCAGACTTCCAACCTTCATATTGAGATACAAAACTATGGAACACCGTATTTTCCTCGCTTTCTGTTTTAAAACTTCCCCTCTCACGAGCCTCATAATCATCTTGCAATATCGTGTATCTACTAATTGTACCCTTCGGTCTATTATCTTGTACTGTTAAGAATATTAATGTACAGATGAGTATTATTCCCAATCCCCAAATACAGTGAAACTCCCATTTAACGAAGTCTCATCGTTACACTTAAATACTTTGATATGAAGAAAATTCGTTAAATGAAAATCAACTTAAATTTATGAAACTTGTATACATATAACCCATATAAAATTAAAAGTACACATAAAATGGAAATATTGGAAAAACATATTTTAATTCGGACAGACATTTTTTCATGCTATGTAGATATGAGAATAATTTAATTAGAATAATGTCTAAAAAAACACAAAACAAAGAGAAGTAAAGAAAAACCGAAGCGTACTTTTTCTTTTCCATTAAAATGTGATTCAATGTCTGTGTTTTGATTAAATGATTCAAATGTGTTCATTTTCATACAGTCCGCTGAAATAAATTCATACATCCATCGCAACAGCAACCTCTTCATTTGAATACTGTACGAATGTGGAGTAAACTTCGTTATATAGAATAAGTTTCTCGTAATATGGAGATTAATTTACATGAAAATGATGTGCAAAGTCAAAGTTCTGCAGAAAATTTCGTTAAATAGAAAACTGCGTTAAATAGGGACTTCATTAAAAGGAAGTTCCAATGTATATATTACATTAAAAAATATATCGGTTAATGTTAATTGTTTAATATTAAAATTTCATCTCTTTCCGAAACTTTTAAAACATAAAAGGAAGGACAGATAAAGTGAATTCTTAAAAAGTTTCATCAAAAGTTAATGTAATAATTCATTTTCATCAGGAATGTACCTGTACACACTTTGAAATATATTTGTTCAGTGACAGTGTGAGTAAAATTTACTTACAAGCTCTGAATATGATAAAAACCAAAGTAATATGAAATAAAACTTTTAAATGAAACTTAAATGGGACATAGCTTTAATATGTTTAAAACTTTCAATGCATTTTTAATTTTGTTTATGTACAAAGATGCGAGACAAAATTTCGTTTCCTTCTGTCATCGATATAAATTTACCTTCTTTAAACCTTTACTTACAAAAGAAAAGCTAATTTTACAGCTCAGTTAATTCTGGTTTCAAAGCATCGGCTTATCCGCCTCAATTCACTTTAATTACTCCACAGTTCGGCTTTTTCTGTATTTTTGTTTGTGAACAATACAAAAAAAAGGGATACTGAAATGACAGCAATTAAACTAACTTATACTCAAACTATGCGCAGTTTTCTTTCTTTAATAATGCGTATTTTTTAAGTTAACTGAATTTCAAAGTTATTCTAAGCAAAACGGAACGAATAGAAGAATAATTGAAACAAAAAGAAAGAAAATTTAGAAAACAACGTTGTATTTCTTTCAACCGTTTTTGTAATGCTTCCTACTTTAATCTTTTCTTCAACAAACAGAATTTAAGAAAGTTTTAATGCTTTAAATGTGAGTAATTTTTCACCTTTATGTATTTCTGGACAGTTTTAAACTTATAGTAGGAAGCGAAATAATTGGAAAACGTATAAATAAACTCTACTTGGTTAGGAAAACGTTTATTTTAACAAAACTTACATTATTTTATTCCAGAGACTAATGTACAGTCGTAAATAAGAGAGAGACAGAACAATTCATGCTATGTTATCATCAAATTATCGCAGAAAGATGCGAGAGGTACCATTCTACGGGAAATAGTACCTCCTTTCCATTCTACGGGAAATAGTGCCTCCTTTCCATTCTACGGAAAATAGCGCCTCATTTCCGAATATAAAAGCAACATATAATGTAGCATAAAGTAAGTCTTCCTATTAAAAATTGTACCAACTTTGATTTTTCAAATATTAGTAACACCCACTTTTAACTTTTTTTTTTTAAGTTTCGTGGATCAAAGCAGCCCGGGAAGTTTACATACTTTTTTCTCAAATACCATAGATTTACAAGATATCAAAGATTGAAGAGGATAATTTTAAATGCACATGACAAACTTTAATGTATACCTTCCCGAAAAATCATTCGACTTTCTTTTTTTTTATGAGACCGAAGGTATAATGAAATACTCTAGGCATTTATTCGATTCAAAAAAGTATTTAAATATGAAAAATATTAATGCATATTTAAAATATATAGGACCTACATTCATTTTTACACAAAATAGACCACAATCGTCAAAAGCATTAATGTTCAAGTTTACAGCTCCACAAGTTTACAGTTACTCCTACAGTTTCCTAATAACTCCACAAGTTTACAGTTCCACAGCATAGGATTTTTCAAATATTAGTAACACCCACTTTTAACTTTTTTTTAGTTTCGTGGATCCAAGCAGCCCAGGAAGTTTACATACTTTTTTCTCAAATACCATAGATTTAGAAGATATCAAAGATTGAAGAGGATAATTTTAAATGCACATGACAAACTTAATAATACAGTTACTCCTACAGTTTTCTAATAACTCCACAAGTTTACAGTTCCACAGCATAGGATTTTTCAAATATTAGCAACACCCACTTATAACTTTTTTTTTAGTTTCGTGGATCAAAGCAGCCCGGGAAGTTTACATACATTTTTCTCAAATACCATAGATTTACAAGATATCAAAGATTGAAGAGGATAATTTTAAATGCACATGACAAACTTTAATTTATACCTTCCCGAAAAATCATTCGACTTTCTTTTTTTTATGAGACCGAAGGTATATATCTAAACATACTCTAGGCATTTATTTGTTTCAAAAAAGTATTTAAATATGAAAAATATTAATGCATATTTAAAATATATAGGACCTACATTCATTTTTACACAAAATAGACCACAATCGTCAAAAGCATTAATGTTCAAGTTTACAGCTCATTCGAATAATTATTTTTCGAGATATACAGTTATTTTATTTATCGACGGACTAAGGGAACCATTTTCTGTAATCAAAGGATCCACAGCATAGGATATCCTAGATTCTCACCAGAAAAGGTTTGTAATGGGCTTCCACACCCCCCCACCCCCACACACACACACACAAGTAGAGGTGGTTGTTGATCAGATTGAGAGTCAATTTAAATCTCAACCTCATAATAATGTTTTCAACCCAAATACCACTGATCGTGTCGATCGTGTTGCCAAGAAATGTTTGGCCCATAGGGATATCAGACCAATTGATCCGACTTCTCCTGAGAAGGTCATCTCGGTGATCAAAAATTTTCTTGATAGAAAAGCCCTCGGGCGTGATGGGATTGCAAATTCGGCAATCAAAAATTTACCCATTCAATATGATACTCATCTTGCAAATTTGTTTAATGCAATTTTCTATTTTCAGCATCTTTCTTCCTCCTGGAAGCAGGCTGCTATAGTAGTTCTTATCAAGAAAGCCGGAGAGGACCTTGCACTGACAAAGAGTTACAAGCCATTAGAATTCATCCATGGTGGATTTGATAACTCGGAGATGGTTGGTGCCCTTTTCATTGATGTAGCGAAGGCATTTGACACAGTTTGGCACTATGGCATCATTTACAAACTACTAAAACTTAAAATTCCTACTGTTTATGTTCAGTTTATTTTCTCGTACATTCGCGGCAGAACATTTATTGTCCACTATGCTAATGAATAATGGCACACCACGCCCTGTGAATGCAGAAGTTCCACATGGTTCAAAATTGGGTCCCTAGTTAATACAAGATCTATATACATGATATACCCCGTTTACCACACACTTTATTGGCACTTTGTGCAAACAAAACTACAGTTATAGGACGCAACATTGACATAGTTCAACTACACTCTCACCTTCAGTCACACTTACTTGAAAACTTTTTTTCTAGATGAAGGATTAAAGTTGACTCTAATAAATCTACTGCAATCTTTTTACTCAAGGATACGTATTCTACCATCGTAAATGGCTCATTAGAATACTCTGATCGGGAGGTTAAATACCTGGGTGTGTATCTAGACAATATTTTACATGGCGCAAGCATATGGAATATAGAGTCGGGCAAGTTATATGCGGCGTCCTGCTATCCACCACATCCCAGAAGTTATTGAACACTAACTTAATTCTCATGTTTCTTCCACTAGCTATTGCTAGGGCTAGGTACCTTCTTGGGCCTTTTGTATATATTAATTTGTGTATGGCATTTTTTACATATAGCATATATGGATAATATTTTTGATTTATTTTTCACTGTAAATATTTTGTACGCTTATTTTTACATTTTCAATTTCTATATCATTAATTTAATATGATTTGATCTTTATTTATTTGTGTCTGAAAGTGGTATTTTTGTTGTATATTTATTTATTTATTTATTTATTTATTTTTGCTCTTTTTGGGTCCATTTAATTTTTTCCAGTGTAATTGTTGTTCTCGTCTTCCACTCAGTGTTGAATCCAGGGGGTGGCCCGGGGGGGAATGTCCCCCCCGGAGCATTGAAATGTCCCCCCCGGAAGATTTGAAATTTTATGCTTTTAATGGTTAAAAAGTGCAATTTCCCCCCCGGAACTCTAAAATGTCCCCCCCGGAGCGACAGAAATCCCTCCCGGAGAAAAATGTCTGGATTCAACACTGCTTCCACTACGGTTATAAATCTAATATCCACATTGCTCTTACTAGAGATACGGAGACAATGGCTCCAGGGATCAATGAGCTCGTTCCAAGTTCCAGTGAGTTTGCTTCATATTTAAAAGTTACGCATATATATATATATATATATATATATTATTGTGCGTTTTTGGTATTTTTTAGTGTAAAATCTTAATTTTCTTTAACAAAATTTATGACTAATACACATTTACTTTTATAACTCTATGAATATTTTTAAAAAAGGATACAAACTTTATCTTTTTTCCGCGCACATTTGATAAGGGGAACTCAAATATGGTATCTAATGTGAGTGTTACACTTAAAAAAAAAATCAAATTGAGTACACTTTTTAATATGTAGACGAACTTTATTTCATAAACTGGATTCATATTGAGAAAGAAGATATAATTATCAATCGAATAGAAGTATTACAAGTCCTCTTGCTGGTAAGCGAGAGCCTCTGATAATTTAGTGATAAAATAAGTACGGAATGTTTTTCTTTCTCGTTTTTTTCTGTCTGTACAAAATTTATGGTTCACTTTTTTCACAATTTCTAGAAGTATACTTTTATAATCTTCTCTTGATACCAGTGACAAAAACAAAGACTCCAAAATGTCATGCAACATATTGTACCACAAGTCCATAATATTGAGTTCCCATTCCATATTAGTACGTGAATCTGTTTACAAAGAGATTTTTTATTGATAACGCACTAATTTCTAAGAGGTTTAAAGTTGTAGAAGTTTTGGAGTCATTAATAGTGTTGATTCCATGATGGACAAGAAATTTTATTATTTGGTACTTATTGAGAAAGGGGGGGGGGGCAAACCAAGAAGTTTCTCTCCAAATTCTACCTATAGTTCTAAATTAGATCATTGTATTTCAATTTGCAACATTTGCTATAGCTTTTCAAATGTATTTTTGATGGTAAGCTTCGATCAACGTCCATACAACGTCGATCATTACCGTGCAAAATGTTCTTTCTTCATTAACTTTTGCTAATCCGCTTCATACCTTTTCATCATTTGAATAGCATATACTAAGGAGTATTCTTCTTTTCAGACAAGCCTCTTTTGCAATTAATATCACATTTGTATAGAAATTAAGTCTCGTGCAATTATCTACTTCCATAATATTTTAAGCCTAACTATATCAACATAAGAAAAATAATAATTATAAGAAAAATAATCATAAAAGTATAAGTATTATAATAAAATCCAATCTTTGGGAAAATAAAATTAGTATACGGTGTCATTAACTGTGCTTATGAATTGTGTTTCAATATTAAAATCAAAATAAGAAGTTCTATACCTATTTAAAATAAATTATTTTTGTATGAAAATAATTTTTTGCCAATTATTTTTTTGTTCTGCATTGTAACATCTGTACTTGCAGTACATATATGACTAGCATAAATTTATAGAACCTTGAGCTTACTGATAAAAATATTCCACTAAAATTTTGAGGAAAACCTTTCATGTCATTTATGAAAACAATGCTGAATTAATTTTTAATTACTTGTAATTTTTAAACAAAGTACATGTTTTAACGAAATGTGAGTGTATTATGTCAGAAAGCGCTTCAAAATACTTTAACGTAGTATCTCATTTATCGTTCTGCGTTTTATATTTGCTTAGAAAAAGGGACGTTGACAACAGAAATAATACACGGGATAAGAAAAATGTTAAAAAATAAATAAAATTTTTGAATTCCAAAAATTTTTTTTTATCATTTCGTGTCTAATATTCAATTAAAATTATTTTACTTCATTTTATTTTCATTTTAAAGTCCGTTTAAATTATTGCTTCTTAAATTAAAGCTCGTAAATATTTTGCTGCATATTTCGAATACTTGCGTTTCATATCCAGCGTTAAAGAAAATGAAGTTTTTAAGAGTAGCACAATTACTCAGCAATTATACCTGTTGATTATTATTTTTGGGGAAAATGCAAATGTTCTATTTCGTTATCAAAAATAACTTTTAAATATTTAAAATATCTTATTTATAAGTTGCTTCTAAAGGACAAATTAGAAAAAAAAATGTCTTTGTTTTAATTTATCTGTCGAACATTTTAGATAAAACTAATCCAAAATTGTAATAAACCCATGAAAATATAAAGCAAAAATTTTATAAAGCATACACTAAAGACTTTTTCAAAATATAATTAAGAATCTGGATTTCATTATAACTCATTGTATTTTAATGACAAATCTAATTTCGAATATCAAACTTTATTCTTTTACCATTAAAATTTCAAATTAAATTAAAAACAAACATTTTATTCTAAAATTTAAAACAGCATCTATCATTTCAAGTCGTACTTGGGAAATGGAGTTGTAATTCTCAAAGCTGAAATTAAACAAAAAAGAAATGTGAAAAAAAAAACTTCTCAATTATTATAAATTTGAAGCGGCAGTAATGAGTGTTTTACTGTTGAAATTAAAATATGAATTTTGAAAAGATACTCAGTTTCAGTTTAATTAAAATCATTAGGAAATAATTTCATTTTAAATGATTTACTAAATTTAGTTGTTCGTTAAATGTTTTAAATAATGCAACCCTTTTTCAATTAGTCACGCTAATATTATGTTCAAGCCAGTATTAAACTAAGGAAATTTGGTTATATGATTTTAACTCATTTCGTGCCATAATACCGATACTTTAAAAATGTAATATTGGTGTGAAAACAAAGTATTAATAAAATGAACTAGAATATTAATAAAAGTAAAATAGCAAAAGAAACTATTCTTTAACCTATTAATATCTTCATAAAGTATATTTATCTCAAAAATTAATGAACGTCATATTATAACATTTGTGTTAAAAATAAATTAATGTCATTTACATAAAAAAAATACATGAAAAGTACTACATTCCATAATAATTGCATCAATAAAAATGTTAAAGAGAATGATTTAAAATCTTCAAAATGTTATACAATGATATTTCCTAAATATCTGCCAAAAGCAAAATTTATTTTTCATTTTGTATCTAAAATCCAATTAAAATTATTCGACTTCATTTTATTTGTATTCCAAATAAGTAAATTTAAGTTTCTATTAAATTATTGTTTCATAAATTAAAGTTCCTAAACATTCCGCAAACTTCAGTCTTCATATACGAAATCCATGATTAAAAAAAAAGGCTAGTAAATGTAGCATAATTAGTCATTAATTATGCATTCAGTATATTTATTAATACAGATTTACTTCTTTATAAAAAAAAATCCTGTAAAAAAATTAAGTATCCTCTTTAAACATTACTTGTAAATGATAAATTAGAAAATGAAATTAATTTATTTTATCTTGTAAAACATTTTAATGTTTTAAAAAAAAAAAAAAAAAAAAGAAAAAAGAAAGAAAAAAAAAGGTAATCTGAAATTTTAATAATAAACCTATGAAAATATAAAAAGAAAATGTTGTCAAACACACCATGCGAAAGACATTTAAAATCTTCAAAATGTTATACAATGATATTTCCTAAATATCTGCCAAAAGCAAAATTTATTTTTCATTTTGTATCTAAAATCCAATTAAAATTATTCGACTTCATTTTATTTGTAGTCCAAATAAGTAAATTTAAGTTTCTATTAAAGTATTGTTTCTTAAATTAAAGTTCCTAAACATTCCGCAAACTTCAATCTTCATATACGAAATCCATGATTTAAAAAAAAGGCTAGTAAATGTAGCATAATTAGTCATTAATTATGCATTCCTCTTTAAACATTACTTGTAAATGATAAATTAGAAAATGAAATTAATTTATTTTATCTTGTGAAACATTTTAATGTTTAAAAAAAAAAAAAAAAAGGTAATCTGAAATTTTAATAATAAACCTATGAAAATATAAAAAGAAAATGTTTTCAAACACACCATGCGAAAGACATTTTCGTAAAATATAATTAAGAATCTGCATTTCAGAATAACTCATTAAATTATAGTGATAAATGTGGTATGATTAGTCATTTATAATGCATGCTGAATATTTATTAATACAGATTTACTTCTTTATGAAAAATATCCTTTAAAAACTTTAAGTATTCTCTTTAAACATTAATTTAAATGATAAATTAGAAAAGGAAATTAACTTATTTTAATTTATCTTGTGTAACATTTTTTTTTTTTTTTTTTTAAAGGTAATCCAAAATTTTAATAGTAAACCTATGAAAAAAAAAAAAAAAAAAAAAATTGTCAAACACACCACACGACAGACATTTTCTTAAAATATAATTAAGAATCTGCATTTCAGAATAACTCATTAAATTATAATGATAAATGTAGTATGATTAGTCATTTATAATGCATGCTGAATATTTATTAATAGAGATTTACTTCTTTCTGAAAAAAATCCTTTAAAAACTTTAAGTATCCTCTTTAAACATTACTTGTGAATGATAAATTAGAAAAGGAAATTAATTTATTTTATCTTGTGAAACATTTTAATTTTTTTTAAAAAAAGGTAATCTGAAATTTTAATAATAAACCTATGCAAATATAAAAAGAAAATATTGTCAAACACACCATGCGAAAGACATTTTCGTAAAATATAATTAAGAATCTGCATTTCAGAATAACTCATTAAATTATAGTGACAAATGTGGTATGATTAGTCATTTATAATGCATGCTGAATATTTATTAATACAGATTTACTTCTTTATGAAAAATATCCTTTAAAAACTTTAAGTATCCTCTTTAAACATTAATTTAAATGATAAATTAGAAAAGGAAATTAACTTATTTTAATTTATCTTGTGTAACATTTTATTTTTTTTTTTAAAAAAAAAAGGGTAATCCAAAATTTTAATAGTAATCCTATAAAAAAAAAATGTTGTCAAACACACCACACTACAGACATTTTCTTAAAATATAATTAAGAATCTGCATTTCAGAATAACTCATTAAATTATAATGATAAATCTAGTTTCAAATTTCAAACTTTGTTCTATTATCTTTAAAAATTCAAATTAAATTCCAAATCAAAATTTAATTCTTACAAATTAAAACAGAATCTATCCTTTCGCGTCGTATTTTGGAAATGGAATTATAACTCTCAAAGCTGAATTTAAGCGAAAAAGAAATATGAAAAAAATGACTCCACAATTATAAATATAAAATGGCAGTAATGAATGTGTTACTGTTGAAAGTAAAATCTGTGCTTTAGAAAGAAAGGTATTTCCGTTTGAGAAAAATCATTAGGAAACAGTTCGATTTTAAATGAAGACTTTGGAGATTTTAAATAGATTTTCTAAATTTAGTTGTTAGTTAAAAAGTTTTTAAATAATACGATTATTTTTAATTATTCGGGCTAATAATATGTTAAAGACTGTATTAAACTTATAAAATTTATGAAATGATTTTTGCTCATTTTGTACTGTGACTGTGTCGTAATGACTGTGATACTTTAAAGATTTAATATAGGTGTCAAATCAATGTATTCATAAAATAAACAAGATTGTTATTAAAAGTAAAATAATAAAATTAACTATTCTCTAACCATGATCTATTTGTATCTTTATCAAGGACAATTATCACAAAAAGTGATTAACTTCATATTACGGTAGGACTTGTGTTAAATCTCTTTGCATGTTTTACTATGTAACAAGTTGCTTTAAAAAATATATTACTCAGAATGATAATTGCATCGAAAAAATGTTTTCAAGAAAATCTTAATTTTTCAAAATGTAATACTACAGCAGTTAAAATGATTAAATTTTGTTCTATTTGCATTATAAAATAAGATAATTTTTTTGCTATGTTAAATTACTTCCCTGTAAATTAAATTGCATAAATATTCTGCGGGCTAACAATTTTCACATTTGAAACTCATGATTAAAAAATAAAAAGAAGCTTTTAAATGTAGCATAATTTAGTCTTTAATTATACATGCTGAATTGGAAAATGTAAATCTATTTTATATGGAAAAAAAAAATAAGTTTAAACATCCTGTTTAAATACTGCTTCTAGGCGTTAAATTTAAAAAACACAAATACATAATTTGCCTTGTGATACATTTAAAATAAAAAAAGTAATCTGAATTTTTAATACTAAACATATGAAAATATGAAACAAATATTGTCAAACACACAGAAAAACATTTTCGTAAAATATAGTTGCGAATTTACTTTTAAGTATAACTCATTGAATTAAAATGATAAATTTAATTTCGAATGTCAAACTTTACTTTATTACCATTAAAATTTCAAATTAAATTTAAAAAAACAAATTTTTACAGATTAAAAACAGAATCTATCCTTTCGCGTCGTATTTTGGAAATGGAATTATAATCCGTAAAGTTACGTTTAAACGGTGGATTAAACGCACAAAAAGCGACTTTACAATTATAAATTTGAAATGGTTAGTAATGAGGGTTTTGCCGTCAAAATTAAAATTGGTGCTTTGGAAAGACCTATTTCAGGTTGAGATAATCACATCAATAAAAAACAATTTCATTTTAAACGAAGAATTAGATAAATTTAAATAGATTTTCTGAATTTAGTTACCTTTATTAAATTATTCACATTAATAGCATGTTTCAATCTGTGTTAAACTAATGAAATATAGAGAATTTTCATACAATGCACTCAGAAAAAAGTTTTGTTGAATCGGCAAAAATTTGGTTGACCCAACAAAAATTTTTCTTTGAATATAGGTCAATGGAAATTTTGTTTGAATCAACAAAAAAAAAAATTTCTTTTTTTTTTTTTTTTGCAATTCCAAAAAAAAATTTTTTTGTATCATCAGCAAAAAATGTTTTGTTAATTCAAGTAAAATGGTTCAATTTTACTTGAATTTTGCTAAAATAACCAAAATGTACTCAACAAAACATGTTTTGTAGTTTTAATCAATTCCTTTTTCTGGGTGTGATTGTGATACTTTAAAGATGTGATATTGATGCGAATTAATTTATTTTAACATAAACTAGATTGTTATTAAAAGTAAAATTAAAAAAAATATTCCTTAATTATTATTTATTACTATATTTATCAAAGATGTTTATTTCAAAACTTAATCAACAATATAGGGGAGACCGGTACACACTGGACCTATGGACTCAGTGGACCACCCCCTAATATTTTATTTATTTAAAAAAAATTTAAGCTTCTCTTCTATCCTAATAGACAACAGCACTGCAATGATTATTTATAGCCTTCAGAAAATATGTTTAGCTCAGATTGAACTATTTTATCCTGATTGGTTGTTTTGAGCTTCTAAAAGTAAAAATTTTTCATCATCATACTTTTATTTTTTTAGTAATTAAAGGTTGCAGATAAATAAAATAAAACAGCTTTTTTTGCAAAGCTAAGATGCTTGTTTTTATTTTACTTTAAAGTTAATATGTTTAAAAGAAAGCTATAAACAATATTAATAGGATTATTTATTGAACTTCAACATGGGGTACAGTGGACCACCCACTCCTGGAGCACAGTGGTCCACAATCCACTCTGCTCCTGTAATGCAGAATGTTCAAAATATTTAATAATTGCTTTGTTTTAAAGTAGATTTAACTGTAAAATAAAGTAAACAATTAAAAATAACAATTTATTTAACATAGTAAGAAATATTTTGTTTTGTATTTACTGCCTTTGATAAATATAACTGTAGTCTAATTGTTGATGATTCTATACAAGTAAGATTCATGAGACGCAAATTGAATGGAAATCAGTTTATTTCTCCCGAAACTGTAGATGAATCTGCTGTTGATGTCAATGATTTCATAATGTTGCTGCTCTCAGACCCAAAATTATTTCTTGAAAATTCCAGACTCAATCTTACTCATAAGTACTTTGGAATTTCATTTGCAAATTTTAATGTGCGCTGATTTTTTTGTACTTAATAACTTCAACTAAATTGCAATTGTTCCTGTATTAATCTGTTATTATTTTCAAAATATTATTAATTTTTTGTTTTTGTTTCAAAATTTATATTACTATGTTATTTTGCGGGTGAAGGGGAAACAAAAAAGAATTAGATTAATGAAAAATAGATTTATATTGTATTTTAGATAATACCTAATAGTGGTCCACTGTACCCCGGTGGGTGGACCAGTGTACCCCGGTTTGTGGACCAGTGTACCCCACTTCCGGGGTACACTGGTCCACTTTACAAGTGTATATATATATATTTTTTTTTTTTTTTTATGTATTGAAAACTATGTTGTGAGAAAATTATGATGGATGTAAGAAGGTTTAAGGAATATTCAAAAATATTTTCATACAGATCGGTCAGTCTGTTAAAGAGAAAAAAAAATGTTAACTGAAAAAGTGGTCCACTGTGTACCGGTCTCCCCTACGTTTTAAAACTGCCTGATGCATAACCGCCAATATTCTGGAATTTTGTTAATTCAAGTAAACATAATTCAAACCAGAAAATATTTTTAATGAAATGTTTATTTTTTGTAGGTGGTTATTAAGTAGTTCCTTTTTTTTTAACTAATATCTGTGGCTTTATTTTTTTTAAATAGAAGGTTGGCTTTTATTTTAATTTAAATCATAAATGTTTTCTACATATAAAATTACATAAAAAAATATTAGGTTAAATAAGGATTGCAACACAAATATGTTGAAAAGACAGAAATTTATAATTTTTTTAAATGTTATATTATGAAATCCTCAAATCCAAAGTTTGCATGTCATTTCGTATGAAATACACAATTAATATTATTCGACTTCATTTCATATGTATTTTAAAATAAGTAAGTTTCTGGTTCTGTTAAATTATTGCTTTTTAAATTAAAGTTCCTGTCAATCCTGACATTTCAAATACATAATTAAAAACAAAAATCTTTTAAGTGTAGCATAATTAGGCATCAATTATGCATGCTGAATACTATTTTACAAAAATGTAAAACTTCTACTTTCTTATAAAAAACAACCTTTAAAAATTAAAACTATCCTGTCTAAACATTGCTTCTCAGGAATAATTTATAAAAACAAAAATTCATTTGTTTAATTTATCCGATAAAACTTCAAATGGAAAGAGAAATCCGAAATTTTAATAATAAACCTATGAAAATGTAAAACAAAGATATTATCAAACACATGCAAAGACGTTTTCGTAAAATATAATTAGGAATCTGCATTTCAGAGTAACTCATTGAATTTTAATGATAAATCTAATTACAAATATAAAATTTTATTCTATTATCATTAAAAATTCAAATTAATTTCAAAATAAAAGTTAAATTCTTACACATTAAAACGGTGTACGGTTTTAAGTCGTATTTTCGGAAATGGAATTATAACTCTCAAAGCTGAATTTTATCTAAAGAAGAAATGTGAAAAAAAAACCTTCATAATTATAAATTTTAAATGGCAGCAATGAGAGTTTTACTGTTGAAATTAAAACCTGGCTTTGAAATGAAACGCATTTCAGTTTGATAAAAATCATTAAAAAACAGTTTCATTTGAAATGAAAACTTTGGTGTGTATTTAAATGGATTTTCTAAATCTAGTTGTACGTTAAAAGTTTTAAGCTAATATGGCCTTTATTTAATTATTCAGAATAATAGTATATTTCCCTCAGTATCAAACTAATATAATATGTAGATATGATTTTGATTATTTATTTAATGACTCTGTTTCTTAAAAGATGTAATACTGGTGTCAAACTAAAATATTCATATCATAAATTAGATTATTATTAAAAGTTAAAAAAAAAAAACTGGCCTTTAACAATTGCCTATTAGTATCTTCAAAGATTTTCAATCTCAAAAGTTATCGAACTTCATAAGATATAGCATTTGTTTTAAATATAACTCAATGTGTTTTGAGTAAAAAGTTAAGCATATAAAAGTTATACAATAAAAAAAAAAGAATGCTGAATTAAGAAAAATCTTAATATTTCAAAATGTTATACTATAGCAGATAAAATTATTTGAGTTTATTCTATTTGCATTCTAATGTAAGAAATTTTCAAGCGTTGTTAAATTATTGGTTTGTATAATAAAACGCGCAAATATTTTACAAACTTTAATCCTCACATTTCAAATTCATGATTTAAAAAAATAATGTTTAACTGTAGAATAAATTATCATTAATTATTATTCATGATAAATACTATTTGTTTGCGAAAATTTAATTTTTTTTATTTATTTATGAAAAAATAATGGTACTTACGTATTATATCCACCGCAGCTACAGATTTGGCGGTTTTTAAGTGCCGCCAATCTTTCGTAGCACTAAAAAATGGCATCAAAAATCAGCAAACAACAAGGCAACAAGGAATCCAAAAGATAACTGCGTGCGCGTGCGAACAACAAGATTGCTCTTTATTGGCGCATTAGCGCAAATTCTGCTGCGGTGGTGTTAATACGTAAGTACCAAAATAATAATAAAATATTCTGTTTAAACGTTGCTTCTAAGAGATAAATTAACATAAAATCTTTTTTTTTTAATTTGCCTAATGATATTTGTTGAATTATAAAAATAATTTAAAATTTTAATAATGAATCTGGGAAAATATAAAACTAACATTTCGGCAAACATACACAAAATGCAATTACAAATCTGCATTTCTGAATAACTCATTGAATTTTAATGATAAATCTAATTTCGAAAGTGAAACTTTCTTCTGTTACCATTAAACATTCAAAGTAAATTCAAAATCAAAATTAAATTCTTACAAATTAAAACAGAGTATCTTTTCAAGTCGTATTTTGGAAAAGGAATTATAATTCTGAAACCTGAATTTAAGCTAAAAAGAAATATATATATATATATATATATATATATATAAGGTTTAATAATTATAAATTTGAAATGGCAATAATTATGGTGTTTCTAATGAAATTTAAATCTGAGCTTTGGTAAGAGGCGTACTTCTGCTTGAAATAAAGTTTCATTTTTAATGAAGGATTTGATGAATTTAAACAAGTTTTCTAAATTTAGTTGTTTGTCATAAAGTTTTAAAATAACACGATATTATTTAATTCTTGAGACTAACAGTACACTTCAGCCTGCATTAACTTAAAAAATTTTGAGAAATGATTATTATTCATTTCATACAATGACTCTGGTACTTTAACAGTGTGATAGTCAGATCAAATCAATATATTCATAATATTAACTAGAATTTCCCTCAAAGAGATTCGTCTAAGTGATATTACTAAGCATATAGATTTAACAATAACTTCTGACAAGTAATGAAAATGAGATGCTATCTTTAATTAATTAAATAAGGATACAAAAGGAACAAATTAAATGATATAATTACAAAATTATATACAAAGTTATATACACTGTTCAAAGAAATTCGGGAAGCAAACACATAAATAGAGAAAAACATGCAAGACAGCCTGTACACATACATTAAAGGAAGTACACATACATGCGTCGAAATACATATATATTAAAAGTAATACAGAAAATAAGACATCCAAACATCGTGTATCGGAATGTTAACTCTTTTTAAAAATGTCAAGAACGTGAAGAGACAATATAATGCACCAATTTGAGTACATGTAAATGACAAAAAATGTGGTGTTTGAAAAGAATGAAGAATTCTTAATATGTTGTTTGGTCCCACCAAACATTTAAGACTATTACACATCTCTTTTCCATGGATGCTATAAAGTTGTCGTTAAGAGTTTGAAGAATTCTGTTCCATTCTTCAAAAAGTGCTATCTCGAAGTCCCAGACATAAATTGTATTTTTTTCACCTATTTTTATATAATTATTGTTTATATAATTAATTCGTACATTGTTGACCGAGCTTCACTCGAAGCAAGTGTGGAAGACTCCTTCTGTGATTGTTTTCTAGGGGAAACTTCCGTAATAAGGCCCAAAGCCAATTGACGCATTTAATATCATTATTATAACTCTCATACAGTTAAAACAATATATTGTTGCTAACATTGCTCTTGTTTGACGGTGGAAATGCAGACTAATGTGGAATAATGTTAAATGTTTAATTCGTAATATTAGCTATTTTTCTTGTAAGGAGAGTTTTTATAGCATACTTAATTGATCCATTTCGCATACCACATACTATTTGCAATATTGGTACTTTTATATTAGCCAGGTTAATGTGGTAAATCGACAAATATTGTTCCCGCACCATATTCATATTGCATTCATTTCATTTAAAATATAAAACTTTCACTCTTTTCATTTCAAATACTAAAAAGAAAAGAAAATAATAGTAAATAATATTATAAAACAAAACATTTTAATTCATCATTAAAGAATTGTTTCTAATTTACACACGCGAAATTTAAAAACTCTGCTATTGGCGATTTTTAAAAAATGCTTTTTGCGAGATTTGTTCCCAATCTCAACTACTAAGTTTTTACTTGTTTTTTTATTCTTTCGAATAAAATAAGTATTCGGATTTATTTTTCAGTTGGATTAAATTGAAAAAGTTTTAGTGTACTACTCTATTATTAGTGCGTGAATAATTATTTTGCTGCATGTGATCTAATCTGGTTGTCTTCAAAAATTACGTCGGCACAAAACTTTCGTGACGTGTGTGCTTTAATTGAGCTTTTTCATCGAATTTTTAATATAATAACCAAACGGTTTGAAATTTATTCTTTGTAATTTGTCGAATAGTTGCCACAACCATAGGTACATTTTGTGAAAATAAGAACAAAATCCCTCAAGTATGCTTGACGTAAGGCTTTAATATATACCGTTGATATATATATATATACATATATATATATATATATATATATATATATATATATATATATATATATATATATATATATATATATATATATATATATATATATATTGTCCCAAAGTATTATTGCGCTTCGCTCTCAGACAACTATATTGTTATTAAAAGTAAAATTACAAATAAACTATTTCTTAATTAATATGTAATAGTATCTTTATTAAAGATTTTTTTCTTGAAAATTAATAAATTTCATAACATAGAATTTTGGTTAAAACTCCCTAAATTCTTTTTGCATTAAAAGGTTATACAAAAAAGTATTACGTTAAATGAATGCATCGAAAAAATTTTGAAAAAGAAACATTTACAAATTGCAAAATGTTATCATATGATCCTCTAAATATCTCCACAAATCTAATGTTCAATTAAGATTATTCTACTTCATTTTATTTGCATTCTCAACTAAGTAAATTTCGGGACCTTCTGAATTATTTTTTCTTAAATTAAAATTCGTAAATATTGTGAAATTTTCGAATCCTCGCATTTCAAATCCACCATTATAAAAAAGAGAAGTTTGTAAGAGTATCATAATTATTCAGTAATTATACACGTTGATTGTGATTATTATTGTTGGGGAATATGCCTTTTTTCTCTTTCTTTATCAAAAACAACATTTGAAGAAATTAAAATATCCTATTTTTACATTGCTTCTAAAACATAATTTAGAAGAACATAAATATATTTGCTTTAATTTGTCTATTGAAACATTTTACGTAAAAACGGCAGATGAAATTATAATAATAAACTCATGAATATCTGAAGCAAATGTTTTATAAAACACAAGCACACATAAAGACGTTTTCGTAAAATATAATTAAAAATCTGCAATTCAGAATAACTCGTTGAATTTTAATGACAAATCTAATTTCGAATGTCGAACTTTATTCTATTACCATTAAAAATTAAAATTAAATTCGAAATCAAAATTAAATTCTTACAAATTAAAAAAGAATTTATCCATTAAAGTCGTATTTTGGAATTGAAATTATAATTTTGAAAACTGAATTTAAATTGAGGAAATAACGTACAAAAAATGACTTCACAATTATAAATTTGAAATGGCAGTAATGAGGATTTCAGTGTTGAAATTAAAATCTGAGCTTATAAAAGAGATATATTCAGTTTGAAATAAATCTATAGGAAACAGTTTCATTTTAAATAAAGGCTTTCGTAAATTTAAATAGATTTTCTAAATTTAGTTGTTCGTTAAAAAACTTACTATTAATACTTTCCTTTTTAATTATTCAGAGTAAAATCATACTTTAATCTTCATTAAAGTAATAAAATTTAGAAATATAGTTTTGATTCATTTCGTATGATGACTCTAATATTTGAATACGTAATATTAGTCATTAACCTTAGTAATATTGATGTCAAAATAAA
The DNA here is from genome assembly GCA_963931845.1 of Maratus michaelseni. Classification (NCBI taxonomy): domain Eukaryota; kingdom Metazoa; phylum Arthropoda; class Arachnida; order Araneae; family Salticidae; genus Maratus; species Maratus michaelseni. Next base: position 332,704,710 of record OZ007590.1, on the reverse strand, counting down.
GTATACTTAATTAAACTATATTATATTAAAAATTAAAAAATAATAAAAGAATCTATCTCTTAAGAATTATCTGTCAGTATGTTTATCAAGGGCATTTATCACAAAAATCAATGAACTTGACACGATAGCTTTTTCCTTTCGATTAATAAAAAAATACACAAAAACAAAGCAGAAAAAGTAGAAAAACGGAAAGGTAGAAAACAGAAAAGTAGAGAGAATGAAATCATGAACAATGATGTAATTAATTATGAGTGAAAATTATCAATTTATTAGCCAGTAAAATGTAATAATATACCAATTTATATACTCTGTATATATATTACACATTTTTAAAACATGTATAAAATAATGTAGGTGTCTTTTTCTTCAATATTTGAAGATTTAGAAAGGTAGAGAGAATTAAATTTTGGACAATTATGTTATTAATTATGAGTGAAAATTATCAATTTATTAGCTAGTAAAATGTAATAATATACCAATTTATATACTCTGTATATATATATTACACATTTTATAAACATGTATAAAATAATGTAGGTGTATTTTTCTTCAATATTTGAAGATTTAGAAAGGTAGAAAACAGAAAGGTATAGATAATGAAATTTTGGGCAATGATCTAATTAATTATGAGTGAATATTATCAATTTATTAGCTAGTAAAATGCAATAATATACCAATTTATATACTCTGTATATATATTACACATTTTATAAACATGTATAAAATAATGTAGGTGTATTTTTCTTCAATATGTGAAGATTTAGAAAGGTAGAAAGCAGAAAAGTAAAGAGAATGAAATCATGGACAACGATATAATTATGAGTGAAAATTATCAATTTATTAGATAGGAAAATGTATTAATATAACAATTTATATACTCTGTATATATATTACACATTTTATAAACATGTATAAAATAATGTAGGTGTATTTTTCTTCAATAGGTGAAGATTTAAAGTGATTTATTGGTAATTATGGAATAGTAATACATGTAATTGCGGACAAATATTTAAAAACACAAAATTATCTATTAAAGGCATAATTTTTTTTCTTAATATATCATCAACAGCAGTAATACCCCGAAAATGTTTTCACACTTCGATTTTAAGATAAATTTTAGCTACAGATATCAAATTTGAAATTATTCGATTGAGAAGTTCGCAATTATGCAGATGTAAAATTTTGCTATTTTACTCATTGATTTTCATTTTTTCTGTAATTATTAATTTTTGTTTTGCTTTTTTATATCACGTTAATATAAAGTATCCCAAACATGATTGTTTTCTTTTAATAAAACAAAATTTAAAAAATGAAGACTTGTATTCAAATTATTAACAAGTGTAACAGAGATCTAATTATAATTTTTTTAATTAAATTTGAATATTACAGTAGTGAATTTTACTTTTGAAATCACTTAGCTCAGAATTAGCTCGATTTTAAAATTTGAGTATCTTAATATCACAGAAGAATATTTATATTTAAACTTATTTCAGTATCTAGGTTCATATTCTAATATAAAATTCAATTCAGATATAAATATTAACAAGAACGAATAATCATACGTCGAGCATAGATTGTGAAACACTTTCCAACACTTCCATAATATTGTAACAAAACTTTACCGTTTAAAAGCGGGAAAGAAGATGTATATATAGGTAAAGAACTTAGAAAACGAAAAACACATTTAAAAACCAGATTTCAGCTATTACTGTCCATGGCCGGAAATACTCGAATTCTTTTGAGCACCCCTGTGCATGATCTATAGATTTGTATATACACTACATTATGTGTTTAACGCGTACCACAGTCGAAAATTCACTTTCAGAAATTTCCGTCAATAGACGGGAATTTGCAAGAATAATTTTGTACAGCCTTGCACATTATCCACATATTTGTATACACGCCTCATACTAATTAATAAAAATTTAATTCTGATAAATGACGCATAATACGACTGAAAATTTATTTTCAGAAATTACCATTCTAGACGGTAATGTATCCAGTTATTTGCGTAAAATGTATACAAATTTTATGATGTTTGAAATAGTTTAACATCGTCAAAGTAAATCGCAAACTATTTTTCCCATAGCCTATAATGTAATGGGATTCTTTTGGGTGTCTATGTAAACGAACTATAAATGCTCCACACCACATTTTCAATAGCTAACATGCCATAGTAAACCTGAATTACAAGGCAACCCTAGTGTACTTATGAGAGTTAGACCGCAGACAGGCGGCAGACAGACAAATCGAATTCAGAAATGCTTTTCAACTATGTTGGAAAGTGTTCAAAAGTGTCATGCTTTAGAACATGGTTAGTTGTCACTGCATGAGTGGAACAAGTTATCACATGTATCTCATGCCATAGTAAACCTCAATAACATATATCAATTACAAGGCAATCCTAGTGTATTTATGAGAGTTAGAGCACAGACAGACAAACTGAAGTCCTAAACCAACTATATTGGAAAGTGTTTTAAATTTTGTATGCCTTTGAATATGGTGATAATCGGTGTTACCAACTTCTGAAAGAAGAAAATTACTAAAAGAGGGCTAAATGTTTACATAAGAAAAAGTGCTCAAATTAGTACTAATTTTTCCCGAAAGCTCTAAAAGTCGCGCTAAAACGAATGAAATATTCAATATTGGACACATTTTATAATAATTTTTTTTTATGTTTTATAATTAATAAGAGATTACAAAACGTAAGTGAGGCCATAATATGATATATAATTCAACTATATATCGGAATTGCATTGCATTCCGATATATAGTTGAACAAAATTGAAGACAACCATCATTATATTATATTATATTTTTTTAATATATTAAATTTTTTTATATATAAAAGTCAACTAAAAATAATAACATGTCTAACACAATTATTGCATAATAACTTTAATAATTGAAAAGGGATTGCTAAAACATGCTTTTAGTATGAATGAAACACGATTAAACTGCTGCAGTTCAATGTTTCTAACACACATTATGCCATCTTACTAAATTTTAAATACTGAATTTATTAGGCATAAATTATAATTAAAAAAGTCTCAGAACGATTAAACTCGGCTAAAACAGTTCGAATTATCACCCGTAAAAGAAAGTCTTAAAATGATTATAAAAAAAAAGACCAAAAACACTAAGGCGAAATGAAAATATTTAGGGTTGATTTAGCCCATTTTGGACTAAACTGACCCAAAAATTAGCCCTAAATATTTTCATTTTAATTTCAAAATTAGCCCAAAATGTGCTAAATTGAATTATTTCATAATGCCAATAACAGCTTTAATAATTGAAAAGGGAATGCTAAAACATATCATTAGCATGAATGAAACACGATTAAAACGCTGCAAGTTCAGTGTTTCTAACACACGTTATGGCATCTTACTAAATTTTAAATACTGAATTTATTAGGTATAAATTATAATTAAAAAAGTGCCTGAACGATTAAACTCAGCTAAAACAGTTCGAATTAACACCCTTAAAAGAAAGTCTTAAAATAGATATTTAAAAAAATAATAAAAGCCAAAAAACACGCTAAGGCGAAATGAAAATATTTAGGGTTAATTTAGCCCATTTTGGGCTAATTGTTGGGTTGGTTTAGCTCAGAATAAGCTAGATTGACAACACTGGTGAACGTACTTAACCCTTAATTGCATAGTGATGTAAATTTCCATCACTGTTTATTTAACTTTTAATAAATAAATCAACTTCTTCGCCACCACTATATTTATATAGAAATATTAATACAGTAAATTCCCCCCCCCCCCCCCCTCGTGAACTATATTTAGCTGAACAAAGTTAAAAATCTATCTTAAAATTTCTGGTGTCTAATATTTAATATATGTATAAAAAAACACAATTGTAAAAGAAAAACTCATGCAAAGAAGGGTTAATATGGTTTTGAAGACGAAAATCCAAATCCCCAATTGAATGGACTTGTTTGTTTGTTTTCCGTGACACTTTGGCGTTTAAAATGTATAAAATTATTTTCTGTCGCACTCTCTTTTTTTTTTTCTTGACAGTAATTCAACATATGCATAACACGTTTTATCTTTGAACACCAGAAAAATTTCCGAAAATAAAGAATAAAACAACTACAGGAAATGTTATAAAAATAAAAGTAACATTACAAAGAAAACAAAACTGAATGAGAATTTCAAAATGAAATCAGTAAAATGAAACTAGATTTTATTTTTAGTTTTTTTTTACTAGATTACTAATGCAACAAATGAAATATTTTAGTTCCAATAAGTAAACACTAAAATATCCCCATCTCACCATTTACTTCACAATAAGTTTACAGCTAATGTAATTATTAAGAATGGTGTAATCGGATAGCTAGCTGTTACTAAAAGCAAATGGGATTTGTAATTCAAATAAAGCTTTTATGTAGCATGTCTAAATTTAGATAAAAGAGGGGTAAAAAAAAAACTGAAAAAATTCATAGCAGTGTAAATTGTGTTTTTCAGTTTTCTGAATACTTGTTTCGCTGATTCAATTTTGAATTAACGTAGAATTCTTTTTCCTTTTTAAAAAATTCTGGAATTCCATAAAATTCGCATAAAAGGCACTTCATTGAAATGCATTAAAAACAATATTTAACTCAATTTGTACTTTTATGAATAGGGTTATTCTTTTCTTTACTATTAATTTCTAAAGAAGAAAAAAAAATCATGTAACCTGGCAAATGTATTGTTCTCAGAAAGTTTCAGTTTATTTTGGTTTATTTAGCTTTGAATAGAAACAAACTTTATCTCTGTTAACATGTTTTTTGTTTTTATTTGAACATTTTTTGTTTACTAAAATTTCGATAATTTTTAAAATATTATCATATTATTTTATTTCTACTAGATTGTTTGAAATATTGAATACATTATGAAGAAAGAAAGTAATACAGCTGTGTGATTTTATTTTTAAGGAATAAAATCTATTGTTTAATTACATACACTAGAGCTTTATTTTGCTTAATATATATATATATATACATATTATATATATATATATATATGTGTGTGTGTGTGTGTGTGTGTGTGTGTGTGTGTGTAATTTGCGTGAGAGTGTGATGGTAGGCCGAAAATACTTTTCTCGATCGAAAGTTTTTTTTTAAGGAAATTAACAAAATTCGTTTCAAAAATTACCCATAGATGGTTTTATAGCTTCAAAGCTTAAAAAATGAAGATAAGCTGTTACAGTCCATTTATTTCGTGCAATCTACTATTATATCAACATGTGGACTCTTTGTAGGTCAAACCAAATCAAAAAATACTTAATTCCATTCCACACGTTGAAATATGGTAGTCGATTATACAAAAAAAAAATGGTCTGCAGTTGCTTATCTTGAGATTTTATGTTTTTGCTGCTTCTAAGGTATAGCTCCATCAATGGGCAAATTCTTGAACTATTTTTTTTACTTGCTTAAACAAAACTTTCAAGAATGAGAAATATTTCTGTTCAAGTAATCCCATCAATTAATTATTGCATTAAAGTGTGTAAAAGACTTTTGACCCATTATGTACACACATTTCGTGAAAACTTTGAATTATTTTGATAAATCTTCGTCGCACTAACGTAAAACGAATCTTTCAAATGTATTATGTTTCACTAATATGAAAAGTTATGAAATGGCAACATCAAGAGTGGATCTAGAGTCTCGAAGCAGGAAGGAATGGTAGTGCAAATTTGGCGTTTCCACGTAAGGAAGGACTTATACCACATAACAAAAAAAACACACTCCTTAGTACATATACAGTAGATGATCGATATAACGATTGTTCATTATAGCAACTTTCTGATTATGACGACAGATTTAAAAAAATCCATTATTTAACCATTCATGCAGAATTATTTTTTATTCAACAGAAATCTGTGGGAAAACAAGAAAGAAAAAAAAAGATAAATGTTTTTTAATCCGAAAAATTATGATATAAACCACGAACGAAAAATATATAGCCTCTTCTGAACTACTCATAATTCTGAAAACCGTTCTTTATCTGTAGAAACCTCCAAAAGCAAAATATTTTTGAGATTTTAAGAATAATTTATAAAAACAAAGTTTTTTTTTTTTTTTTTTTTTTTTGCTGCCATTGATTTTCTATAACGTTTCCTTGATAATGAATAATTTATAAAAACAAAGTTTCTTTTGCTGCCATTGATTTTCGATAACGTTTCTTTGTGGCTTTTATAGTGTATTAATCAGTTTTCTGAAACCGGAATATTGGTTTTTAAGATGCTATCAATTCGCAATTAAACATTTTTATCTGTGGAAGTGAATTCAGGAAGTAACAAAATAATAATAATTTTAATGTGAATATTAATGTTGTTAATTTATCATGTTTGTCTGTAAAACATGTTTATTGGGCATGGAAATGTTTACCTGAGAATTGATTGCATTCGAAAAACCTATATTTCGGGTTGAGAGAACCGATAATGCATTATAAAACTACTCGTAAACGTTTCCGAACATCAGTGGCAGCAAAATAAAACTTCTTTTTAATAAACGTTTTTTTAAATCTCGAAAATATATTGGTTTTTGAGGTTTCTAAAAAGTAAAGGATGCTTTTCGAAATCGTGGGTAACTTGAGAGTGGTTGCTGTATATTTTTATTCGTGGTTACGTTATGTTTTTGCAAATTAAGAAACATTTGTCCTTTTTTTTTTCAGTGAACGACTAATTAGACCAGCATTTTAAAAACTATGGGTCGCAGAATGATCGATCAGATCTTCAAAAATATATTATTAATTGTTTTTATTTATCTACGATCGTCCATAATGTCATTTATTACGTAATACTATCTGTACTACCTATTACAACAGACATTAGTTTATTTTAAAAAACACATCAAAAGATTGGTAATAGATGGCGCCATCTGTTATTGGGAATCGGAAAAATAAGGAATTTTTCAACAGCGTGACTAGCGAGAAGGAAACTCAACATCAGTAACCTCCGACCAAGAGGTGAAAATATTTTTTTTTAACTTTTAAACACATTGACTAGGTTTCGCGGAGTTTGAAAGTGTTCGTTGAAGCTTTTCTATATGTGCACTGCTCTTTGGTGTGTTTTTTATAATAAATTAATGTTTGTAGTAACAGGTAGTACAGTGAATTGTTATATTATTAATTTTATTTATTGTAAAAAATGTAACGAATACACTATGTTATATGTTTAAAGAAAACAATCGTGAATAAATATAGGTAAGCAATTTTGTGAAATGGCAATATTTTATTTAAACTTTGTATTGAGAGTGACTTGAGGCTAAAATGAACAAGTTTCAAACCAGATGTATAGATAATATCGTTGATACAAAACAATGTTGTAAATCACACTCATTTTTAAAAGGAATTGTATTATTATACAAGAAGTAATAAATGTATTGTTTCATGCTTAGTAAAAGAAGGTTATGTTTTATTAATATACCACATTATTATTATTGTGATTATTCGTAATTAGAAATACCTATTATTATTTTCGCATATATATATATGCTATATATATAGTATATACTATAGGCTATATATATATATATATATATATATATATAATATCTTTGAATTTTACATATTCTTTTCAATAATTATCTAGATGAAATTATTGATTTTCATATGATACCATAATTTAGCCTATTTGGCTCATAAATCACTTTGATTAGCTTCTATATATATATATATATATATAATATCTTTGAATTTTACATATTCTTTTCAATAATTATCTAGATGAAATTATTGATTTTCATATGATACCATAATTTAGCCTATTTGGCTCATAAATCACTTTGATTAGCTTATATATATATAAATATATATATATATATATATATATATACCTTGTACGAAAGTTTGCCTTTTTCCTAGGATTGATTATATTAAAGCCTCTGTATAGCTATACATTAGAAAGGTCATGAAAAAATCTTCAAACTTAAAGGTGGGTTGAGACATAAGAATTATGTCTGGGTACCACTGAATTAGACCAAGCATTCCAATGAAACAAACCTTTCTAGCTTTTCAAACGATAGTTGTTTAATATTTTTTGTATGTTCGAAAAGCTTCAGAATGTTTTACAGTATTTCAAAAAGAGAAAAAATAATGCCTTTCACTTCTTAAATTTATCGATTCTTTCTCCATTATAGATGAAAACTATTGTCTATACTTGTTCTGATAACAATGGACCTTCTATGTACAGAATTATTGCAATAGCTTTTTTGAAAAAAAGTTTTACTGCATATAAAAGCATTTTTTTTTCTAAAGTTGTTCAATAAAAAAATGCTTTGAAACTTATTAAAGAAGCATTTATTCAGCTGTTAAGGATAGCTGTCTGAAATTGGATTCTTACTTTTAAGAGCTTATTTTTAGTAGTCGGACTCCTTCACAGTAACTAACTTTTACTCATTCCGTACCAGAAAAATTGTAGAAGAATATTTTATAACATAATTTTAGATTTTTTTTTTTATATTATTATTAAACATTATTATAGAACTTTTCTGGTAGAACTTATATATTTTACTTACTTTATGTAATAAAGAATAAGAAAAATAAATGTATCAAGTTTAAGAAATTAAAAAGCCTTAAAACTGGCTTATATATGTCGGCTTGAGATCTTCCTATCCCCCTCCCTTGGATCCGCCATTGCTCAACATACGATTCGTTTTTCATTTTAACCCTTTACACTGATTGAAGATTATTGTTTGAAAATAGCGATCACCTTTTTGGCTACTTCTATTTCTAAACAAAAATTTTTGTCATAGATTTCTATTGCAAATATACTATAAATATATTATAAAGATTTTGTTCTGAAATACTGGTAGCCTTAGCTTAATTCTGAAATAATGATTTTCTCTGAAAAAATTAATTTATTTTAGTTGATTTGTAACCGATATCATTTAATGTTTTATTCAGATGATTTATAATTATGTTAATTAGTGCAACATAGTAGAGTATAAATAATATTCTTTGTGTTTATTTGACTCAATCTAAAGTTAATTGTTTCTTGAAAAAAATTATTAAAATCAATTACTAAGAGTAATATATAATAACAGAAGAAAAATTAATCATTCAGTATATAGAGGCATTCAAGATCTTGTGTTAAATAGTCGATACGGGTAGAAAACTGAGATAATATTTTAAAAGCTATTATTTGTGGTTATAAATTAATCACATTTTTAATTAATTTTAAAACTGCGCCAGCTCCAATAAAAGGAAATATTAGTGTAAGAAAGAAAAATACCGTCCTCTTTAGCATAGGGACTATTTTTTAAATGCTTCTCTAGAGATTAAGTATTATTAATAAGTAATTTGTTGATTAAATTTTCAACTTTAAAAAATAAAGTAATTGAAGAATCTTTTTAGCGAGACGCAGAAGCTTTCTACGAAACTAAACATCTATCACTGAAAATAATTTAGACTCACAGTCTGGTATTTATTTAAACATGCATTGATTAAATTTTTTTTCATATATGAAAAAATACAAATGAATAATTCCGAAAAGTCAATAATATAGATGTATATCTTCCTTTGAATAATAATGTTGTTTAAGAAATATCATTTTCTAACTTTATTTCTCAATTTCAGTTCAAGAAATCGAAAATCCTATGAAGTGGATAAGATATTTCGACATTCAAATAATGCTTTACAATAAAATACTATTATATGTATTAATATATTTGTTAAAGCTTAACCCTTTCCGGCACAGTGGTCCCACTTCGGGCACACCTAATTTTAATTCCAAACTTGCATTCGACACCAAGAATATTTTTATAAAATTTTGTTTCTGTAATGAAAGCTTAAAATAAGGAATTCATATTGTCTAAAAAAGTCGTTTGTAAATTTCGGCATCAGTCAGTAATTTCTCATTTTAAGAACAGAATATATCTGTACCGGAAAGGGTTAAAGTGTTATAAGACCCTGAGTTCTCAATTTGGGACTTTTTTAAAACACATAAAGAAAATGGATACTTCCTTATTATAGCGACCCCCGACGATGAGTCACCAAGCTACCGAGATGTATCAGCAATTATATGGCACATATAACGTTTTTGTCAAATATGATGTATACTATGACATTTTATGATGTATATCACCAAGTACAGTCAGATATGACATATACATGACATATATTTATGACACGTATTTAAGAGGTATATGACGTATTTATAAAATATAGAACGTAACTATTACGTATATATGATGTATATATGTGGTAAACATGATTTATGTATAATGTATATGGCGTATGGAGTATATATGATGCATATATAAAGTATTCATAAGTTTGACGACGATTTTAACGAAATTGTAACTGCTGGTGTCCTAATTTGGTGTTGTGCTCACAGACTTTCACTTCATTTGACCGTGCTATTTCACACTAGAAAGTTTTATTTCCAGGCAAAAAAAATAATTAATAATTCAACAATAAGTGCCTAATAAATCCTCGGGCATTAATAACAGATGACAATGGAAAGAGTTTTATATTTAAAGTGCAAAGAACTCGAGACAAATAGGTTAATTTTTATGTATTTTATTTAAACCCCCACTATTTAAAAAATGCACGTAATTTTCATTTGATAGTTACACACTATAAAGTTAAACGCAGAGCACAGTCAGGAATATTTCATCCATTCTAAAGAACTAAAGAGCACTAAACGAGAGCTATTCAAAATTAGATATGCTTATGAGCAGTTTTAACATCATTTCTAGCAATCAATACTGCATTAACGATATCGAAGACTTTCCATTTAAATTAGTGCTTACGGCAATTAACGTACTTGCTTTATAGGACACTTGAAGAAAATTAATGCGCCACATTTACCTCGCTTCAGGGAAATTGTCACATCAAAGTGATGAGTCCTCGTGATTGTAATTTATTTCCGATTATGTTTTTTTACCCTTTGTATTTTCAGACTTGCAAGAAAAGACTAAATTACATAAGCCAACAGTAAAACATTTTCGTTTCTGATGTATTTTTACACTCTTATGTAAATATGGATTTTTGTAGTCGATTTTTAACTAACTTCCTGATATGCTAGAATTATAAAAATTATGTTCACAGGTGTGTTCCCGATGACAATACAACATGTTAACAACTTAATTATAAATTAATACATTAATTTTAAGCCCTTTTTCCGTTAATCCGCCACGGGGGATAAATCGCCAAATATTTTCTGTAACTCGTAAATTGTACACGAGTTGAAATAACATTGGATTTAATGATGCCAATAAAAGCTCACCAAAATGGGCCAAATGGTTTTGAAATTGTAACAATCGAACATTCTATAGACTAAATAGTAAAAAATAAACTATAAATAAAAATGAAGAGTGTAATATTTAAAAAATATGCGCTTTTATAAATTAATAGTTTAATATTAATTAATTTACGATTACCCGTTGAGAAATCAATTTAGAAATCCTAAAAAGATAGTTTAAATAATGTTTCATTTTTTTTCTCTTTCCTGTTGTCCTATATGAAAAAAGAAACTCAGCAAAAATTGTATATTTTTTATTAAATTCAATTGCTTCCGTTTTCTATCAGGCGTAAGAAAAAGAAGTGAATTTATCATAAATCAAATTTGGTGCCCATGTTTAATTAATGTATTGTAACGGAAATTTCGGGGGGGAGGGGGGAAATGAATTGCTGTGAAAACAATTAGGCGGGATTTTCGAGATGAACATTGAATAGTTATAAAAAAATATATATAAATATAAAAATAAAAAAATAAAAAATACTTATTTATGCCGATTTTGTGAAAAATACTTAAAACATTCTACACGGACAAACCAGGGGATCCAACCCGGGATTCTCGGGTTACAGAACATAGGTGAAAACTATTTTTTTTATTGAAAACTGTAATAGATTATATATATATATATATATATATATCCGGTTTGCTGATGACATTTTAATTTTTAGAAATAGCCCTGAAGAATTGGAAAATATGCTAAAAGATTTGGCAGAAGTTAGCATTAATGTGGGATTAAAAATAAATTTGAAAAGGCTAAGGTGATGTTCAATTCATTTGCATCAAAAAAGAAAATCGTCTACAACAACACTGAGATTAAAGAAGTACCTTGGACAAGAAATATCATCAGACAACAGTATCATGAATGAAATCAATAGAAGAATAAGAAATGGATGGAGTGCCTTTGGAAAGAACAATCTTATTCTGAAGAGTAACATGCCTCTTTGTTTGAAAAGAAAGGTGTTTAACCAATGTATTTTGCCTGCACTAACTTATGGAGCATAAACATGGACACTAACAAAACGGATGGTACAAAGATGACAAACAACACAGCGAAGTATGGAAAGATGTATGCTAGGCATAACCCGAAGAGAAAGAAAGAGAATAACTTGGATAAGAAGTCAGACGAAAGTTTTTGACATCATTGAGAGAATTAAACGGCTAAAATGGAAATGGGCTGGGCACATTGCAAGAAGACAAGACAATAAATAGATGGAGCACAAACACCCTACAGTGGTATCCTAGAGATGCAAAACGACCAAGAAAACGACCTCAAGTAAGATGGAGTGATAAAATCAGAAAAGTGGCCGATGTTAATTGGATGACTAAAGCACTAGACAGGTAACAAGGGAAAAATCTGGAAGAGACCTACATCCAGCAGTGAATTGAAAACGAATGATGACGATGATCATGATGATATATATATATATATATATATATATATATATATATATATATATATATATATATATATATATATATATTACATTGCCCACTTACAACATCAAAAAACATTTTTATATGAAATATATCAATAATTTATTCAAATAAAGTTTTGAAGTTTATTAATATCGATACTTTCGTATTAGCCAAGTGTCAGGAGTTTTTTATTCTGATAATTTCAGTTCGATTGCATGCCTGTTAAATTTGTGTTTTATTTATATTTTATTATTTTATTTATTTATTAATAAAGTTTTAATTTAGCTATGGAACATTGGCTGGAAACAAATGTTGAACTATTTATATTGTTTTAAGTGCAAACGGATTAATGATTCGTCATCAGGCTGAACGCAATAGAGATATTTTTTTTTTTTATGATGCTTGAAAATTATTTTATAACCACAAGTTATAGTAAACCACGTACACTAGTGTGCATGGTCACTTAAGCAACAAACACAAAATGCTAATTTCTGAACACGTGAGTACTCAAAAGGAAATTCTATAAACAGCAAGTGTAGAAAATAAGTACTACCCTAACAGCACAGGCAGTCGATGTGAAGTCTTCTTGACATCACAAATGGTGACAATTGTCACAGTCACTACAATGAACAGAAATGTGATATCTCATTTTTACTCTCATTTGATCACTCCACTGAACAGTCACCATCACTGCTGCTTTTTGACGAGTCACCAGGTGACTTTACTATGAAGTTATCTTGTGACTCTCATGTGACTGTCATTTTGACACTCCATTGTAAAGTCCTCATGATAGCTGTTCTGTGACGAGTTCCCAAGTAACAGAAAATGAAATCATCTGGTGACTTTTCACAAAGGAGTGCACTTATGACTTCGCAATAGAGTATCGAACACCGGAAAGTCACCATGCGACTTCATAGTGACATTATTTGGCGACTCATCACAATGCAATGCTTACAATGACTTCAAAGTTCAGTCTTCAACTGACAGTGACTTGAGAATCACACGGTGACTTCATTGTAATGTCACCTGGTGACCCATCACAAAGCGACAGTCACAGTGACTTTTCAGTGTTAACAATCATTTGAGAGTAATAATGAGACAGTGAAATATCCCATATTTTGATTCACCGTAGCGATTCTGACACTTCTAACCATGTGTGACGTAAAGGGGACTTCACATCGACTGGTCCTGCTGTTAGAGTAGTACCTCTTTTCTACACTTGCTCTTTATAGAATTTCCTTTTGAGTACTCACGTGTTCAGAAATTAGCATTTTGTGTTTGTTGCTTAAGTTTTGCACACCAGTGTAGTATGAGCCATCAAACTTCAAAAGAGCAATTATTCTAAAAGGTTTCCATAATTTAAGTAACTACTGTGTATAAACTACGTGCAAGATTTCGATGCACGTTTTCTATACATGATATGTATACAGCATGTATTCGATTTATAATTTATTATTATTCGTCTTCACAAAAATGTTTAAATCGTTCCAAAATTTTAACATTAAAAAAATTGGGATATATCGAGATAAATTAGATATCTATATAACTAAATATATTTTTTCATTCTATGGAGATCATTGTCTAAATATTGCTTATATTAAAAATTTTTATTATAATACGTTTCGTTGTTTAGGAAATTCTTTAATAATTGCTAAAAAAGAGAAAAATATAGGAGCAAATGTTGGAATTTTGAGTAGAAAAAAAGCGAGTTAATTTTGTGAACTAACGCAAGTAATGCAAATATTTTAAAATTTCATTAAAGATAAAATCATTTTCTAGAAAATGTAATTGGCAATTACGAAAATTTAAGTGATTAGAGTTGACATCTTTTTCATAGATTCATTTTTAATATCTGCCACTAAGTAAAGAAGCGCCGTTATCTAGATTTTTCTTTCAGATTATCATAAAGAAAAATTAATTTTTCAGAAGTCAATTTCCAAGGACTTGTGAAACTTGTTTTCTTGACACTTCATATATCGTGTACAGAGAATGTTCTATAAATTAAAAAAAAGAAAAGAAAGAAACATTCTAAGAATATTAGTAATTCTCTTATCAAACATATAAACTTATCAGGACTATTTTTAAATGTTTCACATCGAATTGCTTGCATTGGAGAAATAAGGCACATTTCAAAATTTCAAAAGACATCGTTATTAATTAAATCGTTATTAATGTAAAACAGTTTATACTTTTTTTAATTTTTAATCAATTTTCATGAAATAAAAAACATTTTGCTAACCAATCGTCACAGAATATGAATAGGTTGTTAAGGTACACAGTAACTAAATCACGTTTTTAAAGTATCCGTAGTATCTATCATGTATAGTTCATTATAGAGACACGTCAAAAATGTTAATATAGGATCGTCTGCTGTATGTCAAACATGAGCTATGCGAGAAATAATGTGGTTTCAAGTTAATGTGGACAACAGTAATAGTCCGGAAGGCAGCGTCACATTTTTAAAACCAGTTTTAGCTTCTATTATATATATATGATAGATTAGGTGGTGCAGTGAATGAAACTGCCAGTCAGCTGGCGTACCATCGGGGGCAAAAGGCTGTTGCCAGAGCAACATCGCACAACCTGCTGTGCTGTGAAATGAATAGCAACCCGATTACTGATGTTATGAGCGGCAGTCATCAGGGTTGCCATTCATTTTACATTACAGCTGGCAGTACGATGATGTTATGGCAAGAAAACTCGCTGGTGCGCCAGCCGACGGGCAGTTTCGTTACTGTATCGTTCCATCTATATCATATATATCAAGAGTCAGCTGGATGGAGAGGGCTACCAAATGGCTTAAGCACTAACAAGCCCCATCCAGAAGAGTTGGTATCTTAATTTTGAACCAATTCCAGATGAGAGACCTGCACCTGGATTGGCACCCCAGAGGTATAACGCTTATTCTAAACTTGGAGGACATTGGAGCAACGAACAGATTTCACATGCACCAGCTCCCAGTAACGTACACGGTCCCACAACAGCCGCAGCCGAGAGAGGTTGTCACCCTCCCAAACACTGACCACGGTAGATGCTGCTTCTCT
The DNA here is from genome assembly GCA_963931845.1 of Maratus michaelseni. Taxonomy (NCBI): domain Eukaryota; kingdom Metazoa; phylum Arthropoda; class Arachnida; order Araneae; family Salticidae; genus Maratus; species Maratus michaelseni. The sequence continues at coordinate 332,689,018 of OZ007590.1, read as the reverse complement.
TTCAGTGATCTTACGGAAACCCAGCTTATTCGTCCGCTCCACTGCGGGACTATCATATATATCAAAATCATCGACGCTAAAATTGGGTGCAAAAATGTGACAGTGACTATAAAAGGACTCCCGGACTATAAAAGGTTGTCATAAAAAACCATCCGTTGTGTCAAACTATTCTTGCTAAAATACACCAAATGGGTGTCTAAAGTCGCTTTAATTTTTTTTATTAAAAAATTATTTGTTTTAGTATCAGAGTAATTGCAATACATTTCATAGTTATTTTAATATTAATTTTTAAAGGTTCTACTTTTAATGTTTCTGTTTTTTTCTTTCTTTCTTTTCGTGACACTTTCTAATAGTTCAAGAGGCAACAGCACATTTTTGCTATCAATTTTAGCGTCGATGATTTTAGTATGTATGAAAGATTAAATGGTATAGAAAACGAAACTATCAGTCAGCTGGCGCATCAGCGGGTGTTAATGCCATAACAACGTCGCACACTCTGCCGCAATTTGAAATGAATGGCAACCCCATTACTGGTGTTACCGCGACTCGGAGCCATAATCAGTAATCGGGTTGTCATTCAGTTAACATTGCACTGGGCTGCGCGATGTTGCAAACCCCCGCTGGTGCGTCAGCTGACTGCGAACTTCATTATTTGCATTAATATAGTAGAACCACCCGGATTCTCCCGAGTTAACTTTGGCCTTCCGAGTAACATATGTAAAAATGTAATATCCTAAAAATAAGCCAATCGCAATAACGCATTCGTCAAAAAACCGTCAAAATGATAATCAGAAAAAACTCGTGTTATTTTGACGTAATCATACTAAATCCTTCAGCTTCATAAATGATTTTAAAAAAAATTCCTTTTAAAAATGTATTATGCAAAAAAATATCTAACCAAAAATCAGAAGTAGTTGTCTTATTCGTCTAATCTTCTATAATCGCGTTCACATCCGATGTTTAACACCCTTGGTGGGTAAATTTCTAAAATCGCTGAAATACGTGTTTAACTCTTTTTGAGTAAAATTGTTATTCTGAATTTCATGCTCCTACCTAAAACTGCTGCTGAGATATGGCGAAATGACCTAAAACATTCGACCCCCCCCCTTTAACCTCCTTCAGTGTGGGGGGGGGGGATTTCAAAAATCCTTTCTTATTGCTTGCCTAGGTCATAACAGCAATCTACTCTCCAAATTTCATGATCCTGACTTTAGTCCTTTCAACTGGGCGTTTGGGCGTTGATGAGTCAGTCAGGCAGGCGTTCTCTCTTTATATAATAGTATAGATTTCACATTCGAAAAATCTATTAATTATGGCATAAATAAATTTTTATATAAAGAGAATAAGTTTCGTCCAAAACATGGCTATGTGCTTATACAATTTGTTCCTATCATTAATTTTTAAGATACAGAAAATATTTACTTTTAGACAGATGAAGGGGTTCCACTCCTTTTTATCGTTGCCATCCACAAACAAAAAAAAATCATTAAAAGCAACCAGAAAAACTTTATAGAGTTTTCTTTTATATAAAAAATGAGTTTATTTTAAATGTTTACTTTTTTTGGGTCTGATTTAAAATGCGTTTCTTTATAAGATTCCGATTTTATTTTATTTTTTAATTTATAGATAAACTCCCAACCAGGGTACCTACATGTCAGGGAATTTAACTGAGTGTAGGTCAGATAAACACCAGTATTTACTTAGAAAAAAACGCACCTTATGTAATCGTGCAATTACATAAGTCGAGTTTTTCTATAAGGAAATACTGGTATTTACTCTTAAACTATAGGAACCCTGCAGACATTTTTTTTAAATACTAATGCTATGCAAGTTTTTTTAAAGTACATAAACTATAACATTTTTCAGAGTTGCTTTGATACAAGGAACTAAAATAAATTATCAAAAGTGGGTATTACCATTTGAAAATTTGAAGTTGAAGCAATTTGTAATATATAGGCCACCCTATTTGTAAAATTGATATTCGGTATTTATATTGCGAAAGTAGACACAATTCCCAGTGAGTCGAATGGTGTATTGCTCGCATCTCTCTGAAATAATTTGGTGATTAAATAGCATGGAGTGGTGCAATGGGTTTTTTTTTTTCTCCCACAACTGTACATATAAAATATCTATTATTAAATTGAAATCGATGTTAAAGCTGTGCATCCTAATTTAATTAATTCAAATGTTTCAACTAGAGGATAGCGTAGGAAAAAAAATATTTTTATATGTAAGTTTATATGCGATGAGATCTTAATTTGAAAATTTATATTTTCTAATTAAATGTATAACTTTTTATTGAATTCATTTAGCGAAAAAAAAATCGTTTTGTATTATTATTTTATCGCACTCGATTTGAGAATTGGGATTAAGCATTTAAAAAAGCGGAAGAAAAAAAAAAAAAGAAAATGTTAAAATATTTTATGGATCAATTGGTTTTTAATTATAAAACTTTTTTTTTAAATCAATCTGGCGGAACAAAACTGTCATTCTTATGCATAATGATTTTTCGATCAAAAAAATGGAGAGATCGAAATTTTCAAATAATGAAATTACATATGATTCAATATTGGTTTCTGAGGAAAAATATAAGTTTTTGCGATCATACTTTTAGCATTATGTTAAATATTTAATATTTTAATTAAAAGAGAAAAAAATCAGAGAAATTAATTTATCCAAATAGGAATATTGGATTGTTTAAGTTTGTGCAAAAATACTTTCAGTATTATTTTAATTACGTAATATTTCAATTAACATAGAATAAACATAAGTAAAAATAGTTTTTTTTTTTTAATAACACTGTTTTATAAGCCTTCAATGCTTTCTTTGAAAATCACGCCTAATTATATGACTGCAATTCAGGATTTTTCCAAACATATTCCGATACAATAAGCTAATTTGGTGTGGGCACCAAACCTGATTATGGACAGCGGTCACCGCAATTGTGAAATTATTATATATTAATTATAATACTTTAAAATATTGAAAATATGCCCCTTTTTTTTCCATTGCACTTAAATATGTCTCGTTTATCGTTTGATAAATACAAGATTTTGTTTTCTTTTTTTACTTTTATTTGTATAGATCAGCTGTTCCCAACCTGGGGTACGCGTACCCCTGGGGGTTTGTGGTGGGTCTGCTGCAGGGGGTACGTAAAATTAATATCGGTAATGGCGGAAATCACAAAAATGGTTTCACTAAAAACACATAAAAAAAGTTTATACTTTTTGTATCACAAAGTTAGTCTCATGTGTAAGTCCAATATGTTATACTCAAAATGAGGGGAAAGGCCCACTAAACATATTCATTGATTATTGAATATCACTAGCTCCGCCCAGCGCTAATCGTATTGTATGAGTACTTATATATTTACCCCCATCTTCTCGAAAACTGCCATACAATATTACTTTCCCACCACATTTATCTCATTATTCCGTTTTTAATAATAATTGCAGAAAGCCTTAATTACGTCAGAGTTCCTATTCCTAATGCTTTACTTTAAAACGCGTTGAAAAGCAGGCCCTTATTTTCGTTTTCGAATAGGCGGGCTTATGTCACTAACTTGTATTAATAGGAAAGTTTCCTTCTTTTTAATGAGTATATTTCTAATTTATAAAAAGTATACAGTAGTACCACGGTTTTCGTTGACTTCGGTTATCGTCGATTTTTTCCGCGAAAAATTTGTTTCGGTTTTCGTCGGTTGCCTCGGATTTCGTTGATTTTTGCTGTGTATTTTTGTGCTTGTTTTATTGATTGCGAATGCTCCGTTATGGAACCAAAGAAACATTCGTGTAAGTAACTTGTTTAATAATAATGTCATAACCAGGCATCATAAACAAGCGGCAGAAACAGACCACTTTGGACACTGTTTTGAGCGACATATGTCCTTTGACTCTGAAGCTAGTCCTACTGCCGAAGACCAAAAAGGGAAGTGACCCCAGATACAATGCCTTGAAACCACACGCTAAAAACACCATATTCATTTCTTATTGCTTTTTAGTATATTAAACGCTATACTTATTCTCTATAAAATTTGTTTTTGATACGTATTTTGGAGTGTTCAGAGTGAATTAATTGGATTTACATAGATTCATTTGGATATAATTGACTCGGTTTTCGTCGGTTTCAGATTTCGCCGATTGTTTTCGGACGAATTATCGACGAAAACCGAGGTATCACTGTATTTGCGTTTTATGAGTGAGGGTAGGGGGTGGGGGCATGTTTCTGATAAAAGCGGGTACTCCTAAATGAATAGCCCAAGCAAGGGGTACATGAAGGAAAAAAGGTTGGGAAGCGCTGGTATAGATCATATTGAACTGATCGAGCATTTTAAAATCGTTTAGATGTTGAATGTTTCATGCTGGGCAATTAAAAATACTTTCGTAATCTATTATAATATTAAACAGGAGTGAAAACAGCAAAAAAAAAGGGGGGGGTGAAAGTTTTGTAGCTATTTTACTTTTCTTTTATATTATTAAAATAGTTCATTTAGGATCGTTATAAAATAATAAATAATAAGCAAATAAAAATATAAGTAGAGTAAAACAATAGTTTGCATCATCAAATCATTAATTTTATGTATTAATTTATGTATTTCTGAGAAGTTTGTGAGTTATTTTACTTTTATTAAACATTTTTTTGAATACTAAATTACACTGCAGACGATTTTTCCCCATATAACGATGTGTAAAAGAATTCTTTTGTTTGACCCTGTAAATGAATAATAAATGCTTTGCACCCCATATTCTACAAAAAGCATGTTTTAATGCTGTTAGGGAAACCGTAGGTAGCGTAATAAATTTTCTTATTTTTATAAATAGTTAAATCAGTCTTCAAATTTAATATACATTTTCATCTTTTGATATGTTAAAGAAGTTTGTTCAGCTTACCTGAAATTTTCCTTTTTTGCGCCAAGTGATATCCACAGTAATCCAAAGTGTTGTAGCGATATTTATCTCATCCATTGATTCACTTATATTTGAGTAATAAGAAATAGTATTAGTAGAAAATAACAATTGTGTGAAATGAGCAGAAGATTAATTTTTCTTTGAATATAATATTATAATTCTTGGCTAGATGTACATGTTTAAAATCGCGTTTTGGAGGCTGCGTATAAGTGCTCCAATTTTACATTATATTAAAATATATTTACATCATATATATACAAGAGCGTCTTAACTGCTCGGATACATTTTGGAAACTGAAGGGAGATTGTTATTTGAGTTCTGTGCACACGCGCGGGACAAACAGCTGCAGTTTGAAGGAGGGAGATCTGCAGTATCTCTCCACTTAGTTAGTTTCGACAGTCTCTGGTTTTATTCACTGTTTTGCATCTGCGGTTGTCACTTAAAGTACTTATAGTTAATTGGGGTCTGGTTTTTAACATGTTTTTCAATCGTTCGCTGCACGTGGAGATTAATTAACTGCATAAAAAAGGTTTCTCCGTCACTCCCCCGTAATCTCCTGTGTGGGGAATGGTTGAAGATTCAGTTTCTTACGGTGTTTTTCATACACAGGCTTGGGAGTGGGCTTCGTGAGAGTGTCGGCTATCATTTCTTCACTGGGGCAGTATTGTAGATCGATTTTTCCTTCTTCTTTCATAAGTTTGATGTTGTGGAAACGTATGTCGATATGCTTGGATCGCTTAGTATCTTTATCGTTTTCAGTCATTTTTATACAGGACATATTATCCTCAAATATCGTGATGGGTAGTTTTTGTGGAATGTTGAGGTCGCTTAGCAAGTTTGTTATCCAACTTAATTCTTGTGCTGCGTTGCTAGCTGAAACGTATTCAGCTTCGGCTGACGAAAGTGCAATGCAATTTTGCCTTTTTGTAATCCAGTAAATCGGCGATTTTCCTAGCATGAATAGATTTCCTGACGTTGATTTACGTGTTTTCAAGTCACTAGCCCAGTCTGCATCGGCATATGCTGTTAGGATGGGCTTGCTGTTTGCGCTAAGAGTTAAATTCAAATTTTCTGTAGTTTTGAGGTATGAAATGATTCTTTTTACTGCTGACCAGTCCTTTTGGCGTGGTGTTTCGTTTCTACGACATAATATGTTTACTGCTGCAGATATGTCAGGACGCGTGATTGTTGATATGTAAAGTAATGTGCCTGTCGCTTGTCGATATTTCGTGTTATTAGGTAAAAGATTATCGTCGTCTTCAAGTCTGTTGAATCCAGCAATCATGGGTGTGTAATGAGGTTTCATGTTGTTTAAATTCAGTTTTTTCACTAGTTCCTGTATTTTATTGTTTTGATTTAGGTAATATGTATCGTTGATTTTATTAATGTTTATGCCTAGGTAATTATTCTCTTCTCCTAAGTTTTTTAGTTCATATTCTTTTTTAAGTTGGTTTATTGTTTCTTCGATATCACTGTCCTTTCCTGCTATCAGGATATCATCTACATAAATGATGATGTATATCGGATTTTCTTGATGATTTAAAGTACAGACATGGATCATTTTTGCTCTGTAAGAAATTATTGTTTGTGAGTGTTTCCGATATTTTGGTGTACCAGGCCTTTGCTGCTTGCTTAAGACCGTAGATGGCTTTTTGAAGTTTACAAACTTTTCTTTCTTCGCCGGGTTTAATATACCCGTCTGGTTGACTCATATAAACAGTTTCAGTTAATTCACCATGCAAGAATGCTGTGGTTATGTCAACATGTTTCACGTTCAAATTTTTGTGCAATGCAGAGATGAGAAATGCTCGTATTGTAGCGTGCGAAACTACAGGTGCGAAAGTTTGATCATAGTCAATCCCGAATCTTTGACTATATCCTTGTGCTACTAAACGCGCTTTATAGCTTTGAACATTTCCTAAATTGTCCTTTTTTAGTTTAAAAGTCCATTTTGAGCCGATAATTTTTGTTCCGGGTGGTGGATCTGTTAAAGTCCAAGTGTTATTTTTTCTTAGGCATTGTATTTCATTTTGTGTTGCTTTTATCTAATTTTGTTTATCATTAGTATTTTTCATTTTTTCGATATCTTCCCAATTTTCGGGAATGTTTTCAGATGAACTATTTGTGAGACAAACATATCTGTCAGGAGGAACGCCTCTATTTGTCCTATTAGACCTTCTTGGTTCAATTGGTTGCTGTTTGGGCACGGATGGTGTCTCCTCACTGTCAAGTTTTATTTCTAAGTGATTTTCATGTCTATCCGGTAATTGTGTATTGTCATCTGATGTTTTTATGGTGTTTTGTATCTCCTCAATGTTATCTGAGTGTACATTTTCATTTTCAAAAAATTTTACCGTTCTCGCTATTATAATTTGTTTTCCTTGTGTGTGAATTCTATAACCAGTCGATCGAGTGTCATAACCTACGAACGTTCCGGTTTGAGCCCTGTTATCGAGTTTTCCTCTATTTACTTTATCGACGTAAAATAGCGCTTTACAACCGAATGTTCTTAAGTGTTTTAAATTCGGTTTAACTCCTTTCCATAATTCGTAAGGTGTTCTGTTGTTGTTTGCTTTAGTTGGGAGTCGGTTTTGTAAATATGTTGCAGTGTTTATGGCTTCACCCCAAAAATGTTTGCTTAATTTTGCTTGTGATAGCATGCTTCTAGTCATATCTAATAAACTTTTATTTTTTCTCTCCGCAACTCCATTCTGGCTCGGATTATGCGGGACAGTCAATTGGTGTAAAATTCCGTTCTGTTTTAAGTATTCATCTATCTCTTGATTTACATATTCACGACCGTTATCCGATCTAATTTCCTTAGGTTTTTTACCGAACTGATTGTATATCATCGTTATATACTCTTTTATCTTTTCAGCAACTTCGCTCTTTTTAGATAATAAATATATCGTAGTATATCGGGAATAGTCATCAATAAGAGTCATAAAATAAATTTTTCCGCCTAAAGTCGGTGTATCTAAAGGACCACATACGTCACTATGGATCAAATCCACGATATTAGTAGCTCGGTTTGTTGCTGATTTAGTATACGGCATGTTAGTTAATTTAGTTTCGATACAAGTTACGCATGTTTTATTTTGATGTTTACATTTTCCTATCTTTATTCCGTCCGCAAGTTGATTTGTTATTATAGATTTAATCGCGTCATAATCTCTGTGACCGAGTCTGCGATGCCAGAGATCTATGCATTGTTTGCTGTCACAGTTATACGTTATGTTTACATAATTTTGTGGTTCTTCCACATCGTCCATTTCCTCAATGATGTATAATTTTTTTTTATTTTTCGCCCTAATATATATTTCTTCATCAAAGATCAAATCGCATTTATTATCGTCGAAGATTAGTTTACACCCGTTTTTAGCGGCTTTACTAACCGAAATTAGGTTTGACTCTAAGTCTGGGACATAAAGCACTTCGCGTAATTTCGTTAGTTTTTCTTTTCCTTCGGGGGTTAATGTTTTTATAAAAAACTTCTCCTGAACCTAACGCTGTCAGTTTATTACCATTCGCGATCGTCACTGAAGTTTTATTATAATCAATAAATTTACTAAATAGGCTTTTATCATTACAAATGTGCGAGGTAGATCCTGAATCGAGAATCCAGTTATTTTTGCCTACCTTTTCGGTGATTAATGCTTTATTTTGCGTTTGATCATTTGCGTATTTTCTTTCGTTTGGAATTTTATTTTCTCTACGAGTTTCGGTCTTTTCATAACATAATGAAGATGAGAAATTCTTTTTATTTTTGAATTGATTGTTACGAGGATTTCCGGATTGTACCGTGTTTCTGCTCTTGTAGTGCCAGCATTCGTAAGTGGAATGATTTTTCATTTTACAGTTGTTACAATATTTTTGTTCTCTTCTATTTTCAGTGTGTGTATATCTCCTATTTGTTTTAAATGCTCTCTCGTTGTTGTTATATCCGCTATGTGATTGTTCTGACATTTCATGTCTACGATTATATTCATCCGTTAATTTGTTTTTGATAAAATCAGGGGTGAGCTCATTTTCTGGTCTCGCCTCCAACGCAGTTATCAAAGTATTGTAACTGGGGGGAAGAGAACACAGAAATAGCGCAGAAATATGTGAATCGCTAATATTTTCTCCAATGGCATTAAGTTTATCTATAATTTGCAAGATATTAGTGATATGCGTGATCATGTTTGCACCCTCAGCTAATTTAGTACTGTATAGTTTCCGTAACAGGTAAAGCTTACTAGATAAATTGCTTCTCTCATGTATATTTTTCAGAGCTTCCCATGTTAATTTGGCAGTATCTAAGTTTTTTACATTTACGATTTGAGAATCATCGATGCTTAGGTTTATTAGAGCTCTAGTCTTGCGATCTTTTTTGTGCCATGCGGGATCGGCTGGATCCGGTGGATCTTGTACTATAATATCGTCGAGTTCCTCTTTAATCAGGAACATCTGCATCTTGAACTTCCATGTACTATAATTCGTAGAATTGAGTTTCTCAATAAATTGAGTATTTTCTTTTATCGCATTCATTATTACTTTTTTAGTGTTCTTTTATTTATTATTATATTTTTAGAAATTTGTTAAATTATCGTTTTTTTTTTTTTTAATAATACTGGGATATTCTTTTTTCAGTCTTTCATAATCTTTGTTAGGGGAACCGTAGGTAGCGTAATAAATTTTCTTATTTTTATAAATAGTTAAATCAGTCTTCAAATTTAATATACATTTTCATCTTTTGATATGTTAAAGAAGTTTGTTCAGCTTACCTGAAATTTTCCTTTTTTGCGCCAAGTGATATCCACAGTAATCCAAAGTGTTGTAGCGATATTTATCTTATCCATTGATTCACTTATATTTGAGTAATAAGAAATAGTATTAGTAGAAAATAACAATTGTGTGAAATGAGCAGAAGATTCATTTTTCTTTGAATATAATATTATAATTCTTGGCTAGATGTACATGTTTAAAATCGCGTTTTGGAGGCTGCGTATAAGTGCTCCAATTTTACATTATATTAAAATATATTTACATCATATATATACAAGAGCGTCTTAACTGCTCGGATACATTTTGGAAACTGAAGGGAGATTGTTATTTGAGTTCTGTGCACACGCGCGAGACAAACGGCTGTAGTTTGAAGGAGGGAGATCTGCAGTATCTCTCCACTTAGTTAGTTTCGACAGTCTCTGGTTTTATTCACTGTTTTGCATCTACGGTTGTCACTTAAAGTACTTATAGTTAATTGGGGTCTGGTTTTTAACATGTTTTTCAATCGTTCGCTGCACGTGGAGATTAATTAACTGCATAAAAAAGGTTTCTCCGTCAAATGCGCTTCATAATTATATATCAATTTCATTATGTTTTAAATGACGTAGCGTCATCAAAATATGCTTGAACCGATTATTCCCCATTGACTGTAATGTAACGGAATACTTTTGACTGTCCCTGTAAAAAACTATAAGCGCTACACACTTCTGTTGAAATAGGGAACATGCTATAGTAAACGACAGTAACATACAAAAATTTCAGGACAATCGAAGCATATTTACGGGAGTTAGAGCACGGACAGACGGCAGACGGCAGACAAACCTAAGTCATAAACACTTTTCAACTAGGTTGGAAAATGTTATAAAATGTAAAAAAAAATCAAGAAATTATTTGAAACAAATAGAAATATTGGATTCTCAAAAAAGATTTTACACTTTTTTGTTACCACTATTTCTGGAGAGCAATCCTTATTTAATCATAGTTCGGATATAATGGTAATAGAAAAGCGTAAAAGCTGGCAGATTTGCGTCATGACCTTTCAGACCACCCAATAATATAGAACTTTCGAGTCTCCGATCACGATAATTAGGACGATAACATTGAAAGTTTACGATGTGCTACAAGGAAACAGAGTATCTAACAAATGGTGGAGAAAACGCAATGATAAACTAGATTCTGTTAGTTGCTAGTTGTGAATTTCACCTTAATTAATTAAAAAATAATTTAAATTATTGCCATCTTATCGTGTATACATAGATAATTATTCGCACGATTAAGAAAATGTAATCATTTGCTTTTCGCTTTTTTTAATAATACATGTGTGTAACTAAGCTGTGATAATATATGTGTATAAGAATGATGTATAACAATAGTATAATGTAAATAAACTAGAGGTGAAAAGTAGAGAATAGCAGAAGCGACATTTTATTTCAACTCCATAAAGATAAAAATTTTAATTACTGTGTCCGCGATCCTCTAATACTTCAACTAGAAAATTAAAGGAAAACAGAATTAAATTTAAAGAAAATGGAGAAAGGTATCAGTGAATCCAGCAAACTTCCTGTGTTTGAATGTAAAAAAAGGAACCTTAAATTCTTATGTGCATGTAATTCGCTAATATATCAACAAAAAAAATCACCAGAGTCGAAAATCAGTTCACCAATTTATGCGTTATTCAGTTTATCGTTTTACCACAATCGGGATTTTGAGAATTCAGAATTTTGAAAGGGTGCCATTTTCAGCTTATTTTTATTATTATTATTACAAGTACTTATCAAATATCAGAAACAAACAACTTAAAACAGTTTGTATGAGGGACAAATGAAAGAAATGGGAACATTTTGACTTAGCAGTATTTTTTTGTGATTTCAGTGTATGTGTACTTACTACAAGATTCAGAGAGTGCAAGCCATCACAGGTTCCAACATTCACACTTTTCTCATCAGTAGCTTAACACATTCGCATGAAAAAAATGAGAATTCTCGTTTTATTACAAACTCACCATTGACTAAGGGCGTGGACCTTACAGAAAATGCATTTATATCACGTTGTCAATATTTTAATCAGATTGGAAGGCATTTTATATTAAATCCATACATTGAATGATATTTACTAATGAATAAACTTGTGCAAACTATCTAGAAAAAAATTATGAAAGACTTTCAGAAGAGGGAGGAGCTTCTAGTGAAAGGCATTTTATATTAAATCCATACATTGAATGATATTTACTGATGAATAAACTTGTGCAAACTATCTAGAAAAAAATTACGAAAGACTTTCAGAAGAGGGGGGGGGCGCTTCTAGTGGAAGGCACTTTATATTAAATCCATACATTGAATGATATTTACTGATGAATAAACTTGTGCAAACTATCTAGAAAAAAATTACGAAAGATTTTCAGACGAGGGAGGGGCTTCTAGTGGAAGGCACTTTATATTAAATCCATACATTGAATGATATTTACTGATGAATAAACTTGTGCAAACTATCTAGAAAAATATTACGAAAGACATTCAGAAGAGGGAGGGGCTTCTAGTGGAAGGCACTTTATATTAAATCCATACATTGAATGATATTTACTGATGAATATACTTGTGCAAACTATCTAGAAAAAAATTACGAAGGACCTTCAGAAGAGGGAGGAGCTTCTAATGTTTTAAAACTCAGATTTCTCAAAAACATACCGATGCGAATGTGTTAATATATCAAATGTAAATTTACCCAGAAAGTCCCTTCCAGAAAAAATGGACTCTCCCGGCGAAATGCGCAACGCATCACGTGATCTGGAAAGAGAATTTTGATCAGTTACGACGCGTGAGCTTAGCCGAAGGAAGTTCGTTTTCGAAGAGTGGTCATGTAAATAGAAAATTGTTATGTCGTGTTGTTTTGTTCTCCGAAAGTCTCAATCTTATATATCTGTGCCATTTTTTTTGTAATGTATTATGTGTCAACAAGTACCGTAATTTCCGGCGTATAAGCCGCAGCTCAAATAAATCGGTTTCTGACCTGAAATTGTTTTTAATGAAAAGTAACGTGTTACATATTGACACGTATTTGAATTTATTTCTATAAAAATAATTCTGGTTTGAAATAGTCTTAATTTACCCGCGGCTTATACACCGGAAATTACGGTAATAAAATATATGAAAAGGCCAGCAAAGTATTGTTTCTGGTGTTACAAAAGAAATATTCTTTCCGACCCAGGTATAATTATTCGACAGTATTGACACAAATTTTAATAAAAATAATTTTAAAAAATTCACTTTTATCCAATATTAAATACATTATTATCCTATTTTGACCATTCTGGTTTTAAAATAGGATAGTTATCTTCTTTTAAATAATCCAACAAATCGAAAAGTCAATCGAACAGATCAATATTTTGTAAATTTAAAAATTCAAATTCAAAATCTGTGCAGGATGTATGTACAGATTCTTTGAAATAAATAGTGGAATAAACCTCCTAAAATTATTAGAGAGAAGAAACAAACGCATATGAACAATAATCTTTTTACTTATATGAGAATGTAGGTACATTATGAGAATGTATGTGTATATGACAATGTGTACTCATATGAGAATAAAGAGTATGTTATATATCAATCTATTCCATTTACATTGCTATCTTAAAATGGAAAGCTTTAGAATTTTACATAAAATTGTTAGAGAAGACTATACAAATTCTCCTAACGAACATATATATGTTCATCAAATACTTTTATGTATTCATATTTATATATACATTCATAATGAATATTTATGTAACTTTTTTAATTTTAGAAAGCGAAAATATGAGCTTTTACAATTTTTAAAATTTTCAAAGGCAAACATTTTGCACATCTAATAACTGGCCTTTTTTCTCAAAAGTGTAACCTTAAAAAAAAGAGAGAGAGATTTGAGACAAATTTTTATTTCAAATAAGATATTTTTCTTGTTTTTAATAATGTACATACAGCGTTGTTCCTTAATTTCTGGTTTTATCACGATATTTAAACTTCTGTGATAGCTTGGTCTGAATCATTGAGCTTGAATATTTGCGAGTCGTTTATGTCTCATTTAATACATCTACTGAATTTGTAAATATTTTTGTCAACATGTTCAGATTTGTCAAATCATGCATGTTTTTCTGGGATTCTTATGAGGAAATTTTTCCTCAATTCAAACTTTTTTATCTCTTATTTCACTCATTTTCAAGTCTATAAGTGTGCGATTGCTTAAATACTGTGTTATTTTATCTTATTATAGCTTGTACAATGATGAAATCGTACATTTTTGTGGACTCTGTGGTAATTTAGTCCTGAAAATTTTGCTACAGTTCCACTTGGTCATTTTCTATTTTTTTCTTCTTTTTCTGGATATTATTCAAACAGATATGTATTCATATTTCAATTTTTGATATGTATTCCCCATTTGTGTATGATGTTTCTGTGTTATCTTATAACGTTTATATATATATAATAAAAGTTTTATGTATAATAACCGTTAAATCACATTAAAAATTGACAATATATGAACCGATAATTATGATACAATACTAAGACATATATCCAAAAATGTAAGATTCTCAAAATGAAAACTGTTTTCAAATCTAAAGTGGCTCTTTTTTGACACATTCACGAAGTCATTTAAAAAAAAAAAAAAAAAGCTCGAAATTGACACATGTTTTTATTCAGGAATTCGGAAACCTTTTCTATATTTACTTTTCCTATATACATAAGAAGAAAATATTGGAACTGTAAATTTTTTCGACGTCCATTTTTTGATGAATTTACACGTTTTGTGATGTCCTGAACACGGTTTGACTATTTTAAGAAAATATCTGTCTGTCTATTTGTCTGTCTGTTAGTCTTACACGCTATCAAAAGCAGTACAAAAATCTCGATCACATAGTGAACGCCGCTAATGCATTAGAGCAGGGTTTCCCAAACTATGGAACGCGTACCAGACCAGTTCCAGTACACGACCTTTTTGATGGTGGAGTGTAGATGATATTAGATCTTTCAAGTTCTCCATATACACTTTTATCAGCCCATTCAAAACGAAATCCTTCGGGTAAATTAAACAAAAAAGAGAAACAACGCCATCAATTAAACTCTTGTACAGTTTTAATGATGGACTTTAAAAAAATGTACTAAATTATGTACTAAAATAAAATATGTAAATGCCATATAGCAAATTTCAATGATTCTTTACCATAAAATTTATCAACAGAACTTTTTATCGAAAATTCCTTTTTCATTGAAGACTCTCATCATCACTGACAAGTGAAGAAAAATTTTTATTCTGTATCCTTTAATGGAATTCTTGAAAACATCATAAAAAACAGAAATAACAGAGTTTGAATGAGAAGCACCGGAATAGCCCTCCTGATTTCTGTGAAAGCTTTAAAATTTTTGCTTGCGTTTAGCGCAGTTTATGTATGTGAGAATGCATTTTCTTCCTTTCTTTAAATGAAAACACAATTAAGAAATAAATTAAATATTGAATCAGATATATATAAACACAAATATTAAAACACAAATTAACAAATATTAAAATTGGAACGAGAAAGCTACGCTTGGTCAAACAGGCCCACCTTTCGTTTCAGCCATACAAGTCAAGTTAGAATATGCAAAATAGCACACATAAGTCAGTCATTAGTGCAAATAAGAGCATACCAATAATTCATAAGTTGTTAGACCCCTTCTCTCTCTTCAAAATTTTTAATAATATTTTGTGTATTATTTATACATAATCATGATAAAATGTCTGAATGTCAATAAAAAAAAGGTTATTTAATTACCTACCATTTTACTAATATAATCATGCAGTTTTAAATGTACGTATTCAGAGACTGATTTATTCAGTTTGGGACTCTGAGAACACGAGTTTTTTTGAGGGGGTGAGGGGTGGTACGCTAGAACCCTTTATATATACAGTAAATTCTATCTAAGGCGGACTCTGTAAGGCAGAAATCGGTCTAACGCGTAAATATTTTTCAATCCCGCAAGAATGATTTCCAGGGCAGTAAACTCTATCTTAAGACGGAATATTGTCTACGACGGAAAATTTTCTCGGTGCCGATCGATTCCGCCTTAAACAGGGTTTACTATATATATATATAGAAGAGAAGCATATACTCATTGTAGTAAGTACACAATGAAACAGAAAAAGTTTTACAATGAAGTTTGCGTTTGTACAGTTCGATGTCAGGCTGCTCGATGATGCTTTGTATGGAGCGTCGCCGACACACATCTCAAGCGTGAATACTTTGTCGCTTGGAAGTTACGAAAAGAAACTAATTTTTCGGGCCTGAAAGTTATTCATTAAACTCTGTTACAGATCATATATCTTCAATCAAATTGTATGTAGCATTTTAATGGTATTATCACACATATACTGTACTATTTATCCACGTTATTATATCATAAATTTCACTGGAACAAAGCCGAAGGAAAATATATGTAGCTATTTTTTTTAACTTTTACTCGAGGGCTCGGACAACATCTGTCCGAGAATACATGCAAACTGGTACAGACGCTGACCAAGTCCCCATGTAAAGGTTTTAAACAAGTGGAATTGATACACAATGAGACATAAAACGCTAGTTAATTATGCAACAGTGTTTCACTGTGTAACATTCCAATTACATTTATCCTACAATGATCTATGCGCATTATATGTTATTTTAATATGATTTTATGTCCTTGAGATAAATAGGTGATAAATAGGTGCACTTTTCTCACTTTACCACCACAATGAAGCCACAAACTTCAACCTCTCGCTATATCAGTTTTACGACCCTTTGAAGTGATCTACGGTGCAATTGTTGTTACATGGATGATCAGAAATCTTGACAGAACGATGTCAAATATTAGACTGCTGTACCTCTCGATGGAACACATAAAAAGTCAGCACTGTCTCACTTGGCGCGGTACTCAATGAGACGAATTCTGATAATATTTTAAAGTGGTATTTTTCCTGTTTCTATTCATGTGTAGATAAGCCGATTTATTTATATATGCAATAGCTAAAATTTCTACAACAGAATAAATCTAGCTCTGAATTGGTGTTCTTTTAAAAATCTGTCCCGCAATGTTCGATTTCCTCTATATATTATTTTATTAGGCCCGTTAGGGGAGACTTTCGGAGAGGGGGGGCAGGGCACGTGCACATAATGGCCTGCTGTAAATCAGTCCCTGTTAATGTAAATTAGGGCTGATTTACAGCAAACATGCCTGATGTTATAGCATAAACAAAGCTGGAGTTACGTCTGACATCATTTTTGTCTAACAAAAATATTACGTCAGTGGCATGCTTCGATGACGTCATATTGTAACACAAGAAACATGCTTTGGACATGTTTACTGTCCAATGCATACTGACGCATAAGAACTATTTCTTCTTCAAATATATTCTCCTAATATTAACAAATCTGACAGAAATCAAAACTCAAATCAACGCTTAAGGGGCCGCTTCACTGAAACTCCCCGATCGCGAAATCCCATGTTAACCTATAGGAAAACTTCGAAGCGCGATAACTCATTATCTAATATAATTATTAAAATGCGGTTTTCAACATCAGAAAGTAGACGCCAGATGCCGACGTTGTGCGTTTTTAAAAACTGTCTCTTTAAATTTTAACTATTTAAAAATTCCCTATAAACTTTGAAATTTCCACTTACTGAAATTTCATCATCTTCTTAGAGATACTTAAAATTAACGGAGACAATTTTTAAAAACGCACAACGTTGACATCTGACGTCTACTTTCTGATGGTGAAAACCGTATTTTAATAATTATATTAGGTAATGAGTTATCGCGCTTCGGAGTTTTCCCATAGGTTAACATGAGATTTCGCGATCGGGGAGTTTCAGTGAAGCGGCCCCTTAATCGACAGAATTATATTCCGATTTGTCTGATTAGTAGCCAATATTTAGCCGACTCCTTGTGCTACGAGGGAAGTTTCAATATTCGTGAAAAAGAATCACAAAATATTTATCGATAAATCAACAAAATAAAATCATGACTAATAAAGAATTATTTTCTTTATGGAAATAGCTTCAGGCATAGGACACATTAAAGATAAAAAATCCTCCAAATATTTCAGTCGTGAAATCATGACGGAAAAACAGATTTATGAACATCTTACAAAAGTGCCACAAAACTTTTTTTATTGTAGGACAACGTTTTATTTCAACAAAATAGTATCGTTTATTTATATATTATAAAATTATACAGGGTGATCCCAAATTCATGGTACAAACTTTAAGGGTGGTACAGGATACTGTGACAAACAATTTTTGTTTAGGAAAGCAGGGTCAAAAATCCATTTATATAGGCAAAAATACAGGTCGTCTCACTTCAATCCAAAGTCACGTTTTTGTTCATAATAGTAGAGAAGATACTTTAACGAAATACTTACAATATCCTTATAATTCATACAAATATATGTCATTTGGGAATTTTGTTAAAATATCTTCACTACTGTTAAAGTTATGAACGGAAACGCGACTTCGGATTGGCGTGAGACGCCTTGTAATTTTGACTAAATAAATGGATTTCGGACACTGGCTTCCTATACAATAAATGATGTTACAGTGTTTTCTACCAACCCTTAAAGTTTGTACCATGAATTCGGGATCACATTGCATTACATGTATAACTCATTTCTATTAGACAGCATTTGTAAAATCTAGACTCACATGTGATACTAAACACTCGTTCATTCATAAATACCTGTCTTTTATTTATTTTTTATTTATTTATTTATTTATTTATTAGATATTTTTCTAATGGTGGCAACTAAACCATTGTTGTGATTAAAAAATATATAAGAAGAGGATTATTATAGGTTTTCCATGCCATTTTTTTTTCATTAAAGTTTTTTTTTTTATATTTTTCGAATTTGATTAACTGCTATTCACTCTCTAATAAAGGCAGTATGTTTTAATTCTATCAAAACCACGTAATTTGCAAGAGAGAATTTTCGTAATTTTCAGTTAACCTACAATGTAAATAAAATAAAATTTATATTAATATTCTTTTTCTAAATGTGGAATAAAATTATTTTATTCATATAAAATATAAACTTAACACATCGCATTGCTACTTATCCAGAAATAACTTCATTTCTTTATCAAAAAAATAATAATAAATAAATAAAAAGATAGATTATAACATTTAAAGCCATTGAAAATATTCATTACATTATCTTAATTTTTTCGTCGTTAGTTTGACAAATAATTTAAAATTTTAGATAGAAAACTGAGTAAAATATTGTAAAACGGATTTTTTTTTTTTTTTTTAGGGACAAATAGATATTAACCAGAATAACAATTTAAAAAGTGTATACGTTTCTCGAACATATTTTATTTTCAAAGCATTTCAATTTCATTTTTATTTGAAGTCTTGCAATATCACTTAGAGTCGCCGTTCTCTTCGCCTCTTACCATCAATTTTGTTAAGAGCAAGTTTTTATAGTTCATTTTGTTTCAAGCTACAACAGACTGTGTTGTACGCTTCGGCGCTTTTAATTAAACAAAATTCCTTTTCTTGCTATTCCTTAATCCAACACAAAGCATAATAAAAGAAGAAATTTTGTACTTTGAACAACAAAGCTATTAAATAAAGTAATACTCAAGATGTTATAACTTTCTTTTGAAAACAGTGCTCTATTTTTTATGCTTTTTTGTTTTTCATCTCTCTTTTTGTCATGGCCCGTACTTAATCTAGGAGAGTTTTGAATTTATTTTTATTGCAAACTGAATAAAGCAGACGCAATCAAAAATGAATTCAGTGATTCATGATCATTGTAACTGGGGGCATTAGGCTGTACTAAAAATAAAAGTTATATACGATATATATATTTTTTTAATTAATGAAAGATATTATTTAGTTAATATTACTTAATTAAAAAACGATACATACTGTTATTTAATTAACTCATTTTAATACAGGTTGTGGTTGTAACTTCCACCGCCACGAACGCATTTTTATCTCGGGTTCTATGGGCCCGATTTCGATGGGAATTGGTTCATTCAACTCCCTTAATACAATGGGTACCCGTGTAGGATGTTCGTATAGAACAGACTGCGACCCCTCCAGTGAAAGGTGGAACTAAAGGATTTTGTAGTGCGGGCACAGCATGTCTACTATACAGTGCCGGAGTTAGCGGGAACACGTGTCCGAGTTTCGTTCGGAAAGTGGTTTGTTTAGAACAGAGTGCGCTCGCTGGCGGCGGAATGTGGAACAAAAAGATTTTGCACCGCGTGCATAGCATGACTGCTATACGGTGCCACAGGCAGCGGCGATAAGTGTCGAAGGTTCGTTTAGATCAGAATGCGCCCCTGTCGGTGGAAGGTGGAAATAAAGGATTTTCTGGCGCGTGCGCAGCATTAAAAAAATTTTTCACACAAAATCGAGTTAAAGATATAAAATCATACAAACTTGAGGTTTTTAAATTTATTATCATGGACCAAGACAACGCCTGTCGGCTCAATTAGTAGAAAAATAAAATAGTTTTTAAAAAGAAATTATGGTGCGAAATATTTTTATAAAACTTGAGTAATATTTCCGGCATGTTTAGTGTTAAAATTCAAAAAATAACAATCAAATGATGATAGAAATTGATATTTATTCTTGCAGGTGATTAATATATGAATTTAGGAAGTCCTTTACAACGCCTCCTTGTTTTAGTGCCAAATATCACCCATAGATGGCGCTACTCAGTCTCAAGCTGTTAGAACGCTCAAACTAAAAATTAAAATAAGAGTTTTGAATTTATTTTTTATTTTATTTTATTTTACTTTTCAAACTAAATAAAACATATATAGAAAAAAAAATCATCGGTTTATTATCTTTTTAATGATGACATTATGCTTATACTGAAAAGAAAACTAATGAAATAATATAATATAATTCGTTTTTATTCTTTTAATGGATTTAACCCTTTCCGGCGCGGAATAAATCTGTTTGTAAAATAATGAAATAATGGACTGACACCAGATTTTACAAACGATTTCTTTAGAGAAGAATAACTTGCTGATTTTTCCCTTACTTAATAAAAGGAAAATTTTAATTAAATATTCTTGGTGCCGTTTGTCAGTTTTGGAATTAAAATTAGGTGTCCTTTTTGTGACCACCGCCCGCTAAAAGGTTAAACGGATTTTATAAAACACAGATTGTCCGAAAATGGAAAAATATTTAAAATTCCAAAACTTCCGAAACTTATAGATTTCCAAGATATGAAAAAGAATTTCTGAAACAAAAGTATCTTTTGCTGTCCTTATTGTTGGAAGCTGAACGAAGTAATTTTTTCAATGTATTAATCTGTTTTCTCAACTCGGTACCAACACTGACAAGGAAGGTTTCCTTAAAGCGCATACTCAGAATATTTTGAAAAAAATGCTAATGACACTAATCATGTACGTAATAAAGGATCGGTCAAATTTAGCTGCGAAAAAAACAAAAAAAAAACTTTCGAATATTTGGCGCAATAAGACGTGATTTGGCTACCAAAACTTTTCCTCGCCAAATGCAAGCGGTTTTAATGCATTTGGAAGTTGCTTTTTTAAGTGAGTATTCAAATGAGTAGTACTTTATGAATTTAAACTTAAACGATTAAATAGTGTATTATTTTATCTATAAGCTTACGTAATATACATACAAGTTGCGCATTGTTGAAGTTTTACACGGTTTCGCGCCGGCTGGATAAGTTCTAAGTTTATTTTAACAGTTACTGCCCGATAAAGAACGCTCTCGTGATACATTTCGATATTGAATAAGTCGTTGCTTCCGTGGCAACAATACTTTTCTCTTGTTTTCTCCGACACTAACAATATCGACGTCAAATTTAAATGCTCAGAATTGGTCATTAATTTTTAATTTGAAGCATTTTTAATCAATTTAAATTTTGTTCTAAACCGTACGATTATTAATTTTCTTTATATATATGTATGGGAAATATGTATATATATATATATATATATATATATATATATATATATATATATATATATATATATATAGAGAGAGAGAGAGAGAGAGAGAGAGAGAGAGAGAGAGAGAGAGAGAGAGAGAGAGAGAGAGAGATGGCAAAACCGTAGTTATAAAGGTGTATTCATTTTAGTTAGTAATTCATTTTAGTAACAGTAGACATTTTTTTCCTAAAACAGCATTTATCATAAAAGCGCATTTTTTTTTTTTTTTTTTTTGCATTCTGTTGCCAATCAGCGATAAATCGCCAAAAACACAACATTTTCATATTTTTTTACGGACGTTGTATCGAGATTCCGCAGAATTTTTTTACTATAAACGTATATATCCTACTGAAAAGAATATTCTGTAATTTTTTCAAAAATTTCTGAGCATGCGCTTATGGAGACCTTCTTTGTTAGTACTGGGTTTTTCAAGTGCTATGAAGTTTCAAGTAAACATTTTCAGCTAAGAAACATAATTTATACATGCTTGTAACAATTTAATGTCCATTTTATTCAGTTAATTTAGTATGTTTGTCTGTTAAACATAAAATTCTTTACTTCAGGATTGATAGCATCTGAAAAAGCAATATCTATAAATTCAGGTAATTTAAATTTAAAATAATTCTATATTTTAAAAAACAAAAGATTAGTTACATTTAAAAACGTGTGCTAGAAATGAAAACGCACTTCCAGCAATTATTGTTCATAGACAGAACTATAACCGAATACTTCTGTGCTTCCTTGTAACTGAACGATTAATGATATGCAGACCATATGCTACCGCAAGCATCTTGTACTGTACCTCAGTGTGGTATATAAATTTCAATATATTTTAAATAGTGTAACGTAATTGAATACACTGCAAACGATTTTGTACCACAGACCGTAGTGTAACGGAATTCTCTTGAGTGTTTCTGTAAAGAAACTATAAAGGCTACACACTTCATTTTCGATACCGAATATGCCACAGTAAACTTCAATAACATATATAAATTTCATGGCGATCCGAGTATATTTACGCGAGTTAGAGCACGGACAGACAGACGGCAGACAGATAGACAAACCAAATTCATAGACACTTTACAGGTATGTTGTAAAGTGTTGAACATGTTCACAACTGACAACAGAGCCTTTGGAAAATAAAATTCAGAGAAATAATTCGTGAGTTCCCGTTGCAGAATGCCATCTGAATGGACCTTAAATTTTGTGTTTATTATTATTTGTAAAAGGTGAGTGCTGACCTTTGTTCACGATTTGTCATCTCCTTAGCATAATAGGTTTAGAAGTCTTGTGTATGAAAATTGTCAAGGAATTATTACCTCAGTGTAGAATTCAGGGTTCTCGCTGCCGATCGCCATTACGCCAAATCACGACAAAGTGTTTCATTTGGTGAAAAAACGAAAGATTGAAACTCTCAAATTGCGAGAATTTTTTTTTCAGCGACGCTCTCAATGATGTGGTACGATTAAACGTTTCCTGTGCAACGTTTTATTTGTGTTTTGATATTTTTAAGAACTCGTTCATATTAAAAATATATTTATTTACTTGATTTCATTCAATTTACTAACATCCTGTTTTCAGATGAAAAAAAAACTACATATTTGAACTTTAATGTGTTCATTTTTCTACATAAAAGATAAAATTGACTATTGAGATATAATTGTAGGCTATTTCAATTGTAAATGCTAAAATATGGATTAATTTTCCTTCATTTCAGATTTGGGTTTAAATAATTCGAGTTCGGGTTCGTATTTCAGCTTGACGATTTTTTTTTTTTTTTTTCAGATTCTGGTCGTTTTTCGAGCAGGGCGCGTATATCACAACACGCGCAGGACTTTACTCCAATGTCCAAAGCACAAAGCAGTGTAAGGTACTATAACAAACAAATAAACAAACATAAAACATTAAAATTTCGTTTGTTTTATGTAGACGCTAAAAAACTTTTTAAAAAATTTACAAGAAAGAAAAATCACGTGTCAAGCATAGATTACGAAATACTTTCCAACAAATTTAGATAATTCTGACAGAACTTCAGCGTTTAATAAGGTGAAAGTTGATGTCTAAATAAAAAATTTGAAAAACGGATAACACATTTGAAAACCCAATTTCAGCAATTTCCATCTGTAGTCGGGAAAATGTCCGAAATCTTTTGTGCAACCCTGTATATGATTTGAGTGATCATTTTTATATATACTACATAGTATACAAAAACTTAGTTCAGTTAGGAAACGGATCACACAATTGAAAATTTATCTCCAGTAATTTCCGTCAATGAGCCAAATGTACTCGCATTATTTTCTGCATGCCTTTTCCGTATGATCCTTAGAATTTATACACACCAAGTTATATGAAAAAATTAGTTACATTCAAAAACGCATACCACAAGTGAAAATGCACTTGCAGCAATTATTTCTCATAAACAGTACTATAGCCGAATCCTTTTGTGTGTCCCTGTAAATGAACGATAAGTTCTGTGCACACTATATTATACAGTAAGCAATCTTGTTGTGCACCTCAGTGATATATAACATTGATATATATCGTATTTTTCCCCATAGACCATAATGTAACGGGATTCTTTTGAGTGCCCCTGTAAATTTACTATAAATGCGACAAACACATTTTGAAACATTTTGAATACCGAACAGGCCATGGTAAACCTCAATAACATATATCAATTACCTGGTAATCCCACTACATTTACGCGAGTTAGAGCATGGACAGACGGACAGAACAACAGCCAGACAGACAGACGGCCAGACAAACCAAATTCATAAACACTTTTCAAATTTGTTGCAATGTGTTAAAAATTAACATTTCTGTGGTAGATCCTATGTGAGAACCGAAAATTTAAATGATATTCCCAACTTTAATTTAATAAAATTTGTTATTTCAAATACTGATCAATAGTAAAATAAAAATAAAAATAAAAACATAAAGCCGCTTACCGATTTCATTTAAATATATATATATATATGGTAAAAAAATGTTTATGGTAATATCTTTAACAAAATTCATTAATTCCATATCCAACCGGTTAAAGTTGTTAATGCTATTTTACTATTTTATTTATTTAATTGAAAATAGCTAACAAGTAAAACAAAATTTATCAAAATACGCAAATGCATGTTTTTCTAATATTTGAAGTAAGCAAGTTATAAATGCTGATGAAATTTTTCCAATAATAAACCACACAGCCGTACTGTTTCATTAAATTACGCGGTTGTATACACAACATTTCTTCACCGGCTTACCCATAATCGGATTAAGTATGTTTTATTTTAACAAGGAAGAATGCTTCCATATCTAATTATTTCCTACGCATATCTAGGTATTTTAGAAATATTGTAAACAATTTCTGTCTCAAAATTCTATAAATTAGATTATTTATTTATTTATTTTATTTTTATTTTTATTTTATTTTTTTGCAATTTTATCACACACTTGAAAAAGATGGTATATATAAAACTACTCACGCAAAAAACTTTGCGTGTAATGTGTTTGGTAGATTGAAATCTTTTGCATATTTTACAGAATTTTTCACTTAACACTAAATATAAATTTTGTATATTGCCTAATTTTTTGGTATACATTTATTTTTTTTACTTTTTTTTTATTTTAGGAATATTGTGACAACTTATTCCTGTGATGGGTTGATTGTCACGTGGAATATCTACAGAAATTTGGCTGGAAAGTTTAAATATAAATACTCAATTTGACAAAAAGAAAAAATAACATAAATGTATTATTTTTTTCACATTATACAAATAATGCAGTAGAGTAAAAAAACTGAAAAACAAATTAATAAAAACGCTGAAATTAAATGAAATCATTCACATCAGATGAAACATTCACTTGGCAGTAGTGGCAAATATATGCAATACTTTTGAGAAATGTAATACAAAGTTCCCTTTCACTCCTTAGTTTTCTTGGGAATTTTCTTTTTGCCACTTTTGTGCAATTACATATGCAATAATTGATATTGAATGACACCCCGATTACAGAAGATCGCCCCTGATCGTGAGAATATCGTTCAATCTTCCATAATTGTGTGATATTTTTTTTAAACTGAGCAAATTGCCGTGTTTTTAGGGCCTGTGTGTTTTAGACGAGGATTGGCGATCGTAGCTCATAAGGGGCAAAGACCCCTAGTACATTAAAAGAAAACTGTTCTACCGTATACTGTTGCATTTCACAAGCATAATAATACTTCATATGAAATTTATTATATCATAAAGGAGCAAATATAAAATGTATACAGTTATCTGAGGAATGTTTTTCAATACAACGTCATTATGCATGGTTATTATGCATGATAAGATTAGCATTCTTTTAACACATTGCTAGTTACCATTTTTCTTAAAATATTCTACTTATTTATTCATATCACAACGTAACAATTCTATTTTCTGTTTTACTTTTGTTTTATTTCTTTATTTTATTCTTTAATTTTTCTATTTTATTTTCTTCTCGAATACCGTCCTTATATTTTCTCTTGTTCTTTTCCGAAAAATCTGGTAAACAAAAGTTATTTCAATTTGCTCTATTTCCTGTTTCAATAAGCGAATCACATGTTTTTATATTGACATCGCTGCTTCTTGCCTTTCAATCAATTTTCAAACATTTGAGTGGCTTCTTCTGCCTTGTTCGTCTCCAGTTAGTTTTCGACTTGACACAATCGGGATTTCAAACGGAAACATCCTACACTGTAAAAAAATAATAATAATCCGACAAAAAACAGAAAAAGTACTGGCGACAAAGTTTCCGTCTAAGTTTTTCACAAAACTTTTGTTTTGAAATCCCTACGGTTCCTTTTTTACGGCGAAGATGTTGCCGGGAAATTGCCTTGTCCAGGAATGAACTTCATGACAAAAACTCCTTACGTGTTGCGTGAGGTAAATTTACCGTTTGTGATGTCGTAACCCTCAATAAATTAATGTTTGTACATTAATTTATTGAGTTTGTACAGTACGAAGTCTTTTTAATTTAAAGAACAGAATAACGAAAATGTGTCGCCATGTAAATTTCTCTCACTACACTTCTTACCTCCGAAGCATAATTTATGCCGAGAACAGAACGCTTTATTCTGGGACGAATGGTACCTATATATTTTTAGCTTTTTTATAGGATTATTTGTAGCTGAATAAATAGGAGGTGAGTGATTACTTTTTCTAAGACTGCATCCTGCAAAAAAAAAAAAAGAAAAAAAAAAAAAGGACGAAAGAATAAAAGTTTCTTAACTTTAAAAAATTTATAATATAAATACAAACGAAAATATACAATAACTTCTTCTTCCGAGTTACCTTTTATTCCGAAAAGCGTTCTTTATCTTTAGAAACGTCTTAAACTAATATAATTCCGAGATTTAAAGAAGAATTTACAAAATCAGTTTATTTTGGTACCACTGATTTTCGAAAACGTTTTCAAGTAGATTTTATAGTGCAACAGAATATCGGTTTTTTGGATGCTATCAATTCTCAATTAATCAATTTCAACTGCGTAATTGAATTTATGCTTGCAAAAGTTACAAAATAATATTGATTTTAATGTTAATTTTAATTTTACTATTAATTTGTCGTGTTTGCTTGTAAAACACGTTTGTTGACCATGAAAATGTCTACTTGAGTATTGATAGTATCCCAAAAACCTCTATTCCGAGTTGAGAAATCTGATAAATACATTATAAAAGATACTCGGAAACATTTCCGAAAATCAGTGGCAAATGCTTCTTTAAATCTTGAAAATATTTTGTTTTTCGAGGTTTCTAAAGATAAAGAACACTTTTAGGAATCATGGGTAACTTGGAGGACGTTATTGTATATTTTCGTTTGGTGCTATACTATATTTTAATAGATTAAGAAACATTTGTGTTTTATTACAGTGTACAAGTTTGAAATAGAAAATTTGATTACAGATAATGTCATTTAACAACAAATGATTTCATGTACGCAAGGCCGTATTCTGAACACCCGCTGCATGTGCAAAAAGAACGATAAATTTTCGCCTTATTTAATCGCACATAAATAAGGCGAAAATTACTTTACAGTTGTGGAAGTTTGCATAGGTTGCACTAGCTCGGAATACGGTCTTGGGTACATGCATGCGTTAGTCCTCTTTCTGACTGACGATGAAAACTCTTACTTAATTGGGCTTCTTGGTAAATCAAATGATTTTCAATCCTGATTGAAAAATGTCAGTAAAATATCAAATTTCTTAAGAAAAATAAATTTTACTTAACACTGACGTCGTTTTGATCAAGAAACCTCTGGCTTATATTCATTCTAACTTACCATCACGGCGTTAAATTTGCGCCACGGAATCTTTATTGTCCGTACTATTGTACCCTTCACTTTATTCCTTTTTCTGAACATTGCTCTAAATTCCATGTCGGTTTTTGATTCTCGTGTCAATATTTTATCTGACCTGCTATCGTCATATAAGACATTGTCACATCAGAGCTATATTTTTAAAATTAAAATTACATTCTTTTCTTTAACTTAACTTGGTTCATGTATGGACAGATGGAATTTTGTAATCGATTTTGTAATCGACAGTTTCGACGTCATTAAGTTTTGATCAAGAAACCTTTTGCTTATAAAGTTATAGTGCTAAATTTGCGCCACTATATCTTTATCGTTCGCACTATTGTACCCTTCACTTTATTCCCTTTTCTGGACATTGCTCTAAATTCCATGTCGGTTTTTGATTCTCGTGTTAATATTTTATCTGACCTGCTATCGTCATATAAGACATTGTCACATCAGAGCTATATTTTTAAAATTAAAATTACATTCTTTTCTTTAACTTAACTTGGTTCATGTATGGACAGATGGAATTTTGTAATCGATTTTGTAATCGACAGTTTCGACGTCATTAAGTTTTGATCAAGAAACCTTTTGCTTATAAAGTTATAGTGCTAAATTTGCGCCACTATATCTTTATCGTTCGCACTATTGTACCCTTCACTTTATTCCCTTTTCTGGACATTGCTCTAAATTCCATGTCGGTTTTTGATTCTCGTGTTAATATTTTATCTGACCTGCTATCGTCATATAAGACATTGTCACATCAGAGCTATATTTTTAAAATTAAAATTACATTCTTTTCTTTAACTTAACTTGGTTCATGTATGGACAGATGGAATTTTGTAATCGATTTTGTAATCGACAGTTTCGACGTCATTAAGTTTTGATCAAGAAACCTTTTGCTTATAAAGTTATAATGCTAAATTTGCGCCACTATATCTTTATCGTTCGCACTATTGTACCCTTCACTTTATTCCCTTTTCTGTACATTGCTCAAATTTCCATGTCGGTTTATGATTCCCGTGTCAATTTTTATCTGACCTGCTATCGTCATATAAGGCATTGTCACATCAGAACTATATTTTTTTAATGAAAATTACACTTTTTTCTTTAACTTAACTTGGATGTATGAACAGATGGAATTTTCTAATCGACAGTTTCGACGTCATTAAGTTTTGATCAAGAAATATCTGGCGTATAAAGTTATAGTGTTTAGTTTACGCCACTATATCTTTATCTTTCGTACTATTGTACTCTTCACTTTGTTCCTTTTTTTGACATTGCCCTAATTTCCATGTCGGTCTTTAATTCTTGTGGCAAATTGTGTTCTGACCTGATGTCGTGATACAAGACAATATCACATCAGAACTGAATTTTTAAATTAAAATTACACTCTTTAACTTAACTTGGTTCTTAACTTGGTTAACTTTTTTAACTTTACTTGGTTTGGTTCGTGTATGTACAGATGGAATTTTATAATCGATTTTGTAATCGACAGTTTCGACGTCATTAAGTTTTGATCAAGAAACCTTTGGCTTATAAAGTTATAGTGTTGACTTGGCGCCACTGTATCTTTATCGTTCGTACTTTTGTACTCTTCACTTTGTTCCTTTTTTAGGGTTTCGTTCATCTCACGAAACCCTATTACCCCCGCTACGTTGTCTGTCCGTCACAGAGCCATTCTCAAAAAGTATGTAACTTACAGAGTTGAAACTTAATGTATAAATCTAAATAGCAGCTGTGAAGAGATCAAAATATTAAAATTTGAAAAATTCGTATTATTTTAATAAATAGAGATAAAAAACCAAAATTCTAACAGCCTTTTCCTATTAAATTGAAATATTTTTCGTTATAGCAGATGCCAAAGATTTAAAGTCCACAATGAAATTCTTTCTACAATAATTAATTTTCTATCAGACTATTTTCACGTGAAAAATGAAAATGAAATAAAAAGTTTCACCAATTGAAAAAAAGATAAATATGAAATAAAATTGATTGACGTCATAGTCGTAATAAAATGGAAGATGGCTAAGATTTCTCAATAATACAAGGAGTATGAGTATGTGTAAGTGGACAAAGCAGATTAATATCACGTCATTAGAGAATTAAAAAGAAAATCTGACGTCATATAGGAAGTTTAACTAATTTTTCAAATGTTTGAGAATAATACAAAGCGAGTATCAATATAAATAATAGAGAATAGTAAATATATGAGTTTGAGAAACATATTGAATCGTGATAAAAATCCGATTATGGAAATATTCGCATAATTTAACATTTTGAAGGTGTACAATTTGTTTAATTTTGAAATTATTTTTTTAAATATTGAATTTAGTCCGTATGACGGATATTATTATGACAGAATATAATAGCGGGCTAAGACCGCTATCTGGCTGGTTTAGATATTCGAAAAAAGGAAAAAATAGATCGGTAAATTTTTACTTTATAAAAAACATGACTATTTTTTTGTTGTTGTTGCTAAATGAAATTTGTTTGAATTTATTAAAGAAAGGATAAAGTGTTTTGAAGGAATATTAAACGAAACCCTTTGAGCGATCTTCGATCACACTTACCCATTTGTTTTTTTTGTTTTTTTTTTCAGTGCATCCATAGTTGATTGAACTGGTTCATTTCATTTCAACTTCTCGTGGTACGGACGCTATAGCATATATTTCATATCATAGCAGCTCTTTCATACTCGATTGTGGTTCAGAAAAACCCGCCAAAATGAAACCATCATCAGAGAGTCAATAGAGACCTAAGAGTATTTCTCTCTCTCTCCATAAGATAACTTACGGATTTAACGGGAAAGTTCAATGGAAATGTATATTGATCAAATAAAGTAACTTTTAGATTCGAAATATTGAGCCAATTCGAACCAAATTGGGATGGGACAGTGTATTTATTTTGCAAATATTTTGGTTCAGAAATCCGTTCTAAAATAACGCCTTTTAAAAATTCGACTAACTGAAATAAATACCGATTACTTTGCGGCAAACAAGTAATTTTCAAGAAAAAAATAAAATAAAACAGATTTCAATTCTTATTCTTTATATTATCATACTTATATACACTTACGGTTGGCGTAATTCAGTAAATGTGGGTTTATCCAAATCATGGCGTACTTTTACTAAGATTAATAAATACATCATTTTTAATCTTATTTTTTTTTTCACAATCGATTATTTGTTTACCGTATAAAAAAAAAAAACATTTTTTGTACTATTAACTGCATATTTTGCATTTGTTTACACTTTCACGTGCAAGGTTCTCGTCGATTATTGCAAGTAACATCGGTTGTTGTAAGTTTATTGTCATTGTTTCATGCAATTATTATTATTAAAAGCATTGTTAAAATGGCAACACCATATAGCTAGTTAACTAATCTTTTTACGAATTGCGTCATTCTTTGCCAAAATTTGATCTGTGTAGCATCGATTTTGGAGAAATAACAGGCTAAGAATTTCAATTATGCATTTTTATGAATTGTTTTCGTTTTTTTATTGGGTTTTTTTGTTTATTTTTGCTAATGCACTTTCTTTTCTAGTTTCCTGGGTCTTTGAGATGTGGGAAGATGAAGAAAGTGAGCAGATGCAGGATGCAGATGACAGCAAAGAAGAGGGAGATGAAGAGTATGAGGATGCACCAGAAGGTAAGTGGTATCCCCGGTCCCGTCTTTTTTCAGCTTCAGCAGGCTTCCTTTTAACATCTGAAGTCGCAGCATCGGCAGCTGAAGAAGACGACGATAGTGTGGACACCCTGTCATGCGGGTCATCTTCGACTACCTTCAGTTTGGAAGAACCTCCTGCAAAGAAAAAGGACATTCGGAGTGACACCCACTACCTATTCAAGAGGAAGAAGACATTAAAGTTTCGGGCTCAACGACTCCTGTCATTCTGTTCTTTCGGCAAGATAAAGCCACCTAACAGGTATTACTTTGTGTAATTTTTTATCTTTAACAGTAAAGTAGACTTGCTTAAGGGTGTATTCAAATCCAAACTGCTTATTTTGAGACACATTTGTAAATTCATTTTTGCTCTAAAATGCATCCAATTGCCAGGTTCTCTTATTCAAAAACTTTATAATGTCCGTATTGTCTCGATTTTTTGATAAAGGCAGAATATATTTTAAAAAATGCTGTCATAGTGGACATTTTGAACCGAATTTCCCAAAGCGACAGCGCTGGAAACAAAAAAAAATGATCGTACTGTGAAAATAATTGTCTGTAAATTAATTTCTAATTAATTGAACAAAAAATAAAAACATGTGGCCCTTATAAATGTCTTTATAAAACACGCCGCCAAGTTTCCTGTTGTTACTTTTAAAAATGAGTCTGAGAATGTGTCTCAAAATTTTGAGTTGTTGAGCGTGGAAAAATATATTTTTTTTTTTAATACCGCCTTAATTAAAATTAATCTGGCATTTCAAAAATTAGAACTAATGAATAATATTTCATATTTTGTCCCTTTAAAAATATATGCTACAAAAATGTAAACTATATTGCAAGTTTAGGCTGGGAATGCCTTTTTTTTATTTGAACGAAACATATTTTTTTAAAAATTGCTTTCACTGAACCCCGTTTTTTTCAAGATGGGTACAATACAACATCTTTTTTTTTTTCATATGTGTTATATCTCTCGGGGATTCAAATATTAAAAGTTTCATACGATTAAAGCAAGATTCAATTATTATATCATACGGGAGGGATTACAAATTTTGTTTACTTTAATTTTAAACTCAATTTACATCTTTTCCCATTGTGAAGCAACTAACTTTTTCTTTGTGCGAAGTAGTGTTATGGAAATATAGCTGCATTTGCTTTAAAAGAGAGTATTAATGAAAACTATGTTTAAAGCGTACACTTCACTTACGAAGGGATCAAAGTAATTGGCACTTTTATGTTAGCCGGGTGCAAGTGATAAATCGCCAAATATTTTCCCATCGCCATCATCTGAAATGAATCCATTTTATTTGAAATATAAACCTTTTTACTTATTAAATTTAAAATTAATAATTTTCATTTAAAATGCACTAAAAATATATATATTACGCACATTTGAATTACATACCTTTTATTTATTTATTTTAAATGAGAAGTAATATAAACCAAAACTCATTATTTCAACATCAAATTATTGTTTCTAATTTACACACACGAAAAATAAAAGCTGTTATTGGCGAGATTGGCGCCCGGCTAATATAAAAGTACCCTATTCCATTACAAAATATACAAAGATTGTAGAATTCAAAATATAGAAATTTTCTAAGCCTATACTATCACCCTGATACTGCAAATTATACAGATTTTACTAAATAAAAAGTTTGCTTCTAGTATTTTTAAATTCGAAGATCATATGGGAGGGGGTTATACCTTACGTTTAGTTTAATTTTAAATTTAATTAATACGTTTTCTCGTTGTGAAGCAACTAATTCTTTCTTTTAGTGAAACAGTGTATATAAAAATATAGCTACAAATACTTTAAAAGGAAGTAGCGGTTGAAAACTATGCTTAAAGCGTACAGTTGACTTACAAAGGCCTCTATACAGGGTGTATCTGAAAAAGTGGGCAAAACTTTACGGGATGATAGAACGCAGCTATGCGAGCAAATTTCGTCATAGAATGTATGGTCGGAACGCAAGCAGTGAGAAATTAAAAGGTAGTTTTCCACTGTCGCAGTTAAAGAATTAACACAAGAATGAGAGGTGTTACTTCAGAAAAATTTTTATTAACATGAATGTAATTAATGTACAGGCTCAAAGAAATTGCTCAAAAGATCTTCCGTAGCTGTAATGAATGCTTCACACCTGTCGGATAGAGACAGACGCACATTTGCGAAGACACCAGGCATTTCCCGAATATCCCTGGCAACAACGGCAATCCTGGCGACTAGATCCATATCGGTTTTAATGGGGCACTCGTAGATTAGACTTTTCATATGGCCCAACAGGAAAAGCTCCAAACACGAGAGATCCGGCGATCTTGGTGGCTAAGCTATGGAACCACCTCCATCAATCCATGGTCCTGGGAACGTTGCATCTAAAGTGTTCCGCCCCGCATATCCAAGGCAAAGTGTGCAGGCGGACCGTCGTGTTGAAACCACATTCTCGACCTGATGGGGGTTGGAATCTAACGCAGCAGCTCCGGCAACACCTCTCATAGAAGGTGTCATACAATGCCACCTAGCGGCTCGCGCGCCCATACATTCTATGACGAAATATGCTCGTATAGCTGCGTTCTATCACCTCGTAAAGTTTTGCCCTCTTTCTCAGATACACCCTGTATAAATCTGTTAAACTTTATGCATTAATAATGTTTTTTTGGGGGGGGATTCTTTTAAAGGAACTTAATTGTGTTTATTTTTAACATACTTCTTTGAAAAATATGTTTCGAAATGATTTTCAATGATCCCAGGCAAGCTCTACTTTCTGTTTTCTTCTTATTATTTTTTTTAATGATATTTTTTTGTCTGAGTAAAAAAGTAAGTATATTTAATTTATCTATATTATGTAATTACAAATTCAATCCTGCACTATTATTTTTGTATATATCTAAATTGTTATAATTTATGTTTGTAAAAAAAAAAAAATCATACATATGTATTTGACTTTTGGCTTACATTCTTCTAAATTAAGTAGTTATAAGTATTAAAAAATACATTTTGTATCATTTGGCTTACATTCTTCTAAATTAAGTAGTTACTAGTACTAAAAATACATTTTATATCATTTTGGCTTTTAATTCTAAATTTCCACAAAGTTTAATAGCAATAAATACCATACCTACAACAGATAAATAAGTTTTTTTTATAGCAATTTAGATCATGGTTTCATAAATAATTACTAATCACCAAAATAATTATATAAATAAACAGTTAAATTCTTTTTTTTCGGCACTCTATAAAACACAATCAGCTATTTTTTGTCCTCACCTTCTGTCCACCATCCAAGGCTTTCTTCACTGGCAGGCATTTTGTAACATATTAATAAATAATTACTGATCACCAAAATAATTATATAAATAAACAGTTACACTCTTTTTTTTCGGCACTCTATAAAACACAATCAGCTATTTTTTGTTCTCACCTTCTGTCCACCATCCAAGGCTTTCTTCACTGGCAGGCATTTTGTAACATATTAATAAATAATTACTGATCACCAAAATAATTATATAAATAAACAGTTACACTCTTTTTTTTCGGCACTCTATAAAACACAATCAGCTATTTTTTGTCCTCACCTTCTGTCCACCATCCAAGGCTTTCTTCACTGGCAGGCATTTTGTAACATATTAATCAATAATTACTGATCACCAAAATAATTATATAAATAAACAGTTACACTCTTTTTCTTCGGCACTCTATAAAACACAATCAGCTATTTTTTGTCCTCACCTTCTGTCCACCATCCAAGGCTTTCTTCACTGGCAAGCATTTTGTAACATATTAATTGAAAAATAAAAATGGCATGGCATGTGGTTTGGTTATTGGCATGGCTCTGGCGAAACTTCCTGTTATTAGTTCCATCAGCTTCTTCTCACTTCACGAATACGCTTGGCGACTAAAGAAACGTTTTTATCAAATGTTAATGGGGGGGGGGGGGCTATCTAGCAATTGCGGATTTTTATGCGAAAAGTATAATGGTTATGTAGCGACGAAATTGGTTCAGTTTTGCGTTGCGGTTTCAATTGCCCGGTCATTTTGACGTACTATTATATGTTATGTAAGATTATGTTCTGATGGAGTTAATGTTTTTCATTTTTAAGTGTACTATTTAGAATTATGTTCATACTGTTGATGTAATGATATATATTTAGATAATAAAATTTTTAATTAATAATGCTTGTCTATGTGGTTTATTTCAAAGTGGTGTCTCTCAAAATAAAATGAGAACAATCACACTTCACACCATTTCACAGTTATCTGGTACATTTTGTCGAGAAATTTCAACAATTATTATTTGACTTTAATCCCTAAAGCATCCGATACAAAACAACACATGTGTCTTGTTTTCTCACTTCTTTATTTGTTATGTATTATTGTTTCTTTGTATTCTGTTAACATCCATGTGTAACTTTTCTTAGTGAAATAAAATGAAAGTTTTACAAAGGAAGTCTTCTGTTCTTTTTCACCATTCACAATACATTACATCTGTTTGACATACAATTTACGGTGTGCTTTGCATATTACAATATGTACAGTTAGCAAATTCTAAAGTTACTTTGGTATAAATTTAGATTTTAGACTATTAAAATACGCTCAACACTCTAAACAGTAGACATGAGGAAATGTATTTATTTAACAGTTTAAATAACAGTTAAAATTTTTAATTATTGTAGAGTTAAAGAAATTTTCAATTTGAAATGATTCGAAAAAAAGTGTTTAATTTAAATAAGGCAGTAGCAAGACACAGAGATTGGTGATATTTTGATAGGTTAAAAAAAAGCAATTGAGGCATTGACATTGAAAAGATAGTAAGTCAAGAAAAATCGATTTTGATATTTTTAATAGAAGAAGTAGTAAAAAGTTGTGCCAATGGCATGAAAAGAGCAGTAAGTCTGTGTAAATCTGAGAGATCTATACATGGATCTCATATGCTTAGTTTTTTTTAATAAAACTTTGTAATTTAGCAGTGTAAAACCGTTTTTTTGCTTCCCCTGTAACATTAGGTTTTCTTGACTTACTATCTATCCATGTCAATGCCTCAATTTAGGAAATTAGGGAGATTTACAACAAAATATTTTCCAATTAAATAATATTCTTTTATTGTTGAGATTGTATTAAATAAACCAAAATTTAAGATAGATACAATGTGTGGCTCTCATAAGAAAAACCTTGGGTAGGGTTGCTGCTTACAAAGGTTCCAAAACTTGTAGGGAGGGAAGTTAGTTTGTAGGAGTGGGGTTACCACATTTGGCTTACAAAAGCGGTCTCGCTAGAAAGTAAAAAAAAGGACTGATTATTCACAGATTGGCTGATTGAACGGCAGGAGATTGGCGAGAAAAGAAAATGCTGGACTTCCACAAAATCGGCTGACAAATTATCCTGGAAACAGAATCAAGCATAGACCAGATCCGGAGATTTTCTTATGAGAGCCACATAGTATTTGAAGAAACTTTTTAAAAATTTAGATAAAAATGTACATTTCTCAGAATCATTTTAAAAAATAGAGTTATATCAGAATTTTTTGTTATATAAGGTGAGGTTTGGTCCAGGAAGGGGCATTGGAGGTGCCTGGAAATATAATAATGTGACATATAGTAAATTAATACAATCGTTAGAACATTCCACAGTTATTTCATGGATTTTGACGAGCGATTTTAATAATAAATATTTTACTTTAATAGTTAAATATTTGATACAAAATAACACACGTGTCTTGTTTTCTTATTTTATTTATTTGTTATTTATATTGTTTCTTTGTACTATGTTAACATGCATGTGTAACTTTTCTTACTGAAATAAAATGAAAGTTTTACAAAGGAAGTCGTCTGTTCTTTTCTATCACAACACATTACATCTGTTTGGTGTACAGGTCACAGTGCGCTTTGCTTATTAATGTATTGTTAACAAATTCTAATGCCAAAGTAACTTTAGATTTTACGTTATTATCATGTATTTAACATTCTAACAGTAGACAAAAAAAATGCATTGTTAATATTTAATATATACACTAAAAAATATCACGTAGGACGAGCTGGTCGAAATGACTTTGTAAAATTAACATCTATTTTAATGTGACAAATATTTAAATAAAATACTCTAGCCTACTAAATTGTTCATTCACAAATTTGAAAATATTTTAAAACTAGAAATGTAGTTAATATTACAGAGTAAGATTATTAATGAATTTCAAGGCATAAAAAATTATAAAATCTGGAAAAAAAAATTTAATTGTTGTAAAGTTAAAAAAAAAATCTCAATTTTAAGTGATTTGTATAAAGAAAAGTATTTTATATAAATAAGATGACAAATAGTAATAAAAACATTTTGATAGGTGAAAAAGCAGTTTAAGAAATGGGGGAAATTTACAACAAAAGATTTATTTAATTAAATACTCTTTAGAATTGTTGGCATTGTATGAAACCAACCAAAATTTAAAGCAGATATATTTGGAGAAAATTAAAATAAATTGGATGCTAACAAATTCAGTAAAATGCAAATTTCTCTGAACTATTTAAAAGAATGGAGTTAAGTAAAAAAAAATTTGTCACATAAGGTGAGGTTTGGCCCAGGAAGGGGATTGGAGGTGCCTGGGAGTGTAACAAATGTGACAAATAGTAAATGCGAGAAAAAAAGTTTGGTAAAAATTTTTCATTTTTATGAAAAAAAAGAAATTAACTACAAAAGAGTTTTTCTGAAATATCTGATATTTTTGGCATTTGATAGATAAAACAGCAATTTATAAAATGAAGGAGATTTACAACAAAAGATTTTCTAATTAAAAATTCTTTTATTATTGGCATTCTATTAAACCAACCAAAATTTAAAACAGATTTTGGAGAAACTTAAGAAAAAAAATAGTGGTAACTCAACAAAATGCAAGTTTCTCTGAACCTTTTAAAGGAATAAAGTTACATAATAAAATGTTGTTATATAAGGTGAGGTTTGGCCCAGGAAGGGGATTGGAGGAGCCTGGGAATGTAATAAATATGACAAATAGTAAATTAGCCGGAAAGTTTGGTAAAGAAAATGCATCTTTAGGACGAGTAGAAATGAGCAACACAAGAGTTTTTATAAAATATCTGATACTTTTGGCTTTTGATAGGTAAAAAAAGCAATTTAAGAATTGAAGGAGATTACAGCACAAGATTTTTTAATTAAATATATTTTAACTATTGTCATTGTATTAAACCAAACAAAATTTAAGACAGACATTGAAAAATTGAGATAAAAAATGGCGCTAATTACGCAAAGGGAAAGTTTCTCTGATCCATTTAAATTAATGAAGTTATTTTTAAAAAATGTCACATAAGGTGAGGTTTGGCCCAGGAAGGGGATTGGAGGTGCCTGGGAATGTAATAAATGTGACAAATAGCAAATTAACAGGAAAGTTTGGTAAAGAAAATGCATCTTTAGGAAGAAGAGAAATTAGCAACGCAAGAGTTTTTCTAAAATATTTCATGTATTTGGCATTTGACAAGTATATAAATAAGGTGAAAAAATAGTAATAAAAACATTTTGATAGGTGAAAAGCAGTTTAAGTAATGGGGGAGATTTACAACAAAAGATTTATTTAATTAAATACTCTTTAAAATTGTTGGCATTGTATTAAACCAACGAAAATTTAAGGCAGATATATTTGGAGAAAATTAAAATAAATTGGATGCTAACAAATTCAGTAAAATGCAAATTTCTCTGAACTGTTTAAAAGAATGGAGTTATATATAAAAAATTTGTCACATAAGGTGAGGTTTGGCCCAGGAAGGGGATTGGAGGTGCCTGGGAGTGTTACAAATGTAACAAATAATAAATTTTTAAAAAAAATTGGTAAAAAAATTTCATTTTTATGAAAAAAAGAAATTAACTACAAAAGAGTTTTTCTAAAATATCTGATATTTTTGGCATTTGATAGATAAAAAAGCAATTTATAAAATAAGGGAGATTTACAACAAAAAAATTTCTAATTAAAAATGATTTTATTATTGGCATTGTATTAAACCAACCAAAATTTAAAAAAGATATGGAGAAACTTAAGAAAAAAAAATAGTGGTAACTCAGCAAAATGCAAGTTTCTCTGAACCTTTTAAAGGAATGAAGTTACATAATAAAATTTTGTCATATAAGGTGATGTTTGGCCCAGGAAGGGGATTGGAGGTGCCTGGAAATGTAATAAATATGACAAATAGTAAATTAGCCGGAAAGTTTGTTTAAAGAAAATGCACCTTTAGGAAGAGTAGAAATCAGCAACACAAGAGTTTTTATAAAATATCTGATACTTTTGGCTTTTGATAGGTTAAAAAAAGCAATTTAGGAATTGAAGGAGATAACAACATAAGATTTTTTAATTAAATATATTTTAACTATTGTATTAAACCAACCAAAATTTAACCTATTCCCTGCTACTGGTGCGTTTTCGCAACATTCAAAATAAAAGGGTATGAAAAAAATCCTGCCAAGCTACCACCATTTTAATATGTTAAAATATACTTTATTTAATGACTAAAACTTTATCTATTAAAGATACCGAATATTATTTTTCAGAATACTTGGTGGCAAACGAATTTCAGTAAAAACATTGAAGACTCCACCCGTATAGTTTTGGCAGTTAATGGGTTCAGACGGATATTTGAGAAACTTAACAAAAAAAAAATGGCACTAATTCCGCAAAATGAAAGTTTCTCTGAACCATTTAAATTAATGAAGTTATTTTTAAAAAATGTCACATAAGGTGAGGTTTGGCCCAGGAAGAGGATTGGAGGTGCCTGGGAGTGCAATAAATGTGACAAATTGTAAATTAACAGCGAATTTTGCTAAAAAAAAGACTCTTTATGTAGAAGAGAAATTAGACACACAAGATTTTTTCTAAAATATTTTATATATTTGGCATTTGACAAGTAAAAAAGCAATTTAGAAAATGAGGGAGATTTACAACAAAAGATTTTCTAATTAAAAAATCCTTTTATTGTTGCTATTGTATTAAACCAACTAAAATTTAAGGCAGACATTGGAGAACCTTAAGAAAAAAAAACATGTACTTGAAAATTCCCTCAATACACTAATGTATTTTTTTTTCTTGTTCGAAGTACCGATCTCTCCAAACTGGGTTAATTTGGTTTTCTGTTACGTGTATACCATACAAATAGAACACGCTACGTTTAACGTATTCTCTAAAGCAAAAGAAAATTTTCAGACTGGACGATTGGGATGACTTAACTACATGTTTTTATTGATCATGGAGATGGCTTGGTTTCATATGTTGGAATCAGTGGAGATAATTACTGTTGTATTAATTTTTCAATATTGAAGCGCCAGAAAATGTTTTAAATATTGGTTCATAATGCACTATAACGGGAAATAATTCTTCTAAAACACATAAAAAAATTAATAAAACTCAATTTTTTCAACATAAAAAAAAATCAACAATGGAATTCTATATAGATACAGTAGACACTGATTATAACGGACTATCATTGGAAAGGTAAATGTGGTACGTTATAACCGAAGTACGTTACAAGCAATATCACCAATAAAATTCGGTACATGATGACGTAATTGAGAAAGGCGTATAATAGAAAATTCAAATGCAATAACAGACATTTTAAAACGAAATTTTATGAATTTCTTAAAATTAAGTAGCAAAAACCCCCCAGAAAACATTCTACTTGCATATATGTTTAGAAAAAATATACTATTAGTTATAAGATTTCAGTCGGGACCGAGCCTGTAAGTATGGTATAACTATATACATATATACATATATATAATTTATTGATTATTTGATTTTTGTATTTTAACTAGTTAAGTATTTGTCTTTTATTCAATAAAAAAGTGCAGTTATCAAAACAACAATTTTTCAACTTTCCCACATGTTTTATAATTATTTTTCCATTTTTGAACTCTTAATTATTTCCTAGACTGTTCCAAAACACAAGCTAATGACTGTACAAATATCATAAAAATAGGAGCAAAATACTTCATCATCACGAAGAAAATCTTAAAGTGAGTTATACAAAAACTACTAGGTTGAAGACCTGGAACCTGTTTCTTCATACTAAAACGCATACCAAATAATAACAAACTGAAAATTTAGGTAACTAAGAACAAGTTGGAAATTGTTAGTCAAACGTGACAAATGAGGTGCGTTCATACTGTAACTAATTTGTGCAATAGCTGTTGCACTCTTATGCAAAAATGCATGAATACAAAATTTATTTTATGTGCAGATTTTCATACTATAGATATTAATTTTATTTTATGATATTAAGTTTCAATACACTTTTACATACAATTAACAATTCTGTTACATTAAAATTATACTATGTGCAAATGTCCAATACAAGACAACATGAAAAAAAAATCATCGTTATTATTTCATTTTACATACAATTAACAATTCTGTTACATTAAAATTATACTATGTGCAAATGTCCAATACAAGACAACATGAAAAAAAAAATCATCGTTATTATTTCACTGAAAAAATGAATTATATCGTCTGTTATTATGATATGATTCATTTCCGTAATAAAATAAGTGCATTTTAAGTTGGCAACATTTTATCTTTTGTTGACATTTACTGAAAATTCCAATGGGAAACTTAAGCTTAGTTTTAAAAACTTAAAAACTTGAAATCCATATTTAGATTCTTTTTCCATTTTATATATATTTCTCCAGAAACATCTATCCAAAAAACTGTCGGATTACTATAATTAAATAACTTTAGTATACAAATTCGGTTTTTAATTCAGTAATACTGAAATAATAGGACTCCATCTTAAATAGGACGTAATCACCATGCCAACCAAGAATCATTACTTATCATGGGATATTATTGAATTAATTACGTATGATAGAAATTAATAGAATGAAGAAAACTTTTACTAATATATTTTTAAATTTTGATTCAATTTTCATAAAATTTGAAATGACTCGACAAAATTATTCAATTGAACTTCAATTGAACTTCAATTGAAATTAGGTTAACAGCCTAAACTCTCAATCCAGTAAAGTAATAACCGCAAGAGATTCGTTAATCATGATTCATAGAAATATTAAACCATGGAGGTAATAAATCGCAAAGCATAAAATAAAGCCTTTAATGCAATAAAAAAAAAGCCTTCCGGCTTTTAGGTAGCTTTCAATACAAAAAAGTATAAAGCTACCTATTGCAGCCGTTCGGAGGAAAGCAGTTCCGGAAAATTTCGATATATTTTCACCGATCATGACCCCCAGACCCCAAAACCACCCTCCGTTCAAATGTTGATTATATATATATATATATATATATATATATATATATATATATATATATATATATATATATATATATATATCCATATATATATATATATATATATATCTGACCTATGTCATACGATAACGCTCGTATTTATAAATCAATTTTGATGAAACTAATTGTGTGTATTAAGCTCACCAATGTCTCGACCGAGTTCGTTGGACAGCTTGGTCCGCCATTTTGTTTCAAGATGGCGGCCAATTAAAAATTTAAAACTAAAATAAATATACAAAAAAGTTAAAAATTCAAATTTATTTTTTAATTCAGTGTTAGGCCTTGAAACGAGGATTCCAGAGCATTTTTTGTTTTACCTCTATCTTAAAAAACGGCTGAGCTAGAGCAGTTTGAAATTCTAGGGTGGCTGACATTTTGAAACAAGACAGCACATTACAAAAATTTTCATTGTTGTAATAATTTTCCCAATCAAACGCATAAAACTATATATTCAAATCCGTTAGCGCCAAATTCTCGCCAAACTTGGCGACATTTGGCGAAATATCGCCAAATTTGGCGACCAAAATAAGTCTTCATAAATGAAGCCAATTTGGCTATTGCTCAATAATTTGGCGAATTTCTTATTCAAATTCAGTATTAACGAATCTTTTGTAAACGTTTTATTTGCATTTTAAGTTGCTGTTTTCGTGTAACATTAGCTAAAATTTTAAAACGAAGATATAGGAAAGCTACCTTTTCCTCCCGGTACAGGCCGGAAGGACTTTTTTTTTTATTGCGTTAAAGGAGCTTTTGAGTTTGACATATTAAAATTTTGAACATTTTGAATATTACATTTAATATTATCACATGATCGAACCCGGACTTTTCAGATTACAGAACATACTACCCGTTATGTACAGAACATAGTTGAAAACCATTTTCTTATTAAAAAATCGAATAGTTTTTGGAATTATCATATTTGTTTTGTAAAACCTGCGTTAGATATGTCTAGTTGTGGGTTACGAGTAAATGATATCATTGTTACAACATTCCTTACACTGACTGTGAATCTAGTTTTTTCCTTTCTAAGAAAGTTAAAGCGGTGAAGTGAGCTTCCAGTGTATTCCATGTTCTTGTTCGCAAGAATTCTCGGAGTAATTCGCGTAGCTCGTAAACTGTCCAGAAGTTATCCTGGTGTACTTTATGGACGAGTACTTTTACATCAGTCATGCGAAAAAACGCGCAAGCTAATGTTAAATCTATGGGAAGGTTCTTGGCAGATTTCTCGCTCGCATTTTAATATTTTTAAATGATTTTTTTTTTTCATAAGATAGCTGAGGTCGAGCCCTAGCGTTGTTAGTTTTTACTTTTTCGATTTTGGTTCCAGTTTTTTTAGATAAGGGTACTTTCACTTTAAGAACCGGTTCCAACCGGTTCCAAAATTGAAAATGTCCGCTTTAAAAAAAAAACTTCAAACAAAGTCAAAAAAGTAAAAAAGTAACAAACGTTAAAGATCGACCTCAGCTATCCTATGCAAAAAAAATCATTTAAAAATATTAAAATGCGAGCGAGAAATCTGCCAAAACCTTCCCATAGACTTAACAGTAGCTTGCGCGTTTTTTTTTCGCATGTCTGATGTAGGCTCTTAAACAGATTAATCTAATCAGATTCATAGACTTAAAATACAGTAATTTCAGTTAATTGGCACACAACAATTTTAGTATGATTTGTCCCAAGAAAGCGGCTATTCCAATTACGAGACAGAGAGAGAGAGAAAAAAAAAAAGAAAACCTAAAAACGTATTCTAATGAAAGTTAAAGAATTATTAT
Organism: Maratus michaelseni; assembly: GCA_963931845.1. Lineage (NCBI taxonomy): Eukaryota > Metazoa > Arthropoda > Arachnida > Araneae > Salticidae > Maratus > Maratus michaelseni. Next base: position 332,644,361 of record OZ007590.1, on the reverse strand, counting down.
TATTATTATTATTATTATTATTATTATTATTATTACAGTCGAACCTCGTTAACGTGAACACTCAAGACGAAACTTTTTTTGTTCATGTTAAAAGTAGTTCATGTTGTCCGAACTTAAAATACATTACATACAACTGGACGGGGTAATCGGAAACAGTTCGTGCTAAAAGTAATTCGCGTTAAGCGTGTTCATGTTAACGAGTTTTGACTGTATTATTTTCAATAAGTGTGATGGCATTAAACACTTTTTTTTTTGGCTGCTTGATTTTTGTGACATTCGACAGGTAATATGTTACACGTACATCAACATTTCAAAATGCTCTGAAATCTAAAATTTACTGAATTGATTGTTTAAGTGAGTTGATTTTTATTTTTTATTAGGGTTTCGTTCATCTCACGAAACCCTACTCGTCTCGCATCTCTGTCTGTCCGTCACAGAGCCGGTTCTCAGAAACTGTATTACTTACAGACTTGAAATTTTGGGTACTTACAGCTGAATACCTACTGTCACGCTGAAAATCATAAAATGTTGAAAACAAAATTGTATTATTTTAATATAGAGAGATAAAACACCAAAATCTTAACAGCCTTTTCCTATTAAATTTAAACATTTTTCGTAATAGCATTTGTCAACAATTAAAAACACAGAATAAAATTCTTACTACAATAATTAATTTTCTATTGAAAGATTTCCACGTGAAAAATGAAAATGAAATAAAAAGTTTCACCAGTTGAAAAAATGATTAATAGGACGTCATATTGGTAATAAAACAGAAATTTTCCAACATTTCTCAATAATACAAGGAGTATGAGTATGTGTCAGTACAGAAAGCAGGTTAATATGTCGTCATTAGTGAATTAAAAAGAAAATTAATTTGACGTCATATTGGAAGTTTATTGGACTTTTTCAAATTTTTGAGAATCATACAAAGAGAGTATCAATATGAGTAATAGAGAAAGCAAGTAGATAGGGCGTCACCAAGTGATTATAACGTCATATGAGTTTGAGGAATGTATTGAATCATGATAAAAACCCGATTATGTAAATATTTGCATATTGTAACATATTGTAACATTTTGAAGGTCTCTATACAACATGTTTCATTTTTAAATTTATTTTTTTAATATTGCATTTAGTCCGCATGGACAGATATTATTATTACAGCGTATAATAACGGGCTTCGCCCGCTATCGGGCCGGTTCAGATATTCGAAAAAACGAGAAAAATAGACAGGTAAATTTTTACTTTATAAAAAACACTTCTTTTTTATTTATTTATTTTTTTGAAAATGAAATTTATTTGGATTTATTAAAGAAAGGATAAAGTGTTTTGAAAAGAATATTAAACAAAACCCTTTGTCCGATCTTCGATCACACTTACCCACTTGTTTAACATTGCCCTAATTTCCATGTCGGTTTTTAATTCCTGTGGCAATTTTTTTTTTTGACCTGATGCCGTCATTATAAGACATTGTCACATCAGAACTGAATTTTTAAATTAAAATTATACTCTTTAACTTAATTTGGTTCTTAACTTGGTTAACTTTTTTAACTTAACCTGATTCATGTGTGTAGAAATGGATTTGTGTAATCGCTTTATCACTCACTTCCTGATATACTAGAATTATAACAATTATGCACACAGGTGTGTTTCTGGTACCAATACGACATTTTAAAATTTTTGGAAGCTAGTTGAAAATTAATAAATTAATTTTAAGACATTTTTCTTTTAACCAGACGCAGATTATAAATGAACAAATATTACTTATGGTTACAACTGTATACGAGTTATAACACTGGAATTAATTATGCGCCAAACAACGCTTGCCAAATTTTGCCAACTGGCTGTGAAACTGCATCAATAAAATATTTTAAATACTAAAAAGTAGAAAATAAAATATAAATTTAAAAAAATATATTAATATATAAATATTTATTTATTTATTTATTTATTTATTTAAGCTTTCATTTCTAAGATAAGAAAAAAAAACGTGACTGTATATACAAAGATTTTCAGATTAGAACAAGAAAAAATTAAGTTCGTTCAAATTTCAGCATTATTACTTTTGCTTCACTAATACGTAAGATTAAAATGAACTACGCATTATCATTCCTTTTACATTTTATAATTTAAAGATGCAAAGTTATTTTTATAAATATCTTTTTAAGATAAAGTTTCATGACAAAATATCTTTCCTCGGATTTCAAAACTGCAATAAAACCAGATAAACAAAAATGAACTTTTAGCTGTAATGTTATCATCCATTAATTAAGTTATTTTTATCTTATTTCGTGAAAATGCAAAATATTTATTTCTCTCTTTTGCAGCGTTTACAAAAAAATCAAAATATGGCATTCAAATGAAGCCTTAAAGCATAGATTCGAAAGATTTAAAAGTGTTCATTTTAATTTCTCTGTTTAAAGGTTTTGAAGTAAAAGACGATTTTTCAATTTTTAGAAATTTCGATAATGGAGTTATAAACTTACGAAACAACAACAAAAAAATCTTACGGAACTTGTACGTGAATGTATTCATGAAACATAATTACAAATTTACATTTTGCAATATTTTTTCTTTTTAGAATATTAATGATATGTCTAATTTTATACGTTAAAATGTCCCTCAAATACTAATAAAAGTTCAAATTAACATTAAAATCGAAATTAAATATGCAACATATTAGAATGGAACTCGTTCTTTGACGTCGTATTTTAAGGGTAGAATGTCATTTTCAAACCTGGTTTTAAATTAAAAAGGAAACGTAAAGGGAAAAAAAGGAAAAACAATTAATGTGAAATAGCAGCAATGACAGTTCCTGCAGCTAAAATTTAAGTTCAGAAAAGAGAAGAATTTTAGTTTGAGAAAAATCATTATGAAATGATTTCATTTAAAATGAAGAACTTCGAGAGTTTCAATAGATTTATTCGCTTATTATAAAGTTTTAAAATAAAATGAACGTTTTTAATCCGGCTTGCCAAAAGATATACTTAAATTAAATTTGGACTATTAGATAGTAAAAATGTATTTTTGAATTAATTTCCTTTACAACAATCATGTACTTTCTTCAAGGATGAGTAGTGCTTTCAAAGACGCAATGGCATAATGCGATTGGTAGTCATATATTCCGAAACTCGGTATTTAAGAACAGGGTAATTGAAGTTGTTGTACATTTAAAAATATATATTACTCGTTATTATTTGCAAAAATATGCTAATACGAGGGCTATCCAGAAAGTAGATTACGTTTTCGTCTGTGTCCGCTAGGGGCGGGGCTAGCGCGGCCATCTTGGGGTCAGAGCGTTGCGCAGCTCAGTCGGCATCTAGCCGTGCTAGTGAGAGGTTCGTGCTGTGCTCCGTTCAGATACTGTGACGGTTTGAAATGTCTGCGTTAATTGAAAATCCCGCGAGCTGCGAGGTGCGTGCAGTAATAAGTTCACAATAACGGAACTTTCTTTGAGTTTTCCACAAATTTCGCGAAGTTTGTTGCACGAAATCATCAGCGAAAAGCTTGGTTACCACAAGTTTTGTGCAAGATGGATTCCAAAAATCTTGACAAAGGACCACAAAAATCAGCGAATGGCTGCAGCGTTGAACTTTTTGGACGCTTACCATAAGGATGGTGACTCTTTACTTGATCGCATCGTTACTGGTGACGAAACATGGGTGAAACACGTGAACTGTTGGTTGAAGGCGCAGGCGGCCGAATTTTTCGACGAAGGCTTTTCCAAGCTCGTATATCGCTACGATAAATGCCTTAGTTTGTATGGTGACTATGTAGAAAAGTAGTATTTGAGTGTGGCTTTCATCTGTATATAATAAAATTTGTTTCCTATACTTTGTTTATTTTTTATTCCAAAACGTAATCTACTTTCTGGATAGCCCTCGTATTTTCAATTTAAACAAAATATTAATTTAAAATAATGTTAATTGCAGAAAAAAAAACAAATCCCTAGTTTTTCGCTAAATAAAAAATCACGACATGGTTTGATGAACTTTATATGCACTCTAAAAACGATATTTTCAAAACTGAGCATAAAATACTCAAATCTGAGTATGTCGCATAATCAAAATGGCTCCGAATCAAAATTACTCAAGTTTGAAACATGTATATACTCGTTTCTGAAAACATGCACACACTCAAGATTAAAACATCGTATCATATTTGAGCATGAACTAACCACTATGTGCTCATTTTTGAGTATTTCCATGTTTCAAAAATGAGTTTGAACTGATTCTAATCATTTTTGAGTATGTCCATGTTTCAAAAATGAGTATGAACTGACCTCTATGTGCTCAGTTTTGAGTATGTCCATTTTTCAATATTCTGAGTATTTCTGGTATTTCAAAATTGAAAGCATTGGGTTGTCCTATTTGAAACAAAAAGCTTCCTAACAAAATGAAAACATCGATTTACTCAGATTTGAAAATGTCATTTTTCTCAGTGTGGCTTTATGAATACGCATTCACAATACATATTTGCAATAATTTACGATGAGCGTTCTGAATTACTAACGGACTGTAAGGTTTCAATTGTATATTAAAGTTGTATCCCTAAAAAATAAAATTGAAAATTTTTGAAATAAGAAATTCATTTTGTGTCAATCGCAATATTTTGTTTTAAATATACAATATGTTCAGTGAAATTTCATTTATCGGGAATAATGTATACTCCTACTATAGTATCTACTAGAAGATATAGTGTGGCAATCGACCAACCAAAAATTGCTAAAAAGTTGTATCCCGTAAGTGTTACGATGTTGAACTATAAATGTCGATCGCAGCGAAATCTGGTAGTTCATGCGTAAATCGTGAACGTGACAAGCCAACAAACATGGCAAATATGTAAAACAGCAAGTGACAAAAAAAAGTAAGAATGGCTCAACCAAGATCAACCAATACAAATAGAAAGTAGACAACCTAAGCATAAATAAGTTAGCCATTGTTAGGATTAGCAATTATTAGAATAGGATTAACTATTTAACTATAACATTTAATCTTAGATCACACCCCACCTTTTATAGTCCTAAAGTTAGTAGAAGGCAGCCCCCATCAACCAATCCTTAACTAATCATTTAAATGTTATAGTTTAGACACGTACAACTAGGTTAGCTGCGTCTACAATATGTCCCCCTATAATTATACGAGTAACTCAGTTTAATTAATTGATTATTAGTCAGTATTGAACATCGGGTTGTAAATTTAAAAAAATTAAATTCAATTAAAAAATCAAGTAGGGTAAGTAAATAACAAAATTTTAGAAATACCAACTAATTTCTAATTTCTATTTCTCTATTCTTTATTCAATAAAATCCAAATTCACACCAGAAAATTTTAAATTGTAATTTTTTCTATCATTATACACGGATTGTCTATCATTATTTAAAGTAAAAATAGCTATTCAAACTTTATGGTAAAAATTTCAAATTTCTGTATAAAACATTTGACAAATTTGGCAACAGACTGATGGATCAAAACAGCAAAGCCTCCCTATAACGCTTGCCGACTGGCTAACTATTGGCAAGTTTTTAAGACTAAAGCAGCCTAAATTAAGTTATAAAAATAATTTGAATGGAAAAAGGAAATTATATATATTTTTTACAATATTTAATTAGGATATAATAAATAACTTGAAACCATATTAACAATATATATACGGATATACTGTGAATTTTTTTATTCCGTTATATTTAACGAATTTTCTATTTTTAGATATTCCAATACAACGAGTTAGTCGAATCCACTTATGTTTTTTTTTTTTGTTGTTGTTGTTGTTGTTTTGTTTGTTTTCTTCTGTGAGAAACGCTCATATACGAAATTATTGAACGAGACTTTAACAAAATTCATGCTTTTTTTAGATTGCTGCATCCAGTGATTTGTTTTTGTTTTGTTTTCATGTGCGCTGAGCGCTCATACATGCGTTCGCAATCGCGGCTGTAACGAACTTCATGCATTTTTTAGATTAATATACAACGAGGTTGCAGCAGCTTGAGATGAAAACTTAAACTATTTAATTTTAAAATTAACTTTTTTTTTACCTGAGCGATCCTTGAACGAAAACGAAAGCATTTATGTATACACACCTGACAATTCAATTTCTTTATACTTAGGGCTATATTATGGTCAAGGACACATTTTTATTATAATATCAGAAACTTATGTCCCCAGTGTAAAGCCGCCAAATTGATAGGACTACTTGATTTACTTCAAGCTCACTAAATTTCCGCAGTGAGGCTTTACTGTTTCGAGTTGCTTGTTCTCAACACTGCTGATGAGTTTTTAGCATCTATCTACAAAAATCTATATGTAATTAGTTTTTTATGTACAAAATTAAGTTCCTTCACATCAGTAACATTCTTAAATTATTAAGTTGATTCACATGCGCAATAACTGGATTTGCTCGCTACACGTTCAAAAACACTGAAATTGCCGCCAGCCTACAAAGTGTTAAAAATGGGTCATCATTTAAACTGCATTAAACATTTCATGCTTTTTACGAGCTATAATAGGACAATAGGAGGACCATTGCGAATACCAGCAAAATATCTATTAATTTTAACAAGACTGCCTTTTAGAAAGTTTCGTAAAAATTGATAGTGAAGTTAAAATACAAACTTGACTTTTAATAGAGGAAGAATTTTTAGTAAATATCCAAACAACCAAAATAGCGATGACGACAGTAAATGTGAAAATTCGCCCAAAACATCTATAAGTTATTGCGAAGCTGAAGATGCCTCAGATAGCACGTGATTTTATCACATGCGATCAAAAGAAAATGTACAAACGTCTCTCAGCATTTTACTTCGAGTTCCAAGATAATTATAGCAATTAGTTAGCAACTGTTGTAATTGTAGCAATTAGTTTAATTACGTGTGCATGTGTGCTTTTTAATAATTCAATTCTCTACATGAGTGTAACGAGTAAACGGCTAACATGATAATTTTCAGGAAATTATAAAAGAATCTGGGATTTTTCATCTTTTTTTATTATTTTCCTGTTCTGCTTTCATACAAGGTGTCCCATAAGTCCGTTCACATTTAAAAAATTCACAAAACTTTAACAAATTGGGCTATCAGAGTGCGGTTTGTTCCATAATCAAATTTTCTGTGGCAATAGAAAAAAAAAATAGTTCAAAGATATCCAAAAATACGCTGTAAAAAAATATATAAATGCGTCTTAACCTTAACCCAGCAAGAAGGCTTACGGAAATATAATATAACCGCTTACGAGCTACCCACGATTCCGAAGAAAGTTCTTTATCTTTAGAAACCTCAGAAACTAATATATTTTCGAGATTTAACCTATTCGCGGCCAACCACAAGTACACTCGTTGTTGTCAACATTCAAAATAAAAGTATATGATAAAAAAAACCCTGCCTGGCCACCATAATTTTAATATGTTAAAAAATACTTTATTTAATGACAAAAACTTTGCTATTACAGCTACCAAATATTATCTTTCAGAATTTTTGGTGGGAAACGAATTTCAGTAAATATATCGAAGACTCCGCACACATGACAGTGAATGGGTTAAAGAAGCATTTATAAAAACAATGTTTCTTTTGCTATGTCACTGACTTTGAGAATCGTTGATAATTCGGAAGATGCTATATTTTATTTTGGTAAAACTTCAATTTTCAAAATTTCTTGAAAATTTAACAAATTGTCGTGTTGGCGTGCGGTTTACACTATAAGACTAGTCAAAAAGAAGAATTTTTCGTCGCAAAAGAAAGAAAATACAATGTTAAAAAAAAAAAAAGTGTTCAAATTCTAGGAAAATATAATATAATCAATAAACTCTCCGAGCTATATGCACGATTCTGAAATGCAGTCTTTATCTTTAGAAACCTCAGAAACTAATATATTTTCGAGATTTAACGAAGCGTTTATAAAAACAATGTTTCTTTTGCTGTCATTAATTTTCGGAAACGTTTCCGAGTAGTTTTTACAGTGTATTAATCAGTTTTCTTAACCCGGTATCAACACGAAATATAGTTTTATCGAATGCTATCAATCCTCAAGAAAACATTTTAACATGCGTAACAGAACTTATACATGCAAAGTAACAAAGTAATTTTAATGCCAATGTTAATGCTGATAATGTATCATGTTTCTCTGTTGAGCATGTTTGTTGAACATGGAAAGGTTTACTTGAAAACTGATAGTATGCGAAAAATTCGTGTTGACACGAGTTAAGAAACCGATTAACACTTTATTGACTGGCAGTGTAATATGAAATCTGGGTTTTGAAACTATATACAAGCCCCGCCTTTTCCTGAAAGGTATTTTGTAAGTTCGATTCCTAGATAAATTTATTGAATTTATGCGTTAATGAGTAGTTTATTTTACATAAAATCAATCTATTTAATAGAGACTAACAAAATATTCCCAAATATACGATATAAATGCAAATTCGTTCTGATAAAAAATTACCAAAGTTTTACGCAAGAAAAAATACGTAGGCGGAACTAGGTATTCAGGACACGCCTTTACTGAAGGTGTAGGTTTTAAAAAAAGAATACACTCGTGGGCAGTCAAATAAAGTATTAATACACTGTCAAAACTACTTGGAAACGCATCCAATATTCACTGGTAGTAAAAGAAACTTGTTTCAGAAATGCTTTTTTGAATCTCGAAAATTTATTTATTTAAATTTCAGAAATGCTACTTTAAAGCTCAGAAATCTATGGATTGCTGAGGTTTCTAAGGATAAAGGAACGCTTTTCGGAATCGATGACAATTTGGAAGGGATTATATTATAGTTTGGTAAACCTTCTTGCTAAATCAAGAAATATATCTGTCTATTTTTTTTATTATTTTTTTTATTTTTTGACACAGTGTTAAGTTCAGTTTTCAAAGTGCATGGCAATTTAACAAATTGTCGTATTGGAGTGTGGATTACACTAAAAGACTTGTCAAAAAAGTAAATCGTGGTAAAAGAAAGAAAATAGTTCAACGATTCCCATAAGTCCTTCACATTTCAATAACTCATAAAAAATTAACTAATTGTCGTATCGGAGTGCAGTTTGTTTGTCAAATGGTCGGTATTATTGAAGTGAAAAAATATATAATTAAAAAAAATTAACTATTATTTTCTAATGTCACAAAAATCTTTGAAATTCTTATGATGTAATTTTTTTTTCTTTGTTTTGTTTTTATTATCTTTATTTAATAGAACCTGTTTCGTTTCTTGTTATTTTAACACGTATTCAAATTTAAAATCATTATTTTCTTCATCTGTCTTCAACTGGCAATTTAAAAATTTAAGTTGTTGCTGTTTTTTTCTAATTCATTCCAAAACTTCAGCAGACCTGTCAAATTTTAAAATTATAGAATCTTTTTATTCTATTGTTACTTTCATTCGAATCTAGATATAATAAAATCAGTAAATTATCTCTAAAATTACTTTTCGAAATCACAATCAGAAAAAGAGAACACGGAAATAATCAGAAGCATCACGCACATACTTCCACTCTTTAGAAATCAAGAAACAAGCGTTATTCACAAATTAGCTATAGTAGTAAAAAAAAATTACATATGTGGAAATCACTGCTTGATTAACAACAGCTAGAAAGTACCATAAAAATTAGAATTTGCTGCTATCACGCACTTGGTGTTTCTCTTCCAGAGGTGAATACGTTTTTTCCTCCCTTTTGAGAAATTGCCTCCTCAAACTGATGAGTTTTCATTTTAGTAATTTCCATTTATAATATTTTATTTGTTTCACATTCATAATTACTTTCTCTTATTTGTACATTTGAATACTTAAACATACTTTTTCCTCTGAGTTCACTTTAACATATATTTCCTGCCATAAAAAAAAGTAATAATCACATAAATTAGGAGTATGAGTATGCTGCTCTAGAAATTTAAAAACCCTTATGGAGAAAATGTTTGTTGTTTCATCATCATTTGTTATTTCATCATACACTGTAAAAAATGACCAATGTTTCGTATTTTATGAAAACATACTATAACCACGAACGAAAATATAATATAATCTTCTGAGTTATCCGAAATTCCGAATAGCGTGTTCCATTGTCTTTTGAATCCCCAGATACCAATACATTTCTAAGATTTAAAGAATTATTTATAAAAACAAAGTATTTTTCGCTGCCCGTATTTTTCAGAAACGTTTCCGAAGGGTTTTTATAGTATTTTAATTAGTGTTCTCAGCCTGGAATACCAGTTTTTCGAATGTCATGAATTCTCAAGTAAACGTTTTCAGCCGCATAAGTTTTAATTTATATACATGGAAGAGTAAAGAAATAATCTTAATTTTAATGTTATTGTTAACGCTGTTAATTTTGCATGTGTGTCTGTTAAACATATTTTTTGAGCATGAAAATGTTTACTTGAGAATTGATAGCATTCGAAAAACAGGTATTCCAGGCTGAGGACGCTAATTAATATACTATAAAAACCCTTCGGAAACGTTTCTGAAAAATACGGGCAGCGAAAAATACTTTGTTTTTATAAATAATTCTTTAAATTTTGGAAATGTATTGGTTTCTGGGGATTCAAAAGACAATGGAACACGCTATTCGGAATTTCGGATAACTCAGAAGATTATATTATAGTTTCGTTCGTGGTTATAGTATATTTTCATAAAATAAGAAACACTAATCATTTTTTACAGTGTATGTTATCAAAGAGTTCGATTCCCTTTCCAACGAAATTAATCTTCCCAATGTTGACTATTTCCATCATTCCAGAGTTACCAGACTATGCGGTCACCGACCTCCCGTTTCTTTTTCACCATAGTTATGTTTTTTTAATTTTTGTTAGCTGAGTTTTACATTCTTTTCAGTTTAACTTTCTCTGTTTTTTAGTCCTTTCTTATATTAAATATATATATATATATTTAGACTGTTTTAGTAGCATTTGTATTTCTTAAATTTAAATGTATGGTCTCTGTAAAGAGTCTTTTTTATGAGATGGGTTCGACCCTCGGTAAGTTTTCGTCTGTCTTTTTTGGATCTAACAAAAATTTTCTTCTTCCTTTCTCTTATTTTTTTAAATTGTTAAACTTTTTTAAACTGTATAATATTTTTTTCTTTTTTTCATTCAATTTATAAACTTTTTCATATTTTATGTAGTTTTTTACTACAATTAAATATGTTCTTTAACAGCTTCCCATTCTCTTGCAAGTCGCTTATCTTTATATTGGATGTTAAGTTGCTTCGCAACTGGGTAATCCAGACAGATAACTTCATTGTTCCATTGTTCTTCGCATGATGTTCCATTGTTGTACGCATTACTTTTAAAATATTCTGCTAAACAGAAAGATTAGAGATAGGAATTTTTCTTTTACTTTTCAAATTAGAATTAAATGAGTTTCTAATATAAAAATTATTACAAAATAAGATATTTTTATCCAAACGAAAACGAAATTTGTTAAATTTCGTTTACTGGTGAAGTGTTAAAAGTTTTTCAATGCGATAACGAAGAATCTACTGGTAATCATTTACTTTAACTCTTATTTAAATTTACAGGCAACTGAAAATTGATATTCTGTTAAAAAAAAAAAAAAAAAAAAAAAAAAAAAAAAGTTTTGTTCTTCAAACTGAGAGTAAATTACAACACAATGTATAATATCTGTGCCTCCCCCCCCCCAAAAAAAAATAAATAAATAAATCCGAATGATATATTTAATTCCAATTCTAAGTAATACAAATATAAATAATGAAAAGTGCCGTTTCTTAAATCTGAAGAATTAAAAGTACCAGTAATATACAAAAACGACAATTACCAGAAAAGTTATACAGGATTTTTGTAAATAAAATAAATTCATTCTACTCTAGATTGGGAACTTTGTTCCAATTTGGGGGAATTTTGAAACATCAGTTGAATTTTTTGGGGACAATCAACATTTTAGGGGGAAAACTTGGATGTATTCTTTTATTATTTCCCGTAAAATTTACTGTTAGTCATTTGGCAACACTGGATCAATCTGGTACTCGATTTTGATTCGGAAAACGAAAATAAAATACGGAAATCGGATCCATCAATATTCTCGTGGTCGCGCTCGTTGCTTATAACATTACAGTTTACACATTTCTTTGCATCATATATTCAACCATTTGTGTACATCTTTAACATACTGACAACGAAAGTTCTATTATTACTTTTATCTTAGGTTTTTTTTTCCGATATAACAAATATAGTATGCGAAATTCTGAATAATTAATGTCATAAAGCATTGCTGCCCTTCTTTCCTAAACTAAATGTCATTTTGATAATAATATGTTTTTTTGCATTTTCATCAGAACAAATTATAACGAAGGTAGATAAGATTTTAGATATTTGGTAAACATAAATAAACATGATGCGACTGGACGACTTTCAGCTTTCCATTTTCAATCCTGAATTGCTAAAGATTCAGAAACTATGCTCAGTTGGTTGCTCAGATGAAAGATTTTACGATAGTCAATTAAATATAAGAGTTAAAATGTTTATTTTTTGTGAATGAGGAATTGTTATTTTTTTTTTTTAAGTTTGATTTGGGGAAAGTGTTTGAGCTTAAATTAGTTCAATATTTTTTATAGTGGTAAATTGGAAATTGAAAATTTACTTTTTTGAATAGAAACTGAGTTGGGGACCTTTTTCGGAAAAAATCGCTGATTTGGGAAAAATTTCGGAAATTTTGGGGAAATTGACTTTTGACTATCTGGCAACACTGATTATACCTGTAAGTAGTAAATGCTACAGATGTTTTTCAGTTTCTTTCTAAGATTCTTTTCAGTAGATGCCAAATGATGCCAGGTCATAGACGGAAGGTTTCGTCTCATTGGAATGTAATTCTTGCGCCGCTGCCATCTAAATGTTCGGATTCAACTGCAGCGTCACGACCACCATAAGTTGAATTTTAATAAAGTTTGTTTGCCTGTAAATCTTTAAACAGCTTCTTAAACTGCAAAAATTAAGAACCTTATTTTATGACTGAAATTTTTAAAAAGAGTTTTGTAATTTATTACAGGGTTCTTACAGTTACAGGGAAGTTACCGTTATTTTCTTATAGAAAAACTCGATTTATGTAATCGCGCGATTACATAAGGCAAGTTTTTCTCTAAGCAAATACTGGTGCTTAAGTGACATAAAGTCAAGGAAATTCCTTGACCTGTACATACCCTGTATTAGCATTAATTCAAGCGACGAACTTTTTTGTTAGAAAAATGTTTAATGAGCCAAAATTTACAATTTTGAAAATACTCGGTTAAAAACTTTAAACGTGTTGTCCACTAACGCCACTGAAAATTACTGCACCTTATCTATTATTATTATTGTTGTTGTTGTTGTTGTTGAAATAGAGATTTAATACCGGATACCTCTTACCGAAAGACTTGTTTAAAAACTGTACTTCCAAATCAGTTATTATACTTCATACAATAAAATAAAGTAGCTCCAATTAATTTCTTTTATTAATAAATTAAATAAATAAAAGGAAATAATGATTTTAAACAAAGGCAACATGTTCAATTCTGCCACAGTTTAACATTACATATTAATTTTTATCTCTTAAAGAACTTTCCTTAAACAATCATCTTTTTTTTTTTCCTTTTTTCCTAGATTCCTAGATTTTGTGCCCGTACCTAGTCTGTGATTTTCCAGTTTTCAAACTTTTATGTAAGCCTGAGTTTTCCGCTTAGATAAAAGTGTGCCTTTAATTATAATAAGATGTTACAAAAACTGGTTCTCACTAAAAGGTAGAAACTTCTTAAAAACACCATAAAATATAGTGCACAACGCATTACAGAATGACGGTGTTTTTCTTTATCTCTTTCATTACTCATTTTATAACTTTGTTAATTCATTGGTGTGTTTATTCTTTTAAACATTTAATAACTTTATAAAATCTACGTCCTCACACGACTCTTGAAATAAAATATTAAGGCTCACATTAAAATAAAAAATGAGGACTAGTGCGAGTAGGAATTGCACCCTGATGGTTCTGTACTGTTATGTTATATTACCAATCAAAAAATTCCTTTAGAATGCGTTAATTTGACTTTAGTACCGAATAAAGAAGTTCATGAGTTTGTCACGTAATAAATCAACATAAGTTTATAAATTATGGATTTTCGGATTTTTTTCTTTGCGTGTGCTATAAGACCTTCCTTCGTGCCAATTTTCAAGGTTCTTGTTGACCTTCAACCTTGAAATTTGGTACGAAGAAAAGTCTTACAGCACATCTAAAGAAAAAATCCGAAAATCCTTAATTTATAATTTTATGTTGTTTTTTCATATCCGTATCATCCATAGATCAGTATTCCCGATCATGAGAATTCATCAGTTAGTCACTTAATAAATCGACATAGATTTATGTCAGTCTTTTAAAATCACATTAATTGATATTTATCGCAAAAAAATAATAAATATAGCAGAAACATGTTAATATTTTGTAACATTTATTATGAATGACTGATAATTTTTCTCAGTTTCATATCACGGACTAACATGTAAATAATACTAAATATACAATCATAGATTATTATAATAACAAATTCTCCTTTAAAATTATCAGAAAATAACATTTTTGAGCAATTCTTATAGTAATTTCGTAGCTCCAATATACACATATTCAAACTGAAACCCAGATAAAACGTAAAAAACATTTAGTTTGGATTGCTGTCAGTCATACAGCGTTTTTTTCCTTCTTGGTGGAAAAATAAGTAGGGTGAGAGGGTCTTTTGGGGTATCTACACGTGTTTAATAAAACTTTTCTTTTTCAATATTAATTGTTATTTCCTTACGACTGAAAATAAATTTTAATTGGATCATGCTTAACTACAAATCGGGTTCCAATCCTGCCATTTTAAAGAAGGGAATAATGTATATTTTACATTTTGAAACGGAAAAATCAATATCGCTTTGCATGATGATTTTTCTGAATACGCATTACTGTCAATACATTTCAAAGCTCAAAAAATCCGCCTGCAGGAAAAAGTCTCGATTGAGAAACTGCAAAATCGTGTAAGATAGATGAGATGAAATATATAAGATGAATTTTAGCCATGAACATAGAAAGTTTCTAACTGCATTCATGGATTTTAGAAATTTCCGACCACTGATCTGAATTCACGTCATTTGTATATTCGTAACTCCGCCTACAGCTTTTGCTTTTTATATGTTACAATATTTCTCAAATGTATATGTCGTAGGCTAATTGGGAAATCCGACTCTTTGCGAAGAGCCTAGGCTGTTTGCAAAGAGCCGGTCTAATTGGAGAATTATCTACCTTTTCCCAATCAGCCTGCTATTTTTTAGGCCTATTGCAAAGAGCCTAGACAGCGTTAGGCTAATTGGAATATGGATATTTATTTCTCAATCAGCCTGATAATTTTTAGGCTTATTGCAAAGAACCTAGATAGCGTTAGGTTAATTAAAAAATGGCCATGCCTATATAGAAAATGACTAGCTCTTTGTCAATATATGGTGTTGTACCCAACTCGAACCTGAAAATTCCATTCAAATTTGACCCGCACCCGACAGAAAAATCCCATCAAACCGTAACCCGATCCTAAAAGGACAAGTTAAATTCATTTGAGTCGCAACCCGGCCCGAACCAAAAAACTGAAGTTAACTCGAAACCCGAGCGGAACCCGACAAAAAAATCCATCCAACCGTAACACGATCCGAACCCGACAAATTAAATTCCTTCGTGTCGCAAACCGACCTGAACGTGAAAATCGAAGTTAACCCGGAACTTCACCCGAGCCAGGAAAAAAATTCCATCGAACCGTAACCCGATCCGAACACGACAAAATAATTTCAGTCGTCATACAACACGACCCGAACCTGAAAATTGAAGTTAACTCGAAATCCGCCCAGAACCGGACAAAAAAAAATCCATCGAATCGTAATCCGATCCGAACTGAACAAAATAAATTCTGTCGCAACGCAACCCAATCCGAAGCTGAAATTTTAAGTTAATCCAAAACCCGACTCCAACCCAAAAATGCATGTTAACTCGAAACCCGACAGAAAATTACCATTGCCCCTTAACTCGACACGAACCAGATAAAAAAAATCCATTGAACAGTAACACGATCCGAACCGGAGAAAATAAATTTCTTTATCTCACAATCCGACCCGAACCGGAAAATTGAAGTTAACCTTAACCAGACAAATAAAAATCCATCGATACATAACCTGATCAGAACCCAACAAAATAATTTTCGTCATCCCGCAACCCGAACCCAACCAGAAAATCGTAGTTAACCGAAAACCCGAGCCGAGCCAGAAAAAAAAATCCCATCGAACCGTAACCTGATCCAAACCTGACAAAATAATTTCCGTCGTCATGCATCTCGACCCGAAACTGAAAATTGAAGTTAACACGAAATTCGACCAGAACCCGACAAAAAAATCCATTGAACAGTAACCCATTCCGAACCCGACAAAATGAATTCCTTCGTCTCGCAACACCACCCGAACCTGAAAATTGAATTTAACCCGAAAGCCGACCCGAACTAAATAAAAATCCATTGATCCTTAACCCGATACGAACCTGACAAAATAATTTCCGCCGTCATGCAACCCGACCCTAACCTGAAAATTGAAAACTCGAAACTCGACCCGAACCCAACAAATAATTCGAATCTTAACCCAATCCGAACCCGAAAAAATAATTCCTCCATCTCGCAACCCGAGACGAACCTGAAAATGTAAGTTAACCCAAAACCGACCCGAACCTGAAAATGTAATTTAACCCAAAACGTAAAAACCGAAAATTATTTTGTCAGGTTAGGATCGGATTACGTATCAATGGATTTTTATTTGTCTGGTTCGGGTCGGATTTCGAGTTAACTTACATTTTCAGTTTGGATCGGGTTGTGACACGAAGGAATTTATTTTGTCGGGTTCAGATCGGGTTACGGTTCGATGGATATTCTGTCGGGTTCGGGTCGGGTTTCGAGTTAACTTCAATGTTCTGGTTCGTATCGAGTTACGTATCGATAGATTTTTATTTGTCTGGTTCGGGTCGGCTTTCGAGTTAACTTCAATTTGCAGGTTCGGTTCAGGTTGCGAGACGAAGAAATTTATTTTGTCGGGTTCGGATCGGTTTACTGTTCAATGGATTTTCTTGTCTGGTTCGGGTCGGTTTTGGGGCGATGCTAATTTTTGGTCGGGTTTGCGTCGGGTTTTGGGTTAACTTAAATTTTCAGCTTTGGGTCGGGATTCGGGTTAACTTGAGATTTAAGCTTCGGTTTGGGTTGCGTTGGGAATTCATGTTCTCGGGTTCAGATCGGGTTACAGTTCGATGGATTATTTTGTCGGGTTCGTTTCAGATTTTGGGTTAACTTCAATTTTCAGGTTCGGTTCAGGTGGCGAGACGAAGAAATTTATTTTGTCGGGTTCGGATTGGGTTACTGTTCAATGGATTTTCTTGTCTGGTTCGGGTCGGTTTTGGGGCGATGGTAATTTTTGGTCGGGTTTTGGGTTAACTTAAATTTTCAGTTTTGGGTCGGGATTTGGGTTAACTTGACATTTAAGCTTCGGTTAGGGTTGCGTTGAGACGGAATTCATTTTCTCACGTTCGGATTGGGTTACGGTTCGATGGATTATTTTGTCGGGTTCGGTTCAGATTTCGGGTTAACTTCAATTTTCAGGTTCGGTTCAGGTTGCGAGACGAAGAAATTTATTTTGTCGGGTTCGGATCGGGTTACTGACCAATGGATTTTCTTGTCTGGTTCGGGTCGGTTTTGAGGCGATGGTAATTTTGGTCGGGTTTGCGTCGGGTTTTGGGTTAACTTAAATTTTCAGGTTTGGGTCGGGATTCGGGTTAACTTGACATTTAAGCTTTGGTTCGGGTTGGGTTGGGACGGAATTCATTTTCTCGGGTTCGGGTCGGGTTACGGTTCGATGGATTATTTTGTCGGGTTCAGTTCAGATTTCGGGTTAACTTTCTGGTTCGGATTACGTTGAGTGACGACAAAAATTATTTTGTCGAGTTCAAATCGGGTTACGTATCGATGGATCTTTATTTGTCTGGTTCGGGTCGAATTTCGGGTTAAATTCCATTTTCAGGTTCGGGTGGTGTTGCGAGACGAAGGAATTTATTTTTTCGGGTTCGGATCGGGTTACTGTTCAATGGATTTTTTTCTCTGGTTCGGGTCGGTTTTAGGGTGATGGTAATTTTTTGTCCGGTTTGCATCGGGTTTCGGGTTAGCTTAAATTTTCAGGTTTGGGTCGGGATTCGGGTTTATTTCAATTTTCAGGTTCGGGTCGGGTTTCGGGTTAACTTGAAATTTCAGGTTCCGATCGGGTTGCGTTGCGACGGAATTCATTTTGTCGGGTTCGGATCAGGTTATGGTTCGATGGATTTTTTTGTCGGGTTCTGGTCGGGTTTCGAGTTAACTTCAATTTCCAGTTTCGGGTAGGACTTCATGACAACGGAAATTATTTTGTCGTGTTCGGATCGGGTTACGGTTCAATGGAATTTTTTTCTGGTTCGGGTCGGGTTTCGAGTTAACTACGATTTTCTGGTTCGGATCGGGTTACGTATCGATGGATTTTTATTTGTCTGGTTCGGATCGGCTTTCGGGTTAACTTCAATATTCCGGTTCGGGTCGGGTTGCGAGATGAAGACATTTATTTTGTCGGGTTCGGATCGGGTTACTGTTCAATGGGTTTTTTTATCTGGTTCGGGTCGGGTTATGGGGCGATGGTAAGTTTCTATCGGGTTTGGGTCGGGTTTCGAGTTAACTTAAATTTTCAGGTTCGGGTTGGGTTTCGGGTTAACTTGAAATTTAAGCTTCGGTTCGGGCAGCGTTGCGACGGATTTTATTTTGTCGGGTTCGGATCGGGTTACGGTTCAATGGATTTTTTTGTCGGGTTCTGGTCGGATTTCGAGTTAACTTCAATTTTCAGGTTCGGGTCGGGTTGCATGACGACGGAAATTAATTTGTCGTGTTCTGATCGGGTTATGGTTCGATAGAATTTTTTTTCTGGTTCGGGTGGGGGTTTCGGGTTAACTTCGATTTTCACGTTCGGGTCGGGTTGCGACACGAAGGAATTTATTTTGTTGGGTTCGCATCGGGTTGCGGTTCGATGGAATTTTTATGTGTTGTTCGTGTTGGGTTACTGGTTAACTTCGAATTTTTAGGTTCGGGTCGCGTTGCGACAAGAAGGAATTTATTTTGTCTGGTTCGGATCGATGGATTTTTTGTCCGGTTTCGGGTGAACTTCAGTTTTCAGGTTCGGGTCGGGTTGCAACTCTAAGGAATTTATTTTGTCCATTTAGGATCGGGTTATGGTTCGATGGAATTTTTCTCTCGTATGCGGTCGATTTCGAATGGAATTTTCAGGTTCGAGTTGGATACAGCACCATACATTGACGAAGAGCTGGTCATTTTCTAAATAGACATGGACATTTTTCAATTAACCTAATGCTATCTAGGCTCTTTGCAATGGGCTTAAAAATTATCAGGCTGATTGAGAAATAAATGACCACATTCCAATTAGTCTAACGTTGTCTAGGCTCTTTGCAATAGGCCTGAAAAATAGCATATAAAAGGTATATGATTCTCCTATTAGACCAGCTCTTTGCAAACAACCTAGGCTCTTCGCAAAGAGCCGGATTTCCCAATTAGCCTACGACATATACACAATATTTGTATTTATGCAAACAGTGTACTATGCATATAAATACATCGAACAGAAACGTCATCATTATGGTATTTATTTATTTATTTATTTATTTATCACAGAAATGTGAATACAGAAAATAAATTCTGTATTCACGTTATTTTTTGCCCACGAGCGAAGCTTAGTGTTGAAAAGACGAAAAACAGAAAACAAAAATTATTATTTTAACATAATTAAATGATTACAATAAGACTGTGTTAACATAATTACATGACTGTAATAATATTATGTTAAAACCTATTCATGTTTCACATACAAAAATAACAAAATATCTTATATACCAGAACCAGACGCCAAATTAATGCACATTAGTGGGTCACACGGGTCTAAAATTTCCAGGCCGGCCCGACGGCTCGGCTTGAAGGAGAGCCATCTTGGCCCGGGCCGGTGTAAAAATTATAAGTTCGGTTCGGGTCCAACCCAGCCCATTTATATTTTCGCAGTTCACAGCCCGGTCCGAACCGACTCAATCTCTACAAAAAATTCTGATTTTTTTAAACATATGATTAATATTATTTTCGCAAAATTTACATATTTATGTGAAAATTTTACATTATATTTCAAACTGTATGTCCGCAAGCCATAAAATACAAAATCGCAACAATAATAATCACATATTAGATTCTTAGATATTTAAATAAAGACTCGTTAAAAAAATTAATATAATGTAAAATAAAAGAGAAAAGATGGTTAAAAATATCACAATTTTTGAATCTGTATAATAAAAAATAAGGTAGATTTTTAAAAATATTTCTCTGTAATTTAATAAAGTATATTTGCAAAAGTTTCATGCCATTCATTATCACTATTGTTTTTACAAAAATAATAGCCTGCTATAAATATTATTGTCTGCCCGACACAATTAAGTACAGGTCAGGCTCAGCCCAGTACGTAGAAAAATTGTAAGCCAGAGCCCGAACCACCCCGACTCTGCTGAAAAAATTAAGCCGGGTCTCAGACACGATGTAACTGTCCAATGCAAATCTATAGGCTGCTGGACATGTTAAATTTCTGCATCGATGTTGTGAAACTAGTATTAGATCGTGTTAGCACATTTATAACTTATTCTAGGCCCATCCAAGTTCACTGAAAATTGTTCATAATTTTGTCGGCTTAGTTCGACCTTTTTAAAACTTATTATATCTGTTCGGCCTGCTTAATGTTTTATCGGCCCATCGGGCCTGTTACATTTTTTTTTCTAGGCCCTGTATGGTTCAATTTATTTTTTTTATTGGCCCGGCCCGGTCCGTTTATTTTGTTATCAGGCCAACCCATTAAAAAATATTGTATTATTCTGCCGGTTCGGCCCGTTTGAAAGTTTGTCTGAAATTTGCGTTCTCGAGCCCGTGAAGATCTCTAACGCAAATATACAAACTACTAATAAATCAGTCTTTTGATTTCAAAATGAAGTTTTTGAAAATCATTTTTTTTTATTGTCGCATGGCCCGTATCACTGCATTGGAAGTAATATGATATATCAGAAATATTCTCTAACTACCATGCTAGTATGCTGCTTTTTAAAACGGAATCTCCACTAGCTACATGTAATAATTGCAGAAATCAAAGGGCATAAAATATTGTGAGATGTACTTAGGACAATAACGGGAAATCTATTGGATATATTTAAATGTAACAAAATGAAATGTCACAAAACTAGTGTACATGCGCAATGAAACATGCGGTTTCGAAATTTAAAAAAAAATAGTAGCAATCGTCTCTTACAGGGAAAATCGTGGCGTTGCAAGAGTAAAATGCATTATAATTGAATGCGCAAATCCCAAGGAAAACACAAAACAGAAATTTTTGTAACAGTGCATGTCAATGTTTATTCTTAATTACTGGAGTCTAAAATGATATGCATTTGCATATTTAGGCTATATTTTCTCGAATGCATATAAATGCTTAAAATTTAAAAAAATTCAATAAAAGGACATCTTTCTACAATACATACCTTTATAAAACATGTGTCAATTTAAGCTGTATTAGTGATATAAAATATGAGGAAAAATAAGGAGAATAAAAGACAATTCTTGCTTATGAGATTTTTATGTATTATTTTTTGTAATGTCAAAGATAAAACCCAGCTAAAAGTATTAATTAAGACCAATTAATCAAACAGTTCAAAAACAGAACATCCTATTTTTATAATGCCAGTACATATACTTAAATCTTATTTTAATTTCTACCATTCCTCAGGCATTAGTATTTATTTTTTTCAAGAGCAGCAGTCGTATAAAAGTGTCTTTTTTAGGTAGATTTCGTAAGAATTTTAGTACCTATTACATTCTCCCCTAAGTTGAAATTTTTGAAAACATTTTGCAGATCTACGCCGATCATGACTCCCAGAACTCAAAACCACCCCCGGTTCAAAACCCCATAACGTCTTAATTATGATACGTATCGAATCTGTTTAAAGTTATTATTACTTCTAGGAAAAGGGCCGAAAATTTATGTATAACAGATATTTGATATCATTAAAAATGGCCCCAAAGGGGGGGGGGAGGAAGGTTTTAGAAGAAAAAAAATCATAACTTCGTCAATTCACAAGATATCAAATCCGATTAAATTTATTATAAATATTCTTAATATTATCTAAAACTTTTATATTGACAAGTTTTTATAGGACCAACCCTTATAGCAAAAAAAAAAAAATCCCGGCTGGCTCCGCCTGCAAACAAGTTAGGTTTCGAAATGGGCGGTTCCAACTGCCACATCATGGCAAAAAGGTAATTTCTTCCGAAATTCCCAACAAACAGGCGCCCCACGGTCTGCGTCTTCGAAATCTACTTGTGCCTGTAGGCCGAGCCGACAGGGATTTTTTTTTAATAGTACTATTACTGTTACTTACCATTACACTTCTTTAAAATAAATTTATTTGTATTGTCATTAAAATACATATATTAACAGTTACATTAAAAAACATCGTCAGTTATCCACGTATAAAACATATATGATTAAGTATATGTGTTTTATACGTGGATAACTGACTATGTTTTTAATGATAACTGTTAATATGTGTATATTAATGACAATACAAATAAATTTATTTTAAAGAAGTGTAATGGTAATTAACAGTAATAGTACTATTAAAAAAGACACATTTATACGACTATTGCTTTTGAAAAAAATAAATACTAATGCCTGAGGAATGGTAGAAACTAAAGTAAGATTTAAGACCAATTAATTAAGGAACATCATTAAGAATTTGTCACTAATGCTAAAATATGCATTGCCACACGTGAAAAGAATTTTCTTTATTAAAAGTTCCAATTTTACCGAATGCAGGTAATTATTTTGCTAAAAGCGTTTAAAATGCCCATGTATTTTTAATATTCCGAACATTGACAGCTAAAAAATGAATTATTCTGTAGAGAGCTATGAATTTAATATGGCCGGTTCGAGAGGTGCACAAGGTATGCGGCTGCAAAGGCAGAGTGGACAGATGGAAGGCTGTCTACATGGTACGCTGAGTCGGAAACTGTCCAGTAAAAAATTCAAAGGCATAATATACTTTGTCCATTTAATACCAAAAAAGATGCTGGAAATACTTACCGGAAAAAATATAGCAAGAAAGATTAAATCAAAAAATTATAAATATTTTTAGCAATTTTATTTAATGCTACTTGATTTTGTATCAAGCTACCTAACTGGACTATTAAGTCGGTTAGAGAGGCCAAAATGTTACAATTGAATGTTCTTAACACTCAAAAGGCCGCGAGCTTTGCTATATTTTTTAAGTTATACACATAACCAGAAATCAAAAGTGTTGAAGTCAGGTCATCTGGCATTCTCGTTCCGCTGAAATGCAGCTTGAATGAACATAGTCGAGTATAAAGTAAGCCCCATCTAAAACCAGTTAATATTTGAATAATAATGAGAAATATCTGAGCTTTTCATTTTATTTTCGTGAACGTACTCTTTGGAATAGAATTATGCAAATATTTTATTTTTGTTTTTCCATTTTCTCTGGATGCGACTTACGGTACTGCTTTTATTTTCATTAGATATCGAAACCACACGTTTCACCGTGCACGTATACTAAATTTTGTTACATTTCGCCTAAAAGATTTCCCTCTACAAGTCTCCAAACGCCTCGCATTACTTTATGGCCACCCTGAACTTGGTGACATTTTTAAACAAATAAATACTGTGTTCACTCATAACGCGCCCTCGTGTAACACGCGCACCTCGAATTTTAATACCTTATTTTGAGAAGAAAATATTTAAAATAAAATATGAGAAATATTTTTTATTAAAATTCGACACTTGTAATTGACTTTACACAATATTTACAAAAGATTATATAATGATTTTGTGTATAGAAATAGAAAATAATCGTCCAACGATTTTACATATTCAATGATGGTGTATAATAGGATGGGAAGCTCCACTGAAAAACCTGAAATTCAATGTTACCCGCTATTACAGGGTTGATACGCCTCAAAAAATTTGAATAGCAGAGTGTTCGTAAAGTAATATTTCCCTTGTTTAATGAAGAAATTATGTGTTTAAATTTGGCGACAATTGGTTTACAGAAAATCGGGTATTCAAATCCCTTCATGCGGAATACGAACCCTGTATTAGAACTAGTTTAATGTGCCAATCCCAAAACTTTCTTCTATCTCATGCATTTTAATACATCAAAATTCGCTATCACACCTCCAATAAAATCAATATTTTTCGTCATTCTGTTGTACGTCAGCTGCTTGTGAATCACCAGGTTACCTGAGTGCGAAGCACCCTTCGCTTCACGAGCAGTTGATGTACAACAGAACTATGAAAAATCGAGAAAATCTCTATCACAGCACCCCTTCCGGAAGAAATGGGACTTGCAGGCAATAGTCAAAAACATATACATAAAATTTGGTTCAATTCTATGCATAACTTCTTACACTCTTCGATAGTAAAATTATGAAAATGGAACAAAAATCGCTATCACAACGCCTCCTTCCGGTGCAATAGCCCAAATTTCAACTGGGACATGCAGGCCATAGATAAAAACCTATGAGTGAAATTTGGTTCAATTGTATGCATAACTTCATACACTTTTGGATGATATTATGAGGACGGACACACAGACATATTATAAAAACATGTTTTTCGAGATCTTTGACCACAAATCGTGTAAATCCGTCGAGAACTTTTTCGATTACAATACTTTCTTCTATTACAGATAGAAGAGATTTTACTTCGACCGTAGAGAAATCTTTAAAAAATAAGCTGAAATATAAAACCTTCGTCTATCACGCGCATCCCCGATTTTTAAATAAATTATTTAGTATAAAAAACTGCTCAGCATACACTAGTAAATGCGGCATGTCACATAGATAGCTGTTAATCCAACTTTATTGCGCCAGAAAATCCTTAATCATTGAAGAAAGTATTTAGTTTTGCTAAATAATTTTGTTGAATATTTGAATAAAAAAAAGTAATTGAAAACTGAATTGAAAACTCAATTTACTGATTTTTTATGAATGTTTAAAGATCTTTCATGCTTGTTTTTTTCTCCTCTTAACAATAAATGAACTTTGGTAAATAACAATAAATGAACTTCTAGTAATATAAATAAATATGAAGAACAAAGGAAAATTGAAAAAAATTAAAAGAAAACATATATTAGAATTTTCAATTTACCTCTTCGCGGCGAGCGACACGTATACGTGCCGTGCAGGACTGTCCAACCTTTCAATGCGCAGGGCGCACCTCATTCCATCGCAAACAGTGAAGGGCGCCAATAGTCACATGATTCAAACATTTCAATAATATTATCTCATTGTAGTAGTGGTAGCAATACACACACAACACATGTAATATGATGCGCATACATCTCACAGTGATAGCCATAAGCCTCTGCGATTTATGTAAAAATAATTTACAAAATATCATAAATCATAAATTAAGAATTCCATTTTTCTGAAAGGAGGGGTCTACCTCAAAAGTATTTGTAGGCGAAGGAGCCAGAAACCTTAATCGCACCAATAATAATAATTATAAAAACATGTAAATGTTATAAATTTTAATCAAAGAATCCATTAAAATTAATATGTATTTTTTAAAAGTGCTAGTAACGGTAAACTTCAAAAAGGCGCCAAGAAAACCCTCAAAAGACGCTATGGCGTCCATTGTTAGGCAGCCCTGCCGAATAGGATGTGAAAAATCCTTGATTTGGTATACCAGATATTTTCCACAGAAAATTTTGATCAAAATAATAGTGTCATTGACGCTTGTCGTGATATTAATTCTGCGGTAAGCCTTTTTCAAGTCCAAAATCACCCACATATGGCTTTATTCTCGCAATTAGATCACACTACAGAACACACTGACTAACTGTCAGTCAAAGTATGACCATCTTGTACATGGATAGCTGCCAACTTACCGATAATTTACGAAAATTGTGTCAATTTATCCTAGATGAAATGAAATGTTTTACATCCGAAATATTATTTAATAAATAATTTAAATAGGAACCACCAAGAAACAACATGTATTTTATTAAATAACTTTACTGGTTCGAAACTTGTTTCATTGCTGTAGAAGATATTGGAACAATTTTACGGAAATTATCGGTCAGTTGTCACCTATGAAATGGTATTCAGTAATACCCGAAGTTCCTCTAATGTTGAGCACTGAATGTGTTACTTCAGCACAATCACGCTCTGATGATCTGTCAGCAGTAAAACTGGTACGTCGCTATTTTCAAGGCAATGCTGAAAATGCAGTATTTAGCTTAAAACTTCAGCAGACGCGTGCTTTATGACAAAAGTGATTTTTCTTAAGGTGGTTCTCAAATTCCCTGCTCAACAACGCGAAACTTTCTGGCTTATTTTTAAAGCTGTTCTCAAATCCAAAACTGATACTTTATGACATATTTCTTAATTCGTTTTGGTTTGGAAATGCATGAATCGGGCAGGTGTTTGTTCTTATTCAGAAACTTATGTAATCGAAAGACGTTTTCCATTTTTTAGTAAAGGCAGAAGATGTTTCAGAAAATTCGGCATTTTGAACCGAATTCCTCTATACGCGGCAGACCGAGAAAAGGGAAAAACTTGTCGTCATGTGACAAGAATCGCTTATAACTCGATAAGTAATTTATTTATTTAAAAAATGGAAAATGATATTCTATTTCAAATCGCTTCAATAGTCAGACATGCCAATTTTATGCCTTTATGTTTAAACTAACTTCAAATACGGCGCTAAAGGTCACTGTTATTCTTCAATTGATCTTCCCTCTTTAAATTAAAACCGATTTCACGATTTCCATTGCAATTTTGTGGGTCACTGATAAATTTCTTTCGCGCTGGTGCTGTAGCAAGTAAATACATTAGTTAATTATTTCACGTTTTACAGATTTATTTCTGCAATAACTACGTAACTGATTTATTTTACACTGAGTTTTATTATTACTATTATTATTTTACGTGATCAAACGAAAGGTAATTAATAGAATTTTTGCCAAAACTGAAAAAATTAGACGATATTCAATATACAGGGTGTCCTAAAAGTCTCCGTACAACTTCAAAAATTTATTACAAAAAAAAATAATAATAGGCCTACAGCAAAACTAATTACAACAGTACATAAAAACAGTACAGTTTAAAAAGTTTTTTCTACAGTATGTTGTTCATTCCCACAGCATTTGATTGGCAGGTATGGATCCATAGCATATCCGCTCTGGTCTTTTGACACTAGGCTCCACTAGACTTTTTCTTTTGCGGTTGTGTAAAATATACTGTGTACCGAACGAAAGTGAACAGTCTCGTGGAATTGAAACAAAAGATCCAAACAGTTGTAACTACTATTGATGTTAGCATGCTGAAACGCACGTGGATGGAATTAGAATATCGACTTGATATTATTCGTGCAACGAAAGGATTTTATGTACAAGTATACTAAGGTAGTAGGATAAAACTTTTTAAGTTACTCTATGTACTGTTGTAATTATTTTTGCTGTAGGCCTATTATTATTATTATTATTATTATTATTATTATTATTATTATTATTATTATTATTGTAATAAATTTTTGAAGTTGTACGGAGACTTTTGGGACACCCTGTATAATACTCCATGATATGATGCAGATGAATCAATTGAAGTTTAAAAAATTTTCATATTCGTACAATAGAATAAAAATACAATAGAGTAAAATAGAATATACCACGAGTTTATAAATTAAAAAAAAATACATTATAAAAAATCTTTCTGGCATAAAAAAATGATAATAATAAGTTACGAAAAATAGGTGATAAAACAAGAATCATTTTGTAAATTAATACATTTTTTTTAATATAATAGATTTTCTTATCTTTGTCTTCTTGCATTAACCCTTTCCGGCACAGACAAAGTCTGTTCGTAAAATGAAAAATTACTAACTGACACCGGAATTTACAAACGACTTTTTTAGTAAATAAGAACTCCTTATTTTAAGCTTTCATTGTAGAAATAAAATTTTATTAAATATTCTTGATGTCGAATGCAAATTTGGAATTAAAATTAGGTGTGCCCGGAGTGGGACCACTGTGCCGGAAAGGGTTAAATCATGCTTGATAAATATTTTTATGAAATAATCTTATTGTTTCATGATTAATAATTGGTAGTTACCTTCTTTAAATGTATATTTCTGAATATATTTTCCTGCATGTAAATATTATTCAAATTTAATTTTCTTTTTATTGGTATATATCTGATTAGCCAATTTTATTACTGTTATGAAATTTCTTGCATTTGTAACAGCGTAACAAAACGAAATACTTGTGTTTTAAAAGTACGACACTCGCCCACTCGTCAGAAAATTTGGTAATTCCTTGTTTTAAAGCGACACCCAAGATTATGTATCGCCAAATTATATGACATATATGACGTTTTAGTCATATCTAACGTAAATGATATTTTCTTATGTATATGACCAAGTTATAGTCATCTATGACGTTATATTTATGACATGTGTATTAAAATTAATTACTATGACGGTTAATTTGACATGCATATGATATTCTATTGATATCATATGTGTTGTCAAGCTACTGATAATTTACTGCATAAACAAATCGTATAAATAATAATAATTGAAATGATCCAATACGCCCGATAAATCTGATTTTTTTTTTTTTTTTTTAAGTACGCGAATTTTATTCAAATTGCTCACAAGGCGTAAAACCAACAGAGTGAAAAAGAATCCAGGCCAGGATTCAAGCCTAGGTCATTGGTTCAGCGCACCAAAGCTCTGCACTGAGCTACCCGGACGATACACAGCCTGGCACCTCACTGTATTATATGTTAGTAAGGCTGCACTCTAAAAAAAAATACGTGAAAATACAAGAGATTTTCCGTAAAATTTTACGGAGAAGTTTCATTTTTACAAAACAACAGTACAATTTCCCTAAATGACATTAGTTCCGTAAAGTAGATTTCAAATCTGTAAATATACTGAAAGTTTTACGTAAATTTAATGGATTTTTTTCGTATTTCTTTCAAAACAGTACAATGTCCGTATTTCTTCCAAAACAGTGCGATTTCCGTAAATAACGTTTAGAGGTTTGCGTACAGAAATCGCCTTGTTTGAAATGTAAATTAAGATTGTTGTATTTACTAGAGTTCTTCGAGGATCCAGGCCTGACCCAGCCTGATACGCTAGCCCATTCTAACCGGGGCCATGTCTGGACGGTAATTTTTTGTGAAAATAATAGTAATATTTATATTTTTTAATAAAATATTTAGAAATTTATTTTATTTTTATAAGTTACAGAATTTTTTTTTTTAATCTACTTCTTTTTTCTTGATAGTGCTTGAAAATTAAGATTTTTTTTTCACAAATTTTTTAAATTTTTATTTTAAATTTTCTGATGTGAGGCAATATTGGGTTATTT
Organism: Maratus michaelseni; assembly: GCA_963931845.1. Taxonomy (NCBI): domain Eukaryota; kingdom Metazoa; phylum Arthropoda; class Arachnida; order Araneae; family Salticidae; genus Maratus; species Maratus michaelseni. Next base: position 332,614,850 of record OZ007590.1, on the reverse strand, counting down.
AAATGTTTCTAAACATAATATATCTGCAAGTTATCACTATGTAAATTGGCATTAAACTAAACTGATTTTGCTTATAAATTTATTAATTAAACTAAAATTTATTATTTTATAAATTATAATTTTACAAAGTTTATAATTTTTTCCTTAAATTTATAAAAATAGTTAATGTTTTTTGTTTACTTTTATAAAAATGAAGTTTATAATTTATTTCTTTATCTTATAATTTTATAAATTAAACTATATTAATTTAAACTAAATCAATAAGTCCAAATTTAAACTTACCTATCACAAGATCATTAATTTCGAAATTGTCCTTAAAAAATATTTTTTTGTTTTAATATTTTTAAAACTATTCAGTTTAAGAGAACCGTACACGAAAGTTCTCAGCATAGTTCACGTATAATAATATAATTTATTATAAAATTGTTTATTTAAAATAAGAGATAACGAAAATTTATTTTAATAGCATGTAATAAATATGTCTGCTTAAGATATTTATTGTTTTTATTGGAATTGATAAATCAGACCAAATAATTTAAAAAGTATATGTTCGAAAAAAGAAAATGTTGGTACTGTTGAAAAAAGAAGCAATCAATACTCTTAATACAATGTTTTACTCATATAATACACAATAAGTTAAAATTTATCTGTTATAAGGCATCAAATAATAAAACAAAATATTGAAAATTATGAAAAGAAAATATTAAAAACATTGGAACATCTTCATGATTGAAACTCTGAAAAAAATCACAAATACCTTCAAATTTTTACATCATAAAAAACAATTAAAATAAGTAACAACATTTGAGAAAGCTGCGTACACCCAGTCGTAGCGTAGTGTTCTAGAGTGCCGATTTAGTACACGGAAGATTTGGGGCCCCAACCCTTGCTACGATTCTCATCGTAGCAAGGGTTGGGTATTTTCTGAAAACTAACTCAGAAATGAAAAAAAGAAGTAGAAATGCATAAGGTTGACCTTGAAAAGTTTTTTCTTTCTTTTAGTTCTATAAAGTTTATTTTAACGACACATACAAATTTCTAAAAAATACGGAAGATATCTGTTATAAAACGGAAATTTAAAAACGGATATTTCAGAAAATTTGCTGGAATTTACGGAATTTTTTTTCCCGTTAAAATACGGAAATAGTACTAGCGATTGCCAGTACAATTCCCGTTTTTTTTTTTTTTTTTTTTTTTTTTTTTCCAGGAATTTTTTTTACAGTGTGCGACCGTAGCACAACATGGGGGTAACTTCATGAACCACGACCACTGTCGCAAACATGACTCAAAGTTAGCCCAGCATCATATTATATATGTCAATAATAATATATTGACACATTATAATCATATATATCAATATATATACATAATAATTGAAGTGATGCAATACGCCCGAGAAATCTGAATTCTTATGTGCGTTCGTAATTATATAAATACGTAGCACCTATAGTCGTTGTCTAGTTCGCCCGTCCGCATATAACAGCGCAAAACTACTCAACCGAATGGTTTGAAATTTAATATATGTAATCGTTGCAGAATTTTGTCGAGCCATTTCAAATTTTATGAAAATCGAATCAAAACTTAAAAAGATATTAATGAAAGTTTCCTTCTATTAAATCCTATCATACGTAATTAATTCTGTGATGTTCCATGATAGGTAATGATTCTAGGGTGTCATGGTGATTACGTCCTATTTAAGATGGAGTCATATTATTTCCGTATTACTGAATTTAAAAACCAAATTTGTATACTAAAATTGTTTAATTATAGCAATCCTATAATCAACCGACAGTTTTTTGGATAAATGTTTCGAGAGAAATAGATTTGAAATGGAAAAAGAGTCTAAATATGGATTTCAAGTTCTGAAATCTTCAAAGCTAGGCTTAAGTCTCTCATTTCAATTTCAGTAAATGTCAGCAAAAGATAAAATGTTGCCAACTTAAAGTGTACTTATTTTATTACGGAAATTAATCATATCATAATAACAGGGAATATTCAATTTTTCAGTGAAATAATACGATGTTTTTTTTTTTTTTACAAACAATCAATTACAATTCTGTCACATTAAAATTATACTCTGCGCAAATAACCAATACAAGACAATGTAAAAGTGTATTGTAACTTAATTTCATAAATTAAAATTAATATCTATAATATGGAAATCTGCACATAAAATAAATTTTGTATTCATGCATTTTTGCATAACAGTTTAACAGCTATTGCACCAAGATCTGAATACTTATAAAAACTAATTATAGTACGAACGCACCTTATTTGTCACGTATGACGTTTCATTCCTTACTTGTTTTTAATTACGTGAATTTTATTCACATTGCTTTTGCAAGGCGTAAAACCAACAGAGTGAAAAATAAATTCGGAGAGCGTTGGTGCGCTGAACCAATGACCCAGGTTCGAATCTTGGTCTGGATTCTTTTTCATTCTGTTGGTTTTACGTCTTGAATACAATGTGAATAAAATTTAAGTAATTATTTTTTTTTTTCAAATAGTATAAAATTTACAATATATATTTAAAAAATCAATACATGCAAAAAATAAAAATATTATCACAAAAGGGGAAAATAAAAAATATAAATAAATCGACTGAAAATTAAAATAAATTGGAATTGAAAAACTGTAAAATTAAAATAAATTGAAATTTAAAAACTGTAAAATGTAAAATACTTTTGCATTCTTCAAAAATACGCATGATATAAAGATTGTCTTTCTTTATAAATGAAGTTTAAAACTCTGCATTTTAACAGTTGTTTCAAAATCAGTTTATAGATAATGCAATTATAAAGAATATACTATAGTGTGATGGCTGTAACTAAAAGAAATAAGATTCGTAATTTAAATCATGCTTTCATGAAACACGTGCCTAAATTCAAATAATAGGAATAAAAGGCAAGAAAATTTATATAACAATGTAAATTGTGTTTTTCTATCGCTTGAATATTTGTTTCGTTGATTCCATTTTAAATTAGGTTAGGAAATGTTTCTAAAATTGAATGAAATTCGAATAAAAGATATTTCATTGGAATGTATTGAAAAAACAAGCCCTGATTCAATTTTAGATTTTCAAATATTTCTTTTTCATCACAATCTTGAAACAGGAAAATAATTATTTAGCCGCCAGAAAATGCATTGCTTAAATCAACTTTTCATTTATTTTGTTATCTTATGACATGGAGAGATACCATGTTGCTCTAGTATTTACGCAAGGATTTTTAATTATTTAATTTTAATTTATAAACTGTAATTGGATTAATAATTCAGTTATGACAGATAAAATTATTGATTATACAGGGTGGGCCAAAAATTCTTGAGACATTTTAAAATTCAAATTTAAACAAGTTGGAAATTGTACGTCAAACGTGATAAATGAGGTGCGTTCGTACTATAACTAGTTTCAGTGAAATGAATTATATCGTCTGTTATTATGATATGATTAATTTCCGTAATAAAATAGGTACATTTTAAGTTGGCAACATTTTATCTTTTTGTTGACTTTACTGAAAATTCCAATGTGAAACTTAAGCCTAGCTTTGAAAATTTCAGAACTTGAAATCCATATTCAGACTCTTTTTTCATTTAATATCTATTTCTCCGGTAACATCTATGCAAAAAAACTGTCGATAGATTATATGATTGCTATAACTAAACAATTTTAGTATACAAATTCGATTTTTTAATTCAGTAATACGTAAATAATATGACTCTATGGATTTGTTAAAGTGAAGAAAACTTCTATTTATATCTTTTTAAAGTTTTGATTCGATTTTCATAAAATTTTAAATGACTAGACAAAATTCTGCAATGATTACACCCAGAAAAAGGAATTGATTAAAACAACAAAACATGTTTTGTTGAGTACATTTTGGTTGTTCTAGCAAAATTTTTAGTTGAAGTAAAAAAATTGGTTTTGTTGCTTGGACAAAAAAATATTGTTAACACTCGTACAAAATTTTAACAAAATTTCATCAATTTTATTTGAATTAACAAAATTTGTTTTTTCTTTTTTAATTTTACAATAATTTTGTAATTCCAGCAAAATTTTGTTGTTTTTGCAAAATTTAAATTGTTGTGTAGTAGCCATATCTCTCTTACGTAACTTGATTTATTTGACTTATATAGCTATATAATTACATGATTAACATAATTTTGGGGTAATTAAAACTTTTTTTCATTGGGACGGACCAAGGTAGTTTTAAAAATACCCTGTCCCATTTATTACTGTCTTCTATCTTTGTAAGAAAAAACTATTGGATTCATGAAAATTTTCGATTTCCTGTTTCCGACGGATTTTAGAAGGTCCTGAACACGATTTGACTGTTTTTTAATAAAACATTTTATTCAGTTACTTCCTGATATAAATTGTTGCTGATTAGTTTTTGCTGTAAATCGCGCAACAGGTAGCGCCGCTATGTTGCATTTTTCGTGATTTCTGCAATAGCTCTATCTCATTTTCAGCAGTGAATTACGCCTGTAATCTTTGAATAATAACAAGTGAATTTTTATTCTGCTTTTTTGCAAGCGTAATTCACTGCTGAAAATGAATTAAAAATTAACTACGTGTTGCCGTATGCTGGGCTTTGTATTGTCGTCTCATGTTTGCCGCAGAAATTTGCGTGCTTATAATGATATTTCCATCTTGTGCTGCTGTTCAGGGACGTAGCTTTAGGGGGGGGGAGCCATCCCCCACTAAGTTCAAGTAGTAGGGCGCCACAGAAGGTTTAAGGGCATATTAGTAGTAATAAGTGATTATGCAAACACTTTATTTTAAATCTTAAATTAGAAAGTAAGTTATTTTTAACATATAAAATTTGCATAAGGGGTTTCATTTTAGATTTGTTACTGCTTCTATCCTCCCCCCCCCCCCCTCACACCTGCCAAAAAAAAGTATACATGCAAAAGGGAAAATTCTGAAAATAGGAATTGTAATCAATTGCGGGACGGTAAGTGTAATTCGATCCTTAGAAATACAAATATTCCCTTCTTATCTTACTAGTTGTTGCCCACCCTTTGTAATAGAAAGAAAGTGTGAAGAAGTGGAACTGACTGGTGGGGATTAGAACGGTTCTCCAATACGTTCATGTAAGGGCTCAAAGATCGTTTAAGGGCGTCGTCAGGCACCCATAAAGAAAGTGTTTAAATAGTAGTATCAAGTAATTATACAAGAACATTATTTTGAATATTAAGAATTGCAATCAATTGCAAGGCAGTAATGTAATTCGATCTTTAGAAGTACAATTCTTTCCTTTTCTCAGTAGTTTTTGGTGACCGTTGGTAATCTAAAGAAAGTGTAAAGAAATGGGAGTGACTGGAGAGAGGTTACAGAACGGGCTCAGAGAGGGTGGGGGTGGTGTAGAGGTCTCCACGGACGGGCTGAAATTTCTAGGGTCGGACCCGCCCAGGTACAACGAAAGCTATCTTAGTCCTGTCCAGTCCGTTTTAAAAACCGAAAGTTCAACCCAGCCCGGAACAGTTCAATTTCTACAAAAAAAAATCGATTTTTCATAACATATAATTAAGATTCTTTTAAAGAATACTGCATATATTTTTTTGCGAAATTTTTAAAGTATATTTCAGACTACATGTGGGCAATCCATAGAATACAGAATGTCAACATTAATGAATACTTAGACTTCTAGACTTTTACATTCAAATAAAGACTCATTTAAAAAAATGTATTTTAGAGTAAAGATAAAAAATATTTAAAAACATCATAAATTTTTAAGCTTTATAATTAAAAATTTAGATAAAAAAATATTACTTCGGAATTCATTAAAGTTTATTTCCAAAGATTTTGTCACCAAAATCCATTATCAATTTTAGTTTTGAATAAAAACTTGTCTGCCAGACACGTCTTAGGAATAATTAAGTTCAGGTCCAGCCCGGCTCGCGTATATAGAAAAAATGTAAAATGTACGCCTGAACACGGCCCGAGTCGACAGGAAAAAATAGACGCAGGCTCAGACACAATGTAACTGTCCGAGGAAAATCTCTACGTTAGGCATATTAAATTTCTGTATTGATGGTGTCAAACTAGTATCGTATTGTGCAACATATTTATAACGTATTCTGGTATAGATCCATCTCCATTGAAAATTGTTCATATTTCATCGGCTTAGTCTGATAATTTAAAATTTGGTATATCGGTGCCGGTAGTCCCTCTTAATTTTTTTTTTACCAGACCGCCTAGCCTGTTTGTTTTTTTTTGTATTATAAGCCCCGCTCATTTGAACGTTTGAATTCATTTGGCCGGGTGCGGGAATCAGACCGTGCAGATCGTTATCTCTAGGGTAGAGGTCTGCACGGGCCAGAATTTACAGGCCCGGCCCGAATGAAAGATATCTTGGCCAAGCCCATTCCGGCCTAAAAGCTAAAAGTTTGGCACAGGATTGGACCGTGACCTTCGATACTCCGGCCAAATAACTGGTTTCAACAGGGGTCGCATACGTCACTGCAGAGGGATCCACATCCACCGCTTACAACGTGATCCCTCTTGCCTCGCTTTGTCGTTGTCGCTTTGGCTTAGCGTTCTCCTACATGTTGGAGCAAAAATAGCACGTGTTTATTGTGATTTTTAAGTTATATTTCTTCTTATCAAAGCCATTAAAATTACACACATGCCACCTCCATGTGTGGTACCAGGATGCCATTATAATTACAAGAATGAACCGAAATACAATCCATATTTTTTTTTCCAGCGGACAAATATCATTGAAACCAACGGATACACGCCATGCATTGTAAAAATCATGAACCCACAAAGTACAGCAAGGTAAGAAAATATATTATTATTTATTTTTCAGAGTATTATATATATTCAAGTTTTTCATTATCCATTTTTATCGCATTCTCTCATTATAAATTAAATTAAAAAAAAGTTTTGTTTTAGCATAGTTGAATAACTTTTTTATAAAATCCATATTTGCACAGAATAAGTAAAGTATAATAAATATAATATATTCAGGGGTCGATGTAGATTTCTTTTTCTTGGGGCCCATTTTGTGAAAACTAAAAATTATTTTTGTGAAATTTATCATAATTTTGAGAAATTTGTTATATTTTTGTGAAAAATAACATTTTGTTATGAAAGATGAAATCCAGCTACTCAAATTCAAACCAGGCATATTAAATGCTTGGTAATAATAATAACTTCTTCAAGTCTTTCTGCTAAAGTTTTCCTTTCTAGCGAACTTGCTTCTTTGTAAATTATACATTTTAAAACCTAACAAAATAAAAATAATTAATGCAGAGTATGTTTTTATGGAATGGAATTTTGTGAAGGGATTCCTAAATAGGCCACAAAGTTTACCTGGATCGACCCCTGATATATATAATATTATATTACATTATATATTTTTTGTGGTAGAATATTCTGTAGTAAATATATTTTTATTAATGAATAACACAAAGTGTAAATTATTTTAATTATTAGTATTTTAATATTTAATCATTAACTACTAATGCAACTATTTTAATTATTATTTCTTATTATTTAAATTATTGTATACTCAAGTTTTTCATTTATTAATTTTTATCGTTTTACTTCATTACAATTTAAATGAAGCTACATTTAAAGAATCTGTTTTCTATCAAAAACATTTTGTTTCAGTATGGTATATAACCTTTTATAAAATCCATATTTTCAAAGGAAATGTACAGTACAAAAAATAAATAATACATTTAATATGTATGTGAATTATATTTTAGGGCAGTATATTTTATAGAAAATGTATTTATTTTATTATAAATAACAGAAAGGATCGTGTAATTATTATAATTATTATTGTATTAATAATTAGAATTATTATTTTAAATATTAGTATTAATAATGAAGCGAAACTATTTTCTGTAGAAAATATAGCATATTTTTTTTATATAAACAGAAAGTATACAGTAATTATTTTAATTTTAGTATATTTAATATTTAAGATTATTTTAAATGTTAGCATTAATAACTAGATAAGATTTCTTTTTAATTATTACTAATTATTTAAAGTATCATAAAATAAGTTCTTAAGTTTTTTTAATTTACCTTTTTCCTTTTTTGGAAAAAGAACAAAATTGCATAAAAACAAGAAAAATACCTTTACTTATGATGAATATATATAATACTTTAAATAATAAATAATATGTTTTCTTGCCTCATTGTGCTTTGTAAGTTCATAATTTTTACGATGAATGGCGTTTATTCACTTTTGGCAATGATTCTAAAATACAAAAATTGCTTATATATATATATGGGGGACGGGGAGGTAGAATATCCTATTCTATTCTTTTACTGTTGAAAATACTTAAAATTTGAGAAACACAAAACTTCTTCGGGAAAGAAAAAAGAGATTTTTTTTATCAGATTAATGTAAAAACTATAATAATTGCTTAAAATTTTTGGAAAGAAATCCTTAAAAAAAGGGGGTGAGGGCATTTCTGTGAAAGAATTTCCTTCCTGATTTTAATATGTATATCTCATATATATTTCTGCAAAGATCTCTCCCAGCAACGGAGTTGGATCTCTCTAGAGTGACGTCAGAAACTAGTGTTTTGGCCGGAGTATCGAAGGTCACGATTGGACCGGCTCGTTGAAAATTCAGTGAAAACAGGCCCGACCCGTTGAAAAATCAATGAAATCAGGCCCGGTCTAATCTGACCAACTCAATTTCTACAAAAAATTCCAATTTTTATTAACATACGATTAAGATTATTTTAATGAATACTGCATGCATATTTATGGGAAAATTTCACAGTATATTTTAGAATACTTTATACATGCCATATGCCATAGCATACAGAATAGTATTATTAATGATTACTTAGACTCTTAGAGTATTACATTCAAAAAAAGACATTAAAAAAATTAATGTAGTTTAGAATAAAAGAAAAAGACGGTTAAAAAAATCCTAACTTTTGTTGCTGTATAATAAAAAAATGTTTCTCTGTCATTTATTAAAGTATACTTTCAAAGATTTTGTTAATATAAGTTCATTATCGCTATTACTATTATTACGAAACAACTCGACACGTCCTGGAAACAATTAAGCCAAGTTTCCAGCCGGCCTGAGTACACAGAAAATTATGTAAGCCTGATCCCAGCCTGCCCGAGTCTGCTGAAAAAATTAAGCCCAGGCTCAAGTATGATGCAAGTGTCCAATTGCCGATTTCTATGCATGACATATTTTTGTATTGATGTTGTGATCGGCTCATGCAGTACGTTTACTTATTCTCGTCCCAGACAAATCCATTGAAAATTGTTCATATTTTATCAGCTTAGTTTGATCCTTTTAAATTTCTTATATCAAGCCGGTCGGCTCACTTAATATTTTTATCGGCACGTCCCGATCAATTTATTATTCTTCATCGGCCCGCCCAGGCTCGTTAAAAAACTGTTTTCATTCTGCCAGACTGATCCGTTGGAAAATTAACCTTCATTTTGCCAGGCTGGATACGAGCCCGTGCAGACCTATACTCTATTGGTGGTCATATGGCAATTCTCCTGAAAGAATACTGAACAAAAAATTTCCTCCACCCTGACATTTGAACTCTTGAAATCCCCTCTTGTGCAAAACGAGACAACAGACATTGATATTCGTACATTTGGAGGATTAGAGGCATGTGTTTCTTGAAATGAGTGTACTGTATATTTGTCTGAAAACTTATATCCCAGGCACGAATTCTTCCAGAGTAAATAAATGAAAGAAATAAACTAGGTACCTTTTACAAAAATCAAAACAATAAATAAATTTAAAAAGAAAGCAGATTATGTAGCTTCATTCATGAATGAGTGGTTTCAAATTGTTGATGATGGAGCAGAGTGTAAGAGCAGGTACAAATGTTTGCTTTAGTCAAGGTTCAAATCCATTTCAAATTATTACGTTTGACACATTCATAAAATCATTGCATCTGTTTGCATATAAAATTTCATATATTTTTAATCAGGTCGCTAAAAATAAAATAGTATTGTAATTTTTCTGAAAAAATTAAAACTGGTATTTTAAACAGGCTTTCGAGACGCGTGAATTAGAGATCTGCACGGCCCGGGCTTAACTTTTTCTACAGACTTGGGCCGGGACGGTCCAGACTTCTTTTTTTCTGGGCCAAGCTGTGCTTAGACGTTATTCTTCTTAAAGCTCTGTATGGACCGAAATTTGCAGGCCAGCTTAAAAATCAGAAAATTAGGCCTGGCACAACAATTTTTGCAAAAAATGAATATCTTTTTAAATGGCCATTATTCTACAATTAAAATTCGTTTTAAAGAATAGTACATATACTATTCTAAGCAAAAAAAATTAAAGTACAGTAATACAGTAAAACCTGTGAAATAGAAACAGTCTATGACGAAAACCTTTTTTACACGGAAAAATGTCTTGATCCGTGCAAAAAGAATATAATACATACCACAGACGATGTACCTGCTAAGAATGGAACCTGTCTATAGCGGATTTTTCTTCTCTTACTGAATCTTCATTTGAATGTAATAGTCTAATTCAATTTTTAATCAGTATTTATGTACTTGTCTAAATGATCATATAAATATTGTTGATATTTTGCATTCCACACATTATGAACGTAATCTGAAAATAAAATATATGCATAAGTGTGCTTTTTGAATAAGTAAGTGTAATTTTAATTTTAGGTTAATGTTGCTAGACATATCGGCATGCTTTGTAGCTATTCAGTCGGGCCTGGCCGGTCCGAACTTTTTGCTTTTATACCGGGCCGGGCCAAAATAATTTTTGAACGTGTCGGGCTGAACTTTTTGCTTTTATACCGGGACAGGCCGTTCCTGGACCTAGAAATTTTGGCACCTGCAGACCTCTAGCGCGACTGATGACAATGTGGCGAGAGAGAGGGTGGGGTGGGATGGGGAAGTGGAAAATGAAAATTATAAAAGGGCGCCAAAGTCAGGTCCTCCCCCCCTCCCCAATAAAACTTTCAAGCTACGCCCCTGCTGCTGTTGCAGCCGTTCCGACATATATAAGAGTGATAAATGCCGAACTCAAATATCGTTCCTTGTAGCTCCGTGGTAGAACCTCGGAACGCAGTTCTGAGGACCCGGGATTGGGCAATTTTCACTCTCCCGGTTTGTTCTTGAAAAAAAAAAAAAAAAAAAAAAAAAACAGGATAAAAATTCACTTGTTATTATTCAAGGTTTACAGGCGTAATTCACTGCTGAAAATGAATTAAAAAATAGTTAAAATTGCATATTTAGATTGGTTCATTTAACAAAAGTTTTTGTTGTATAAACAAAACAAGTTCGTAATATAACATATTTTATTATTTAAACAAACAAAATATATTTTGTTGAAAAAAGAAAATAGATTGTTAAAATAACACATTGCATATATCTATGTAACAAAAAGAATTTTGTTAATTCAAGTAAAATTGAACCATTTTACTTGGAGTAACAAAACATTTTTTTGCTCACGATACAAAAAATTTTTTTGGAATTGCAAAAAAAATCAACAATATTTTTTTTTGTTGATTCAAACAAAATTTCCATTGACCCATATTTAAACGAAGAGTTTTGTTGGGTCAACCAAATTTTTGTTGATTCAACAAAACTTTTTTCTGGGTGTATATACATTAAATTTCAAACCATTCGGTTGGGTAGTTTTTGCGCTGTTATATGCAAACAGACGGACGAACCAGACAATGAGTATAGGTGCTACGTATTTATATATTTACGAACGCATCTAAAACCAGTCGTCATCAAATGCGACAGCGGTCGATACAGCCTTGGGAACCTAAAAATTCCCCAGTCAAAGGGAAATTAATTGTAACCCATTACAAAAGATCTTAATGATAACATTCAATCTTCCGTAACCTGGTAATATTTTTAAAACAGCGCAAATTAGCGTGTTTTTTGAGCCTGCGGGTTGTGGACGTGAGGTTTGAGAGCTTAGCTGATTAAAGACATAGCTCCCTAGTATCTTTTTTTTTTTTAAATCTATATGGATAGTTTTTCTTTCATTTATAAACTGTAAACCTTTTTCCTACAACATGTACTACTTTTAAAAGTTTGAGTTTTAAATTATTTATTTAAAATTTCCTTGTATTAAAAGAGAAATGTTTAAATCTCCAATCCAACGATTTCATTTAGAGAACCTTTTAAAACTTTCCTCTGCCCTTGTAACTAGTATTTCAAATTTATGTTCATTTATTTACTAAAACGAAATTAAATCTTAAAGAAGAAACTAAGATGAAAGTTTTCTAGTTTTCTTCTGAAAAAATTCTTTAAATTAAAGGGGGAAGTACTCATTTCACTTTAAACTTTTGAAACGATCTTAAGATTAATGTCAAAATTTCAATGCAACTTCATTAGTTAAGTTTAAATTCAGTATATTTTTTCTGGGTATAATTTGTTCATAATTTGTATATATATATTGCAATTGTTTTAAGATAAATGTTAAATTTTCTAATATTCCATAAGAATCTCAACACATAAAAAAGAGTTAGCCTAACTTTATCATAGTTAATTTATTTGTTATAGTGTTAGTAACTTAAATTTCTAAACTATTTAACGATAAAGTAGTATGCTGCAGTCATCACAAAACTTCCTATTTTATCCTATATATTATTATTCTGTCAGCATCCCTTTTCTCTAAGTAAATAAAAAACGCAGAACGATAAATGAGATACCATACGAAAAGATTCTGAAACAGCTTCTGACATAGTACACTTACACAGGGGTTCAAAAATCTAGGCGCCAATGGGCTGATTCCCACCACTAAATTTTATTAGTATTCTTCGTTCAATTGTATTAGTATACTTCGCCTAAATTTGATCAGTATTCTTATTAGGCGAATAATACTAAAAATTTAGTGGTGGGAATCGGCCCATTGGCGCCTAGATTTTTGCACCCCTGCACTTACATTTCGTTAAAACATGTACTTTGATTAAATATTGCAATTAATTAAAAAATAAATCGGCATTGTTTTTAGAAATGAAATGAAAGGTTTTACTTAAATTAGTGTTGCCACAAAATAAAATACCGCATTGATGATTATAAAAAAAAAGATTCAATAAAAATAAAGTGGGGGCACAGTTGCTGTAATATATATATATATATATATATATATATATATATATATATATGTGTGTGTGTGTGTGTGTATATATATATATGTATGTATATATATTATTATTTATTATTATTATTATTTATTATTATTATTATTATATATTATTATTATTATTATTATATATCTATTATTATTATATATTTATTTATTACTATTTATTAATTAATAAACTTCTACCACCCCTAATTTTAGTTTCAGTAGATTCGGAAATAGGAAGGAGGGAGGACATATTTTTCAAGTATACTTTCAACGATATCTCTGAAAATATAATACCTAAAATTAAAACAAATATATTTTGGAGTTCGTTGTTTCGAACGATACCCTGCACGATACATAAAAATAAAGTTTCTTGTTTTAAGTAACTTAATTAATATGTCGGTTAATTACCGACAAACTTTTTTCGAAAATAATTATTAACTATCCTTGGATGATTCTGCGTCGATAGATATCTCGAGCGCCGGAAAAGTAAAGTTTGTGTGTAACAGAAAAATACGTTTTTCTCAAAAACTAAGAAACCTAGGAAAATCGGTATAGTTTTCCTGCAAGGCTTAAATAAACTCCTACTACCCCTAATTTTTTCATAATTTTAGTTTCAGTATATTCGGAAATAGAGGGGGGGGGGGCGGTACATGTTTTTGCAGTGCATTTTCGACGATATCTCTGAAAACCTAAAAGTAAAACAAATATATTTTTGAGTTTGATATTACGAGATCTCTCTTACGATATCCCACATGATATACAAAAAGAAAACTTTTTTTTCAAGTAACTTAATGAGCCCCCTAAATTTTTCTTAACCATTTTTGTGAATCGATAATAATCTGAAAATATGTGGGTAAAAAGGCTTTATGACTTTCGCGAGTTTGAACAGTCACTTCCTATAGTTTATGAGAAAAAGGGCGGTGACAGACGAACGGACAGACACAAGAGTGATCTTATAGTGGTTCGATTTTTACTTTATAAGTACGGAACCCTAAAAACGATAGTGTCATAACTGCTTCATATCGAAAAAAATCCAATCGATATAATTTAATAGAAATACATTAAAATATGCTAAATAAATCTATGTATCTGATCATGTATAACACTTTTAAACAATTTCCAAAGAAAAATAAATAAGAGAAGCAATAAATATAGATTCTAAAATATATTAAAACAGTCAAAACATATTAGGAAAATGGGGTAATCTTTACTCTGTCTGGAGACCAAAAATGAGTTTTATCTACCCGCTGCTTTAATTTATGATCATTTCTCTAGAACACTTAAACAAAAATTCTCTAAAATTACGTTTTGATAAAAGAGATGGATTTATAAAATTCAATTAAATGTTTGTATTCCTGAATGATTCATTAGATTTTAATAAAAAAATTAATTTTAAATACGTAGACATTTTATAAAACAAGTTTAATTTAAGTGCAGAAACAAAATTGTATTTTAACATATTAAAATCCAACTCGTTCGTTTGATGTCATGTTTTAAGGATACGAAAAGTATTATCAATGAATTTTATTTGAAGAAAAAAACATAAAACTATTCGAATTTTCAAATGATGGTAATGAGTGTTCAGAGAAATGAAATTAAAATCTAGCATATAGAAAAAAAAAAGAGTCGGGGAACGTTTCAGATTGAAAAATATAATTAGGAAGAAACTCAATGAAATAACATATGAATTGAAATAGATTTTCATATTTTATTAATTTGTTATACGCTTAAAGATCTTCTATGTGCTATTTTAAATGCAAAATGCTCTCTTGAATTTGAAATTAAGATTGGTGCAATGCATTTATAAAAATTTTGCTTATTTCCAACGTACCGTAAATATTAAACATGTTCAATCCTAAAAAAAAATTAAGTAATGTCCTCCGACTAATGCTAATGCCAATAATCGTGTTAAAAAAAAAAAAAATTTCACTAGGAATAATGTCTACTATTTGATGCTATGCATAAATTATGCCTCGGGCGACGCGACGTCTACATATAATAAATTTAACCGACTATGAATTTTTAAAGGCCTATTGTTTGCAACATATTTTAGTTCCTTGGATCACGTCAGCACGGAAAATGTTTAGTTTATATAATTTTTCTTAAATCTTTATACACATACATCTTTCTCAAGTTAAAATAAGAGTTATAAAGGAAGATTTGTTAAACTATATTTAGCCATAAAATTCGAAAAATAAAATTAAGATCTTTCATTAAAGAGTATCGTGGACATAAAATTACTTGAAACATTATATAACATTTATAAATTTTAAACTCACTTTATATAAAAGAAAAATTCACAAACATTTACCGGTTTTGTTTAAAATTTCTTTTCTGGGGAAGCTTTCATAGTAAGAGACAGCCCCTTGAGACCGTCGAAAAGTAATTTCTCGGTATCTCAAAACTAATCATTGGAATGAGCTGTACACACTGAAATTGCCCACCTATGTTTCTAACGATTGCTATTACTTTTATGTAAAAATTGATGTACTTCAAAATGTTTTAATATGAATACGTCAATAATTTTGATAAATAAAAATATGTTTTAAATAGAAAAAATGCCTGTAATATGTTTGGGCCTATTCATTGCATCTGATTTTTTAAAAATTTATTGCGTGATCTTTTGAGAAGATATAATATAAAGTTTGTCAGGTGGATTTTAGCATCCTCAAACTATTTTAACTCTATGGAGACTTAAGAAAAAGTATATAAACAACACCGTTTTCTGTGCTGTTTTTATCCAAGGAACTCAAATATGTTGTAAAAAAATAGGCGTACGATTTAAAAATTCAAAGTTGATACAATTTTCAATATGTAGACTACCTCTATTTAAAAAATAGCATTCATATTCAGAAAATAGGCACAGTTCCCAGTCGAACATACTTCTCTCTGGGACAGTTTGGTGATGAAATAGCATGGGGTGATGTATTGTTTCCCTCACTACTGCACGTACTGACTTAAACGGAAAAATCTCTGATAAGTTAAATGAAAATCTTTTGAATGCTTTTGTTTTTTAATGTATAACAAGTTAATAATTTAATAATCTGATATGAAATATACTATAAATTAAAATAAGAGGGCCACTGATGCCCATAGTAGCTGACCACTGATGCCCAGTGTTGTCAATTGGGCGGGTTTATTTTTTAGTTCGATTGCTTAGTTGATACCGTTATTTATTTCTTAAATAGTAACATTTGCTTTAGTTAATTTGTCATGAAATAAGGTGAATATTAATTACTATTTCAAGAAAAAGTAGTAGCAATCAAGCAATCTTAATAATAATAATAATAATAATAATAATAATAATAATAATAATAACGCCCAACTGGCAATACTGGTGGTTGCGAACATACTACTATGAGCATAGAGAGATAAAAGTTAAATCAGGAGGGGATGTTTTTAATGAAATTATATCATATTTTACATACACAAGATTCTTAATAAGTTTATAATTTACTGTTAAATTAAACTACTACTTACTACATCTAAGTAAGTAGTACTTAGTCTTACTAAGTTAAAGTAAAAATAATGTATTTTGATAAATTAATTCACCACTGCAATTGCAAGAAAAGCTAGACTACTTTAATAAATTGTCCAAATTCTAAATTCTACTTTAGCATATTAATTTTAATATAGACTGGTCCAATGGAAACTTGTTACAAATTAGTATCAAAATTACTGAAAATAGCTTCAGTTTTTATATATTAAAAATGCTTAATAAACTCTTTACATTTTTTTCTCAAATTTTCCAATTTATGTTTTTTAATACATTTAACTAGAAATAGTATGTTTTCTGCAACATTTTTAGTATACAATATAACCCTCTATATATCGATAAAAATAGCCGGGAGTGCTTTATATCCGAAGGAACGCTATAACCAAGCGATTTCTAATTGAAAATATGAAGAAAGATTTTAACTTATTACTTCATAGTTGTCTCGAAAACTTATACTATACATATATTACAGTATAGAAAATATTATCGATAGAATTACTAATCATAATCAACACATATACAGGGTAATACTAAAGTCAGGAAAAAAAAAGTAAAAAATAAATAATTCGAAAAGTGAACACAGTAGCACGATGCGGATTTCATAAAACTGCACAGAATGTCGTGGGATTTTTCGGAGGTTATAGAAAAGTTATTTCTAGAACCACCGAATCACTCTATGTCCCAAAGCTGCGATCTATTGTTATTTAAGCCATCATGGTACAGGAAATACAGCAGAAGTCCTTTTCCATGTTTTTCAGAGTATGTTGCTACATCTATTACTTATTTTCACCGAGAGCATGCGTTTACCTTTGATTAGAGGCCAGTACCATCGACTATTTTTATATTCAATCCTATCATAATTTAGGAAATTTGGCTTAATTAAGCCTAAAGGTTCAAATCTTAGCCTGAACACTTTTACACTCAGTTGGAAAATTACAACATACATGATTTATTTACCAATTAGAATAATCTCTCAATTCGAAAAACAGGGTTTGTACGCTTTTACCACAATTCTTTAAAAGAAATTTTCGCCTTATTTAAATGCAAAAAAGTATTACAAATCCTTCAATTAAACGAGACATCTACTATTTCTGCAATTTAAATATTAAATAAAAAAAATTATATTTAAAAATTGTGGTAAAAGCGTACGAACCCTGGAAAAAGAAGTAACTAATGCTGTCGACGCTGCGTCGTAAATAAAATTTTTGTGGCCAGAGGTCTTTCTCGGCCAATATTAAGAAAACTATTGCATATAAAAATATGAAAATTGGTAGTTTTATAGATAAATGTTCGATAAACACGCTGCAGTAGACAGCTTTTAAATTGAAGAATTATTTTAAGATATATTTAATGTTGAAGTCATACAAAATAGTTCTGTTCAAAAAATTTTATAGGAATAAAAATTGTGCATAGCACTATAACCATCTTTTGCAGGGACATACTTGAGAAGCTTTCGATGTGCAGTAAGCAAATTGATTTTTTAATTTGACTTATTTTTTGAGGATTTTTTAATTTATATTTTCATTATTTCAATAGAGATTCATTTCATATTTAGAAACGGTCATTTTTTTATAGTGCTGCCAAATTGTAAAACAGCCTAAATAACAATATTTTCTTTCAATTAAAAAATGTATTTGCACGAGACTATTAAAAAAAAGAAGGAAAACTTTAAAATAATAATTAAATGATCACGTGTTAAAAGTAGAAAATGGGGAAAATTACGTCATAAAAATGTATTTATACATGAGTATTAAAAAGAGAAAGAAATCTTTAAAGTAATGATTAAATTATTACATGTTAAAAGCAGTAAATAGGAAAAAATACGTCATATTTAAAATATCCGAATAATAATATTGTCAAACAGTTTAATTTCAAAAATATACGAGAGATGTATTTCATATTTCGAAAAGTCTCTTTTTATCTATTGTTGCCACTTTTGAAATAGCACAAATAATAATATTTCCTTTCAGTTAAAAAATGCACTTTCACGCGACTATTAAGAAAAGAAAGAAAACTTCGGTGAAAAATACGTCATTTTTAAAACTATACATTTGAAATATTTTATATAAAGCAATTTTCTTATAGCGTTGTTAAAAAATCCCGGGAGGCAGCGACTTTTTTTACTTAACCATTTTATAGAAGCTGATTTTAAAATGTTTAATTGGTCTTATTTAATATCAGTCGTGGAAACAGCCGTTAGCTGTTACGATAACAGTTGTTTCGGTCTTAAAATCTCTCCGTCAAAGGGAAATGAATGGAAACGCGATTACAGAAGACCGTCACTAGTCTTTTAATTATAATTCAATCTTCTGTATTATT
Organism: Maratus michaelseni; assembly: GCA_963931845.1. Taxonomy (NCBI): domain Eukaryota; kingdom Metazoa; phylum Arthropoda; class Arachnida; order Araneae; family Salticidae; genus Maratus; species Maratus michaelseni. Next base: position 332,595,968 of record OZ007590.1, on the reverse strand, counting down.
TTAAAACAGAACAAATTAGTTTTTGGAGTAGAATCTTCGTCTGTGAGTTTGCCAGGCGTGGTAAGGAATTAAAGTGTGTAGTTCAAAATAAAAACGTATTGGAATCCACGCGGTTATTTTTGATAGCGATATTATTTTGAAATGACATTTTATAGTGCTAGCTAAAGTATTGCTAGAGATATTTTTGTAGTGAGCTGAAGTGACCTATTTTTAGGTTCCTGAAAATGATCAACATGGCCATTTTGTTTTGAGATAATGCTTGAATGTATCGAATATTTGCGGAAAGCATTCCCCCTTTCAGTTTTAGCGTTTCCAGCTTATTCTTTTTGGTCATCTTTAATTAAAGTCTGCCAGCTCCACAACCAATCATTCTTATCTATTGCTTTAAATAAATGGATGTTATGGTTAAATCTTGTACCACAGCTACTTTTCAAGCTGATGGGTCCTAAGGGTTCGTCACATTTGCATGGGAATGTGACGTCGTGAATTTTCATTTATAAAACATGAATTTTAAATTCAGCGCATTTTTACTTTTAAATACACTAATAAAAACGTGTTTTTTTATTGTTGTTGTTTGTTTGTTTGTTTGTTGTTTTACTATTTTTAGCTTTTCACAAGTGATCAAATTCCAATCTGCCACACATGTCAAATCACTTACATAGAGGATAAATTTAAGTAAGTAATTTTCACACGAATTAATTTTGTTGTTCCTTTCTTCATTTGAACAAGTCAGTAAAACACATTCAGAAAATCAAGCAATAAGGTGCACTTCCACTAATTCTGTAAAAGTAGAAAGAATTAATTTGATATTAGGTTTAACTCTCAGCGGGAAACCGGAAAAAGTGTTATAATTCCTTGCCGATCAAAAGCTATTTATGTCATTGGCTGACGCTGTGCCTTTAAGTGGTATTGTGTGTTAAAGTGTTATAGTTTCTAAATTTAATTTGCGGTTTCCTTGCTTGCAATTATTCTCAAGATAAAAAAAGATAAAGATAAGATTAGAATACAGGAGGGGCAGAAGATGCAAACCATTAAGAGCTCATTTATTTAATCTATGTGACGCTGTTAATGGTTTTTGAAGTGACGACTAGAATTACAACCTCATTTTTCAATTATCTGATGTGTTTTTTTTTCTTAGTCTCGTATACGTTGAGAATTTCTTCGCAGTGCCTGCTAATTGGTTACATACAAGAGACAAAGAAATCATGAGAAAGCTTTCTTAGGGATTAATGGATATCAAATTTAATTTATTCAAATATTTTCTTAAATGCTTAAGGAACAGGGTCAAAAATAATTCTCTTTGTTTTTCAATCAAATGTCAATTTATTTTTTCTAAAATTCACTTTTGTTTTTATCTAACAATAGCATATTGCTTCGCTATGGTATTTAATTCTTTGGAAGATAAAACAAGAACGAAAAATCATGCGTCAAGCATGTATTATGAAACACTTTTTAATGTCTTCAGAAAACTGTAACGAAACTTCACCGTTAAATAAGATGAAAGAAGATATGTAAGTAAACAGTTTAGAAAATACGTAACATATTAAATCTAGTTTTAGCAATTACCTTCCATAGTAAAAAATGTAGTCGAAATATTTTAAGCATCCCTGTATATAATCTATAAATTTGCATATTTACTACGTAACATGCTAAAATTTAGTTCTCTTAGAAAATTCCCTTTGTTGGCAATTTTTGCCAATATATGAAAATGCACTCGAATCTTTTTGTAAAACCTTGTATATTATCTAAAAACTTTTATACACACCACATAATCATCTAAAATCTAATTCAGGTAAAAAACGCATAACACAACTTAAAATGCACTACTAGAAATTACCAATCATAAACGGCTATGTATCTTGTACATTGCGTAGCCCTGTATATGAATTTATTTATAATCCACATATTTTTGTTATTATACTAAATATAGTTCAGCAGGAAAATATGTAGCACAATTGAAAACTACCCTTAAGTAATTCACTCCATAGTCAGTAATACTTTCGAAATCCTTTGTGTAGCCCTGTATATGACAAAATAATTTATACATACGTCGTACTATGCAAAAATTTAGTTACACTTAAAAATGCAAACCAAAGTTGATAAAGCACATCCAGCAATTATTGATTATAGACTGTACTGTAACAGAATTGTTTTGTGTGTCCCTGTAAATGAACGATAAATGCCTTTCAGATTATACTTTTCAGTAAGTAGGTTATAGTGCGCCTGAATAATGCATATAAATTTCATTATGTTTGAAATATCATTAAAATATACTGTAAACGATTTTTCCCCGTAGACCATTATATAACAGAATTCTTTTGCGTGGCCCTGTAATGTATTATAATGATATAGAATAGAGGAAAGTTTTGTGATAGCCACAAGATACTAGTTTTTTCTGAAATTCACTTTTATTTTTAAACTAAGAATAGCATAATATTTCAGCATAGATATTTATTTCTTTTGAAGATAAAATAAAAATTTAATCTTCATCTAATATAATTTATTGATAGTATATCCGTGATTAAATTAAAAAGAAAAAGTTAGATTCTAAACACACAATCAGCAGGAATTATCAAATAATTAGACGCGATCAGATATTGATAAAACGGAAAAACAAAAATACGACTTTCAGGAACTCTTTTTAACACTTTCCAACCTACTTGAAAAGTGTTTATGACTTCGGTTTGTCTGCCGTCTGGCCGTGCTCTAACTCGCGTAAATATACTTGGATTATACAAAAATTTTTGTATGTTATTGTCGTTTACTATAGCATGATCCCTATTCAAAATGAAGTGTGTAGCACTTATAGTTTTTTACAGGGACAGTCAAAAGTATTCCGTTGCATTACAGTCACACCCAGAGAAAAGTTTTGTTGAATCAATAAAAATTTGGTTGACCCAACAAAACTTTTTGTTTAAATATAGGCCAATGGAAATTTTGTTTGAATCAACAAAAAAAAATTTTTTTTTGCAATTCCAAAAAAAAATTTTGTATCGTCAGCAAAAAATGTTTTGTTAATTCAAGTAAAATGGTTCAATTTTATTTGAATTTTATTAAAACAACCAAAATGTACTCAACAAAACATGTTTTGTAGTTTTAATCAATTCTTTTTTCTGGGTGCAATGGGAAAAAATCATTTGAAGTTCATTTTGATGATGCTACGCCATTTAAAGCATTATTAAATTGATATACAATTATGAAAGGGTCTAAAACATGCTTTTTGTAGAATATGGGGAATCCAAATTGAAGTTCGGTACTCGATTGTTGAAATGCTACGGAATGACTAAGTCACTTCTATTAATGTATTATTTCTTGCAATATGACCACTTCACTCACTTAATAGGTTTCGGCTATTGTTATATACGGTAAAATCCTTTAAAATATTCATTTTATAATGTTTACAAGAGTTGACTTATCCGATTAAATATATATATAAGCTTATCTGGGATTATAATAGTTTTCGAATATGTGAATGTGATTGGAATTTTATAGCTGTTTTTATAATATTTTTCTCAGATTTTGAATCTATTTCACTCGTTTTTTTTTTTTCTAAATTTATATGTGAAGAATATTGGCGACTACAAAATTAAGAATAAAAAATAGTATGACGCAGTATAAGGAAACGATGTAGAAAAATCCAGAAAAATTGCTTTTCAGTCTGAATATAAATCTTAACTGGATTGCTAATGGCATACTTTTAAAACTTTTTCAACAAATACACAACACATCTGCATTTATAAAAAATTTACTTGAAACATATATATCGCAGAAAAAATTAAAATGGGGTTTATTACACTGGAGAAGAAGCTAGAAATTCAATTAAAGGTAACAAAAATAATGAGTAAGATTTTTTTTCTCGGAGGCAGGGCTGTTCATTTTTTAAAAAAGTGAGCATTGTTAATTTAAAAATAAAAGCGAAACTAATTTACATAACTGACTTAAAATTATATCTCATGCAAATACGGTTTATGTAATTTTAATAAAAAAAATTTAAAACTAGACACAGAAAAAGTTTTTTAAAAAAAAGTCTTATTCTAAACAACAAAAAAATGAGTAAAATATTTTTTTCTAATTATGCTTTTCTGCACATCTTAAACCGGCATCTTGCCGTTTTTTAAGCATAATTTGAAAACTACTTGGAAGAAATATTTAAATTATGCACATAAAGCAAGATATAATAAATATAAATCCATCAAAAAAATCGTAGGTTGCAATTCATATTTTTTCGAATATTAATTTCATAATTCATGTTATAAAATTATAAAAATTACAAAGTCAACTTATTTATGTTTGGGTTTTTTAGTATTGTAACCAAATAAAAAATTAGCCCACTAGGATTATATTTTCAGGAGATATTAATAAAAATATGAAAATTAAATTTCATATTTAGGCATAGTGTGAACCGAATATTAAAAATATTGTGTCAAAATTGGGTGTTGCCATTAAAAAAAACAAAGTTCGAGCTAGTTTTGATATGTAGATGGCCCCCTAAGCGAATTTTATATACATCATTTAAAAGTGGACTTTATTTCCAATCGTTTAGTACCAGTAAGCTTTCGTCTACAATACTTTGCTGCAGAGTTAGTGGGGGGTGTTCAGTTTTTTTTTTCCATGACTGTAACTTAAAAGTAACCGCCATGCCAAATTTCAAGTTTCTACTCTCTCCAATATCACGAAAATCGCAAATTTAGAACTTTTTTTTTTTCTCCCAGAATCTTTTTAAATTTTGATTTTTATATTTTAAAAAAAAAACTGTTCTGCGCGTCTATTTGCATCTTAAAGATAGCATGCGTGTCAAATTTCAAGTTTCTATCCTTGACAATTCCACAGAAATCGTAATTTAGAACGCTTTTCGCGGATTTCACCCTTTTAAATTTCGAATTTTCTTAAAAACTGTTCTGTGCGAGCATTTACGGCTTAAAAGTGACAGCCATGTCAAATTTCGAGTTTTTATTCCTAATAATTCCACAGAAATCGTAATTTAGAACCATTTTAAAACGATTTCTGCTCATTTCATCGTTTTAAATTTCTTTAGAAACCATTCGTAGCGAGCATTTGTATCTTAAAAGAAACCGCCATGCCAAATTTCTATCTTCTAGTCCCTTCAGGATCACAAAAATCATTATTTAGGACTTTTTTTTTCCTGAACCTCTTAAAATTGCGATTTTTTTAAAACTGTTCTGTGTGTGCATTGGCGTTTTAAAAGTAGCAGCCATGTCAAATTTCAAGTTTCTATCTTAACAATTCCATAGAAATTGTATTGTAATTTAGGATGTTTTTAGAACGCTTTTCGCGCATTTCACTCTTTTAAATTTCGAATTTTTTTAGAAACCTTTTTTAGAGAGCATTTACATCTTATAAGTAACTACCATGACATAGTTGAAGTTTCTAACATATTCAGTACCACAAAAATCGCAATTTTAGAAGTTTTTCGTCATGCACCCCCTTGGAAGTAATGGCGCCGACATAAAATAAAGCCTATATTCGAGCAGGGACTCTCATGCACCAATTTGCCACCATTACTTTTGAAATCGATTGCGTAGTTCCAGAGATTACCCCCTGCAAGCAAGAGTTACTTCTTTTTAATATTAGTGTAGATAAATTTCAATGCACTTATCATGAACAGTCACGTTGCATTTTTTTTTTCAAAGAATTAAAAATTATAATTTTCCATTTTTTAAAATATATATTATATTATATAAAATTGCGACTGCCAACCTAAAATATTTAATTGCTTAAAACAAGCGTTCTAATTTTTAACAGAAATATTGTTGTACATCCAAATATTTATTTTCATAAGAAAAAAAAGATTTGAATAAATAATTTTCAGAAACCTATTTTTGTTTTTCCCTTCTTCACGTGAACAAATCGGTAAAACAGATACAGAAAATCAAGCAGTAGTCTGGGGATCAAGATTTTCCTTTACAGAAAATCAAGCAACATTTCCGCTAATTATGTAGAAGTGAAAAGAATTGATTTGATATTAAGTTTAATTCTCAACGGAAAACTTTAAAAAAGTGTTATACTTCCTTGTGCATCAAATGCCATTTAGAATATTGGCAGACGCTGCTTTTAAGTGGCATCGTATGTTAAGTGTTATAGTTCCTAAATTTAATTTGCGGTTTCCTTGCTTCCAATTATTCTCAAGAAAAAAAAAATAAAGATAAGATTATAGTGGATGATAAGATATTGGTGAGAAAAAGATGCAAACCATTAAGAGTTAATTTATTTAAGTATATGATGCTATGTATGGTTTTTGAAGCGATGACTAGAGTTACAATTCCATTTTTCAATTCTCGGTATGTTTTTTTTTTTTTTTTTCTCTCCTGAGTGATCTACAGGTTAGAAGTTTTTTCGCAGTCAGTCATTTGTGTTTTCTAATTGGTTACATAGAAGAAACAGAGTAATCTGAAAAAAAACCTTTAACGGATTAATGAGTTCCCAATTTAATTTATTCAAGCGTTTTCTTAAAAGCTGAAAGAATATGATTAAAAATAATTATCCTTGTCTTTCACTCAAATGTCAGTTAGTTTTTCTTCCAATTCAGTTTTACTTTTAAGTAAAAACTAGCTGACCCGTCCGGCGTTGCCGTGATAATATATATATTTTTTTAATCAAGTTTTTATTATTTTATATCTTTAACCCGATTTTGTATGAAATTATATTTTTAAATTAAAAACTCGCAAAAAAATGTTGATATTTAGTGATAAAAACGCTCATTTTCTTGTTTTTTTTTTTTTTTTACCTAGGCTCGTTTCATAGTTTTAAAATAAAAAGTTATTTTTGCCCGAACTCTTTGAAATCTTTATTGGTGATAAATAAAACGGTTTTACAGCCCGTGTAAAAATTGCGTGAAAAAATATTGTTATCTAGTTGTAAAAGAAATGTTTTCGTCTCCCTTTTTTGTTTGTTTGTTTTCGCGTCGACTCTTTTAACATAGCATTAAAAAAATAGTTCTCATCTTCCGAACTCTCTGACATTTCAATCGGTTATAAATATAACTGTATCCAAGCTCTCTTTAAAATTTTGAGAAAAAAATATGCATATTTAGTAGTGAAAACATGAGTTCTTTAAAAAAAAGCTTTAGCTTTCAACCTCAGAGCAAAAATATATTAGAAAGTCTATGCTTTCAATGCAATGGTACGGCTTCATCCGTTTTCAATCAACCCTTTTCAATCCCCCTAAGCTAAAGGGGTGAGGGTTGGGTTAATCAATCACGTTTCCCGTTTCTGAGGGTAGACGCCTTCAAAAAAACGTTGACGCATGCGCAAAGAGACAATTTTCATGTGTATTCGACAGAATGCGCTTTTCGTTTTAAATATATAAATAATATATTTCCCAATGCAGAAATGTATTTCTTAGTTTCTCACATGCAAGTTGGAAGATAAAGTAAAAAACCAACTCATCTTCTAATATAATTTATTTCACAGCCTAAAAGGAACTGCTCAGAAGAGGAGATCAAATCTGTAGAGCACAGATGTCCCTCCCGGTACCTTTTATTAAGGTTTATGAAAATATAATGCGATTTTCAGCCTGGGGGTAAAAGCGCGACAGGTGGCAGGGTGAAAAATACTATGTCCTTGGGCCAGAATCACCAGAAATTCACAGAACAAAACTCTCGCGGTCGGAGAACAGATCTCCCTCGCGCAGCGGGGCAGCGAGGGACCGAGGTTGTTGAAATTGACTTATACAATTTATTGGTATTTAGAGAAGATGAGTTGCATGGTCACCTGCTCTGCAAAATCTAGAGAGATACATGAAACTGGTGTGCCTATAGTACGTTGCCCAAAACCGCGTTTTTGTTGTTCTTGTTTTTGATGGAGAATATTGACATGAAATAAACTAAAATAAGACACAATGATTACGGATTAAAAAAGAATTTACAAATTTTCTGTTGCAATTTTGCATAGGTTTAAAATATGTTTACCATAGTTTGTCTGGAATACCTGAAATATTATGATGGTTTTTCAAAAGCAATTGGCTGTAGCAGTAAATAACAGAAAATAAAAATCAATCAATCATGTTTGCCAATTACCATGATTTGTTCACCAGTGGAAAGTTTCACTAATCAATAATTAATATCAGGATAGTGATAATTTGTTTCACAAATAAAGAATTTTTTCCCCTATTTCAAATTCGAGACGTATTTTTGCATTTTTTGCACAGTCACTATTCTAATTCACAACAGAAGATGAGTTTCAACAAAACTATTTTTCTTGTACCATTCTTCACCTAAACAAATCGGTAAAACATATACAGAAATTCAAGCAATAAGGTGCACTTCACTAATTCTGTCAAGGTGAAAAGAGTTAATTTGATATTTATTTGTTTAATTCTCAGCGGTAAACTGAAAAAAAAAGTGCTATACATCCTTATGCATCAAATGTCATTTAAAATATTGGCTGACGCTGCTTTTTAAGTGGCATTGTATGTTAATGTGTTATAGTTTATAAATTTAATTTGCGGCTTCCTTGCTTGCAATTATTCTCTTTTACAGAATTAGTGAAGTGCATCTTATTGCTTGAATTTCTGTGTGTGATTTACCGATATGTGTAAGTGAGGAATGGAACAACAGAAATAGTTTTGTTGAAAGTTATCTTCTCTTTAAGTTTCTAACATTAAGAATTTATTATGAATTGGAAAAGTGACTGTGCAAAAATCCAAAAATACACGTCTCAAAATTGAAATAAGGGGAAAAAATTCTTTATCTGAGAAACAAATTATCACTAATCTGATATTAATAATTCATTAGAGAAATTTTTCTTTGGTGAACAAATCATGGTAATTGTCAAGCATGATTGATTGATTTTTTTTTAGCTATTTTATAAAACCATCATAATATTTCAGGTATTCCAGGCAAACTATGGTAAATATACCTTAAACTTGTGCAAAATTGCAACAGAAGCTTTGAAAAGTATTTTTTAATCTGTAATCATTACATTTTATTTTATTTCATGTTTAAACTTTCCATTAAAAACAACGACAAAAATGCAGTTTTGAGCTACTAGAGGCACATCAGTTCTATAATCTTGCCTCTCTCTGGAGTTTGTTCAGCGGGTGACCATACAATTCATTTTCTAACTATCAATAAATTATATTAGAAAATGATTTGATTTTTTTACTTTATCTTCCAACTTGCATGGGCGAAACTAAGAAATAAATTCATTGAGAAATACGTTATTTTTAGTTAAAAATGCAAAAAAATAAAGGTAAGATTAAAATATTAGTGGGGGAAGAAGATGCAAACCATTAAGAGTTAATTTATTTAGGCTATGTTATGATAATTATGATTTGTGAAGTGATAACTAGATTTACAACCCCATTTTACAATTATCTGCGGGGTTTTTTTTTTATGTGTGTGTATGTGTGTGTTTTTTCTGAGTAATGTATAAGTTAGAAGTCTTCCTAGTTATCAGTCATTTGTGTTTGCTCATTGTTTACATAGAAGAGAGAAATAAATCTGAAGAAATTCTTTAAGGGATTAATAAGTTTCAAATTTAATTTATTCAAGCATTTTCTTAAAAGTTGAAAGAACATGAATACAAATAATTATATTTGTCTTTCACTCAAAAGTCAATCAGTTTATCCTTCAATTCAGATTTATTTTTAACTAAAAATAACGTATTTCTCAATGAATTTATTTCTTAGTTTCGCCCATGCAAGTTGGAAGATAAAGTAAAAAAATCAAATCATCTTCTAATATAATTTATTGATAGTTAGAAAATGAATTGTATGGTCACCCGCTGAACAAACTCCAGAGAGAGGCAAGATTATAGCACTGATGTGCCTCTAGTAGCCCAAAACTGTATTTTTGTCGTTGTTTTTAATGGAAAGTTTAAACATGAAATAAAATAAAATGTAATAATTACACATTAAAAAATACTTTTCAAAGTTTCTGTTGCAATTTTGCACAAGTTTAAGGTATATTTACCATAGTTTGCCTGGAATACCTGAAATATTATGATGGCTTTATAAAATAGCTTAAAAAAATCAATCAATCATGCTTGACAATTACCATGATTTGTACACCAAAGAAAAATTTCTGTAATCAATTATTAATATCAGATTAGTGATAATTTGTTTCTCAGATAAAGAATTTTTTCCCCTTATTTCAATTTTGAGACGTGTATTTTTGGATTTTTGCACAGTCACTTTTCCAATTCATAATAAATTCTTAATGTTAGAAACTTAAAGAGAAGATAACTTTCAACAAAACTATTTCTGTTGTTCCATTCTTCACTTACACATATCGGTAAATCACACACAGAAATTCAAGCAATAAGATGCACTTCACTAATTCTGTAAAAGAGAAAATAATTAATTTCATAGTAGGTTTTTAATTTTCAGCATAAAACTGAAAAAGTGCAATAACTCGTTGTGGATCAAAATCATTTAGGACATTAGCTGACTCTGCCTGTAAGTAGCATTGTATGTTAATGTTAAACTGTTATAGTTTCTAAAATTAATTTGCGGTTAATTTGCTTGTAAATACTCTCAAGATAAAAAGGATAAATAGTTAAGATTAGAACACTGGTAGGGAAGAAAGTGCAAACGTTGTTAATGGCTTTGGAGCAATGGCTAGAGTTATAACCGCAATTTTAAATTACCTGTTTGTTTGTGAGTTTCATATATAAGTTGGGAATTATTTCGCAGCCAGTAGTTTGTGTTTCCTAATTGATTACATACCAGAGAAATCTGTGGAAAGCCTCTTAATGTGTTAATGGATTTCAAATTTAATTTATTCAAGTGCTTTCTTAAAAGTTTGACATACATCACCGAAAACAGCTACATCGACCGTAAGGTCATGCTTTTTTAAAAAGAGATCCTGCACTTAATTTTAATTTGCTGAATGGATCATGTGACCATAAAATGAGCCACTCATAATCGTCGCGGTGGGAACTACAGTTGTTGCAAAACGGCAAGCTACAAATTCAGCCGTATTTTCGCGCCACGTAAGAGCAATATATATATATATATATATATATATATATATAAAGATTATAATGTGCACAGCATACGACTAATTTTGATAATAAGCTTTTCATTTTGACTAATTACAAGGTTCGTACGCTTTTACCACAAAATTTTAATAGAATTTTCCCCTTATTTAAATGCAGAAAAGTATTACAAATCTTGCAATTAAACGAGGCGTCTATATTTTCTGCTATTTAAATATTAAATAGAAAAATTCTATTTAAAAATTGTGGTAAAAGCGTACGAACCCTGAATTACATGAGTAGTTTGGTCAGTTACTGCGCATAACATTTCGTAAAAAGCTCGAAACGACCAAATTTACAGTCCATAGCAGAAGACATCCGCGATGACATGTGTCGGTACCTGTACTTTTTTCAATATGTAATAAGTTATGCATTATTAATATTGTCAGATTATACAGGGTATTTCACTACCAGACCGCCAAACTTGCAGGAAGTGTAGGGGGCACAGAGACGACTCGGAATCACATAGCAATGCAAGGTCGAAAATGACGTAGTTGCGAACTATGGTTCAAAGAAGCAGATAAAAAGAATAGAAACAGCAACACATTAATGGGACAGAAAATATTTTATTGAAAGTTTGTACTACAGAAGGTGTTAGAAATTACGACCAGAAGTCGTCAGATAGGTTTGACAGCGGCGCCGCATGGATTCCCTTACGTTCTGGAAGATTCCTGGCGTGTCGCATATCCTCGCAACTACGGCATTTTCGACCCTGTATTGCTATGTGATTCCGAGTCGTCTCTGTACCCTCTACACCTCCTGTCAGTCTGGTAGTGAAACACCCTGTAGTTATAATAGATTCGCATTTTCTTTAGGAAACATTTTATAACTTCAAAAAGGAGCACTTGTGCCGTGTGTTATAATATCACTTAAGATTATAACATGTTATACGATATGACATTATATCAAAGAAATCTTGCCGATACTTAAAAGCAAAACTACCAAGCTATTAAAATAAGCCAAAAAGGTTCTGCGCAAAACTGCGCATTTACACTTTATTTATTTATTTAGAATTTATAGAATAAGAATTTGGGAAAAATAATTACAAATGTAGAGAATAATTTCATTTATGAGACTATAAAAATGAAAATTATTATAATAATGCAACCCAAGATCATGACAGAAAAAGAATGTTAGGAATTAAGAAAAGAAGTAGCTATAAAAGTCTTGATCTTGCATAAAGTTTGGTAATAAAAAATATCTTATCTATCAACCGGATAGTACTAAACTTGGCGACAAATCTTGCATAAAAATACAACGCTAATAATTAATTAGAATGTATTGTTGCAAGTAACACTAAAATTCGGCTGCCAGCTAAGAAGAGAAATAATGTATCAATAAAACTGATTTTATCGAGAGATAGCTAATTTTGGTGAAAAAAACATGTCTGAAAGATTTCGAATAAAGAACAAATTTCATGCAACACAAGTAAAACTGTCCATTGACGAAAAAATTAAGGTATGTGTATATGGATAATTTTTAAAGGAGTTAATGTAAACAGCTCTCGATATATTATTGTGTGTACATAATGAATAGTCTAGAGAAATGGAGCACTTTTATGCAATCACTATAATCATTGCTCATAATCTTCAAATAATTAATCAAGAAAGGTGTCGACATACATTATTCTACAATGTATGAACGATATTGTAAATGCTCAAAATATTCTACTCCATTCTACGCAAATATATCCGTGTTCAACTACAAAAATGGATCGTCAATATATTCAGTGAAATTATTCATTATTTATTAATCAAGATAAGTTTTCCCCTAGCATCATCAGCGAGGAATATCTGATAAAATTTAAATATTTTCTATAACATACTGTCAATTTTTGAAAGGTATATTGTACCTGTAATTAAGCCCATTACAGTACAATTCAGTCCATGCAATGATTTGAAATTAAATGTCCCACACCTGTTATAAAGACTAATTTTTTTACCAAGACATTTTCTTTTCCTACCATTTCTTCTAAAATATAATAACAAATTGCTTCTTTAAAAGGTGGAAATTACTTTAATTTAACAGAAAAACAGTGATCTGAAACTTTAAGTACAAGCTCTGCATTTTTAGTCTCCATGGCGACGTGGCGATCAAGATTTTATAAACGCTGTGTTAGAGATTTATCCATAAATCGAAAGTTCATATCGAAAGTTCATACATAGAAAATTACTGGAACCATTCAATTAGCTACCATAAAAATGATACAGAAATTTTAAACATAAAATAAACTAATTTTATTTTAGAAAATATTATAATTTTTCTGAGGTTTTTTTTTTTTTTAAGATTTTATTTTCTTTGAATATCAACAATAACATAATACGGTCCCCTTAGACTTAGACGGTCGACAAATAAAACTTTTCTGTATCTGGAACACTATAGATAGGAATAAATTGTAAAATCACATAGCATGTTTTGGACGAAACTTATTCTTTTTATATAAAAATTACTGTAAGTCCTAGTTCATAATTTTTAATATGAATTTATTAATAATTTTTATAATGAAAAGTATTTTCTAAATTTAAAAAAGTTGCCTAGATTATGTAGAAGTGCATTCAATGTAATAAAAAAAATGTAAAAAAAGATTTCAATTGGATGTTTTTTTGAGAAATTATAAATTTACTTTTGTTACGCGGATTTAACATAAGCATTCTCAAAATTTCACCTTTTCTATGAAAATTTAAGAAAAATGACAGATTTTTTTTTCTTTTCCTGGCTGCTTTAATGCAAGGGATTCTGGTAAATATTGTCAATAGTTGGTGTTACCATTTGAAAAATGAAGTTTGGTACAGTTTGTAATATGTAGACTACCCCTATTTAAAAACTTTTATTCTTATTAGAAAAGTAAACATAATGGCCAGTCGAATAATACCTCTAACACCTTTCTGTGATAAAATTGTATGGGGTAGTGCATTTTTATTTCATAACTGTAACTTGACATATTTGTTATTTTACAATGCATACTGCATTAGAGAAAAAAAAACTGCTCCAGACACATATTTTATTTATATTCTTAAAGGGAAAAAAAAGATTGATCACAAGTGACTTAACATTAAGTTAAGAAAGCGCGGAAAATTTATCACGCCTCAGCAAGTTATTTGACGAAAAATATGTTTTATATTTATTAAAAACATTATGAAAATTAATCTTTTTTTCCCTCCACTTAATGGAATGGAGTTTCGATGTTTTAAAAACCCAAGTCGTCTTTCCAAAAAAGAAATTCATGCCGTGGCAAAACATGAAATGAAGCATCGAACCACTGATAACAGGTTGTAATTTATCTCCTGCTTTCCACTTTCTTTGCTTGAAAAAGTCAAAAAGAGAGAGATGAGAGAAGGGGAAAAATAAAAATAAAAAAGTTTCCCTAATGTGTCGTTAAATTCCCTATAAAAAGCTGCCAAGTTTTATCGTGGAAACTAATGAAGGTTGAAAAAGATAGCGGAGAAGAAAAATTTTCAGCTTGCTTGTCACAATACTCGGTTATTTTCAGGCGCGTCATTTACGGAAATTTATGAACCACCAAAATAAGGTTCCTCCCATCAGAGTTTTCGAATGGCGATTAATCTCGTTTATGATTATAAATAATTAATCCGGAATATTAGGTGTGGACCATGTTTAAAATAAATATCTGCAAAAATGTATGTATATATTTTTTTATACGATGTACGATGGGAGTCAGAATGAAAATAATATCTTTAAGCACCATACGTATGACATATGATTATTTATGGTGTATTTGATACAGATAAACAAAACAACTCAGAAAATATTTTACGTATTATTTTAGAGTTTTATTTTATTTTATTTTTTCATCTATAATAATAAAAGAAGAGTAAAAGTCTCTCTCTCTCTCTCTCTCTCTCTCTCTCTCTCTCTCTCTCTCTCTCTCTCTCTCTCTCTCTGTGTGTGTGTGTGTGTGTGTGTGTGCATGTCTATTGGCAATGTCTAGGAAAGTCTAACGAATGCAAAGGTCTGAAAATCTGTATGATAACAGTCCAAGGCAGGTACATATGCACCCGAAGCTCAGATTTTTAATTTTTTTTATAATTAGCCGAGATATTAATTAAAAACTCATCCAAAAAGCGATCTTTTTTGCAAATCAGCAAGCGCATGCGTCCATGCTTACCGGGAAAGAAAAATGCTGTTTTTTATTTTTTTATTTTTTTATTTTATTTTATTTTATTTTATTTTATTTTATTTTATTTTATTTTATTTATTTATTTATTGACCATTTCTCTTAACGCCCATTGGCCCGTTCAGGATACGAAAAAATTGAAAACATATTCTTACATTTTGCACTTTTACGTCTTAAACGCACAATCAGTTCGAAAAAATATTGTTGTTAACCTTTTGAATAAAAAAATCAGAAAGGGTCGTTTTCGGAGTTGACATTTTCTCTCTTTCGGCAACACTCCCCTAGGTCTCGATTTCAGAAGTACTAATTCACACCAAAAAAAAAAAAAAAAAAAAAACTATTTAAAGCTGAGACTTTTTTTCTCTTCGACGGTGCAATCGGTTTTGAAAAATAGAGTAATTCCAGATGAGATGCCGCATATATATACTTTTTTTTATTATTTGTGTATAAAATCCCATGGTGCACATAAATAATTTTTAAAAAATCATGCTGTGCTATTTAATGTTAAATATACAACGTGTGTACTGCGACAAAAAAAAATAAAAAATAATAATAAATATTTTTAAACAATTTTTTTCTAAAAAATTACACTGCGGCGCGTCACCCGCACATTCAGGCTGAGACGGCGCACTTGTGCGGGAGTTATGCCGCGGTAGTCATAAGAACAGAATGGAATTATAAATAAAAAATATCCAAACAAATATTCATATCTGGACTATAATTAACATAAAGAACAAAAAGAAACTAAATGAGTACAATGAAACGTACTAGTAGGTTCAAATAAATATCAGTGCGCCTACTTTGTTCCCTACTAAAATTATCTACTTATTTTTTAAAGATTGCATTTCAATTGTTATTTCAGCAACAACGTAACATCAGTGTATTAGAGAGGGAACAGAAAAAGTAAAATAGTGTTTACATTGGTTTATTTGTTAATAGACCTGTTTTTTCGACCGCAATCTACACAAAAAGTGTCGAAAATAGTACAGTCTTCGTGTAATCACATTTGACACATGATGCAACGAAGCCAACCACACTTCCTCTTATTTTTGTAGTAGTTTTCTACACATTATTTGCAAAGAACGTCTGAGTCACATGTGTGATCCAACTTTTCGTTATTAGCATCTTGACTTGCATCTCCCTTGGCCTTCTTACTTTTTATTTTTCCCTTTCTCTTCTTAGGTGTAGTAAACTTCATACTGTTCGAACATTCATGAATGTCTGATGAACTGAATTTTATTAATCGCGGCATCCCGTACAAAGGAAACTGCGGCATGTATACCGTATAATATATGTGGCATGTATCCTATTTTGTACGACACAGACGTAGCACATAATAGTTGCCTGCCATCGCAAAGGAAAATGGTATAACCATACACACAGTACTCTATACAGACGCTAAACTTAGTTTTGACTTCGAAACCATGTATGCATTCAGTAATTAGTGTATAAGAAGTATTTAAACATAACGTGTTTAAAAGTTTGGATAGTGAAATCATGCACTTGCCTCAAAATAAGGATTGTACAGCTACAAGTAAACATCGAAATGGGATTCACGCTATACACTGTTTAAAGTAATTCATTGCACACCTATACTGTGCACCTGACTGTCATCTATCGATAATTAAAAGCAATACAAGAGGTGCGGTATCTATCCCGGATGCGGCGACTCTCCCGGAGTTACTATATGAGTTTTAACCCTTTAGAAAAAATTCGCGACTGAGGGTCACTTTGCGCTTCCCGGAAAAATCTTTTTTCTCCGCTAAAAGTAACTACATGTTTGCATTTCGATTCAATCATCTTAGAGCATATTGGCAAACCGGATTTACATCACCAATAAAAATTTCGAAACGTTCGTAAGAGTGGAAGTAGTTTTAAAAAAATAAAATCAGGAATTATTTCATGAAAAGGGTAAAACGCGGTTTTAGCGCGACTTCACTCAGCTTCGGTTCGTGTTTTCACTACTAAATATGCATATGTTTCTCGAACTTTTAAAGAGGTCTGCTTCTTCCATTTTTTCACATGAAGCACCATATAATGATGTTTCTTGGATTATAAAGGAAATAATTTGTGTATAGATGTTTGTGGCAACATGAACTTGGCTGAAATTATGCAGAACATATTAATGTACCAGAAAAAAAGAAAGTGCTTTCATATTTTTGGCATTGTGAAGAAAGTCAGGCCAGTTTCGCAGTAGCTTAGCTTCTATAGTTATCTGTTGGCGACTGCCAGACCCTCGTGGCTGTCCAACTCCGCTCTGTAAGCTTTTAGCAGTATACTTGTCCCAAAACAAATCAATAAAATGGCGGATAAGCCCGCAACATTTAATAATAAAACATCCACAACTAGTTTATACAAACTTAACTTTACTTTTTATATCCGATTTCATGATACAGATATTTCAAGATTATGTAATTCATCAATAATTGACATATTACTTGAACATCCATAAAACGATATAACGATATATTGTGGTAAAGATGGCTCTTGTTGTTTCTTGTTGAGCACAACTTCTTCACTGTTGGAGTGAGGGACATAATTTTAACTTCGACTCAGCCACTATTATTAAGAAATGTAACACTCCATTAGATTTAGACTTCTTTGAGGCAGTTTATATTCATAAATTTGGTAACTCCCTGGTTAATGATTTTTCAAGTGTACCGTACATCTCACCTTTCTGGGTTGAGTTACTTTATCATAGTGAATCCTCTACAACCAACCAACCGACTTAATCAGATAGGAGGAGTTTCTCGGTGTGTTGTTTTTCATTTGGGTTTTTAGATTCATTTTCATGTCTTTGGGGGGGATACAATAGGGTTTAAGTTTATTTACACTGAGGAAATGAGTCCAGGATACTCATGAAACGTGCGTCTGTTTATTACACGATGTTATTGTGTGTCAAACGTTGATTTTTTTTAGTACATGAAATAATGCCTGAAGGTAAACTGAATAACATATGTAAACTGAAGGAAGTTGAAAATAAATTGTCCTTTCTTGATGTGTTAGTCACACGTCAGCCTAATACATTTGATACCTGTGTATACCGGAAACCTTTTGCAGTCTCACTCCCCCCTCATTTTAATTCGTGTCACCCCCCTTCTCAGAAAGCCTCGGCTTTTCATTTCTTTATTAATAGAGCAATTTCCATTTGTTCTGATCATGTTTCCCTTGGTACAGAATTGAATTATATTAGATCTGTTGCTATTAATCGTGGTTTTAGTTTGACTTATATCAACCGTTTAATTTTTCGTTGTCTAAATAAAAATAGTAATCTTGTTCCTTCTGATGTCCCAGAATCTTTTTCTAACCTCATTATTTTACCATTTCACAATAGCATTAGCTATAAAATAGCTAATATTTTAAGGCAATATGATTTTAAGGTTGTTTTTAAGCCAGTTAATAAACTAAATTTTTCACAGTTAAAGGATAAAATTTCACATCAAAACTTTTGGGGCATTTACAATATCCAATGTCAATGTGGTTTGTCCTATATAGGACAGACTAAACGACAACTCCGTTTCAGACTCAATGAACACAGAAATTACATTAAGAAAAAAGAATTACAAAAGTCCTCTATTGCCTGTCACTGTTGGAGTGAGGGACATAATTTTAACTTCGACTCAGCCACTATTATTAAGAAATGTAACACTCCATTAGATTTAGACTTCTTTGAGGCAGTTTATATTCATAAATTTGGTAACTCTCTGGTTAATGATTTTTCAAGTGTACCGTACATCTCACCTTTCTGGGTTGAGTTACTTTGTCATAGTGAATCCTCTACAACCAACCAACCGACTTAATCAGATAGGAGGAGTTTCTCGGTGTGTTGTTGTTTTTCATTTGGGTTTTTAGATTCATTTTCATGTCTTTGGGGGGATACAATAGGGTTTAAGTTTATTTACACTGAGGAAATGAGTCCAGGATACTCATGAAACGTGCGTCTGTTTATTACACGATGTTATTGTGTGTCAAACGTTGATTTTTTTTTTAGTATATTTATCCACACAAGATTTTTTTCATCATTTTCATTATTTCATGATATGGCTTAGATGCTTTACACTCACGCTAAAAAAAAAAAAAAAATTATCGGTTAAAAAAAAGAAAAAAGTCGCCAAATTTAGGGGATTTTTTTCTTTAATGGCAACCTAACCATTGTATTAAGTTATTCGTTTGGCGCAGTCTTGGAAATCGCGCCAAACAAACAGTCGCCAATCTTTTGTTTACATTTTAGCGTGATAGTAACACATCTGTTCCCATGATATATGCAGATAAAATAATGCTTTTAGCACCAGAACGTTTTAACTTATAGCATACTAGTTTTGGTAGCATTCAGCGTACCGTCTAAGTGCTTAAATAGGGCACTTAGGACGGTACGCTGAACGCTACCGATACCAGTTTGTCTTTGCCATAAGGTAAAATGCTCTAGGGCTAAAAACGTTCCTTTATCCGCCTATATTGTATTGCATTAAGTATCATCTTAATTGTTAATTATTTCATGATAATTAAACATCATCAGCTGACTGATTGTTAAGGCAAGTTAGATTGCACTAGATTTTTCTTGTACATACGATCCATTAAGTATCATATTAACAAAGCTTAGCAGTGCAGTTGGTACCGATTTATCTTGGCAGTTTTTCGGAAATTTTCCAGATAATGAAACACACACTGTACTGAAATTTCTTTTTCCAGATATCTGAAGAATGTCATACAGGCATACATCTCTGTTATGATTTTCTTCTGCGTATCTAAGTAAGTTTACAAGTTCCATACAAGTTGGTATTCATTTCTAGATTTGATTGAAATAAATTGAGGAAAGTGGACTTCAATTCTTCCCCGTAATCGAGATATATGAGATTTAATATATCCATGACCTTTCATACATAACAGAATATTAAGCCTGTCATCGTAAATTCGCACTTAGATCGGTTAACTTGAAAAACAAAATCAACTCCCTTTGTGCCATTTATCCCTTGTATGTATGACACTAATTCTGCAAATGCGATTCTCTGGCACATTAACTTGTTTTGGCTCACGTCAGCTTTTGGCCGGAGCAAATTCGTGTAACTTAATAATACACTGCTTGTGATATTTTACTTTTGGGGAGATATATACTCTAGGACCAAGTTCTGCGAGTGTTTCTAAAGTTGCTGCACTTCTAAGTTGAGATTCAACATAGAATGTCATGATATGGTGCAACAGTCGATTCCATAGTTTACCACGTCTACGCAAGCAACATAGTACTGCAAATATATTAATTGGTGGAACTGCTGATCTAGTTAAATATCGCACTTCATCGCCAATACCATAGGCGGATGCTTGAGGTGACGGAATATATTGAGCAGACATTTTTACGATCCTCTTGAGGGTTCTCTTAAGCTGATTTGTTTTAAAATTTAGCGAGCATGATTTGTGCCTTTTTGCCTCACGATTAATAAGTGTACATTTTATTCTTCCTTCTTCCTAGAAATTTATGATGGTTGGAAACTCACCCAATCAATGGAACTCGCCAATATTCCCAGTCAGTGTTTCATACACTTTTATAACGTTGTTCAAAGTTCTTGTTGCTGCTGTCTTAATACACCAGGATTCCATTTGTGTATTGCTAACACAAAGAACAATTCGTCTTGTCAATTGTTTTTGATGGCGCTGATCTGCCTAGAGGTTCGGGGTATGTTATTTTCAGTCATTTGGTTGATTTTTCAAACTTATAAAAGTTCAAACGTCACTATCTGAAAAATAAAATAAAGATTGGGTTACCACTGTGAACCAATTGCTTTCAAACATATACAAATATATTTTTGTAATCCACCAATGCTGAAATTGTGCACACTATTATTGCAATGTTGTTTTGTAATTATACCTTAAAATAAAATAACGGGTGGTCCATATGTTTCTTTTGACCGGAGATTTATGTTGGACGTTAAACACAAAATAGAGGTATACACGTATACCGTTACGTGTTACACCTAATTTTCTCTATTAGCATTTTCATTTATTTTGGGACTGTGCTAAATATATTATTCATTTAATAATATTTTTTTATTATTAAAATTCTTTTATATGTAAATTAAGTTTTATTTTACAAAGAAAAAAATAAATTTGAAAATTGTATTAGAATTATTGTTACAACCTTTTCGTGTATACTTCGTTACAATAAAATTATGTGCAATAATTTCTAAAATATAGTAGCATTTATTACGCAAAAAATATTCAGAGACAGGAGGCATCCATTTTTTAATTTCAGTTGTTAACCGTGGATGTACACTTTTTCGTTTGTCATTAATTTTGAAGTATTCTCACTACACCAAAATATTATCGTGAATTTTATGTACCCTCCGTTCTTGGTTTAAAGGGTAAGCGTCATTTATTTAATAAAAATAAGTTTTTAATTTACATATGAAAATCTGTTCTGGAGCTATTTATCTCTCAAGTTTCTAATTCTACACTAAATAAGCCTGAAATTATGATATAAAACATTGTGAACTTGTATACTCCGCAGTGGTATTTTCCATTACAATATTATTTAAGGAAATTATTCCCTAAATCCTTATAAAATAAATTAAGCATTAAATAACTATACTACCGCCTACTACATAAATAAACAGGTGAAAGATGAACTATGGATATTAGTATAATTTTGGGGGTGGTAAAATTTATTTATTGAAATTTTTATGTTCAGAAAGTAACACTTTCATTAAAACGTCCTATATACATTTAGTCAGAAAAGATCATATCCCAAATAATAAAGTCTATTTTTGGAGTTAAGCTTTACAAAATATAAAATGAACGGAATATTGCTTTCTCTGCGAATTTCCCAGCTCATTTTCATATCTAATAGAAAAATTTACATCACAAAAGTAAGTATGCATTCTGAAAGTTCAAAGAATATGAGTTGTTAAAAATACTAAATTTAATTACACATTCTTTTTAATATACTGATACTTTTGAAAAATTTTCTTTAATTTTACAATCTACTTATAGATGTATGAGGAAAAGAAATTTCGCAAGCTTTAACGAATTTAATACGAAAACTCGGTAGGGAGGATAAGAATTGACTGCATATTACTATAACAATGAGCAAAATTCTCGCAGTAATGCAGAAAATTATCATAAAGCTTAAACCGAAAGGTAATTCTCAAACCTAGACAAGAAATGCGCAACTATGCTTATTTTCGAATCTAAAAAGTTAGACCATCACGAGAAAAGTAAAGTAAAAATCTATTAATTATTAGGTACTAAAATTTAAAACTAATGTGAAAGGCAATTTTGAGGAACTCGTGTAATCTTTAGAAAATGCTCCTTCTGTTATGAATGATGGGATATCACGATTGGCAGGATCTGATTGGGAAAACGAGCCTCCTACATGCTAGGAGGCCCTAAAAACAAAAAATCAGGGGCTTTCTCCATCAAATGAATATAAATTGCAGTTACAAATTGATCATAGGGCCCCTAATTGAATCTCACCCAATTGAAGTCGGCAATGTAGGAATAACTGACAAAAAATTAACTTATCTCAGTTTTCTTAATATGAAGGGGTTAGAATGACAATGGAGTAAGTCAAAATTTAGTGATTTGAGAAATGAGGGGTTTTGTGAAACTTGTTGTATCGCCGTTGCATTGAGTGGTCCAACTTTTTTTTGCCCTCTAGCGACTCCCTAAGTGAACTATGACTTATTTGACTGGTACATTGAACAGAAATTAATATATGTTCAGTGAAAATATGGTTATCTCGATTTTCAAAATTTTTGACTTACTCCACTGTCATTCCACTTCCAATATACTTCACCCTCATATATTGAAAGGTAAAAAGACTTTGTGTTGCTGTTTGGTAGATCTTAAATATTTCAATAAGAAATGATCCAAAGGTTACTCTGCTCGAATAGTACAGCAATGGTTTCAATGATCAGAAATACTTCAAAAACCCTCTCAGTTGACAAATATTAATCTCAATGAGTAATCGTGGTAAAAACTGCTTCGATAGATAAATTGAGAAATAAAACAAGAGTAGGTTTTACAAAAGCCCTGTTAAAAGAGTGAATTAAAATATAATATTCTATTTCTCAAAATTTGGTGTATTAGATTACATTGTCAGAAAAAGTAATGATAAAATCCTGTGACTATAATACAAATTACAATGACTTCTCACTTAAACGTTATGTACGGTAATTATTTTTCAATACCACTATTTATGAATAAAAATTTTCGCCTTCTTTAATCGTATGATTTATAAAGCAAATATTTATTTTCATCTATAATGGTGCTGAAAAATAATTGCCGTACATCGAGTTTAAGTGAAAGGTCATTTTTAAGTTCAGCAAAATAAAAGAACTTTTTAAATTGGCATTTATTTCCCTTCCTTGTTTTTTGTTTATGTACTTACTTTTTGTGACAGAATTTTGATATCACTGTAAACTATTTTCGCCTTTCGCTTCAATTATTTGTGTTGTTGTGATATTTTTCGTTTTAAAATAAAACTAGATGGAACCCGTCAAAATTTGACGGCAAAAAACTTGATAGTACCATAAAAATAAAATTCATAGCTGCTTTAAAATGTTTGAAACTTTTGCAGAATAATTCAAATAAATAAAAAACCCACTTTGAATTAAAGCTAGGTTGAAGAACAGCAATTGGCTAAGTTTCACTGGCACATGTACTCGCGGAATTTCTTTCATCTGACACATTTAGCGCTGTTGTGCAAGTAAATGGTAAGTGCCCCCTTGGGGAGGGGGAAATGGCGGGATGGACCAAGGAGATGCATAACATGAATAAGCAGTCAAAGACCTTTCAAACGATATGTAACATGAGGGGTGTGTGCAAAATTTTAAAAAGTAACCCCTGGGGGGGGGGGGGTAAAGTAGGGGATGGACACGGAACATGCATAATATGATTAAGTGGTCACAGACCTTTCCAACGATATATAACATGAGGGTTGTGTGCAAAATTTACAAAAGTACCTCTTTGGGGGGGGGGGGGGGCAAAGCGGGGAGATGGACATCAGAGATATGCATATGATTAAGCAGTCACAGACCTTTCCAACGATATATGACATGAGGGTTGTCTGCAAAATTTAGAAAAGTACCCCCTTGGGGGAGGGGGGGGCAAAGTGGAGAAATGGACATTGGAGATATGCATATGATTAAGCAGTCACAGACCTTTCCAACGATATATGACATGAGGGTTGTCTGCAAAATTTAGAAAAGTACCCCTTTGGGGGAGGGGGGGGGCAAAGTGGGGAGATGGACATTGGAGATGCATAATATCATTAAGCGGTCACAGACCTTTCCAACAATATATGACATGAGGGGTGTCAACAAAATTTAGAAAATTGCCCCCCTTAAAGGCGGGGGGGGGAAGTGGCGGGATGGACCCCGGAGATGCATAACATGAATAAGCAGTCAAAGACCTTTCCAACAATACGTAACATGAAGGGATTGTGCAAAATTTACAAAAGTACCCCCTTGGGGGGGGGGGGCAAAGTGGGGGGATGGACACCGGAGATGCATAATATGATTAAGCGGTCACAGACCTTTTTAACGATATATAACATGAGTGGTATGTGCAAAATTTAGAAAAGTGCCCCAATTGGCGGGGGGGGGGGGGGGGATGGACCACACAAATGCATAACATGAAAAGGCAGTCACAGGCCTTTCGAACGATATATCATATGAGTGGTGTCAACAAAGAAAAGTCTCCGCCCCGTGTAGGCAAAACATACTCCTCCCCGCCTCCATAATTATTGATGCGGATTCATTTTTTAAATTCGTTCGCACCCCTCTTCTCCCGCAAAATGTTGTGAATTTTAAAAACTCCACTTACGAATTTTTTTATACCAAAAGCACTTATGTCCGTCGTCTGCATGCAGAGTTTTGTGCTTACAGACGCCAGACACAACAACACACACACAGACGTTTACCGACATTAATAGTATAGATGATACTCGGTGCCTACACATTTCACCCTTTATAATTCAGCCAATGAGTTGACGGTTGTTCATTTCCAGAAACGAAATAATAATTCTTTAGGATGAATTTTGTTTGTTTGATACACCGTGGCAGAATGCGTGCAATGCAGTGACAGGCGTCACAAACTTTTTAGGGCACCTGCAGACTAAAAACATATAATCAATCTTCAGGGGAAAAAAATCCTAGATTTCGTCAAATGATCACGGGAAAAACACTAATTTCATCAAAGGATCATGTAAAACGTGAATTTTGTTAAAAGGCCACAGAAAAACGCGATTTACACAAAAGATGAGCAAATTTTGTCAAAGAATCGCAAAACAGGAAATTTCACCCAAAGATAGCGCTTTCTTGCCAAACTTCGTCTAAAAATTGCGGAATAAAATGTATTTTATCAAAAAATCGCTGAAAAACGCACATTTCGTTAAAGTATCGCGAGAAAAATGCGAATTTCTTCAAAGATTGCTGAAAAAACGCAAATTTCATCGAAGGATTGCTGAAAATTCATGAATCTTATCAAAAGGTAGCAGAGAAAATGTGATTATTATCAAAGCATTGCGAAAAAAGAAAATTTCGTCTAAGGATCACAGAAAAACGCAAATTTCATAAAAGAATCGTGGAAAATAACGCAAATTTTGTGGAAAAAAAAAAATTGCAGAAAAAACACAAATTTCGTCAAATTATCGCTGAAAAAAAAACACGAATTACGTCATAGGATAGCTGAAAAAATTATGAATCTCGACAAAAAAAAGATACAGAAAAAAATGCGAATTTCATTAAAGAATCATGAAAAAAAAATGCGAATTTTGTTAAAGGATTGCGCAAAGAATGAGAATTTTTTGAAAGGTTCGTGTGAAAAATGAAACTGTCTGTATTAAAAACAGCACACACACAAACATCTATACAAACCTCAATACACACAAACATATTATAGGCAGGGCTTGAAATTCAATTTTTCCAAAGACGGGAGTCTCCCTACCAACATTTTTAAATGGAGGGGAGTTGTAATGTTTGGGAGGGAGAAAAAAAATCTTTAAACCCCACTATTCTTTTACGTGCTATTTAAAGAATTACATTAATGCAGACATGACAAAATACCATTGAAAAAATTAAGTCAACTGAGAATGATTATGTAAAATGTTTATTTTTATTATAAAAAAGGGAAGAAAGTTAAGTTTTATATATGCAGTGTATTTTTCAAGTTCCATTAAATGTGTTAGGGACCCTTAACAATTAGGTTGTTAAATAAATTTCTGACTTTAGATTTTACTTGATTGAGATTCACCGATCGATCGTGGAAAAGACGCAAAGTTCATCAATCTGTCGCGGAAAAAACGCTAAGTTCGTCGATCTGTCACCAAAAAACACAAAGTTCGTTGATCAGTCATGGGAAAAAAGCAAATTTCGTCGATCGATTGCAGAATAAACACAAAGTTCGTCGATCTGTCCCCAAAAAACGCAAGGTTCGTCGATCAGTCGCTTAAAAAACACAATGTTCGTCGATCTGTCGCAGAAAAAACTCAAAGTTCGTTGATCTGTCACGGAAAAAACCACAAAGTTCCTCGATCAGTAGCGGAAAAAACACAAAGTCCGTCAATCGGTTGCGGGGGAAAAAAAATCGAGAAATTTATCGTTCGGTTGCAGGTAAATTAAATAATGCAAATTTCTCCAAAAATGCTGAAATTTTTTGGGCGGGAGGCTCCCGCTCATGATCTTTTTTGGGCAGGATTTCAAAATTTTCCGCGCGAATCCCGCCCTGAAATTCAAGCCCTGATAGGTATAGTTTTAATCTGAAATAATATACTGAACTTGAACTAACTTTTGAAAAATCGGGTTAACCCAAATCCAACTTGCAGAAATCTACACTCAGTCTGAAATCGACTCGAACCATAAAGACAGTTAACACAACTTGCAACAAAAATAATTATTTTCTGTGGATTTTCTGATTTTTTCTTTTCTCAGAAATGCTGTAGTCATTTTGTCCCCCAATTTTGCCCTTTACAATTCAGCCAATGAGTGGAGGGGGCCAAAGGAGCGTTCCTTATCACAAACGAAAGATGAGATACGTTCGTCTGATGTCGTTGTTGAAAATTTATGGATTTCTATTATTAAAGTAATTTTTTCATTTTACCGTATTTATTTTCTTTTTGTGTTGCATGTATTTTGCTACTTTGAATTTTTTTAAACTAACCCTTTTTTTTTTTTTGGAGAGTGAGAGAGAGAGATTTAGTAATTTGGTGACACGAAGTTTAGCAAATTCTTAAAATCCACAAATTGTTTCCAATGTAAACAATGAAATTTACAATTAAGTTGCAAGTGCAAAATTTCAGTTTTTTAAAATTTTCATGTCATTCTGTACACATTTTAATATGTCATTCTGATCATTATACATATTTAGTTATGCATTATTAATTATTTACTTGACCTTTACTTTTAATATTTTAAATATTTCAAACTTACAGCTGAATGTAATTATTAAAACATTTGAAATACTGCATTCGAAAAATGAAATTTCAGCTTAGAAACTCGACAATTAAAAAATTTAAAGTAGAAAAGTACTTATGATATAAAAAGAAGAAAAAAAAAAATACACCAGAATTTATCTGTATTACGAAAGCGGGAGAAATGATTTTCTGTGCTATACGAAAAGATATCCAAATAACTCAAACATGAACATAGAAATAGGTATCGGTTTTTATGTTCAGGTGCACTCAATCCAAACTTGAAACTTTTAAAACGGTCATTGAATGAATGAAATTCATCTCCGCCTTTCACATCCAGAAAACTTGCTGTGTCGCCAATTATGTTTATATTTTATATATATATATAAAAAAATAATAATTCAGGCACTTTTCCGTTATACGGACACCATTGTCGCCAAACATACATACATACATACATTTTGGCATAGTATCCGTATAACAGAAAAGCACTAAAGTTCATGGTTTAAAATCACAATAAAATATCATGAAATTTATTGATTAGTTGTGGGAAAATATCGGGGAAATAATGTGTTTTTCGTGAATTTTTTGTTTTGTTAACAATGTGGTTAGAGAGACAGGGAGAAATCCAGAAAACTTGCTGTGTCGCCAATTATGTTTATATATATATATATAAATAATAATTCAGGCACTTTTCCGTTATACGTACACCATTGTCGCCAAACATACATACATACATACATACATTTTGGCATAGTGTCCATATAACAGAAAAGTACTAAAGTTCATGGTTTAAAATCGCAATAAAATATCATGAAATTTATTGATTAGTTGTGGGAAAATATCGGGGAAATAATGTGTTTTTGTGAAATTTTTTGTTTTGTGTTGTTGTGTTTAATTGTAAGCATTCATTATAATTTTCAGTGCATTATTAAATTGAAATTTTTGTTTAAAATATGTAAACAAAACAGTGACCAGAAACCTGCAC
This sequence comes from Maratus michaelseni, assembly GCA_963931845.1. NCBI lineage: Eukaryota > Metazoa > Arthropoda > Arachnida > Araneae > Salticidae > Maratus > Maratus michaelseni. Next base: position 332,567,448 of record OZ007590.1, on the reverse strand, counting down.
AATTTCTAATATAGATAGATAGATAGATAGATGCATGCATGTAGTACTTTTAATTATTTGGTAAAAATACTGTGATCCTCACTGAGAAAACCTGAATTTAACCTAAAAGTAATTGTCGAGTGTTTAAGCTGAAATTTCATTTTACGAATACAGTATTTCAAATGTTTTAATAATTACATTCAGCTGTAAGTTTGAAATATTAAAAGTAAAGGCCAAGTAAATAATTAATAATGCATAACTAAAAGCAATTGTCGAGTGTTTAAGCTAATTTCATTTTACGAATACAGTATTTCAAATGTTTTAATAGTTACATTCAGCTGTAAGTTTGAAATATTAAAAGTAAAGGCCAAGTAAATAATTAATAATGCATAAGTAAAAGTAATTGTCGAGTGTTTAAGCTGAAATTTCATTTTACGAATACAGTATTTCAAATGTTTTAATAGTTACATTCAACTGTAAGTTTGAAATATTAAAAGTAAAGGCCAAGTAAATAATTAATAATGCATAAGTAAAAGTAATTGTCGAGTGTTTAAGCTGAAATTTCATTTTACGAATACAGTATTTCAAATGTTTTAATAGTTACATTCAGCTGTAAGTTTGAAATATTAAAAGTAAAGGCCAAGTAAATAATTAATAATGCATAAGTAAAAGTAATTGTCGAGTGTTTAAGCTGAAATTTCATTTTACAAATACAGTATTTCAAATGTTTTAATAGTTACATTCAGCTGTAAGTTTGAAATATTAAAAGTAAAGGCCAAGTAAATAATTAATAATGCATAACTAAATATGTATAATGATGAGATTTTTTTTTTCTTGAATTATTCAGTGAAACTCGTCTTATAAATGTACGCAAATAATTCACATCAAAATCTTAAAATAACAAAGTTTTCTTTCGTGTTTAGCTATGCTTAATAACCAAAAAAGCTTGATTAATACAAAAATTATTTGGTAAAAATACTGTGATCGTCGTTGAGAAAACCTGAATTTAATCATATCACACAGAATTACATATTAAAAGTTTAAAATTAGTTTGTTTACATCGGAAATGATTCGCGGAATTTCGTGCCACGAAATCTCTCTCTCTCTCAAAAAAAGGGTTAGTTATAAAAAATTCAAAGTATTAAAATACATACGACTTAAAAAGAAAATAAATACGGTAAAATGAAAAAATACCTTAATAAAAGAAATCTATAAAGTTTCAACAACCGAACAACCAAATGGAACACATACGCTTCTAGAGAGAAGAGAGAGGAAAAAGCCTTCACCTCATTGGCTGGAACATCGCGTCTGAAGATAGTAAAAGCCTCTAGCTGATTAGCTGAATGCTCGCGCATGCATATAAATAGCATTTTTGCACGAAAAACTAAAAAGCAGGTTAGCTTTAAGTATATGGATTAATGTTCGTGATTATTGAAATAAATTGTTATTTAGAACGTAATAAGTTCATTTTTAGAGTTCCGTACTTTAAAATTAAAAACGCAACCATTATAAGATCACGCCTGTGTCTGTCTGTCCGTCTGTCCGTCCGTCAGAGCCCTTTTTCTCGTAAACTATGAGACGTGGAAAGTTCAAACTTAGGAAAGTTATAAAGCCTTTTTACCCACATATTTTCATATTATTAGCCATTCACAAATATGTCTAGGGAAAATTTAAGGAGCTAATTAAGTTACTTGAAAAAAAAAAGTTTTCTTTTTGTGTATCGTATGGAGTATGGTGTGAAAGATCTCGTAATACAGAACTCAAAAATATATTCTTTTTAATTTTAGATATTATATTTTCAGAGATATCGTCAAAAACGCACTCCAGAAGGGATAGTAGGAGTTTCTTTAAACCTTGTAGGAGATTTTCCTAGATAACATAGTTTTTGAGAGAAACGCATTTTTCCGTTACACACAAACTTTACTTTTCGGGAGGTCAGCGGGGGAATTGACGGGAGCTTGGGGTATCTATTGCCACAGAACCCTCCAAGGATATTTGAGAAAGATTTTTGAAAAAATTGTCGGTAATCAGCCGAGATATTAATTAAGTTACTTGAAAAAAAAAATTCTATATGTTTAGGGTATTGTTTGAAAGCTGTCGTACATCGAACTCAAAAGTATATTTGTTTTTATATAAGGTGTTATATTTTCAGAAATATCGTCGAAAGTATAAGGAAAGGGCATCTGACGTCACTGTTGGTTAAACTACTGTTGGTTTGGGTGAAAAACCTGTTCGTTCTTTACGGCTCCTACAGTACACATGAGATGGAGGGATTTGATTGGTCTTTGTTAAACTGGTCTATGATATGATTGGCTTACGTCGCCATGACGATTCCTGCAATGATAGCTGCGACAAAAATGCAGTGGTAGATTGGTTGATGGAACTGTTTGTTTGTAAACATGCCCTTTCCTTATACTGGAAAAATGTGTCCCCCGCCCCCTCACTCTATTTCCGAATCAACTGAAATTAAATTAGGAAAAAGTTAGGAGTAGTAGGAGCTTATTAATTAATAAATTTAATATATGGATTCCTTTGAGCGCGAATTATATTCGCACTTGACCGATTTATTTTTAATATCATAACAATTGTCCTGCATTTTTACTTTTGTGACTAAGTGTATATAATAAATTTCATAAAATCAAACAATCAAACATTCATACCCTAGAAACAAACATATATTCTGAAAAAGTACACATCAGACAAGAAAACATTGCGCCCTTAATAAAATTTTTAAAGTGTTAATTGCAACTGTCATTCTCAGTAAAAGTTCCGAGTTCATTTCACCACCAATATGCCGAAAGTCTGGTTTGACATCCATTTTCCCTGTTTCCTTATTTCTAACGGGGAAATTTCGCAAAAATGAGGATAGTGGCCGCTTTGCTGCCAGTTAATTTCATTATGACTTAAGTTATTGCATATCGACGTCGAGAGCTTTTAATTAAACGCAAACAATCTTTTGCTCCGGCTTCTAATTAATGCTATGTCTCACTAGCGTTGGCTGCGCTGAAGAGTTGTGTCAACACGCTCTCTGGCCTGCAAGCCAACTTTATTTGTTGCTGTTCCGAAAGAAATAAAGGAGTTGCCGCAAGTTAAAGAGTAGAATTGGATTTGCTTTCAAAACTGCACATCTTGAGTTACGTAAATTATTAATGTGTTGATATCACAAAAATCAATATTTTAAATATTTTTATTGCGTACGAATTTAGTACGAAAAATGTTCGTGCAGAAACATGCTTATAAAAGGCAATTACAGACAAAAATAAATATTAAGAACTAATAAGCAAAAAATATACAGTTATTAAATGCTATTTCTATTATAAAAATTTGAAACAAGTGTTTTTTATTTCATTTTATTTTATATTATTATATATTTATATATTATATATTATATATTATATTATATATATCTTTTATTTTATATTATTTTATTTTATAACCTATATGAACTGTTTATATGTTTTTATGTAATTCATATGTAAAATATATTATAGTATTATTTCTGATATTGTATTTTTCGACACAATGCATGATTTTCTCATGGAAGAATTAAAGGACTTTTGATAAAGAGACTTGATAAGAACCTTGGAGAAATAAAATACTTTAAAATCAATAGGCAATAACTGAAATTTATGACGATTTATTTATGATTTAGAACCATATTTATGACTCCTTAAAGCTTAAAACATCCAGATGTGAGGTCCAGAGTCATTAAAGCATCCCGACATTTCACATTGGCTATGAGACTAGAGCAGGGGTTTCCAAACTATTGAACGCGTACCAGTACTGGCACGTGAAGCTCTGGCTACAGGTATGCGAATATCTGATAACTCTCCAAAATCTGCACACGCTTCTTATGATACGATCATAATAATATGTTTAATCAATATGTTTTTAATTCTTGAAGTTTTCAAAATTCCTCCAACAGTGCCCACAATCTTGTCAGCTACTAATCATAACTGCCCTCCAACAGTTGTTTGACCTCCAATGGTTGATTTGTGACGTCATTTGAAACTTCCCTATAGAATATTTTTTAATTAGAAAGAATATTTCACATTAAATGTGTAAGAAGTTTCCTGGTATTTTTCATACGTTTTATTATCTATATTTTATATAATTATTATATGATACATACGATTTTATTGGTACAGTATTGCAGTCAAATACGAATTTAGTCCCGCTAAATGCCCCGCGCGACATTGCACCGCCCCTTCTGAAGACGATGACACACCTCTGGAAGCGTATATGGTCTTGGTAACATGGGCACCATTGGTTGGAAACTCTTTTTTCATCCGTCCTATGTTATAAGGGACTACTTCTTTCTGTCACTGAAGAAAGCTCTCAGAGGAGGGCTATTTTGATACCAATTAAGAATAATAAAAGAAAACTGCCCAGTTAAACTGACGGCATTGAGCTCACAGGCTATTCACACTAACTGTAAATTATATTCTTATTTCAAAGAATTTGAAATAAGCCCTCGAAAAATGAAGAAATAGACAATATATTAAGAGGGGGGAACCATCCCCCGTTTCTCCTTCTTATAATTAACCAATGAACCCATAAAACTAATCAGAGAAGCGCCTTACCACAATGAACCTATATACAAAATTTGAAAAAATCGGATAATTCTGCATGAAAAATCCATTTATCTAAATTAAGGGGGGTTAGCCCCCTGCCCCCCCTTTATACTTAACCAAAGAACCCCCAAAACTAATCAGAGAAGCGCCTTATCACAATGAACATATATATAAAATTTGAAGAAAATTGGATAATTCGGCTTAAAAAACCCATTTATCTATATCAAGGGGGGTTAGTCCCCCCCGTTCCCCCCTTTATACTTTACCAGTGAACTCCCAAAACTAATCAGGGAAGTGCCTTACCACAATGAGCCTATATACAAAATTTGGAGTAAATTGGATAATTCTGCATGAAAAACCCATTTATCAAAATTAAGGGGGGGGGGGGTAGCCCCCGTTTCCCTCCTTTACACTTCACCAATGAACCCCCAAAACTAATCAGGGAAGCCCCTTACCACAATGAGCCCATATAGAAAGTTTGAAGAAAATCGGATAACTCTGCATGAAAAAAATCATTTATCTAAAATAAGGGGGGTGGATTAACTCCCCCGTTACCCCCTTTATACTTAACCTATGAACCCCCAAAACTAATCAGGAAAGAACCTTATCACAATGAACCTATATACAAAATTTGAAGAAAATCGGATAACTCTGCATGAAAAAAATAATTTATCTAAAATAAGGGGGGAGGATTAACCCCCCCCCGTTACCCCCTTTATACTTAACCTATGAACCCCCAAAACTAATCAGGAAAGAACCTTATCACAATGAACCTATATACAAAATTTGAAGAAAATTGGATAAATTTGCATGAAAAAACCATTTATCCAAATTAAGGGGGGTTAGCCCCCCGTCCCCCCCTTTATAGTTAACCAATCAATCCCCAAAACTAATCAGGGAAGCGCCTTATCACAAGGAACCTATAAACAAAATTGGAAGAAAATCGGATAACTCTGCATGAAAAATTCATTTATCTAAATTAAGGGGGAGGATTCCCCCCCCCGTTAGCCCCTTTATACTTAACCTATGAACCCCCAAAACTAATCAGGAAAGAACCTTATCACAATGAACCTATATACAAAATTTGAAGAAAATTGAACAATTCTGCATGAAAAAACCATTTATCTTAATTAAGGGGGGTTAGCCCCCCCGTTCCCCCCTTTATAGTTAAACAATCAATCCCCAAAACTAATCAGGGAAGCGCCTTATCACAAGGAACCTATAAACAAAATTGGAAGCAAAACGGTTATTTCTGTCAAGAGTTATCGCGTTACGTACGTACATACGTACATACATACATACAGAACGGGCGGGCACATAAGCTCTCAGGCTTTGATAGCCTGTGAGCTAAAAAAACAGAAGGACAACAGCCCTTACATATCTAGAACACGCATTTTTTCAACAGGTTTTTTTTTTTCCCTAGTAAACGTTATGACTAATACATCACTATCCTTGGTGATTGTGTAAAAAAATAAAGTAAGCCTACTTCTTTATAACCGCAACTAGGGGGCCTACCCCCTGCGAGCTACGCTCGCCAACCCCCGCTCAGACTTCGAGGCCTCTAAAAACATGGCAGCGTGCTTTATTTTTTAAATATTGGTAAATCTGTAATTGGGTTGTCATGCTTCTAACGTTTTAATGGGGCATTTTTTGATTATCATGGCCTCATACACAGCTGTTGCGACAACGGACGACTGTTTTCGGGATTGATAAGTAAAATCAATTACAACTTGAAAACCAGCTTGTATAAAAGGGTTAGGTTTAAATTGTGACTACCTCTCGGACTTTACTTATTCTATTCTTCCTTTGCGTTTAAGGATGAGAAAAATTCCATCTGCTTGTGAATAACATTAAGAACCACGGTATTGAAAAGTACTATGTTATAGACGTTTTCAGTAACAGGTTTTAATTTTCTCTCTATTTTAGTGCACCATCAAGCATATTTTCATGTTGTTTTAAATATATAAATTATTTATTTTAATTAATATGTATATAAGAATTTTCTAATACTTATTTATCATACAAAATTAATTAAATATTTTGTGCATGCATGCCTGCATTTATTCGGCATCAATTGATGAGATATTTAAACAAATTTGCTATCCGCGGTAATTTTACACCATGTTATGTCACTTGAATATTGTCCATAAGAAAATTCGGTACTTTTCCAGAATAGGATCCTTTGCTTTTAGGTTTGGCGTAATTCGAGCTTGAAAAAGGGATAGATTCGTTAATATAGATAGATTTGTTGCCAAAAATTATGAAAACAAACCCAAGGAACTTTTGATGCTTTTCTATTATAGGGGTCTTGACGTTTTTTAAAAAGCTTGTCGGAAAAAAACAAGCAGGATAGAAAACCAAGCAGGATATTTTATTCTCCTTCCGTTCAGTTGGGCAATTATTATTTTATATATTCGTTTCAAACATCCGAATTAGTGATTTTATAAATTCGTTTAATTAAATTTTACAAAAAAATAACAAAATGATATCAATAAATAATAATTACTATTAATTCCTTTTCCCTCTTTCTTTTGCGTTTACATAAATGACGTCATTTGGACGAATTTATTCACAATATTTTCAGTTTATAAATTAAATTAAATGCTGACAGACGATTGAATCCTGACGATAGAAATGTGATTTTTTTTCTCAAATTTTCCTGAAAAACATAATTTAATCACAATCTTGTCTTCATTATCGATTGAAATAAAAGATAAATTCAATTTCAATTTGAAAATGACGAATAAAAAGAAATCAATAATCCCTATCGGGATCCTTTTCAATTTTTTTCCCTTTTTTGTCACAAAAAAACTGAGTAATTAGTTGCCATCATTACAGAAATGTCATTAAAATTAGAAAAAAATTAATATCTCGAAAACTAATTCCAATTTCGAAATTCTATTACCAGTTTTGACATCCGCGGATTTTTATGGACAATTGGTATTAATTTCACCATCAAGCGTTTAATATTTTATTAAAAATAGCCCTGAAACATAATCAGTCGTTTCATAAAATCGTTTCATAAATTCGTTTCATAAAATCGTTTCACAAATTCGTTTCATTAGGATTTTATATATATAGGGTAGATATGTCACTTGAATATTGTCCATAAGAAAATTCGGTACTTTTCCAGAATAGGATCCTTTGCTTTTAGGTTTGGCGTAATTCGAGCTTGAAAAAGGGATAGATTCGTTAATATAGATAGATTTGTTGCCAAAAATTATGAAAACAAACCCAAGGAACTTTTGATGCTTTTCTATTATAGGGGTCTTGACGTTTTTTAAAAAGCTTGTCGGAAAAAAACAAGCAGGATAGAAAACCAAGCAGGATATTTTATTCTCCTTCCGTTCAGTTGGGCAATTATTATTTTATATATTCGTTTCAAACATCCGAATTAGTGATTTTATAAATTCGTTTAATTAAATTTTACAAAAAAATAACAAAATGATATCAATAAATAATAATTACTATTAATTCCTTTTCCCTCTTTCTTTTGCGTTTACATAAATGACGTCATTTGGACGAATTTATTCACAATATTTTCAGTTTATAAATTAAATTAAATGCTGACAGACGATTGAATCCTGACGATAGAAATGTGATTTTTTTTCTCAAATTTTCCTGAAAAACATAATTTAATCACAATCTTGTCTTCATTATCGATTGAAATAAAAGATAAATTCAATTTCAATTTGAAAATGACGAATAAAAAGAAATCAATAATCCCTATCGGGATCCTTTTCAATTTTTTTCCCTTTTTTGTCACAAAAAAACTGAGTAATTAGTTGCCATCATTACAGAAATGTCATTAAAATTAGAAAAAAATTAATATCTCGAAAACTAATTCCAATTTCGAAATTCTATTACCAGTTTTGACATCCGCGGATTTTTATGGACAATTGGTATTAATTTCACCATCAAGCGTTTAATATTTTATTAAAAATAGCCCTGAAACATAATCAGTCGTTTCATAAAATCGTTTCATAAATTCGTTTCATAAAATCGTTTCACAAATTCGTTTCATTAGGATTTTATATATATAGGGTAGATATATTACTCGCCTGTAATAAAAACACTACCCAAAGTAACTTATACTGTAAAAAATTGCCGCAGCAAAGTTTCCAGCCAAAGACAGATTTTTTTTAAAAACGAGCTTTGCACTTAGATAAACGGACTTTGTTCTTAGATAAACGGAGTTTTCAGTAAAATCATAAAATTTACAGAATACGGCCGTTTAATTTGAAAAGGTGACATTTTCCGTAAAGGGCTTGACAAATGTGGTCGGCAGGTCGCCACTGCCGACCAACCTTTTTTTCTGGCGACTACGTTATTTAATCTGATTGACAAATTATAACTGAGTAATTTCGCAAACGTAATTCGTTTTGATATTTCTCATATTGAGATTTATTTTATAAGAACGTGAATATTTTTATTATTCAAGCAGTCTTATCCTAATAATATTATAAATCTGATTGTGTGCAAATGTTAGGCTGAAGCCAGCGTCAAAATGAAGCATTTAATTATCCCGTATCTTTGCATATAAGTTGATTATAACCCTCAAATGAATATAGGCTGGTTTTCGTTTATTTTATTTCAATATTTTTCTTAAAAATTAAAAATTTCATTATTTTCATACAGAATAAATGGACATTTTTTCGTATATTTTAAAATGGTTGGTTCGTTTGGTTGGTTTGGCCCAAAGGGCCCGGTTTTGCAGCTTTTTTTAAAATGGTTAAATTTATTTTACCGTTGCTAATACTTTATCGTTGCCAATATAAAATAAAACCCTTGAGTAATAATTTTTAATCAACAATTTATTTTCAAGTGAAAATTTTCCACGTGAAAAATGAAAAGGAAATGAATTATTTAAGAATTAAACAGAATATCAAATTACGTCATATTAGAAATAAAACTCGAGTTTTCAAATATTTGATAGTAATACAAGGTGCATAAATACGAGTAAGTACACAGAAAGAAAGCGAATATGATGTCATATATAGAAAAATAAAACAGATTTGTTTTGATGTTGAAATAAACCGGAATTTAATTTTACATTTCTTTTAGTTTTAAAATAGGAAAAACTTTGTTGTCTTTTTTAAATATAGCCTTTTTTAAAGTTGTTTCATAATAGATTTTTGTAAAGTCTTGCAGGATAAGAAAAATTGCATAGATTTTAAAGCAATGTTTAAGTAAAATTACAATATTTTTTAAACTTAAAAAACAACAATGTTATCGAAAAGAAAATCGATTTTACCAACAAATTCGCGTAATGCAAAAGCAAAGAAGAAATAAAAAAGTAATGAATCTTTTATTCCAGCCGAATTGTGTAAACTTGAACAAGCCGATCGTGCTAATTCATAACATTATAAACGTGAAAGCGCGTTCTATACAGTAGAATTTTTTTTACATATAGGTAGAACATTTTCGAGAATAGGAAGGTTAGGGGTCTCTAATTAGGTCCATAGTCAATTTGATTTTTTTTTTTATCAAGTGAAATTTGGCGCAAAATTAAATACATTGTTGTAACCAGATTTGTTTTTTGCGTGGTAAACACTTAATGGTATTTCAGATGATCATTTCACCGCTCAACTTTGATGCCAACTATGACTGTAAAACATATTAAAAAATATTAGCCGATAATTTTCTAATTTTCTTATTGCTTTATGATGTAAATAGACTTCCTGGTTCATACTTTAAACCTGAATCGGTCATGCCATTGTCGTTCAATTTTTATTCCTAATCCTAACCGTATCCTATCCTAATCCTGATAATAACTTTAAAGAATATTCTTTGACACGAATATGTAAATGAAATCAATATCCATAAATGGAATGGAAAATAGAATAAATAGAAATGGCAAAATAAAATAACAAGAAAATACTTTTATTCGACACCTAACCCTAGAGAAAGCGTAAAAAATTTCAAGCGCATGAAATAAATAAAAAAATAATCCTATATATACTAACAAAAATATGTAAATTTAGATTATCAGATTTGTGTCGTCGGTATTTATTTGCTTATAGTGTTCTTGACGCGATAGAGAAAATATCGAGGTTAAACTGGGCAGAATTTAAAGTACTTTCTAGCAACCTTTATTTACATTTTAGAATCGCATCAGATTGTTATATTTTGTGAAATATCTATCAATTTATAAAATCCACAAGCAGTTTGTTCACTATTTACACCACTTAGCGTGAAGCACTTAATTTAATATATACATAAACAAGATAATGTAGTAAGAAATATATCACATATGTCTATGCAAATAAATAATATAATAATGCCCATTTAGCAATGCACACATATACAAATTGTACACCAAATACCACCTATAAAATGCACTGTTGTATAGAAGAATTCTGCCAGTGTTGTTTTTCGTTTTACGAAGAGGTATTCCTCGATTTTCACAATTTCACTTGGTCCTCCTTTTTTCATTGGTTGCAGTTTCATTTTCGCGATTGTATATATTATTTGGCATGAAATTTCACTTTTTTAAGACTGGGTTATGTCAAGGCCCCTATAGCAAAGAAATACCGCATGGTCTCCTATAAAATGTGATAAAGCTTTGGTTAATTATATATGTTGTTAATTATCAAGTGAAATGTTTTACTAAGTTAATGCATTTATTCTTTTTTTAATGTTACGTGAACGAAGTCACGGGTAACAGCTAGTATATACATAAATAAGCTTATTTTTTCACAATCAATATGTTTGCGACAATTACTTAACTACAATTTCTATCAAGAACAGCATCTGTTACTCATCTTACTTACAATGTTAAATTAAAATTCTCATGAAAGGTCTCATTATAGATGTTGCAAAGTTACAAAATATTAAGTAATAAACTTAGAATTATGTTCAAGCAAAAAATAGTTTTCTATTTTTACTTTTAATTTGGTAAAAATAAGTTCATCAATAGCAAATTTGAAATTAATAAAATCAGAATCATTTGACAGACTTCGACAGTAAAATAGGCAAAAAATTGTTCTTCTGATTCACTATTTTATTGATGCCTTCCTCATCAGATATATATTTTGTAACATTCAACTATCCGGACATTTGAAGCATTCCACAACCAGCATTTCCCGAACATGCTGGTTAATTCATCCTTTGCAGTGTTTCATTTTCTTTCAGCGATATATAATTTTAATAACTTTCATTAAAAAATGCATAGTTAATGTTATCTTTGTAAATTATGTTCTATTCTAAACTATTTAACTAATAATTCTAAACTATGCTTGTTATTATTTTTTCTCAATTAGTTCATAAAAAAAATTTGCGTTTTTTGAAAATAAATGACGGTGGAGGGTAGTAAATATTTTTTACGAGCGACTAGATTTTATCAAATTTGTAAAGCCCTGTCCGTAAAATTTCTGCAGCAATTCACTGTAAAATACCCGTAATTTTGCATTTATTTTTTATAGTATACTTTCCGACTAGTCTTGTATGTATTTATACACTCTTAGAAAAAACTGTAAATTTATGAGCGTTTGCCCTTTAATTTTTGCGTGCAACAGCCTTATTTGATGAAAAACGGTCTGATCCACTAAATAATCGGCCTTATCTCTTAGATACTTAGAAAATTAAGAGCAATCCACATATTCTTCAGGTTCTAGCCCATATGTTAGCAAAAATACGGTACGAGACCCCCATACATTGTCCTCCGCTAGGGTGTAACCCTTCATTTTACTCGTGTTTCGAAAATTTTAACCCGCCATAACAGCGATTCTGTGATGATTATCTAACGTGCTACGTGCTACGGAACAGTAAGTAAAGTGTTATTGTGTTTTAAAGTGCATTATATCCTGTGCATTATAATGCTGTATTACTTTGCCCCGTAAAATTACGGACTGCACAAAATAATGGGCATGGATTTTTTTTTTGGTTTTTTTTTACGGGGTATAACTGGAATCTCTGCTGCCGGCCTCTGCCCGTAATTTTACTGCAATTTTTTTAACAGTGTATAGATGTATTTCATATTAATAAAATATTAAATTCTTGAATCATTATTATACAAGCGTATTTATATAACTGTCCGCGAGATTTAACATTGTGAATTTAGTCGTCCGTGGAGATCCGAAAGGTTGGCGACCCCTGCTTTAAAGAGTATTCCAATTCCAAATATAATACATATATTTATTTGACATATTAATTAGTTTAAATCCGTCTGAACATAATCTTTGTAAAACAAGTAAATTAGTAGACAACAAAAAGACTGTTTGAAATTTGTCCACGCCCAAGATAGAAGACCATTTGTTTGTTACAAAAGACACAATTAATTTTCTATCAGTTAGCGCCCCGGAAGGGAGGAGTTTCCTCTTTCTAGTAATTCGTGAACAATTCCAGATGTAAAGCTTAAAATAACTCAAGAATAGTCGGCGGTTAAGATAAAAATGATGGCTCACAGATAATCATATGCATTTTTTATGTATTCAAGCACTTTAATTCAAAAAGAAAATCGACCGAAATTGATATTCTGGTGAAGACTAAAATAAAATTAACTAGCATAAAAACGTCTCATGAAAAAATATCTGAATCAGCTATTTATATTTAGCCTTTATTTAGTTAACTAAAATTTTTAAACTTGAATATTCAATTACTTTAATTAATGCGAAAATAGTAATAATAAACACACACCTTACGCTTTAAATGGTACTTACTTCATTCACAAATTATGTTAAATACCAGAGGGCCCGTGCGAAGATTTCGCACTGAAATCTAATATTTTTTAGGTACTTCTCTATTATCCCGTCGAACACTTTTCATAACAAAAAACTACCACCAAACTGTAAGATTAAACGCCAAAAATGCAGTCCCATTTACTTGATGTCAGAATCATTATGCGTGTTTGTTACGTCATCTAGTGATTTTACATTCGACATTTGCGTGTATTTTTCATTATGTTTTACTGATTTAGTAGTTATTTTATTAATTAAAATAACAATTGTGTCCTTAAATTCTTAGATTTTATTTATTTATTTATTTATTGATATTCCAATGGCAACGTTCTCCCGTTTATTTGGCGATAGTTTTTTGTTATGAAAAGTGGTCGACGCTATAATAGAAAAGTAACATTTTTTATCAATATGTAATATTTATTAGATGCAGGTTTAAACTTCTAAAGAAAAAGCAAGGCTAACAATATCTGCAAACAACATTTAGTTGTTAGTCAAGCCAGAATATCATCGAATTTATTCCATCAAAGTTAGACTAAAAACTGATCCAAGATTGCTAAAGGTACGCGCGAGAAAAAAAATTAAAAATCGTATTTTGACAGCATTAGAGGATAACGTCATCCGCTTCGGGAAAACCATGGGATTTAGAAATATAAATCTAAACATTTCAATTTCAATTTCAATTTCGCTTTTTAATCATAAGTATAAAATGATCCCGTGCGGTGTTTTTTATTATAATTGCTATGAGCATCATATAATGTGGTATTTTATTTTTTTGGCAACAATAATTTCAGGAAAACCTTTCATTTCTTTTAAGAAAACAATGCCGATTTAAATTTTAATTTTCAGCAAATTTTAATCAAAAACATGTTTTAACGAATTGTTAAGTGGGCTATGTCAGAAGCCTGTTCTAAAAACTTTCATATGGTATCTCATTCGTTGTTCTGCGTTTCATATTTTCTGAGAAAAAGGGATGTTGACAGGAGAATTAATATATAAGGATCCTAAATATTATAATTTAATATTTATTAATTAGTTATGTTTAAGACAACATAATCTTTGTAAAACGGGTAAACTGGTGGATAAAGAGAAAACTGTTTCAAGTTTGTCCACGCCCAAGACAAAAGATCAATTGTTTGTTACAAAAGACAATCAATTTTCTATCCGTTAGCGCCCCGGAAAGGAGGAGTTTTTCCTTTTTCGTGTAATTCATGGACAATGTCAGATGTAAGGCTTGAAATAGCTCAAATATCGTCAGTTGTTAAGATAAAAACGATGGCTCAAATATAATCACATACACTTTTTATGCATTCAGCAGTTTAATTGAAAAAGAAAATCGCCATTTTGAACGTCACCGTTTTATACGTTCATTTTGAAGCAAACACACCGAGACGGAGTCAGAGGCGTGAAAAAAAAAACATTTAAAAAAAAATTAACTGTTGTATAATGTTTTTTATTTTACATAATACGAAGTTTTTACACTATATTTTAAGTAAATTTCAAATGAAAGTTTTAATTCTGGTCCAAGTTATGTGCTTGATTGTTGAACGCTCTCTTACCTTGCGGTGATGGTAAGAACGCTCCTTGCAGTGACTATCAGTACTTCTTAGCGGTTTACCTAAAATCAATGCAACAAAATATATATGTATTAGTTTATCTAGTCTATACTATTATATATAGAGATAATGCCTGACTGACTGACTGACTGACTCATCAACGCCCAGCTGAAACGACTACAGTCAGTATTACGAAATTTGGACAGTAGATTGCTGTTATGACCTACACTGTAAAAAATTGCTACAGTAAAATTACTGCAGCAGAGATTCCAGGCAATGTCCATAAGAAAACGGGTTTTGTCCCTAGATAAACGAGCTTTGTTCTTACATAAACGGTTTTTGCCCGTAAAAACATAAAATTTACGGAAATTGACCATTTACCTTGAAAAAGAGGCATTTCCCGTAAAATTAAGGCAGCAATTCACGGAGAATGCTCGTGAATTTACATTTTTTTTTTTTTTGTACAGTGTAGGCAAACAATAAGAAAGGATTTTTGAAAATCCCCCCCCCCCCCCGAAGAGGGTTAAAGGGGGTCGAAAGTTTTAGGTAATTTTGAAATATCTCAGCAGCAGTTTTAGGTAGGAACGCGAAATTCAGGAAAACAAATCTACTAAAAAAATGGTTAGACACGTATTTAGCGATTTCGTCACCAACATCGTCGATTAATTATGGAAGATTAGACGAATAAGAAAAATATTGCTGATTTTGTATTAGATATCTTGCGTAAGACATTTTTCCAAGGAGGTTGACACACTGTCCATCCGAGAAAAGTTGCGCCGGGATGCTAGTGCTTAATAAAAGAGGTTTTTTTAATTTTCAAGTTAAGCAAAATAGCGGACTCTGAAAGTTTACTTATTGTGAATTTAACAGGAAAAAAGCGCTGTCTATTGTTTATAAAAATGGTATTGATTAAAGAAAAATACTTCGATTAAGCACTAGTTTTTTACGCCAAGAATATGCTGTATAAGTTTCATTTTAAATCCGTCGAGCGTTTTTTTAAATGTAGTGGTCACCGTCTTTGAAAACGTACTTTTGAGAAAAATGCATTTAAAGTTTCACACTATTATGATTGGGGTCCTACTACTCTATGTTTAAGGTTATAGTAAAATAGATTCCCGTACAATACACAACAGTACATTTCGATGTATTCAATATGCATGTAAAAACCGGTTAATAGTAGCTGCCGTCAATAATAAGGCCTTATGGTAATTATAGGATATATCTCTAAAACTATCCATTGGATTAACTTGAAGTTTTCACAGAATATTTTCAAAATTATTATACTTAAAAAAAATCGATTTTTCGAAAAATCTGACTATTTTTAATCAAATTTAAATGAATTCAAATCAATATGATTTAAATTCTAGAAACTCCATCTTTGCGGATGCTACAATAGAAAGAGTATCTTCGACACAGAGAAAGTGTGGATGAACCAACTAACGTAAGAAAAACGATTACACGACCTGTGCAACGAAACACGAAATATAGTAATAACTAATACAAAGTGGATAATTGATCTTTTTTTAACCAATTAAAATGTATGGGTGTTTGTTTCTTTAACACATATTAGAATAAATACAGATATTTAAAAATGGAATAATTCGTTACTTATAAACTAAAAATAAGAAACTTTTGGTACTTTTATGTTAGCCGGACACCAGGGATCGCCAACCTTTTTTTTTCGCCAATCTTATAACAAGCCAATATTTTAACATTGCAATATAATAACTTACAAAAACTTACTTAAAAATAGCTAAAATATAATCATAATAAAATAAACACAAACATATCAATAAAAATAACAAAATCTCACGTAAAAAGTCAAATGATGCCAATTGAAACAAGATTTGGCGAGTTATCACTGGCGATCAGCTAACATAAAAGTACCGATTTTTTTTACGTTAGCGTTTTTTACATCAACCAACACAACAAATTTGATTTTTCTACTCCACCTTTTTTTTTTTTTTTTTTTTTTTTTTTTTTTACATTAGTAAATTTATTTTTATTTACACCCTTTATACAAACTTAAATATTTTATACACTACATAGAGAAATTACAAATATTTCTGGTAATATCATAAATTTCGACTTAAAGGAATGTTGATATTAACTATTAAACATAATACTGTTTTTCACACAAAATTTGACTCTTGGACTATAAAATTAAAGACTAAAAAATCTTCATAGTCTTTAAACCAATGCAAATAAAATGCAGAAAAATGCATAACATTGAGAGATTGCAAAGTAATGTTTATGTATATGCAAAGTAATGTTTAAACGTAACTTTTATGTTAGCCGGGCGCAAATCTCGCCAATAGCCTTTTTTTTTTTTTATCGCCAATAGCCTTTTTTTAGGGTCAATAACAGTTTTTATATTTCGCGTGTATTAGAAACAATTCTTTGATGGTGAAATAAATTTTTTTGGTTTATGATATTATTTCTTATTATTTTTTTTCCTTTTTGTATATTAAAGGAAATTTGCAAAATGTATGTAACTTACATGTATGTATTTTAAATGAAATGAGTGAAAGGCATGTAGTATTTTAAATGTGTGTATTTTAAATGAAATAAGTGAAAGGTTTATATTTTAAATGAAATTAATCCTATATGAATATGCTATGGGAACAATATTTGGCGATTTATCACATGCGCCCGGCTAACATAAAAGTACCGTAATAGGTAAAGGTTATAAGTAAAATATAAACTTGAAAATAATAGGGTGTACATTTTTTTTAACAGTTCTATACAACCATTAGAAGGATAAAAGTAAAATTATCTTTTTTTTTCTATACAGTAATTATTTATACAGATTTATTATGTACAGTCAGCTGCAACACTATTTGCTGTTAAATCTCCGCTTTCAAATTCCTCAGGGTTGTCATGATACTTAAGTAAAGCATTTAAATCTCCCTTAATAAGAGCTACAGCACATGGAATGCCAATACATGCAGGAACAAGATACAATAGTGCAGGTTGTGCATGCTCAAAGATTGACTTAATCACAATTGTGACCACAAGTCCAAAGAAGTATGCAATGAAACTCGAATAGAAATACAATTTCTGGCTTCGTTTCAAACTTTCGTCAAACCTTAACAGAAAGGCAATGAAAATTCCAGGAATGATAACATCTCCAAGTCCTAACATGACAAAGTTGTTTCCATTCAGCCCATTCTTGAGTAAATCATCGGGGAAAACCAATTTAATTGGTGCCTCAAAAGATGTTGCTACAGTCACCATGACATCAGTTGCGAAAACCCAAAAAATATCATAAATGAATAGGCCTCCTAAAAGAGTACAGCCAATAAGTACATTATTTAGGTGCATGAATTCCATGTCATTTAGTGCAAAGGCTATTGCAAAGATATTATTTGCAATCCAATGCTTATTCCAGAGATAAACTCCGCCTATCACACTGCAGATCCCTAATGCAATGATATCCGCTGTTCTGAAGGTAAAGTTAATTACTTCTTCAGACCCTTTTGTGTAAACTAAATGATGACGAGCCTGATAATTTTCTGGAACAAATTCATTAACAAACGGGCTGAGTAAGTATGTGAGAGAGAGAACTCCAAATCCAGAAAAGTACAACGTTAGGAGGTTGATGCAATCTTCAGAGAACAGTTTTAAATAATCATTTAGCATTTCTGTAATTTCTTCGCTGCAATTAAAATTGAACAGCAAATTGGCTGCTTTTTCAAAAATCAAAATAAAAGTTGACTTAAAATAAATATTCTCAACTATTCTGTCCTTGAAAAGTATGTAGAGGCAAAGCAGAGCACAACTTGATATTAAAGGGAGCGTAGCTGCATCTTTTATTGTCATAGCCTGAGCTTTCTGGCCCGAGTCCTTTTGTTTCTGTAAACGTGAGGTCGATCGAAAGGCTCCAAATAAAATGGAAAGACAAGACATCAAAATTATACTAGTATAGGCTAACAACATCCCCTCTATAGTGGCTTTCGGCTTTGCAGTGCCAGTTGTAGCAATATCTTGAAGAATTCCGCTTAGAACGTCCGCCATGTTATCCTGCGAAATAGACTATGAATAATACAATAATATTTAGAACTCAATGGAAAAATTAAAGTGCACTTCATTTAGTTTTCAAATAAGATGGAACTCTACAACCGCGCGGGCATGAATGCTCAAAACAATCACGTAAAGGTCGGGATTAATTTTCAAGTTAATGTAATAAAAGTAATCACGAGCATGTTGTACATGGAGGCTTCAAATTAAAATGCGGATTCTCACGTAGCAAGTAAATTACTTAATATATAAATTTGGTCACGGATCAAGCATGGTCGGGGCATTGTCATGACTTAACTCCAAGTTTTATAATAGTCTCCGTTTCAGTTTAATTCTTTGGTATTAGACCAGGAAGCGGCAGCACAGACAATCACCTCATCGAGTTCACGGCTGAATTTTCAGAATTAGTTAAAACTCCATTCGCATATTAAAACGCAATGGGTCTGCCAAGTCATATCTTGGTGGAAAACACCTTAAAACCCGATTTTAGTGGTTGACTCGTAGATTTACCATTGTGTTTTCCTGCACCCAAAGGTATGAAAACATGGAGGACTGGGAGCTAAAAAGAAAATTCACGTGGAAATATGTAAAATAAATTTCAATTTATAGAAAGATTTAGATACAAAGATTTAGATATGAATAAGATAATTAATTAGAAATTTTTAACTCGTCAAGATCCTTAGCTTTATAATTTCTAAATATCCAAAACATTTAAAAGTTGAAATGGTTTTCGATATCTGAAATTATCAATTACAGTATTGCAGATAAGTAATTACATTTAGTTTTGTACAAATAATAAAATAGGTACTTTTCCAGTACAGGGGCTTTGGCGTTTTTTTTTTTTTTTTTTTTTAGATTCAGAAAGTGGTATTTGTTGCCAAATGGTATAAACAGCTTATAAAAACAAACCTGATGTACTTTTATACTTGTTTATACGTGTATTTATATATATATATATAAACATTTTATTCAGATATATATATTATTATTGTTTATATATATATATATATATATATATATACATATTACTTCTGTTTGTACATAAAAATAGACAAATGCCTTCTTTATATTAAATAAATTGTATAAATATTGAAAAAAATTGCTTGTGTATATGAAACAGTGGAAAGGTTGCCAAAAAGTCTGTTGCCAATTTTCTTTCTCTCTCCATGGCCATTTTTTCAATTTCGCCAAGACC
This sequence comes from Maratus michaelseni, assembly GCA_963931845.1. Classification (NCBI taxonomy): domain Eukaryota; kingdom Metazoa; phylum Arthropoda; class Arachnida; order Araneae; family Salticidae; genus Maratus; species Maratus michaelseni. The sequence continues at coordinate 332,547,449 of OZ007590.1, read as the reverse complement.
CCTCCCTATACTGGGTAGTACCATAAAATCATTGAATGTAAAATTTCAATATTCACATAGACGATTTTTTTATTATTACTGGCGAATCATTGAAAACTTTTATAGATTTCAAACATGGCAAGACCAATTATCATAACATATTATGGTGGTTGTAATATGTGTTAAATGCTTTCAAGAGACTTCACTTTAAACTTGGTATAATAATATCTGTCATGTAGACTAAATGCGACCAGCTTGACATTTGGCAGAAAGGTAGGGTTTAGGGTACAAAGTAAGGGAAAATTTAAAACTCCGGAAAAAAAAAAAAAAAAAAAAAAAAACCTTTGAAAAATTTAATATAGTTTGATTTATTGAAAAATTCCGGAAATTTAAATTTTAGCTTTCTTTTTATCCTAAACAGTACTTTTGTGCTAAATATCAAGCATCTAGGCTGCGAGTAACATCTCAGATGGATAGCACCTTTCCTGGAAGCAATTGGGAGTACTTTTGACTCCCATAAAGTAGTGCTTGCCTAGTTAGCTGAAATTTCTTTAAGGTAACTTTTTCGAAAATCAGTGGATGATCTCCAAAAAGAGCCCAAAATCAAGAAAAGGAGGATTATTTACAAAAAGAAGTGAAATCTCATCAAAAAGTCACCTGTAAAAAATGCAGCCAAGTCTCATAACTCATTTACCGTAAAAAGTACTGAGATCGTATAAAGCCAAATTTAACTATCTTATTAACCCTGAAATTTTCATTCACAAATCACTCCTAGTTTCTACATCTTTAGTTAATTATTATTTTGTGACTTGGCAATTACGTAGCACGAGAATGTGATGTATGTAGTTAGTCTTAATCAAATAATACTATAACATATTAAGGTGTAATAACTTCCCTGTGCGTATATAATTTGCTTTAATTAAATTATCCCATCCCATCCCATCCCATAACATAGTAAGGTGTAATAACTTCGCTGTGCTGCGTAATTTCCAAGTCACAAAATAATAATTAACTAAAGATGTAGAGACAAGGAGTGATTTGTGAATGAAAATTTCAGAGTTAATAAGATAGTTATACTTGGCTTTATACGATCTCAGTACTTTTTACGGTAAATGAGTTACGAGACTTGGCTGCATTTTTTACAGGTAACTTTTTGATGAGATTCTCTATTACTCATATTGATGTTCGCTTTGTATTATTCTCAAACATTTGAAAAATCCGTTAAACTTCCAATATGACGTCAGATTAATTTTCTTTTTAATTCTCTAATGACGTGATATTAATCTGCTTTCTGTATATACATATACTCATACTCCTTGTATTATTGAGAAATATTTGAAAATTTCCGTTATTTTACCCGAGGCTAACGAAAAAGAAAGGCTACCGCTGTGCTTTACGCATATCTTTTTTTACAGACCGCGGGAGTCACGTGATGCTCGAATGCACCAATGGAGGTGTACGAAAAGAGCCTGTTACGCCGCGCCGGCGGTCTGTAAAAAAAGATAAGCGGAATGCACCGCGGTAGCCTGTCTTTTTCGTTAGCCTCGATTTTACCAATATGACGTCATATTAATCTTTTTTTTCAATTGGTGAAACTTTTTATTTCATTTTCATTTTTCACATGGAAATCTTTCAATAGATAATTAATTACTGTAGAAAGAATTTTATTGTGGATATTTAATTATTGGCAACTGCTATAACGAAAAATGTTTAAATTTAATAGGAAAAGGCTGTTAGAATTTTGGTTTATTATCTCTCTATATTAAAATAATACGATTTTTTTTCAAATTTTAATATTTTGAGCTTCACAGTTGGTATGTAGCTAGAAGTACACATATTTTCATGCCTGTAAGTTATATATAGTTTCTGAAAACGGCTCTGTGACGGACAGACAACGGAGCGGGAGTAATAGGGTTTCGTGACATGAACGAAACCCTAAAAAAGGTGTAGAAATAACCAAAAATGATAAAATGTATGCGGAAAAGTTTGAAAAAAAATGTCCTTTATATGAATATATCTTTAGGCTCCATTACTTACGCGCATTCAAAGGATGACGCGGTCCGGTGAATAAGCACTCCGTTATATTAATGGAGCTCAGTGAGTTGGACAGGACCTAAAGCAGCTTATTGAAGAGTGCATAGAAATATTTGTTCTGATTGTAAGTTGTATAGCTACATTTTTTGTGAAAGTGGAAGTCATTTTCACTGTCGTGCCATGCAGAAGATTTTTTGAAAATTAAGAATAAAGATTTGGGCTCTTTCAATTACTTTACACCATAAAATAATTGAGCTTTGAACTAAAATTTGTAATAGCTTTGATGGGCCTGAATCGGACACAAATAGATATATTATATAATAATTTATGTCATAGCAAACTGTAATAATAAAATAAATCCCTGACGGTTCGGCCAACAGGCACAGGTAGATTTCGAAAATGCACACCGTGCGGGGCGCCTGTTTATTAGGAATTGCAGATATCCTTTTTGCCATGATACGGCAGTTGAGACCGCCCACTTCGAAATATACCTCTGCCTGTAGGCGGAGCCAGCAGAGATTTTTTTTTCTTTTCTGTAAGAGTTGGCCCTATAAAAAACTTATCAATATAAAAGTTAATAAGATAAAAAATATTAATAAAATTTATAATAAATCTAAGTGTATTTGATATCTTGTGAATTGACGCAGTTATGATTTTTTTCTTCTTAAACCCCTATTTTCCCCCCCCGGCCCTTTGAGACCATTTTTAATTATATAAAAATCTGTCATGCATAAATTTTTGGCCCTTTTCCTAGAAGAAATAATAACTTTAAGCGGATTCGATATGTATCATAATTAAGAAGTTATGGCTCTTTTCTGTTTTCACAAAAAGGCCCCCCCCCCCACTCCCCCACGGTCCGATTTTTCTCATTAACGAACTTGACCGAAATTTTATACCGCTTGATTTTATGTTTTTAGTTTGGAAGATATTTGTGCAGAATTATGAAAGTTATCGTGTCCATAAAAAAAGTGATGTAGATAGATAGACAGATAGATAGATAGATAGATAAAGTTTTGAAATGGGGGTGGTTTTGGGTTCTAGAAGTCATGATCGGTGTAGATCTGCAAAAATTTTTCAGAAATTCCAACTTAGGGGAGAATGTAATAGATAGTATTTCTTACGAAATCTACCTAAAAAATAATAATAAAATAAAAAGCGAATTTGTTTCGAATAGTATTTATTTTTGTACTCTTGTTTTTAAATTATTTACTGTTTAAATGTTAAATGTGCGTAATTTTGATTTTTTTTTCTTTTTTCATGTTAGATTCTTCTAACGCAGACGTGACAGTAAGAGTTTCTTCCCAAGATGAAAAATAGCAAATTCGAGAAAAATTCAGTTGAGAAAGCCCACAAAGTTATTGATGGTCAGTCTGATGGAGTATTAGCTCTTAAACTCAGCATTCTTTTATTACCATCGATTGCTGATCGAGTTAGTCCTGAAAAGTTGCCTGGCTTCAAAAAACTACTACCGAAACAGACGGCGAGAATACGAGCTCTTATGGCTGACAATGAAAATGAACTGATACAGAACATAAAGTGAAAAAAATGTTACCTATGTTAAAATTTTATTTATAAGAGGAAGGAGTAAACTTTTAATTAAATTTAGATCTTCAATTCTCAAATAATTTTTAAATAAGATTAACAAGACACCATTCATTTTTTGTTTTATATTGGGCATAATCCTATTTCACTCCACCATTTGGCGCTTTTTAAAAATGATGCCACATTGGCGATTTCTAAATTGTTTACTTACATTTATCATATTGTATTGATTGATTGATTTTATGACGGCCGATTATCAACACGAGGGATATAGGCCCTGGGGGGGAGTGCCCTCCGTGGGGGTCTTTCTAAGGGATCCTAACCCGTATTTACGGCAAGGTTCGAAGAAAACCACGGAAAACTCTGAACGGTTAGGTCGACGAGCGCGACAGGGGTTTGAACCCAGCAACTCCCGTCTACCAGCTTTGAGAGATCATATTGTAACCCCAATAAGCAAGTGGTAAAATGTTGCCATTCTTAATTTTTAAATAGTTACACATAGAAAAAGTAATGGATTTAGCGATAAAAACGTCACTGACAAATAGATTGCATTTATACGAGAGCAACAACGTACCGAATGTAAAATTTGATTCGTTCAAAAAATTTTGGACAAAAGAATGATAATTTAAATGCAGAATTATTAAATTAAACCCTAAACACACAGTTGATTTTTTTTTTTTTTTTTTTTTTTTTTAGATACTGCATTTATGAGTGAAATAAAATATTTTATTTAACAAATTTAATAAGATAGATATAAAAAAGATGATATGAGCACTAAAAAATAACGTTTTTATACACATTTCATCGATATTACAAAAAAGTTAACGATTAATGTGAAGTTGAAGAAAACAAAAATACTCGAAATTCGTTAATGCCGCGATCACTGTACCGCATGTATGATCACTTCGCGAACATGAAACCGAAAAAAAAAACATCACTGGATACAGCAACCGTGTTGTCTCAGGATCCTAAAAAATACACGAAATTCGTTAATGCCGCGATCACTGTACCGCAAGTATGACCGCTTCGCGAACATGAAACCGAAAAAAAAAAACATTACTAGATACAGCAACCTCGTTGCATCTGTCTGTAAATGGTCTGTACGGTGTTATTAGATGGACGTAAATTCACGAATTTTTGTTAATACTCGAATTTTGAATGGTCCCTTCATTCGCGTATTAACGGGGTTCGACTGTAAATAATTACGACGAAGCAATAAATAACATTTAATTAAATAAAATTTCGAAGTCGAAATATAAATGTTTGAGCTGCGCGTTATACGTCGAAATATACGGTATATATATATTTTTTTATTTTAAATGTGTATTAAATGTGTTATTTTAACTTGTTTATGATACTTAATTTGGCCCTCGGTGGTAAACAAGTTTGACATGCCTGCTTTAAAGCAACAAACAGGGCAGAAAAGTTTTTCTTAACGCTGCCCCCCCCCCCACACACACACACAAAACCTTTGCTGTTCTGCGGCATAACTATGTTGTCACAATTCTGCTACAAGGCTTCGTGGGAACCCTCCTCCCAGCTTTTTTTTAAATTATTTCAGAACATATATTTTAAATAATAAATATCTAAAATTCTTTGTTTATGAACTAATATGCAAATAGGATTTTAACAGCCCTTTAAAGAGTGTTTTTCTCATCTTAAGATGAGCACAAGCTAGTAAAGAATTCACAATTTATGTATTAACAATGGTGATTTGCAGCTAGAGTTGCAAAGGATGGAAAAATCCCGGTTTAAACCTGGGAATAAACCGGGTTTTTTGGGAATAAACCAGGTCTTTTGGGAATAAACCAGGTCTTTTGGGAATAAACCGGGTTTATTGGGGAAAAAACAGGTCTTTTGGGAATAAACCGGGTTTATTGGAAATAAACCAGTTTTTTGCAACTCTATTTGCAGCACTAAATACAATACATTTAGCAACAGTTAAGATGGAGACTTATCTTGAATCATTATTGCTTTTAAATGAATATCTATATAAATAAAAATGTAAATGTTCGTTTGTTCAAAACCTCAAATCTTCGAAAGTTCTTCACCGTTTGCTTTGAAATTTTTACACAACATTGCATTCGAATACACGCGTGTTTTTATTTACCTAGTATTCTCCCTCCCCCCCAATTTGACCCCCGGGGACCCGCTTTTTTAACTTTTTCAGACACCCATCATGTGATATATCATTAGAAAGCTCTTGGACCACTCTTTATGACACGACGTTGCATTCGAATACGCGCGTTTTTAATCTACCTACTTCCCCCCCTCCCCAGAGGCCACTTTTTAAACTTTTTCCGACACTCATCATGTGACATATCATTAGAAAACCCTTGGTCCACTCTTTCATATTATGAACCTCGCTTTCCCCCTCCCCGAAATTTACCTCCTCCGGGGGGGCACTTTTAAAAAAATTTCCGACACTCATCATGTGATTTATCATTAAAAAGCTCTTTGACCTCTCTTTCATATTTCGCACCAGAAATAAATTTCATTTCATATATTTTAATCCCGGAACTGGCGCTAGGAAAAATAAATGAAAATTACTTCAGTTCGACCCAATTGTAATGAAATGTTCCAATCTATATAAATAAAAATGTAAAATATTCGTTTGTTCTAAATAAAGTTCTTCACCGATTGCTTTGAAATTTTGACACAACGTTGCATTCAAATACGCGCGTTTTTATATACCTACTATTCCCCATCCCCAATTTCCCCACCGGGGGGATTAACTTTTTCCGACATCCAACATGTGATATATCATTAGTAAGCCCTTGGACCACTCTTTCATTTTTGGAAGCTCGCTTCCCCCTCACCCTAATTTGCCCCCCCCCCCCCAGTTAGCAGATCAGCGTCAAATATAACTCTGTGCTCGGCAATCACGCGATTACAATTGCCTTGCATTCCGGTACAATGCGGCTGATGATTATAGTTTGAGCCGGCATGTTCTCATCGGCACTTTAACTGAAATGTGTCCTTTTGGAAGGCTCTAAAATTTAATGGAGAAATGAAAGGAATGTGTTGCACGGTCAGAAAAATTAAACTGCCTCAACTTGGAGAACCGCCAGAGCCATTAAAAACTTTGCTTGTCGTACATATCGCCGAATCAAAGCATTTCCTATCAAACATCAGGAAATACAAGCAGAAATCGCAACAACTCAATTCATGCAAACTTTCAAAGTGAAAGGACAAATTTATCATAAAGCTGGCTCCCTTCTTCCTTTCCCAGATGGTCAACATAAATTCCTACAAATGTATTTCATCGGTGATGGCAATGATGCATTAAATGCACCCAGCGGAATTTCTACCTGCATTGTCCATCGTTTCCCAACTGCAAGAGCTTCTTCACGAAAAAATAATTTAGTGCGTTTGTTCAAAACAGCAATTAACATGATGCCATTTAATACACACAAGATTGTTATTCATACTGACAAAACGCTTGCTGGTGAACATGTGCGAAGATTCAATGCTCCAACTATAGACGTTATAGTCTGAGATCAATTCGAACCTAGAGATATTGTTATGCATCGTAGAAACAATGAGTTGACAAAAGTTGTAGAAACTCATCGATGCTACGATGCCCTGCGATATCCAATCATTTTTTGGGATGGTGCCGATGGATGTCACTTCAACATTATGATGATAAATTCAGGCAGCGCCGAAGAAACAAAGAAGAAATGCAGCGCAATGAACAATTTTTCAAACTGATTAATGATTCGAGAGAATGAAGACAATCACATTTTGAAATGCCGTAAATTGCTTTACCAATACATCGTAGATATATATGCAAAAATCAAAACAGAACGTTTGATATTCATCCGTTTGAATCAGACCAACCTTTGCTCTGAAGAATACATTCATTTGCGAGTTGCAGTTGTAAAGGACGGTAATACAACTAACGTTGGAAGACTACCGATATTGCCATCTTCATATACACGTCATAAGCATGAGTACGCTCAAGATGCAATTACGTGTGTTCGTCACATTCACATGCAATCCAGTTTGGGACAATATACAACAGCTCTTACTTCTTGGGCAATCGCAGGCGGATAGGCATGATATCACAGCACGTGTTTTCAGACAGAAGCTGAAATCGCTGATGTATTTCTTGGTAAAACATGAAGTATTTTGGTCTGTGCGCTGCTGAATGTACTCAGTGGAATGACAAAAGAGAGGATTGCCACACGCACAAATACTAATCTAGCCCTATAACAAAATCACTTCAAATGAAATCGACGATGTAATATGCACTGAAATACCTGATGCCGACGTCGATAAGTATTTGTATGAAGATGTGACAAAATATATGATACATGGACCTTGTGATACACTGAATCCAAATTCATCATGCATGATAGACGGCAAATGCTTTAAGCGTCGAACAATAGTATCCAACACAGTTACAGGAAACGATGGATATCTTTTATACAGAAGAAGATCAGCAGAAGATGGCAGTAAATTAGCAACCATACAAATGCAAAACGGTGACATCAGATAACCGGTGGGTTGTTCCATATTCGCCTTTGCTATCAAAAACATACAAAGCGCACATAAACGTGGAATACTGTAACTCCGTTAAATTGAATAACATTTGTAAGTACGTGAATAAAGACAGCGACATGGCAGTTATTGGCGTGCAACCAGAAAGAAGTGATAGGAATGCGGTCATACAAATCGATGAAATCACACAGTATCAGGCTGAAAGATACACAAGCAACAATGAAGCTGTATGGCGAATTCTTTCATTTCCCATACATGAACGAAGTCCAGCTGTTTTTCATTTAGCAGTGCACCTAGAAAATGGACAACGCGTGTATTTCACAGCTGCAAATGTGCAATAAGTAGCCCTGAATTCACCGGCTACAACGTTAACTGTTTTCTTCACGTTATGTCAAAATGACGCGTTTGCGAAAACACTGCTGTATTCGGAATTGCCTACATATTACACATGGAATTAGAGTAGAAAATCATTTAAACGACGCAAACGAGAAGAGCGAGTCGACGGACAACCTGACATATCCAAAGAAGCTACGATAGGGAGACTGTACACAGTGCATCTCAATCATGATGAATGCTTCTTTCTTCGCATGCTGTTGGTAAATGTGCCCAGTCCAACGTCTTTCCAGCAATTGAGAAATGTCAATGGCGTTACACATGCCACTTTCCACATTGCATATCAAGCTCTGAATTTATTGGAGAACGATCGACACTGAGATGTATGCATTAAGGACGCGTGCAACACGTCACATCCAAATCAAATTCGTGCATTGTTTGCAATCAAATTGACCGCCCGCTGTTCTTCATCTCCAACCGAGTTATGGGAGAAGATAAATCGCACGTAGCTGAAGATATTTTCCGTCGAAATTCAAATACGAACACGGATTTCATATCAGAAATCTACAACGAAGTGTTGATAATGATTGAAGATTTGTGCTTAAAAATCGCAAACAAAGTTCTCAATGAATTGGGAGTGTCATCAGAGAATCGATCTACTGCTGCTTCATTTGATATAGAATTGCGTCGCGAACAAAATTACAACACGGGTGCTTTTTTGTCGTATGTGCAATCAAATATTCCTAAGCTAAGGCTTGAGCAAAAAGGCATTTACGATCAAATAATGCAAACCGTCAATAACGAAGGTGGAGAAATCTTCTTAGATGCGCCAGGAGGAACTGGTAAAACGTTCTTAATAAGGAAAGGGCAACTGACGTCACTGTTGGTTAAACTACTGTTGGTTTGGGAGAAAAACCTGTTCGTTCTTTACGGCTCCTACAGTACACATGAGATGGAAGGATTTGATTGGTCTATGTTAAACCGGTCTATGATATGATTGGCCTACGTCGCCATGACGTTTCCTGCAATGATAGCTGCGACAAAAATGCAGTGGTAGATTGGTTGATGGAACTGTTTGTTTGTAAACATGCCCTTTCCTTATTAGATCGATTCTGACAGCAATTTGATCCCAAAATGACATAGTCTTAAATCTTGCGTCGTCCGGAATAGCTGCGACATTGCTACTAGGTGGAAGAACTGTTTATTCCGCTTTGAAATTGCCATTAAACATGCAATTCATTGAAACTCCCACATGCAACATTTCCAGAGCATCTGGAATGGGAAAAGTATTGCAGAAATGCAAACTTATTGTTTGGGATGAATGCACAATGGCGCACAAAAAATCGTTCGAGACTCTTGATCAAGATTGCGTGGAAACATCAGACCATTTTGAAACGCATTAATATTGCTTGCAGGAGATTTCAGGGAAACATTGTCTGTAATTCCTCTATCAACGCCAGCGGACGAAGTAAGTGCTTGCCTGAAATACTCTACTTTGTGGCGACACATAAAATCGTTAAAATTACTACAAATATGCATCTTCAGCAGCAAAACGATCAATCAGCTGAGATATTCTCACATCAAGTTCTGGAAATTGGGAACGAAAAGGTGTGCCGGTTGATCTGACTTCAGGACGAATTCCATTGCCTCATAACTTCTGCAATTTAGTGACGTCAAAAGAAGAATTGGTTGAAAATGTGATTCGCAATATTCAAACGAATTATAAGAATCACGTTTAGCTGAGTGAACGAACTATTCTAAAAGCCAAGAACAAAGACGTCTACGAACTTAACAATATTATTCAGTCTAACATTCAAAGCGAGGCAGTCACATAAAAGTCTGTCGATACTGCTGTGGAAGCAGATGAAGCGGTTAATATTATCCAGCAGAATTTTTTATTTCACTCGATCTGCCAGGGCTGCCACCGCACTTACTGCAATTGAAAATCGGCGTGCCAATTATGATGTTGCGAAATATCAACCTTTGCAACGGCACGCGGCTTGCAGTAAACAAATTAATGAGAACGTCGTAGAAGCAACAAACTTGACAGGACTTTTCAAAGGTAACGATGTTCTCATTCCTCGCATTCTTAATGATTCCAACGGATATGCCATTTCAATTTAAGAGATTGCACTACCCAATTCGAATGATGTTTTCAATTACCATCAACAAAGCTCAGGGCCAATCTTTGCAATTGTGCGGTTTAGATCTAGACACGGATTGCTTCTAACATGGACAATTATATGTTGCGTGTTCTAGAGTCGGCAAACCAGGCAATCTCTATATCTGCACAGGCCATGAAACAAAAAATATTATATACCCACAAGCAGGGCTTGACAAATACGGTCGCCACTGGCCACCAAGTTTTTTCATCTGGCAACCAAGTTATAAGGCAATTTGTTTTTGTATAAAACTGATCTAAGAAATGAGCACAAACGATATTTTTGCCTTCCTTCATAATTCTTATGAGATGCCTCATTATAGATGTTGCAAAATTACAAAATATTAACAAATATAGAAATTATATTCAAACAAAAATATTTTTAGCTTTTTCTATTAATTTGGCAAAAATAAGTTCATGAAATGCCAATTTTAAAATAAAAAATCTGAATTATAAGAATGACTTCGACAGGAGAATAGGAAAAAAAATTCTTTTACTGGTTCACTAACTCATCGGTGACCCCTTCATCAGATACGGATTTTGTAGCACTCAACTATCCGGACATTTAAAGCATTCGGCAAAGAGTATTTCCTGAACATGTCGGATAATTCGGCCTTTACAGTATTTTTTCCCCTGGAGATATATAAATTTCGTAAGTTTTATTAGAAAACTTTATATTTTCTTTCTAAATCATGTACTATTCTAAACTATGTAACAAATAATTCTAAGTAATGCTTCTTATTATCTTTTCTCAATTAATTCATATAAAAAAATGTGGTTTTTGAAAATCAATGAGGGAGGAGGTAAATATTTTTTATTGGCGACTAGAATTTTTTGCTGGCTACCAGATTTTATCAAATTTGTAAAGCCCTGCCCACAAGCATTGTGAATTAAACATATTAGAAACGAGCGCTTTCTCTTTTCTTTCTTTTTCATTTAACCAGACAGAGCCACAGCAGCGCGTGGCCGGGTACAGTTAATAAAATTATAAAAATGTAACGTTAAGAAAGTAAACGATAAGACTAATGTCACACGAGCGTCTGCAGCGAGCGGCGAAATGAACGTCCGCTCTCGGGGGTGCAGTGATCTTGTCGGCCGTTCACACCATAGATATAGCAATATAACATTTATAGTTATTTATATATCTATGATTCACACGAACGTTTCAAAACTACGCAGAGCATCACGTCAAGCCCTCGCGTTTCCTCCAGCACGCTGGACGTTTAATCGCCATGCTAGGCGCGTGTTGGTTTCTTTTGTTTATGATATTCTGTTCACACGAGCTGCTATTCTGACGCTGCAGTTCGACTTTTCTTTTGAGTTTTCAGGCGATTTTTATTGCAGTTCCGTCTTTCAAATTAAGAATCCTGTATCGGGGCCTCCGAGATGGCGCTGTTTGCTCTTTTTACGTTATAGTATTATAATCAAAATTCACACAAAAATATTAATTTCTAAATAAAATATGAAAATACCATTGTAAACAATCCGTACGACCGAAAAGAAGTATGTGGAAAATTTTAAGTAATATGGGATCATGCTTGTGACGTTACGCATGTGAATTTGCTGTTTGCGGCAGGCCCGGTAAAAAAAGTAAACAGCGCAATCTCGGAGGCCCCGCCTGTATCGAGCCAGATAACAAGATTTTTCCAGGTCGAGTCCGATTGACGATAATTTTTTTTTTCATTGTGGGTCAGGTTCTGATTGAGTTTCTTTGAAAAAGTCAAAAATATTTTTTTAGCATTGAAAAAAGTTCATGGGCCGAAATTTCCAGCCGTGGATGAATTTCTGAAAAACATGCCGCTATTTATCACTGTTAAATTAAATTGCCGTTAAAAATGATAAGGTGTGTAAGATATCATTAACAGGTACATTATATCATAAAAATAGAAGCTAAAAATTTGTGAACGAAACTTTTCGATAAGAATATTCTGCTATATTTAAATTTAATTAGGTTTATTAAATTACAGGGACAATTTTTTATTTACTTTATCTTTATAGAGCTTTAAGATTATATTTTGAAATTGTCTTTTTTTTTTAACTACCATCTGCGAAGTTGGGGGGGGGGGGTGGTGGAGGAGGTAGGATAGGGTGATTGAACCCTCCTTAGATTTTGAAATTTAATTAACTAAATATCCTTTACTTATGATTTTTTTAATAAGAAAAAAAAAATATCTTCGTAAATCACATAAAATATTTAAACTGTAACAGAAAGAACTAAGAATTTTTAGACTTCTAAACCCCTGTGGATCATAATTTTTGTTTTTAGGTTATATGTTTTAAATTTATCTTAAACAGGGGCTTCAGAGACCTGAAAAAGAAGCAGATCCTGCTTATTATTCTGAAGGCAAGCCTAAGATTTTTACTCTATATTTAAAAATTGTCTTCTGCAAGGAGTTCTGGTAAAAAATACTTAGTTTTATGCACATCTGTTCAGAGTTCCCAGCAAATTCTCTGACCAAACGGCCCCACCAGTGGCTGAGAGGTTGTGCTCTCGAAGCTGGTAGACGGGAGGTGCTGGGTTCGATCCCAATCGCGCCCGTCGGCCTAATCGCTCGGAGTTTTCGTGGTTTTCTTTCGAGCCGTGGATTTTCTCCATGCGTAAATACGGATTAGGTTCCCTTAGAAAGACCCCCACGAAGGGCACTCCCCCTGGGCCTATATCCCTAGTGTCGATAATTGGCCGTCAATAATCAACCCAACCCAACTCTGACCAAACGGGCATACAACGAAATTTGTTACTTATTTTTGCAATCCTTTGTCAAAAATTAGCATTTTTTTTTTTTTCCTGTGATCGCTCTTCAAAATTCTCTAATTTTTTCCCCCCGAGACTATATGATGAATTACGCATCATTTTTCCTCCAAACCTTTTCCATGACTTTAAAAAAAATATTTGTAAATTCCCAGACTTTTTCTATATAATTTAAAATTTCCCTGACTACTTTGAAATTCCCTGACGCTGGGAACCCTGCTGTTTTAAAATACTGTCCCTCCCTTGATTTCTTTCTGCCTGTACCCATGAAAACTTCAACGAATCTCTATTTGTATGTAAATGTCCGAGTTATCATTAATCCATATTCCATGGGATGGAGATTTAAAAAATGCTATACAGTAAAATCTTCTACGACAGAATTGCGTAGGAGAAGAGAAAAAATCAATTTTAGAGAGGTTCCCTTTTTAGCAGGTATATTTCTATTATAAATGTTTCATATTCTTTTCACACGAAAGAAGACATTTTACTGTATAAAACAGAATTCTGTCACAGATAGTTTTTTTTTTTGTTGTTGTTTTTAGAGATTCTACTGTATTTTAATTTTCTTGCCCAGAAATTCTTTAGAGAGAATTTTAATTTTAGAATAATGGTCATTTAAAAATATCTGCATATATTGTAAAAATTGTTGGGCCGGGACAATAATAGTTTTCATACAGACTAGGACGGGCCTGCCCGAACTGTTAGCTTTTATACAGGGCTGGACCCCTTGGAACAATGAATTCCAGGCCTGGTTGGGTAAAAAGTCTGGTCCGGACCAGTCCTCTTCCCGTGAGTGAAAATTGAATCGACCCCAGTTTGCAGGCAGGGTTTGGGCTTTGGGTTATGCCCAAGGCCGGTACACACCTGTAATTTAAACATTAATGAGTATATTATATGCATGTTACTTTTCATAAATAAACGATAAAATTGTATATTACTTTTCCATAATTGTATTCAACTATGGATTATGCCTGGAATATTCTTTTTAACCAACTGTACATAATATCCTTTTGCAGAGCAATGTTGGATAAGAAAAATTAATTTTTTGAAGAAATTCAGTACGAACATTTCACTTTCGGATTCAGAGTGCTGCACATGTCAGATTATACCAGACCCGAACCAGAAAATTGTATCTAAAGTCAACCAGAACAAGACAAAAAAAAGTCGTTAACAAGAAACCCGAACAGGACTCTACACACTTCAATCCGAACCAGAAATAAAAGAAAAATATACATAAGCAGGGCTTTACAAATTTGATAAAATCTGGTAGCCAGCAAAAAATTCTAGCCGCCAGTAAAAAATATTACCCCCCACCCTTCCCCCGACACTTATTTTCAAAAAGAACAAAAGTTTTTTTATGAATTGAGAAAAATAATAAGCATAATTTTAGGATTACATAGTTTGGAATTGTTACATAATTTAGAAAGATAATAACCCAGTTTTTCTAATGAAATTTATCAAAATTATTTATCTCTGAAAAAAAAGAGAAAGTGTGTAAAAGCTGGATTAACCGGCATGTTCGGAAAATGCTGATTGCCGAAGGCTTCCAATGTCCGGATACGAGTGCTATAAAATCTCTTCTCATGATGAAATAGTGAAACAGAAAAACAATTTTTGCCTATTTTCCTGTCGAAGTTAGACAAATATTTTTATTATTATTATTTTAATATTATTATTTAAATATCTTTTGCATTTGCTGAACTTATTTTTACCAAATTAAAAATGCCGAAAAAGAGAAAAAAAATGCTGTTTGTTTTCTAGGGTCAACTTCTTAGATCAATTTTGCTACAAAAAATTATAATAATAAAAATGCCAGATTAAATAACTAGGTAGCCAGATAGAAAAATTTGGTCGCCAGTGGCGACCGCATTTGTCAAGCCCTGTACATAAGTATATATATTCCTAATATAAACTTATTAATGTTCAAATATAGTTTTTCGCATCAGAAAAAATATTCTAGTTAGACTTGAAAATTCGGGTATATTTGGACCGGAGTCAGTAAAAAGCTTGATTGGAAGAATGTCAGGAGCGTTGAAACTCCCGCCTGTGTGAATGTTGCAGCGCAGGCTTTCTTAAACGTAGCTTTCATTACAAAAATTAAAAAGCTAACTATTGCAGCTGTTTGGAGGAAAGCAATTCCGAAAAATTTCAGTGTATTTTCACTAATCATGACCCCCAGACCACCCTCTGTTCAAATGTTGATATATATATATGATCTATGTCATACGATAGCACTTGTATTTATGAACCAATTTGGATGTAACTATGTATGTGTGTATTAAGCTCATGTATGTCTCAACCGAGTTTGTTGGCCAGCTTGTTTCAAAATGGCGGCCACTAAAAGATTTAAAACTAAAAAATATATACAACAAAATTAGATCAAATTTATTTTTTGTTTAAATGGTATGGTTTGATACAAGGATTCCGGAGCATTTTTTGTTTTGCCTCCATCTTAAAAAATGGCTGGGATATAGCAGTTTGAAATTCTAGAGTGGCTGACATTTTGAAACAAGACAGCCGATTAAAACAAATCTGGGAATAATTTATGAGTTTTAGAGAGTGTAATTTCGCGCAAATTATCTTTCATTGTTGTAATCATTTTCCAAAACATACGCATAAAATTATATTCATATCCCTTAGTTTCAAAATATCGCCAAATTTGGCAATCAAAAGTAAGTCTACATAAATGAAGTCAACTTGGCTATAACCGATTTACCATTTCGGCAATTTCTCATTCAAAGTCAGTACTAACGAATCTTCTGCAATCAGGTTATTTGCATTTTAACTTGCTGTTTTCACGTAACACTAACTAAAATTATAAAACGAAGATGTACAAAAGCTACCTTTTCCTACCGTACAGGCCAGAAGGACTTTTTTTGCCGCAGAAACAAAAAGCGTTGAAATAGACAGCTGTGTAACATTAGCCTACAGCAACATTTCATTGTTACATTTTCTTCTTTATTATTAGCATTTTTTACAAACCCCTACTTTTGAAAGGAAATTAGATAAAAATAATTGCATGTAAAATACGGCAGCTTCAATTACTGAAATTGAATTCCAATCACATGTGACCTAATGATAGTGGATTAACTTGTTGTGACATCATATCTAAATAATGAAAATTATTAAGTAGGAAAATTCATAAAAAAGTATGTACTTTTACGCAGGAAGTAGGTGGATTATTTTTCCATTGAATGACAATAGCTTGAACTAAAAAAGGTCTTGATGGTTTTATGATCCAACCAGTCTTTGAAAAAATAAAATCTGAGCGGTTAAGAGTCTAATAAAATAAATCTGGCTTGAACCTGTGCAGGCTTCTAAGTTCTTCACCCGAAGCACTTGTTGGGCTGGCCTTTTATTTATTTTTCTAAAAAGTATATCTATGTTCTATATGTTTAGTAAAATCTTTAGAAATTCAATTTGGTTTAATAAATCACAGAGATATATTTTTAAAAAACTTTTTTCTCTCTTTGCAGAGCTTTTAATTTTTTTTTCTTTCTAAATTATTTTGTTATTGAATCTTCATTCGAATGTAACTGTCTAAATCTTTTTTTTTAATTCAGGTTTATGTATGCAATTGTCTAAGTGGTCATTAATATTGTTATTCTGTATTCCATGAATTTCAAACAAAATCTGAAAATAAAATCTATGCATAAGTGTACTTTTTGAATAATTTTAATTGTAGAATAATGATGCTTTCGAAATATCAGCAAGTTTGGTAGAAATTCAGTCAGGCCGAGCCAATAATTTTTGTTGTATGAGCAGATCACGCCAGGCTGAACTTTTGGCTTTTATAAATTTTTTATATGGGTTGGGACTGGAAATTTTAGCCTGTGCAGACCTCTAACATTTATTGTCCCTACAAAAAAAGCAAAAAAAAAAAGCCTTGTATTAACCCTAAATGGAAGCATACATATTGCATTGAGCTCAAGACTGCTAGTGACATGTTTTTTAAACCCTCGAGACCTCTAATAAAATTACGGTGGTTCATCTTTTAGTCTTTTTAATATGAAGTACAGAAACTGAACACACTGAATAAAATTTCTGAATTGATATTTATTTGAACATATTGTGTAGTTTGAAATAGTATCAAATTAAGCAATATATTTAATATTGCTTTATGATTTACACTTAGATATGAAAGGGAGGGAGGGTATATTTCGTGCTTCTGGCAAGCATTGCATACTTTTAATATTTACTTTATGCAAATTCTATATCTATTGACAATCCCCAGTTAATTTCTAAGGCACACATAGATAATGTTGTGTTTTTTATTACAAATATATTTGATATTCAGTTAACAAGATTTTGTAAACTAATTGGAAATTACTTTAAAGTAACAAAAAAAAAAAAAAAAAAAAAAGCAAAATTTCTGAAGATACAGAGGAAATATGCTCAATACATTGCACAGATGAAACATTTTGCGATAATTACTTTGACTTATAGAATTAAAATTTATTTAAGCTTGAGAAAGTGAAGTAGCCATATCTTATATAAATTCACAAACAATGTGTAGGGATTATTTCAAGGATTCAGTCTGAAACTGAATAAATATTAATTGCTGTCTTATAATCTGCATTAGAATCACGTTCAAAGCCACATAAATAACGTTATCACTTTAGGGGGAGGGAGGTCTGGCACTTAATATCATAAGATATCTCTAAGGGGAAGGGGGTGGTCTTTTGATATCGTTATAATTTTTGATCCAACAAAAAAAATTTTTTTTGTAACCTTTTTCTTTACATTAATATATATATTTTATTTATTTACTTTTAAATGAAAATAAAGTTATTATTAAAGCCTTTAAGTGATTATAAAATCATTTCATTCTAATATGGAATACCCCCACATTCGGCATTCCTGTTCTTGTGCCATATGTGCATATAATTCCTTGTTGGAGAAACCAGGTGCGAAATACGTTTGAAATTATACTTGTTGTGTTTACTAGTTTAGTAACGAAAGAAAAAGACTGCTGTGCAGTTGTTTTGTTAATAAGACT
Organism: Maratus michaelseni; assembly: GCA_963931845.1. Classification (NCBI taxonomy): domain Eukaryota; kingdom Metazoa; phylum Arthropoda; class Arachnida; order Araneae; family Salticidae; genus Maratus; species Maratus michaelseni. The sequence continues at coordinate 332,529,149 of OZ007590.1, read as the reverse complement.
TTCTGCTTTCAACCCTCCCTGTGTAAAAGGTGTGTATGCAGAGACATTACTGTTGAATGCATGAATTATGTGACAATAAACGATTATTAAATACTTTTAGATGCATTTAATTTAAAGTTATTTCATATGTATAATAGTGATATTTTATTGACTTCTTCTCTTCATTTGAATCCGTAAACTATGTGAATAATAAATACATAACCATACCTGTATATCACTGCAAACACAAAAAAGAAAAATATGGAAAAAAATTAAATAGAATTTTTAGAAATTGATAACGATATCATTAAAGAAGGGTGGAGGGTTCGAGGAATGATAACGTATGATATCTTAACAGGGGGAGGGAGGGGGCTCAAAAGTACCAAAATGTTCATAACGTTATATATGTACAGCCCTATGTAGTAATAACTCAAACTAAATCACCCTGCATTTATGGTTGACGAAACGTGTAATTTTTCTTCAGCAAACAATTGACAAAATTTGTGATCTTTTTGAACATTTGATTAACAAAGACAGTTCAGTTACCTTTATCAGTCTGACAAAATTTGAGAATTTTTCGTGATCAGTTGATTAAATGGTAAGTTTTTTTTTTTTTTCCATGCACCTATTCCGAAATGCCAATTTTGTGAAATTCTGCAAAAAAATTATATATATATATATATATATATATATGCGAATCTCAACAGCCAATCAGAGTGAATGGTAGCGGGTTGTATCTGACCAGATTACAGAAATTAAAATGATTTAACAAAAAATCTGTTTTAAAATTAAACATGAAAATAAATTCCTGAAAATATTTTTTTTTAAATAAATATAATTTTTTTTTAAACAAAAGATATTGTTACAGCAGAAAGGTACTATCTAAAAGTGGTATTTTTGGTTTTTAAAACTGCACCAGGATTGAGAGTTGAAAATGCATAGATTGAAAATGAAAAAAAATATATACACTTTAATGCAGAAAAAAATCTGAACATTTACTATCTCTGCACTTGGAGAACTACATTTTTCCCAGATATGTGTGAAAGAGATAATGCTGCCAATGTGAAGAAATTTGAAGCTCATTCATTAGCATTTGATGAGGGTTTTTAACATCTCAGCTAATTATATATTTTTTTAATGATAAACCTGACTTTCAGGGGCATTCAGATTTACCTTCATATGTGATGATTTTCCTAGCCACTGCCAACAAATAGACACACAGGCAGTAACTTTTTTTTTTTTTTTTTTAAATTAATATAGCACTCATAAAGTAATGGAATTCAGCACAAAGAAATTATTCATTAAGGGCTCAATCCCATATTAACCTATAGGAAAACTTAGAATTGCGATGACTCATTACCTAATATAATTATTAAAATAATGTTTTCACCATCAGAAAGTACACGTCAGATTGATGAAATTTTATCATCATCTTAAAATTTAAGGAGACTATTTTTAAAAACGCACACTATCGGCATCGGATGTGTACTTTTTGATGGTGAAAACAGTATTTCAATAACTATATTAAGTAATGAGTCATCGCGAATCTAAGTTTTCCCATAGGTTAACATGGGATTTCGCGATCAGGAAGTTTCAGTAAAGCAGCCCCTTAATATTTAATACTTTAAAAAAAAAGGCAAAGGGGAGGGTTAAGCTTTCCTTATTGTTTAAGATATGGGTGTAATTACTACGTAAAGTGTTTATTTGAGATATTCTCTCAAATAAAAACAGACTTCTCAACATGCTGCCCAATGGAAAGAAAAATTTGTAGAGGACATTTGAATGGCTATTAAATTCCAATTAAAGCCATTCCAAGTAAACTTATATAGAATCAAAATTTATTAAACATTATGTTCTTAAAAATTGAAGTATTTTCCCTCATACAATATAAAAAGGACAATTAATTTCAACAGTCAATACTGAATTTCATTAAAATTATGATTGTAATCAAAAGTTCATCAATTTGTCTAACAAATTTAGAACAAAATTAAATAGTTGAAATTAAGAAGCATTTGATCCTAACATTTCAAAAAAGAACACAATAATCATTCAGATAATTTTACACAGATTTTCTTGGTGTGTGTTGAATGTTTTAAACATTGCAATAACACAAATTATTCATAATTTTACAGCAATAGAACACACACATTTTTTTATCTTATCAATTTGATAAAAGATTGTTAAATATTTTTACATAACAGAACAAGCTGTTTTTATAAGAAAGCACATTAAAAGAAGCATTCTAACTTTTAGAAAAAGCTTCTTTAAATTACAATGCTAAACAAGTATTTTGACATGCATTATTGCTCTGAAATGCTTTTGTGAATTTTTTGAGCTCTTAATTACATTTTCACAAGCTCATTTTCCTCACATGAGAAATGCAGAAACTGAAATACAAGATAAGGACAAATTCAAGTTGTTCTAATAAATTTAAAGAATATAACAAAATTATTTTGAATATTTATAAAAGAAGTTTGGAATCATTTCAATCTAATTCCACTTTTAAATACAAATTTGATAGTAAGAACTATATCAAAAAACAGTTGTAAATAACAATGTGATATAAAGCAGCAATATAAATGTTACATGTTTTTAGTTTTGTTTTTTTAAGCAGTAATGTTTTATTTCTTTCATTACAGACTTTCCTGACCTTGTGAAAATTATAATAGTCAACTTTTGAACACCTGCCAAAATAACAGTTGCTATTTACAGAAATGTACAGGGATCATAACAGCCAAGGCAATCTTCAATAGCAGCTGAGAAAGCTCTTGTTTGTTTCTCCCATCTTAGGATGGAATTCATGACTTCAGATCATGTGATCTAACGCTGACCCAATCGGCCGAGAAAGCTCTTGTTTGTTTCTCTCCTCCCTAGGGCAGCTTTCTCAGTGGAGATCATGTGATCTGACATCATGAACTCTGTCCCAAGCCACTGCCCTAACAAACAAAAGCTTTTTAGGATAGAACTGAAGTTGGCTGCATAACAGCCAACCAATTGCAGATGAAAACAAGAAAATTGATAAGAACGAACCAAACAGATTTTGGCTGAATACTGAATATTCAGTATCTGGTTTAGCTGTGTTACCAAATATTTGGCACACAGATAAACCGGATATTGAATATTCAGTTGGCCGAATGCACCTATATTTTAGGGTTTCAAGAAATTAAAAAGTTAACCTTTAAAGCAATTTTATACCATATTTAACACAACTATTTCCATTTTGATGAATAAGACCTTTTCACAAGTAAAAGTAAACGTTACACAGTAAAAAACCCACTATGCTTTGAGTTAGTTTATTATTTAAAAAGAGGATAGTCTTAAAACTTTTTAAATTAATAAAACTTTAAGCAAAAACTAAGAGAAATTTTGAAGGAATTAGAAGGGAAATTTTGCAGTCATATAGTGTTTATTTATGAGGAAGGGACCAAAGTTTATCAAAAAAAAAAAAAAAATGGTACTTTTCCATTATACCAACACAGTTGTCGCCAAGCAGGTTGGTGCAAAATGAAATTCACAGGAAATTAATCATTTGAAAATTAGACTTTCGCAAACTATTTTATTAAATCAATACAAATATATACTTAAAATAAAAGAACAAATAAATATTGTAAAGTAATAAAATAAAACTCAATTCAAACTGCAGACATGAAATTGTAAATGTTTCTTAGCACTGCAGATGACATTTAATTTTTTGAATGAAGACATTCTTTTTTTTTTTTTTTTTTTTTTTTAATAAAACTTTTTTTCTGTATCCAAAGTCCTGAAACAATTTTATTGCAGCTTTCTGAACATCAGGTAACTGCCAAACGGGAAAATCCATCTCAGCATCAATAATAAATGTAAGTTATAACTTAATAAATATTTTCTGTTCGAAAAAGAACAAATTAAGATGTTTTGCAAGGTTACAATTAAATAATAAAAGAAAAATTCACAATCAATAAATAGCAAATTACAATGTTTGGCATGGTTTGCAATAAAAATCCTTTGCACAGTCAGGGTTGAAATAAATGGTGCATTAACATACATTTTACCATGGTGTTGGTACAATGGAAAAGTACCAAAAATCTATTCAAATAGTGTCAGCTCAGCAAGAATAACTTCCTTGCTCCTTGCAATTTTATCAGGAAGTTTTTAAATGCACCAGAGAGCAGCGTCTGGAGTGAGTGATTAATTTTAGAGATTGGCAACATACAGCATGTTTCTAAAATTTTGGAACAAACTTTCAGGAGAGATAATGTATTCAAGGCAAACATTTTTTGTATAAGAAACCAACATCTCAATCCATTTAAAAAAAGATGTCTTACTACAAACTGAACCCGAATTTTCATTCACAACTTTAAGAATGAAAATACTTTAGTGAGATTTTCATATTAACTTTACTTTCTATGAACATCATTAAAAGTGACTGAATTTTGGTCCATGACACAATAAATGTACTACAGTTGCATTCTGAGTAATAGAGTGTCTAGCTCAGAGTTGTTTGGATGTGAATAGTGGCAATTGTCAGCACTTCGTCGTGTAATCACATTTTATGGAAAGAATAGGAAGTCTATAGAAAATATCTACATAGTAAAGTTTGGCTTGTAGTGAGATACACTGTATTTTTTAAAGAATAAGCTGATTGTGATCATGGTTTTCTTTACAAAAACTGTCTTGAGGCCTATTATCATCCTTAAAATTTTGTTCCATTTTGTCTGTGAAAAAGCAAGAAACGATTATCGCCGGACAATATTCAGGGTGCATTTATGCATCATTGATTTCTATGAATGTTATTAATAGTTTTCTTAAATGTCATTTTTAAAACAGCAAATAAAAAATGTAAAAGCAATTTCTTTTATTTAAACACGATTTTATTTCTTAATTATTCTGAATAATCTTTATTTACTGACACATAAAAATAGAAGTTATGTATGTTTTTAAAAAATATTTTTAAAAGGTTTTTCTAAGTATTCAGCTTGGGCAAGTATTTTTATGATCGGCCAAACCAAATATTCAGAAGACCTAAGTTTGATGTTTGGCAGATGGTATAGTTTGATATTAGGCCTAACTTAATAGTTTGATATTCAGCCTAACCTAATATTCGGTAATATGGCCAAATTCCTGCATCCCTAAAAATTCATGTTCAAAAATCAGAAGAGTTGCTATAAAAATAGGAAGATATTTATTATACTATATGGTGAATTCCATCTATTTAATCTACTTCAGTACTCTCTTGAATGTCCCACAACAAAAGAAAACAGAAAAAAATTAGATCTGTGTAAAGGTGGGGTAGAAGAAAAACAAGCATCAAATGTACCTTGTGATGCTTCTAAATATCACATATTTCAATTTCTACATCAAATAGGTGAAAATTTCTACTTTTCAATGAAATTTGTTTGAAAATTAGCTCAATTTAGTGGCTTTTTAGATAATTTTCAAGCGATTTTTTTTTTTTTTGGCAATTTTTGCAACAATGAACAGTTGTTTGCTACAATAGCGCAAAGTAACTATTGGCAAAGTTACAATTAGCAATTGATTGCCCAAAGAAAATTAAAAGCTTAGTATACATAAGATATTAACCATAAAATACCACACTTTGGCATTAAAGTGAAATCTGTCAGCATTTTATGTTGCACATAAAACTAATATCAAATTAAATTGAATTGGTTAAAAGATAGGTTGCATGAGAATGATCAGATTTTTTTTCCCTCTTAACTATATGTATATCTCTTATTAAACCAAAAAAAGAAAGGAAAGTTTAAAATTATAATTACAGGGTCATCCAAAAAGTTCTGCTTTTTTTTTTTTCAAAAAACAAAGTGTGGTTTCATCTAGTTATTTTGCTACTGCTGACAAGGAGAGACATTGATTAACCCAGATATATAAATTGGTCTTTTTTGCTTGCACTGCATAATTCATGTTTGTGTTGTGGAATAAATTTTGCTTCAGTACAATGCATGGAGAACCAAAAAGTTCATTTTCGTCATACTATGCTGTTTTATTTCAAGAGAGGTAAAAATACTAGTCAGACGCTCGTAAAATCTGGGCTGTATATGGACAAAGTGCTGTTTCAGATGATACAGTTCGGAGGTGGTTTGAGAAGTTTAAGCATGGAAATTTCAGCCACAAAGATAATGCCTGCTCTGGATAACCATAATCTGTGAAGGAAGATCTCTTATAAAAGAAGCTATCAAATGATCATGCACTATGCGTTTTGGAATATTTAGACAGTGTGATAGCTCCTGAACTGTGTAATGTGGATTTTCAGTGATAACTTCTTTTAATAGGTTCTTCTATAAATAAAACCGTGCTTCGCTTTGAAAAACCACAGAACTTTCTGGTTGACCCAATAAAAGAAACCATTAACCATGAGCAGGTTAAAATAAGTTTTAGACACTTGTATTTTATCTTATTCTTTTTTTTTTAGTTTATTGTTTATTTGTTTGGATCAAAAAAATATTCTAAAATATTTCAGAACCATACATTTAATTTATCTTTTCAATGAAATATTAAATTGTATGTTTCCAAATGCTTTAAAATCGTGTAATCTTCTTTATACTTAAACTCATAATAATTAAAAAAGAAGGGGAAAAAAAAAAACTTGATATGTTGATTCTTCAGTTGGTTGCAACAGACACAAAACAAAACAAATATAAAACAGAAAAATCACATAATTTAAAGTTACAGTACACTAATGAACAAAAAGAATTTTTCTTCATTTTCTTCTATATACATTTGTTCACATTACGTGCACCATCTGGCAGTAACTATTCAATACTCTGATATAAATTTAAATTCCAGAAAACATGACTTTAACATGCAAATCTAAAAAAAAAAAAAAGTGGTTTACAACAAATGTCTTACATTTTTTTCCTTATAAAGGAAAATTAGAATATTGCAGCACATCAAAGAAAACTGCAATTTATCAAAAACAAAATTAATATTTCAATTAAACCACTAAATCTTGCATATTTTGAAATCAATAGCTCAGCAGATAACAGTAAGTCTGTGAGATTAAAGTTTAAACTTTAATGTCACAAAAGACTAGTTTGAAATCATAGTTACAAGTTTTTTAGGTTAAACATAGATGGAATTTAAAACAGCAGTTTCAAACTTGCCAAAAGAACAGAATTTAAAATGAAAGAATGCATCTTCATTAAATAATAAGGCAGTAACATAAAATTTTACTTCAATATATTTTTTAATAGTTTATATACATTATTTTCAAGTAAAAAACAGTAAAATATAATTTAAAAAATTCTTTTTTTCTTTCACTCTCTAACATAAATTTTTATGCTTATAATAATTTAAAAATAAAAAATTCAAATGCCAAATGATGGAAAATATTTGAACGATTTCACCTTTTCTTTTTTTTAAAGACATGAAAATGATTTTATGGTGAATGATTCTGAAATTTCAAAAAAGGAACTATATACAAAAACTATAAAAGCATGACATAGAAAATCTTTTAAATCTTATATAAAATGTATTAAATTCTACTTCCACAAAATGAAAGCTTTGTTATTTTTGTTGCAATAACTTTACATGCAAAATGTTTTTCAATGAAAACATTCTGATATTAAAAAATAATGCTTATATACATATATACATTTTTTATGAAAATTTATGAAGCTGAATTACATGAAAGATGACATGACAGCCTAACATTTTTAAAAACAAAAATGGTAATTTAAAAAAAAAATGATGTTATTTATACATACCAATGAAGTTAAACTCAATTCAGTATGGTCTTTAACATAAAAAGTGCAATGTTATTAAAATTATGAACAACATAATAATACAATTGAATACAACAAGTGAAACTATTAGAATAACAAATATTCAACATAGACATGAATGTGTATATTTTATTTCATGACAAATAAAATAAAATGATTAATTGGTGAGACTCTAAAGTTTCACTTCACAATGACAATCAGATGAAATTAATTTTGAAACATGAAATTATCAGCTGGTGAGTCAAATTTTTCATGTCACAAAATGAAAATTGAACCTAGAAAGAAAAAAAAAAGTAGTAAAAACAATTCTACATTAAGTACACAATTATTACATAAAACTTCCTAAAGAGCAATTACATCAAGCTAGTCACAGTTTATCAATAAATCTAAGAAGTTTAGATATAATCTACAAATTATCAATTTGAGAAGAAAAATTACATGAAAAAAAAAAAATATCTACATGATATAGTTTATATTTAGTTTTAGAAAACTAACACAGTAAAACTATTTTTTTTTTATATAAAAATTGTTGTCACTGCCATACTCAGGATTGAAAACAGCAAGCATTCATAAAAAAGTACACAAAAGAAAAAAAAGTGAAAGTTACACTTTTTTTTTAATTTATTTACTAATATTATATTAAAAAATAGTGCTTAGGTGATGGTTCAAGACTGAATGTACCACTCATTTCATATTGAAAAATAAAATATCATTATACCAATTATACAATAAAACTGGTATATCTTGAAATATTATATTGTTTTACTTATTTTTAGTCTTAAGATTTTATTAAAGTATAATATGAATGCTAACATTAAAGTACTAGCGGCAGGACTGAACATAGCAAGGCAGGAAAAGCTTTTGGTGACAGATCGTAGGCAAATATTCAAGAATAATAAACAAGTGGGGAAAATGAGTTGTAAAACATGTTGGCAGGTATATTATTCTAAAAATCCCGAGACTCCTGTGAAAAAAGGTAGAATTGGCAATTGGTATCTATTTCTGTAATTTCACTAGCATGGTTAGAAACTATAGGAGGAAATAATCAAGCATGGATAGCACCTAATAATTCTTTGTTAGTTGCCAAAATATTCTAATTAGGTGCCATTTTAAAATTATTTTCTTGCTGTTATTGTATGCATATAAGCAGGTAGTGTAATGAGTTTTAAACAAAGGCATCTTGAAATTCATTGTATATATTATATATAGACTTTTTTTTTTTTTTTTTTTTGCAGGGGGAGGGAAGCACGGCCAGTTTTATGATTCTCTACATTTTCCCACTTTAAAATCAATTGCAGGGCTTGTATTGTAATCAGGTAAGCCTGGTCCATACAGATTAACAAATAAGTCAATGACTGAAAGAAGTAGCAAAGACTTGTTTATCTTTTAATTAAATTTTAATAATTAAATCCCTTCTCACATTCTTCCATCTTGTACTTAAAATAAGAATCATCATGAAACTAAATATTTTGCTTAAATAAGACAGACTGAATAGAATGGATCAATGTGTACTAGTTTCTTCATTAGGAAATAAGACTAAATGTTTGACTGAAAAAAGCAAATTTGTATCTTACAAAGGAAAAAAAAACTTAAATTAGTTGTCAAAAATGACAACTAGATGTAAAATCCCAGTAATTAAATTGAAATGCACAGATGCAAAATGTAACTATCTACTGCTAATTTCAAACCCTGTGAAAGTTGTCCGAAAAATTCTATGGAACAAATGCTTAATAAAGTAGAAAAAAATACTTTTAATAAATAATAAAAAATAAGTGTGGAAAACTAGATATTTGCAGAAGATTTTTTTCCCCTGCAAATTTAATGCTAATGCATTTTTTAAAATAAAAAGGGAGGGGGGGGGGAGGATTAAGGATACTCTCTGAGCTTGACTTAAAAGAAAATCCCCTTTTTAGAACATTTTTGAACAATTTCACTATTTCAGTCCAAAATATTTTCTATAATGAAACTATTACAAATTCTTTCCATGCTTTAAAAGAGAAAGCTCAAAAGGAATTTAAATATAAACACCTTGGTTGTCTATACATAAAACTTAATAAGTTGCATAAATTACTATAGTATCTGGGAATGAAATTCAGAGTAGGATGGTGGGACTCCTGCCATAATTGCAAACTTTCGTTGGGAAATATCACAATGAGAGACTCTTTCCTGCAAACTGTAGCAGGGCTTAAAATTTTGAGGCTTAATGCTTGGAGGTCCTTCATAGAGACAGTGTTTCAAAGAAGAATTAAAAGCAAAATACTAATAAACTAAACCTGCAGTGTTGCAATCCATTAAGGATTGTGGCTTACAGTGTCCAGCCCTGTTTTCTTGACCATAAACACTGAAATGTTTTAGTACCTAAGCAAGCTTGGTATTCATTTTATTGACCCCAAAGGGATGAAAGGTTGGGCAAAACACTAATAAAGAAAAAAATTACTTCAACTAACTTAAACTTTGCTAGAATGGAAATGTAAAGTCATGAGATAAATCCTGTATATGGCACCATAACAATGAATAATCTACCCAGATACAGGCATTAAAGCGGGAAATGAGAAAAAAATTGGAATTTTTTTTCCATCTATACAATGGCAATAAATTCTTATAATTTAGACACATTTTACCAGATATTTATACAATAAAATTAAATATAATTGTAAGTTTGATTGTTATTTCCTTTTCATCACTTAGAAAATATTAAAACAATTAAACAATAAATGTATACGTTCATTGAATCTAAAAACAGAATTGAAAACAGTTTGCTAAAGGTAAATCCAAATATATCTGGTGAAGTACAGCGATTAATTTTCAAAAATAAATACTATATATTCCCAGCACAGATAACACACACTTTTGAAACAAGAAAATCTATCAAAATTTACAGGTGTGCATTATATGCTGGCTAAGCATAAGAATTGGTATTTCTATATTAATGAAGACGACATGATTATTTGAATGACGGAGAATATGATTACAAATGCTTTATGGGGATTCAAGCAGATAGGTTTGGCAGTAGCTTATTTCCTCATTGCTTTGCATTTGCTTATTTCCTTTATGTTTTTACTAGTTATTATACTTCTTAATGCTCCATTGTATCTCATGACCAGCAAAAAAAGACAGTGCACATAATACAGCAAATATACTTAAAAATAGAAAAATTCTCAAATCATTGGTGCATGTTAAGCACTGGAGCACATTATATGCTTAAGTATATGTTTGGCTATTTAAGATTCCTCCCCCCCCCCCCCCCACCCTTTAACCAGAAGCGGGGAAATCTGATTGTTAAATTGAATGCTGACTAAGCTGACTACTCCAGAAATACATCACTGAAATTATCCCAAAGTGTTGTATGAAAATGGAACAAAATATTCTAATCCAAAAACAAGCTTATGCAAACTTCCTTTCCCTTTGAAAGTCAAAGAGAAATTTGACTCAGGAAAGGTACTTTAAACAAGTTCATTAACATGATTTGCAGATGCTCTTAACATAAGTTTTTGGTTTGATAGATCTTCTTTGATTAAAACCAATTCTGAAACAAACTCCAAGGGCTTGAGCAGACAAAATGTCTGGGGGATTAAGTTTCCTAGCTCTTCCCACTCTCTTATAAGCTTCTATTACTTTCTTAGCATTTTTGGATCAATTCAAAGAATGTGCAAATCTGCTATCAAAAAGGTGAAATTCCACCTTTTAGAGGAACTCTTTCATGCTTGCAGATATGATCATACAATTGCAGAGTAAATAAATAAATAAAATCTCAAATAGTAAATATATAAGTACAGTGAAAAAGTTCAAATCATAATCTAAAAATCAATGCTAATCAAAAAGACAGTAGACAATAAATGTTAATTTAAATTATCTCAAGAAATAAAAACAACAAAAGAAAACAGAGTAATAAATATAAAACAAACTGTATAAAACCATGTTGGATGACTGAACTATTCAGAAACAGTTTTACCACTATTCAATATATCTCTGAAAGACTGACTTAATAGCTTCCATATAGCAGCAAAGTTGTTTGGACTACTTAATTTTGTTTTAAAAAAATAGACTGAAGGTGTGATGTTTCAATTTTCTTTTCCTTTGTGAATTCAAGTAAGCATGTGTTTAGACCTGACAGTTCAGTGCTTCATGAAGATGGTTTAACTGTAGGACCATAGAAGTTATTTCTGGAATACTTGCATAATTTTTTACTTTTTCAAAAAATGTTATTCTAATAATTGTAACATATAACAGGAAAAAAATTGAAAACATTCCTATGCTAACAGTTGTCCAAAATTTATGAAAAAAACAAAGTGTGCCAAAGGGCTATCCAATGCAAAAATCAGAATTATACTATAAAAAAAAAACAATTTTGATTGCAAGAAAGAACATATTTACTAATTGTATGCATGTTTTACTTTTAAAAAGTAACGAGGATTTTTTACTTGTAACTTAATGCACAGCCCTATACACATAAATTATGGTAAATGGTACTTCTAGAAACAATTATTTTTGTTTAGATATAATAGAGCTTCCCATTTTAAGTATTTTATCTGTACACAACCTTTACAAAAACATACATTCATCTTAATTTTACCCCAATGTTTAAGACTGAGTTATACCTAACATGATTTGGAGAGGAGGAGGGCTCATGCAACAAAATTTTGCCTTTCGTTTAACTTTTACTTTGATTCTTTTGGAGAATGCTTCAAAATTTTCATTTCGTCATATGAACACAGACTGACAGAGATTTGAACTCAAATAGTTTCATGAACTTGTGACTGATTCCTTAATCTTCATGCACACTTCTGTATAGTACTCAATTGTAAGATTTAGTAAATGATAAGAAGAACGAAAACATCTAAAATTCTTTGTCTCATTGTAATTTTGTAGTTCTAAGTAGGCTACATAAAAAATCCATGTCCCCTATGTACTTATTATAAGATGAACACAGGGCCAATTTATAAAATATTCCAATTTATGTTTTATCATATTTTAACTTTTTTTAGAGAATTTGTGCTCGCAAATGTGAAGGTTAGAAATATCAACTCTATTAATGTGGTCAACATATTCTTTTATTGTACTTCTAGATTTAAAAAGTTTTATTGAAGTTCTGTATTGATTGTTTTGTCAAATGACAAGTGGTTTTGAGACCAAAATTAATTTTAAATAAATATCGCAAAATAATGTACAACAATGTTAATACAAAAGACATAAGTACAATTTAACCAATTTTTTTCCCCTACTAATTTTAAATAAAGAATTTTGATCAAAATCAGAATATCTGGACTTCTCTACGTACTATATTTAAAACTAATCCTTAAAACAGATAACATATCACGTTTTTTTTTTCACTTATTAAAAGTAACTCAAAACCTTATCTTAAGAAGTATTTCCAGCACTAGCATGGAAGTTTTCTTGATAAACCAAAATATAAGAACTTTTGCCAAATGCAATGTATTGTTAACAGAGAACTGACAACTTAGAAGCTGAGTTAAACATGAAACTAGATTATTTTATTTTGACAGGATCAGATAATAGTAAGAGTAGTTCCGGATGTGGCATAATGTTTAGTTGGCACATAGTAAAATTGGTAATATGTTTTGATTTGGGAATAAGTATATTTCTTGTCGATTTCAGAGCTCAAAAGCAGTACTTTGGATACCAACTTACATAATCTGATATCATTAGTGCAAATGTGTGTGTGTTCAAATAAATATTTCGTAATCTCAGCATTCCTTTTATTTAAGAAGAAAAATTTTAAAAATCACATTTCATTGCTATTTTTCTGATGCAAAACATACAATATGCAAAGTCTGTAGATGCTTCATGTCATTGCAAAAAATATCAGGGCACACAACGCTATATTTGTTACGCCACCGTACATTGTTTCTGTATTAATCGATGCTAATTTAATTCATTAATTTATGTTAATTAAACACTTAACTTAATCTTATAATCATTTTTCTTTAAAGTCCTTTTTCTTTCTAAACTTTCGAATATTTCGTTAAAGTAATTTTATTCTGTTATTAAATAATAATATTAATCAATAAATCAAATGCTTTAATTATTAAAATCATTAATATAATATTTAGTAAAATTATTCTCAGTAAAAGATACGTTTTCCGTGTATCATAACAACCAATCATGAAATATTTCTAAGTCCAAAAACGAAAATCATAATTATTAAATATTTTGTATTAAAACCATATTCAATCTATAGATCTAAATTTTTACTTCGAGAATCCATTTACAGTTTTTTTATACGTTACTTAGTTCGGAAGTTATGGCAAGAAATTCTATTTATTGAATTGACTTTTCAAAGATCGTGAGTTTTGTTTTGCAGAAATATAGACATTTTGAATGCGCATTTTCACCAAAATACTTGTTGTTTACGATCACGTGACAGGATTTCTCGGGAGAAATAGCTTGCAGTTCATTGCACTCCGGCAGGGACGTGTTCACATCTCAGCGTCCATTCGGGTATTTTCTCGACGTCGTTGCCATTCAGGAGTAACTTTGATTTCTATACATCTCAACTCTGCGTTGCGTAGCGAACGCTCGATGCTCATTGGCTGAAAGTTGACTTTCAAAATTTTAACTGACTTTTGAGCACGATGTTTTCAATCACTTGTCAACGAGGGATTAACGCGTTCGGTTGCTCTATTTAAGCTGCGGACCTTCGGGTCCCGCAGAGAGAGTTCGTTTCAACGATGTCAGCTTCGGCAGTCTTCAAAGTTATTACTTAACAAATGTCTGCATTTTAGAGTGAAAACTCTATTTGATTTTCTCCTATCTCAGCATGGAGATAGCTTGAAACATTTCAAGTCACTTTTCCTGACTGTTAGCAGCTTCATCAAACCAACCATTTCGGCCATCATCTATCATCTTAGGCCCGTAGCATCATCTTTAATTAGAAGTTGTAGCATCCAGCTAAGCTTCGCTAGAGTTTTTTAGCCTGTAATCTCCAGTAATTGAACATCTACAGACGTCGAAGTTCTGTTTCTCCCTCTTTGAATTCACTCAGCGTGCTCCATCTATCATCTTAGGTCCGTAGCATCATCTTTAATTAGAAGTTGTAGCTTCTATCCATCCGGGTAAAGAAGTTCCGTTTTAAGCGATTTTAATTTCACCTCTCATCATTGTGTCTCTTCAAGCAATATGCCGCATTTGTCTAGCTTCATATTTTTACTGTAAGAGTTCCACTTCAAGAACTCATTTCATCATAGTGACTTATCTCAATATCTTTACGTTATTTCATACAAGAACTTTTACTCTGGTCATCCTAATTGATCCTAATTTATGAACTCACGCCGATGCAGCATGGTTCTCTACAAATAAATTTATCATAATCATAATAGAATTATATTTAAGAATTGCTTAATTAAAGATTATACTATGATCTGATTTGAATATATATAAGTTCTGAAATCCTCATATAGAAGTATGTAGATTCAATATAATGATATGAAAAATTTTTAAATGTTTGTTGTTTTGGTTGGCCAACTACGCTTTCTACACGCTTATGTTTATGTGTTGTTTCGATAATAAAATTCTATGTGTGCTTTTATGTCAGTTTCCTCTTTTATTGTCAAGACTTGGGTGAGTGTTACTTTTAATTATTTCACATCTTAATCTAATAATCGATTTTTAAGTTTAATTATCTTTTCCAAATTATTTAATGAAGTTTATTTAATTGTTTATCCGGCCTTGTTCTTAAAATTCTTTTGCTATATATTTCACTCTCATGTCGATTATTGGATTATTTTCCACTGTACGATCGTGTGCCGTGACGTTGTTTTGGATTGGCAGTTTGTAATCTATTTCTTTAATTTTAACTTCATTAATTTTGCTTCTCCATTTTCCAAATTAAATTTTCAGTCTAGTCTTTTTCACACCAAGCCCGAACAACGTTACAATATTGATTACTTCTTTTAAATTAACAACAGTAAATGGATTGAGACAATTTTAATTATAATGCTAAAAATTTAATAGCTGATAAAATAACCATGTGAAATTCTTTAAAAACTAAGATAGTTCCCATGACAAATTCACACTTTTGCTGCAGATCACAATTGCTGCTTGCATCAAATCACTTCAGATATAGTCGTTAATATGCTATCAACAGCACAGTAAATTACTGAAATTTAAGATTTAGAAAAAAAAGAAAAGAAAAGCTTCAATAAAAATTTTATTAGTTTGACAAAATACAAGCTAAAAAATTACCTGCTGAGAGCTTGTGGCAAACTAGATATGATTGGTCCATATCCTTGAGCATTATCATATAGCTCAAATAAAGGTGCAGCAACTAATTTGTAATTTTTAGGAACAGCAAACAATGCTAGAAAAACATTAATTTATACATTAAAATGACTTCAAAATTCATACATTTTACAAAGCAAAAAACCTGATTGCAAAATAACACACTTTTAATCAAGGCAGACTTAAAAATCTTCAATAACTTAATTATAATGATGACAGGAATGATTATTCTCGATGATTGTTCTCGTACATATAACCAAATAAAAATAATAGTTGTAATAAAAGTAAAGAAGGGAGAATTTTTCTCACTTAAATAAAATATGTAACAAAATAAACTCAAAAACTTAATTTTGTGATTTTTTTTTAATGGGGAAAAAAAAATTAGAATTAAAATCTTTAGAATTAGTACCTTTAAAATGGCATACAACAGACTCATTAATGTGTGTCAGCTTAAGACGTATCTCCTGTTAACAAGAACAAATTAATTTTTTTTTTGTGTTCATCATCTTCTACTGGCAATTAATGTTAAGGGCATTGTTTAATAGGTATGGATTATCAGACAATGCAGACAAATTTTTCACAAATTGACCAAACAGAAGCTAAGTTGGTTTTGTACATTATTTCTCCAAAATAAACTTTAGTTATTGAGGTATCAATAAATTGTCAATGATAATGGAAAAGAGAAAGGAAGCATTCTACCACCAAAAGCACGAGAAGTTCAAAAATTGCTAATGGTTGTTCTCGGATATTACCAATCAAAATGAGATGTAACAGACCAAATTTTCGAATATGTTGCCAAACTTAGGGTGGGACATTTAATACATCAATGATTGAAATTGATAGTTCGGAGCTCATTCTTTGCTCAAATTCTTTTCTTTACAGTTTCAATTTGTCAAAGGTATGTTTTTTATCTCAAAATGTATAGAAAATTTCTGTATCTTACATTATGGCTAATAACTGATCTCTTACAAGAAAAGAAAGAGATTGAAAGTTCTTGACAGTGGTATTATTTAAGTATATAAAATAAAATTTACTATCAGTCAAAAATCTCTCTAAGACTGAAATCAGTCCCGAGACTGAAGATCTTGCACCCATGAGCCCGGCATTGCCCAGGTCAGGGATAATAACCTTAAATATACCTAAAATTAGTGTTGAATTCAATCATTTTTCTACAAGAGGATTTAGTGCTGCAGGCGCAACTGCCTTTGGCAGTGTACATTCTCGAATTTCTACAATTTTATATTTTAAAATTAAAATTATCCAAATAAAACTAGAGTTGAGAGCCCTACTCTCTTCAACAACATACATCCTCGTCCATTCTTGCAACCAGATTTTATAATTTTAAACAAAAACTTTCAAAATCTCTTGCATTCTTTTAAGATGCAAAGAAATAATTCTCGAGAAATAAATTTTAATATATCAATCCTGTCTATGTGAAAACAAACTAAAAACCCCAACACAATATCGAGCTACATATATTTATATATATATTTTTTTAACAGTAAATATTAAGATTTTAAAAAAAAGATACAATTACAACAAGAAAAGTGCCCTGAATAACTTTTTTTTTTTTGGTTGTTGTTCTTTTGTATTTCCATCCAGGAAATGGAGATGGCAGTTTAAAACTGCAGAAAAACGAAAAACATGAAAACAAATATGAATTGGATTTTCAGAAAATATTTTTTGAAATATTAAATACTAATATTGTACAGAAGAAATTTTTTTTTTTAAAGTTACAACTGAGGTGGTGCTTTGAAAACGTTCATAATTTTATTTTATTTTTAACTCCATAGGTTTCTCATATTCCTTTCTCACAAAATTTTTAACTTTTTCCAACAAATTATTTTTTAATTATCTTAAACTTAAAAAAAAAAAAATATATATATATATATATACACACACACACACACAGGTTTAGGGATGATAGAGAAGTTGATACAAAGAATGTAATATAATTCAACATAATTGTAAATACAACTAGCATTTTCTTTTGCCTGATGTAAAGAATTTTTCTTCTAAAAATTTGGCTGCATAATAGAATTTAAAAGAAGACTTGAATTTGGACCTTTATAAAATATATTGCCTAAACATCCTGAAAGTTTTTATTTAGGCTAACTGAAAGGAATATATTTATTTTTAGGTGGTTCTTAATGAAAAAAAAAATTAAGTTGGAGTTAATTTTAAAATGCAAATAGCCTCCATAAAAAAAAAAAAAGGTAGACATTCCCAATTGCGAGTGATGCTAGTTTAATTGGTGGAAATACATGCTATTTCCATTCTCTCCTGCTCTTTCCTTTTCTAGAACTATATTTCTATGACAAGTGACAAAAAAATTACAAACAATTACCTATAATTAAATTTAAATTAAAGATAATTTTAAAATACCTTTTTCTGGAAGTTGAACTAAGTACAGCTTTTTGTGCTCTTTTGGTTTTGTAATATGAGGAGGAATATATGGATACTGAAAGGGGGAAAAAAAAAATTAAGAAATAGTACAAAACTTTTCTACAGCATTTTGTTATTTATTACAGAAATTTTTAGTTAACAATATGTTTTTACTTCCTTTATTTTTTTACATATAATCCACAGACCAAGCAAACATGTTTAGACCCAAAAATTTTAAATAATAAAATTTAATCAAAGTTAATATAACCTATTTCTAAGTAATACAGATTAGCAACATTTTTTAAACAAAATTTCTGGTTCAAAACAGATTTATTTGATCCATGGATTATTATGTAGGAAATATGGGAAATTATTTCAGAATTTTTATTTAAATATTTAAAAAATTTATAAATAAAAGTAACAGTTTTGCGACAGCAGAATTGTATTATAATGCAAAATATATTGATTAAGAATAAAAAATATTTCGGATAAGATAAAGCAAATCTATACAAGCTTACTTAAAATCTCACCATATTATCAGTATGATTTAAGTTTTTAATCCTCAATTACTTATTTTATTCCTACAGTTTAGAGAGAATAGTTAATAAAATGAATTGCATGGTACAACAGAACAATGTTCTTTTAATAGGAAGGGAAAGGTCAGTAAATGCTGACATTTATTAACTCGTTTTGGTAAAAGTCCAAAATGATTGATGAACTTGCCGTACAGTTCATGAAATGCATATTTAGTACATTACATTCCCTTAAGCAAATATCTGGCATATGCAGTTTATTCTTGTTTTGCTAAATTCTTTTCATTTACCGTATACTGTTTGCAAAATTGTACTGGATGGAAACTGTCTATAGTAAGATGTTTTTTTTTTTCTGGAAATATCTGACTTATTTAGCGACTCCATTTGTTACTTCACACACACAGAAATGGAAAGGCCCAAGTTCATTTTTAGCTTTTTTTTTTTCATTTGGAAAAGTTCAAATTTCGTTTTTTAAATATTGTATTTAAATATTTTTTAATAACTACATTCTGATGTTTTATCTTTTTTTTTTTTTTGGTAAGTTGCACTTTTTGTCCATCGTTCTATTTTTCAAATGTGGCTGGCTTAAAACATTGAAAAAAATTTGAATTATATATAAAAGTTATTTAAAATGATTGCTAAAACATGATTTACTAAATCCCCATTAACAGTAAAAATATTTGAAAATAAGTTGACACTGTTTTTTTGTTTATTGATAGATGATTTGCATGATTTTCATGTAATTTCTGGATTGTATTTTTATTAGGAAATCTAGTTATTAGTAAATTTATATAGTGAGGAATATTTAAATAGTGAGGAACAAAAAGACATCTTCCCATTAACATCTCAGCTGGAGAGGACAATTTAAATTTTGGGGTATTATTATATTCTATGACTGCCAAATTTGGATCTCCTCAAGAAAGAAGCTTTAACTGGGAAGTTACCTTTTCCTCCCAGAAGAACTCTCTTCAGCCCACGCTAGAATATTTTGCATTTATCCATAATTTTTCTCTCATCAGATTTGTTATCAAGCCTTTCAGATTTCTTGTTATATGTCCCGGGTAAAAGTTTATTTTAATTTTTTAGAAGCGAGAAGTGATTCTATATTTATTAAATAAACAAAAAATAAATGTATAAATTTTTTTTTTAAAAACAAGATTTTATTTAATAATTTTTTTCTCAGCCAAAATAAGAAAATATTCCTGGATATGGCAACTAAAAATAAAAGCTTGAGGTGCTCAGAAAACATTGAACATCTGATGGATATGAACACAAATCAATGAGCAGAAGTTAGACATGCAGTTTAATGTGTGGTTCACATTAGCGTTGCCAAATCATGAACAAATTTGTTAAGTAAACTCTTACAAAAATTTGTCAGACAAATCAACTAATTGTGCAGTTTAATGATTTCTGAGCATTCCAAGATTTTATTTTTAGTCCTATCTTATATCCACAAATACTTTTCTTATTCTGGCTGAGAAATTTTTTTTTTACTTTTTAGTGTACATTATCACTTGTTAAATAAACTTAACCATGATTCATACAAAACTTTCTTTGCATAATACCACTCTTTTTAAAACAAAAACCACTTAAGAAAACAAAGTACATTGTTAAAGAAAAATTAATTTTAGATAGTAACTGCTCCCTCCAGTGTAGAGTCCTGCATGAGTCGGGTTGTACCTGACCAAAAATCGTAAATACCATTTGAAGTCAACCTGCAACCCAACACAAACCAAACCTAACAAGAAAATTTCCTCGACCCACAACCACAATGAAAAGATAATAAATCATGTTTTAATGCTGTTATGAAAAGTAATGTACAGTTAATATCTCTAACACAAATTTTATATAGAAAAATGGACAAATCTATATTCCTTAATATTCAAATATAATGAAACCTCTGAATAGCAGACACCTTGAGATTGTTGAATAGAGTCCCACATCGGGTTGGGTTGTTTCTAATTTTTTTGCGAGGGGGTGGGGGAGATGACTAATTTTCTTTTGGCGTGTTGGGTTCAACCTGGAATAATTATTCCAGGTTGAGATCAACATTTCAGGTCATATTTAGGATTTTTACAAGTTGGATTGTTCAGATTTTCCCATAAAATTTGAACAGAACTATGTTTCAAATGAAAATAAATACATATTTAAATATGAATGAATATATATTTTATTTACTGCATGAGAAAAATAAAATGAATGAAAGAAATGTAATCATAGATTATTCTTTCTTTAAGGTGCAATTAAGAATCATTTTTTATTTTCTGAGAAAAGAACATTACCAAGACCAACATTTCATTTATGATACACACAAAAACACATGTACCATATTTGTGGTAGTTTAAACACACATACTCTTGCCACTTGTGCATAGATTTGGAGGTGCCCACTATTCCAAGGCATAAGCGTACAAATATGTTTCAGGAATTGAAAAAGTGTTAGCTAAATACAGGTGTCTGCTTTTCAGAAAACTCCATAGGTCTTATTGTATTACACACATTTCTTTTAACCTAAAAAAATATTATGGACATTCTTTTGAAAAAGCGGATCAACTCAAAAAGTGTCAAAACCCAACACAAACAATGAAAGTCAACCCAACCTGAACCACGGGTCAGGTCCAGTAAAAGCAGATAACCCAACCCAACGTAGGATTCTACTCCAGTGTCCAGTCTATACTTGTCCAAAGTTAGACTGCAACGGGTGTGAACAGATATGAGATAGGTGCAGATAAATAGGCAAGCTCATCCCTCATTTTGGACTTTTACCAAAAGCAATCAGTAAATGTCCACATTCACTAAAATGATTTGGAAAAAGCCCAAAATGGAAGCAATTTTCAGACTTTTACAAACTTATTTTAGTAAAAGCTAGAATACCAATTTTTGGACTTTTACAGTAACAAATAATTTAAAACAGTTTGTAGCAAATCATGTTAAAACAAAAATCAATGAGATAAAATTCAATTTGACATGAATATGATTGTGATTACACCTCAAAATAATTAAAAATGATAAAATCCACATTTTTGGTAAGTCTTTTATACAAAATCTTTATTTTTACGCAGGAAATACTTAAAAGTTAATAAGATATTCAGTGTAACTGTGCAATTACATCAAAGTTCATATTTCAGATTACCTTAAGTTCAGATATGATTTACTTATAAACATAAAAATTAGTAGAATTTTGTCACCTGAGGAGGTTCAAAATTAGGTCTCCACCAATTACCAACTGTATCTTCAATAACCCACTCTTGATTTACTCCATCTTGACGCCCTAAAGTCTAAAAAAAAAAAATTAAGATTCAATCATTGATGATTAATAAGGCCAAAAACAAACAATAAAAAAAATTTAATTTTATCTTTTGAAATTATAAGGGTTTTACTCATGATCTACTTGAGTTAAATTATAAACAGTAAAACCTACTATGTAGACCATCCTTATATGCAGCCTACCTGTCTAAGTTGACTTCTTTAAACATACACCAAATGTGGCTGGCTTTTTTTAATTTGGTACCTTTATAAATAGCTACCTGTTTAAGCTCACCAGCAAATGGTTTAACTGACTGTGGTTAACTACTTACACAGTTTAACAGTGTACATTTTGTGCTGCACTTTTTACACAAATTTTGAATTTCTAATTTTAAATTATCATATAGAACCCCAGTAGCAAAATTTTCTGTGTCAATCTACAGTAAACAAAAGCTTATCTGCAACACAAAAATGTTGAACAAAGCTACTAGATCATAAGAACTTATAGTAACCCATAAAATAAGCAAAATTTGCATTTGTGAAGAAAATATAATAAAGATACAATAACTACAGACAAAGTAAATTTTAGCAATTTCTTTAAGCCCAGATTTACATTTAAGCTGTTAGATTAATCTGCTAAGTTTAAAATAATCTGCAACTCCCGCTGCCATGCTGTACTGTTACTGTTACTGATAACAGAACTACTAATGATCACTTGTTTCTGAAATTTTAAGATACTTCTTCTATTATTTAAAATAACAATGATTGAAAAATATTACATTAATTGAATAATTTTTTTAGACTTTTTAACACTTTCCAACAGAGTTGAAGAAAAGTGTTTATGAATTTGATTTGTCTGTCTATACATGCTCTTTCTCACATAAATACTTGAATTAAATAAAAGTATTAAAGATGGGCATTACACTGTTGATTACTACACAAATAGCACAAAATTGCACTTGTTTTTTTGCTAAAATCAGTGTGCAATAGAAAAATTAAAACATAGTAAAAAGTCATATTCCTCCAACAGTTTCGGCTAAAAACTATAAAGCCATCATCATGGAAAACAAAAGACAAAACTGCTGATTTTTACATCTTGACTTGAGAATGAAAAATGGGAGGGAACACGAAGAGAAAACCAAGAACGAAAAAGGGAAAAATACATAAAATGCTGGAGCCATCTACTGATTAAAAGATGCAACAAAACCAACCATGCAGTAAAAAAAAAGGGAGGGAGGGTAACAAATTCAAAAGGTTTATTCATATACTTGGTATGCTAAATGAAAAATTATCATTACAGGTATCACTATTTTTTAAATTAATTTCCATCGATTCGCTAACTATGGCTTTAAATGGGCTGTTATAGTTAGAAATAATTTTTGCTTTAGTGAAATCTATTTTAGCATCATTATTGTTAATAAAATCTTGAAAGGGCAGTGGTTAATCTCCCGAATCTAATGTCACTCTCTCATGCTCTTTTAATGTCTCAAAAAACCATTTAGTCATACCTATGTAAAAATTCATATAATTATTACTTAAAATGATGGGGATCCCCCCCATCACACACACATTCTATTATAAACACTAAGACATTCAATATATTTTTTAAATTATTTTACTAAAAATATTCCTAAGTACTAAAGAGGGTTTTTTTTTTTTTTCGTTTTTGTTATGCTTGTAATGAATTCCCAAACTGATGAATTTTTAAGAAGTCATAAATTGGGTTATTCAAAACAAATATATTTGTATTCCATTTTTATTTTAAGCATAAATTATTAGGCAAAAGAAAATTTAGCAAACAAAACTTAAAGCTTGCTTCATAAAATCAAATAAAAACTAATGATAATTACCTCAGTCATTAACCTTTTTAACCCATCAAGTTCATCTTCTCCAGCTTCTAGCTCACCACCAGGCCTAATTTGAAGAAAAATCAAAGAATTTAAAATAAATTACTTTAAAACTAAAATTGAAAACTTTTTTAATGTTATTCTATCTGAGTAAATGACTGAGAATTAAATGCATATTAAAAATGTATAATTTTGACATAGATAGCTACATAAGAAAAAAACATAAGTGGATATGACAAATAAATACAATATGTATTAAAAAAATGCACCCAAAATTAACTAGTCAGATGTGCCAATCCTAAAATTTTCTTCTATCTCATACAGGTTTCTCATACAATACATTGAATCAGCACCCATTTATATCAAGGTTTAACTGAATCTAAAGTTTTATTAAATTCTGTGCAGTTCTTGAGATACATGACTATTGCCAAAACATAATCAGCACCTATTTATGTCAAGGTCTAACAGAATCTGAAGTTTGATGAAATTCTGTGCATGAGTTTTTGAGATCATAGAAACTCTTGAGTTTCTGGCCAAGCATAAGAAACAGCAATGCATTGTACCGTAAATGAAAGGAATTTCCGCCAATGGATGTCAAACGATTTTACAATTTTTTTTTAAAACTCTGTCTAGTTTATATTTTGCGGACGGGACAAAACGGGTTTTTGACACATCTATATCTCACGTTCTATTTATGATAGAAACAAAATTCTTGATTCTATGGAATGGGGCGTGCCACGTGACTAAAAAATCAAAAGACAAGCAAGATCTGTCGAATAGGTTTTCAGGAAATGAGATTTTAAAAGTGCTGTTTTTTGCACTTTTTAAATCTTGTACAGACCAAAAACTGTTGACAGGGCTACAGCAATGTGTAATTATCGGATTTTTACGTGGTTTACGTCATTTGAATTGTTTTTCTGAGTAGTTCAAACCCGTTGTAAGTTTCATGTAAAAATATTAATTAGTTTTTGATTTATAACAGTTTAAAGTTATTGATACTTAACATAGAGTAAAAAAATAATAAATGACCCAACTCTTTTAGAAATGGTCGTATACACATGATATTAAGATATGTTATTGCAGTCGACCCAAGTAAGCTCCCTATTATAAAAAAATAGTAACATTTAAGGTTCGTTTACAGGTTCTCACAAAAGATCTTTTGATATAGGGCTAAAGAATTGTGTAATTATCTGATTTTTACGTGGTTTTCAGCAATTGCATTGTTTTTATGAGTAGTTCAAATGTTTAATATTTCGTGTAAAAATATGAATTAGTTTTTTTATGTATATCACTTTAAAGTGATTTATTCCTATACTTAAGATGAAGAAAAGAAATATTAAATGGTCTAACTCTTTTAACAAAAAACGTATAGACAGGATGTTAAAATATGTTACTACGAACGACCTAAGTTAGCTTCCGATTGTAAAACAGAATTGTAGAATTTACTGTTCGTTTACAGGGTAACTCAAAAGATTTTTTAATAAGACTAAATAGTTGTGTAATTAGCGAATTTTTACATTGAAGTACTTGATTCCTCAACACAGAGGAAAAACAATAGTATAAATAGCATAATTTTTGTCAAAGTGGCTATATACACAAGATATTCAAATATGTTACTACATCCGATTCATTTAAACTCTCTATTGTTTGTATTGTTGAACCATATACGTTTCGTTTACAGAGTCTCTTAGAAGATCTTGATTACATTACAACCGATGTATATTTACTGAGTGAGATGTATTTTAATGATTTTATACTGTTTCAATCTCTGTAAGGTTTTATTATCTTGCTTTAAAATTTAATATGCGTTCATTTTGTCCGCCTGAAATCTCATCGATCTTAAGCTCTAAATCTATTAAAATATAGTATTTTCATAGATTAAAAAAAAACTGTGTTTATTAATAAATGTATCAGGAATTGATTAAAAAAGCGATTAAAAAATTCCAACTTTACATTCATGCGCTGAGTAATAGAATATAAAAATGTTGCTACCCCAAGATTAGAAGTTTTGCGTTTAAATATTTGCCATTCATCGAATCTCCGGCAATGACGAACTTAAAATGCTCTAAAAACAAGCCTAGAGCACAATGAAAAGGAAATATCTTCTTCAATTCCCTAAAAAATTAAAAGTGCTATATTTCGTATACAATAGGTGATCGGTAACGAACTGTTCGGTTTACGAACAAATCGATTAACGAACACTTTCGCGTGAGATTTTTATGTTCGGATAACGAACACTTTCAAAATATTTTAATGTTTGGAGAACGAACACATCACAAAACAAAGTCATGATGAAGCAATGCCGTGTTTCATATTTGCCGAGCTATACTTATTGCTTCTATTGTCGACTTTGGGAACATTTTAACAGTTGCATACATATGTCCCAATTAATTAATGGACTGCTGAGGATTGAGGACCTATGTTTTAGTATCCCCGAATTGGAATGGACAGACTAGAAACATTAATTATGTATTTTGTGTCTTTATGTATTTTGTGCATTTAGTAAATATAATCATTTTTGGTTTAATCACGCTCCTTTTTAAAATCTAATTTAAAGCTTTATGATTTATCAGATCAAAAACTTTAATAAAATTTTACATTTTTTTAAACGGTTCATTATGTAAACGCATTAGTCTTTGTGGTATATTTACAAAATCACACAAAATTTTGGAATACATGTCATCCTACGAACATTTTCTATTTTGAAATCACTTTAATAGTTTTTATACTTTTTCAAACGTTGCGAATCTTATATTTTTCCGATTCTCGAAATGTTGAGTTAAAAAACTTAACAAATAAAAAAACTTTTAAGGTGCTCAGTAATTTTCAAGAATAATATTTAATATATTATTATAAAAATCTCTGTAAATTACAATGGTTCGTAGAAAAACAAACTTGATTAATCTCGGTAAAGTAAACTCATTGTTATAATTGAATAAAAAAAAAAGGGGGGTGCTTCTTATTTTTCCACATTTTTCTGAAACTGCAGTATTTTAATTACTTTGTAAAGGAGTGATATCTCATCAAAAACAACTCGTTGTAAATGATCCCGCCAAGCCACAAACCTAAAACGTCAGCCATAAAAAGAAGTAATATCACATAAAAAGAAACGATATAGAAGTGCATACTCCAAGTCCCGTGTAAAAATCTATCACCACTCAATGTTTCCAAAGGACTCGGAGTGAGGTACAGTATGTGAAAACTGCTTGGCGACCTGCAGGCTTTTATAATACAGTAGAAAGCCACTAATTCGCAAAGCTTGGTTCCAAGTGTTGTGCGGATTTGAGGCTTTTTGCGGATAACAGGCCATGTCTATTTAATCTTTGTTTACATTTTTTTAAACTCATATTTTGGACAAATTTAGATTGCTAATACTAAAAAATAAATAAATTACACATTTTAATATATAGATAAAGTAATAACTATGTAAAAAATAATTTATTATTTTTAAAATTTCTTAAATATGACATCAATTGTTGTCTGCTTTAAGACATTTGGTTTATGGTGTTGTATTTTATCTTTAAGTGAGAGTTCAAAAGCAATATATATGTTTTTTTTATGTGTTTTTCAATTAGTTAATTACAATTTAATGAAAAAAATAAAATATATTGTCTAAGTAAAGATTTTTTATCATTAAAAAAAAAAAAAAATCACAAAAGCTTAAATTGTATTTTACAAGTATTATATGAAGAAATGAATATATAAAATAATATACTAATTAAATGTGCTTTCATTTTAAACTATAAAGAAGAATGTTATATGATATATAATACTATATATAAAAATAAGAAAAATGTTAAAATTGGTAAAAAAAAAATTTTAAATTCAAAATTTTGTCACCAGTGAAGCATTTTTCAAGAATTAAATTTCTTTGTTTACATTCATAAATTGATTGCGGATTAGAGGCCTTTGCGGATTACAGGTTTGCGGATTAGCGGCACTCTACTGTATATGCAGTATATCAATTTTGAAAATCGAAAAAATAAATTTTTATTATATCACTTTTATAAATATTTTTGTATGTGAAAGAACTGACAGAACGGATTTTTCCCCAGACTTATGCGATTCCGCTTACGCTAGAATTATTGCAATATATCTCAATTTAGTTAACGTTTATTATAAGGTGCATTGTTATTAATATGCGTATGATCATTATATATATTACAAACTCAAAATCTTTACATGTTTAATTAAGAAATCTTCTTCGTAAGAGTGGTGTTTCTAGTTTAAATAATGGTAAATAAAATCAACAAATTAATTTTTCAAGCTCATAAATAAGAAAAGACATGCAAACACAGAAGCTTCAGCATTTTACATTTTTATGGGAGCAAAATACATTTAAAAAAAAATAAAAATAATAATAATATAGTCACATGTAATTGCAGGAAACGCGAACATTATAAAAGCCTGCAGGTCGCCAAACAGTTTTCACATACTGTACCTCACTCCGAGTCCTTTGGAAACATAATGAGTGGTGATAGACTTTTACACGGGACTCTGAGTATGCACTTCTATATCGTTTCTTTTTATGTGATATCACTTCTTTTTATGGCTGACGTTTTAGGTTTGTGGCTTGGCAGGATCATTTACAACGAGTTGTTTTTGATGAGATATACCTATAGTGAAAATCATGAAAAAAGTAGCATAGCAGCGCTACCTGTTGGGATATTTACACCAAAACGTAATCAGCGTCTATTTATGTCAAGTGAATCTGAAGTTTGAAAGTTTGATTCCAATCAAACCAATGAGAAAATCAATGCATTATTTCTTGAGATAGAGATATTACGGAAATCACGAAAAATGCAGCATAGCAGCACCACCTGCTGGGATATGCAAACCAAAGACTAATTAGCACAAATTTATGTCAGGTACTAACTGAATCTAAAATTTTATTAAATTCCGTGCATTAGTTCTTGAGATAAAGCACCCACAAAATTTTTGTCACATACAGACATACAAGACAGACAGACATTTTCTAAAAACAGTGAAATCATGTTCAGGACCTTCTAAAATGTATAAATCCATCGAAAACCAGAAGTAACAAATTTTCATGAATCTAATACTTTCTTCTTGTAAAGATAGTAGAAAGTAAAAATTATACCTGGAAGGTTTTTTTTTTTTTTTTTAAATAAAACAGATCAAAATCATTATCTATACTTATTACAATTTCTAAATAATTTTGAAAACCACCATCTTACTTAACACTAGAACGGCCATTTATGATATAATTTTTTTTAAAGTTGAATAATAGTTTATTTCTTTTATTATTTGAACTCATGTAGGTTATTTTTTTATCTTGTTTCATATATACGTTAAGGTTTGTCTCAAAAGTTTAAGCACAAGCATAAAATGCCGATTTTCAAAGAATTATAAAAAGTTAGAATGAATAACATTTTTTTATTTGCAGATTTCACAACATTATTTAAATAAATGATATAAAAAGTAGAAAAAAATAAATTACATAATTGTAAAATATATAATAAACAAAAAAATGATTAAAAAAAACTGTCTCAAAAGTTTATGCACAATGTCAAAAACAACCAGATTTATAATTTTTACAGAACTTTTACTTACAAATTATTTTTCCGTGATTTCGGATTAGTTCAAATAAACGTGTGCCCATCGAAATTATTAGTTTTTGTAGGGTTTCTTTTGGCAAAGAGTACCATGCTTTCTCAATAGCCTCTTGGAGTTCTTCAATAGAGTCACACTGCTTTCCATTGCCGTAATCCTGGCGGGTTAAAATACCCCAGACATTCTCAATCAGGTTTACACACTGCTTTCCATTGCCGTAAACCTGGCGGGTTAAAATACCCCAGACATTCTCAATCAGGTTTAAGTCTGGACTTAAAGCTGGACAGTTAAGAACTTTAACATTTTTCTGAGAAAGCCAAAGTTTTGTAGAATGTGATACATGGATTGAGGCATTGTCTTGTTGAAAAGTCCATTCAGGACCCCCCCCCCCCCAAAATGTCACCGAATGGAAGCAAATGTTGGTTTAGCGTCTCTTGATACTTTTTTCAATCTTGTCTTCCTTTTAGAAAAGCCAGAGAGGTCTGGCCATTGAATCCAAATGCTCCCCAAACCATAACAGATTTACCGCCTTGCTGCCTGCTGAAAAATCATGCCAATATGCGTTCCAACCATCAGGGCCATTTAAGTTCCACCTTTTCTCATCGCTGAATAAAACAGTAAGCCATTTGTACCCGTAGGACATGTGTTTTTTAAGCCCAGTTTATTCTTGCCTGTTTGTGATGTAATTTGAAAGACAGTTTGCGAGCCATTTTCTTTAGTATGATGTAATCACACTCTTTAATACGTCTATGTATAGTGTCTTTGGACACCTGTACACTGCAATTACTTTTAATTTGCCGTATGGACATATTTTGTCTAGATACCAATCTCCGTATTCTCCGATCAGTCGTCATACATGGTCGGGTCATCCACATCTTGGTTTCCGCTTAAAATTATTTCTAGAAAGTACTTGATATGTACCTCGCTTTAGTATAGTGCAAAAATTTCAGTGTTGCCTTTGTATAAAGTGATTTCTATTTTACCGCCAGTGAGGTGAAAGGATTACTAAAAAATATTTAGATATATTAATACGATATTTCCATTTCTTATCCAGAAACTATGGATCACTACATCATGTTTACAGAACTATATCATACCACATTAAGACCAGAACATTTCACCCACATCACATATCTACAACATTACTATTGCATTACAACGGCATTGCTAAGGTTAAACCATTTTCAGATGTCTGCATCATTACACCTCTAATATTTCCACTGCATTATCACATCATATTATTTTTAAATCAATAAAATATTTTTACATCATTTATAATAACAACATAAGGTACTTTAGAATGTTATTTCGTCAGAATGTTACAACATATTTAAATAATGATGTCAAATAAGACCTCTAGTACATTACCACAATATTAGCACTAACATCAATAATATATCTAATCATTTTTTGATAGCTATATTATTTCAAATCAAAAAGTATCACTATATCACATCAAATTTGTAACACTACATCCACACTACACTTTAAAATTATTATTATTACATTAATATGACACCAATAAAGTAATCATTTTCAGATTATTTCATTCACTATACTTAAGCTTTTGCACTATAGATTTAAAACTTTTGCAATTTCAGAAAGTCTTATTTTGCGATTTCAATTTAAAAACTTTCAAAATCTCACATTTCGTGAATTCTTTACCCTTTGGCATTTTTAAAACGAGAGGAAATAATTTCTCCACCTTTTATACTTTTATAAAAGTGCAATATGATGTCATACAACTTCATTACACACAGCCAATTCCGTGTTTCTAAAAAAATTTGCATAAAGTGCTTAAAATTTTGAGACAGCGTTTCTTCAAGAAAAAAGAAAAATTAAATAAAAATATATTTTTTATTTTAACCACCCAAAATGGCTTATTTTATTTTATTTTGATTAAATGTCGAGTATTTATTGTAAATTAGCATAAAATATTTTCTTCTTCAATTATTTAAAACCAGATTTGCAGAGTACTTAAACTTTTGAGACAGACTATATTAAGGGCTTAATAGTGTCGATTTTAAGCATAATGCTGACAATATTTGATGAAATAACATATATTTACTATGAATATTCTTATAACTCCATTCTGAAGATTCTATAAGATGAGTCATTCCACGTCAAATCAACCAAAAATTTTCAATATTCAACCTGACCATTTCAGATTTTAATGAACCTTCAGGAATCATTCTCCCTGATGATACAAATTAGAATATACTTTTATAATTTTTTTTAATCTCAGTAAATTTTCATACAATAAATTTTTTAAATTTCAAAAAAATCATCATTTTTTGGCTTGCATAAATGTTTTCAATTTTGAATTTCTCAAGTTCTATCAGACGTAGAGAGATGTTTGACCCCTCATTTTAAAGAGAATTTCATAAGGTTTAATTTGATATGCAAGTTGACTATGGTTGGTCAAAAAAAAAAAAAAAAAATTTAATTTTAAAAAGTGTTTTTTTTAAAATTTTGAAAAAAATATCTTTTTTGTAATATTATAAATTTTAAATTCTGAAAGTTTTAAAGTGGGATCTCAATGGGAACAGCAGTTATTAAAAAATATAATGTTTAAATTTAATAAGACAATACTATCTTTAGAACAATTATTAAGTTGGCGAGGTGCTAACTTTAAATACCAGCCCCGACTGGTGTTTAACATTGATTTTTTTAACATAACTGCTGATCCCATTGAGATCCCACTTTAAAACTTTCAGAATTTAAAGTCTATAATATTACAAAAAACATATGTTTTCCAAATTTTTAAAAAAACACTATTTAAATGTTTTTTAAATTTCAAATTTTTAAATTAAATTGATTTATTTTTAACCAAGCATAGTCAACTTGCATATCAAATTAAACCTTATGAAATTCTCTTTAAAATGAGGGGTCAAACAACTCTCTATGCCTGATAGAATTTGAGAAATTAAAAATTGAAAACATTTATCCAATCTAAAAAATGATGATTTTTTGAAATTAAAAAAAATAATTGTATCAAAACTTACTGAGATAATAAAATAATAAAAGTATATTCTCATTCACATCATGAGGCAGAATGATTCCTGTCAGTTTCATCAAAATCTGAAATTGTCAGGTTGAATCACTGGTTGATTCGACATGGAATGACCCAGATATTCATAGTTTTCCCAATTTATTAAGTTTAATTTGTTTGTGCATTGTCCATTCCATTCCTTTTTATAATGTCTCATTCTTTGTTTTTCACACGTGTTTTCTTTTTTAAATATATATGTATAAATATGTGTGTATATCTATCTATCTATCTATCTATCTATATATATGTATATATACAGTACAGAGTTTTCCCCAGGTTTAAAAATGGGCAGGGTGCTGCTGGTGAGAAAAGGGCACTTTTTAGATTCTTGAGGGCACTTTTTGGATTCTTAAGGGCACTTTTTTTTTATTTTTAGAGATACTTTTGTTTTTAAAGCCACTTTTGATATTTAAAAGTCAAGGCACTCTTTTCAAGACAACATTGAATCAATTTTTACTATAAAAGCAAATTTTTTAATGCAAAAAGCAGAGAAGGCACTTTTTTTTTTTTTTTTACTGAGAGGCAAGGGAGCTAATTATTTTACTTGGAGGCAAGAAAGGTGCTAATTACTTTTATGAGGGGCAAGGGGGGGGGGTGCTATTTTGTAAACCAAAGGGCAGGCAGGGTGCAGCACCCTTCTGAAAAACTGTCTGGGGGAAACATATATATATATATATATATATATATATATATATATATATATATATATATATATATATATATATATATCACTGGCACCCAGCTAACATAAAAGTACCAAAAAAAAATTGTTTTGTACTTTAAATAAAAGAAATTAAAGTTGTTTTTAATTTCCCTACTGATGAATGTTTTAAAATTAATTCCTTAACCAAAAAAAAAAAGTCTGATACACTGAGGGAAAAATGAAAAAATATCAGTACTTTGCCATAATAGCAACAACACCATTATTGCCAGACGTAACAGAAAAAAAATCGACAATGTTAGTGTGAAAGTGATCATTTAAACAACGAAGTATTTCAAAATTACATGATTTTAATGAATTATTTTATTAAATCAATACAAATATATATACTTAAAATAAAAGAATAAATAAATATTATACAGTAAAATATTACAATAAAACTCAATTTAAACTGCAGGCAGAGTGGATATAACATCCAGTGTTAGGGCTAACAAAATTATATTTGTTATTTACTGTTACATTTTCATAGCCAGCATCTCGTGAAAAAACTTTCTTTTTCTTTCACAGTCCTCAAACAATTTTATTGTAGCTTCCTCATCATTGGGTAATTGCCAAATGCTAAAATCTATCCCTGTATTAGTGAAAACTAAGTTCTAACTTAATAAAAATATTTTTGATTAAAAAAATAACAAATTAAGAGGTTTTGCATGGTTATGATTAAATAATAAAAAGATTCTCATTAAATAAATAGCAAGTCACAATATTTGGCACGGTTTACAATAAGTAGAACATTAGCATCAGGGATCTGTTTAAAAAGAAATTGGGCCCTTTTAAGTTAGCTGGGTGCCAGTAATATATATAATATACATATGTATAATACAGTCAAACCTCGTTAACACGAACACGCTTAATGCAAATTACTTTTAGCACGAACTTTTTCCAACTGCCCCGTCCAGTGGTATGTAATGTATTTAAATTCGGATAACATGAACTACTTTTAACAGGAGGGCCATTCCATGAAAATGGAGACATGGGTCATGAAATTTCAAACTTATTAAAATGCTTAGTGATATATGTCATTTTAATCAGAAAACCTGCAACTATTCAGCTACAGACAATATTAAGTGATATGATCTCTAAAATTAAAAATATATGCCAATAAAGTATGTTGTTGTCATTAATGATTGAAAGCCCCTAACCTAATACACACATATTTGCTTAAACAATCTAATGAACTTTTTACTATCTATCTACATGTTTTATAGTTATATTAATTGTCACCTTTGGACTGCTTTCTTAGATTCTACAGGACATTTTTAATGTGGGTGACATATATTTTTTAAACTTAATGATTTTATTTAACTAAGTTTCAGATGTCATTCCGTTACTAATTCACTGTTTGCATTAGACACTAGATATTTTTTCTTTAAAGCCAGTTTTGAGTGTAAATTGAGGAAAAAACACCACAACATCCAAGTTAAATAATTTCATGCTTAAAACATGGTAACGGAATGACAAAAATAATGGTAACGGAATGACAAAATATGGTAACGGAATGACAAGGCAACAAACAATATGCACTGATAGTCAAAATAATTATTAAAATCAACGAGTATTAATGCCAAGTGAAGTTATGTCTTGTTTAAACAAATTAAATGTTAATTCTTATGTTTTCATATATTTTACAAAAGGGAAAGAAAAATGAATTTTATGTTGGACAAGTTTTGATGTTGAAACATTTCCTTTTATTCCAATCAATATCATTCTCATTCAATTATTATTATATTTTATTTTTCTATTATAACTGTAACCATAAATAAACATTCTGATTAATAATCCTAACTGGTTTAAGCATTATTTGTATTATGCCAGAGCACATCGTTTGGGTTTTACTCACATGGTCGCACTTTTTACTGCATATATATGGCACGGAAATGGAAGAGAACAAGGCTATGTCATTGTAAGTAGTGATGATACCAATCATGAAAAAGTTTCTATGTATGTTTTTTTTTTAAAACACTAGTTACTGATTTCATCGCTACCCATCCACAAATTGAAGAGGTAGGATTTCTTAGTGATGGTGCATCAAGCCAATTTAAGCAGTGCTATTTGTTTACAAATTTGATTTTCCTGTTTCAAAAACATAAAATATTTGTCCCTTGGAATTTTTTTGCTACAAACCAAGGTAAAGGGGTTGTAGATGGTATCGGAGGCTCAGTAAAACGCTCAGTGTGGCATCAAATAATAGCAAGAAAACTTGTAACAAATGCTGAAGAATTTTCCGTAACTACTGCAAAACATTGCCCACATCTTAAAATAAAGTTTATCTCATCATCTACACCTACAGTAAATGAATATGTTGAAGAGCTCACAGAAAGGTGGGAAGGAATTTTTCCTCTTCCAGCTACACATAGCACACACTATTTGAAGACTATATATAAACTAGTATATAACCCCGTCAAAAATGACGGATTATTGATCTCCGTTTCATTTTCATAATTACTTCATACAAACAAACAGGAGGAAGGTTTTATTATTGAAAGATTTGTATTGTAGAAAAGTACATTTTAAAAATGACAAATGATTTCTACAAATAAAAATGATATATATATATATATATATATATTTTTTTTTTTTTTTTTTTTTACTTAGTATTAAATTTCTGAAATAGTTCAACGATTGGACAAAACGTTCAAATTAAATATTAATAAATAACCTTGTGCGAAAGTTTTTGTAAAAAAGTGTATCAATGAGTTTCTAAACAGCTTGATTCACCACATAACTCATTGTTTGATTACATAAGCAAAATTAAATGCAAATTACGCGGTACTATGTATTCCTTATATTTTAATTACGTATATAAATAATCATTTTATTTATGATGGAAGCAAAATTTTAAAATCCGCCGAAAGATGGCGTCAATATACTGGATTGATCACTTCAAAGCCTCACTACGACAGAAATTACCGCTCTTTCTGAAAAAGAAAAAAAAAATTGACAGAAATGTTGTTATACATGTTTTATATGAAATAGCTTTTGAAGGTTTTAAACTAAATTAAAATATTTAAAAGCTTTAATATTTCTTTGATTAGTTTATACTGTAACTTTCATGGAATAAATGAGACGATATTTTGGCTTGACTGATGTTGTTTGCAGATATTTGTATCCTTAAATTTTCTTTAGAAGTTTAAACCTACATCAAAAAAATATTAGTTATTGCTAAAAAATATTAAGAGTGCAGTGTGAAATCCTCGCAAGTGTCTACTGGTATATATTATTTCTGTTGTCAACATCTCTTTTTCTACACTTTTACAAAACGCACAACAATAAATGATGTACCATTCCAAAGTTTTTTGAACTGACTTCTGACAAAGTATACTTACATTTCGTTAAAATATCTTTTTTGATTATAAATTGCAGTTAATTAAAAATTAAATCTGCATTGTTTTCCAAAATGAAATGAAAGGTTTTACTCAAATCAATGTGGGCACAAAAATAAAATACAGCAGTATATCACGCTCAACAATTATTAAAGAAAAAAAAAGAATTAGAACAAAAAAGATAAAGTGGACGTCTTTGCACGGGTTTATTAGGTGCGTTCATAATTATATAAATATGTAGCACCTATAGTCGTCGTCTGGTTCGTCCATCTGTTCACATATAACAGCGCAAAAACTACCCAATTGAATGGTTTGAAATTTAATATAGTACATAATAGTTACAGAATTTTGTGGAGTTATTTAAAATTTTATTAAAATTTTCAAAATCCACCGGCAGATGGCACCACTATACTGAATAGATCACCTCAAATCCTCGCTACGAAAGAAATCACCGCTATTTTTGAAAAAATGTGTTTACAGAAACGTTGATATTCATGTTTTATATGAAATAGTTTTTGAAGGTTTTAAAAAAAATTAAAAGATTTAATAAGCTTTTACAAATATTTTAACAGCAGAATCGGATTTGAAGCTTTCAAAGAGTCGTTCATTTGTGAATCATTTGAATTTGTGATGCTGAATGGCAACAATGTTCGTTTGTTTATAGTTGGGATTCCGATTTTTAATCTGGATTTTTAATTAAGAACTTAAAACATTATAATAGTATATGATATACATGTTTTATAGAAAAATATGCTGAACAGACATGATTTCAAGTAAAGAATATTATCATTTAGCTATGATATGTTACACAGGTTTTTCATTAAGCCTAACATGGCGTTTAACTATGGTCGATTCGCAAACCAGAGTGGTCGTACCCGGAACCGTTACAGACACTTTCTTGCCTTTGAATTTTATTATAAGTAATAAATATGTAATTGCAGGGATAACTTTAGAGAGTTTCAGAGGGGCGGCTCGCCCTCATGCCCTTTTTAGATAAAATCCCACCCTCCTTGCCCTTTTTCCAGGTATAATTTTACCCTCCTTGCCCTTTTTTCAGGTAGATTTCTACTCCTTTTATTCCTGGGTAGAATCCTGCTTTGTACTTAAAAAAATTATTTACCTATCTTTTATTTTTAGAATGTTAGTATGGTACATCAGGGAGTACTCATCGTTACCTCTTTATTTCTGTGTGAAGTGCCCTGGTATGTCTAATCTTTGACTTTGATTGATTCATCTTTCCATTTATCATTTTTTCCATTGAACAAGACATAAAGGGTAATTAAGCATCATTGATTAATTTCACCTAGTAAAATATAGTATTAGATCAGGCATTCTGGCCTTTGACCACATAATAACTTACATAAGTTCTATAAAAAATTTGAGAAGTAGCTTTAGAACTTTTATTTTGTAGCTTTTACAAAACCACTTTTGCTAAAACCAGGAAAAAGTTATCTGGTGAATAAAAATTTTAGAGAGAGAGGTTCTTGAATATCGTAGGAAAAGGGGAAAATGACCGTGCATATAGTAAACAATTTTACAATAAAAATCGAGAACATAAGTTTCATTTTGCTGCTATTTTTAATACTTTTCGAACGGTGAAGTTATGGAAATTAGAAATGTTATTGGATTTTTTAAATTAAGGAGTACTTTAAGCTGTTGCCAGACTTCCCTTCCCACTGGTATATGCACTTATTACAAAAATGCCCTTTTTATGAAATGATGTGCCCTTATTATGTGATGTGCGCCCTGCCCTTTTTTATGTTCTAGAATGATCCCTGTAATTGAATATGGAAAATACCCGTTTTCCAAAGAAAAAAACCTTCAACTTCAGAGAAGGTGAAGCTCACATCACTGAAAAGCAAGCTAATAAGAATGTTGTATTAGAATCAAGCATTAACTTACAGGACACAAATGTTTACAATGTTGGAGACTATATATTGATTCAATGGCTGGGGAAAAAAAAATCTGTTCGCCATTATGTTACAGAGATTGTTTCTGTGGAAGATGACACCTATGAAGTATCATGTATGAGAAAACAGGACAGTATAGGTCTAATTTACTCATTTCCAGAAAAAGCATGGAACTAGGAATGATAAGTTCGTAGTTCCATGAGAAATAGAGGATAAATGCTGGGTAGATAAGAACCAAATAATTCAGAAGTTGAAAAAGCCATCAATTATAACTGATGGGTCATGCACTCGTATATGAAACAAATTTGTATTTGACATTTGTATAACTGCAGAATGTGTAATCAGTTTACAATGATTTATGTATTAATTTCAATAATTTTAAAATTAAAAAGAAGCTTACAAACTATATGGAACGTTTTGTCATTCCGTTACCAGAGTAAGATTTTTTTTTTTTTTTTTTTTTGCATTGCTCTATAACTATTTATTGATTTAGAAATTTGAAAACCTAAGAATATTTCATAATTAGTACCCTGTTGGTTCTGTCTTTTTCATACAAGCTTTATTATTTACCATTTGGCTGAATTCTACATTATAAGCTCATGTAGAAATACTACTGCAGAAAACACGTCATTCCGTTACCATGAATA
The DNA here is from genome assembly GCA_963931845.1 of Maratus michaelseni. NCBI lineage: Eukaryota > Metazoa > Arthropoda > Arachnida > Araneae > Salticidae > Maratus > Maratus michaelseni. The sequence continues at coordinate 332,489,980 of OZ007590.1, read as the reverse complement.
AAGTTAGTTATTTTTATTCTTAATCACTAAAATCCTAACTAGTAAATATATTTAAGGAAAGTTAATGGTGGAGTTTAAAGTTCAGATAAAAGAAAAATTCTAATTCCAATATTTTTTTATTCTAGGATTAAAACATCTACTTATTAATTAAACTGTCATTCCGTTACCCTGGAATGGCCCAGGAACCAAAAAAAGTTCCCCCTTGAGTATTCGCGTTAACGAGGTTAGACTGTATATGTGAATATATAATATATGTATTACATATATCACTGGCATACAGCTAACATAAAAGTACCGGACCCTTCACAGTTTTTCATTTCAAAACAGGACCCTTCACAAAATTTTTCATCTCAAAACAGGACCATTCATAAAATTCTTTGTTTTAAAAATAGTTCTTTAACAAAACTTTTCCCTCCCCAAATTGGACCTTTCACAAATTTAATCATTTAAAAGTAAAATTTGACTGCCACTTTTACATATATAAAGAAAATATGTATATTTTACATACATATATCTTCTTGAAAATGTATAAACAAGAACCTGAATACAACAATCATTCCAAATTTACAAAATTATGACTAGAAATTTCACAAATGTTAAAAGCTGAAGTTCATAATTTCACAAAAACAGAACCCTGGGAGATAAGTCTAGACAGACCCCTGAGCATACATTTTGACATGGTGCTGGTAAACAGAAAAGTACCAAAATATCTGGTGTTGGTGATATTTGCACCCAGCTAACAGAAAAGAATTTAAAAAAAACTTTAGCTTTTAACTAAGCATTGAAAAATTTGATTTAAAAGGAATGAATAATTAATTCAACTAAAAATTCATTGCTTAATATAGTAAAATACAAATGCTACATAATAATATATTCAAATATATTTTACTTACAATTTAAAGAAAGTAGTCCCAAGTTGCAGTAAGAGTACATGAGGTAAACCATGTTCATGAACCAGTAAAACACCTTCAGCAGAACGCCTCATGCCAATTTTTTCAAACTCTTCTCTCATACGTCGGAATCTAGCTGGGACTGAACTATCTCTTTCATACAAAGGTTCTTTCGTACCAAATGTATAATTAGTTAAAGGATACCTATGAAAAAGGCTTCATATTAGTATTTTCATTTACATTCAATATATATTAAAAAAAAAAATCGATCAAAATCGCTTAAGAGTTACTGATTAGAGTTCCGATAGCAGAAACTGTGCATCACAGCAGCTAGCAGATTATATTTGACATTGCAAATTAATTTAACAGCTTAAAAAATCCTTAATAATTCAGACAATTGCTTAACATGCTTTCAAGTAAGAGTAAATACAGAAAAAATAAATAAAATACATTGTAAAAGATTCAATTGATTTTAAATGATTGGCTTGACTTATAAAGTTTTATTTTCCTATCTTTTCTAAGTACATTTTATTAACTACTAGCTGACCCGCCCAACGTTGCCCGGGCCCGTGATAATAAAGTTAAACAAACCAAAATTTTGTATGATTTTATATCTTTAACTCGATAAGGATGCATAATTTTCCAATTAAAAAAAAATCAAAGATTTTTAATAATTTTATACAGCTTCTAATAGCACCATTCCAAATTTTTATTCACTTGTTTTGTATCTTTCTTTATTCAAGAGATAACGGACATCTTGTCTGCTATGCTTGCTCATAAAAAAATAAAAACACGTTAAAATATTTTTTTCTGCAATCAAATTAATGCGAAATAATAAATATCTTCGGTTATAAGAATATTTATTCGGATAATCTTAATTTTTACAAACTTGTAATGTGGAAACAGAGAGGATTCGAAGGGTGTTAATTTTAAAATCTTAGCTTAATTAGAATTGTTAATTTGAGTCACCTAAAAAATCTCTTAGTACCTCTTTCTTTGCAGTTTCATTATAGAGACACCTACGACGGCTCAAATTTGTATCAAAAAACGTGTTGATCATTGCAAGATTAAATTGCTCAAAAAATTAAACATTTCTAATTAATATTTCTGAAAGTTGTGGATGGAATTTTTTTTAATTTGACTTTTTGAATTTGCGATTGTTTGTTTATATAGATCTGCAAATTTTCGCGTCGAAAGACCTAATAGTTTCTGTTATTTTGACATGCGTCGAAAAGGCGTAGTTAAAAGTCATTGTGTTAACCCAACCTTTTTCCAGTAAACCTAAAATCTTTCTTCCAACAAACAACTCATTTTGCAGTTTCACATTTCTTTTGCACCATTTTCAGAAAAATAAGGCATTTTAGAAGCGATGGTTAATGAGAAACTAATTAATATCTAGGCTAATTATCAAAATATTAAAATTCTGAGGCTCAGGTGCACATGGCCAGACCTTGGACTATCCACACCTAAATTTCCAGACTTCTAGGTGGGCTAGATTTTGCTAGCCATCGCAACACACACACAGAGGGAAACTTTCTTTTATTAATATAGATAAATTCATTTTTGAAGTTTAAAAACTGCAGCAATTTTTCCTGTGTGTTCATATTTGTCATATTTGTAAATGTAAATTTTGGTTAATTACATGAGTCATTATAATTTTTTTACAAGAGTAGCTTAAGTTGGGTCATGGAAAAATGTTGATGCTGCAAATTGACACAGAAAATTCTGCTACTGGGATTAGAATAAAACAAATTTATTGTGATCAATATTGTTTTATGCATATAATTAAAACATAAAACAACAACGAACTTTGATATTACTTAAAATATTTTATCTTACAACTCTCAGAAATTTACTATTAAAATTATTTCAATACAGTAAAAAACCCCAAATAGATCAAAATCTACAAATTTCCAGGAAAAAAAAGTTTTTACATTATTTTTATAGCACTTTTAAATTTAGGGATGCTTAAAACTTTCAATTTATACACTCGACAATGCAAATGTTTCTGAAACCATTGGATAAATATCAAGCATTCTTATATTTAAATAGATTTAAAAAAAGAGCATTTCCCCAAAAATGCTAATATACATCTTTAAAAAGTGCTACAGCTTAAATTGTGCTTTTTTTTTCATTGTGCAAATGTAAGCCTAAGATTTTTATTTAAAAGCGAAAGAAGAAATTAGGAAAGCTTAAAATATTTTATGCAAAAGTTTGCAAAGTAATATTTATAAAACTACTGAAAACATCAGAAATAGCATTTATTATATCAGAATTTCATACAACCTTTCTGTACAAGGTAAATCTAAATATGAAAATATTTAAATGTAAATATGTCAGATGAAATCATCACACCCATCAATACTGAAATAACATTGTGAGGACCACTCTGATATTCCTGAAAACTAGCAATGCAAATATTACACACTCTTAAGGCAACAAACTTTCCCTATTCTTTATACCCTTAACACTAACATTAATTTATTTTGCACACGTGATATGTGCATTTGGGCATCAAAGAATGTCTGTAGTACGGTTTTTTTTTCTTTCACTGAACTGACTTTCACTGTGTTTTAATCACTAGCATGGACATGGTTGATTTCTATACAAAAACTTAAAGGAAAAAAGTGATGATGACTACCCAGATGAGAAAAATATATGTATATCAAAAGATTTAATTTTAAAAGGTGGCAAGGTCAATATATGTTATGTGCCCAATTCAAAGACTATATTCTTCATGTTTTCTGCATTACTTGCAAGAGAACAGGGAAGAATTTTTTTCCATGGGAAAACAGCAAGTTTTATTTTCAATTCTAATTTTTCAAATTTAAATTCCTATCAAGGGAGATAAAATAAGCATTAGATAAGTTTTTTCTGTAAATTTAATTATTTTGAAATCCAGAAATATTGTCGGCTGGACAAATATAAGGCCCCTAAAGAGTATAATGCTTACTATAAGATTTTTCCAAATTGTAACTAAGAACTAGCAAAAATAGCATGCACCAGGGGATTGATCCAAAAACAAAGCAATACAGGGCGAAATGCTATTAGCATCATGTATCACAAAGAACAAAATTAGTTTTCAGTACTTCCTTTTCATAGTGACCTTGGCACTTTTAAAGTAGCGTTGGCGCAATTAGGGCTTAAGAAAGTATGTTATGCTGCCAAATGATATAAACATCTTATGAAAATAAAACTGTTGAAGTATTATGTTTGTTTATATGTGTATTAAATCAATTTCTTCTTTTTATCTATACTAAATAATTTGCATCTGACTGTACACATTAGATAAATTGCCTAAATACTGAACAAACTGCCTGTGTAATAAAATAAATACAATAAGCTGCCAAATATTCTCTCTCTTATACAAATGTCATTTTCTTTATCTCGCCAAAAGAAATATGACAAGAAAATTTCGAGTTTTCTTCTGTATAACAGCAACACTAGCTGCAATATTACAAACCAGCTTAAGAATAGTATGTTTGTTTCAAAAAATAAAATGTAAACATATCACAGAACACTTCAAAACACGCAATAAACAATGACAACAAAAATACTATATAAACACTAAGTATAAAGTTTTAAAGAAATACTATAGGCGCTAAATTTTCAAACTATGGAACTGAACAGTTGTCCACAGAATTATTGGCAATTTAACAACTATAATATAGAAATCATTTTTAAATCTGCGCTGCCGACAAAATGGCGGCATTTTATATAACAATAATTAGGGGAGAAAATAAGCATGCATACAAACTAATGCCCCGATTGAGTGTAGCATTTAGAGAAGTGCTATTCTGAGTCATATATTTTCCAGTATACTGAGATGTTTGATTAGATTTCGGCCAACCGGAGCTTGATCGACTGGAGTGCGACGCCATTGCGATGTAAAATAAAAATTGCAATACGGTTACAGTGACAACAAAACACATTTTGTAATTCGATTTTTGAATCGTCTTTGAATCGAATGTACAGTTGTTTTTTGTTTTTTTAACATGGAGCTGTAAACAATTTCCCTTATTTTTTACAACTGCGCATTTTTCATAAAGGAATTGCTCATCATTTTATAAAATTGACAAATCTTCTACCCAAGACCCACCTTTTATCATGCTTCTGCCCAACAAATGTCCAACCTCACACCTCAGTGTCTAGGAATTCAACCAACCAACCAGCCTAATTCTCAAATTTCATACTTCTGCTAAATATTTGTTTATAAATTCAAAAAATAAAAATCATATGTTGAAATGGAGTCTTTACATATAAATGATTTACCGGAAGAGGTGATTATAAAACTTTAGTGTAATACATTAAAGTTGTCTTTCTTTTCTGTTATTTTTCATTTTATTTAGGAATACTTTCTGATTAAATGTATATGACCTACTATATAGTTTTTTTTTTGTTTGTTTGTTTACCCAGAAATGGTTGCATTATTCACTTTTAACTCAAATTTTGTATCGAATTTCTAATTTCAGTATTTATTCAGCAGTTTAAAGCAGATACTTTATTTTATCTTTACAATGCTTTAAAGCAGGGACAAGGAACCTAAGGACTGTGACTAGAAACGTGTGGCCCGCTGTTTCTAGACAAAATATCACATCAATCCGGCCTGCAGGCTTCTTTTTTTTTTTTTTTTTTTTTTTCCTTTTTAAATTATTCTGTGATATAGAGCTCAAGCTTAGAATTATCAGTTATTTTTTAGCAATCTAATACTAGCTCAATTCAAACAAAGCAGCACAACTTTTGTTGACTAGTTAATAAACGGAACAGATGTGTCTGCGGTATAAGCTTGGCGTCTTTTTTCCCAAAATGCCATTTAGAAAATTATCGGCAATCTGAAATCCAGAGAAAAACTCTGCTTTGTAATATGGCGGTCACTTTCAAAACTCTCTGAAATTCATTTTTTCCCCTTTAAACGAAGAGAAGCATCTTAAATTAAGGATTTTTGCCCCCCCCCCCCCTCCTTTGCAGTTTTTAAAAATAAATAAAGACAATATATACACAGTTCTTTTCGTTTTAAAAGAGGCATTTTTTAAGTGATCTTATCAGCACTTTAAAAAAGTTAATGCTAAAAATTAAGTTTTGAAAGTGATGGTTTATTGAAAAAAGTAATTTCCTCGGCATTTCAGAATTGCGATCAACTTTGAAAAAAACATTTTTAAGCACATTATCATAAAGAAAACAATAAAAAATGAGCAAAAATAGTATGTACCTTGTGCAGAGAAATCCTTGAAATGTATTATGAGTACAAGTACAAAGAAAAAAATAATAATATTTTCGATTGTAAATAAAAACAAACTTAAACATTTTTATAGATACGATGTGGAAAAAGCAAATATTAAAAGAGAAATTTTCATTCCTTTGCATTATATTTCATATTTATATCAAAAACATTTGATATGAAAATGCTTTACTGCTCCTTAAAACACAAAATGCTGACATTAAAAATAAATATTCTATATCATTTCGAGAAAACACGTAAATGGATCCACGTCAAAATCATGAAAATTTGACTCTGTAAAAATAATCTTAAATGGATCCAGGTCAAAATTATCAAAAATTAAGTGGGTAATCATATCTAAATTGGAACTGCTTGCTTTAACCTCAAAGAAATGTAAATGCATAAGCGAAGTGAAAGATAAGATAATAATATCATACCGATATACGCGAGAAAAGTAGAAGAATATTTGAACAAATTTTCTAGAATCAGACTTGTATAAAACCAAAAACTTTCTGCGCACATAAATATTGAGTCAAAAACTTTCTGCAAATTAATTTAATGTTTAATAAAATTACGTGTTGTATTATTTTGACGATATAAATTAAAAAAGTAGTTTCAAATAATTACCATTTAAAATTAATTAATATTAATTAAAGAATAATTATTTGGTTAAAAATAATAATAAAGCTAAAAATCCATGATAGGAAGAGCTGAATTCTTATCAATTATTTTGTCAATGCATTTAGAAACAACCAAATTCTTATTATTTTTACCTCTTCGGCAGCGTCTGTAATGTCACAACAATGTTTTGCATCTTTAAATTTTGAATTGTGCACCTACATTAAATAAATCGTACATAAAATTGGGGAATATATTTTTTTTTTTCAAAAAAATTTTTCAACGCGTGCGTCTATATTATACAACTCTGTCTAGAATAAGTGCGAACATGTTAAAAGTGGAAACCGTGCAGGTTCGTTATAAAGTTACATCAAAGGTGCAAAAGATGATTCTCTCTCTCTCCTCCCTCCCCTACAAAGCTGGAAGAGCGGCTATGGTTGCCAGTAAAGAGGGATTTTCCAGAGACTATGGCAGGGTTACCAGATATAAAAGTACATCGCCAGCGTTGGCAAGATTTTTTTTAATGTATATTTTGCAGACAACAACAGCATCTATACCGAAAAAACTAGCTACATTACTAAGTCACTACGTAATACAACTGTTTATTTGTTGTAAATAATAATTAAATGTTTGAACTTATTTTGGGAAGAGTTCCATATTCTGGGCCGTAAGCACTAGTGGGAGCTAATGGACCCTATTATCCATTTGGGTTCGAGGCTACGATATCAGAAATGTTTCCCCAAAGCACGTGACTCAAAATTGCGAAAATCTGGTCTGTTGCTGCTCTATGGCTTGCAGTCTTGAGTTCCAAGCGAGTCGTTGCATAATTAAGGACTACAATATCGGCAATGTTTCCCCAAAGCACGTGATTTTGACGTCAATGAGAATAGGGTCCATTGCTGCAACAGCTCCAAAGCAGCTACGCCCCTAGTGAACCTGAACAGTAACCTGTTTCAATCCTTTCTGAAAAGAATAAAGATTATAAATACAGAATATTTAAAAGTAAAAATTGTTTACTTAAAAACACAGTTGATAGTGTTTAAACAAATCAAGTGGTTTTACTTTTAACCATGGTTTAAACCATTTTTTTTTTCTTTCTTTACAACTCGAATGTAATATTTTCTCTTTTTTGTAGTTTAAGTGTTTCAAATTATTGGGTTTAATTAATTTCTATTTTTAACACTTTATCGTAATCAACATGGCACAAAATGACTCTAGCTCATGTTTGTTTGTAACAGTGAAATTTTCATGCCCTTTTTTTTTTTTTTTTTTTTTTTTTTTTTACATTTAGAGAGGGTTGTTTTGAGACTGTTGGGTGTTATCACTGTTGTCTTGAATGCTCTTTTATTTACATAATCTTAGAACATTTGAACACACAGAAGAATTTTTTATTTTTTACTTGTATCTTCTTATTAATTTCTTCTTAATAATTCTTCTGTAAACAAGGTGACAGCCGTGTTACTGATGATCCGCACGAATACAGCTGGGAACTACACACTGTGTGCGTAACACAGTAACCGGGAGTTAAATGTGATACTGCCACCATGACAGATTAACGTCCTTATGCTCTTGGCCATGGGAAACCCAAAATTAGCATGTGTTGATGAACATATCTGATGCCCTAAAGAGTTATCGTAAACCATGGTCAACACATATAAACATGTGAAACTAACAAAGATAAAATAGAAAAAAATATTCAGTATAAAAGTATTAAAGATGGGCATATACATTGTTGATTAATATGCAGATTAAAAATATAAACAGTACGTAATTGTACTTGCACTGCTAAAACATTGTAAAATGGAAAGGTTAAAACTTAGTTAAATGTTGACAGTTTCTATAATAGAATAGCATTTATTAATTTTTTTCTCTTAATCTCTCATGAATGATCTTGATTACAACATCTCTGATCGATGGTTCCAGCATATTATGTGTTTTTCCCCTTTTTTTCATTCTTGGTTTTCCCTTCACTTTCCTTACCATTTCTCATTTTTCTCTCAAGCTATAAACTCACTAGTTTAGTCCTTTGATGTCCCTGAAGATGGCTATAAAATTTTAGCCAAAACTGTTAAAATAATTTAACTTTTAATTAAGTTTTAACCTTTCCATTTTACACGGTTTTAACAAAGTACAATTATGTACTGTTTATACTTTTAATTTGAAGTACACAAAACAAGTCGAGGAAACCTGACTTAAGGTCTAGGGCCCAGATCCCCTTTTGGGAGCTTGATTCCCAAAAATGCTGGAGGACTCCAGCTTGTCCCCAAGTGTGAAAGTGGTGGTTTCCCAAGAGGGTGGGATCCACCACAAGTCGCAGCAACATATGTTATCAATCTCTTGGGAGAAGGAGGACGGTCAGCAGGTGGCAGCGCCTCCACTGTCCATACAGCACACAGAACTCCCCTGGTCGTGCTCGTTAAAAGTTCTCTAGAACATGGGAACGGCAGTTGACGTGCCTTGTGGCACAATGTAGGAATAGGGGTTTCAGAAGAAAAAAATTAACTTTGTCAATTCCCAAGGTATCAAATCTGCTTAAATTTATTGTAAATCTCCTTAAAATTATCTACAACTTTTATATTGACAAGTTTTCTATAGGACCAACTCTTACGGCAAAAAAAAATTAAAAACAAAAAATTCCCTGTTGGCTCCACCTACAAGCAGACGTGAAAACAGAAAAAAAACCCATAACTTCTTCATTTTTATACATATTGAATCCGTTTAAAGTTATTATTACTTCTAGGAAAAGGGCCAAAAATTTATGTATGACAGATTTTTGATTTCATTAAAAATGCCCCCAAGGAGGGAGGGGGGGGGAAATAGGGGTTTCAGAAGAAAAAAATTCATAACTTCGTCAAATCTCAAGATATTGAATCTTCTTAAATTTATTATAAATCTTCTTAATATTATATACAACTTTTATACTGACAAGTTTTTTATAGGACCAACTTTTACAGTAAAAAAAAAAAATTAAAAACAAAAAAATCCCTGCTAGCTCCACCTACAGGTAGAGGTATATTTCGAAGTGGGTGGTCCCAACTGCCACATCATGGCAAATAGGTCTTTCTTCTGCAATTCCCAATAATCAGGTGCCCCACAGTCTGCGTCTTCGAAATCTACCTGTCCCTGTAGGCCGAGCTGTCAGAGATTTTATATCTTATTTGCTTTTTAAAAGATTTCATTAGCTATGTTTAAGACTTCATTTACTAATCAAAAATAAAAAAATTCCTAACTCTTTTTTTTACTGTCCTAAGATAAAGTTTCTTTGAAGTATATTGTTTATGTAGACTCCCTCAAATCCACAAATGCATAAAATCTGCACATCGTTTCAAATGTGAACAATGAAACTTATACTTAAGATGTAGGTGAAACATTCAAGTTTTTTTTATTTCTATATCGTTCTGTACACATTTTAATATGGAATTCCGGTTAATAGGATTGAACTTGTGTTTTCTCATGATGGAAGTATAAATTTATTTCTGAAAAATTTCAAGATAGCACTGATGTCAGTAGCAATCACGATCTTTTTACCAAATACATTAACGGGTACTTATGTATTATCCGGGCCAGGTTTCAACCAATTGTGCCATGCATGATGGCAATATTACTAATTATAGTAACACTTATTATTTTTACTTTCTACATGGTAACTGTAATTACCGGCTCTTTTGAGGAGTGATGCACAATGGAGCGGATTAGTCCATTTAGAAGCCCCAATATAGAAGGTGAGGACAGAGGAAAAGAGGAGATCAGGAGGGGAGAATTAGTGTCTAGCCTCGCTCCTGATTTAGGCACGTGTTTCTGCTCATTGATTTTCAAGTTTTGAATGCTAATACAGAGTTTCCCCCAGACAATTTCAAAAGGGTGCTGCACCCTGCCTGCCCTTTGGTTTACAAAATAGCACCCTTCTTGCCTTTCATAAAAATAATTAGCACCCTTCTTGCCCCTCCCAGTAAAATAATTAGCACCCTTCTTGCCCCTTAGTAAAAAAAGTGCCCTTTCTCCTTTTTGCATTAAAAAATTTGTTTTCATAGTAAAAATTGACGCAATGTTGTCTTAAAAAGAGTGCCTTGACTTTTAAATATCAAAAGTGGCTTTAAAAAACAAAAAAAAAAAAAAAATACATTTAACAATTAAAAAAAGTGCCTTCAAGAATCCAAAAAGTGCCCTTTAGAATAAAAAAAGTGCCATTTTCTCACCAGCAGCACCCTGCCCTTTTTTAAACCTGGGGGAAACTCTGCTAATAGGTTGGTTATTTTTTGTGACAGCTGATTTTCTCGCATATGAATTGTTTTCTTTCTAATTATTGTCTACCTGATGATGACTCAGACTGGACCACAGCTAATGTTTCTTCAGATCTCGGAATTAATCAAACTATTTCTCATTGATCGCAGCATTGACGAATTTCATATAGTTTTGGGGATTCCAATACAAGGAGGTTGAAGCAGCCAGTGGTGTGTGGTTTTTTTCTTGTTCTCATATTCACGAAGCGATCATACATACGGTACAGTGATCACTGCATTAAACAAATTTCGTGTATTTTTTGGGATTCCAAGCTAGGTTGCTGCACCTAGTGATTTTTTTTTATTTTCATGTTCGCAAAGCGATCATTGATAGAGATTGAGCAGAGTTATAAAACACAGTGGTTAAGGACTGTGGTGTGACTAAGTATGTATCACATTGAAGAAACAGTTTATGTTGAAATCAGAATTATATTTATTCATTCATCTTGAATGTTAAACTTAAATAAAGATATATACATAGACCTCCAGCCTTTGCTGGGAACTTTGTTATCACATTATAGCAATAAACATGCAGAAAGGGGGTTAACTATCCTTCCATCACATCACCACACCTTCCATGGAGTTGTTTCACTAGATATACTTACTCCGTAAATCAAACTAGAATAAATTATGCATACAGTTACAGTTAAAAGAGAGTGTCTTTACGACCGAAATGCAAACAGAAAAACTGGTTCGGAACGATTTTACTCCTGAACAAACCACTTGACAAATGTAGGGGAACAAGATTTTGTCCAGATTTCCAACAATCATACATGCGGTACAGTGATCGCCACATTAACGAATTTCATGTATTTTTTGGGATTCAAATACAAGGAGGTTACCGCATCTAATGATGTTTTTCTTTTTGGCTTTCATGTTCGCGAAGCAATCATACATGTGACACAGTGCTCGCCGCATTAACGAATTTCGTGTATTTTTGGGAATTTCAATACAGTGAAGTTGCTGCATCCAGTGATGTTTTTTTAAAATTATTTCATGTTCACGAAGCGATCATACATGCGGTACAGTGATTGCGGCATTAACGAATTTCGAGTATTTTCGGGTTGAAGCTCAAGCACCTTTTTCCTGTAAAGTTTCTGCCTTTAGACATTTAATTAGAAGAGCCTTTACTGTCTGTACCCCTAATCAATTAAATAATGAAATAAATAAAATATGCGACATCGTAAGAAATAACGGATACAAAGACACTATCAATAAATTAATTACGAGCATGGATAATAAAAAGAAGAAAATTTTTAATGAACGAAACTCAAGAGTTATCAACTTTACAATATTTTCCTGGATTGTTTGAAAGATTAAAATATAAACTTAGAAAATTTAATATCTGCCTTATTGCAAAACCTTCCACAAAATTAAAAAACATAGTATGTAGAAAAACAGATCCAATAGAACCTGATCAACTTTCCGGTGTTTATGAAATCCCATTCACTAAGGCATATGGAACAGTACAATACTACATAGGAATGACAAACAGAAATTTTAAAATAAGAATAAAAGAACATATGGCAGATATCAAATATGACAGAAGAACTACTGCCTTAGCCAGACAATATAGAAAGGAGCTGTTGTAAATTGATTTCAAGAATAGTAAAATAATTTTTCAGTCAAGAGCTTATTTCCCATCCATTATCTGTGAATCAATAGAAATATATTTACGAAAAGATAACATTTGCAACGAAGCCGCTTCTTTTGAATTACCTAAAATTTGGCACACGATGATCTACAGATTGAAAAAGCAATAAAAATAAATAATAATTTTCACGTTTCCCAGTTTGACCAATTTAAGCACCTGCTTGCCTTGGACATGCGATCTCATGGTTTATGTTTACCATTTTCAAAAAACTATGTGAGAATAGTGTATTTATCATTTAGATCTGAAGATGCCGCCGATAGAGCGAACGAAACATACATAATCTACATTAAAAAGGTATTTTTAAATATTTTGTGTTATGTTTCTATCACTTTAAGCATTATTAGACTTTAGGGGATATGATCATTCATTGTAGCCTAGGACTTGTTTGGAATAGTGCAATTTTTTTAAACTAGTGTCCAATTTTTACTATGCGTTTCTCCATTTTTAAATACATTAACCACAGTGTTAATGAATTACATTTGTTGAATAACATTTTATTCAATGAAGCGGTAGATTCCGATTAAGACAAAAATATTTACTTATTTTGGTTTTGATTGATTTTTAAAAGTGACTAATTTGATTAACCAATGACCACATAAGCGGCGGTATCTATACAATTTTTTGGCTCTGGGAGAGGTTTTAACCCCGAAACCCCCCCCCCCCCTCTTTCCTTGACTGCACCACCAATCTAACAAGAGCATGGTTGTTTTTTTTCTCTCTCAAAATGATATGGTCTGGAAGCTGCACTTTTAGGAGAATCAAGTTTAGCATTTTCTATAACCTATATGTTTAGGATGTTCATCAAGATAACCATTTATTATACTGTAATTTCCAAAAGGAAATCAGAATTCAGATTTTCAGTGAAAAGTAGATTTTTAAAAAAAAATAGGTAATGTAAAACAGTTCCATATTTAAAAAAAATAGTAATTGCTTTTAAATAAACAATAATTACTTCTTTTACCATATAAAAACTAATTTTCTTTTTCTTTTTAGATATTGCAAGAAGTCTTCTTTTTACTTTGTGTACCTGATAAACTCAAAGTTTGCCTTGTTTGCAAAAAATGGTTCAATATAGTGAATAGTAAATATCTTTTGAGAAATATTGTTGTGCATTTTGATGTCTCAAATGAAATCCCAGAAGCTAATATGAGCCGGAAGTTTTTTAATTTCTCTTTTAACTCCATTTTAATCGATGATATGCATTATGAATTTTTGAGACGCATTTCATCTTCAGTTGAATACATTTCTATTGAAAAATGCATAGTAAGAGACCTCAAAAGGCATGTTTCTTTCAATGACATTTCTTTTGAAAATCTTAAAGTTTTAAAAGTAATAGATTGTGACTTTTGGATTTTATTTCCTAATGTACCAAATCTGACAGAACTTTTTTTAAGTGGAAATAGTATGATAACAGATGATGGACTTGCCATTTTACAGAGGTCAATGAAGAAGCTGAGGACTCTTAGTTTATATTGTTTTGTTAATTTTGATCCAAAAACATGCAAAAGATTTTATCCTGAATATTTATCCTATGAAAAAAATCCTTCACCCTACATCTTATCTCTACCAGCTCTTATGAGCTTTATATCAGAAAGAGTTAATACTTTGAAAGAATTAAATTTATATTTTAATGTTGATGCACATGCTTTGGAAAAAATATCAAGTATTGAAAAATTATGCTTGCACAAAATTAGTTTAGAAAACAGTCATAATTGCATAAGAGGTTTGATTACTCTCTTTAAGAATCAACAAAGTTTGAAAAGCCTTAATTTGAATGGAATCATGGGATTAAATAGTGATATTATAAAAGCATTATGTAATTTGTTACCAAATATTGAAGAAGTTTATATATGCAATGGTTCATTCACTGATGACTCTTTCAGTTATGTGTTTCAGTTGAAAAAGTTAATAAAATTAAACATAGGTAATAATTATGCATCTGAATTAGGATTCTGCAAAGCTATAGAAAATTTCGAACCAGTACATTTACAATATCTGGATGTATGTGGTGTAAAAGTTAAAAATATTGACCTTCTCATTCATAAATGCAAGAATTTGGTGCAGCTAAATCTCTCTCACTGTATAGTCTCAGATGAACTTCTTCTTTTTATATCTGAGAATCTCATTAACCTCCAAGACTTGAGCTTAAGAAAAACTGATATAACTGATTATGGGTTAACTGGAGATGCTAAATTGAGACCAAATGAAAATGAAATTCAAGAAGTAGATCAAAAGAGTCATAAGCCTCTATCAAACTTAAAAGCCCTGAAGAAATTGCAATTAAGTTATTGTGAAAAAATTACAGATTGTGGAATAACTGTTGCTATTCGCTTTCAGCATTTAGAATACTTAGATTTAAATGGATGCAATATTATGAGTTACAATACAGTTCAAACACTTCTTCGAGAAAACCCTTATCTTAACAAAGTATCTCGAGATTATCTTTGGAAAGTAAGTTTCACCTTTTTTTTAAACTTAAACATTTCTTTACTTAATGAAATCCCTATCTTATATAGTTTTAAAATTTTGAACATAAGTTAAAATTTGTAAATGTGGTATTTAATTATTCAAAGCATTATTTATTTTTTTTATTTGAAAGTAAGTGAAAAAAAAAATTATTTTTTGATAAAATAAAATCTTATCTGTCGATTTTTCGAATTTCTTAAATAAAAGATGTCTTGCATACATATACCAATTTTCAAATCCGTATCTTATATATTTTTTGTAATTTTATAGAGCCTGAAAACTCTGTAGTTCCCCATTTTATTTGTGGTCTGTTTCACTTTGAGTGTGAAAATGATAGCTTTCAAAATAAAAGCAGGTGTCTTTGCAAGATAAAATCATTTTAATTAAGTTAATTATCTGTTTAAATTAATATCTGGAGAAGTTACCAATAAATTTTTTTTGAATATATATGTAATAATAAAAAAATTTCGCCATTTTTCCTTAGTTAAATTATTTCAAATTCTTACAATTCTAATTTTTTCCTGTTTTATTCTAATTTACTACTCTATATTCATTAAATCCTTATTCTTAAATTAGCTCTATCGTTAACTCTGTTAAATTCCCTTTTATTTAATTCTAAATTGTCCAAATTTACTTAAATATAAAGCTTTTAGTTATTCTTAATTTCTATCATGATCCCCGATCATTTCTGGGTTTTAGAATGTTTTTTGAGAGCCATTTTCATTTTTATTCCAAATTTTATTTTCCCGCTCTAAGTCACTTTACTACAAAATTCATCCACTACCTCTCTGTCCGAACTCTTTACTAATTATCTTTCTTTGGTCGTGACGTAGCATGACGCGTCTTCTTTAATTCCTCATTGGTTCAGTGCGCGTTCTACGTCATAATTTGTGTTATTACGCTAGGTAACAAAAAGCAGCTACCTGCGGTGCTCCCTCAGAAATAAGTCGAATTTTCACTTGTCAACAACTCCCTGGCTGCTCGTTTGACAATAATTAAGATGTTCTATTACTTATCATCTATACCTTGATGAAGTAGCGATGCACGGCTATTATTGTTAGGTGGAAACTGCCCAAGAGAAATACTTAATAAAGTATTGAAATTGAACAGCCTTGTTCGTTTGATTCATGGAGAAACGCCTCTGGTTTTTTCATTCTACTGCCGCTACGGCCACGTCGAGACTGCAACTGAAATATTACGACTTCTTCTAATTTTGCACATCATCAATAACACCCACCGTTCTTAATTTCATTGTGCGACCATGTGTGCTCCTACTTCTAGTATCAACTTTACTCCAACTACAACATATGACGGTAAATATTCGTAATATGATATATATACATACATATTATTATAATTTTTTTTTTTTTTAACTCTAGATATGCAAATTTTTGTGTCTATAGTCCTAATAGTTTTTGTTATTTCGATATGTTTAAAGAAGGCATAGTTAAAAGTGATTCTGGTAGCACAGCCTTTTTCGCGTAAACTCAAAATCTTTCTTGAACCTCTCAACACAGACCTCATTTTGCGGTTTTGACATTTCTTTTGCACCATTTTCAAAAAAAGATGGCATTTTGAAGCAATATTTAATGTTTTAATTAGAGATGCAACAGATGTTAATTTGGCCAGATACCGGACATCTGGCATAACTTGCAGCCAGATATCCGGCCTCAGTATGTTTCAATCCTCTCAGTATGTTTCAATTCTCAGTTTTCTTTTTAAATTTTTATTTATTTTAAAAGAAATTAAGCATGTGTTTAGATTAGCTAGCTATCACTATGTTATTTCCTTTTTGATCTAATTTTTAAATTTTCGCTTAACAATTATTTTTATGATAATTTCAGTTTTAGTACCAATATTATAATTTCATTATTTTAAGTTTTTAGTTATAGTATCAGCTAAATAGTTTAATAATAATAAATTAATTTTATGAGAAAAACTTACTATTGAATGCTTTGGAAAGCCAATATTTAATACTTTTATCTTTTCCTTTTTCTTTAACAGTGTGATGTTCAAGCTGTAAACTCCTCTCGTTATCTTTTATTGCTTTAATACTTAAACAAATTTTGTGTTGTGATAACAAAAACTTGTTTTTGCTAGTTGCTACTAACATAGCAACTGAATTAACAGTAAACTATTAGTTTAGTAATAGTAGATTATTTTCATGAAAAAAAACTTAAAACTGAATATCTTTGTAGCAAAATGTTTTATTTAATATCTTCTCTTTTTTTTCCCCTTGAACTTCATTCTAATCCATGCACCACTTTACCTTATAAAAACAAGTTTTGTGTAATGGGAACAGAAAACTTCTTGCTTGTTACTAACACAGCAAAAAAAGGTTCTTTGATGAGTCATTCTGCCACCTTTTCCTTTACAACTGTCTGTTGCTCATATATGCAGGCACATATGTATGAATAGTTATAATTGTCTGCATCCTGCATGTTTGCTCTTTTATAGGTTTAGAAACACAATTTGTCATAAATATAAGTAAATTATTTTTAGTTTAATAGATTAATGCTTTGTATGTTTCAAGATTAAACACTCAGCCTTATAATCTGGAAATTTTAACAATGAGTTCAATTAAATTTCAGGCTGGATGTACTGCCGAATAGTCATAATATCCGGCTATTGCCAATTATCCAACATAGTGGCCAATCAGCCGGATATCTGTTGCACCCCTAGTTTTAATTAATATTTCGACTAATTTTCAAAATATTAAAATTTTGATTCTCAGGTGCACCAGAATAGGTTTTGGTCTATCTTCATCTAAATTTTCAGACTTCTAGGTGTGCTAAATTTCGCTAGCCATCACAGACACACACACACACAGAGTGAAACTTTCTTTTATTAGTATGGATTCATATAGTATTTGCCAATTTTTTTTTTCATTAAATTTTGTGGTTAATTTTGCATATTTATTGTTCATGCCAGG
Organism: Maratus michaelseni; assembly: GCA_963931845.1. Taxonomy (NCBI): domain Eukaryota; kingdom Metazoa; phylum Arthropoda; class Arachnida; order Araneae; family Salticidae; genus Maratus; species Maratus michaelseni. The sequence continues at coordinate 332,471,922 of OZ007590.1, read as the reverse complement.
GGTTGGCGACAAACATAAGTGGTGGCAAGAGTGTGGTTGCATACATAACAGTAAAAAGTAAGAAACTGATAGCATGTAAAAACAAGCAACTACTATATTAACTTACTTGTCAGTTACTTGATGGAAATTTCTTCTAGATGGAAATTTTATTACTATAGATGAAAATTACTTTAATATTTGTAATTCAAAAGTGTACATAATTCTTTTTTAGGTTAACTTTTCTTTTCTTTTTATTAGATTTGTATTGATCATCATTTGACGGATGAATATCCTGACATTAATTGGGAATTTGGATACGCCTGAATCAGTTTAGTTTTTGATGACTGGAAAATAAAGTGTTTTCATAATAAGCTTTAATTAAAAACTTGTGATGCATTTAAAAATATTTTGAAAAATTGTTAAGTTTATATATATATATATATATATATATATATATAATAAAATTAATTTGAACTCTTTTATATGTCTCAAATTATATTTTCACTATTCACTTTCACGATAAATATATGTAATTTCATTATTTTCAAAATTAGACTTTCTTAGATGTCAGATGAATGGTAATGGAATTCCACTCATGTACAAGGTGTTTTCGAAACGTAAAGGTACACCTCAGACAGCAGGTAAGAAAAGGTTTTAATGAGCCTGTTGGCAACACATATTGTAACCATGAACATTTTACCTTTCCCTCACAGTCATTCGTTATTTGTACGGTGAATTTGTTTTGTATAGCATGTGTTTCTAATGGTTGCGTCAATTCAGAATTCCACCAAATGTGAAGTACGTTCCGTTATATATTTTCTTCATGCAAAAGGTGAGCATCCAGTGGATAGTCACAAAGAAATTGTTTCCATGTATGGGAACATTATGAATCGACAAAATGTAACGAAATGGTATTGTGCTTTCTCTGGATGTAGATCCAATGTTCATGAAGAACCCTGAACAGGTAGGACATCTCTGATGCCCCAGCGACCTTGCAACAAGAGACTACCACTTATTCCTTTACCTGAAGAAACATCTTGTGGGGCAAAACTTCCATGGCGATGATAAGATCAAAATCAAAGTTGAAATGTCGTTTTGTAAACAGGCGAATAAACTTCTATGATTGTGGGATACAAAATCTTGTACCCAGGCTTAACAAAAGCTTGGACAATGACAGCAACTATGTCGAAAAAATAAGGCGTATAACAGTAAATAATTTGTAATGGACATTTTATCAATTAAAAGTTTTTTAAATGAGCATGCAGCATTGTATCTTTACTTTTCAAAAACCCCTCATATTTTGACTCAATGAACCACTTGCCTGTCGGACACAGATTGTTATTACTGACTAGTCTGAGCATAGGCAAGACATTATAATGGATAAATAAAATGTTTGCTAATTTATAAATGCATAGTTTTTTTTTTAGTTAGACATATCCTTATAAAAAAATAAAAAAAATTCCTGGTATTTTTTTAGAAAATAAATTTTTAAACTCTGACAAATGGTTAATTGAAGACATTTATTCATTATTTATCAGATCAGTTACCATGAATGATTATGTCTAAAAAATCTTTAGTTCAGAACTATTTTTTAAATTTTGCTGTTTTACTCGTGTCTTTTGTCAGAATGTTTTTGGTCGCATTCGGTCTTTTTGCCGCTGATCTCTGCATACAAAAAAGGGAAAACAAGGAACAATTTTCATTTAATATTCAAATATTACATCCTAATGAAGTTATAAATTTGCAGTTTACTTAAATTATGCATTTTTCTCAAGAGCTTTGGAATATTGTGGAAAGATAAAAATGAACTGACACTAATGATCATTCCGCAGAATTTTCCATGAATTTCAACTTTGCTTGTAAATAAAAATATACCTGAAAATAAAACAGAAATGTTACTTTATTACTGGGGTGGCAAAGTTTTTAAGTTCAGCTAAATGGAATTTCACCATTGTATTTGCAATTGGAAATGGGTTAGGAGAAGATAATTGATATTGGCAGCAAAAAGACAGACATGCAACTACTGTTGGGCTAAGAAAAATTTCTTGTTTGATATGCCTAACATCATGTAAAATTACTTTTGACAACCTTGCTTAATACACTTGCACTCTGAATGGCTGACTTTACCGGAGTCGCACGAATCCAGTTTAGACAGCTCAAACATATAATTTGTGATTATTCAAATGCAATTTAATTTGTACAATATTGTATTCTTTTACACGAAAGGCAAATTCTGCTAGTTTTCCTTTTAAATATGCAATTCTTTATTTTCTAATTCTAATTATATTTTGAAGAACAGAACCATGATGACACTGCTAAAGAGTTAATTGTGCTAACAAATTGATAAAAATATTGTGATACTAACAAACTAATAACTTCAAAAGTTAATATGAGTAATCTATAGTGACTTAATCCTGTCTAGTCTAAACATACAATCTGATATTTCTTCTGTTTAAAAAAATTAATTGTAAGGCTTGCTTATGTCAAGTATAAATTCAATAGAGGCTAGGCTATCTTTAATATAGATATGAGTAAGTTAAGTAAAAGCCAAATTCACATTCTTTATCCATGATTCATTAATATAATAATGTACACTGTGCTTACGAGTGTGTAATTTCTTAAATTACAAGGATCTGTTCTGGAGAAAATTGGGTCCATGTGAGAACTTTTCATAAAATTCAATCTTAGAAAAGCAGACCCTTCACAAAATAACATTAATACCTCATTTCGCATAACATTGTAGAGTGTAATTCTCTATAAAAAATAAGCTTTCTGTTGGCCATTATTATGCACCTATTTTACCAATAGCTACATGTAAAAAGGCCTTGTTCGCTTCTTTCTCTCTCTCACTATTTGAAGTCAATGCCGATTGGTCAGTGAGTGACCCCATACCTCACCTGGTGTTAGGTGTAGTAATCAGATTTTTTTGTGGTGTCTTTTTGGCAACCTCTGTTTTAGTTCTCTTTTGTTTGCTTCTAGTTTTCATTAAGGTTGTTATTATTATTTAGTATTTTAATTAGTTTCATGGCCAACTCATTATTATTATTATTTTGTAAAGTATGAATAATGCACAAAATTCTACAAGAGAAAATCCACAAAATTCCAATTATGTAAAAAAAAAAAAAAAAAAAAAAGAATATGATCATTTGATGCCAACGGCTGTGTTACAGTTATGAAGTTTTTAAAGCAAGCAAATAGAATATAATTGCAGCAGGAGCTCCATGTTTAGATAATTCAATCAAAATCAACCAAAAATTCAATACAGAATTGCATTTCGTTAGCTTCGAAAACCTCAATTGCCAAAGATAATTTTGTAAAAGAAACTTCAATAAAATTAAGCCACCTACCCAAATCTAACTGATATTTTGTAAAATTACTTTTTTCATGAAAATAAAGATAATTCATAAAAATAAGACCCTGGGAAGGAAAAAACCTGGGTAGACTCCTGAATATCAAATCTTGAGAATAATGCTATCTATAGACATCTAAAATACAAGACTAATTCTTTCTACAGTCCGTGAGAGAAATTACTGCATAAATTTACTTCATGATGAAAGATTCGACTATAGATTTGCCAAAAGTTTTTGTTTCTGTTATTCTTATTAATTAGCAATAATTTACAATTAAAGATTTCTTTGCATGCATATGTAGCAATATATTTAAATACTGGATTTAGGTAAATGCTCATAATGCATGTACAATATATCAAATTCACTTTTAAGGTGGTTTTGAAATGACCTTCTCAACAATGCAAAACTTTCTGACTTATTTTTAAACACAAAGGCATAAAATTGGCAGGCCTGACTATTGAAGCAATTTGGAATCGAAATGAGTTTACCATTTTTTGATAAATAAATTACTTATAGAGTTATATAAGTGATTCATGTCACGTGATAACATATTTTTCCCTTTTTGCGTGCTACCGCATTGGAAATTCGGTTCAAAATGCCAAATTTGACAGTATTTTCTGCCTTTACCAAAAAATGAAAAATGTCTTTCAATTACTGAACACCTGCCATTTTCATGCATTTCCGAACAAAAGTGAATTTAGAAATGTGTCAGAAAGTAGTTCTTTTGGATTTGAGAACAGCCTTAAAGAAAGTCAAAGAATCAAATTGATCTATTGGGTCTATGCATAATTCCATAGCGAAAATAAAGTAATTTCAAATGCAAAATATTTAGGAAAAAGAATTTAATCAAATATGTTACTTTCTGTTCAATAACTTTCTGCCATCTCTCCGCGAGCTTCATCATCCCTCTTTCATAGAAATCCTGAGATTTTGTTTGGGCAAAGAAGTCATCCAAGTGGTTTTTGAGGACATCCAGGGAACTGAAGTTCTTGTTATTCACTGCTCAAACGCCATATGAACTAACCATTTTTGAAGCGGATGATCACTGGTGATGAAAAATGGATTATTTACAATAACATCAGTCGAAAAAAATCATAGTCAAAGTGCAAAGAGACTGCTCAGACAGTTGCAAAGGCTGGATTACACCCAAAGAAAATCATCCTATGTATCTGGTAGGATTAGAAGAGAATCATCTATTATGAGTTGTTACCATCCAACCAAACGATTGATTCGACCAAGTACTGCTTACAACTGGACAAATTAAAGCAAACAATCAACCAGAGGCGGCCCGAATTGGCAAACAGAAAGGGTGTTGTGTGCCACCATAACGCCAGACCACAAATTTCTCAGATGACTCAGAAAAAATTATTGCAGCTTGTATGGGATGTTTTCATGCACCCACCATATAATCCAGATCTTGCACTTTCAGATTATCATTTGCCCCGGGCGCTACATAACTATTTGAATAATAAGAATTTCAGTTCCCTGGACGTCCTCAAAAACCACTTGGATGACTTCTTTACCCAAAAATCTCAGGATTTCTATGAAAGAAGGATAATGAAGCTCGTGGAGAGATGGCAGAAAGTTATTGAACAGAATAGAACATATTTGATTGATTAAAAAAAATTTCCTACATATTTTGCATTTGAAATTTACTCGATTTTTGCTACAGAATTATGCATAGACCCAATATTTATGTTTATTCCACGACTTTATTCAGAAATATAGCATGCTTTGGTGATTTTGTTTCCAATTATACTTATGAGATGGATTGGTCTATTTTGCACTGTTTTATATTATATTTATAATACTCAAGACATGCATCAGGAAATCAGATTAGACAGTACTAGCTTACCTGCCCGGCGTTGCCCGTGCCAACAACTTAAATGTACCTGAAATCAGTGTTGAACATTTTTTTATTTTTAAACAAATCTAATGTTGGGGGCCCCACTACCTTAGACAGCAAACACTGGGCGTGCCATACACACTCCCATATATTACCATAAGTCAAGTCGAAAGAGCCATACCCCTTCATGATCCAGCCCATAGAACTAGAGATAGAAAAGCACCCCTGGTGGTGAAAATCGAAAAGCTCTATCTATGTAGAGTCGAATGAGCCATACCCCGTCGTGATCCAGCCTATAGAACCAGATATAGGAAAGCACCCCTTGTGGTGAAAATCCGAACTAAAATCAGTCAGCTCTATCGATGTCAAGTGGAAAGAGCCATACCCCAATGTGATCCAGCACATAGAAACAGAGATAGGAAAGCACCCCTTGGTGGTGAAATTCAGAACTAAAATAGGTAAGCTCTATTGATGTTGTGTCGAATGAGCCAAACCGTGTCATGATGTGACCCATAGAACCCGAGTTAGCTGCAAAATCCTTTAGTTACACCTTCCACCGCCAGGGGGCACAATATGTTCTATACGAACATAACTGAATTCATTAAGGTTATGGATGTCGAGTCGAATGAGGCATACCCCGTCATGATCCAGCCCATAGAACCAAAGATACGAAAGTGCCCCCTGTGGTGAAAATTGGAACTAAAATCAGTAAGCTCTATTGATGTCGGGTGGAAAGAGCCATACTGTAATGACTTAACGAACTCCAGTGATCCAAGGTGATGATTAACATCCAGCACTTTTTATTAGGCATCGTTGATACACAAGTTAAAATAAGATGAACAATTAAAAAACATTACACTCTGCCATCAAAACCCCAGCGTACACAACCATCATATACTGTTCACGCGCACACATCATTTTCCGCTCACCATCGTCTGTTCAACTCTCTCTGCATCTCTCTTAGCATAGCTCGGTTCACTTCTTTTTGACCTGCCAACTAACATCTCTTGCAGTCTCTTTGCATATCAAAAACTGTACTTTCGATTCGATTACATGGCAGTCAACCTCCGAAGCTAGGCGACAAAACCATGGACAAAAACTGGACAACTCTAGGCCAGCAACTTACGAGTCAGGCTAGGCCATAGATTTCTTCGGTCGTTACACTGCTCTCATTGGCTGGCTGCTTCGTTGCCGAGGCTATTTCATGGGAGGAGCTTGAAATAGCCTCGAACCCAAAATTCCATATACACGTTTTAATTTTTAAAAAAAATCTAAATTAAAATTTAAAAATTCGGCCCCGAGGTATACTGTCCGGTGACAACATCTACACATGACAAAAATTTTAGAGTCCTAGGTGTTATAATTACGGAGAAATCTGCGGGCAGGCAGGCAGACAGACACTTACTTTTTTATAGAGATAGAGATTACATCTATTTACTGTCAAGTTTTGATATGTTTTACCTAATATAAATACAAAATTAAAGTTTTTTTTCCCTTAAACCACTTTGTTACTGCTTAAAAATATGTGTTGTCATTTTTTATTAGAACATGAAATCCCATATTAACTTTTCACTACCTCCACAGATATTTCACTACAGGTTTACTCATTATACATAATGCATTTTCCAAAATTAATTTTTATCGTAAACTAATTATGTCAGATATTGATACCAAAGTTTTATGTTTTCAAAACTGCCTAAATTTTAAGTTCTGTTAAAAAGGCATTAAACTTTACTGAGAATGAAATTTTAAAAGTTAATACATTTAAAAAAAATACTTAAAGGCAATTGTGAAAATATATCAGATATCAAATTTCTGATAGTGAAACTTTAATTTAAGTATTAGGTTATGAGTAATAAAATTTCTTCATAAGTTAATATCTCTAGTAGCATGCAATGTTTAAAAATGTTGCCTGCTACTAGAGATGAGACTCCATTATACGCGAAGTTTGCTCACACAGCCCAAATAACTTGCATTTTCACCTTTCGGATTGTCTGTGTAGCTTTCTTGGTGCTCTTTCAAATGTTTCCTAGTACTAGCATTTTTTAAAAAATAAAAATCCATTAAAATCAATAGAACTTTCATTTTACTATTACAAGTAGGATTATGGTTCCTCTTTTTCCCCTATAATTTTTAGAACCCCCCCCCCCCCCTCCCAACAGAAAAAAAATGAAATTTTAAATTTATTACTTTTTTCAAATTACTTTACATGGAGTTCCTGAATCGTAGGGGTCTTATGGCTACCACTTCAAGGTATATGTGCATCATATAAGATGTGTATATGTACCACTACCATTACTACAGTCAGATAATATCAGAGGTGCCAAGCTCCCACTAATCTTCCGTAATATGTGGATTGATTTGATCCAGTTTAACAACATTTTGAACCAGAAAATTTATTTGATAAATCCTTATTTACAGGTTTCTATGTGGAGTTTATTTAATTTCATTTCTTAAAAAAAATTCTGGTGTGAAATGTATTAAACCTGGGTTAAATTAAATCCCATATTACGGAAGATTAGTGGGAGCTTGGCACCTCTGTAATATTGTTGCATGTTTTAAATCATGTGAATAATGACATCCTTCATTGTTTGCCATAAACCTGCTTACTGAAAAGTTGAACAGGCCTGGTACTGTATAAATTATATTTCAGGAAACAGTGTACATTATGAACAAACAGTGGATAGATGTGCAGTAAAGCAGCAAAAATCTACCAGCTAAAAACCTGCACAGCTTTTTAGATGTGAACAAAAAGTGTGTACTTAAGCTTAAGGGACTGCAGGTATCTCTTAACATTGTCTGAAATTTTAATGTCAATTTTAATAAATGCAGTTCATAAATTATGGCCAAACTCATTTTTTAAAGTAATTTAAGTGGTTTTAGGAACCCTGAGCAAAAAGCTACATTGAAAACAGATAAAAATTATGACATTGCAACACCTTTTTCCTAACTTTTTTAGAAAGGGAGAAAAGTAATGGCAGATTTTCCTGCAATCCTAACAAAGGATAAAGCTAGAGTTTTTCTTTAAATAAATAAATAAATGAACTTTATATTGATTTCCTTTCTGTTTACTGTTTTTATTACTAAATATAGCCATGAAAAGCCTTTATTATGTGCTTTATGTTTGTATTTATTTGATTATTTTAGGCCTAAAAATAATGATCTTTTACTATCCGAAATCCTGAAATCTGCACAACTTCCAATTCCAAGCTGTCCTCTACTATACTACTTTCTAAACAAATTTTTGCAGTACTTAAATCACTGCAAGCATGCAATATTTGTCTAATAAAATGGTCAAGCAGACATGTCAAATATGTCCAATAGCACTGAAAAGTGAACTGTAAAAGGTTAAAGACCAGAGATGCCATATATGCACTAAAGTTTGTAAATAATCAGAAAGTCTAAAAAAAGAAATTGCAATTGATACTTTAGAATATGTAGCCTTTTTTTGTGTGTGGGGGGGAAAAAAATGAAATTTTGGTGAACAATTTTAGAAGAGATATATTTGATATTGTATATGTTGAATTTGTTTCATCATTAAAAAGAGGATTCACTTTTGTTTTAATACAAATTTTAGGAAGTACTTTGGCCAAAGGAATTGTGGATTCCAAAAACCTTAGCTGATAATTGTTTTTAGATATATTAGAATTAATTCCTAAAATTCAAATTTAGGCTATAATTACAGAAATTAATTTTAAAAAACCCTCAAATTATATTACAGAAAAAAAAAAATACCACAGCTTAATTTTTTTTTATGAATATTTAATTTAGATCATAATCTTAGAAAATAAATTTCTATTAAGTATTTAAAAAGCACTATTTTTTTTTTCTTAATAAAACAGATTATTTTTAATCACTAAAAAATAATTCTAAAGTGAAATTCCAACAACAGACATACATTAAAAAGTTTTTAAAAGAAATTTTCACATTATTCTATATAGACAGAGTCGTAATTGGAAATATTTTTCTTCAAAACAATATCAGCTGACAAATTTTTTCAAAGTAAAGTTTGTTAAAGGGCAAGTCCAGCACAAGGAATAATGAAAGAGTTTCATTGTTTTTACACTATCTTTTAATTTATTTTCATAATAACTTTTCTAAGCAAAAATATCAAAATTTTTACATAATGTAGCATTATAGTAAAAAATACTTTGGTATTTCTCATTAAAATTATTATTAGAAACAGTCACATTTATTTGATATTTTTAATTTTAGTCACTTTTCATCACTGTTTACAATTAAATTCTATAAATATTTGTAACTGCTTGCAAGTATTTTTTCTAAGAAAACTAAAAATCAATAAAACCCTCAATGTACATTAGAAATTTGCAACTAAATTTCAACAACTCAATAAAATCATATGATAAACAGGAATAAATTACTTTTATAATGGTACGCTTGATAAAATATTCCATGTAATATACTGAGATTAAGAGTATAAATAATGATAAATATATTTTTCTCCCTAATCAGTTGAATCACAAATGATACTCATGAAAAAATACATGATTTTAAAATTTATTATTTGTGAAATTTTTGTAATTCAAGAGTAATAAGTAGTATAACCCTATTTGGATTTTTTTCTTAAACTGTGCATTCACTGATTAATTTCCCAAGTGCTAAAAATTTTAGAAAAAATGTAAAAAGATCAACACTAAAAATAGAGATTCATGTATACATACATTTTTATTTAAACAAAGTAATTAGACAATATTCTGGTTGCAAAATCAAATACAAAAAGATTGATTGTGAATAAAATAAAATTTTCAAAAGAGTAAAAACATCAAACTACAGGAGTTTGACATACAATTTTTAAATACTACTCAATACTAAACAAGAAATCACAAGTATAAAATGTCACATAGTGAAAGATAATTTAATCCAGATTATTAAGGTTTTTTTCTTTTTAAATAACTGTACAAATGACTAGATTACACTTTTAATATCCCTGTAATTCCCAAATAATACCACCCATGAATTTTAAAATGTATAAATACATAAACAATTTTAATAATACACACTTTACTCTTTTTTTAATTCTGCAACCTTTTGAAATCATGTTATGCTGATACAATATTCAATATATACAATGGCCTAAAAGGAAAGTTATATATATCACAAAACTATGATTTAAACAGAAATTATACCCAATAATATAAAATAACTTTGTGTAACATAGCATATTTCTAGACTTGAAAAAACTAAATGGAATACATATCTTATTTACATTTGAAGAATTTTATTAGACATAACAAACAAACAAATACAATACTAAAAAAAATATAATAAGAAGTTAATAATATTGTTTCATGAGTCATACCTTCATAAACTTTTAACAAAACGCAAAAATTCTAGACCAGGATAGCAAATTATCAATAAGTAAGATTTATTTTTACAATTATTATTATCAGTTGTTTCAACATCAAGTAACGTATGTAATTTTTATGCTGAAAAGACAATTTAAAATTATAAGAGAAAATAAATGAAATTGTGTGCAAATTTACTGCTAAGGAAATAAACTGTTAAAACTTTGGAAAAGCATTTTTTTTTTTTTTTTCAAAATACACCAACGCTTTTTTCCTTCAAATTTATATCAAGTGTGAAATACTGGTTTGAAAAAATAAAGCTATATGCCATTTTTACACCACTTGCAAAATAAGCAACACCAAACATGCATTTTAAAAATCAAATATTAGTGTAATATTACTACATATCTATAAATAGTGTTCGTAAAAAATATTAAACAGAAAGGTTGTATTACAAAAAAATACAATTTATAAAAAAATTGCATATGATAGTAGAAGGCAACAATGAATAAAATAATATGAAACTGCATTTAATTTTTTTTTTTTTTTTTTTTTTTTTGGGGGGGGGGGGGGGAGAGGAAAAGCATCAGCACAGTCCATCAGAATCTACAATTGAATATTTTAAAATACATATGTCTCTATACACATATCACTCTAAATGAAATTAATTTTCAAGGACACAAGAAACTTGTACATAGGCGGGAGGAATATGACCAAGATGGACATTCATCAAAAATTCTTTTCCAAAATGCATGCTGCTTTCTTTTATGACATGATTCAACATAAAACTTGTCTTTTTTGATCAGTCCAACTGTAAATGAATGCAGCCTTACATAAATATACATATCACACAGCAAAATCAGCAGCATCCACCGCCTTGGTTAGCTCCTTGTCCACTCATAGGCATATTGGGATTTGTAGGTGAATGCTGGGGTCCGATTTTAATACCATTTGCCTATAATAATATATATGAATTCATTTAACACAAGATTCAAATAACATTAAATAAATATACACAATGTTAATTGAAATTATCCAAGTATCCAAAAACTCTGATAATTTCAATGCAACATAAATTTTAATGTTGATTTAAATAGGAGTTTCAAGAAAATTATATTTTTCAAGAAAAGATACATTCAGCTTGTTTTTTAATATTTTTAAGCATTTTTGTATTTCTGATATTGATCTAGATTTAGAGTCTTGTGTCAGGTCGACAATAATTTTTTCACTGTGGGTTGGATTAACTTTAATTTTTTCAGGTTCAGGTTGGGATTTGACCCTTGCAAGTTGAGTTCGGTTTACATGATTATTCAAAAGAAAGTCTGGATTTTTTTTTTTTTTTCGAGATTTAAAAAAAACTATATATTTGAACATTAATGACTATATAATTAATTTTTCTTAATAATGATATTCAAGATTTTACATGCATATAGTAAATATCTGTAGAAATTTTAAAGCTTTTTAGCACTATTATAAAAATATTAAATTTATTAGATTTCTGAAATTAAAAAGCTCCAATGTCAGTCACAAGAGGGAAAAGTGACAAAATAAAATACAGCATTTCGGTAATTTTACTATGCTAAGTCTTTGTTTTTCACAACTTTTGTTAAAATATTTTTTTTGTCTTTATAAATTTTTCTAAAAATTTTAGACCAATGAAAATTTTTCAAAAGACCAATGTGAAAATAATAGCAATAGAAATAAAAGCTGTCCTCTCAAAAGGAAATAACCAAGGACAAATAAAAAACTTTTGATCTGATGATAGTCATGGATAATTGCTTTCTCTACATTTAGCTAGATTTTTTTCTCTAATCATATCTATGTCTATTCTATCATCTGGTCATTTACTGCTTGAGAGATGAGACCGAGTTACAACAACTAGGAAAAACAAAGAATGAACAAACAATTGAAATTTCACAATTCTTTTGTGGTAATAAATTTTATTGGATGGTCTCGTCAAATATAAAGGTGAAAATAAGGAATTTTGCTTAGTAGCCATTGGCTGGTACATTGATTTTTTTAGTAGCCAATAAGTACATTTATGTCACTAAATATTTAATTTAAAAAATATATAATTAGTTTACAGTAAAGTAATTTATGTACTAAATAAAAATATTTTAATTTATATTGCTTTGCATAAACTTGAGATACTAATTTCCAATCTATTTTAAATTTTAAAATACGTTAACAGCAAAGTTATACACAACATGCTTATGTAGCTAACTACATAAGGCTCACTAAGCTTAGGTACTTGTGTGGCTAACTACATAAGTACCTCTTTAAAAAAAAATATTTGTCTAGAATTAAGATCTGACAATAATAAAATAGGTATGTTTACACACTAAATAATAACATATGATATACATTACACATGCACAACCTGTGGCCCGCAGACAAAAAAAGGCCAACATCTTCATAAATTCAGAAAATGTGTATTTTGTCAATTAGTCCAGAAAAAATTGCAAAATTTCGTCATTCGGGAGCATAAAAATCATGAGTTTCCATCATTCAGGAGCATAAAAATCATGAATTTCCATCATTCGGGGGCATAAAAATCACGAATTTCCATCATTCGAGAGCATAAATATCATGAATTTTGTCGATCTGGTACGGAAAATCATGAAGTTTGTCGATCTGGTACGGAAAATCATGAATTTTGACGATCGGGAATGTAAAAATAATGAATTTCGTCGATTGGACGCATAAAAATCACAAATTTCGGCGATCAGGTGCAGAAAATTCATGAATTTCATTGATCCAACACGGAAAAATCACGAATTTCATCGATCAGATGCGGTAAAATCATAAATTTCGGCAGTCGGGTGCAGAAAAATCATGAATTTTGGGAATCGGACATGGAAAAATCCTCAATTTCATCGATCGGACATGGTAAAATCATAAACTTTGGCAGTTGGGAGCAGAAAAATCCTGAATTTCGGCGATCGGATGCGGAAAAATCCTGAATTTCTTCGCAATCATAAATTTTTGAATGATGTCAGAAATTTGGAATCAGAAATTTTGGCGGTCGAGAGCAGAAAAATCATGAATTTCGGCGATCGAGTGAGGAAAAATCATGAATTTCGTCGATCGGAAGCAGTAAAATAATAAATTTCAGCAGGTCAGGTGCAAAAAAAAAATCAAGAATTTTGGCGATCAGGCACAGAAAAAGCAAGAATTTCAGCGATCGGGTGCAGAAAAATCAAGAATTTTGCCTATTGGATGCTGAAAAATCAAGAATTTCACCGATCGGTGTAGAAAAATCCTGGATTTCGTCGATCAGGTGCGAAAAAAATCTTGTATTTCAGCGATTGGGCACGAAAAAAAATCATGAATTTTGTCGAACGGGCACGGAAAAATTGCGAATTTTAGGCAAAAAAAGAAATTGAAAAATCCTGCATTTGGCCAGTTCTTTCCATATTTTTAATCACCAGTTTTTCAAGTTTAATCAATGAGTGGTGACTGGCGAGTGCTTATTTTCACTTTTAGTTAAATATCACATTTTCAAGATGTATTCAAATCAAAGAGCTGTTTTTTTTTTTTTTTTTTTTTTTTTAAAGGAGTCAAATGATAACAAATCTGTATTATTTAATAATTCTAGAAAAAATGGTATTATCCACAATAAATGAAGAAGATAAAGGAGAACAGACAATGAGAAAGCAGTAACATATTTATATATTTCCCCTTATTTTAAAATTATCTAAGTATTCAACTAAATTGTTACTATTAAATTTCTGTTTAAAAGGGGAAAAAAATCACAACACTTTCTAATTAAAGAGAATATGAATAAACTAAGACCACAATAAAATTATGCATAAATGTAAAAGTTTTATAAATGAGAAACAATCATAAAACTCTACTGCTGTTCAATCCTATACATTACATCCGCAAATGACATATGTAGATTTTCTAAAAATTTCAGTTTTATTTTTTACAATTTTAACAAGTTTTGACATTTTCTAATAATGAAAAAAATTGAAGTTTGAGCTGTCTCAAAAATTCACAATGCCGTATTGAATGATCGTCGATTGAAGATACCCGATCTGAAGTTGCTGACATTGCAAACATCTCGATCGACCGTGTCCACTACATTTTAAACGATGTTTTGGGTATGAAAAAGCTTTCTGCTCGATATGTGTGTGCTCGATTGTTGAACGTCCACCAAAAACGCCAAAGAATGAACATTTTTTAAGAGTCTTCTGAAATGTATTGGGTTGCAAGTTGAAAAATGACGTGAAATATTGCCAAAAATTTTGTATTTTCTTTGTCAGGCCGAGAACTTTTGGAACCACCCTCATAAGGACCGCACTAAAGAATTCGCACACAAGAATGTGTCTTAAATGTATTAAGTTGCAAGGGGACTACATAAAAAAATAATATGAAATTATGTCAAAAATCTTGTGCTTTCACAGTTAGGGCGAGAACTTATCAAACCACCTCGTAGTGTGACATTTAAAAGGTTAATACACTATGAAAAATAAAAAAAATATGATATTTTTCGATTATTAATTAACTGTTGCACATTGCCAATTACATTGTTAAGATATGTCAGAAAACAAAGCATTGATTTTTGTTGGTAGTAAAATTTATATCATACCTCATTATTTATGTCAAAAACACCTTCTTGAATCTTTTCATAGATTTCTTTTGCTGTATTAATAAAGGCCTAAAAAAAAAAAAAAAAAAAAAAAAAAAAAAAAAAAAAAAAAACTTTATTTTAAACATTAAAACATATACATTTAGATAAGGATCATGCAATTGTAAAATATAGTCTTATAAAAGATCTTATACATTCTTTTTAAAATCACTCATTTAAAAAAAATCCTTTTTATTCATTGTTTATATCCTACAAACCCATTAAGGCATGAAATGTCTTTTCATTGTTTCTAGTAGAATATGAGATCTAGTGGTACATCTATACTAATAAAAGAAAGTTCTGCTCTGTGTATGTGTTTGTTGGTAATGACCAGTGAAATCTAGTACATGTAGAAATCTGAAAATTTGGGTGAGGATAGTCCAAGGAAGGTCCTGAAGCAGCTGTGGCTCAGATTTTTCATTTTTTGATAATTAGCCAAGATATTAATTAAAAACTCGTGGAAAAAGCATTCTTTTTTTCACTAATTGACAAACATGCCTGTACATGCTCTTTTCCGAGTTTTCTCAAGCGGCAATACAGAGAAAAAGCAAAGTGCAAGATCAACTATTTTTCTTTGCTCCACCCCCCCCCCCCCTCCCCTTTTTTTAATGTATTATGGCTGAACTGTACAACATACAGAAGACACATTTTTTTTATTTCACACTTTTACGTTTTTAAACGCCGCAATACGTTTGAAAAAAAATATTAACATTAACCCTTTCAAAAAAAATTATTCCCCTAAGTCACTTTCGCAATTTCTGCAATCTTTAAAAATCTGAATTTGTGTTTCTAATAAAGTTACAAAAAAACTAAAAATACCAGACCATATCTACGTTCATTCCCATTTCAAAATCTGCAATCCATTTTTAAAAATACGAATACTAACCCTTGAAAAAAATTCGCTCCCAAAAGTCGCTTTCGGGAATTTCACTTTTTTGTGCCATGTTTAAAAATTAGCATAGGTTTCGGAAATCAAAATATGAACAAACCAAAGATACTAAACCACATCTACGTTCATTTTTCTTTACAAGTGATTTGCTAGCATTTTAATATATTGTATTGTTTTACTTTAGTCCCTTCCTGACAAATAAACACTGCAAAATAATTTCTTCTATTTCATTCAAAAAATTTCTTTGATTTTAAAGTATTTGTTATAGAACATAAGAACATTTTATAAATTTATTTTAATTCACAGAAGAAGCTACGAAGTTTAAAGCTTTCTTAATTAAAAAAGTTTTAAGACTATCCTCTTTTTAGATTATAACTCAAAACAGATTTTTTTTCTTTTTTTTTTTTTTTTTTTTTTTTTTTATGCAAAGATTTATTGTAAAAAGGTCCAGATCATAAAATGGTAGTATCTGTGTTAAATATTATGTAAAATTCTTTTATAATTTAACTTTTAATACTTTTAAACTCTGAAATATAAAAATATTCAGCCAGCCGCATATTCGGTATTCGGCTTAACTGTTACTATTCGGCCAAAATCACTATTCAGTGCATCCCTAGTTCCAAGCACTGTCCCACAGAACCACTGTGTGGAATTTCAAAAGTCCTGATTTTTCACGATGCACAAATTTTTTTTAAACTCCTTTAAGCACCATGCTCCTTATTAGTCTGCATCAAGAGGAAATCAATACAATAAAAACTATGAAAACAAAACCCTGTCTGTAAAGGAAATGTTCTTCTTATGGTCCCATAAAAAAGAATAACATATAAATCCATCATCTTTGATAGAAATCTCTCCCAAATGGAAAAATTTTCTTGTCACTAGAAATTCTGTTTTTACAGGTTTTAATGTGCTTGGTTCAATAAATCCTACAAAAACGGAATCTGTTTATAATGGAATCCTGTCTTGAACGCAAAAATTTTATATTTCTATACAGAAGGCAAGGGTTGGAAAAACTACTTTTTTATTGTAGCGAACTACAACTACTTTATCGAAAATGTAGTTAACTACAGGGTTGGAAAAAAAACGGTTTTTTAGAAAAAAAAAAAACAAAAAAAAACCAGGTTTTTTTGGTTTAAACCGGGTTTTTTAAAAATTATTATATAAATAGCATTTTTAAGAAAAAGAGTATAGATTTTAGTAAGTCATGATGATTTTTTATAATTAATAGTTAATAAATGTTAAACATTCAGATTAGTACTTAATTTTTTTTAATAATTAATTAATAAATACAAAAATTTATAATTAAATTACCTCATAAGTATAGATTTCTATAGGGAAAGTTTTATTGTTTGAAAAACTTAGGTATTATTTTATTACTATACTTATATAAAACTTTTGGAAAATAATTAAAGAAATTATTATGAGTATTGATACAAAACATAATGAAGGGCAAAGAAAAAGAAAACATATTTTACTAAACCAACAAAAAATAAGCTAAAATAGAAAGTATTTTCCAGAGTTTCCCGCAGGTTTAAAAAAGGGCAGGGTGCTGCTGGTGGTGAGAAAAGGACACTTTTTTCATTCTTAAGGGCACTTTTTGGATTCTTGAGGGAACTTTTTTGATTCTTGAGGGCACTTTTCAGATTCTTGAGGGCACATTTTTAGTTGTTAAAGGTATTATTTTGGTTTTTAAAGCCACTTTCAATATTTTTAGCTGGAATCTGTAATTTTGGCTGTTTTTAAAAATAAAAGGCTTACAAAAAAGAAGAAAGAAAATTAACTAGTTGGTTTTTTTTTTTTTTCTCCCCAGCTAATTTTAGAAAAATTATTTTGTCATGTAGATTAGAGCTTATAAGCTAAAAGTTGGATTTAGGGGCGGGGAATTTTCAGAAAATCATACTAGCCAAGGATTTTTTTTACCAGCCAGCTAGTAAGATGCAACAATCACATTGTTAAGACAGAATTAATGTCTAAAAATTTTTTTACAAAAATGCACTTTCATATTAATATTTCTGTAAAATTGTTACATACAATTAAAAAATATATGCAAGTGTAGAACAGAACTTACTGCCATGTTTACTTTCCAGCAAACTGAGAAAAATGCGAAATATGGCCAATGATTTGAAAATTAGGAATGTTTATGGCAAATTTTTATACAATCAATTTTTTAATACACTGTTTGAAAACTTACTTGCCCAATTAGATAATTTACAAGCCACTGGCAGGTAATGTCATGTAATTCCCCACCTCTGGTTGGATTGATTAAAAATGTTTGTCGCTTTACAAATTTCATCATTTTTTTTTAAAGATTTGCTTCGCTTACAGCTTGTGCATAACTTGGATTTTGCATTTCTCAATAAGGTGTAAAATAAACGAAAACATTAGGGAAAATGAAAAAAAACCAGGTGGAAATAAAACCAGAATGGTTTTTTTTAAAAAACCACTTGGTTTAAACCCAACAACCCTGGTTAACTACAACTACCTGTTTTAAAAAGTAGCGACTACAAACTACTTTTCAAAAGTAGTCACTACTTCGCTACTTTTAGATTTTGTCAAAGAATTCAATTTACATTAGAAATTGAAGAAACAGATTAAATAATAAAGCTTCCTCGTTATATCGCGTCTGCCAGGATATATTTAAATAAATGCAGCATAACCGAGGGGATTAAAAAAAGTAAGAAAGATAACATACAAGAAAATGTTTTGTATTTCTCTCCAAGATGTTAGTTTATACACATATTATAAATATTGTAGCAAAATTAAGAGAGATATTACAATCTAGAAAATTACAGAGAGACAATTCTAAATACAAACAACAAATAAATCTGTAAATAAAGAAATTCAAATAAGAAACGTAGCGTTAAAACAGGAAGATCTAATAATGAGTAAATAGAAAACTGTTGCCAGCAAGAAAATTAATTCCTTTGGTGGGTTAGTACTTAATTTTAGCAGCAAGTGTCAATATGGTAAAAATCTAAAACTTCATTCATTGCATTGTTAAACACTGTAGCTGAGATTCACAAATTGTTCAGCAGAATAAATTTTTCACAAAAGAATCAAGTTTCGGTCGAAGATTTGCAGAATACTACATTTTTTCCCTTAAGTAGCATTGAAAGCAGCGTCGGTTCTTGTTACAAACTACTGCTTTTTGTATTGCGCTACTCATTACACTACTGTTCAAAAAGTAGCACACTACACTACAAACTACTGTAAAAAGTAGCGACTACTGTAATTTCGCTACTTGTAGCGAGCTACTTCCGATCCCCTGAAAGAAGGTATATTATATAATTATAACAGCTCAATCGGAAGCCTCTTAAAAATAGAATTTTGTTTTAGTACCTAGCATTTCCACTTTTACAGTACTGTATAAGATTATTTTGTGTATTTAGTAGAGGAAAATCTACTAACAAGGGAACTCCTTTTGGTGAAGCTTGCACAACAACATTTAGATTTGATGCATTTGATAATTCTATAGGCCAAAGTTAGAGAAACGATAAAATTTTTCTGCAAAAGTCATATATATATTTTTGTATACATTTAATTTAAAAGTAATGAATTCTTAATTGTTAATTTTATGCCAATAATGAGTTAAGTTGCCAAATATGGTGCTATGAATCCAAACTACTACTCATACACACAGCAGACGATTATGACATTCAACCAGGGTTGCAGAGAAAAATTCTACGGAAACAAATAAAGCCAATGTTGAGTGGCCAAGAATGTAATTGTAACGTTGCATTTTGTCAAAATGAAATTCTTATATTCTTGAAGGAAATTTTAAACTTTTTTCAATATTTCATTTGGATTATTAACAAATTTGTATTTTAAAGTACTTTTTTCAGAAAAACTTCTATGTTAATTGTCTGATAAGTGGCTCTAAAATTGCATTTTCAGAAAGTTATGTTGCTGTTCAAAATCAACTAATGCAATTTTTGTAGACAACTATTATCAGTTCTCTAACTTTGGCCTACAGGGCTATAAAATGCACACCAAATCTCAATGCTAGGAGTGAACTCCACCAAAAGTGGTTTCCTTGTAAGACGAATTATCAAGTAACTAGATACAGATTCCATCTTAGCAGGTATGGTGTTCCTTCTGTAGGGACTATGATTTCTTCACATTTAAGACAAGATTCCATTTTCATAGAATTTACTGTATTTGTATGCCCTTGATGCTGTCCCCCTTTTTTTAGGGGGGAGAGAGAGAGAGAGAGAGAGAGAGGTCTTCCTGTCCTGCTTTTTGTGTGACCTGACAACACTGTACACACACAGACGTATTTTATTACATACCTCCTCCACATTAGCAGCAGTTTTAGCAGATGTTTCCATAAATATTAGACCATGTTCACGAGCAAATGCTTCACCTTCTTCTTTTTTCACTTCACGGCGAGATTCTAGATCACTGTAATATTGCAAAATTTTAATAAAAGAACATTTTTAAATAATTAAGAAGAATTTAGTTAAAAATAATAAATACTTTTTTTTTTTTTTTTTTTTTTCTGTAATTACATCCAAGATTAAATGCATTTCAGAAAAAATTCTAACTGAAGTTACTTTTCATTTCTATTTATTCTTTTAAAAATAACCATATTTTAGACATTTATTGCATTTATATAGGGCATAGTGCTGCCTAATTTACTGCATTTATATAGGCATTTGTATATTTATATTATACTGCATTTATACCGGTTGTTTAAAAAAAGGGGGCTACACAATTTATTCACTGACAACTGGCATATTCTTATTTTTCTTTCAGGTTTAACTAACTTGAAATAATAGCTGAAACCAAGGTAAGCTTTGAACAAAGGAAATTTATCCCAGAGTATTACTGGAAGATCAAAAACGTAGCGGAAGTTCAGAGACAATTTAGAAGAGAGTTTCAAATAGGTTCTCAAAAGATAGATCATTCTCACGATCTAAAAAAATATGAATCTCGACAAGTGCAGCCAAATTTCACAAGTTTTTTAATCTTTTATTTCTTATATATATATCATATATTTCTTTAGAAGAGTTTTAAAGAAAAATACATATTTTGACAGTTAAAAATTAAGGAACATTAGATTCAGTATATAGGTACAGATAATAAGATTAAATAGACATGGCCTGTAATCTGCAAAAAGCCTCCAATCCGCACAACACTTGGAACCAAGCTTTGCGGATTAGTGGCTTTCTACTGTATATATAAACAAATGTTTGAAGTGTGTTTTGATTTTTATAGTGCAAAATATTCTCACAAATTCAGATTTTCTTTCATATGTACTTTTGTCTGGCAAAATCAAAATAAGAAATATTGTTTTTCTGATATTCCCCACTATCATGATTGCTTAGCTTATACATATTTTTTTAAAACCGTATCTTGCCCAACTTTATCTTCTGACTGTACATGATTTAAGATTTAATTAACATTAAAATTTTGTTGTTTATATTAAATAAATTACTTTACACTTTGAATTCATTATTATTAATTTTTTTTTTTAGTTTTTACCCTATATAAACATTATTGTTTTACAATTGTGGCCACTGGATTTTTTGGGTTTAGGAGCCAGTGAGTCCTTCCAAATGTTGGGAATCTACACCTATAATTCAGTACTGTCTTAGATTAGAGTAAATATGGTATATAATAAATTGGCTAAAAGGGAGGAATTTAACTGAAGTAATAACACATCTCCAATCTTCTCAGTGTAAATTCACAACTGGTAGCTTCTTTAACTTGTCATTTCTTTATTCTCATTTTTTATATCACAAAATAATTAATAAATATAATTGTTTTTCAAAAAAATATTAAATTCATTTTTAATATAAAAAATACTACATTTCTAAAAATTTTGAAATTTAAAAAAATTAATAACTCTAGCAAAAAAAAACCTACAACAAAAAATATGCTTTAAATTAGAACACAAATTTTAATAACACAGTGCAATGTCAGAACATCCGATATCTGGAAAGCTGTACCTTTTGTTAAAAATGTGATTTTTTAAAAAATAGTTGCTCAAGGACTATAAAATGAAAAGCACATTAATATTAGGGATGCACCGGATGTGAATTTTTGCCGGATACCAGATACCGAATGTCCGGTACAAAATTTTACCGAATATCCGGTATCCGGCCGAATACTTTTTTGTTTTTAATTTCAATAGTAATATTTCTATTTTATGCTTGCTTTAAAGAAGGAAAACTTTAAATTATTATAATTTTATGTTATTCAAATGTTAATAATAGATTTAAACTCATTTATTAAGTTAAAGTTGCTTAAAAACAAATGCTTTTTACTAATTAAGTATTGAAATTTAATCATGTTTTTTCTTTTGCCTATTTTAATATACATATTGGTAGTTTTTTTTTCCTTTATTCAGGGTCATTGAATATAAAAAGATAAACCATTAAGTAATTTTAATTTCTCTGTTTTTCATACTTATAAATCTTTGTTATTTATAAATACTAAACATCCTATTGAAGCATCTTTTTCTTTTCTTACATACTTGTACATATTATTACTTACTTTTCCTATGACAAATGTTTTCTAACAGAATTTAAATAGAGAAGCACCTCATTGCAAGTATCTTGTTTTGTAGTAGAAAGGGGACAGTGAACTATTCAAGAAAGTGGCACAATTCTTTTCATGATCCTATTGTTTTACCACAGCTGGTCTTCCATCCATAGGTAAAATAGTGACAAAAGATTCAATAAAATCATTTTTACTTTAGAATTGTTGAAAACACAAGAAAAAGAGACAACCAGAGGAGTGAACACTTTTTCTCAGAAAAAGGAAAATATTTGTGTTAACATAACAGAGCTTGAAAATGCTGAGCACCATAACTTGCCTTTAATTATAAATAATTAGTAGGGTTTAATCTAGAGCTAGCCAAATAGCCAAAAAGCTAACTGAAGGCACCTTTTGCCCCCAAAGCATTTAGTGGATTAGCCAAATAGCAACAGCTAAAAAAATATGTATCATTTCCATTTTGTTGTTCCTGCCTTTCGTAAACCTGCAGCTGCCGCGTGAAAAAAAAAATCTCCAACCACCTTTGTCCCGGCAACTCACTTCAAAATTTGTCTCGTCCTCTCTGTGCAAGCATCTTACAAATAGTATGATGTCATTTGCATTAAACAAGTATTGAAGAAATTAAAAGAGTTTGTTTATTTTTTTGTTGATAATCTCAACTTAGGAAATGAAACCAAAATGGTTCATGAATGGAAGTTGTTCAGGCTGGTTCTGGCTACAAGGGATAAAGAAATGAAACCAGCTGATTGTATTATTTTTCCATAAAAATGGTATTACTGACATATTTCCCAATGGGACTTCTTTGTATGAATTTGTAGCAACAATTCTGTTGTCTACAGCAGATTGTGAAAGGGGATTGAGTCTTGTGAATATAACAAAACCTGACTTGAGAAATAGACTGACAATCAAAAATTTAAGTAACTTAATGGTGATTAATTTGGAAGGGGAAGTTTGAAAAGAATTTCCATTTAAAAAAGCATTTGATGTGTGATGTATGGCCATTTCTCGAGAGGGTCAATCTTACAGAGTGGTGCACTGTTTGTATATTGTATAGTTACAAATAATACTCATTTATATAGAAATTTTATATAAATAAAAGCTTTTTTTCTTGGCTAAAGCTATTTTTATTTGGCTAACAGTTATTGGCGGCAATTAGCCAAAAAGCTACAAATCTCTTTTTCCTAGATTAAACTCTAATTAGCTGTCATATTTTAAATATTATATTTCCATTTATATATAAATCCTATAATTTCGTTTTCGCGAAAATATGAATATTTATTTCTACTAACATTGTTTTAACGGGATAATGTTGGTAAGAAACAAATTAATTTTGCACTAGCCTTTTCTGATATGTTAAAAAATTATTTAGAAAATGAGTCACTATTCGGCAACCGGATATTGAAGTATTCATCCGGACCAGATATCCGGTTTGATTGCCGAATAAGAAGGATATCCGGTATAGCTGCAGATTCCCAAAATCTGGAAGGAGCCAGTGGCTCCTAAACCCAAAAAATCCAGTGGCCACATTATGAAACAAACACATAAAAACATTTTTTTTCTCCATTAAATTTGGACAATGGGATATTGAATCTTCCCACCATAATTGTATACAGTTTGTAGGAATAAACGTAAGGCCTGAATATTCTGTGAATAAACGAATCTCTAAAGTTCTTTTATCTATAGATAAACCTCCCCCCCCCCCCCAAAAAAAAGGGTTTTTTTATAGCTGAAAATAAATGCTCAACGTAGGAATTTACATAAGAAAATATGTCCATAAAAATCAAAATTAAATATATATGAACAAAATATGGATAAGATTTATTTTCTTTTAGGTTTTAGATTTTAATAAAAAACATTTAACAATTTCTGACATTTTCAAGGATAATGGAGAAAGATCGAATACTATAAGCCTCATTGCAACTTTTGTTGCAAGGGAATTTTTTAAGGATTAATTAAAGATTTTTTTAAAATCCCTATGGAGACAAAAAATCACAATTTTTGTGACCGATCGCCAATTTTCATGTTTTATTATCACACCTCCTTGACGAAATTCACATTTTTTTTCTGCAATCGATTCATGAACTTCGCGGTTTTTTTCGCGACCGGTTGATGAAATTTGCATTTTTTTTGCTTCTCGAAATTCGCTCGCTGTTTTTTTTTTCCCCCCGAGACCAACTGGGGAAATTCGCGGTTTTATTTTGCGACCGATTGACGAAATTCGCAGTTTTATTTCATCAGCGATTAATGAAATTCTTGGTTTTATTTGGAGAGCGATTGACGAAATTTACAAAATTTTTCAGTGACGACTTCACGAATTTTGCGACCGATTCCCGAATTTTCAGATTTTTTTTCATGACTGATTGGCGAATTGATTTACAGAAATTAAAATAATAATAATAATAATGATGATAATTCGAGGAGTTTTGCTAATTCGTGGAGGAATCGCATGCTAATATCTATGTCTACATGTAAGAACATATTTGAAAAATCCCAGAGATGCAGATTTAATGAGTAGACCCAAAATTATTCTATTCTCGGCACGAATTTTACTGTGTCGCTGGCTAATTGTAGTATACCATCGCCGGAGAGTTCATCTGCGATGCATATTAAAAAAAAAAAAAAAAATCTGATATATATGCGGACATTTGAGGATTTTTTTTAAAGAAGAAAACGGAAAATTTGTGTGTGTGTGTGTGTTAATCAGTGGAAATGTGACATCCATGTTTAATCATATTTTTAAATTATGGACAATAGAAAAAAGAGCTAAATATCGCTGAATTATGGAGAACAATCCCCGAATTCATATTAAAAAAAATAAAGCGGAAATCTGCCTTTCGGCGAAAAGGCATTCATGTAAAACACCTGGCGACTTAAACATAGAAAGTTAGTCGCCAAAGCAAAAACTTTAGTTGCCACGTGGCGACTGGCGACCGTGAATCTGCACCTATAATATCCGGTAGAAGACGGATATCCAGTGCATCCCTAATTTAATATATGTCTATTAATGTGCTTTTCATTTTATTGATTTCGGATGAAACCACTCAGAGAAATCGTAGGTACCATGGAACACTACATGCCACACAACATTGGAGGGGGAAAAAAGTTCAAAAGGCACATTTTACAATAAAAATTATCAGAAATATGTTTTTTGAAAGTTGAAAATATGTGTTTTTTAATGCAAAAACCTATAAACTTCTACCTCATTCCTAGATGACAAAACACCTTCATAAAATATGCTTATTTTCTAAAATTGACAAATGAACAAAACTATTCATTATTTGTAAAAAAAAAAAGAAAGAAAAGGATAACTTTCAGATGTGTTGTAAAATTGGGTAACTAACATAGCTTTGGGCAGAATTCAAGGAAAAAGACTGCTTTGGCACCAATTTAATAACATTTAAATTGTAAACTGTAAAATAAGTTTAGAAAAATATGTATACCTTTTATTGCCAATAAGCATAATAACCATATTAGAATTAGAATGTTGTCGAGCATCCTCCAACCACGTTGTCAAATGATTAAAGGTGTCCCTTCTAATAAATAAATAAATATATAAAATAAATATACAAATAAATAATAAATAAATATACAAATTGAATTAAACAATTTAAGATAGAAGATTTTACTTAAAAATATAGAAATATCAAACAAAATTGTTCACCTAGTGATGTCGTAAACAAGAAGAGCTCCAGCAGCACCTCTATAATAAGATCGAGTAATGGAACGAAAAGCTTCCTGCCCAGCCTGAGTGGAAAAAATTAATGCACATTGTAAGAACAGATGAAACTTTGAAAAATATTTAATAAATAAAAAGAGAAAAATTAGAACAATGCAGATTAAACATTAAACAGATATAAAAATCAAAACTTATTTTCAATAATATTTTAAAAAGTGAACAATGTAATAAAACTAAGAGAATAAAAATTTCAATGTAGCTTAGTTCAGCCTTGCTTATGCACTTGTTGTAATAGTATGGTATAAGCTTTGGCTTAAAGAGCAGACGTGCCTTCTACTCTCATATTGATAGCTCCTAAACATACATTTGACCTTCTAATTAGTTGTCTCATAATTTTTTATAACTTACACTGGTTGTAAAAAAACATTCATTTTATTTTAGCATAAATAAGATGAAAGAATGTGTAAAGTATTTTATCACAGATCCATTATCACATTTTATCACAGAAAACAAAATTTCAAAAGAAAATATGACAAATCATATACATAACAAAAACTGTTTTACAAATGCAGTAAAACCTGTAAAAATGAAACTTGTCTATAAT
The DNA here is from genome assembly GCA_963931845.1 of Maratus michaelseni. Taxonomy (NCBI): domain Eukaryota; kingdom Metazoa; phylum Arthropoda; class Arachnida; order Araneae; family Salticidae; genus Maratus; species Maratus michaelseni. The sequence continues at coordinate 332,445,138 of OZ007590.1, read as the reverse complement.
GGAAAATGTCATTGTCACACTCACAGCAAAAAGAAAATCCAATACAATTACAATAAAAAGTGCAAAGCAAATTTTACTGTATTCTAACACTAAATATAATTTTTATACAGGTTAATTCCTTAAGCTGGTTTCACCTCAAATAACTAGTTAACCGAGTTACCTACAGCCTTAAACAGCTATGTGCTCCATGATTAAGTATATGACAGATCACCCTAGCAATAAATTACACAATTCAAAATTTATCTCAAAAACTATAGGAACTATAACCTAACGTTCAATTTGTAGAATATCACTGATTTAGTACGAAAAGAGATATTGTACTCTTAAGTACAATAAATAATTGTCTGTACAGAAGAAATATCTGAAACGAATGAGCTATTTTGTTTGAGAATAATAAATAATGGCAATTGATAAATTGCTTTTACAATTTTAAACACTTATGTTCGTAGATAAAAACACCTAAGCACTAAAAAATAATTAATAAGCACTAAAAATAACAGATTTTTTTTTTCTTTTCTTGCTCATACTACATCACAGTTTTGCTTTATATTTCCATACAGTTCGAATGTATGTTTGGTTCTACATACAGTTGCATTTTGATTTCATAAAATTGCATTTGCATTTGTTTTTAAAAAAAATTCTTATTTCAATTACAGAGGAAATTTAAATAAAAGTATCGCATCCAGTAGAAGATATTGTATATATATGCGCTATATATATATATATATATATATATATATATATATTATAATACGAGCAAACATTGTATGTGTGTATTGCTTTAGGCACAAAATGCTGTATGTTGCTTTCTCACGTGTAAAAAGGCATTTAGGCCTAAAACTCCTACTACCAAAAGAAAGTGTGCAATGAACTAAAAATGTAGTTTGGAGGATGCCCTTTCATTGTAAATATGTAAGTAATGCAAAATTTAGAAATTCTGTTACATAGTTTTAATATTGATTGTTTCTGTAAATAATACTGTTATAAAATAAAATGCTTTATAGCAATAATACAGCAATAATTTATCGTTATATCGAGTTGAACATAGCTAATTGTAACTATAGGTGAAAACCGGAAAATCAGGGTTCGTAGCTATTGGCCGGTAGACCAATGGCGCAGCCAGAATTTGTTTCTAGGGGGGGTTTCGAATTTCTGATAAAGGTGTTCGCCGGTTATTTGAATCACTTGCTAATATAATCAGTCTTTTTAATGAATCAAATCATAATGCTTTTTTTTTTCGCAGTTACGTTGGTTATATTTCATTTAAACAGCGTTTACAATATTAGAGTTAGAAAACTTAAAATGCACTAATGAAATAACACAAAACTAGGTTAGATTTATAAAAAGTGTTTAAAAATGATGAAGCAAACTTTAAGAAATGGAAGAACACAGTGCAGCATATAAATTTTACATAGAAAATAATAGGGTTCCAATCCACTTGTTCAATCAAAAATACACAAGGTTTAATTAGATATAATTGAGAGCAAAAAGCGTAAAACAGGCGTTTGAAACTGAGAGATATCTACAAAGTGTATGTTTTAAGTTTTTCTCTGGAATTCGATGGTCTATTATTGTTTCGAGCATGGAACAAAGACAGAAGTGCAATTCAGAAACGGCCCACTGTACAATACTTTAACCGTTACTATATCTTTGTATATAAACATATTTTTGTAAAAATTAGAGTTTTATACCAGCCAAGTATTCATGATAAGAATCAGGAAGGAGTTGAAATTCGGGAAAATTTTCTTAAAATCAGAAAGTCTATTGCCAAATGATTTTTTTTTAAATATAATCATGGATCATTTATCAGGGATGATTGTGTTCCAGTTATATATCGGAATTCCGATATTTTTTTCCTTTTCAATACCAGAATTCCATTTTTTTACATATAGATAGATCTTTGAGTTACTGTACTCAGTCGCAGGGAAAAAAATTGTGAAATTCGTTAGTCAGTCGCGAGGAAAAAAATGATAAATTTCGTCATTCGATTGTAGGAAGAATATTGGGATATTCGTCAATCAGTTGCAGGAGAATATTGCTAAATTTGTCAATCAATCACGTAAAAAAAATTGTGAAATTTGTCAGTCAGTTGCACAAAAAAATCAGAAGATTCTTTAGCCGGTCACATGAAAAAAATCCCACAAATTTTGCCAGTAAACTGTGGGAAAAAATCCATAAATTCGCCAATCGGTCGCAAGAAAAAAATGCACAATTTGCCAATTGGTAGAAGGAAAAAAATCACGATGTCCTTCAATCGGTTCGTGGGAAAAAATTGCGAAAAAAATCACAAAATTTTTCCGTCATACACAAGGTGAAACTTGTCAGTTGATCATGGAAAAAATTTTGCAATTCGTCGATCGATCATGGAAAAGCCTGCGAAATTCACCAGTCGGTCACGTAAAATTATTTACGCGGGGGGGGGGGGGGGGGGGGTCGCAAAATTCGTCAGTTGCTCATGGATTGCATAACTGGAAAGTGACCGCACAGGGGTGACGATCGATGACAATTTTTTAATCGCCACTTTTACAACTTTAATTGCCACATGGCGAGTGGTGACTGCTAATTTTCACCTATAATTGTAACTGAGCGTAGATCGGTCTTCCTAACTGGTTTTAATCTGTACGAGCAACTGCTTATTATATTCATGCACACAATATGTCTTTTCTTATTAAACTAATGCTCTACAATTTTGTTACTAAACGTTTGGTAGTATCTCCTGTATTTTTCAAGATACAGTCCCCTTACTCTGGAATTTACCACCAGAGGAACGTGGCGAGGTATCTCACAGTGTAGCACATATGGGCAATTCCATCGTTACGGACGTAACAATTGCAGACTTCAAACACACATAATTACAATTTGGTTTGATAAAAGTATACAATTTTTTTTTTTATGATGTTCAATTTGAGGCTATTTATGCTATCCTAACTTTGGGTAAAGATTCCTTGATTAGAAAAAATAACAAAAAATAAAAACTGCCTGTTACGGACGTAACTCAGAAAACAGGCAAAATTCTACACTGCTATACAATTGCAAATATTTCTGTGAACTATTCAGGATTTTTGAAAAAATTCTTTGGGATACTTGTCCTAGAGACTTTAAGCTTTCTAAAATTCATAAAGCTTTTGTAGATTTTACTTGTGTAATTTATGACAGAGGTTTTTATATTTGTTACGTCCGTAACAAATAGGTGTTACGGACGTAACTTCTCTGATACTTGAAATTCCCTAAGCATGTAAAATCATGGATATACACAGAATTTTTGTTAGAAGAGGGCAGTACTATCAATTTATAGTCTCTTAATATTTCAAGTTGTATCTTACTAGTTTAAAAGATTTAGGGGGGGGGGGGGGGGGGGAGACATCACCCCCCCTGCATACACCAATGTGGAAATACATAATAAATAATTAGATGCATCTAGAACTAAATCACATGTAAGAAAAGATTAAAGTTAATGAAATAAAACTTTAGAAGGATCTAATTCGAAATTTATTTTTCAAATTCCTGATAAGTGCATCGATAGACTTCTATAAGACTAATTCTGGGAAGGTCAATTTTTCCCTTGAATCTGTAACAGGTTCTGGGAGTACTTTTATCATTTGTGTTTTATCTATGACAGCAACATCTTCTACCACTGGCCAAACATATTTATTGCCAGATTTCTTTAAAAATTTGACAGTAGCTTTTGATTTTGTAGGATTTTTAATAACTTGTCCAACAAATTGTAAAACACTTTGTCTGTCTGACTTAAACTCTGCTAGAATCCAGTTTCCAAACTGAATTTCATCATTTCTGGTGATAATAGGTTTCGTTGGTAAGTTTGTGGTGGTTGCTGCTGCTGTTAACAGATTATTTTTAAAAACAAAAATATTTCCTTTTGTATCAGATGTTTGAGAAAATCTAACAACATTTATGTGTTCGGTTCGAACACAATGTATGTCATGTGTTTTTGGCAAATGCTCTATGTCTTCCCACCGTTCTTCTAATTTTGGCGATTCTTTTAAAATATCTTCTTGAGGAATATACATAACTTTAACTTTCTCCGTAATTGAGTCAGCACACTGGAAAAAAGAGATAGCATCGTTGACAAATGCAGTTCTAGATTTTACTCTTTGCCATACATGATGCTTTATCATTCCTCCATCAACAGCTCCTTTGCCGTGAGATGTAGCGAAAAAATGCCAGTTAAGGTATAAATTGTAATCTGTGATTCCATAGGTTATGTCGCACAAAGTGTATTTTTGTTTAAAATGTTGTGTGGCACCATCAGAGAAAATATCAATGCATTCAAGTTCTGGAAGCTTTTCTTTTAGGTCTTCAAACAATTTGCTATTGAATGCATGAACAGCAGTTTTATTGTGATGCATGTAATCTGAAATGATTGCATAGGAAAATGTTCCTAAAACTGTGTAAGCAACTGCTGTATATATCGAGACTTGATCATTTGTCCAGTGCGCACTTTGAATTTCATCTTGTTGCATGATCGAGTAATTTTCACTAAAATCGATTTGGAGAACACAATTTTTTTGCGATGCATTTTTCTTACAATATTTAAAATAAATACTTTGTTTTTGCTTAATGAAACAATGCTTTAGAAATGAAGGAATTTTCCCTTCTAGGTTATTTAAAGCTTCATCAAGAGTTCCTTCTTTTGCAATCTTTAAGATTCTACCTTCCACATTATCCCAGGTATACCATGATATCTTTTCAGATCCATTCTGAATATTGCTTGCTAAGATATCTAAATTTTAAGCAGTAAAAATAAGCAGTTGCTGCTACTAGCAGATACTGTTGCCAATTGCCAGTGTAAAATTATAAAAACAAATTCAGTTTATTGCATTACTCGAAAAAAGAAAAAATCTTCTATTGAGAGGAAAAGATATATGCATTACAATAGTCTTAAAAAATAAAATTATTAAATACTTACTGGTATATTTAAAAATTTCAAAGACAAAGTATCTGGAAGTTTGTCAATACATTAAATAATGGCTGATTGTACTGTTTTTTTATTATTTAAATAGAGATATACATGTGTTACGGACATAACATACTATTTTTTGTTACGTCCAAAACAAAAAATGTTACGTCTGTAACACCATTTTCTAAAAAATTAAAAAAGATTAAATGTTTTAATTTATGGTAAACATTTAGTCTAATGAATTGCTAAGAGCATCAGAAAGGGTTTTTTATATTTTCAATTTTTTAAGAGATAATGGTAACTTTTGTTATATTTTTGTTACGGACGTAACATCAAAATTCAGTATTTTAAATTCTAAATTATAGAATTTTAATTTGTAAAAAAAAAAAATTTTTTTTGCATATTACGGTAGTATAATGTTAGCTGTTAAAAATTTGCAGCAATTAGTTTTGTTTATTTTTATTTTGCTATAGAAATTATGCATCTGAAAAATTGTGTTTTTTACTGATGTTATGAAAACCCAAGAGTATTTCATTTTAAACTAAAAAAAGGGCACATAAATTAAAATTTATTATAAATCTAATACTATATATTGAAAATAGACAGTTTAAGCTTTACAACAATATATAATATAGCAACATAAGTACAATATGAAATTTTGACATCCTGGTTTCACTTTTCATGGAATTGCCCATATCAATTTTACAATACCTAAACATCACATCCATTTCTGTAGATAATCATAAATGTTTGTGATCGTATTTTAAAATTCTGAATTTATATAAGTAAAAGAAGAGTGGAGGTACGATTAAAATTTTAATGATAAACTTTGATTGTAACTAATAAAATACACTAAAAGATCTTGCAAATATTACATGATATTAAATTATTAAAGATAATTTCTAAATTTCCATCACATAATGCTTTTCTTTTAAAGATCATTGAAAAATAATTTTAACAAATCCTGAAATCAGGAAGCACTGTGCTCCTCTGGAGAGATATTTCCTGGCTTTGTCAATCAAGTGCGGTTCACTCTTTGAGAGAGTAGACAGTGCAGTAGTATATTGGAAACCTGTTTTGAGGCTGATGTTATTAAGAATAAATTAGTGTACATTTCATTTATCTTACTTGCTCTCCTACCTTTTTTCATGAATAGATTTTTAACATCCTAACACCTCAAGTGATTTCATAGATCAATGTAGGACAGTACATTGGGCAAAAAAATTCTGAAAATTAGTGTAAATCTCTACACAATCGATCCCCCTCGACCATTAACAAGGAAGATCTCCTTAAAACGCACACTCAGAATATTTTGAACAAAAAGGCTGGTGATTCTCCATACGTACCAAATGGTAACGAATAAGTCAAATAAGTGACATTTAGCTGTAGAATCTTAATAGAAAATCTGTAAAAAAAATTAATAAACTATCGAGTTTTGATCAATTTGGCACCACTCGATTTGACGAATACTGCTGCTCATCAAATGCGATTGAATACTTAGCAATACTTGCTGAATTTAAAATTTAAATAATGAAACATTTTACTGTTTTTCGTATAAGATTATAGTATAATACATGAAAGCTGTGTATTTCAATTATTTAAATTCATCATTGAAAAAACTTAATATTTTATTTTGCACGCTGCAATTACTTAATTTAATGCACAGTCAAGTTAACATTTTAGACATTAACTTTCGACAAAGAAACTTAAATCATTATCTGTTTTTTTTTTTTTTAAATATATAAAAGCGATGTATTTCAGAATCAATGTGTACAATATCATCTGAATTTTATTTAAAGAATATGCAGAAAAATATACTATGTGAGTGAAAAATATTATGGAAGAGGAAACTGAATTAAAAACTGCCGGCATTTTAATGCGATGTGAATGGATAAAACATGTCGTAATCATACCTGTCAACATGCCAATTTTGAAAACCGTACAATCAGTGAATAATTCAGGGGGCTTGGCAGAGGGAAAAGGAGCTTTTTCTCCTTCAGAACATCAAAATGCCCCCAAACTTTCAGAAGACTCGAAATTTTATATTTGGTAATAGTCTATTAAATAAGGAACTCTCCTTTCGGAACACCATTCCCCTCTGGACCTGCAAAATTTCCTCCCGGAGATTCTGCAATGTCACATTTTTAATTATGCTCTTTTCTGTTGAAGAAACAACAACAAAAGAAACCATAATGCATTCACTAAATTTGCAGTTTTATCTATTATAAAAAAATATTTTACAATTCATTACTAATTTTTGTGCAAAACCGTACAATTTTACTACTTATCCGTACAAGTTTGGCAGCTATGTAATATGCATGAAGAATACGAAGTTTTTGATAATTTATCTCCTTCATCAAACTAAGTTATTGATTCAGAAAAGTAGATATAATACCAATTATAGAGAGAAAAAAAGGGGGGGGGTGTCACATCTCTTAATGAAGCATTTTTTTTTTTTCAATATTAAAGTGCATTTCTATATAATAAAATGTATTGTTTGCATATTTGTTCTTCATTATTTATGAGCTTCTCACCCGATTCTTGTTTAGAATTACTATCATTTTATGTTTAATACTTTCAGTTATCTATCTTTTTTCAAAAAAAGTTATTTAAAATATTTTAAATCTGGTTAAATAAATAAATTTTCTTTACAAAGTTTGTTATTTCCAATTTTACTCCTATTATATCCTTCTTTAACCCTCTGTCTCACGCATTTGTTAAAATTCAATGATTCCACAATTTAATTAAATTTTATATATGTTTTAAAAGTAATTTTGAATTTCAAAATTTTTTAACCAACTTAAATTTGTCTCCAAATTGTATAAGATAGTTAAAATTTGATGAATTAAACAAGTTACATATTTTTAAAAACTAAACTTTAAAAAAAAAAGCCATTAGGTTAAAACTTAAGCGTTCAGCATGTAGAATAGAAACATTTTTTGTGAATATTTTACCAAACCCATGGAATGGAAAGTCAATGATCAAAGCAGCATTTTTTTATTGTGTCGCCAATCAGCAATAAATCACCAAATAATGAAATTATTTTTTTAAGGGCGTGTAGTTGATGTTTCACAAAAATATTTTTTCAGCACATCAGAAAAACATTCCTAATTTGTTTAAATTTTTCAAATATTCTCTTATGGAAACCTTCCTTGTCATTTCATCAATTACTTGAGGAAAAGTGGACTTAAAGAATCACCCTGCATACTCAAAAAACACTAATAAAGAAATAACTTAAAGATTAACTTTTAGAATTTTTTATACAATTTACAATTTTAAAAACAAGAAGATTTACATGTACTTACAGTATCCCAAATTTGCAATTTTATTTGCTTTCCATCAATAGTAATCATGCGAGCACCAAACTCCACACCTGAAATGATCAAATCAAATTATTTGGAGAAAATATTATACATAGCAAAAATGAAATCAGATGTATGAAAATCAAAAACACATATATTTTAATTATTTATTTCTATTTATTTTTTTATAAACAAAAATCACCATTCTTCAAGAAGTTTATTTATTTTTTTTTTTTTTTAAATAAAATTTTGCATAATTAATACATATATAGTGTGAATTTTATGTAAAAAAATTAAATAGAAAAAATTAATATATTTATATTTACCAATAGTCAAATCATGAACAGGTTGGAATCTCTTATCTGTAAACTGTAATAACAAACAAGACTTCCCTACACCTGAAAGGGAAAAAAAAAAGAATAAATGACTGATTAATAGCATAAATTAATGGGTAGTATAAAATGTCTGAACATTTTACAATAGTAACTATGTTACCTCATCAGGGTTTGAAAATGGCAGCAGTTAGTTGCATTTTGAACCTATAAATTTTGTCAATAGGCCGTCAAGAAAAACACCAGTTTCGTTGAAGGATCACGGGAAAATGCGTATTTTGCTGAATGGCTACGGAGAAAACGTCAACTTCGTCAAAGGATCGTGAAAAAAACTGTTAATTTTGTCGAAGAAACAGCAAAATTCATCGTCAGATCGTGAAAAAACGACAAATTTCGTCAAAGGATCGTGAAAAAACGGCAAATTTCATCGAAGGATCGTGAAAAAGCAGCAAATTTTGTCTAAGGATCGCCAAAAAACACTAAATTTCGTCGAAGGATCACGAAAAAATGGAGATTTCTGCCAACAGATTGCGAAAAAATGGCAAATTTCATCAAAGGATCTCAAAAAAAAAAAAAAAAAAAAAAAAAAAAAATGCAAATTTCGTAGAAGTATCTCGAAAAAATGCCAAATTTCGTTGAAGATTCGGGGAAAAAAACCCTAATTTTGTCTAAAAACCAAAAAAAAAATGCGAAATTCATCAAAGGATCTGGGAAAATGGCTAATTTTGTTGACAGATTGCGATAATAACGCAAATTTCGTCAAAGGACCGTGGAAAAACTTGATTTTCGTCAAGAGACTAAAAAAAACGAGTTTCGTTGAAGGATCGTGGAAAAAATGCGAAATTCATCAAAGGGCCACAGAAAAAATGCAATTTCGTCAAAGAATCGTGGAAAAAACTGCTTGTTTCATAAAAAAATCACAGGAAAAGTGCAAATTTCGTCAAAGGGTTACAAAAAAAAAAAAAACGTGAATTTCACCAAAGGATCGCGGGGGAAAAAGAAACTAATTCCGTCAAAGGTTCACAAAAATTTTGTGAAATAGTCCCGGAAAAGATGCAGCATTCCTTTAGAAAACAGCAGACATACAAAGTTCTATGCTTATTAATATAGGCATAGTTTTTAAATCTCAAACAATATACTGAACTAACTTTTGAAAAATCGGGTTAACCCAATTTGCAAGAATCTACACTCGGCCTGAAATCGACTCGAATCAAAAGCAGAATTAATCCGACCTGCAACCTTTCAGAATATTTGCTGTGAATTTCAGATTTTTTTTTTACTCAGAAAGGCTGATAAACGCTGATGCCTTAATTAATTAGCACTACAACTACAACAGCAGCAAGAATAGATTTATATGATATATTGCGTATTGCAGACTATTTTTGAAAACATTATTAGCGTTGCAGAAACTTGAAGATAGTTAGTTGTGTCACTGGGGATAGAAGATGAGGAAGAATGTAATGATATAGAAGAAAACGACTCTCTGCCATTCACGGGTGGGGAATTTTCAGAAAATCTTACCAGCCAGCAAGATGCAACATAACAGTTGAAAATCATTAGGACAAAATGTACACAACTGCAAAAATAGTTAATTACTATTACTACAATGTATTTTCATTTTTTTTTTTCTGCAAAATAAAAAATATACAATAAAGGAAAGCTTACTATAGGATAGAACTTAGTACAATGTTTACATCCAAGTAATTTGGAAAGCTGCAACATACAGCTAATTAGTAAAAAAAAAAAAATTAGCATATTATTTTCTATAGCCCCCCCCCCCCCCCCCCCCCCCGCTGTCATTTGAAAAACAAAAAAATCTCTCATAGGGAAGGTTCTGCAACTTTAGAGCTGTCTTTAAAATATATAGAACCTAGCAAAATGAAGCCCCCCCTCTGCTGATGTTATGCTTTTAAAGCTTCGGTTAAATATTGCATCTAAAAAGAGAAATAATATGTTAAAGCAGCAAAAAAATGAAAATTTTTTTTATTGTAAAGCAGTCTGTATATTATTACAAAAAAGGAATAAAGTTATGTGCATTCTTTGTCATCCTAATTGAGTAAAATTATAATTCGTAAGAATTTTCTACTTCTATGGAAAGTCAGTGTTTTTAGTAATCCGAAGTGGTGTCAGCCCTAATTACTTTGGATTTTCGAGACTACTGTATTAGCGAATTATATTTTAAATGCCAAACCTCTCTTTCATATGTTTTTATTATAATAATGATAGTATACTGCAGAAGTTTTATAGATTTAAGTGAACTGTAAAGTGAAAGTAACAAAGAAACACTTTTAACTGATAAGTTTTAAAAATTAACCAACAGAACAAAATAATAAAACTAAGAAATGTTTTGATAAGACATTTTATTCAAAAATTTAATTTTGAAAATATGAACTTAAAGTAAAGCACTAACATATGAACAAACAATCAACAAAAAATTATTGCTAAACAATACTATTTCTGCATAAGAAAGATTTAAAAAAAAGAAAAAAAAACGGGGGTGGGGGGGGGGGGAGAAAAAACAACAAAGGAAAACACAGGCATAAAAAAACAGGGAAATCAACTTTATTCAAATCTTGTTTTGCTTTTAACGTAGATTTCGCCAATGAAACAATATATTTATCAGTTACTTTTATTAAACTAACAAAAAGCAAAAGCAAACAAATGTACACCAGTCAATTATAAACATTCTCAGAAGAATAATAAAATGGGCCCAATCAAGTGCTATGAGCGGATGTAGATTTAACTCTTCCTAGATGAAAAAGAAAAAAATATCAAATATGTTGATACGTAAGAATCTGTTTAATTAATCTTATATTTATGAAGGTAAACATAATTTGAATAGATACGTTTTTGATTTGACACGCATGACGCACCTTATTAGTCATCAGAATGGGCACATATGTGAGATCAATAAGGAAAGAAAAACTTCGAAATATAAATACATAAAATCAAATTAATACCTGTATCACCTATGATGATGTACTTAAATAAATATGCGTAAGACATGATTTAACGAAGAAGATAAAAATTCCTAAATAAACTTTATAATCACAAACAATGCTAATCTTCAACTCGACAACAACGAGACCACAGTTTAGAAATTTTCATGTTGCCACAACCCACAGCAAAAGCAAAAAGTTGCAGCTTGGTTGCAAGGCCAAATGATTCAAGAAATGATTGCACCAGAGCAGAGGATTTTGGACAAAACTGCTCTGATAAAAAAAAAAGGTTTTAGTCATTCTAGTCATTTTGTAAGCGAATATCTAGCTGGATCTCTACCTAAAGGCCACGGTACTCCACTGATCTGGGCTGCTTTTCAGCCTACTTTGATCACATGATCCATGTCCATAACACAGAGTTCAGAGAAAGATAGAGAACAAATGTATTGGTTTGGCGAGAAGCTACAAATGCAACCCTTAAACTACAGCGTAGAATACATAGAATAGAATAATTTATTCTAGGCGCTGTGCTTAAACCGATCACATCGGCCCAAATACTGGCGGCTCGCTTTGAAAACCTCTCCCCGTCCACAGAGTTCAGAGAAAAATAGAGGTGAAATGTACTTGTTTGGCGTAAAGGTAAAAATGCAACCCTGAAAGTGGGCCCAAACACTGGCAGATTGCTTTGAAAACCTCTTTCTGTTCTGCACTTGCTTGTCATGTTTGGGGCGAGTGATTTCGGAGCATATCTATCTTTCTTTTTGGACAAAACTGCTCTGATAAAAAAAAAGGTACTTTAGTCATTCTAGTCATTTTGTTAGCGAATATCTAGCTGGATCTCTACCTAAAGGCCACGGTACTCCACTGATCTGGGCTGCTTTTCAGCCTACTTTGATCACATGATCCATGTCCATAACACAGAGCTCAGAGAAAGATAGAGAACAAATGTAAAATTATTAATGGTGGTCATTAGTAATGGAGGTCAGTGCTTGTCTTATTTGGGACATTTAAATTTGAGCGACACTGCATCTGAGAAATTTTAGCTTCGGCTTATCCCTAAATGTTCTTCTGCGAGTCTGCTGTCAAGACTCGTCATTTTTGAGGAGAGTTCGCTCTTTTCCTGTTTGTTCAAAAGATCCTTTAGCTGTCAAGGTTTATCATATGATCCTTCAACACTTGAATGGACTGTAGGCGTTATTAAAACGCTCGTCTCGACGAAATATCTTCCTCCGTGCGCAAAAATCGAATCTGTATAAAAATCGAATAATCAATTTAGTAGTTTCTTTCAACTTCATCATCTTCATTCATTACTCACTATATTGTTTTTGTTTATCTGCCTCCATGGCAGAGCAGAAGCATAAAATTCTGCCAGCAAATTAAAAACATAATATCAAATTGTTTTATTTTAATAATAATTTTTTTAAATAATTTTATAGAAGGTGTTTAAGGAAAAACTAGAATGATAATAATTATTCATTTCACTTTTCAAATCAGGAATTGTTTACTGTTTTGAATCAGCAAAAATCATTTAATCCAATTAACATATTTGGTAAATTTTAACTATCTGGGAGTTAATTAAAAATCTTTCATCAAGAGAACACTATATATAAAATTATTTGATTTACCTTTTTATTAGAATTGACGAGTACATTTAAAGAGCATTGTAAATGCCTGGGTGGTTGGCACGCTTCACTGCTTTTATTCTTGATTATCATTTATATTTTATGATTTTTATTGTTTTCTCTGTACCGGATTGCCAAAGATTATTATTAAATTTTATCAAAATAGATATAAATGCAAAAAGTAACAGGGAGTTGTACTCATCTGTTTATTGTCATGGAAATAATCATACTGAAAGATTTTGCAGATTTAGCAATTTGTGCTACAATCCTCTTTTAGGTGATTTCATATTCTTTCATGATTTCAAATCTGAAATCATAGGTGTACCAGAAGATCGATTTTCCCCAGCATTGACAGATTTTTCATCTGTGCACGACCATAATACACAATATTTTAACTTTATAGATTTACCAAGTTCTGCATTTCACAATTTTAGTGTAAAATTTGTTCATGGAACCACTATTCTTTTAAAACGTTTTAATCCTGAAAATTTAATGCATGTTTTTCATGATGATTTGATTCCTATATATGTTACTCTAAGAGAAAATTCCCTTTTAGACAACAAAAATAACATACTTTTAGCATTTTCTGATGCACGAGATCCTGGGCCTTATGCTGAGTTATATGAAAAATTTTTGAACCAACAACCTGTGTATTTACATAAGGAATTTCAAACACTCTGTTTTGAAAAATCCATTGTTGGTCTAAATAAGCATTCTTTATGGTATCAATATGGATTCAAACAACCTCAAGGACCTCTGGATAAAGATTTGAATTTAGTATCCCCCATTTTAATTCATTTCCGTAATTATTTCCTCGAACAATTTTCATTAAATGAAAGATCAGAAAAGGACAAAGCATTGTTACTAACAAGAAAACATAACCGTAAAATTTTAAACTCTCAAGAACTGGCAAAAACTATTGAAGCTAATGTAAGCCTAAAATTATATGAAGCTAATCTTGAAGAATTCTCTGTTTTTGAAGTCATAGAAAAAATAATGTCTAGTAAAATTGTTATTGGCATGCATGGATCTTTATTAATTCTTTCATTGTTTTTACCTTCCTATTCTCATATCATTGAACTTTTTCCGTATGGAATCAGTCCAAATATTTGTACACCATATAAAACTCTTGCCCAGATACCTAGTCTAAAGCTCACCTATCACTCATGGGAAAATAAAATAGAAAAAAATACATTTCCACATCCTGAATATCCAGCCGATCATGGTGGCATTATGCATTTGCCCTTACAAGAACAGAAACATATACAGAATTCTACTGTAAAGCCATTTTTATGTTGTTATAATCCAAAGTGGTTATACAGAATTTATCAAGATACTATCGTAGATATAGATTCTTTTACTAATGTAATTAAAGATGCACTTCATAGTACTAAAAGTATGGTTATAAAGAACACTGTTGAAATAAGATTATTTCCATCAGAAGTGCAAAATATATCTTGCATAAAAACATCTGAAAATCTTATTCGTATATTTTGGGAGAAACCATGGAATCTTAATTTTGTAAATGCATCTACTGTTGAATATGAATTGTGGTATCAAAATAATGAGGCTGAAGACGATGTAAAAGCCTTTATAATGCAGAAAACTGTTTTCTCTTTTAAGATAAATACCTCAAATATATACATTTGGATAAGATGCCATATTGATGGAAGAATAGGTCCATTTAATGGCAACCCATTTGTTTGTTTAAAATAAATTTTCTTTAAAAACTATATTTTCGCTAAGATTTACTAAATATATTGTATTTATTTTACATATCCTGTTTCTCATTATTTCAAATATTCAGTAGTAAATCAATTTTAAAAAAATAGCCTAGGTGTTTTAAGTATGGAATATTTGTAATTTTGTAAAGTCTGAATTTCAAGTTATGTCTGGTACAATACGCACAATGTACAAAACTACAATATATGTGTCAAAAAAATATGTATGTTTAATGTATAATAAGCTTTTGTGAAAAAAAAGTAATTAATATTATATTTATTAATTTTACAATTAAAAATTATATTTAATATCCAAGAAATGAAATAATATTTCAATTTAGTATATGTATTTTAGTAAAATTAAGTGTACTGCTTTTGTATAATGACATCAGTTGCTGCCACATTTGAGAGCAGATATTGTATCTCTCTGTTCTAAAAAAAATAAAAAATTACCCTGTTGCTGTAATTGAATCCATTGTTACCTTTCCACGTTCTCAGCTTATTCTACAAAAACTATAGCATATAAAAACATGGAAACTGATAATTTTATAGAGAAATGTATGATAAACACACTGAAGTAGACAATTTTTTTTTTTTTTAATTACTCGGAAAAATTATTTTAAGTGTTATTTAATGTTGAAATAGGTCAAGATAGTTCAGTTACATAAGTTTTATAAAATAAAAAAACTATGCATAACAATTTAATAATCTTTTCCAAGCAAATACTTGACTAGATTGTAGTATGCAATGTCCAATCACTTTTTAAAATTGTCTAATTTTTTGAGTTATTTTCCAAAATTTTTATTTGAATAAAGATTTAATTGATATTTTGCAATAGCTGTTTTTATCTATTGTTGCACGATTTTAAAAAGCCCAAATAACAATATTTCCAAACACTATCGTTTTCAATCAAAATATATATTTACATGTGAATACTGAAAAAGAAAAGAACTTTAAAATAAATTATGTGCGAAAAGCATTTGATGGTGGATCTTAAAAAGCCCAAATAATAATATTCCCAAACACTATATTTTCAATCAAAATACATATTTACAGGTGAATACTGAAAAAGAAAAAACTTTAAAATAAATTATGTGTGAAAAGCATTTGATGGT
Source organism: Maratus michaelseni (assembly GCA_963931845.1). NCBI lineage: Eukaryota > Metazoa > Arthropoda > Arachnida > Araneae > Salticidae > Maratus > Maratus michaelseni. Next base: position 332,429,189 of record OZ007590.1, on the reverse strand, counting down.
GGAAATTACATCATATTTAAAATGATTTTCTTATAGCATCTAAAGGAAACCATTCTTCTAGACATTGTAATAGTCTATTAGGCAGTGATATTTTTTACTCAACATTTTATACAAGCTGATTTCCAAATATGTAATTGATATTACTTTAATCAATCAGTAAAACGTGACCTAGGGGCCAAAGAATTCCCCAATCAAAGGGAAATTAATGGCAATTCAATTACAGAATATCACCGCTGGTTGTGATAATATCTTTCAATCTTCCATAATTGCATTTGCTTTTTAAACACAGCAAATTAGCGTGTTTTGGAGCCTGCGGGGGGGGGGGGGGGGGGGTCTGGACGGGACTTGGTGAGTATAGTTCATAGGGGCAAAGTCCCCTAGTTAATTATAAAAAATTACAGAAGGAGGTCCTCTGCCATTACAAGTTACATTAATGCTTAATTACATGTTTAAAATCAGGGCTATAATAAATGGTGTAGGTTGGATTTTATTAAGGGATGCTGTATACCTTCTGTTTCTGAAGTAAAACTATAGTTTCTCAAGTATAGTATTTTAATTTACTCTCTAGTAAGACTGGATTATTTATCAATATATTGATCAAATATTGATATTTTAAAAATATCACAATAACGATATTTTTAAAATATTACAATAACGATATCTAAATACTAACTCTTGATATATCCCAATAACAATAATATTGTATTGCACTCGCTGCCATTTCGAACTCCAAAAAATGTCGACAAATATCTGTACCAATTCAATACCTACTTTCTTCCGATCATGTATTTATTTACTAGCCTGCTTCCTCCAAAACAGAAAATCTACCTCCGCTGATTATCTCTCTATCTTATCTGAAAATAAGGAATATCCCAATGCATTCACATTCTAAATTTGTTACTATCTATCTCTGCAAACCACAAAGAAATAACTATTGAATAACACAACGCTTATTGCCAGTTTCTTGTTCTGCTGCAGCTATTGGTCATGATATATCAAGGCATTTGATATATCATGTCCAGTAAGATGAGTTTGAATATGCTTTGGTTATTGTGTTGATATTGCTTGCTAGAATGTAGATTCTTGGACTCTGAATGAATTTTTATCTGTACTTAAATTAAGTGTCCATAATCGGGTAAATTCAGTATTTTTTGGTAGCCTGGATCATAAAAAAAGCACTTTAAATACATTGACATTTTTTATGATCAATTTCACTGGACTACCGAAATTAACTCTTTGCTTATTCTAGTGAATTTTATTACAAAATTAAATTTCTGTATGGGGGAAATGTATATCAGTTATTCATCAAATAAGATTTTTTTTCAATTTTTGAAAATTATTTTATTACATCTGTAAAATATTCTATATCAATTGATTTCTATTACACATTTGCATTCTTTTATTGATTCTCTATAATTTTTTCTATTGCTGTTTTGAAGATGTACAGTTGTCCCTGCCCCCCACCCCCCCCAAAAAAAAAACATATATGTATATATATATAGAGAGAGAGAGAGAGAAAGACCATTAGTGAAGAAGTTTAGAAATTATAAAGATGTAAAATTGTAACCTTCTAATGTTATATTTTAGCTTCTAATATTTTCATTCATATCTCTTGTAATAGTTTTTTTTCCCTCAAAGTTTTTCTGTAAAGTTAACATTAGCATTAAGAATCCCAAATTTAATTATGTTACTTTTATAAATTACAAAATTTGTATGTGTGAAACATAAATTATGAAATCATATTTGAAAAAATTATAATTTGTGATCTATAAATGTTTTAACAGAAATAGATTTTTAATATGTATATACAAAATTTCAGTTCATCCTACCTAGTAGTTTTTTAATTATGTTTAAAAATCCATCAACATTGCAATTTGAGGTACTATGTAGTCAGAAAAAAAAATTAATTTCATAAAAATTATTTATAAATATAAGAAAAGTTTTATTTGTTACACTATTTAAATGATTCATTCAGCATATTTTTATACATTAATACTTCCCATTGAAAAATATTTATAAAAATGTTTTAAAACAACCTTAAATTACAAATTTCCCCTCTGAGATGACTTCTGAAAATTAGCCGTTTTTAATATTGAAAATCTCTAGAACTAATAATAGAAACTTCATAAAAAATTGAGGATCTAAATTTGTATTCTCGTGTCAAAGTTATGTGTTTGTATTGATTTTTTTTAATTTGTTCATTTTTAAATATAGAGATGGATCTTGTTTTTATAATCCAAATTTAACGTCATAATTCCCGGTCGAATAACTATTATAATTTTTCTTTGCAACAATTTGATGATTAAAATATATACAGTGTTTTTTTTTCTTTTCGGTAAACTATAATTCTAACATCATTGGTATATACAGTAGATAGTTTCACAAAATCTGTGGGATTTTAAAATAATACATTCATTCATGCATTTATTTTCCTTTATTCATTGATTTGCCTGTTAACTCAGTAGTTGTTATAAAATTTGTTGTCTATGTCATTTGTTGTCATTATATAAATTGAATATTTAATTTTTAATGGCAGTGTAAAATTACTTTATTTGATGGCTTTTTATATTATACACTTTTAGAAGTAAAACAGCATGTGTATTAGTTTCATCATCAATCCCTCATGTTTAAAATCTATCTTTTCTTTTTAAGGTGTTTATAATAAATTCCCATTTATAGTTTAAAATGCTCTAAAGCAGCTTTTTTAGTTTATCGTTTACAGCAATCATCATTGGTCAAATGGTGAAATCAAATGTAAACCTCTTACTGAATAATGAATATATAAGGTAAATTAAAATATATAATTCAAAAATAATGAATAAAATATGTATTTTTTTTCTCTGGTGAAAAATATTTTAATCTATCATTCAAACTTTAAAAAACAAGATTTGAAAGATTCTTATTTCATTTTCTGTGGCATCTCTTGAATCTTGAACAATTATGAATATTAGGACCCACTCTGCTTAAGATAATTTTACAAAAAAAAAAGTTACATTAGTAAGATTTTGAGTTTAGATTGTAAAGAACCCATTTCAGTAGTTCTACAACTTGAGACTAATTGAATATCCTGTTACATACTGCTACACAAATGCTTATTTATGAAAATTATGTATCATCTTTTCTTGACCACAGATTTTATTTTAGCTTTCTTCTCTATGCAAAATTAAGTATAGTTGTTGCAAATCCTTTATTCACTCGACAAATTTGTTCCCTACATCAGTTTTCTTTGTATTTGTAAATGTTATAAGAAAACCACTGGTAGGTAACTTTCTATTTCTCTAGGAGACTTACAGGCCTAGTTTTTACAAACTTCTTGCAGAGTTTTTCAAATATGAGAAATAAGAACTACCAAGCAAAATTAAATGTGATTAAAAAAACAGGTAAATAGCAGGGAAAAGTAAAATTCTAATTTTAAAATTTAGCTTTATGATTAAATGGACACATGTAGAAAATTGTTACTTATTAGGGATAGAACAAGCATGGATGGAAGAGAGAATTTTTTTTCAGTAAAAGTAAAGGGTACTTACGTATTATCCGGACCAGATCAGATACAACTGAGCCAAGTATGGTGCCAATTATACTGATTACAGTAACCTTTATTTTTTTTTTTACAAGTACATAGTTTATTTATTTATTATAGTGTGTTGTTTTTTAGTATAATTTAAAGTTTATGTTTTATTATAATTTACAGTTCGTTATTTATTTATTATTGTTTATTTATTTATTTTATATTATGTACCTTTTTAAATAATTTTATGTATTTAACAATATTAAATTACTGTTTTTCACATTATTGGCAATGATAAACAAGATTGGCAATGACAACCATTTTTGGTTTTAGATTTCCTGGCTCGGATATTATGTAAGTACCAGTAAACTCCTATATGGGTAGAGTATAATTTGATTCAAAACAGAAAATTCCATTTAAAGTCAATCCAAACCTGACAAAGTGGCCTAAACCGGACTGGTAGAGACTCGAAACTTCTCTAAAATTCTTCATATTTTAATTTAGTTATTTAAATTTATGAGTTTCATGATGCATTGATTGAATATATTGTTGCAAGAAGATGTGAGTGTACATTTATTTTTAAAAGAATTATTTTAATACAGAACGTTATAGCAATCTTTGTGTGGACAAACGAGTGCACTTAGCTGACATATAAGTGTGTATGACAAGATGGAAGAGGTATATTAGAGATTATTAATATAAAAAAAACTAAACCTGAGGCACTGCAATCCATTAAGAGGATACTTTCACTTTGGAAACCGATTCTGAAAGTGAAAGTATCTTAATAAGAAAAATTTGTAATCAAAATTGAAAAAGTACAAAGGAACGTGCATAGAGATTAATCTCAGCTATCCAATGCAAAAAAAAGTAATTTAAAAATATTGAAGTGTGAACGAGATATTGTAAATTATTTCCCATTTAGGATGAACATTAGCGAGTGGGTGTTTTCGCCTGAGTGAAGTAGCCTCTTAAGGATCATGGCCTACAGTGCCCAGTCCTGCTTTTTTTTCACCTTGGTCCTTGAGGTATTATACAGCATTTGTCCTGGTTAGGTGGTCAGCCTAACACGGGACACTCAGGGTTTAGTTCCCAAACAAGCTAGGTACTCATTTTATCTATCCTGAAGAGATGAAAGGTTCAATGAATCTTGTGCAGTCCAGAATCAAACTGTGGACCTGTAGCATGGTAGCACGACATGCAGACCACTAAGCTACTGGACTTTGATCATTAATATAAAGCTATCATTTTAATGCGAGTATAGACCTAATGGGGAAGGCTTTTGATTTTAATACTTTTAATAAAGGCAAGTTTGTAGTTTGTCTGACTGCTGAGACTCAGAACAAGTATAATTGAAACTGCACAGCTTCTTAGATGTTTGTATATCTTTGAAAATTAGAAGAACATGTTAAAATCAGTTGTAGATGCAACAGCATTAGACAACCACACTTGAATGAGTTTCTGGAAGAAAGGCCTATGTTACAAATGAAACATTTTACAGAAATAAGGAATAAACTATTAATGCCATTGTTTAGCAATGTCCTGGGCACCTAGTGCAACATAGACCCTTCTTCCGATCTTAATTACCCTCCACTCTTATCTTCATGCTGAGCATTGACAAGTAATAAAAAACTAGTTAAGTGGGTAAGGAAAGTAATAATATTATTTTTAGTTAGTTTTATTTTTTTTATTTAAAGTAAACAAACTTGTATATTATGAAATTGCAGTTTTTAATTCTGGGTAATTATCAATCATTCCACATAGGCCATTTTCCAACAAAAGACCCTACTTTCTAAAATTTGTAACATAGGCCCTTCTACCAGACACCCATTCAATTAATGAAATTTGTCATTAATCGTAATATTCTGGCTGGTGTATGCAATACATTTAAAACATTTCTAAAATAAAAGAAGTGGAAGATTATTTTTTATGGCATTCATGCTTTGTTATTGCATTGTATGTTACACATTTTCTAACATCTTTACTTAACAACTATTGTTACTCCTTTAAATAAAAAAAAAAGGAACTCTAATTTAAAATGGGTTGATGGTTAACATAGATTTAATGTTCATCTAGCTTATTGAAAAAGTAAAAATTAGTTAAATTTGTTTGCCTTTAACACACAGGCTACAAAGAAGAGATGTTAAACAATTTTCATGGCATCTGTTGTAAGTAACGTCAATGTTAAAATGAAAGAAACATTTATTATTAAGTGAAAATTATTTATTATAATTAGGTAGTATTGACAACACTTTGACTGGTATCTTCAGGCTCATTCCTCTGAAAATAATTAAGTAAAGCATTTTAATAATATGTAATAATGAGGATTATTCAGAATTACAGAAATAAATAAATTTATGTAGTAACTTTACTAAAGTCTTTAGTAGTCTTTACTAAAACAAAAATCTTTAAAACTATTCTAAATTTGTGAATTATAAGATAAACGCATGCAAAAATTATTGAAATTAGTACATTCTTTCATAAATGCAGGTTGTTAAACTCATTCTATACTAAGTTTTAATCATTAAGAATTCTGCAATGACTCAGGTCACAATTTTAAAGTAAAATCTGTAATTTTACATTTATTTACACATGTTTTAAAAAAAATAATAATTAAATATCTGTAAACATAAAAAAGTCATAAGTAAAAACTAGCTTTCTACCATACATCAAAGAAACATTTTAAATAAAGCATTATTTTCTTTCTTCCATTGACAAAAAAACTTCTAGTGATCATGGAAAAAAATAAAGGTTTCACAATAGGAAATAGTTATGCTTATTAAAAAACGGAGAAAAAAAGTGTTGGGCAAATGCATTTTTAGGCCAAAAATTGGAGACCATTTAAAAATCAAAGGATACTTGTATCTAAACTAATAGCTTTTCAGATATATCCTTTAAAAGCAAATTGAGGAAATTAATCAATATAAGTAAAAATATACTTGTTTCTTTTCATTACAAGGAAAACCACTTGACAATTATTAATTAGCACCTACATGGAATTTTATCATGCTTCTATTCAAAATAATATTTTTACACATATGGTTAACTACAGATGTTATAATACAGTGGAGACACCTTATAGAAAGGGAGCATGAAAATTCTTTGTTATGATAAAATTTTGTTATTGGCTTATTTCCTTACAATATTAATAGCATAATCTAAAAAACTGGGTATTTCTTCATTAATACAACACTAGTTTCTCATACAAGGTTTAAAATAATGTACAGGTGATTATAATTAAATTTTTACTTTGAAGCCCTTGTAAAATGAACATTATTGGACTGGACCAAAAGTTTAAAACTTGGAAATATTATAAAGGTGATTATATAGAATAAATAGAATAGTACAGTTAGAATTTCATTTCAGGGGAGGGGGGGTAAGCATGTATGTGGATACATTTTTCTATGGAAATGGGCAGAATATATCAATGATTAAATAAAAATCACTAATTTTGGGTGAGATTTTATCACACATTTTAGTTAAACTAGACTTTTATTATCTTAGTTGTCCTGAACCACATGTGCTGCAAGTAAATGAACTGTTCCCATCTAAATCTGAATGCTGTCAATCATTTAAGTAATCATTTAAAAGTTAACTACTAAAAATCTAATTATAAAGGAACTTACAGAATTATTAGGAGATTCCAAATTTATTGTTACAGGGCCATCATTCTGAATATTAACTTGCATATAGGCTCCAAATCTACCATCTGAAATGAAGAATTAAATATTCTATTTTAAAGCATTATATACCTTTTTCTTTATAAATAAATACAGGAAAATATTCAAAGTAATTAAAATAGAAAACACGAAAATGAATTATAAATGCTGAATCAAAAAACCTCATATATATTTGTGTATAAATACATGAATAAGCAAATATTCATATAACTGCAATGAAAATGTTCATATAAAGAAACTTTTAAGCTAACATATTTTTTTCTCAATCTATTTATTTTCCCTCATTCTACATTTATTAAACACTAGCTGACCAACCTGGCATTGCCTGGGCTAAAGAGAATAACCTTAAATATACTTAAAATGAATATTGAATTCAGACATTTTTCTCTGAGAGGAATTTAGTGTGAAGCAAGGGACACCAGGTATGTTATCAAGTAACCACTTAACTATATTGAATTTGCATTTTCAAACTTCCTTCAAAACACACTTAAAAAACAATGTTGGGAGAAGAACCAAAAGGCGAAAACTCAACGGCCTAAGGTTAACAAAAGATACTGTTAGAACTGGAAAGGTGCCACAAATAAGTGGGTAATTTTTTTTGTATTTTCATCTGGGATATACAAATGATAGTTTGAAAAACATGAAAATTAATACTAAATTGACCTATAGAAAAAATGTTTTTTGAAATAGTAAACAAGTTTTTTTTTTTTTTTTTAAACAAAGAACATTGTTAGAACCGGAAAGGTACCATGAATAAGTAAGTTATTATTTTTTTCTGTAACTCCATGGGGTACCAGGCGATTGCAATTTTAAAATGCAAAAAAAAAAAAAAAAAAATTAAAAAAAAATAATAATAAAGGAACCTTTCCCTTTATCTGCTTGGAGAACTCAAGATTATCCAGACAGGTACAGGCACAGTGGGTAGATCTAGCCCATACAAGATAAAAATACAATACCTTTTATTTTTTCTTCACAGTAAGCTTTCTTCATAGCTGTAATGAAATCTGAATAAAACTGTTCTGATCTTTCAGGACCCATTGCTGAATGAAAGTCAGGTTTATTCCCTTTAAGAACACTATAAAGTGTAAACTGAAAAAAAAAAAAAAACGAAGAAGAAAATATAATATTACAACAATAATGTTAAAAATAATTCAGAAAATTCTAAATAATTATGAGTTTTATTTTTTTCCCTAGTGATCACAGTGGCATATTAGTTTCTAATAAATCAATGCAATCCATTATTATTAATTCAATCATGTTTTTAAATAATATCAGCAATCATATGATACATAAATGTATCAAACTCTTTGGAATGAGCAGCACATACACACACACATATATATATATATATATATATATCGCAACTGTAAATAATTTTATATTGAATAACATATTTTCATGTTACTGGGAGTCAAGAGCATACATTATGGGCGTTTTTAAAAATGTCTTATATTTAGAAGGTAAAAACATGCCAATTCAACCAGATCCTGTAACCCACCAAAAGGGATTTTTGATTAAACTTTGTGTACAGACTACCTTTATCATTGTATGAAATCAAGCAAAAATTTCTTCTCTAGAATGTATGGCTTTTGAGATATAGAGGAAGGAATATCAAAAATTTAGATTTTTTTTTTTCCTGACAAATCATAAATTTCTCAGCCTATGTTTTTAGACTGAATAAAAACTAAATAAAAGTTATTTCTCTAGACCTACAGTGGTTGAAAATTTCACTGTAAGTCAATTAAAATACGAAGATTACAATAATTAAAATTAAAATAACGATTTGCAATGTTTGGGGGCAGGAAAATTAAAGATATTGATATTTTAATTATTCTTCTCAATGTTATGAAGAGTGCTCTCAACAAATAGTCGGAAGAGAATTCCAATCTTCTTTTGTTTTAAACAACTGTCACATTTTCTTAAAATACCATGTGTATCGAGAGTTAAAAAAATACAGTAAGATCTATTTTCCTTTTAAAAGTACCATGTGTTATGCATCTACTATTATGTCTAGTTAATAGGATAAAAATATCCATTATGATTAGAAATTTGTTATAGTTCAAGTATTTGAGAAACAGGACATATTCACCACCCTCATTCCTGTAAACTTATAATGATCTATATATAGTTCAACTGTCTACTTTCAATAACTGAACATCTATTTCCAGAAAGAAATTCCCTCAAGGGATTCAAAAAATGTTTTTATAAAATATTTTTTTCCCATTTTAAAATGTTTTTATATTATTAAATACCAGGTGGCCTATTCGAGCCTATGATATAAACCTTAAATATACCTAAAATCAGTGTTGAATGATTTAATATTTTTAGACAAAAATCTCTCCAAACGAACTAATGTTGGGAGTTCAGTGAAAAACAGAGCCGCAGCGCACCGCACACGGCTGCCGATTAAAAGAATGGAAAACAAACTGAAAATATTAAAAATAGCGCGTACTAATAAATACAGAAGTACAATGAGCTGAAATAAAAAGTAACTAAAAAATAAAGAATGTGATATCTTTATCACAGCATTGAATATTTTATTGTTAAAGTGCCTTGAATTTAAAATAAATTAAGTGGTACATATACATCAGGATTTCTATGGGTGCTTGCACTGGAATACCAGCATTTCTTAAAAGTAAAATTTGCCTTAATTAATTGCAAGATTCTGAGATTACAAAAAGCAAAATTTTCTTTATGGAAACAGTGGTTTCCAAAGGTAAGCACACATATGAACCCTGTATGTGATTTTAAAACCTTAAATAAAACAAAATTTTCCAGAACTTTATCCAGAGACAAAGGGGTGTACTAATTTTTCTTGCTCCAGGGTGCTGAATATATAATTACACAACTGAACACATTATGGCTTAAACAGGTAATTAATTAGAAGATTATATTCTTTTCACTGGGACCATGAAAAATTTCATTATTTATAAATTTTTTTAACAAATTTTATTACACATATTTTGATGGATATCAACATAAATTTGTAATCAATATAAATCTTTATCCTGAAAATAGTCTTAATAAGTTCTTCGTCTTCATAAAAGGTTTAATATTCTTACAACACTGTATTATATTATATTACCTGGCTTACGCATAAAACTTCACATTGCTTATCTTTGACACTTTGTGACCATCTTTTACCATTATCATCATCAAAAATCCTTAAATTCAGAAGTTTTCTTACACTAAATAAGAAAATAAAAAAAAAATTATAATATGCTACATGAATTGGGTTTTATAGGTTTGCATTTATCATATATTCTAATACGAGCAAATCTTGTGGGTGTTTATATATATATATATATATATATATATATATATATATATACAGTATGGAACCATTTATCCGGAATCCAGTTAACCGGAAAACAGGGTTGATAAAAATCACGATTTTTTTAAAAAAATCAAAAAAATCGGATTTATTTGATTTAAATCGGATTTTTTTGATTTAAATCAGATTTTTTTGATTAATATTATTTGTGTACTGTGCATGAATTTGTTTTATTTTGTCTGCATATATTTACACATTTCTATTAATTTAATTACAGTTCCTAGATAAAAATTCAAAATAATTTAATTTAAAAAAATGTTGCAAACAATTTGAGATTTATTTAAAATCATATTATTCTACTATTAAATTGTTATAGATAAGATATACCTGTGTGTGTTGTGTGTATAAATTTCTAGTTAATTTAAGTCATTAATTTTTTCATTAAGGTATTACTCCAATAATATCTAATCACATAATAAATACTGCAAAGAATGCTAAATACATATGTGTATTTCAATCAGGGTTGGCCAATTTTTGACTAAGTGGAAAAAACTGTCCCAACAAAAATACTTTTTGCCATCATTTGTGCCACTGGCAAAAATTACTAGTATTTTAAAATAGGGTTTTAAGGATTTTATTTTAATTACATTATTTCAATGTTTAAATCATAATTTTAACAGATTAAAATCAGTAATTTAAATTACAATCTTGACCAATTTCTGTTTTTTCCACTTTTTGTCTATTTTTTTACTCTTTTTACCACTGTCCTGACAAAAATACATTTTTGCCAGCAAAAAGCCCACTCCCTGATTTCAACTGATTCAGATTCGCTAATGTCATTTTTATCACATAGACTGTAAGTTTACGTGTTTTTTTGTTTTTTTTGCCACAATTTCCACCATTTCTACACTACACGGTTTGCATATTGCTTTCACACATTTTCCATATATATATTTTTTTCTTTTTTCTCTCTCCTGTAAAATAAAGCTACATTGGATCTTTCTTTTTACCAGCCATTTTTCTTATGTATCAATGCATCCAAAAGCTCTCTGTACTGTACCTAGTATTAGTAAATGATATTCTTGTCCCAACTTGTGTTTCACACTATACTATATTAATGATTACAAAACCGTTACAAGACGCAAGGTAATCACATAATTAAAAGTACGAAGCTATCAATTGTCAGTGTTATCCAGCCCTCAGCCATTGACAATTTCAGCAATCAATCACGCTTACTTAACAGTAGAAATGGCTGTTTAGCTTAGAAATAAGGTATAATAACATATCTTATATTTTCTATTGAAGTAACCAATGAATTTAAGAAAAGTAAAAGGGATCCGTCACAGGGATTAAATTATTTTCAGTTATAGAAGAAATATGAAACTGAAATTCTATGTTAGACAAACAGTCTAAATATTTATTATGTTACAATTTAGTCCTTGTATTGATCATATTATATGATCAATACATCTCCCATCAACATATGGGATATTAAAATTTGCAGGTCTAAGCAACTAAACATAAAACAAACTTGTGAATCATGTATAATCTACTTTAGAGGAAGTAACTCCTCACTGATAATACTATTATGTTAAATACTTTTATGCTGAATATATTTTACTTTAAAACTTCAACATCTAACTTGCAAAAATGAAGTGATCTAGGAAAGACAAACGTTTAAAAATTAGAGAGCATTTATATCAGTATTTATTTTGTGATGCACTATGGATAAATAATATTTTGAATGTAGTGTTGCATTTACTTTCATAAAATAATTATTTTCAACTTATAAAAGTTTTATTTAACATTATTAAAAGGTAATTTTTAATCTGGACATGAATGATGACATTTATTTGAACACGAATGATTAATTTAATCCTTATTCAACTTGTAAAGATCAATGTTAAAAATACTGATTTAAATCAAAGATTTTTAAAAAAAAATCATTTGATTTAAATCATGATTTAAATCACGATTTAAATCAAGCTGATTTAAATCAAACAACCCTGCCGGAAAACCAGTTATCCGGAATGATATTTCCAACTGACTGATTTCAGAATTTTTTCCAGAAAAAAAGTGCCATGCAGTGCCAGTTTGACATGTGCATTGCTTGATAGATTACCACATGCATTGTACAACTTGACCAATATCTAGTATTTGAAATGAAAGCCTATTTAGTCAGACATTGAGCATTTTGATTCTTATGCAGTATTATTGTTTCCAAAGTATTGCCAGATATTGCCTTCTTTCAAACTCTGATTAATCTTTGATCTTGATAGGATCTGAGCCTTAATCACAGTAATCTAATAATTTAAAATCAGTAAAAATGTTATAACCACATTTATTCTACAAATCTCATCAAATGGATGTTGTTTTAATGTCCAACCAGTTATCCAGAAAAACCAGTTATCCGGAATACATCTGGCCCGACCATTCCGGATAAATGGTTCTAGACTGTATATATATATATGCAAAAATTATCTTAAAAACGGCTCTAACGATTTTGACGAAATTTCGTATCCTACCATTTTGGGGCACCAGAAAACCATTGGGCTAGGTCACATGCTCGAGAAAATTCGATTAGTGGGTCATTTTGGGTCATGGTCTAGCTAATTGTATCTAAAAAACGGTTCAAACGATTTTGACGAAATTTTGTATCCGACCATTTTTGGGCATGAGCAGTCAATTGGGCTGGGTCACATGTTCGAGAACTTTCGATTAGTGGGTCATTTTTCGGTCAACGCAGGTCAAATTAATTTTATCTAAAAAACGGCTCTAACGATTTTGATTAAATTTTGTGTTCTACGAGTTTCGAGCACGATAAAAGCATTGGGCTAGATCGCATGTCTGAGAAAATTTGATTAGTGGGTCATTTCTGGGTCATTGTGGGTCAAGATCTAAAAAGCGGCTCAATTTACACTAAATTTTGCATCCAATGGTTTCCGGGCATGAGAAGACTGTTGGGCTAGGTCACATGTTCGAGAAAATTCAATTAGTGGGTCATTTTGGGTCATGGTCAAGCTAATTGTATCTAAAAAACGGTCCAAACGATTTTGACGAAATTTTGTATTCGACTATTTTCGGGCACGAGAAGACTATTGGGCTGGGTCACATGTTCGAGAACTTTTGATTAGGGAGTCATTTTTGGGTCAAAGTGGGTCAAATTAATTTTATCTAAAAAACGGCTCTAACGATTTTGATTGAATTTTGTATTTTACGAGTTTCAGGCACGCGAAAATCATTAGACTAGGTCACATGTTCGAGAAAATTCGATTAGTGGGTCATTTCTGGGTCATTGTGGGTCAATATCTAAAAAGCGGCTCAATTTACACTAAATTTTGCATCCTATGGTTTTCCGGCACGAGAATAAGTCACATGTTCGAGCAAATTCAATTAGTGGGTCATTTTGGTCATGGGTCATGATATTTGAACTCAAATTTAATTTTGACCGAGCATAGCTCAGTCTTCCCTGCTCGTATTTTACAAAATATAACAGCTAAAAATGTATAGTACGTACACATGCTGTACACAAAGGGAAGATGAAAGTGAACAAAAAACAGACTCAGATTGAAATATTAGGTATGAAAATGGGCCAGTTGTTTAAGTTTCTCTGTCATCTCCTGTTAGTGTACAGTATGTATGTGTTTGGCAATGTCTGTTCAGGGCTGTAGCTAGCAGAGTGCCGGGGGTGGCTCAACCTCCTCCCCTAAAAAATTTTTGAGCCCCCCCTCCCCCATGGAGAAGATTCCAAGGTCACCAAATGAAACTCTGTTCAAAAATTTAACTTAGTTTTGCGGCCCTTTTATAGTTTTGCACAAATACTAAGTTGTAATATTGTATAAAAACTGCAAATAAGTGTTTCAACATGCATACTTCCTATCTGCACATGTGAGGCTGTTCAGTTGTCTGCTAATGCTAGTATCAACTTAGTTGATATCTCAGTGGTATATAAATGAAAATGTGGTATCATATGAATGAGCCTCCCCTACATTTTCTTGAGCACCCCCCCCCCCCCTTCTATTATTCACTTTTAGCTATAGCGCTGCATCTGCTCCTCTCACACATCCTTTTAAACCCTACATCGCAATTATATTTTTATTACTTTAGAATTTACCAAATCTGCTTTTCGATTTTTTATTTACATCAAAGAGTTAACTACCTCTTTACAGAACATGTTTTTACACTTGCAAGTATAACTACTCTCTGATACTAATCACCTGATGATGAGAACTGATAATTAATGGCTTTTGAAACTATATTTGTGCTGTTTAATCATTATATGAAGGAAAAATGATCTATTTCTATATATTTTCCATCTCCAGTGAATATATCATCGCTTATTATTACTTAATTATGAATCTTTATGTTAATATATAACAATCTTTATATAAATAATTATTAATCCCCTTAAAAAAATTTTTTATCCTCTTAGGTTTTGGTCTGATAGCATTAATGAAAATTAAAGAATTGATATAAACATGCAATATTGATTAATATACTTAAAAACAGATATTCAGATGTTATTCTACTTTGTATACTTACATATAATCCATATCCTTTTGAGAATCATTCTTTGAAATTCCGATAAGAACACAGAGTCCTTTACCAATGGAACTGATAACTTCATTATCCACTAGAAGAAGCATTTAAATAAATAATCATTTTCTTAAACAATTAAACTATAGCATACTTCATTAACAGAATGTTAAACTACAAAATGACTGTCAAATTATTAAAAATTTAACATTATAAATAAAGCTTATTAATAGAACTATGACAGCTAACATGCAT
Source organism: Maratus michaelseni (assembly GCA_963931845.1). Taxonomy (NCBI): domain Eukaryota; kingdom Metazoa; phylum Arthropoda; class Arachnida; order Araneae; family Salticidae; genus Maratus; species Maratus michaelseni. The sequence continues at coordinate 332,413,939 of OZ007590.1, read as the reverse complement.
TAATTTATTCTTAATCTAATATGGAAAATAAAGTAAGTGTTAAAATTGAAGCTACAATCATACTATCAATACAAATGATGAACATACATTATGCAATATGAATACATTATGAATGACACAGGAAACTGGCTCACATTAATGCAAACTGGAATGTAGTATTAAAAAATGAATAAAAAGAATGCTTGAAAAGCTTATTATTGGTCATGATATGCATGTATATTTGTAGAAATTGCTCAGGGCATGCTCATTTATCAGCATGGGAAATGTCACACTATTGCAGGCATCAGTAGGAGAGTGCATAGAAATTGTGAGGTCCAATACCAATTACATTTATATACCCACTATGTATCTTATATGTGGATATACTTCATATGAAATTGACTTCTGACAGGGCTCCCCTTCAATTTTGGATCCAGAACAAGTAAACTGGGTTTAGTGAGATTTGTTTCTAAATGATATAAACAACTATGAAGACAAAACTACTGAACTACATATTTATGTTATTACGAAAAATTCATCATTTCTTTAAAAGTAAAACTTGAGACATTGTGATTTATTGCATGCCATAGTAACATTATATAAAAAAAGCATAATTATATTGAAAAATGATAAATGTAAACCTGAAACACTAGCATTCGCGCATCTCTGAACAATAGCTCTCATGATGTACTTGTCAGAAAAAATTAGAACATTCCTGAATTTACCGGCAGAAGATGAAAAAAACCCTCAAAAATTTATATTTATAAATAAACAAAAATCGAAACGAGAATTAAATCGATTTTAAGTTTTCTTAATCGAAAGTAAGTTCGATTTTTTTCTCAGCCAATAGTATTAGAGATTATTCCTTTCCAGAAAGGGCTTATGCTTAGGGTCATCCGCAGATTATCTAGAAAAGTAAATATTGTCGAGTTTTTCATCTTGCAATTTTGATCCAGATGGACGAAGCGAATTTAAAGAAACTTGAAACTTGTAGTGATAACGAGATAAATGAAGCATTACTGGAATTTAACAAAAAAGTAAGAAATAGCCTTCGTTCTGTTGTTTAATTCGTGAAGTTTGTGTAAACATAGTTTGACAATTAATGTCCGTTTCGAAGAATTCTTACATTTCCTAAATCAATTGTTTAATAAGCTATTTGATTATTTTTTACTTTTCAAGTGCTATATCGTAGAATGTGCATAACTCTTAATTGTTTTTGTTTGTTATAGTTGTACACGCAGGACGGTAACCAGGGTGTGGACTAAGCCCTCTCTAGACTTTTCATATTAAATAGCATCTATATTACATTTTAAACTTTTGCCACTTTCTAATCAAAGATTTTGTGACCGATGTTCTTGCCTTCTATTTTTGTCTGTATATATTTATCCTCATATTTCTTATTTATTTATCATTAAAGTGAAGTAAAAAGATTATACGTCAATTAGCCTCACCAAAAAATTTTTAAAGCCCCCCCCCCCCTCTGATTTTGCCATCGTACATCTTTGCCGGTGTACATAGGGCTGGTTACGACCCTATGTACAACTGTAACACTAAAGTTAAAACTATCTTTTGTCACAATTTCTATTTAAAGGCATGTTAAAACTCATGAATATGTTCTTTGTCTTCAAAAAAAGTGTATGAAATAATAGGCAAGCAAATAGAAGTAACAGACAAGATAAGAATATTGCTAATTATTCATTTCTCTGTGGACTGTATTTAACCATACTCTATCGTAATTTTTGTCATAGTCAAGTAAAAAAAATATGTATGTGTAAATACGATAACTATTTTCAAAGAAGAAATAATTGTGATTTATATCCAAAAACATATTTAAATTCAATTCGAGTTTTTGCACCCATTAAAACAAAAAAATAATAAGATGCAGCAATCTCAAAAATGAATAAAATAATAAAATATGAAAGTTGTATTATTTATGCTTCATTTTTGTTTGAAACTTATACACACACATGTATATGTACGTTTGTTTGTTAGAAATGTGGTTCAATACACATATAATTATTAAATGAATTAGCCACCATAATTAGTTATTATTAAGTAATTATTAATTATTCGTTAAAAATTAATTCATTAATTAATAATTATATGCAGTTATGCATGTATTAATCAGTTTAAAAAAATTTTGACACTTTTGGTTTCGGCCTAAAGTGGGAAGATCAACGAAATTAGTTTTCGGTCTTAAAAACCTGTTTCGGTCGTCTCTAGTTATCAGAAGCTTGTGATAAGATCATTTTCCTTATAATATATCATGAAAAGAGAAAGTTTTTTGCTTTTCTGGATAATAAACAGTATAGTATTTCAACTCAGAGTCTGTAGTAATTATAAAAAGGTTTATTGTGAACTGTTAGAATATTTTAATGTATTAATGTAATCAGATCAGTGCAATAATCAATGAAGTTGTGTTTTCCAAAGTGCAATATAATGTCATCAACTATTATGAATTTCTATAATAATTTTTCAAGACGTTTCGATTTTAATTTTAATCTGTGTTAAAGATGTGTTTTTATTATACTGAATTTTTAATAAAATGCTGGATTTATCTTTAACCTATCTTGTCATCATGTTAGTCTTTTAAAACATTGCATAAGTTTGAAATACCTTTTAGAAATACAAGATGCTTCACAACTTATACTAAGGTCTTTTTTTTTTTATGAAGAAGGCATACTACAATCTTTAAACTTTTGGCCATGAACATTTCAGTGTTAGTTTATATTTGTGTAGATTTGCCAGAGCCAAACAATCTTCTGTGTTACTTAAAATGTTTTAGATTAAATCTGGTAATCGTAGACAGTCCCCTATTTAGTAATACATGCATTAGTGATTGCAAATTTGACACATTTTTAAGATTGCTGCACAATGAGGTTGCTGCATCCTCTGATTTTTTGTTTTTGTTTTTATGGGTGTAAAGTGCTCATACATGCATTAGTAATCATGGCTTTAAAGAATTTTGGCTTAGATGCTTTACACTCACGCTAAAAAAAAAAAAAAAAATTTAATCAGTTTAAAAAAAAGAAAAAAGTCGCCAAAATTTGGGGACTGTTTTTTCTATTATGGCAACCCGGCTATTAAGCTTGTATTTAGTTACTGGTGTTGAAATTTGTTATTGTAATCCATATTTGCGTGAATGTTAAGGGAAATGTTTGCGCATGTCTGTAGTACGTCATTGATGATGAAAAGTAGAGAAAACGTGATGGGTTGTAGAAGAACGTTCTATTGCACGTTATTGGTTGCAGAGTCACGTATTATAGAACCATATATGGAAGGGAAATAAATTGCATAACTGTTGAGTTAATGATTGGTTTTTAATTGTCATGTGAATTATTACGTATTGGCGGTTACAGTGGCAGTTAGAGAATTTAATTTATCATTCTATTTTGTTTATCGAAATTGTTTTGACGTTTGTAGTTGCTGGTAGAAGTTGGAAAATGTCCGTGGCTATGGATACCATTTTTTGAGAGTACCAGGTAAGTTTTTATGATTAAGCAGAAAGGCAAGTTCAGCACTTCAAAACTGAAATAACGCGATGATTTTATCTAATAGTTTGTGTTAAATTAGAATTTGAATTACCGAATGGTTACCCTGATATAGTAGTGCTCTTTAAAAGATTGAAATGACGTAATTTTATCTAAAGGTTTGTGGGAAATTACAAAATCAGTTATCGAATGATTATTCTGATTGTAGCAGTCCACTTTAGAAGAATGGCGTAGGTAATGTATTTTCTATTAAATTTATGTTAAAAAAATTTATTTTTCGATTATTTTGATATTTACTTTCTGGTTTTACTAATACGTCATTATTTATAAATGTTGTGTTCATCATGAAATTAGAAACTAAATCGAATGTTTACACTGATATAGTAGGGCACTTTAAAAGATTGAAATGACGTAATGATTTTAACTAAAAGTTTGTGTGAAATTAAAATTAGCATCAGCGAAGGATTACTGTAATATAGTAGTGCACTTTAAAAGATTGAAATTGACGTAATTAACATTTTCCATTAAATTTATGTTGTAAAAAATGTATTTTTGGTTTATTTTAATTGTTGTGTAGAAATACGATTTTCTGTGTTTTCGAATACGTTATTTATAAATGTTCTGTTTTTTATGTTTCCAAAATGGCAACGGAAAATAGTAGCTTGGCGCAGTCTTGGAAATCGCGCCAATTAAACAGTCGCCAATCTTTTGTTTACATTTTAGCGTGAGTGTAACACATCTGTTCCAGAATTTTATTAACCAATAATTATAGGCATTTATCAATAATTAATTAATAGTAATGTAAAACAAATTCAATAATGAATATTTACTTTTTAAATATATTCATATTTTCAGTTCGTTAATATTTTGCATTTAAATTAAAATGGCACCCCTGTTTGAAAATTTTATCTCCGGTGTCAAGTTGACTCTCTGTGCCTCAATCCAAAACTATTTATTTTCATGTAAAATAAAACTTAATTAATTTATCAATAAGACAGAAGTAGTATCCAATTATACGAATTTCATCTAATAAAAAAATATTTTAAATTTACATACCTCAATATATCTTTTGTAATAAATTTCATAAATCTTCATATTTTTAACAACACCTTTCTCATAAAGCATTCGAAACAATCTGGAGTTTCAAAGTAAAAATTTTCTATTACTGTTAAGTTAGCAGCTTTTAAAGATCACGTGATAAGCTTCTTTTAAGTTTAGTCATATATGCATTGCTTGCTTTATAGTTTACATTCGCATCATGAATCTGTCATGACGGATAATGATAAACAGTGGAGTTCACAGCAATAAACAGTGTCTCATTTGAGCCGATACAGCTCATATCAATGAGTAAATTTGAAAATTCCCGAAAGAAGGAACGAGATTTTGAAATAGGGGAGACCGGTACACACTGGACCTATGGGCACAGTGGACCACCCCCTAATATTTTATTTATTGAAATTTTTTTTTAGCTTCTCTTCTATCCTAATAGACGACAACAGCACTGCAATGATTATTTATAGCCTTCAGAAAATATGTTTAGCTCAGATTGAACTATTTTATCCTGACTGGTTGTTTTGAGCTTCTAAAAGTAAAAATTTTCATCATCATATTTTTATTTTTTTAGTAATTAAAGGTTGTAGATAAATAAAATAAAACAGCTTTTTTGAAAAGCTAAGATACTTGTTTTTATGTTACTTTAAAGTTAATATGTTTAAAAGAAAGCTATAAACAATATTAATATGATTATTTATTGAACTTCAACATGGGGTACAGGTACAGTGGACACCCACTCCTGGGGCACAGTGGTCCATAATCCACTCTGCTTCTGTAATGCAGAATGTTCAAAATATTTAATAATTGCTTATTTTCTATAAAGAAAGATTGTTTTAAAGTAGATTTAACTGCAAAATAAAATAAACAAGTAAAAATAACAATTTATTTAACATAGTAAGAAATATTTTGTTTTGTATTTACTGCCTTTGATAAATATAACTGTAGCCTAATTGTTGATGATTCTATTCAAGTAAGATTCATGAGACGCAAATTGAATGGAAATCAGTTTATTTCTCCTGAAATTGTAGAAGAATCTGCTGTTGATGTCAATGATTTCATAATGTTACTCTCAGACCCAAAATTATTTCTTTAAAATTCCAGGCTCAATCTTACTCATAAGTACTTTGGAATTTCATTTGCAAATTTTAATGTGTGCTGATTTTTTTGTACTTAAGTAATAACTTCAACTAAATTGCAATTGTTCCCGTATTAATCTGTTATTATTTTCAAAATATAATTAATTTTTTGTTTTTGTTTCAAAATTTATATTACTATGTTATTTTGCAGGTGAAGGGGCAACAAAAAAGAATTAGATTAATGAAAAATAGATTTATATTGTATTTTAGATAATACCTAATATTGGTCCACTGTACCCCGGTTGGTGGACCAATGTACCCTGCTTCCGGGGTACACTGGTCCACTTTACAAGTGTAAATAATTTTTTTTTTTTTTTTTTTTTTTTTTTTTTTTTTGAAAAATGTATTGAAAACTATATTGTGAGAAAATTATAATGGATGTAAGAGGGTTTAAGAAATATTCAAAAATATTTTCATACAGATCGGTCAGTCTGCTAAAGAGAAAAAAAAAATGTTAAATGAAAAAGTGGTCCACTGTGTACCGGTCTCCCCTACAGATAGTTTCAGTCAGGCCGAAATTTTGGCAGCAATTTCGCTGAAAATGAATATTCGGCGAAACAGAAATTTCGGTTGATCTCTACTGATAACAAAATATACAGACTCCTATAATTGGATAAAGTACACACATTCTGTGATCTACTACCTTCTATAATAGTCATACGGAAGCATCATTATGACGATTATGAACCAATGATGATGTTTCCTCCAGAAAGTTTCAGTAGAAAGCTGCACTTTGCTTACCACCAACTCTGAGTTGAAATACTATGCTGTTTATTATCCAGGAAAAACAAAAGCTTTCCAATTGCAATTGCAATTCTTTTTGTAATTACTCATCATCACTTTCATCCATTTATACATCATTTATAATTTATTTTAAACTTTCATTTAAATCCTTTTATTGTGTCACATACCTTTTGTTCTGTATTTCCATCTAGTTAGCAGCTTTATGGACATCAGTCAGTCTTTAACCAGCATAGCAGTCTTTATCATAATTAGGACTGGACGATATCAGAAAATTAATATCACAATATAACAAGTTAATATTGATATTGCTGATATATCACAATACTAATTTAAAAGGGAGGGGGGGGGGGAGTAAGAGCATTTGCTATTTTAAGATAAATGATATGGTATCAACAATTTAAACACAAAACCTAGTTGAATGACAATGAATTAAAATTTTTATATCTATTTGCTCATAGAACATCTTTTAGAACATTTTTACTTTCTTCTATCTTTACAAGAAGAAAGTATTGGATTCATGAAAATTTTCGACTTCCGGTTTTCGATGAATTTATACGTTTTAGAAGGTCCTGAACACGATTTGACTATTTTTAGAAAATGCCTGTCTGTCTGTATGTGACAATAATTTTGTGGGTGCTCTATCTCAAGAACTAATGCTCGGAATTTAATAAAACTTTAGATTCAGTTAGTCCCTTTTATAAATTGGTGCTGATTAGTTTTTGGTAAAAATCACCCGGCAGGTGGCGCTGCTATGCAGCATTTTTCGCCATTTCTGCAATCACTCTATCTCAAGAAATAATGCTCAGAATTTAATGAAACTTTATATTCAGTTAGTCTCTGATATAAATTGGTGCTGATTAGTTTTTGGTAAAAATCGCCCAGCAGATGGCACTGCTATGCAGCATTTTTCGTGATTTCCATAATAGCTCTATCTCAAGAACTAATGCTCGGAATTTAATAAAACTTTATATTCAGTTAGTCTCTGACATAAATTGGTGCTGATTAGTTTTTGGTAAAAATCACCCAGCAGGTGCCGCTGCTATGCAGCATTTACCCGATTTTAGCGATAGTCATATCTCAAGAAATAATGCACGGAATTTAATAAAACTTGAGTTTCAGTTAGACCTTGATATAAATTGGTGCTGATTCTTGTTGGTGTATGCGAAAGTTTTGGGATTGACACATCCGACTAGTTATTTTTTATGTTTTTTAAAACAAAATATTTAAAAGAAAATAAACTAATTCTTTAATAACTATTTGCATTACCATTACTTTCTTAAAGCTATTCTTTAAAGATAGTATATCTCCTATTCTTCTCATTTTATTCTATTAATATATATATATTTTTAAGTCTCATTTTCACCACTATGATATGATTAATATATGATCAAAAAGCACAATTAATAAAATGAAATTCAAAGTTGTCCACATAAAGATGTATGTAATTTTCGTTTCATAGAATTTAATTATTTGTTTAATAATACCAAAATTTCTTTTACTTGGTTCAGTTACAGTTTGGGGGGACTGAGTCTGATTTCATTTATTCTGTACACAAAATGGGTCCGGGCCAAACCACCGATACATCACGATCTGTTTGTCATATATTCTTCATTTAATCCTGGCATAAAGAAATCGCTCCATCCTGAAAAACTTCATTTTATCAATGATCATTATTGTTTCTTATTTTTAATTTAGCAAAGGATTACCTTGGAAGACTCAAAATATGAATTTAAGAAATTTTAAAAATATTGCGTATTTTGAGAAATTTACGATTTACTACAAAATTTAATCGTGGCAACCATGTAATTTTTTTTTTCATTTTTTTGCATTAATTATTATCTAACATTGTTTAAATTATTTAATGTATCTCTCATTGGAAAAAAAAAAGAACTGAATAACTGATAGACATCCGTTCAAAAATTTAATTTCCTAATAAAATCCACTAGAATAAGCAATAAGTTAAATTTTGATAATCTAGTAAAATTCAGTGTAAAAATTTTCACTGTATTTAAAGTACCTTTTTTATGAAAGGGGCAACAACAAAAGACCAAATCTACCCAATTCGATACACTCATTTTAAGCTCAGATATAAATTCCTTCCGAATCCAAGAAACCGCACTCTATAAATAAAGCATATCAATACTATGTAATAATCAACATCATCATTTTACAGCTGAAGGTGTACTGGAGTTGCACATGTTTTGATAATTACAGACTATGAAATATTCTCTTTTTCACAATATGAAATAGCAGACTAGGTACTTTTCTGCCTCTATATAATTATTAAAACTATTGCATTTACTGGTTTGAAAATTACACATCTGTGCACAGAACGTTACGCCGAATCCAGAAATCTAATTTTTACAATAAACAGATAATTAGGATCAAAGTTATTAATTTTTCGTTAATGAAAATAAATCTTTTCAAACTCAAAAGCACATCTGTCATTTAATGATGCAGCAAGTCGAGGGTTGCCAGAATCACGGGCAGCCATTTTTTTTAATTCAGCGACTTTAAGGTACATACATATTTTAAAATGTATACAAAATACAGATTTCAAAATTGGAATGTAGGCACAAAATGATACGCCGATTAAGATTTTCTAAAAATTCAAAAAAACCGCCGGTAAGTTTTTAATTTCTAAAAATGCTGATTTTTATGGAAAATAAATAAAAATCTAATTTACATTGACTTTAATAATTAAAGAAACATTTGCATTTTTTATATTTGCGGGGATGGGGAGGGGGGTGACTTTTTATTAAATATTGTATTTAGTCAACATGATACATATTATTAAACTAGAGACTTGTGGGCTTCGTCCGCTATTGGGACAATCGACGTAATTAACAAAGAAACATTCGTATTTGTTACATGTGAAGGGAGGGAACTACTTTTTATTAAATATCACATTCAGTCCTTAAGACAGTGACAAACGGGCCCCTAATTTACGTCAGGATTTTCTTTAACAGCTTATTCATTATATTTGTGTATATGGGGAGTGAGGAGTGGGGGTTAATGATTTATTAATAAATATCACATTTATTGTACTTTACTGAGTGCCCCCCAGCGGGTGTTTCATTATTTGACCCTCCTTTTGACTAAATCCACATGTACTTTTCCGATTTCAACAGGAGTGATTCCATTTAACATTTTTAGCTTCATACGTACTGTTTAATTGCTGTTATATAAAGAGAATACTGGATTTTTCAAAAAACAGTTTTCGTAAAAATTAAATTTACATTCCTAATAACAGTATACACAACCCATATTCAGTTTATGCATACCGACAGTCAAAGTTAATGATTTGTGGTTGAGCACTTGGCTGCATGCCCCCTGGCGTCTCCTCTTTATAGGTTTTTTCTCTAGCTGTGCCTTATTTCAATAAATCAGCTAATAATGTTCCAAGCTTCTCCAAACCAGTTCTAATTTGTTAAATTAGCATAACAATAACCATTTGTAGCTTTAGGGTGTATTTCTAGAAAAGAGTTATTAAAATTATTTATTATAATCTAAGCAAAGTTTTAAATTATGTTCCTAGCTTAACAAAATGAATCAATCTTTAAAGAGGCATAGTAGTCCTTTTAATTAGTCATTTGCTGAAGGGCACTTAAACATCCACCTCCTCCCCCCCCCCTCCCCCAGCACCTCCCTCAAGGTTTCTTTCTCTAACTGTGCCTTATTTCAATGCCTCAGCTAATAATGTTCCAATCTTCTCCAAACCAGCTCAATTTTGCTGTGTGCATGCATCACACCTACTATACAGTGACCTAGGCAGCAGGGATCCGTGTCGGATTTTCATTCGCTAAGAGGTTTATTTAGAACAGAATGCTTCCATGGTGGTGGAACTAAAAAAATTTCCGGAGCATACGAGCATGTCCGGTATACGGTGCCGAAGCCATTGTAGACCTGGGCAACAGTTTCATTTCGAGATTTAAGTTTATTACATGGACCCACCCAGTCAATGCCAAGTGGGTCAACTAGTTATGTTATAAATAAAAAGCATTGATGGATTCATTTATTTCACCAATTTGAATTTGAAAAACATAAAATTCATTGTTGCATTCACAAATCTGAAAACATTAGATTAGTTAATTCTCTGATCTTTATAGAGTGTGTTTCAGCACTTTGTTGCCATGAAGAAAAGAAAAAACAACAACATTGTTAGTTTAATCTATTTCGCGATATAGGAATCTCACAACATAAATTCATTAATGCTGCAATCTATATAACATATGTATGTGCAAATTTATTACTTCCCACTCATTCAACTGCTCTAAATAACTAAAAACTGTTTCCTTTCAGCTTCAGTTAACAGACAAATAAAAACAAAAGATTTTTTTTTTCACTCTGACATAGAATATAAAACACCTGTTTGAATTCATAAGTAGGGGAGACTGGTACACACTGGACCTATGGGCACAGTGGACCACTCCCTAATATTTTATTTATTTAATTTTTTTTAGCTTATCTTCTATCCTAATAAACAACAGCACTGCAAGGATTATTTATAGCCTTCAGAAAATATGTTTAGCTCAGATTAAACTATTTTATCCTGATTGGTTGTTTTGAGCTTCTAAAAGTAAAATTTTTCATCATCATATTTTTATTTTTTTAGTAATTAAAGGTTGTAGATAAATAAAATAAAACAGCTTTTTTGCAAAGCTAAGATACTTGTTTTTATTTTACTTTAAAGTTAATATGTTTAAAAGAAAGCTATAAACAATATTAATATGATTATTTATTGAACTTCAACATGGGGTATAGTGGGCCACCCACTCCTGGGGCACAGCGGTCTACAATCCACTCTGCTCCTGCAATGCGTAATGTTCAAAATATTTAATAATTGCTTATTTTCTATAAAGAAAGATTGTTTTAAAGTAGATTTAACTGTAAAATAAAGTAAACAAATAAAAATAACAATTTATTTAACATAGTAAGAAATATTTTGTTTTGTATTTACTGCCTTTGATAAATATAACTGTAGCCTAATTGTTGATGATTCTATTCAAGTAAGATTCATGAGACGCAAATTGAATGGAAATCAGTTTATTTCTCCCGAAACTGTAGATGAATCTGCTGTTGATGTCAGTGATTTTATAATGTTGCTCTCAGACCCAAAATTATTTCTTGAAAATTCCAGGCTCAATCTTACTCATAAGTACTTTGGAATTTCATTTGCAAATGTTAATGTGCGCTGATTTTTTTGTACTTAAGTATAAGTAATAACTTCAACTAAATTGCAATTGTTCCTGTATTAATATCTGCTATTATTTTCAAAATATAATTATTTTTTTGTTTTTGTTTCAAAATTTATATTACTATGTTATTTTGCGGGTGAAGGGGCAACAAAAAAGAATTAGATTAATGAAAAATAGATTTATATTGTATTTTAGATAATACCTAATAGTGGTCCACTGTACCCCGGTGGGTGAACCAGTGTACCCCGCTTCTGGGGTACACTGGTCCACTTTACAAGTGTATATAATTTTTTTTATTTTGAAAATGTATTGAAAACTATGTTGTGAGTAAATTATGATGCATGTAAGAAGGTTTAAGGAATATTCAAAAATATTTTCATACAGATCGGTCAGTCTGTTAAAGTGAAAAAAAAAAGTTAACTGAAAAAGTGTCCACTGTGTACCGGTCTCCCCTATGTTTATAAAATTCTGTCAAAAGCACTTTCATATATAAATTTCTGGGGGTGGGGGGGGAGAAAAACCAATTAAATCAATCCATCTATCTATTGTAGGTATGGCTCCAAATAAGTGAAAAAAAAGTTGCTGCAAGAAAAAGAGATTTATTGCCTAGTCAATTTCGCCACGTACAGTGTCGCTCTTGTTATAGGATTCAGCCAATCATTCTAATTTCATGACAGTTTTCTTATTTTTATAAAAGTTTTAGTTTCTGGAATGGCAAAGAAATAAATGTCATTTTTGGATCCTAATAAAATTTATATTGAACTATCATAGAAATTAGTCCTCTCAACAAAAAAAGAATTATCAAGATTAAAGCATCTGTTTGGAAGTACATATTGTTGAATAGCATAATCACTTTTTTTTTTCTCAAGTGGGCTGAAAAGCATACATAAAATTTAATTTGTGTATCAACACAAAATTTATGAACATGTAAAACTTGTTAAACTCATCTTTATTTTAGATTTATTTACAAAACAATGAACAAATTAAGATACTTTTATGTTAGCTGGGTGCAGATGATAAATCGCCAAATATTATTCCCATTGCATCATTCGTATTGCATTTATTTAATTTAAAATATAAACCTTTCACTCATTTAATTCAAAATACATAACTTTGATTGAAAATACATACATTTAAAATGTATACATTATAATACATTTGAAATACATATATTACATACATTTAAAATACATGCATTTCACTCATTTAATTTAAAATACAAAAAATAAGAGAATTGACATACAGTGGAACTTCCCTTTAACGAAGTTCCTATTTAACGAAGTTTTCTACTTAACGAAATTTTCTGCAGAACTTAGACTTTGAACACCATTAGCATGTAAATTAATCTCCATATTACGAAAAATATATTCTATATAACGAAGTTTATTCCACTTTTGTACGTGTACAGATTTCAAACTAAGAGGTTGCTGTTACGATGGATATGCGAATTTATTTCCGCGGATTGTATGGAAATGAACACATTTAAATAATTTCCATTCTGCATGGTGCTAAATAAAACAATTTTTTTTCGCACTTAGAAAAACACTTATCATTATTCTCCCACACCGAGACTCCAGCGCTGACAGTTAGGGGAAGTCAAAATTTTTACATTTTCAGTGATATAGAAGATACAGTGATGCAATGGTGTCAGATGCATTGAAGCAAAATATATCAATTAGAGTCACACAGTTATCATTCTGACCTTCCATTGCTGATAGACAATTACTTTGTACATCCACAAGAATGTGCTTCAAAATGCAAATCGAAGAACATCAAAGTTATTTTTGTTCCTGCCACTACAACTTCTAAACTTCAGCCGTTCGTCTAAGGAATAATAAAAAATTTTAAAGTACATTATCGAAAAAGACAATGCAGTGAAAACATTAGTTTGAGAACATGTGTATCAGAGCTGAGGAAAGCTTGGGAATGTGACGTGTGATTTCATCGACAGTACACAACTGTTTTGTAAAAGATGGCTTCATAATTGAAACTGAATCAAATGCTTCTGAATCCAATACCTGTTTGTCATATCTGAAGGAAAAATTTCATGAATTTAAGTTGATTTCTATTTAACGAATTTTCTTCATAACGAAGTTTTTAAGTGTAACGATGAGACTTCGTTAAATGGAAGTTCTACTATAATACCAGAAACCAAAGCATTTTATTTCATTTTCAAAGCATTGTTTCTAATTTACACATGTAAAAAGTGGTATTGGCGAGATTTGTGCGCTGCTAACATAAAAGTACCAAAATATTTTTTAAATATTCAGTTTGGAATTTCTTGCAATGCTATACCTAAACCCTAAGTTCAATTTTTTTATTATTATTATTTCCCTTTTATGTGCATTAGCTAATTTGTACTTGTTACATGGAATTTTATTTGGCATTTTTTTACATGTGTTTTTTATTTTTCTTTATAGAATGCTCAGTCATTTTCCTTTTCAAGCATTGGCTTACCGTTGAAGAAGGTAATTTTGCATTCCTGATTTTATTCATTATATTTATATTTTATAACATTAAATAAGTAAATAATTATATCCGATGGATTCAATATTCCATCGGATATAATTTACCTAGTTGAATATACTTTCCTCTGTTCATTATGAAATAAATAATTGTTGATGTATATATTTTCTTTGTTAAAAACTCCATACAAATTTTGGAACAGATGTGTTACACTCACGCTAAAATGTAAACAAAAGATTGGCGACTGTTTGGTTGGCGCGATTTCCAAGACTGCGCCAAACGAATAACTTAATACAATGGCTAGGTTGCCATTAAAGGAAAAAATCCCCTAAATTTGGCGACTTTTTTCTTTTTTTTAACCGATTAATTTTTTATTTTTTTTTAGCGTGAGTGTAAAGCATCTAAGCCCAAATTTTAATATGCTACTCTCTTTTATATTAATGGAAATTTTAATGTAGAATTCTTGTATTTTCTTTAATGCAAATGAACATTAATTTGAAAATTAGATTTACAAAAAGCATGTTATGGTACCTGATTTTATGCGTAAATTTCTTTTTAGATAATTCTTGTTTTTAGACATATGTGCTGTTTTTTAATGATATAATGATTTCTCTATCTACCACAATCTATTTTTACTAAAAAATGCAATTTAAAGTAGTGTTTATCGAAGTAAAGTACATTCTTTAAAAGTAAGTGTATATAACCTATGTTTGTAAACCTATAGTCTATAATAGTTTGCTGACAATAACTTGACACATGATGATCTTCAATTTGAGGCAGTTATTTATTTTTGTCTATAAAATAAAACAAATGCAGCTAATATGGGAATTCTCTTTTTAGATTGCAAATTTAATTATATTTTTACAGGGTTGCTACGAGTCAAGCCCTTACAAAAATTTCTTATAGAATTCTGTAAAAAATATTTATAGAAAATGCATTATAGAATCCTATAGAATTATGGCACGTTTTTCTATAAGCTTGTTTAACCAAAAGCTATAGAAATATCTGTAGCAGCTCAATAGAAATGTCTGTAGAGCCTCTATAAAAATATCTATAGAAAAAATATCGAGCGTCTAAAAAAATATGTATAGAATTTTATATAGAACCCAGGTGATTACCACCAAAGTATTAACCACACTCGATACTGCTTGACTTCAGTGAACAGGTATTTCAACTTTTTATTTCTTTTGTGATTTGCATTTCTAATCATCCAGTCTTGTAAAAATATTTAAAGTCTAATAAATTATTATTTGTTAAAACTGAAACAATTGTTTAAATATTTATACTTCACATTAAAATATTTGAATAAAAATTACAATATTATTAAAGTGAATAAAGTTTTTTAAATTAGATGAATGGTTTTATAAATTTAACAGCAAATTAATAAATGATTATAAAATTAACCAACAAATTAATGAATTATAAACAAATTAATTAATCATAATTTAATTCAGTAGTTTTACTTATATATTAATTACATTGACAGTTGAATCACAATGTATTAAAATTAAATTATATATATATAACCGTATTAAAGCTGTGGAGTACTATTATATATTAAACTGATGTATTATAAAATTAATTATTGTTTTTTTATTTTAATATATAGTTATAAATAAATTACTACACACATAAATTTTAAAAGACCAAGAAATATTTTCTTTTTATAAAAAAAATATAAATAATCTATAAAATTATTAGTCTATAGAACAATAATTCTATAAGGTTTATAGTACTGTATAGAAAACTGTTCTAGAGAAAAAAAAAATTCTACAGAACTTCTAAGAATTCTATAGAAACATTTTCTTTAGAAAAAGTTTTCTATAGAACTCTTCAAAACTCTATAGAAATAGTATTCTATAGAGTTCTATATGTTTAATTGCAGAAATCTGCAATTAAGTAAGGCAAAAATTACTATATGAAATTATTAGTTTTCTGACCTGTAGCAAACCTGTTTGTGATAATAACCTATAATAACCCTTTTTATGATAATTATTTGTAATAATTTCACAGCTTTGACATTTAAGTAATGTTTTTACTTATTTCATTTCCGTAAATAAAATTAAATATCAGAATTGTTGTAATTTAATTTATATTTTTATGTCAGCTATACATTGTGAAATTTTTACTGCTAGGCAAATGTAGATAAATTTCGATATTTCTTAAAGCTAGATTTAAAGAGCTTTTTAATCATATAAAAAAAATATTCTCAAGTTAGCATAAATAATACAATTCTGCTTTCCAAATTTCTTGAGTGCAATTTTTTTTGGTACTTTTCGGTTAGCCGGACGCCAGTGATATATGTACATATATAAATACATATGTATATACATATATATGTATATACATACATATATGTATATATATGTGTATGTATATGTATGTATATGTAGATATGTGTATATATACATGTGTGTGTAATATATATACATGTATGCATATCACTGGCGCCCGGCTAACCGAAAAGTACCTTTTTTTTTAACATGGTTTTGAAAAAGTTGTAAAAAGAAAAAAATAATAAAAATTGCTGATTTACTAAATTAATTTTTAAAAATGCAAGGTTTTTTTTATTATTATTATTTTCAATGTAATAAAATACTTTTTGTTAATTATTAGGGGTTATTTATTTGAAAATCAGATTTAAAGATTCTAACAATATAATGCAGTGTGCTTTTGAATAATAATTACAATAAAGTTGTGTATTTTTATTTATTTATTATTATTATTTTTTAAGATTATTGAATTGTGTTATTTCTTTTGTGTAGAGATTTGTTTCACTATTATTCAAGCAACTGTCTAACTGCCAAAATGGACGTGTCACATGTCTTGAGAGTATTAGAATACTCAGCCGAGAAAAATCTCAAATTGAGGAATTGTTTTCTAAACAGATGATCAATAGTCTTGTAAAACTAGCTGGATTAAGCACCGAAGAAGAAGAAATTTTGAATCAGTGCTCTAAAATCTGTGACACCAAAGGTATTTATTTGATTCATATTCATTTCTTTTGTTTCTAAGTTATTGATAATATAGTAAATTCCCTGTTTTCACAACCCCAGAATTGCAATATAATATATTTTAAGATAGGCATGCCATGTGCAGGGTCCCATGGATTAATATAATATGATGTGAAAGTAACATTAAATTTTTACCATTAGTTTTTTCCCCGAGATGGTACTACATAAATACTCTCCCGGTTATTGTGACTTCTGCAATGCTTTTCAAAATAGCAAAAGCATTTATTTTTTATATTTTTTTAATGGAAAGTTGGAATTTTAAGAAAGTCAAAGAAGAAGAAATTGCAAAGATTTTCGAATATTCTTCATCATATCAAAAGCCATGTATGAAAAAAATATATATTATTTAAACTTATAATTTTTTTTATTTTATACGCTTCCTGCTTCTTATAAGTTATATTTCAAAAACATTTCTCCAAGCTGTAACAAGTAAAACTGTAAAAATTCCATTTTTCTATGACCAAAATTTGCCAGTTATGATACTTTGAATTTTATTTCAATGTTTTCTGACATTATTATTTTGTTTTCTGTTTTTAGTGATTGTAAATAGTAAAAATTCAAAGTACCATAACTCAGTAAGTTTTGGTCTTAGATTGAAAGAAATTTTACTGTTTTACTTGTTAGAACATGATGAAAGTTTTTCCAATCTTAATATAACTTATAGGTCCCAGAAATCATATAAAAAATAAAATTTTCTATTATTATTTTTAAAATTATTTTGACATAAATTGTTTTTGTAACATTTTTGCAACTGGAATCAGGACTTAACTTTTAACAAAAAATAGCAGCCTGAATATCCTGCAGTAATTAAGTTGTATAGATTTATATAATAAAATCTAAAGCAAACTAGTATAATAAATATTAAATTTGATGATGCATTGATAGTTGATGTTGAGCAAAGCACACTATGGAGTACAAATTAAGTTCATGACTGAAAACCTTCGTTCACATTCACAGCAATACAATTAATATTGAGACCAATTTCTTAAGTGCACTTTTCATTTCTTTTCCAGAAGATTCCTTAAAAATTGTAAAGTTCATTAAAACTATTCTTTTATTTATATGAAATATTTTGCATAGTTCCATGACCAGGGGCGTAGCTACTGTGGAGCAGTTGGAGCACATTGCTCTAGGCGTGAGAATCACAAGGGCGCAAAATTACAAAAGAACGAAATTATTTATATAAATAATTTTTTACATTTGCCAGGTTTCTTTTTTATAAATATGCAGTAAATCCTGAGAAAGTGGAATCCTGTCTTTAATAGAATTTTTTTCTGATCCACATGTGATTATACCTTGCTAATACAAAAACCAGTCTAAACCTGATTTTTTCTCCATTGCTTTGCGATCCTGTTTTAGCAGATTTCATTATATTAAAAAATTAGATAAATGAAATTACAGAGTTCCTTGAACTTGACTTATAAAAATTTTTATTTCAGATAATATACATTATAAATCTAATGTTTTAATACCTGTGAATTTGTGAAAATTCTAAAGAATGTTTAAAGCACAACTTAGGGCACTTGCATGTGTATTACAAGTTGTGTTTTACAGCAAAATGTTTATATCAGTTTGTAATAAGTACACAATGAAGCCTGTTAAGACAGAATCGCAAGAGACTGGGAGAAATTCTGTTTTAGACAGGTTTTAGTCTAAGCAGATCTAATTATAGGGCATTCCTTTTATCAGAATCATGAAAATTACCTGTTTATGGCAGGATGACTTTATAGACAGATTCCGTTTTAACAGTTTTACTATATTATATATGTGTGTGTTTTAAACCTGAAAACAAATTTTGGGAAACCTTTTCCGGTACAGAAGGGGGCACACCAATTGTACTTGCTCCAGGGCGCTGAATATGTTGTAGCTTCTGCTACATATGCTACTAGTATGATTCTGCAATAGCCCAAAATTTCAGATTAAGAATTTTTATATTAGTTCCGTATAATTTTTTCCAATATTTCCTAAACAAACATAAAGCAGCCTGTTTTCTATTGAATTTTATTCATGTGAGCTTCAATGCATAGTATCTATAAGCTGTGATGGGTTCCGACTAATATTTAAATATTCATCAAAATAAAAGACGTACCAGAACTGAGCTCTGAAGAAAATTAAGCACTGACTGGAACCATACTTTTAAAACTAATAGCTTAAGAATAAACTATTGTATAATGATAAGACACTCTGTATACAGTAGACTATGTTTAATTCAGACTCCGAGGGGACATGAAAAAAATTCAATTAATCAAAATACATGATTTTAAGGGAAATTGAGAAGTGGTTCACTGAACCCAGAAAATTCAACATCTTTAATATACTTTCTATTTCTTTCACATTGTAATGTAATAACCTTGATTTGATTCTGTCATATTTTTTAGCATTCTCACACATTTTCATTACACCACATTCAATTTCTCATATAACCATGACATTTTTTTTCTCTGATGCTAATGCAATATAGGCCTTCACATTGAATTACCATCACTGAAAATTGATGAAAAATAAGTTAACTGCTTGATTCTTTAAGCAGTACATTGTACATTATATTTTGATATATTTGTAAATATTTTATATTTTGAAAAACTTTCTTATTGATAATGTAGATAAATTCTAGTGCTTTCTGTGCTAACATAAAAAAAATAATGTAATTAAATTGATATATTTTTAACACAATATATATTGGTTTCACAGTTATGATTGAAGCACAGAAATGCCTATGTAATCTAATTTACAACAGTCAATTCGTTCAGCAGACCTGCTGGTAAGTTTCCTGCAGCATTCTATATATATATTTATTTGTGTGTATGTACCTATTAATTAATTAGTTATAAAATAATTAAAATATTTTTTTAATGAACTTGTTCTTTATATTTATATTATGAAGCTGAAACTTGTAAGAATATACATATATAAAATAAAACTTATATAATAAAACATATAGCTTTCTTAATAAGTTACATGATAATTATTCCTTATCAGTCACAATATATTGTTTGACTCTTGTTGTTACAATCAATATTAACCATTCTACAAACTTTTAACCTGTATTTATTGCATAAGCAGCAATTCTATTTGTCATTTTAAATTTAATCAATGTTATTTAATGAGACAAATTGGTGTTTTTTGATGACTCAACTTTAAAAACTTGACATTTAAATTGCTGTAACAGGAGAAAATGATTGCTGAAAAAAAAACAATATTGTAATTCAAGATTTTGCCATTAAGGATTATATTGGGAGTAGAAGCTAGAAAAAGTAGTAGGTGGAGTTTTTTTTTTTTCCCCTTCTTCTTTGATGTTATCTATAAATCAAATGCCAATGACAAAACACATTGCCTTCATGTATAAAACAGGACCAAAGAACAGACGGTGGAATTCTCTTTATTTTCATCTCTACAATGTTAACATTTTTATTTATTTATTTATTTATTCATATTTCAATAATAGAATATAATGTATAAAAATTATTTATTTACAGAAATATTCAATCGAAAGACACATAATGAAAAACAGTTTGCTAAAGGTTTAAATCCAAATTATTTGATTAATTTATGCAAAGTACGGCAATAAGTTTTTCATACCAAATACAGTGAAAACATGATAATTCAACTGTCCGAGTAACTCAACACTTGTTATTTGTATATTTGGAACAGTTTTTCCACTTGAAGCCAGACATTCACGTTTTTTCCCTGTCTTATTGACAGTATTACCTACTGTGGCTTTAGATATAGAAAAACATTCCTTCACAGCATTTTTTAATAACCGAATACGAATAATTCTCTTCGGAAAGTCCGTAAATATAGCCTTCCCTCCATCAGTTTTTTAAAAATGCCATTTTGCATGCAAACAAAAATTTCAGTTTCCAGACGAAAATCTATACTTTAAAAAACATATTAGCTGTGAAAAATAATTTTTGTATGCAGATTTTTTTTTTTTTTAAATCAAAACAAACTTGTCTAAAAAATGTGCGATCAGCCTCTGTATTCTTTAAGAATGTAATAAGCATCTCCTACCAGAAAAAAATTAATGTATTTTTTTCTTTTTTCTTTTGTTTTCAGCAATTGTGGATGTATTGAAGGAATTATGCTTCGACTTAGAACTTTCAAAGATCCTGATTTACCTCATGATATAAAAGTAAAAACTTCTGTTTTATTTACAAATAGCTTCTGGTTTTATATTATGTCTTCCCTGTTTTTTAAATAATTTTTTTACTTAAAAATTGCTTAATACAATTGCAGCTCTAATTAATATTATTATTCATATTACTTTTTTATCCAAATTAAAACATTTTTTAATCTGTCAATGTTTATACTTTTTTAAGTCATTGAAAAGACCTTAATAAAATTTGTTTTGGAATGCTTTTTAAAAGTACATGAGCATACCAAATGACTTTTAAATTCATTAAAATGTAAAATATTCTACATCTATTTTTTTCTTATCTAGAAATGACAGAACTCTTGAATAGTCATTTGTAAATTTTTACAATAATTTAAATATTTTTAGTACTTATTACTTATAGCAATTCAAATGCGAAAGAATTATTTATTAATGGTGTACATGAAAAATAATTTAATTTAGTGCAACAAACTGTGTTATTTAATTTGATTCTTGAAAGATAGCTTACCTGGAAATTTTTTTGTCTAAAGTGAACATGACATTAGAACTTGTTTATATGCTTTAACGTTTGTTTTATAATAGAAGTAATTTTGTTTTACAATATTTAATATTAATTTCTAAATGAGAAAATAAATATTAAATGGCAAAAGTTCATCTTTGAAAAAGTTTTTTTTTTTTTTTTTTTTTTTTCTGCAACAGTTATTAAATGGAAAATTATATGATTGTTAAAATATAATATATAAAAATTCAGCAAATAAAATAAACATTACCTAAAAAACCATATCAAAGAAATCTCTTCAGTTTTGTTGATTCAATTTTATTTTCTAATTTCATTAATATGCCAAAAATTTCTTCTTTGGTTTTCAGAAGGAACTATGTAAAGAAAAAAATTATTAAGTTATATAATACAGCAACAGTATCTTGGAATTGGGTGTTGGTTTCTTTTCAACAAGCTTGTTATCGTTCTCACTTAATTCCGTATTACAATTTTATGTTTCTTCTATCATTTTTTAACTATGGTTTGTGGGAGAAAAATAGGAAATTACAAATCAAAAGTGATAGTTTAACAAGGTTTCATATTTTTCAAGCAATAATTTAAGTTTATAAGGAGTTTTTAGCATTATTTCTTTATCCTTTTGCCTGAATTTTTAGAAACAAATGTTATATGTAGAATGACAGTTTAGCACAGTCTTACTGTATTGTCATTTTCTAAATATTCTACCTTTGTATATTTAACAGATATAGTCTAGGACATCATACTTTTCAACTCCTCTGGGCCACATATTCCAGTAGCAGAAACAGTGCATCACAGCAGATTATTATAGTCTTTGCAGATCAATCTAACAGCTTAAAACAAAATTCTGGGCTATAAAAATTTGCTAAAATTTCTTTTTTGTCTCTAGATTTATTGTATTTTCTTCTTATGCTTTCTTTATAAATACAAATTTTGCTTATTTTATGAGTTACTGTAATTTCTTATGATAGTAAGCTTGGTCTGGCATTTTTGGGTCACAGATAAATTTAGGCTTTGCTGCAGATTAACACAGAAAATTCTGCTACTGGGGCCACATTTATTTATTTTTTATTCTCAGGCCATACATAAGACACTGATTCTGTCAATAATTTTTAGGCAAAAAAAAAGTAATAAATAATGTAAAATATTCGATATCCAACTTAATAAATACCAAAGATATCATGTCAAATAATATTTGATTTCTTTTAATTGAAGTTTTTTTTTCTCTCCAATTAATAACAACAGAACCACTTTTGGTGAAGCTCACACCTAGCATTATAGCCCTAAAAGCCAAAGTTGGAGAACCAATAAAATGTGTCTGAAAAAATCCTATTTATTGATTTTACAGCTGCATAACTTTTTGAAAATACAATTTTTGAGACCACTTATCGGACTATTGGCATAGAAGTTTTGTTGAAAAGAGTATTTTAAAATACAAATTAGTTAATAATAAGTATAAAATATTGAAAAAAGTTTAAAAATTCCTTCAAAAACATATAAATTTAATTTTGAAAAAATACAGCAATATAATTGCATTTTTTTGGCCACACGAAATTGGCTTTATTCATTAACCATAGAATTTTTCCCAGCAACATTGGCCGAATGTCATTGTCATCTGCTATGATTGAGTAGTGGTTTGGATTTGTAGCACCTATTTGGCGACTTAATTCAGTTTTGCATGAAATTAACAATTTAAAATTCATTACTTAAAATTAAATGTATACAAAAATATATATAATATGATTTTTGCAGACAAATTTCATCGATTAAGAAGTTGTATTCAGTTTAAAAATAAGTACACACAAGGAGTGCATAGAATGTATTTGCTCAACAATAAGTACACACTAAAGTTGTCGTTATTACAGTAATTTTAATAAATGTATTACAATGGTGAATTAAAAAAATAATAATAAGCCCATAAAAAAAATTGATTTTGAGGAAGTTTAAGACTCCATATTGAGTTGCATTCATTGCTGTACTGAGCTGCATGCAAACTGCTTCTTTGGTCACCCCTGTTGATTAAAAAAAAACGAGTTGGAAATTGTATGTCAAACATAACAAATGAGGTGCGTTTGTACTGTTATTATTTAAGTGAAATGAATTATATTGTTTGTTATTATGATATGATTAATTTCAATAATAAAATAAGTACATTTTAAGTTGCCAACATTTTATCTTTTGTTGACATTTACTGAAAATTCCAATGGGAGACTTAAGCGTAGCTTTGAAAATTTCAAAACTTGAAATCCATATTTAGACTTCTTTTTTCATTTAATATCTATTTCTCTAGAAACATCTATCCAAAATAATATCAGTAGATTATATGATTGCTATAATTAAATAATTTTAGTATTCAAATTCGGTTTTTAAATTCAGTAATACAGAAATAAAATGACTCCATCTTAAATATGGTATAATCACCATGGCAACCTAGAATCATTTCCTATCATGCGATATCATTGAAATAATTATCTATGATAGGATTTAATAGAATGAAGAATGTGACTTTAACTTGGTCATAGAAGGCTATAAAATGTCATATACGTCATATATCACTATAACGTCATACATGTCAGATAACTTGGCCATCCTGGTCGCTTGACGATTAATCCTCAGAAGCTACAAGGAAGTACCGATTTTTAAAAAATTCAAATTACTTAATAAATATTTTTATTAATATCTTTTTAAGTTTTGATTCAATTTTCATAAAATTTTATATGACTCGACAAAATTCTGCAATGATTATATATATTAAATTTCCAAGCATTCGGTTGGGTAGTTTTTGCACTGTTATATGCGGAGAAACAGATGGATCAGATGACGACTATAGGTGCTGTGCATTTTTATAATTACAAATGCACCTAAAAATGAAATATAGGTTTTATTGTTATATAAATTTATGCTTTATGCAATTTCTACATGACATTTCTTTTGTGTATAATTATCTTTTTTTTTTTTTTTTTTCCTTTTCAGTTCTTTGATATGAGAATGTTATTTCTTCTAACAGCATTGTGTGCTGAAATAAGGTAATTTTTGAGTTATATTTATATGCTTACAAATTATCATAATTTCTAAAAGATATATTGTTTCAGTAACTAAGCTCTTAATTTGGAAAAATAGCATTATCATTATTAAATTTTGCATACTTTTAAATGCAACTATTCAGGATATTTAAATTCATAGTTATATTTATTTTATTTCTTTTTTTGGAATGCAAAATATAAGAAATCGGATAAATATAAATCGTTTCTTCACTGTCTTTCAGAGGAATATTATTAATTACTTCTTATCAAAACATTTATTTGAACTAATCTAACTCTTTTGTGCAATTTGTTTCTTATATTTTACTAAATTATTATCTATGTGCATTTAACTGTCTTTTATTATTTTAATGAATTCATATAAAGTGTTTTAGGAAATAGTAAGTTTTTATTTGTAGTTATCTTATTGTATTTATGAATACTGACTTACACGTTTTTTATTTTATTTTTTAAACATGGCATTTTTTTTAATAATCATATTTTAATAATTATAAACTAACTTCTCTTGCAATAAATGTTGTCTTTTAAAACTGACATCATTTGTTTCAAGATATGTGTTAATTTTTTATGGGGTTTTTTTTTTGGGGGGGGGCGAGGGGGTAATTCTGCCTTTTTAATGCTAATTTGATATAAGCTAACTTAACATTTAACACACAGGTTACCTTATTGTCATGTTGTGACATATTGTCTTTCCTTTCCACCCCATCGTAATATTCTCATATTTTATTTATCTTTCAAGTTCATCCAATTTAGTTATTTATTTAACTGTTCATTAATTTTGATCCTTTTTAACCTGTGTTTACATTTCATTTTATCGATCGTCCTGTCTGCGTTACGTTAATTTAAAATCTGCCGTTCTCGTTTCTCTTTTGGCCCAGAGCCAAAGTGTGCAGACATGCATCCTCTTTCTTCATTTGTGACCGTAAGCCAACGTACTTCATTGAAGCGGTTCGTAGTTCCTTCACCTAGGCAGCCGGTTCTCACCGTGCATGCGCGTAAGGTCTCGCTTCCGTCTTCTCCTTGGCGCAACGTTTAGGCGTGCGCATCTTCCACTTGGCGGTTTTTAACTCCCGCAATTTTCGGCAACCGCGTTTTAGCTCCTGCAGGCAGTCAGTACAGAAAGCAGCCTGAGAGATGTAGGGTGTCTCTCAATAAGGGCAGTGCCCGGGTTCTCCCGGTGCCGTGCGAGAATGCTTCGAGTGAATGTAGCGTGTAGCACAGAAGTTGGACAGAGCAAGATTTGAGGTTTCTCTAGACTTGTACAAAGAGACAAGCAACTACACAAAGTAGTTAAAGTGACCCAGATGCCAATCCAGGAATCCCAGTAATTCCAACTAAAGATGCAAATAAAGAGTAATTAATTCCATGCAACTTTGTGTCTTCTCTGATCTACTTACTGAAGGTATGTCGTTACTAATGTTTATTATCCTCTCTGTTCAAGACACACGAACCTGAAAAATCCCAGCCACTATTTTATTACTAAGAAAACGATCACTTAAGCCTTAGCTTCTAACGTTATGACAAATAACAATTCTACAAATTGGTGCTCGTGCCATGTGCACATTTAGTGCTTCGTGTCTTGAACAAAAAAAATAATTGATGTATTTTCTCAAGAAAATTCTAATTTTAACAGAAAGTTCTGTTCAAGAAACTGTGAAAATATGTTTACGGAACCATGTGCTCAAGCGCACTTCCGTCAGTTTCCGAGTTCAAAAAAAGATATAATATATAAATTAATGAAAATATGATGGATAACAAATTCATTTAAAGTAATGGAAGAAATTCTAGATGAATAAGATTTAATTTGTGAAAACGTGCCACTACAATCGTTCTTTAAAAGTGATACTAAAATTTTTGTATACTCCAGTATTTCAAATTTAATGTGAAGAAATTTTATTTTATATATGAAAATACCGACTTTATATGCCTCTTCTGCCAAATTTCACAATATTTTTATGATTCAAGTCATAGATGAAGATGGATTAAAGTTTGGTGTATTTTCAATGCAAGGCGTTCCTGTTGAGAAAAAATGACCTTGTTCACAACTTATTCTATTTTTAGAATGTACCAAAATAATTATTACAATTTAAAAGTAAATGGATATATAATTTTTTGCATTATTTCTAATATTGTGGTTTTTTTAATGATAAATACAAAATGATATTCATCCTGTAGTCAGCTACACATGCAGGATAGAGTATCAATAATTACAGTATGCTGGCATACGCAAATTGTTATATCAATGAAGTTACCACATACATCCACATTTAAAGAAGAAAGAATTAAGTTAAAACAACATTGTTTAAAAAAAAAAAAAAAAAATGCAAATATATCTCAAATTTAAAGTTAATGTTTTTCCAGTTTGTGTGAAAATATGCAAATTTTTAAAATGAAGCATTCATCTAATGTATTGGAAGAAGCTTCTATATTTTATGAACAAATCATCGTTTGTTCACTCAAATCGTTCTTCACAAATTTTTCTTCACGACAGTCTGTCATCTAGTCTGGATTTTTCTTTTTCTCGTCACTCACTTTGATGTAGGCTACTTCTCTACTCTGCTACACCAGCGCTCAAGCATCTTCTCCATTCACAATCACAATGATTGTGTACATAAATTATTTTACATAAAAGTTTACCTAGGTGCAGAAACAAAAATACAACAAAGCATGGGAAGCTTCATTGTGTCTACAGTTTTTCTAAAAGTGTTCCAGAAATTCTTATCTCAAGTAGTGTGCCTAATAATATATGCTGATTCTTCTATATAGTGTTACATGTGTGTACCAAAAATTTGTTTAAAGATGCAAGATTCTCATCGTAGTGATGACAAATTTGTCATGTTCTTACTCATCATGTAATATAGACAACTTTTGGTGACACCTTTCAAAAAGAAAACTTTCAGTGTACGAACAATTTTGTGCTAATCAACCAAATCTTTGGACAGTTGGACATTTTATTCGTCCAAAATTTTGTCAAGTGCTTCAAAGTTTACTCGTATAATTTTCTTCTGTTTTTGTGCACATCATGAATCGCAAACAAACACACATTTGTGGTTGTTTTGGAGTTGCAGCCTTTCATACCGTGTCTTTTTTTTTCCTACAGTGTATGATCTGAGATGTGGGGTAATCTCAGTGACAACACGTATGTGTCCAATTCATGTATGTCACATTAGGTGCTCATCAAAATATGATTTTTTTTCTTTTCAGTGTTTTTTTCTTTCAAGTGTGTATATATTCATGTATATTTTTATTGTATAATTTTTCTTTGCATCGTTTGGTATCATCACATGCTATTATTTTACAAACATAATGATTTTTTTAATATAATGCATTACATTTTAAAATTTTAATTGCTTTTCCGTATTGTTTTACTGTACTCAATATTTCTCAGTTTTCAATTCATATTAACTTAGTGGTGACTTTAGGTCACATGATAGTCATTAAGTGTGTAGTACTCAGGGTTGTCAAACATAATTTTGTGATGTTCTAATGTAATGTTTTTCAAAAATTTTTAACTCATCTTGAAAATGACTGTCATATTTTATTGTATCATGTCCATGATACATAGTTATTCGAAGGAATTTTCCTTTTATATTTACATTTCTTTTCATTTTCAAAAATCACACTTTAAATTTTCTCACTATTAAATTAGTGATTGACAAAGCATTGATGAATTTTCAGAAATTCTCTTTGTGTACTACAAAATTTCTCACACTATATGTTTTTGTAACTCCAATGTTCTTCTCATGTATCTAAGATAACCTAGTATGACAAAATATTTAAAAAAAAAAAAAAAAAAAAAAAAAAAATCTTGCACTTAGGATTACTTAACTTACTTTCAGAATTTACCTATTCAATAATTACTTTTAAATCACAACTATTTCTCATAAATTACACATTTGTAATTTAATAATTTTTCAATGGTATACCTTTTCTTTTGAATGAAATATTGTCTTATAAGCATGCTAGCAAAAATTCAAACAAAGTGAAATTGAAAACAATAGAATAATAAGTGTCATATAGACATATTTATGATTAATAGTAATGAATTTTTGCAAAAGGTTAACCTTATGATATCTTATTTTTGTACGTACATAATTGTGAGCTCACACTTTATTCATTAATAATTACTTTGATTTTATGTTGTATATGTATGTTTAAATTTTTGTTTGGAATTATGCATTTCTATTTTGTTACAGGTTTATACTTGTAAGTATAAGGGTTTTTAAGTAATCAGTACTAATGTATGATATGTTTTTCCTAGTATTCCCTATTTTTTTGTGGTACCACACATCCCTTTAAATTTTTTTCCTTTATTGTAATTAATTTTCATTCAATATAAATATTTAAAATGATGTAATTTTATCCTGTATATCTGCATGTTGTACTAATAATTTTACTTAGCTACCCACCTGTCGGGTATCGTTTGTACCCCCTGTAATCCTGATGGCATCTGGTGATCTCTGATATCTTCACGCTGCACGTTCTCATCTACAGTACTATTACGTTTCAATGTTTAACAGTAATGTGTTTTCATCTCAGTTTTGGTAAGTTTTTTTTTCAATTTTTCTAGTCTTGTTTTTCTTGAATTTTTTCATGTATTCCAATTTACTTTGAGAGTAATTTCTGTGCTTCCATTTTTTTTCTATCGCATTATTCTTATATTTAATTGTTACAATAGTCCAATGGTGACTTTATGTCACAATATCGTCTTTTAAGATATGACATTCTATTTTGGGAAGCATAGTTTTGTTTGTACTTTTATATTCTTTTATAGCAGGTTCAAGGATGTCAAAATTATATTAATTTTTCTCAAATTCTATATTGCATTTGACCTCTGTGTCATATTTTTGAGTATCGTATCAATGATACATATTTTATAAAAGAAATGTTCTTTTATTTGCCACATTTTTCTCCTTTTTTTTCAATAGTGTCAGTTTCCTTTTGCGAGTTTGCTGTTTCAGGTGACTGCATCCTGAATTAGTATCAGGATACAGAATGGTGAAAATCATTTTTAGGAAACATTCTCATTTTTTTTCCTCAGTACATATTTTGTTCTAAATTAATTTTTCTATTGATATTTTTAAACTTGTTTGTTTTGGTTCTGAATGTTGTGTTGTGTCACAGCACCATCTTTTTCACCCCTTTTCCTCCTGGTTGTTATGGATTTTGGGTCTTTTTCTTTCCCCGCGTTACCCGCCATCCCGTTCTGCGATGACCTGACGGACACACACACTCGGTACCATATGGTATTTGTAGGTTCGTTGGCAGTCACGTCTTCTTCTGTAGTATTGGCTCAGTTGGAGGGGATTGTTCACAGTACAAAATTGTGCTGGACAATCAGCAATCGCATAGGAGATGAGGTTTGGAATCGTATGATAGAATCAATCTATGTTTCAATATCACAGTTAATGAGTTGTAATTCCATGCATTATCCCATTCTTTCGAATTTCTTTTGTATTCGTGGGGGAGTATATGTCATGTTGTGACATATTGTCTTTCCTTTCCACCCCATCGTAATATTCTCATATTTTATTTATCTTTCAAGTTCATCCAATTTAGTTATTTATTTAACTGTTCATTAATTTTGATCCTTTTTAACCTGTGTTTACATTTCATTTTATCGATCGTCCTGTCTGCGTTACGTTAATTTAAAATCTGCCGTTCTCGTTTCTCTTTTGGCCCAGAGCCAAAGTGTGCAGACATGCATCCTCTTTCTTCATTTGTGACCGTAAGCCAACGTACTTCATTGAAGCGGTTCGTAGTTCCTTCACCTAGGCAGCCGGTTCTCACCGCGCATGCGCGTAAGGTCTCGCTTCCGTCTTCTCCTTGGCGCAACGTTTAGGCGTGCGCATCTTCCACTTGGCGCGGTCTTGGCGGTTTTTAACTCCCGCAATTTTCGGCAACCGCGTTTTAGCTCCTGCAGGCAGTCAGTACAGAAAGCAGCCTGAGAGATGTAGGGTGTCTCTCAATAAGGGCAGTGCCCGGGTTCTCCCGGTGCCGTGCGAGAATGCTTCGAGTGAATGTAGCGTGTAGCACAGAAGTTGGACAGAGCAAGATTTGAGGTTTCTCTAGACTTGTACAAAGAGACAAGCAACTACACAAAGTAGTTAAAGTGACCCAGATGCCAATCCAGGGATCCCAGTAATTCCAACTAAAGATGCAAATAAAGAGTAATTAATTCCATGCAACTTTGTGTCTTCTCTGATCTACTTACTGAAGGTATGTCGTTACTAATGTTTATTATCCTCTCTGTTCAAGACACACGAACCTGAAAAATCCCAGCCACTATTTTATTACTAAGAAAACGATCACTTAAGCCTTAGCTTCTAACGTTATGACAAATAACAATTCTACACTTATTAACTTATCGGTAAGCTTAAAATATTTTTTCTTGGCATAAGTTCATTTTAGATTTTGGAATTTGAAGGGAAAAATTTCAAATATATTGGAACCATGATGACTTGGCACCTGGATAACTTGACTGTTCTCCAATAAGTTAACATTTATTATTCACATGGTTGTTACAGTGTTAACTTCAATGAGAAAGGAATGTCATCTCAACATATTAGCAGAAACTTGCTTAACTATTATAGCAAAACTAAATTTTAAAAAATTGCTCCTCTATTGGTCAGTACTTTGTAATTCATTATTCGTTCCTTATTACTCAACTTCTTTTTTTACACAAAATCATTCTTGTTATTTTGGCCATGTCTGGCCACAATGCATTGAAGGCTGTTAGTTATACACTCCTTTCTGTGTACACAGGAGGGAGCAGAATATTCAATGACTAAATTAAGCAGTTTTGAAGAATTTTTGCTGTATCACCACAAAGAAAAGAAAAGCAGATGAAAATTCAAGATTGTTATTCATAAAGTAATTAAAATTTTAATATTGTTATTATAACTCCCTCGTCTAGAAATAAATGGAAATCAATTTAAAAAACGGAGTCTAATAATTATGATATTTAGCACATATTTATCATCCTTATTTATTATACATATTGTATGATTTTAAAATCATAGTACATAAAATATCTTTCAAAATAAATTTTACCTCACTAATTTGACATCCACATAAATTGATTTTTTCTTCTTTTTATTTTTAAATCCCCATGGGATTTGGGTTTTTGAAATTCCACTGTATTATAAATATTTAAAAAACACTGTTATTGTTATTACAATTATAAGTAAATTTGTTCATTTTTACTTTCTATTGTGTTAGCTTGCCAGAGACAAAAAAAAAAAAAAACATGTATTTTGATACAATTTTATATTGCAGACCCAAAGTAAGAACCCAACTGCATGGACTCACATACTTAATGGAAGTATTGGATTTAATTTTGAAAAACAATGTTGAACGAATGTCTCATCAAACCCAGAACTCTGAAAATCGTCGAAAGTTCAATAAAAGTAGCAAGAGAGGCAGGGGCAATCAAAATGAAATTGAGATTTGTTTTGCTCCTTGTTTAGAAGATCAAGAAATAGATATGGCTTGTGAAGTTCTGAAGGTGCTTTTTAATTTGACTGTCAGCGTTGAAAAATACAACATGGAAGAAGTTAGTAGACTTTACTATTCCTTTTTATTGTTTATTTAGTACAGTTGAACTCTTGTTATAATGAGGGCAAAGAAACTTTGGAATTTGCTCATCTTATAACAGAGCTTATGCAATAACTAAGTTTAGATTTTATACAATGAAAAACATCTATACTAATAAAAGAAAGATGTTTGTCTGTGTTGGACCAAAAACAGTAGCAAAAGACCTATCTGTGGAGTATAATGGACAAATGCCTAAAAGGGCAGAAATTTATCTATGCTGTACATTGTGATCAAAGCTATCTAATAAAGGTAATAACCCGGTTCAGAGTTTTATTACCATCTGCAGGATTATCTAGTGGTTGTAATGAGTTAATGATAAGGGAAATATTTTCGGAGTAGTCACTTCTAAAAATTTTTGTATATAATGAAGGAAGTAATGTGATAAGACATCATTAAAAATGCTCTCATTGAAAAGAAAGGAAAAAAACTTTTGCTTTGCTGTA
Source organism: Maratus michaelseni (assembly GCA_963931845.1). Taxonomy (NCBI): domain Eukaryota; kingdom Metazoa; phylum Arthropoda; class Arachnida; order Araneae; family Salticidae; genus Maratus; species Maratus michaelseni. The sequence goes on along the minus strand of OZ007590.1, from coordinate 332,381,150 downwards.
AAACTTAATTTAATTAAAGCAAGAATCACATGTAGAAAATTAAAAAAAATAAAGGACAAAAACAAGAAAAGGAAGGCATAAATGGATATACAATTCTAAATTTTCTTTATTTTAATAATGAGTTATCAATAACAATTTTTTACTTTGTCATATAGATGCATTACATTTTTCAGTTGATTAATTTATATCAACATCATTATTTTTATTTGGATTGCCTTATTGCAATATATATATATATATATATATATATATATAGAAGTTAATCAAAGTGATTTATGAGCCAAATAGGCTAAATTATGGTATCATATGAAAAGTATTCTGTCTACACATTATCATTAATTATCTCTTTGGAGATTTAAGTAGAATGATACAAGAACTTGATATGTTTTTTGAAATTCATAGATATTATAATTATATATATATATATATATATATATATATATATATGTGGGATTATGATAACCAATATGTAGTTTCAATACAACAGAAGATTCTTCAAATATAACATAAACAAAAAGGTTTAATAAAATAACAGCATATACAACTGAAGATTCAAATACAAATATCAAACAGGATTAATATTTATGAACGTACCAACTTCCGTATTTTAATATAAACATTTGCAAGCTTCCCTGAGCATTGCGTCAAAAATCCATCCTCCGCTATGGCTCAAATCTATGGAACCACTCCTCGTGTCGGGCGTGCTTTTCTTGGTCTTGCGTGATAATCGCTTTTATCACTGCTCGTGAAAAGTAATAATTCATTGAGTTCATATTATTGTTGCTGTTACTTCTAATAATTCCCACATTTTCGGTCATCCTGACGTTATGTCGACCTCGACAGTTCAATACTTCTCATAAAAATTTAGACACAGATTCAAACAAACAAACAGATAAGCATAAAACGAAAACATCCCACTCTATGCAGACGTGTTACTCCACGGTTTCATATATTCTGCAGCAGTTGATGTCTTGTTGGGACCATCATGGTCCCCAATTTTCTCTACATCATAACAGTCACGTGGCTTTACTTTAGTGATCTTATACGGTCCATGGAATTTTTCCTTTAATTTAAGTCCTGTGCCATACTGCGTTCTTTGGATTGCCACGAGATCATTTAACTTATATTTATTAGGTTCCTTCCTCTTCTTGTTAAATTGCTTTCTATTTTCTTCTTGTATTTTCAAAATGTTTTTTCTCGCTTCTTCTCTTACGTTTTCGCGTTCTGTCATCACGTGGTTTAACTGTTCCTCTTCTAGTATTTCTTTAATTCTTATGTCATTTTTATTTTTCATTTTTACACCAATCATCAGTTCATATGGACTGTATTTTGTACTTCTTGTAACTGTACTATTGATGATTCTCTGCACATCTGATACATACTTATACCATTTCGTGCTTTCATTACCTGCTAGTTTCGCTAGCACAGGAATCAGGATGCTATGAATTCTTTCGATCTGTCCGTTCCCCCTGGGCATTCCCACCATTATTTTGACGTGTTGTATCCCTTGTTCCTTGCAGTATTCTGCAAATTCATCTGATTTGAACGCTGGTCCCCGGTCTGTTATTATTCTGCTGGGATTCCCGAAAACTGTTTGTTGTAAGGATAACTTTTCAATGACTTCCTGCGCTGTTGTGGATTTCACTGGATAGAACCATGCAAACTTAGTAAAGGCATCTACAACAGTGAAGATATGCTGATATTTCTTATTTGTTGACGGCAATGGCCCAATATGATAAGTACTTAATGGTATGTTCTCCTTAGGTATGGGTTTTAGGAAACCTTCGGATTTGCCTCTTTTCTTGTTATGTAGAATACACTCGATACAATTTAATACTACTGTTTCAACTTGTTTTCTAAGATTAGGGACGAAGAACTCTTTTTTACCAATTCTTCTGTTTTGGCTATAGCGAAATGCCCTTCATCATGTGTCTTACGAATAATCTCTCTTTGCATCTCTTCAGGCACTACGAGCAAATCTCTTCCATTTTCGAACTTGTGCAATACATTATTCTTGATGAGATATTCGTTTTCCTCACCCTTCTCGACTAAAGATTTTATTGCTTTTAGCAGCTCATCTCTCTCCTGCGCTATAGCTATTCTAGTCGCCATCTCACTTTGTGATCTTGTAATAACTAAAACAGTATTCCGGCTCAAAGCATCTACGTGTTTCATTTTGTTTCCCGCTCTATGCGTAATTTCATAATCAAATTCTGCGATGAATAAAGCCCATCTTGCGACTTTTGGAGGCAGTTCTCTTTTGTTTAGGGTTTTTTTAAATGCTTCACAATCAGTTACTATTTTGAATTTCGTACCTAGTAAGTAGTTCCTGAATTTCTTTAGAGCTTCAATTATTGCTAGTACCTCTAATTCATAACTACAATATTTTTCTTGTTGTGGAGTTGTTTTTTTACTCATATATTGTATAGGATGGAATTTCCCATCATCCGCTTTTTGTAGAAGTACTGCTCCGAAACCATGGCTACTGGCATCAGTGTGTAGTTCTAGTGCTGATCCTTGTTTGAATAAACGCAATACTGGTTTTTGCGATAATATTTCTTTTAATTTTTCAAATGCCTGTATTTGTTCTGTACCAAACTTAAATGCGACATTTTTGCGTAATAGATCACTCAATGATTTGGCTATTCGAGCGTAGTTTGGGATGAATTTACGAAAATAACCTGTTAATCCTAAATATGATTGCACTTGTTTTACCGTTCTTGGTTGTGGGAAATTTTGGACGGCCGATGTCTTCAATTCAGATGGCTGTATTGTCCCATCTTCAATCACATAACCGAGGAACTCTATTCTTTTCTTTAAAAACTTATATTTTTTTTAAATTAAGCTCTAGTCCATATTCTGCCGCAACTTCAAGCACTCGTTTCAATTTCTCTAAACCCTCTTCTTCAGTCTGCGATGGAATGATAAAGTCGTCCATATAAACAACTAAAGTGCCGTCACGTAACAAATCTCTGAACACAGTGTTTATATATCTTTGGAACCAGTTTCCTGATGTACATAAACCAAAGGGGCATTTCAAGAACTCGTATTCTCCTTCGTGTGTCACGAATGCGGTGTATTTCCTACTTTTCTCCTCAATTTCGAGATGAAAGAAACCATTCTTTAAATCAAGGGTCGTGAACACTTTTGATTTTTCTAATTTATCTATAACATCTTCAATTAAGGGTAGTGGGAAATGATCTTTGATTATCTTCCTATTCAACTTACGATAGTCTATGCATAATCTATATGAGTTATCTTTCTTCTTGGCTAAAACCACTGGTGCAGCGTAATCAGAAAAACTGCGTCTTATTATTCCTTCGCTTAACCACTGTTGAACTTGATTTTCTATTACTTCTTGTTCTTTCCAAGGAAATCTCCGTGGACGTTCACAGACAGGTATTTCATCAGATAAAATTATGTTCATCCGTAATCCTATGTCTTTTGACTTATTTGGTTTGTATTCCTTTACCAATTTTTTTATTTCTTTTTTTTATTTTCAAATTTCCCACGTGATTCAATTCAATTTCGTCATCATCTATGATACTCGCTAGATTAACCAAAAAATTATCTCCTGTATTATTATCGTTTTCAACTAAAATATTTTCATCACGTGAATTATCTATCGCTGACGCTTTCATTTCATCATTACTTTTGGCAGCATGATTCAATTTTATAACAGAATTCTTCAAAACTTCAATGTAACCTACTTGAATATCGTCACGTTTGCCAACGATTTTGATTCCTCTCTCGTCTATCGCCAACTTTAATTTGCTAATTACATCATATCCTATTAAAATATCATATGCAAGAGATTTCAAAATGTATAATTTTGCTGTTATTAGAAAACCATCAATACTAAATTCATATGAGAAATATCCTTTGGGGTAGACAACTCCATCTATACCGGACAAAGAGATATTATCTGAAAATAATCTTGGCTATCCGATCTTTGTATAATATTCATAGCTCACTAAACTCACGTCACTTCCTGTGTCGATTAGGACGTGTGCCTGTTCCCCGTTAATATCAATATCTATCATTCGATCTGCCTTGGCGCTATTTTTGCTTTTGATTACTGCGCAATGCACATCTTTCTGATTTGATGATCGCCAATTTTGGCTCCTATAATATTGGCTGGAATTATTCATTTGAGGGCTATTTCCATTACTACATTGCAAAGCTACGTGGCCAAGGCCGTTACATTTAAAACATCTAATTTGTGCCTTATTCCTTTTGTTTAAATACGAAGGTTCATTCGCATTAGCTGTATTATCTATAAATTGTTTCTTTTTTAAATTATCATCGCCTTGAGCTGATAACCATGGTTTTAAATTGCTATTTTCCCGCATTTTTAATTTCCTATCTTCAAAGTGGTGTGAAATTCTATTCATGGCTTTAACATTACGTCTCGCCGCGTCATAATCGTCTAGTTTATTTACTAATACGTCTACATTTTTAATTCTTGGAAGATCATCAATAAAATGCTCTTTCATTTCTATAGGTAACCTCCGCTTAATTTGATCTACTACGATTAATTCTTTTAAGGATTCAAAATCGGATACTTTAAGACCGTTAATCCATTCTTCCATATAATTTCTTAATTCAAATGCCAAATCGCGCCAAGTGGCTGAAGATTCTTTTTTATGGGACATTAATTTCTGCCTAAATTCTTCTGGCGTCATTTTGAAGCGTTTGAGAAGTATAGCGAGATTTAGGGATCGGAGAACTTATACCGGGAAAAATTAATGAAGTGATGATTCTCACGAAAAATACTCCGATTGAATCCAAACCTGAAAATTCAATTTTGAAGATAGTACAAGTTAACTATCCCAAAATCTCTCTATATGGCGTAATCTCAAGTGACAGTAACATTGCGTTGTGAAATAAGTTAAATTAAAAAGGTTAAAATTTAATGTTGGAATAATTAGAATTTAAGTTGAAAGCTTAATTGTAAAATTTAAGAATGATAAACATTTTTACAAAAATTGATCCATCTGAAATCGGTGAAATGTAAATTAAGAAAATAAATAACTCACCAAATAGATGACACACATAGATTTATTTGAAGCAGAAAGAGCACTCACAAAATATTAATATGCAAAGAACTTCAATTGATTATATTAATTCACATTCTTTCTTCTTTCACAATAATGCTTACCAGATAATTTTAAATAATTTTAAATCATGAGAATACATTCAAAATGTATGATGTTCAGTCCTTTTAGATTAATTTAAAATGTTATTCGTTTAAATAAGTTTATTGTTTCAAAATTTAATGTTCGTCATTAAGGATGTTCTTGAAGATTAAAAAAAAAGTCTCTCAGAAAAATGGCAGATTCTTTTACACGGTGCTCTCAGTTGTCGATGAACATAATTATTTATACTTGAAGTGAAATGCTATTGTTATATATGGATAAATTCAAGAAATGGAGTTCATTGTTGGAATAGGTAAATAAGGAATATGAACGTTTTTCTTCTATCACGCTTGCATCTATCTGATGAGAAATCACTCAGGGATGTACGAAAATTCACGGACTGGCTCTCCGAACACGCTGAAGAATGTAGGTGGGTCTAGATGTCAAATGATGTAGATTGTCTAGCATCTAATTCTGCTGGTTCAATTTAATACATCGTAAATACTCTTCAATAAATTAGCGATAGCTAATAAATAGCTCAAGATGTCGAAAAGAGATGGTAACACTGCTCCGTAGCATCTAAAAATCTTAGTATGTCTATCTCTCGAGAAAATCACAATACATTTCCACCCACTAAGTGAATAACTTCATCCAGTGCTGGAACAAGCTCAACTGCCGCCAGGCCAGAGGCCCGACAGCCTAAAAAAAAACGTTGTTAGTCGATCAAACGAATTTGGCGAAATGATTCTCCTTCAATAATCAAAGTACGATCTCTCTCTGAGATTTTAAAATCTCCGCCAATCAAAAAGGAGCATATCCTAACGGTTCCGAATCTAACTGTCGCGCTCGTGACACCACCTGATGGATTTTTTGAAGAAGCTTACCCACGCGGTCAAAGTCAAATATTAACTGTTGACGACACGTCATTGCGAATGTTCTATGAGCTTCTATCTGTCACCTTGAATCGGACTGATAATGACCTTGCCTCTCGTGAGTCACTGACCCAGATACAAATGCGCGGGAACTAAGAAATAATGCCTGCTTGTTTACCCGAAACATCCAAATACTCATCAATGGCGTCTGATCGCAAATCTCGACGAAATTCAAAACAGAAAAAACGAAAGTAATTAAAAATCTATAATTGCCAAACTAATGGATGAAAACAAATGAAATTTTAGCAATCTAAATAAAATTAAAATTTCTTTCCACCAGATATGTTTTTGAAAGTAAAATATTTAAATTAAGAAATTTTGAAAAATGATTATTGGACTTAGAAATTTTGAAATGAAATATGGAAAAGTTCGTTATTCTGAAAGAATTTGCCTGAATTAAAATAAATGAATTTGAACTTTCTGAAAAGAATAAAATTAACAATTAACCAATTTTTTAATAAATATTATTAAAAAGGAAATACACTATATTTTGGAATAATTTATTTTAGACTGTATATTATTTAAAAGTTAGAAAAAGTAAGTTATAAATATTTTGTTTTTAGATAATTTGAAATGAAGTTTAATTAATATTGCAAAGTGAATAAAATGTAAATTAAATTGAATGAATAAATATCCTAAAACATATGTAATGGAAAGATTCTGAAATTAATTTATATTCTCACCAAAAGTAAATAATTTAAAAAGAATGTTAGATTTAAAAATGCAAAAATGAAATTTAGCTTAATTAATTTAAATGAATTTAATTAAATTGATGAATAAATTAAGGTTAAATATTAAAATCCTGAATAAATTAAGAGTCAAATTTTTAAATCATAACAAGAAGTAAATCTTTTACATAATCGTAATTGCTCGCCAATGTTTCAGGCTCTCTAGCTATAATATTGGCGATTTCCAACGGGATTAAACTTAACAAATGTGTGACCCAATTTTCTTTTATTATATTCATTCGAGCAATTTGTCTTTCAAATAGTGCTAAATAGAGACTAATATCACTTTTACCGTCAAAGTGAGGAATTAATTTAAACAAATCTGGTTGCTTACCTGAACCAGCTATTGCAGAATCGTCGCTCACACTTTTCAAGTTGCGTTGAAGCTCCATTTTTCTTAATTCATATTCCATTTCAACTTTCTTTTCCTCCAACTTCCTATCTGCTTCTTTTTCCAGTCTTCTTTCTTCCTTTTCTGCTTCTAGTCTTCTTTCTTCCTTTTCTGCTTCTAGTTTTCTTTCTTCCTTTTCTGCTTCTAATCGTCCTTTTTCTGTTTCTTGTCTCTCAGTGGCAATGACTTCGAGTCTAATTTTAATGAAATTTTCTTCATAATCTTCTGATTCGGCAATCAACTTTATTACATCGATAACTCTTGCACTCTGTGGTACAACTATACCTAGTTCATCACATAACGTTAATAAGTCTGCTTTTCTGGCTTTATTAAGAGCTGACATTATTTAACTTCATTAAACTTCAACTGAACAAAGTATTATAGTATCGTAGATCTGATTACGGAACTTTTCTTCATATAATACTTCAGAAAAATAGTTCAATTTTTTCATATTATCCCGGTACAAAACAGCTTTATATCCATATAGTATGTCAAATAAACAGCTTTATGTTCATATCCCGGCAACGAAACCCCAAAAATTGTTGTGGGATTATGATAACCAATATGTAGTTTCAATACAACAGAAGATTCTTCAAATATAACATAAACAAAAAGGTTTAATAAAATAACAGCATATACAACTGAAGATTCAAATACAAATATCAAACAGGATTAATATTTATGAACGTACCAACTTCCGTATTTTAATATAAACATTTGCAAGCTTCCCTGAGCATTGCGTCAAAAATCCATCCTCCGCTATGACTCAAATCTATGGAACCACTCCTCGTGTCGGGCGTACTTTTCTTGGTCTTGCGTGATGATCGCTTTTATCACTGCTCGTGAAAAGTAATAATTCATTGAGTTCATATTATTGTTGCTGTTACTTCTAATAATTCCCACATATATATTAACATTTATATGTATATATAACATAAGCACAATAAGATTCATAAAAACATGCAGTTCACTTAAAAAAAAAACCTGTTTTACAAAAAAGAAATTGTGTACATCTCAGTACACTAGGTCACATGTTTGAGAAAATTAGATTAGTGGGTCATTTTGGAGTCCCTATGGATCAAGCTAATTTTATCTAAAAAACGGCTCTAACGATTTTGACTAAATTTTGTATCTTGCTATTTTGAGGTACGGGAAGAGCATTGGGCTAGGTCACATGTTTGAGCAAATTTGATTAGTGGGTCATTTTGGGGTCACTATGGGTCAAGCTAATTTTATCTAAAAATGGCTCTAATGATTTTGACTAAATTTTGTCTCTTACCGTTTATGTCACATGTTCGAGCAAATTCAATTAGTGGATAATTTTGGAGTCACTATTGGTCAAGCTAATTTTCACAGAGCATAGCTTGGTCTTACCCGCTGGTGGTATATATAAGCTTGTTTTTGATTGGTCCTGTGTAAATTAAGTTTCAAAAAGGAATTTTCTTTGTCTGGTTACGTATTGCTCTGGGTTTTTTATTTTCATAAAAAATACAATAATCTATTTTGAACATATTATCATGTACTATCTCTTAAAAATTTAAAAAAAAAAAAAAAAAAAAAAAAAAGAAAAGGATCAAAATGATAATATTACATGAATACCAGCAGAACAAACAAATTTTGCACTATACATTTTAAAGGATATTTTGTTCTCATTTTATAGCTATGCACTTTAATTATTTATTTACAGGAAGAAGAGGCTCATTATATGAGATTAGTTAGCATCTTACATGATATCCTTCTTAGTGATGCCAAATCTACAGAAAAAAGGGAAGAATTACAAAGGTTATATGCTTTTATAGTTTAACTATAGCTTAACATTTAATTTACTGGTTGCTAATATGTATGCTTATTGAAGATTATAAATTAGTAAAACTTGTATTAGGCATTATTTTCTTCATCATAATTTATAGAGAAATTGCAATTCAGTATCATAATTGGACTGCACACAAAAATACATCCAAAGGTGACTTTAAATGCAACAGATAGGAGACAAAAATATGCATTTTCATTAATTTTTCCATGTTCTTTGATGTTAATAAATGTTTGATTTTATTTTCCAAATTGATATAGATGATATGTGAATGAAGAAATTCAAGAAAAATTATATGTGAGGGTTGTATACTTTTAATTGCTTAAGATTTGTTAATTATGTTGTGCAAAGTAAGCAAATGTTTTAATTTAATAAAAGAGCAATACAAAAAAAAAAAAGTTTATTAAAATGAAATTAAAAACTAAAACATTAAATGATTAAAAATTAATTAATCATTTTGTTTTTAATATTTTATAGGCAGATTTGTTTTCCCTCATAGATTGCATTGTAGGAAAGTATTCTGCATACACTGCAAAATTTAACTATTATCACATTTTTTTATATATAAAATATTTTTACCTTAGACTGTTCATGTTATTTATATGTAGCAAACATAAAAAATGCTGTTTCTTCTTTTTACTTAAAATATTTTCTTTATTTTAGCCATACTATTGATCTTCTCACTAATATGCCATTATCAAGTTATGAAGAACTCCTGACTCCAGTTCTTAAAATTACTGATTCTCAAAAAGATAACACTGTTGAGTTTGAAGGCATGAATATGGAAGCCATTTGTATATTACTGAATTTCTTAGATAAAAGGTTAGATAAGGTATGTTAAGTGAAATTTATTTGTGTATCACTCAGTAAATAATAAATTGATAATTTCCTAAATTGATAACTTCCTTTAAGGAAATTTTTTAAAAAAGATTGCTTTTTAAAGATTAGTTTAAATTTAAATAGGTTATAGTTAATAATTGTCATATTTTTAAAATACATTACTGTTAACTGTTAGTATTAATTGTATAAAATGAGTCTGTCATCCACTGTATGTGATTTAATTAGAAGGGGAAAAAAGATAATGAAATAAAAAAAAAAAATCTATAAAAATGTTTTTAGTAAAACTATTGAAATGTAATTTTTTGCACAGTAATGTTCAGGAACAAAAGCACCATTACCAAAATTAATCCTTAGTTTAAAAATCAATTAACTTAAAAGAATGAAAAACTAGTTTTAAAATTACATATTTTAATCTTAGACTTCATCTTCTCAAAATGCTAATGAAAGAGACTTTGCTGTCTGTATAATCTCATTATGTATTTTTAAAACTTGATATTTTATTTTTTAGCCTCATAAAACATATTGTGAAATTTTGTCACCAATTCTCACTACTTTAAGTGAATGTGCTCGTTCAAATAGTACTATCAGGAAATTCTTAAAACTAAGGGTAAGTATTTATTTTGTTTTAATTTTATAATATATGTATATAATTTGTAAGTTTAAAAAAAAAAATCAATAGTTATCTATAAATTAAATGTCTGTAAAATTTTGCATACAAAAAATAAGATAAATTATTAGATAAAGAAAAATGATTTTGAATTTTGAATAAATGTTTCAGATGTTGAGAGTACTTTTACAGATATGCATAATAATAATCAAATCAAGATTTTATTTTTCTTTATTCTTTAACATGTAATTGAGGATTGTTTAAACATGACTCTTTTCTTATTGATTATTATCATAATGAGTTTCTATTCATGAATCACAGTTTTTTAAAAGTATTTTTTATTATACATTTCATTACCTTTATAAATTCTTTACATATTTTAGAATAATTTTAACTTATAAACAGGCAGGCAAGAGTTGCTCCAAAAAGTGAAAACTTACCTTTTTGAAAACAGTTTTGGATTTTTTTCTGAATCAATTAAAAAATGCAAAGAAAATAATTTGAGTATATAAGAGCAGGGAAGAGGCTGTTTGAAGATTTTGGAATTTGGTTCTGTTCCTTTCTTCTCATTCACTGCAAGAGAGCTAATTGCATCATTATCAACATCTGAAAATCATGTGAATGTTGGGTGTACAAAAAATCATGGTTTGTTTAAAAAAAAAAAAAATTAACCTGTTTTTTGTTAAGGTATTGAAATGGCTACTAATAATAGGTTTCCAAAACAATTAAACCTCTAATTAAATGATATTAAGGAGCATAATTTATATTTTTATAATTAATAATTATAGAAATAATAAAAACTGCAAATAAGTAATTTCATTAGTTAATAGCACAAATAAAAATCAACAATTATCTTCTTGCACTCGTACTTTATAAAATAACTGCAATCGCAAAAATCTAAACTTACACACATGTATAAGTATGTTAACTAAAAAATTATTAAAATTAATTACACCCATTAATTTAACACATACACATAGAGTAAATGTAATCATAGGAATGAAATGACCATTTCTATCTACTATCCACATTATTAAAATAATAAATATTAGCATTGTTATTCACACAGTGGGCATTTGGCTTTTAGTGATTTTAATTGGAAATAAAAAAAGGCTTTTCTATCATTTTATCCCTAACTGATTTCTTTATATGTTGTGCACGAGTCTTTTACTGAAGAAGATCTTGCTATGCTAAACATTTTTATCCTAATTAGTTTCTAATATATATATATATACACACATATACATTCTTTCTCAATAGCTGTTGAGTAGATGTTATCATTCTCCTTTAGCTCCAATTTGTTGTTACATGTATATTGGTAAGAGTAGAATGATAAAATAAAAGAGTCATTCTTTTAGTTACATATATTTATTATGTTTGTTGTGCTTATTTTTTTTAATATGGTAGACTCCCTCAAATCCGCCACTATAAAATCTGCAAAATCCTAAAATCCACACATTGTTGCAGGTGTAAACAGTGAAACTTACAGTTAGAAAATTTTATTTTCAAAAAAATTAAAGTTGGCTCCAATATCAGTGCCGATTGCAATCTTTTTACCAAATACAGTTATTAATTAATGAAGGTTTTTTTAGTTATTAAGACTGCCTAAAAATGAAATGAAACTTTGTTATTTTACAGTTTTGATTTAAATTATTAGTGTACCTTTATGAAGCGAGTTTCAGTAAATAATTCAAGAAAAATTTATCTCATCATTATTATACATATTTAGTTATGTATTGTTAATTATTTACTTGATCTTTACTTTTAATATTTTAATCATTTTTAAAATTTTTATGATTATTTTACTTTATTACTTTACTTAATTATTTTAATATTTTACTTTATTTAAACCCTTCGTAATAATTTCAAGTGCATTATTACATTCAAATTACTGTTTAAAAAATGTAAACAAAACAATGACCAAAAATATATAAAATTCCAAAATCTGCACAGCCTCTGGTCTCAAGCTATGCAGATTTGAGGGAGTCTACTGTATATATATAAAATAATGAATAATTTGATTATTCAAAGAAACTTATAACAATTTTAGTTATATAGGTCTCATTAAATATCAATTTTAAGTGAAATGCTTTTATGCCTGATATGAACATGCTTTATTATTTACTTTGTTTACAAGCTTAAGAACATTTTTAAAGCTTCTATCTTTTATTTATGTAATAGGCAAATATCTTTAAGAACATTGCAAATTAAGTTCATCTTACATTTTAATAATTTTTCAAATCATTTTAAAAATTAAAATATTTTATGATTTTAATCAATGATTTAAAAAAAAAAAAAAAAAAAAAAAAAAAAGTACATTCAGTTAAAATTGTTGGCATCCTGTGTGAATGAAATTAATTTAATTTGAATAAAGTGTTTTTTATCAAACGTAAATTTATTTTTAGCCTTTCTTTTTTGGGAGGATAAATTATTTTGCTCCGTAAATGTTTTTACATAGTTTCAGCATGATGGAGTTTTATTACTATGACAGGGTCACATTAATTAAAGAAGTATTTAGTACGGATAATTTTTTTTATTATTATTTTTTAATTATAAGGAAGAATTAAAATGTACAGTCTCAAAAAGAGATAAAGATTAGCACAACTATTAGTCAATTGGGGTGCATATAAATATGTGTTAATATAAGGCTAAATTATAAGCATTTTGTTCTCCTGTTATAACCGGATTTTTTTTTTTCTCTTTCTTTTTTTTTTTTTTTTTGTCTATTTGTTACCTGTGAAAAAGAATTTTACAACACTGCTAAATGTCTCTTTATAGAACATTTTAACTGCTATAAAACTCTGACATAATTAAAATGGAAAGCCAAAAAAGTTTATCTATTTTTACTGAAATGTAGCATATTTAACTTGGCAGATTTTACCTCCTTTGAAAGATGTAATGAACCGGCCAGAAGAAGGTCAAACTTTAAGAAACAGGTAAGATTAGATTATCTTTTTATCTTAATTATGTAGATAATTTCATATGTTGTTGATATGGATTTTTTGCTATGTAAGATATCAGCAACAAAAAATAAAAGATTATAATATTAGTATTAAATCATGACAGTGTTACAGTAATTAAAAAATTATAGGAGAGGTTCAAATATTCATTTTCGAATAACTTGATTATATTTATGTGAAAAATAATTTCTCTCTTCAGTCAATCTGTCGTGAATTTGATTAGATTTTAGCATTACTGGAAGTATTGTTATTTTATTTAATACTACATTATCAATGTCATCTTTTTCTACTATTTAAAAAATCTATATATATATATTTCTCTTACGTGGCCCGGAAATAAGGCTGAATTTCTAGATTATTGTTTGGCAACAACCGTAGTTTCCAGCTCCAATATGGCAGTCATTGTGAGAGAAGTGAAACTCACTCAAACTAGAAATTATTAAAAATAAAATAACATGTACGTAATCCAAAGCATTTGAGATGATTCCTCATTTTAATTATGAGTAATATCATTAATTCCAAATGAATTCTCAACTCTTATTTAGAATTTATTTACGAATTTCATTCGCAGGAAAACCAGAGAGAATAAAAATTAAATATCAACTGTCTAGATTGCACCTGCCGCCATCTGTTGCTGTCTTGATGAAATAAAGCCGTGCTGTACAATATTATAGGAGCAATGAGTTTTAAACTAATTGTTTATCCAAGATCCTTTTTTCATAATATTTAAATGATTTATGCTCATTGGTAGCACCATTATAAATGCATTTTTAATTGTGTTTTCAACGAAGTTTTCAATTACATTTTTTTTTTTTACATTTAAAACAAATTGTCAATTTCATATGTTAAAATGATTTATGGTAGTACTCATTCCAGCTAGAATTGCTTGGGACCGCGTAGCGATCTACCGTGCTGTACAATATTATAGGAGCAATGAGTTTTAAACTAATTGTTTTTCCAAGATCTTTTTTTCATAATATTTAAATGATTTATGCTCATTGGTAGCACCATTACAAATGCATTTTTAATTGTGTTTTCAACGAAGTTTTCCATTACATTTTTTTTTTTACATTTAAAACAAATTGTCAATTTCATATGTTAAAATGATTTATGGTAGTACTCATTCCAGCTAGAATTGCTTGGGATTGCGTTGTGGTCTGCGGTCTACCGTGCTGTACAATATTATAGGAGCAATGAGTTTTAAACTAATTGTTTTTTCAAGATCTTTTTTTCATAGTATTTAAATGATTTATGCCCATTGGTAGCACCATTATAAATGCATTTTTAATTGTGTTTTCAACGAAGTTTTCAATTACATTTTTTTTACATTTAAAACAAATTGTCAATTTCATATGTTAAAATGATTTATGGTAGTACTCATTCCAGCTAGAATTGCTTGGGACTGCGTTGCGGTCTACCGTGCTGTACAATATTATAGGAGCAATGAGTCTTAAACTAATTGTTTTTTCAAGATCTTTTTTTCATAGTATTTAAATGATTTATGCCCATTGGTAGCACCATTATAAATGCATTTTTAATTGTGTTTTCAACGAAGTTTTCAATTACATTTTTTACATTTAATACAAATTGTCAATTTCATATGTTAAAATGATTTATGGTAGTACTCATTCCAGCTAGAATTGCTTGGGACCATGTAGCGGTCTACCGTGCTGTACAATATTATAGGAGCAATGTGTTTTAAACTAATTGTTTTTCCACGATCTTTTTTTCATAGTATTTAAATTATTTATGCCCATTGGTAGCACCATTATAAATGCATTTTTAATTGTGTTTTCAACGAAGTTTTCAATTACATTTTTTTTACATTTAAAACAAATTGTCAATTTCATATGTTAAAATGATTTATGGTAGTACTCATTCCAGCTAGAATTGCTTGGGACTGCGTTGCGGTCTACCGTGCTGTACAATATTATAGGAGCAATGAGTCTTAAACTAATTGTTTTTTCAAGATCTTTTTTTCATAGTATTTAAATGATTTATGCCCATTGGTAGCACCATTATAAATGCATTTTTAATTGTGTTTTCAACGAAGTTTTCAATTACATTTTTTACATTTAATACAAATTGTCAATTTCATATGTTAAAATGATTTATGGTAGTACTCATTCCAGCTAGAATTGCTTGGGACCATGTAGCGGTCTACCGTGCTGTACAATATTATAGGAGCAATGTGTTTTAAACTAATTGTTTTTCCACGATCTTTTTTTCATAGTATTTAAATTATTTATGCCCATTGGTAGCACCATTATAAATGCATTTTTAATTGTGTTTTCAACGAAGTTTTCAATTACATTTTTTTTACATTTAAAACAAATTGTCAATTTCATATGTTAAAATGATTTATGGTAGTACTCATTCCAGCTAGAATTGCTTGGGACTGCGTTGCGGTCTACCGTGCTGTACAATATTATAGGAGCAATGAGTCTTAAACTAATTGTTTTTTCAAGATCTTTTTTTCATAGTATTTAAATGATTTATGCCCATTGGTAGCACCATTATAAATGCATTTTTAATTGTGTTTTCAACGAAGTTTTCAATTACATTTTTTACATTTAATACAAATTGTCAATTTCATATGTTAAAATGATTTATGGTAGTACTCATTCCAGCTAGAATTGCTTGGGACCATGTAGCGGTCTACCGTGCTGTACAATATTATAGGAGCAATGTGTTTTAAACTAATTGTTTTTCCACGATCTTTTTTTCATAGTATTTAAATTATTTATGCCCATTGGTAGCACCATTATAAATGCATTTTTAATTGTGTTTTCAACGAAGTTTTCAATTACATTTTTTTTACATTTAAAACAAATTGTCAATTTCATATGTTAAAATGATTTATGGTAGTACTCATTCCAGCTAGAATTGCTTGGGACCATGTAGCGGTCTACCGTGCTGTACAATATTATAGGAGCAATGTGTTTTAAACTAATTGTTTTTCCACGATCTTTTTTTCATAGTATTTAAATTATTTATGCCCATTGGTAGCACCATTATAAATGCATTTTTAATTGTGTTTTCAACGAAGTTTTCAATTACATTTTTTTTACATTTAAAACAAATTGTCAATTTCATATGTTAAAATGATTTATGGTAGTACTCATTCCAGCTAGAATTGCTTGGGACTGCGTTGCGGTCTACCGTGCTGTACAATATTATAGGAGCAATGAGTCTTAAACTAATTGTTTTTTCAAGATCTTTTTTTCATAGTATTTAAATGATTTATGCCCATTGGTAGCACCATTATAAATGCATTTTTAATTGTGTTTTCAACGAAGTTTTCAATTACATTTTTTTTACATTTAAAACAAATTGTCAATTTCATATGTTAAAATGATTTATGGTAGTACAGTAAAACCTCCGAATAACGGACACTTCGGGAACGCTAAATTTGTCCGTTATTTGGAGGTGTCCGCTATTCAGATGTAAAACTATGCAACAATATTTGTGTTGGGGATTGAAAAAGTGTCCGCTAAATGGAGGTGTCCGCTATTGAGGAGTGTCCGTTATGGAGGTTTTACTGTACTCATTCCAGCTAGAATTGCTTGGGACTGCGTTGCGGTCTACCGTGCTGTACAATATTATAGGAGCAATGAGTCTTAAACTAATTGTTTTTTCAAGATCTTTTTTTCATAGTATTTAAATGATTTATGCCCATTGGTAGCACCATTATAAATGCATTTTTAATTGTGTTTTCAACGAAGTTTTCAATTACATTTTTTACATTTAATACAAATTGTCAATTTCATATGTTAAAATGATTCATGGTAGTACTCATTCCAGCTAGAATTGCTTGGGACCGCGTTGCGGTCTACCGTGCTGTACAATATTATAGAAGCAATGAGTTTTAAACTAATTGTTTTTCCAAGATCTTTTTTTCATAGTATTTAATTGATTTATGCCCATTGGTAGCACCATTATAAATGCATTTTTAATTGTGTTTTCAACGAAGTTTTCAATTACATTTTTTACATTTAATACAAAATGTCAATTTCACATGTTAAAATGATTTATGGTAGTATTCATTCCAGCTAGAATTGCTTGGGACCGCGTAGCGGTCTAAATGTGAAATGCTTCACAATTCACTTGGGTTGGCGAGCATTAGTGAGTAGGGGGCTGAGCCCCCTAGTTTATATAAAATCCCTACCCCTCTTCTTTCAAAAATTCTGAATATGGTTTGCTTGCAAACTCACCACAAGTATAACAGATATCTTGAAATAAATAAAATAAAAGTCAAATCAAAGAAGCTTTAATTTTAATATTGAAAATTATTTAAGATTCTTTTATAACTATGGAAATTTATGTATGCTGTAAAATTTTATCAATTATTAAAATTATTGTAGAATTATATATTTAAAACAGGGGTGATTGTGTTCAGGTTATATATATCTGAATTCGGGTATTTTTTTCATTTCCAGTACAGAAATTCTGGTTTTTCGGATAGTTAAATTCATAAAATAAGACTCACATGAATAAGTTTCACATGATTGTGAAACATAATTAAAATTGATATTTTTCAGAATTTGACCTTCCTGTAATAAATTATATGTTCCATCCTCCCCCTCTCTCCATATGAAAACATTTTCTCACTAAAATTTCAGGTATTTTTTCATGAACCCACAATCATCCCTGATTTAAAATGAAATCGTGTGTGCTAGAATCAAAGGAGCAGATAGTATAAAAAGCAAAGGAAAACACATTTATATATATGAACAGTTGTAAAATATTATAAATTCTATTTTAAAAAGGATCGTGTATATAAATAATTTATATAAAATAGTTTCAATATATTTAAGTAAATTAGCTATAACACTATCAATATATTTAATATTAATAATAAAAAGCCTTGTAAACTTTATAATGAGGTCCTTTTCATTAGATTTCTGATATTAGGTATTAATTTATCTATGTTTGTCTATTTTAGAGTGTTGCTTCTCTCCTCTTCTAATTTTATGAAATCATTTTTAAAAACAAAATAATGCAGTTAAAAGCTTTGTTATTGTAATTTAATGTATAATCAGGGTTGGTGTCCTGACTCTATAATCATTAAACTGCAAATCAGTCAACAAGAAAATATGAGTGGATCGACAAAAATAAATTAGTCGACAAGAAAATATGAGTGGATTGACAAAAAGAAATCAGTCGACAAGAAAATATGAGTGGATTGGCAAAAAGAAAAAGTCAACTTTTAACAAATCAATAATAATAATAAACAGTATATTTATTAGAAAAACATTAACTGTTACACAGATATTAATTTGTCTTGCAATTGGAGACTTACCTACCATAAATAAATATGTAAATATTGTAATGGAAAATGATATATTACTTTTATCTATTTTTCATTCTCTCAAAACACTTATTGCTTTTAGATATGATAAACTGATAACAGTTTTATCACACATACTCAAAGACATCAACATTGTTTGTGTCCCAGTAAGCCCAGTAATTAGCATGCTGGCCACAAATGAAAAGCTTGGTCTCATGTTCATGGGTTCGAAACTAGCTCAGTCTGGGCAAGCTATCAGTGCAAGGTTTTCAGCATTTTCCTTGTATGATAATACTAAATCGGGTCAATTTTCCTTCAAATGTCCTCTCTGAAGGCATTCCTCCTACAGCAACATGGCTAATTCTGGCCCATGCTTAACAAAATCCCATCCCATCAACACTGTTAAGTTTTTCAAATAAGTCATAGAAGGCATAATTAATTTTAAAAAAATATGAAAATTGAAATGAAGTCAAAATACAGATTGCATTTTTTATTTTCTAACTTAGCAACTAAAACAATCCACCATTATTCAGTCACTCACTATTGTAAAATTTGTGTGTCATGTTTCATGAATATTATGGAATTTATGCTTAAAATGCGAGTAAATACTAATCCTATATGATTAATGATTGTAGATAAAATGAATTGTTTTTTATGTGCAGTAAGTATATATATATATATTAGGATTGTATTTTTTTCTTTTTAACAAGTCTTATTTTTTTTTTCTGAATTTATTTCTCTACATTTATCAAAATGATTCTAATAATGTGGAGAGTATAATTCAATAAAAATTAAATAAAGCAATGTATTTTTAGGCTTGTGAAGTTAATGACATCACCTGCTTATGACGTAAAAGAGCTTGTAGCTGATTTCCTCTTTGTTTTATGCAAAGAAAATGGTATGAAATGGCTTTTTATATCTTTTATGCTGTTAAAATTTAAAGTTTACTATTCTTTGTGTATGGGCATGGGCAGTTGTAAAATGAAAATATAATAGGGGCAAAATTTGAGGGTGCTTGTAGTCTGCAGCCTAGATTCACATTTTTTTTTTTTCTTTTTACCTTGCTGAAATGTCTTTCCTTTCCTTTTATTAGGGAGACACATTCCTTTCTATTTAAAGCAAATTTCTGATGTATAAACATTGAAATCAATTCAAACATGTAACAAATATTAAATATCCAAAAATAAGCTTCTACTTTTTTCAAAATGTAGAATCAAAAGTTTTCCTCTTTTTTGTCAGGAGAGCTCTGTCACCAAATAAAAATTCTTTGTTTAGCCTATTTCATGTTTACCTTCATTATTTTAAAAAGTGTGGGTTTGAATGAGTTTTGAAAACTGGGTTTTTTCAGATTTTCAGCTTGGCGATCAATTTTAGAAACTAAATTTTGTACAGTTTTGGAAAAAATCCCCATGTCTAGGCTACAAACCACAAGCACATCTGTTCTTTTTTTCTAATTATTTTAAGTCACCTGGAAAAAATAAATTTTACTTTTTATTCCCCTTCAAAATCTTTAGATTAAAAAAAAAGGTTTAGTTAATTACATGTTAAATTCCAGATAGGAACAATAGCAATTCCTTTCCCCCTTTGCTTGTACCAATGAATTTTTGTATGTTTTCTAATTTCATTTTTTTCTTTTTGTTTTGGTAGTTGGTCGTCTGATTAAATACACAGGCTATGGCAATGCAGCTGGAATGCTTTCGAATAGAGGGCTAATGCTTGGTGGAAGAAGCAACACAGTTTACTCCAGTGATTCTGAAGATAGTGATACTGAAGAGTACTTAAAATATAAAGACAAGTAATTAAAACTCTTATTTGTTCAAAATTTTTAGACATGAATTTTATTTATTATGAATTATTTTCTTTTCCTAAATGAAGATGTGAAGGTAAAAAATTTTTCTTTAATAAAAATTTTAAAAAGCTATTACTACTTTTGAGAATTTTAGTGATAGTTTCCTAGCTGCCAACTTTTAAGATTTGGCCATATAATGTACAATTTTGGCTCTAAATGTATGGTTATATGGGTGAACAATAAGGTTGTACAGTTTCACACAAAAATTAGTAATGAAGTGTAAAATATTATTTTATCTTTTAAGATAAAACTTCAAATCTGATGCATGCATTTTTTTTTCTTTTACAAAATGGATTATGCGGAAAGATGAAAGAACAATTTTAGGGAAATTTAATTTTCTCATAAATGTAGAATTAAAAAATCTGTACAAAATTTCAAATAGCTGACCAGTCATATAACATTTTTTTAAATAAAAATTTAAAGGTATTTATTAATCTTACAATTTTTTTACTTACAATGTTCTTCTTATGTAACATATTTTTATGTAAATTGTTATAATGCTTCTTAAAATGTACATTTTAAAGTATAATAGTTTTTCTACCATTTAACAACAACAAAGGTATTTTCCCCTCCCTTGTATTGTAAGATAGATCTTGGCCTCTTAAATCAGTTGATATTTTTAATTTATATTTTAAACTTATGGTTTTCTTAAACATTCAAATTTTAAGGAACAGTTCAAATCTACTATGTAAACTAATTTTTGGTTATGCAGTTATTATTTTTTTATAATTATATTTTAATTTAAATATATTTTAGAATCAATCCTGTTCTTGGCTGTTATCAAGAACCTCCTCCGAATCCTTTAGAAGGAATGACTGAAGAGCAAAAAGAATATGAGGCTATGCAACTAGTAAATATGATGGACAAAATGTCCAGGTGAGAAGAATAATTAAGTTCTGATTAATTTGTAGCAATTTAGCTTCTACCTCTCAATATTATGACATTTAAAACAGGGATATCACTAGAAGAAAAAAATATAAATATAAATAAAAAGTATGGTAGAACTTTCAGATCCTAACCAAAATTTTAAATGAGATGTTTTAAAAGTGGAGTTATTTAAAGTGAGATTCTTAAAAATATTGCACTAATCATGCAATCTCACACTATAGTGTGAATGAACCCTGTGAAATATTCAAAACTGTCATTTTCTCTTATATTAGCTTTTTGCATAAACATGTATTGATACTTTACTGCAACAATTTTTTCTTCGTAATTTTCTAAATATAATTTAAGTTTATATATATATTAGTATTTTGAAAATATTTGTTTCTATTTTACTCATTCTAATTATATTTTTAAGGCTCTTTCAGATCTAACACAATTTTTCAAAATGTGTTCAAAAGCATTGTAAACATGTACTTGGTTGATTTTTTTTTCTTCTGTTCATTTTAATTTTGTTCCATTTAATTAATACTGATTTTTAAAAACCCTCTTTTTTTATGCCTAAAGTAGGGAAAGCTGAATTAATTGCATGTACTTAACTTCATTGACTGTATTAGTTAAATTGTACAAAAATAATAGTTTATACTCATGTCCAAAAGTTAAGCATATTGAACATAAAAATAGTCAAAATGAAAGGGTAAGTGATAATGCAACTCTTGAAATCAAGTAATACAGAAATTAGATTGAGTTCTGAAAGTGAGAATATTTGTAAATTTTTATCAGATGACTTCGTAATATATGAACAAAACAATCATTGTGACAAGAATAAAAGTATTATGAATGGCTTTCTTGCTGTTTTAGTCATTTAAATTGTCATTTCTGTTTAGAAATGGCAAATGATAGCACAAGGACTTAGCATGTTTATAATTGTAGAACAAAACTTGGCATGTTTTAAATGTTATATTCTGCAAAAATAGAAATCTGATTTAGAATCAGGCTTTTCAAAAATTGTTGTTTTCTTTATCTATGTTTGGCATAACAAAATCAGAGTTCTAAAATTCAATTGCCAATATTCTGAAAATCTTTTTAAATGTTTTTTAACATTCACTTCTAGAAATGCAGTAGAACATTATCTTTAATCCCCCCCCCCCTCCCTACCCCGTCTTTCCCTGATCATTTAACATTTTATCATGATATTTCCTAAAGTATTTATAAGGAGGGGAAGTATGTTTTGAGCAATTTTTAATATTTAAACACTTAAGAGAGAAGAGAGAACAACACACATATCAAATTATTAATGTTTTCCTGAACAGAAAATTATAGGACATCCATATTTTGCATGAAAATTTGCACAAAAGAATGAAAATAAATCTTTATTTCTTTGCTTTCTTAAAAAAAAAAAATCCAAACCCTGAAAAAGAAGGGGGAAAATTATAGGAGAAAACACCTGATATATAAGTGTTTTGGAATGCCAGAAATTTTACTGTGTAATTCTAGAGATGTTGTACATGAGGTTCTAAAAGTACAGATATGTTTATTAAATCTAGAAGAACATTTTTTGCTTTCCATTGAAGACAATCACACCTATTTCTGTCACCTCTTTTTTAAATGAATTGTTAAAACATAACATTTTCAGTTCATTATATTCTATGAACTTAAAATAAACAACTGAATAATGACAGCAATTATTTGTACTAATGACCCTAGATAGCACATACCAGTTAAGTCAGCTAGTATTATGCATATACTACTTAGCATATTAAAAGGTTGTTTTTACATTTATATTTAAAAATAATAATAATAAATGCATAATTGACTTTCTAGATAAATTTTACAAATTGAAAAACAATGTCATTTTTATAGACTTGTTCAATATTTCTTTTTGTCATGAGTTGTAAATTATTTATATAAAATAATTGTTGCTATTATTATTAATATTATCATCATAAGAATTTGGAAAGAAAATACTTTTGATAAAGCTAAAAATGTATCAGTAGGTTTTAGTAATTCTGTCTATAAGATTTATTATTCAAAATAAATACCTTAAATAAATTCACTGATGCTTTG
The DNA here is from genome assembly GCA_963931845.1 of Maratus michaelseni. Classification (NCBI taxonomy): domain Eukaryota; kingdom Metazoa; phylum Arthropoda; class Arachnida; order Araneae; family Salticidae; genus Maratus; species Maratus michaelseni. The sequence goes on along the minus strand of OZ007590.1, from coordinate 332,357,656 downwards.
ACTATTATTGTTTTGTTAATCCATGGGCTAAATCATTCGTTCAGAAATCAAATTTGTAACTTTAGTTTATTTATTCATTTATTTTATATATATATATATTTTACATTTGTTTTGCTTTTACGTTATTATGTTCAGTTTCTATTCATTTATTTAATTTGTTTTGTGTCAAAATTAAATTGATCCTATATTAAATTATTATGTTTGAGTGTCATTCATTTATTCACTACATTGATATGAAATTTAGAATATGATATGTTTGTTTTGGCCAAATCTATTTGTGTAAAAGGTGGGGCAGAGAGAATTATATTTCAGCTAGGTATTTTTTTTTTCTCTGCAAATAAAAATATCTTTCTTATGAGAGGAAATATTTTCCTACAGGAAGCATCAGTGAATATGAAAACAGTATTGTGAAACTTGAATATTTGTCTATTTGTGGTTATTCTAATTAATTTTGATGAAATAGTTTTTAATTTATCAAATAACCAAAAAATTTATCAGCTATGTAGTATCTGTTGCCTGTCATAAAAATAACAATGAAAAATCACAATTTTTATGTTGAATTTAGCTGTGAAATGTTGTTTTTGACAAAATTCCCCAAATTTCCCATGAGGTCAATCCAACAAAGTGATTTTCATTGCTTCAGAAACTGACCCAAGCCTGACAAAATAATTATTGTTGGACTGCAATCTGACCCAAAACTCACACAATTCAACTTGAAATACCTAAACCTGAACCTAACCCAAATGAAAGAAATTTAGTTCCATATTTTGATACATTTTGTGAAGAAATAGTCTATCTCATGTCTCTAAGATTATTTTTATCTTTTATGTTTATAAAGAAAAATGAATATATATCCATACTAATATATAAAGTTTTTTCATATGAAAGAATATTTTGGTCTCTCTCTTAAAAAAAAGGCATACTCAAACTTAACCTGCAAGCAGTGGAAGTCGATCTGAATATGGAAAAAAAATTAGTCAACCTGGCCCAATGTGACTCATAATAAAAATTTAAAAAATAATAATAATCAACCTGACCTTCAGCAAAAATAAATTAAGGCTAACCTAGCTTCAGGTTGGGTTCGGGTATACTCATTTGCTCAATCCTGTGGAAGTGTCTACCTGAAAATTGGTTTATAAAAGAGTACCAGGGACCAAAAGAAACTTATAAAATTTCCCATTGTTGTAATAAAATTGTTAAAAAGCTTTTAAAATATTTCCCACAACTTCTCTTCATTTTCTTGGATAAATTGCATTTTGATTTTATTAATATGTATGTGAACTTAATTGCATTATACAAGTGTAGTACATTTTCACTGCTTAAAGAAGCTTCTAGTTAGAATTTTATCTTTATAATAAACATCTAATATAATTATGAAAAAGAGAAAAGATTTAAAAATTTATTTGAATTTTTTTTTTCTTAATAAAAGGTTAATCAAAGTCAGTCATAGATCACCCCCTTCCCCTCTTAAATTTTCTCTTAACTGCTTTAATGAGACAATGGGGTCAGACAGTATGTCATTTGTCTTTTTTTTTGCAATAATAGAATCTTTTTTCTTAGAATATGTTCTCATATGCTGTGTATTTAAAAGCTTATGGGAAGTTCATATCAAGACATTAAAGATGCTTCTATATATCGTTGAATTCAGGCTTTTTTCACCGAGAGGAATTTTATACTTCCAGGAAGGATAATTTGGAATTCTAAGAATGTGAAGGGATTTCGCTCTAGTCCATTAATGAAATATAAATTCAATATCTTCTGCATTAGTCTTCTAGCAGGGACCCTCCCAGACCACCTTTTAAGCTCATGACTGTTTCTACATACATGCAAAAAAGCTTTTTTAATTTTTACTTTCTTCTATCTTTACAAGAAGAAAATATTGGATTCCTGAAAATTTGTGACTTCCGGTTTTGGACGGATTTATACGTTTTAGAAGGTCCTGAACACGATTTGACTGTTTTTAGAAAATGTCTGTCTGTGACTCTGTCTGTCTGTCTATATGTATGTGACAAAAATTTAGTGGGCATTCTATCTCAAGAACTAATGCTCGAAATTAAATAAAACTTTATTATATTCAGTTAGCCCCTAATATAAATTGGTGCTGATTAGTTTTTGGTGGAAATCGCCCAACAGGTGACGCTACTATGCTGCATTTTTTGCAATTTCCGCAATAGCTCTATCTCAAGAACTAATGCAGTTATTTTCATTAAATTTTAGATTCAGTTAGACCTTGACATAAATAGATGCTGATTACGTTTTGGTGTAGATATCCCAACAGGTGGCGCTGCAATAACACTTTTTCCATTATTTTTACTATAGCTATATCTCAAGAACTAATGCACGGAATTTCACCAAACTTCAGATTCTGTTAGACCTTGACATAAATAGATGCTTCTTACATTTTGATGTAAATAGCCCAACAGGTGGCGCTGCTATGCTACTTTTTTCCTTATTATCACAAAAATGATATCTCAAGAATTAGTGCACGGATTTTCATCAAACTTTAGATTCAGTTAGACATTATCATAAGTTGTTGTTGATTAAGTTTTGGTCTAAATCTCCCAACAGGTGGTGCTGCTATGATGCATTTTGCAGGATTTACACTATTTTAGCAATAGTCTTATCTCAAGAACTAATGCACGGAATTTAATAAAACTTTAGATTCAGTTAGACCTTGATATAAATTGGTCGCTGATTCTGTTTAGTGTATGCGAAACCTGTATGAGATAGAAGAAGGTTTTGGGATTGGCACATCCAACTAGTTTTGTATATTTTTATTTTAAAAGAGAAGTATTACTTTTATACATTACATTTTCATATCATCTGTTAATTTGCCAATATATTATCAGGTTAGGTCATTAAATGTTTCTTTTATCCAAAAATCTTGTTTTTTTTTTTTTTCTTTTTTATGATTATTTACTTTGTGAAGCATGTACTTCTGAAGTATATTTATAAATGTATAGTAAGATAATGTTTCACTGGAATTAATTCTTTATCTTCAAGCTGAAGTATATGCAACTGTTACTAGAGCAGAAGTAGCCGTGTTTAATCTTGTAGTAGTTATATAAATTTTATCCTTAGGTGCAAAGATTTATTTCTTTAAAATAAACTGTTCTTGCTATACTTTTATGTTGTGTTTAAAAATACACTTTAATATGTTTCTTTTGCTGTATTTTAATTTATTTTGCTGATTGTTTACTGATTTATTTTTTTTTGTCAGTCTTTTTTACAAATCATGTTCACCATGGTTTATTATTTCCTGAATAATGTTTGTTTATAGTTGTTCTTTTATACTGTGTAGAGATGGTCTAATTCAACCTGTCAGGGTGGGGGATGACGGTAAGCCTCATGCTGTAAGCCATATTCTTGAACTCCAAGAACAAGCAGCACTGAAGTGCGCTGTACAAGCTGACTCAGATTCAGATTGAAAGTGGTCCGGATTCACTAAAGAAAGTTTGTAAAATGCCATTTTACTGTGGTTGTTACCCTTTTTTTTTTTTTTTTTTCTTGTACTGATTTTTTTTTCCATTTGTGTAAAAATCATCTTTTATTTAAGTTCATAAGTGTTATGTTTTGCATTAGAATCTCTCTGTAGTGGATATCCTATTTAATGTTTTGAAAAAAAAAGAAAAGAAGAAAAAAAAAGGCACAGGAAAAAAAAAACCTGAAAGTTCCTTAACATAATATAACAAAGTGAATAGTGTTATAGCAAAGTCAAGTTTGAAATTTCAATTAAAAATTTTAGAAACTTTTTAAAGTGTTTTTTACTAAAAAACACCTTTAACCCCTTGACTATGTCTGCATAAGCAGTGGCCACCTGCTACCAGGCTTTGTAGGAAAGTAAAAAAAATTCGTAGCGAAACCATGTATAATTGTGTGTATGTCACAGTCAGAATACTCATAGTTACAATCACATATGTATCGTATGTGGCAAGGGGTTAATTTCGTATTTTCATAATTAATTTTGTAAATTAATATTAATTTTATCAGAAAAGTATTTAAAAAGTCAAAAGAGCTATTAATCTTTTCTTTGGAAAACAGAATTTTACCTACCCTTCCATATAATGTTTTGATAAAAGAATAACAGTGTCACCACCAGTGCAACTTTGATTTTTTTTTTAAGTAGTTATGATAAACAAACTCTTAAAAAGGGCATTTCATTATTGCATAATTAAAAAATGTCTATTGATTGATGAAAAGTTAATTTTTAAGGGTTTTTTCTATTTTCTGAGAAAGCAATGCAGTTAAGTATCTATTGTGTGTTAAAAGATGTAAGTTACAGTGTTTTGATAGTAATGAAAGAATTTATTATCTAAATTTCGAAATATTTTGCATTGTTGAAACTGCATTTAGATCGTATTAAATTGGATGTTTACTTCACTGTTGATTCTTATAAGTGATTTATTGTGATATCCGAAAAGCTGTATGTTAAAAAAATTTCATATGTATTTAGCTTAAGCTTTTTGTGTCATGTGTATTTAATGAATGTCTTGTTGACATCTGCTGATAATTTTCAAGATGTATAATTTAGCTAATTCTGCTAGTCAGTTTGATTTATTTAATTTTTGTAGATTTTGTTAATATTTGTAGATTTTAATAATTAATGCTTGTTCTTCAATAATAAATTTCTTCCTTTATTTAAAAAAAATTAGAGAAATATATTTATACAGGTAGTTTTGATAATAGTTGAATGTATATTTTACTGAATTAATGTAAGGAAATACTATTGTCTATATTTAATTCTTTTTATCCTTTGAATTTTGTTAAAATAAATGAGTTTGTGACTTTAGATTGACCATTCCCCCTGCATACTTCTGTAAAATTTTATTTCCCAAGTTTCTGTATGTATTTATTGATAAATATTACCTCATATAATAAACATGCTAATATATTTCATATCCTTAACAGTACTCAGCTGTTTTTATTAATAACTAAAAAATATTTTTTGTTAATCCAAGTAAGATTCCATCGCATCAATAATTCTTAGGCTGATAAGTTACATAAACTGTTTTATTTTGAAAATTAAAGTGCCTTAAATTTGAAATATTTATTTTGTGTTTTTTAAGTAATAACAGTTATTGAAATTAATTTAAAAGTAAAATTTTGGATTTTAATATTTAATTATTGATTGAATGATTATAACAGCAAAAAAGTTCATTTTCTTAGATTTAAATTTTGTCTCCTCTTTTTTTTTTTTCCCAGACTTAAAACAATATCTTTCACTGATATTAGAAGATTTGTTTTGTACAAGTTTACAATATATCATGAAAAAGTTGTTTTAAATTCTATATGAGTCTATCAATAAAATAATAATTTTGAAATATAAATATTGTAGATAAATTTTGTTAATTACATACCCAAATTTTTTGTATTTTGTCTTATTAGGTGATAATTAGTAAGCTAAAAATATAATACATTGCATAGGTTTATTTGTTTAAATGATATAAAATGGTTTAGTATGCCTTATTAAATTTGCAAGGAGAAGAAAGCATACAGTCTTTAGAACTTAAATGAAGGTCATCTACTGAGTAAAGCAATTTACACTATCACTTATCGTACAAATTAATAATGTGTTAAATTATCCTCTTTTCAAACTTTGTTTGTATTTGTATTAAAGAAAGGTATTTATTTTCATTAAAAGGTAAATTCATTCCTATCAGATTATTTATATAATGATTTTTGTTTTATGTTATGGTTATTTCTAATTCATAAAAATGAATGGTGCATTTGTTAGGTGTTACAATAATGGTGCTGTGTTTATTTTATTACATTTATTTTAGAAAAGTTGAGGTATGTTTTAATATGTATTACATGTTAGAAATGGACATTTTTATTACTTTGTTATGTAAACTGTTATGTTAGCAGAATAAATTTTATATAAAAATAAAACTGACTTACTAACTTAAGTTTAAACTATTCTTTTCATCATGTATATACAAGAAACATAAATATTCATATTTTATCATTTCTTTTTCATAGATTTGTTAAACTTCATTGCTGTATTTTTGTCTTCTGTTTCATTTTTCTTTGTTGTTATTCATTCACTCATACCTGCCAGGTCTGGTTGATTTATTACACATGCTTATTACATATATTCAAACTGTTTCTCGCTATTGTGTAGTTAATTTATTTATAAAAAGTTTATTGACTAATCCCGTATATATTTTTTATTCATTTTTTTTTTTTTTCAAATATTTTTTCATTGATTTGTAATAGGAACAGTTTAATGGAAGAGGTTTTGCCTTCACTGATTGTAAAATTCCAAATTAACACGCAGTGAAATGTCATTTCGGTATTACTTATTCCTTAAAATGTTTTCTGAAACTTGGTTTGAATATCAAAGAATTTGATACCTGATATGTTAAATTATAAAAAAATTATCTTCCAAAATTTTTTTTTTTAATTTCTTATAAAATTTGAAAGTTTTAATTAAATGAAATTTAATGCTTAAACTTTGGGGAAATTGTTTTTGAAAATGTTAGCGCCAGACACAAACTTTCTGTTACTGAAGGAAAAATTATGTAAATATTGTAGATAATCAGTAAATCTATAATGAAATTTCCTTTTTAGTGTTTGTATGCCCCTGCGAAACTTCTACAAAACTCATGATTTAAATATATATATATATATTATTTTGTTCTTTCTTTCTTTTTTAGAGCTTTTTTAATTCTAAGGAAATTACTCTTTAACTTTTTTCTTTACTACTTTTAATTGTTAAAAGGTGTAAAATAACAACTTTAAAACAGTAAAAATGTTTTATTAGACTGTTTACATGTTTCATCTCCATCGAAGCCATTATCAAAACAAAGAATATTCTAAAATTGTTTGATCTATGATCTACTAGATTTGACCTTATTGAATCTTTGAACGTTATGAATTAAATAAGGCCAAATGTATATAAAAATACTGGTAGTAAAGTGATCTTGTCCCCCCCCCCCCCTCCCTTTCGCTGGACAGATGTATGATTTTGAAAACACACCCCTGAAAAATTATAGTTTTTTTTTTCCCTGAAAAATTACTACAAAACTCCTATATTTTTATTTCAAAAATTGAGTATGAATCCTGCAAATAGGTTAACTTGAAATTTCACTATCGGTGAAGATGAAACAAGTTCTGCATGAGCATCCCCTTTATATGCTTAATCTTAACAAGCAGAATAAAGGTAAATTCAGAAAAAGCTTTTAATGATCGTATCCATTTCAAAAGTTCCTAAAATCATGTATCATTCACCTTTTATGCTTCAGTATTTTTTTACAGTTATTCTTTATGTTGGACTTTAGAGGAGGAGTGGTTTGAGACCTGTAGTAGCAAGGCTGTTGTCTTGAATGATCCACTAGCAGAAAAAATAATGCAAGTAATAGAAAGAAAGATTTAAAACGATGAATTATTCTTTGTTATTAATTATGTTTTTATAAATCATTAGTAATGCTTTCATATTGTAAATTTAACACAAACATTTTAATCCTAATCTTGCAAATCTTTAGACTTTTTTATTTATTTATTTATTTATTTTTAGCACCTACTATAAAGATTGGTTTAAAAATGACTTTTTAAAGAAATGTATGTGAACTGTTACTCGGGTATTTTTTATGAAATTAGCGTGCAAAAATTAACATGAAAATTATGTTTAGATGTGTATTTCATTTACTGAATTTCATCTTATATTAATTAAGACACATGTGTTTTTAAAATAGCATTCCAGTTTCATATTATTAAATAAAATTTTCAGATTTTACTTTAATTAAAAAAAAAATCATAAATTTTCTGCTTTCATTCTTGATGAAATACTTAAAAGATAAAAGACTTTTTCAGAATACGATTGACCAATGATGTTCAACATTCTTCTCATAAAATATTAGATTTCAAACTGTCTGAGAAAAGATCTCTTTGTGTTCTTAATTAGATCTGAAATCTAAATTACCAAAAAATCTTGAAAATATCTTCTCTTTATGTTAAAGCATCAAATCACTTGTATTGTATAAAAACTTGTTCCTGTCTTGCCTCTAAAATAGTCCTACATTAAAAATCCTACTTGAGAAATATTTTAATCAGACATAAATTAATTTAAAACTCAAAATCACTAAGTCCATCAGTTAGAGTAAGTTAATAAATACTGCTATTCATGCCATTAATAAATACTGCCATTCATGTCATTATAAATAGTATTCTTCATATGTCAGTTTGTTGAATTGGTTGTTCTATAGTATAAATTTCCAAAAAGCAACCAAAATCTGCCTCTTCCAATGAATATTTTAATTTATACTATTATCTAGGAAAGTTTGTGGCAAAATGAACAATTATAATAATAGAGTACTTATGTAGGTGTATACCTGCATATGTATGAGTATATACATGGCTGTTGAAAAAAATTATTTCATTCATCAATAAGGTGTAAATTTTATATTATAATGACCACTAATGATTCATTTTTACACTTTTTTAATGTACCACATACAACCAGATATAAATTTTATGTCACTTTCAAATCTTCAAACCATTTTTAAATAACTTAATTAGTTAAAAAGTTATGATAAATGTGTTAAAACATATCATCTACAATTAGATTTTCATTTATTTATTTTGTATATTTAGAATATAGGAAATTTTTAAATAAAGGTCATAACATTAAAAATATATGTACTCCAGATGTAAGCATGCTACATACACTGACAGTTAACCCAAGATGAGAACTCGGTTTTGTTATTGTATAATAACAAGCTAAAAGTATAAAATTGGTTACCTCTTTCTCTCTCTGATTCACCACATATTCATTATAGTTTGGTGATAAATAGTTGCATACAACATAACTCAACAGCAAGATTTTAAATTTAATTTTTTTTTTTAAACTACATCTATTGGATCTACATCTGTTACAGTTTCTGTGCTATAAATGTTTCTGATTAAAGATTTGAAATGTATGTAAAATGTTCTAAAAGCATATATATATATATGTGATAAACAAAATTGAAATTAGCACAGAATATGGTTAAGTTGAAATTGGCAGGTATGTTCTGTATATATGATACATTATATAGTTTTTTTGTATGTTTTCATGAAACTCGATTGTATTTCCTACTATTTGTCTTTTGCGCACATGAAAGATTCTGATCAGTATTTGTATTATGTGCTAGAAGTAATTTTTAATATTTATTGTTAACTTTTATCTGTTTCCCTCACAAAAGTATTGCCCTTCCTCTTTACGTATGGTTCTGTATAAAGGTAAATTTGTTTTAGAATATTTTTCTTATTTTAGAAATTTTTTATGCATATATTCAAACTAATTTTTTTGTATTTCCATGTATTTAGATTTTGTCTGTTGTGTAAAATCTTAATAAAAAATAAACTTTTAAAACATAATGGACTGGTATTGTGCTCATGATCGTATTTTAAAAGGAGAAATGGGGATAAGGTCTATGTTTGGAATCACCTATTACCGTAAAATCCCGTTAACCCGCCCTTCCCGATCAAGCACCCCCCTCCCACTTTGTAAACAAATTGGAAAATTTAAAAAATCCCGAATAAGCGCCCTCCCCTAAAAGAAATTTCGCCAAGCACGTCAAGATCAACACCAAAAATTTTATCTCACGAGTGTTTTTTTTTTCCCCAAAAGATCAGAAAGACATGACGATTCTTTGATATATCGTAAACGTGTACAAACACAAAAGTAACATACACAACATCAACTATTGTCAATCTGAAAAAGCAATATAACCAAACATTTGTTTTGCTGTAAATTTATCTCCATGGCGATATGAAGGTAATAAAAAATATCGATAGTGAAAGTTTCTCATGAAATAAGTTTAAAAATGTGTATTTGATGCTGTGTGTGAAATATTTTGATTAAAAAATAATATATTTATTTTATCAAAGAATTTATAGTCGTATTTAACGTTATTATGAAAACCAAACAGAAAAAATTTATCGATTGATTGATCAGTAGATGGTGCCACAGTCGAATTTGTAGTGTATTTTGTGCTATCTTTGTGGTAGCAATGTTTTTCGTTTTAAAAATCTGGCAACACTACAAATTCGTTCTGTATGTATTTAACTTTTGTGATTTGTATTATTTATTTAGCATTTATAGATAAGAAATGATTTTTAAAAAAAATGGTTAATTAGTCTCCCTAATTTACAACAGATGGTGACATCACATAAAATGTTAATTGTTCTAGAAAGTATTTCAGGACATTTTCAACTGCAATTTCTCAGTTTTTTTTTAATTATTTAAAATTATTAAGTTCCATTTATTATTCTGTTACCATATTAATAACAGATATTAGTGCTATTATTTATCTAAATGCATTCCAGTTTCAAAGCTTCTGAAATCCAGAATTTTCTATAATCTGAAATCGCCATTAATCGTGAAGTTATACTGTTTTTCTATTTTGTATATCATTTTTTTTTTTCAAAATGTTTTTCTTTTGTCATTTTATTAAAATAATGCATACTTTACAACGATCGGCGATTAGCATCTCCTCCTCCCACCACCACCACCCATAAATATCATATACTACAATTTTAATACGTGTAAGCCCCCCCCCCCCCCTTATTATTTTACTATTTTCCGTCGCGTTTAGGGGGGCGGATTAACGGGATTTTAAGGTAGTTAAATTCTATCGTGTGTTCTCTTTTTAAATCTTAACTATCACATCACTATCATGATGGTTAACAGTGTTACTTACTTTATTTCTTAGAAAATTCAGACTGCTTTTATACTCACCAGCATTGATGATGATAATGCCTTAGCCATACAGTTTGAATTTTTGCTGCTGGTTACCACTTCTATGCAATTTCTAGATTATGAAAGCTTATGTTTTGGTTATGCATCCATTATACTAAAAATTTCTTGATTCTTAAAGGGATATGTTAATAGCAAATTCTGTACCATCTGAATAATCATCTTAATGTAGAGTTTATAAATTATTATCTATATGAGGTTATTCACATAGAATTTTACAAATAAAAGAATTAATGCAATAAATGCTCCTATAAATACAATGTACAAAAATACTACTACACTGGCATTATTACACATTTTATTCGTATCCTGGATCAGACTGTCTTGAATAATTTGAATAATGCATTAATGGTTTTGTTGAAATGTGATGAACATGCCTAAAATAATTAAGGAACTATAATGCTGAGACAACATGATAATGCATCATACTATATTTGCTCTATCTTTACACTGTTAATACCATGACCTATATATATGTATGTGTGTGTGCGTGTGTGTGTGCGCGCACATGCATGCATGCATATGCATTCGTTTCCAAATATGTTTTTTCATATGAAAAAATATTGTATAAAAAATAGGTTAATCTGAATTTAGCCTGCAAGAGTCAAAACCCAATCCACAACTAACCCAAACCAGAAACAATTGAAGTCAACCCAACCAACAAGAAAAATTTAGCCCTGAACTTGACCCAACCTAACCCAAATCATAGGTCGAGTCAGGTTCTGTAGTTAATATCGGAGTACCTCATCTGATGCAGGACTCTACTACGACCTGAGAGTAGCTCAATTGTGTCATCTATAAAATATATTAATGTGATGCCACATAATTTATTTTTCAATGTAAACACAACATAGCACTTGTCTAATTTATTTATACATTAGATATTTTACATGGAAAGAATTCAACTAATTAAAACTTGACCCCATTTCAGTATAAGCTTTAAACAAACTTCAATCCAAAATATACACTAATTGCAATAAGAAGGAAATTTGATTTTTTACCTGGCTTTCTAAAGTAAAAAAACAGAAATCATATTTGAAAAATAAATAAGACTAAATGTTTGCTTGCATTCTGTACTAAATATCAAAGAAAGATTGTAAAGTAATTTTCTATAGTATGTCCAATTCATTTTTATGAGTGTGACTCTCTTTTCTAAATTAGCTTTGCATTTAAAGCACAAACTTTATTATATATTTTTAATTTCAACAACTTTTATTCATCTTATTACAGAGTATCAGTTTTCTAAAGCATAATTTTTATGTTAAATATCTATACATATACATATATGTGTGTGTGTGTATGTGTGTATTCAATTCATTTGCATCAAAAAAGAAAATTGTCTACAACAACACTGAGATTAAAAAAATGCAAAGTTATGTGTACCTTGGACAAGAAATATCATCGGACAACAGTATCACGAATGAAATCAATAGAAGAATAAGAAATGGCTGGAGTGCTTTTGGGAAGAACATTATCATTCTTAAGAGTAACATTCCTCTTTGTTTGAAAAGAAAGATGTTTAACCAATGTGTTTTGCCTGCACTAACTTATGGAGCAGAAACATGGACACTAACAAAACAAAACGGATGGTGCAAAGATTATAAACAACACAGCAAAGTATGGAAAGATGTATGCTAAGCATAACCAGAAGAGACCGAAAGAAAATAACTTTGATAAGAAGTCAGACAAAAGTTTTTGACATCATTGAGAGAATTAAACGGCTAAAATGAAAATGGGCTGGGCACATTGTAAGAAGACAAGACAATAGATGGAGCACAAACATCCTGCAGTGGTATCCCAGAGATGTAAAATGACCAAGAAGACGACCTCAAGTAAGATGGAGTGACGAAATCAGAAAAGTGGCCGGTGTTAACTGGGTGACTTAAGCACTAGACAGGCAACAATGGAAAAATCTGGGGAAGACCTACATCCAGCAGTGGATTGAAAACGGTTGATGATGATATATATATATATATATATATATATATATATATATATAATGTAGGTGTGACATTTATGTGATACCTGTAACATAAAAACAGTGTTTTTTTTTAATAAAAATTATGTTTTTGAAAATCTATACTATATATTAAGATAAATAAAAGTTGTTTAAATAAAAAAATGTATAACTTTTGAAAAGTTTTGTTTTTTAAACTGTTTAAGTAAATGAATATGAGCTAATTTAGGTATATAAGTGCCACACTCACAATAATGGATTGGGTAAGTAAGAGTTAAATTTTTAAGAAGAATGTTTAATATGAATATAGAAATTTCATATGATATCACTTATAAAAAATAATAATTTTAGTTGGCTTTTGTATATTTATGTAAAAATTCTTAAATAACTGTATGTTTTAAAATTGGCAATTACTTAAAAAAAAAATTATATGCTGCACATACCTAGTTGAAATAAAGGAGAAAGAAATATGGAAATATATATGATAAAAATTATTGCTTTATTATTGATTATTCTACATTCTGAGTGATCGTACAATGGAGGAAAATTTGTTCCAGTTGCTACAAACTGCTTTAGATTTTGTTTTCTGCTGCAAAAAATATTTGAGTTCTGCACTAATTTGCTCCAAAAATTAAAATTAACTCCTCTAACGCTCTTCCTTTTTAAAAAAAAAAAAAAAAAAAAAAAAAAAAAAAAAAAAAAAAACAGTTCTACAAAAGATTTTGTATAGGTTAGAAAGAATGTTGAAATAAGTTATGTGGATGCTTGTAGCTGTTGTGCTTAACAACACAAAAAAAAAAAAAAAATCAAACTGCCATCAGTGAAAATATACTATACAAAATTATGAATCACAATGTAACTTATAGTTTCCTGTAGTAGCAGTTCTTAATCTCATAATTACCACAGACCTCTTTCACATTTCCACCATTTCTGAAGTCATCCAGTATTTAATAATGAAATTATTGATGTTCTTTAGAACAGAGCACAAAATTTCCAGTCATCTGGTTGCCATTGGTTATTAGAAATTTGAGACTGTCAACTAGAAGGCAACATACGGAAACATGAACATGAAGTTGCTTTTTAATCTCAAAAGCAGCATTTTACTTACTCTTGCATAAAATTGGTAATAGTTACTTTTACTTACTTTTGAGGAAAGAGCTTTTCTCAACTGTTGATCTCATACTTTACTCTATGATTACTAAAACATATGAGATTCTACTTTGAAATACATTAAAAGAAAAATGTTCCTTATATTAAAATGAAATGCTAGTTTAAATCCAATGCATGGGTACAAGAGTCTCAGTCCTGGAGAAATTTTTGACTGATAGTAAATTCTGCTTTATATATTTAAATAAAAGCAATTTTACTATCAAGGACTTTTTATTACTTTCCGTTATTGTAAGAGATCAATTTTTAGCCATAATGAAAGACATAAAAATCTAATAGCCCTTTTCCCTTTGGTTATTCCTAATATTCAGAAAAGTTTTCAGTCTTGGCTTGAATGGACTTCTTGCACCCATGATCCAATGCTGTAATTCTATTGACTTTCCATAACAGAGTTTATCTATACATTTATTGTATAATTATTATTTTATTTATTTATTCTTGCAATATAATGCTGCAATTAGTCAGCATGTTAGTTCTGATTTTATACATAATTTGATTAAAAGTTTCACAATACAATTTTTTATCAAATTTTAGATACAACTTGAATAATTTTTTATTAATATATAATAGTTTGTATACTTTATATAAATATATAATAAGTATTGCTGACAAGCAAACTGAATTAAATAACAAGTGAAAAGTAAAAAAGATCTGCATTGCATTTTCAGATGATAAGTAAAGGATTTTCAACTAGTATATAATTGTGGTGACCAATGTTTTGATTCTGCTGAGTAATTTTAAATTTTGTGCCCTGCTTTTAGAATATTGAATGCGTGATAATTCACTAGAGATACATAAACTAATTATACCGTATTTTATTTCAGCAGTATTCTAATGGGTTTTTTTGGGTTTTTTTCATTGTGCTCGCCTCTCAACTTCCATATAAGTAAAAAAATTTACATTGAACACACTCTGAAACCTTTGTGGTTCTGTTAAGCACAGTTTAAAAACTGCTGTCCTATACAGGTATCTTTCACTTACAAGGAAGGTCTTCATAAGGGCATACTCACAAGGGAACCACTTTTGGTGCAGCTCACACCTGGAGTATTTTAAAGCCCTACACATAAAAGTTAGAGAACCAATAAAATTTCTCTGTTAAAATCATATTTTATATATTTTTTTTATAATTTTAATTTTTTATTATAGGATTGTTAATTGTATGCCAAAAGCAAGTTAAGTAACCAAATAGGGTGCTACCAATCCAAACACAGCAGACGACTATGGCATTTGTCCAGGGTTGGCGAGAAAAATTCTATGGTAACAAATTAAGCCAATTTCACACTTCCAAAAATTCATTTATAATATTGTATTTTTTCAAAATCAAATTCGTAGGTTATTGAAGGAATTTTTAAACTTTTTTCAATATTTTATATTTATTATTGGCTAATTTGTATTTTTAACTGCTTTTTTAAAAAATAACTTCTGTGTTAATAGTCCAATAAGTGGTTTTGAAAATTTAAATTGCATTTTTAGAAAGTTATGCTGCTGTAATATAAAAAAATATGACTTTAGCAGAAAATTCCATCGATTCTCAAACTTTGTAATATAGGGCTTTAAAATACACCAGGTCTCAATGCTAGGTGCGAGCTGCACCAAAAGTGGTTCCCTTGTCAGAAATGTTTGAAAAAAATTACAGAATAGCCTTCTCATGAGGATATATACATTTATAAAAGAAATTGCTGCTGAACTTCGATATAACATCCATAAAAAATTATGAAATTTTCATGTTTTTGGCGATTTATCGCTGGTTGGCGACAGAATGAAATTTAAAAAAAATACGCTTTTATGATAAATGCTCTTTTAGGGAAAACTTATTTTACTGTTCATATTGAACTAGTTTAAGTAAGTTTAACTTAAATGAATACACTTTTATAACTATGGTTTAGCCATATATATTTATATGTATACATAAAGAAAATTAACTATTGTATTATCCGGTTTAGAACAAAATTTAAATTAATTAAAAATACTTCAAACTAAAAACTAATGTCCGATTCTGAGCACTGTCAATTTGACTTTGATAATGTTAGTGCCGAAGACAACAAGAAAAAAGTATTGTTTCCATGGAAACGACTTATTCAACATAGAAATTTATCACGAGAGCATTCTCAATCAGGCAGTTAATTAATGTCCAATTCTGAGCACTGCCAATTTGACTTCAATAATGTTAGTGTTGGAGACGACAAGAAAAAAAGTATTGTTTCCATGGAAATGACGACTTATTCAACTTAGAAATGTATCATAAGAGCGTTCTCAATCAGGCAGTTACTGTTAAATACACTTAAAAACTTATCCAGCTGGTGAAACATGTAAAAATAAGTAACGGCAGCAATATGCAACTTGTATATATATATATTAGAGCGTATAGAAAAAAATAATAAACTATTTAATCGTTTAAGTTTAAATTTATAAATTACTACGCATTTAAACACTCACTTAAAAAAACAATTTACAAGTGCATTAAAATTGCTTGCATTTGGCGAAGGAAAAGTGTTGTCAGTAGACGCCAGATCGTGTCTTTCTGTGCCAAATACTCAAAAGTTTTTTTTTTTTTTGTGGATTTTCTACTCGAATTTCACTGCTAAATGTGACTGATCCTTTATTACGTACATAAGTAGTTTCATTAGCAATTTTTTTTTTTTTCAAAACATTCTCAGTATGCACTTTAAGGAGACCTTCTTTGTTAGTGCAATTTTCTGTTAGTGCAGTAAGCTATTTTTAGATGCTCCCTTGATTAGTGGGGGCAAAATCTTGATTAGTGCCCAAAGCACAAAAAGAGTGATGCTTTTTTACAAGCAAGATGGCTTTGAATTTTTGTAAATGAAATTTGCAGAAAATGCCAAAAAAGCGAAATAACATTAAAGAATTCTAAAAAGCTTTTTAAAAAATAGAAATCCTCAGACAGCATTTGATAAATATAGACCCAGACATCCGTAGAATTATGCAAGTGCTCAGATGATTAGAACATAATGTTTTGTGTTACCATAAGAAGTAAAAATTTAATGTATGTAAGATTAAAGTAATCAAACTTGTATTACAATATGTTTTAAATCAAATTATGTAAATTTTTAAAAATTAACTTAATGGTAAGCAAGCTTACATAAATAACCTAAAGAATTGTTGTAATGCAGAATTAAAATTGACTTTTCAATGTTCCTCAATTGTTACATATTAAATTATCTCACATGCTTATGTTAAGGGAAATTCATGAAAATTAGATTTTTTTTTTTTTAAAGTTTCAAATTAAAGTGCTTTCTAACAATAATACATAAAAAACAATGCCATACTACATTATTATATTGTCTATTTATGTATATTGTGTTTTGAGTAAGTTGGCTGTGGATTTATTGCAGTTTTTCCCATTCAAAATTATGTTCCGATTAATGTGGTAATATCGAAGGAAACCTGTATATAGTATTACAATGTGATCTATATTTTCATACAGTTCATTCAAATGAAAAATTTTGGGACTTTTCCTGAAAAGAAATATTGACTGTCCAGAAACCATGAGTATTCTTTAAAATTGACCCCAACTCTACAAATAATTTGACTAAATAAGCAATTGTGAAACAAAGTATCTTATAAAATTTATTAAAAATAACTTTGATCATTATAAAATTGTACATTTTTATTAATCAGACAAATGATTCACAAACATTTCACATTTTTATATATATAAATATATTTTTATAGATTTTACTCAGAAATATAGATCTACTTTCCAAAAATATTTTTATAAACAAAATATATTTTACAGATACACAAAGATAATTTAAAAAGGTTAATTGTAGAAAGAACTGATATATTTCAACCAACTTCTTGGCATGTACTGCATTAATTGGAAAGTTATGTTTATTAATGTCCAGAGAAGATGCTGCGAGAGATTTGTTTTTTTAAATAAGGCATAAATTATCAAGAATGCAAGGCCCCACTTTGCTAGTTTTTCTGCATAGTATAATCTAAAAAATAAAATAAATAAATTAGTTTTATTGTAGCAATTGTAGTTATAAATAATTTTAAAGATTTTCTAATTGTAAAATTTGACTTATGTTGATACTAATAGTTCTGGGGATATTTGGTAATAGTCTAAATCATGGCTGTCCAACACAGTGACTGCGGAAGCCATGGTGTCCTTTGAAAGTTTTGTTGGCGCCCTTTTGAATGTTTTATGTTACTAGCCTTTTTTTAAGAATAAAATTCCATTTAAAAGTATAATTTCTTTAAAATGTTAATATTTACATCAGAGATGTTTTTGAAACCTCTGAGAGTTTCAAATTCCATGCATTAAAAACCGAAAATATGCTTTAAAAATTTAATCATGCATATTTTCACCATTTGTAATTATTCCTTCTGAAATAGTGTTTAGTGTATTTATAGAAGTTGAAATTTGTAATAGTTGTCAACAACTTTTTAATATGTTAAGAAGTAAAATTTAGACTAATAAGCATTTCTCCCCTACCCTCCTCCCTTTCCTCCATGAAAACTGGGGTTTTTTTTTCTTCGTTATTGTTACACTGGCCCATTAAATTGTTTTCTATACCCGGCCTTTGAAATTTTTGGTAATTTTTCTCATTTTATTTAGAAAAATCAGTGAAATTGTTCCATGTGATTTCTGTCTGCTCCGGGCTATCTTTCTTGAATCGCCCATGGATGAGTTACTATCCTCATGCCTATCTGTGTTTTTGTACTTTTTATAATGCTAAATTCACTCCTCCAAAGTAACAAAAGGAGTATTTTTACGTCCTAAAAAGATGTTAGCAATATCTCCGATTCCCATGTGTGTGTGGTTTTCTTAACACTTTCCAACCTAGTTGAAAAGTGTTTAAGACTTTGGTTTGTCTGCCGTCTGTCCGTGCTCTAACACGCGTAAATATACTTGGATTGCCCTGAAATTTTTTTATGTTATTGTCGTTTACTACAGAATGTTCCCTATTGCAAATGAAGGGTGTAGCACTTAGTTTTTTTACAGAGACAATCAAAAGTATTCCATTACATTACAGTCAATGGGAAATAATCGTTTCAAGTGCATTTTGATGACGCTACATCTTTTGAAACATGAGGAAATTGATCTATAATTATGAAGCACATTAAAACATGCTTTTTGTAGAATATGGGGTGCAAAGCATTTGTTATTCATTTACAGGGTCAAACAAAAGAATTCTGTTACATATTGTTCTATGGGGAAAAATCGTTTGCAGTGTAATTTAATGAGGTTTCACTATTTCAGACATAATGAAAATTATATGCATTACTGAGGTGCGCTATAAATTGCTCGCTTAAAAGTATAGTGTGCATTGGGTTTATCATTCATTTACAGGGGAACACAAAACATATTGGTTACAGTATACGTGCGACAAATACTATCTATGTGTGATAAGTGTGTTTTTAAGTTTAACTAATTTTTTTCATATTACGTAGTGTGTATAAATTCTGTTGATCATACACAGGACTACACAAGGGAATTTGTAAGGGTTACAGACTATGGGAGTGAATTGCTTAAGGGTTTGATTGTGTTACACATTTTCTTGATGAACTATATTTGGTAAACTAATATAAGTTTGTGGAATATAAATAAATTCATATACAGGGCTACGCAAAGAACAAAATACATTGTCGTTTACGGTTGGTAATTGCTGGAAGTGAGTTTTAAGTTGCCTTATGCGTTTTTTTACCTAAATTAAATTTTTGCTTAATATGTGGTGTGTACAAAAGTGTTTAGATAATACACAGGACTGTACAAAAGATTTTGAGTGCATTTCCATCGATTGGCGAAAATTGCTAAATGTGAATTTTCTAACTGCACTAAATTTTATCATGCTATCTATTATATAACCAAATCTACAGATCATATACAGAGCTGCACAAAATAATTCGACAACTTTTTTTACAATGGAAGGTAATTTTGAAAACTGTGTTTTTCAATGTAGTATATGTTTGCTGAACTGTTTACTTACATATCTTCTTTTACCTTATTTAACAGTGAAGTTTCGTTAAAATTTTATGGATGTGTTGGAAAGTGTTTCATAATCTATGCTTGATGCATGATTTTTCGTTCTTGTTTTAATTACGGGCGAGATTAAAGTTTCTGGTACATTCCCCTATAAAATGTTTTGAGAGATGCTCCTAGCAGAAAAAGGTTTTATTTTAAATTTACAACGATTTTTTTTTTAATTGTTCTTACATGGAGCTCCTGAACCATAGAGATATTATTTTTACTACTGTGAGATGCATTTGCATCCTATAACGTGTGTATCGCTACTAATACACTAATACCGATTTCACATGTTTGAGTCATATGTATAATGGCATCCTTAGTTCTTTGTGAAGAGCAAAGGTGCACCCCTGCTTGCTGAATGCTTGGACAGGCCTGGTATAAATCATAGGTCATCACTAAACTTTTTTACTGTTCACAATCCTACATTTGTGTTTATCAGTGCGATTTAATTATTTACTGATTTATTTTATTAACCATTATTAGTGTCTGTTGAAGTTTCTCTTAATTAAAATAAATATTTTTACTTAATCTTTGGACACAAGTGTAATTCTTGTTATTAGAGTTGCAGTAAAATTAATTTATAAAAGCAAATTGTGATGAAAAAACCATTTTAATCACACATGTTCTTTGGAGTTATTTTCTTAGTATATATTTACAAAATTACCTATTCATGAAATAAACAACTGCCATGCAGCCTAGGCGACAGAATATTCTATGAATATCAGTGTTCTAAAAGCAAGGGGATGGTTTTGAAGATTCATTCAACCTCCCATTTGATTTTTCTCTTTTTTTTTTTTTCTTTTTTTCTTTTTCTTTTTTTTTTTTATATGGGAGGGGGTAATAAAATTTTCAGCATCTAGAATTTTTTTAGCCTAACCGACCTTGACAGGAAAAAAAAAATGAAAAATTTGTAAAGGTAATTTTTCATTTACTTTTGTGTATTTGGCGAATATTTATTATTGGCTTTGATTTTAGCCAAGCTTTAATTTTACTTTATTGATTTTCATGAGACTAGTGATCGTAACATTGTTTTATTATTTACTTAAAGGTGAATTTCAGGAGAAAGGCGAAGTCTCACTTCGATATAATTCATTTATTTAGATAAACTAACGCATGGTAATTCGAAATTAGTTTTTTTACAAGTTACTTTAACTGTAGTTTTTTCCTCGTGAGTAACAACAGGTCGTATGTTACAGATATTTTGATGATATGCAGGCAGACGAAATTAAGATGTAATAAATGTAAATATACAGGGTGACCACGTATAACCTGACCGACCTTTATATTCGCAACCGTTGGTCCTAGATGCATACTTCCAATTACAAAAATAGTTTAAATAAGGTAAAGAATTATTTTTAAAGCGATTTGGGTCAAGAAAAGCATTTATTAAAAAATTACGAAATTTAAATTTTTATACGGTCCCCCGGTCCTATAAGTGATATTTAGTAAAAATTTACTGTGACACTAACAAGTAAGACAAAAAAAGTCCCATTCATCTAACGTTAAAATTGACTGAGTTATGAAACTTTGAAATGCATGACTTATACCCCTTTTTTGCATCTCAAAACATATGATTTCGGCCATGCTTTCAGGGTCGTATATAAAGTACTTAAACTTATTTCAAGGTATCTGCGCTTTGAAAGAAACCGTCCAACTATTCCAATTGAGTTAACTTTTATTAGTTAAGTGTCAGATTAGTTAGAATAACTGTAACATAAGTTTTATTTTGTAAGTATTTGAGGCTGTGATTTCTTTTAACAAAAATTGTGTTATTTTCCTAAGGTTTTATGTAAGTTGCAACGAACGACTTTCCAGTTTAAAATTTGTACTCGAACATTAACTCACTTTCAAATGTCCGATCTAAGTTAAATTTTACATACTGAGTTAAATCCGATGACAATGTAATATTATTATGATTTTCGACCCTTGCCCTCTTATACATACTTATATTAGAGGATAACACAAAAAAATTCGGATAGATTACCATCAACAAGTTTAAGAAAGAGTTTTAGATTAGATAACATAAACCTGCGATGGTTGTGTTTTTTAACTTTTATAATTACGTTTTATGTATTTTTTAACGCTGAATAAAAAAATTGCCTTCACTTTTAACCATCATGTCAGGATTTTTCGCAAATCGTAAATTTCAAGGTTAAAAAATAGCGAAAAATTTGATACTATAAGATAGATGTAAGACTTTTTTATTCAGTTTAAATTTATTTAATTCAATAATTTATTAAATATTTTGGCTTATACTGGGTTTCTTACAGCTAAACAGCTCAGGGATCCGATGAGGTTGGAAGGGGAGGGGAATCAATTTTAACTTTGAATTTTACGATATGAGAAAAATCCGGACGTGATGGTTTAAAATGAAGGTAATTTCCGTATTCAGCGCTAAAAAATAAATAAGAATCAATTTTCAAAAGCTAAAAAACATGGCACAACCCAGAATTTGAAAGACAGTGTAATCTAACAGCATTTTAAAATCTGTATCATTTTGTAAAGAATTGTGGTTGTTGTTTTCATCCTTTTATTTAACAAAAATTCTGTTATTTTTATCCTCTTATATGTTCAGTACAAATTGTATATTTTGCATTAATATGTCAGAATAATTATAGATTTCACATTTATATTAGATTACAATGTTAATTTTGCTCTCAACTATTTTTTTGATATATCTGACGATATTTCTACTACATTTGTGAATGACCCCTATTTCGTAGCAAAAAATATACTCCATCTTTAAATAGCTATTACTCGGTCAGTTTTAACGTTAGATGAATGGGACTTTTTTTGTCATACTTGTTAGTGTCACAGTAAATTTTTACTAAATATCACTTATAGGACCAGGGGACCGTATAAAAATTTAAATTTCGTAATATTTTAATATATGTTTTTCTTGACTCAAATCGCTTTAAAAATAATTCTTTACCTTATTTAAACCATTTTTGTAACTGGAAGTATGCATCTAGGACCAACAGTTGCGAAAATAAAGGTCGGTCAGGTTATACGTGGACACCCTGTATATACAACTAATTTAATGTTTAATTAATTTATGTTAACATTATATATATATTTTTTTTAAATTTAATATTTATGTTTTTTAAGTATTTATCATTTTACATTTTCATTTATTTTATTTTATTTTTCTAATTTATTACCACTTCACTGTGGAAAAATGAAAAAAAAATGCGTCTGTCCGTATGTATGCATCGCGATAATTGCCCCCAAAAGCATTCCATTTGCTTGAAATTTTGTAGATATGTCGGTGAAGTAGTCGGATTTAGCTGTTTAATTTACCGCTAAAATTGATTTATATAACTTTTTTTTTTCCATGTCATGCTGTTTTACCGATTTTTAAATTTTGGTTCATTTATTTTCATTCATGGAAAAGAAAATGTCGCATTTGAATAATTGATTTAACTGTTAAATTATGGATGATAAAAATTCGCTATGCAGGCTTTAAATTAATCCGATCAGTTTGGAATTTTGCCAATACATGTGTCAGACGTTCGAAATTAATTGTGTGCAAGTTTTAGAGGAATTTTTGTATCGGTTCCAAGAATATAAAGCATTTTACTTTATTCCTTTAACTTGCCACTATATATATATATATATATATATATTGTTGTTGTTTGTTTAATGTCTAGCAATTGTATTTCAAGATGTATAAAAAAATCATTACAACAATTCTGATTACGAAAGATTAAACAGAAAGTTTAGATGGGGGGGGGGGGGGGGCAGATTAGCTAATCTTCTGTAGTCGGGTCCTCGGTCAATGTTGGCGTGAAACGTGATCTATGCTAGCAACAATACAATTTAAATTGAATGGGGGTGCTATTAAAAAGGTGTCATAAAAATCACTTTTTAGCTCAATACGTCAATTGGTAGTGACCCGATTATAGATCATTATTCAATATATTTAAAAGTCTCCACATAAGTGAATATTCTGGATCATAATTATCGAAGTGAGTGAATTAAGCAGTTTTGTCAAGCTATGTACTGGAAAGTTAAAATATATGACCACAAAAAACTATACGAAATGATCCCTGCCATCCCTATCGGTTTAGTGGAGAATGAAATAAATCGAATTGGGAACACAAGTATCAACTTCAATGTCTAGTAATTGCGCAAATGCATAATATGCATTTAAGAATGTCTAAGCTGGTCGGAACAGATGTATAATTACACTAAAATTGCAATATTTTATTTACAAAAGGCCTATTTTGGGATAATTTTAGTCTGCTTTTTCCATCGAAATAGATTAGGATGCATTTACATAAGATCTCGCTTTTAAATATTGTGAATGACCACCAAAAATGTTTTTCCAAGACAAAAATTATAATAACACTGAATTTCTAAATTAGGTAGAAGTCTAATAAGATCGGTTTACACTTGCATAAGTATCTTTCTTACATGACATTTTATTAAACTTCTGTAACAGATGTTTCTTAATTGTCAGGTAGGTAAGTATTGTTATATTAGGTTATTATTGTTATTAAGATAAAACCTCTATAGAACGAGATGCCTATCCTAATAAAACCTCAGTATAAATTGCACCCCAAGATATACTGTAATAAAAACAAGTTGGAAATTGTACGTTAAACGTGACAAATAAGGTGCGTGCTTACTATAACTAGTTTTACAATGTAAAAAAAAAAAAAAAATCTCCGTTATTATTTCAGTTAAATGAATTATATCGTCTGTTATAAGCGAAATGAGCATGCATTTTTTTTCTCTTATTACGTATTCCACGTTTACAGATGCGATTTTTTTTTTCGACACCAGATAGTGCTGCAAAATTCACCATGGAGATCTTGCTTTGCGAATGATTAACTCCATGGTTTAATATTTCTATGATTCACGATGAACGAATCTCTTGTGTTTATTTACTTTAATAGATATTGTAATAAATACAAGTTAGCCTAATTTCCACTGAAGTTATCTCAGAATCTATACATTTTTTAATGTAACTCACCTCTCAAACAAACAATGTTTTTGAACGATCTTTCTAAAAGTGTAACTTTTATGCAATTTTCTTCGAAAAAATAATTTTGAATAAAAATGGCCGCCAGGCATATGTAAACAGAAATGGTCAGCCCGTATTTGTTTTCCTCAATCACATGACTTGCGCTTTTATTACATAGATTATGTATGATAGGAGTTAATAGAATGAAGAAAACTTTTATTAATATCTTTTTAAGTCTTGATTCGATTTTCATAAAATTTGAAATGACTCGACAAAATTCTGCAACGATTATATATATTAAATTTCATACCATTCGGTTGGGTATAGTTTTTGCGCTGTTATACGCGAACGGACGACGACTATAGGTGCTACGTATTTGTATAATTACGAGCGCACCTAAATATAGCACAATTGTAGGAAATTGCGAATGTAAAATTGCTGAGAAAACTTCGGTGGAGGGGGTGCTGAAAATGTACTTTTTATTCTAAAATAATTACAAGAATAAACTAGTCGTTGGGGGCCACCGTAATACTTACCCATCATGGATATGCATAATGTAAAATATTAAAATAAAAATGTGTAAACTACTTATAAAATGCATTGCAATTCAAATAAAATCGTGGATTGATGACGTCATAAACTTTAAAGGCTCGATTACTGAATTGCTTGAAAGAGGTTTTTCCTTATAACTCCAAAAATAATAGTCCTATTAACTAGCGGTTTATTGCATCTGATTAAGCGTCAAATTTCCAATTAAAATATATCTTTGAAGTGAAATTTGGATGAAATACAGGGTCATGAAAAATCGAAGAGTGTGGAAAATAGGATTCCAAATATCTCGGCAACTCATTATCCGATCGACTTCATGCTTTATGCAAAATTTATGTTTTTTTATTGTCTTTTATGTTCATTTCTTAAAATAAACAATTTCGAAAATTTTTATATATCTTTTATCAGAACGAATATTTCGAGAGTCCGAAAAAAATTGTTCCGGTTAATCGAGGTTATTGAAATGAAATAGGCTTCTTCCCATTATTACATACTAAGTACATACCAAATTGCAAGTCTCTATCTCAATTTGTTCGGGAGATAGAGCGTTTACAGACACACAGACGGACGGCAAAAAATTTTTTCTAAAAATATGTTTTTCGGAATCTCCAGTGTCTGAAACGTGTAAATCCGTCAAAAAAAAAATTTTTCAAAAAAATCGTCAAATTTTTCGATTTTCAAAACGATTACAAGACTTACCCTATACTACGTATGATGGGTAAGTAATATTTCAAGAACATCTTGGCATGAGATTGTGTTTAATATTTAACACACATCGTGGCATGAAATTGTGTTTAATATTTAACACAATTTAATAGTTTCTACAAAATTACATTCTCTGACTCTTGAGAATTTTTATATACTCATAAATATGTATATAACTTTAAATTGCAGATTACAGAATATCAGATTATTATGTAAAGTTTCAACATAAAAAAAAAGTGATTTGTGTTGACTTTGAAGCTCATGATTTAAAAAATGTCACACAAAAAAAACACATTGTTTGTACATTTTTTATAGCTTACCTCGTCAGTCTTCTTCTTGCCGCTGGTAGGGAAGATTCTTTCTCCTTTAGAATAAACTTTCTGACTCCTAAAACATAGCTTTCTAAATAGGGTGCCCATTCTACTGGCCTGATGTCGAAGTTGAAAATCTACACAAAAGATTATTCTTGATAAGTAACTAACATTTACTATGTTTACCAGTGTTTACTGGCAATCATTCTTTTGGAAACAATTCGTTAAGAAACTTAAATACAAGAGAACCCCACTAATACGAACCGCTCAATGTTCGGATTGGAAAAAAATTAGGATTATCCATAATTTCGGTAGGATAAGACAAGGGAAAGCAAAAGAGATTAGAAATTATGAGTTAACAATGTCTCTTTCTATTTTTTTCCCTTTTGTTCAAAGTTATACAATAATACGCATGCTAAAAAGTGTTAAGTTTTCAATACCAATTTTGTTTGTTTTTTTCCAAAACTCATTTCATTTATTATTATTATTATTTTAAATGTTCAGATTATCCATTTTCGGACTAGTGGGGTACAACTGTACTTTTTGTTGTTGTTGTTATTGGACAGTGGATGCTTTAGAGGCCGTCCACAAATGATGTCACGCTTGGAGGGGGGAGATGGAGAGGGGGGTTCGTGAAATTGTGACAAGGGGATGGGAGGGGGTAGAGCTCCTATTATAGGAGCCTTAGGAGGGGGGTAAGAAGAAGTGTGACATCACACATTTTGGTTAATTTGGAGATTGGTTTAGAATTTGTAGATTTGGTCGATAAAGACGACATTGACATTAGAGGGCTTACTATCCCCGAGGATGAGAGCGATGTTAAAATGCCTGTGTACTCGATGAACGAACATATACTATTTTCTCCATGGAAGGAAGAGTCGTAATAGTAAATGATTCAGAGTACATTTTTTTATGATTTTGTATATAATTTTAAATTTAATGTGACAAATAAAATGTAATGGCAATTCCATTTAAGTAAAACTAATATTGAGGTTTCTTTTTAAAAATCAATCTGTTTTAAAGTGTTTGTGTTCATAAAGTAAAGATAAGATTTAAAGTCAAATATATTAAATTCCATTTCAAAATACTGTTGTTTTCAATTGCTCTTTCATATTAATATTTTATTATTATTGTATACTAATTATGTTTTTTGTTGTAAACTTTAATCTTATTTCACACAAAATAAGTACACGAATCATTTTTATTGTTATGCTCACAGATGTCATTAAAACACATAGTTAAAGTTTAAAAATAAAAATTGAAATATGATCTACAACGTAGTGCTTTGTTTCTGAACTGCAAATATACATTTATGTAATATAGCGTGACATGTGACAATGGGGGCGGGGGGAGTAGGGTAAAATGTGACACTTTGTGACAAAGAGGGGGAGGGGGGGTAAAAAATATTGAAAAAAAAGTGTGACATCATTTATGGATAGTCCCTTAGATTAAAATCGCAGATGTTACAAGCTGAACTAAGCTGCTCGTTAGAAAGAACATCTCAACAAAAAATGTGAAACCTATTTTAAAAAAATAAGTTTTATACATAAGTTTAATAAAAAATAAGTTTAATAAGTAAAAAATAATAATAAATAAATAAATGAATAAAATCGCCAAGACGAAAACCTTTTTGACGAAGACCTTTTTGAAATAAATAACTATCAACCTTTAAACTGTTGTATCTGAAAATGGGAATTAATAACAAGCAAATGTGCAATTTAACGATACTGTTTGTTTACTTATTTACTAGTTGGCCGGGTCCGTGATGATAACCTTAAATAAACCTCAAATTTGTATGATTTTATTTATATCTTTAACCCGATTTCGCGAAAAACTTTTTGATATTTAGGGGTAAAAGCGCTCGTAAGAAGACATTTTCTCATTTTTTTATTTTTTTTTTCACGTAGAGTCGTTTCATAGTTTTAAAAAAATAAAAAATCTTCTTGTCCGAACTCTTTGAAATTTTTATCTGAAATTTGTATTTGAAATTTTTTTAAATATAACGGGTTTGCAGCCGTGTAAAAATGGCGGGAAAAAAATATTGATATCTAGTAAAAAATAAATGAATAAATAAAATAAATACGTTTTCTTCTCGCCTTTTTTTGTTTGTTTTTATGTCGGATCCTTTAACATAACAACAACAAGAAAAAAAGAACTCTTATCATCCGAACTCTCTAAAACTGCAATCAGTTATAAAATATAACTGTATCAAAGACTTCTTTAAAATTTCGTAAAAAAATAGGCATATTTAGTAGGGAAAACTGGAGCTGAAGACCCGCCCGCTTTTTAGGTTTTTCATCGAACATTTCTCAGATTTTATTTATTTAAAAAAAAAAAAAATACTTTTACTGATCCGAACGTTTCGAAATTTTTGTAGGTGATGTAAGTCCGGTCTGCCTCTAAAAAGATTGTGTCGAAATACGGACGTTTAGCGTAGAAAAAATATCGACTCCGGGAGGCATAAAGTGACCTGCGGTCGTGAGTTTTTTGAAAGGGTTAAAATTCGTATTTTTGAAAACATTGCACCGTTGAATTTTGTTTATCGGTACCTCTAAAATTGTGCCCTGGGAGAGCGCTGCCGTGTAAGGCAGAAAACATCCATCGCGAAAACGATCCTCTTTGATTTTTTTTTCTACGGATTAACAACGGTATTTTTTCGAACTGATTGCGGCGTTTAAGACGTATAAGTACGAAATTAATTAATGTGTCTTCCGTTTTTTCCGTATCCGAACGGTTCGGCCCTAGTGCGGCCAAAAATAATACAGCATTTGTTTTGTTTTTCTTTTCTTATACGCGCCCGTGGAAGTAGAGATGCGCGGGCATGCTTGCCCGATTTTCAGAAAAAAGAATGCGTTTTCGATCAGTTTTTAATTAATATCTCGGCTAATTATCAAAACATTAAAAATCTTAGCCGCGTGTGCATCAGGGCCTGCCTTGGACTATCCGCCTCCAAATTTTCAGACTTCTACACGCGGTAGATTTCGCTGTCAGTGACATCGTATGCATAGTGTCAGCTACATTCCGAATTACAGAGCGTCTTGATCAGTGTTGTTTGGACCCGGATAGTGGCCATTTCCAGCAATTCACGGCAAGTTGTCACATTTCATTGCAAGCAATGCATATATCTGTTGAAAATACCGTTAAAGTATTTTCATTATTGTTAAAATTATGAACGAAAATTCGGGTTCAATTTCAGTTGGGATAACCTGCATTTGTGACTGAATAAGTGGATTGTGACCCTGGTTTCCTATACAAAAAATTTTTTGTAACAGTGTACTTTACCACCTCATTAAATTTGAACACTATCTTTCGAAACACCCTGTATTGCAGACAGGCCAACCAGGTGTATGTCCTTTTCCTATGATCGGGGTGTTTTTATCCTAAATCTAACGCTATTTTTCTGGTAATTGAAAACGTTTCCTACTGTATCGCTTTTAAACGAAAAGAAGAATCAGCTCGTTTTGGGATCTTGACGGGGATGTAGATAAGCAACCGGAAAATGTAAGACATAACATTAAATCAATCAAAAGTATATCATTACATATTTTGATAGAAAATCTTAAAAAATATATCTGTATTTATTTATGTTTTAACTTTAGATCAAGATCGGATTTAATCTGTGTAAAGAGGGAGAGGGGTAGAGCAAATACCCAGAGCGACGAAACTGGTAGAAAAACAAAATTAACACCAATAAAAAACGAAGAAAAAGTAAAACTGTTCGCGGAAATGCTTATAAAAGTAGGCCTATTTCATATTTCAAAAGTTTTTAACGAGTATTCACTGTTATAATACAAGGTATATTGTAAACTTCTAAATTTTGGCATAGACTCGGGATGATTTATAAGCTGGAGAACTATATCGGGTGCTGCGAGAGTCACGACTAATGTTGGGGATCTCGGTGGTATTCTGGGGTTCGCGATTGAGTAAGAAATTTTCTTGGCTCATCTTTTATGATGATTTTAACGTTTTAAGTTTAATATGTATGGTCGCTGTGTTATAAATATTTAGCTAAGGCAGAAGAATAAATTTCTCTAACGATAAGGGCAAATGATGAAATTTTACCTGCTTATCTTTTGGCGTTAATGAATCTCTCAGTTGAATCAGATTCCTGCAGTAAAACTTCCATTCTTTTGTCGTGAAATATTGAAGATAACCAGCAGCTCTCTCCATTCTTCGGACCATGCTTACGTATCTAAAAGGAAAAATAAAAGAAAGATTTATTTTTCTTGCTATTTTATTAAGCAAGTATATTCAGTGTCCTTCCGAGAATCACTTGAGTTCAATTTTCTTGAGGGATTTTGCTTGTTTTGATATTGTATCTCAAGAAAACCTCTCTTAAAAATTGGAGATTAGAAAGTTTGATCATGGATCCTTAGGCCAGGTCGTTGCGCTTATTCAGACTTTGTGCAAGATTGTCAATTTGGCTTTTTTTTATTATTATTATTCAGAAATTTCGAATTCATACTGGAAATTCTAAAAGCAGAATTTTTATTTTGAGTAGCTACGAAATGCTTGTCATTAAATAAAGCAAAAATTAGTACTTGGAATTTCTTTTATGAATTCGGAATTTCTGAATAAAAAAAAAAAAAAAAATCCGAACTGGAAACCTTGCCTTTGTGACTTGCATTACAAAACCAGTCTTTCACCGTAGAATTTGAATATTTTTAATGGGATAAAATACATAATTTTCTTCTTTGAAAACAGTCGTCATATCATTCATACTAGTTGTCTTCTTTTTCCTTTTGCCTGTCTTTTTTCGTATTATTATTTATTTTTACAAAGCCATATTAAAAACTCAAATACATACACATTCATGTAAGTTGAATTATTTTGCAGATAAAAACATATGGAACTTCCACCTTCCACAAGATCTTTATTTTGTCATGCCAGACATATCTTCAAATTGCAAAATATCCTATTTCTTCAAAAGAAAAAAAATTAAAAAAAATTCAAATAAGAATATAAGAAATAAAGTAGGGTAGGGAATAGTGTATGTTACTTTTTACAACCTTTTTAGAGATACGTAGAAGCATTTTATAATGTGTGTGGACACCCCTGACCGAAATGCAAGCTCCACAACTTTATAAGTCTGTTGTCTTTTTTTTTTTTTTTTTTTTTTTTTTTTTTTTGATTCTCTCAATTAAACGCCATTTATCACAATCCATCAATTACCTTCTGAACGACATCTTCCACATTCCATACTTGAAAATTTTATTGAATTTGCATATTTCTGTGTAGCGAGGGTAAATACCATTGAACTACGCGTGATAACGTTGATCTTGAGATAACAACTTGCTAACTTTTATGGATTTCACTTAATATAATTAACATAAAGTATTACCTTTTTATAGTTATTCCTTTAATTTTTCTCGCCAGTAAATTATCATCTGTGTATCTGTTAGGTTACCATAAGTAAAGAAAAAAAATTCATATACCAAGAAATTTAAATAATGTTGTAATATAATGGTTTCTTTTTGGAAAGTGCGGTGACCGTTGTGGACATTTTTTTCTTCATATACTCATTAAAAAAAAGTGTCTTTAAAGACATTTTCCGGTATATTATGGTTGGAATAAAGCGTATTGAATCTGAATTTGTAACCTTTTTAGTATACAGGGCCCGATTAACCTCTGAATCTAGGGGAAGCATAGTGTCATTTTGGGGGCCCCTTCCCCCCGGGAAAAGATTTTTAAATTCTACACTCATGTAAACTTTTCAATGCAACAAATGTCATTCCTGGGAGGAGGGGCTTACATGAGTTCAGATATTTCATCAAACAGCTTTTCTTTATGTTTCCTGTATATAATGTAGATAAAGTGTATTTGTGGTATATATAGTTGCTATACGTTGAGTCTTGAGTTACCCGCGTGATTTCTATAACCAGCATATCAAGAGGCCATGTGATTGGTTAACAACCTATTGATCACATTCACATTTCCCGGTTAGACAACTTCCTGAAATAGTGTGGATTTTCTATTGCATTACAAAAACTTTCCCCTCCGAAATTTTTTAAAAAGCATTTAAAAAAATTCAAAAATAGAATGAGAGGCCCCATTTTGCAATCATTTTGGGGCCCCCTCTTAAATTTTGGAGAAGAAGCTTATGCTTTATGTGACTTTGAGATAATAAGGCCCTTTTAGTATAGACATAGTAACAGAAAGATGAAGATCCTTATGCATATTGGCATAATAGTTTGAATTTCGTATTAGTAATGGGTTAGAAAAAAGGAGGGTGAGGGAGGATTTGAAGCTGTTTATATATTTTGGTGTATACATACATATTTTTAAAAATATATTAACGTTTGCTTATGAAAAATACAACTGGATTTTATATAATTGTGAAATATATTTACTTACTGTGGCTTTTGACCAATTATCCACCTAAATAAATCAAGAAAGTATGCCGGTAAGCCGTGCTCCAATTTGATAGAAAGTGTGTTCATGAATGTACTGGATTTGAAGCTTCCTCCCGGATAGCGGAGTACTCTTGTGTCCGGATTTTTGATGACAATAGGGTATGCAGTCCTTTCGACGTCTGCCCAAGTCACTTTGTTCAAGTCACAGGATGTACAGTTAAAAACTTTAATGGTGCCTGATCTGTAATAAATAAACAAATGCATTTCTAGTTTTAAGAAGGGTTTTTACATTTCTGAAATTATTTCTTAGTCAACTGTTTTAAGTATAAAAGTGTACAAATTCAAAGAATAAACTGCAAATGAAAACAATATGAAAAATTTGTACAATCCTGAAGAATAGTGATTACCCCTTACTAATTATCCCGCAAATTGTTGTATAAAAAAAGAGGCTAGGTATCAGTCGACTGGGATTATTCTATACTATTAAATGCTATTAATAAATTTTACTTCGGAGGTCTACTTATTAAAAATTGTACTAACTTTCTTTTTTCAAATGGTAACACCCTACTTTTGGCACTTTATTTAACTTCCTTAGATCAAAACATTCCGAAAAATTACAGAATATCCCCAAAATATTGAAACGCACTTAATTTTTTTTACCTGATGGAGATACGTACACAATGTAAATTTCAAAAGTGTTCAAAATAAGGTAGAATTAAGATTATGATAATGAAATAAACTTGGATAAATTTTCTAAAATTATAATTTTTGGAGTTATGTTATTTCCGTATTACTGAATTTAAAAACCGAATTTGTATACTAAAATTGTTTAATTATAGCAATCCTATAATCTACCGACAGTTTTTTGGATAGATATTTCCGGAAAAATTTATATTAAATGGAAAAAGAGTCTAAATATGGATTTCAAGTTCTGAAAATTTCAAAGCTAGACTTAAGTTTCCCATTGGGATTTTCAGTAAATGTCAACAAAACATAAAATGTTGCCAACCTAAAATGTGCTTATTTTATTACGAAAATTAATCATATAATAACAGACGATATAATTCATTTCACTGAAATAATAACAGTACGAACGCCACATTATTTGTCACGTTTTACGAACAATTTCCAACTTGTTTAAAATCTAAGTTTATTGTGTGTTTAAAACATTTTTGTCTAAAAATTGCGCATTTAAGTTCCACTTGATCGATCCTTACCTTTGTGTTGCGACGTTCCACGCTGCCGTGATGAGCAAATTTACGACAAGATCAACGGGCATCCAATCGACCACAGAGCCTTCGTAAACTAGCATTGTTCGTAAAAGGCCCCGGCCAGTCTAATAAAAATAAAAAGAAGGAAAAAACTCAAAATAATAAAATTGAATAATGAATTATTAATATAGATTACAGCCATTACTCAACTTTTCTTTTTTGCGGGTCGCAAACATATGTTTGTTACGTTAGGGGGCAGCAACACTACACTTATACAATAATGTAATAAATAAGTAAATCTAAAATCTATATGGCACAATCTACTTGGCACATAAACGTGACGCTCGTCGCGAAGGTGTTAAATACAGATCTTTAGACTTGTCTAATTTTATTTTATTATTATTTTTTAAATAAATGCAAAAGGCAATATATATTAGAATGCACATTTTTTTAAATAGATTTTATAAGTAAAACTTACGAAGAAATTTTCAGGAAAAATTTAGTTGAAGACAATTTATATAAGTATGCAAAAATCCACATGGTTTATAACTTTTATTTAAAAAAATTAAATATGTTTATAGTATTTTAAAAAATTAATAACAAATTTTATTAGTTTGCATTTTCTCAAGTTTTCAATCAATTTTGATCAAAATTTATATTTTATCTTTATGACTGTCTTCATTCTAAATCACACTCTAAATATACTGATTCTACACTGCTGGGAGATGAACATTCTGTTGGAGTACTATAGGTTTCTCGTTAAATATAATCAACTTCAGCAAATGTTGAGTGAAACTTATAAGACATTTTTGTTGTGATTGTTTTTATTTTTTAAAATTAGTTTTAATGACAATTTATAATAGAAAATGCAATTGAAATGATCATTTAATCAGTTGAATGATGAAGACAAGAAATGGTGTTAAATTAAGCAAATGAATCTTACTGTGGAAAATCTGTGATTAAAAGGTTAAAATTTTAATAGTAAAAGTATTTTTTTTTTCTTTTTGTAATATATTTATGTAAAATGAAATAAAAGTTTTTAACACGTTCGCTGCCATTTACGAGAATACTCGTAGTTGGTGTACCGAAATGGATCATTTATTTCTCAAAATCTAGATACAATAATTAAATGTTTGAAACGCAAAAACATATCTATTCACACTATATTTTGAAGAATACAACAGATAAAAGTTTATATATATATATATATATATTATGTTGTCATTTAATTAGGTATATTGAAACAAAATTGTGTATAATAAGTTTTTAAAAAAATCCAATCAGTTACATATATATTTAAATAACAAAACAACAGAAAATAATTTTAAAACATAAAAAATGCAGATATGATCTTGCCGTGTGTGAACAGATTCTAAGCTTTGGCCGTGAACGTGTGTTTAATATTTTTTTTATTTTTTTTTAATGTTAAACATGTTATATTTTCTAAGAAAATATAACTTCAATAAATTTTACCTGTCAAAAATCCTTTTTTACAAAATTTCAACTTTTACAGAAAAAAAAAAAAAAATCTTCAAAAATTTCTATTTAAAAAATTTTTTTTTTCAAAATTTCCATCTCTATACTTACCATGATGATGAAACTTGTTGGTCCATTTACACCATCAACCCAGCCCTGGAAGAAAGTAATAAATATATTTACTCATTAGTCTTTCTTATACGATATGCAACATTCAACAGTCATTCAAAAAAAAAAAAAAAAAAAGAAAGAAAGAAAGAAAGAAAAAGGAAAGAAAGAAAAGAAAAGAAAGCGAGATTTTAGATAAATTCTGTCTTCCTGCGCGATTCTAAAATAAGAATCATTGAAAAGTTTTGATTTCACAGGGCTAATGTCACAGGAGACACGAACGATTATTTCGACGCTCACGGCTTCCTTAAGGCTCCTAAAATCCGGGCTGACTCACGCCGCCATTTAATTGCCCGTAGAAGAACAATCGTTAAAAATAAAGCAGTAAATTCTTCCTTGTTCTTTTGAGCCTTGAATTTTTCCGAAAATAAAAAATTACGCCCATACAGAGGGGTGTGCTTTTTCAGACTTTTGGAAATGTATCAATTTTAGCCGAATTTTGTTCTTTTTAGAATTATTTATTTTCAAAGATAAGATTTTGAAACTTTGAGGTATTTACCTTCTATAAAGAAGGTAAGAAACCACAATTAACCCGTTCAAATATTGCATTACTATATGGAAAATCAAGATATACAAATATTTACATTTTAAAATAGCGAATAAAATTGCTCGAACTTAAAAAAAGAAGAAAAAGCTCCATTAGCCTCCGATATGGCTTGGAAATTTTTCTGATCGACATACATTCAAGAAACAGCCATATTTATTTCAATTCCAATTATCTGCAATTGTGTCCTTCATACTTCCTTTTGTCATTCCCCCATTTCATTAAAGGCCCATAATTATATCGAGAATGATTAGACTTAGACGTATCAATTTAGGACATGTTTTATTCAATTCCTCACATGAAAATACGTAAGAATCATCTCAAACAACCCTAAACCCTATGTTTTGACTTTTTAAAACTTCTAATTAATTTTCCATTTATTTATTTGCTTCATTCAACATATTTCTATTTAATTAAGTACTTTTTTAATTGGTTTTAGCCAGTTTTTGTGATATAATGGGTCTAATATTATGGACTGTATAAGTTTTGAACCGAAATTCAGATTTTTTGGACAAGTGTATATATGCTTACAGCGCGAATTCCAAATTTTTTGTCTTTCAGTTTCAACCATAGTCATAGTTCCCTGAAGTTGTAAAATGTGCACAGAAAAATGGCTGTAACTCAATAGATGGGGCTCGTATTGACCTGCGGATGGTTCCATCCGATTCAGGGGAGTGGGGGGGGGGGGGGGATACATAATATTTTAGTGCCTTGAAATAATCAAGAATTTAAGTTATCAAATATTGACAGAAAAGTGGTTATAATTCGTAGGGTGAAACCGCGATCACTATTACAAAAATATAAATCTATTTTATACTTACCTTTGTTTTTGAAAGGATAGTAGAGATGTATTAAAAAGTTATTGTTGACAAAATTTTGAAAAATTATACACTTTATTATTAAAAATTAATTTTATTCATAAATAGGGTCAAAAACTCCAGTAACTGACACAGAGTGAACCAGTGACTGACACTTTATTTTAAAAGATTAACATGCTTAAAAAAATATTGTTTGTTATAAAAAAATACATTAATATTTATTATAAAAAGTGAGATTTAGTAAGCTGCACTGCATTATTAGTAATGCAGAGTATATAGTAAGAGTAATTAGTAAGAAGTAATATAGTAAGAGTAATTAGTAAGCAGTAATATAGTAAGCAGTAATTAGTACAGCATTATTAGTAATGCATATATCAAATAACTAACATTTATGAACCAGTAACTGACATCTGGTGTCAGATACAGGTAAAACAACTTAAATTTT
The DNA here is from genome assembly GCA_963931845.1 of Maratus michaelseni. Lineage (NCBI taxonomy): Eukaryota > Metazoa > Arthropoda > Arachnida > Araneae > Salticidae > Maratus > Maratus michaelseni. The sequence goes on along the minus strand of OZ007590.1, from coordinate 332,320,250 downwards.
AATGGTGTTTACGACAAGATGAATTTAATATATTATTATGCATTTTTAAACAGATCAAATAATAGATTTCAACTTTCTTTAATATAACCAATAACTAACATCTCTGTTAGAGACTGGTGAAATGAAATTCTAGGAACCAATAATTGGCATCCCCCATTAAGTCATATTAAATAACTCTAAACCCTAAATCATGGCCCTAATATATCATATGCACCTTTAAACTAATTTTCTACAAGTATAACTTTAAGAATAAAGTTTAGGATGCTTGCATTGCAAATAGATTAGAAAAACACTTCCTTAATTTTAGAAATAAGATGTTTGCTTCAAAATGGCACTTTTTGTAATTGCAAAAGTTTCTTCCTGATTGAATATGTTCTTGGCCCTCTAGTGGTGAATAGACACCCAAAATAATGCTGGTTAGGCGTCAATAACTGGGAGTTTCACCCTATGATTTCGTAAACTATAATTCGCAAACTGAACTGCAAATAGTCTCCTCTTAAAAAAAATACATTGGAAACTGTTCAGAAACGAATTTCCTAAAATATGGGATCATTCGCAGATTTTTTGCCGGAACACCGGGGTTTCGTTACCCTGATTGCCATGGGAAATCTCTGCCTTAAATCTTTATATGGAATTGTCATTCTTTCCTTCTTTTTTTTTAAGTAACATTTTTCAGTGCGTCACATTATATCACCAAATAAAGGTTATCTGGTTTTAAAACGTTTTCTAAAAATAAACTAATGGCAATACGTGTGTCACAATCGACAACATAAAAGTTACCTTGTTGATATATAAAGAAATTTTTTTAATGAGTCTGGAATCGCAAATTTAAAATTATTTACAGAGTTTTCAAGAATTAAATATCAAACATACGTACTGGTAAAGGCTCTTTAAAGGCTGCTGTGACAATAGAAGGTCGAACTACGGCTATAGGCAGATCACCCCCTTCAGATTGCAACAAATTTTCTGCCAATGCTTTGCTGTAGTGATATGTTGTCGGACGACCATCCATGATCTTTGGAAGGATGGTTTCCAGTACTTTTTCGTCCATCCACCTAAAGCAAGTTCAGGGAATATTTACTATACAGGGTGTCCTAAAAACATTAACCTCGACTTTTTTACTTAAATATTGATCATAGACGTATATTATAAATTACAAAGTTACGTAAAAAAAAGTTACAGAATTTTAGGAAATCTATTAAAAATTTCAGGGGATTAAATTTTAAGAAATGCAAAATTAAATTTTTTATATGGCCCCCCGTACAAAAAATTCACAATGTGTAAAGTGTGCCTCATACACTAATAAGGTCATGCACAAAATTTCAGCATTTTATCATAAAAAGTCGCAGATATATGAAAATACATTAATGCTGACTTAAACCACTTTTCCATGCCGGGATATCAGTTCACAACGAGAAAAAAAATCCCTGACTGCTCGGCCTACAGGCACAGATAGATGTCGAAGACGCTGACCGTGGGGCGCCTGTTTATTGGGAATTGCAGAAGAAATTACCTTTTTACCATGATGCGGCAGTTGGAACCGCCCATTTCGAAATCTACTTGTGTCAAGTAGGCGAAGCCGGCAGAATTTATTTTATTTTATTTATTTATTTATTTTTTGCTGTAAAAGGTCCTATAAAAAATTTGTCAGTGTAAAAGTTGTAGATAATATTATGAAGATTTATAATAAATTTAAGTTTGATATCTTGTGAATTGACTAAGTTATGAATTTTTTTCTTCTGAAACCCCTCCCCCCCCCTCCCCCTAAAGGCCATTTTTAATTATATCAAAAATCTGTCATACATAAATTTTCGGCCCTTTTCCTAGAAGTAATAATAGCTTTAAACGGATTCGATACGTATCATAATTAAGAAGTTATGGGGATTTTTCTGTTTTCACCCCCCCCCCCCTTGGTTCGATTTTGCCCATTAACGAACTTGACCGAGATTTTATCCCCCTTGATTTTATGTATCAGTTTGGAAGATATTTATGCAGAATTTTTCTAGTTATCGTGTCCATAAAAAGTTAGTTAGATAGATAGATAGATAGATAGATAAAATTTTGAACTGGGGGTGGTTTTGGGTTCTTGGAGTCATGATCGGTATAGATCTGCAAAAATTTTCCAGAAATTCCAACATAGGGGAGAATGTAATAGGTAGCATTTCTTATTAAATCTACCTGAAAGTCATGTCGGATGATCGCGTTTGAGGGGTCGTACACAAATTACAAAATAAAACAGCGATTGTATAAATAAATAATAATTGTGATGATGTAGTTATGATTAACCCCTCATCAATTTTATTTAAACATATCTCTGCGATTTTTTATGATAAAATGCTGAAAATTTGTTCATGACCTTATTAGTGTATGGGGCACATTTTACACATTGGAATTTTTTTTTGTGCGGGTGACGTATAAAAATTTAAATTATGTATTTCTTCAAATTTAATCCCCTGAAATTTTTAATCGCATTCGTGAAATTCTGCACCTTTTTTTACGCAACTTTGTAATTTATAATATATGTCTATGATCAATATTTAAGGAATAAAAGCCGAAGTCAATATTTTTGGAACACTCTGTATACATTATGCATGGTTTTTTTTTATATATAAATAATAAATAAGAAATGGTTTAAAAAGTTCAGAAACTCGTTACTTTCAATGCATTTTCTGATCAACTTATAAAAGTTAAAAATAAATGAACAACGTAAAATAGCACAAATAAAAATACATAAAATGGCAAACAGTTGTTTCGGAGACCCTAAAGCTCCATCATCAGTGCCAAATTTAAAAGATTAAAAATCGATTAAAAAGTTTAAGCCATGTAAATATGCTTGCGTCTCCCGCACGCACCCAAGATAGTTCTTGGAACAGATTAGAGATAGATCTTAAGCGCGTGCGGGAGACGCAAGCATATTTACATGGCTTAAACTTTTTGAATCGTTTTCTAATCTTTTTAATTTGGCACTGATGATAGAGCTTTAGGGGCTCCAAAACAGCTGTTTGTCATTTTATGTATTTTTATTTGTTCTATTTTACGTTGTTCATTTATTTTTAATATAAAAGTACAAAGTTAAATCCACCTATTTTAAAAACTTATAAAAATATCACAAACTCTGAAAATAATTGGTGTAAATGGTATTTCCTCAAAGTGATAATTTCATTGGCTTCATTCTAAATCTTGATAGAATGGTATCGAATATCGATATAAATTAAATACCGGGTGTACATAATTAAAGTTCCACCTAGTCAGAGCTGTCCGTAGTCGAAACTATTCATCAGAAAAGTATGGCATTTGGAATGCGTCTAAACAAAGGGATGCAAAAGAAATTTAGCAGAACAAAAAATTCAAAAATGGCCATCAGAGGGCATATTGATTGATTGATGGATTATAGAAATATTTTTAATAACTACATTCTTTCACATTAGCAATAGTTACGTTAATTTTACCACGTTTAAACACGTTGTTGCATCCTAAAGTCGCTTACTGACGTGAAGGAATGCTGTTATTTAACTCTCTATTTTTAATATTTTACTATTATGAGCGCAGCTTTGCAACACTTTTATTTTTACATATATTGTGCATTTTGATGTACTTTATAATATATGTAAAGAAGATAAGTGTTGCACGATTGCGCTCATATAAATAATTGAGGTAAAATTAGGAAAAATTGCGTATTTTTCATCAAAAACTACGAATAATACGAACTTTGAGCTTGTGGTAAGTTATATAAATCCGAACAAAATACAAAAACTATTGTTGAAATCATACAGGATAAACTTTCTAATATTAAAAAGTGAAATAATTAAATCAGAATAACAAAATCGAATTTTAGTCTTATTTCATGGGCTAAAAACACGGCTGATCCTTTCTAATCAGAATAAATTAGTAATGTCGTTCTGCTCTGCCTGATATTATAACATAAGATTTATTAGGAAAGAAAGTCTAGACGATTTTGAAATACGTAATAGGTTGCTCGTGTAAAAAGTTCATATTTATCGTTTTTAACTTTATCTTTTCCTATTATTGTGTTTATTTGATTTGGATATTTCGCTATACGGAATTACAACACACAAACTTACCGTGTGAGCTCAATGATATGTTTTGGGGGTATCTTTTCGTTATAAATGATATCGTCTATCTCCCTCCTATTGCAGAAACTGTATGCTGTAGAAACGTGCACAAGAGCCTGGAATCAGAATAAAGTTTATGAATAGTCTCATTAAAAAAAAAAGGATTGGAATGAAAACTGTTCACGAATTTGTAAAAGGAACAAAGTAAATTCTTAAAAGTAAATACATATTGATGTATGCTAATTTAATACACATACCTATTCACACTAATTGTATACCATACTCTTATTTCAAAGAATAATGCCTCTCGAAAAATAAAGAAATCGACAATAAATTAAGGGGGATTAGCCCCCCCCCCGTTCTCCCCTTAATACCTAATGAACCCCCAAAATTAATCAGGGAAGCGCCTTATCACAATGAACCTACATACAAAATTTGAAGCAAGCCGGATAATTCTGGATGAATAAATTAAGGGAGGGGATTATTCCCCCGTTCCCCCTTTGTACTTAACCAATGAACCCCTAAAACTAATCAGGAAAGCGCCTTATCAGAATGAACCTAACAGACATCTAAGTTGTGATATTTTCAACAGTATACCGGGTAGTTATAATACAAGTATCTCTATTTTGAGCTATCTGTAGCTTGAAGGAATAACCCGAATGAAACCAAAATCGGTACACTTACTATTCGAGAAATGGAAGAAGAATGGAACAATAAAAGAAGATAGTTGCAACAGAGTCTGGGGGTTTTTGCATTTTCTTTCGCAACTTGCACTAAAGAACATTCGTTGTCATGGCGGCAAATACCCACTAAAATCTACTGTTATCGTAGAATTCTCTCAGCGTTGTATTTCGTTTTACGAAGAGGGATTCATCGATTTCTAGTAATTTACTTGGCGTCCTCCTATTTATTTTTTTATTTTTATTTATTTATTTATTTTTGCTGAAAGCTTTTTTAAAAATTCAGAAGACTTCGCACATGTAAACTATTCCAGTTTATGAGTTGATGACTGATATTTCGCACATATTTAAATGCTTTTCGCACCATTGGGTTGAAGTTAGTTAACCACTCCAGCGATACATAAATTGCAATGCCAAAAGAAAAGGTATTTTAAATCCGTTGAACCAGTTTACCATGCAAGCAATGTTCTTCTTTTTGTAATTTCTTACATTACATCTACAGATGTTTCTTTTCTTTTTCTTGTATAACATGCAGTTGTGTATTATGACCATTTTTACAGAATCCTTCAGCTGGTAAAATGTACAAAATTTGAAGCAAATCGAATATTTCTAACAAGAGTTATCGCGTTACATGCATGCATACATACAGAACCTGCGGGCCCATTAGCTCTCAGGCTTTGATAGCTTGTGAGCTAAAAATATAACGCTATTTTATTCTTCATGTTCTTCGGATCAAAATCTGAAGATACAATGCATCCATTCAACCGAGAGCAAAATGTAAGGAAATGCAGAAAAAGGTTTTACCTCTGGAAATTCCCCCTGTGATAAGCCTTATATAATAAATAACGGCACTTTTACCCCCAATCGCAATTTTTTCTTAATATTTAATTATTTTAAAAGTCACTTGAATAAAAATAAATCAACATTTTCAAAGTCATAAAAAGTAAGAGGAAATGAGTTGGGTAAAAATAATTTATTGAACTTGGATAAGATATACGCTGATTTTTTAGCCTCCCTATTAGGGTAAAAAAAAATGTTCCTTTTTTCCTAAGCTGTTTTGATTGTTTTAATATAATACATTTAAAAAATTTCTGTGATTGAATTTTGTTTAGAAATTGCTTAAATTTATTATTACAGACGAACAGAAACATGCATGGATCATGCATAGCAAGTACCTTATAGAAAATGGTGTACTTAGTTTTCTTTATTATCTTTGTTGTTCTATTGTCTGGTTATCGATGTACACTTCATTTTCTATCACCGAATCTTCATTTTCATTTGAATTATGTGCAATCTTTTTTAATTTTTAAAGTAAGTAAACTGTAAGTAAATAAAATAAGTCATTGGTATATATTACAAGTAAATGAAACCGGAGAAGGACTATTACGTGTTTCATAAGGAAGCTATTTTATAGAATTATTAGGGATTTAAACACCTTAAAATGTTTATATTAAAAAAAAAAAAAAAAAAAAAAAAAAAAAGATTTGATAAGCTGGTTGGGACTCTGTACACTACTGTAATATATTGAAGAAAAATAATTTATTGAACTTGAATAAGATATACGTACTTTATAATTTCCCCTTGATTTTCAGTGTAATTAATTATGAAAATTCATGCCGTTATCATCATCAATATTCATATACTACATACATATTCAATATTCATACATATATTTTTCCAATACATTTTTTTAAACTTTAATCTAATACTTTAAAGTAGAGGTCCTCAACCTTTCACTCTCGAGGGCTGAATCAATAAATTCGGCAAGCTCCGCGATCCACCCATAATTCGATTAAATGTAGGCGAGAAATGTATACAGGCCTAGGTTTTAAGACTAAGGTGCGAGTTATGTATTAGGCGTTTGCAGAACTACAGAATTCTCATTTTCTTCTTGATTCATAAATAAATAAATATATATATTTATTTATATTTTCACGCAATATTTAATTTTAACATCAGAAATTCTATACAATTACTTATTGCTCGATTTAATAATAGTAGTACATAAGGATAATTTACCAGGTAACATTGAAGAAAGCGAACACTACTGTGTGTTTATACAATTTGAAATTTTTTCAAATGCGTGAAAATGTATTCAGGCCGAGAGTCAAACTCAGAACATTTGGCTTGTCAGTGAACTTCCCGCTTCCCCTCGCTAATGTCTAACCTATGGGCGTAGGATACATTCATATATTTAAAATATCTCCTAAGGAAATTAATATTTTTAACTTCTGTTTTCTTTGTACTTTTCTTAAAAGATGTCTCTTTTTTTCTTAGTTATCAAAATATTTCTAAAATATGTGCTTAATTTATAATTTTATGTGTTAAAATCTTAGCGAAACTGAATAAGATTTTAACAATTCACATAAAATTAAGTATATATTTCAGAAATTTTTTGACAACTAGTTCACTGACGAGCAGCCTTAAGCTGCAACGCTCTATTAACTAAAGCTATCCGAGAGAATTCCGGTAGACGCAATTTACTCAGACAACCTTAGGCCTTAGCATCCGGTCTGCGATATACGACACAGCTTTAAACAACGGATACGTATTGATATTGCAGTTTTTAACTCAATCAAAATGACTGGTAAAGAAATGAGTTGAAATTTTTTCAGCTGAGTGAAAATGTGTCCAGACTAGGAGTCAAACTCAGAAATTTATTTGGCTTAAGAGGGTACTTCACTCACGCGAAAACGCCCGCTCGCTAATATTAATCTTATGGGACATTTATTTTACAATATCTCGTTTGAATTTCAATATTTTTAAGCGATGTTTTTTTTTTTTTTTTTTTTTTTCGGTGCATTGAATAGCTCTACGCAGGCCGTTTTTCACTTTTTCGATTTTGTTTACAGATTTTTTTTATGAGGATACTTTCACTTTCGAAGTTCATTTATAATTGTTTCATTCTAATAAATGGTCAGGTATATGCAAAGAATAAATTTTGTATCAAATGGAAAAGAGAGATAAGAATGAAAATAATGTCATGTACTTACCGCCAACTTAGTCATTTTACGACATAGTTCGAGGACTCGCTGTGTTCCAATTAGATTGAGGTCCACTGACTTCCTTAAAGTAAATAAAACGCATTTAATTTAATCATGCAAATCAAAATTAAGTTACTTAAAATACCAAAAAAAAAAAAAAAAAAAAAAAGAGCATATCAGTCAAACATTGATTAGCCTTTAATTAATAAACGTACGTCCACTGATGATTATTCGATCAGAAAATATTTAAAATTAATTTATTTCGAGGTGACCAGTTTCATATAAGACTATTCGCCATAAGTTCTCAACAGTGTACTTAAAAGAAAAAAAGAAAAGAAAACAGTTTAAAAACAGAATATCCTGTTTTTATAATGCCCGTAAATATTACTTAAATCTTATTTTAGTTCTACCAATCCTCAGGCATTAGCATGTATTTTTAGAGAGCAGTAGTAGTATAAATGTGTCTTTTTTTTACAGTACTATTATTGTTAATTATCATTATATTTATATTATATTATACTTTTTTAAAACGTCAAGCTTAAACATATGTTTTTTTTTACGTTTACAACTATGTTTTTAATGATAACTATTAATATTTGTATTATATTGACAATACAAATAAACTTTTTTAAAGAAATATAGTGATAATTAACAAAAATAGTATACTGTAAAAAAAAAAAAAAAAAAAAAAAAAACACATTTATACTACTACTGCTCTCTGATAATACATACTAATGCGTGAGGACTGGTCGAACTAAAATAAGATTTAAATTTTAAAAAATGTACTTGTTTGTTCCATTGTTGGTGGTTTTCTTGAAAGACTATATACACATTTATACTTCTATAATACGAATAAAAGTATATATGAATGTATAGTCCCCCACGAAAATTTTACTATAACAAAAGTATAGAAAATCTACTGACTGGCACTTTATAATTTCACAGTCCAGCAGCTTTCCCTTTAAAATTAGGGAAAATGTACATTTTCTTCAAAATTGTACGCTTTAATAATGTATATTTCCTTTAAATCGTGGTAGAGCAATAAAAGAAAAATAACAATGTGTTAAACATGCAAGATAAATATTACATTAAATTATAAATTTGTGATAATTTAATGTTGTATGATACGAAAGAAAAAAATTCCGAACGTTGGCTATAACTTCAGTTCTAACTGACGCAAAAGAAAAAGAAAATTGTTGTTTTAATTCGTAGAGAATCTTTCAGGATTATGTGTGATTTATTTTGTTATAAGGTTTTGTCTGCACATTGAAACTAAAATCAATTTTTAAAAATTATGTAGCTACAGCATTATTTTATTATATACAGGTTGTTATAATTAAAGTTCGCCTATTCAGAAGGCTCTAGAGCCGGTTCTATGGCTCCAAACGAAACAAAATTTCACTAGTACGTAGTTGAAGAGATGCGCTCTGCGAAAATCGAAAAAAAAAATTAGTTACATTTTTCGTCAGTAGGTGGCGTTGCGCCAATATTTAAGGCAATGTTTGCAGATTCATTATATCAATTTCAGTCAATCCAGACGAAGCACACAAATTTAAAAGTTTCAACAAATTTCGACGAACTGCGAATTGTTATAATTAAAGTTCACCTAATCAGACAGCTCTAGAGCCTGACCTATGACTCCAAACAATACAGAAAAATGAATATAATTTCATGTGATGTAATCTGCATCAACAAACATAAAACATGTCGCTCGGCAGCGAGAAAATAACGAAGAATAACATTACGCATACTCAATGAATCCTCCACCATTTTCAATAACGCATTCCATTCTCAGAATTGTGCTTTCTACAGCATTGCGTAAACTGTCCTGTGAGATTGAGCGAATATGAAGTCTAATACTGTCGTTCAGATCAGAGATTGTCTGACATCTGTCTTTAGATACAGAATCTTTCAAAGTGGAAAGGTTGGTGGCCAGACTGTTTGAAAATAACGACTTATGATGCGGTCTTCTGTAAAATGGCTTGTTAAGAAAGTCCGAACTGCTCTAGTAATGTGCGGTGGTGCACCGTCTTGCATAAACACGATATTTTGAAGGCAGCCTCGCTGTTGCAGCTCGGCAATCAGAAAATTTGTCAACCTATTGAGATACCTTCTCCCATTTACGGAACATGTAATGGGTCCTGTGGATGTTAGTTCCTCAAAAAAATATGGCCCTATCATAAACGTAGCTGTGAAACCGCACCACACCGTCACTTTAGCTGCATGCAATGGAACTTCTTGGACAACATTAGGATTCTCTTTCGCCCAAATTCGACAGTTGTGTGTGTTCACTTGTCCGTTTAAATAAAAATGCGCTTCATCAGTCCATAGAATATTCCAGGGCCAAGAATTGTCCACATTCATTCGTGCAAGAAACTGTAGTGAAAATGATAGCCGACTTTCGGTATCACCCTGTATTAGTTGTTGCACCCTCTGAATCTTGTATGGATAGTAGCGCAAAATTTGACGCATCACTTTTCTCACAGTGGAAATCGGCATATCGATTTCATTCGCAATAGCTGGCACACTTACATTACCAAATGACGACTGGCTTGCTAAATCCACGACAGCAGTAGCAATATCTTCTATGCTAGAAATGTCTACCTTTTTTCGTCCTCTGCCAGGAAGAATGTCGAGTTTTCCTGTTTCCTCGAACTTTTTAATCATTTTGTGAACTCCACGATCCGGCATTGGTCCACGTCTAAAATCTTTTAGTTTCCGGAATTCTCGAAGAGTTGCAGCTGCGTTGCTGTTGTTTTGATAAAATAACTTTACAAGAAGTGCCTTTTCTTTCAAAGTTACCATTCTCCACAAAGCGTAGATTCAAATGCTTTTCAGAAACAATCAACTGTTCCAGTGTCAAAGAAATCACAGGCACACTTTATCAGCAACTTTTAAATCGTCAGGTGGTTAGAAGGGTATTTCAAGTTTTCGAAGTTGCGACGTCACTTTGACGTCGTTCGTCGAAAATTTGAATAAAATGTGATCTTTTTCAAGCGTTGGGTGAAATTTTGTGATTTTGTGTGTTTCATCTGGATTGACCGAAATTGATATAACGAATCTGAAAAAGTTTACTTTCACCAACTGTGAAATAAAATTTCCTGTATTTTGTTTTTTACAAAATAAAGGAGTCTGCAAATATCGGCTTAAATATTGACGCAGCGCCTCCTATTGACAAAAATTTTAATTATTTTTTTTTTCAATTTTCGCAGAGCGCATCTCTTCAACTACGTACTAGTGAAATTTTGTTTCGTTTGGAGCCATAGAACCGGCTCTAGAGCCTTCTGAATATAGGCGAACTTTAATTATAACAACCCTGTATTTAAGTTCAACATGCCAAAAAGAAAAAGTGGAAATTCAATTTTTCACCAATTTTAAATACAGGTAGAACTTCTAAAATCCGCAATCGCTCAAGTGTACAGTATTAGAAACTCTACAGTATGTGTTTCTTATTTTTAAGTCTGGCTTTAATTTAGAATTTAAATTGTTATTTCTCAGTCTCTAAAATCTGGAAATTTCGAAAATATGGAATTGCAGAGTCCCGAGTGATTCCGGATTTTAGAAGTTCTACCTGTAATTATTTAGCGAGATATAAATCATTTAAAAAATGGAACATTCAACGTTAAAGAAAAGCATCGACAATTTAGAAATAACCCGAAGAATAGTTTATGCATTTTATTATTGTAAATTGGGCTTACTTGGACTCAAAACGAAATCAAAAATTTTTTTAATCATCAGTCCTTGATATACTGTGTTCAGAGTATTGACGTGATTTACCAATACTCTACTCTACAAATAACAGCACTAACCAGTAACACAATAAGAAACATTTCTATATTGTTGTATATTTTGTGTTGAGGGTATTGACATGATTCACTAATACTCTACTCTACAAGTAACAACACTAACTAGTAACATAATACAAAACATTTCTATACTGTTGTATATTTTGTGTTGAGAGTATTGACATGATTCACTATGATTTTTGCATACAGAATAAAACCTGTCGGAAACACAAGAGACCGTGAAAAATTCCGTTCTTTTTACATAAAATTTCTCATCTGGCGATGTTCTTGTCAAGGCGATGTTTTTGTAGAGACGATGTTTTTGTACAAGGCGATGTTTTGACGCGATACCTTAAAAAATTCTTACTAAAGAGGCTCATCGAATCTGTCGCTGCCGAATGAAATACGACAGAAACATGCTTGGTGAGGATATTAACGTCTGACTGTCTGATCCCAAGATTTTCAAGACTGATGTCTCCAGTTATGGGTACGAATGTAAATCAATGTAATTTTTTAGAATCTTAAAAAATTATGTAAAATTAACATTTACATTAAAAACGTAGGATAATCTGAACCAGGAAACATTTTGACACATAGAAATGTTTTCAAACTAAATAATACATATAATTTAAAAGTTGGAATTATTTTAAATAACAACAAATGTATAATCATGAATAATTTTTGCATATAGAGTGAAAACCTGATAAAACGGAATCACAAGAGACCGTGGAAAATTTCCGTTCTTTTTACATAAAATTTCTCATCTGGCGATGTTTTTGTCAAGGCGATGTTTTTGTATAAGGCGATGTTTTGAAGCGATACCTTAAAAAATTCTTACTTCAGAGGCTCGTTGAATCTGTCGCTGCCGAATGAAATACGACAGAAAGGTAACAACAAATGTAGATTTGTGAATAATTTTTACATATAGAGTGAAAGCTGATTAGACGGAATCACAAGAGACCGTGAAAAACTCCGTTCTTTTTACATAAAATTTCTCATCTGGCGATGTTTTTGTCAAGGCGATGTTTTTGTACAAGGCGATGTTTTGACGCGATACCTTGAAAAATTCTTACTTCAGAGGCTCGTTGAATCTGTCGCTGCCGAATGAAATACGACAGAAAGGTAACAACAAATGTAGAATTATGAATACTTTTTGCACATAGAGTGAAACTTGATAAGACGGAATCACAAGAGACCGCGACAAATTCCATTATTTTTACATAAAATTGCTCATATGGCGATGTTGTTTTGGAGGCGATTTTTGACGACACGATACTTTAAAAAAAAATTCTTACTTCAGAGGCTCGTTGAATCTGTCGCTGCCGAATGAAATACGACAGAAAGGTAACAAAAATGTAGAATTACGAATAATTTTTGCATATAGAGTGAAAAATGATAAGACGGAATCACAAGAGACCGAGAAAAATTCCATTTTTTTTACATAAAATTTCTCATCTGGCGATGTTGTTGTAGAAGACATTTTTGACGACATGATACTTTAAAAAAAGTCTTACTTCAGAGGTTCGTCGAATCTGACTGTTGCTGCCGAATGAAAAACGACAGAAACATGCCTGGTGAGGATATTAATGTCTGACTGGCTGATCCCAAGATTTTCAAGACTGATGTCTCCAGTTATGGGCACGACTTTCGTCAGCATTGTTGGATTTTCTCTCCTTATCTGCCTGAATATCTGCAAAATAAAAAAAAAGGGTTAATGCTATTGATAACGTCCATATTTAGTTATACATTAAGGGGATTGTGATCAGTCACATCTCTAATTCCTCTGGCTAATGTTAAACCTATAGGAGTAGAATGCATTCTTACTTTTAAAATATCTCATAAGAAAATTAATATATATTTTTTTTCATACTCTTTTTAAAGGATTGCTGTACTTTTTTTAAAATAGTCAAAATATTTCTAAAATATATACTTAATTTTATCTGAAGTGTTATAATTTTGCTCACAGCTCGTACGATTTTAACACATAAAATATTAAATCAAGAATTTTAGAACAATTTTAGAAATATTTTGACAATTAAGAAAAATAGATTACATCCTTTAAGAAGAGTGCACAGAAAAAAGAAGTCAAAAATATTAATTTGCTGGAGTGATATTATAAAAATAAGAAGCATTCCACTCCCATAGGTTTAACATTAGCGAGAGAAATTTGAAATCTGATTGGCCAACCCCCTATAGGGGAAGCAACATTTGAGTTATCAAATGTAAAACAGCAGAGATTGATGTACCTTTTTTCTCAAGAGTTACTGGTGCGATTTCAATATTTTGGCAGTAGCTAAAGTATAAATTGATCATTCGGCAAAATATAAAAATTAACAAGTATAAAAGTATTATAGTTTTTTTTAAATACTCTTTTATAAGCATTCAATGTTTATCTTGAAAATCACACTTAATTTCCGAACTGCAATTTATTGGACGTGATCACTGAACCCGATTATGGAAAATTCACCGCTCTTTTTATGCGATCTAAGTGAATTTATTTAGAAAAAAATATAACTTTTGCTCTGTTTCTTTTCTTCTTTTTAAGTAGCCATGCCCGCGAGCGGAGACACAAGCATACTTACATGGCCTAAACTTTTAAATCTGCTTTTAATCTTTTTAACTTTGGCACTATTGTTGGAGCTTTAGAGGCTCCGAAACAGGCGATTACTACACTGTAAAAAAAGACCAATGTTTCTTATTTTATGAAAATATACTATAACCACGAAGAAAAATATAATATAATCTTCTGAGCTGTCCGAAATTCCGAAAAGCGTGTTCCATTGTCTTTTGAATCCCCAGAAACCAATAATACATTTCCAAAATTTAAAGAATTATTTATAAAAACAAAGTATTTTTTGCTGCCCGTATTTTTCAGAAATGTTTCCAAATAGTTTTTATAGTGTATTAATCAGTTTCCTCAACCTGGAATACTTGTTTTTCAAATATCATCAATTCTCAAGTAAACGTTTTCAGCTGCAAAAGTCAATCTATACATGAAAGAGTAAAGAAATAATCTTAATTTTAATGTTAAGCTGTTCATTTTGCATGTTTGTCTGTTAAACATATTTGTTGAACATGAAAATGTTTACTTGAGAATTGATAGCATCGGAAAAAACTATATTCCGGGGTTAGAAAAGTGATTAATTACACTTTAAAAGCTACTCGTAAACGTTTCGGAAAATTACGGGCAGCAAGAGAAATTTTGTTTTTATAAACGATTCTTTAAATCTCGAAATGCCATTAATGCCTGATGTTTCTAAAGATAAAGAAACACTTTTCAGAATCATGGTTAACAAGGATGAGTTTATATTATAAATATATTCGTGATTATATTATATTTTTGTAGATTAAGAAACATTTGTCATTTTTTATAGTGCACTTTATACGCATTTTATTTGTGCTATTTTTTACGTTGATCAATTATTTTAATACTATATCAAAAGCCTTTCGCATGATACCCCATTCGTCGTTGTGCGTTTTGTCTGTGCATAGGAAAATGGATGTTGACATCAGAAATAATATTATATGATGAGATACTGTATATTTGATTACCTGGCAAGTGAAGAGCTCGTCCAGTCTTTCTCTGGGATTTTGTCCATCTTTTACTCGCATCAGAACGTACACTGTTTTTAAGCCGCAACATGCTCGCAACAGTTTTTCCAAAAGAACCTGAAATAAATTTTAAAAAATCCTTAGATATTCTTAGATTAAAGTTGTATTCTCAAGTAATTCTTTCGGACATGACAAAATAACATGAGATTGTTATTGAAAAATGATGCAGTATGGAATTGGAATAATGAATTAGATAAGGAATTGGCCGAAATCAAGAAATTATTGAAGGAAGCTCCTTCACTTAAGTACTACAATTCCAACGAAAGTCTTAAAATTTCGGTTGACGCTAGTTCTTTCGCATTACATGCTGCACTTCTCCAAGATGGAAGACCCATAGCATTCTCATCTACAGCTATAAATGGAGCTCGACAATCTCAACCTCAAATGGAAAAGGAAGCTCTGGTCATGAAATTGAGGTGCCAAAAATTTCATCAGTATATCCATGGAAATGGTGTGATCATTGAGACTGATCACAAGCCTCTGGAGTCTATTTTTAACAAACCAATGAATTGAATTCCACCACGACCTCAAAAAATATTTTTAGAAGTTCAACAGTATGCTCCGAAAGTTTGTTAAAAATGAGGTACAGAAATGTAATATAGCTGATTTATTTAGCAGAGATTGTCATAATGGAGATTCGATTCAGAAGAGTAACTATTATCAGATTCTGATTTCAATCCAAACTACGGCCGATTGTTTGAAAATTTTGCAAGATCTCTCAAATACAGATCCTGAACTTATATTATTGAAACCATATTTACTGGTTGGCCTAGTAGAAACAGCTCAGTTCCAAATTCCGGTAAGAGTACCTACCATTTTTTAATGAACATTCGGTTCAAAAAGACTTAATGTAATTATTCCAGATGTATCTATATTAATGTATCAGGTCTATATAATTATTCCAGAGAAATATAGAGCCCATGCGTGACAAAATTTTCACAAGGGACATTTACATTTGAGCATAACAAGTTGTCTTAGAAAAGCTCACGAATGCATGCTTTGGCCAGGAATGTCCAGAGAACATAATTGCGATGATAGAAAATTCTGTAGTTTGTCAAAAAACTCAGAGGACCTCTGAGACCGAACCATTAATTCCAACAGAAATCCCTAAACTACCAAGGGAAATTCTTGAATCTGGTGTATTTACTTATTAAGATGTTGATTATCTACTTATCACAGATAATTATTATTGTTTTATTGATTTCAAACCTTTAAAAGATTTATCTATTCTAGCAAGTCCACAATACAAATCCTCAAAGACTGGCTTAGTGCCCATGGAATTCCTAGAATATTAGAAACTGACAACGCTACTAACTACTCATCCTCTGAATTTAAAAGAATTTTCTTAAGAATGGGTGTTTACTCATAAAACTTCAAATTCTCTGGATCCAAAAAGAAAATAGTTTAGCAGAGAGAGCTGTACAGACTTGCAAAAGCTGTACATACCTGCTTATATTTTCGAAACAAATTCTTTATTTGTTAAGAAAATGTAAGCTATCAGGCCAAGATATACACTTAGCATTACTAAATTTTAGAAATAAGTCTAGAGAAAATTTAGGATCGCCATCTCAACGTCTCTTCACGCCCTATTGCTGAAGAATTGTTGAAGCCTAAAGTTATGATCCAAATTACAGAACATTTAACGGAAGCTAGATTAAAACAAAATTCTACCACAATATTCAGGCGAAACAATTTTCCAATGTTCCGTTACGACCAAATCAAATATTATGCTAAAACAAGCACCAAGGAATTGGACACGAGCAACAATAACTTCTCAAACGGCTCTTAGATCATATAATCTGATGACTCCTGAAGGGGAGTATATAGATGGAAGACTAGCCAAATAAATCCAACCAAGTTGAAGTTTCAAATTGAAAGAAAAGGAAGTTATCAATAGAAATAGAAAATCGACCTCTTATTACTGATAACAAATCTAACATTTCTACTGGAAAGAATCTAAATGTGCCTGTTCCTAATATGACTGACAGCTAACCCGTTGTTACCAGGCCTGGAAGAGTTGTAAAACCTGTAAAGAGACTTGATCTCTGAAGGAACTTAACATATTTGAAAGGGGAGACGTAATATAATTGTAACTATGACAACAACCTTTTAACTGTAACTGCCTGAATCCGATTCTAACTGTGTTTAAGTTTCTATTGTTTATTTTTATGTGTGTTACTTTTTCTTCTTTTAAGATATATGTTATCTAACTTAAATTCTTAGTAATTTCAACATATATCGTCTCACACCGAATATCATATTATTGCAGAGACTTCATCTTTAGGTTTAGGTATGATGAAAGAAAATTTGTAAATAAAACAAGTTTTACAAATGAAAAATCTTTTATTCGAAGAAGAGTCTAGAATCACGACGCACTGTTCACATTTCAAACTTTTTTTCTTTATTTTTTTTTATGAAAATTAAAGTACAGGCATACAAACCGAGATCATAAGCATTTGTCAACTAAGTTAGAAAGTGTTTCGAAAAAAAAAAAGTGAGAGACAGAACAAGAATTTCTATAGTGAAAAGTAGTAGGATATTACCCGTAAATAAAATAACAACAACAATAATAATAATAACAATATAATGTGAAAATCAAAGATTTTGTGGGGTTTTGTTAGTGAATCAGCTGTTATTAAAAGTGAAATCATTATTTGAATGACCAAATGTATAACTTAACAAATGTATAACTTAACAAATGTATAACTTAACAAATGTATAACTTAAAAAATATTGCTATTTTCCTGGTGAGCTTTTTATTTTCTCATTTATTTATTTTAGCAAACAGTCAGACATACGCTACAATTCATAGAAATCTTTCTGCTATTAATCCAATTAAAAAAAAAATGAAATAAGTCATCTTAAAATCCTCACTCCCTTCCACCCGCGCTATAGAAGCGTTTCATATCAAAATTTTCTGAAAACAAAAAATTAGCAAGCAAAATTAGATGTTTAAATCATTTACTTTTCTTTTATAACCAATACCGAAAGATTTGGTGCAATTCCATCCTATAAATACTGAGATAAAGCTATCACACAAATCTTAGAAAAAGAAGTATAACAGAGCCATTTGACGGGCGATATACACCAAAATCTAATCAGCACCAATTTATGTCGAAGTCTAACTATATATGAAATTTTATGGAATACCGTGCATTAGTTATTGAGTTACAGAGGCTACAAAATTTGCC
Organism: Maratus michaelseni; assembly: GCA_963931845.1. Lineage (NCBI taxonomy): Eukaryota > Metazoa > Arthropoda > Arachnida > Araneae > Salticidae > Maratus > Maratus michaelseni. Next base: position 332,301,925 of record OZ007590.1, on the reverse strand, counting down.
CAACATACAGACAAACAGGCAATTTCTAAAAAATATGTAAAAAATGCATTCAGGACATCCCAAAATGTGTAAATATAGAAAAATACTTTTTTTCTTATGAATATTGAAGAAAGTAAAAATGAGGGGGAAATTGCGTCATTTGAAGTATTTTTTACTTTTTCTTCAATTTTCTGAATGCAAATGCATGTTTATGACCTTACTTTTCACTGACGAAATTGTTCCACAGTGCTGAGTTTAAAGCTTGAAAAACATGGGTGCAATTTCAAAACTTTATTGGGGAAGTGAAAAGGGCAAAATTTTATTTTTATTTTGTTGTGAGCAAACAGCTGAGAAGCAATTGTTACATTTTATTCTCAAAGATATTTTTAAAATCATATACTTATTATAAATATAATAGCGCAAATCACGTGACTGTCCTAAACAGATACAGGACTGACCACTTCGAGTGTCATATGTCAGTCGGCCATTTTTTTCTCAAAATTTTTTTTTCGAATAAAACTGCATAAAAGTTATATTTTTAGAAAGATCTTTTTAAAAATAATAATTTTTGGGAGATGAGCTACCTTCTAAAATGTTTACATTTGGAGTTATCGGGATTCAAAATTTTATTCCTGAAGTAAACAAACCGCTTGGAAAAGAATTGAAATGATTCGGATGATTTTTTAGCGTTCCGAAAACCATAATGAACAATACGCACTTCGTTCGCTGCAGAGAATGAAAGCATAAAAACCTTTGACATCATGTGCATATGAACCAATGAAGTCCGTTTTAGTTTTAAAAAACTCAACTCAAGTTTTTGGGTAATAATTTCTGAAATGGAAAAACAGATAATTATATCGCGAAATGGCTGTTACTGGCTTCTTAGAAATTATCGCTCAGGCAAAAATAATTTTTTAAGATTTTTGCTCTGTTGATAATTTTGCTAGCTAAGGCAGTTAATTTGGTTAGACCCGTGTTCTTAATGAAAATGTATCGCTTTGTAATGAATACATTCAACGTTAAAAGATTTTTTTTCCCTATATGATTATCGAATTATTGGATTGACTATTTAGGTAAGTCTTTTTTTATGCTTGCGAGTTCTGTATATAAAACGATTTTTTCTTTCGTTTAAAGCATTTCGCAAATAATACTTTTTAAAAAATTAATTCACATTTGTTTAAAGCATACCTTGCGTGTAATGAAAATGTATTGTTTGTGCTACCTCAATTTAGCTTAGTTTCTCACATGATGTAATAAGATTACATCTTTAATTTTTAATAATGAAATGCCGAGTTTATATTGTGACCGGCATTTAGTGAGTAACTCAAACGAATTCAATTGCATTTATCCTTTTTCTGGGGCCTCCCAAAACGACCGTCTAGTCGGGCGAATCCCGGTTAGTTAATCATAAATGTGTCGCATTTTAAGAAAGTTGTAAGAGCGAGGCTTTCGAAAATATTATTGGTAATTACTAATTTCAGTACTTAAAGTGTTTAATTAGTACTAATGTGTCTATTAATCAAATATGACAAGTTATTTTAGCTTTTGTGCAATTTGTGAAACTTTTTTTTAGTCTGGACTGTGATGATCGATACACTCTGAAATATCAAATTCATTAGCAGAGAAATTGCCCACAGGGAAGGGCAGCTGATGTCACTGTTGGTTCAATTACGGTCGGTTAGCAAGAAAAAAATGTTTGTTCTTTATGACTCCTACTAATACACATGAAATGGGGAAATTTGATTGGTCTACGTTAAACTGGTCTATAATATAATGGGCCTATGTCGCCATGACGATTCCTGCAATGATAGCTATGACAAAAATGAAGTGGTAGATTGGTTGATGGAACTGTTTGTTTGTAAACATGCCCTTTCCTTATAGCCACCCTCCAAATGGCAACCCTGTCGAAAAATCCCAAGAACAACTTGGAATTATTTAGAGCACTTTTGAAATTACTTAAAACAGTTAGTTACCTTTCCAACGAATCCGGTGACTCCGGTAATGAAAATGCTCCTGTCTTTATAAAATTCAGTGATTGGCGAAGCATCTTCCTCGTCTTCAATGGACTCGGGAGACGCATAACCGCCAGAGTCGCTGTCACGATCACGGGACCGGGACATGGTTAGGAAGTCATAATTCCAGGATGCCTACAAATCTGAGGGGGGAAAAAAAGAGAAACAAAGTGAGCACAAACACTGAATATATCGTTTATTGATTTTATATTTATCTATTAAGTTCAATAAAACCTGTGAATATCAAAATTCCCTCTAAAAGGGAGTCAGAAAAGTTTGAAACGACGAAAAAAATGTACTTATTATTTTTAAATATATATATAATGTTAGAAACCTTAAGCATGTCGTACACTGTTAAAAATCTGCGCCAAACTGTCCAGTCATTGAACCATTCTTATAATTAAAGGTTACTTGACCCTATTATGAAGTATTCTCATTGGTCAGAAAAATGGTAGAGATAAAACGGGTGTGGTAAGATGCAATACAAATACTTGCTCCGTTTAAATATGCATCAGTATATACCGGGTATCCTAAAATGGCCTGACTCATTTTAAAATTCAATAACTTCCAAACAGTGGATATTTTAAAAAATTCTTGCAGGAGAATAATGTAAAATGTCAGGAGTTTTTTTTTTTTTTTTTTGGCTGCGATTCCCGATTTTAGTTCAAATTACCAGCCACAGATGGCGCTGCGAGCGATAGGAATGTAATCCAGGTCAAAACTAAAATCACCCAGCATTGATGCGAAGGAAGGAGGTTCAATGCATGGAGTGGGTCTCATTCGCTAATACAATCTGGTTCTTAAAGCCCGATTCTCAACAAGATTTTATTGGTGATTAAGATTAAGACCCACTCCATGTATTAAACCCCCTTCCTTCACATCAATGCTGGGTGATTGATGTTTCTGCCTCGATTGGATGTCTATTGTTCGCAGCGCCATCTATTGCTGATAATTCGAACTAAAATCAGGAACCAGAGCAAAAAAAAAAAAAGCTCCTGACCTGACATCACACATTACTCACTTAAATATCTGTCGCCGTTTGGAAGTTATTGATTTTTAAAATCAGTCAGTCCATTTTACCCGATATGTATATTTTTTAATCTACAGCCAAACTATAACAAAAGCTCGCTCACTTATCAAAAATTCATTTTTGATTATGATGGCATATATTGACTAATAAATAAACCTTGTACTTTTTAAAGGATGTGAAATGCGATTAAATAACTTTACATACAAATCAGTAAAAATTCAAAAACATCTGTTATCATTATGTTTTATACGTTGAAGATGCGCAAGTATTAAATTTTATCAATAGAAAAATAATTGAATCAAAAATATAGTGCAATAATTATCTTAAAGATTTTTGTACATTAATAGCAATTATTAAGAAGAAATAAATGAAACAGATATAACTAAATTTCGGCATAAGAAAAATCTCACCACGTTGGTTAATACTTCGTTGAACACTCATTAATTAAAGCTTTAATAAACACCTTTCCATTATGATGTTTTGTCCTTTTCCACCTTCCAAGATTTTTTTCTTTCTTATTTTGTATTTATGAAACATTCAAACAAAAATGTTATAAATGCGTTTACAGAAAACCATAAAGTTTAAATTTAAAACTGTTCGTCAATTCAATGACCGCTTACAACAATGGCAAATGTTTACATTCTTTTCAAAAATATAAAATAGAAAAATTTTAAACAGTCTGCCGAGCTTTATTTAGAACTTGACATACTTTCTTTGTTTAATTTCGTCAACTAAAAATATCTTTCATGAAGCCTGAATGGCAAATTTGTTCCATTCTATATGCATTGTAGGGAAATTAATTGACCCCAATAGAACTTTTCTGACTTCATTCGACAAACATTTCACAACTCCAAGAGTTTATTCAGTGAGCTGAATGACAACACGCAGGGATAAAATGAGGAAAAAAAAAATACCATTGTAAGATTCACAATATAATATGCTCTAGGTCTAGAAGCTTTTGTGTTTTAAAAATTTGATAAACAAAAAATTTAAATAAATATCAAAATTGCTACAAAAAAGGAAAAACGGAAACAGGTAAAAGTATATACTAATTAATTTTTCAGCAGAGCTGAAATTACTCTGTAAATTAATGAAATACAAAGGATGTGATTTATCACTTTACTAAACAGCATACAACCAAAAGAGTGAAAAAAAGCCTGCTGAAAAATTAATTAGTATATAAATATTCACCGATGCTGGGTTTGATTTGTCTCATGTATGCCACTGGAAGTTGTGCTCATGATTGACGTTCCATCTTGTGCTGCGGGGCTGTAGCCTAGTCTAAGACTCCTATAATAGTCCTATAATAGGACTCCTATAATAATCCTATTATAGTCCTATTTATAATAATCCTATTATAGGAGTTCTAGCCTAGCCATATAAGACTGAGAGAATGCTAGGCCGGATGGCTTAATGGTAAAGCACTTCGTGCGCTATACCAAGGGATCCGGGATCGAACCCCGGTCTGGGCATTTTTTCACTCTATTGGTTGTACGCTGTTTAGTAAAGTGATAATTCACATCTTTTGTATTTCAGGTAAAAGTATATTCAAGAATTCGATAGATTAAATTAAATTAAAATTTTTCAATATTTTACGGCAACAAAATAGTTTACATCATGCATCTCAGAAGATACAGTTAGTATATAAAACACGATGATCCCAAACTTTTAATATCAGCATATTCGTCATATACGGACTTACGTTTTTTAAGTTATCTTATTTCACTAATTAAGTAATATTTGAACTTTTTTTTTTATCAGCAGGATAAATATAAAGCCGTAAAGTATCGGCCACCTGTTTTTTGAAACCTCATTTTCTTCAAACAATCTTAGATATCGATCTGAAATTTGGAATTCATTGACATTTTATATTAACTTTTGACATTTTTAGTAATTAAAATAAAGAAAATATAATATTTAGTTAAATTAAAATTTCTGCTTCTAAAGATATCTGGATAGCTTTATGGCCAGGGTTACCAGTTTGGACCTTTTTTTTTAAATTCAGAAATTCCGATTTCATATCGGAAATTCCAAACTATTTTTTTTTTTTTTTTTTTTTTTTTTTTAATATATAACCACGAAATGACTGCCTTTAAATTAAGCAAACCTTACTATCCCTTATTTCTGATATGAATTCGAAATTTCTGATATTTAAAAAAGCCCAAACTGGCAAAACTGTTTATGGATTGAAATTTTTTGAGAACTATCTTTGCTTTATTGCGAAAACAAGAATGATGAAAAAATACTAATAAAATGATAATTTGCTTTATTAATTATGCTGGTGATTAACGACAAAAAGTAACAGAATGACAGCTTTAATATTTAATAGCACAAGTGCACAGTAACAGGATACATTAATGCTAATATTGAAACAAGACTAAATCCATTTTAGGTCCCACACTTAGCTATTAGTTAAAATAATAAGATTAAGTCTAACTCAACTTAACATTTGCGAAAGAGATTATAATTTTCAAAGAAAAAAAAAATACTTACACCCTTATTATAATCAGAGATCGATGCAGGTTCTTTTTATTTATTTATTTATTTTATTATTATTATTATTATTATTATTATTTGTAGGTGTATTTTCTGAAAAGTAAAAGTAGTTTTCGTGAAATTTATTATATTTTTCTGAAAAATAACCTTTGTAACTAAAGATGAAATCCTGTTACGGAAATTCGAACAAAGCATTTATTAATAACTTCTTTAACCCCTTCGCGACGAGCGTCCTTTACAGATTTTTTAATCTTTTAACACCGGTTTTTGAAAACAGAAATTTTCGGCTAATTAAATCGCAGAAATGCTGTCATTAAATAAGGCAAAGCTTACAATAAAAATTAACTGGTGGAAATAATCGAGGATTCTGAGCATCGTATGCGTCACGTATACGTGTCGCTCGTCCCCAAGGGGTTAAATCCTTCTGCTAAAGTTTTCCTTTCTGGTGAACTTCTTTTGTTTGCAAATTACACATTTTAAAACCTAACAAAGTAAGAAGAGTATGTTTTTATGGAATGGAATTTTGTGAAGGGTCCTATTTTTTTAAGAGGAATTTTGTGAAGGACCTTGTTTTATTTAATTGATTTTTGTGATGGAGACCTAAATAGGCCCCAAATTTTGCATGGATTGACCCTTGTTATTGATTAAGGATCTACGTTAATGCAACATAAAACTCTGTAAATAATTATTATTTTTTTTTAATTTTTATCTCCAGATTTGCGATTTTTCTAAACTGGGAGCTTTGGGCCTGTGCCCATGGCTTAATCTGGCCCTGAAAACAAATACTCATGTGAATTTCATTGTGTAGTTTGTGACATTCATGTGTGCACAAACTTTTCCGGAACAATTATTCTTCTACAACACTAACTTATTATTATTAAGCAATCTTGCATGTAGTTAATAAATAAAAGACGAAGTTTTTGTAATTGTGTTACATAAATTACTTGGAAGTTTTGTACGAAAAGCAATTTATTATTAAATGCTTGAAGAATGTTTTCTGTATAACTGAGATAAAATGTCAGATTAGGTCAAGCGCTAAGACAGGAAAGATTCAGGACAAGCATTATGGAAACAGTCTCAAACCACAAGGACGTCTTACTACTATCTATATTATAAAAGAGAAACCTATCCGTGCGTAAAGCTGGAATCATTTTGAGGTTGGCAACACCTGACATTTAAATTTTGGTTTTGCAATTTTCACTGCTGTAATTTTTTTAACATAGCACATTTTTAATTTTTACACTGTCGTATAAGGGGAAAAATATACTTTCAAATGCAATTTATTTGAAAACTGTTTCGAAATGAACTCATTTATTGAGGTTTTAAAAATAATTTTCAAGCATGAATTTTTTAAATATATCCCTATCGCGTGCAGGCTCCATTACGGAAGAATAATAATCCTTAAAACAATATCAATAATTCGGCATTTGTCTCCGACTAATTTTCCATAACGAAATTAACTTCATCAATAAATCTCTCTCTCTCTCTATATATATATATATACACTGTACTACATATATAATATAGACGTGTGTGTCCCTATATTCCACTTTGCAGCCCCAACTGCCTCAGTTGAAGTGAAATTTTCTTTAAGAGAATACGTGCTCTTTTGTTATATTTAAGCTTTATTATTGTGTTTAAATGTATACTTTGACATGTGCATTTAAATAATTTTACTTTTCGTTTTCATCTAACAAAAAATAATTAAAATTGAAAATTGGTTATTTTTAAGCCTTTTTAGATCTAATTTATTCAAATATGTTATCTAATAGATTCAAAGCTTTTTAAAGCAGTATCGAGATTTGTCGGACCATTTTTGAATTATAATCGTATTGCTTATAGTTTTGAAGGCATTTTTTTTTTTTAATGTTCCGCATATTGTTGCCATTTTTAGATATCAAGGTTTTTTTAGAAGACTGCAAATCTAATAAAAACACTTAAAAACCAACATCTCTATACTATAGACACCCAACTTTGCTAAATGCTAAATGCAAGTAATATATATCATATATTCTAATACGAGCAAATCTTGTGTGTGGTTATATATATATATATATATATATATGCAAATTTTATCTTAAAAACGGTTCTAACGATTTTGACGAAATTTCGTATCCTACCGTTTTGGGGCACCAGAAAAGCATTGGGCTAGGTCACATGTTCGAGAAAATTCGATTAGTGGGTCATTTTGGGTCATGGTCTAGCTAATTGTATCTAAAAAACGGTTCAAATGATTTTGACGAAATTTTGTATCCGATCATTTTCGGGCACGAGAAGACTATTGGGCTTGGTCACATGTTCGAGAACTTTCGATTAGCGGGTCATTTTGGGGTCAACGCGTGTCAAATTAATTTTATCTAAAAAACGGTTCTAACGATTTTGATTAAATTTTGTGTACTACGAGTTTCGAGCACGATAAAATCATTGTGCTAGGTAACATGTCCGAGAAAATTCGATTAGTGGGTCATTTCTGGGTCAAGATCTAAAAAGCGGCACTAAATTTTGTATCCAATGGTTTTCGAGCATGAGAAGACTGTTGGGCTAGGTCACATGTTCGAGAAAATTAAATTAGTCGGTCATTTTGGTCATGGGTCATTATAGGTCAAGATATTTTATCTTAAAAACGGTTCAGAGGATTTGAAATAAATTTAGCACCCTACAGGTTTAAGGAACAAGAAGACTATTAGGCTAGATCGCATGTTCGAGAAATTTCGATTAGTGGGTCATTATGGGTCAAGCTATTTTATCTTAAAAACGGCTCAGACTATTTACACTAAATTTTGCATCCTATGGTTTTCGGGCACGAGAAGACTGTTGGGCTAAGCTGTTCGAGAAAATTCAATTAGTGGGTCATTTTGGTCATGGGTCATGATATTTGAACTCAAATTTAATTTTGGCCGAGCTTAGCTCGGTCTTCCCTACTCGTATAGTTTATACACTGGCTTATATAAATAATTAAACACTTATATGTAGTAAAATTAACCGCATTTAATTAAACATTACTTGTAAATAAAACAAACCTATCAATAATTGTTTTCCTCTTATAAACAGTAAACCAAAATAATTAAGTAAACATTGTATAATATATTCATTTTTTTAAATAAATTCATACATTTATGTATGTATAACATTAATTAAGTGTATTTACTAATAGTAAATCAACAGCATTTGTTTTAACTTTAAAATACATGAAAAGTAATTTTAGCCAGGAATTTGTTTCAAATACTCCACTGTGCGACAGTTGCTTTAAATTGCAGTAACACAAGACTTCATACTTTGACAGAAAACTAAGAGGATAAGTGATCATATTTCCCATATGCGATGAGTTTGATTAGATGAGAAGTACAAGTTAAGTGATAAAAAGGGATTCTAAAAATGTTTAAAATAAAATAAACCTTTTTAGCCTGCTAATAATAATAAACAAATACTAAGAGTGATTCCATTTTCCTTCTTTCTTTGAATTTTTTAATTCATCTAAATAAGTACGTAAAATATTCTTGTTTCTTCTCCAATAGTTGCTTTAAATTGCAGTCACAAATCTTCAAAGTTTCTCAGAAAACAAACAGGTCAAGTCATAATATTTCCCTTCTATGCAATGTGCTTAATTAGATGAAAAGTACAAGTAGATAATAAAAAAGGATTCTAAAAAAATTCAAAGCAAAATATTTTTTCTTTATCCCTGCGCTTGATAACGAATAAATTGTAAGAGTGATTACTTTTATACATCTAATTATGCATGTAAAATATTCTTATTTGTTCTCCGACAGTTACTTTAAATTGCAGTCACAAAACTTCAAACTTTCACGGAAAACAAAGAGGATAAGTGATAATATTTCCCATGCAATGAGTTTAATTAGATGAAAAGTACAAGTAGCTGATAAAAAAGGATTATATATATATTTTTTAAATAAAAAATACTTTTGCTAAAGTAACCAAACTACCTGCTAAAGTAACAAACAAATGCTAAGAGTGATTCCCTTTTCCTTCTTTCTTTGAATTATTTTATTCATCTAATTAGGTATGTAAAATATTCATATTTTTTCTACAACAGTTGCTTTAAATTGCAGTCACAAAACTTCAAAGTTTCTCAGAAAGCAATCAGCACAAGTGATAATATTTCCCTTCCATGCAATGAGCTTAATTAGATGAAAAGTACAAGAAGGTGATAAAAAGGGATTCTAAAAAAGTTTAAAGTAAAATAAGCATTTTTAGCTTGCTAATAATAATAATTAAATGGTAAGAGTGATTCTTTTTTTTTCCCTTCTTTCTTTTAAATTTTTGTATTCATGTAATTATGCTTTAAATTGCCGTCACAAAACAGCGAACTTTCATAGAAAGCAAAGAGGACATCTGATAATATTTCCAATGCAATGAGCTTAATTAGATGAAAAGTAGAAGTAGGTGATAAAAAGGGATTCTAAAAAAGTTTAAAGTAAAATAAACATTTTTAGCTTGCTTATAATAATAAATAAATGGTAAAAGTGATTCTTTTTTTTTTCTTTTTTCTTTAAATTTTTTTATTCATCTAATTAAGCATGTAAAATATTCTTATTTTCTTTCTCCGACAGTGGCTTTAAATTGCCGTCACAAAATTGCAAACTTTCACAGAAAGCAAAGAGGACAAGTGATAATATTTCCCTTCCATGCAATGAGCTTAATTAGATAAAAAGTAGAAGTAGACGATAAAAAGAGATTATAAAAAAAGTTTAAAGTAAAATAAACATTTTTAGCTTGTTTATAATAATAAATAAATGGTAAAAGTGATTCTTTTTTTTTTCTTCTTTCTTTTAATTTTTTTTATTCATCTAATTAAGCATGTAAAATATTCTTATTTTCTTTCTTCGACAGTGGCTTTAAATTGTCGTCACAAAATTGCAAACTTTCACAGAAAGCAAAGAGGACAAGTGATAATATTTCCCTTCCATGCAATGAGCTTAATTAGATAAAAAGTAGAAGTAGACGATAAAAAGAGATTATAAAAAAAGTTTAAAGTAAAATAAACATTTTTAGCTTGTTTATAATAATAAATAAATGGTAAAAGTGATTCTTTTTTTTTCTTCTTTCTTTTAATTTTTTTAATTTATCTAATTAAGCATGTAAAATATTCTTTGTTTTTCTCCGACAGTGGCTTTAAATTGCCGTCACAAAACTGCAAACTTTCACAGAAAGCAAAGAGGACAAGTGATAATATTTCCCTTCCATGCAATGAGCTTAATTAGATAAAAAGTAGAAATAGACGATAAAAAGAGATTATAAAAAAGTTTAAAGTAAAATAAACATTTTTAGCTTGCTTATAATAATAAATAAATTGTAAAAGTCATTTTTTTTCCTTCTTTCTTTTAATTTTTTTATTCATCTAATTAAGCATGTAAAACATTCTTATTTTTTTCTCCGACAGTTGCTTTAAAATGCCGTCACAAAACTGCAAACTTTCACAGAAAGCAAAGAGGACAAGTGATAATATTTCCCTTCCATGCAATGAACTTAATTAGATGAAAAGTAGAAGTAGGTGATAAAAAGGGATTCTAAAAAAGTTTAAAGTAAAACAAACTTTTTTTTTAGCTTGCTAATAATAATAATAAATAAATGGTAAAAGTGATTCTTTTTTCATTCTTTCTTTGAGTTTTTTTTTTTTTTTTTTTTTTGTATTCATCTAATTAAGCATGTAAAATATTACAAAGTTGAAGGAAATATTAAACAGTGCGCTATAATTACTCATTTAATTTCATACTTTTAATTAAAGAACGTAAAAATACTTCTACAAGTGTGGTAATTCAGTTGTAATAATTGCAACTTATAATTTCATTAAACTATATTTTATATAATCTTACTTCTACTTAGAATAAATAAGCACAGCTTGAATTTGCTTACTGCGATAACTTCGTTACAACGAGCAAAAGCCTGGCACTTTCATCCTCGATATAACTGAATTCGACTGTAATCTCAACCAGAAGTTTGACACTAATCTTAAACATGTGACATTGATAATCATGGTGTTGATCTAACAGGTGGGTTAACTCTATAGAAATCACTATTTAACCAGCCGTTTTTATGCCTCAGATGAAAGCATAGAAGAAGGAATTATAAGACATGTCTTATAATTCCTTCTTCTATGTATGAAAGAGATCAAAATGCGCGTCATATTTTCATAGAGTATATGAAATATCATTTATTAAAGACGACGGATCAAAGAATTGCTATATTGGCATGACTAGCAGGTTATACAAAAAAGGAGCATATTGCTGATATACATTATAATAGAAAAACCACAGCTCTGGCAAGATTATATCAAGAAGAAATCATCAAAATTACATTTCAATGAAAGTAAGATATTTTTTTCCTCCAATCTATACTATCCATCTATTATAAGACAAACCATAGACATTGTAACACGTGAAAATTCAATATGTAAGGATGCAGTATCATTTAACTTATCAAAATTATGGGTTGACTTACTCCATGGTTACGAATATGGAAATAAACATCCCAGTAAAAATAAGATAAAGTAACGTGTGCGTAATCTGAGAGAGTGCATGAAAAATTGAATGATAGCGTTTCAAATCATTACATAATAAATCGAATAACTCTATAATATTCTTATTTGTTTTGATAATGGCTTCGGTGGAGCCCAAACATGCAAACAGTTTATTAAAACCTTTTTTTACTATTTTTATAGTTTTTATTTAACACATTTTAGCACTTAAAGAAATGTAATTTTAAATATTTTTATTTATATCCTCTGGAATAATTATTTTTTCACGTTTTTTTTTCTGTGGTATTAGTAATTAAAAAATTCAAATATAATTATGTGATTTGCATACATTTAAAAATATATATTTATGTAAAATATGAATTACGAAATTAATATTCGAAAAAATTAGGAAATTAAACCTATGATTTTTTAAAAACAGAAATTGACTTCTAGAAGCTTTTAATATTTGAATCCAAAATTTTAGCTCGATTTTGAGCCATGTTGATTGATAAGTCGTTTTTGAGTCAAAGAATAATTTCATAAAACAATTTAATAAATGTAACAGTGATCTGAAATACTTGTTACAATATTTAAGCAATTTATTTATCAGTTTCCGAAAAGAAAAAAAAATACAGTATTTATAAAATTCGTATTAAATCTTAAATTTAAAATAATGAATTTCTTTTATGAGATGTTCTCCCAAATTAGCCATTTTTTTTTTTTTTTTTAATTTAATATCTCTGGAACTAATCGTAGAAACATCGAGCAAATTTGTATATAGGTTAATTTGAGAGTCTAGATTCGTATTCTGGTGCTAAAATTAAGTGTTCGCTTTGAAATTTTTAAAGTTTGTTACAATTTTAATATGGAGAAGGCATCCTAAACTTTTCTTATATATATATTTCATACCCCCATACATAATCTCAATGGAATTACTATTTTTGTTTTTTCTCTGCGACAATTTGGCGATTAAAATGCACGGAGTATTTTTTTTTTCTTTTTTGGCTGACTGTACACCAAAGAAAAATTTTGTTTTAAAATTATGCCTTGGGCACATTGGCGCACCCACAGGGGGGAGGCTAAGGGGGCTGAAGCCCCCCCCCCCCCCCAAGACCCTGAAACTTAATAATGAAGTAACTGTATAAAGTTTTCTATAAAATTATAAAAAGTTTTTTTTTTTTTTTTTTTTTTTTTTTTTTTTTTTTTTTTAAGGTTTTTAGAAAATGTTTAAAATTTTTGTATCTCATTTCATATTTATTCTCAAATTTTTCTGCCGTTTTCGACATACGTTAAGCGTAAAGACTTATAGCGGTACTTCGATTCCCTCAGTTTTGAGTGCACATCCATCATCCATTATTCTTAGTAGCGGATTCAACTCCAAACGAGGGTGGTATTTCTCTACGTTGTACATCTGTGTATTGGACAATACGACCCATTCAAGGTGGATAAACGATTGGCACTATCCATTTTGCAAAACATTGAAGTGAGGTGCTGGAGAAATGGCAGCCCCACACTAAATCCTCTAGTACAAATGAGGTACAAACGAGGTACACTCGATTTGCACTATCCATTTCGTAAAACATTGAGTTAGGGAGCTGCCTTTTCTCCACCCCCCCCCCTACTAAAAACCTTTTATTACCCTAGTACAAATGAGGTACAAACGAAGTGATTGTTGATACAAACGAGGTATAAACGTTTGGCACTATCCATTTTGTAAAACATTGAAGTGGGGGGGGGGGGGCTGGAGAAATGGCAGCCCCACACTAAAATCTTTTTATTACTCTAGTACAAATGAGGTGCAAACGAAAAGATTGCTGGTATAAACGATTGTCCCTATCCATTTTGTAAAACATTGAAGTGGGGGGGGGGGGGGGGCTGGAGAAATGGCAGCCCCACACTAAAATCTTTTTATTACTCTGGTACAAATGAGGTGCAAACGAAAAAATTATTGGTACAAACGAGGTATAAACGATTGGCCCCATCCATTTTGTAAAACATTGAAGGGGGGGAGGGGTGGCTGGAGAAATGGCAGCCCCACACTAAAATCTTTTTATTACTCTAGCCCAAATGAGGAAAAAACGAGGTATACACGATTTGCACTATCCATTTCGTAAAACATTGAGTTGGGAAGCTGCCTTTTCTCCAGCCCTCCCCTAATAAAAACCTTTTATTAACCTAGTACAAATGAGGTGCAAACGAAAAGATTGCTGGTAAAAACGAGGTATAAACGATTGTCCCTATCCATTTTGTAAAACATTGAAGTGGGGTGGGGGCTGGAGAAATGGCAGCCCCACACTAAAATCTTTTTATTACTCTAGTACAAATGAGGTACAAACGAAAAAATTGTTGGTACAAACGAGGTATACACGATTTGCACTATCCATTTTTTAAAACATTGAGTTGGGGAGCTGCCTTTTCTCCAGCCCCCCCCCCCCCCTACTAAAAACCTTTTATTACCCTAGTACAAATGAGGTACAAACGAAATGATTGTTGGTATAAACGTTTGGCACTATCCGTTTTGTAAAATATTAAGGTGGCGGGACTGGCCGTTTCTCCTGCCCCCCCCCCTTAAAAACCTTTTATTACTCTAGTACAAATAAGGTACAAACGAGGTATAAACGATTGGTAATATTTTCGAGAAAATGTGAGTGGTGGGGGGGCTGGCGAACATCTATTTTATTAGTACTTTTAACTATGCACTCTTTTTTTTACCATCATTCGTGTTAAAACATTTAACTCAACGTATAAAAAAATAGCCATACTTTTAAATTTTATATTTGGAGAATTTATATCATCAGAGCTCGAGAAAATCATCTAGGATTAGAATAATTCACCAGCACTTCATCACTAGCATGGTAAGCATACATATTAATTTCTTTCTAAGGATAATTACACTAGTATATTTGTAAGCATAAAGTTTCAAATTTATTAATAGCCAAGAGAGGGCATATCCCGCGGTCTGCCCTTCCCTCCTGTGCCGAACAAGGTAACTAATTTACTGAATCATGGACACAAACAAAAATATAAAATGCTAAGACAAAATTGCAATGAATCGGTGAAGAATTCCATTTTATACAGGTTTTTGCTTTAGAAGGTAAACTTTCTATGTGTTTCTTTTTCTGAGACCATGGAATTTTTGCGATCAAGACAATATTACGTTATAGACAAGTTTCATTTACACAAGTTAAACAGTATGGGGTTATTTACACAAGTTTTACGTATAATCAGTGTAATACAGTTTAATCAGTGTAAATGAAACCTGTCTATAACGGAATATTATCTTAATCGCAAACATTCCATGGTCCCATCGAAAGAAACATCTTTACAGTTTACCAGCTACGACTAAAACCTGTCTAAAGCGGAATTTCTCAACGATTTATTGCAATTCCATCTTAGCATTTTTTACTGTTTTTGTATCTATTGTATCCAAGCCAAAGAAGACTCCATATTAAAAAATTGACTTGTTTTCCTATTCACAATAGATTTAAACGGTCATGTTAACGGTTTTTAGCTCACAGGCTATCAAAGCCTGAGAGCTAATGGCCGCCAGTTCTGTATGTACGTAACGCGATAACTCTTGATAGAACTAACCGCTTTGCTTCAAATTTTGTTTATAGGTTCATTGTGATAAGGCGCTTCCCTGATTAGTTTTGGGGGTTCATTAGTTAATTATAAGGGGGTACGGGGAATGATCCCCCTGTTAATATATTATCAATTTCTTTATTTTTCGATGGTTTATTTCAAATTCTTTAAAATAAGAGTATAATATACAATTAGTGTGAATAGCCTGTGAGCTCAATGCCATCAGTTTAACTGAGCAGTTTCTCTTTATTTATTAGCTCACAAGCGATCAAAGCCTGAGAGCTAATGTGCCCAACGTAAGTATGTACGTAAGTATGTATGTACGTAACGCGATAACTCTTAATAGAAATATACGAGTTGCTTCAAATTTTGAATATAGGCTCATTCTGATAAGGCGCTTTCCTGATTAGTTTTGGGAGTTCATTGGTTAAGTATAAAGGGAGAGGGAACAGGGACTAATCCCTCCCCCTTAATTTATATAAATGGATTTTTCATACAGAATTATCCGATTTGCTGCAAATTTGGTGTACCTGTTTATTCTGATATTAGATTTGGAAGTTCATTGGTTAAGTATAAAGGGTGGGAATTGGGGAGATAATCCCCCCCCCCCCCTTAATTTAGCTAAATGGGAATATCATGCAGAATTATTCTTTGAAATAAGGGTATAATATACGCAATCAGTGTGAATAGCCCCGTGAGGTCAATGCCATCAGTTTAACAGGGCACTTTTCTTTTTTTTTTTTAATTAAAAAAAAAGTTTTAAAAATGGATTGAATGTTCATAATATTAATTAATTAATAGAAGAATAGTTTTCCCCCTGTAAATACACAGCGGCAAAAAAACGTTGATACTGAAAAATAAATAAATAAGATATCATTTTCTGTCATTCATATCAAAGTTCTATTTATAGTAACAGGCTAACTATTTTATTATAAAATTATATTCCTCTGTTTTTTTTTCACAAAATGTTTTATTCTGTTCATTTATGATAAATAATATACGTTTTAGCGTATGTTCAAATTCAAACGATATCGAATTACTGATGATAAAGCAGAGACGCACAAGAGCAGTCATCGTAATTTCATCACGTTGATGCACTACAACGACTACCCTACTATTACATTACATAAAACATTATATTACAGAATATGTCAGCTTTATATCGTAAAATAAAGCATTTTTGTGACATTTTTCAGTAATCGTAAAGTATAAAGGAAAAAATCTGCACATATCCATAAATAATTAACAAATTTTGTATCACTGATGGCTATCAGATGTGATTATAGTAAATTTCAGCTACTGTTGCAGTGCGCAAATGCGGATGGTCACTTGATCACTGACTCGTGAGTGTCATGCAAATGCACTAGAGGTCTGTACAGGCCAGAATTTCGAGGCCAGGCCCGAACGAAATCTATCTTGCCCGTTGAAAAAGTTAAAAGTTTGGCCCGGCAAGTAACAAAAATCAGTTAAATCATGGCCTATCCAGTCTGCTCAATTTGTATTTAAAAAAATTCCGATTTTACTCAACATAAAATTAAGATTCTTTTAAAGAATATTGCATACATATTTTTGGAGAAATTTTACAATATATTTCAACTTATTAAATGTTTACAAGACAGAAAAAACAGAATAGCAACATTAATGATAACTCAGATTTTTCAGCCTTCAAATAAAGATTCAATCTAAGAATTAATGTAGTTTAGAATAAAAGAGAAAAAGAGGGTTAAAAAATCATAACTTTTAAGCTGTATTAAAAAGTAGATTTTTGAAAACATTTCTTCGTAATTTATTGAGGCTCTTCTCAAATCGAATGGCGCTACTTTCTGACACATTTATGAAATCAATTTTCTTCAGGAATGCATAAAATTGACAGGTGTTCTTATTCAGAAACTATGCAATCGAATAGCCTTTTCCTTTTTCTGATAAATGCAAAAAACCTTTCAGAAAATACTATCATAATTGGCGTTTCGAATTAACTTTCCGGACGCGATAGCACGGTAAAGAAGAAAAACCTATCGTCACAAGAAAGGAATACTTATATCTCAATAGGTTATTTATTTATCAAAAAATGGAAAACAGTACTCGATTCCAAATCGCTTCAAAAGTCAGACCTGTCAATTTTATGCCTTTACAGTTAAAAATGAAAGTCAAAAAATGTTTCGGAGAGTTTTATGTTGTTAAATTGGGAATTTGAGAATTACTTAAGGCATATTTTCACTGAATCCGTTAACAGCAACTTATTATTTCTATTACTATTTTGACAAAACAAACTGTTTGGGCACAATTAAGTCCAGTTCCGACCCGGCTCGACTGTATATAAAAGAATTTAAGCCTGATCTCGGCTCGGCCCGAGTCTGCTAAAATAATAAAACTTGGACTCAGACACGATGTAAACATCCGATGTCAATCTCTACGCTTGACATGTTATATTACTCTATTGGTGATGTTGCTAAACTAGCGTCACTTCATGAAGCAGATTTATACTTATTCTCGCGAACGTTATCATCACATTTTACCGGCTTCGTTTAAATTTTTATATCGGCCGATTAAACGTAAAATTAATTTTTAAATTGGTAGTGATAGTGACAGTGATGAACTGATTTTTATTCAAAGACGAAAAAAAGAGTGTTAAAGGTATCTTTCAAATATTCTGATTCTGACGATGCATGAAAACAACTGAATTTTCAACAAGTAAAAATCTACAAGTCATCACGGGTCCGAGGCCCGTACCCGGCCCCATTAAATTTTTTTGTTAGCCCGTTTATTTTGCCAGTCGGCCCGGCACGACCTATCAAAAATCGTCTAACTTTGGCGACCCGGCCTGTCTTAAAGTTTACCTTCATTTTGCCGGATACGGGCCGAGCCGGGCCTGTGCAAATCTCTAAAATGCATTAGCCCCCCCCAAAAGCGAAATCCTGTGTGCGCCACTGCTTGGGCATTTGAATTTTGAATATTAAGTAAAATTGTAGGAGGACATAATAATTCTTAAACGAACGACAGAGAGCCAGAACCTAGGGCCAAAAGGGTTAAAAGTTATAAAAAAGTATATATAAAAGTTATAAAATTATTACAGAATTACACTAGTTTAACCTGTTTTCAACTGAAAAGCAACTGTGTCTCCCAAGCTAAGTTCGCGCCCCGTTATTTTTAAAGTCTCAAAGACATGGTCACGTCCAGGGCCAGCTGATTACTGAAAAGGCACAGGAAGCACGAGCTTCCAGTCTAAAAAATAAGAGGTTATATCCCAAATGAGTTAAAAATGAGGCCTACAATTCCCATTTTTACTGTTTTACATTTTATTTTTCCAATGGACTACCTTTTATTTTTCCAATGGACTACCTTTATAGCACCATAGCCAAATACCGAAATGCTACGTTATTTGTGAATGTTATTTTCGTCACTTGACACGGAAAAACTGAGCTGCGCCCCGTCAGGCACGTCAACCGTCGCACCCAATTCCTGAGGGACTTATAACGCGCACGACCAGGAGAGTCCTCCTGTATGCGCTGCGACCGGTGGTGGCGCATAATTTCCCTGTCCACCGCCGATAGACGATTGCGATTATCATGCTTTCTGATTAGTTGTTAAACAGAACGCTTCTTAAGTCATTACTGGTTGAACTTGGTTTCTTATATAATATCTATTAATTTCTATAGAATCTAATTAATTTATAACTGTAATATAATAAATATTATAGTAATATAATCTAATTAATTTCTATATAATCTAATCTCTATCTAATCTAATATTTCTATATAATCTAATAATATATGTTAATTTCTTATATCATATCTTCTTATATCTTCATAATCCTCCAAAATACCGGAAATGACTTAAAAAGCGTTTGATTTTACAAATAATCAGAAAGCGCAAAAATCCCAATCGTCGATCAGCGGTGGAGACGGAAATTATGCGGTGGTGGCACCGCCACCTGCGCATAACTCCCATTGAACCCAAGTAAATGACGACATAGGCCGTTGCGATTGTGGTGATTCTCACCCTCTTGAGAAACCACCACGTTACACTTGGGGACGAGCCAGGGTCCCCCAACAGCTTCGGGACTGGACACCCAAAAGGGAGCCTGGTCTTAGGCCTTAAGTCAGGTTTTCCCGACCCGCACTTGCTCTACCAAAATTCGAGGGGCGTGCACTTGACACGGTAAATAAGACAAAT
The DNA here is from genome assembly GCA_963931845.1 of Maratus michaelseni. Lineage (NCBI taxonomy): Eukaryota > Metazoa > Arthropoda > Arachnida > Araneae > Salticidae > Maratus > Maratus michaelseni. Next base: position 332,282,181 of record OZ007590.1, on the reverse strand, counting down.
TCAAGTCACCGTGACTTCCATATGATCTAGTTTGCGACAAGTAGAGACGAGACTAACGTTATAAAGTTACAAAATTATTACAGAATTGCACTAGTTTAACCATTTTTCAACTGCAAAGCAACTGTGTTCACATGCGATATCACCGACTCGTCTAAAAGACATGGTCAAGTCCAGGTCCAGCTGATTACTGAAAAGACACAAGAAGCACTAGCTTCGAGTCTAAAAAATTTGTGACGGATCCCAAAGGATTTAAAAATGATGCCTCCAATTCCTATTTTTACTGTTTTATATTTTATTTTTAAACTTTTTTGAGAAAGTTTGCCGAATGTAATAGAAAATCCACAGTACTTCAAGAAAATTCCATTACTTAGTCTGTAAGTAGTTTGAACTTGATCAATAGGCTGTTATCAAATCATATGATCCTGATCTCCTTGTTACAAACTGCCCTTGTGATTGAACATAGAGCAGCTATTATATATAATCCAAAAATTTATTCTATAGCATTTTTATACAGGGAACATAAAAAAGAAAAGCTGTTTCACGAAATTCGAATTCTGCTGTCCCCATTGTCTAGAAAACTTTTTGTAACATTAATAAGTTTCCGTGTATGTAGAAATTAGGAAATTTTCCTCAAATTAAAAGGGACCTCAAAATAATACTGTGCTTCTCTCAATTCGATTTCACTTTAGAGTAGCCGAATGACTGTCACTTGAGTATCACTATATGGCTAATTAAAAAGTCACATTTTTATCGCATAGTGATTATAACACTTGTGATCTCACTGTGACTTCATAAAGACTGACTGTGTTATTAGCGTAATGCGTATGTCTGCGGAAAGAAACAGTAAATAATAAATGAAATATTCAAAAAGATTTATATGAGACGCAGCATCAGATGAGGACATTAACGGGGGTATTTTGTAGAAATATCACAGAAATTTAAATACAGTGAATGTATCAACTTGTTAAAGCAAGGTTTATGCAATTGTCAACGAGAGAAACCGACACACCTGGCTGAACGTGATGTAGTAGGTCTACATTTGTGAAGTAATTACCGCAGTTGTTTCAATTAAATGTTATTTTTTTGTATCACATGTTTTCCGTGATGTTTATCTTTCATTGTTACGGTTATGTGAATGGCTATTACAAGAGTGAGTCAAGGTTAGTTTCAAATAGTACATCCTCAAAGTAAGAACATTGCAGAATAAGCTATACTTTTAGAAGTTAACTAGTCAAAATCTGTAGTTATGTGCCTCATCGTCTTACTTATAATTTCCTGAATTGACCGAAAAACTAATATTTAATGTTTCACATTTGCAGTAAAATGCAATTTTACACTGCTTAAATGGAAAATTGCTGCCATTATTTACCGTATGCTACTTATCAGAACTGTGTAAGTTCAATCCGATTATGTAAAATAATTAGTCTGTCCATTTTCTTCTTACAATATTTTATATCGAAACATCTTATAAATGCACAGTGATAATTATATCCATTTTTTATGATACAGAACACAATAATAAATATTCAGTCACCTAATTAACTGTAAAAACAATGGATTAAATAAAAATAAATAAACAAATATATTTGAGTGGCCTTCAAAATAGTAAAATTGTACAGGAAGAAAAGCGATCTGAATCCAACATACTATGTAGTCCAGTCACGATTTTTCCTAAAAATGGGCGGTTTAAAAATGCGGAAGAGTGCTTTTCAGAATAAACCGACTAAAACGTATGCCATATGGCATGACGACACTAACTACTAACATTTTAAGCATTTTATTTTATTTATTGCTTATTTTACGCTTCAGGTATCGTTGCTGCTAAACAGCCGTCCTAAACTCCAAAAGTTCAGTTTTCTCAAGCACTGTTCCGCGCATGCGCATGGAGTTGGGATTTATTTGTGGTTTGTTTCAATTGTGTTTTGTTAATGTTAGGTCGTTGTGGACGTACGAAACCTGAAATTAAATTTCAGGAAAGTTCCACGAAATAAAAATGTAGAAAAACAATGTTAGTTTTATTCAACGAATCCAGAAAAAAATAAAACAAAACAAAATTTGCAAAAATTATGTACAAAGGAAAAATAATTGATCTACAAGAAGAAATTTTAAATGATTCTACTGAATTTGAATCTGTTGATCACTTTTATTCTTTAAAAATACCTGTTTTGATGCAGGAAAAAGAGAATGTTCCAAATAAATGAATTTGTGTTTGTACAAAATTTAAGTCATTATTTAAAGGCTTACTTAAGGAGGGTTATTCCAGATATAAATAATTTTGGCCTTTTTACAAGTCCTTATAAATTAAAAGTAGCCAATTTCTGGCTCTTCCTCCCCTTATGATTATGTAATATTTTTTATCTTAAATTGCATATAAAACCGTAACATTTTAAAATAATTTATTTCTATTTATATGGGTTTATATCTAATGTGCTCACAGTTCAGAAATCACTTGACTTTTTTTAGGTAAAAGATAATGACCCCCCCCCCCCACCCCCACCCACCCACCCAATATGATTGTATAGCACTAGAATGATACTCAGGAGAAATTTATAAGTATAAAATTTAACCTTATTATTAAGATTAAATTTTATACTTATAAATTTCTTTTTTACTTATTAATAAGAAAGAACTATAAGGAGCCTTTTACTAAAAATCAGAATTTTGTTAAAAGCAGTAAAAATTTTGCAGTCAATATTTGAGCTAGCACTGCCACAGAAGAAAACTGGATTTACGGTTTTTAAAACTCCTCCCAGACCAATTGACAGCATATAAGATAATGCATATAATTAATGAAGAGTATGTTTTTTATGAACTGGAATTTTGTGAAGGAGTCTATTTTATGAAGAAAAATTTCGCAAAGAAGTCTGCTTTAAATAAAAGGAATTTTATAAATAAGTCGTTTTATTAGGAGAAATTTTGAGAAGAGCTCTATTGTATTAAATGGAATTTTGTGACGTGGCCCTAAATATGCCCCAAGTTTTGCCTGGATCGACACCTGGTTCAATAACAATGATTCAAAACCGCTCCCAAACGGAAATCTTGGGTGCACCAGTGAAGACACTACAACATTTGAATATTTTCTTAAAGTAAAATCTCAATTTCGATACAATAGCAGTATTTTTACAAGAGAAAAAAAATCTACATGTATTTTTGAAAAAAAAGGCCCAAAAAGATTGTACAAAATTAATTAAAGATAAAATCTACATAATTACAGTTTAAATGTTTAACAAGATTTTGGTTTTAAAATATCTCATTATAAATATTTTATTAATAATTATAAATATTACCAATAAAAGCTGGAAAATATAATTTATATTTATATATAATGATAAATACAGCTTATATCTAAAGTCAATATACGGAAAAGTTAGGGCCTCTTTACAAAATTCTATTTACTAAAAAGGGCCTTTCACAAAATTTAATTTAATCAAAAGGGACCCTTGAAAAAAAAATCTTATTATTAATAAATTCTTAATTTAAATTGTCTTTAATTGCAAAATTTTATTTATCACAATTTTTTTTATATCAACCCTACATATAGAGTCCCCCCCCCCTTCCCTTTTTGTTTCAAAGGAGTTTAAATTAAAATTGCTAATAACTGTAGAAAAATATCAGCTTAAACATGACGAATGCTCGCTAGATGGCGCCACCACATTTATTTTACACTATGTTTGAGAAAACTGAACTTTTGGGAGTTTTGGACGGCTGCGATTTATCGATTCGTCACCAAACTATTTAACCGATCCCCCTCGCCCTCCTTTTCCCCTTTATTAAAAATTCGCATGGTACACATATGCATGTCGACAGGGACGTCGATTTTCGTATAATATAAAGGGAAATTTGATCGAACAAATTATGTATCTTACTGTCAAAATAACCTTAACTTTTTCCTTTACAAAAAAGTAAATATGTATTATTATATTATAATCAATCTCTATAATAAAACCGTAAGTCATGTGACTGTCATCAACAGTTCCGGAATGCCCGTTTCACTTTTTCATATGCCAGGCGGCCATTTTTATTAAAAATTATTTTTTCGAATAAAACTTCATAAATGTGACATTTTTAGAAAGATCGTTCAAAATAAATTAATATTTGAGAGATGACTTACGTTCAATTATGTATATATTCTCCAATAACTTCAGTTGAAATTAGCTTCGCAGTTCAAATTCTCTATCCATGAAAGTAAACAAAAAAAAAAAAAAAGATTCATTCGTCGTGAAGGTTTAAAATATTAAACCATTAAACCATGGAGATAATCGTTCGTAAAGTTAGTTTTCCATGAAAGATTTTTTGGAGCGCTGCCTGGTGTCAAAAAAATAATTCGTACCAGTGACACAATCAAAGTTTACCATAATTATGTGCTATACAACTCAACTTTATTCTTTATCTTTTCTTGATGTAAGCTGAATGTAAACAAATACAACTCATGTAATGATATTTAATGAATCAAATTTCGAAACAAATTGTCAGTTAATTTGGTATTTATGTATTATACGTGAAAGGAAGAGAGACCACCGAAAATGATTATTAATCACCAATCATATTTACCATTATTAATGACCAATCGCTTTCAAAACAGTAATTTAATATACATTTACAAAATACATAACATCATTAAGTACTTTTGTGTTATTTGGGCGCAAATCTCGCCAATAGAATTTTTAAAATCGCCAATACCAGCTTTTATTTTTCGCGTGTGCAAATTAGAAACGATACTTTTATTTTGAAATCAAATGTTCTGATGGAACAGCTGTCGTAGACGCACCGGGGCACTATATTAACTATAGAGTTGCAATATAGAGAGAAAAAACGGGTTGCTGTAATTAGAATTATAGGCGGTAATGTTGGTGTGACATATTTACGTGATTATCAAAACTGGCTTCCAAAAGTTCAATGTTTCACCAAACCATACTCGAAAATTACGTGTTATAATATGCACTCCGATTATGTCACATTATTCAAGACGTTTTAAATGAGAATAATGATAGATTTTCTTCTTGATTCTCCGGTAATCAAGTCTACAGCCAAAGTTAGCGAGAAACAAACAAACAAAAAAAATATTGGCAACAATATGGTTCAGTGTAAATGGTGGATATCATTAAAGACTTTCACAAAATAGACTTCATTGCACCAAATCGTATTAACTAAAATACGCCATTTGGCAATGGATCCAATTACGGAAAACTACTTAATATGTTTAAGAATCTCCTCATTAGCAAGCATATTGCAACTGATAAGCAAACGGATATGAAGCATAAATGCTTAAGTTGGTTAAGCGGTTTTTGTCAAGAAAGATGAAATACATAACAACAAAAAATATGCGAAATGCTACCATGATCGAAAAAGTTTTTGATTTGTCTATTAGAATCTTCCGGTTTGGCGAAGGATTACGGAAAAAAAAATAAATTATGAATAAAAGTAACGTGTTACAGTGCTTAACATACATTTAAGAGAGACCAAACTGGTCGCCAGTGGCGGCTAGTCATTGAAATAACAGCTGCCGTTTATCCAAAATCATGAACAGCATCGGTCGCTTAACAGTTCATATTCAAACTTCAAAACAAAAAATGAATCTCAAGATTTGGTTGTATGTATTCAGCCGTATCAGAAGCTCATTTCAAATACCTCAGTAGCTTTATTATCTTGATTATAGTGATAACTAGTTCGATTTCACTCCCGAAAAATACAACACTTATAATGATAGTATTTAAATAGAGTATACCGTATACTGAGTAAAAAACAGAATTGACTTTCAAAACATATAAATACAATCTGAACTCTCCAAGATGTAAAAGTCTTATACGAAATAAAATGAATTGCTAAACATATGCAAAATATTAAAGGAATTTTATTAAATACATTAGGGGGAAAAAAACTGTGCGAGACCTTGCTAAGACGCTAGGCCCTGTGAGGCTGCACCTGTTGCCCGCCCCCAAGCTCTGCATGGAAAATTCAAGCAACATATCCCGAATTTGTATTAAGTTTAAAATCTTTTAATACACACATATATATCTTCTTATATATAATTTTACTTATGTTACCAAAAGTAATTATTACATGTACATGAAAACAGGTGTGTCATTTATTAGGAAGGGCAAGATAGGGCAATTGCACCGCCTCCTTTGAATTTCAAACCTTTTTTTTTATCATTATCTGTTTCTTTAATTTCCTTTTATCAGTTCAACATTTTCACTTGTTTTTACCAATATATTAATAATTATATGTAAATAACTTATAACAGTAAAATTATTCCTTTTAAAATATGCATGAAAAGTTAATGCAAGAAAAAAAAAATTGGATTTACTATGTCCAACAAAAGAATTTTGACTCTTCCAAGCAAAATATGAAATAACGCTCCTGCACGAAGCCAGATATTTTTAATGGCACTGCTTTACAGGTAAAATTAATATCCCTGCTATGCAAAATCAAAAGACATGTTGAAATTGCTATGAAGTAATCACGGTAATATCTTTATTTTTTTTTTCAACATAACAGCCCTTCTCATTACACAACAAAAGTTTTAAACTTCAAAATAATTATTGGAGTGAATTTTTAAACAGAAAAAACACGAATAAATGCCAGTAGTAAAGAAGTCAGTATTGACTCTGGGATTTTGGTAACAGAAAGCATGAGTTAGAAATTTATTATGGAAAATAAATGAATTGCAACAGTAGAAATACACTATGGCAAATAATGAACTACAAAACAATAATGCACCTAAGATCTTTTCAGAATAAGATACATATAAATTTTTATCGGTCATTAACAGAATTCTGTAGAATTTCTTTTCACCGTATTCAGAAACAAGAAAAAAAAATGAAGAAAATAGTATGGTTTTCGTTTATGTCACATTTAATCAAAAATCATACTCACGAAGGAATTATCTTTCAGCTAAACATCGAGTGTACAACATTTAAGAATAAATTTTTACATTTTTTCAACGTTCTTACACATTGTTGTTAACCAATGTTTTCAACAAAATTTACCTATAGAAAATAGTGTTTCATTTAGGTAAGAATTCACAAATTTAATTTATGCAATGTAATTTGAAATCTCCATTTATAAATTTTTAATTTTTTAATATATTTATTTAGTTTGGTTTTTCTCTTGTGTGTTAATCTTATAAATTTGTTTACACAAATTCTCATAATTAATAAAACTACAATATTTGAATAAAAAACAAAATAATTATTTATGACTTTATTTTGTTGGTTGAATCAACATTTTAATTTTCGTAAAAAATTCTTGGAACAAGATAGAGTTCTAATATGGAAATGGTGTGAAAATGGAAATTACAAATAAGACAAGTGTAAATAGTGTAACCAGCTTAAGGGGAGGTTCTGGTCTAGATTGGAAAACAATAAGGCATTTTTAGGATTTTTTAAAAATAAAAAACTAAAGACAATAGCAATCTGGCATTTTTTTAAAAATATTATTAGGGTTCCGCACTTAAAAAGTAAAAAACGGAACCATTATAACATCACTCCCGTGTCTGTCTGTCCGTCTGTAAGAGTCCTTTTATTCTTAAACTATGGGACGTGGAAAGTTCAAACTTAGGAAAGTTATAAAGCCTTTTTACCCACGTATTTTACAGATATTAGCCATTCACAAATATGTTTAGGAAAAATTTAGGGGGCTAATTAAGTTATTTTTAAAAAAAGGTTTTATTTTTGTATATCATGTAGGGTATCGTGTGAAAGATCTCATAATATCGAACTCAAAAATATATTTGTTTTAATTCCAGGTATGTTTTTAGAGATATCGTCGAAAATGCACCGCAAAAATATCCCCCCCCCCTGCCCCCTTTCTATTTCCGAATCAACTGAAACTAAAATTATGAAACAAATAGGGGTAGTAGGAGTTTATTGAAACCCTGCAGTAAAACTATAGCGATTTACCTAGGTTACATAGTTTTTGAGAAAAACGCTTTTTTCCGTAACACACGAACTTTACTTTACGGGCGGTCAGCGGAGGAGTTGACGGGCTTTCTGTCTATCGACGCAGAATCATCCAAGGATAGCTGATAATGATTTTCGAAAAAAAAAAATGTCGATAATTAACCGAGATATTAAGTTACTTGAAAAAAATTCTTATACACCGTGCATGGTAGGTTCGAAAGATCTCGTAACACCGAACTCAAAAATATATTTGTTTTAATTTTGGTATTATATTTTCAGAGATATTGTCCAAAGCGTACTGCAAAAATATGCCCCCCCCCCCCCTTCCTCCTATTTCCGAATCTACTGAAACTAAAATTATGAAAAAAATAGGGGTAGGAGGAGTTTATTAATTAATAAATCGTAACTGATAAATTTAATGTACGGAACCCCTTGGGCCCGAGTTATACTCGCACTTGACCGATTTATTTTTTATTATATTATACAATGTGTCCCTTCTTACCATTGACCAATTCCTAAACCGTTAGTTTTTTAAAAGGTATAGTTCCAGTTGCAAAAATGTTTAAAATGTTGTTCTTTATCATATGAAAATCTATTTACGTCAAAATAGCTATTTTTTAAAAACTTACAAAATTTTAATACTGTGATTGGAGTTATTTAGAAAATCTTTCGTCAGCTCTAAAAATCCCATTCTTCTATGACCAAAATTTATTATATGACCAGAATTATGATATTTTCAATTGGCGTTTTCTGACATTAAAATTGAATTTCAATTACAAAAGAGTAGAGAGGAAATGAGAAAAAGAATACCTTACTTTAAACTTTAAATTGTCTGTGTCTTAATTTTAGTACAATATATACATTATTTTACAATAAATAAATAAATTAAATTAAATTAAAAATAAAATAAATAAATAAACAAAAATGAAATAAATAAATAAATACAAATAAAAACTATAAAAATGAAATTAATTAATAAATAAAAATAAAAACTATGAAAGTAAAATTACAAAAAATACAATAAAATATAAAATACAAATAAAAACTATAAAAATGAAATTAATTAATAAATACAAATAAAAACTATAAAAATGAAATTAATTAATAAATACAAATAGACTATAAAAATAAAATAAATAAATAAATAAATAAAAACTATACTATAAAATAAAATAAATTAAAATTAAAACTGTAAAAATAAAATAAATAAAAATAAAAAGTATAAAAATAAAATAAATAAATAAATAAAAGTTAAATTAATAAATAAATAAAAAATACATAAAAAATTCATAAAAAATTCACTGCATGTTACTTGTCTTTTGATACGAAACAAGCAAAGGAAAAAAAATTATAATGAATTCAATGAATAAAACATGCTTCCTTAAACATGGCGTAGCTGATCAGCGGATCAATGCATGACGTAGCTGATCAGTTACATATCCGTTTCTTTCGCATGTATCAAATAGGGCATGGAACCTTTTCGCATCCGCGTGCCAATTTTTTTCAAAAAACGATTTTACGTGAACATGACGTGCCAATAATTTAAAAATATGCGAGTAACATATACATGTAGGTATTACACTTTAATAATTATAGTATATCAAATATATTGAAACATCTCACAAGTGGTTAAGTTTTTCATATCATAATATCAGAAAAATTATTTAATGAAATATTTTTTTGCTTTTATGTGTTTATTTAATGATCGCTTTTATTAAATATGATTTCTAATTATATTTATTAAAAAAAATAAAAAAAAATAAAAAACCCTGAAATAGCAGGCATGAATTTGATAAATTATTGACTCCATATTGAAATAGTTTGGAATTCAATGAGCTCGATTTCTTTAATTTTTCGATAAATGCATTTTGAATCCATCGATACTTATTCACCTAGCACTAGAGAATGTTCCCAGACTGCAATTCAAGACATATTTCATAGATTTTTAGAGTAATTGCATGCTGTGTATGTTCAATAAAATAAAATAAATGGTGCATTTAAGAGTTGAAACAAAAGATGTATCACAACATCAGTTCAAAGCGGTCATTACACATTTACAAATTTACAGTTATCAAAGGACAAAAGAATTCTTATACAGCACTAAAAACAAACAGATTAATATAAAAACTTTTGTATTGTGGTGAATATTTGACATGTGAGGGGAAAGGGGGGGGGAATAAAAGTAAAGAAGCTCACAATAATTACGTGTTTTTGTTTTTACCACCTCTTTTTCCCCTCCCCATTTACAATGGAGGTTATTTTAGGAAGACTTCTTTATATACAGTCTTATAATAACTCGATTCTCAATTTATTTTGGATGTTTGCGCTCGTCCGTATTCCAAAAAAGAAAAAGAAAAGAAAGAAAGAAAGGAAAAAGATAAAAACGAAAGCTGTTTTTGTGCTTTTCATGAATAAGAAAGCCTGAAAATTTCTCCCAAATAAAGCATCTGGAATCACTGTATCTGTATTCTGTTTTAATAAATACTTTAAGCAGAAATTTCCTTCTATAATCAACAGATTCATCAGATATACACCAACATTAAAAAAAAAATAATAATACAGAATTTCTTTTCGTAACAGGAAATTTTTGATGAGCACCCAACCTATTCTGAAAACAAATTGCTTTAATTACTTGACAAAATAGCAGTGCATATCTTGTTTTCGATTTTTTTTTTTTTTTTTTTTTTTTTTTTTTTTACAATAAGAAAATTAAAAATCTGAAAAAGTTCCTGCATCGTTTAAACTGATATTTTCTAAAATAATGTATTTTTTTCCCCAGAAAATCATAAAACAAAATCTTCCGTGTTTAAATCTTCCTGGTTTGTAAGGTTTTTGGTTTTAGATAGCTCTTTATTTTTCAGCGTATAAATTGTCACGCTTCTACTCATACCTTTAAATTCTTTCAATAACCTAAGCATTGGCGTTTTCAGGAGTACTTTTTTTGTTGCATCGAGTATCGTGAGAGTAAGAGGGATTTGTTTGATTTATTTTGAAAAGGGGCAATTTTTTAACTTTATTTTAAAATATAAATGTATATATAATCTTAATTTGTCGTTACGTTATCGTAAAATACGTTTTTACTCTTCGTGCATTAAAGCAGGCCTGTCCAACCTTTCAGTAAGAAAGGGCGTAACTTAGCTTGTGCCACACAATGTATAGGGCGTCATTATTTTACATGATTCTAAAAATGCAAGAATATTTATTATCTCACTTTACCAGTGATACCGATCACGTCTGCAAAATACGAGGATACCCATATATCTCACAGTGGTAACACACTATTTTATAGGGCATTGGCGCCCTATACGATGGGAGTGGCCAATCTAAAAAATTGAACAAAAATTATAGTACATTTAACGTTGCATTTTTCATACGTTTGGGGATGAGTGGGAACGGGCAACACCGGCTCTATTAAGATAATAGAGCCGGTGTTGGAACGGGTGGGGGTGGGGGGTGGGGGGGGGGGGGGTATCTCAGGGACTTTTGCAAGTAAAGGAGCCAAAAACCTTAATGATACATATAATTTTAAAAAAAGCATACATATTAATTGTTTTAAGGCAAAATAACTTTCAGATGGTTTTTTCTTTTAAAGAAATTTAGAAAAAAGAAACATTCGAAGGGGCGCCAAGAGAACCTTAAAGGGCGTCACGTTGGACAGATCTGCATTAAAATACAAAAACGTATGTATATGAGAGCATACTCCCTGTTTTAATTATGTTTGACTTACTGTTACAATCCTTTTGTGTATCCTCCGTTACAATAAAATTATGTGCAGTAATATCCAAAATATAGTAGCATTTATCGCTTAATAAAAATATTCTGAGGCAAGAAGAATACCTTTGTAGGTGCGTTCGTAATTATATAAATACGTAGCACCTATAGTCGTCGTCTGGTCCGTCCGTCCGCATATAACAGCACAAAAACTGCCCAACCGAATGGTTTGAAAATTGTTATATATTATCGTTGCAGAATTTTGTCATTTCAAATTTTATGAAAATCGAATCAAAACTTAAAAAGATTAATAAAAATATTTATTAAGTAATTTGAATTTTTTTTTAATCGGTATTTCCTTCGGTATTCCTCGGTTGTTATAGTCATATATGACGTATATGACATTTTATAACCTATATGACCTGCATTGTTTTGCCCAGACAGACGATAAAAGATAATCTCGGAATAATAAGGAAAGTCTCCGACACAATTATGGCATAATTTTCCATGCATTTATTTCTAGTTCACAATTACAAAATTATTAAAATTGCAATTATTTCTTAAAAATTTGACTTTAAAGAGAAGTTCCGGTAAATTATATGTGGTCCGGTATTGAAATTATATGTGATCGATTGTTTAGTAGTGTTATCGATTGTTGAAAAAAATTAGAATATCAGTAAAACCGATTGTGAGGAAATCGACAATCAACAATTCCCATTCAGAAACGAATCAGCTTTATAAATAAGTTATCAGCTGTGCACCCTATATTGAAAGACGCCTTCATATTATTTGTATTCTTTTCGACCAACAAAAATGACCAACATCTTTTTTTATACAAAATATAGTCAGCACAATGCCAAAAAATTATTTAAAAATTCGATACATAAATTTCATAATTAAAAATTAAACAAAACACTAATACATACTTAGGACTAAAACATATATCACACTTGATAAAATCGATAGTATATCAGTATAGGGAAAAAAAAAATCAAACTAAACATATTCTCCTTATCGCGTTATTATAATTTCGGCGTTGTTATCTAATCATTCAGCGTTCTTCTTTTTCATTCGTTTTAATTTTTCTTTTTTTGTCAAATTTTATCTTAAGGCTGGTCTCAAATCCAAAGGGGCTACTTTCAGACACATTTTCTAATTCATTTTTGTTCAGAAACGCATGAAATGGGCAGGTGTTATTTAGAAACTTTGTAATCGAAAGCCTTTTTCTATTTTTTGGTAAACGTAGAAGACCTATCAGAAAACACTTTCAAAGTTGGTGTTTTGAACCGCATTCCCGATGCTTCAGCGCCAGAAAGCAGAAAAACGTGTTGCCATGTGACACGAATCGCTTATAACTCGATAAGTAATTTATTTATCAAAAAATGAAAAACTCATCCCTATTCTAAATCGCTTCAATAGTCAGGTCAGCCAATTTTATGCCTCTGCGTTTAAAAATGAGTCAGAAATTGTGTCAGGAAGTTTTACGTTGTTCAGCAGATCATTTGATAACCACCTTAAGAAACAAGTTTGAGGGGAAATTAATGAAATTACTAAACTTGGTGCCCCCAAATTAGGGAAATCCAGGTTTACGGACCATGCTTTCATCACAGAGATGAGATTTTGCGAGACAAAAATAGGATTATATTTCAATGGTGTAGTATGGGTTTTTTGAGCGATTGGAGCAATTATAATGTATTGCGTCCTCTCATTAGGGGTTACCACAGTTTTTTATGCTATAGTTTTATACATGCAACAAATTTTTGGCGTCCTAAAAATGTATCATTTGGAGCAATCACCTCCCCCCCCCCCTCCTTCCTGCTCTCTGCCACTCCCCCTACTCTACCCCACTGTTACATTCCAAATAATAATTTAAAGGAATTGTAGGATTTGTCTACTCATGAGTTTAAAATCAGTTCATTGTTCATTGTCCATTGTCTTAAAAATTATTCCATTAAAGTTATTCCATTTAAATATTTCCACGTTTAATGTTTAGTAGAAAAAAAATGTAGAAATAATTGAAAATTTCGAATATCTACAATGAGTCACGTGGCCTGCAATCAACAATTAGAGAAGCGATGCAATATATGTTTGGTTTGGTTTTATATTTTGTTTTGGTTTAAAAAATACAATCACATACTATGATGTATTAATTGTGGACCTCGATTTCTTTAGTGCCATTGGTCCTTTAATTTGAATTACAGTAAACTTTTAAGAATGAAACAATTTCAGGTATTGGTTTAAAAAAAAATAATTTATGCATATTATACGCGAAAAAAAAAAAAAAAAAAAAAAAGAGACAAGAGAGGTATTAATTTTCAATAGTGGAAAAATCTACTCATGAATATGTGACCTGAAGAAAAAACAGGTTTCAGTTCAAACTTTCTATAAAAAACAAAATTGGATACATTTCTAAATTAGCATTAATGATTCTCCTAGACAAAATACTTCTTTTATGTATTTTTCTTTATGAAAAGATTTTTAAAGATCACGTTTCTTTCTTTTTATTAATTTTTTTTTCCCCATTGTTTGATTTTTTTTGTTAATTACTCAGATTGTCATTACAATCTTAAACACAATACAATAAAAAATTCAAATAATGTGATGCAAAAACATCCAGAAATGCTCAATAAAACAATTACTTCAAAAGCATTTTTTAAAGCTTTTTTTTTTATCACATTGAGGAATATGCACGGCTATCAAAGATTAGGGTTCATACGGTTCCTTAAGTTTGAGTACTACGCTGTTTCCGAATATTAATAGTCCCCTTATTTAACAACGGGGATTCTGCTATTAAATAAAGCTAATAATATAATAGTATTGAGAAATAGGGTATTAAAATTCAAAGACCCGTGGGAAACCTGAAAGTAAAAACGCAAGTCATTTGCCTGCAGAGTTGCATTTATACCTGTTGTAAACACACGTATTCTTTTCGCCGATGAAGAGAGTTAAAAAATTAGCACCCAGACTGTGAATTTTTCCTCTAACACTAAAATATCTAGAATGGTAATCAATCCGTAGAAATTATTATCCTTAATTAACAACAGGAATTCGGCTACGATATAAAGGGAAGACTATAATTGTATTCAGAAATAGTAGTATTGAAATTCAAAGACTCATGGGAAACCTGAAAGTAAAAAACGTAGGTCATTTGCCTGCAGAGTTGCATTTATGCCTGTAGTAAACACACGTATTCTTTTCATCGATGAAGAGAGTTAAAAAATTAGCGCCCAAACTGTGAATTTCTCCTCTAACACTAAAATATCTAGAATGGTAATCAATCCGTAGAAATTATTATTCCTTATTTAACAACAGGAATTCGGCTATTAAATAAAGAGAAGAATATAATTGTATTCAGAAATAGTAGTATTGAAATTCAAAGACCCGTGGGAAACAAAGTAAAAACGCAGGTCATTTGCCTGAAGAGTTGCATTGAGTTGCATTTCTACCTTCAGTAAACGCACGTAATTTTTTCATCAATGAAGAGAGTTAAAAGATTAATACCCAGACTGAGAATCTCTCCTCTAACTCTAAAATATCTAGAATGGTAATCAATTCGTAGAAATGACACCTGTAACAAGTGGGTAAGTGTGATCGAAGATCGCACAAAGGGTTTCGTTTAATATTCCTTTCAAAACACTTTGTCCTTTCTTTAATAAATCCAAATAAATTTCATAAAAAAAAAAAAAAAAAAAAAAAAAAAAAAAAAAAAAATCCTGTTTTTTATAAAGTAAAAATTTACCTGTCTATTTTTCTCTCTTTTTTTTTTTTTTTTTTTTTTTTCGAAAATCTGAACCGGTCCGATAGCGGGCGAAGCCTGTTATTATACTCAGTCATAATAATATCTGTCATGTGGACTAAATACGATATTTAGAAAAAAAAATCAATTTCAAATTAAACATATTGTATAGAGACCTACAAAATGTTAAACACGTCAGATTAATTTTCTTTTTAATTCTCTAATGACGTCATATTAAGCTGCTTTCTGTATTTACACATACTCATACTCCTTATGTTATTGAGAAATGTTTGAAAATTTCCGTTTTATTACCAATATGACGTCATATTAATATTTTTTTTCAATTGGTGAAACTTTTTATTTCATTTTCATTTTTCACGTAGAAATCTTTCAATAGAAAATTAATTATTGTAGAAAGAATTTTATTGTGAATTTTTAATTGTTGGCAACTGCTATAACGAAAAATATTTAAAAATTTAATAGGGCAGGCTGTTAGATTTTTTGTTTTTTATCTCTATATATTAAAATACGATTTTTATCAAATTTTATGATTTTGAGCTTCATAGCAGGTATTCAGCTATAAGTACACAAAATTTCATCACTGTAAGTTATATAATTTCTGAGAACCGTCTCTGACGGACAGACAACGAAGCGAGACTAATAAGGTTTCGTAAGATGAACGAAACCCTAAAAAAAGTTATTAAATCGGACTTTTTCGGTTAATCAACTTTTCTTCGCACATGCTCCTGTCTCTGATAAAAAAAAAAAATAATAAATCTATTTTAAAATCAATTAATTGTAGTTTTTATTTAGCCGAAGAATATCTAGAAAAATAGGCCATTAATCTAAGCTTTAGCAGGCAAAATTTCGAGATAATCGTTAATATCTTTGTTTTCTCTTGCTAATGTGGGAAACAACAATTTCTGGAAACTGTAACATAAGGAGACAAATGTAGATCTTAATGAAGAGAAAAATTGTCTCAGAAACAAAAATTTTGCAAGGCTATGATTAGCGTATTTAAAACTTCGTTTATTAATCTAGTAAACATTTCAACTAAAATCTTGAATTAATTATTTATATTTTTTCAAAGAAAACAAAATTAGTTAAGGGAAACATTCATTGAAACTCCCTGATCGCGAAATCCCGTGTTAAACTATGGAAAAACTTAGAAGCGCAATGACTCATTACCTAATATAATTATTAAAACAAGGTTTTTCACCATCAAAAAGCACACGTCAGGTGCCAATGATATGCGTTTTAAAAATTCTCTCCTTGAATTTTAAATATTTCTGAGAAGATAAAATTTCATCACGTGAAAATTTCAAAATTTATAGGTAATTTTTAATGAAACCATGACAAGAAATGCTCATGAAATTATTTATTCATATGGATTCCATTATAAGTAACATTTTTGCAGGGAGTTTTAATCGAAATTAAAGAAAATTTAGCTAGTAATAAAATTATTTATTTTTATCGGAGATTTTTATTTATTTATCATTTGAAAACAATACATGAATTTATCATTACCAAATATTAAAGTTAAAGGGACAGATAGAAAATACTTTTTAGATATTATTATTTCATTATTTCAGAGGAAAATATTTATAATGTACTTTATGGGAATAGGGACACAAAAGTCTCAAAATTTTTTTTAATTTATTTATGTATTTATTTTATTTTTTGCTTTAAAATACTCTAGAGGTTAAAATGATGGAAACTGCGGGTAAATGCAATAATTAGAAGCAAAACTATAACATTTTTTTATGCTGTATTGTCTATACTTGTTTAAGAAAAACTTCAAATAAGTCAATGTTTTTTTTTTCTTTCAAAGTTTTATCATATTTAAAATTATCTCTAAATTTCTTTGAAGTATAAAGTTATAAAACGCACAATTACTTTCAGTTAATAATTAAATTTGTTTTCAAGATTCTCCGTTTTGAGAGGAATTTTTGAAAATATGATTCGCTTAGTAAAAAGCGAAAAAATAAATTAAATAAAGCAAACCGCGTATTTCTACGATGATTACATCAGCAAATATAATAATTTTTGTGTTGTGAAATTTTTAAAAATAAATTTTATTTTTTAATGAATTTACAATTGAAAAAGAATAAATATAGGACCTCCCGTTCACATTTGAAAAGTTCGTAAAAATTAACAAATTGCCGAATCGGAATGCGGTTTTTGGACCATAAGACTTGTCAAAGTGTCGGATTTTTGAATGGCAAAAATACAAAAACAAAAAGTTCAAAGTATTTTCAGATTTAAAATATATGAATAAAAATTTAACAAATTGTCGTATTAGAGCTTGGTCCGGGTTGCACCACAACTGTTGTCAAAGATTGAGGTTTTTCGTGCCAAAAGAAAAAAAAAATAGTTCAAAGAATCCCATAAATGCGTTCACATTTCAAAAATTCATTTTAATAAATATATCATATCGGAGTGTGCGGTTTGCACCATAAGACTTGTCAAAATGTCAGATTTTTAAGTAGCAAAGAAAATAGTTCAAAGAGACCCATAAGTATTTTCAGATTTAAAATATATGCATAAAAATTTAGAAAATTGTCGTACTAGAGTCTGGTCCGGGTTGCATCACAACAGTTGTCAAAGATTAAGATTTTTGGTGCCAAAAGAAAAAAAAATAGTTCAACGTTCACATTTCAAAAATTCATTTAAAAAAAATGTCATATCGGAGTGTGCGGTTTGCACCACAAGACTTGTCAGAACGTCAGATTTTTAAGTAACAAAGAAAATAGTTCAAAGAGACCCATAAGTATTTTCAGATTTAAAATATATGCATAAAAATTTAACAAATTGTCGTACTAGTGTCTGGTCCGGGTTGCACCACAACAGTTGTCAAAGATTAAGATTTTTGGTACCAAAAGAAAAAAAAATAGTTCAAAGTTCACATTTCAAAAATTCATTTAAAAAAAATGTCATATCGAAGTGTGCGGTTTGCACCACAAGACTTGTCAAAGTGTCGGATTTTTAAGTGGCAAAAGTAAAGAAAGTAGTTCAAAGAGATTCATAAGTATTTTCAGATTTAAAATATATGCATAAAAATTTAACAAATTGCCGTACTAGAGCCTGGTCCGGGTTGCACCACAACAGTTGTCAAAGATTAAGATTTTTGGTGCCAAAAGAAAAAAAAAAATAGTTCAAAGTTCACATTTCAAAAATTCATTTTAAAAAAATGTCATATCGGAGTGTGCGGTTTGCACCACAAGACTTGTCAAAATGTCAGATTTTTAAGTAGCAAAAAAAAAAAAAAATAGTTCAAAGAGACTCATAAGTATTTTCAGATTTAAAATATATGCATAAAAATTTAACAAATTGTCGTACTAGTGTCTGGTCCGGGTTGCACCACAACAGTTGTCAAAGATTAAGATTTTTGGTACCAAAAGAAAAAAAAAAATAGTTCAAAGTTCACATTTCAAAAATTCATTTAAAAAAATGTCATATCGGAGTGTGCGGTTTGCACCACAAGACTTGTCAAAGTGTCGGATTTTTAAGTGACAAAAGTAAAGAAAGTAGTTCAAAGAGATTCATAAGTATTTTCAGATTTAAAATATATGCATAAAAATTTAACAAATTGCCGTACTAGAGTCTGGTCCGGGTTGCACCACAACAGTTGTCAAAGATTAAGATTTTTGGTACCAAAAGAAAAAAAAAATAGTTCAAAGTTCACATTTCAAAAATTCATTTAAAAAAATGTCATATCGGAGTGTGCGGTTTGCACCACAAGACTTGTCAAAGTGTCGGATTTTTAAATGATGAAAGTAAAAAAAGGAAAGAAAGAAAAGAAAAGAGGGGGGAGTTCAAAGAGACCCATAAGTAATTACAGATTTCGGAAAAAAAAGTTCAAAGAATCCTATAAATGCGTTCACATTTCAAAAATTCATTTAAAAAAAAAAATGTCATATCGGAGTGTGCGGTTTGCACCACAAGACTTGTCAAAGTGTCGGATTTTTAAGTGGCAAAAATAAAGAAAATAGTTCAAAGATACTCATAAGTGTTTTCAGATTTAAAATATGTGCATAAAAATTTAACAAATTGCCGTACTAGAGTCCGGTCCGGGGTGCACCACAAAAGTTGTCAAAGATTAAGATTTTTCGTGCCAAAAGAAAAAAAAAACTGGTCCAAAGAGTCTTTATAAATGTGTTCATATTTCAAAAATTCATTTTTGAAAATGTCATGTCGGAGTGTGTGGTTTGCACCATAAGAGTTGTCAAAAAAAGTCCAAAAATAGTTCAAAGTAAATTTGAACTTCTTTTATTTTACTTCCTTTTGCCACACAAAATCAAATACTTGAAGAAGTTTTGTGGTGCAAACCGCACATCGATACGACAATTTGTTATTATTAGTAGTATGTTTTCTTTAAATGTGAACGGAGTTCTAATGCGTTCTAATGCCCTGTGTATAAAATATACTTTTCAAAGGAAAAAACAAAACAAAAAACATTTTTTTTTTTTTTTTAAGTGTGTCCCGGACCGCCTCAAGACAAATGTCAAACAAAAATCCCGATAATGGTTTTTGAATTTCGAAAAAAATAAAACAGTGACAAGCGAAAAAAAATTACGTTCAATAAAAAAAAATAAATCACAAAATATTACAAGAAAAATTCAATAAAAAATAAAAAAGTATATAATAGGGATAAGAAAAATGCTAAGAATTATAATTTTTTTTACTCACAGTATATGTATGTATTCCGGATCAGTTTAGCGACGAAGCACACACTGTGTGATGTGTTTTACGCAAGATCTGTCGGTCATGTTGTTACCGCAGGGGGAAAATCTCGGAGTTCGACCTAAGAACAAAAACCGGTTGCGTATGTTTCCAGCAGAACGTGACGAGGTTAGGGGGGGGGGGGGGCAAATTATTATATATTTTCCTTCCCTTGATCTTCAATGTTCCAAGGAAATGATTTCAGCTAAGTAATCATTAGTAAGTATTATATAATAGAAACAAATTCGACGGCATTTGACGGATGATCGTGCTCCCCCCCCCCTCGTAGTTTATTAATAGGAAGTCACTGTTTATAAATTTCTCCTGTGACCGATAAAATATGTATCAGCAGTATTGAGAAAATTTTACCATAGGATTCGTATACTTGATCTTAATATATACAGTTATTATAATACAAAAGTCGCGTATTAAACGTGATTTGTATAAATGAGTTTTGTAAATGTGTGTAAATTGTAAATGTGTTGCAAAAACTGAGCTTACTTACACATCTAATCGTCTAAATGAACTTTAGAGCTTCCGCTTATATGTTTACGGTCGAAAATAGTGTCTTTTAAGCCTATTTAGATTAAAATTTAACTGAATTCAAGTTTAATTCATTGGGTTTTTCTAGAACATACTAAAACAATAACTGAAAAAAATATATATATAATGATTCAAATATGACAATGCGAACGTTACAGCCAAAAATAATTTTCCTGCTAGCCTAATGTGTTTTAACAAAACCAAAAGGATTAAATCTTAGCAGAACAACCCTTTCATATTTATTAAATTATATTTATTACTTGTGATAATGAATAGCACCTTCCTTTTGATTCTCCATATTAACAGAAAATTTGCTAAAACTCGACACACACAATCAGAGACGACTTGAATCTATGAAACTCGTGGTGCAAGAAACTCGCGGGACATCAGGGTTCTCAACACATTTTAGTCTTAGGCATTTTGCACCATTTTTTTTTTTTTTTTTTTTTACATTTATAACTGGAATTAGTTTTTAAACCTTCAGCCATAATGTAATAAATTTGGTGCGTCTGCTTCCTCCGATTTATTTATTTATTTTTAACCTTTTTTTCCCCCCTTCGCGTTCCACAGTGATTTTTTGACATTCGTGAAAGAATTCCAGTTACAATGAATGCTGTAGCCTGCTATAGTAAATTTTGTCTTCAGCGGGTTTTTTTTTTTTTTTTTTTTTTAAGCAGTTTTTAGATATTTTGCGGTGATTTTTCCACTTTTTAAAAATGAATCCGGTTTAAATTTTTTAGTCTAATATAGAAATATTGCCCTCTTTCTTTTTAATAAAGTTCATTCTAAATTCATACAGCGATTTTTAAATTTTTTGCAATTTTTTTAGATGAGTTTTAGAGTTTTTTCGCATTTTGCAGCGATTTTTTGAGATTCTAAAAGAAACCTGTTTGCAATATTTTAGCCCAGTTTAATAAATTTTGTCCTCCTTCCAATAAAATTTATTCAGAAATCGTACAGCAATTTTTGAATATTTTGCGATTTTTTGATGCAATTTGAGTTTTTTTGCATTTTGCGAAAACGTTTTGACATTCGGTTTCTAACATCTCTGCAATTTTTTAATTTTTAGCAATTTTAATTAGATTTTCAATGCATTTAACGTTTCTCTGTATTCCGAGCAATTTTTTGACACTCGTGAAAGAATTCCGGTTACAATGCTTTATCCCACACTAAGTAAATATTTCCCGTTACAATTTTTGAATTTTTAGAATTTTTTGAATTTTGCAGCAATTTTTCCACATTAGTAAATATTTTTATTTATTTTTCAGCTACTGAAAGGGGACTAAGGGGATCAAAATGCATAATAGGAGACATTTGTCTAAAAAGGGGACTATTTGGGAGGCCTGGACACGAATAAAATGGAAGAAGGCAGGAATCAGAAGAAAATAACAAAGGAGTAGAACTGAAAACGAAAGAACGTTTCTCATCAAATAAATTTAAAAGCATATAGAGGGAGGCTTTAATTACTACAGTATATACGAGAGAAAAAAACAAAAATTCACAACATACAAGGCGCAAAGAAAGAAGAATAAATAAAAGTTTGTCTATCTTTCTCTACTTCTGTAAAAACATGCACGATGAGAAAGACAAATAATATTAGGATGGGAAATCAAAGACGAGTTCCAGTGTTGCTAATTTAGCGAGATTTTGCTTGTTAAAATAGGTTATTA
The DNA here is from genome assembly GCA_963931845.1 of Maratus michaelseni. NCBI lineage: Eukaryota > Metazoa > Arthropoda > Arachnida > Araneae > Salticidae > Maratus > Maratus michaelseni. The sequence continues at coordinate 332,259,898 of OZ007590.1, read as the reverse complement.
CTATTTCCGATTAGTAATATTCACCTTAGCTTAATTAATCTGTTATTCATTCAGCCCAGGGACTGATTTGGAAATTTGGGGGCCCTGGGCACAGATACATATGAGGGCCCCCCTCGCACAGATTCTTTGAATAAAAAAATATAATATCGAAAGCAGTACTTATTAAGATAACCACTATTGACTGATAATTTCTTTAAAATATTAATTAAAAAAATTAAATGTGATAATCATTAATTTTTACTTTTAAATAATTATTTGATAATTATGAATTTTTAATTGAAATTTATAATAAACTGTGTGGTGTTGATTACCTTTCTTTATGCAAGTCCATATATCTGGAATGATAAAGTATGCAACAACTAATAATAAATTTACCGCAGTACCAAGCTATAATTATTTAAAATATTAGCATATCCTATTAACCAAACAACTTTTTCTTTCAAATACAAGCTTTGTACGAAAAAAAAAACTAAATTTACACGACAAGTAACTAGCAGAACCACGCGACTTTGTCCATGTTAACAATGAGGGCCTTACATCACATGTAAAATAAATAAAAATGAAATAATATGGCGATCCCATAAATGAAGTTCTGTACATTACTGCACATAAATTGTTAAAAGACAATCAGCAAAAATTGAAGTTACTTTGACATATCATAGACAATCTCTGACAAACAGATTTTTTCATTTTAATTTTGTTTTTTGACAGTTAAAACTGTTTTGCCCAATAATTGAAAAATCTTTAGTAGCATTTGGGGGCCCCTGAAAATCGGGGGCCCTGGGCCCGTGCCCCGAATGCCCTGCCGTAAATCAGGCACTGATTCAGCCGAATATTATTATTCAGAAATAGTGGTAGATATCTGAATTAAAAAAATCCCACTAAATTGGCAACATTGGAGAAGAGAAAAGAAATTCGTAACTTGATCTATGAATTCGCGTATTAAGGAATATTTTTTGCTTCAAGAGAACGAAACTTAATCGCGTAATGAGCGGGGTCGCGTACTAAATGTGATATTTTTGCATTAGTCTTATGGGTGATGTTCAAAGAACCGGAAAAATCCGCGTATTAAACCGGGTCCAATTATATAATATATAATATACTGTATTATATATAATACATAAAATTCTAGTTAAATGTTTTACTTTTTTATGATACAAATTAAATAGTTAAGTAAGTTGTCTTTTAATCCAGAATTTAATATAAATGTTATCAATAATGGAGTTGTATGCAAAATTTGAACAAAATCGGATCGTTAGGTATGGGATATCAATCAAGAAAGTAAAAAAAGCTTTTGTCCCTGTATTTTCCCCCTGTTGAGGTAGAGCTAAACGATCCCAAAGATACGGGTCCCACTGCTTTCAGTAGCGTACACCCTGGATTTTGTATGATTTTTTAATTTTCATATGAAAATCTATCCAAACAAACTTAGAGTTGGGGGCTCCACAGCATTCGGCAGCATACAATGGAAGTGCTACGCATGTTCCGGCCTCTTCGATTATATATTTTAAAAGGAAAGACCAGCGTAGTCCAGGCCTTAAATGTACCTAAAGACCAGCGTAGTCCGGTCCTTAAATGTACCTAAAGTCAGTGCTGAGTGAATTTATATATTTAAACGAAAATCTTTTCAAACGGACCTAATAATTGGGGCCCCACTGCTTTAGGCAGCTAAAAAAGTGTTTTCTATAGGATTTCAAAATGAACATACACGTGGTCAATTTTTTTAATGTTTTTTGCATCTTGATGGGAAGCACCAATTCAAATTTTTAAAGATTGCAGAAATCGTGAAAGTGACTTATGGAAACAAACGTTTTGAAAGGGTTAATACTAATATTTTTTTTTCAAATCGAAGGCTTCGTCGTAACGGAAATGAACGTAGATGCGGTTAGGTGACTTTGGTTTGTCTGTATTCTTATTCACAGAGCCGTTTTTTTTTTTTTTTTTTTGGGGGGGGGGGGGGGGGGGGGTTGAATTGGCTTTAAACAGAATTTGCGATTCGGGTTCTAAAGGAAACTTAGACAAACACAAGTTGTTTTTTAAAGCACTCTATACATTTAAAATACAGTAGAACCTCGGTTATCAATAGTCCCACTTATCAAAACAATTCGGTTCTGGAACAAGAAACTTGAGCAAAATTTGATTCAGCCTTCGAACAGAAATTTGGTTGACTTGGGAAGGGAGGTGTCCAAAAATTGACTGAAAGAAAAATCTTAACAAAAGCTACCAAACTGAATACCTTATTACCCCTGTTTTCTTTTCATGGGCACATATATGAGATATAGTAATCGTAGTGTCATGTTAACGAAATTTATGCATTTTTGTGATGAAATTGCAGATTCTGACTGCTGAATCCACCTTTCTTATGGCATAGAATGTTATCAGTGGTAGGTCATCTGTTGAAGATTAATCTATTTTAGTTAAATTTCCTATTTATTTTATTTGTGTTTGTGTGTTTTATTTTCTAAAAACTAAAGTTGTAACAAACATTTAAGAAAAAGTTTTAATGCAGATTTAAAAATTTAGAGCAGTTTGTTTTTAGACTGCTATTCTTATTAGAAAACTCTACAAGCAATTGCAAACATAATGACATAAACAATTATGAATCTACGTATATGTCTTGGTAACAATGTTTTGACTGTTCTCTTGAAAAAAGAAAAAATATGCATCAAGCATAGATTATGAAACATTTTCCAACACTTCCAGAATACTTTAAAAAAACTTCACTGTTTAATAAAACAAATAAGATAATTAAGTGAACATTTTAGGAAATGCATAATACATTTGAAAACCAGATTTCAGCAATTACCACCCATAGCCAGAAAAGTACTCCAATTCTTTTGTTCAGTGCTATATTTGATCTATAGATTTGTATATATTCTACATAGTATGCTAAAATTTAGTTTAGTAAGAAAACTCATAATAGGTTTAAAATTCAGCTTCAGCTATTTCTACCAATAGACAGAAACATCTTGAATTCTTTTGTACAGCCCTGTATATTGCCTACAGATTTTTATACATGCCACATATTAAGCTAAAATTTAATTCAGGCTAAAACACGCTTAAAACTGCTGAAATCACACTTCTGGAAATTATCATTCATAGGCAGCCATGTATACAATTCTTTACATGGGGTGACCCAGTATACGATTTTATTTATATTCTACAAACATCTCTTAGTATATAAGCTTGAAAATGCATAACTCATTAAAAATTACCTTTAAGCAATTCATGCTCATACTCAGTAATACTTACGATTTATTTATTTATTTTATTTTTTGTGTAGCCCTGTATATGATTTAAAAGCATTTATATACACCAGATAGTATGCAAAAATTTAGTTAAACTTAAAAATGCATACCATAACTGAAAACATACTTCCAGCAATTATCGCTAATGGACAGTTAGATGCAATACTGTATCTGTAATCTTTTGAGTGTCCCTATAAATGAACAGCACATCATATCCAATAGGAAGTATCTTGTAGTATATAAACCTCAGTATTGTATATAAATTTCATTATATTTGAAATAGTGTAGCATAACTAAAATATGCTGCAAACAGTTTTCACCATAAACCATTATGTAACAGAATTCTTTTGTGTGATCCTGTAAATGAATATTAAATGCTTTGCAGTCCATATTCTACAGAAGGCATATTTTAGTGCACTTCATAAATGCATATCAATTTCATTATGTTTGAAATGGTGGAGCATCATTAAAATGCACTTGAAATTATTTGATCATTGACCGTAATGTAACGGAATACTTTTGACTGTCCTCGTAAATGAATTATATATATTACACACTTCATTTTCAATAGCAATCATGCTACTGTAAACGTCAATAACATAAAAATTACAGGGCAATCCAAGTATATTTATGAAATCCATTTTTAAAAAAAGATAGGAAAGTATACCTTTTCGCAATTGTTTACTTGAACTCATTCGTTCAAATATGTTACATCCTTAATAACAGAGCTCTTGCAATAACATAGTTTAAGATCAGGTATTATGAAAATATTACGAAAATTCTATTGAATTATCAAAAATTGTTGAATCATTACCTTTATAGAGGAATTATACATTTTTAATGTAATAGAATGGAATTCACTATAAAAGAGTTCAATTGTATAACTCTCCTTTCATTTCTTAGTATACACTATTCATGATGACAATTTTAGAAAAGTAATATCATCTTAATTATAGATCTATGATTAAGCACATCATATGAATAAAATTTAGAGGGAAAAAAATTCAGACAAATAATAACACAATTGAGGATTAAAGATATATTTAATAATTAGAACTGCTTTATTATAAAATACAAATTACTGATAAATTACTATTGTTAGCTATAAACATGAACATAAAGATAGCTTCTCAGCTTACTAATCAAACTTTTGCATATAAGGAGCATTTACTATAGATCCAGCCTGGATACCATTTAAGCCTAAGAGTCCATGCTTCAGATAAGTGAAGCACAATGAATGACACAGGTGAAAATTACAAAATGATGGACACACTGAGCTTTACAATAAAAAACATTATTTACAGATTTTCTTACAACTATGCAGATTGTACTCAAATTCTACATTAAACTTAAAACAGCCAAATTGAACATCACAAGGTACATGAAGTGAAAGACAATATAAAGGAAAACACAAAGAATCAGAAGAAATACAGCATACAACTGTTTCAAAGCCTAAAAAGGAAGCCCCTTTTTCAGTGCAGAATGAAGAAAATGGTGTGAAAAAGACAAAAGCAGAAGCATAATACATTGCTTTATCTCGCTCCTTTTGTTCTACTCCAGTGCTGTTTAATCCCAGTGTTGTTATGAATATGACTGGCAGATAATCGAAAATTTTCTTGAATTATTTTTTTATTTTTAGGTTTCATAATATATTTATTGAAAATATTGCTTCAAGATGAGGTAAGTAAAAATGTTGGTGAAAGAGTATTTTATGCTCCAGTATTACTTAAATAGCCATGACAATTTATGGGTGTACAAATGTGTGTGCCTGACTGAAATATAATTCTGAGTGAAAAGTTAAAAAGGCATGTAAGAGATACTTTGAGTATAAAGGTATTTTGTGAAATAAATGTAGGCCATATAGGAAAATCTTGTGATCTTTAATATTTTCGATAAAGGCTAATTTGTCGTTATTCATCTATTCAGAATGAATACAGGTTTCCCTTGCTTTATACAGTTTCAGTTAGTACAGTAATTTATTATTATTAATTTTTTTTTTTTTATGATCACTCGATTAATATGTGGAAATTATCTCTTAGTGCACAAAGCACGTAATAAATTATCCCATTTTTGCTAGCCAAACGGCACTGAATTGTTTTAAAAATAAAACAAAAATCTGACAAGATACGTGACTGATGGTGTGACAATTGTACAAAAAGGTCTTTATGATGTAGAATTAGACTTAAAATAGACATCACAATATTTCTTGATTTTCACTTATTAAATTAGCTCATGTGTTAATGTTAATGGAAATTTGTGTAAGTTAGCTAAGATTTATTGAAAAAGTTTCTAATTAAACTGTAATATGTACTTTCTAACAATAACACATTAAAAACAATATTGTAGTACATTATTATGTTGTTTATTTATGTATATTGAGCTTTAATAAAGTTGGCCATGGATCTATTACAGTTTTTCCCGATTCAATATATCTTTACAGTAGTGCGGATTTGATTAGTGCGATAAAATTGCAGGATCAATTAACCAGACTAAATGAGAGTAACTTGTACATATTTGTAGCTTCTGAACTGAGAACTTACAAATTGCTTCCTAGTAAAGAACTCAAATTCAGCGATTAGCGCTTGAATATTTGGTACAATGTACCATGGGGAACTTATTAAGGACTTTTAGTTCCCATTCCAAAAAGAAATGCAAAGGGGCTTCCATGTCAAAGTTGAATCAATACAATATCAAGTCAATGTTTTGATTCTTCTGCTCAATAAGTTTTTTTTTTTTTAAGAAAAGAAATCAAGTATTATATTTTTTCCTTTACAACTATTGTTGATATTAGTATGATGCATGTGCAGCCCGGGACAAAATTTCTGCTAAAATGTGGTCTCAGACACATTTTTTTCTTCAAGTGTGTGGATTAAACACCACCTGTTTTACAAAGAAGACAAGGCTCATTTTAAAGCTATGAAACAGCTGCATTTTGTTTTTCCTTAGATTATGAATGCTGTCTTTTGCCAGGTTTTACTTCATGTATTTATCATAGCAGAAAGGTTTCACATAATTCTATTTAGAAGTTACTTTCATAGAAGTAGACACACAGTTTATGTGAGGAACTTCGAAACAAAAAGCTTGTACTCTGTGAAAATATGTTAGGCTAAAATTAACACAGCAAAGCTTTATACATAGATTTCATTTAGTCTAAAACTTTAAACATCCAGTTTTTCAAAAAGGAGTAAGAATTTAACAACAAATTAATAAATATATATGCCACTTTTAGTCATTTGATACTCATGATCTTCTAAATATGGCACAAAGCATATGATAGTTTTCATATTTTTGAGCATATATAATGGACAATTTTTATAACCATTAAATTGCTATTATGGTATTACATGTGATTTAATATGGAAAAGAGAAACAAAAAAACTTTTGATAAAACTGCATTATAATGAAATGTGCAAAAAAATACTAATGTTATAAATTTATGGTTTATAAAAAGGTTTCTAAAGATATAATCCAACAGAGAGTGCAGTTGTCTAAAACATACTTTTCTAATGGCTTCTGTAAGAACAGAAATATACATTATCAAGTTTCAACAAATTTTGTTAGCATTATTATTAAACATTATGTACATATAAAATAATATTAATTATATAAATGAAAAACATCCAAACACTGTATGATTATTGAGTAAGGGAATAAATTCTAATCTGCTATAATACTACTTTTATTAATCTCACACTAACTACCTTTTAGAGTTTATTAATATACTGTCTATAAATTTAGAAAAGGATGACTTTCTCAAATAAAAAATACCTTTTCAGGCCAATTGATCTTACACATATCCTTTTTCTTGAAGCTAAATAAAAAAAATTAGCCACAAAAAATACTTTGAAAGAGAATACAAAATTTGATCACAAAACAATGATTTCAAGAATTATCTTTGAAAATAATTTTAGTTTTAACAGCAATCTGTTATATTTTTGAAGATGTTAACTGACTAGCAAAGAAATTTAGTACATATAAATCATCAAATATTTCTGTCATTCAGCTCAAAACTGGTCACTTTTGACAAATTTAGACAATACTTTTCAAATATAGCTAATTTACTAAATTTATGGAAGCAAACATTAAAATCTACATGCTAATCTTGTTTTTCAGCTGTCTCCATACTAAAGATTATAAGAGGAAAATTTATGTACATCTAAAAGCTTTAAATAACAATTGCAGAAATCTCCGGTTAGTACTTAGAAGCTACAGTTAAGAAAACAGCAAACTCTATAACAAGTCTATTTCTTCATCAACAAAGAAAACTGGCCTGTCAAAATGTTAAATTCCTAAACAACAAAAGAACAGTAATGTAGTAAAATAACAATTAAGGCGGTTCTCAAAAAAATATTTTTCCCTGCTCAATAAATGTGAAACTTTCCAACAAATTTTTAAACATAAAAGCACGATACTTACAGACATGATTACTGAAGCGATTTGTAATCAAAACATTTTTGTCTTCATTTTCCAATAAATGAATTACATCTTGAGTTATAAGCGATTATTGCATCAGAACAGCAGTGTTGCTCCTTTCCTGCATTATTGTGTCTAGAAATTTAGTTCAAAATGCCAACTTTGACAGCATTTTCTAAGAAATCTTCTGCTTTTATAAAAAAATGGAAAAAACAGTTCAATTACATTATTTCTAAAAAGCACCTGCCAATTTGATACATTTGCAAACAAAAGTGAATTTAAAAATGTATCAGATAATGCCAGTTTGGATTTGAGAACTGCTTCAAAAGGGAACAAGGCATAGAAACAAAAGTATATATATATATATATTTATATATATATATATATATATATATAAAGACTAACACTATAAATAAATATTACAAATCTTAAAAACATAAACCTTCTCTCGTGGTAAAATAATATAGGCAATATGTGAGCAAAGACTGAGCTACTTTAGCTTTTGTTCATTTCTCTCACCTTTGCATGTATGTGTTGTGTTAGCTACAGGTTTTACATTTATATAAAAATAACTTGAAATATCTAGTAACAGATAACATACCCAAGCATAAATTACACACGCATTTTGAAATACCTGAAAAAATTATTCAAATTAGAAAAAAAGAGTGAAAGAGAAAAATTTCAAGCACATTTATCTTTTCTCTTTGAAGCAAAAAATAGAAAAGTGCCACAGTGAAATTTTGTATTTCTGCGATCATATATGCAATTCTGGAATCTGAATTGGGACAGAATTTAAAAATCTCCATCAATCAGTAAATTAAGACACAAAAATGCATCAAAATAAAATAAGCCTATTTATAGATAACATATGTAGAATGCATGTATATAAGTTAAAAGAACAGTAACATTACAGAAATAAGCATAGAATGTTAAAGTAAATGTTTAATTTCTAAAATATTTAGGTTTCTACTTGGTTGTAGATTACACTAATAATCAAATTTCCTCACTATTGAAATTAAACAGAAAGAAGTTCTAATATTGTGTGTGTGCAATGCAATATATACAAATATATATATATATATATATATATATAGCTGTCGCAGACGCACCGGGTTGGTGTGATTTTTTTTTGTGCCAATTTGGTGAAAATCTTGTTTTCAAATATCAGTTAAACATCGCAGGCGAAAATTGCACATTATCTTTATTTTAATATGAAACTAAAATAAAAACATGATTAATTAAACATTTTATATTATTTTAAAAAGAATATAGAAATAAACAATTTAATTAATAAAATATAACATTGCAATTTATATTATTTAAAATATAAACAAACAATTTTATTAATAAATAAACAGTTATAAAAGAAAATATTACAATAAATAAATATCACTAAATAACACTTTTATCAAGAAAAGAAAGTATCTGGTGATTCTATAACTTTTCATTGCAACAGAAATTTTGTATTCCTCCCACTTTATACCCCTTACTACTTCAATAAATTTATTAAATGGATCTTTCCCATTTTAAGTGCACTGATAGTGAAACATATATAACGCCAAATAGAAATTAAAATCAGACACTTGCCTTTCTTATAGGATCTAAAATAATAGACTGGTAGTTTTTAACCACTCTTTAACAGAAAAAAGATAATTAACATTAGAATAACTCATATTTAAAAGCAAGATATTAATGCATTATCAATTCTTCAAACTTTATTTAACATATAATTCAATCATTGAAACATTCGAATAAAACAGTAATCAGAAAAGAAATATGAAATACTACCTGAACTCATGCTGAAAATAATAAAATCCACATTCATGTGCGATATATTGCAGAAACAAAGTCAATACAATTGACTCAGCTAATAATTTAAAAAAAAATGAGTAAAACGTGCACGAGGCACAATCTGAACTGATAGGTTGTCATAAAAAGCAAAACGTCACAAAAATCAACGGGTTATCGCCTCAGGCATATAATTGAAAAAAAAAAATCATGACAGCTGTACCATACATATATATATGATATGCAGATGTAAAATTTTAAATGTTTAAAGAAAAGTACTCTCCTGTATGTTCATTATAACAAATTAATTCTCAAAATACTCAGGATAAATCTTTAAGGTTATATATATACAATTCATTTTAAATTAAGCTTATTAAAACAGTGAGGGAAGGGGGAGCATGTAAAATCTTTTAATTTAACAAAAATTAAACTCATACTCATTACCCTATATCAAAATGTTATATAGAGCTAAAACAAAGTTGCCATATCAAAATTACAAATCAAAAGTAAAAAATAAATGCAACATTTAGAAAAAAGAAAAAGAAAGAAATTTATAAATTCTGTCAGATTAAAAAAAAAAGGGAGGGGGGGGGGGATATGTTGAAAAAAAATCATGAATAAGAATATGTAAAATACATTTCGATTAAAGATTCACATGTCCACTTCTAATTTCTCAAGTATTTTATTAAAACATACAAATTGAAAATAAAATAGAAACATTTCAGTATGGTATGAGCTTTTGATAATGAAACCCAGATTTAAACACATATTTTACATGAAAAATCTAAAGCATAAAATATGTGAGAGTTTAATCCCCCCCCCCCCCTGAAGCTTATTGTTGTATTGTTTGCACAGCTTGTTAAGATTGCTTTCAAAAATTTTAAAACATAATTTCATACAAAGATGTATTAAAAGAATTAATTAAAAAAAACTTTCTCCACTCCCTAAAACAGTTCTTCAGATTGGAGAGAGATAATTAAATACAGTCGAACCTCGTTAACACGAAATCGCTTAACGCGAAATTTCGCTTAACACGAAATAATTTTCAGGTCCCGCAGATGAGTCTGAAAATCCATGTTAATTAATTCGTTTAACACGAAATAGAATTTCGGAAAATCCCGCTTAAGGCGATTTTTTTTTTTTCGCTTCAAAGTCAAAACATGATTCCTTATGCAATGTTTTCGAAATTTCAAACTTAAAATGTCACATACTCTTATTAAAAGTGAAAATTTCTCATGGTTTGAAAACGATTTAAAGTGAAAAAGGGTTTCAGAAAATTCTGAAATACTGAATTCCTGAATAATCCCTGCTTTTCTTTGATCTCTGATATGCGCAAGTGTTCCCACATTAACCATATGAGCAATAGATTAGTCACAATGAAAGTTTGGGGAAGGCATTTCTTTTTTTGAAAGTGATTGTTCCATTACTCGGTTGACTGTATTGACAGTAACATAAACTATAAACCGGAGGTCTGAATTCTCCTATCTGTGAGTGATAGAAATGACTATCTCTACTTCACTACCTAACTAACATAATGGAAATGCTGTTCACAGTTGCTCTGTAGGATTCTGTGAAAGATGAATCGAAAACAGCAAGCAGTATCTTAAGAAACCAAGCAAAAACAGTAAATGAAGTGCTGAAAAAATCACAAAATGCGGCGAAGTATAGGATACCTACAATTCTTCTACAATTTTAAAGAATCGCGAAAAGATTGAAGCGGTTTAGGCTGTAAGTTAATTCAAACCAGTAAGAAAACGAATGTGTAGAAGAAAGAATGAATAAATTGAAATTGCTCTCTTGCGGTGGATAAAAGAGGCAATAAGCCAGAACATTGTTTTAACTTTTGCAGTTTTGCAAGATGAAGCAGAGGCTTTTGCTGATGCTATCGGTGAGAGCGATTTCATATTTTCTAACGGATGACTGACAAGATTTAAATAGCGTCATAGACTTGTCTGCAGAAAGATAAGTAGGCAAAATCGGTAAATTCTTTCTTAGACATTGTTTTTTTCAAGTACATTTGCATAGATAAGGATGTGCAGACTTTGGATGTGACGACAGATGAAGAAATAATTGCTGAAAAATAAAGATGACAACATTGAAGTGTCAGACGAGGAAGAAGAAATTGACACAGAACGGAAAAGTTTAGTGTCAATAAATAAATCTACCATAGCATTGAAAACTGTACAACGTTTCCTTATGGATCAAGAGGATACTTCCTGAGCTTTGGACAAATTAGATTAGGTCCATACGTTCCTAAAAAAAGCACTCTACAAAAATTGAAGCCAAAGTCAATAACGGACTATTTAAAAATATGATTAGCATGTAAATAAAATTATTATTACCTAAAAAACGATAATTAATTTGTTAATGAAATTTACTATTTCTTATTAATTTATGATTTTTTGAGCAGGGATATATTTGTAGGTTAATTTATTTAGTTTTTATATCTAACATAGATGGCGCCACTATTATGACGGTTAACATGAAAAAAATTCCCAGTCCCTTCAATTTCGTGTTAACGAGGTTCGACTGTAATACAAATTACTGAAATTTCTTATTAGGAAACTAAGAATAGTAATTTATCATATTTTTTAATATAACAAAAATGATAATTTATTTTTAGAATGATACAAAAAGATAATAAAAGCACATGTTAAAACATCACTGAATGTCTTTCTCTAAACCCTAAATAAAAAAAATAAAAAATAAATCACTAAGAATACTGGCCTTACATATTCGTATATTTCTCAGGTGCTGAAAGCCAGCACACTTGCAAGATATTTTAACCACATATATAATTAAGTTTTATTCACAAGAATCTACCATGGCTTTCTTCAAAGACAATATGAATGGTAGTCAGAACTCATTTGAGAACTCATCTATGTATCTGAAATATTTAAAATGAACCCAATCTTATCATTATTCCATACATGAGTTCCTTTTAATTTATATTTCATCTCTAAAAAGCTGATTAAGACAGATTATTTAATACATTGTTAATAAAGTTCAGTAGTTTTAAAAAGTCCCAAAGAGAATTACATTCTAATACATTCTACATATTATATAGCAATATGCACCGTTTGGAAATTTATAAATCAAGAAACAATGGAATAAATTTCAAATTTCATTGAAATTCATGAAAAAAAAAAAACATTCCTTAACCATCGTTGTACAGTTAAATAACACTCCAGGGCATTACAAGACATGAAGTATCATCATGACTTGCGGTGCCCACCTCCACTTTATTGATCATGGGCCCTGAGATGCTATAAACACAAAGTGGTCGAGTGGTCAGCCTGACATAGAAACCCCCAGGGTTTAGTTCCTGAAGCAAACTTGGTATTCATTTTGACCCCAAAGCATGAAGTGTTGAGTAAACTTTACCCAAATCTAGAGGCAAACCTTGAAATTGTAGTGTGGCAGCACAATGTGCTATACACTGAGCTAACATTAAACAGATAAAAGAGTTCATCATTTTTTTTTTTTAAACAATATTAGCAAAATAATACCAGTAATAAAAACTCTGGAAATCAAATATATTTTCTTTATGGGTTTTATGAAACTACTTTGAAGCAACAGACTAATAATATAATTACTTCAGATTGTCTTGCATAAAATAATCTTATAAGATTATAAGTTCATAAATTAACAATGCAAAATTTACACATTTTAATTGGGCAATAAAATGATTTTGATTTTTGTGATATGGTCGTTAATAGGATATTTGAATATCAAACCTCAGTATAACTAAACATTTTCAAGTGAATAATAACATTTAAATAACCTACAGTATTTATAAGAACCTATTTCAATATTGGTTGTTTTACAATCGCCCCCCCCCCTCCCCCAAATGTATGTAAATAGCAAAACTCCCATTCAGACTAAAATTTCTAGTGTATTTTATGACAAATAAACTTATATACATTCTTAGTTTAAACTAAATATTATTTTATTGAGCACATAAAGAATATTTCCAATTTAAATTATTACAATTTGTTAATTTTTGCTGTAGATTTAACAGAGTTACAAAGTTATTAAATCAAACAGATAAAGCTGGCAGTGCAGAAAACAATTTATTCTTGAAAAAGACAATAACAAAAGAAATCTGATAGTATTTCTAAAAAAACTATTCAATCTCCTAGTCTTGTTATGTTTTTTTAAACATATGTTTATTTTTTCAGTTCCATTACTTTAACAGTCTTGCACATAACAGCCATCAGAAGTTGCTGCCTTTGATACATCAATCCAAATTCAAATGTTGTACAATAAATATTTGCAATAGTATTTTAATGATATTCATAAATATACACTTATGGAAAATTAAATTTAGAGTTAAATCCTGCATCGGGTCGGGTAATTTGCTTTTACCCAAACCAGACATTGACCATGCCAATGCTATACTTTTTTGCTCTGGGTCAGGTTTGAGCAGAGTTTTAGACTCTTTTGGGTCGGGTTCATGTTGACTCAATTTTTCAAAAGAATCTCCAAAATATTTTTTCAAGTGAGAAATCTATATACAATAAAACCTTCATAATGGATACTCCTCAATAGCAGATGCCATTATTTAGTGAACAGTTTTACAATTCCTAACACTTATATATTTGTACGCTTTGTCCTCTGAATAGTGGATACTTCTGAAAAGATTGTATCTTTAAACATGTATATGTATGCATACACTGTTGCAAATACGTTACATGTGTTTTTGTGTGCATCAAAAACAAAATGTTTCTAATATTTTTCATATTTTGAGAAAAGAAAAAGAGGAATTCTTAATTGCACCATAAAGAAAGAATAATGTATGATCACTTCTTATATACATTTTTTTCTCATGCAGTAAGTAAATGGAATATGCACTCATTTATATTCAAATATGTATTTTTCATCTGAAACATAGTTCTGTTCAAACTTTGTGAAAATCCCAACAACCCGACTTATTCAAGCTTTACTATATTTGAATATTAAAGAATATAGTTATGTCCATTTTTCTATATAAAAGATAAAATTGGTATTAGAGACATAATTGTAGATGTTTTTCATAGTTGCATTAACTTTCTCCATACATTCTCAACTTTCAAAAAATAGTTTTTTTTTTTTTTGGCGATAGCAATTAAATTTTTATAGCGTGTAGAATTATGGGAAAAAAGATTTAATGCAATATCTCAATTAATAAGATTTGAGCAAAAATGCAAGCACACACACAATCGATAAAACTGACCTCGCCAAAAAGATTCTACTCCCTTCTTGAAGCTGCAGATGGCGCTGTTAATACATTCGGAGCAAACACCAGATTCTGCAGTTCATTGTGTTTTATTATTATCTTAATTATCTCAACTTTAAACATGATTTTCTGGAAACTACATTTTTTAACATGAGCCAGCATGATAACTTTAACAATTTTTAACAATTTTGGATAAAATTTGATCTTATCTATGCATAATTAAATTGTCCAAGAGCAACAGAGCCAATTATTTTGAAAATTTTAATTTTTTTAATTTTCCCAATAAGTTTAAAACTAAAAATTTTAGACAAAAAATTAATTTTTTTTTTTCAAAATAGCCCAGTTTTCTTATTTTTCAATAATTCAAAATTTTGAGCTGATGGCCCTCAGCTACAACTTTATTTTAAAAGAAGAAACTGAGATTTCAAAAACTTTTTGTATCTACAGGAAGTTAGAAAACTGGCTATTGAGCCCGGATATTTTGGTACAGGTCAACACAGCTGCATGCTTCTGACATAATATGTGACCAAATTTAACAACAATTTTTTTTTTTTTTTCAAATACATGAAACAATAAAAAACATGGAATTATTAGTTTTACATTAAATTTTACGCCCTTCCTAAAAAAATTTCCAAAATATGTTAATTTTTTGCTACCGCAAACGCATGCAACCCCCTTAAAACATGAATTAATTTTCTTTCATTTCATGTTCGAATTGATGAAAATTTTGTTGAGATCAGGTTGATGTTACTAGCCGACCAAACCTGAATGCATTACTCTAATTTAGAGTATAAAAAAAAATATATATATTGAATGAATGAAATAATCAAATTCTTACATGTCAAAAACATTTTTAGATGTATGCAAAATTTTCAATTTCATTTTAGTTAGTATTTATTTATTATGAAGAATGCTCCCATTAATTACAGATGTGCTGAATAATAAAAGTGCTCTCAAATAGAAAAACATTTAGGAAATTCAGACAACGAAACCTAGCACAGAAAAGTGATAATAGATTTGTACAACTTTGAAAAGAATTGATGTTATCAGAGGCAATATAACAACACTGATACAGAAACGTTTCATATCATGTTCTTACAAGACACTTATTTACTCAGATAATAAACAAATATACAAAGCCAAAACTAAATTTTGAGAATTTTTAAGATTAAAACAATCATTTAAATAATTTATCATACAACAGACTAAATGAACAATACTTTAAATGCTGTTGCAATGATCTGAATCGTGCAACAGAATGGACAATATTTTAAATGCAAAATTTAAATACAAATTTTACTGTCATTTGCAGCTCTAAAATGCAAATCAAGATCAACTTGATACTTTTCAGAATGAAACAAATACAGACAATGACTAAGCAAACATACAGAAACAAAATAACATTCAATACTATGGAAAAAAAAAAGTATTCACATAATGTCTGTATTCAAACAACAGGGAGTATATAAAAATCAAATTACATATAATTCCTGGACTGCACACAGAACATATATTTTGTACATTATATCTGCTAAAAAAATCAAACTGAGGAAGCTATAATCATTAATCAATGATCGATGTGGCCAATTTATTGCAACAAATAAATTCATTGTATCTAAAATTGGCAAATTTTATAATATGACAAGCATAATAATATGACTAGGTGTGTTTCCTCCATTTTAATTTTTAAATATGACAGTAATAATGAAATGAACATCAAATTCTGGCAAAACATATGTTTGAAGGAGAAAGAAGCTGCAACTTTTCTTCTTTTAAAAGCCAAGAAAAAGGATGTAATTTTAAAGGGAAAAATTCATACATCAAATGGTTTTATTTAATAAGAATAAATATAGTATTAACTGTAAAATTACTAGAAATTATTTCTTGAGCTTTAAAAAGTTTTACTTCATTATATTATATTTGCATACAAGTGGTGATTATATTTACACATAGATGGCA
This sequence comes from Maratus michaelseni, assembly GCA_963931845.1. Lineage (NCBI taxonomy): Eukaryota > Metazoa > Arthropoda > Arachnida > Araneae > Salticidae > Maratus > Maratus michaelseni. The sequence goes on along the minus strand of OZ007590.1, from coordinate 332,243,272 downwards.
ATAAGACAATATTAGTTGGAGATCACACTTTGCAGACAAAAGCATTTTTAAATGTAAAATGGGGTAAAATTAAACAGCATTTAATCTTACATTTATTAGTGTTTAAATAGCTTTCCCAGGTAAAATTTGTTGAGAAACAAATGACCTATATCAGATATATATAACATTAGGATATATATAAAGAATTATTATCCCACGTTCCTAAAAAAAAATCATTAGAAATAATCTAACTTGCATTTATTGCATGTTTTTACAACTTTTGTTCCACATGCTTCGCTCTAAAAGGGCATTGAAATTCCTTTAGTTCAGCCCATGGCAAAGAAGTTCAATCAGGGAGAAAAAGGGGGGGAGGGAAGTTTTTTGGCCACTAATATATATTTTTTTATGAGAATTTTTCCTTCAAAATTTTTACAAATCTGTATTAATTTTATTACTTATCCAAAAATTTGAATTTATGTGTTTCACTACATTTTAAAAATAATAATGTTACTAGTCTAAAATTCAGTGTAATATTGAAATTTTTCATTTAAGTACACATACTTTTAATATAATTTATGTAGAAAACATGTTGGACATAAAACTTTTTAATTTACATAAACGTATTTAGTTTTGATTTCATCAAACACAAATTGAAAATAGAATAGTTATAATAAATATATATAAAGTCAGGAAATAGAGTATATTTTTTAGCAGTAAATTCATTCTATAGGTATCCAAGTAACAGTACATATCTAAGCAATATCACATTTCGTTAATGTATCTATAACAAAAATAATAAAGTCCAAGGCTACTATAAGTAAATACTTCAGCATGTATAGTTTTTCTTAAATGCTGACAGTATGCAATAAATCAAACAGAAGATGTATATATATACAGATACATGTTACTCAATTTACAACATTTGATTTTTATAAACATGCTTAGTTATGATTCTTTTTCTTTGAATCTTTTTAAAGAAATGTGTACAGTAAAATACACAGTAAAAGAAATTTAACAGTTTCCAGAATGATTTTAGAAACTCTTTTGTTGACAATGAAAAAACTTTTAAGAGAGAATATGAAACCTATTTTTAAAAAGGTAAAAATTATATTTGTCAAATACATAATCTGACATTATTAAATGTTGTAAGTTAAATGAAATTATCAACAATCAAAATGCATGTATCTACAAAGAGTACACAACTCTAATATTTTAAATACTATAGCAATACTATCTAACTATTTAAAATTAAATTAACATTTAAAAGTAATTAGCACAACCAATATAATAAAGCTTAGTGTATAATTTATTGTATCAAAACAATAAAATTATTGATGCAGAGGAAAAATAAAAACAAAAGCAAATACAGTTGAACCTCGATTTAACGATTGCAAAAGGGTCTCTTAAAAATCATCATTAAATCAGAGTTATCCTTAAATCGAGGAACACATCAAATAAATCAATTGCATAAAAGTTTGTTATTAAATTTCAAACATTCAATTACCTGTAGTATTTAATTAGGTTTAATTTTTTTTTAATGCATTAAATATATACCTATCACTTTATTGATACTTGCTTTGCTTTTCTTTTTCCTTAAACTTGTATGACATGACTTTATTTGTTTCCAAAGCATTACCTATATGTACATATTCTATCATCTCAGATACCCACTGAACATCTATAATATCTATAAACAATTTATAGGATTTTTCGATCGTTCAGTAGATAAAGAGTAAAAAGAAAAAAAAATTGAAGTGATGTTTAAAATATTTGAAATTCATAAAAATTATTGTTAAATTGAGAAAAAGTATTGTTAAAATGGGGATTATATAACATAGAAATAAAGATGAACCCGAACCAGAAATTCTTGTTAAATTGAGGTTATCGTTAAATTGGTGTTCTACAGCAACTCAGATATTCCAATAGATAATTTGCTCTACAATACATAGTTTTGGAATATGGTTATTAACCATTTATGATGAGAGGGAAAAATCTAGGGGAAAAAAATGAAATAATCATAAATACATCACAGCAGAATACATATTAAAAGTTTTCAAAAAATTCTTTTAAATAATTCTGAAGGATTTGTCACCATTTCAGATGAATAATGGATTGTCTCCAGGAGCGGCAAAAATACACACACACTTATCAATATAGCTTACAGCAGAAAGGCATTTTTAAACATAAAATATTTTAATTTAAATGCCAACAAATCAAATTTTCAATAAATGTTATCTGTTTAATTTATTTTGCCAGATAAATGAAATACAAGTTCTTTGTCACAAATTTTAAAATTTACAACATCCTTCTTTCCTTTCTAAAAATTGGACTATGCTTTAATTTATTAAAATGAAAATAAAAAATATAATCTTAATGTAAATTTTTAAGATAAGCTAAAATAATTTTTGCAGAACCCTACTAAAAATTAGACTATGCTTTAATTTATTAAAGTGAAAATAAAAAATATAATCTTAATGTACATTTTTAAGATAAGCTAAAATCATTTTTGCAAAACCCTAAACTTGGTTGTTAATTTTATATTTATCTAAAGCAGCACTTGTTTTTACATGATTTTCTGAATGACATTTACTTCAATTAATAAGCTTCATATTTAAGCATGAACAAAATCACTCAATATTTTTATAGGCTATTTTTTAATGTCTATGTTAAAACTACTAAAAATCTACATGATGAAATACAATTCATAAATTGACTGAAAATGTAGCTATCTGGGATAAGAGGTAGAATATTTTGCTTTTGAATGGGGGAAAAAAAAAAAACATTCAATTTTTGAAAAGTAGCAGAAAACTTATTTTTTCCCCTGAACTTTACCTTCCATGAGTCTTACTTCATTAATTATGTAAATAAAGACAAGGAAACTTATTGGAATATATTTTGGAGAGAATGTATATTCACTAATTAAATTTCTGTATTACTTTTTTACAGTATATAAATAGGGAAATTTACTTCACAACCATTCAGCATTATATTTCATTATAATCATTACATATTTGTAAGACTATTAAATTTGAATAAATACATCTAAAACAATCCTTTGTAGTAATTTTTCATATTTAAATATGAATTTAACAAAATAATTTCAACAACCCATCCTAATAACATCAACTTGTTTCTTTTGTTCATGAAATGATCAGACTGGATCTATAAATAAGCAATGGGTTGTGAACAGTCAATTGCATAAATAAACTATTATAGCTAGAAATTCTGAATTTCTTTTTCTTTTCAGAATATCTAAAGAATAAGTGTTCAGAGTGGAAAAGATGTTGAGTGCACTATTACTTCTCAGTCCACTATGGCATAAAGTCTTATTTTCAAGAGTTGATGATGATTCGAGGCAACATGTTGTAAACTTTTGCCAACATGGAGAGAAAGACAAACCACAGCTTGCGAGCACCACTAAAACGCATGAAAACTGTTTTCCATAGGATAAGCATAATTACAAAATGGCTCAATTTAGTATACAGAAATATCCTAAAAAATAAAGGAAAGAGAAAACTTAAATTTATACTACAATAACAATATATTAATATGAATATACATGGAAATCACTTGCAACAAAAATAAGGTATAATGCGATCAGATTTTTAGGTAGCTTTCATTACAAAAAGACATATTGCAGTCTTTCGGAGGAAAGAAATTCCAAAAAATTTTGGTATATTTTCACCAATCATGACCACCCCAGACCCCAAAACCACCCGCCATTCAAATGTTGATTTATATATATATCCGACATTTGTCATGCCGTAACTCTATATTTATGAACTGATTCGGATATGACTGAGTATGTGTATACCAAGGTCTCGATCGAGTTTGTTGGTCAGCTTCATCCGCCATCTTGTTTCAAATAGGCGGCCAGTTAAAAAAATTTTAATTTTTAAAAATTCAAAAAGATATAAAAAAAAATTATAAATTGAAAAAATTGTTTCCGTTAAGTGTTAGAATGTGTTGCAAGAATTTTGGAACATTTTTTTGTTTTGGCTATATCTTAAAAAATGGCTGAGATATGGCAGTTTGAAATTCTAAGGTGGCTGACATTTTGAAAAAATCTGATTTTTGTTATGCTGAAATTTGCATTCAAATTCAGTATTAACTGAAATCCGGGATTGAATCTTCTATAATCGGGTTCCAAGCATTTCAACTTCGGGTGTTTGAGTAAAATGAGTTGAATTTTTAAAAACATGGACTATGAAAGCTACCTTTTCGTCCCGGTAAGGGCCGGAAGGACTTCTTGTAAATCAGCAGCATCCTTGGAAAAGAAAAAAATTCAGCAACAAACTTCTTATTTTGTAGAAAGCAAACATTATCTGCTGAGTAGAGTGGACGTATAAAAAAATCAAAGAAATGTAAAGTGAAAATAAAATAAATTTTCATTTTGATTTCGGATCAAAATAAGACCGTTCTTAATTGACTGTATTATTTTTTAAATATTGACACACCCCTGATTCTTTTTACAACTTGTTTTATTAATGCTTTATCAGTCTTTTAATAGTAATATTTTTATTATCAGTAGAATTATTAGACTATATATGTTAACAAACTACTATGTTGTCAAAAAAATCTATAAAAAATCCTACATGGTATATTTTTAAAAAAAAAAAAAAAAAAAAAAAAAAAAAAAAGCAACGTTATAAGAGCAACATTATGTATATATAGTGAAGTTCCAATAGAACAAAAATTCCATTATAAAGAAATTTTGAACACTTCCCGATGAAATTTCTACTACACAAATTCATTAGAGCCAATATATTTTGGGGGTCAATTAGAGTTTGTTCCAACAGAACATGACTGTACATATTTTTGTAACCCTCTATCCCATATTTTTCTGTTTTCAGAAAACAACTTTAATTAAATGTACACAAATGCTTTTTTAGAAGAATTGTATTGTAAGAAATATACCAGATGAAGGGATCTGAAAGCTATTTTAATGCAAAACTGTAAAATAATAATATTATTATTAATAACTTGAGTTTTATATAAGTATCATTATAAAAATACAGAAAGTTTCTAAGACACTAATAAGGAAGGTCGCCATAAGTGCATACTCAGCAAAATTTGAAAAAAAATTACAGAACATTCTTATGTTTATAAAATAAATTGCTGTGGAACCTTGATATAAGGTCCATAAAAAGGTAAGAAAATTTTGTGTTTTTGGTGATTTATTGCTAGTTGGCGACACAATGAAATAAAAATTTAAAAAAAATACGCTTTTATGATAAATATTCTTTTAGGAAAAACTTTTTCTACTCTTCATACTGAACCAGTTTAAGTAAGTTTAACCTAAATACACTTTCATAACTATGGTTTTGCCATATACATTTATTTGTATATATAAAGAAAATTAAAGATTGTATTCTACGGTTTAGAAAAAAATTTAAATTGATTAAAAATGTTCAACCTAATAATTAAGGTTCAATTCTGAGCACTGTCGTTTTGACTTCGATACTGTTATTGTCAGCGATAACAAGATAAAAGTATTGTTGCTATGGAAACTGTTCTCTTTTCATTAGTACATAAGCTATATTAAACTATTAGCTATATTATATGTTAAACTAACAGGTGCACAACGAATGTCTTAAAAAGTAAGTGTAGAAGCCTTTGTGAAGTAAGCATTAGAGATGAGTTCGGGCTCTGTTTTCAGAGCTTGGGCTTGCCCGAGCCCGACGATTTTAAGTCCGAGCCCGAAACATTTTATGTCATCAGAACCAGAGCCTGTCCGAGCCCAATATCGAAAAAAAAAAATGCATAATATTTAAAAAAATGTTTTAAAAGTAATATATCCTATTTAAAAAACTTCTTACATGAAAATAACTGTCAATCTCCAGCACATAATTAAATTTTATGGGAATTTACATTCAATATTTTCAAAAGAAAAGTTTGGTATGAAATAAAACTATACTTCCTTAAAAGATTCTCATAATTTTCTCACTCAACAAGCAAACCTGATGGACACAATAATGAAGTGCATTTTATGAATAAGTGCATGAAATTTGCAGAAATTACTATTCCTATGCCATTTTTCTATTTCCTATAATAGGTGTATTTCGTAAATTATAATGGATTCCTTAATTAAAACAATATTTCATGTTCCTGAAAATCAGTTTAAATTTAAAATTTGGCACTGTTATCTGAAAGATCCTATGCTTTTATAGGCACACTGTTCGATTGATTTCTTATCGGAATAACAATACATGACAATTATTATGACTTACGAATGGAAGTGTCTTCATAAATGTTCAGAGCAGAGCTTTAACATGAGCAGAGTTCATGATGAAAAATAGAATCACTAACGTTATTTTCATATGAAGAGCCATCATGACTCGCACACAATAGAAGACTAAAAATTTCCAAATGATTAACTACGAACAAAAAGAAAGTATTCAGTTCGCTTTAGATATCTAAAAATAAATAAATAAACGTTCCAATTGAAAAATATCCTACTTTTACAAACGAAAATCGAAATTATTCGCGCCTTTTTCCACTGGTGCCATATCATCCGGTCGTCGTTGCGTTAATGCCGCACATAAATCTGCAAATATTGCAAATTTTCTTTTAAAATAACATTCTAAAACTAGAAAAGAAAAATAAGATTTCTGCTTCCCCTTTTATTCATTCTGATCAAAATAGCATTAAAATGACTTAAAATGGAATATGTAATTTTTTAGAGGAGAAAAGTTATTTTTATTTTTCTATATAAGAATAAATAAAATTGTCAGTTTCAGAAAGAATGACCCAGGCCCGTGTCGGGCCCGGGCCGTCTCATTTCTAGTAAGCATGCAAAAAATTATCAGGAACTATAAGTATGATGACAAACACAAAAACAAATTACTAGCATGACTTTGCTATGCCCAAAAAAAAAAAATAAATAAATAAATAAAAAAATTAAGTTACTTGAAAACATACTGAAAAACCCGCAGCAGCAAAAAAAAAAAAAAAAAAAAAAAAAAAAAAAAACTGTAGCAAAGCTACAACATTTAAACACTGAGAGAACGCAAGCAGGTAGGTGGGCGTATGAAACAGCATTTTGCACCGTTACATATACTAGTTCAATCGGAAAATCAAATTATCATCTGTTCCCACATTCTGGAAAACAGAAATCATATGCAAAACGCCATTGGCTCACGGACGATAACGTCAAACTTCTACGAGCGAACGGCGTGAACAGTGAATAACAGTGATTTGGCAATCGCAGCATTAGAGTGCGAACGAATCACGTGTTTACCAGAAAACTGGCATGAAGCAATGGTGCCTCGCTGTACTTCTTTACTGTAAACTTGAGCCTGTGAAGGGTAAAAGCACAAGGTATGTCATGTTAAAAAGAATTAATGATTTTAATATATACAACTTTAAAATTTATATTACATGACATAAAAGAAACAATGACTTATTGCATATCGAAATGTATAATGAGAGTGTTCTTAATCAGGCAGTTACTGTGTTAAAATACACTTAATACTCATCCAGCTGGTGAAACCATGTAAAATTAAATAACTTCAGCAACATGCAACTGGTATATATTATAAAAGCTTATAGAAAAAATAATTAACTATTTAATAGTTGGAATTTAAATTCATAAAGTTAAATGAGTGGTTAAACACTCATTTAACCAGGAATTTTCAAATGCATTAAAATCGCTTGCATTTGCCAATGAAAAAAGTTTTGCTTGCCAAATAGCATCTTTTTGTGCCAATACTTCAAAGTATTTTTTTTTTTTAAATAGATTTTCTACTGGGATTCTGCAGCTAAATGTGACTGATCCTTTATTACATACATGAGTAATTTCATTAGCATTTTTTCAAAATATTCTGAGTATGCACTATAAGGAGACCTTCCTTGTGAGAGGGTTAAAAGAATTTTTATAACTAAAATTTAAATTAAATTGTGAAGCTTTTATTTTTTTTAATATGAATATTTCACTTTAATTTCTTTAATTTAAAATAGTATTAGCATTAAACAGAGAATATTGTTAGAATTAAAAATTAATTTGTCTTTCTCAGAAATAAGCTCGAGTAACAAAAAGATTAATTTGAAATATACACAAATATGCATCTTCAAAATAAAAATCTTAGTAAGATTAAGCAACACTTGCAAAATTTGTTGTTCTTTTTTCCAATTAACTCCAAATGAAATGTTTTAAAAATTATGCAGTGTTAAACAGAAATTTAAAAATGATAATAAATCACTAAGAAAAATCCTTTGGATTTTGTTACTGGCAGATTTTTTTAGACCTCAGATACAATAGAGTGAAGAAATCTGAAAAATGGCTGAATTAATTCGATAACCAAACACTAGACAAGAAAATCTCATTTATATTTTCTTTCTTCAAATTGATAGTGTAATAATTAGCATACTTTTATAAGAGTGCAAAATAAATTTCTTTATATGAACTTATAAAAGGCTTTGCAGGCAGCACAAGAAAAAGATTTGGTGCATGCGATTATGCCTACCGGCTCGTATTTGATTATCCCTAGTGTACATGACATCTACAGTTTTTTAATTCTGTAATACATGGAATATCATTTAATTATGTCAAAGAGTCAATTATGTCTAGTGCTTTAAATTCAACAATTTATCATCTCTTCTGACAAATTTCTTACCTTTCTAGATGCAAATTAAGCATTAATTTCTGATTATCCAATGAAATCATTTCCCTTGAAGCAGTCATGACAATAAAATATAAGTCTTAGAAAAATACAATAATATAAGCGAATGATTGTCAAATGCAATGTCAACTGCTTTTTATCCTACATAATATACCATATTTCATTTTTGTATTCAGAGCAACTAATTATTATTAAAGACTCAATTGTGTAGGATATTATTCTCTCTATCTTTTTTAAACAAATTATTAATTATAAGATCAAATATTTCTAAAAAATATATATATATTAATAAAGACAAAGATGTAAATAATTTATTACAGCAGAAAAAATATATATATATAAACATTTTTAATGTGGAATTGCTTTTGTGAAATATTACCTCCTTAAATTTCTTCTTGCCGACGGTAATGAAGACATTTCTTCTTTAAGGAGAAACTGACGGATTCCTAAAATGTAGTCTTCAAGATAAGTAGGCCAATGCAAAGATTCAATGTTAAAATTAAATTCCTGAAACATAAAATTTCTTTTATAGAAAATGATTTTGAAAATTGTTGTTCCAATTTTTATAACAAATAAAATTATATTTCTACATAAAAATAAAATAATTTCTAAAAACAAATTTTAAATAGTAATTTAATATTCACACATAGGAAATAACATTTTTTCTCAAAGATTAAAAAAATTACAGAGAATGTAGCATAACATATTGATTTCAAAATCATATTCAATGTTGATTCTGACAGCTACTCGCTTTTCCCTTTTTTATAATAAATATTAAATGGATCAAAAAAACTATACGATAAATGAGATAATGCTTAAAATTAAATACTGACCATAACGAAATTTCAATTATCTACATTCATTTAAATTTTTTTTTTAATATTTTCAATGAGTGATTATTTAATAAGCTATATGGTACATTTTTAAGACTGAAAGAAAAACTTATATATATTCGCTGATGAAAGGATAAAATAAAAAAGTTTCTGTCTCTTAAAATTGATTTTGTTTAATACAAAAGGTGTGCTTTTATGTATTCATGACATATTATATTAAGCCATCATAGGATCACTTTTAGTACAAACAGTAAAAAAGAAGGAAAAAAACAAAAAAAAAAGCGAAAATCTAAAAAGGAATTTTAAGGAAATCTATCTTTACAGATGAATATATATAAATCATATCACAAAGTTTTTATTTTGTGATATAGTTCTGGATGACTTGAGTTCAGATAATTAAAAATTTTTTGTATTATTTATTTTAAATATATAGAAAAAATTGTCTACTATTGGAACACTAAATTCAATTCACCTTTGTATATAAATTAAAAACATGAAAATATTTAAAATGAATCAAAATTTATTACTGAATACTAAAATAGGTGTAAAATGAAATAAAACATTAAAACCATTTTAAAAATGTTAAATTTTCGCTTGAGTCCAAGCGCTTTCGACCACCTTTATTTTCATTTCACACCTATTTTAGTATGAGTAATAAATTGTGATTCATTTTAAATATTTTCATGTTTTTAATTTAATTACTTATTTTAACGGTAGATATATATATATATAATTCATATTACTATGCAACACATAAAAAAATGAACCAAATTTAAATATAAAAAAAAATAAGAAATTGATTTTATTCTCTGAAACACATACCTATATGTGTTGGAAGTTAGCAAGCTCTTTCTTTTCATAATAGCATTGTCTTATATTATACACTCTATTTTATGAACATACATGTTAATTTCATTCATCAACAAGTTTTCATTTTTCATTGCAACAAAACTTTTTCCAAATCAAGTACCCCCCCCAGATACTGATTGACTGTACTGATATTTTTCTGTTATTTCTATCATATTTTTCGTTTGACAAAAGTGGAGTTCTGTGCGAATTTTTTGAAAGAAGCTGATTAACTAGGGGGACCTTTTCTGCATATTTGCCACTTAATTTTCTCTTCAGAATAACTATTAAAACTTTAGCTTGCATATTTGTTTTATGCTTTATGTATATCAGTTTAGATATTTTATATTGTTTAAAATTAAAGTGAATAATTCCACAAATTAATGGATTTCAACTGAGGGAACAGAGGGAAAGAGGAGGGGGGCATAAAATAAATGACAGCACAGGGGCGTCACACATACGAAATACGGGCCTGATGTTCCTGCAGTTTTGTTTTTATATAACTATATTTCTTATAATTTTTATTGTATAATACCATTACTCTTATAAGGCAAGTGCTTAAATTTTATATGTAAAAATAGGCCCAGTTGTCCAGAGACTCTGTAGCAAAGTTCTTAAAGGGAAGAGGGGAAAAAAACTAAATTAGCTAAATTTGTTTGATCACATTAATTATTATCAAGATTTTAGAAAAGCTGATGATTATTTGAATACATTGAAATTAATAAAATCTGTAAATTTTGAAGTGATATCTACAGTTTTATTAGTAAATGAGTAAATTAGGAAAAATCTACAAATAAAAAGTATTTCATGAAAGTGCAAAACTTTTAATTACTTTTCTGTCTTCAGGTGGCAGTCTTTCTTGTAACATTAATACATTTTTAGAACTAAATGCCCATTCATGTGTTGTAAAATATTCCAGACACTTTATAGCTCGATGTAGCTTTTTATACACAGGAACAAACCTGATAAAGAAAAAAAAACTATTATTGAAATACACATAAAAATCAATGAGTTTCCAAAGAAAAGGAATCGACAATAGACAGAGTATTATAAAACAAGAGATATTAAAATCTTTACATCGTTAACCCCTTCAAAACTAGAATCTCATAAACTAATTTTATTCGGTTGGCACCATTTTAAACAGTTACCTTTACATATTTAATGATGCAATTAAATAAGGCAAATATTACTCTTCTTTATAACTGGTACCAAAAACAAAACCTGTATGCACCTTTTAAAAATAAATATATGTAGCCACGGTCCCAAAGGGAAGCTTTATCAAAAATTTAGAAAAAAGATTGCATAATGACAATTATATAGTATTGGACAAATTAAATTTTTGTATATTTTTCTACATAATTTGTTTGAAAGTTCTTTACTTAGATTTAGAAATAAAAACCATTTTGAGAAATCTAAATACATCCACAAAATGTGTAATAATTATAATAATAATAAGAGAGGGCAAGATTGTTCTCTAAAGATGTATTAAGAACTTTTTAAACGATTTTCAATGATAAAGTTAAAATTTATGTTGTTTAAATGCTAGAAAAAGTCTGATATTATTAATAATGAATGCAAAACTAATGAATAATGCATAAAGACATTAAAAACAGAATAATACAAAATCTTGATTTTAATAAAATGTAAAAAACTTAGGGAGGATAAATGCAAAAAATTTATTTTAAACATGATTATTATAAAACATAACAAAAATCTATAGAAGTTCATATTAAATTTTGATAATAGTAAAGGACTGCCTTTATTATTTTTAAATATTTATTTTTTTAAAGCATATGCATCTTTTAAATGTGAAAGATAAGAAGAATAGTGAAACTTCTTTAGCTGTGTTACCTACAGACCAAATTATATTTTATTACGGCTCCTTTAAAGTTAGTCAATTTCTATTATTTTAAATATGTAAATAGAGAGAAGCTATTGAGGCAGCCAAACTGAGATCCCGATACAATAGTGATATTACTTATTATAACCAAAGCTACATACACACGATTATTTTTTTTATTTTGAAGTTCCAATATAATTTGTTAAGAGACCAGTGCTATTGATGATTTTGATAAATGGCAACTATTATTTTACTGATTATTTGTAATACAATAATGCATTTATTTTTCTCTAAAGTAAAAGATACTTTAAAGAAAAGCATATTTTATTGTTTAACCAAGTTTCCCCTTTTATTAACTGAATATCCCTGTTCCTGCCAGCATACATATGTATACTAAAGATAAGACAGGTTCAATTTTTGTAACAGTCTTCGAGCTCAAGCTCAAAGTGAAAATTTTATTTATTCACAAATTGAAAAATGGAAAAAAAAACTTATTATTTAAAAAAAGATATAGCCCATGTTTCTTAAAATGTTTTACAATCCTCTGAAAATCAATTTGAAAAGTAATTGAATTGTTACTGGAGGGGGGGGGGGGGTATAGGGAGAAATATTCAGATTCTGAAGTCGAGGCACAGTCAGTATTAAAAATTAAGTACTGCCTCCCAACAAAAAGTGGTAATTAAATTGTCAAATGTCACTTAGAAGAGAACCTTGAAAAATTAAAATTTATATTGGCAGAGGCCTCATTGGAAGAGCTTGTTACAGTGCAAGATAATCTATCAAGAAAAGGAAGAGTAGTCATCTTTTTCATTCCTAATGAAGTGAAGGAGGAACTTTTGAATTTACACCCAATTCCAACAGATCTTGCATCTCTTGTTAATAAAAACTCATATCAAGAAATAATGCATATCATTAAGTGGTAGAAATTTATAAAGAGTATGTTGACAATTTACTTAAAAGGAAAAGACTTAATTTATTTCAATAACTGAGCAATTAGAAAATATTTCACACTGAAACGCTGTTATAGATGTCAGCAAACAGGCCATGTAGCTGCAAAAAGAAGAAAATTTAGACATTGTTTTGAAAACTGCTCAGAACATGACTCCAGAAACTATAGTGGACTTAAGAACACTCCAGTAAAACATGTATGCACAAACTGTATCGATTATAATATACAATTTATTTCAAACTTGAATGTTCTGATTGTGTTCACATAGGTTCCCAACCTTTTCTGAACCACCACCCCCTTTACAAGAAAAAAAATTCCAACACCCCACTTGCATAATAGTTAACTGTACCAAACTTTTGGAAGTGCAATCGAAATATGCATTGATGTAATCATAATCGTATCAGATGCATGTGTATCCTGAATCTGTAGAAAGTTTTATTTGGTATTCTGATTGTTATGTTGCCTGTGTGTTTGTCTTAATAAATTGCAATGTCTAGTAAAACCTGCTGTAGTTATTAACTATACTCAAGCCGCACTCTGTTACAGGTTATGGGCCTAGACCCAAAGCTTTTAGTGGAAATATTACAAAGTAAATTATTAGAATTCTTGTAAAGTCAGTTTTCTGATTGTGGCTTTTGAAATGGCTAGAATCAAAACACAGCAGGAACAGTTTATAAAAAAAACTGAATGAGAGTAACTGGAACATATGGAAATTAAAAATTAAAGTTAAGCAACTTATAGCTAAGGAGCTATATGATATAGTAACGGACATAAAACTGAAACCAGAAGCAACAGACACTGGGTATGATGAGTTCATAGTCAAGGATGCAAAAGCACAAGAAATTTTGGTATCACGCATGGAAGCCGGACCAATATTGCATATAATTTCATTTGTTACAGCAAAAGAAATGTGGGATAAACTGCACACAATTTATGAAAGAAAATCGAATGGGAGTATTCATTTGTTACAGCAACAGTTTTTCAATTTGAAGTTCGATGATACTTTGATGAACTTTCTATCTAAAGTTTAGAATATGGTCGGCAAAATTAAGCAACATAACAAAAATTCCTGAAAAAATGGTAATCACGAAAGTAATTGTGGCTTTACCAGAACAATATAAACATTTCACTTCTGACTGGGAATCTGTAGCAGATGAACAGCAAACTATGAACCAACTAACTGCTCGTTTGTTAGTTGAGGAAGAAAGGTTAAAAACTAAAGAAGAAACAGCTGCTCTTACAGCTAAAAAACTAAGTAATATCAGATTTTTTCATGTGGGAAACTAGGCCACAAAAAAATTTCAATGCAAATATGGAAATAATGTTCCTAAGAACAGAAATATTGTTGGCATTTTTTGCAATAAAAAAGGGCGTGTGTTTAAAGAATGTTATTTTCGTAAAAATAAAAATTTGAAGTCAAATCCAAATGGTGAAGATGGTAAAGGTTTTGCACTTATGGAAATTGTAAATTCTGAATTGGATGTAAAATTTTCAATCTCAGATGTAAACAATGAATTTTGCAATTAAGAAGAACATGCATTGTACACTGTAGAAATATTGTTAAGATCTAGATAACTAAGTTTCAGACATTATTTCATCTTTATCTCCTAACTCAGAACTTTTTAAAGAAAAAATTGCTATTATATTAAAAAATTTTGGAAATGAGTAACATAACGATTTGGTCCAGGAATATTTGGACCATGTTTATACAGTAAAATTAACAACGTTTGCATAATGATCTACATTATGCAAAAATTTGTAATCAGCACAACTTTTGGTTTGAAGGAATGCAATATAAAGATCTTTAACTGTATATTGATGTGTTTTAGACATTTTTGGCAATGTTTACAAGGTAAGTTTAATGATGTGAGAAATTTTATAATATGTGTAACCTATCTTTTAAAGTGTGTGTTATAAAGATCCTTCTACTGTATATTTAATATTTGTAATTTAAAAATAATCTTCCAATGCATTTCTTTTAAGCCTCCCTATATTCTTATACAGCCTACTTCAAAAGTTTAGGAAGGAACAAAAAGAAATGCTGTTTATTAAACAAAAATATTACATTTTGTAAAATTATTCAAATAAATCATAACAAAATAAACAAATGGGTATATTATCAGAACTTTGATAAAAAAAATCAAATGTCTGGAACTATACAGTGCGTCAAAAGTTTAGGCACAATGGGAAAAAAATACATAATTTAACACTTTTACATGCTATTTATTAACAGTATTTCTCTGGTTTTGGACAATTTCAAATAATAGCATTTCTATTGAATTAATTAATTTTTGAAATATTATTGGTGGCAGAGAATACCATGCTTTTTAAATGGCCACTTTTAGTTCTTTAGTAGAGTCATATTGCTTTACATTCTTGTATACTTCACGTATTAAAATACTCCAAATGTTATCAATTGGGTTTAAGTCTGGACTTAAAGCTAGCTAATCTAAAGCATTAACATTTTGGGTAGAAAACTACCATTTAATACAATGCAAGATGTGAATTTAAACACTTTTGTGCAGAAGTTTTCATATCAGGACACCCCCCCCCCCCTAAGATATCACCAAATGGAAGTAAATGTTGCTTTAGAGTGTCTTGATATTTTGTAATTTTTCCCCCCCATGGAGAAATATGTAAGGCAGGTTTGTCTATTAAAGCCACCCCCCCTACCAAACTGTCAGACACTTACTACCTTGTCGCCTACTGAAGAAAGTAAATGGCTGTTTTCCTGAGGTCACTTGTCCCCATACGACATGTACTTAAGAGCCTAATTCATTCTGGCCTGTTTATGGTGTGATTTTAGGCACAGCTTGCAACACATTTTCTTTAAAACAATGTTTTTGCAGTCTCTTATGCGTCAATGTATGTATTGTGTTCTTTGAGATATTGACAGCAAGATTATTTTTAATTTGCCTTATGGACATATTTTGTTTTGACACTAATCTTTCAATCAGTCTGAACACCTGTTACACGTGGCCACCCACATCTCGGTTTCTGATCGAAATTGTTTTTTCTAGCAAGTCTTCTATATGTCCCTCGCTTTGAACAATTTAATATTCTAGCAATTTCAATAACAGGCTTATTTTTAGACTAACTTAAATATCTTTAAAATTTCCTCTTTTGTGAATTCTGTAGATTTCGGTATCTTAAAAAAACAACAAAGATGGCATATTTGTTGCTATACTGCTCAGGGAAAACGGCTCATTGGTCGGAACAGTTGGCTGGTTGAAACCAATCCAGCATTTGTTAACGTTTGAATAAAGCGCCTAAACTTTTGAGACAGTGCTTTTCTAACAAAAATATAAAAAGGTGTATTTTTTAAATAAATAATGCTGATGAAACCATTATATCTCTACTATGTTTCATTTCAAATACATTGTAAATATTTATTGTGAAATTATTCCATATATTTCTCCTTCTTATTTTACTATCATATTGAAGTGTGTGCCTAAAATTTTGAGACAGACCATACAACTTCAATGTGCAGCCGAAAAACAAATCAAGATTCAACAATTCACAATAAAAGGCGACGCATTTTATTTAGTGTCACATTTGGCCTTGCTAAATGCTAGTTTAAAATCTATTAAATAAATGGGTTTATGAATTTGTTGAAATAGTTTATTATAATGCTTGGAGATAAGACTTTTAGAGCAAATAAATTTATACATCATTTCCTCTCTCCTTCTTGACGCAATGTCATTTTTAGCACATTAGAAAAAGAAAGAAACAGCATCCAGTTTCAAGAAGTAATAAAAACAGCATTTTAATAGCAATTCAAATCATAAAAAATCAAAACTTAAATGCATAATATTCAAGAAGAAATTTTGAAAACATCCATAAAAGAAATGTAAATATTAAATATATATATATATATTAATTACTTACAACTTAAGGGAAAATCATAATTGAAATATCGATTATCATATGATATAACTAAACAGAAGGTCAAATAAAAGTAACAATTATACAGAAAATAATAAAAAATAATTTTATAAAACGAAAATAAAAGTATAACAACAATTAAATATGCAACTTACTTTGGCTTGCGACCAGTTAGAACAGAAAGTAAATCAAGGCAGTATGCTGGAATATGGTGATATAGCATGACACACATATAGTTCCAAACTTTACTGCTTGTAAAGCTGCCATTAGGATAGCGGTAAATATCATGACTTGGGTGACGAAGAATTAATGGAATGGCTATACGTTCAACACTTCCCCAAGTAACTTTGTTTATACTACCAGATGAGCAATTATACACTAAAATACTATTTGGTCTGTAAAAAAAAAGGAATAGATACTCAATACACATTTTTAAACATATAATTTTAATGCAAGTGAATCACTTTAAAAAACTTTAAATTTAAATACAGAATGTAATAGTCTAATACAGAATACTACAGTCCAGGAGGCAGGGACATATTTTTAGTAAAACATTTCATACAAGCTGATCTTCAAATGTGTAACTGACCTTACTTAATCACAAAAACAGCCCTCAGCTGTACTGAAAGCGGTGGATGTGGCTTCATGGCATAGTCAAATAAAATGAGTGGTAACTTGATTATAAATGTTCCAGTCGCATTCATCCAAAATTGGTCTTCCATTCAATTCTATTTAATGGTGTGATGTTATGGCTCTGAGACCACATCCACTGCAATCATAACAGCTGACAGCTGTTTTCATGATCAATTAAGCAAGACCAATTACATATTTGAAGATTACCTTGTATGATATGGTTACCTAAAAATGCTGCAGACTATAAGTAAGTGAACAAAGGCTGAATACAAGAATAATTTTTCCAACTGAGTAAAAATGTGTCCAAGACAGGATTCAAACCACAAAACTTTAGCTTTAATTGCCAATGCTCTTCCAATTGAGTTATCTAGAAATTAAGACATCACCAGACCTGCCAACCTTTGAAAATGAGAAATAGTAACACACCAAATTCAAATTTATCTGAAGGTTGGTTGGTTGGTGGCTGTTTTTTACGCTGTAAATTTTAAGCGAACAAATACTAATCAATTAAACGCATGTCTATATCCATAAGCACACAAAATAGGAGACTCTTTTGTTTTTGCTAATTTTTTTGTTGCGGGTGGGATTGATTAAGCATAATTATTCCTATTCAATTAATGCTCTGTCCACTCCTAAGCCAAATTTCTGAACTTCACAGTGAATTTTCTGAAAGATTCCAAGGCGGTTGGGGGGAGGGGGTGATGGAACTACGGGTATATCTTCCAGAGAAAAATGTCTGAGTTAGAGTCCTTCATCAGGTCGAGTAAGCTGATACAACCGGGTCCACTCCCGCCACTTTTTTTTGCATCCCTTTGACGAAATTTGCGTTTTTTCGCGATATTTTGATGAAATTTGCTGTTTTTTTTTCGAGATCTGTTGATAAAATTTGCGTTTTTTTTTTCGAAATTTGCCGTTTTTCGCAATGTTTTTGACGGAATTTGCCGTTTTTATGCGATTATCTGACGAAAGTCACGTTTTTCCCGCGATCTGTTGACAAAAATTTTTCGTTTTTTCGCGATCTTTTGACGAAATTTTCCTTTATTCGCAATGTTTATGACGAAATTTGTCGTTTTTTCGCGATCTTTTGACGAAATTTGCTATTTTTTCGCAATGTTATTCACGAAATTTGTCGTTTTTCCCCAATTTTCTGACGAAAGTCACGTTTTTTCCGCGATCTGTTGACAAAAATTTGTCGTTTTTTCGCGATCTTTTGACGAAATTTGCTGTTTTTCGCAATGTTTTTGACGAAATTTGCCCCTTTTTCGTGATTTTCTGACGAAAGTCACGTTTTTCCCGCGATCTATTGACAAAAGTTGCTGTTTTTTCGCGATCTCTTAACGAAATTTGCCGCTTTTCGCAATGTTTTTGACGAAATTTGCCATTTTTTCGCGATTCTCTGACGAAAGTCACGTTTTTCCTGCGATCCTTTGACAAAATTGGCGACTTTTCTTCGAACGAAAGACGAGATTGATTTTTTTCAGCAATCATTTGCCGAAATACCGATACATTTAATGTCCGAATTTTCGGATTTATGACTGATATATATATTTTTTTTTTCGGAAATCATTGCCTTAATTTTTCGGAAAATTCGGACCAATCACCCCTGAACTATCTTTTGACGAAATTCGCATTTTTTCAGCAATCAGTTGAATGAAATTCACGTTTTTTCGGCGATACTTTGGCGAAATTTGCTTTTTCCCGCCAATTTTTTTTACGAAATTCACGTTTTTTCAGCGATCCTGTAACGAAATTCGCACTTCTTAGCTCGATCCTGTGACAAAAGTCATGATTTTTCGCGCGATCCTGTGACGAAATTCGTGATTTTTCGAGTGATCCTGTGACAAAATTAGAGTTTTTTTTTTTCAGAAAATCGTAGTTTTAGACAAATTTTCGTAGCATCGTAGTTTGTGGCACAAAATCGTAGCAACTACGATTTTTTCGTAGCAGTTGGCAGCTCTGCATCACAGAAATTAAGATCATCATTTAAGATTTTGATACCGAAAAAAATAATTGAGATTTTGTTCAATAGTTATCTTCTCTTTTTAGAAAATTTCAATGCCCTTCAACAGGATTAATTCTAAATACATCTTTTAATTTATTTCACTTCAAAATAAGAATCTTTAAATTAGTGAAGTTTGTAAAAAAAAAAAAAAAAAAAAAATTATACCTGTGACTGGCAGTGTACCATGCAACAGTAATGACTAGATTTATAACAACATCTACAGGAATTAGATCAGCTATACTCGTTGATTTACAATGCATAGATCGAAGTATTCCTTTACTAGTCTGGAAAAGAAAAGAAAAACATATTAAACTATACAATAAAAAATTCATTTAAATGCAATTTTTTTTTTTTTTTTTTTTTTTGGGGGGGGGGGGGGGGGGGGGGGGGGGGGTTGGAGATGATTTACGATTGATCTTAAAGAAAATCAGACATTTGTTTTTCTTTAAATAGTAGGTAACTAGTTTTTAGTGCTGTGCTTAAAGCATTACTATAATGTTACGCATAAAATATTTAGGGTGTGGGAGACACAATTTTTCTTTTTGTTCACTAATATTTACAATGTATACAATAAATGTAATTTTATAATATAACATATATGTACAAGCATAAATAATTACAGTTATTTAGATTTACAGGAATGTCTTATGCTAATTAACATTCAGTTAATTTATTATATTCCAATGCTCACAAACATTTTCCAACAAATGTAAGAGAAATAATAAAAATATAAAGCACCTCTTTATTAATATTTGTTTTTTGTAAAGTAAAGTCAGTCCCATTAAAATACTAAAAATACAGTTGAACTTCTATTTAACAAATTTCATGGTTCTTTCCAAAACATTCATACCATAGAAATTTCGTTAAATGAATATTCAATCTGATATCACCATCAAAGTAGAAATATTAAGCATTGTTGTTGGGTTTGTTTTAAAGTGTACTACATTACAAAAGAGGTAATTTTTTGCTGGTTTCTATTTTTTATTAAATAATAAGCTTTCTCAATAACAAAAAAGAAGCTTGTCTTCAAAAATTTTATTTTTTGAAGTTTACGCTATCAACATTAAAGTAATCCTTAATTTAAATTTGAACTAAATTTCGAAAAAATAAATTTCACCTATAAAATTGACATTTTTGTGGTGCAAGTACACAGGAACACCTTCCAAGAATTGCAGTCCATACCAAACTGTTTTGAATGCTTTAATCATTTCTCTGCGATATGAATTTTTAGGAGCTTTTTACAGCTAACCCCTTGAATTGGGATATTTTTTATACCATTTAATTTTAATCAAGATTTGTAACTTTTTTAACAAAATTTATAATTTGGGTGAAAAAAGACTGTAAAACTGTATTCCAAATTGCAAAATTTTTCGAAAATTCTGGTGTAAATTCAACATTACAGAAACAATTACTTGACCATGAAAGGGTTAAAAGAATACAATCAAAAAGAAAAATGGATCCATGAATGCACATAAATAGAGGATGCTTATAGTGTAGCATGAAAAATGACAAGGAAAATGAAAGTTTTTAAAAAAATGGCTTCTTTGATATATGTTAAGTGATTAGAACTTTGAAATTCATTAAATAGAAACTCATGTTAGTTTAGATTTTTCTTGATATTTTTGTTAAAACTCAAGATTCCATGGAAAAATTTGTTAGAGATTTTCATAAAATAGAAGTTTGTTAAATAGAAGTTCAACTGTTTAAACAAAGTTCAACCTTAAAGAACAAATGAACGATTATTTAAAATGCATAAATATAATACCTAAAAATTAAAATATAACTTACAGCAACAATCAAGCCAGTGGGACCATTGCAGTTATCAACCCAACCCTAAAAATGAAAAAAATATATAACTTTCCAAATAAATATATCATCATAACTACATATCAATTTATACCCCAATATAATACAACAATAAAATAAATAAACATACATAACAAAATATTTCAACAGCAGTTGTTTGCAATTAAAAACATAATGATGAGAAAGAGAGCAATTTGAATATATTTTTATATATGAATTAACTCAAAAATATATTAAAAAACACACATTACGCATAATCTGAAAGAATTTATTCAAACACATCTAAAACATTCTAAAATACATACAGTAAACCCCCACGATTATCAAACACATTTGGTTAATCAACACTCCTCAGGTACTTCATCCTCTGCCTTGCTTGGACATATCTGAGCTTATTTTTGGCTGTATATCAAAATTCCAGAAGAAAATTTATTATTTTAAAATTATAATCAATTATACAAAGCAACATAAAAAAATAACAAGAACGAAAAATCAAGCATCAGGCATACATTGTGAAACACTTAGCAACACTATCAGAATATTGTTAAGAAATCAAGAGGCACAGCAGTGCCTCTGCCAAGTCGAGAAAGCACAGCCATAAGCATCCTTTTCTGGAAACAACTCAGGGCACTTTTGACCTCCCCTATCTTTGCGCTGCAGTATCCCCAAAAACCTGAAACTTCGTTTATATAGAGAATGTGGCCCATAGGACCAAAATTTTAAATTTCACGTTTCTGTCTTTTCTAGTTCAGACGATATGAACTCAAAGTTTTGACTTTTTGACACTCACTCACACATAATCAAAAAGATAAGGTAGATTCCGTAGCCCTAGAAACTTGAAATTTGGAATAAAGGTAGTGTTTAGGATACAAAGAAAGAAAAAATTATAAAATCCAGATAATTTGAAAAAAAAAAAAAAAAATCGAAAATTCCAAAAATTCCAACAAAATTGAAAATGATACAATCTAGTAGTCTTAGAAACTTAAAATTTAGTGTGAAGGTAGTGCTTAGGATTCAGAAAAAAAAATTAGAAACACAAAAATTGAAAATAAAATTAAAAAAAAAAAAAAAATCTAAAATTTGAAAATAATTGGAGTTTGTAGTGCTGGAAACTTGGAATTCGGAATAAAGGTAGCACTTTTTTTTTAAAGCTTGGTGCAATTCAGGCTTCAGAAAGTTAGATATGTTTCCAAATTATATACACAGCTATGAAAACAAACCTAACAAACTTTTATGTTTATTTATATATAAAATTATTTATATATACAATTCTGTTCTATCTATATATAAAAATAGATAAATGGCTTCTTTATATTACATAAATTGTATAAATATTGAAAAAAAAAACACTTATTTATATGAAACAGCGAATAGGTTGCCAGAAAATATATTGCCAAATTTCCTTCTCTTGCCATAAGCCATTTTCTCTAAATTGCCTGTATTTGCTTTTCTGTTTTATCTTCACTTGATAACTTATTTACAATATTTTAAAAAATTGTCTATTTATTGTACTTATGTCCAGGACCTAATAACCACTCAAATGAACTTAACAGATTTATTTTCATAATATATTTGAACTTAGCTAAAATTTTAAATGAAACTACTAATTTGGGGAAATCAGTTACTTTTAATTTTATAAACAAAGCACACTCACTTCTAACTAAGTGTATACAGATTTCATTCAATTTATTACCATATTTATTTAAAATTGTTTGAAAGATGTGTTGTCATCATTGCACCATTTTTTAAACTCTTTATTATCATCTGCTTCTTTCATTTTTTTTCCCCCAAAGATCATTTAGCTCTTTTCGTTTTGGAAGTACACATTCATTCAAATATGCTGAAATATTTTTCATTACAGTAGGATAGACATTCGTTGTTAGGTTTAATTTGTTTCTCCGTACAAGTTCAGTACACTCATAATTCTAGCTTCATGAATTATAAAACTTATATCGAAACATTTAATATAGACACTGCTGTTGAAATATGAGTAAAATTATCACAATGAAATTTTCGTAGCTAAAATTTCTTCTTTTCTTTATCAGTTGGGAATTTGAAGACTTAGATTCGAAACCAGGAGCACATTTTCTTTTCATTATTTTATAGATATAATCTACACTTTCTTTAATAGTTATATTATATAATTACTGATAACGTTATAATCTAAATACACGGAAAAATATTATTAATTACTAAATAAACAATAAATAATATCAAAATATTATCGTAAACAATCCTTACAAGTGAACAAAGTACACAGAAAATTTTAAGTAGTATGTATTTTGCTTGTGACATCACGCAAGTGAATTCGCTCTTTGTGGCAGGCCCGGTAGAAAAAGCAAACTCAAACAGCACCATCTCGGAGGCCCCTCCATGTCCCCCTGATGAAAAGTTACCAAGCAAGGCTCTACCTTTTCATGTATATTATACTATACTAACATCATATAACATAGTAAAATTTGGTTAAATTAAAAATTCCCAAAACTGTTAAAATTAATTCCTGTGTTTGGAATATTGTAACATAATTAAAAATGCACCGCAAATGATTTTTCCACATAGAGAATAATGTAATGGAATTCTTTTGTGCACCAGATAAATAAACTATAACAGCTACACACTTCATCTTGAAAGGGAACAAGCCTCAACAGCACATATGAGTTTCACGGAAATCCAAGTACATTTACGAATAAGGCTTGACAACGAAGTCATTTTATCTGGCGACAAAGAATTTAATCTTTTTTTTTTTTCCTACAAAAATTGACTTAAGAAATGAGCACAAACTATATTTTTTCTCTCACTTCTACTTGTGTATGACAAGCAGCAATCTTCCTCTTATCTCGTACTTTTAATGAATGGAATAACAAAGTTTAAAAGGCATTTTCTATCTTATGTGCAGAAAACCCTTTTCTTTCAGCTCTAGCTAGTCAGCATGTAACATTATCATAACGTTTGTGAAATGTTAGGGTAGGGGAGTTTCAATAAAACAGTAAGAAATAATGTCAATCCATCCTCTGTGGAATCAAAAATATGATGAAACAAAATATTGGATTATAAAATAATTTTGTAAATATTACAACTAAAGACATGGGATTGTAGTCATGGATTGTGTATATTTAAATATAAAATTTAACATTAAATAAAGAGTTAATTATCGCTTAACTTTACCTGCTTACAAAAGGAGAGGAACTAATATAGTATTGAAGCTCATTAAATAAATTTTCAAAGAGAGAGAAGCAGACCAACTTATTTGTATGTTTTAACTATGCAAAAATTGTTAATGAAGTAGGATTAAAATTCAATCCTTCACTGACATTCAATTTTAATTGATAAATCAAAAATGGTAGTACAATTCCCTTAAATTACAGAAAATCAAGGAGCTTTTAGAAACTAACAAAAAAGAAAAATATGTATCATGAACACACTATGAAACATTTTCAAATGTTATGAGAATATTGTTATAAAATCTTCATCTTTTGGTATGGCAAAAAGAAATT
Organism: Maratus michaelseni; assembly: GCA_963931845.1. Lineage (NCBI taxonomy): Eukaryota > Metazoa > Arthropoda > Arachnida > Araneae > Salticidae > Maratus > Maratus michaelseni. The sequence continues at coordinate 332,218,384 of OZ007590.1, read as the reverse complement.
GTAAATAAACCAATTGGCTGCTACTCAAACAATCAGCTACATTTTGTATATCTATATATTTAAAACGAAAAGCACATTCTGTCAAATTTCCACACAAATATAGTCTCTTTATGCATGTGCCAACATTTTTTTAAGGCTTCTCCGCAAAGAAAGGGGAAACCTGATGAATTAGCCCTCACCTGTTTAGCCTTGGGGGATTGAAAACAGATGCAGTCACTATTCATTGAAAGCATAGACCTTCTAATATATTTTTGCTCTGAGATTGAAAGCTGAAGCTTTTTTTTTTTTAAGAACAAATGTTTCTACTACTAAATATGCATATTTTTCAGCAAAATTGTAAAGAGAGCTTGGATACGCGGACTGTAAAACCGTTTCATTTATCACCAATAAAGATTTCAAAGAGTTCGGAAAAAAATATATATATTATCACGGGTTCGGGCAATGCCGCACAGGGGTCAGCAAGTATTAGATAATCACATTTTATATCACAATATGCATTGAAACAGTAAAGTACAATAATAAGAAAAATTAAAAAAAATATGGGGATTCAAAACTCAGATTAGTTCAATACATAACTTAGTTGTTGCTAAAAAAAATTAAAAATTGCATACAGAATCGGCCTTTTTCTTTCTTTAACCTTTCACAATGATTTTTTTCAATCTTAAGGCAAACCCCTCATAAGTCAGACCACAAATTGTCCTCTCTAATGTTATTCCTATGGGCTTAGAATGCATTGTATTTTTCAAATTTCTCCTCTGAAAATTAAAATTTTTACTTTCTTTTTTCTGTATGCTCTTCTTGAAGGATGTTTCTTTTTTATTTGACAAAATATTCTTAAAATATTTTTTAATTTTAAGTGTTAAAATCCAAGTGAAGCAGACGAGTTGCAAATAAGATTTTAACATTTGAAATAAAACTAACTATAAATTTTAGAAATATTTTGTCAAGAAAGAATGACATACCCTTCAAGAAGAACATACAGAAAAAGGAAAGTAAAAACTTTAATTTTTAGCAGAGAAATTTGAAAAATACAGATGCAATCCAAGCCCATAGGTTTAACATTAGAGAGGGGGATTTGCAGTCTGACTTATAACAAGCCTAAAGTTCAAAAGCAAACTATACATCAAATTCCTGTTATATAAATATCTTTTCTGAATTCTAAAATTTGACTTATGTTTTCGAAGATGAGTTGAGTTAAAATATCTGGACAGGTTAAAATATCTAGTTCCTTAAATACTGAATTTAATAAAATAGAAGATTAATCTGTAGTAAAACATGGGGAATTAGATTCTATTCAATTTGCATTTTTTTGTAGGAAAAAAGTAAAATAGGACAGCAAAAATATACAAATAATATCAGATTGCTAAAGTTAATTTCAACTTACCGGAAATGGTTCTTTCCAAGCAGCTGTAACAATGGATGGTCGAACTATGGCAACAGGAAGAGCCCCACTTTCTTCAACCAGCAATGTTTCAGCTAAAGCTTTTGTATAGGTGTAAGTATTTGGCCTCCCACGAATCAGATGAGGGGTCATTGTGTCAACCAATTCTTCATCCATCCATCTAGCAGCAAAAAGCATACATTCAATGAAGCTTACTATAATAACGCGAAATAATAACTATCTGCATTCCAGCAATATTTTCAAAGAGATAAATTCGTTATATTGGATAAACTTTTGAGGTAATTTCTCTGGGAAAAAAAGGGAAAAAATCCCCCCCTTCCCCCCCCCCCCCAAAAAAAAAAAAATTGCACAAGTTTTTGGTTTTAGGTAGATTTTGTAAGAAATACATTCTATTACATTCTTACCTAAGTTGGAAATGTTGAAAAATTTTTGCAGATCTACGCCGATCATGACTCCCAGAACCCAAAACCACCCACAGTTCAAAACTTTATATATATATATATATATATATGTCACTATTTTCTGACCTTGATAACTGAAAAAATTCTGCATAAATCTCTTCCAAACTGATACATAAAATCAAGGGTCATAAAATCTCGGTCAAGTTCGTTAATGGGCAAAATCAAGCCGAGGGGGGGGGGGGGGGGGGGGGGGCTTTTTGTGAAAACAGAAAAACCCTCATAATTTCTTTATTATTATACGTATCGAATCCGTTTAAAGTTATTATTACTTCTAGGAGAAGGTCCGAAAATTTATGTATGACAGATTTTTGATATAATTAAAAATGGCCCCAAGGGGGGGAAAAGGAGGGGGAGGTTTAGAAAAAAAAAATCATAGCTTCGTCAATTCACAAGATATCAAATACGCGTAAATTTATTATAAATCCTCTTAATATTATCTAAAACTTTTATATTGACATGTTTTTTATAGGACCAACTCTTATAGAAAAAAATCTTTGCTGGTTCTGCCTGCAAACAAGTTTGGTTTCGAAGTAGGCGGTTCCAACTGCAGCATCATCGCAAAAAGGTAATTTCTTCCGCAATTCCCGACAAACAGGCGCCCCACGGTCTGCGTCTTCGAAATCTACCTGTGCCTGTAGGCCGAGCCGACAGGGATTTTTTTTTTTATATACGTATAACAACATAATCTTATTTGTTAAAAATACAAAATCAAATCCATTAAATTAGCAAACTTTTAAAGGAAATACCATATATTCCGGCTTATAACATGTCCTTTTGAAACAAGAAAATTGATCAAACTTTACAGCTCTATATTGTATTTTCATGCTACACATCTCAAAAGGTTTCTTTTCAAAAAAAAGAGGAGGGGTGCACAAAATAGGGTGAATAAACCAAAAAATTGAAAATACAGTCTCAAATCATAGGTGGGCATTATATGCCAGAATATGCTATATATGTTTTTTAAAACAAGAGATCATGCATTCACTTAAACAAATTACTGTTAAAAGATATAAATGAGAGCTTTTTTAAAATATAAAGCTAAAATCACAACTATGGGAAAAATGTGTGCAAGGGGAAAAAAAACCCTCATTAGTGAAGAATCAACTAGATAGTATAAGACCAACAATAAAATCTACCACTTTTGAAACTTCCACCAGCAACTAACAAACTACAGGCAAACTACAAAAAAAATATATATATATAACCTATGGCATAGCTCTGAAGTAATTGTATTTCAGCATTTTGAATGTCACTAATTCCAAATAATAATCTTTTCCCCATTTAATTGCAGAATTCTGCTATCAAAGAAGGTAAATATTTTTAGGGAAAAGTGGTACTCAAAATATCAGGACACAATCACCGCGTTTTAAAAATGAGCCACGGTTCTGAAAAACTACGCAATATTTTAAAATACCATTTTGACCAAGGCAATAGTGCTTTGCAGGCTTGTCAAAAAATTGTGGTGTTTATGGTGAAGGTACTTTATCAAAATCAGCAGCAAAGAAATAGTTTGCTCATTTCAGTTCTGGAAATTTCAAAAGTTAAAAGATGCGCTTGCACCCTGGTCAACCAATCATTGTACAATTCGATGAAATTTTCCACAAAATTGAAGAAGCCTAACACATTTCATCTTATGACATCGCTGCGTAACTAAACATCGACCCAAAAACAGTTTTGAACCATTTGCATATGGCTAGATAAAAAAAGAAGTTTGATAATAAATGAAATTGAGCCATTTTGAAGAGATTGATAACAGCAATGAAAAGTGGATCACATATGACAATAATTTGTGGAAAAGATCGTGGTTCAAGAAGGATGAAGCTGCACAAACTGTGGCAAAGCACGGATTGATGCCATGTAAAGTAATGATTTATTGGGTGAGATTGGAAGGGAATCGTGTATCAACTGGTCTAACCTGGCCAGATGATTCATAAATTATACAATAGGAAAGGTGGCATCTTCCATCATGACAATGCCAGAACACACACATCTTTAATGATTCAGTAAAAATCGAGAGAGCTCGGCTGAGAAGTTTTGATGCATTCACCATAGCCCAGACTTTGCCCCAACCAAATACCATTTGTTTTGCACTCTACAGAACTCTCTTAATGGTGTAAAGTTGGCTTCAAAAGAAACCTGTGAAAATCTCATGGTTCAGTTTTCCACCCAAAAATCTCAGAAGTTCTACAGTGAACAATGGTTTTTCCAGAAAATTGGCAAAAGGTCATCGATCAAAAAGGCACATATTTTGTTTAATAATGTTCATTGAAAATATAAGAAACACATGTTTAAATTTTGGTGAAAAAACACTACGAACTTTTACCTTGATCCAATATGTGGCTGTAGCATTGTTTCGGATTTCAAATTAATTATTAGATTACTTACATTAAGAATCAAATCCAAACAAGAACAAAGATTAATCAGTTTGAAAGAGGGCAATTTATGAGAACACCTAGGAAACAAAAATTCCACTGTTTCCTGTGCATAAAAATAAAGAAGTCCAATAACTAATTAAATATGCTTCCATATCAAATTAATCTACTGCCCATATTACAAAATTATTCAAATTTCCTTAGTTTAAAAAGCACAATACAGTGTACAGAAAAAGTGTACTTAAACATTTGCTACATAAAGAACCTTTTACTACAAAATGTATATGCTTTACTATTACACCTTTTTATGCTGGTTAAAAATACTAAAATTATTTTTTTAAATAAGACTTGAAACCTAGTTTTAAATAATAAATTCATTTGATATTTTGACTTAACACAACTAATTGGAATAAAGTCTTACAGAATCAAAACATTAAAAAGAAAATAGCTTTATCAAGCTTTAAAAAGTTTAAAAATCATAAATTACCCAATCTTAGTGAAGATTTAGACTTGGAATCTCTAAGTTTTCAGATTTTCATAAAATTAATAATAATAATTGAATTATGTACTCACTCTATAGTGTCAATAATTTTTTGAGGAGGAACTGGAGGCTTGTATACCACTTCTTCAACTTCTCTGCGATCACAATTACAATATGCTGTTGAAACATGTATTAATGCCTACAAGATTAGACAAAAATTTATCCAATTGCATGAAAAAAGGGAATTACGAATATAAATGTACAATATTAAGCTAATAATATTTGGTCTTAAAAATAATTATTTAAAAATATAATAATTCATAAAATTACTAACCTCTAATTTCTCCATTTTATGGCACAATTTTACTAGCCGACGAGTACCTAAAACATTCATATCTATTGAACGCCTAGAATAAAAAAAAAGAAATTAGTATGGTAAATTAGGTACTCAAAAGAAATCTACATTTCTAGATATGTTTTTCATGAAAATACCATATGAACTCATGTATAAGTCAATTCCTTGAATTCAGCAAAATTTTATAAAAAAAAATATTAAAGTTAAACCACATTTCTGTTACGATGTTGAAAAATTCTTTGAAACCGAGGATAGATTTTTATTCAGTTTTAATTAAATTCAGTAATTTTTTTTAAAGCTGTGTGTTTCTATGCTTTTAATTAGAATATTTTATTTATTTTACGTTTGAAAAAACGAATCATTATGTAAAACTGATGAAGGTTAATATATAGTTTAAAACCTTATCACTAATTTAACAATAATTAAATGAAAAAAAAAAATTCTTAGAATGTTACTCAAACATTATTTACAAACCTAAACAATATATTTGACAGATAAAACTATATTGCTTCTCAGTATTTTCGGGGGCAAATCTCTAAGCATTCTCACATTTCTGTAATTAGAAACAGGTGTGTTCTAATGGTCATCATCATGCAGTGATTATCCCTTTAAACAAAAGAAAAAAAAAATGGGGGAAGGGAATGTTGAAATGTTCTTTTAATGCAGAGACTTCTATCCCAAGGGGTCAAAAGAAAGAAGAAAGTGCTGTATTAGCAAAACTCTATGAACAGCACAGATTTTTTTCCCCCCAATTCTAATGAATCATTGTTGATGAGCAAAGAATTTGAAAGATATTGCCAATGAAAAAGCAATACTGGATTCTCAATTTAATAAAACTTTTGAAAATTCAGATTCTAATTAATGTTTTACATTTTGATAAATTTCAGTGATAAACTTTCATTTCAACTGTAAATAATTAAAATATTTTTAGATTCAATAATTCTGTAGATGATTTTTTATTGCCTTTAAAAGATCCTAACATCAGCAATTAGGTAAGTACTCATATTTTTTTTCACTAACCTGCAAATAAATCACTCTTTTTAAACTCCCAATTTTTTTCAAAAACTCAACTTATGCACGAGTATATGCAAAATTTTTTTAACGAGTAAAATACCATCCTATATGATGCAATAAAATTTTATAATAATTACATACATGCTCGTTTTTCTTAATATTTTATGTTCTCAAACATTATCTTGGCAAATAAGATGCATTAAAAGTAAACAAGCATTCAAATGCAAATAACTAGAAAAAATACATAACTTTCTTTTACTTCAAATATCTTAATGATAGTCTAAATCTAACACAAACAAATAAAACTGAAACCCTAAACAATAAAACATTTTTTTAAATGTATAGATATACATAATACAGTATTCTAATAGCACTATAGTATGTAATTTTGAACTTCCAACAAGCACGTTGTCGTACATTTTACGAGAAACATGATTTTTTTCCCTACACTTTGTTATCATAAATGACATCGGAATCAAAATTCAATTTTTACTACTGATATGTATATTTGATCTTCTAACATGTTTCTTTTATTGTTTTGAAATAGCATATACATCCTATACTTGTTTGTGCAAAAAATTTAAGTGTCCCTGCTGTCGGGTTGATGCAGAAACACTATTAAATCAGGTTCTTTGTGTCCCGGATACTTATCGCTATATACAAACCTGCCAACCTTTGAAAATGAAACATAGTAGCACACAAAATTCAAATTATTCTGGAGGCTGGTTGGTTGGTTGGTTGTTGTTTTTTACGCTGCAAAGTTTATGCGCACAAATACTAATCAACTGAACGTATGTGTAATGAACGTAAGCATACAAAGTAGGAGACTCTTTTGCTTTTGCTAATTTTTTGGTAGTGGGTGGGGTTGATTAAATGTAATTCTTCCCATTCAACTTATGCTCTGTCCACTCCTAAGCTAAATTTCTGAACTTCGCAATGAATTGTCTGAAAGATTCTAGTGTGGTTGGGGAGGGGGTGATTCCCCATCCCCTAAGAAAACTACCGATATTTTTCCGGAGAAAAATGTCAAAATTTGTCTAAAATGTCCTGCATCAGGTCGGGTAAGGCCCGCATGTCGGCTCTGTGCTAATTGTTTTTTTTATTGCAGGTCAGGTTAATCTCATAAATTCAAAAGTTAGTTCAATATATTGTTTCAGCTGAAAATCTATATCTATAATAATAAACATAGATGTTTGTCTCTGTGTTTGCTGTTTTGTGAAGAGACTGCTGCGATGTGCACCGATCTACAAGATTTGGCAGATACATATTATGTCTGAAGTTATGCACTTTGTAGCCAGTTTCTGGATTTTTTTTATAGACTTTTTAACACTTTGGTAGACTTTTTCTACATTAGTAAAAGAAATATGGTTTTAATTTTTTAATCCAATGCAGCAAATTTTGAAGAAGTTACCATTTTTTCAGCATTTTTTTTTTTTTTTTACGGAATTTGTGTTGTATTTTCAGCGATCTTTTGACAAAATTGACGTCTTTTCAGCGATCCTTTGACGAAATTCGCGTTTATTCATCAATTCTTTGACGAAATTGGTGTTTTTTCAGGGATTCTTTCGCCGAATTTCGTGTTTTTAAAACTATCTTTTGACGAAATTCACGTGTTTTCAGCAATTTTTGACGAAAATCGCGTCTTTTCCGCGAGCCTTTGACGAAATTTGCACTATTTACCGCGATCCTTTGATAAAATTCGTGCTTTTTTCAGCAATTCCTTGACGAAATTAACGAACTAATTGTTTTTTATTGCAGGTCAGGTTAAACTCATTCTTAAAAAGTTAGTTCAATATATTGTTTCAGATGAAAAACTATATCATCTATAATAATAAACATAGATGTTTGTCTCTGTGTGTGCTGTTTTGTGAAGAGACTGCTGCGATGTGCACGGATCTACAAGATTTGGCTGGAAAGTACCTGTTATGTCTGAAGTTATGCACTTTGTAGCCAGTTTCTGGATTTTTTTAATAGACTTTTTAACACTTTGATAGACTTTTTCTACATTAGTAAAAGGAATATGATTTTAATTTTTTAATCCAATGCAGCAAATTTTGAAGAAATTTCCATTTTTTCAGCATTTTTTTTGACGGAATTTGTGATGTATTTTCAGCGACCTTTAGACAAAATTGACGTCTTTTCAGCGATCCTTTGATGAAATTCGCATTTTTTCATCAATTCTTTGACGAAATTAGTGTTTTTTCAGGGACGTTTCTTTTGCCGAATTTCGTGTTTTTTAAACGATCTTTTGACGAAATTCGCGTGTTTTCAGCAATCTTTTGACGAAAATCGCATCTTTTCCGCGAGCCTTTGACAAAATTTGCGCTATTTACCACGAGCCTTTGATGAAATTTGTGCTTTTTTCAGAAATTCCTCGACGAAATTCGCGTTTTTTCAGCGATTTTTCGCCGAATTTCACATTTTTTACATGATTCTTTGACGAAATTAGTGTTTTTCGGTGATCTCTTGACGAAATTCGCATCTTTTCAACGATACTTTGACAAAATTTTCGTCTTTTCAGTGATCCTTTGACGAAATTCTTGTTTTTTTCAACGATCTTTTGACAACTTTTTTCCCAGATATCCTTTGACGAAATTCACGTTTTTTCTGTGATGAAATTTGCGATTTTTCGCGATTTCTTTGACGAAATTCGCTTTATTTCAGTGATCCGTTGACGAAATTCGCGTTTTTTTGTGCAATTCTTTTGCGAAATTCGCGTCCTTTTGCAGAAAATCGTAGTTTTAGACAAATTTTCGTAGCATCGTAGTTTTTTAACTCCAAATCGTAGCAACTATGATTTTTTCGTAGCAGTTGGCAGCTCTGTATATGCCAATTATTACGAAATTTCAAAGAAATTGGCTTTATATACAGTGCAAAGTCTGAAATTCAGACATCCAATAACCAGGATGATCTATAAGATTTTGTTTGACCCAATTTTATTTAGAACAATTACCCTATTTTAGAGGGTAAAAGAACATTTACCCCATTTTTGATTCACCCAATTTTATTAATTAAGTTTACATCTGAACAACTGCTGGGATTGTTTTTTATCCCTTCACTTTCTTTTCAAAATAGTTGTGACAGACTCTTCTATAATTGCTAAATTGTAACCTTAAAACAACCTGCAGATATGGGGATCTTACAATCTTTGAAATGTGTAAAGCAGTCATACATAATACAGTAATCATTTTCAAGAGAAACATTTTGCTAATGAGAAAAACATACCATACTTGCCATCCTCTCAATATTTTCTCATAAAATTTTGAGTTAATTTAACTCAAGTCATACACATTTTGAACCAGTAAATTTATTTAATGTTCTATTTATTCAATTTTAATGTTTCTATGTGAAACATATTTAATTTCATTTATTAAATAATTTTTCTGATTAAAAAAAGGTTTGACTTGTGTGTGAAATTTAACATGTTTACAGAAGAATAGTTAGAAGTTGGCAAGTATGACATACCAAATTTGTGGTTGCTGGCCTATTTTAATGGATGTCAGAGCCTGAGACAGCCAAACTAAGAGAAATATAAATATTCTTTATTTGGAAGATAATAAAATTCACATGGGATCCCTAGTAAATAAAGACTTTTCAAAAAAAAAAAAAATAATAATCAAAGGATGTGTATTCAGAATTATGAATTATACATTTTGTTAAATTGTATGAAATTCCTTTCTTTGACATGCTGGTTAAAAAATATATTAATCTAATGAAAATAGCAAAATGCAGTATAAAAAATTATTATTAAAAATTAAAAGCACATGTATTTATAGGATTATTAAGAACTTAAAAAAAAAAAAAAATGTTTAATTCAAAGACGGATTAGGGTAGATTTAAACTGCAACTTCACTTTCATTGCAATTTTAATTAACAAATATTTAAAACTAATCCAGAGAGAAACCAAGGTATTACATAATAAACTCTAAAAATTTCTTGAAAGCTTGTTAACTAGCCAGCCCTCTTACAAGACACTGCATGATTAAAAATCAATGACGATTTCCATCTTTACAAACTACATACTAGGAAACAAACAATGAAAGAAACATGGAGAAAAATAAAGCATATAAAAATTTAAAAATACAAGATAAAATTGAGAATCTGGTGTCAAAAAAGTAAGATGATGGTTCATTTTTCATTTACACGTGAATAAAAAATCTTCTTTGAATAATTTGATTTACATAATTAATTGATCATACAATTAATTTGTATTAAAAATTAAAACTCTAATACTTCAACGAATATTGAAAATTCTACAAATGCTAAGACAACAGACATGGATGCAAGAAGTTCATCCAAGCCAAGACTGAAAATGTTTGAGTATTGGGATAACAAAGTGAAAATGGGCTTGAAGACTTCTATTTGCCGTACATTACAGCTAAAAATTGTTTTTTTACAATAAAAGAAAGTGATTAAAAGTTTTTGAAAGTAAAGTTACTATTATTTAAATATAAAGTATAAGTAACTATCAGTCAAAAATGTCCTTGAGACTGAAGGTCTTGCACCCATGACAACAGATCAAATGAACAAATGATACAGCTTAAATATATGATGACTCACTTTAAAGGTTCATCAAATTTTACAGTAGCGGCAGAATGGAAAACTATAGATACATTATCTATAAGTAATTTTACATCAGATTCACTGATTCCAAGTCCATCTCTTGTTAAATCACCATGAATGGCAATTAATTTGGATATTGCACCGGGTTGTTCATTTTTCACTCTTTCAAACAGCTGCAAATTTTAAAAAAATCACATTTAATACTAGTTAACTAAATATAAAGTATAATCAAACTTTAGTTAGGGCTTTAACATGAAAGTATATAAAATGAACCCAGATTATGGATTTTTAAAAGAAAATTTGAGAATGGCTCGGTTTCTAAAATTAAAAATCAAACATTTAAAAATTGTAAACTAATTTAAAATCATATTAAATGAGTTTTGCTAAATTGACAATTGAAAAAGCAGATGATGTAAAGGCTCAAAATACTGTTTAATTCATTACACATTTTTTAAAACTATAAACATTTATAAATCTAAATCTCTTTAGATATGTATGATGACAAAATTTTCATTTTTTTTTTTTTTTCTATTTATCTATAATTTTAATAATGGCTGCAAGTGATGGCTAACGTTATATTTTACATAGCATGAGACATATACAAGGTGTCCCAAAAATATTAAAAACACACTTAATGTTTTACCTTTTGGGGATATATAGGCAATGAAAATTGCAAAGTGTTCAAAATAAGACAGGAATTAAAATTATGGAGATTAAATAATTCTGCCATTTGTTTACAATTTTATGCAGTACTTGAGTTCTATAAACTATATTTAGAAATTTTTTCACCATTCTTTGAAAAGTAATACAATAAAAATGATATTCTTACACGACCAAAACTCATCTAGTTATGATAAATTGAACTTTAGGACATTTCAGAGCTTTATGGTAGTAAAAATGGACAAATGCTTTTTTAGTGCCGAAAAGTTTCAAAATTTAATAAAATTCATTGTAGCATAACTCTGAGTTTTGGTCATATAAGAATAGAATTTTTAGTGTTTTACTTGTCAGAACATGGAGTAAAAAATAAATTTCTAAGAATAACTTGGACCTAGGGATAATATTAAAATTTAAAAGTGTAACTTTTAGAAACTAATGACAGGATTATTTCATCAACATAATTTATATCTTATTTTGAACACTTTTGTACTTTACATTGTCTATGTATCACCAACAAGTAAAAAAATTAAACTAATACAAAAAACTAAACAATAATACATATTTTTTAAATGTATAGATATACATAATACAGTATTCTAATAGCACAATAGTATGTTATTTTGATCTTTCAGCAAGCACACTGTTCAAAAAGATTAGAAACACACTTAATGTTTTACCTTCTGGGGATATATAGGCAATGAAAATTGCAAAGTGTTCAAATTAAGGCAGGAATTAAGATTATGGAAATTAAATAATCTTGCCTTTAGTGTTTAAATATATCAATCTTTTTGGGATATCATGTATAACAAGCGTACAAGTACAGTAGAAATGTGTAGGCGGATATTTGCCCAGTTCTGGACATAAGATAGGTGTAACTATAAATATCTACGTAAGGTAAGTAAGGACATAAGATAAACTGATGGCACTGAGCTCACGGGCTATTCACACTAATTGTATATTATACTCTTATTTCAAAGAATAATGCCCCTCGAAAAATTAAGAAATAGACAATAAATTAATGGGGGGTAAGACTCCTATAATAGGAGCTGACGCATATCCATTTTGTTTCGGATTATTCGTGCTCAGTTCAGCATCAATCTACCGCAGCCGGAGTTGGGGTTGCCTAAGACTCGGTTCTGATTGGCTGAACCGGTTCTGATTAGCTTGGTTTTTCGACTGAACTTCAATTTGAGACCCAAATCTGCGAGGATGCGTCAGCCTGTATTATAGGAGCTCTAGGGGGGGGGAGGGGGGGGGGCTGTATGGCCAAAATTAAGAACTAAATAGGTGAATTTCTAAAAATGTGTTTAAAAATTATAAATATAATGAAGTATCTGCAAGTTTTATTTTATATAAATTATTGAAACAGCATTTCTGCGACCATAAAAGCTTCTACAATATATTCATTTTGAAAAAAAAAAAGTAAAAGAAAGAAAGAAAAAAGTAATGGGTGCTAGAAAGTCCTCTGCCATGCAGTAAAGATGTACGTGTGAAAAAAGACAATTATATATAGAGAAAGGTGAATAAATTATTGCTTATTTTACTGAATTATTGAACATTTAAAAATGCACAATAAATAAAGTTTGCCAAATAGTTCTATAAGACTTTCTGAAGAAATCTAAATTGTAAATTAATATTCGTAACAATTATCAGTTAAAGAGAAATAATGATCTATAATTTTGTTTTATTACCCGTTTCCAAGATGCATAATAATAAAAAGAAAAGCGCCCACTTAAACTGATGGCATTGAGCTCACAGGCTATTCACACTAATTGTATATTATACTCTTATTTCAAAGAATAATGTTCCTCGAAAAATAAAGAAATCGCCAATAAACTAATGAGGGGATTAGCCCCTTCCCTTCCCCCTTTATACTTAACCAATAACTAATCAGGGAAGCGCCTTATCACAATGAATCTACAAACAAAATTTGAAGCAAATCGGATAATTCTGAATGAAAAACTCTTTTATCTAAATTAAGGGTGGGGGGGGGGGAATTAGCCTCCTGTTCCCCCCTTTATGCTTACCGTAAAATCCTGATTGTAAGCCACCCACTTCAAAACTAAAAAGGGTTAAATGTGGGAGGGGGGCTTATAACAGATTTTTTTTAAATCATTTAAAAACCCGTTTTTATCATTAACTTAGAAGTAAAAAGGGGCGAGAGAATCCTCTGTATTTCGGCAGATTTTCACTCACAAATAAATAAATAAAATCTAATCTCCCCCCCCCCCCCCCCCCCCCATAAAAAAAAAAATTTGAAAATCTTTAAAAATCTTATTTTAAACATTTTTCTTTATTTGTTATTTTATTGTAACAATAAATAATCAAATAATCAATCATCTAAATCCTCCCCCCCCCCCAAAAAAATTACTGCTTCCGCCTTTGGTACCAAAACACCATAGTTTAACCTTTATAACGCTTTAATTTTAAAATTTCTTTCCAGACTTATTTAATACTCTATATTAACAATAAATGTACCTAATCTACCACTCCTCCTAAAATCTCTGCTTTTCTTTCCCCCCCCCCTCCACCAACCTCATCTCATGAAGACCCTCCCCTGCAAATGCATCTCATTAAATTTTAAATTTTTTTAAATTCTTAAATTTTTTTCTGCTCTTTGTGATATTTTTGTAACAATATTTAAATAACGATCTAAATTATTCCCCTCCTTCTCCCAAAAAAGTTCTCTTTATTTTCTTTGCCCCCTCCCCTAGTACATACTTTAAAGTCTTTAAATTCTTCTTATTGTTATATTACTAGCGAGCAGCAAGAAGGCCAAAAGAATTTAAGATTCTCAAGATTTTAAACTTTTTGTGTTGGGGAGGGCATAGCAGTCTCTGTTCTGAAGATTATTTTTCAATTTGTAAACTAATGTTATTAATGGAATATGAATGAAATTGATTTGTTATGCTAATGCTGTAATAACTCAAATAACAAAAGATTCTTTCACCTTTCATAAGTTAAAAAAAAAAAAAAAGAAAGAAAGAAATACATAAAGAAATTAATTACTTTTGCTTCTAATAATCTTCCTAATCTTTCCTTGGCATCTTGTCCATCTTTTGGCCTTAACAATAAATATATTGTTTTTATATCTGAACAGGATCTTAGTAATTTTTCAACAAGAACCTGCACAAGGAAAATAATTTCTATAATGAGTAAAAGAAAACACTAATTCAAGTAAAAATTTTAAAAGGTTAACTTTTTACATAAAAAAAAAAAGAAAGAAGAAGAAAGAAAGAGAAAGAAAGATCATACTTTTCCCATAAAACCAGTTGCTCCAGTAATAAGAATGCTTCTATCTTGATAAAAATTTGATATGGGAGATTTCTTTTCAGCCATGGCTACTAAAATATAAATATAAATTTATAAATATATAAATCTGCAAGGCAGTTACTAAAGATTTGAAAAAGTATAAATGATAAAATATAATTGAAGTCAATAACAAACCTTTTTTTTTTCTTTTAATATACACAAATTTCTTTTTAATCTTGAAAAATATTTACACTTCAGTATTTACTATAACATTCATGTTTACCTATGGAAGTAAAAAAAAAAAAAAATCAATTATACAAAATTGATTGAAAACTTAACATATGCTTAAACTCTTCAAACAGAACATTATGATTCAAAATACTAATTTTCTAAAAAAGCAAGATATTTATGGCATTTCAAAGTCATAAAAAACTTATGATTAAAAAAAAAAAAGAAACAACAAAAAAAAATCAGTAAATTTTTTTGTCAGTGTTTTTATTTTATTTTATAATGCTGCCATTTCACGAACTTATTAGGATTAACTTTTTTATTCAGTTTTCTATATAATAAAAGTTTTCATTTCTTTCTTTCAGACCAGTTTTTAAAGAACTACTGCTTTCATCTGAAGTACTTCACTTAAGGAATAGGGTGTAAAAAAATCATAATTTTTTTTTATTATTAAAATCGGATTTCCCCCCCCCCCCCTATGTTAAAATACAGAATAGCTACCAAGAATTTCGGTTTTCCAAAAGAATGAAACGTCTTATTAGTAACTTTATCTATGTTTTTATTCTTTAATTAATAAAATTATAATTATTAGTTAGTAGTTATAGAAATTATAAAAACTACAAATTAGTAATTTCATTAGTTAGTAGCATACAATAATGTTATTACATTAATACTTTGTACTAATTGTGTAAAACTATTAAATACTATTGATATTTATTAAATTTATTAATAACTGCTTCAATATTAAATTAACACTGCTTAAAATTAATAATTATTAAATTAATTATCTTATTAGAAAAATAAAATACATTTTTATGCTTTAATTAGTAAAATGATAATTAATAATTAAGTATTCAGTCTACAAAGAAAAGGGGGAATGGTGTTAGTTCCCCCAAAAAGCATTATTTCATGAGGAAATGTATTAGTAATGTATTTTGTAATGATAAGGAAAAAAGTATATAATTTTTTAATATGATAAATAAAGTGACATTAATTTTTAATGATTTTTATGAATTGCAAAATATAATTAAATTACAACATGACAATATTTTTTTTTTTTTTTTTTTTTTTTTTTGTAAATAAATAAAGTTTAATATGTTTGCAAGGTCTTGTGCACAAGGATTTAGAAATACTGTGGTATGGAGAAGTTTTTTTACAAGAAATCTCTGGATACAACAAAAAATAAATTTCACTTTTTTTAAATTTAATAAAGGGTAGAGCGCTGCACCCTTAAAAAAATAAATGGGTTAGTGGGAATAGTAATTACAAAATTAATAAAAACTGCAAATAAGTAATTTTATTAATTAGCACACATAACAAAACAAACAAATATTATTTGTAACTTGTTTTGCATTTGTATTGTTACTTGTCTAAATCCAAACTTACACATATGTATGTGTACGATGAAAAAAATATGAAAATGAGTTACTTATTCATACAGAGTAAATATAAGAATGCCAGTTATATCTGAAATTATCAAAATATTACATTTCAGTATTGTTACTACTCAGTGGGGATTGTTAGCATTCAGTGTTTCAAATTAAAAAAAGAAAAGAAAAAAAAATGTTGCATCCTTTTAATAACTAATTTCTTTATTTGGTCTATATATGAGTTTAAAGGTAAAAAAATAAAAAATGAATAAATTATTGAACCTCTACTGAAGAAGTTGTTGCTGTGCTTAACATTTTTATACCAATTGGATCTTTTTTCTCTTATACATTGTTTTACAATGGCAGTTGAGCAGATGTCATTCTTCCATTCATCTTTAGTTGCAATTTGCTATAAATTTATTATTGCAAAAATAAGGTACTAGCTATTTATTCTTTTAATAGTAGACTATTATACTTCATATTCTTATTTTATATAAAAGAAGGAATAATTTGATTATTTAAAACAAATTCTGACATTGCAAATTACATTAGATTTAAATATCATTTTTAAATAAAATGCTTTTAATGCCCAATAAAAACTTGCTTTTTACAAACTTACTTTTTTTTTTTTATACAAGACTAAGGAATTAAGCTTCAAAGCTTTTTTTTTTTTTTTTTTTGTTGTTGTTGTTGTTGTTGTTGTTGTTGTTGTTTAATTATAAGGTAAAATATCCATAGAAACTTTCCAAATTATGTTAATCTTAATTTTTTTTTTTTTTTTTTTTTTTTTTGTCATTTTAAACATTTAGAAAATTTAAAATTTGAAAAAAATCAGTTGATTAAAAGAAAAAGAAAAATAAGTTTATTTTTTTTAAAAAATCAATTGATTTAAAAAAAATCAGTTGATTAATGTCATGATTTTTTTAAATCAGTTGATTTAAATCATGATTTAATCACCAATTTAAATCATCTGATTAAAATCGTTGACACCGTATTAAAGAATTTAGTAAAAGTTGAAATATGCATGGCTACAACAAAAATACGACTTCAAGAAATCAAATATTTTTAATATACTATACCTTTCTACTCCTTTTATAATTAATATTGTTCTATAAAATGAAAACCAACAGAATAAAGCCATGCTTAAGGAATGAGGTCATCCAAGAAAAGACGAGGCTAACGAAAAAGAAAGGCTACCGCGGTGCTTTATACGCATGTCTTTTTTTACAGACCGCGGGAGTCACATGATACTCGAATCCACCAATGCAGGTGTACGAAAAGAGTATCACGTCACTCTAGCGGTCTGTAAAAAAAGATAAGTGGAATGCACCGCGGTAGCCTGTCTTTTTCGTTAGCCTCGAGAAAAGAAGAAAGAATCTATAAAAAATTTTATGGCTTTCAAATTTCTAACACTTGAACTGATTGGGAAAATTCTAAACAGTAAAAAAAAAAAAAAAAAGTAAGTAAAAGGTATCAAAATAGGCCACGATAGTCAAAGTTTTTAGTAAAATATTTTATTCATATTCAATATTTCTTAATTATAACCAAGGCTCTACAAATTGGGGGGGGGGGGAGAGAATGGTAGGCAGCAAAAACATAAAGTAGCCAACAAAATGTGCCTCTCCCCCCTTCCCCAGTTTTTTTTACCTCTAATTATAAATTTCCAAAAAACGAAGATTTTATTTTATTTATTTATTTATTTATTTATTTATGTTTAACGTATTAACCGAGAAAGAATAATCTTGAGCACAATGATATAAGATAAACTAAGTTTTTCAACCAATCTTATAAAAATTATAACCAAGAAATCGTATAAAAATTATAACCAAGGCTCTACAAATTGGGGGGGGGGGGGGGGGGGGGGGATGGTAGGCAATTTTTTATGGTAGGGAATTTCCAAAAAACGAAGATTTTATTTTACTTATTTATTTTTTAACGTATTAACTGAGAAAGAATAATCTTGAGCATAATAATGATATAAGATAAACTAAGTTTTTCAACCAATCTTATAAAAATTATATAAATGAAAAAAGCGAAGTATATATTACAAAATTTAAACAAATAAAGTGTGCAAATCTCAAGAAAAATATTTGTTCTTATCACAAAGAAATATTAAATAAATATAAAAGTTTTTATTATTATTATTTATTATTATTTTTTTAAGCACGCTTTTATAAGAATTTGTTTATTGAAAAAAAAATTACACCTAATTTCATAACTACAATTCATGTTGTTCTGGAACATTTCCGTTACAATACGTGAATGAATTTAGCGTGGACCACAATTATGGAAAATTCACCGCTTTTATTTATGCTTGGTAGAAAGAGCGAACTGGTGAATTTAAAATTTAATTAAATATATATTTGTGTTCAGTTTCTTTTTTAAAAATGGCGACAGAAAAGAAAAAAAAATGTTTAAATTATTTTTTTTTTCATGATTTCTGAATTGTTTTCTCAACGTATTATCGTAATTTAATAAATAATTATGTTATGAAAGTATAAAAATATTGTATTGCCATCTGGAACACACGCCTGCACATTTCTATAACTCCAACATATCACGAAGTGAGTGAAAATGAATTAGAAAATCCCATCTTTACATACATAAAAGCATGTAAAAAGTAAAAATGTTTTTATTAAAATTTGTCTAAAAAAAATATTTACCTTTATATCATATAAATTTTATAGAACTAATTGGTTGCCGAATTTATCCTTTAAAAACTTAATTATAATTTGAAGCAATACCTGCTTCAAATACCAAGGCAATTTTAAGATCATTAAGCATAATTCGATAAAAATAAAATATTTTTTTAGAATAAATTGTAAGAATATATTTTATTTTGTACATTCCATATATCAAAAGAAATTTACTATCCGTATTTTAGAATTTACCATCAAAATGAAATCAGGGGTCGGTGCAATTTTTTTTTTATTATTTTTTTTTTCCTTGGGGCCCATTTTGTGAAAAGTAAAGGTTATTTTTGTGAAATTCATTATATTTTTGTGAAAAATAACATTCTGTAACGAAAATTGGAATACAATTACTCAAATTTGAACCAAGCATTTATTAACAAAAACTTTTTCAAATCCTTTTGCTGAAGTTTTCCCCTCTGGTGCACTTGTTTGTTTACAAATTACACATCTTAAAAGTCACAAAATAATAAATACATAATAAATAGTAGGTTTCTATGGATATGAAATAGAATTTTGTGAAAGGGCCTATTTTATTAAAAGGAATTTTGTGAAGAGATCTGTTTTATTATAAAGAATTTTGTGAAGGGGCCCATTTTATCAAATTTATTTTTGTGAAGGGACATCCTAATTAGGCCCCAATTTTTGCCTGGATCGACCCTCGAAAATGTTTACTCCCTTTCTAATAGTCTGAACAATTTTATGAAAAAATCAATAAATAAATAAAATATGAATATTTTTACACAGCTGCTACATAGCTATTTTATTTGATATTTTTTAAATCTTTTAAACAAAACTGTTTTTGGCAATAACTACATTTTTTTTTTAATTTCACGAGCATTTAAAAAATAATAATTCCGTGTACTAATGAAGTTTCAGTTTGTTAAATAACACGGATTTTTAGACAACAAATATTTTCGAAAACTTCGTTATAATACTGTTTCGTGTACAAATTACAAATAGCAATAAACAAATCATTTTAAAAGTCACTTTTTGGTTAATTTGAAAAATGCTTTTATTTATATAAATTAGGCTAACACAAGTTGTATGTCAAAACATTAACAATTAATCTGTTTGTTCATCAAATTTTGAGTTTTCGCCTCGTGGAAAAGAAAAAAATAAAATAATCTAAGCAAACAAAATTTAATTTTGATGATTCAAAAAGGAATTAAATTTCTTTAGCAAAACAGCAAAATCTAGAATATTTAATGGCACATGATAAATAAGAATTTTAATTCTAAACACTTTGGGAGTTAATCATGTTTCTGGTAAAATAAATCTCAGGAGCTGACTTTTTATCTGCAACGTGTCAAATTTAGTATACATAAGACAAAAACACCAATACTGCATAAAAAATATTATAAACTCAAAATTAGTTCCGAACATAATATACTATATATATATTATATATATTTGGCCACTATTTTTCACTTGCACTGCGTTTTCTTTTAGTTTCACATATATTTCTATTAAATAATAAAAATGATAATATTGCTTCACTTCAAGAAATACAATTTTATAAAAAGAGTACTTCATGACTTGCACTGTTTGAAAATTGATATATAAGCAAAATGTAATCAATCATGCTTAATTATACATAATCAATCAATAGTAATTTCTAAAGATTATCCACGTTTCGTTCATAAACGAACGCGCCCATATACACACATACATACAGCTTTAATAAAAGTTCATGTTATAATTTTATACAACGCATATATTGACAGATAAAGGAAAAAAAAGTTTGGATACAATTAAAAAATTAGAACCTTTTATATGTCTATAACTTAATAATTAAAAATCGATAACCACTGAATAATTATTACCGGGAAAGAACTTTTTTCATAATTAAAAAGCAATATTTAAAAAATATGTGATTATTAAAATATTTCTAAAAAGATTCATACTTCCAGATTTTAACTCTTTTTTGTACGATGAAATTAAGACCTTTTTTAAAAGTTAACAAATTTCTGCAATATCGCTGGATTGCTTTACTCTCAGATGCCTACTTTTTCAAAAGACTTTGAACAGATTTAAAACTAAGAAAATGCAAGGCCGAACTCTGTACACAGCGATGACGCGAAAACCTCTCAAAAGACGATCGACCGATTTTTCAGAGTAAAAGATAACAAAACGCTGATGATAACTGTTCAGCATGGAAGCTACAGCTGAGATTTTCAAAATTCCTTTTTCAATTATTAAGTAATATAAACAAAACGAAAAAAAAAAATGCATTCAGCAAAAGAAAGAGTTATAATGAATCTCGAATAGCATACCACTTCACCTCAATTTATACAACTACCCTCATCTGAAAACATTGAAATGTTTTAAGTTGTAGCCAAATTATGAATGTAAACTTTGTTATATCTAGCTTTAAATATAAATTATCGCTCGAAATTCCTCAACCAAAAGAAGGGTCTTACTAAATTTCAATAATTTTTGTCGACCTCAAGCTGATAGAAATATAATAACCCCCTCCCGTCTTTATTTTTAAATATGTTTCCAATTAAAAAGGAAACACAGATTTTGACAATTATTTTTTTTTATAGTTGTTTGTTTGTTTGAAAAGGTTTGTTTCTTCCGGTGGTCCAGTGCAAAATTTTACTGCGATTTTCAGATTCTTTCTGCTGATTCATTCCCCCTACCACCAATAGCTTAGCATCGATAAAAAATATTCTGATTTTTTTTTTTTTTTTTTTAAAGTAAGTGAGACAGGAGAACTATTTTCAAAAGAAAAAATAATATTGCTTATATCAGACACATATTCAAATTTCAAAGCAATTCGAGTCGTTTTTCGGACACTAAAAATAAAACAATTCTACGTGTTCCTGTAGCAAAAAAAAATATATATATACGAATTTTAAGGTAAAATAAAACGCTGTACCTTAACAACGTAAACGTATCAAATTTTGTGACGATTAGTCTCTTTTCCGAAAGTTAGAGCCCAAGCTCAGACAATGAGGACAATAAAATGTATGTAGGGCTACCATCAAAACGAAATGCCCCCCCCCCCCCAAAAAAAAAAAAAATAATAATAATAATAATAATAAATAAATAAATAAAATAAGCATCCGTTCAAAAGTTACAGATGAACAGACATTTATAAAATAAATATACGGACAAACTATAAAACTGGAGCGACTACACTCGATTTTCCGAACACTTTACTTGTGTTCAAATAAACTATAATATAACAATAAATAAAAACTTAGATCCTAATTTTATAGAGGTGAAATGTTTCCACTGGTGAAAATGATCAGTTTTAAAGAAAACATGCACTTTATTCATAAAGTTTTAACATTTTTCTAATGACGTAGTAATTTTCAATACAGTTTCATTTCACACGTGATAAAATTAAGATCTATAAATTAAAATTGAATTTACATAGTTGTGCAGATGGGAGTTTAAAATTATTTTAAATGTAGATATATTTCGCTATTTCCTCAAAAAAGTGCAATACTTAATTTTCTCAAGCTTTTATCGGATTAAAATAATTCACTTTTTTTTCCCTTTGTTTTTTTAAGAAAAAGAAAAGTTTTACTAAATTAAGGCATATTTTAGTAAAACATGATTTTTGTATCAACATAAGATGAGCGCAAACAATAAATAAAAATATTTAATTGTATAGTTGAATTAAAAAAAAATATATATTTATCGGTTTTCTGTTACTACAAAATGGTTTAGATTATCAAACCTATTGTCCGATTCGTACGAAAATGAATACAGCACTTGCGACAGTGGCCACATTCACCAAAAAAAAGCTCAATTGAAAGCATATAGTTTGTGCACTATCCTGTTTACTCACACACAAACAGACAGACATCATCATAAACACCAAAAAGAGACTCTAGGGAACTGAAAACTTTAACAAATACCAATAACAAATATACACGCATACATGCGGAATCATTGTAAAAATAGCGAAAACGGATTCAGGGAACTTCAAAATGTATAAAACATACCGATATTTCCATAATCCGATTTTTATCATGATTACAATCCTTTTACTTCCACTATAATGTGTCCACACAAAGTTAAAAAAGTCATGAACATTCTTTGAAATATGTTTAAAATATCAGTTTTAAAACAAAGAAAAAATAAAATATGACCAAGATAAATCAAATTGGGGGTGAAAAAGCAAATAATGAAATATTTGTGGAATTGTAGCTGCAGCAGAATCATCGGACCCACATTACTACAGTTTTCCACAAAAAATTTACGATACACGCACACACACACTTAAATTCATTAAGCAACAATCGTTTCAAGCTTGTTGGTATTTAAATTATTATGTATATATTTACACTTAAAAAGCATACGAATTTCTGCATAGATAAAAAAAAAAAAAAAAGGCATTTGAAACTCATTTTAATATATTCTGAATAACTTCAAAAATTGACAGAAATTTTTCATGCGCAAACAAGTTTTGATAAATTATCGATTGGCATAAATGACCAAAATTCATATCGATATTTCAGAATTAAATTGAATACCACTAGGACTGGATAGTACCCGTCAAAACTTGGCGGTAAAGAATTTAAAGGTTCCACAGGAAAAAAGTTCATAACATCATTAAAATGTCAAATTTTTACAGAATATTTGTTAGAAAAATTTGTAAAAGAAATAAAAACCTCTCCTTTTATAACGGACAGCTGCTAATCTCAAAATATTTGTAAAGGAAGGAGCCAACCTTAATCGCGCCTAGAAACATGTAAATATTATTGATTTTACAGGAAACACACTTTAAAGTGGACTCCTTTAAAAGCTACTGACAGATAAGACTCGAGCGCCAAGAAGACCTTCAAAAGGCATCATAGAGCCCGCGAGCGCTGCATTGAACAGTGGGATAACATAAAAATTAAGCCATAACATAATAACTCCCATGAATATACCAATTAAAATTATCAATTTGATGATTTTTCATATATTTTCTAAACGTTATTTTAGCAGCAAAATTTCAGGAAATTCTCGGTTTTTTAAACAGAGAGTACATTGCACTTAAATAAATTATAGGTTATCGGTTTTGCATAAATATAACCATGATTTTTGGAGATAAAGTGTTTTTCGTAACTGATTGTTCGTGAAAAATATGTTTTTCATGACGCGAATTTAAAGTTTCTAATTATGAAATTCACCTCAAGTTCTTAAAACTGTTCATATTTTTGCATTGTAACTTCCTTATTGTCAACATTATAAATTCTTTTCTTTCTTAAGACCCTTTCACACCAACTTCAATTACTTAAATACACACTTCCTGTTTGAAAGCTTAAACAAAAACCGACATAATCACGGTTGACAAAATATCGGTTTTTTTTTTCCTCTCTTTAAATAAAAATTAAACAACCGGATTTTTGTTGCTGTTTAAATGAACATAATCAATATCATGATTGCTTTTTGATTTTACAGGAAGCAAACTTTAAAGTGGACTTCATAAAAGCTACGGACAGATAACATTCGAGCGCCAAGAAGACCTTCACTGCCTTTGGCAGCGTACAACCTCGAATTTGTATAATTTTTAACCCTTTCCGGCACAGACTAAGTGTGTCCGTAAAATGAAAAATTACTGACACCGGAATTTACAAACGACTTTTTTAGAAAATAAGAACTCCTTATTTTAAGCTTTCATTGTAGAAACAAAATTTTAATAAATATTCTGGTGTATAAAAATAAATAAATATATATGGTGTCGAATGCAAGTTTGGAATTAAAATTAGGTGTGCCCAGAGTGGGACCACTGTGCCGGAAAGGATTAAACGAAAATCTTTCCAAACGAATCTAAAGTAGAAGGCCCAATGCCTTCGGCAGCGGGAAGGGAGGAAGGGGGTTGATAAAGGTATGTTTGTGAATTTTAGGTTTTGATTTTTAATTTTTTTACGCTGGTAGCGCCCCTGGTGAGAAATTGCATACTAAATTTTTTAAATGTTTTTTTTTTTTTTTTTTTTTTTTTTGTGTGTGTTTTCTCATGTAGCAACCATATTCCAAGTTAAAAAAAAAAAAAAAATAGTATTCACTCAATACAATTTTCTTTTGCGTTTGTAGTCACTGGCGGGAAATAGACTTTCTACATAAAGGTGATTTTTTATGTTTAGCTGCATATGAAGACATTTACAATGATTACTTGGAATTTAAACTCATTTCATAATGCAAACAAAATTTTACATTATGAATATGGAAATAAATGCAAATTAGCTATTCATTACTGATATTAGACTATCAACTAAGTTATTACATAACACACAAACGCAAGGTATATGCAATTAATCTGTCTGCCGATTTGTCCATCCACACACCATTTTTCTTAAAATACTCTTGATTCCAAGAAATTTTAATTGGTTTATGGTAGTTTACAATGTGCTTCCACCAATAGATGAATTAGGAAAAAATTTACAACGTGCAAGTCTGTTGAAAGTTCTGGGGTTGGCGCACGAAGGGCGCAAGAGGCAGATAACACTAGCAAAAAATATTTAAAAAGTGATATTCCCCGAAATGGGCTATTCAAACGCACTGCTATCCTTAAGGGCACAATACTTGCGAGTTGATTTTGAAAGTACAATTTTACCTCTGCTAATTTTGCTCAACGGGGTATTTCTAATGATAAAATTTCTAAGTTGCCATATTCTAAATTTAAACGGAAAAGAGAAAAAAAAAGGTGAAAGTTACTAACTTTTAAAATCAAGGGAGACCTTGTATATGAAAATTTCGACGATTCTCTAGTTTGTAGATGATTATTTATTTATCGATATCTCATTTCTAATTTGCTATTCTAGAACAGAGCGAGAAACAATTTAATCCGCGCAATAAGCTTAGGAAATAAAAAATAACAGCAACTCCAACCTACTTTTGCTCTTCAAAGCTTTCCCATGGCAACCGTTGAATTTAATATTACTAATACAAGTGTGACTTACACACATCCTTCAAAAAGCGCACTTATTTGTATAATCGGAAACATTCATGTAAATAAGGATAAGAATATGGAAAGAAAAATAAGAAATCAGCTTCAAAATACTCCGAGTTAAATTGTTAAATGCAGGAAATAGCCATTACCCATGTGTAGCATACATTTTCAAGAAATTAAGAGTATTCAAATTTTAAATTATTATAATTTACCAAAAGCGTTGACATAAATTGTGAGGTCACCTAGAGGCGCAGCCAGGAGGGGATCGCTTAGGGCACTGGAAGTTTTCGGTTGTCATACATGTTCTTCAATACACACACTCTCACACGACCCGGGGGGGGGGGGGGGGAGAGAGCTTAGAAATTACTACTTAAATAACTTTATTTTGTAGATCAAAATTGGGATGTTGAAAAATTCAGTTTCAAAGATTTTTGATCAGGGAAGGAATTGAAGGATTAAGATAAATAATTCTTCTTAAAATCTGCTATTACTTCTTTTCACCATTTACTCGATTTACATAGTATGGTGTTAAACCTAATCTCTCCCCCTTCCCACTCCTAGTGTGAACTTTAATACATACAGCGGAACGAGAAACTCCAACTATCCGGACTAATGTGTGTTCTAGATGCAATCCGGATATGTCGAAATTCTGTTAATTGGATTTATCATTAAAAAAGTTGTAAAATAAAAATTAGGTAGACCTTAATGTATGTTGAAAATAAGATCACTTTTACTACAAACAATTTTTAAAATCAAATACAGTACTCACGTTAGAGGTCTGCACGGGCCTGGTCGGGCTCGGGCTAATTTACTTTCATTAGACTCGGGCCGGGCCAGACTCCTTTTTTTCGGGTTGAGCCGGGTTTGGATTGAATCCTTCCCTCCAAGCCAGCGTTGGGCCAGCATTTTATCTATTTATTTACTTTTGTAAAAATAATAGTTATGATGTAAATTTGTTTAACGATATTTTCAGAAAATTAATTTAATAAATTAGAGAGATATTTTTAATAATCTACTTTTTTTCTTTGTAGAGCTTTAAAACTGCGATTTTCCTTCACAGAATTTTTAATCTTTTATCACCAGTTTTTTTTTTTTTTTTTTTTTAATAGAAATTTTTGCTTAATTTAATCGCAGAAATACTTTGATTAAATAAGACAAAATTTTCAATTAAAAATTACTAGTAGGAATAATTAAGGATTCTGAACATTTCGTGCGTCACATATGTACGCGACTCTCGTTGAGAGGGATTAGCCATCTTTTTCTTTCATTCTAAACTACGTACATTGATTTTCTTACTGAAGTAATTGTCTATGCTATTTTTTTTTTTTTAAATGGGTGTTTTTGTACGTAATTGTGCAAGTGGGCACTAATATTATTGTTATTCCGTATTCAATGAATTGCCCATATATACAAAACTAAGCATAAATGAGCGTTTTGGAGAATTTTAATTGTAGGATAATGTTTTAGAACAGGCATGGTGGCCCGTGAGCCACATTTGGTACTCAGACAACTTATCTCTGGTCCGCCAAGCCTTTGGTTATCTGCAATATCTGTGTTTAATTCAAGTATTCGAACATGCATGCAGAAAATACACTTTGCACGAACACGAGACATTGTGGAGGCAAAGATAATCAATCGGAACATAGTAAAGCACAGAATCTTGAGTATAAAACTTTAAAGAGTTTTTTTAATTTGCATAGTTTTTTTTCCGTAAAAATTGTTATGTATTTCATTGTGAAACTGACACTCTGTTTCCCATCTATCTTTTAACACCACATTACTAAATAAGCAATTTTTATTCAATACTAAACTAGTCTGATGTGCCAATCCCAAAACTTCCTTCTATCTTATACATGTTGTTTCAAAAAGCATAATTTTTTTTTTTAAATATGCATTTTAGAATTAAAAAATGCAGCATAGAAACGACACCTTTTATATGATTTACACGAAAACTTAATCAGCACCAACTTATGTCAAGATTTAACAGAATATGAAGTTTGATTAAATTCCGTCCATTAGTTCTAGAAATATGACTATCGTTAAAATCCTGAAAAATGCAGCATACCAGCGCCATCTGATGGGAAATTTACACCAAATTGTATAATCTTGTAAATGATCGTATAAGATCGTTCGTTATCTATTGCTGAAATCGTGAAAAATGCAGCATAGCAGTGCCACCTGTTCTACGATTTATACCAAAAACTAACCAGCACCAATTTATATCAAGGACTACCTGAATCTAAAGTGTTATTAAATTCCGTGCATTAGTTCTTGAGATAGAGCGCCCACAAAATTTTGTCGCATACAAACACACACACACACAGAGACAGAACATTTTCTAAAAACAATCAAATCGTGTTCAGGACCTTCTAAAACGTATAAATCCGTTGAAAACCGGAAGTCGAAAGTTTTTATATTCAATACCCTCTTCTTGAAAAGATAGAAGAAAGTAAAAAAGTATGGAAACATTAATAAAATACGGCTCGAATTAAGGACAGTTAAAATTTCAAAAATATATAATAATTAAATAGCCTTTTTAAATGGGTGGCTTTGAAAATGACAAATTCTCATTTCGTAGGAAAAAATACGAATATGTTACACATCACTTCAGACTGTACTCACTCGAAGATATGGATTTTGGATTTCAGCTCTTTGTTTTCAGTATTTGAATTAGTAAAAGTGTTATTGTTAATGAATTTTTGTGATATTTCTTCCTTTTATTTGATTTTTTGCTTTCGCTTACCTTTACAAGAAGAAAATATAGGATTCGTAAAAAAATCAACTTCCGGTTTTCGACATTTTAGAAGGTCATGAACAAGATTCGACTGTAATAATAGCAATAGCACAAAAATATGTTTGCGTTATAAGTATAAAGAAGCACAAGCAATGTTAACCTTATGGGGATTTTTTTATTTTCTAACAGATTATTTTCTCCCTAAATCTCAAAATTTCTTAACCAAATTTATACTGGATCGTTATCTAAAAAAGTTAGTATAGCGTATT
The DNA here is from genome assembly GCA_963931845.1 of Maratus michaelseni. Lineage (NCBI taxonomy): Eukaryota > Metazoa > Arthropoda > Arachnida > Araneae > Salticidae > Maratus > Maratus michaelseni. Next base: position 332,189,638 of record OZ007590.1, on the reverse strand, counting down.
AAAATTTCAGAGCAATTGTATAAAATTAAGATAAAAAAAAAAAAGTACGTAATGTAAATCCTATAAGAAAATGCACAGAAAAAAAGTAAATTCAGCAAAAAACGACTTTAGGATTTTTTAAAGGGTTAATATTAATATTTTTTTAAACCGAAGGAGTCTTTTGAAAGCTGGATGTACGCTCGTTAAGTGTGTGATTTATTTATTCGTATTTCAATTACAAATTCTGGGTGAAAGAGCGTTAAACATTGGAAAAAATACGGAATTCGCGAAAATGACTGACGGAAATAAATATTTTTGAAAGGGTTAATAATCATATTTTTTAAAACCGAAGGCGGTGTCGTAAAGAAAAATGAACGTAGATATGGTTTGGTATCTTTGGTTTGTTCGTATTTTAATTTCCGAAGCCGATGCCGATTTTTAAACACAGCACAAAAAAACGCAATCACTTTCGGGAACGAATTTTTTTAAAGGGTTAATATTCATATTCGAAACGGATTGCAGGTTTCGAAATAGGAATGAACGTAGACATGGTCTGGTATTTTTAATGTTTTTCGTAGCTTGATTAGAAACACAGATTCGGATTTTTAAAGATTGCAGAAATCGTGAAAGTGACTTTTGGAAACAGAACGTTTTGAAAGGGCCACTTCGGAAAGCTCGAAACGGTATATGCTCTGGTGAGTTTGCCGATTTGCGGGGGGGGGGGGGGGGGATGCTTTTTCGATGAGTTTTCAATATCCTAGCTAATTATCGAAAAATGAAAAATCTGAGCCAGGTGCATCAGGACCTGTTTTGGACTATTCTCACCCAAATTTTCAGACTTCTGCGGCAATTTTCGCTAGCCATCGCCAACAGACACACACATAGAAGCGAAACTTTCTTTTATTAGATATTTTTCATAAACATATCTTCTACATTCTTTTCACATTTTTTTTAAAAAACAATGATCCCATTAAGTGTGAGCCTGGTGAATTATGTGCTTAAATGACAAAATATTCATATAAAAAAAGGGGTCAATACAGGCAATAATTGAGACAAGAGGTCTGCACGCGCCCGGTCTTGGCAAGCGGCTCATACCCGGCAAAATAAAAGCAAATTTTCAAACGGGCCGATAAAAAAAAAATTAAATGGGCCAGCCAGGCAGATTAAAAAAATAAAATGGGCCGACTGGCCCGATATAACAAATTCAAAAGGTTCAAACTAAGCTGATAAAATATGAACGATTTTCAATGAACGTGGCTGGGACGAGAATAAGTATAAATAAATGTGTTGCGCGAGCCGATGCTAGCTGGACAACATCAATACAGAAATATAACATGCCCAGCGTAAAAATCAGCATCGTACAGTTACATCGGGTCTAAGCCCGGGATTAATTTTTTCAGCAGACTCGGGCAGGCCTGCATCAGGTTTACACTTTATTTTACATACTCGGGCCGGTCGGAACTGGACTTAATTGTTCCCAGTCAGTACGTGTCGAGCAAGCAATTTGATTTGTAAAAATAATAATTGCGATAATGAACTTCTGTTAACGGAATCTTTGGAAATATACTTTAATAAATTATAGTGACACATTTTCAAAAATCTACTTTTTTTTTTTATATATTATACAGCAACGAAAGTTATGTACAAGCATCTTTTTTTCTTTTATTTTAAACTACATTAATTTCTTTAATGTCTTTATTTAAATGTAATAATCTACTAAGAGTCTAAGTAATCATTTATATTGCTATACATCTATGGCTCGTGAACATATAATAATCTAAAATATACAGTAAAATTTTCCCATAAATATGTATGTAGTATTTATTAAAAATAACCTTTATTGTATGTTAAGAAACATCGGAATTTTTGTAGAAATTGAGTCGGGTCGGGTCGGACCTGATTTCATTGATTTTTTCACGGGCCGGCCCGAGCCTGTTTTCATTTATTTTTCAACGGGCCGGGAAGAATTTTTAGTTTTTAGATAGGACCGGGCCAAGATGTCTTCGTTCGGGCAGGGCCCGGGAATTCCGGCTCGTGCAGACATCTAATTGATACCTATTTAGGGTCCCTACACACAATTCCTTTTAATAAAACAGGTCCTTTCACAACATTATTTTAAATAAAGCAGGTCCCGCCTTCACAAAATTCCTTCAAATAAAATAAGTCCCTGCACAAAATTTCATTCTATAAAGGCAAACTAGTCATTAATTATTTTTGATTTGTTGGGTTTCCAAATGTATAATTTGCAAACAAAACAAATTCACCGGATAGAAAAACTTTAACAGGGAGACTTAAAGTAATTAAAAAAAATAAAATAAACTTGATTCGAATTTGAGAAATTAAATTTGATCTTTCGATAAAAAAATTTATTTTTCACAAAAATATAATAAATTTCACAAAAATAACTTTATTTTCTCAAAATAGACCCCAAGAAAAAAAAATCTGTATCGACCCCTGAAATAAGTTTAGGCATTATGTGCCCCTCAATTGTCCCTCCTTCCCCCACCCCAAATGTCTAATCAAGCTTCACGCTACGCCTATGGAGTTATAAATATTGAAAACAGCCTGCATTTCAATTAAAAGGTCAATTTCAATATCTAAATGAATTCTTCGGATTCTCTTAGAATGTGACAATATGACTCAGAATATGACAATACAGCATCTGAAATTGTTGAAATACCGACTGATAATTGTCTAAATACAGATTTTGAAAATGTCAGTTACACATTAATCTTAACGTTAGTTTAAAACAGAAATATTGCCATAGTATCTCAACATTTTTAAATCGTGGATTATTTTTGTTTTTACAAACAAATGCAGTCCACTTATTTTTTTTTCTAATTTCCTGATATTAATCCGGATAATTATTACACTTTTTTTTTAATTAATATTTTATTAGCAGACCCGCCCGGCGCTACCTGGGATTAGTTTGGAGGTTAACCACTTGAATGCCGATGGAGTGGGATACAATATATAAATCGTGGATTTTATATAATCGTGGATATACCCCATTTAATTTTAATCCCGAAATGCCACATTGGCACCAGAATTTTGAAATAAAATTTTGCTTTTATAATGTAAGCGAAGAAAAGATTTTACTTATCCCAAATTTGTAAATCCTGTTGTCAATCAATCATTTCAACATTTTAGCAACAGACGTATTTTGCCATTGGAAGGGCAATTGTAACATATAAGCAATTTAATTTATACAGACAACTTTTTGCGTGACATAACTTTTTTAAACCCGCTTCAAAATAACTAGAATTGCACAATATTTAATTGTGTACTGTCACTCACAGCAAAAGGCGATTTACGCGATCGAAGAGTAAAAAAGTATTATATCCATAAAAATAGTTAAAAAATCAACTTTCCGTAAAACAAAAATTAATTTCGTATCCTATTTCCGGTTGTCAAAAAAAAAAAAAAAAAAAAAAAAAAAAAAAAATCCAACTGCCTCAATTTTGCCAGCGAATTTGGAAAATCGAAAAAGAGCTAATGAGATTAAAATTCTGAGCAAATATGTTAACTTTTTCAACACAGACAATACAATTACACAAAGTTATTATTTTTAAATTTTGATATCTTGCCAGAACATTAAAAACAGACTGAGAAATCAAATTCGGATTTGAAATTGTTTGAAAAGAAAATCTAATTTTTTTTAGAAATTTTTAACAGAAAAAACAGACAAAAGATAAAAATAATGTTCGGTTAAATTTAATTTTATTGAATCTAGCAACACTTTTGAATCGTAACTTCATAATAGGGTTAATTACATACCATACATTCAGGAACATCCATTACTTTAACTATACTCATTTAGCTATTTTTTTTTCTTCTATCTTTACAAGAAGAAAGTATTGGATTCGTGAAAATTTTCGACGGATTTTATACGTTTTAGAAGCTTCTGAACACGATTTGACTGTTTTTAGAAAAATGTCCGTCCGTGAGTCTGTCTGTATGTGACAAATTTTGTGGGAGTTATATCTCAAAAAGTAATGCACGGAATTTAATCAAACACATGATATTCAGTTAGACCTTGATATAAATTGGTGCTGATTAGGTTTTGGTGTAACTCGCTCAACAGGTGGCACTGCTATGCTGCACTTTCCTCGATAGCTATATCTCTAGAACTAATGCACGGAATTTCATTAAACTTCATATTTTGTTAAATCTTGGCATAAATATAGGGTGATCAATTTAAAAGAGTACCGGTTTGTTTTTTGTATTATCCACATCTATAATATATGTAGCGAAACTTTCAATATCATTACTTATTTAAAATGTCTATATTTAATGTGCTGGTATCGTTTTTTTCACTTTCTAAATGCGAAAACTCGTTTTTTAAACATAAATTCACGTGAACATCACTAGTAATTTTTAATCCGATTCTGCGCAAATGATTTTATTAAATCGTCTGCTTCTTTCAACTTGGCCAGATGCCTATTGAAATTAAATGCAGAATCGGATTAAAAATTACTAGTGATACTCACGTGAATTTATGTTTAAAAAACGAGTTTTCGCATTTGGAAAAGGAAAAAACATATACCCGCACATTAAATATAGACATATTAAATAAGAAATGATATTGGAAGTTTCGTTACATATATTATAGATGTGGATAATAAAAAACGGGTACGCTTTTAAATTGATCACCCTGTAGATCCTTATTAGGTTTGGGTATATACAGCCCAACAGGTGGTGCTGCTATGCTGCATTTTTCACGATTTCCGCGTTGCTAGATCTCAAGAACGAGTAGATTGTCATTTAATTTTAGTCGCAGACGATTTGATTTATATAGAAGAAAATTTAGCGATAGCCAGAACATGCTAGTTTAATTTAATTAGCAGTAACGGAATTTCGTTAATGGTAACGGAATTGATTTTTTTTTTTTTTTTTTCACACTTTATTTATCTTAAAAGGAACTTTATTTTACATTTTGTACGTATATATAAATTCATCATTTTTAAAGGCTAGACCCCTTGCGAGTTTGGGCAAATCATTTTAAAACATCCTGCTCTTCAACACAGTCAAAGTCATCTTGATAGGGTCAGTTAAAAATGTTCCCATTTTTACAAGCTTTAATTTCGTTTGTTGTCTGGATGTCTGGGTGAAATCTTGCAATCGATTTCTGACCCATTTCCGACGAACCGATTTTCTTAAAATGAACACACATTCTGTCAAATATATTTTAACAACTTTTGCCAAATGTATTCCACGTATACACTACGTGTGGGTAAAATATTTTCCCATAATTTGTCTTTTAAGTTCTTTTCGACTTTATTAGTTCAACAGTACAGTACTTTAATTTGTTTGGCATCTTGACTAATCCACAAAAAGAAAATTTTGTACTTTTTCTCCCTTGGTTCCTTGCCTGTACGATTCTATCCATAGATCACCCTCACCATGGTTACTCAATGAGTCAGATAGGTAACTTCCACAAAAAAGCACACCTTGAAAATAAAAATTTAATCCTAATAATAAAATATTAATTCCTAAAATTCTATTTCACTAAATTTTGTGTTTTATATTATAAATGCTTTTTTTTTTAAAATCATACCAACGATGTTTCCTTTATATACAGTTATATATTTATTCATGCTGGAAAAAAAATGATTGGTGCATTATTTTAAATTTAAGTAACTTAAATACAATTATTAGCGCCAAAACACTGTAAAATGGATCTAAATAGGCTTTCTGTGCAAATTAATAATTTTGAAAGGAAGTATTCTAAAACACTGTTACCACTAATTAAACTTGCGATTATAAACAATTTTAAAAAAATTTATTGCAGTTTACTCCTTCAGTGTGCCATTAAAGAAAAAAAAAAAAGCTGGGAAAAAAAATCATCATTGCGGTAATAGCAGTGTTGAATTGAGACGTTCAAGGAAGGATTTTTGTCGCTCCAGTGGGGGAGAGAGGGGTGGGGGGGGGAGTGCATTATTAGAGTTCTAAGGTTCTCAATTTTTTCGTGGGGAGGGGGCGATATGTCGGGGAAATGCGCAAAATCCCGCCTTTTACAATTCTAATTTAAAAAACAACGAAAATCTTAATCTCAGGTACATCGAAGTTGAAAGCCAGTCTTAGTCTATACAGAACAAAGTTTACGGGCCTCTACATGCAGCGATTTCTTTTATAAACTGCAGACAAACTCAAACACCTACTGCCATATGCTGTACATTACACTTTATTATTATACTAGCTGACCCACCCAGCGTTGCCTGGTCCTGAGATAATAATCTTAAAAATACCTAAAATCAATGTTGAATTTAGACATCTTTCTCCAGGAAGAATTTAGAGTTCACTGCTTCCGGTAGCGTGCATATGCATCAGTACGTCTTATGCTTTATTACAATCTTCACTAAATTTCATCGCCAAATTTGAATTTAATATTGTAATGTAACGCAAATTTAACATGGCTATGTATAATATTATAGTTGCACGCAAAATGCATTAATGAATGCATTAATGCTATAATTTTCACATGTCAACTAGATAAATGTTCAATTATGTGTTTCGTTTCGTATCAGATTATTTCAAGTAATTTTATGCTCACCAAAAACTTATAAAAACAAAACCAATTGTATGCTACATAAATTAACATATTGCATTAATATAAAGCATGCCAATAATATTCTGCGATGAAAATTAGCAAAGTACTTTACTTATTGTTTTGGGTTATCTATAGAAAGAAAAAAGAAAGTTTAGAATTCTGATCCATATGCAGACAAGAAAGTCCAAAAGTCCGACATATTTAAACATTTAAAAAAGTTCTGAAATGAACTGTTACTTCTAAGACATTTAAAAGCAACGCGCCAATTTCAATCGGTCAATTTAATGAGAATAGTCTACCTCAGAAAGAATACAATAGAATCAAAGAGTAGATATTCAAAGCATAGCATAAACATTTTTTTTTTTTAATAAGTTTCGGAAGCTTGTTAGTTTTTCCCGCTTGTCACTAATGATGCTAGTCTCGCTACCATTACAGATTTTACTATCTTGAGGTCCTATCTTGTTGGTGTTGCAAACAATACCGAAGCAATCTTAAAGCTGGTGAATTGCCGAAAATTTAAACTTATTCATTAAGGTTTTTAATTAATAGATCGCTTAACTATCAAAAAATTAAAAATCTGATTCTCAGGAGCATGTGGATCTGTCTTCGTCTATTCTTATACAACTTTGCAGATCTCTACGCGCAATAGATTTCCCTAGCCATCGGCAACAAACAGCAGACCAAAAACTTTCTTTTATCAATATTATACATATTGATTAAGATATAGTAGATAAATATTGAAAATATAGCTTCGTGGGGGTTTTTTTTTTTTTTTTTTTTTCAGATTTTTTAAGTTTTGCCAGTGATTTTGAGCCAGTCGTAAAAGGAATCCAAATTCAATCTTTTAGCCCATTTTATCCTTTTTTTTTCAATTAAGTGTATTCAGAATTCTTAGAGTAATTTTTGTATTTTTTACAAAATTGTTTTAAATTCCCAACAAAAATAGAGATTTCTTCTGTTATTAAACGATTTAAGTATCTAATCTTTATCATCCAAGGTTAAATTTTATATTGTCTTATAAAATAATTTATCCTGTATGGGGGAAACACTGGAGAAAGTTTTTCCAAAAATATTAACATTCCTGTTTGGAAAATTTGAAAAGAAAAAACAATGCAAATTTGAAAAGTAAAAATAGTGCAAATTTTTAAGAATGCAAAATAAAAATCACAAGTTTTCTTCCTTACCTGGAGGTTGATAATCAGTTGCTATGGCAACAAATACATGTATTTGGAAGAGGACAGGACTGCATATCGTGGATTTTATTTCTGGAAAATTCTGCTCTTTTGTTTGACAAAAACATTTTTAAGCATTTATTTTATTATTATTAGATTTTTCTTTTAATTTCAAGTTTTTAACAATAGTTTTTTTTTTTTTTAAATACAGCAGAAGATCTTTATAACGCAATTCTCCATATAACACACAACTTCTCAGATGTAAACAATGATTTTTCAGTAAGAAACACCTGAATTCCCACATTATAAATAGTTGCTATTCTCTGGAGGACTAAATTTGATACATTAGTTCAACTTTATCTCCTTAATTCAGAGCTAATTACTGTATAAATTGCTATGATTTGATACAGGTATGTTTGGACAATGTTTATAAAGTAAACTTAACAATGTGTGGAATGATCTATATTATGCAAAAAATTATAATCTGCACAACTCCTGGTAATAAATAATGCAATATAAAGCTATTCTAATGTATTTTGCTATGTTTCACACCTATTTGGCCATGTTTTACAAGCTAAATTTAATTATGTGTGAAATGTGATCTATATAATGGAAAATTCTATATAACGCACAACCTTGTGTTTTTAGGTTTGCGTTATAAAGATCTTCTACTGTATATATAATGTTGTGTATTAACGAAGGATCTCTGTTGTAGAGATTGTTGTTTTATCGATTTATGGAGCATAATCAGAAATTTTCAGGTTAGTTTTTTGTAAACATATTTTTGTGGTTATTTATATAAAAAGGTATTTTCCCATTTTATGTATTAACATGTTATGTATTGACATGTTATGTATTTTATGTATTGACATGTTAACAATTGCTCAGAATGCAGATGATAAAGGCAGTAGGGCTCTCTCCACTAGGCTTGTTTATTAGTAAATAAAACAGAAAATAAGTCTTTGAAACAGCTCATGTAAATTTTGGGTTAAAAAATTATCTTAATTTTGAATATAGAGGGCTTGAACTTCTCTTTCCTACACCACTACCTAAATTATCATTGGAAAATTTTTTGCAGAGCATGCATAAAACAAAGATTTAGAGCTTTTAGTGATGTTATTTCTCCAGTGATGCCTAGTGTTATCTTGAATTTTATGCACTGTATACTTTTGCATTTACTTTAACAGTTACAATTTGAAATCCCTCGGATGGATTTTATGCAATTTAGCTGTGATGGATTTGATTTGCATGAACATTCAACACTCCTGGATTACTTATTTTACATAAATTTTATGAGTAACCAGATATCTGTGTATTCAGTATGTTGCAAATTTAAAATTAAAGTTTTCTAAATAGAATTAGTAGTATAAAACCAGGTCCACCACTAACAGTTTGTGACAAACACAAATAATCCACATGAGTAGTAATTTAATTGTATCAGACGGAAATGGTTTTTACCAGTTCCAGTAGCAATAAACCTGTTTAAACAAGTTAGTAAGGAGGAGAGAACAAGACTGTTCATTGGACGATTACTTTAAAATACTTATTATTGGTTGAAGGATGACTAGGACATTCCGTTTTTAAAAGCTGCACATATTTTCTGTGTTATAATTGTAAGCTCTTTTGCTGTTTAGGTGGAGAACTAGTATTCTGTTAAAGCTGATTTTCAAACTTATATATTTATTTGAAATACCTTTAAACATAGTAATTATTTTTTGTGTGTTACACACTACATTATTTTAAATAATTCCATTAGGTAGTGGTATAAAAAATGCACCAGAATGGTTAGAAGTTAATAAAGTGCCCATTGACCAAAACAAAGTTAGATGTGATCATTATATGGGATTGAAATAAGTGATAAAATTGAAAGAATAAGGGTTCATCTCAATAAATGCTCAAAAAAGTATGCTTTGCAACCAAATTCAGTTTCAAGAAAATGCAATCATCACTTCAGTATTGAAAACCCAACCTACTACTTGTGCAGCCAACTGTGAAAAACGCGACTAGGGTTGTAAAAACCCGGGTTTTTTTTTAAACCCAGGCCGGGCGGGTACCTGGGCAGCTAACCACTACAACCCTCAGAATTGTAAAAAAAACTGGGTTTTTTTTAACCATACCGGGGATACGAAGGCAGTTACCCACTACAACCCTGAACAGGACAATAGTGGAGATTCAGCAGCATCATTGAAACGTCAAAAGTTACTGTTTGATTTTACCATTTAAACTAAGAATCTTCAAACATGCAACTTGGAATTGAAAGTTGATAAGTTCTTTTATTTCAACAATATTGCTTTTAATGCAGCAGGAAGAAATGAATATAAACAAATACTGAAATCATTGAGTCCCGGATATTCTGGCAGTGCAGACTTAAGTGGCAAGCTGTTAGAAGAAGCATCTTCAGAATTTGATGATTCAATAAAAAAAGAAATTCAAGGGCATGCTAATAGCTTTACTTTGCTCCTGTAATGGGTGGACAAATGTAAAAAATGAAGCAGTTATTACTACATCAATTCACACATGAAAAACTTATGTTTTTTAAATGCTACAGATTGTAAAAGCAACAAGAAAACAGCCGAATACTGTGCACAGATTGCTGTAGAAAATATTAATTACTGTCAGAAGAAATTTAGAGTTAAAATTTTTGTTTGCACAGATAATGAGAACAAAATGGCAAAAATTCGAAAAATTTTAGGAAAAACATGAAAATATGATAACATATGTTCATACAAAGTTTTATTTTTTAATTTTCAAATATGGATGTTTAACCTATCATATGAATATATTAGTAAATGACATTTCAAATAAAAAAATCCTTTGATGTATTATTGAGGTTAATAAGTTTTTCCTCAATCACCATCAACCTCATGGATGGCTGAAAGAAAAGGAGGGTTAAATGCCACAGATATCAAATGCTACATGCTGGAATACTCAGGTTTATCGCATAGATACATTTTCTAAAAACTATACTAAAATATGTAGAAATACAGAATGAGAAATCTATATGCTATCGTACGTGGACGTGGCACAGAAATTGTGATTATTTGTTAATTATTTAGTGGTAACGCACAAATGAAACACATCTCATTGGTTATTGTGTAAGAGTCCTTTGGCAAGATTTAGGCCATGATTTTTTACATTTAACTGTTTGGTGCTGCCATCCACAGGAATAAAAGTGAAACAAATAATGATTTCTTGATTATAGTGCAAATAAATTGTATTTATAATTTGTCAACATTAACAATTAAATAGATATATTTTTATACATTTTCATTTGAAATACTGATTTTTATAAGTATTTAATATTTATAATTTAAAAAATGCAATTAGCAATATAAAATTTAAAATGTAAACAAAGCAATGATTTTTAAAAAGGGAATTTTAGTAAAAAGGGAAAAGTAAGTAATAATTTTCCCTGACTTTCATTTTTTAAACGTAACTGTTATACTTTTGAAATTTTAGCTATGATTTAATTATTTTACAAGTTTTTAGTATAAATAAAATATTATTCAGTCTTTTTTTTTTTAATGAAGTCCACTCCCACTGTTATATTTTTCAATGACAGTCTGCCCAGGCAACGCCAGGCGGTCAGCTAGTGTTCTGAAATTCCAGAAAATATTACCCGAATTTTGGAAAATGTGCTTATTTATAAAGAAGTTATCCACATGCAAATGCAGCAGGGTTGGGTTTTGGATGTCAAAAGTGGTTTTTGACATGACATGTCAAAAACTGTTGAAAAGTGTCAAAAACCTTATACACATTTATTTTAGCAATCATTAGTGATATTTTATATTAAAACAAGCTAAACCTTGATTAAATAATTTATATGTTATATAAATAATTTTTATGTAGTTATACTGTAATTAAGTTGTAATAAAATTATATATCATAATTCAAATTATTTGTCGATTGTCATACTAGAAAAAATAATTAAAAATATTGAAACTACTATTAAATGCTTTTTTCAAAGTACTATTTATATCTTTATTACTATTAAGTGTTCAGTTTATTATTTAAAAAAATAGCAATCTAATTTATGCTTTAAAAAAAAAAAAGCTTGTGTAAAGCTAAAGTGGCCACTATTCATTATTCAATGACTGGTCATAAGTTAACTAGACTTTTAATGATTCTAAATGTTTGTTTTTGTACATAAACATTAGATATAAACCATGATTGCAACACAAATGTTCTCCGAGTAATTAAATGAATTATAATATAAAATAAATATAATTAAACGTTCTTTAAATCAATAACTTAAAAGAAGATGGTTTGTTATTTTCTATATTTACACACATATATATCTTCATTTTATTATGTTAGTTTCAATTCAATTGTTTGAAACATTTTGTTTATATTAAATTTAATTGTTATACATTATAAAATAGTGCCTTTTATTTTATTATTATTATTTGAGCATATTATTTTAAGTTTGAAGCTGTAAGTCTAGCCTTAATCATTTGTTTGTGGAAAGCGCATTTGCAAGCAAAGAACAGGTCTAAAATTTTTTCTTTGTTTGGATTCTATTAACCTAAGACTAACATCAAAACAATATAAAAATAAAAATATGTGTATTATTTATATGAAATTTTATACATTAAATTATACAAGTATTTAATAGTTTGATTAGTTTATATTTTTAATGTAATGATACTTTTAATTACTTTTTATTCTATTTTTTTAGCTTACAATTATTTTCTATTTCCTAAGCAATTTGTTAAACCAAAATCATGTTTTGAGTTTTGAAAGGTCGATGGATTTTTTTTTTTTTTTTTTTCCTTGGGGTCTATTTTGTGAAAACTAAAAATAAATTTTTGTGAAATTTATTATATTTTTGTAAAAATTAACATTTTGCTATGAAGGATGAAATCCAGCTGCTTAAATTCAAACCAAGCATTTAATAATAACTTCTTTAAGTCCTTCTGCTAAAGTTTTCCTTTCTTGTGAACTTGTTTTCTTTGTAAAATATACATTTTAAAATCCAACAAAAAAAAAAAAAAAAGTTGGAAATTGTACGTCAAACGTTACAAACGAGGTGCGTTCGTACGCACGTTTTAGAATTAAATTCATGATCTCCCGTGCGTAGAACGGGTTAAACAGCTAGTTAAGTATATATTTTATGACACTGTTCATACAAATATCTTAACTAGTTATATAAATATTCAGATATATATGTATCAGCTAGTTATATAAATATTCAGATCTTGATGATTTTTAATTCTGTGAAATGAATTTTATCGTCTGCAGATTAATTTCTGTCATAAAATAAGCATCTCGGTCGCTTGAAGATTCAACCTCGGAAGCTCCTATAACAAAAAAGCACCGATTTAAAAAAAAAAAAAAAATTCAAATTTCTTAATAAATATTTTTATTAATATCTCCTAAAGTTTTGATTCGATTTTAATAAAATTTGAAATGTCTCGACAAAATTCTGCAAAGATAATATATTTTAAATTGCAAACCATTTGGTTGGGTAGTTTTTGCGTTGTTATATGCGGACAGACAGACAGACGGACGGACCAAACGACGACTATAGGTGCTACGTATTTATATAATTACGAACGCACCTAAAAAATAGAGAATATATTTTTATGGAATGGAATTTTGTGAAGGGGATCCCCATAGGATAGGCCCCAACTTTCCTGGATCGACCCCTGGTTTTATACAGGCGGTTTTATTGTGGTTTTTAATGTCTAATGTGGTTTTTAATGTGGTTATTTTTTATTGTGGTTTTTAATGTCTAAAACTGTCAAAAAGTATACCCATGTGTCTAACACTAACAATTATGAAAAATTGTAAATTTAATGTTGTTGTAAAAATAATTTTAAACAGTTTTGGACTCAATTTTAGGTTTTTGAGAGTCATAGACAAAAACTATGTCAAAAAGGGGTTTTTGTCATGATGGTTAAAACCATTACCCTATCAAAAACTTGCCAGCCCTGAAATGCAGCTAAAGATACACAAATACATAGGAAAAATATGTGATCGTATGCAAGCTGAAAACACAAATATTTCTGATCCGATGCTGTGGAACTTTGGCTGGATTCAGCAGAATGTTCTGATCTTACAATGCAAAAAAACAATATTCAGAGAAGGATGTGTGATGCTCTTTTGCCAATTCATTACCTAGTAAATGTGGTCATGGTTATCATGATTTATGGAAATAATTTATAATGAAAAAACTAAAAATATCAGCATACTACATTTACTGCAACAAATATGACATTTATGAATGTCCATTTCATATTATACCTGTTTTATAGCTTTCTTTTCATTCTAAGCAAGCTTAGTTTCGTTCCATACATACCCCTTCATTTTGATACACAGATGCGGCAAGTTTTTTTTTTTCCTTTTGTGTGACAACCTGTCCAATTTTGGTGAGATTTTGCTTCGTATACCAACATGGTAGATCAGAGTTTTATAATGAAATTGAACACATTTTATAATAAAATTGCGTTGTTTTATTTATTATAAAATTGTGTGCATCTTATAATAAAATTGTGTGCATCCATGGTTCATACACTTGAGAACAAATAAAATTCAAACACTTTGCAAGGACTGTTTAGATACACACAATATTACATGCATTAAAACGGGTCTAGTATAAAACATAAGGGAAATAGTCACCATATTTCCTGACTATTTCAAAGAAATCGTATCACATCTTTAAAAACTTTTATAAAATATATTTTCAAGACACCATATTATAAGAGAATTTTTAAAGAATAAAGTATTATAACTTACTAAGGTACCATTTAAAGAATTTTTTATTATATATATAAGCGCTATGTGTATAATAACACTTCCAGAGTGAACTCATCCGGATCCCGATAATCTTTCGTTAAAACCAGCCATTTTATTTAAATTTTCAGATTTAATTTTTTCAATAAATCTGCAAAAGATTAACCTTTTTAGAAAGATTGTGAAAACAAAATACAACTTGAGTGATGAACTACATCGAAATATGCATGTTTTTCGATATATCTTGCGTTGAAAATCGTATCACACAGAAATCAGCGATGGTAAACAATATACGACTCATTCCTTTGAAATTCATTAAAATATAGACCATGGATGCAATCACTTTGGTCAATGGCAGTATAAAACATACAAAATTAAAAACATTTTTGCAATCATTTCACGATTTCAAAAACAATGTTTAATTATGAAACTTTCTGATTAATTCCTTTGGGATTCATTAAGAGACCATGGAGCTCATTCGCAATATAGCGATCTGAACGAACTGCATGCATTAAAACTTTCTGTATAAATGCCAATTTAAGGCAACCGAAGGTGTGTATTAAATGCAATATTGTTAGAATTTTTATATTCGGGGTGTTTTAATATTTTGTTCACATCCGTGACCAATTCTTAAGAATGACTCTATTGTTATTCCTAAAAAATATATTCTTTCAAGTAGCATCATGAGTGAATGTTTATTGCTTACTGTTTAGATTTGATTTTTCAACCTTATAACGTGTGTTCTTTTTCACTATTAGCTAACAAATTTATTGGGAATTGAAGATTTACAATTTTTTTTTATTTATTTATAAGAAATCGAAGTTTATAGATTTATTTTTAAATTTACTATTGTGCTCTAAGATATTGCAACCGTAATTCTTTCAGAAATGTAAAAAAAAAAAAAAAAAAAGGAAAACATTAGTACTAATTTGCATGTTTTTTGTAAAATAATTATTAAAATTTTGGGAGTGAAGTTCATTTGCATATTCTATGTCATTATTTTACCAATTAATAATTTTCTTGCAAATTAAGTTTGTATGAAAAATGGGCTGTTTTTATAACTATTTTAGGCACAGATATACATATTGGCGCAACAACCCCACGTAGACATTGCTAAAAATGCAATTTCAGTAATGTTTGTAAGTGCATAAAATATTTTTACTTAACTGAAAACCTAAATAATCAAATTTAATTTTTAAATTACACTTGCCAAAATGTAATAACACCAAAACTTTTATAAATAGCCGCTTTTAAGTTATTTTATGTGGTTAATAAAATTTCAATTTTTTATTCTTTTTTTTATGTAATATAACTCTGCTTTGCATATTTTATAATCTGCAATCAAACCAGTCAGGGAGCAGAAAATATTGTTTAAGGGCACAGTTAAAGAAGTCTCATAGGGCTAAATCCCTCCCCATTTAAATAAAAACAATTAAGTTAGAGGAGTTGTTAAAAATCTATTTTATGTCTTAAATGTTTGCTTATTCATCTCTTACAGAAAAAAAAAATTGTAATATTAATGAAAGTTATAGTAATCATGAAACAAGTAAATCTGCAGATCAGTGGCCTCAAACATCAGTTCTACAGTTTTATTTTGAAATAATTTTATTCAGTATTTAAAATATCCAACTCACAGCATCATTTTTTTTTTCATATTTGTAATATTAATTATTTCAAGTAATATATGAAATAGTCTCTGGAAGTTTAACTGTTAAAAATAGTGAGACGAAACTGTACACTAATACTCCAAAACTTTTTTTTTTCTAATTATTACCTTTTAAATCCCCACTGTCTCAATAATTTGATAGCAACTGTCTGATATATAGTATTTTAAATTATCCATCTATAATAATTAAAATATCGATCTTCTGATAATTACAATAATTGATGCAAACAGAGAATGATTATCACAAATATTTTATTAATTGTTGGTGTCCTAATTTTTAATTTATTTGAAAATAACTATTTTGTTTCATTAGTATACTTTCCAGGGGTCGATGCAGGTTTTTATTCTTGGGGCCTATTTTGTGAAAAGTAAAGATTATTTTTGTGAAATTTATTATATTTTTGTGAAAAATAACATTTTGCAACAAAACTTGAAATCCAGTTAATCAAATTCGAACCAAGCATTTTTTAAACAAAAACTTTTTTTAATCCTTTTTGCTGAAATTTTCCTCTATGGTGAACTTGTTTGTTTACAAATTACACATTTTGAAACATCACAAAATAATAAATAAATAATAAATAGTAAGTTTTTATGGAATAGAATTTTGTGAAGGGGTCCATTTTATCAAATTGATTTTTGTGAAGGGGCCCATTTTATCAAATTGATTTTTGTGAAAGGGCCCATTTTATTTTATCAAATTGATTTTTGTGAAGGGACCTATTTTATTAAATAGATTTTTGTGAAGGGACCCATTTTATTAAATAGATTTTTGTGAAGGGGCCCATTTTATTAAATAGATTTTTGTGAAGGGGCCCATTTTATTAAATAGATTTTTGTGAAGGGTCCCTGGTCCCTAAATAGGCCCCAAATTTTTCCTGGATCGACCCCTGCTTTCATTAAATTCTGGTTCTAAATACAGTCATAAAAATAATTATACTATTTATTACTTTTTATGGGGTGTCCATTACTGGAACAGAGGGTTCCACTACTGGAAAAAAGGTGTTCATTACTGGCATTTTAGGTGTTTTGATATATTTCTGTTATTTACAATTAAATTTTGATTCATATTGGGGAATGAGACTATGAGAATGGTTAAATATTGTTGATAGATTAATATAATATTGAAAAAACTGGAATATAATAAATATAACTATTAATTAAAAAATAATTTTTAAAGAAATTCCTTAAGGGTGCCCATTACTGGCACATCTACCCTATACAGTTGAAGCACTTTATAACGAATTACGATATAACGAAAAGCACCATATAATGAAATTCTCACAATCACTTAGTTGGTCTGCATGTTAAAGAATACAGAATTCGAAATGATATAACGAAAAGAATTCGAGCATGAAAAGTGAGAAGAAAAAACGATATGGCGAATTTTTCGCTTTTTTTTAATATATTTAATAAGGAATATTTTTTGTTACGTTTAAATTTGTCTGGTTTTTAGGTGCTTTCTTAATTATATAAATACGTAGCACCTATAGTCGTCGTCGTCTGGTACCTCTCTCTGTCTGTCTGTCCGTCCGTCCGTCCGCATATAACAGCGCAAAAGCTACCTAACCGAATGGTTTGAAATTTATACATAATAATCGTTGCAGAATTTTGTCGCATTATTTCAATTTTTATAAAAATCGAAACAAAACTTAAAAATACATTAATAAAAGTTTTCTTCATTCTATTAAATCCTATCATACGTAATCTGTATAATAAAAACGAAAGACATGTGACTGAGGAAATCAAATACCACTTCTTTTTTCATATGCCATAGAGGCCATTTTTATTAAAAATTATTTTTTCCGATAAAATTGCATAAAAGTTACATTTTTAGAAAGATCGTTCAAAAAAATTGTTTGTTTGAGAGATGAGTTACATTAAAAAAATGTATAGATTCTGAAATAACTTCAGTGAAAATTATGTTAACTGTCGAATATTTCAATCCATTAAAGTAAATAAACACAAGATATTCGTACATCGCGAGTCATAGAAATGTTAAACCATGGAGGTAATCATTCATAAAAAAAGATCTCCATGGTGAATTTTGCAGCGCCGTCTGGTGTCGAGAAAAAAATTCACATCTGTAACCGTGGCATACGTAATAAGAAAAAAAAAAGGCTTGCTCATTTTGCTCATAACAGATGATATAATTCATTTCACTGAATTAATAACTATCATTTTTTTACAGTATAAATCTAGTTATAGTACGAACGCACCTCATGGTCACGTTTAATATACAATTTCCAACTTGTTTCATATGTAGAATAGTAATATATATTATATATATACCGTTAAAATAACAGATTAAAACTCTAATTATCTGAAATACAGTCATCTAGATCTATAATCAGAAATTAAAAATTTTGTGGTATATGAATTGCAAGTATATACTCATAAAAATATAATTATCTTGAAGTTCTTTTTTAAATCAACGCTTTTCTTCTTTTTACTGTTTGTAATAAAAGTTATCCATCCTATGAAGGCTTAATATGAATATATAACTTATTTAGTAATACATAAGGCCTAGTTTTTTTTTTTTTATGAAACAAAAGCAATTTTTGGAGATATTTTTATGTAATAAACCGTCTTTTATATGATTGTCTCCCTTATTCGAACTTCTACATACTCAGATTAAGTTCAAACCACATTAGAGCTGGTATTCTTAACAATAACTGGAGTTCTTACTGTATAACGAAATAATTCGTTATAACGCTTTAGCGAAATAATTCGTTATAACGTTTTAACGAAATAATTCGTTATAACGTTTTAACGAAAGCACTTTATAACGAGCTAATCTTCGGAGCACTTTCGATTTCGTTATAAGGTGCTTTGACTGTATATATTTTAATGAAAGTTATAAAACAGATAGATTTCTAAATACTTATCAAAATTGTGTTCAACTAAATTTTCACAGAAAATTGTTTACATTTTCATTGCAAAGTTAATCGTATGCATTTATATTAACTATATATAAAATACAAACAAAAATTTCGTTCTGACTGGAGTTCTGCTGAATGGATTTTGATAGAACTTGCACTGTTCAATAGATAATTTTTCAGGGAAGGTTTTAAGATATAACATATAGTTCTACGTTGATTAGTTATAGAATTGTCATGGAAAGTTAGGTTATTGTGAACGAAAAGGTTACCATTGTTTATTTTTTGGCAAGCATTATCATTGGAGAAAGAATTGAAATGGCTGTACACTTCGAAAAATAAAAGAAAAAACTGTTACTAATTTTATTTTTATTTTTTAAAAGAAACTCTACGGTAAATGATCAAATAAAAGAGTTGCTACTTAATAGCCCGAATTTTGTCAAACTCATAATATTATATATATTAGAGCAATGGTGTTTGCATGGTTTATGTATCAGAACACAAATTTTCCTCCATTCACTCTCTATTCCTCCGAATAATTTGAAAAGTCAATACCAAAAACCATACCTTCAGTATTTTTCCTCATTTATATCTCCCTCTTAGTTGCGTTTCCAAGATCTCACCGTTCGTATTGTATTCAGAAATGCGGAACGACTTTCCAAGTGAAGGTCCATATTACTTTAAAATACAAGGTCGAATTCACCATTTCACTTAATTCAAGGTTCATTTGGAAAATGGACAAACACAGTGGGCATAGCCTGCTAGTATTAAAAGAAAAATACTGCCAGGCTAAGTCTAAGAATTAATATTTAAGGAAAAGAAAGAGAAGAGTAAAAAAAGCTTGAAAAAAAAAATTTCAATTGAATGTTATTATTTTTTTTTCATAATAAGAGTTCAATATTTCTGACTATTACCATCTGATTACATGAAAATTTGCAGCTATGTCAATAAAAATAAATGTATGTTTTAAATTTTACATTAAATTTTCAACCTATTGGTATTACTAAAATAATTTTGCTCATGAATTTTCATTTTAACAAGAGAAGCTGCATTTGATTATCTTACCAGGCACCTGCTTACATGTTTTTTTGTGCGATCCTGTTTTTGTGAAAATTTGTATATACTTATAAAAAATAATCATAATTTTGTGAATTAAAAATTATCGTAATATTTAGGTTCCTATTTAGATGCTTTTAATAAAGGCCCTTCGTACATATATATATTGTGCTGTCCTCTAAGGGAAAAAAAACATTTTTTGAAATTTTCTCTATATAAAGTCTAATAAAGAATTTAAACATGCCTAAATTTTTACAGCTTGTTCTGACTAAGATTTTAATGTTGAGCATTTTTCATTTTATCACTTTATTACAAAATGGCAGCCAATTAAGTGAGAATTTGAAAAAAAAAAAAAAAAAAAACCTTTTCCAAAAAAAATAACCCATGTTACCTGAAAAAAAAAAAAAAAAAAAACACCTGACATAATTAGCTGAAAAAAAAATGAAGTATTTTATGACATATTAATGGTTTAACATTAAAAAATAAAAAAATATGTAGATCATCCCAAAATTCTATTAGGAACAGATGTGTTACTATCACGCTAAAATGTAAACAAAAGATTGGCGACTGTTTGTTTGGCGCGATTTCCAAGACTGCGTCAAACGAATAACTTAATACAATGGCTAGGTTGCCATTAAAGAAAAAAATCCCCTAAATTTGGCGACTTTTTTCTTTTTTTTAACCGATAATTTTTTTTTTTTTTTTTAGCGTGAGTGTAAAGCATCTAAGCCTTCTATTATAACAAGAAAATCTGTAAAAATGAAGCTCATGTTTTGCCAGAATTCTGCAATTATTAGTTTAAATTTTAAATTATTAAAATCTAAATAAGCACTTCTTAAGTATTTTTAAACTGTTTTTATAATTCTAAATAGTGCATAAAAACAGAACAAAACAAAAAAAAAAATTGACTTTAGTAACAATTTATACAGTACAAGGTTTTTTTTTTTTTTTTTTTTTTAGGAAACATTTCACTGTGAATTTTTTTTAGAGGACAGCACAATACAACTAGATTCACTGGTGATTTCAGCTGTTATGTGACAGGTTTTGTTACTTTAAGTCATCACATTTGTAAAAGATTCTGTTTGCAGATAGAAAAAATTTCTGAATTTTGTGAAGTGTTGTATGTTTAAAGGTGAAAAAATTTTGAAGGGTCCTTTAAAGGACTCAAGTTCTTCCTAAACTGCTTACAGATCCTATTTTGCATGTGAGACACTGAACATGAAAAAATAAAGAAAATATAGCAGAATGTAGCCATAATAAAATTTTGAATAAATTATTTTATAAATAAAAATAAAAAAAATTCCAATTTGGAAAAGTTTTTTTTTCCCAAAGCTTCGGGGTTTTTTCTGGGCATTCCCATCTCTAGTCTCAAATGAAGTTTCTTTCCATGATATTGCATTTTTACCAGTATTTAAAGATTTGCTTGTAAATAACATTAGTTCTGCATTTAATTGAAATAAAGGTTACATAAATTACTTTTATTTTTTAAATATACACAATTTTTAAAAAAAACAAATTATAAAAATTTATTAGTACTACAGGGCGAAAAATTCGGAATTGATCTGGTGAATTTTTATGAACATTATATATAATATTATGTTTTTTTATATACAATTTACTTCTGTTTATATAAAAACAGATAAATGGCTCATTTATATTTAAATAAAGTGCATAAATATAGAAAAAAAATTGTTTGTGTATAATCAGTGAATAGATTGCCAGAACATATGCATGAAAAATTTCTTTCTCTCGCCAAGCTTATTTTCTCTATCTCTCTCAATACAGGAAAAGTACAAAAAAGAATATAGTTTCTGAAGAGAACTCTGCTTGCAAGAACAGTAGAGGATATGAATATTGGTCAATATAGTTTCTGATTACAATTTGGGTTGCAAGAACTGTAAAATCATGAATATTGATAAATTATTCTGAAAAACACTCAGATAAGAAAAAAAAAAAATTCAAATAAAGAAAACTGGAAATGATAGCTGTCATTTGGCCTGAATAATCACTGTGTTAAATTTGGTGTTAGTGTCTTGGATGCCTATAGTAAACACACACACATACAAACAAGCTATTTTTATGTATACAAATAAATTTCCTAGCATAATTACATGCGACGAAATATTAACTGATCAAACGAAATCATTTAAAAATAAATAAAATATTTAACATTAAATAAATATTACAAAGTGTAGAAAATTTACAGCAGATCTATGTGAAAGCATTAAAAATATGTAAACTTTTCACATTCCCAAAATATATATGTATTTACATTAAATGTATGTGTGTGCGTCTAAATATCGAAACTATGGTGAACCTTTTATGTGAATATTAAGTGATGGGAGTAATTAAGTGAATATAAGTATTTTTATATTAGTCGTACATGTTAATATATTCTGAATATCTTGTAAAGCTCTTGGATACCACTATCGTAACTACCGAAAATTACTATTCTATGTTGACTGAAGTATTCATCATAAAATCTTATATCAGCAGCTAATAAAATAGTAATCATAAGGTGCAATTTATTATTTAATAATTTTCAAAAATGCAAAAACTTAATATTCGCACACAAATAAAAAATACTATAAATTTTACCTGTACTTTTTTTGGTCCATAACTTAAACAATTTTAGAAATATCAAATTAAATAATTTAGTTTCAGAATTGCAGATTACAGCAAGAAAAAAAATTGCACTCAACAAAAATGAATACCTATAAATCACCATTTAAAACAAATCCGCAGTGCATACAACTTTTAAAAATAATCGTGCTTTAAATGTACATAATAAAACTGATGAATTAACTGAAAATTTTAAAAACCGGCCGGAATAGTTGCTTAGGCTTACTTACAGATGGAACAGCATGTGTCAGATTATACGGAACACATTTGATAAGAAAGTATGAATGTTTTTATTACATGAAAAACTTACTAATAAATTGTGTTGGATCTTGATTTATAAAGAGAAAAGCGAAACTAATCCCGAAACTTTCGACATTCTCCACACTTTACATACAAACACACAACCAATAGCGAGCGGATCTTCCTTTGACTAATGCCTCTCCCAATTGGTACTGTTGCCATTCTCAAAATACTAAATAAAAAAATCCATGTACTTTGTAAGCATTTTCTATGCTCCATGGTGTATATTTTTATCCACGTTAGAGTGCCTGTATACATCAGAGCGTGACGATTGAAATATGGGAACCCACATAGAGCAGTTCACATCACTTGACTTTTACCGGAGAACAATGAAAAAAGCTGTAGGACACACAAATAGAAAAAGCATTGATAAAGGTAGCGATAGCTGTCCTACAGCAGCAGCATAAACCTGTTCGTGACGTCACCTTGCACAGCTCTATTCCAGAAATTGGCTTGGATGAGTCAACACCAGATATTGCATAAGGGCTGAGTTTTGACGTCACGGCAGATCGGCCGATCAACACTTTCCTGCTACTACTGTTGACTACTGACCTAACATTTTAAAAAGTTGTTTGTGTTACGTATTAGTAACATACATATAATTACTCATGATATAACTTAACAGGGTTTATTAAAGATAAAAGCATGTGCATTCCTATCTTGTAGCGACACGGCGTGGATGTTTACATCTGACTGCCGCTAGCCTGTTGCCATTCTGGAAACATAAAAATGTTATGGTTAACGTTACAGTTAGAGTCTGTGATAA
Organism: Maratus michaelseni; assembly: GCA_963931845.1. NCBI lineage: Eukaryota > Metazoa > Arthropoda > Arachnida > Araneae > Salticidae > Maratus > Maratus michaelseni. Next base: position 332,165,916 of record OZ007590.1, on the reverse strand, counting down.
TACATAACATCCCTCCCCCCTATGTAACGTAGTCCTTTAGCCAGGTTGGTGGATGTTTAGCTCTAACTGGTCGCGATGGGAGGAATGTTGGACTTGTAACATCAGGGATCTGTCTATCTCCTGCAGGTGCAATCCCAATTAAACTATCTGTATCCACAGGCTCTGGAACCGTGTCATTTGTTGTCAGTCCCGGATCTTTGGTGCCTCCTGCTGGCTCGGTGTCCTCGCTGTCTTCTACTGATCCTGACATCAGCGGTGAAGGTGTTGGACCACAGGATGATGCTGAGGAATTACCAGTGTCTGTCACATGCTGAAGATTACCTTGACGTCGTCTTAATTGGTCAATGTGTCTCTTCCACACAAGACCTTCATTCGTTAAGACCTCATACATTGTGGCGCCAGTTACTTCTGTGACTGTAGCTGGTACCCATTTGTCGTGAGGATGGAATCCTCGAGCATACACCGAGTCTAGAGGTGCAAACATTTGGAACCTTGGATTAGACAGATTCTTGGGATTAGGCTCCGTAAAATCAGGATGAAGTCTGTCCAGGCAGGTTTTCAAACGGCGGTTCATAAGCAGCTCTGCTGGAGACACATTTGTAGTAGCATTGGGTGTAGCATGTTGTGCTAATAAGAATGATGCAAGTCTAGAATTCCAATTCCCAGTAATAATTCTTCGAAGTGCATCTTTTGTTGTCTGCACCATCCGCTCTGCTTGCCCATTCGATGAAGGATGTCTCGGAGCTGTAAAAGAATGGTAGATTACATTTCTCTTAAGGAACTCGTCAAATTCTGAGGATTTGAAGCCAGGTCCGTTATCTGACACTACAGTGTCAGGGATGCCATGTGTACCGAAGAGCTTCCTCAGAGCTTCAATAGCACACACTGAGTCTGTTGACAAGACTTTAACAACTTCTAGCCATTTTGAGTATGCATCGACAACAATGAGGAAAAGGGATCCTTGAAAAGGACCAGCATGATCGATGTGGAGTCTTGACCAAGGTTTTTTAATGCACTCCCATGTTCCCACTGTCTTAGGAGGAGCATGTCGTGTCTGTTGGCAAATATTGCAGCTATTTACTGTGTCTTCGATTTGGCTGTCCATCCTCGGCCACCACATGTAACTTCTTGCAAGAGCTTTTGTTCGCACAATGCCTTGATGTGAATTGTGGAGAGTAGCCAGTAGACGTTCTTGTGCCTTCCTTGGTATTATGACTCTGCATCCCCAAAGGAGGCATCCTCTGTGGGCTGAGATTTCCAATCGTCGTTGAAAATAAGGGGCGAATTCTTCATCTGGCTTTTCAGCCGGCCACCCCTTCAAAACCCAGTTGAGCACTCGAGCTAAGATTGGGTCTTGGAGTGTCATTCGTGCAATATCTTTGGCTGAGATAGGGGGCTTGTCCAAAGCCTCCAGGAGTAACACTTCATTGGGAGATGTTTCATGATGGGTCATCTGCGGGTGAGGTAGACGACTAAGTCCATCTGCATTGGAAATTAATTTGCCAGGTCGGTATACAAGATGGTAGTCATATGAGCTTAAGGTTAGGAACCATCGTTGCATTCTAGGAGACAGCATAGTTGGTGTGGGTTTGTCACTGGCCAAAAGGCCTAGTAAAGGTTTGTGATCAGTTCTTATTTCGAATTTTTGTCCATAGAGGTAGTTGTGAAACTTCCTAACACCCTGTATAATGGCCAAGGCTTCTTTGTCAATCTGGGCATACCGGTGCTCAGTTGGGTTCATTGTTCTTGAATAGTATGCCACTGGAGCTTCTACGCCCTCTGACAATTCGTGGCTCAGGACAGCTCCAACACCATACTGGGAAGCATCACATGTGAGGATGATTGGTTTCTTTTCATCGAAATGTACAAGGAGGGAATCACTTGACAAGAGTTTTTTTACCTTATTAAAAGCTTCTTCGTGGCTTTTCTTCCATTTCCACACTGCTCCCTTGTCAAGCAAGCGATGAAGAGGTTCTGCCACTGTTGCTTTATCTTGTAGAAACACATGATAAAAGTTCAGTAGGCCCAAGAATGCTTGGAGTTCTTCTCTCTTGGTTGGTATAGGGGCTTCTTGGATAGCTGTCACTTTCTCCTTTGTGGGTTTAATACCTTTCTCATTGATTTCATACCCTAAGAATTCAATGCTGGAGGTTCCAAAGATACATTTCTCTCTGTTTAAGCGTAACCCAGCCTTGGAGAATCGGTCAAGAACTTCTCGAAGTCGCTTGGCTAGTTCGTCTAGTGTTGAACCCTTGATTAAGACATCGTCATAGTATGGCAACACTCCTGGTATGTTTATGAACAATGACTCAGTGAACCGTTGGAATATTCCAGGAGCTGTGGAAATTCCGAATTGGAGTCGATTGCACTTGAATGCTCCACGATGTGTCACAATTGTTTGTACCATGGCAGAAGCTTCATCCACGACTAATTGCAGGTATGCTTGGGACAGGTCAAGCTTTACGAAATGTTGCCTCCTGTTAATTCTGCGAGTATTTGATTTACTGCTGGCACTGGATATGGATGAGTGCCTAAAGCCTTGTTGACTGTACATTTATAGTCACCACAGAGCCTAATTTCCCCATTAGATTTAAGGACAGGAACTACAGGAGTTGCCCAATCAGAGTAACTAACTGGTTCAAGAACTCCCTGGTCTTGTAATCGTTGCAACTCCTTCTCAATCTTGGGTCTTAGAGCAAATGGTACATTTCTAGCTTTCAGCTGGATTGGACGGACTGTGGGATCTAAATGCAACTTGATAGGAGTACCTGTAAAGCTTCCCAATTCTTCCTTGAAAACATCAGGGAATTCACTTAAGACATCATCAATGATAGACTGTTGTATGCTATGGATGCCTGTTACCTTTATTCCTAATGGTTCAAACCAATTCAGACCTAAAAGTCCTTGACGTTTCTTCTTAGCAATCAGAAGTGGAAGCTTCCGGTCAAATGAAGCATATTTAACATCTACTTGGCACCGACCCAAAATTTCTACTGGTTGTTTATTATAGTCTTTAACAATAAAAGGAGACTTTTCCAACAGTGGAACCTCGTGAGGATATAACTGGTCAAAAGTACTTTTGTCAATGATGGATATTTTGGCTCCCGAATCTACTTCCATAACACATGGTGTACCATTGATCAGGACAGTTGTTCTCATGTTTGGTGTTTCCACATTATTGAGACACACATATTTCAAATGGAAGGTGTTTAAACTCTCTGTTTCAGAGGAATCAGTATCGCTATTTTCTAAATTCTGTTCATGTACTGTTTTCCTAGTAAAATTTGATTTGTTCCGGCAGACCCTTTGTATATGGCCTTTCTTTTTGCAGGCATGGCATTCAGCATCTTTAAATTTGCACTGTGATCTTGAATGGTTGCCTCCACAACCAGCACAATTTTCTCTCTGTGATTGAGTTTTAGATTGCTTTTGATTTCGATTTTGTCTCTTGTCGAGAGGCATCACTGAGACAGATCCGGAGCTCCGAATCTCCTTTACATGAAAATTAGCAGTCTCTGCTGCCAAGGCCTTATCTAGTGCTTGATTAAAAGTCAGCGATGCTTCGGCAAGTAAGCGTCGTTGGAGAGCTTCGTCTAGCAGCCCGCACACCAACCTATCTCTGAGCATGACATCCAACGATGAGCCAAAATTGCAGTGTTCGGATAGTTTTCGTAATTCCGCGATGAATGCATTTATACTTTCCCCCGATTGTTGGTTCCTTCTATAAAATAGAAATCGCTGGAAGATTTCTGAAGGTTTTGGCGAGAAATGAGTTTTGACAAGTTGTATTAGTTCATCGTATGTTTTAGAAGAAGGGCTTGCTGGGGATACGAGAGAACGGATTGTCGCGTACATCTTCGCGCCGCACACACTCAGAAATATGGCCCGTTTCTTCGTCGAGTCGCTGACATCGTTCGCTTCTAAAAAGCATTCCAATCTTTCGTGATAAGAGTCCCACGTTGATGGTTCCGATACATCGAAAGGCTCTAAGCTGCCGAAAGTAGCCATTTTTCACAACGATGTTTTGGAGAAAAAAAAATCAGAAGTTTGCAGAATGTAGATTTCACTCAGTTCTGTAACCAATCCACGTTGTCACTGTTAAGCCTAACGCGTGAGTATCAATATTTTGCAGGTAGCTTGCTAAACCCTTTAAATCCATCATCGTCGCCAATTTGTTACGTATTAGTAACATACATATAATTACTCATGATATAACTTAACAGGGTTTATTAAAGATAAAAGCATGTGCATTCCTATCTTGTAGCGACACGGCGTGGATGTTTACATCTGACTGCCGCTAGCCTGTTGCCATTCTGGAAACATAAAAATGTTATGGTTAACGTTACAGTTAGAGTCTGTGATAATACATAACAGTTTGCTAGCTTAAAAGTTAGTATTTTAAGAAGTAAGGTGTATATCGCAAAAATAAAAAAGAGTAGAACAAACTACCGCCAGAAGCCGAGGAACCGATGTAACATAGCATAAACTTTCACCTTATATGTGGAGTTGCTCCTCGAGGTCATCCACAAACCATCCATGTAAGCATAGCCGGATTAAGCATTTGTGGGGCCCGGGGCTACTGGAAATTTTGGCCCCGCTTAACCTGCCACTTGAAATTTTGTACACCCCCCCCCCCTCGGTCTCATTTGTAATGTCTTTTTTATATTAAAACACAGATATTAAAAATTGAATATGTATATTGTTAATCAACATTTTTTTTTTGTTGTTGCTATTTTCATTGTGCTCTTAATTAGTTTGTTTAAACACATACAATTCCTTTACAAACATTAAAAAAAACAGGAAGACCCTAGTCGTATAAAAATTGACTACATTTAAAATGATTATAATACATCTTTTTATTTATACGAATAAATCAAATTACAATTTTATAGCTTTTTGTTATTATAAAACAAAAACCCATAAAAAAAATTGCCGTTGGTTTAATAAAAAATTATTGCAGGACAACATCAAATGCAATGCGTTCTGTGATGCCATGTTCTAGAGATATTAATCTTGAACCACCGAGTCTGGGTTCTTGCATAGATGATCATAGTTTGTTTTTTATTAATTTGAGTTTCGAAAACTATCATTAGGCTTCACAATTTGTAAACGGTATTACTAGATATAATTTCAAGTTTTTCTTCAGAGTTTGCTCTTATACTTTCTAAAACACACAAAATATTGTCGTTATTTATGTTCGTTATTTATGTCGTTATGACTTTACACATTTGTAATGCCAACACCATCTTGTTCAACACATATTTTTAAGATATATAAATTTTTCTCCGCTGGTGTCTATTTTTAATTATTTTTATACATTTTTATTTTAGCTTTTCGTTAATATAAAACAAGATAATTGAAAAAAATTGCCCTTGCCTGATTAGTAAATGATTGCAGGACATCAAATACAATTAGTAGTAGTGCCCATTTACTAGATGGACTAAAAAAAGATAGGAAAAATACAATTTCTTGTAAATAAGTAAAGAAATTTATTGCTTCAAGTTAAGACTGCACATAATTTACACCAACTAAATTTAGTGAATGGACTGCTCAAGGTACAAGGTGTGCAAAATTATTTTCTTTCTTTATTTGTGCTTGGAATTCTTCGACATATTCGCCACATTATCTGTGTATCGTCCACCACATAAATCAAAGGAATATAATTTCTAACTAGGAAAGTTTTCACCTCTCCAAATATATATTTTTCCTTATGGCATGATTCCTAACGGCCAAAACTTACTGAGTTATGATACTAATTTTCGGTATACTGGCACTGAAACGGAAAAATGCGTTTTTAGTACCATAATTGTTTTACTAAATGTCACAAGATTTTAGATAAATTGTCTTATTTTTACTTACGGCAAATAAACACACAAAAAAAGTATGTAATTACAGAATTTGTTTCTTAAATTTATCTTATTTTCGTTTACATTGTTTCTTTTATAACAGTTGTAACATTTTATTTATTTATTTTTTATATTTTCAGAATTAATTTTAATGGTAGTTTCAAATGGGGAAAAAAATGCAATTGAAATCTTTGTTTTAACGATTTAATGGAATGATTTTAACAATAATGTTAACCAATTAGCAAAAAATACTATGAAAAGTTAAGTATGCTGAAAAGTTAAATTGATACTACCGGAAATCATTAATTTATTTAAAGTAAAAAAAAAATCTATTGTGTATCAATTTTTTATTTGTTTTATTTTATATATCTCTCTATTCTAAAAAAAAAAAAAAAAAAAAAAAAAAAAAAAAGGAATGAAAGAGTAACTGACGCTGCTGTTGCCGTAATTGAATTTATTGTGACCGGAGCTCTTTCTCGGCTTACATTAAAAAAAACTATTGACTGTAAAAACATGAAAAATAGTAGTTTGATAGAGAAATATGTGATAAACAGTATGTGGCAGACAGTTTTTAAGCCTAGGAATTATTTAAAGTGCTATTTAATGTTGAAATCGGTCAAGATTCAAAATATTGTTACATAAGTTTTATAGGATCAAAAACTATGCATAGCAAATTAACCATATTTTGTAGGAATATATGTGATTCGATTGTGATGTGCAATGTTCAATCATTTTTTTTAATCGTCTTTTTTGGAGATTTTTTTTTTAATTTTCTGAATGGAGATTTATTTCATATTTCGAAAAAGCCATTTTTTTTACCTAGTGTTGCCAATTTTTAAAAAGCTCAATTAATAATATTTCCAAACACTTTTCACTTGAAAAATATATTTTCATGTGAATATTCAAAGAGAAAGAAAACTTTAAATTAATTAAATTATTATGTGGGAGAATCCCGTCATATTTAAAACAATATATATAAAATATCATATTTTAAAATATTTTCTTATAGCGTAGAAAAAAATATAAAAAAGTTTCTTCCAGCCGTTTTTATAAGGGATCCAACCCGGGCCTCCTGGGTTACAGAATATAGGTGAAAACCTCTCATTATTATTGAAAACTCTTATAGATTTGTTACATTTAATATATTGTTTTAGATTCCACACTAACAACACCAAAAATCATATTTACATGAAAAATACGATTATGTATTCAAATAAAGTTTTGAAAGTTATTGAAAACGATACTTTCATGGTATATAAACAAATGCTGAACAATATATTATTTTAAGCGCAAGCGGTTTTAGTTTTCGTAATCGTCTCTGCATGCGACAGAGATAGATTTTTTAATAAATCATGCTTGAAAATTATTTTTTAAAAATGAGTAAATTACGATACAGTTTTCAAACAAACTACGTGTGAAAGTACATTTTTTTCCCTATTTGACGGTGTAAAAATTGAAAATGTTCAATGTTTAGAAGTTTAAAAAATTGCAGTAAAAGAGAAATTTAATCGTCTGGTGTTGCCAACAACAAAATGACATCAGCGTTACGCACGAATATGTTTGTCCTTTATAATATAGAAGTTCTGGTTGGTTGGTTGGTTGATTTATGACGGCCGATTATCTACTCGAGGGATATAGGTCTTAGGGGAAAGTGCCCTCCGTGGGGTCTTTCTAAGGGATCCTAACCTGTATTTATGACAAGGTTCGAAGAAAATCATGGAAAACTCCGAACGGTTAGGTCGACGAGCGCGACAGGGGTTTGAACCCAGCGCCTCCTGTCTACCAGCTTTGAGAGCAGAACCTCTCAGCCACTGGTGGGGCTATAGAAGTTCTGAGAGGCAGCGACATTTTTACTTACCCGTTTCATACAAGCTGATTTTCGAATGTGTGATAGATATTGCTCAATCAATCACGAAAACAGCCCGCGACAGTCCCGCGCTTTTTAAAGTAAAAAATCCCCCCCCCCCCCAGTCAAAGAAAAATGAATGGCAATCCGATTACAGAGATCTCTACTGGTCATAATAATATCATTCGATCTTCCATAATCGGATAATCATTTTATAACACAGCAAATTAGCATGTTATCAGAGCTTGTGGAGTCTGGACAGGAGCTGGCGAGCGAAGCTCGCAGGAGCAGAGCCCCTTAGTTTTGTTAAAAAATGTAACTGTGAGATGATGAAAAATTTAATATGATAAGGATGTTTGTAAAGCTATTTAGATAATGAAATTCATAGTAAACCAACTACCCATAGTAAACTTAAATTAACAAGATAACAAGACGGTGTTAAAAAACATTTCGTAAGCAATCGAACTAACATGAGAAGTGTAATATTATTTAATTTTTTTTCTTTCTTTTTCTTTTTTTTAAGCCACATAAAAACATAAGTAAAAACAAAAGTTTTATTCAAGCGAAACTTATTCATACTCAAGGTCAAGTATAAACAAATTAGATACACACTTTTCTTTATTAAAAACTAGCTGATCCACCCGTCGTTGCTCGGACCCGTGATAGTAACCTTAAACAGAACTCAAAAGTTTGTAAGTTTCCTTAAACAGAAGCTGCACCAAGGACCCCAAGAGGGAGATTAATATTTTAAATTGGTGGTAGCTGATGTCCGAGAAATTTTTTTGTCGTTCATGTTGTAGCTGGAAGTCCTAAAAGAAGTTCTTAGAAAAAAAATCAAGTGAATTGGACGATTTTTAAGGGAGGTATAGTAGGGGGCCCAAAATGGGCTAACTGATAGTTTTGAGCAGGGTTCTAAGAGGAAAACATCTTAAAATGTCCTAGTACTTAGCGCTTTAGATCTTCAATTAGTCGAAATTAAGCATATGGTATAAATTAATCATTAGAATAAAATTTTAAAGAAATGTTTAAAAAAGGCCCTAATAAAAATATGAGGGTGGTGGTCCGGGAAGAGGAGTCTAAGAGTCAACTTTAAAGTTATACATTGAGAGAGTGACACAATTAGGAGGTGGAAAATGCATGGCGCACAAAATGTTCAAGGGGCCCCGGAGCGAGCTCCAGGAGGGCAGGGTCCTAGCTGGAATGTAAGAATGGGGAAATAACTGAATGGAGAAAAGGCCCCCAGAACGAAGGTGATCGGATTAAAAAGGGCAAGTTACTAAATATTTAGGAAACAAAAACTTCAAGGGGCCCCGTACCGAGCCCCAAAGGGGGGGGGGGCAGGGTCCTATCTAGAATGTAAGAATGGGGAAATAACTGAATGGAGAAAAGGACCCAAAAAACGAAGGCGATCGGATTAAAAGGGGAAAGTTACTAACAATTTAGGAAACAAAAACTTCAAGGGGCCCCGTACCGAGTCCCGGTCTTAACTGGAACGTAGAATTGAGGAAACAGCTAAATGGAGAAAGGTTACCAAAAACGAAGAAGATCGGATAAAAATAGAGCAAGTTATTAACAATTTAGAGCAAAAAACCTAAAGAGGCCCCAAGGGGCCCAGGTCTAAAAAACTTAAAAAATCTGAGCCTCTGGGGCATCAGAACCTGCCTTGGACTATCCACATCCAAATTTTCAAACTTCTACGTACGGTAGATTTTGCTAGAAATCGCACAGACACACACAGAGACAGACAAACAACTTTCTTTTATTAGTATAGATTAAACAAAAACATTTGCAAAGATCAGAGAAAAGTAAAGCAATTTCACTTCCTAAAATCTTACAATATCAAATTAAAATCTACCCTATATATATAAAATCCTAATGAAACAAATTTGTGAAACGATTTTATGAAACGAATTTATGAAACGATTTTATGAAACGACTGATTAAACGACTGATTATGTTTCAGGGCTATTTTTAATAAAATATTAAACGCTTGATGGTGAAATTAATACCAATTGTCCATAAAAATTCGCGGATGTCAAAACTGGTAATAGAATTTTGAAATCGGAATTAGTTTTCGAGATATTAATTTTTTTTCTAATTTTAATGACATTTCTGTAATGATGGTAACTAATTACTCAGTTTTTTTGTGACAAAAAAGGGAAAAAAGTTGAAAAGGATCCCGATAGGGATTATTGATTTCTTTTTATTCGTCATTTTCAAATTGAAATTGAATTTATCTTTTATTTCAATCGATAATGAAGACAAGATTGTGATTAAATTATGTTTTTCAGGAAAATTTGAAAAAAAAAAATCACATTTCTATCGTCAGGATTCAATCGCCTGTCAGCATTTAATTTAATTTATAAACTGAAAATATTTTGAATAAATTCGTCCAAATGACGTCATTTATGTAAACGCAAAAGAAAGGAGCAAAAAAAATATTTATACAATTTGTTTAGCGTAAAATGTCATTTATCCTATTTTATATATAATCAGAAGTAATTTGTATAGAAAAAACAATAATAATATACGTATAATTAAAATACGCATATAAACAAAAAAATCGTCGAATTTGTTTCCATGGCTGTTTATGTCATTTGGCACCAAATCTCACTTTCTGATGCCCGAATTGCGCCAAGCTTTTTAAAAAAGCGTCAAGACCCCTATAATAGAAAAGCACCAAAAGCTCATTGGGTTTGTTTTCATAACTTTTGGCAACAAATCTATGTATATTAACGAATCTATCCCTTTTCGAAGCTCAAATTACGCCAAACCTAAAAGCAAAGGATCCTATACTGGAAAAGTACCCGATTTTCTTATGTACAATATTCAAGTGACATAACAAGGTGTAAAATTATCGCGGATAGCAAATTTGTTTAAATATGTCATCAATTAATGCCGAATAAATGCGGGCATGCATGCACAAAATATTTAATTAATTTTGTATGATAAATAATTATTAGAAAATTCGTATATACATATTAATTAAAATACATAATTTACATATTTAAAATAACATGAAAATATGCATGATGGTGCACTAAAATAGAGAGGAAATTAAAACCTGTTACTAAAAATGTCTATAACAGTACTTTTCAATACCGTGGTTCTTAATGTTATTCACAAGCAGATGGAATTTTTCTCATCCTTAAACGCAAAGGAAGAATAGAATACAGATCGTTGTTATAAAAGTCCGAGAGGTAGCCACAATTTAAACCTAACCATTTTATACAAGCTGGTTTTCAAGTTGTAATTGATTTTACTTATCAATCACAAAAACAGTCGTCAGTTGTCGCAACAGCTGTGTATGAGGCCATGGTAATCAAAAAATGCCCCATTAAAACTTTAAAAGCATGACAACCCAATTACAGGTTTACCAATATTTTTAAAACAAAGCACGCTGTCATGTTTCTAGAGGCTTTGAAGTCTGAGCGGGGGTTGGCGAGCTTAGCTCGCAGGGGTAGGCCCCCTAGTATTATATAAAAAAAAAGGTACCCTTCAATTTTTTGTTTGTCTTATATACACTTTATTGAGGAGACAAGAGCACAAAGACGATTCGCAAATGCCAATGCTTCTTTAGTTATTATGCAAAGTACGGTTGAAAGGTATGGTCCATAACATTCGGCAGTGTCCGACGTCAGAGAGGGGGCGGGGGGGGGGGGGTCCTCTTTACTAATTTCTTAGAAAACATACGCATTGCACATGTTTGTTGAGATTGCATGGCAAAAGGTTAGAATTAGAATAAAGGTGTTTTCCTGTTTTTGGTTCTCAGGCAAAACAAGGTAAAAATACTGAAAGAACAGCTTAGCAACAGAGCGTTATATCGGGCTTGCAACGTTTTAAAACTGCAAAAGGAAAAAATTATGCATGTTGACACTTAAACCATGACTTTTTTTCTCACCATTTCAGAGTATTGTTATCAATTTCAATTCAGGGCCCCTGAATAAATGATGGGCCCGGGGATGCAGCCCCCGTAGCCCCCCCCCCCCCTTAATCCGGCTATGCATGTAAGAAGTAAAATATAAACTGTCCATTAAATTGATTTAAAACAAGCCAAAATCTGAAATATAATTCAAGCAATTTGGACTCACTTGAGGTTGATTTATATTTAGAATGAAAATCATATGCATTTTATGCCAAAAAGAAATGTCATAGAAAGAAAAGTGCAATCTTGAATATTTGAAACATAAAAATTGCATTATTTTTTCGTATCACTAATCTTCATTTCTTTATATATTGGAATGTTTTATGTATGTACGATTGCATTTAAACATTTTAAGTATAATTATGAATATTATCAGATTTCCAATTTCTGCATATCAGCCAGATGAATGGTAATCCCATACAGCACAATAACTTCCTGAGGACATACGATAAACGTCATATGTAGGATAACGCCTCGTCCGTTGGACATCCTACAATATCCCATCCATGTCCTAAGAACATCCAGTGGGGAGTAAAAAGAGACTCCAATGCTCGTTCTGTGAACGTCTTTTTCAGCCATGTATTGGATGACAATGGACTTTACCCATATCACGTCATCTGTGGGTAAAGAGAAGAAAAACACCAATAGGCGCGAAGAATATTTTAGCACAGCTTCCAATAAACAGTCTTTTTCCGAAGGAAATTACTCTCAGAGGTGGGGTTGTTGCCATTCGTGGGTAAGGTCCATAGGAGGCTCATAGGATGAGATAAAATGAATAGAATTGCGCATCCTCTGCTTGTCCGGCAAGCGTCATTTTTGGACTTTCATAGGATGCACATAGGATCAGTAGCGGACGCTTTATATAAAAAAGAAAATTATTTAAAAAATCGGCGTGGGGGGGGGGGGGGTATTGCCTCACCCTGCCTTTCCCAAATGATGCCTTGAATTTCTAATTATTTTATGTCAAATTGTGCAGAAATGCACAGTAAAACATTTTTATTAAAAAACTAGCTGATCCGCCCGGCGTTGCCCGGTCCCTTAAAAAAATAATACGAAAAACGTGAAATGACTCTAAAAATCGCTGCACGAAACCGTTCCTCTGGTAACTCTTTGTCTTTCGGAAATTAAATAGAGAGTTGGACCCCGAAGCGGAAGTAAATTTAATTTACCCTCTCCCCAAATGTCATCATTTGATTCAACGCGGGTCAGTTTTTGGTCAAAATTTAAAAAAGGTTACCCTCGGATTTTCACAAAATTTACATTTTCGGAATCAGAAAAATAAACTACGTACAGACTGCGAATTTTGATTCAATACCTCTAATAATTTTCTTAATACTCGAGGATGAGTGAAAATGAAACTTTTTCGTTTCCTGGGATTATCAAATCGGTAACTTTCTTTTGCGGTTTCAATAAAAATAGCCATTTTCGGCGCACGCGCAGGAAAAATCTTTTAGTTCCACCGCCAGTGGATGCATTCTGTTCTAACCAAATATTCCGACACGCGACACGTGTCCCCGTTGCCTACGATACCGTGTATAGCAGACATGCTATGCACGCTCTGCAAAACCATTTAGTTCCACTTTCCGCCGCCAGGAGATACCAAATCTATGTCTTAATTAATTAGCTATATCTTAATTAGTTCATGTTAAGTTGAATGAGCCGATTCCCGTTGAAATCGGGCCCATAGAACCCGAGAAAATAAATCACCCACCTGGATATTAATATTCATAAATGGTGGTAACCAAGGGTTGAAAAAATGATGCCGAAGTTTATTCAGTACCTGGGAGACCACGGAAGAATGCCATAAAAGATCTCGTTTGAATCGGACCAAGATTAAATGTAAAATGTGTTAGTTATATTTTCTACCGCCAGGGGGTGCACTCTGTTCTAAACAAACCTCTTTCCGAACGAAACTCCGGCACTTGTACCCTCTGCTTATGGCAACTTATAGAAGGCGTGCTGTGCACGCGCTGAAAATCTTTTAGTTCCACTTTCCACAGCTATGGGGCACCAGATCTATGTCTTAATTAGTTGTCTGTATATATTAATTAGTTCATGTAAAGCTGAATGAATCAATTCCCGTTGAAATCGGGCCCTTTGTTTGAATCGGACAAATTTTTAAATGCAAATTTTTTTAGTTCCACTTCCCACTGCTAGAGGGTGCACTCTGTTCTACATAAAACTCTTTTAATCGAAACTCCGGCACGTGTCTCTGCTGCCTACGACACCGTATAGCAGGCGTGCTGCGCACGCGCTGCAAAATCTTTTAGTTCTATTTTCTGCTGACAGGTGCCGCGAAATCTGTATCTTAGTTAGTTATCTATATCTTAATTAGTTCGTGTTAAGTTGAATGAACTAATTCTCGTTGAAATTGGGCCCATATAACCCGAGAAAATACTCCGCCCTGGTGATTAATGTTCAGAAACAGTGGTAACCAAGGTCTGAGAAAATGATACCAAAGTTTATCCAGTATCTGGGGGACCTGAAAAAGGTTCACTTGAATCGGACTAATAATAAAAGAGTTCTGATTTCGGAGGCAGGGGGGGAAGGAGGGAGTTTCTATCAGAGCATAAACGCGATATTAAAATTACAACCGAACACTCACCTCCCCCCCTTACAGAAATAAACCATCGACGTTACAATATTAGGAATTATCATTAACTTTTGAAATAGAAGCAAAATAACTTTTTTTTTTTTTAAACCTAAAAAAACAGTAAGTTATCGGTGTTAATTTCTGAAATCAAATACATAAATAACGTCACGTACATGAAAAAACTCTAAAAATCGCATAAAACAAATCGCGAAAAATTCACAACTCGCTGTTCGAATTGCAATCAGCTGACGACCTTTTCATCTGCCAATCACAACTGCCCGGTTGACTTCCCGCTGTGTCTACAATCCTATCAGCTACCATTCACAACTGCCCTCCAACGATATTTGACTTCTAGCGGCATCAAGGCTAACGAAAAAGAAAGGCTACCGCGGTGCTTTACTCGTATCTTTTTTTACAGACCGCGGAAGTCACGTGATGCCAGAATGCACCAATACAGGTGTACGAAAGGAGCACCACGTCACTCTGGCGGTCTGTAAAAAAAGATAAGTGGAAAGTACTGCGGTAGCCTGTCTTTTTCGTTAGCCTCGTAGCGGCATGAAGTGACGTCATACGCTGCAAAATAAAGGAAAACGAAGAAAAAAAGTTTAAAAACGCATAAAAATGCAATTAAAAAAATCTAATAAAAAAAATCTAATAAATAATCCGCCCTTCCCTTTTAAAATCATGATTTTTTACCTGTAAAGAATTATCAACTTTAACCAAACTAAAAAGAGAAAAAAATGACGATTCTGAGCGTAGCTGAGACTAAAATGGAAGCAACCACCGAACCAATCAATCATTCTGGGCAAAATTTCTTAGTGTCGAAGGAAAAAATTCGCCACTGGAAGGAGAAACACACACACAAACTTCCTTCTTTATTATAGTTGGAGATAGTGGTAACCTGTACAAGCTACCACTATTTTTAATTGAAATGTTTTAGTATGATCACTGCACACGTTAAGATAAAATTAGTAGAAATTCGAGGCATCATTTGAGAAGGTTAGGGTTGGGCAATCACCCCTCCCCCCTCCTCCAATTTTTTAAATAATGTATATATTTTTTAATTTCCGCCGCCCTGCCCTTCCCAAATGATGCCTCGAATTTCTATTCATTTTATCTTAATTTGTGCAGACGTATACACAGTAAAGCTTTTTTGTTAAAAAATAGTGATAACCTATCCAAGCTACCAGTATTTTTAATTGAAATGTTTTAGTATGCACCACTGCACAAGTTAAAATAAAATTAATAGAAATCATAAGCGTCATTTAAGAAGGACAGCCTTGGACAATTTCAACCAATTTTCAATTTTCAAAATAGTATTAAAATACTTTTGCAACACATTATATTCTTCATAAAATATTTAATGAACTTCTTAAATTAAATCTGTTTACTTCTCCTATTCCAATATCGATGTAATATTTTTAAATAATTACACAATTATATTATTCACTACTTTAGAATGCAATAATTTTAAGTTTTAAACAATAAAACTCACTTTATAAATCATATATATTTTGAAAAATTGTTAGAAAAATAAAACCTACATTATTATAAAATAACAACACCAACAAATACATTTAATATTTAATGTACTTTAATTTACATTTTTAAACTTTTTTACAAAACATTTACATTTTTTGCATGGCATTAATTGTCTTTAAAACTTCTTCAATGTGTGCACTTGATATATTATTTTCTTTCTCAACAGTATCTGGAACAAATAATTTGTAAAAACGGATTAAAATTCAGAGTAAAATATCATTATGAATGCAAGAATTAAAAGAAAATAAGAAATTTTTTTAACAATCTTTTTACAAAAATAAAAATAAATATATGTATAAAAAGTTATACTTGAATGTTATGTAACAAAATTTGAATTGCATAGACATATTCAAGTTTCACATAACCAAATTTATGCAGGGCCAGTTAGAAAAATTATAGAGGTTCAGGTAAAGAGATTACAGTCACGTGAAAACACTTGCATGCTAATGTTAAACCTATGGGAGCTTTCTTTTGAAATTTCTCACTAGCATTTTAATATTTTTAAATTATTATTATTATTATTTTACATAGCATAGGATAGCGGAAATTGATCTCTAACTTGGCTATTTTTTTGGTTGAAGATTTTCTTAATAAAGTTACTTACACTTTCGTAACCGGTTCATAAAAAAAGACTGCAATCAAAATCGAAAAAGTAAAGAATACCCTGGTTAAAAATCAATCTCAGCTATCCTATGCAATATATATATATATATATATATATATATATATATATATATATATATATATATATATATATATATATATATATATATTTAAAAATGTTTAAATGCAAGAGAGAAATTTGAAAAGAATGCTCCCATAGGTTTAACATTAGCGTGTCAGTTTCTCTGTGTCTCCAGTGTAGACTCTTATTGTGTCTTTCCTAGATTTAATTATCCACATCATTTTTATTTTCTGAACACAGACAACGGATGTAAATATCACATTTTCGAAAATATAAAGAACATCTGATATTTACAAAATAGTCAATTTATTTATGATTATAAATATTTTCAGACTTAATATAAATAAAAAACTAAAACATATTGCATTTAGCATGAAAATACAACAATATTCTAAAAGTCTGTTTTCCCCCCTTGTAACAAAACTGAAGATCAACTAATTGAAAATCGAAACAATTTCATGGAAATTTAAATAATTTGCTTTTTACATATCAAAAAACAAAACTACAGAAAATTTCATGTTTTATACAACAAAATATTAATTTTTGTTTTTGTTGAAAATTTTGAACATAAATGTACGCTTGTCTGCTACGTCATAACCTGTTGTACAGTTTAAACTGAACTAAGACTCCTATAATAGGAGCTGACGCATATCCATTTTGTTTCGGATTATTCGTGCTCAGTTCAGCATCAATCTATCGCAGCCGGAGTTCGGGTTGCCTAAGACTCTGTTCTGATTGGCTGAACCGGTTCTGATTAGCTTGGTTTTTCGACTGAACTTCAATTTGAGCCCCAAATCTGCGAGGATGCGTCAGCCTGTATTATAGGAGCTCTAAACTGAACAAAACCAGAAAAGATTCTTTCTAATCAAGCTGTAAATAATTTATCTAAATTAGACAATTTATCTTTCAATGACTGTTCAACTGTTGAAAAATTCATTTACATTTGTTTTGGATGAAAATATTATAAATATAATACATAACGATATTTTGAAAATAAACATATCACTGTACCTGCAAGAACTTAAAAAAGTTATTTTAACAAATGGCTCGATATAAAAATTTAGAAGTATAAAACCAAGCCGATAAAATATAAACAATTTTCTATGAACATGACTAGGGCGATAATAAATATAAATGCGTTGCCCGAATCAATATAAAGGTTCGTAAATATCATGATATTTTCACAAATACTGATATTTTGATATATATCTGATATTTTCAAAATAATCAACTTACTGCTGATTAAAAATGTTTTCAGACTTAATATAAATTAAAAACTACAATATATTGCACTTAACATGAAAATAAAACAATATTCTAAATGTGTTTTATCCCCCCTCCCTCCATTTATAACAAAACTGAAGATCAAATAATTGAAAGCAGAAACAATTTACTTTTAACACTCAATCGAAAAACAAAATATAGGATTCAGTATCAAGTATCGTGAAAATTTTGTTTTATTCAATAAAATTATAAAGAGAAAATATTTTTTTTTAATTCAAAATTTGAACATAAATGTAACATTGTGTGCTTTTCTATTTCCTAACCTGCTGTGCAGTTTAAACAAAAATGAAACAAAAAAAAAATCTAATAAAGCTGTAAATAAATAATTACTTAATTAGACAGTGTATTTTTCAATGGTTGTTATATGTTGGTATTGTCTCACATAATTATTAGTTCTAAGTTTAAAAATTCAGCTTTAAACATAAAGCTTAGAAAAGATTTTTTACGGGGGAGGGGTCTAAAAAAGCCACTGACAGAGTAAAAAGTTCTTTATCTACAAAACGACATAGTCAAAAAAAGTTGACAAATTCATTTACACTTATTTTGACTGAAAATATCATGCAGAATTGTATTTTGAAAGTAAATATCAAATATGTGAAAATATCACATATAATTATATTTTGAAAATAAATATCAGATATAAATAACCCTGATCAACACAGAAATATAACATGTCCAATGTAGAGATCAACATCGGTCAATTACACGATGTCTGAGTCGCGCCATACCCGGAAATTTCGGCCCGTGCCGACTTGTAAATCTAGGTCATATCTGTATATGTCTAAGACAAAAGATAGTATTTCTTAAAGAATACTGATAATGAATATCCAATATCCAATATTTTCATAAAGTATAATTTTAATGCAGAAAAGTATATTAAAAAATATATAACAAGGACATACAAACTATGTATAATTTTTAAATAGATTGATATTTTCTTATGCCTTATTAAGAAATACTTATAGAAAACTTATCAATTTTAGAATTTAATTTCTTGCAGCATTTTATGTATAACTCGACCTTGTCTCGATCGACCCTGCTCGATGTTGTTATAACCTTCCTTTATCCATGCTGGAACTTTTTGAATCCTAAAATTTGTGCATACAAAAAAAAAAAAAAAAACTGAATATGCAAAAAACTAATCTCTCATAAAAGTTAAATGTTATGATTATCTTATTACTAGTTTATATTTCAAAATAAAATTTAATATGGATAATCACATGTAGCAATAGGAATCTTCTGTTATCTTTACATTTTATCTAAGCAAATTCAAGGATATTAGTACGAGTTTGATCATCCAGTTCCCATTGCAATAGAAATTAATAATCACTATAAAAAGTATAAAGTAAAACTGATATGTCTGAAATATCGCATTTTTTTTTAATTTATTTTTGGTCTTAAGATCACGGGCGCTTGCAGGACAAAATAAAGGGGAGGGGACAAGAATAAAAAAAACTCTGCTACCAAGACTTGGTGTTCACTGTAGAAAGAAAAGGGATAGGGAGAAGAGGAATACTATTTCAAGAGAAATTATATAGTTTAGTAGCGATTGAAAAATAATGTAATTTTTATGTATGATAAATACAGAAACATTAATTTTTAATTATTTTATGAATTAAACATTTAAAAAATACAACGAATTTACAACATGATTGAATAATCTGTTTTTCCTAAAGAAATAAGAAAGTTCTATAATTATTGCAAGATCTTGAGCATACAGATTTTGAAATACTGCAATTCGGATAAGCGTTTTATAAGAGATCTTTGCGTAAGCATTGAAGTACATTTCACTATGTTAAAAAAAGGCAGAGTACATTTTACTGATTTTAAAAAGGGCAGAACCTTTAAATAATGTATGAAATAAGCTAGACTAAAAACCTTTTGTCAGAACACCTCATGCAAGACAGATTTTAAACACATCAATACAAAAAACAAGACAGAAATGTAACATAAAAATCAAAAAGTAAGTTTCTACTAACTTTTTTTTTTCAAAATTAAGAAATGAAATCCTAACTACGCAACTACTAAATATTGTAATTATCTATGTGTGTTGTATGTATTCAGTACCCCAATAGAGTCAGGCATCCCCCTTCCCTTGCATGATAGCTGATTTTTTTTTTTCAAATAATATAAAAAAACAGTTAATAAAAATACTCAGCCAAATTATATACAAAGTTTTTTTTTTTTTTTTTTTTTTTTTTTTTGTGACTATGTGTGTATTGTATAAATATAAAACAGGCTGTAGTTCTATGGCCCAACAAATACTCAAATATTCAAAATTGTAAGAGGGAGGATTTAGATAACCTAAATCCCCCTACCCCCCACCCCCACCCCCACCCCCATATTAATTTGTAATAATATATATATTTTTTAATTACTACAAAATAACAAACAGGGCAGAAAAATAGAGTGTTTTAAAGATATAAAATCATGGCACTAGGCTTGAAATTTTTAATACTTTAAATTTTTAATAGCATTATCTTAGAAAATTGAAAACATTCAGTGGTTATGGTAAACAGTGTTAGTGAATGAAGAAGGTCAAGCTAAAATAAATTATAGTTTGCACTTGTATTTAAATATAATGAAAAAATAAATAATAATAATAACTGTAAACAATATATATATATATATGTAAGATATCGATACTGTATAACGGGCGCACCTCGATATAACGAACACACATCGATCTCTCTGTAACGAGCGGTCGATCACCGCTATCACACATCCCAGTAATAGATATCCATCGTTAATGTAGTCGTGCACAAGTAGGAGAAATAAGCAGGCATTTTCCTGGGAACTAGCTTTTATTCCAATTAATTACAAGTCTCTTCATAAGCTAGGCCCAGGGGACAGTTTGAAGAGTCTTTTACCGGGGAAACATCGTCTTATCGTTCATATTTCGGCGAATTGCCGGACTTACAACGGCAAGGATGCCGTC
The DNA here is from genome assembly GCA_963931845.1 of Maratus michaelseni. Classification (NCBI taxonomy): domain Eukaryota; kingdom Metazoa; phylum Arthropoda; class Arachnida; order Araneae; family Salticidae; genus Maratus; species Maratus michaelseni. The sequence continues at coordinate 332,145,257 of OZ007590.1, read as the reverse complement.
GCACTTCGAAGAATACTGGCCGTAGTTTTTGTGGAGAGTGATTAGAGTCAAAAGCCATGCAAAAAACACGCGGAACACGTTATATACGACCAGACTACCGCCAGAGACCGCTCTACAAATCATGAAATGATGTACTTTAATTGGCTAATTAGCTTTTGATTCATATCTGGGTAAGCAGCCCAGATAATTAACATGCAAGATTTAACCACCGGGAGAAGAGAGATGCGCTACCGTCAGCACTTTTAATCTTAACGAGGATTCAAAATTGATATCTGTTCGTAATAAATGTATCGTAAGGAAAGTTAAGTTACAGGGGCAACTAGAAATGAAGGCAAAACTTTAAAATTTTGACACACGATTTAGGGATTTTAAACTTTGAATTTTTATATTTTAGTTTCTGAATTGTTCGTGGATTATATTTGGTTCATCAGGAAAGGGAAACATTGCACCTTTCTTCAAACATACAATACAATAAAAACTAAATAATATGATACTTTAAAGCAGAAATATAATATGGCAATTACTTATATTATTTACAAACACAAACAATTAAAATATGCACTTAAACTTATAAAAATACTTCAACATGATATAAACACTTATTCAAAACATTAAATTTAAAAAATATAGCATAAAAGATATTTCAAATATATTGTAAATATAGGAGAAAACAATTACTATAAATGTAATAAAAACAACACAAACATGAAAATGTCATATGAGCAGTTACAAGGTCTGTTACTACTCCAAAATATCTACTTACAAGCATCTTTGGGCTTATAGGACACTAGTGGGAATTATTCTCAGGAGAGAAAAAAATATTGAACTTGAAAACTTTGTAAAAATAGGAAATTCTAACCAAAAAATAAAAAAAAATTAGGCTATCCTTTCCACCATGCTCAGTGAGACATGGATTTCTAAACTCTGAGGTGATTACCATCCAAAAAAATGTGTCTCTTGCACAAGGAAAAAGGAAAAGTGGATGCCCGATAATCACCTACAGAGGAAAAGCGAAGCAGTTTTGCCAAATTCTCCATTCTACATGGAAAGAGAAAATGGGAAAACAGTTCGACTATAGACGGGAGGCCACGGAGCGGAGGACCCCTAACGTGTTCCTAGTTTTGTCATTGTATAAGTAATAAAAAAATAAAAAGGTTAGCAGTACTTTAAAACTGCTCCGCCAACTACACCGCTGGGTTTTAAATTAACATCCAGCTGGGTCCTCATCCAAACACTAAAATGATAGAGGGACGATAGGAAAGCAAAAATAAAAAATTGAAAGATGAAAGAAATAGACGGGGGTTATTCATGGTAGAGTTTTAAATTTTGAGGAGGGTTATAGAATCTCAACTTGGAGGCGTGCACTATTTCAGAATTTCTCTTAAAATGTATACTGGGTTTATCAATTTCAAAACTTACATCAGATAGTTGTTTTAAGATAGTATATGGTCCAGAATATGGTGGAGTCAATTTACGTGTATTAGGATAGTGGAATTCTTCATACATTACAATGTCACCAACTTTAAACTTTACAGGAAGAAAACGAGCATCGTAATGGATTTTATTTTTTTCATGGTAAGCTATTGTCCTTTCCTTAGCTAATTTTCTAGCTTCTTCAACAGGAGGGTAATAATCATTATCTGGCAAAAGAGGATCATAAGGTAATTTTCCTAACAGCAAATAACTAGGTGGAAATTGAGTTACAGAATGTGGAGTAGCATTATATTGATACAATACTTCATCTAAAAATTTTGTCCAAGGTAATTTAGTTGGTGATGAATTTACAATACATTTTAATCTGGTGACAATAGTTTGATTCAAACGCTCAATTTTCCCATTCGTTTCCGGGTGATGACTGGAGGTTAATCGGTGTTTTACATTATAATTACGAAGAAAACGTTTAAATCTAGAAGCTGTAAATGCTCCATTTCTATCAGTAAGTATTTTTTCTGGTACTTGAGTTTGAAATAATTGTTTCAAAATGTTTGTATAAGTTTCAGTTGTTACACTTTTTGACGCGAAACCCCACACATAGCGAGTTGCATGGTCTATGACCAAATGCAGATATTTATTTGCCGAATTATAATGATTAAATCCGCCAACAGAGTCCAATGCCAAGCATTCAAAAGGTATATCCGTTGGGGGCATGAGCTGCAACAAACCAAATCTTTTTTGCCTACTTTTTTTGTTGATTTGGCAGGTATGACAATGTTTAACAAAATTTTCAATATCTTTATTAAGATTAGGCCAATAATATTGATTTGTAATTAAATTTATCATCTTATAAATTCCAGGATGTCCAAAATCTGTGTGGGCTTTTTCCAAGAGGGGTAAACGTAAAGCCATGGGGACGACAATCTTATACAAACTTTTCTTTTTAATCACAATAACATCATTAATTTCAACATATTTTTTACCATCTACCTTGACATTTTCTTTTTTCTGATTTTCTCTGATATCATTCAAGTTGAGTAAATGGGTATGATGTGGGGGGTCTTCTGAAACAGGTAATCTAGACAGCATATCAGCCTCTACATTAGTGGAGCCCTTTTTATATTTAATATCGTAGTCAAACATACTCAGTTTAAGGGACCAGCGGAAAAGACGTCCTCTTAAGTTTTTAACATTTTTTAGCCAAGTGAGAGCCGCATGGTCTGTATGAATGACAAATTTTTGACCGTGTAGATAATGGTAAAATTTATCTAGAGCATCCACGATTGCCAAACATTCGAGTTCAGTAATTGCATAATTTTTTTCATAGTCGCGAAGATTTCTAGAATGATATGCTATGGGGTGCAAAATACCATTTTCATCAGCCTGTTTCACAACACATCCCACTCCAAGACTTGATGCATCTACAAATAAATTACAAGGTGTTTTGGGATCAAACAATCTTAAGATAGGTTTTTGAATTAGAGCTGCTTTTAATTTTTCAAAAGAATTTTGACAGTCCTGGTCCCATACATAAGGAACATTTTTCTTTAGCAAATTATTTAGAGGATATCTAACCTCAGCATATTTATGAATGAATTTATTATAAACATTAATAGATCCCAAAAAGCGTTGTAACTCTTTAACATTGGTTGGTGGTTTTAACCTCTTGATGGTTTCAATATTTGGGTTATCGGGTGTAATACAACCATTCGACACTTCATATCCAAGAAAATTAATTGTCTTCTTAACAAAATTACATTTAGACAGCTTTAATTTAAGATTTTCCTGGACACAAATATCAAAAATGATTTCCAAATGATGGTAATGTTCTTCTTCATTTTGTGAGAATACAATAATATCATCAAAATAACTGCATGCAAAGTCAATTTTATATTTATTTAGGATTCTTCGAAGGATACGGTTGAAATTTGCAGGCGCATTTTTCAAGCCGAAGGCGAGCCACTTCCACTCAAATAAGCCAAACGTTGTGGCAAAGGCTAATTTTTCAGTATCTTTAGGGTGGATAGGTATATGCCAATATCCACTTGCTAAATCAAGAGTGGAAAACACTTTAGCTTGCACCAGTTTGTCCAATAAAGTGTCGATTCGGGGCAAGGGTTCTGCATCTGTTTTGGTTATGGCATTTAATTTTCGGAAATCGACACACAACCGAGTTTTCTTTCCTTCTTCACGTTTATAAACTAGGGTTACAGGTGAGGAATAAGGGGAATGACTTTCTTTGATGATACCGGCTTTTAACAAATTTTTAACTTGTTCTCTAATTTCTTCTTCTTCCTTAGGGGAAGTACGATAAGCTCTAAGCGAAATTGGTAAGTCAGAAGTTAAATGTATTCTCTGTGGTTCCATGTTGACACATCCTACATCATATTTATCTTTGGCAAAAATACCGACATATTTGGCTAAGAGAGTAGGCAGTTTGTTAGGTGCAGACTGAACTTGGATAGGTTCAGTGGCGTTTACAAACTCCGGCTCATAATTTTCGCGAAATATCCCTGCATTTTCCTTTTCTGAGATATCTTCATTAGGTTCTGACACGTGCAAGGAATTAATGGTTGGAATATTTCGTAATTGGTTCAGGAGAGGCACTCTTTGGTTATTTTGGAAAATTTGCATCTTAACACAATCAATATTTAACTGGAAACTTTGGCAATGGTTAAGTCCAATAAGGGTATAGGGTAATTTATTATCAATAACATAAAGATCAACATATTTGGATATGCGGCCAATTTTCAAATTAACACGACATTTTTCCTGCAAGGTGAGAATGCCTTGTGTTTGAGCGACCGATAGACCTTTACGAGTTTTGGAAGTGTTTAATTGGAATTTTTGGACTAAATGTAATGGAATGACACTTAACGAGCTTCCTGAGTCGATCAAACAGGGTATTGAGTTTTCTGGTATCCCTAGAGTAGTAATTTGACGTTTCTTTGGGTTTTCTTTGGATCCTTTTCTTTTTTCTATGTACCCGGGTACTATTAGTTGTCATTGGTTACTACTTGGGCTTGCAGAAAAATCACTTTGTGTCTGATTTGGATTCTGGATTTGAATGTTTGGTTGTTGGGTTAGAGAGGAGGCCTCTAAAGATTGCTTTCGAAAAGGACAATCTCGTACCCAATGGTAAGCATTTGGAATATTAAGATTAAGGCATACACGGCATGGCGATGGTGGCAATGTAGCCTGGTAGTGTATATTTGGTCTAGGAGGAGACGGTTGAAATGGTCTCACATTTTGGAAAGTTCTTTGAGGGTTAAACACATTTGGGCGATTCTGGGGGTTTTGATAAGGGTATCTATAATTCCAGGATCGCGTTGGAAAATTCTGCTCAGCGGTATTAGGGCGATATGGTCGCCATTGTCTCAACTGATTTTGGGGAGTTGGGTCTGGTTTATTTTCAGGACTCTTGCCTGCTACTTCAAGCTTAGTAAGTTTAAAAACTAATTCTCTCCATTCTGTGGCAGATTTAGGGGCATTAGTCACAATTAATCTTTGCATAGAAATTGGCAAACCTTCTGATAACCCTTCTAGAATGAATTTGTTATCTAAACCCAGATTACGACCCATTTTCGTTTTCTTTTGGTAGTACTCGTTGAGGTCTTCACCTGACCTATACCGAATACTAGCAAAGTCGCTTAGTGATAGTGTATCTGGGGTAGAAAAATTTTCATGGAATAGTGAAACAAACTCATTCCAGTGCAAAACATTAAGACAGTTGTTAATGTATAGGGTAAGGGCACTATCTTTTAAAAATTTCTGGATGTTTCTTATCTTCCAAACATCATCTTTTTTGGATTCAATACATACAGCCTCAAAATAAGCAAGCCAGGAAGCAAAGATCATCTTTGTTTCCGGTGAAAATGGGATAATTTCCGGATCTTTCGTTGTTTTTTCCCCACTATTTGCTGCATAGCTACCTACAGCGGCCTTTTTTATTGACTCTAATTCAGGGGCTGGGGCCTGATTTTTATCAGGTTGTTGGCTCTCTTGACTGATAGCTCCATTTATATTTACAGGGGAACTTTCTTTAAAAGGGTTTCTACTTTCATCAACTTCTGTGTTTTTTTCTTTTAAAGATTCGCTACCTTCACCTACTTGAGTGGATTTATCTTCTACACTCATTTTTATTACTTATTTTTACAATCTCATTAAACAAAATATAAAAAAATTACTTTTATTAGAATTTTTTTTTTCCTAAAAAATTTGCTTTTTTTTTCTATTAATTTTTCATCAAATCCCGTTTAAATTTCCAACATAATAAACAAAAATAACCTGCTTCATTAAATCACTTAATTTGTAAAAGAAAGAGATAATAATAACCATAATAATAAAATAATAAAAATAATAGTAATAATAATAATAAAATAATTATAATACTAGTAACAATAAAAATATATTTCATAAAAATAACACTTTAAAAACAAATAAAATTTCAAATTATTTTTCTTTAATTGTTTTTCTCTCTTACTGCTTCAAAAAATAAAAATAAAAAGTTTCTGTCCGCTTTTAAATTCTTCTTAAAAAATAACAAAATCGAACATACCTATTTCTTCTTTTCAGTTGACAAATTCATTTACACTTATTTTGACTGAAAATATCATGCATAATTGTATTTTGAAAGTAAATATCAAATATGTGAAAATATCACATATAATTATATTTTGAAAATAAATATCAGATATAAATAACCCTGATCAACACAGAAATATAACATGTCCAATGTAGAGATCAACATCGGTCAATTACACGATGTCTGAGTCGCGCCATACCCGGAAATTTCGGCCCGTGCCGACTTGTAAATCTAGGTCATATCTGTATATGTCTAAGACAAAAGATAGTATTTCTTAAAGAATACTGATAATGAATATCCAATATCCAATATTTTCATAAAGTATAATTTTAATGCAGAAAAGTATATTAAAAAATATATAACAAGGACATACAAACTATGTATAATTTTTAAATAGATTGATATTTTCTTATGCCTTATTAAGAAATACTTATAGAAAACTTATCAATTTTAGAATTTAATTTCTTGCAGCATTTTATGTATAACTCGACCTTGTCTCGATCGACCCTGCTCGATGTTGTTATAACCTTCCTTTATCCATGCTGGAACTTTTTGAATCCTAAAATTTGTGCATACAAAAAAAAAAAAAAAAAAAAAAAAAAAAAAAACTGAATATGCAAAAAACTAATCTCTCATAGAAGTTAAATGTTATGATTATCTTATTACTAGTTTATATTTCAAAATAAAATTTAATATGGATAATCACATGTAGCAATAGGAATCTTCTGTTATCTTTACATTTTATCTAAGCAAATTCAAGGATATTAGTACGAGTTTGATCATCCAGTTCCCATTGCAATAGAAATTAATAATCACTATAAAAAGTATAAAGTAAAACTGATATGTCTGAAATATCGCATTTTTTTTAAATTTATTTTTGGTCTTAAGATCACGGGCGCTTGCAGGACAAAATAAAGGGGAGGGGACAAGAATAAAAAAAACTCTGCTACCAAGACTTGGTGTTCACTGTAGAAAGAAAAGGGATAGGGAGAAGAGGAATACTATTTCAAGAGAAATTATATAGTTTAGTAGCGATTGAAAAATAATGTAATTTTTATGTATGATAAATACAGAAACATTAATTTTTAATTATTTTATGAATGTTAAAAAAAGGCAGAGTACATTTTACTGATTTTAAAAAGGGCAGAACCTTTAAATAATGTATGAAATAAGCTAGACTAAAAATCTTTTGTCAGAACACCTCATGCAAGACAGATTTTAAACACATCAATACAAAAAACAAGACAGAAATGTAACATAAAAATCAAAAAGTAAGTTTCTACTAACTTTTTTTTTTCAAAATTAAGAAATGAAATCCTAACTACGCAACTACTAAATATTGTAATTATCTATGTGTGTTGTATGTATTCAGTACCCCAATAGAGTCAGGCATCCCCCTTCCCTTGCATGATAGCTGATTTTTTTTTTTCAAATAATATAAAAAAACAGTTAATAAAAATACTCAGCCAAATTATATACAAAGTTTTTTTTTTTTTTTTTTTTTTTTTTTTTTTTGTGACTATGTGTGTATTGTATAAATATAAAACAGGCTGTAGTTCTATGGCCCAACAAATACTCAAATATTCAAAATTGTAAGAGGGAGGATTTAGATAACCTAAATCCCCCTACCCCCCACCCCCAACCCCCACCCCCATATTAATTTGTAATAATATATATATTTTTTAATTACTACAAAATAACAAACAGGGCAGAAAAATAGAGTGTTTTAAAGATATAAAATCATGGCACTAGGCTTGAAATTTTTAATACTTTAAATTTTTAATAGCATTATCTTAGAAAATTGAAAACATTCAGTGGTTATGGTAAACAGTGTTAGTGAATGAAGAAGGTCAAGCTAAAATAAATTATAGTTTGCACTTGTATTTAAATATAATGAAAAAATAAATAATAATAATAACTGTAAACAATATATATATATATATATGTAAGATATCGATACTGTATAACGGGCGCACCTCGATATAACGAACACACATCGATCTCTCTGTAACGAGCGGTCGATCACCGCTATCACACATCCCAGTAATAGATATCCATCGTTAATGTAGTCGTGCACAAGTAGGAGAAATAAGCAGGCATTTTCCTGGGAACTAGCTTTTATTCCAATTAATTACAAGTCTCTTCATAAGCTAGGCCCAGGGGACAGTTTGAAGAGTCTTTTACCGGGGAAACATCGTCTTATCGTTCATATTTCGGCGAATTGCCGGACTTACAACGGCAAGGATGCCGTCGCACTTCAAAGAATACTGGCCGTAGTTTTTGTGGAGAGTGATTAGAGTCAAAAGCCATGCAAAAAACACGCGGAAAACGTTATATACGACCAGACTACCACCAGAGACCGCTCTACAAATCATGAAATGATGTACTTTAATTGGCTAATTAGCTTTTGATTCATATCTGGGTAAGCAGCCCAGATAATTAACATGCAAGATTTAACCACCGGGAGAAGAGAGATGCGCTACCGTCAGCACTTTTAATCTTAACGAGGATTCAAAATTGATATCTGTTCGTAATAAATGTATCGTAAGGAAAGTTAAGTTACAGGGGCAACTAGAAATGAAGGCAAAACTTTAAAATTTTGACACACGATTTAGGGATTTTAAACTTTGAATTTTTATATTTTAGTTTCTGATTTGGAATGGGTTTAACTAAACTATCCTTTCATATCAATCCACATTCGTTCACATTCAAAATTCTTTCATACTTTTTCACATTCATTTCATATATATATATATATAGTTGAAAAAAAATTATTATAAACTTTTAAAAAACAATTTAAATAAAAATATCTAAAAAATGAAATTGCCTTTATTAAATTTATCAGTTAATTATTATTAATAAATAAATATTATTATTCATTAATAATAATTATTTTACTTATTAATATAATTAATAACAAAATTTAAATTTATCATTTAACTCATCTTTAAGAACTTTTATATAAACTATATAATAGTTATATTATAGGGTAAATGATAAATAGGTTACTTATTTATTTAGTTTATTATATTTTTGTTACTTTTAAAATGTAATTATACTTAATAAGTATCTTGCTCTTTCTAAATTATAAAATATAAATGTGCATAACAAAGAAAATTTGAGCAATAATTTCAACTAAAACTATTGAAAGTTGTTTTTATGCATTTGTCATTTGTTGCATTAAAATCTTTTTAATTAATGATTACTTAGACTTTATGTTTTTGATTGAGTATTTCATTTTTTTAAAACAATTTATTAGAATCTTTTAATAAAAACAATTTAATAAATTTGTAAACAAGTTTTAATCAAAACTATTTAACAATAAACTGTTATAAATTAATTGAAATAATTAATTAATTGTTAATAAATAATTTTATTAATTAATTTAATAATATCATTAATATAAATTAATGAAATTATAATTTAAAATAAAATTAACTGAATATATACTATAGTTATGTATTGAACCACTCTATAGTTATATAGTTTATATTAATTATAAACTGAAATTTATTATTTATCTGTTTATTTATTTTTTATTTTTAGTTAGAATAATTTAAAATTGTTAATATAATTAATAATTAAAGTAAAATTATTAAATTAATAAAAATACTAGCTGGCTTCGCCCGCCAGCGGGCCCCTAATTTACATCGGTGCCTCGAAACATTTGTATTCTCCGGCTCGCATCCCCCTCGAACCGAACGAACCTCCGACCCGGGTCCCCGCTGCCTTCGGCACCGTACACCGGTCGTGCTACGCACGCACCGGATAATCCCGTAATTTGCATAATCCCTTAATTTGTACACGAATAGTATAAACCTCTAACTGAACTAATCTCCGACCCTGTCACTACATATTCGGATGCTGCCCTCTTATGATCCATCACTTCCCTTTTGATAAGAACGAAACTCTCAGATATAACCTTCGTAATATCATTTTCAATCCTTCAAACTCTCAAAAGTTAAAAGAGAATTATAATATTCTCAATAAAAATTTCTCTTTCATTACGAAAGAATTTAAAAAAAAAAAATTGACTGAACTGACCATTGACTTTCTGAACTAAAATACCATAAATTTAGGACATTATGAACTTATAGTACTTCGAAAATATTTTATATTTAACTTTCAATTTGCAAAAAATTGTTATTTTTTACCTTTTATATTTTATTATTGTTATGTAATTATATTCATTGTTTCAAATCTAATAAACAGGCGCCTCCTGCGGTGGGGGTTGGAACGGATGGGTGCTATCGGTGCCGGGTAGCGTTTATTTTTCCCCTCTTGGACTTATTGTTCCTATACCTCACGGGTGGCTGTCCACGAGTGGGTGATTTCGGTCCCCGCTGCCTTCGGCACCGTATACCGGTCGAAACTTTTGCATTCTCCGGCTCGCATCCCCCTCGAACCGAACGAACCTCCGACCCGGGTCCCCGCTGCCTTCGGCACCGTACACCGGTCGTGCTACGCACGCACCGGATAATCCCATAATTTGCATAATCCCTTAATTTGCACATCGAATAGTATAAACCTCTAACTGAACTAATCTCCGACCCTGGTCCCCGCTGCCTTCGGCACCGTATACCGGTCGAAACTTTTGCATTCTCCGGCTCGCATCCCCCTCGAACCGAACGAACCTCCGACCCGGGTCCCCGCTGCCTTCGGCACCGTACACCGGTCGTGCTACGCACGCACCGGATAATCCCATAATTTGCATAATCCCTTAATTTGCACATCGAATAGTATAAACCTCTAACTGAACTAATCTCCGACCCTGGTCCCCGCTGCCTTCGGCACCGTATACCGGTCGAAACTTTTGCATTCTCCGGCTCGCATCCCCCTCGAACCGAACGAACCTCCGACCCGGGTCCCCGCTGCCTTCGGCACCGTACACCGGTCGTGCTACGCACGCACCGAGTAATCCCTTAATTAGCACATTGAATTGTACAAACCTCTAACCGAACGAACCTCCGGCCCTGGTCCCCGCTGCCTTCGGCACCGTATACCAGTCGTGCTACGCACGCACCGGGTAATCCCTTAATTAGCACATTGAATTGTACAAACCTCTAACCGAACGAACCTCCGACCCATGTCCATGCGATAAAGCAGAAGGAGATGCAGTTCACTACATATTTGGATGCTGCCCTCTTATGATCCATCACTTCCCTTTTGATAAGAACGAAACTCTCAGATATAACCTTAGTAATATCATTTTCAATCCTTCAAACTCTCAAAAGTTAAAAGAGAATTATAATATTCTCAATAAAAATTTCTCTTTCATTACGAAAGAATTAAAAAAAAAAATTGACTGAACTGACCATTGACTTTCTGAACTAAAATACCATAAATTTAGGACATTATGAACTTATAGTGCTTCGAAAATATTTTATATTTAACTTTCAATTTGCAAAAAATTGTTATTTTTTACCTTTTATATTTTATTATTGTTATGTAATTATATTCATTGTTTCAAATCTAATAAACAGGCGCCTCCTGCGGTGGGGGTTGGAACGGATGGGTGCTATCGGTGCCGGGTAGCGTTTATTTTTCCCCTCGTGGACTTATTGTTCCTATACCTCACGGGTGGCTGTCCACGAGTGGGTGATTTTGGTCCCCGCTGCCTTCGGCACCGTATACCGGTCGTGCTGCGCACGCACCGGATAATCCCTTAAATTGCACATAGAATAGTATAAACCTCTAACTGAACGAACCTCCGGCTCGAGGAACTTAGTATACTTCGAAAATATTTTATATTTAACTTTCAATCTGCAAAAATTGTTATTTTTTACCTTTTATATTTTATTATTGTTATGTAATTATATTCATTGTTTCAAATCTAATAAACAGGCGCCTCCTGCAGTGGGGGTTGGAACGGATGGGTGCTATCGGTGTCGGGTAGCGTTTATTTTTCCCCTCGTGGACTTATTGTTCCTATACCTCACGGGTGGCTGTCCACGAGTGGGTGATTTCGGTCCCCGCTGCCTTCGGCACCGTATACCGGTCGTGCTGCGCACGCACCGGATAATCCCTTAAATTGCACATAGAATAGTATAAACCTCTAACTGAACGAACCTCCGGCTCGGGTCCCCGCTGCCTGCGGCACCATATAGCAGTCGTTCCGACCCTGGTCCCCGCTGCTTCGGCACCGTATGACGGTCGTGCTACGCATGCACCGGATAATCCCTTAAATTGCACATGGAATAGTATAAACCTCTAACTGAACGAACCTGCGGCTCGGGTCCCCGCTGCCTGCGGCACCGTATAGCAGTCGTGCTGCGCACGCGCTGCAGTATACGTTAGTTCCACCTTCCGCCACCAGGTGGCGCAATCTGTTTATATGATCATAACTGAAATCGTTAAGACTTTCGATGTCTAGTCGAATGAGCCATACCCCGTCGTTTTCATGCCCGTAGAACCGAAGATAGGAAAGCGCCCCCTAGTGGTGAAAAAACGAAATAAAATCGGTAAGCTCTATCGATGTCGAGTCGAATTGATTTAGACTACCTGAGTTCTAGTTCAAAGACAGGGACCTGTAGAAAAACTTAAAACTTAAAAAAAAAAAAAATCGATAACGGGCGAAGCCCGTTTTTCCCTATCATAATATCTGGATAGGGGGTCCTTATTACTTTAATTATGATGTTTGGAATCAGTTTGGTGGACATCCGTAACATAGTTTCTTAGTTATAGAAACGGACCACAGTTAAAAGAAAAAAGCGGAGGGGGGGGGGGGGGGGGTTGGCGATGACACTGCTTTTCCTCAAACAACTTATGTAGACTACCTGAGTTCTAGTTCAAAGACAGTGAGCTGTAGAAAAACTTAAAACTAAAAAAAAAAAAAAAAAAAAAAAAAAAAAAAAAATCGATAACGGGCGAAGCCCGCTTTTTCCTATCATAATATCTGGTTGCCACTCTAAAACAAAAACTGAAAATACTCGTAATGCAGTTTTTAGACGCGGCCTACTTCTTAAAATCGTAATATCTAGCCGGCACTGTAATGGAAATCTTTCTTTTGCTTTAATTATACAAATAACGATGATTAATTATACAATAAAATAATATATCGGCTCCTAATGAAGATATGAGAATAATTTTTAGATATTCTGAAAGCAGAATCCATTTTGAGTCGCCCTGTCAAAGTTTGAAATTAATGCGCCCCTTAGATTCGGAAATGCCCCCCCCCCCCTCTGAAAAAACGCAGTTGACTATTTTATCTCTTTCAGAAATGACTTATCCACAGACGATTTGTCTCCGTTGAATGTTGAAATAAAAAAGAAGCTGTCTCTGCGGAATAGAAATAAATTCATTTGCCGTGTCATTAATGAGTTTTAATTGATATCTTCAAAAATTACTGGTCGATTTTTACGAATTTTTTTTTGTTGAATTCGCGATTTTTTTATACACGTGTTAGCAAATTTTCGCGAATGTAGAGTCATTATTTCCACTTGTTTCAAAAAGGACTGGGGCGATTCGATCTCGGATCTGTCGACCTGCATTCTTTACGGCAACCTCTTTTTACGTCTGGGGTCGATGTTGGATGTCTGGTCAGTTTTTGGCCGAAATAAAGAAAAGTTACGGTCCGAATTTCAAAAAATTTGACGTTTTGCAACGACAAAAATCGGCCGCGTGTGTACCCCGATTTTCGGATCGATACCTCCGGTACATTTTTTTTTATTCGATGATGCGTTAAAAAGCGACGATTTGGATGTCTGCGATTATCAAAACGGAAGGCGAACTTTTCGCTGTTTTGACTTCTCTTCCGACTTCGGTTTCGGTCGGTAATTAAAACACTTTCGCTCATTAATAACTCCCCGGGTCCGGGTCGGAATCCCGACCCGATCGAAACTTGAGCGTCGCGCCTTTTTTGCGAATTTTTCGGTCCGCGTCCGCCGTCGGTGCGTCGATTAGTCCGGGAGCCTTTGCGGGTACAAAGGCGGAGTGCACAGACACACACACACACAGACGTTTACGGCGCTTAATATTAGTGACTAGCTGGCTTCGCCCGCCAGCGGGCCCCTAATTTACATCGGTGCCTCGAATTGTAGAAAATCTCGAATCTTGTAAAACCTCAAACCGGACGAACCGCCGACCCGGGTCCCCGCTGCCTTCGGCACCGTATACCGGTCGTGCTACGCACGCACCGGGTAATCCCTTAATTAGCACATTGAATTGTACAAACCTCTAACCGAACGAACCTCCGGCCCTGGTCCCCGCTGCCTTCGGCACCGTATACCAGTCGTGCTACGCACGCACCGGGTAATCCCTTAATTAGCACATTGAATTGTACAAACCTCTAACCGAACGAACCTCCGACCCTGGTCCCCGCTGCCTTCGGCACCGTATACCGGTCGTGCTGCGCACGCACCGGATAATCCCTTAAATTGCACATAGAATAGTATAAACCTCTAACTGAACGAACCTCCGGCTCGGGCAGGTGATACTGGCAACGAAAGAGCTGATCTCCTAGCAAAGCAAGCCATCTTACAAGACCAATATCAATCAAGAAAAGATCTGTTGTTCCCCATTTCAATAGCAAAATTATATTTTAAAAAGAAAACCATCTCTGACTGGCAACCCATTTGGGACTCATGTAATAAGGGCAGAGATACCTATAAAATTATAAATAAAGTCGATCCAAATTATCTCTGCAAACAGCCGACACTGCCGTATTATCTGAGTAACCATGGCAGTTTCCCACAATACTTACATAAAATAAGAAAAAGAGCCTCACCTAGATGTCCATGCGATAAAGCAGAAGGAGATGCAGTTCACTACATATTCGGATGCTGCCCTCTTATGATCCATCACTTCCCTTTTGATAAGAACGAAACTCTCAGATATAACCTTCGTAATATCATTTTCAATCCTTCAAACTCTCAAAAGTTGAAAGAGAATTATAATATTCTCAATAAAAATTTCTCTTTCATTACGAAAGAATTTAAAAAAAAAAAAAAATTGACTGAACTGACCATTGACTTTCTGAACTAAAATACCATAAATTTAGGACATTATGAACTTATAGTACTTCGAAAATATTTTATATTTAACTTTCAATTTGTAAAAAATTGTTATTTTTTACCTTTTATATTTTATTATTGTTATGTAATTATATTCATTGTTTCAAATCTAATAAACAGGCGCCTCCTGTGGTGGGGGTTGGAACGGATGGGTGCTATCGGTGCCGGGTAGCGTTTATTTTTCCCCTCGTGGACTTATTGTTCCTATACCTCACGGGTGGCTGTCCACGAGTGGGTGATTTCGGTCCCCGCTGCCTGCGGCACCGTATAGCAGTCGTTCCGACCCTGGTCCCCGCTGCCTTCGGCACCGTATGACGGTCGTGCTACGCATGCACCGGATAATCCCTTAAATTGCACATGGAATAGTATAAACCTCTAACTGAACGAACCTGCGGCTCGGGTCCCCGCTGCCTGCGGCACCGTATAGCAGTCGTGCTGCGCACGCGCTGCAGTATACGTTAGTTCCACCTTCCGCCACCAGGTGGCGCAATCTGTTTATATGATCATAACTGAAATCGTTAAGACTTTCGATGTCTAGTCGAATGAGCCATACCCCGTCGTTTTCATGCCCGTAGAACCGAAGATAGGAAAGCGCCCCCTAGTGGTGAAAAAACGAAATAAAATCGGTAAGCTCTATCGATGTCGAGTCGAATTGATTTAGACTACCTGAGTTCTAGTTCAAAGACAGGGACCTGTAGAAAAACTTAAAACTTAAAAAAAAAAAAAATCGATAACGGGCGAAGCCCGCTTTTCCCTATCATAATATCTGGATAGGGGGTCCTTATTACTTTAATTATGATGTTTGGAATCAGTTTGGTGGACATCCGTAACATAGTTTCTTAGTTATAGAAACGGACCACAGTTAAAAGAAAAAAGCGGGGGGGGGGGGGGTTGGCGATGACACTGCTTTTCCTCAAACAACTTATGTAGACTACCTGAGTTCTAGTTCAAAGACAGTGAGCTGTAGAAAAACTTAAATTAAAAAAAAAAAAAAAAAAAATCGATAACGGGCGAAGCCCGCTTTTTCCTATCATAATATCTGGTTGCCACTCTAAAAAAAAACTGAAAATACTCGTAATGCAATTTTTAGACGCGGCCTACTTCTTAAAATCGTAATATCTAGCCGGCACTGTAATGGAAATCTTTCTTTTGCTTTAATTATACAAATAACGATGATTAATTATACAATAAAATAATATATCGGCTCGTAATGAAGATATGACAATAATTTTTAGATGTTCTGAAAGCAGAATCCATTTAGCGTCGCCCTGTCAAAGTTTGGAATTTCTGCGCCTCTTAGAATCAGAGATTGGGACCCCTCTGAAAAAAACCCAATTGAACGTCATGTGACCACCGTAAAAAAATTGCGCCTCTACTCTTGAAAATATTCCTCTTGTCTGAAAATATCCGGTCACGTGTCGTTTTTCTGCATTGGTTACAAATGATTAGAAATAGATTGCTTCATTAACCGGTTTTTAATTCATATCTTCCGATTTTACTGGTCGAATTGTACAATCTTTTTTTTTTGTTGAAATCAGGATTTTTTTTTACGTGTGATGGCCGATTTGGGGGTCCAGAGATTAATTCTTTCATTGTTTTTCGAAAACGGACTTGAGCATTACATGAAAGCTGTCAGGTGAATTTGCTCTTTCTTCCTTCCAAACATCTGCGTTCCAGGCAGTCTGCGGTTACCATATGCCGCGCCGAAAGAATTAAAAAATTATTTTTTATTGATCGATTTTTAAAGGATTTTTTAAGTTCTAATGGTCGTACGGGAATGATTTTTCGAATTTCTGAAAGCAAATGCTCTCCTGAATCTGTCTGTCCCGTTTCCGAATTTCTGACCCCCCGACTTCCGTAGATCCGGGTCGGTTTAAAAACCCGCACTGCGGTTTGGGGCTTAATTTGCTCCTGGCAACCCTGCCTTTTTCGAGAATCGTCTCCACCGGCAACCCTCGGCGGAGGCGAACTTTTCGCTGTTTTGACTTCTCTTCCAACTTCGGTTTCGGTCGGTAATTAAAACACTTTCGCTCATTAATAACGCCCCGGGTCCGGGTCGGAGGCCCGACCCGATCGAAACTTGAGCGTCGCGCCTTTTTTGCGAATTTTTCGGTACGCGTCCGCCGTCGGTGCGTCGATTAGTCCGGGAGCCTTTGCGGGTACAAAGGCGGAGTGCACAGACACACACACACACACACACACACACACACAGACGTTTACGGCGCTTAATATTAGGGACTAGCTGGCTTCGCCCGCCAGCGGGCCCCTAATTTACATCGGTGCCTCGAATTGTAGAAAATCTCGAATCTTGTAAAACCTCAAACCGGACGAACCGCCGACCCGGGTCCCCGCTGCCTTCGGCACCGTATACCGGTCGTGCTACGCACGCACCGGGTAATTCCTTAATTAGCACATTGAATTGTACAAACCTCTAACCGAACGAACCTCCGACCCTAAGTTAAAAGAGAATTATAATATTCTCAATAAAAATTTCTCTTTCATTACGAAAGAATTTAAAAAAAATTGACTGAACTGACCATTGACTTTCTGAACTAAAATACCATAAATTTAGGACATCATGAACTTATAGTACTTCGAAAATATTTTATATTTAACTTTCAATTTGCAAAAAAATGTTATTTTTTACCTTTTATATTTTATTATTGTTATGTAATTATATTCATTGTTTCAAATCTAATAAACATACGCCTCCTGCGGTGGATGTTGGAACGGATGGGTGCTATCGGTGTCGGGTAGCGTTTATTTTTCCCCTCGTGGACTTATTGTTCCTATACCTCACGGGTGGCTGTCCACGAGTGGGTGATTTCGGTCCCCGCTGCCTGGGGCACCGTATAGCAGTCGTTCCGACCCTGGTCCCCGCTGCCTTCGGCACCGTATGACGGTCGTGCTACGCATGCACCGGATAATCCCTTAAATTGCACATGGAATAGTATAAACCTCTAACTGAACGAAAACCTGCGGCTCGGGTCCCCGCTGCCTGCGGCACTGTATAGCAGTCGTGCTGTGCACGCGCTGCAGTATACGTTAGTTCCACCTTCCGCCACCAGGTGGCGCAATCTGTTTATATGATCATAACTGAAATCGTTAAGACTTTCGATGTCGAGTCGAATGAGCCATACCCCGTCGTTTTCATGCCCGTAGAACCGAAGATAGGAAAGCGCCCCCTAGTGGTGAAAAAACGAAATAAAATCGGTAAGCTCTATCGATGTCGAGTCGAATTTATTTAGACTACCTGAGTTCTAGTTCAAAGACAGGGACTTGTAGAAAAACTTAAAACTTAAAAAAAAAAAATCGATAACGGGCGAAGCCCGCTTTTCCCTATCATAATATCTGGATAGGGGGTCCTTATTACTTTAATTATGATGTTTGGAATCAGTTTGGTGGACATCCGTAACATAGTTTCTTAGTTATAGAATTGGACCACAGTTAAAAGAAAAAAGCGGGGGGGGGGAGGGTTGGCGATGACACTGCTTTTCCTCAAACAACTTATGTAGACTACCTGTGTTCTAGTTCAAAGACAGTGAGCTGTAGAAAAACTTAAAACTAAAAAAAAAAAAAAAAACCCGCTTTTCCCTATCGTAATATCTGGTTGCCACTCTAAAACAAAAACTTAAGATACTCGTTATTGCAGTTTTTAGACGCGGCCTACTTCTTAAAATCGTAATATCTAGCCGGCACTGTAAAAGAAATCTTTCTTTTGCTTTAATTATACAAATAACGATGATTAATTACACAATAAAATAATATATCGGCTCCTAATGAAGATATGAGAATAATTTTTAGATATTCTGAAAGCAGAATCCATTTTGAGTCGCCCTGTCAAAGTTTAGAATTAATGCGCCCCTTAGATTCGGAAATGCCCCCCCCCCTCTGAAAGAACGCAGTTGAAAGTCACGTGACTATTTTATCTCTTTCAGAAATGACTTATCCACAGACGATTCGTCTGCGTTGAATGTTGAAATAAAAAAGAAGCTGTCTCTCCGGAATAGAAATAAATTCATTTGCCGTGTCATTAATGAGTTTTAATTGATATCTTCAAAAATTACAGGTCGATTTTTACGAATTTTTTTTTGTTGAATTCGCGGTTTTTTTATACACGTGTTAGCAAATTTTCGCGAATGTAGAGTCATTATTTCCACTTGTTTCAAAAAGGAGTGGGGCGATTTGATCTCGTATCTGTCGACACTGCATTCTTTACGGCAACCTTTTTTCACGTCTGGGGTCGATGTTGGATGTCTGGTCAGTTTTTGGCCGAAATAAAGAAAAGTTACGGTCCGAATTTCAAAAAATTTGACGTTTTGGAACGACAAAAATCGGCCGCGTGCGTACCCCGATTTTCGGATCGATACCTCCGGTACATTTTTTTTAATTCGATGATGCGTTAAAAAGCGACGATTTGGATGTCTGCGATTATCAAAACGGAATTTTTTTTCCTTTCTTTTCCAAGTTCGGTTTCGGTCCGTAATTAAAACACTTTCGTTGATTAATAACTCCCCGGGTCCGGGTCGGAATCCCGACCCGATCGAAACTTGAGCGTCGCGCCTTTTTTGCGAATTTTTCGGTCCGCGTCCGCCGTCGGTGCGTCGATTAGTCCAGGAGCCTTTGCGGGTACAAAGGCGGAGTGCACAGACACACACACACACAGACGTTTACCGTGCTTAATATTAGTGACTAGCTGGCTTCGCCCGCCAGCGGGCCCCTAATTTACATCGGTGCCTCGAATTGTAGAAAATCTCGAATCTTGTAAAACCTCAATCCGGACGAACCGCCGACCCGGGTCCCCGCTGCCTTCGGCACCGTATACCGGTCGTGCCACGCACGCACCGGGTAATTGTAGAAAATCTCGAATCTTGTAAAACCTCAAACATGACGAACCGCCGACCCGGGTCCCCGCTGCCTTCGGCACCGTATACCGGTCGTGCTACGCACGCACCGGGTAATCCCTTAATTAGCACATTGAATTGTACAAACCTCTAACCGAACGAACCTCCGACCGTATACCGGTCGTGCTGCGCACGCACCGGATAATCCCTTAAATTGCACATAGAATAGTATAAACCTCTAACTGAACGAACCTCCGGCTCGGGTCCCCGCTGCCTGCGGCACCGTATAGCAGTCGTTCCGACCCTGGTCCCCGCTGCCTTCGGCACCGTATGACGGTCGTGCTACGCATGCACCGGATAATCCCTTAAATTGCACATGGAATAGTATAAACCTCTAACTGAACGAAAACCTGCGGCTCGGGTCCCCGCTGCCTGCGGCACCGTATAGCAGTCGTGCTGCGCACGCGCTGCAGTATACGTTAGTTCCACCTTCCGCCACCAGGTGGCGCAATCTGTTTATATGATCATAACTGAAATCGTTAAGACTTTCGATGTCGAGTCGAATGAGCCATACCCCGTCGTTTTCATGCCCGTAGAACCGAAGATAGGAAAGCGCCCCCTAGTGGTGAAAAAACGAAATAAAATCGGTAAGCTGTATCGATGTCGAGTCGAATTTATTTAGACTACCTGAGTTCTAGTTCAAAGACAGGGACCTGTAGAAAAACTTAAAACTTTAAAAAAAAAAAAAATCGATAACGGGCGAAGCCCGCTTTTCCCTATCATAATATCTGGATAGGGGGTCCTTATTACTTTAATTATGATGTTTGGAATCAGTTTGGTGGACATCCGTAACACAGTTTCTTAGTTATAGAAACGGACCACAGTTAAAAGAAAAAAGCGGGGGGGGGGGGGGGGGGGGTTTGGCGATGACACTGCTTTTCCTCAAACAACTTATGTAGACTACCTGTGTTCTAGTTCAAAGACAGTGAGCTGTAGAAAAACTTAAAACTAAAAAAAAAAAAAAAAAAAAAAAAAAATCGATAACGGGCGAAGCCCTCTTTTTCCTATCATAATATCTGGTTTCCACTCTAAAACAAAAACTTAAGATACTCGTTATGGCAGTTTTTAGACGCGGCCTACTTCTTAAAATCGTAATATCTAGCCGGCACTGTAATAGAAATCTTTCTTTTGCTTTAATTATACAAATAACGATGATTAATTATACAATAAAATAATATATCGGCTCCTAATGAAGATATGAGAATAATTTTTAGATATTCTGAAAGCAGAATCCATTTTGAGTCGCCCTGTCAAAGTTTGAAATTAATGCGCCCCTTAGATTCGGAAATGCCCCCCCCCTCTGAAAAAACGCAGTTGACTATTTTATCTCTTTCAGAAATGACTTATCCGCAGACGATTTGTCTCCGTTGAATGTTGAAATAAAAAAAGCTGTCTCTTCCGAATAGAAATAAATTCATTTGCCGTGTCCTTAATGAGTTTTAATTGATATCTTCAAAAATTACTGGTCGATTTTACGAATTTTTTTTTGTTGAATTCGCGATTTTTTTATACACGTGTTAGCAAATTTTCGCGAATGTAGAGTCATTATTTCCACTTGTTTCAAAAAGGACTGCACCGGATAATCCCTTAAATTGCACATAGAATAGTATAAACCTCTAACTGAACGAACCTCCGGCTCGGGTCCCCGCTGCCTGCGGCACCGTATAGCAGTCGTTCCGACCCTGGTCCCCGCTGCCTTCGGCACTGTATGACGGTCGTGCTACGCATGCACCGGATAATCCCTTAAATTGCACATGGAATAGTATAAACCTCTAACTGAACGAAAACCTGCGGCTCGGGTCCCCGCTGCCTGCGGCAGCGTATAGCAGTCGTGTTGCGCACGTGCTGCAGTATACGTTAGTTCCACCTTCCAACACCAGGTGGCGCAATCTGTTTATATGATCATAAATGAAATCGTTAAGACTTTCGATGTCGAGTCGAATGAGCCATACCCGTCGTTTTCATGCCCGTAGAACGAAGATAGGAAAGCGCCCCTAGTGGTGAAAAAACGAAATAAAATCGGTAAGCTCTATCGATGTCGAGTCGAATTTATTTAGACTACCTGAGTTCTAGTTCAAAGACAGGGACTGTAGAAAAACTTAAAACTTAAAAAAAAAAAAAATCGATAACGGGCGAAGCCCGCTTTTCCCTATCATAATATCTGGATAGGGGGTCCTTATTACTTTAATTATGATGTTTGGAATCAGTTTGGTGGACATCCGTAACATAGTTTCTTAGTTATAGAAACAGACCACAGTTAAAAGAAAAAAAAAAGGGGGGGGGGGGGTTTGGCGATGACACTGCTTTTCCTCAAACAACTTATGTAGACTACCTGTGTTTTTAGTTCAAAGACAGTGAGCTGTAGAAAAACTTAAAACTAAAAAAAAAAAAAAAAAAAAAAAATTGATAACGGGCGAAGCCCGCTTTTTCCTATCATAATATCTGGTTGCCACTCTAAAACAAAAACTTAAGATACTCGTTATGGCAGTTTTTAGACGCGGCCTACTTCTTAAAATCGTAATATCTAGCCGGCACTGTAATAGAAATCTTTCTTTTGCTTTAATTATACAAATAACGATGATTAATTATACAATAAAATAATATATCGGCTCCTAATGAAGATATGATAATAATTTTTAGATATTCTGAAAGCAGAATCCATTTTGAGTCGCCCTGTCAAAGTTTGAAATTAATGCGCCCCTTAGATTCGGAAATGCCCCCCCCCTCTGAAAAAACGCAGTTGACTATTTTATCTCTTTCAGAAATGACTTAGCCGCAGACGATTTGTCTCCGTTGAATGTTGAAATAAAAAAAAGCTGTCTCTTCCGAATAGAAATAAATTCATTTGCCGTGTCATTAATGAGTTTTAATTGATATCTTCAAAAATTACTGGTCGATTTTTACGAATTTTTTTTTGTTGAATTCGCGATTTTTTTATACACGTGTTAGCAAATTTTCGCGAATGTAGAGTCATTATTTCCACTTGTTTCAAAAAGGACTGGGGCGATTCGATCTCGGATCTGTCGACCTGCATTCTTTACGGCAACCTCTTTTTACGTCTGGGGTCGATGTTGGATGTCTGGTCAGTTTTTGGCCGAAATAAAGAAAAGTTACGGTCCGAATTTCAAAAAATTTGACGTTTTGCAACGACAAAAATCGGCCGCGTGTGTACCCCGATTTTTGGATCGATACCTCCGGTACATTTTTTTTATTCGATGATGCAGTAAAAAGCGACGATTTGGATGTCTGCGATTATCAAAACGGAAGGCGAACTTTTCGCTGTTTTGACTTCTCTTCCAACTTCGGTTTCGGTCGGTAATTAAAACACTTTCGCTCATTAATAACGCCCCGGGTCCGGGTCGGAGGGCCCGACCCGATCGAAACTTGAGCGTCGCGCCTTTTTTGCGAATTTTTCGGTACGCGTCCGCCGTCGGTGCGTCGATTAGTCCCGGAGCCTTTGCGGGTACAAAGGTGGAGTGCACAGACAGACAGAAACACACACAGACGTTTACCGTCCTTAATATTAGGGACTAGCTGGCTTCGCCCGCCAGCGGGCCCCTAATTTACATCGGTGCCTCGAATTGTAGAAAATCTCGAATCTTGTAAAACCTCAAACCGGACGAACCGCCGACCCGGGTCCCCGCTGCCTTCGGCACCGTTTACCGGTCGTGCTACGCACGCACTGGGTAATCCCTTAATTAGCACATTGAATTGTACAAACCTCTAACCGAACGAACCTCCGACCCTGGGTGGCTGTCCACGAGTGGGTGATTTCGGTCCCCGCTGCCTTCGGCACCGTATACCGGTCGTGCTGCGCACGCACCGGATAATCCCTTAAATTGCACATAGAATAGTATAAACCTCTAACTGAACGAACCTCCGGCTCGGGTCCCGCTGCCTGCGGCACCGTATAGCAGTCGTTCCGACCCTGGTCCCCGCTGCCTTCGGCACCGTATCACGGTCGTGCTACGCATGCACCGGATAATCCCTTAAATTGCACATGGAATAGTATAAACCTCTAACTGAACGAAAACCTGCGGCTCGGTCCCGCTGCCTGCGGCACCGTATAGCAGTCGTGCTGCGCACGCGCTGCAGTATACGTTAGTTCCACCTTCCGCACCAGGTGGTGCAATCTGTTTATATGATCATAAGCTGAAATCGTTAAGACTTTCGATGTCGAGTCGAATGAGCCATACCCCGTCGTTTTCATGCCCGTAGAACCGAAGATAGAAAGCGCCCCCTAGTGGTGAAAAAACGAAATAAAATCGGTAAGCTCTATCGATTTCGAGTCAAATTTATTTAGACTACCTGAGTTCTAGTTCAAAGACAGGGACCTGTAGAAAAACTTAAAACTTAAAAAAAAAAAAAATCGATAACGGGCGAAGCCCGCTTTTCCCTATCATAATATCTGGATAGGGGGTCTTTATTACTTTAATTATGATGTTTAGAATCAGTTTGGTGGACATCCGTAACATAGTTTCTTAGTTATAGAAACGGACCACAGTTAAAAGAAAAAAGCGGGGGGGGGGGGGGGGGGGGTTGGCGATGACACTGCTTTTCCTCAAACAACTTTATGTAGACTACCTGTGTTCTAGTTCAAAGACAGTGAGCTGTAGAAAAACTTAAAACTAAAAAAAAAAAAAAAAAATCGATAACGGGCGAAGCCCGCTTTTCCCTATCGTAATATCTGGTTGCCACTCTAAAACAAAAACTTAAGATACTCGTTATGGCAGTTTTTAGACGCGGCCTACTTCTTAAAATCGTAATATCTAGCCGGCACTGTAAAAGAAATCTTTCTTTTGCTTTAATTATACAAATAACGATGATTAATTACACAATAAAATAATATATCGGCTCCTAATGAAGATATGAGAATAATTTTTAGATATTCTGAAAGCAGAATCCATTTTGAGTCGCCCTGTCAAAGTTTAGAATTAATGCGCCCCTTAGATTCGGAAATGCCCCCCCCCCCCCCCCCCTCTGAAAGAACGCAGTTGAAAGTCATGTGACTATTTTATCTCTTTCAGAAATGACTTATCCACAGACGATTCGTCTGCGTTGAATGTTGAAATAAAAAAGAAGCTGTCTCTCCGGAATAGAAATAAATTCATTTGCCGTGTCATTAATGAGTTTTAATTGATATCTTCAAAAATTACTGGTCGATTTTTACGAATTTTTTTTTGTTGAATTCGCGGTTTTTTTATACACGTGTTAGCAAATTTTCGCGAATGTAGAGTCATTATTTCCACTTGTTTAAAAAAGGAGTGGGGCGATTTGATCTCGTATCTGTCGACACTGCATTCTTTACGGCAACCTTTTTTCACGTCTGGGGTCGATGTTGGATGTCTGGTCAGTTTTTGGCCGAAATAAAGAAAAGTTACGGTCCGAATTTCAAAAAATTTGACGTTTTGGAACGACAAAAATCGGCCGCGTGCGTACACCGATTTTCGGATCGATACCTCCGGTACATTTTTTTTAATTCGATGATGCGTTAAAAAGCGACGATTTGGATGTCTGCGATTATCAAAACGGAAATTTTTTTCGATTCTTTTTCCAGTTCGGTTTCGGTCGGTAATTAAAACACTTTCGCTCATTAATAACTCCCCGGGTCCGGGTCGGAATCCCGACCCGATCGAAACTTGAGCGTCGCGCCTTTTTTGCGAATTTTTCGGTCCGCGTCCGCCGTCGGTGCGTCGATTAGTCCAGGAGCCTTTGCGGGTACAAAGGCGGAGTGCACAGACACACACACACACACACACACACACACAGACGTTTACCGCGCTTAATATTAGTGACTAGCTGGCTTCGCCCGCCAGCGGGCCCCTAATTTACATCGGTGCCTCGAAACTTTTGTATTCTCCGGCTCGCATCCCCCTCGAACCGAACGAACCTCCGACCCGGGTCCCCGCTGCCTTCGGCACCGTACACCGGTCGTGCTACGCACGCACCGGATAATCCCATAATTTGCATAATCACTTAATTTGCACATCGAATAGTATAAACCTCTAACTGAACTAATCTCCGACCCTGGTCCCCGCTGCCTTCGGCACCGTATACCGGTCGTGCTACGCACGCACCGGATAATCCCTTAAATTGCACATAGAATACTATAAACCTGTCAGTGAACGAACCTCCGGCTCTGGACCCCGCTGCCTGCGGCACCGTATAGCAGTCGTTCCGACCCTGGTCCCCGCTGCCTTCGGCACCGTATACCGGTCGTGCTACGCACGCACCGGATAATCCCTTAAATTGCACATAGAATAGTATAAACCTGTCACTGGCTTCGCCCGCCAGCGGGCCCCTAATTTACATCGGTGCCTCGAATTGTAGAAAATCTCGAATCTTGTAAAACCTCAAACATGACGAACCGCCGACCCGGGTCCCCGCTGCCTTCGGCACCGTATACCGGTCGTGCTACGCACGCACCGGGTAATCCCTTAATTAGCACATTGAATTGTTCAAACCTCTAACCGAACGAACCTCCGACCGTATACCGGTCGTGCTGCGCACGCACCGGATAATCCCTTAAATTGCACATAGAATAGTATAAACCTCTAACTGAACGAACCTCCGGCTCGGGTCCCCGCTGCCTGCGGCACCGTATAGCAGTCGTTCCGACCCTGGTCCCCGCTGCCTTCGGCACCGTATGTCGGTCGTGCTACGCATGCACCGGATAATCCCTTAAATTGCACATGGAATAGTATAAACCTCTAACTGAACGAAAACCTGCGGCTCGGGTCCCCGCTGCCTGCGGCACCGTATAGCAGTCGTGCTGCGCACGCGCTGCAGTATACGTTAGTTCCACCTTCCGCCACCAGGTGGCGCAATCTGTTTATATGATCATAACTGAAATCGTTAAGACTTTCGATGTCGAGTCGAATGAGCCATACCCCGTCGTTTTCATGCCCGTAGAACCGAAGATAGGAAAGCGCCCCCTAGTGGTGAAAAAACGAAATAAAATCGGTAAGCTGTATCGATGTCGAGTCCAATTTATTTAGACTACCGGAGTTCTAGTTCAAAGACAGGGACCTGTAGAAAAACTTAAAACTTAAAAAAAAAAAAATCGATAACGGGCGAAGCCCGCTTTTCCCTATCATAATATCTGGATAGGGGGTCCTTATTACTTTAATTATGATGTTTGGAATCAGCTTGGTGGACATCCGTAACACAGTTTCTTAGTTATAGAAACGGACCACAGTTAAAAGAAAAAAGCGGGGGGGGGGGGGGTTTGGCGATGACACTGCTTTTCCTCAAACAACTTATGTAGACTACCTGTGTTCTAGTTCAAAGACAGTGAGCTGTAGAAAAACTTAAAACTAAAAAAAAAAAAAAAAAAAAAAAAAAAAAATCGATAACGGGCGAAGCCCGCTTTTTCCTATCATAATATCTGGTTTCCACTCTAAAACAAAAACTTAAGATACTCGTTATGGCAGTTTTTAGACGCGGCCTACTTCTTAAAATCGTAATATCTAGCCGGCACTGTAATAGAAATCTTTCTTTTGCTTTAATTATACAAATAACGATGATTAATTATACAATAAAATAATATATCGGCTCCTAATGAAGATATGAGAATAATTTTTAGATATTCTGAAAGCAGAATCCATTTTGAGTCGCCCTGTCAAAGTTTGAAATTAATGCGCCCCTTAGATTCGGAAATGCCCCCCCCCCCTCTGAAAAAACGCAGTTGACTATTTTATCTCTTTCAGAAATGACTTAGCCGCAGACGATTTGTCTCCGTTGAATGTTGAAATAAAAAAAAGCTGTCTCTTCCGAATAGAAATAAATTCATTTGCCGTGTCATTAATGAGTTTTAATTGATATCTTCAAAAATTACTGGTCGATTTTTACGAATTTTTTTTTGTTGAATTCGCGATTTTTTTATACACGTGTTAGCAAATTTTCGCGAATGTAGAGTCATTATTTCCACTTGTTTCAAAAAGGACTGGGGCGATTCGATCTCGGATCTGTCGACCTGCATTCTTTACGGCAACCTCTTTTTACGTCTGGGGTCGATGTTGGATGTCTGGTCAGTTTTTGGCCGAAATAAAGAAAAGTTACGGTCCGAATTTCAAAAAATTTGACGTTTTGCAACGACAAAAATCGGCCGCGTGTGTACCCCGATTTTTGGATCGATACCTCCGGTACATTTTTTTTTATTCGATGATGCGTTAAAAAGCGACGATTTGGATGTCTGCGATTATCAAAACGGAAGGCGAACTTTTCGCTGTTTTGACTTCTCTTCCAACTTCGGTTTCGGTCGGTAATTAAAACACTTTCGCTCATTAATAACGCCCCGGGTCCGGGTCGGAGGCCCGACCCGATCGAAACTTGAGCGTCGCGCCTTTTTTGCGAATTTTTCGGTACGCGTCCGCCGTCGGTGCGTCGATTAGTCCCGGAGCCTTTGCGGGTACAAAGGCGGAGTGCACAGACAGACAGAAACACACACAGACGTTTACCGTCCTTAATATTAGGGATTAATATTAATTCATATTTTATTTATTTAACTTAATAACTTATTATATTAGTAATTTAATAAATTATTAAACTAATTATTAGTTAAATTGTTAATATAAGTAATAATTCATTTAACAATAAATAAATCGGATATTAAATATAAAAATTATAATGAATATTTTAATAAATTGATTCTGCTAATTCGATATAGATATATACATATATAAATGTTACTAAAGTTCTAACATAAAAATAATTTTTATCTAAACGTAGGAGTTATTATTACATTTTTATAAATATTAATTTTGATTTAGTTTATAAATGATATGATTTTTGAAATTTTAATTCATTAACAGTATTGTATTTACAATAAAAAATTGCAAAGCAACTAATAATACATTAATAAAGATTTTTATGTATGAAGGATTATACCTTATTTTAAAAGATGAAAACATTAATAAATTAATTGTGCTAATTTGATATTTATCTGTTATTAAAGTTCTAACATAAAAATATATTTATTGCAAGTTTAGGAGCTATTATTGTTGTATTTTTATAAATGTTCATTTTAATTTTTAAAAAATAACTTACATGAATTTTAAAATTTAATTATTGCAATTTATCTAAATTTAAATTTTATTTTATTGAAAATTAATTTGGTTTAACTTAATTATAATTAAGATTTAATTTAAATACAATTTAATTTAATTTAATTACAATTTCATTTAATTTAATTACAATTTCATTTAATTTTCTAATTAACAATAAAAAATGTCAAAGCAACAATCTAAATAAAATTCTAAGAAAAGAAAACAGCAGCAAGGACACTGTAATATATAACTGTATATATTATATTAATACTATAACTGTAACTGTTTATATTTGTATTACTAATCTCTAACTTAACCATAACCGAGTAACTGTTGAGATCCTATAAGATCTCATTAGATAGAAAACTCATTTCCATCCAAATTGCTTCAGTAGTCAGGTCTGCTAATTTTATGCCTTTGCATTTAAAAATGAGTCATAAAATGTGTGAGAAAGTTTCACATTGTTGAGCAGGTTATTTGAGAACCACCTTAAAGAATTATCTTCATGGTCACAAGGAAAAGAAATATTCGGCTTTTCACATGTTGGAAACTGCATGTTATTGACTCAATTCTTTTGAAAGTGAAATATTGAAAGTAATTTACCATAATTTCAGATTTCACATTTCCCCTTACACGCTGATAAATATAATCAATAGAATTTCGAACATATGAGAAGGGGGGAAAAAAACTGCAATCCTGAAGAACAATTTATACAGTTTTCTGAAATATTGGCAAGGAACTAAGTCAATTCTTATTTTACTTACTTATTTATTTATCTATTTTGTCGCATATGAACAAGGCATTCAGAACTGGTGAGGGCAATCAAATGTTAATGTTGCTTTCAGTGGCGTAGCTACATGTTCAGCGCCCTGGAGCAAGTACAATCGGATCACCTCCTTCTCTACCAGAAAAGGCTGCCCAAAATTTGTTTTCAGGTTTAAAACATATATAATGCAGTAAAACATCCTGCATAAATGAACAATTTTCATGATGCTGGAATGCCATACAACTATATCTGCTAAGACAGAAACATGTCTAAAACGGAATTTCTCCCAGTCCCTTGCGATTCCGTCTTAATAGACTTCATTGTACTTATTTCAAATTAATACATTTTTTTTGCTATAAAACACAACCTGTAAACTTGTAATGCACATGCAAATGTCATCATTTGTGCTGTTAAACGTTCTTTACAATTTTCATGAATTCAGAGGCATAAAACAATAGATTTATAATGTATATTATCTTAAATAAAAATTTTGATAAGTCAAGTTCAAGAAATACTATAGTTTCATTTATCTAATTTTTAGCTAAAACAAAATCGGAAAGCATTGAAAAAATATTCTGTTTTAGACAGGTTTTCGTATTAGTAAGTATAATCACACGGGGTAAGTATAATCACGAAAAATTTCTGTAAAAGACAGGATTCCGCTTTCACAGGTTTTACTGTATATTTTATATATTTAAAAAAAATGGCAAATGTTAAAAAAATATTTATACAAATAATTTCGTTCCTTTGTAATTTTACGCCTTTATTATTCTCGCGCCTGGAGTAATGTGCTTCAACTGCTCCACGGTAGCTAGGCCCCTGGTTGCTTTATATGATGTTTGGCAGATAAGGCTTGTAAAGTAGATTTAAAGAAGCCAATCCGTTGACCTTTGTCCTTTATAGAGTGAAACAATGCATATATTAAAAAAAATTACTTCTTTTCTCTTTAGTCACAGTTATAATGCACATTTAACAAAGCAGATCAAACTGCATTGTCATGATGTATAGGCACTTCACGTTTACTTTTCGTTACAAATTTTACAAGTCATGTATTGTTAAAAATAAGAATTTCTTGATGCTAGCGTGTTTCTTTATAAGCACTTTATATTGTCTTCGAAGTAAGATTTTAAATCGAAATGACAACATATGAATGATAACTGTTGCCAGGTGCCCGGATTTTCAGGGGTTCCAAGCGCCCCCCCCCCCCCCCCTAACCTCTGCGCTGGACGCCAAAAGTCCCGATTTTTCAAAACGTACAACTTGTTTTAAATTTATTTTAATGACTTTATATTTGTGTATAATAATCATCAATATTTATGTACTAATTAATTTTTCATCAGAGCTGAAATTACGCTGTAAATTACTGAAATACAAAGGATGGGAATTATCACTTTACTTAACATTGAACAACCAACAGAGTGAAAAAATGTCCAGACCAGGGTTCGATCCCGGATTTTTTCACTCTGTTGGTCGTACGTTGTTTAGTAAAGTGATAATTCACATCCTTTGTATTTCAGTAATTTACAGCGTAATTTCAGCTCTGCTGAAAAATTAATTAGTATATAAATATTCACCGATACTGGATTTGATTTGTCTCATGTATGCCAATAGGTGTTGTGCTCATGATTGACGTTTCATCGTGTGCTGCAAGGTTGTAGCCTAGCCATATAAAGAGTGAGAGAATGCTAAACCGGATGTCGTCCGGATGGCTTAATTGGTAAAGCACTTGGTGCGCTATACCAAGGGGTCCGGGATCGAACCCCGGTCGGGACATTTTTTCACTCTGTTGGTCGTACGCTGTTTAGTGAAGTGATAATTCACATCCTTTATCTTTCAATCATCAATATTATTTTCCTTTATTCAACAGCTTGCAGACATAAGAATCTGAAAAATACTATACTTTACAATTTTTGAATAGAAGCGTATTCAGTATTCTTTTTAAAGGGTTTGTCTTTCTTTTTTTCGTAAAAATTGAATGAGGTCGGGGCTGATTTTATTAATTTTTGCACAGGCCGGCTGGGCTATTTTGTTTTATTTAAAGTGTAAATATTGCTGTTAAATGATTTTACAATGAAAATTACAATTAATTTTCCATCGTGAGATGGAAATAACATTATATGTTAAGTTAAAAATTACGTTCTTTACTTATTGGTTACTTATACTATTGATATATAAATATTTTTGCATCTTACAGAGAATAATTGGCAACAATTTAAATTTAAATTGTAATTAATTGTAATTTTCATTGTAGAATTATTTAACAGCAATGTTATTTTAAACTTCAAATAAAATAAAATTTCTTACGTTTTAATTAGTTACACACTCGATATACTATAAACATTTTTATATCTTATAGTGGAAAATATTCCCATTTAAAACAATATTTATTATTTGATTTAAACGTCTTTTAAGCATTTTAATTATACAATTTTTACAACTTACAACGAAAAATGTACTCTTTTAACATTGCTTCTTAGCTGTGAAAATCCTATTTTTTAAAACTTCTTATTATATTATGGCTATGTATGAAAAAATAGCTTTCCAATACGATATAGGGGAGATGGGGGATGAATGGGACATTTTCACAAAAATATTTTTTTTAAATATTTTATATAAGTTATTATCAATATTGTATATCACATGTCAAACTTTAAGTGTTTGACTACATCTTATGCGCAATATTTGTTCAAGATTATTATTATACAGATACATAAATTAAATTTAAAAAAACGTTCTTCTATGTCCCAATCATCCCACAGCAGGGATGAATGGGACAGTAATAGGGATGGATGGGACACAAATATTTTCCTACCTGTATTCAATGTTAAGGACTAAAAGCTGAACAAAAATGCTGCCTTGGCAAAAGCTGAGAAATTATAAATTGTAATATGATCTGCAGGATTATTTGTTAGTCTTGGACTCATGGATCTTGGACTCATGGATCTTGGACTCATCTCAGCTTTGCCTCAAAAGGCCCATAAACGGTGGACTGAAGACGATGGCTACAATGAGGATGAAATGTTAAAAGAATAATTACCATAAAGTATTAATTTATCAACCTATATAATATTATTTAGTTAATAAAAATATTTCAGTATCCTCTAGGGACGAATGAAGCAGTCCCCATTCATCCCCATTTGAAATGTCCCAATCATCCCCATGATGCATATATTCAATTGTCAGCTATTTTGTCTCAGAAATTATTTTGTCACAATGGTTAATATGCATTCATTTTAATTACCAGTATCGAGCCTTTAAATAAAAAACTACAACATATCTTAATTGTTTATATTGCATAAGATAGTTAAGTAACTTCAAATGTAAAAAAAGTTACTTTTAAGCAGCGTTTTCAGGAAATGCAAATTTGAAGAAAACTGAAAACAGCCATGTGTGCTCTTGCTTTTGGTTCTGAAGCACACTATGGTAGTGAAATCTATGAGGATAGGAAGCAACTAAAAAGAAATGTTTATTGCCTGAAATATTGAGAGCGTCCCATCCATCCCTTGTCCCATTCATCAACCATCTCCCCTACTAGCATAGCTGTAAATGATGCAAAAGCTTCTTTACATAAATGATTAATGCTGTATTCTGTAAAATAATGTCATACATATAATATTAGTGTTTACAACATGGCTTCAAAATGAATCATATTCAAACTTATTCCATGTTATTCGGTATGCATCGAGTGGAACTTAATAGAGTAAAACCTGTAAAGACAAAACCTGTCTATAACGGAAAAATGTTATAGTCCTTTCCAAAGGAATATATTATAAATCTACCTGCCTACACAAAAACCTGCCTAAAACGGAATTTTTCTTGCAGTTCCTAGCGATTTTGTTTTTACAAGTTTTACTGTCTTTGTTCAGAAAACCCTGTGAAAACGGAACCTACTTATAACGGAATTCTGCTTTAAAAGTAATAATTTCACTGTCCCCACGATGAGAATACTATACAATATTATATCTGCTAAATTAGAATTTTGTATCAGTCCCTAGCGATTCCGCTTTCACAGGTTTTAATGTATAAGATTGTTGTGTTTTTAGTAATGTTTTTCAATAAAACCTTTTAAGGCGGAATCGCAAAGAAATTGGAGAAGCTTTCCGTTTTAAACAGGCTTTTGTCTTAGCAGGTATAACTGAATGATATTTCTATCGGAGGAACAATGAAATTTTTACTTTTAAGACAGGATTCCGTTATAGACAGGTTCCGTTTTAAAATTGTTTACTGTATTTGTATGTCTTGTTTTAGAAGCCGCTGTCCCGCTTTTTTATGTCTCCCAGTCCCGCTTTTTTATGTCTTCTAGTCCCGCTTTTTTATGTCTCCCAGTCCCGCTTTTTTATGTCTCCCAGTCCCGCTTTTGTGTGACTCTGGAACTGGCAATACTATATATGATTTTTAAACCCGAAAACTACTTTTGCCAGAACTTTTCCAGATACTAGGGAGCGCGCCAATTTTACTTGCTCAGCTTTACTTGAATATTCAGCTATACGCCACTGGTTATATCACATTTTTTTACGTATTCTATTAAAGCAACAAGTCAAAATGTATGTCCGTAGATTAAAAGCAATTAAAATGATAATGTCATACGATAATTATCACAATTATTCACATTCATATATCATAACATATCCCGAATGATAACCATATATCGAATGATAACCGAATGATAACCATATCGAATGATAACCATATCACATTCATATAAAATATTATCATAATTATTCACATCATCATTTACGTTATAGAGGAAATTGTACTACTACGGATAATTTAAATATTACTATAATTAAGTCACATTTTGAGAAAACCTCATTCTCGTACTGAATTACGTAAAGATGAGACGTCATTTAATGAGAAAATCTTCATTCAAACTCATTTGCAGTTACTCCCTTCCAAAAAAAACATACAATGCAGTCTACTTGGGAACTCTCTTTATCAGTTATCGTACAGTGAAAGACTTTTTTAAATCGGTTCAGTAGTTTCAGTGTCTACTACCTACAAACAAAAAATTGTTTCTTTTTTATAATATTAGCATAACTTGAATCACCATAAAAATTAAAATACTGATAAGCAATAAATATAACAAAGGATGTGAGTTTCCAATTGCTAAGCAGCGTACAACCAACAGAATGAAAAATTTCGAGACCAGGACTCGAATCCGGATCCTTGGTATAACGCACCAATGCACTGCCATTTGAGCTATCCAGACGACATCCAGTCTGACATTACTCACTACTATATGTTGGCAAGGATGCAACTTTGCAGCACTGGGGAAGTCATTCAGGAGCACACATCTTTAGTAGCATTACATGAGACGAACTAAAATCCCAGCATTGGAGAATATATGTTCATTTTTCATATTTAATATCCCCCCCCCCCAATTGTTTTATGATGTTTCTGTAATGTTATTTAATGGTTATATATATAGATATATATTATTATTATTTTTTATTATTATTATTATTTTCAGCAGAGCTGAAATTACTCTGGAAATTGATGAATATAACAACGGATGTGAATTTGCACTTGCTACGCAGCGTACAACCAGCAGAGTGAAAAATGTTCAGACCGGAAATCGAACCTGGATCTTTGGTATAACGC
This sequence comes from Maratus michaelseni, assembly GCA_963931845.1. Classification (NCBI taxonomy): domain Eukaryota; kingdom Metazoa; phylum Arthropoda; class Arachnida; order Araneae; family Salticidae; genus Maratus; species Maratus michaelseni. The sequence goes on along the minus strand of OZ007590.1, from coordinate 332,109,909 downwards.
AACAATGCTCTGCCATTCGAACTATCCAGATGAGGGGATTAGAATGACAGTGGAGTAAGTCAAAATATTTAGTAATTTGAGAAATGAAGGGTTTTGTTAAACTTGTTGTATTACAGTTGCATTAAGTGGTCCAACTTGTTTTGCCCTCTAGCGACTCCATAAGCGAGCTATGACTTATTTGACAATCGCACTGAACAGAAATTAATATACGTTCAGTGAAAATGTGGTTATCTAGATTTTTCAAATTTTTGTCTTACTCCACTGTCATTCTAACCCCCTCATATGTTAGGAGGGAAAAATGCAAGATTGGACGTCTGGGTAGCTCAAATGGCAGAACATTGGTGCGTTACACCAAGGATCCGGGTTCACACATAGGAGTGAGAAATGCCAGACTGGATGTCGTCTAGATAGCTCAAATGGCAGAGCATTGGTGCGTTACACCAAGGATCCGGATTCACACACAGGAATGAGAAATACTAGACTGGATGTCGTCTGGATAGCTCAAATGGCAGAACATTGGTGCGTTACACCAATGATCCGGTTCAGGCATAGGAGTGAGAAAGGCCAGACTGGATGTCGTCTGGATAGCTCAAATGGCAGAACATTGGTGCGTTACACCAAGGATCCGGGTTCACACATAGGAGTGAGAAAGGCCAGACTGGATGTCGTCTGGATAGCTCAAACGGCAGAGCATTGGTGCGTTATACCAAATATCTGGGTCGAGTTCCGGTCTGGATATTTTTCACTTTATTAGTTGTACGCTTCATAGCAAGTAAAAATTTACATCCTTTCTTATATTCATTAATTTCCAGCGTAATTTCAGCTCTGCTGAAAAAATAAATTAATTACATAGATAAGTAATAAGTTGGAAAACAATGGTTTAGTATATTTAACCTGTGCACTCCATACACTAGTGCGAATTCGCACCGACCAGAATTTCAAATCGTCGGCGCTTTTTTAAAATATGCTTTCATTAATTTGCATTTTTCAGTAACAAAATGAAATCTATTCTAATTATTATAAAAAAAAAAAAAGAAACGTTTGTTTGTTTGTAGGGGTAATCTCTGGAACTTACCGAACCGATTTCAAAAGTAATGGTCTCAAATTGATGGTGACAATCTCTGCTCCAACATAAGCTATCCTATATATTAAAACGAAAAGGGATTTTTGTCAAATTCTGTTTTTCACACGAAAATGACCCATTTCGCATGCGTAAAATTAAATCTGGAACATATGCAGTTTTAGAGTTACACTCGAACGCGGAAAGGGTGGCCGAGTGTATCAGGGGCGGTTTTTCTCTCTTGCGATCATGGTGTCCGTTCGATAACCACTCCGGACAGAATGATTTTTCTTTTAATAGCAATAATTCTTTTTAATAATGCCATATTTAATCCAGGAGAAAAGTTATATAATTTGTATTATTTTTTTATTATTCGAATGCTTTATAATTAAGTAAAATTTAACACCCAAGAATATTTTGTTTTAATTACTAAATTTATATTAAAAGTATTTAAATTAAAAGATCGTGCATGTAATTATCGATTAAGTAAATTGAACTGGTCTACAATTTTTATTATATTTGCTATGACCATTATCAAGATGTCATATATATATTAAGATAAGTATGTGATTATTTTTCGTAAAAAAGGAAAAATAAAAGGAGAGAACACAAAAAGAAGGAAAAATATTCATACAGGAACTCTAAATTATCTTGATATCCATGATGTAAAAATTAAACAATGTGTGAAAATGTAAAATAAAAATTCAAGTAATTAAAAAATATGTTTTGTAAATCGTTAGCTGCAAACAGCAAAGTTTAAATTCAGGATTTTAGAATCAGACTGATAGAAATTAATTTAATGAAAATTTTTAAAAGTCGTGTAGTTAAAAAAAAAAAAAAAAAAAAAAAAAAGAAAAGAAATATTAAATATTGTTAATTTTTTTAAATATTGGGACTGTGGTAAATAAAATTTAACACAAAACAAAATTTTTTTAAATTACTTATTTTATATTATAAATATTTAAATTAAAAGATTTTGAATGTAGTTATCGATTAAATAAAGTTATCTAAACTTTTATCTACATTTTGCATGACCATTATCAATAAGATATATTTCTATAACTAAGAAAAGTATATGATTATTCTCCTTTAAAAAAAAAAAAGGGGGGGGGGGGGAGAAAAAGGAAGAAAGAAAGAAAAGAAAAGAAAAGAAGAGAAAAAAAGAAAGAAGCTAAAATATCCACATAAAAATTATAAAAAAAATCATCTTGATATTCTTGGTTTATCTGGGTAGAGTCAGGCTGATAAAAATAAAATTAATGACAAATTTTTAAAGTCGCGTAATTTAAAAAAAAAAAAATTAGAAAATACTAAATATTGATATCTTAAAAAAAAAAAAATTTGAGACTGTAGTAAGTAAAAATAAATCATTCAATTAATATTTTTAGTTAAATTCTTGCTAAAATAATTCAAGTATAATAGCATGTAAATTACAAGCTTAAAATTATTTCACTTCATTAGTTGAGTAGGCTGCTCTGACAACACAATCTATCGTCTTATATCTATAGGAATCGCTTACACAATATAACAATTCATAAAATTTTCAATACTTAATTAATTTAAAAGCATCTAATTAAAAATAAAAGCATTTTTCTAAAGGAACTTTTAAGTTATTTACTGTCAAATCTTGACCGGTACTATCTAGTTTTCATTTTAAATCGACCAATTATGAATGAAGATTATTAAAAGACCACCGATGTACTTGGAGTTTTCATTTCAAATTACAAAGCACATGAGTAAACTTCATAATGCTATCATGTCATTTGATGGTAGCATTTTCAACTAAAATTTATTATTTTGACAAAACAATTAAAAACCAAAAATGTATTTCATTTTAAATATTGACAGGTATTATTACAAAAATCATCGGAGTGGAAATTTTTAGAATATACTAAAAATGAATTCAAAAGAAGATTTTTGAATTTCAAGAAATATGAAAATCAGTTCAATATATTTACTTGACTTTTAGTGATGTTGAAATTGTTGTTTATAATGTATTACTGCAGTTAATCAAAATTCGTTGCTATTCCATATTAGAGCGACGATATATGGATATGGGGTTTCCAAATTTCAGTAATTATTTATCAATCGATCGATCGATTTTTTTAAAGTATAGTGTACAATTAGGTGAGAATTTTAGCTATGTTCGGGAACACACTTTTATACGGCATATTTGCGTAACTGCCAACCTTTTGTTATTTTTCAAGTCAAGTTAAGATAATTTGAACAGAAAATGTATTTAATAAATGAAATTAAATAAGTTGCGCATAAATACAAGACAGATTTTATGAAATACATTTTCTGTATCAAAATATGTTTATTTTTTTATATCTTACTTTTTGCTAAAAATTAAGGTTAAGTATTTTTCGAAAAAAAAAAAAAAAAAAAAAAAAAAAAAATATATATATATATATATATATATATATTGTAAAGATTTCCTACTTAGTGTTATAAAATTTTTATGGTAGCGAAACACAAACGTTGAATATTTAATCTAGAGAAATATATTTATTTCTTTGATTATTTACACTGAAATCTTTTTGTTTTACAGAAAATATATAGTTGATTCGTTGTCTATTTCATTAACTAATTGCCAAATATCGCTCCAGGAATGCAAGTCCCAGTTCCGAAGAATAGTTCGATTATTTAGTGGTGACAGGGTGTCCCACCAGTTGCAAACACGCTGACGGTGAACTACAACTATTTCAGAATCGAGACGTGATGTCTCTGGTCTTTTCTTCCTTTTTGCTGGTGTTCAGCAATGTTCAAACCTCCGGACGTGGTGTCCGGCCGATAAAATCCTATCTCTTTTCCGGGAGATGATTCTCCACCTCTGGCAGATCTGAATAATCTCCGACCTCCTCTCTTGATTCCCAACTTTCAACTCCCTTCCCCAGAGTCCTCTTTTTTAGCTGCTCGCTGAAGGAGAGGGGGGTGGGGGGTTATTGGGCGTTTACCGGTTTCTCAAAGCCCAATAAAGTCCGTTCACCCTCTCTGATTGGGAAATTAGCGTTCATACCTGGCGCCTTGTTGCCAATTTCTGTCTTCTCGTAAAATCAGGGAAATACCCTCGTTTCTTTGTCTCTGAAGAAAAATCATATCGATCAACTTCCCGCCGTCCGAATTCTTTAAGTCATCTTCTCTTTGAGTACCCTAGACACCGCGTCGTTGACTTGGTCGTGGGAAAATACCTTTCCCAGGCGTGAGAAATAGTCTTGGATGGAAAGCTTCATTCAATATTCCCACATAATTTAATGAAGTCTTTACAGCACTCCCTCCCACAGATGGGATTTTTCACATGGCTGAAAAATCTTAGTCGCGATCCAGTCAGACTCTTACTTTATTCAAATCAGAGGTCTTAACCCTGGTTGCACATTTTATATAAAAATATATTTTCTAAAACAAATTCAAATTTAAAACTAAATTATACTCAAATTACAATGATAAGAATTTTAAAATATATATACACTTCTTTCTCCTTAACTTCCTTAGTCAATTCTACTTAAACAATCAAAATGAGGTATGTGTGTCCCTGGTTTGTATTTGATTGAATAATGATAATTTTGCAGAATCAAATTCCAACGTAACAACCGGGGATTATACACATCATTATTTTTCAGCCAACTTAAAGGATCGTGGTCATCAAAATGATGCCTTAATTTCATCATAACTTAAATTATCGCGGCACATTTCTTTTCGCTCGTAACAATTTTTAACTTAGGTAGTGTAAATATCCTGCTCGAAAATTTTGCCTGGTGCCCTTCACTATTTATTTTCCCTTTTTGGACTGGCCTCGAGTATTTTAAACAACAGAAGGGATCCCATCCCGCGTTCTCTATCAAAAACAACAGAGAATAAGCATCGGACGCGCCTTCAACTCCCTCGCCTAAATCTGACTCACCTATTATCCCGCCTCTAAGAATCTCGGCTTGTCTCGGTGAAGTTCCATAGAAGAGAATCTTCACTGGTAACTCGCTTGCTAACTCCATCTTATGGGCGATTAAATCCAGCCCGTAATCGGTCACTAGTTTTTCTGAATATTCGTCTCTTTTCCATTTTTCAAACACTATTCTAAGAGCTGTCACTAAATATTTATTTCTGCTTTCAAAAAGGGGTACGGTTCTCTCCGTGTCCGTGTACCAACGCGTCATAATACTCGCAACATATCCACTGGACAAAAGAATTTCTTTCCCTTCAGCGTTTCCCTTTCTTAAACATAAGCAGGGGTCACTAGATTCGGTGTATGTTTCATTTCCCTCCAAAACATTCGGCCAAAAATAATCCTTATACATTTCGTCTCTAGACCTTTTCATGCCTAACTGCCCCACTACACTGTCCTGACCCAGCGATAAAATCCCCCTTTTCGAACTTAACGGAACAACAAATTTATCTCTTCCTAAACAAACATTATCCGTTATTGTTCTGACTACTGACTCCTTTTCCATGTCAAAATGGGAACCTTATCCGCAATTCCTTCGCTAATAGGGTCCACCGTGACTTCCGCCTTTTCAGCTGTTTGCAAGTCTAGCTTACTAATCTGAGCTAAATTCACCCCTGAATCTCCCTTTTCAAATGGGGGTGGAAGAATTTATTTATCTTCCTCACCTCCCGATTCCCCTATCTTTATTCCGCTGGGTTGGAGTCCGAAATTCTCCGTTACTTCTTCTATCTGCGTCGCCCGTTTCTCGCTTGTCAAACGACCTTTTGAAATATCTGCCCTCTTCCCCGCTAACGGCATACCTTTAGTTTCGGTTTTCAGACGCGCGCTTTGTCTTATGAGCATTGCTCTAAAAGAATGGGGTTTAGATTTCTGTTTCTGAATTAATTCATGAGTTCTATTTCCTAACAAGTAATAATTCATATCTATATCTTTGTCGACAACTGCTGCCTTCGCCCTCATTCTCTCACCGGAATTTAATAATATTTCAACTTCCGCAATAGGTAATCGGCGACACCTATTATCCATTATTTGTTTAACCCAAACATTTTCTCCTGTATATTGATCCGCTGTTACATCATGAGCACTAAGGACATCAATATTAGTACCTGAGTCACGTAATATGGTCATTTCCTTCCCATTAATTAACCCTTGACTTAAATAAGGTTTGAAAGACTCTTCTAAATGGTCTAAGCCCGCTACATGATGAATCGACTCTGTTTTTTCTAACTGTTCTAATTCGGGACATGAATGCCTGTAGTGACCTTGGTTTTTGCAAAGATAGTAGGTAACCTCTCTTCTTCTATCGAATACTTCATTCCTATTTCTAACAACCTCTTTATTCCTCCAATTCGAATTAATTTCCGCCGCCCTACCATCAGATTTCGGTTTTCCTGGCACCTTATTTCGCTCCAACGATTTCTCATTACTTTGGAATTTAGGAAGCCCTGGCGGTCTTAAATTTTTTCTAGCCGAGTCATAAGCGTCTAACTTCTTAGTCAACTCAAAAGGAGTGTTCATCGAACTCCACGAATCGATAAAATGATGTTTAATTTCAGGATTCACTTTACGTTTCAATTGATCCGTAATAATAAGATCTCTGAGTTGATCATAAGACGTTATTTCTAGCCCGCTTACCCATTGGTCAAAATAATTAGAAATATCGAAAACAAAATCTCGCCAATTTTTATTTTCAGGTTTTTTCGACATAACAAATTTAAGTCTGAAATCCTCCGCCGATAACTGATACCTTTCTAGCAATATCCTTTTCACATATTCAAAATCGTCCGTTTGCTCTGCGTTTTCTTTCAAAATTAATTCGCTTAATTCAGCTGGAAGTAGTCCCAATAATTGTGTCACCCAATGATTTTTGCTTATCTGGGCCTTCTGCACCTGTCTTTCAAATAAACTGAGATAAATAGAAATTTCGGATTTTTTTGTGTCGAATTTTGGAAGAATTGATTTCAACGCAATTTTTGATTCCCCCTCGCTTTGACTCGAAGTTAAACTGGCTTCATCTAATCCTCTTTCTATCTTTAATTTAGCCAATTCATGTTCGCGTTCTAACGCTTTTGATTTTTCATCCCTCTCATATGCCCTCAATTTTTCTCTCTCCGCTTTTTCCTCAGATTCATTTTGCAATCTCTCTTTCTCTATGATCGCGAATTGTCCCAGCGCTAGCGATTCTTCGTAACCTGGAGATACAGTCAGTTTCTGAATGATTTGGAACACTTTGTCCGATTCGTCAATCGTTGCGCCAAATTCAATTGCCAATTCTTTCAAATCGCACTTTTTTTTCCCTGACCACACAGACATATTCACTGATTGATCAATCTACAATTATTATACAAAATAACTCTTAACTTAAACTCTAACGTTTTAAAACTTTCCCATATAGCAATTTTAATCAATATATAAATTCACAATAGCATTACAAAAAATACAATATCAATAATAACATAAACAACTTTATCATTATTCAAACAAATTCAAATGTATTTTCTCATATACATTCCCAGAACTATTTCAAATCAAACACTCTAAATTAGAAATAAATTCTCAATAAATTATACCTGAAGGTAAACTTTTTTTTTTTGTCAACTTAATTAACAAGGCTGTTCCACTTAAAACACTGCCAAAATCCCTTTTGCATTTAGTAATATTAACTCACCCAGAATTTCAATTACACCAAAACGAATTATTTGTAAAATTCTACAGAATTTCACCCCTACACTTAATTTGCCTAATAATTAATGTTAATCATTTTTTTCATTTTGAGAAACTGAAGAAAATTATGTTTCATAGCCTCAATTCAAAATTACCAAACAAAATTACTACCAAATTTTACATAAACAATATAATATACTACCGACCAAGATTTTAACAAAACCCACAAAAAGACCTCTGAAATGAACAAAATAAAAATTCTAACCTGGAATCTCCTGAGTTCAGATCACCTCCTTGGTTACTTTCACACTCCTCTGTAGGGTCTGAGATCCGGCACTCTGTTTCTGTTTCACTTCTATAAGCTCTCAGGGTTCTAAAAACTCCGGCACACTGTTCTGGGCTTTCCGGTAACTTCTCGTCGATGCACTCTCGCTTCTCATCCTGCCTGGTTGCGGCTAATCCACTCTCGTTGCACTTGCTTCTTATCTAGCCTGGTTGCGGCTAATCCACTCTCCTTGCACTTGCTTCTTATCTAGCCTGGTTGCGGCTAATTCCACACTCGTTGGACTTGCTTCTAATTCAGCCTGGTTACGGCCAGTTAATCTTAAGACAAAATCTACACCGCTGCCACCACTGTAAAGATTTCCTACTTAGTGTTATAAAATTTTTATGGTAGCGAAACACAAACGTTGAATATTTAATCCAGAGAAATATATTTATTTCTTTTGATTATTTACACTGAAATCTTTTTGTTTTACAGAAAATATATAGTTGATTCGTTGTCTATTTCATTAACTAATTGCCAAATATCGCTCCAGGAATGCAAGTCCCAGTTCCGAAGAATAGTTCGATTATTTAGTGGTGACAGGGTGTCCCACCAGTTGCAAACACGCTGACGGTGAACTACAACTATTTCAGAATCGAGACGTGATGTCTCTGGTCTTTTCTTCCTTTTTGCTGGTGTTCAGCAATGTTCAAACCTCCGGACGTGGTGTCCGGCCGATAAAATCCTATCTCTTTTCCGGGAGATGATTCTCCACCTCTGGCAGGTCTGAATAATCTCCGACCTCCTCTCTTGATTCCCAACTTTCAACTCCCTTCCCCAGAGTCCTCTTTTTTAGCTGCTCGCTGAAGGAGAGGGGGGTGGGGGGTTATTGGGCGTTTACCGGTTTCTCAAAGCCCAATAAAGTCCGTTCACCCTCTCTGATTGGGAAATTAGCGTTCATACCTGGCGCCTTGTTGCCAATTTCTGTCTTCTCGTAAAATCAGGGAAATACCCTCGTTTCTTTGTCTCTGAAGAAAAATCATATCGATCAACTTCCCGCCGTCCGAATTCTTTAAGTCATCTTCAATTTGAGTACCCTAGACACCGCGTCGTTGACTTGGTCGTGGGAAAATACCTTTCCCAGGCGTGAGAAAATAGTCTTGGATGGAAAGCTGCATTCAATATTCCCACATAATTTAATGAAGTCTTTACAATATGAATAGTAATAACTTTGGAATTTTGCGTGAATATTTCTTTAACATGGCTTTGTTTTATATGCACAAATTTTATTTTGTGTAATGGTAATAATATTAATTACTTTTTTTATGTGGCTCGCGCCTTAGTTATAATGATTACTTTGGCACGCGGCGGTAAACGAGTTTGACATGCCTGCTATAAAGTTGGACAGGATTACGTTAGTTAGGATACGATGATAAACTGAGTTTCCAAGTAGACCGTATTGTATATTTTTTTTAAGTGGTTGGTTGCAAATGGATTGGAAAGAAGTTTTTCTCATTAAGTTAAGTTTCATATTCACTTAATGCAGTATAAGAATGAGGTTTCCTCAAAATATGACTTATTTAGTATAATATTTGAATTATTCGTAGCAGTACAATTTCCTCTAATGCAAATAGGCACACAAATATACCACTTGGCAGGGCCTTATTTGCGCCGGAGCCCGGCTCCGGTACTTCTCTGTTTTTAGTAAATATTTAAATATTGGCCAGAATTCACTCGAGCTCATAAATGCTGCGCTCCGGAGCCCAGTACAATGACGTGTCCGAAAAACGAATCCTAAATTACCCTTTCCTGTCCCTCGCATCTCCAATCTTTTGTATCAAAACACTTATAAATGACGTAAACACGTAATGTGTCGCTCACGTAAGAGATGGAGATGAAACAGGCTCGATTTTTATATCAGTGTTCGGGTTTGGGCAGGCTTGAACTCAATCTGTCTAAAATTCAAAATTTTATTTATTTCCATTTCAAATCATTTTGATGTTATTTTGATCAGAATAAAGAGTAAACAGATATATTCTTTTTCTATTCTGCGAACTATTCATTTTTTGTGTTAACACTATTTCCGAATTATAATATTGAGCTTTTTTAATCACAGAATTCTGCGATTAATTAACATTAAGATTAGGCTACGGTTCCTGTTTGGAAGTAGTAATAACTGAAAACTAAAAAGTTGAATAGTTGATAGTTCAATATACGTAGATAGATGTATTTAAAATTTTTATTTTGCTAAATAAAAAAACAATGCTTTAAATTTTGAAAATAATGTATGAAATATAAATATGCAGATTGGAATGACGGCGGAAGGGGGAGGGGTGGGGGTACGCTACGGGTGTTCGTACTGCAGAATATTAGGGCTCGGTACTTTTTTTCTTAGAAATTAAGCCCTGCCATTTGGCATATTTCAACAACCACGCGTGTGCAAAGCCGCGGGTTTTGCCAGTGTAATAATAATTTTGATAGCTGTTTTCAAAAAAATAAGCATGTCATAATTTACAGCATGCCCGATTTATACAAGCATGCATACAAACCAAAATCATAAGCATTTTTCACCTTACTCAGATAGATATTAAACATTTTCAGTGGTTGATAAAAATAAATAAATAAATGAAGATAAGTGATAGTTTGTTGTTTAGGCTGCAACATTGGCACTAGATTCATAAAGAGATAATCAATCAACAGATAAAAGCAGAGGAAATCGTAAGGTCAATCCGCTGACACACTGAGAGTTCAGAATTATTATTATGTAACTGTGATGCATTTAGAGACAGCTATGCAACAACTACGTTAGCAATTATTTAGTTGACTTTCAGCATCTGGATTCGGCATATTTTTTGAAGAGATGTCGACAGCTCAAGTTCAAACCACGTTGCTGGAAGTGTTAGGCGCACAGTTCCATACAAGGATTGTTGTTATTTTTCATGAACTATGGTTATGGCTACTGACATTAAACTTAAAAGTCCGGGAGTCAGCGACATTTTTTACTTAACTATTTTATACAAGCTGATCTTCAAATATGTATTTGATCTTACTTTAAATAGCCGTCATCCGACGCGACAGTGATGGATGCAGCCTCGGGAGCCGCAACCTGTCTCCGGTCAAAGAGAAATGAATGGCAACCTGATTACGGAAGATTGAAGGATAGTACCAAGATCAGTGACGATCTTCCGTAATCGAGTTGCCATATTCATTTCCCTTTGAATGGAGGAGGATGTTGCGATCCGCGGCCGCATCCAACGCTGTCGTAACAGCTAACAGCTGTTTTTCTGATTGATTGAATAAGATCAATTACATATTTTAAGATAAGCTTATATAAACTGGTTAAGTAAAAAATATCACCGCCTCCCGGACTATAAGGAACATGTAATCTACAAGTATAAAAAAATAATTAAAGAGAAAAGAAGAGTCATTACATAGAATAGAATTGATTGAAACATTTTTCTCTGGGAGAGAGATTTCTGCATCTTCCGGTGGGGGGACATTACGAAGTTCCGGTGGCGGGTGGTTTGCACTTTCAAATCATTAACAAATAACAAATACAAAATCAGAAAACTTGCGTGGATATGCTTTGGTATTCCAGAGAGGAGGGGGGGGGGGTGTCACGGGCCACACTCGGAATTCATCGCTGACCTTGAATGTTATCGACAATCTGGATTACAAATTACAAATAGGGGATGCTGCAGTTCCTCAGTGGCTACCCACCAGCCGCCACTAATGCTGCTTCTTTATTTAAAAGTAAAAGGAATAGAAAACCCGTCTCTATACTGAATAATATCATTCCACTTGATATATTATATTACCAAATCCAGTTATTAAAGCTTTGATAACAGTAATCCAAGTTTTATTTATCGTAAGGCCTTGGGGGAAGTCCCCTTTCCCCTGGACTAACCCAGAAGTTGCAGAAATCACTTTCGGGGGGAAAAGGGTCTGAATTCAACTCTGATTACTTACCCATCATACGTAGTATATTACTTACCCATCAAGAATCTAGGAAAAAAAGTAATCGGAAAAAAAGTAAACGGAAAAAAAGTAACTGAGTCAACAAGAGCGGAAAAAAAGTAAACGGAAAAAAAGTAATCGGAAAAAAAGTAAACGGAAAAAAAGTAACAAGGTATTGATAAATATTGAACTTATTGATAAATAAGTGTTAAAAAATAACGAAGTAACATATGTCTGATTTATATAATTCCCGTAGGCGGATATTTGCGAATGCTATTATGAATTGAGTAAAATCACCCCCTGAAAAATGCCCCATCGGTAAAAAGCTCCCTGATAATAAAAAAAGGGGGTGGGGGGGATAGACTTCACGTTAAGATGGGAAAATACCACACATTTATGAATAACACGTGTTTGAATAAATCAATTATAATTTCAGGTAAAGCACGTGCTACCACGTGTATTTACTAACCACTTGTACTAGGAACAATCAGAGCATTATATACACCATTTATTCTAATACGAGAGCAAATCTTGTGTGTGTGTGTGTGGGGGGGGGGGGGTTTATATATATATGCAAATTTCATGTTAAAAACGGCTCTAATGATTTTGACGAAATTTTGTATCCTACAGTTTTGAGGCACCAGAAAACCGTTGGGCTGAGTCACATGTTTGAGGAAATTCGATTAGTGGGTCATTTGAGTCACAATCTGTCAGGATCAAGCTAATTGTATCTAAAATACGGTTCAAACGATTTTGACTAAACTTTTATTACCATTTTCGGGCACGAGAAGACTAATTGGACTGGGTCACATATTTGAGAACTTTCTATTAGTGGGTCATTTTGGGTTAACGCGGGTCAAGTTAATTTTATCATGAATCATGATTCTCAAATCTTACATATATTTCAAAACACTGGGATAATTTTAAGTATTAATAAAAATAATTTTTAACCAGGTATAAAGTTGTTAAAACTGCACTGTAAACTGAAATGTCTTAAATTCAGACACTTAAGTGTCTGAAACGGATGGTTAAAAAAAGAGACACTTTAAAGTAGTCATTTCTGACCACAATTTTTTTAAGCATTAAATGCAGCCATATTTGACCACATTGCATCCTCAATAAATGGGACTATATATGATCACAAAGCAGGGCTGGTAATTGTTTAAGAAGAAGAAGAACCTGATAAAAGCATGGGCCCATGGCCTCACCGCTCCCCCCCCCCCCCCCCCCGATTTTATGGGGCCCAAAATTTAGAATGCAATTTTCGTAAAGCTGATATTTTAAATCTTTTTTGGCATTGTACTGATTATATTCAATGTTTTGAGCTTTTACAGTAAGATAAGATTGAAAACAAAAATTATATTTATCTAAAAACAGTAAAATCTCTCAATAGCGGATACTTCGGGAGCACAGAATTTTCCCGCTATTCGGAAGTGTCCGGTTTTAGAGGAAAAAGCGGATACCTCTATTTAGCGAAAATCCACCTTTTCAATACACAACACAAACATGTTTGAATATTTTTACATCAGAAATGTGGACACCTCCGAATAGTAAAAAAAAATTGTAGTCTCGAAATGTCCGCTATTGAAAGGTTTCACTGTTTTTAGATAAATATATATTTTTTGTTTTTAATCTTATCCTACTCTATAAGTTTAAAATATTGAAAGAAATGTCAAATTTGGGAGGCACCTAAATTCAGAGGGGAGGGGGTCAAAGCCGTGGAAGAGATTGCCCGTGCAATAATCAGGTCTTGCTTCTGGAAGCAACCCAAACCTGTTTTATAGTTCGCTAAATGGGGGTATATAGAGAACAAACCCAGCAGTCCCGATGTATCCGCTATTGAAAATTTTAACTGCATAAATTCATTTTGCAATTCATTTTCTTAATAGAAAGTACAAGTTTCTATCATTTAAGTATGCTTTAACTTATTTTAACATTTGAATAGAATAGTTTAATAATAATAATGAAAAATCAAGTTTTCATTCTTTTTCTGAATGTATTATATTTTTATTCAAATATTAACATCCATAAAAACCATGCTGGTGTTATGAGACCTTCTTATTAAAATAAATAAATAAATAAAAATAATTAAAAAAATTTTTTTTTTTTTTCTGTTAAGAGTATATTAAAATTTGGTAAAGAACTTTTATTTTTATCTTGTACAGAGCATACTTAAGCAGTTATACAAAAAGAACCGATTTAATCCTAAATTTTATTACAAAAATGAAAACAAAATATTTGTCTCTGCCATGGGCCAAACATGGTTCTTATCTACCCAATCCCCCCCCCCCCCCCCATACACACACACACACAACACCACCACCACTCTTTTTTTTCTTTTTTCAATTATCTTTATTTAGTTCCACATTATTTTGATTCTTTATTTAGAATCTTATTCAATAAGACTTTTTTCATTTTCCCAGTTCATATATGATTAAGTAAACCGATTTGGATTCTTTGTTTGTGTTGCATTTTGAAAATGGCTGTGTGTCCTGAAATTTAAATATGTTATTTAGATGGAACACAGTAAATACATATAAATACAGTTTTTGTATTTTGAACAAGTTTTCATGAGGAAATACTTAAAAAAAATCCATTCCCATAGGAAATATTGAAAATCATTTATAAAATATTCAGAATTTCGCAGCAATTTGATTCGGATGATTTTGTGATTCGTTTTTTTTTTTTTTCTATATTCCTCTTTAAGCAACAATGTTTTTAACAGTTTCCGAACATAAATTTAATTTTGTTTAACATGAAAACATTGACTTCGAAAATATAATCTGTAAGAGAATTAACCGATCTGTCACTAAAATTAAAAATTCATATACAAAAATACATCAATAATTCAAAGTGACTGTGTGGAAAGAACTTAATAACTCAATATCATTTAAAAATTATATATATTATATATATATATAACCATAAATGAAACATTACCATAACACCAACTTAAACTATGAAATAATGATTAAGTATGTAATTAGTTGAATGAAAGTATTTCCCAACACACTGAATATAGATACCAAAAACTTATTTAAAAGAAGAAGAAATTAAATTAAAAATTGAATAAATGAAATTGAATGAATGAAATGAAATCCGTGGAATTTAGACAGAATTATCAAGTCCCAAATGCCTAAATACCACAAATAAAATGAGTGGTTTCATCAGCATATTAGCCATAACATTGCTAAAGAATATGATTTTGGGACTACCACTCATAAACAATGAATCAAACCTGTGAAAAAATAAAAAAATAAATACAATATTAAAAAGGAAAGAAACCATACCTATAATATACAGATAAAACTTGAAATAGAGTCATAAAGTACATAATCCATTTGGATTAAAAAAGATACCTGTGCACCATATGAACCACACATGAAAACAACCAAACAGAGGGAATGAGTTGCAAAAAATCATCACATGTTGCCAAATTTAGTTTTAGAAAATGATTTACCATGTTGCCATAATAGATGTTAGAATAATATGAATATTATTGTAAAGCAACAGAAACCATGGTGCTGCCATCTATTAGGGTAAAAAGTGAATATACACTGAATAAAAATAGCATTGGATGAAAAATAATATTTAAAAATTAATATATATATATATATACTATATAACCATAAATGAAACATTATCATAACACCAACTTAAACAATGAATTAATGAATAAGTATGTAATAATTAGTTGTCAATGAAATATTCCCCAACACACTGAATATGGAAACAAAAACATATTAAAAGAATAAGAAATTAAATTAAAAATTGAATAAATGGAATTAAATGAATGAAATGAAATGAAATTTGTGGAATTTAGACAGAATTATCAAGTCCCAAATGCCTAAATACCACAAATAAAATGAAATGAGAGGTTTCATCATCATATTAGCCATACATTGCTAAAGAATATGATTTTGGGACTACCTGCTCATAAACATTGAATCAAACTTGTGAAAAAATAAAAAATAAATACAATATTAAAAAGGAAAGAAGCCATACCTATAATATACAGAGAAAACATGAAATAGAGTCAGAAAGTATAAAATCCATTATGATTAAAAAAGATACCTGTGCACCACATGAACCACACATGAAACACAACCAAAACTAGGGAATGAATTGCAAAAAATCATTACATGTTGCCAAATTTAGAATTAGAAAATGATTTACTATGTTGCCAGAAAAGATGTTAGAATAATATGAATATTGTAAAGCAAACAGGAACATTAGTGCTGCCATCTATGTTGGTAAAACTGAATATAATCTGAATAAAAAGTATTGGATGAAAATTAATGTTTAATAATTAAACCAAATTACTATCGGAAATGATAGCAATTAGTTAAATAATAAATAAATGAAATTAATTAATAAATAGAATATCTAATTACATTAAAGTAATGGATGTATTAATGAATAATTCTATGTTAAAAATAAGTTGTAAGATGGAAAAATTAATAATTAAAGCAACATAAAAATATATGTACCATTAAATGCCAAAAACTACTAAATAACTGTGCCAAAAATGCAACATCACATAAATTAAATTAAAATAAAATACTAAATATTGGAATTAAGATACAAAGAATTCAAAATTAATATTAATTAAATATCGAAATGAATTAGTAACATATAATGTTTCTTCATACAAAGTAAAAAAATTATAAACACTTAATATAACTGGTAAGGGTAGAACGTTTAATAAAAATTAAAACATATTATATTAACACTTTAGAAAAGTATACATTATATTAGAAGTTAATATGATATTGTCCACCGTAGGTATTAATCCAAATCATTAAATCAAAAACATTCTTAATATTAATGAATATAAATTCATTTAAATTAATTAAATAATGAATATGTAAATATAACTTAATTAATATACATATAAAAATATCACATCATAGTCCATTATAAAATGTGTAATATCAAACAATTGTGTAAATCAAAAAGCACCCCCCCCCTTTTTAAAAAAAAAAAAAATATAAATTAACCATGCATTTTTTCCGTACAACTCCGCCACACACCATCTCAATCTAACATCTACCCATCCAACCGTCCTGTTATAATTTTTTTTTTTTTTTTTTTTTTTTTACTATTTTCTAAGATTATATGATTTTTTTATACATTTTTTAACACATGTGTTAATTTGGTTGCAATCATATGGACATTTTTTTTATATAAATAAGATGATAATTGTAAGAGCTAGTTAATAGAAAGTGTTAGCTCTCCTTAAAAATATATATCTATTCTTTTTTAATAACACTAGGAAAAGTTCATTCAAGTTTCAAAACTAATTAGGTGTTAAATATACATCTTAACTGTATGTAAGTAAATATATTAAATTGTATCTTTTTTCTGATTTCCATTTTTTATTTCAAATAACTTTTTTATTAAAAAAAAAAAGAATAAAAAATCAAAATTAAAATTAATTTACATTTTCTCCAGGTTTTATAGCGTAAAGCTTCCAAAATGAATTTGTGTCTTGAAATCTAAATATGTTATACAGATGGAACATAGGATCTAATTGTAGTTTTTATTTTTTGAGCAAGTTTTCAGATTAAAAAAAACTTCTGCAACTAAATATAATAGCAATTTAATTTTTTTTAATTAAAATTTACTTATAAAATATTCAGAATTTTATGATAACTTCATTCGGATGCTTTTATGATTATTTTTCAAGTTTTATGTCCCCCGTCTGAGAGCTGTTTTTAAAATAAAATTTGTATATATATATATATATAACCCCCCCCCCCCCCCACACACACACACACAAGATTTGCTCTCGTATTAGAATATATGATGTATATAATGCTCTGATTGTTCCTAGTACACGTGGTTAGAAAATACACGTGGTAGCACGTGCTTTACCCGAAATTATAATTGGCTTATTCAAACACGTGTTATTCATAAATGTGTGGTATTTTCCCATCTTAACGTGAAGCCTATCCCCGAAACAACACTTATTTATCAATAAGTTCAATATTTATCAATACCTTGTTACTTTTTTTCCGTTTACTTTTTTTCCGTTTACTTTTTTTCCGATTACTTTTTTTCCGATTACTTTTTTTCCGCTTTTGTTGACTCAGTTACTTTTTTCCGTTTACTTTTTTTCCGATTACTTTTTTTCCTGTTACCACCCATCACCCATCATACGTAGTATAGCGTAAGTCTTGTAATCGTTTTGAAAATCGAAAAATTTTTTTTGACGGATTTACACGTTTCAGACACTGGAGATTCCGAAAAACATATTTTTAGAAATTTTTTTTTGCCGTCCGTCTGTGTGTCTGTGTGTGTGTCTGTAAACGCTCTATCTCCCGAAAAAATTGAGATAGAGACTTGCAATTTGGTATGTACTTAGTATGTAATAATGGGAAGAAGCCTATTTCATTTCAATAACCTCGATTAACCGGAACAATTTTTTTCGGACTCTCGAAATATTCGTTCTGATGAAAGGTATATAAAAATTTTCGAAATTGTTTATTTTAAGAAATAAATATAAAATACAATAAAAAAACATAATTTTGCATAAAGCATGAAGTCGATCGGATAATTAGTTGCCGAGATATTTGGAATCCTATTTCCCACACTCTTCGATTTTTCATGACCCTGTATTTCATCCAAATTTCACTTCAAAGATATATTTTAATTGTAAATTTGTCGCTTAATCAGATGCAATAAACCGCTAGTTAGTAGGATTATTATTTTTGGAGTTATAAGGATGTTTCTTTCAAGCAATTCAGTAATCGAGCCTTTAAAGTTTGTGACGTCATCAAGCCACGATTTTATTTGAATTGCAATGCATTTTATAAGTAGTTTACACATTTTTATTTTAATATTTTACATTATGCATATCCATGATGGGTAAGTGTTACGGTGGCCTCCAACGACTAGTTTTTATTTGTATCTGTTTGTTGCGATTAGGGTTCGTTGGATTCAACAATATTACGTAACTTTTTAACGGTGCGGTAAACTATCGGAAAAGTTTCGGCTTTTTCCCGTATTATGTAAGTGTGTATGGTAAAGTGGTGTGAAAAGAATAGTTTTCTAGTTACTTTCAAATATTTGGTTATTATTTTAAACTAAGTTTACCACCATATATGTTATTTCTGATGTCAACATCTTTTTTTCTATATATAGATGTAAAACTCACAACGGTAATTGAGGCAACATACGAAAGGTTTTTGAACAAACATTTGATATAGTACACTCACATTTCGTTAAAACAAGTTGTTTCATTAAAATTGCAGTTAATTAAATAATAATATGATAAAACTAAGCTGCGCCGCCAGTCTGGCACATCAACCGTCGCACCCAAGTCCTGTGGGACTTTTTAACGCGCACGACCAGGAAGGTCCTCCTGTATGCTCTGCTACCGCTGGGAGCACCGCCACCTGCGCATCACTCCCATTGAACCAAGAGTTTGACGATAAAGGTCGCTACGATATGCGGTGGAGCCCAAACTTCGAGGACACCACCACATAAACTCATGGTGAGACGCTGGGATCCTCCGACGGCTTCGTAGCCGGAACCCTGAAGATGGAACCGGGTCCTAGGCCATATGCCGAACTTCCCCAACGACACTTGCTGTACCGCGGCGTCCGATCATCGAGTCCTAGGGGAGGAGGAAACGACTTGTTCATCGGCCGCGACAAGAAATTAATGATAAAGCGTATCAGCAAATAACCTCAAAAATTGCAGTGCAAAAGTCTCACACAGATTCATTGGTTTTATATTATTTTATCGGCATTACATGTTTTATTTTCAGTTCTTTCTCTATGTCATAAACTTCCCCCTTGCCCCCATGAACGTAGGGAAGGGAGGACAACGTGGGGCTTAAGCTCGCCCCATTTAAATAAAGAGAATTTTTTAAGCTCACATGAGCTGTTCTAAATGCTAATTCTTTTCATCAATTTTTGATCATTCATCATTGCAAACACAACTCTGTACATAAGGAAACATTATATATATTAATTGCATATCTAACTAGAAGTCTGCACGATACGGGCGTCGTCAATCAAATGTTAAAAAACTGGTGTGATACACAATTAAAGACAAACCATAAAAATAATAAATTTAGAACTTTGCCTTTCTTCTTCATCAGCCGCAAAGAAAACATGCTACCACTTTGAAAGCAGGAATAAGATTTGGAGGAGTCTTGCTCCTGCTTCAAAGTGCTAGCATGTCTTATTTACAGTTGATGAAGAAAGACAAACCCAGTAATTAAAACCCAGAAATGGAAGAAACACTCTTATCCCTTATCTTCTAAAATGGAAGAAGGAGTCAAATTGACTCAAAATATGTCAAATAATTGTGAAACTGCAACAATGAAACATTTTAAAGACTAAAAAGTAGAAAATCTATATATAAAAAACGCTAATGTACGCAGTGGCGAAAAAGCGATTATTTCTCCTTTGCCGATGGCAACGAGTGGTTTGTTTTCACTATTTTTCGAATATTAAGAAAAGTATTTGAGGTACCGATTTAAAACTCACCACACATGTAGAACATTTTTCTGCATCCGAAAATGCAATTTTTGTAAAAATCGGATGGTAATTTTTCTTATTTTTTTGCAAAAAACGAGTTATTTTCTAAAAAGGAAATAAAATGAAGTGCGAAGTCAAACCAAAGACCGCGTTATATTGTTATTAATTAAAACATTAGTTCCATTGTCGTACCATTATGCAATTTAACCTCATTTTTGTCCGCATCGTTATGACGTCAATGTTATTGATACAGTGATTTATAACATAGATTGAATAATAATAAATAAATAAATAAATAATAAATAATAATAAATGAATAAAATAATCTTATTGGGTTGAGATTTCCGGCAAGTCCTACCTGTCATTTTTAGAGGTTCAAGATCATCATACACAGTTTGAAGTTGCTGTAATTATCGCACAAAGACTGAATTATTTTGCGTGTCTCTGTAAAAAAAATAATAAATGCTTTGCCATACTTTAGAAAGAGCATGTTTTAGTGCTCTACATAATTGTATATCAATTTCATCATGTTTCGAATGGCGTAACATCATCAAAATGCACTTGAAACGATTTTTTCCCATTGACCGCAATGTAACTGAATACGTTTAACTATCTCTATAAATAAAGTATAAATGCTACACATTTCATAGGGATCATGCTATAGTAAGTGTCAATGACACGCAAAAATTTCAGGGCAATGCGAGTGTATTTACGAGAGTTAGAGGCCAGGCGGTAGACAAACCGAAGTCATAAACACTTGAACTAGGTTGAAAAGTGTTAAAAAGACATGTCACAGCACTTCTTGAAATTACCGCTTATCGTCAGTTCTGTTAGTGATTCTTTTTAAGAGTAATCTGTAAATGAACAATAAATGCTATTCGCTTTATAATCAATAAGCATATTGTAGTGAACCTTAGTGATGCATATCAATTTAATTTTATTTGAAGTAGTGTAACATCATTACAAATCTACGCAAACGATCCCCCCCCCCCCCATAAACCCTAATGTAACAAAATTCTTTTGAGTGTAACTGTAAACGAACTATAAAAGTTACACGCTTCATTTTCAATAGAAAACATGCTTTAATAGTAAGCCTCAATAACATATATAAATTACATGGAAATCCGAGTATATTTACGAGTGTTAGAGCACGGACAGACAGACGACAGACAAACCCAAGTCAAACATATTTCAACTATGTTGGAAAATTTAAAAAATAAAATAGAAAGATACAACGCTAGACATCGACTTCAACAATTATTTGTAAAATGAATCATTTAAAAATGTTGAACTGCAAACCAGAAATTTCCAAAAATCGTCCATTAGTTAAACATTAACTTGCTAATGCTGGCGTGTGACTAGTGTACGCAGTGTTGTCAGCTTATCCTCGTTTTAACACTTTCCAACAAAGTTGAAAAGTGTTTATGAATCCGGTTTGTCTGTCTGTCTGTCATCTGTCCGGCTCTAACTCGCGTAAATATGCACGGATTGCCTTGAAATTGATATATGTTATTGGGGTTGATTATGGCATGTTTGGTATTGAAAATGAAGTGTGTAGCATTTATGGTTCGTTTACAGAGACACTCAAAAGAATTCCGTTACATTACGGTCTGTGGGAAAAAATAGTTTGCGGCGTATTTTAATGATGTTACACTATTTTAAACATATTCAAATTGATACCTATCACTGAGGTGCACTACAAGGCGCTTACAGTAGAATATGGTGTGCATAGAATGTATCGTTCATTTATAGGGGCACTCACAAGAATTTGGTTACAGTACTGTCTATTAACAATAATTGCTGGTAGCTCGCTTACTGTAGAACATGGCTGTCCAACGCGGCGCCCGCGGGAGCCATGGCGCCCTTTGAAGATTTTCTTGGCGCCCTTTTGAATGTTCCTCTTACTAGCCTTTTTTAAAATACAATTCCATTTCAAAGGATGATTTCTACAAAATAATTAATATTTTCGGCAGAGTTTTTTTTTATTTATGAAAGTGTATTTCACGCAATTAAAACCAAAAAAATATTTAAAAAGTTTAATAATGCTTATATTCCCGATTTGTAGTTATTCTTTAAAAAAATTTATTTAATATATTTATGGTTCAATTTGTTAATAATTGGCAGTAACATTTTTAATACCTTAAGAAGTAAAATTTAGACTAATAAACATTTAACAGTACCTTCCGTGCTATGAAAGTGACATGTGCATGAAAGTTTAGCATTTGAAATTTTAGATTAATTTTTCTCAGTTTGAAAAATTGATAAAACTGTACGAAATGATTTTCGTCGATGAAAGCTTTTCTAGTCTGACTCTCACTGGGTGATCACTGACATGCATGTCTTTGTTCTTTTTATAAAGCTGAATTCATGACTTGAAAATAAGTAGAATCGTATTTTTACGCCTCCCTCCCCCCCCCCCCCCAAAAAAAAAAAAAAAAAAAAAAAAAAAAAAAAAAAAAAAAAAAAACTAGCAATATCTCTGATTTCCACATGTTTATTATTGTTATAGGCGAGATTAAAGTTCCTGGTACCTTTCCCTACAAAAATTCTTCTACTCTTTTGAACCATTCTGAAGCTTCTGAACCATTTAACCTTATGCCTACCACTGAGCATAGCTGTGCCTCCCTGTGCATCACCGTCGTATCATGCATGTATCGCTATTAATACTGTGAGATAATATTATTCCATGATTTGAGTCATGTAAATAATGGCGCCCTTCATTGATTGCCAAAATCTGAATTGCGCCCTTGCTCACTAAAAGGTTGGACAGGCCTATTTTTAATATTTTTATATAAATTTTTAAATATTTTTAATATTTTTATATACATTTTTAATATTTTTATATAAATTTTTAATATTTTTATATAATTTAATATTATTAATATTTTTATATATTTTTTTAATATTTTTATTATATTTATATCATTTTTTTAATAATTTTAATATTTTTATACAATTTTTTTAATTTTTTAAATATTTTTATATAAATTTTTAATTTTTTTAAATATTTTTATATAAATTTTTAAATATTTTAAATATTTTTATATACATTTTTAAATATTTTTAATATTTTTATATACATTTTTAAATATTTTAAATATTTTTATATACATTTTTAAATATTTTTAATATTTTTATATAAATTTGTAATATATTTATAAAAAAATTTAAATATTTTTATATAAATTTTTAAATATTTTTAATATTTTTATATAAATTTTTAAATATTTAATATTTTTATATAAATTTTTAAATATTTAATATTTTTATATACATTTTTAAATATTTTTAAGATTTTTAATATTTGTATATAAGTTTTTAATAGTTTTAATATTTGTATATAAGTTTTTAATACTTTTAACATTTTTATATAAATTTTTAATATTTTTAATATTTTTATATGAATTTTTAATATTTTTAATATTTTTATATGAATTTTTAGTATTTTTATATATTTTTTTAATAATTTTATAATATATATATATATATATATATATTAATATTTTTATATACTTTAATATTTTTATATAAATTTTTAAATATTTTAAATATTTTTGTATAAATTTTTAAATATTTTTAACATTTTTATATACATTTTTAAATATTTTAAATATTTGTATATACATTTTTAAATATTTTTAATATTTGTATATAAATTTTTAATATTTGTATATAAATTTTTAATATTTTTATATAAATTTTTAATATATTTATATATTTTTTTAATATTTTTAATAATTTTATAATATTTTTATATAATTTAATATTTTTAATATTTGTATATAAATTTTTAATATTTTTATATAAATTTTGAATATATTTATATATTTTTTTTAATATTTTTTATAATTTTATAATATTTTTATATAATTTAATATTTTTAATATTTACATATATATATTTATATATTTTAATATTTTTACTATTTTTATATAAATTTTTAATTATTTTAAATAATTTTGTATAAATTTTTAAATATTTTTAACATTTTTATATATTTTTTTAATATTTTTAGATAAATTTTTGATATATTTATATAATTTAATATTTTTAATATTTTTATATTTTTTTAATATTTTTAATATTTTTGTATAAATTTTTAAATATTTTTATTATTTTTATATAAATTTTTAAATATTTAATTTTCTTATATAAATTTTTAAATATTTTAATTTTTTATATAAATTTTAAATATTTTTAATATTTTTATATAAATTTTTAAATAGTTTTAATATTTTAAAAATATTTTTTAATATTTTTAATATTTTTAGGTACATTTTTAATATTTTTAAAATGTATATTTTTATTATATTTTATATAATTTAATATTAATATTAATATTTTTATATATTTAATATTTTTATATAATTTAATATTTTTAATATTTTTATATATTCTTTTAAATATTTTTAATATCTTTATAATTTTTTTAATATTTTAAATATTTTTATATAATTTTTTAAATATTTTTAATATTTTTTATATAATTTTTTAAATATTTTTAATATTTTTATATAAATTTCTAATATTTTTATATTATTTTATATTTTAAATACCTTTATATAATTTAAAATTTTAAATATTTTTATATAAATTTTTAATATTTTTATATTATTTTATATTTTAAATACCTTTATATAATTTAAAATTTTAAATATTTTTATATAAATTTTTAAATATTTTTAATATTTATATATCAATTTTTAAATTTTTAATATTTTTATATACGTTTTAAAATATTTAATATTTTTATATACTTTTTAAATATTTTTACATAAATTTTTAATATTTTTATATATATTTTTAATATTTTTAATATCTTTATATATTTTTAATATTTTTTAATATTTTTGGAATCTTTTAAAGAATTTTAATATTTATATACATTTTTAAATATTTTTTTTTATTTTGTATAAATTTTTAAATATTAATATTTTTATATAAATTTTTAAATATTTAATATTTTTATATAATTTTTTAAATATTTTTAATATTTTTATATAAATTTTTAAATATTTTTATATAAATTTTTAAATTATTTTAATATTTTTATATAAATTTTTAAATATTTAATATTTTTATATAAATTTTTAAATATTTTTAAAATTTTTAAATATTTTAAATATTTTTATATAATTTTTTAAATATTTTTATTATTTTTATGTAAATTTTTAAATATTTTTAATATTTTTATATACAATTATAAATATTTTTATAAATATTTTTAATATTTTATATACATTTTTAATATTTTAAATATTTTTATAGAAATTTTTAATATTTTTATATAAATTTAATATTTTTATATAATTTAATATTTTTAATATTTTATATATTTTTTAATATTTTTAATATCTTTATATAATATAATATTTTTAACATGGCTTTCCAACGCGGCGCCCGCGGGTGCCATGGCGCCCTTTGAAGATTTTTTTGACGCCCTTTTGAATGTTCCTCTTACTAGCCTTTTTTAAAATACAATTCCATTTCAAAGGATGCTTTCTACAAAATCATTAATATTTTCAGCAGAGTTTTTTTTTTTATTTATGAAAGTGTATTTCACGCAATTAAAACCAAAAAATTATTTTAAAAGTTTAATAATGCGTATATTCCCGATTTGTAGTTATTCTTTAAAAAATTTTGTTTAATATATTTATGGTTGAATTTGTTAATAATTGGCAGTAACATTTTTAAAACCCTCTGAGCGTTTTGAAAAAGGGTAAAATTGTAATGTTGTTTTTTCTGCATTTCGTTTTAAATGCTAAAAAAATATGATTCTTTCAGCATTATAAATAAAACTTCATTACAAATTTGAATGTAACCCTTGAGAGTATTAATCATTCTTCAATGTTTTGAAAATTCATTAAATCTATAGAATTATATTATCTTAAACATTGCATATATTGCAGTGAAACCTGGAGCTTAGTGAACGGAATATTACGCTCTACACGCTTAGAGGGTTAATACCTTAAGAAGAAAAAATTAGACTAAAAAACATTTAACAGTACCTTCCGCGCTATGAAAGTGACATGTGCGTGAAAGTTTACCATTTGAAATTTTAGATTAATTTTTCTCAGTTTGAAAAATTGATAAAACTGTACGAGATGATTTTCGTCAATGAAAGCTTTTCTAGTCTAACTCTCACTGGGTGATCACTATCATGAGTGCCTTTGTTCTTTTTATAAAGCTGAATTCATGACTTGAAAATAAGTCAAATCACATTTTTACGCCGCCCCCCCCCCCCAAATAACAACAATTAACAATATCTCTGATTATAGTTTCTGGTACCTTTCCCTACAAAAATTCTTCTCTTCTGAACCATTCTGAAGCTTCTGAACCATTTAACCTTATGCCTACCACTGAGCATAGCTGTGCCTCCCTGTGCATCACAGTCGCATCATGCATGTATCGCTATTAATACTGTAAGATAATATTATTCCATGATTTGAGTCAAGTAAATAATGGCGCCCTTCATTGATTGCCAAAAGCTGAATTGCGCCCTTGCTCACTAAAAGGTTGGACAGGCCTGCTGTAGAATATAGTGTGCATAGAATGTATCGTGCATTTATAGGGACACTCACAAGAATTTGGTTACAGTACTGTCTATGAACAATAATTGCTGGTAGCTCGCTTACTGTAGAACATGGTGTGCATAGAATGTACCGTTCATTTATAGGGACACTCACAAGAATTTGGTTACAGTACTGTCTATGAACAATAATTGTTGGTAGCTCGCTTACTGTAGAATATGGTGTGCCTCGAATGTACCGTTCATTTATAGGGACACTCACAAGAATTTGGTTACAGTACTGTCTATGAAAAATAATTGCTGCACTGAAAAAAATGGGTACTCAAAATTGAGTAAAAAGTACTCAATTTCGAATACGTCACATACTCAAAATAGCTCCGATCCAAATGTACTCAAAATTGAGAAACATATGTACTCATTTTTGATCCCATGGATGTATTCAAATATGAACTGCTATGTACTCATTTTTGATCTCATGGATGTATTCAAATTTAGAAATTTTTATGTCGTTAAAATAAAATTTATAGGATAAAAAATTAAAAAAAGGTTACTTCGCGAGGACAACTTTATAAGGGATACATACATTTCTGCTCATTTTTTTCATTCCTGCGTAAGTTTATACTAATTAACTAACCCTTGCCATGAGAGGAATCGAACCCGTGATGTCCTATGTACTAACCTGACGACTCAGACCAACGCGCCATGAGTGCTCACGCCTCCTTCTCAAATGTTGTTAGTTATTTTATGATGCAAAAACTTGAGGTTTCATCTGTAGATGGATTTTTTCAGTTCCAATGTTTTTAATATTTTCTTTTCAGAATTTTCAATATTTTGCTGTATGATTTGGTGCCTTATAACAGATAAATTTCAATTTATTATGTATTATATGCGTAAAACATTGCATTAAGAATACTGATTGCTTCTTTTTGCAACAGTGCCAACATTTTCTTTATTCGAACATATACTTTTTTTAAATTATTTGCCTGATTATCTATTTATCAATTCTAATAAAAACAACAATTATCTTAATCAGACGCGTTTATTACATGCTATTAAAATATTTTCTTTAATGTCTTATTTAAAAAAAATTATGTAAATAAATTTTTTTTATAATAAATTAAATTATTATATTTCAGCTATGCTGAGAGCTTTTGCGTACGGTTCTGTTAAACTAAATAGTTAAAAAAATGATTTTTAGAGACAAATTTGAAATTAATGACCTTGGGATAGGTAGGTTTAAATCTGGACTTATTAATTTTATTTAAATTAAATTAGTTTAATTTATAAAAATATAAGCTAAAGAAATAAATTAAAAACGTTATAAAGTTAAAAATTTTATTTTTATAAAAGTAAAGAAAAAATATTAACTAATTTTATAAATTTAAGGAAAAAATTATAAACTTTGTAAAATTATAATTTATAAAATAATAAATTTTAGCGTAATTCATAAATTTGTAAGTCAAATCAGTTTAGTTTAATACCAATTTGCATAGCTGTAATTTGCAAAGATATTATGTTATGAAACTTTTAAATAACACAATATTGCCTGACGTTAAAAAAGTTAAAATAAATTTTAAAAAAATTAGTGGAAAAAAAATCATAATTTTAAAGTACTATCAAGAAAAAAAAAGTAGATGTGTAAAATGTGAGAAAAAAAGAAAAGAAAAGAGTAGTAAATGTGTTGTAGTGGATCCACTTTGATGAAAATCCCGAACAACCAGATCCACTTTTCATTTCTCTTATTCTTCGTTTTTCCTTCAAATAATAGCTTTTAAGGCCCCGAAATTTCGTCATTACACATTCTGAAATATACAAGTATGTTGGGTTTGATCATATGTTCATTTTTGATCCAAAAATACTCATTTCGAAATGAGTACATGAACTTACTCATTTTTGAGAATACATATGTTCATTTTTGATCCAAAAATACTCATTTCGACATGAGTACATGAACTTACTCATTTTTGAGAATGCACATGTTCATTTTTGATCCAAAATACTCATTTCGAAATGAGTACATGAACTTACTCATTTTTGAGAATGCACATGTTCATTTTTGATCCAAAATACTCATTTCGAAATGAGTACATGAACTTACTCATTTTTGAGAATGCACATGTTCATTTTTGATCCAAAATACTCATTTCGAAATGAGTACATGGACTTACTCATTTTTGAGTATTTTATTTTTTTCAGTGTGGTAGCTCGCTTACTGTAGAATATGGTGTGCATAGAATGTATCGTTCATTTATAGGGACACTCGAAAAAATTTGGTTGCAGTACTGTCTATGGACAATAACTGCTATGGCAGCTCGCTTTCAGTTGTGGTACGTGTTTTTAAATGTAACTAATTTTTTTCATATTAATTGGTGCATATAAATTCTATAGATTATATACAGGGGTGCTCATAAGATCTCACGTACATTACCGTTTATTGACGGAAATTGCTGAAGCAAAATTTTCTTTCTAATTAAAGTAAATTTTAACATACTGTGTAGTATACATATTACACAGCTATAGATTATATACAGGGCTGCACAAAGGAATTCAAATATTTTGTTTGGCTATTGATAGCAATTGCTGAAATTAGATTTTTAAATGTGTTATGCGTTTTTTAAATTGTTTCCTTATCGTTTAATATCACAAAGTATAATTTAGTAATGCTCAGAATAAGTAGGTAAACAAACCTGCTGGGCGCGGCTAGTTGAGCTTAAGCTGAAAGGTAGGCCTCCCCGTCCGGTTTGACATTGACCTTGTTTACTGTGAAGTTTTGTTATTCTATTCTGAATGTGTTGGAAAGTGTTTAATAATCTATGCTTGACGCAGGATTTTTCGTTCTTGTTTATTATTATTATTATTATTATTATTAGTATTATTATTATTATTATTAAAAAACCTAACAGCTTACCAGATATTTTGTTTAGTAATTTTTATTTTATTTAATGACTGGCATTCCCTGATTAAATACTAATTTAAAAAAAGATACTGCATAAAAATTCTGGTAGGTATTTCGAATAAATAAAAGCTGGTCTAAATTGTCAAACAATGACTGTAAGCTCCTAAGAGCCGATGTATATTCACAGATTAGATAATGTGAAACAGGATGTGAAATTATACGCTGGTGATTCATTTCAGCTGTAGAAGTACATCCAACTGCTTTTATATTTTTTTTCTTCTTGGATAACACTGATGTGATAGCCTATTAATAACGTGATCAAAGATCATAATCCTTGAAGTTCTATATTCAGGTATCTGGCAGGAGAAGCTATCAGTAACCGTAAAATTATCTGTAGTCTTTATCGGCTAGACATTTTTGTATCAGTCAGTCAAGTTTGATTTAGTAGTATACAGGGCTTCCTATCTTGTCATCGACCAATAGATGAAAGTAGCTGTTAAGGTGGTTCTCTCTCGAATTCCCGGCTCAACAACGCGAAACTTCCTGACTCATTTTTAAACGCAAAGGCATACAATTGGCAGGCCTGACTATTGAAGCGATTTGGAATCGAAACACGTTTTCCATTTTTTTAATACATAAATTACTTATCGAGTTATAAGCGATTCTTGTCACGTGACGACAAGTTTTTCCCCTTTCTCGCGGTGACGCTTCGGGAATTCGGTTGACTTTGACAGTATTTTCTGAAAGATCTTCTGCCTTTACCAAAAACAGGGAAAACGACATAGCCTTAAGTGAATACTGAATTCATTATAAAAATAAACTGTAGAAAAATAAATACTACAGTAAAATATCAATGATAAATTATTTATTTGATTGCGAATATCGATCGACGCGACGCCTATATACACTGTATATACCTAGCTGACTTCTAAACATCCCACCAGAAAAAAAAATTAAAGCAATTTTCGTAAAATACAAAAAAAAAGAGGGTTTTGGTAGGGGTGGGACGTTTAATACATCGACGACCGCGGTTGGCTTCGAGCTAATTTATTACTCTCAGCAGTGCTCGGTGAAGTATACGGAGGGCCGAAGCCGACCGACGCTTATATACACCGCGTCAATGCGATTATGGAAGATTGCTGTTATTATCGAGCGAAGTTATTACCTCTGTCTTACTTTAGTTATGGTAAGTTACTTTGTAATTAATCGAACCATTACCGATAAATCATGTTCATTTCATTGTCATATATTGGAGTGGATACATGGAAAACTTCTCTCAGCGTTTAAGTAATGTGCTTATGACCACTTTATAATGCATCAGCAATATGAGAAATATTTCCCTTTCGTTTATTAGCTAATTCATTGCTCTCAAGAGTGGTCGGGAGGTCCGGCCGATGTCTATATACACCACGGCAATGCCTAGCCCGTTTACGGAACATTGTTGCCCGTAAATTTTGCGTTGAAAATTTGACCTTTAATTACTCACGCCGAAGATCAAATTTTTAAAATCCTTGACGGCTCGGCCTACAGGCACAGGTAGATTTCGAAGATGTAGACCGTAAGGCGCCTGTTATTGGGAATTGCAGAAGAAGGACCTTTTTGCCATGATGCGACAGTTGGGACTGCCCATTTCGAAATCTACCTTTGCCTGTAGGCGGAGCCGGCAGGATTTTTTTCTGTTTTTTTTTCTGTCTTCTACAAAAAACTTGTCAATATAAAAGTTGTAGATAATATTAAGAAGATTTATAATAAATTTAATGCGGATTTGACATCTTGTGATTTAACGAAGTTATGAATTTTTTTCTTCTTAAACCCCTATTTGCCCCTTTCCTCATGAGGCCATTTTTAATTATATCAAAAATCTGTCATGCATAAATTTTTGGCCTTTTCAATAAAAATAATAATAACTTCAAACGGATTCGATATGTATCATAATTAAGAAGTTGTGTTTTTTTTTCTGTTTCCACAGAAAAAGCCCCCCCCCCCCCCCCGCCTGGTCCGATTTTGCCTATTAACGAACTTGAGAGAAATTTTATGCCCTTTGATCTTATGTATCAGTTTGGAAGAGATTTGTGCAGAATTATGGAAGTTATCGTGTCCATAAAAAAGTGATATATATATATATATATATATATTAGATAGATAGATAAAGTTTTGAACTGGGAGTGGTTTTGGGTTCTAGGAGTCATGATCGGCGTAGATCTGCAAAAAATTTTCAGAAATTCCAACATAGGGGAGAATGTAATAGGTAGTATTTCTTACGAAATCTACCTAAAAGCGGGTCACGTTATTACCTCTGTCTTACAAAAATCTAAGTTGTGATAAGTTACATTATAACTGATCGAGCCATACCCAGAAATCGAGTTCATTTATTTGTTATATTATAGCGGACTAGCTGACTCGCCCGGTGTTGCCCTGGCCAGTGATGATAAATTAAAAAATATATATCAAGTTGTATGATTTTATATCTTTAACCCGATTTTGTATGAAATATTATATTTTAAAATAAAAAAATCGCGAAAAAATATTGATATTTAGTGATAAAAGCGCTCATTTTCTTGATTTTTCACATAGGGTCGTTTCATAGTTTTAAAATAAAAAGTTATTTTTGTCCGAACTCTTTGAAATCTTTATTGGTTATAAATAAAACGGTGTTACAGCCCGTGTAAAAATTTCGTGAAAAAATAGTGTTATCAATTTGTACAAGAAATGTTTTCTTCTCGCTTTTTTGCTTGTTTTCGCGTCGGCTCCTTTAACATAGCAATAAAAGAATACTTCTCATCTTCCGAACTCTCTGAAATTTGAATCGGTTATAAATATAACTGTATCCAAGCTCTCTTTAAAATTTTGTGAAAAAATATGCATATTTAGTAGGGAAAACATGAGTTCTTAAAAAAAAAAAAAAAAAAAAAAAGCTTTAGTTTTTAATGCAATGGCCATATTACACCTCCATCCATTTTCAATCAACCCTTTTCAATCCCACTAGGCTAAACAGGTTTACCGTTTCTGAGGGGAAAAGCCTTCAAAAAAAAAAAAAAAAAAAAAAAAAAAAAAAAAAAAACACGTTGAAGCATGTGCAATGAGACCTTTTTTGTGTGCAAAAAAGAATGTGGAATTTGACAGAATGCGCTTTTCGCTTTAAATATATGGATACATAGGAAGCTTCGTTCACCTTCAGTTCGCTGCTTTTCAATCTATACTAATATTATAAAGAAGAAACGTTTGTTTGTTTGTTCGTAGGGGTAATCTTTAGCACTACCAAACCAATTTCAAAAATAATGGTAGCAAACTGATGATGTTCATCCCTGCTCCAACAAAGGCTATATTTTAAGTCTCTATGACTACCTTCAAGGTTCTGAAGCAAAAAATATTTTTAAAATTGCGAGTTCTGTAATGCTGTTGGAGGTAAAATCTTAAAATGTGACATAGTGGTTACTTTTAAGACGTAAGTGCTCACTGAGAATAAGTTTCTAAAAAATTCTAAATTTAAAAAGGGTGAAATGAGCGGAAAACGTTCTAAATTACGATTTACTTGGAATAGCTGAACTTGAAATTTGACATTCAACAGATTCAGTAGTAGATAATAGACAGTTTAAGCTAAAACTGAATTTAAAGTGGATGAAACAAACTCTTAACCCTTTCCGGCGCGGAGTAAGTATGTTTGTAAAATGATGAAATAATGGACTGACACCAGAATTTACAAACGAATTAATTAGAAAATAAAAACTTGCTTATTTTCTGATACTTAATACACTGAAAATTTTAATAAAATATTCTTGGTGCCGTTTCTCAGTTTTTGAATTAAAATTAGGTGTCCTTTTTTGTGGACACCGCCCGTTAAAGGGTTAAAGTTTGCTCCGTCAGAGCTGTTCGCCTCGCCAGATTTGTGGTTACAATAGTTCCGTCAAGAAGTTTCTTTCAATTTTAATCATTGCAGGAAGGGGGGGGGGGGGGATGTCAGTACCCTAAACCCCTCCACAATAGCGCAGGGCGAGTTTTGAGCCACAGGGCAATTCAGAATATTGCATCCTCTTCTTAGTGGTTTCTGTAATTTTTTATGAAACGATTTTTTGGCGATCGGGAAAATCGCCCCTTTCCCCTGCGTTACGCCAATGCTTCTCTAGCAACAACCGAGCAAGAGGATTTTCCCTACCACGGACTTTTTTGCTTCTTTTTTTTGCGGGGGGGGGGGGGGGGGAGAAATATGGGATCAACACGGCCGTATTTCAATGGGCGAATATCGAACAAATGAAAAATATATATTTTAATATCTAAATGTGTTCTTAACACTTAACAGACGGGTTGTTTTTTCTCTGTTTCCGGGCATTTTTTAACACATTGTGGATAGGTAATTTTCACATTATAAACAGGAATCTATGGGCGTTATACTTGCATGTTACAAATTTCAAGAGAAAGATTTGCTCTGTCGTGTTTATATTACAAATGAATGCGTATATAATAATGGTATTCTTTCTAATCGAAGTATTTATATGCATAGTACTCTAATTGTAAATATACGAATTTTGAGAATGTTTTTTGAGAAATTATGTAACACACGAAATGTAAAAATGCTGCCCGTGGAAGGAATTACATATATCCAAAAGACGTGTTTTCACGCAATTCTACGTGGCCCGCCCTAGGAAGTCAGAGTGTGGAAAAACGTAAATTCACGTGACCCGTCCGTTAAGTGTTTAAATTGCATAAAATAAATAATATAAGAAGCGTTTTACAAAAACAGATAATTTTTTATGTTCTAAAATATTACGTTATTATAAAATAAGAATAATTTCTGCAGTGCCGGGTGTCCAATATCAGTCATACCACACCAGTAAGTAGTAAAATAACTCCTTCTAATCAGTCACATCACTCGTGGAATGTTGCAACTCAGCAATATTAAGTTTCTTATCTAAAAATTTCTGTAAAATATTTCTCATTGGATTAAAATCTCTTTGACTGTATAACGACTGTTAAATTCTGACGTAAAATATCCGCCACGTATCCAGTTATGATTTTTTTTTAAAGAGGAAAAACCACATGTTATATATATTAAATTTTACTTAAAGTTTTATATATATATATATATATATATATATAATATCGAACTAATAACATAATAAACAAACAGCGTACGATAAATGACGCATACAACGACGCAATACATAAAAAGCTCGATCCAACTCGATTACTCGAACGATGGGAAATTGTTTTCCCATTTATCTTACATGGAGTTCTGGGCCGAGAATTGTTTTTGGGTTTTCTTTCTGTGATAAACGGTGGGAATTTCCAACGTGCACGAAAATATGTTTTCCCCTCTGTGCACATGGATGTTTAAAAATATGTTTAATTAACACTAGCTGCTCCGCCCGGCATTGCCCGGGCCAGTGATAATAAAAAATAAAAAATAAAACTCAAGCTTTCAATATAAAGTCGAATGACCCAAACGAGACCATAGAACGCAGGAAAAGAATGAGTCCCCAGGCGGTGGAATGTGCCCTCTTGTAAATTTAATGAATTTCCTTTAACATTAACGCGATATTTAATTTACGGATGAAATCAGGATCCTAACATTCCAGTTAGGATCCTGGCCCCCTGGGACTTCCCGCCTTTATCTAAACTTATCTACTTATCTTTAACAGTAACGTGATTGTTAATTTACGGCTGTAGTGAGTAAACGTAAGTTGATGCAGAAAAAGAAGTTTAACATTAAAAAAAAGGTGGTAATTGGGTGTCTAAGGAAACGTTTAGTAGTGTATAAAACAGCTGGAGTACCCTAGAACTATGTTAATGAAAATAGCAAGAGAATCGGATCATTTTTAAAGAAACTGCATCAAAGGCGAAAGGCCTCAAGAAGGAGATTAATATTCAAAATTGGTGGCAACTGAACTCCGAAATTTTTTTTTGCCCGTGCAGATAGTAGCTGGAAGTCCTAAGAAGTTGTTAGAAAAAAACAAAAAAACTGGTGAATCAGACGATTGTTAAGAGAGCTATAATAGGGGGGGGGGGGGGGCAAAAGGAGCCAACTGATAGTTTTGAGAAGGACCCTAAGAGGAACGATACCCTACACGATATATAAAAAGAAAATTTCTTTTTCAAGTAACTTAATTAATATCTCGGCTAATTACCGACAATTTTTTTGAAAATCAATATCAAATATCCTTGGATATATGATTCTGCGTCGATAGATACCTCAAGTGCCCGTCAACTCCCTCGCTAACCGCCCGAAAATTAAAGTTTGTGTGTAACGGAGAAATGCGTTTTTCTCAAAAACTATGTTACTCAGGAAAATCTCTATAGTTTTCCAAGCAAGGTTCAAATGAACTTCTACTACACTTAATTTTTTCATATTTTTAGTTTCAGTAGAATCGGAAATAGAGGAGGGGGGAGGGGACATGTTTTTGCAATACAATTTCGACGATATCTCTGAAAATATAATACCTAAAATTAAAACAAATATATTTTTCAGTTCGATATTACGATATCTTTCCCACGATAGACAAAAATAAAACTTTTTTTTTCAAGTAACTCAATCAACCCTCTAAATTTTTTTTTTTACAAATATTTGTGATTGGCTAATAATCTGAAAATATGTGGGTAAAAAGGCTTTATAACTTTCCCAAGTTTGAACTTTCCACGTCCCATATACGAGAAAGAGATCTCTGACAGACGGACAGTCAGACACAGGAGTGATCTTATAATGGTTCCGTTTTTACTTTTTAAGTACGGAACCCTAAAAACACATAATAAACGATACCCCATTTGACTTACTTAAAAAAAAGTTACCCCACACCCCTCCGAGTTAAAATGCCACTCTTCCCAAAAAAATAAACATGGTAAAACGACTCTATTTTGGGGCGACCCATCGGATTTTTATTTCTAAGGCCAGAACGAATTTCTTCCCAAATTTTGGTGAGTGACCATCAGTTGTCTCTGAAACATCCCAATTTACCTGTACTATATGCAATCAGTTCAAAAACCCTTAACGGGTTAAAAGTTGTGACGCAGCAGTTTCTTTTGGCTCTAAGAATTTTAAATATGGGTCTTAAAAGCAATGATATCAAATTTGAGTGACGCTATGTTAATAATTTTAAAAAAAAATCATCATTTTCTTTTTTGTTTTATTTACATTAAAAGATACAATTATTATTTTTGACATGAAAAGATGTATAAAATTTATTCGCTGATACTTTTTCATTCACATCTCTCCTGAAATCAAAATATGGGTTTTAAAAGAAATAATATCAAAATTCGAGTGACACCTTCACATGAATTTAATAGTATTGTTTTAAAATTCAATTTAAATTATTTTTGGTTTGTCTTCTAAAGTATATTTACACATACAAAAAAATACTTATAATTTTTCAATACACTGTTAAATATATTACTTTCACTGAGCCTATATTATACATTGAAATGTATTTATTTCAATAAATTGATTTATATTTTGTGCCATGCTATCCAAAATCATGAGTAAAATTTAAGTAAATGATTATTTTGCTTTATTTCTAGGGTCAGAACGAATTTCTTCCCAAATTTTGGTGAGTGACCATCAGTTGTCTCTGAAACATCCCAACTTACCTGTACTATACAATATATATATATATATATATACAGTAAAATCCCGTTACAACGAACTTCACGGGACCGCAAATTTTATTCGTTGTAACGGGAATTTCGTTGTAACGGAATTCAATAGAAAATTAAACATTTCAATTCAGATCCTCATATCATAGTTAATTATAAAAATATAGTAGTATAATACAAATTAGTAGATAATTAATTATTAAAAATAGTAATAAAAATTAGTAGTACCTTCTAATAACGTAAAGTTAGTATAATACAATGTATAATATTTTTTATAGAACTGAAAAATTGACTTACCACCATTTCAATGATCTTCAAATTGTACAAGAAAAAATTTAATGCAGAAAATCAGTGATTTTTTTTTTGTACAAGGGAGTTTGAAGCTGCGGACAATACAAAATTGTGTACATGATTAATATTAGAAAAAATGTTATCTGGTACACTGCTCTGTAAAGAAATAAAATTGCGCACTCTTTCTAAGCTTTCTAAGGCTTCAGCAGATGTAACTTTTGAAACCTCATTTTCTTCATCTTCAGAACTTTCTTCATCATTTTCTAAAATGCGATCATCAACAATAGACTGCACAATATCTGTCTCTGTTAATGAATAACAAGTTGCAGCATTGTCATCTGCAGTTAAAAAATCTTTAAAGCTTATGCTTTGAGACACACCAGATTTTTCTTTTACTAAGTTCCAAGTGGATTCGATCTCATATTCGACTGTCTGCTCCTCATCATGTACTACATCGCTAGATCCTTGAGCCGTCGATTCTTTATTTAAATCCTGGTCAATCTGCGCGTGTTTCCAACAGTGGGCTATTGTTTTCTGGCTTATATCATCCCACGATCCACAGATCATATCAATTGCCTCTTTCATGTTGCACTTTCTGTTTACGTTATTTTGCAGATCACAGAGAATGCGTTTTAATAACATAGTTTTGTATCGTGATTTTACGGCTCTGATAATGCCTTGGTCAAGAGGCTGAAGTATTGCAGTACAGTTAGGCGGGAAATACTCTACACGAATGTGATTCAATATAGGAGGATCATTGTGTGCTGTGCAGTTGTCTATGAGTAGAAGAATTTTACGTTTTTGTTTTTGCATATCTTTATCAAAATTTATCAGCCATTCATTAAAGAATCCTTGCGTCATCCATGATTTTTTGTTGGCTTTGTAGATGCATGGTAAGGACTTAAGATGTTTGAAACAACGGGGTTTTTCAGATTTGCCGATTATGAGTACTTTTCGTTTTTCTGTTCCTGATTTGTTGCAGCAAAATAGGGCTGTAATCCTTTGTTTGGAAAGCTTTCCTCCAATACACTTGTCTCCTTTTAACGCTAAAGTCTTCCTTGGTTCTAACTGAAAAAATATTCCGGCTTCATCGGCATTAAAAACATCGTTAGGACTATACGTCTTGATTATTTTTTGTATTTCACCTTTACGCCATTCGTTTACAAATTCAACTGGGACGTCTTTTGCTTCTCCTGAAATGCATTTTGCCACTATACCGTATCTTTCTCGGAATCGATTCAACCATCCGACACTGGCTTGAAAATTTTCAATGTTTAGCATTCTTGCAAATTCCAAACCTTTTTCTCTAATTAAAGGGCCACTTAGAGGGATGTTTCTAGAACGAACATCCATAAACCATTTGTAAACAGCACTATCCACATCTTGAAACTGGGCATTTCGAATTCGTTTTCTGCTTGGATCAAAGACTTTAACTTGAATTTTTTTCAAAATGCTTTCTTTATCTTTTAGAAAAGTGGATAAAGTAGACGGCGAAATTCCATATTTGCTAGCAACATCAGATTTTTTCATTCCTTTCTCAACTTCAGAAATTATGGCTTTTTTTTCTTCCAAACTAAACTGTTTTCGCTTAACAGCCGCCATTTTATGACCTACTGGTAAGATGAAAATTTTCAAACTGATTTCGAGCTTTGGAAATTCCTCTGCGAAAGTTATTCAGGTAGGGAGGAGAGGGAAGGGGGAATGTGCAATACTCATTTCACGTTTTGTTAAGTTTGCCTACATTGGTTACAGCTTACTTGGACTTCCAAGAAAAAGGGGTGGAGAAAAGGGGAGAGCGAACAAAGGAAACATTCCTTCTGCAGTGAAATGCCTATGCACACCGATTTTACAACAAAGCTCGGAGAAAAGCGATTGCTTTAGAGATAAGCTTGATTGTCCCTAAGACTAGGCATCGAAAACAAAAATTGTCAAGCGATAAAAATGTACAACTGAAAGTATTTGCCGTGTCATATTATTTCGTTCTAACGAGATTATAAAAAATTGAATATTTCGTTATACTGAGATTATGTTAACATTATTTGAATACATTTCAAAACGGGACTCGCTTGCATTTCGTTATAACGGGATTTTTCGTTGTAATGGAATTCGTTGTAACGGGATTTTACTGTATATATTTTTTTTTTTGTAACATTATTTTATTTATTTTTATTTATTTATTTATTTATTTTACTTTCTTCTATCTTTACAAGAAGAAAGTATTGGATTCATGAAAATTTTCGACTTCCAGTTTTCGACGGATTTATACATTTTAGAAGGTCCTGAACACGATTTGACTATTTTTAGAAAATGTCTGTCTGTGACTCTGTCTGTCTGTCTGTCTGTATGAGACAAAAATTTTGTGGGCGCTCTACCTCAAGAACTAATGCTCGGAATTTAATAAAACTTTATATTCAGTTAGTCCCTGATATAAATTGGTGCAGATTAGTTTTTGGTAAAAATCGCTCAGCAGGTGACGCTGCTATGCAGCATTTTTCGCGATTTACACGATTTTAGCGATAGTCATATATCTCAAGAAATAATGCACGGAATTTAATAAAACTTGAGTTTCAGTTAGACGTTGATATAAATTGGTGCTGATTCTTTTTAGTGTATGCGAAACCTGTGTGAGATAGAAGAAAGTTTTGGGATTGACACATCCGACAAGTTTTAAAATACAAAGTTATTATTAAAATCATTTCATTCCAAAAAATGGAATATCCCAACGTTTGCCATTTCTATTTTCCTGCCATATGCTCATATAATTCGTTGTTAGAGAAACAAGGTTCGAAATGATACTTGTTATGTTTACTAGTAAAAAATGGGGAAGAATGTTGCGTTGCCCACCTGATTTGTTTATAAGAAGTTCTGCTTACCCCCTTCCCGGGCAAGTGCAACAAGACAATATTACTGTTGAATACATAATGTAACACAAAGCTATTATTAAATACTTTTAAATACTAAGTATTTCTTTAAAATGTTATTTGTTATAAAGTTATTTGATATATAATAGTAATATTTTATTAACTTCTTCTCTAAATTTAAATCAGTAAAGTATGCGAGTAATAAATGTATCACCACATATCTGTAATATCACTGGAAACGTATTAAAAAAAAAAAGAGAGAGAGAGAAATTCTAAAAATAAAAAGAATTTTCAAACACTGATAACGATATAATTAGGTGGAGGGGGGTCGAGCAATGATAAATTATTATATCGCAAGGGGGGGAGGGGGGGTTCAAAATTGCCAAAAAGTTGATAACGTTATATATGTGCAGCCCCTTACTGGCTATAGACAACAATTGCTGAAAATGGATTTTTACTGCGTTATGCGTTTTTACTTACCCATCATACGTAGTACAGGGTAAGTCATGTAATCGTTTTGAAAATCGAAATTTTTTTTGACAGATTTACACGTTTCAGACACTGAAGATTCCGAAAAACATATTTTTAGAAAAAAAAAAAAAAATTTGCCGTCCGTCTGTGTGTCTGTAAACGCTCTATCTCCCGAACAAATCGAGATAGAGACTTGAAATTTGGTGTGTAAATAGTATGTAATAATGGGAAGAAGCTTATTAAATTTCAGTAACCTCGATTATCCGGAACTATTTTTTTCGAACTCTCGAAATATTCGTTCTGATAAAAGGTATATAAATTTTTTTGAAATTGTTTATTTTAAGGAGGGAATATAAAAGACAATAAAAAACATAAATTTTTCATAAAGAATGAAG
Source organism: Maratus michaelseni (assembly GCA_963931845.1). Lineage (NCBI taxonomy): Eukaryota > Metazoa > Arthropoda > Arachnida > Araneae > Salticidae > Maratus > Maratus michaelseni. The sequence goes on along the minus strand of OZ007590.1, from coordinate 332,068,507 downwards.
TCGATCGGATAATGAGTTGCCGAGATATTTGTAATTCTATTTCCCACACTCTTCGATTTTTCCTGACCCTGTATTTCATTCAAATTTCAATTCAAAGATATAATTTAATTGAAAATGGGACTCTTAATCCGACGCAGTAATCCGTTAGTTAATATGATTATCAATTTTTGAGTAATAGAGCATTTAAAATATGACGTCATCAAGCCCCGATTTTATTCGAATTGCAATGCATTTTATAAATAGTTTACACATGTTTTATTTTCATATTTTATATTATGCATATCCATGATGGGTAAGTATTACGGTGGCCCCCAACGACTAGTTTTAATTGTTTATTTAGATATCTCATGCCACTGAATGAAAAAAAAAAATGAAATTCTTAACAGTATTCCGTTAGTGTTGGAAAGTGTTTCATAATCTATGCCTGGAGCACGATTTTTCATTCTTGTTTAAAAATTATAGCAGGCGATACTTCGCAGAAAAACAGAGGCATGTTTTTTTTTTTTTTTTTTTTTTTTTTTTGTCCAGCACTGTATCTTGTGCCTAATGATAATCAGGCTTTTAACTTCATCGCATTAAAAATGCACTTAAGCCGCTTTAAGCTGATCGTAGTCAGGATTAAGTTAATGGCATTTGCTATGAAAAATCTCCCGGAAAAAAGAAAAAAAAATCACATATTTGATTCAGACGGAATTTAGGACATCTGTGGAAAAGTCGTTATAATGAGATTCAGCTTTTATTCCTATACTCCATCTATTGAAGGCGAAAGATATGATAATCGGAAAAGCAATATCTGGTGTCAGCTAACGAATATATTGCTTTTATTAGAATTTTTAATTAGGCAATCTTTAATAATAATAATAATAATAATAAAAAGTACGAAACAGAACACTCGCCGAAATGAAATATGAAGAGCAGGAAATTTTTGTTTAAAAATTCTAACTTATATTATTTGGCAAGCCAACAAATGAAATGAAAGGGAAAGAAAAAATACTAATGATGCCTTCCGAGGTTTATATATATATATATATATATATATATATAATCCTGGGCATCTTCAGCGGGCGGGGGTGGGAGGGAGTAAGGGAGGCCAATTGTCCCTTTTATTATTTAATTAAATAAAATTTCCTTTTCTCTCATGAATTTGAAAAAAATAATAATTCTCACGTGATTTAAAATAATAGAACTATAAAAAAAACTAGTCGTATAGGCCAATCCCAAAACTTTTCTTCTATCTCACACAGGTTTCGCATACACTAAAAAGAATTAGTGCCAATTTATATCAAGGTCTAACTGAATCTAAAGTTTTATTAAATTCCGTGCATTAGTTCTTGAGATATGACTATTGCTAAAATCGTGTAAATCCTGTAAAATGCAGCATATCAGCGACCGTAATTTAGACTAAAACCTAATCAACAACAACTTATGTCAATGCCTAACTGAATCTGAAGTTTGATGAAAATCCGTGCATTAGTTCTTGAGCTATAGCTATCGTAAAAATCGAGAAAAAAGCGGTATAGCAGCGCCACCTGTTGGGATATCTACACCAAAACATAATCAGCGTCTATTTATGTCAAGGTCTAACTGAACCTGAAGTTTGATGAAAATAAGTGCAGTAATTCTTGAGATAGAGCTATTGCGGAAATCGCGAAAAATACAGCATAACAGGCATCGCACCTGTCGGGCGATTTTCATCAAAAACTAATCAGCACCAATTTATATCAGGGACTAACTGATATAAAGTTTTATATACTAATATATACTAATATAGACTAATATAAAGTTTTATTAAATTTCGTACATTAGTTCTTGAGATAGAGCGCCCACAAAATTTTTGTCACATACAGACAGACAGAAATTTTCTAAAAACAGTCAAATCGTGTTCAACACCTTCTAAAACGTATAAATCCGTCGAAAACCGGAAATCGAAAATTTTCATGAATCCAATACTTTCTTCTTGTAAAGATAGAAGAAAGTAAAAAAGAACTAAGAATTTTTCGTCAGGGCATGGCTCTGCCACTCTGAACCCGGACCACCGTGTAAGTCAGTTTTTATTTATGTTTTCTTTTTGCACTCACAAGTTGAGGTGCGTTCGTACTGTTATTATTTCAGTGAAATGAATTATATCGTCTGTTAAAAATTAAAAATAAATGAACAACGTGAAATAGCACAAATTAAAAATATATAAATTGGCAAACAGCTGTTTCGAAGCCCTTAAAGCTCCATCATCAGTGCCGATTCAAAAGATTAAAACCGATTTAAAAGTTTAAGTCATGTAAAATATGCCTGCGTCTTTCGGACGCGCCAAGATTGAATGGCGGCGGCCTTTTTCAAAAAACAACAGCGGAGTCAGGAAACACATGTGATGCAGAGACCAATAGGAGCGCCCTGCACTGGCTGTAGGTTTAATCCACCTTTTTAGATATATCGTCTGTTATGATATGATTAATTTCCGTAATAAAATAAGTACATTTTAAGCTGGCAACATTTTATCTTTTGTTGATATTTACTGAAAATTCCAACGGGAAACTTAAGCCTAGCTTTGAAAATTTCAGAACTTGAAATCCATATTAGGCTCTTTTTCCATTTAATATCTATTTTTCCGGAAATATCTATCTAAAAAACTGTCGGTAGATTATAGGATTGCTATAATTAAACAATTTTAGTATACAAATTCGGTTTTAAAATTCAGTAATACGGAAATAATAGGACTCCATCTTAAATAGGACGTAATCACCATGGCAGTCTACAATCATTACCTATCATGGGCTATCATTGAATTAATTACGTTTGATAGGATTTAATAGAATGAAGAATGTGACTATAACTTGGTCATACGGTTATAAAATATTAGTATACGTCATATATGACTATAACGTCATACATGTCAGATAACTTGGCGATACATCTCGGTCGCTTGACGATTAATCCTCGGAAGCTGCTATAACAATAAGTACCGATTTTTTAAAAATTCAAATTACTTAATAAATATTTTTATTAATATATTTTTTTAAGTTTTGATTCGATTTTCATAAAATTTGAAATGACTCGACAAGATTCTGCAACGATTAAATATATTAAATTTCAAACCATTCGGCTGGGTAGTTTTGAGCTGTTATATGCGGACGGACAGACGACGACTATAAGTGCTACATATTTATCTAATTACGAACGCACCTAAAAATAACGCACATCTGGCAACACTAAGTGTACATAAACAGATCTAACTCTGTTTTGAATTTCACCTCCATGAATTTGTGGATACAATGATAACCAATCGAAATATAACAAAACGAGGTTCTTCAGTCTGAAAATTTTAATATTTCTAAAATTTTGGTAGTGTTTTTCTTGTAATTTTTTTGTTTTATTCCTAAACTAAAATTTTATTTTACTATTATCTTCGATTTACACAACATTACTAAAAATGTGCTGTATTTAGTTAATATCAAGAAATGTATTATAAAAATAATAAAATACGGCGTTTATTAAAGGAGTTAATTCTTTTTAAAATCATTGTATAAAATTAAATAGCTCTTATATGTGGCTTTGAAAGTGACACAAATTGCTGCTGTTGTGCAAGAAAAGCCCTGTCATCCAGAATCTTCAGTTGGTCCCTAGGTGAACATAAGGATTTTGTATTTAAGCTCTTTTTAATATTTTTCATTATTTACGTTAGCAAACGTGTCATTTGTAATGAACACTGTGTGATCTTTATTTCATTTTTTACTGATATATTCATAATTATATACATATCAGGATATATAAAAGACTAGCTGTTACCCGTGACTTCGTTCACGTAACATTAAAAAAGAATAAATGCATTAATTAAGCAAAACATTTCACTCCCGATAATTAAAAATATATAAATTAACCAAATCTTTATCACATTTTATACGTGACAATACGGTGTTCTTTGTTATGGACGCCTTGACATTAACTCAATCTTAAAAAAGTGAAATTTTGTGCCAAATAATATATAAACAATCGCGAAAATGAAACTGCAACCAATGAAAAAAGGAGGGCGAAGTAAAATCGTGTAAATCAACTACTCGGTTAAAATCGAATGTCATTTTTACACGATAAACCATTTTACTTTTAATGTCTTTATGAAGCGTTTTAACAGCCATCCTTTGTAATTAATTGAAAATAGTATATGCTTATTCTTTAAATTCAAATCTTGTGATTAGGGAGCAATAATTGTCCAACTAAATGCAAAGAGCTTAAATCTGCCTCTTTGGTTGAATCTAAAGCTTAAAAAGGACTACTTTTGTAATGATATCTAAATGACAATATGTTGACAGACGATTTTTGTTCTGTAGCTCGAATCTTGTAAAACATTAAACCGTATACAACCTCGACTATGATAAACCTCGAATCGAAAGAACCTCCGGCCCCACTGGTCCTCATTGCCTTCGGCACCGTATACCGGGCGTGCCTTAATTTCCACCTCGAATAGTATAAACCTTTCACCAAACAAACTTACGTTTTTGGGTCCCCGCTGCCTGCGGCACCGTATAGCAAGTGTGCTGCGCACGCGCTGCAAAATCCATTCGTTCATCCTTCAAACGACAGGGTTCTGTTCTATACGAACTTCAGGCACCCCCGCTAACTGCAGCACCGTATAGCAGGCGTGTTGCGTATGAGCTGCAAAATCCATTAGTTCCCTCTTCTACCACCAGTTGGCGAAATCTGTTCTACACGAACATAACTGAAATCGTTAGGGCTATGGATATCGAGTCGAATGAGCGAAACCGCGTTGTAATGGGACCTATAGAACCCGAGATAGCTGCAACATCCATTAGTTCCATCATCCTCCAGGGGTGCAATCTGTTCTATACGAACATAATGAAATCTTTGAGGCTGTCGGTGTCGAGTCGAATGAGCCCTACCTCGTCGTGATCGGGCCCATAGAACCAGAGGTAGAAAAGCGCCCCCTGGTGTTGACACTCGGATCTAAAATCGGTAAGTTCTATCGATGTCGAGCTAATTTCTATACTTACTGATCCTTGTATTATGTATATGAAATAGATTCATGCTCCTTGTATTTTTGAAATAGATTTGAAAATGCTCATTTTATTTCAAATATGACGTCACTTTTTTCCCAGCGAAATCTCTTTTTAATAATATAATTCTTATTAATTTTCTTTTCCTAATAAACATAGCGTGAATTTTGGCAGAAAACTCTCATCTGTATGTAATTGATATTCAAGATTTTCATCAGTATCGATAAAAAATATTTCAATTTTTCAATAAAAATTTGACGTCATTATTCATCTACTTTTACTACTTACTTATATTCATGCTCCTTGTTTTATTACAAATACTATTTGAAAATGTGTGTTTTATTTCAAATATGTCATCATAGTTTTCCAAGCGAGATCATTTCTTAATATTCATTCTTGTTCCATTTTTCCTTCAAATTATGACGCAGTTTTCGGCAAAAAACCTCTTCTCAACGTAACCGATATTCATACTTCATGTATAATAAGAAATATTTCATTTTTTCGTTTCAAACATCATGTAATATTCAACTTCTTTTGAATTCTTTTCAATTTCCGTTTTTCATGTGGAAATTTTTCAATTGAAAATAAATTGTTGAGTAAAAATTATGATTCCCGGTTTTGATTTAGTATTGGCAACGATAAAGTGTTAGCAACGATAAAGAAAATTTAACCATTTTAAAATTTTATAGGAAAAAAAAATATCCATTTATTCTCTATGAAAATAATGGAAATTTGAATTATTAAGAAGACTATTTGAATAAAATGAACAAAATATAGCCTTATGTTCATTTCTGGGTTACAATCAATCAATAACCATCTAGATCTAGGCCACTAAATCCTCCGTTTTGACATTTACTTCAGCCAAACATTCACACACACAATCGCATTTATAATATGATTAGGATTAGGATATGTTGAAGCACTGTGCGAATATGAATAAATATGATTAACTGACAATAAATATCGCAGTTTTTTTTTTTTTTTTTTTTTTTTTTTTTTTTTAATTACAAAACTTTTATATTCAAAGGAAAACTGAAGTTTTATGTTTGATATATAAAATTTCAACGTTTGATACCTCATTGAGACTGAAATAAAGATTTTTTGTAAAGAAAATTCATAGAATTTTTACAGTCGTCATTTTCTTTATCATGAAAAACTTATTTAAGGGGACAAGGGACACCTTCAAAATCAACAAAATCGCTCAAATTTTCGAAAAAAAATTCTTGTCCCCAAAAAATAAAGCTCCATGTAAGCTTTCATCTCCAACTTAAATAATTACAATCGGATGATTTTTTCGGATTTTATTTACATTTTTATAATTAATTAAACGGCCGTCGTGATCAGCTGATGTTTGTTTACAAATATTTGCAAATGCATTTTTTCTTCTAATTAACTGTTTATTTTTAATTTTCATTCAATTACAACCAATTGATGAATTTCTCGGTTTCATCTTGTGACAGATTACCAAAATTCTTGATTCCCCCCCACCCCCCTTGTTGAGTGACTGAAAAAAGTCATTTTTTACTGCGAGTAACTGAAAAAATTAAAATTTTTCCTCGCAACGACTTGATAAATTTGTCGGTTTCATCTTGCGACAGATTACGAAAATTCTTAAAATCCCCCCCCCCCCAACCTGTTGAGCGACTGAAAAATTAAGAATTCCAAAGTTTTGCTAATTTGCCGCTAGATGAAACCAAGAAATTCATCAGATGGTTGCGAAGAAAAATATAAAAATTTATTAATAAATTGCAGTAAAAAATTAATTTTATCAAGGGGGGTGGGGGAGAATCCAGAATTTTGGTAATCTGTCGCAAGATGAAAGCAATAAATTCAGTAACTGGTTTCGAAGATAAATCTCAAAATTTATTAGTCAATCGCACTAAAAAATGAATTTTTTAGTCGCTTAACAGGGGGAGGGGGCGGGGGGGGGAGAATCGAGAATTTTGGTAATCTGTCTCAAGATGAAACCGAAAAATTCATCAATTGGTTGTGAAGAAAAAATCTCAAACTTTATTAGTCAATCGCAGAAAAAATGAATTTTTTCAGGGAGGGGGCAGGGGGGGGGGCGAGAATACAGAATTTTAGTAATCTGTAAAAAGATGAAACTGAGAAATTCAATAATTGGTTGCGAAGAAAAATCTAAAAATGTATTAGTCAATCATACAAAAAAAGGAATTTTTTCAGGGGCTCAACAGGGGGGGGGGGGGGGGGGGAAGAATCGAGAATTTTGGTAATCCGTGTCAAGATGAAACCGAAAAATTCATCAATTGGTTGTGAAGAAAAATCTCAAACTTTATTAGTCAATCGCAGAAAAAATTAATTTTTTCAAGGGGGTTGGAAGGGGGGCAGGGGAGGCGAGAATACAGAATTTTAGTAATCTGTAAAAAGATGAAACTGAGAAATTCTATAATTGGTTGCGAAGAAAAATCTCAAACTTTATTAGTCAATCACAGAAAAAATGAAATTTTTCAAGGGAGGGGCAGGGGGGGGGGGGGCGAGAATGCAGAATTTTAGTAATCTGTAAAAAGATGAAACTGAGAAATTCAATAATTGGTTGCGAAGAAAAATCTAAAAATGTATTAGTCAATCATACTAAAAAATGATTTTTATCAGTCGCTCAACAGGATGGGGGGGGGGGGGAAGAATCGAGAATTTTGGTAATCTGTCTCAAGATGAAACCGAAAAATTCATCAATTGGTTGTGAAGAAAAATCTAAAACTTTATTAGTCAATCGCAGAAAAAATGAATTTTTGCAAGGGGGGTGGGCAGGGGGGGGCGAGAATACAGAATTTTAGTAATCTGTAAAAAGATGAAACTCAGAAATTCAATAAATGGTTGCGAAGAAAAATTTAAAAATTTATTAGTCAATCATACAAATAATGAATTTTTTCAGTCGCTCAACAGGGGGAGAGGGGGGGGGGGAAGAATCGAGAATTTTGGTAATCTGTGTCAAGATGAAACCGAAAAATTCAACAATTGGTTGTGAGGAAAAATCTCAAACTTTATTAGTCAATCGCAGAAAAAAATAATTTTTTCAAGGAGGTTGGAAGGGGGGCAGGGGAGGCGAGAATACAGAATTTTAGTAATCTGTAAAAAGATGAAACTGAGAAATTCTATAATTGGTTGCGAAGAAAAATCTCAAACTTTATTAGTCAATCACAGAAAAAATGAATTTTTTCAAGGGGGGGGGGGGCAAGGGGGTGGGCGAGAATGCAGAATTTTAGTAATCTGTAATAAGATGAAACTGAGAAATTCAATAATTGGTTGCGAAGAAAAATCTCAAAATTTATTAGTCAATCGCAGTAAAAAATGAATTTTTTCTGTCACTCAACAGGGGGGGGGGGGGCTGGGGGGAGAATCGTGAATTTTGGTAATCTGTCTCAAGATGAAACCGAAAAATTCATCAATTGGGTGTGAAGAAAAAATCTCAAACTTTATTAGTCAATCGCAGAAAAAATGAATTTTTTCAGGGAGGGGGCAGGGGGGGGGGGGCGAGAATACAGAATTTTAGTAATCTGTAAAAAGATGAAACTGAGAAATTCAATAATTGGTTGCGAAGAAAAATCTAAAAATGTATTAGTCAATCATACAAAAAAATGAATTTTTTCAGGGGCTCAACAGGGGGGGGGGGGGGGGAGAATCGCGAATTTTGGTAATCCGTGTCAAGATGAAACCGAAAAATTGATCAATTGGTTGTGAAGAAAAATCTCAAACTTTATTAGTCAATCGCAGAAAAAATTAATTTTTTCAAGGGGGTGGAAGGGGGGCAGGGGTGGCGAGAATGCAGAATTTTAGTAATCTGTAAAAAGATGAAACTGTGAAATTCTATAATTGGTTGCGAAGAAAAATCTCAAACTTTATTAGTCAATCGCAGAAAAAATGAATTTTTTCCAGGGGTGGGGGGGGGGGGGGCGAGAATGCAGAATTTTAGTAATCTGTAAAAAGATGAAACTGGGAAATTCAAAAATTGGTTGCGAAGAAAAATCTCAAAATTTATTAGTCAATCGCAGTAAAAAATGAATTTTTTCTGTCACTCAACAGGGGGGGCGTGGGGGGGGGGGAGAATCGAGAATTTTGGTAATCTGTCTCAAGATGAAACCGAAAAATTCATCAATTGGTTGTGAAGAAAAATCTCAAACTTTATTAGTCAATCGCAGAAAAATTAATTTTTTCAAGGGGGGTGGAAGGGGGCAGGGGGGGGCGAGAATACAGAATTTTAGTAATATGTAAAAAGATGAAACTGAGAAATTCTATAATTGGTTGCGAAGAAAAAATCTCAAAATTTATTACTTAATCGCAGTAAAAAATGAATTTTTTCAGACACTCAACAGGGGGGGGAGGTTATAAATAATTATTTTGGTGGAATCATTCATTAAACATGTAAAGGATTTGCATATATATGATTTTAGTCCCTTTCAGGGTATATTTTCTTATGTTTACCAATACTAAAACTTTAAAATTGTTTTTCTCATTTCGAAAATTTTGTCGGTTTCCATTTTTTTAAAATGCTCCATGCGCATACTATTTCATCTGAATAGTTTGAAATTTTTTGTAGCTATTTGTCATTATATTTGTCATAAAACTTGGCATGATTTTTTGAAATGAGGTATAATTGAAAAATTTAAAGGTAGTTAATTTAAAAAATATGATGCAAAAATGTGGAAAATTTCAAAAAATTTTGAATTTTTTTATTTTTTTTATTTTTTACCTTTATATTCAAATATATAAAATTTGATGCCCAGTTTTATTTGTATATATAAACCAAACCTGCATAAAAAATATTGATGATTTTAATTGATATGGAATGCGCATGGGACATTTTGAAAAATTCTGTGTAACGGTTAAAAAATTCAGAAAAATTCCTTATTTTTCTCCAAAAAAAATTTTTTTTTTAATTCTGGTGTGATAAAAACATGCCATAATGCATATAGTGTGTCCTTGAATAGTATTTAAAGTGAAATAAAAAAAAATAAAAAAACGAATTTGAAGGTCCTCTGTCCCCTTAAATAACAAAATACTAGGAAACAACTTTCGAGCAAAACACCTTAACCTTGGTCTCAATCCGGACCACAGATTATTTACTAAGTAAGTTGGTAATCTGTCGTCCGATTAAATGAAAAAGCAGTGGAAAGTATGTAAATGAAAACGCAATCGTTGTAAAATGGTGCAGATTTACGAATAAAAATGTAATTTAATGACGAAAATTTCAGAAGTAGATTTATTTTACTTTTCTAAAATGAGGACCCCATAAATTTTAATCTTAAAACATGTGCAATGAGTTTTAAATCGTATTAAGTATATGAATTTATTTATTTATTATTTTTTTTTTTTTAAATCGGTGCAATTCAATTCTTTGTTTCCATACAAACATAAATTTTTCTTTTCAAGGTTACTGTAAATGAAGTCTGAATCGAATCTGTTTATATTTATTTAATCCAGATTCCAGACAAATCAAGATTTATTTATTTATTTTATTAACCACTAGCGGCCCGTCCCGGCTTTGCACGGGTAGACAATGTGTTGACTATAATGTAAGGGTAGAGAAGTGTAGGTACTTTAAAAAAGTTGTTCTAAATTGGATAAAAGTGGGAGTGAGACAAAATTGCAGTACTTAGAAATTTTGAAAATTAAAAGCTTGTAAAAATGTGATAAATAAATTTTTCTGTTTATGTACATACTGAAACTAATAAATAATACACGGTCCATGGAAGGACATAGCAACAATATGTGTTCATGTAGAATGTGTTTTCCTGAATTTCACGCTCCTACTTAAGTCTGTTGCTGAGATATGGCGAAATGACCCAAAACTTTTGAATACCCCTTTAACCATCTTCTGGGGAGAGTTTCCAAAATCGCCGAAATACGTGTTTAACCAATTTTTTAGTAGATTTGTTTTAATTAATTTCGCCCCCTTACATAAAAGCTGAGATATGGCGAAATGACCTAAAAAAGTCGTACCCCTCCCCTCTTTAACCACCTTCTGGGGGGAAATTCCAAAATTGCTGAAATACGTGTTTCATTCATTTTTTAGTAGATTTGTTTTCCTGATTTTCGCGCTCCCAACTAAAACTGCTGCTGAGATATGACGAAATGATCTAAAACATTCGACCCCCTTGTAACCCCCTTTGGGGGGAAATTTCTAAAATTGTTGAAATACGTGTTTAACCAATTTCTTAGTAGATTTGTTTTCCTTAATTTCGCGCTCCTACATAAAACTGCTGCTGAGATATGGCGAAATGAACTAAAACATTCAACCACCCCCTTTAACCACCTTCAGGCGGGGATTTCTAAAATCACTAAAATACATGTTTAATTATTTTTTTAGTAGATTTGTTTTCCTGATTTTCGCACTCCTACCTATAACTGCTGCTGAGATATGGCGAAATAACCTAAAACATACGACCACCCCCCTTTAACCCCCTACTGGGGGGAGTTTCTAAAATCGCTGAATAGGTGTTTAATCATTTTTTAGTAGCTTTGTTTTCCTGATTTTCGCGCTTCTACCTATAACTGCTGCTGAGATATGGCGAAATGACCTAAAACATTCGACCACCCCCCTTTAACCCTCTTTTGGGGATTTCTAAAATCGCTGAAATAGGTGTTTAATTATTTTTTTAGTAGATTTGTTTTCCTGATTTTCGCACTCCTACCTATAACTGCTGCTGAGATATGGCGAAATGACATAAAACATTCGAACCCCCCTTTAACCCCCTTCGGGGGTATTTTTCAAAAATACCTTCTTATTGCTTGCCTAGGCCAAACAGCAATCTACAGTCCAAATTTCGTGACTCTGACTTTAGTAGTTTCGGCTGGACGTTGATGAGTCAGTCAGTCAGTCAGCCACCGTTTCCTCTTTATAAAATAGTATAGATTGGGAAAATGGTTGCCGTTTTCGATCGAGAATGGATCTCTTGGCGTCGTCGCTTTATTTTTTTTAAGCGTTTTTAACAAAATTCTGTAACTTTCGAAGAATTTTTCTTTGAATAAGCAATAGAAATGCATAAAATCGTTACAAAAATGTTAAAGTTACAAAAAGGATAGATGCAAACTATCAGATATGAAAAAAAGCCGAATTCAAAAATTGACGTCGGCAAAAAACGTGGTCTTCAACTTTAATTTCCTCAAAATGCCTTTAGCTCAGACATCAATCTAAACAAGAGTTAAAGTTATCTCATCAAAAACGTCACCTGTAAAAAATGCAGCCAAGCCTCGTGACTCTTTTTCCGTAAAAAGTTCTGAGATCGTGTAAAGCCATGTTTAGCTATCTTATTAACTCTGAAATTTTCATTCACAAATAACTCCTAGTCTCTACATCTTTAGTTAAATATTATTTTGTGACTTGGCAATTACGTAGCACGAGAATGTGATGTATATAATTAGTCTTAATGAAATAATACCATGCCATCCCATAACATATTAAGGTGTAATAACTTCCCTGTGCGTATATAATTAGCCTTAATCATATTATCTCATCCCATCCCACAACATAGGGTACTTTTCGGTTAGCCGGGCGCCAGTGATATATGTACATGTATAAATATATATGTATATGCATATATATGTATGTTCATACATATGTGTGTGTACATATATGTATGTATATATATGTGTATGTAGATATTTTTGTATCTATATATATGTGTGTATATATACATGTATCTAAATCACTGGCGCCCGGCTAACCGAAAAGTACCCAACATAGTAAGGTGTAATAACTTCCTTGTGCTGCGTAATTGCCAAGTCACAAAATAATATTTAACTAAAGATGTAGAGACTAGGAGTGATTTGTGAATGAAAATTTCAGAGTTAATAAGATAGCTAAACATGACTTTACACGATCTCAGAACTTTTTACGGAAAAAGAGTCACGAGGCTTGGCTGCATTTTTTACAGGTGACGTTTTTGATGAGATTTCATCTGGAGGCACGGCAGTGCCTCCGCCAAGTCGAGAGAGGACAGCCGTAAGCATACTTTTCTGGAAGCAACTCAGGGCACTTTTGACCCCCCCCATATCTCCGCGCTGGAGTATCCCAAAAATTTTAAACTTCAATTATAGAGAGTATTTGGCCCACAGGACCAAAATTTAAAATTACAACTTTCTGTCTTTTCTAGTTCAGGCGATATATGAACTCAAACATTCGATTTTTTGTCACTTCTTACTCACTCGTTCACGCGTCATCAAAAAGATTGGGTAGATCCCGTAGCCCCAGAAACTTGACATTTGGAAAAAAGGTAGTGTTTAGGATACAAAGAAAGGAAAAATTATAAAATCCAGAAAATTCGAAAAAAAAACATTCGAAAATTCAACAAATTCCATCAAAATGGAAAATTGAAAATAATACGATCTTGTAGTCTTGGAAACTTAAGATTTGGTGTGAAGGTAGTGTTTAACATCCAGAAAAAGAAAACATCAAAAACACCAAAAAAATCGAAAGCAAAATTGAAAAAATCGAAGAAATTGAAAAAAACCGAAAATTTGAAGACAATCCGATTTTGTTGCGCTAGAAAATTCAAATTAGGAATAAAGGTAGTATTTAGGATACAGAAAAAGGAAAATTAAAAAAATCCAGAAAATTCGAAAAAAAAATAAAAAAAATCGAAAAAAATTGAAAAAATGAAAATAATTTGATACGATAACGCTCGTATTTATAAATTAATTTGGATGAAACTAATTGTGTGTATTAAGCTCACCAATGCCTCGACCGAGTTCGTTGGCCAGCTTGGTCCAATTTTGTTTCAAGATGGCGGCCACGGAAAACTTTAAAACTAAAAGAAATATACAAAAAAGTTAAAAAAATCAAGTTTATTTTTTAATTAGGTGTTAGGACTGGATACAAGGATTCCAGAGCATTTTTTGTTTTACCTCTATCTTAAAAATTGGCTGAGATAGAGCAGTTTGAAATTCTAGGGTGGCTGACATTTTGAAACAAAACAGCACATTACAAAAAACCAACAATAAATTTATGGTCAATAATGGTCAAGCAGGTGCAATCCCGAATGAATACTCCGTGTTATTATAACTGTAACTTTGACTTCGAAATTTTGATACGTTGCATTTTCTATTTGTTGATATTTTTGAACTATGATTTACGCTAAGTGAAATGTTGTTGTTGAAGAGGGATTTTCCATGTAAATCCGAAACGTCCAATTTTAATATGTTTTTAATGTTTTATGAAAGTGTATTGTAATGTCTGTAATTTTAATGATTTTAATATAAATTTATAAGTTTTAGTGAACGCGATTTCTCGCAAATTATTTTCTTTCATTGTTGTAATCATTTTCCCAATCATACGCATAAAACTATATATTCATATCCATTAGCGCCAAATTCTCGCCAAATTTGGCGACAATTGGCGAAATCTCGCCAAATTTGGCGACAAAAATAAGTCTTCATAAATGAAGCCAACTTGGCTATACCTCAATAATTTGGCGAATTTCTTATTCAAATTCAGTGTAAACGAATCTTTTGTAAACGGTTTCTTTGCATTTTAACTTGCTGTTTTCGAGTAACATTAGCTAAAATTTTAAAACGAAGATATAGGAAAGCTACCTTTTCCTGCCGGTACAGGCCGGAGGACTTTTTTATGAGTTGTCGGATGCAATCTATGTTTTTCATTAAATAAAGTAAAACATTGAAAAACAAATCCCACAGGATGGGGATAGTTTGTTTTAGATAGATTTTAAGATAATTGTCCTATAGCTAGTACACCTTCCGTTATTGTTTTGTGTTATTTTCCCCGGATTATGCTTTTCTTTTCCTTTGTTTACGAATTTTGTAATAGAAAAGTTCCGCTATATACTGGCTACGTTATAGACCTTTTTTTTATAGACAGGTTCATTTTCTTTCACAGGCTTTACTCTATTTAATTTATATATGAAATATTTGTTGTTAAAAGATGTTGGTCGCACAAAAATTTTCACATCTCTCCCTCCCTCCCGACATTACTGGTTGGTTATGGCTTGATAGTCCTTTCTAAATAAAATCATGGTGATTCTAAGATTCTCTTGATTTATCTCTAAATAGAACATAAACGATCCTAAGAAAACGGAGCAATGAATTACTATATTGGCATGATGAAATTTAGTTGCAGAAAAATGGAGCATATAGCTAACATTAAGTCTAATAGGAAAACCACAGCCTTGGCAAGATTGTATTAACAAGAAACCATCCAAATACATTTTTATGAAAGTAATATAATTTTCCCCTCGAATCTATACAAACCATGTATTATAAGAAAAACCGGTACTTCTCTATTATCCCGTCGACCACTTTTCATAACAAAAAACATCGCCAAACTGTAAGATTAAACGCCAAAAATGCAGTCCCATTTACTTGATGTCAGAAGCATTACACGTGTTTGTTATGTTATCAAGTGGTTTTTAATTCGACATTTGCGTGTATTTTTCATTATGTTTTACTGATTTATCTGGAGGCACGGCAGTGCCTCCGCTAAGTCGAGAGAGGACAGCCGTAAGCATACTTTTCTGGAAGCAACTCAGGGCACTTTTGACCCTCCTCCCCCCCCCCCCCATATCTCCGCGCTGGAGTATCCCAAAATTTTGAAACTTCGTTTTTCTAGAGTATTTGACACACAGGACCAAAATTTAAAATTACAACTTTCTGTCTTTTCTAGTTCAGACGATATATGAACTCAAACATTCGATTTTTTGTCACTCACTCACTCACTCGTTCACGCGTCATCAAAAAGATTAGGTAGATCCCGTAGCCCTAGAAACTTGACATTTGGAGAAAAGGTAGTGTTTAGGATACAAAGAAAGGAAAAATTATAAAATCCGGAAAATTCGAAAATAAAACATTCGAAAATTCAACAAATTCCATCAAAATTGAAAATTGAAATTAATACGATCTTGTAGTCTTAGAAACTTAAGATTCGGTGCGAAGGTAGTGTTTAGCATCCAGAAAAAGAAAACATCAAAAACACCAAAAAAATCGAATGCAAAATTGAAAAAATCGAAAAATTTCAAATAATCCGATTTTGTTGCGCTAGAAACTTGGAATTCGGAATAAAGGTAGTATTTAGGATGCAAAATAAGGAAAAATTAAAAATTCCGGAAAATTCGAAAAAAAAAAATTCAAAAATTCGAAAAAATTGAAAAAATTAAAATAATTTGATTTTTTAGCCTTAGAAACTTAAAATTCGCAATAAGATAGTGTTTAGGATTCAGAATAAGTTAAAATAAAAAACGCAATAAAATTCGAAAATAAAATAAAAAAATCGAAAAACTCGGAAAAATCGAAAAATAAGGAAAATTTGAAAATTATTCGATTTCATAACACTAGAAACTTGAAATTTGGAATAAAGGTAATATTTAAGATACTAAATAAGGAAAAATTCAAAAATATGGATAATTCAAAAAATACCCATAAATTAGTGCAGACGATATATGAACTCAAAGTTTCGATTTTTTGTCACTCACACACTCACTCACTCTCACGTCACCAAAAAGATTGGGTAGATCCCGCAGCCACAGAAACTTAAAATAAAGCTAGTGTTTCGGATACAAAGAAAGGAAAAATGATAAAATCCGGAAAATTAAAAACATTCGAAAATTAAAAAAAATCGAACAAAATTGAAAATTGAAAATAACACGATATTGTAGTCTTAAAAACTTAAAATTTGGTGTGAAGGTAGTGTTTAGAATTCAGAAAAAGAAAACATCAAAAACACAAAAAAAAAATTGAAAATAAAATCGAAAAATCGAAAAAAATCGAAAATTTTCAAATAATCCAATTTTGTTGCGCTAGAAACTTGGAATTCGGAATAAAGGTAGTATTTAGGATGAAAAATAAGGAAAAATTAAAAAATCCAGAAAATTCGAAAAAAAAAATCGAAAATTCGAAAAAAAATTGAAAAAAATGAAAATAATTTGATCTTTTGGCCTTAGAAACATAAAATTCGCGGTAAAGATAGTGTTTAGGATCCAGAATAAGTTAAAATAAAAACGCAATAAAATTCGAAAATAAAATAAAAAAATCGAAAGAAATCGAAAAATAAGGAAATTTTGAAAATAATTCGATTTCATAGCGCTAGAAACTTGAAATAAAGGTAATATTTAAGATACTAAATAAGGAAACATTAAAAAATATGGATAATTAAAAAAAAATAGAAAAAAAAATAGAAAGAAAGAAAGAAAAAGAGAGAAATTGAAAATAATATGATCTCGTAGTCTTAGAAACTGAAAATTTGGTGTAAAGGTAGTGTTTAGGATTCAGAAAAAGAAAAAATTAAAAACACAACAAAAATTGAAAATAAAATAAAAAAATCGAAAAAAAACGAAAATTTGAAAATAATTCGATTTTGTAAAGCTAGAAACTTAAAGTTTGGAATAAATGTAGTATTTAGGATACAAAAAAACAAATAAATAAAAAATCTATAAAATTCGAAAAAAAAAATCGAAAATTTGAAAAATAGAAAAAAAATCGATTTTGTAGCTTTAGAACTTAAAATTCGGCGTAAACTTATTGTTTAGGATGCAGAAAAAGGAAAAATTAAAACACAATAAATTTGGAAATAGAATAAAAGTCTCGAAAAAGATCGGAAATTTCAAAATAATTTGATTTTGTAGCGCTAGAAACTTGACATTTGTAATAAAGGATACAAAATAAGAAAAAATTAAAAAATCCAGAAAATTATAAAAAAAATTCGAAAAAATCAAAAATTGAAAATAATTTTATCTTGTAGTCTTAGAAACTTAAAACTTGGTGTAAAGGTAGTATTTACTATTCAATAAAAGGAACAATTAAAATATTCGTTAAATTCGAAAATAAAATCGAAATATCTTTAAGAAATCGAAAATCCGAAAACAATTTGATTTTGTACTGCTAGAAACATTAGTTTTAAGATAATTGTCCTATTAGGTAGTACAACGCCCCTAATTGTTTTATGTTATTTCCCCCCGGATTATGGTTTTCTTTTCTTTCGTTTACGAATTTCGTTATAGAAAAGTTCCGCCATAGACTGGCTACGATATAAGCGATTTCTTTATAGACAGGTTTGTTTTCTTTCACAGGTTGTCTCTATTTACTTCACATATGAAATATGGATTGTTAAATGATGTTAGCCCCACAAAAATTTTCACAGCTCCCCCTACCCTCCCGACATTACTGGCTGGTTATGGCTTGATAGTCCTTTCTAAATAAAATCATGGTGACTCTAAGATTAACTTGATTTATCTCTAAATTGAACCTAAATGATCCTAAGAAGACGGATCAAATAATTACTATATTGGCATGACAATCAGGTAACTTAGTATTAAAATCGAAAAATCAATAAATTTATAAAAAGTCGAAAATTTGAAAATAATTCGATTTTGTAGTCCTAGAAGCTTGACATTTGGCAGAAAGGCAGGGTTTAGTACACAAAGTAAGAAAAAATTAAAAAATCCGTAAATAATAATAATAAAAAGATTAAAAAAAACGAAAAAAAAAAAACATCGAAAAAAGGAATATATAGTTTGATTTATTGGAAATTTCCGGATTTTAATTTTGGCTTTCTTTTTATACTAAAAATTTCTTTTATGTTAAATATCAAGTATCTAGGGCTGCGAGTAATATCTCAGATGATAGCACCTATCCTGGAAGCAACTGAGAGTACTTTTGACACTCCCCCTCCCATAACTTAGTACTTGCCTAGGAACCTGAAATATCTTTTTATCTACAGTACTTTGTAAACGAAACTAAAGCTTCAAATTTTTGATACCTGTAAATAATAGGGACAGAGTGTGGGCTTAGCGAAAATCAGTTTATGATCTCCAAAAAAGAACCAAAAATCAAGAAAAGGAGGATTACTTACAAAAAGAAGTGAAATCTCATCAAAAAGTCACCTGTAAAAAAGGCTGCCAAGTCTCGTAACTCATTTACCGTAAAAAGTACTGAGATCGTATAAAGCCAAGTTTAACTATCTTATTAATTCTGAAATTTTCATTCACAAATCACTCCTAGTCTCTACATCTTTCGTTAATTATTATTTTGTGACTTGGCAATTACGCAGCACAGGGAAGTAATTACACCTTACAATGTTATGGGATGGGATGGGATAATTTAATTAAGGCAAATTATATACGCACAGGGAAGTTATTACACCTTAATATGTTATAGTATTATTTGATTAAAACTAACTATATGCATCACATTCTCGTGCTATGTAATTGCCAAGTCACAAAATAATAATTAACGAAAGATGTAGAGACTAGGAGTGATTTGTGAATGAAAATTTCAGAATTAATAAGATAGTTAAACTTGGCTTTATACGATCTCAGTACTTTTTACGGTAAATGAGTTACGAGACTTGGCAGCCTTTTTTACAGGTGACTTTTTGATGAGATTTCTTTTTGTAAGTAATCCTCCTTTTCTTGATTTTGGGTTCTTTTTGGAGATCATCCACTGATTTTCACTAAGCCCACACTCTGTCCCTATTATTTACAGGTATCAAAAATTTGAAGCTTTAATTTCGTTTGCAAAGTACTGTAGATAAAAAGAGATTTCAGGTTCCTAGTCCAGCACTAAGTTATGGGAGGGGGAGTGTCAAAAGTACTCTCAATTGCTTCCAGGATAGGTGCTATCCATCTGAGATATTACTCGCAGTCCTAGATACTTGATATTTAGCATAAAAGAACTTTTTAGTATAAAAAGAAAGCCAAAATTAAAATTTCCGTAAATTTTTAATAAATCAAACTATATTCATTTTTTCGATGTTTTTTTTCGTTTTTTTTTCGGGGGGGGGGGGGGAGGGGAGGGGGGGGGGGCTTTTTTTTTTACATTTACGGATTTTTTAATTTTTTCTTACTTTGTATACTAAACCCTACCTTTCTGCCAAATGTCAAGCTTCTAGGACTACAAAATCGGATTATTTTCATATTTTTGACTTTTTATAAATTTATTGAGTTTTCGATTTTACTTCTAAGTTACCTGATTGTCATACCAATATAGTAATTTTTTGATCCGTCTTCTTAGGATCATTTAGGTTCAATTTAGTGGTAAATCAAGTGAATGTTAGAGTCACCATGATTTTATTTAGAAAGAACTATCAAACCATAACCAGCCAGTAATATCGGGAGGGTAGGGGGAGCTGTGAAAATTTTTGTGGGGCTAACATCGTTTAACAATCCATGTTTCATATGCGAAGTAAATAGAGTATAACCTGTGAAAGAAAACAAACCTGTCTATAAAGAAATCGCCTATAACGTAGCCAGTCTATAGTGGAACTTTCCTATAACGAAATTGGTAAACGAAAGAAAAGAAAACCATAATCCGGGGAAAATAACATAAAACAATTAGGGGCGTTGTACTAGCTAATAATCATAAAACTAATATTTGTAGCAGTACAAAATCAAATTGTTATCGAATTTTCGATTTTTTAAAGATATTTCGATTTTATTTTCGAATTTAACGAATTTTTTAATCGTTCCTTTTATTGAATAGTAAAAACTACCTTTACACCAAGTTTTAAGTTTCTAAGAATACAAGATAAAATTATTTTCATTTTTTGATTTTTTCGATTTTTTTTTTTTTATAATTTTCTGGATTTTTTAATTTTTTCTTATTTTGTATCCTTTATTACAAATTTCAAGTTTCTAGCGCTACAAAATCGAATTATTTTGAAATTTCCGACATTTTTCGAGTTTTTTTATTCTATTTTCGAATTTATTGTGTTTTAATTTTTCCTTTTTCTGTATCCTAAACAATAAGTTTTTTCGAATTTTACAGATTTTTTATTTTTTTATTTTTTTGTATCCTAAATTCTGCTTTTATTCAAAATTTTAAGTTTCTAGCTCTACAAAATTGAATTATTTTAAAATTGTCGTTTTTTTCGATTGTTTGATTTTATTTTCGATGTTTGTTGTGTTTTTATTTTTTTATTTTTCTGAATCCTAAACACTACCTTTACACCAAATTTTCAGTTTCTAAGACTACGAGATCACATTATTTTCAATTTCTCACTTTTTTTTTTAAATTTTTAATTTTTTTTTTTTTAATTTTTGAAAATTTCAATTTTTTTTCGAATTATCCATATTTTTTAATGTTTCCTTATTTTGTATCTTAAATATTATCTTTATTCCAAATTACAAGTTTCTAGCGCTATGAAATCGAATTATTTTCAAATTTTCTTTATTTTTCGATTTTTTTATTTTATTTTCGAATTTTATTGCGTTTTTATTTTAATTTATTCTGAATCCTAACCACTATCTTTACCGCGAATTTTAGGTTTCTAAGGCTAAAAGATCAAGTTATTTTAATTTTTTAATTTTTTTCGAATTTTTCGAATTTTCCGGATTTTTTAATTTTTCCTTATTTTGCATCCTAAATATTACCTTTATTCCGAATTCCAAGTTTCTAGCCCAAAAAAATCGGATTATTTGAAAATTTTCGTTTTTTTTCGATTTTTCCGATTTTTCGATTTTATTTTCGATTTTTTTGTGTGTGTGTTTTTGATGTTTTTTTTTTCTGAATTCTAAACACTACCTTCACACCAAATTTAAAGTTTTTAAGACTACAAGATCGTGTTATTTTCAATTTTCCATTTTGTTCGAATTTGTTGAATTTTAGAATGTTTTTTTTTTTGGAATTTTCCGGATTTTATAATTTTTCCTTTCTTTGTATCCGAAACACTAGCTTTATTCCAAATTTTAAGTTTCTATGGCTGCGGGATCCACACAATCTTTTTGATGACGCGAGAGTGAGTGAGTGTGTGAGTGACAAAAAATGGAAACTTTGAGTTCACATACCGTCTGCACTAATTTATGGGTATTTTTTGAATTATCCATATATTTTGAATTTTTCCTTATTTAGTATCTTAAATATTACCTTTATTCCAAATTTCAAGTTTCTAGCGCTATAAAATCGAAATATTTTCAAATTTTCCTTATTTTTCGATTTTTCCGATTTTTTTCGATTTTTCGATTTTATTTTCGAATTTTATTGCGTTTTTTATTTTAACATTTTCTGAATCCTAAACACTATCTTTACCGCGTATTTTAAGTTTCTAAGGCTAAAAATCAACTTATTTTAATTTTTTCAATTTTTTCGAATTTTTGTAATTTAGTAATTTTTTTTTTCGAATTTTCAGGATTTTTTAATTTTTCCTTATTTTGCATCCTAAATACTACCTTCATTCCGAATTCCAAGTTTCTAGCGCAACAAAATCGGATTATTTGAAAATTTTCGATTTTTTTCGATTTTTTCAATTTTTTCAATTTTGCTTTCGATTTTTTTGGTGTTTTTGATGTTTTCTTTTTCTGGATGCTAAACACTACCTTTACACCAAATCTTAAGTTTCTAAAACTACAAGATCGTCTTATTTTCAATTCTCAATTTTGATGGAATTTGTTGAATTTTCGAATGTTTTTTTTCGAATTTTCCGGATTTTATAATTTTTCCTCTCTTTGTATCCTAAACACTACCTTTTTTCCAAATGTCAAGTTTCTAGGGCTACGGGATCTACCTAATCTTTTTGATGACGCGGAACGAGTGAGTGAGTGAGTGACAAAAAATCGAATGTTTGAGTTCATATATCGTCTGAACTAGAAAACACAGAAAGTTGTAATTTTAAATTTTGGTCCTGTGTGCCAAATACTCTTGAAAAACGAAGTTTTGAATTTTTGGGATACTCCAGCGCGGAGATATGGGGGGGGGGGGGTCAAAAGTGCCCTGAGTTGCTTCCAGAAAAGTATGCTTACGGCTGTCCTCTCTCGACTTGGCGGAGGCACTGCCGTGCCTCCAGATTGTAGGAAGGACTCGACAAAACGTTAAGGTATATATTAAGGATAAGGTATAGTAATGGAAAATGCCTTTCAATAACTGCGGCGATGGTTCAAACAAATATTTTTGCGAGGACAGAGAATGCCAGAATCTCTTCAACTGTAGTAATGGAAAATGCGTTTATTTGTAGATAGTTCCGATGAATATTTTTGAATAATTAATACTTTTAATTAATTTGAAAAATTAATTTATTTTTTTAAGTTTTCGGAACATTTTTCCAATTTTTGTTGTAATTTGTTACATTACATTTGTGTGTGTGTGTGTGCCAAAATGACGATTTTTTACATGGTGTGGCAATCCGGCGATTTTGGCCGGTAGACCAGACCAGACATTGCGTATTAAATCAAAAATGCGTATTAAATCATTTTAAAATAATTTAATAACAAATAAATACAATATAAACTTAATGAATTTTTTTATAAAAGATTTTAATCTACACATATTATAAAAAATATAAAATATGTCCCTTCTAAGTTTGACTAATAGATGATTTCTGAACCGTTAGTCTTTGATAAACAGTTTCAATTTCAAAAATATTTAAAATTAGCTAAAGGATTATGTTATACGACGTTTTGGTCAAAAAATGCATTTTTGAAGACGATACAAAACTTAACTTTTTATACGTCCCTGGGTCTGTAAGTTATATTTATTGAAACAGTCCTCATGCTCTGACATGCGGGGAAAAAATCATTTTAGTACGACCAAAAGTTACCGAGTTTCAAATTTGGAAAAATCTGGCACTTAACACAGTGCCTGAAATAGTGTACGATTTCGATCTAACCGCACATCACTTCGGGCACTATGTTAAAAGCGAACATTTTCCAAATTTTAAACCCGCATAACACGATGAGTTTTGGTCATACAATTTTTTTTTTTTTTCATTTGATATATCAGATCTTCAGGATACCAAATATAATTTATAGGACCCGTAGGCTGTATAAAAAGTTAATTTTTATAACTTATTCATTAGAACTGTATTTTTTTTTATCCAAATTGTGTCCAACATAATTATTTAGCTAATTTTAAATACTTTTGCAATTGGAATTATATGCCTAAGACTAACGATTATGAAATTATCCATTGGTCGACGTTTGGAAAAAACACACTGTATGTTAACAAATATAGAAAACATATTCTGGAAAAAATGAAAAGGAGAAAAATTCTATAAAACAAATTCGATAAACGTTTGAAAACAAGTAGAAGTAAATTAAAATAATAATAAACTTCATTTTTTTTCCCGCAGACTATACGGTTTAACATATGAAAACAATGTTTTTTTCATTATTTTGCGTAAAAGAATACACCAATCTGAAATACATTATTATGTTGTAAAAGGTATTTTCAGAAACGCGAGCTACAAATTTAAAAAATGCAATTTTTAAGCCACTGAAGTTGTCATATATTCAGAAAAATTATTAAACTCTTGATTAAACCTTTTTTTCCCCTCTCTTAGAAGGAGAAGACTTTTCCCCTCTCTTAGAAGGAGAAGACTTTTCCCCTCTCTTAGAAGGAGAAGACTAGATGTCTTTAGAATTTTCTGACAAAATTTAAAGCATTTTTTTTTTATATATTTGGTTGCATGAATGTAAACTAAGTTATAATATTTTGCCTAAATATGAACTATGCTTTATAAATTTTTAAATATGAAAATAATTGTTTTAGAGATTCTAAAAAGACTTTTTTAAAGAAAAAAAACCTTGTCTCAATCATCGTCTGAAAAAAAAAAAAAAAAGTAAAAAGTAAAAAGAAAAGAAAAAAACAAAAAATCGCTTAAAACAAGAAATTTTTAAAAAATCTAAATTTTAATTTGAAATAAATTTTAATAAACTCTAGAATTAAGAAAAAAAATCCAATTGATGTTTGCTTCATTTCGATCAAATATAAAAAAGGCCAAAAGATGTAAAAACGTCAAAAAAATATTGTTAATATTACCAAAAATTAAAAAAAGAATGATAGATTAGAATTCAAATTATCAACAAACAGAACTTAAATATCTGGGATAATATTTTTTGGAAACTGTTATGAGTTGAAGTAAAAAATCAAGAAATTAAATTTTCATTTAGACTAAGTTTTTAAATTTTTATTAAATGTTTTTTTCTGACTGTTGTAGTTGTGGCAAAAGAATTGATCATTTCCTTATTACTAATTTTGGGGGAAAAACATCACTTTCAGTAGAAAGAAGCATCAAGTTAGAAAGCCAAACGTCCCCCATGCAAGATCGTAGCCTATTTTTACAATTTTTACACGACTCGTAGCTCTTTCTGCAGAACAGCTTGTAACTGCGAGGGATAGCAGGATTCTGTAAAATACATTCAAATTATTGAATCCAGAAAAATTGTTCAAACAACGATAGGGTTTTAAAAATCCTTTTGCAATCCACATGTCTTTAACCTTATTGCTGGTGTTTCTTCATCTTCTTCTTTTTCATCTGGTTTCCCATTCTCATCCATTTGCTTTTGAATATCATTAACAGGAGCAATGTCAGTCATTACAACATTTGTGTGAGAAATACTATACAGTTCTGGAAATTGAATGTTGAAAAAAAATTTAAAATGATATTAAAAAAATCAAAAAAAAAATTTAATTGTGGGGGGAGGGAGGGAAATATTATGAATTTAAAAACGGAATTCTTTTGGCTGTCCCTGTAAAGTAACTATAAGTACTATGCACACCATATTTAGTATTAAGCGTCTTGTAATGCACCTTCGAGATATATATCAATTACAATGTGTTTGAAATTGTGTAACATCATTAGAATAAACCGCAAATGATTTTTCCCCCATAGACCGTAATGTAATGGAATTCTTTTGAGTGTCCCTGTAAAAAAACTATAAGTGCTACACACTTCCGTTGAAATAGGGAACATGCTATAGATAACGACAATAACATATAAAAATTGCAAGGCAATCCGAGCATATTTACCGGAGTTAGAGCACGGACAGACGGCAGACGGCCAGACAAACCGAAGTCATAAACACTTTTCAACTAGGTTGGAAAGTGTTAAAAAGGTTCGCTATGGTAAACATGTCACGACCGCCTCTTACAAAAGTTCATAAGAGACTAGTTTGCCAAAAAATACATTGCTATGGGGAAAAAGTAGGATGATGTTGTCTTTTCCGATGAGAAAAAGTTTAATTTGGGTGGACCAGATGGTTTTCACTATACTTCTGGTATGATCTCCGTAGAGCAAAAGAAATTTTCTCAAAGCGTGCATTTGGAGGTGGCTCAGTAATGGTCTGGGGAGGTTTCGCAACTGGTGGAACTACTTCAATAGTTTTTGTGCAGGGTATAGAATGAATTCTGAAAGTTATGTTGATGTATTGGGAGATAATCTTTTACCAGAAATACCGTTAATAACGAGTGGAGACTATTTCTTCCAGCAGGACAATGCCTCAGTACATGTTTCCCAAACTTCAAAATCATGGTTTGATGCTAATTTCGTGAAACTACTTGTTTGGCCGGCCAGAAGCCCTGATCTGAATCCAATGGAAAATCTGTGGAGTATTATTGCACACGAAGTATACAAAAATGGTATAAAATATGAGAAAAAAACAAGAGCTCATGTCCTCCATCGAAAAAGCCTGGTCAAAAATTTCCAAGAACGTTCTGAAGGAACTGTCAAACTCCATGACGTCAAGACTGATAAAAATGATTGAGAAGACGGGGAAGATTATTAATTATTAGTGTGTTTCAGGCAAAAACATTCATTGTCCTTATAGTTTTGTCCAACTTTACAATGACATATTTTGTTAATTATGCCAAAACATTCATATTTTGCATTTCCCATTGTTTTGCATTCTACAATGATTTCTAGCATAAAAAAGTATTTTATGTATAAATTTCACTTTATTTAGTTCAGAAATAAATTTTTTCTGTGCAATTTTCAGTTGTTCTTATAATTCTGACCACCACTGTATCACTATGACTTTAAGCGCCTACTCAATTGTAATGTAATACAACTACAGTAAAATATGTGAAAATGAAATCTATCTATAACGGAATCCTGTCTTAAATGAAAAAATTACATGGTCCCAACAGAAAGAATATCAATGTTAAGACGGAATATTGAATTATACATGCTAAGACGGAAATATGTATAAAGTGGAATTTTTTCCTGTTCCTTTTGATTCCGGTTTCACAGGTTTTATTGAATAAATATTTGACAAAACTGATTACATAGTTCAATATTACTTATTTTATGAATACCTATTTTTAGGTGCGTTCGTAATTATATAAACACGTAGCACCTATAGTCGTCGTTTGGTCCGTCCGTCCGCATATAATAGCGCAAAAGCTACCCAATCGAATGGTTTGAAATTTAATATATATAATCGTTGCAGAATTTTGTCGAGTCATTTCAAATTTTATGAAAATCTAATCAAAACGTAAAAAGATATTAATAAAAGTTGTCTTCATTCTATTAAATCCTATCATACATAATCTATATAATAAAAGCGCAAGTCATGTGACTGAGGAAAACAAATACGGGCTAACCACTTCATTTTTCATATGCCAGGCGACCATTTTTATACAAAATTATTTTATCGAATAAAATTGCATAAAAGTTACATTTTTAGAAAGATCGTTCAAAAAATTGTTTGTTTGAGGGATGAGTTACATTAAAAAACGTATAGATTCTGATATAACTTCAGTTGAAATTAGGTTAACAGCACAATATTTATCCCAATATCCATTAAAGTAAATAAACACAAGAGATTCGTTCATCGTGAATCATAGAAATATTAAACCATGGAGGTAATCATTCGCAAAGCAAGATCTTCATGGTGAATTTTGCAGCACTATCTGGTGTCGAAAAAAAAAATTCGCATCTATAAACGTGGCATACGTAATAAGAGAAAAGAAAGGTATGCTCATTTAGCTCGTAACAGACGATATAATTCATTTCACTGAAATAATAACGATATATTTTTTTTTACATTGTAAAACTAGTTATAGTAAGAGCGCACCTCATTTGTCACGTTTAACATAAAACTTCCAACCTGTTAATTTTAAAATAACTCGGCTATTAGAAATTTAGTAAAATTCTCTTTGTAAATTTACTTTACGGAGGAGGGAGGGGCGCGCGCCTGAGTCCATGTTTGCTCCCCTTGAAAAGAAAGCTAGTTTCGGCCCCGGAAGGGAAGGGCCTCACAAAAGTTCCTGCACCCGGTCTCGCTTTTAGCTAAGGACGGCTCTGTACAAGTGTAGGCTACATTTTGTAGTCATTTTATTTCTTCTTTTTAAACAGAGCAAATTAAGATATTTTTAGACTTCTAGCGTGGGGGCTGGGCGATTGCAGCTCGTAAGTAGCAGAGCCCCCTAGTAAATAACAATAATCTATCATATTATTATTTGGCGAGGCAACACAAATGAGACCAAAATAAGAAATTTTAACAATGCCGTCCAAGATTTTTTAAAAATTGATTGCAATTATCAGATTTAGATACTTAAGTTCTGCGACGACTGATTTTTTAGCGTTTCAAGATAAAACACAACAAAAATAGGAAGTTATTTGTATTGCTTTCAGTCCATTGATTCATAAAGTAAAAGCTAAGATTAGAAATGGAATAGTGTGTAACCGATAACATCAGAGATAAGTACATTTTTATGGAAGGATCTTTGAACTTATATGCGTAAGGCTCGATTTTGATACTTTCCTGAATAGGGGACGGTTTCTTCTCTATCTACATATATAGATTTTTTAAACAACTATTGCGGAGCTGTTTGGAAATAGTAGTAGACAAAATAAAAAATAATCGGACAAGTGCGAGTTTTACAAGCGCACAAAGGGTTCCGTACAATAATTTTTTTAATTACTAACTGCCATATCACAGAAAATCGTTGCTAAAAGAATAACAAGACTTTGTAAAAAAAACTTGGAATTATTCTACGAATCTTTTTTCTATAATTGAATGAAAAAAGTTGACTATTTATCACTATGATTCGCCTTAATTAAAACGAACACCTTGTGTAAAGTTTAAACTTTGCATTGTGCCAAGCATGCTTCGAAAGGGTCAAAAGTTGCAACGTCGCATTGGTCTTTGCAGCGTTTTTCTAGATAGGTTTTTAATTAATACCTCGGCTAATTAATGTCAATTTTTTTTTTTTCGATAATCATTATCAACAATGCTTGAATGATTCCGCGTTGATAGGTACGTCGAACGCCCGCAAAGTAAAGTTTATGTGCAAAGGAAAAATGAGATTTTCTCAAAAACTATGTGACATTTTAGGATAATCTCTATAGTTTTCCCTGCAAGGTTTAAATAAACTTCTACTATCTTTTATTTTTTTCATAATTTTAGATTCAGTAGATACGGAAATATGGGGTGGAGGGACAAATATTTGACGATATCTCTGAAAATATACCTAAAATTAAAACAAATGTATTTTTGAGTTCAGTGTTACAAGATATTAATTTTTCCATCTGAGTGAAAATGTGTCCAAGATGGACTCGAACCCAGAACCTTTGTCTTAAATTGTCAATACTCTTCCAATTAAGCTATCTGGACGGCATCAAAACCAACACAATATTCGCTCAGAACAACCATTTGGCCATGACACGTGGACTGTTATTTGAAATAGCACAACAGAATAAACCAAACATAACTTCTTCAAAAAACTATGAATGAGTAATTACACTATACTTATTTTTAAGAGTCCAGATGTCATGACTATGATACAGAATCATATATACGAGGTATATCCACAAAGTAAGTTCCGTTTCTATTTCTATCCGCAGCAGCGCTGCGATCGCACTTCCGAGCATGCGCGGCAGTTATTCTGACTGAAGGAGAAGAAATGTACGCCATTTTCAGATCGCTGCTGCCGACGTGTTATTTGTAGTGCTTCTTTAGAATGTCAGCCTTAATTGAAAATGCCGCCGCTTGTGAAATCAGATCTGTGATTAGTTTTCTCAATGCAAAGAAAGTTAAACCAAGTGAAATTTATTGGCAAATCTGCGAGGTTTACGGACAAAATGCTATGAGTGATTCAATGAGTGCTATGAGTTAGAAGATGGGTCAGACAGTTTAATGAAGGACGTCATCAAGTGCACGATGAAAGACGAAGTGGACGCCCGTCTTTGGTTACTGATGAACTGGTTCACGCAATTGAAGAGAGGGTTAAGCAAAACCGTAAGTTTACAATTAGTGCTCTTGCTGATGACGAGCTGAAAGAACATGTAACCACATGGTTGAAAACACAGGCGGCAACCTTCTATGAAGAAGGTATACAAAACCTTGTGGCACGCTACAAGTGCCTACAAAATTTCGGAAGCTATGTATAAAAGTAGTTTCACAGTTGTAGATTTTTGTACAGTAAATATATTTTTTTTTTTGTATCTGTACACGTTTTTTTTATATAACCAAACGGAACTTACTTTGTGGATATACCTCGTATTTTATGTTTTATTCTAAAATTTAATTTTCCTATCTTAAAGTTTCTCTATGTGAATTAATTTTCTTACTCAAAATCATTTTTATTCTTTAATCCGAAAAGCAATCATTTCTTCCTATCTAAAAATGTTCCCAGATATCTTCATCGTGTTACTTTTCTGTGGTTTCAATTCGGAATATTAATGTACTATGCAGATGGTTTTAACATATGCTGTTTTTCTTTCTTTCGTATCTTTTGTGTTAAATGCAGGCGCAGTTTTCATAAATTGACTGCTGCATATATGTGCAATATCATCGTTTTTGTTCATTTCTAATAACACAAGTTTGCGCTTTCTCAAAATAACCTCGGGTTGTACGTTAAAATAATACAGAATTGATATCTTACAAATGTGGCATGCCTTTCTCATTTCTCATTCAAAAATCTCAATATTGGTTTATCTCTTAACAGTCAAAATTTGATGGTTAGAGCCTGGCGAGAAATGTAGTGTTTGGCCCATTTTCATTTATGTGTTGGTGCACTTTATGTGTTGATAATGCATCTGAAAAATTAGAGGAGATCTTCTCTAACTGTTGAACAAGAAGGTCTAGAAAGGGAGGGTAGGCTTTGGCCGATTTATTATTGCTAAGAGTAACAGAGCTGGGAATATTTTCAAAAATAGAATTTTACATGTTTTAAACTTTACACATTTTGGTGGGAAAGTTTTAGGAGATTTATTACAAAAAAGTACAAATAGAGAAGAAAAAATGAATAAAATGTGTAAAGCAGAGATGGCCAACCTTTTCTTTCGCTGTGCCAAATTTAAAAAGCAAAGTTGTTTGCCAGGTAAAAGATATTTTTTAATTTTAGCACATCCTCAGAACTTTTTTGCAGCTGGTGGTTAAAAAAATAAACATCCGGTGCAAATATGCATAAAAATAAGACTTTAAATAGATACATTGTAAAATTGAGGCTGGGAGTTCATTTGAGATTACTTGGCTAGAGAAATAAATGGTTCTAGGAAGAATCTACTTATAATAAAATCCGAACGCAAGAAAGTGTCTGTAACCATTCCAGGCAGGACCACTCTGGTCTGCGAATCGACCGTAGTTAAACGCCATGTTAGGCTTAATGAAAAACCTTTGCTAACATATGACAGCTAAATGATAATATCTTCTACTTGAAATCATGTCTGTTTAGCATATTTTTCCTGTAAAACATGTATATCATATCCTATTATAATGTTTTAAGTTCTTAATTAAAAATCCAGATTAAACATCGGAATCCCAGATATAAACAAACAAACATTGTTGCGAACAATATTGTTTTGGCGCCATCTACCGGCTTTAAAATGAACTTTTATACAATACAAACCTTTCAATAAAAAAATCTTCATGCTGTTTGTTTGTATGAAGTCTTATGAAAATGGAACACAGATCAACAATCCGTCATTTTTGACGGGGGTTATATACTAGTACTATATAATGCGGAAAACATCAATGAAATATTGAAAAACATGAATATTCATATAGAATTGAACTTTTCTGCCTGACTACTTTCCAGTGCTGCAATAAGAGTAAGTGCCCTGGCACATGGTGCCAATCACATAAGCATTTCATTGATCAATAATCACTACCAATATATCGCTAATCAGTAGCAAAAGTCCAAAAATTTTCACACCATGAACCAAATACAGTTGCTCCGATGGTGTTATTTACATTATTATAAAATTATATAAAAATATTCTAATTTGATTTACCTTATATTATGCGACAACGATAAAATGAAGAAAAAATAATTTATTAATAAGACATTCGACATTGTTTGGTTTAAATCTAAATTGTTATTTCGACTGATGTCGTCGTAGATATAAATCTAGAAAAATTTAGATCTCAGTTGGAATTTAATATGCTTCATCTTGCTAAAAAGTTATTCGCATATGTATTTGTTTCCAAATAATGAACACATAAATAGCAACTGATTATACAGCTCCAAGTCCAAATAAGTTTTATAAAATCCCACCACTCTAATCTATTGAAACTTCTCTTTCAGTTCTAAATCATATTGTAATCTACAGCTTTTCATTTGTAAATATCCTGGTAAGGAACTGATATCAGTTGAACATACGAAAAAATATTAGTGGAGCTTTTTCAAGTCTTCGAACCTAGTTTCAAATTCGAAATCAGAATAGAGAAACTCTCAAATCATTAACTTCTGATTGAGCAGATAATGTAGGGAAATGAATAAGTTCATTTCTCCTATTTGCTATATATAGCCAGGGATCGGAAGTAGCGAAACTACCGTAGTCGCTACTTTTTACAGTAGTTTGCACTGTAGCACGCTACATTTTGAACAATATAATGTAGAGAGTAGCGCAATACAAAAAAAATCGGTAGTTTGTAGCGAGAACCGACGCTACTTTACTAGGAAAAAAAAAGTGCCATTCTGCAAAACACGTTGAAATTGCTTCTTTTGGGCAGAATTTGTTCTGCTCAACAATTTCGGAATTCCAGTGGCAAATATCAGCTGCAGTGTATAGCAACGCATCGCGTGAAG
The DNA here is from genome assembly GCA_963931845.1 of Maratus michaelseni. Classification (NCBI taxonomy): domain Eukaryota; kingdom Metazoa; phylum Arthropoda; class Arachnida; order Araneae; family Salticidae; genus Maratus; species Maratus michaelseni. The sequence goes on along the minus strand of OZ007590.1, from coordinate 332,035,799 downwards.
TCATAGATTTTATTTTTACAATGACACTTGCTGCTGAAATCAAGTACTAACGCACCAAAAGAATTAATGTTCTTGTTGGCAACACTTGTCTATTTATTCGTTATTAAGTCTTCATGTTTTAACGCCGGGTTTCTTATTATTTGGAATTGCTCTATTTACAGATTTATTTATTGTTTGAATTTAGAGTTATTTTTTGCGATTTTCTAGATTATATCTTAATTATCTTACGAAATTCGTTAAGTGTGTATACTATAAACTACGTTTTCGAGACAAACACAAAACATTTTCGTGTATGTTATCTTTCTTAATGCCCTCGATTATGTCGCATTTATTTAATTGTATCCTGGCAGACGCGATATAACGAGTGGTCACTTTATTGTGGGTCATTCCATGTCAAATCACCCAGAGCATGGCACCCACCATCACCAATTTTGATAAAATTTGTTGTATTTGTAGAACTTTTAATGCTGATTCCAAAAATATCAATCATATTGAAATTGATCAAACGGTTTAAGAGTTATGAGCTTTTAAAGATCTTCCAAGATGGCCGATTTGCCGCCATTTTGAATAGCGCATGTGACGACATAAAAGTGTATAGCGCCTCATAGGTTGAACCTAGAACGTTATTTTTTTTTTTTTGTTTTTTTTTTTTTTGTTCAGAATAAAGTAAACTTTCATTGAAACATATTTCTGTGCAGTTTATTCCCTTAAATTGCTTTCAAAAAATTATTTTTTGGAATTTTTTTAATTAAAAAAAGGTGCAACTTCAACAGCTGATTTCCCCCATTGCCCCCCTCCTTCAATTTTCATCTAATTGCATACACAGACAACTCAAAGTGTGTTTTGAAACCTGAAAAAATAATTTTAATGGACAGTTCACAGACATTTTGTTTAAAGAAGAATTTCAATTTTACTGACCTTCCAAAAATAACGGAAAACACAAGATGTTTGATATTTCTTTTATTAGAAATATCCTACATCTTTACATCTAAAAGTTTGATAAGGTTTTATTTATCTTACATAAAGATGATATGTTTTATAAATGTAGCTAAAAAGAAGTGGAATCTCATGGAAATAAACAGGAATGCTAATAATGAATTTCTGCAGGACTTAAAAATATTTTCATGCCAAATTGAAATCTGTTGCAAAGTTTTAGTAAATTATAAATAAAAAAGAAATGATGGAAAAAATTCTACAAATAGTCACATTTTATAGCTAAATCATACTTGTATATTATATCAAATATGATAATTTTACAACTCTTAAATAAAAAAATACAGCAAATAAAAATTATCGTACTTTAAAATTACACAAAATGTTCAGTTGCTGATTGAAGAAAGATATCAAGATTTGATCCAGAAATTGGTTTGCAGTTCTAATATTTGGTATTGTGTGTTACGTATATGCAGCAAATGTCCCAAGAAAAATGTTCTTTGAGATTTTTTAAAGTTAGAATTTCTGAACTTTGATTCTGAAGATGCAATTGAATCTAAACAGTGTGTATGAACTGACAAAGGAGATTTAACATCACATACCTTTACTCTGGGTGATTTCATCAATCTTGTTCTTAAAAAGATTGAAAAGCTTTTATCCCATGCATACATATCCAAGTCCCAAACATAGACATACAGTACATCTTGTATGGTCGCAAAGTATTTATTTGAAAAAAAAAAAAAAAACTTATTACTCATGAGGGTGTCATACAAATGGATTTTAGTGAGAACTTTTCTTTTTGTACTGCAAGATGAAGCACAAGGCTACCATTGGATGCATGAATGCTGTACTTTACACACTTGTACTCCATGTAAAGAAAAATGGAAGTAACTTAAAAGTGAAAGCCTTTAAGTGATTTTAGATGATATGAACCATGATATACCAATGGTTTATCAGACTGAAGAATTAATCATGCAGTATTTAAATAACAAGGTGGCTACAGATGTTGGAAATCAGGGAGATTTATCAATTTGTAAAAGTGAGGTAATTTCGTAAAGGTAAAATCAGGGAAATTTGTCTATACGCGAAAATTTGTGTTTCCTCACGGGACTGATTCGTCAACAAACAGATGATATCTAAGCCAATAATAGCACACGATGAAGAAAAGTAAAATTTTTATATAGTTCTTAAAAGATGCACATGATGAGTTTTTAGTATTTAACACAAATTAACCACTTCAACGGGCAAAGAGATGAGAAAATAGTATTTTTTCCTTTGACCTATCTCGGGGTGGCCATTGAAGTGGTTAAGGTGATCAGATGTCCTCATTTTCTGTGGATCTTATGTTGAAGGCAATTTACTCATTTTTGAAAATTTTATGATACATTAACATAAGCTGAAACAAATGATCAGCTTAATCCAGTTAGCTAACCCGTCAGATATAGCTATGTCTTAGAATTGGAAATTCTTCAGAAAATGAGGAAATTTTCTAGTCGCCATATATTCATTGGCTACTATATGAAGTTGTTTGACTACATTTTGAGTTTGGATTTATGAAACTGTGAACCTGTACTTTATGAATATTGTGCAATTTTTATGTTTTCTCTTGTTTTTTCTCCAAAATGACGTTGGTAAGCTGGATAAGTATGTTATACGAGGAAGTGGCATATATTAAAAATATCGTATGTGTATCATTAATAATGAAAATCAAGGAAATTTGATAAAGGTAGTCAGTCAAATCAGAGAAAAATTAGGGAACTTCTTTTCACAATTTCTGTAGCCATCCTGAATAATGAGTACCCCTTTGTTACAAATGTAGAATATTTTACTGACAGCTGTGCTGCCCTGTATAAGAATTGCAAAACATTTTTTCACCTATGTTACTATCATACCTGCCAACTTTTCAAAATGGCAAAGTGTAAAATAACGCGTGAAGTGCATTTCTTGCAATTTTGTCTTTCATAAGAGCATATTACACATATAACACATTATATAAAAAAGATATAAACAGCATTTACACATGAAACTGATGAATGTTGTTAAATAATATACTGATATTTTGATACGAAACATATACAGACAGCTTCTTTTTTTTTTAAAAGAAAGTAAGCAAAAACATTACCCAAAACATGACTTCCATTTATATACAATGAAAATTAAAAGATTTTGTATGGTATATTTATAATATGAACCCTTGATTCATGATTTTAACTATATGAAATATTCCTTTACATTCAGCAACTATCATTAATAAAAGAAGTTAAAAAGTATTTCCTAATTTTAGGGAGTAAAATAGAGCTTAGAAGAAACTTTGCAAGAAAGTGTAAAAATAAACATCTTAAGTGTAAAAGTGTAAAAAATGGTCAAAAAGTGTAAATTTTACACTTAAAGTGTAAAAGTTGGCAAGTATGTACTATGAATATGATTTTGGTGGAATAAAAGCAAAATGAATCTTTTTTGCTACAAGTCACAAAAAATCTGATTGAGATGAGGTGGGAGAGACTGTTAAAAGACTTGTGACAAAAGCAAGTCTGCAAAGACTGCTGCATGTCCAAACAAATGTGACTATGATGTACGAATATTGCAGACAAAACATTGAAGTATAACATTTTTTATTATCACAAAAAGTGACATGTTGAAACTGAGTAGCAATATATCTCAACGGATTCAACTTGCTACAACAATTCCTGGAACACATAGTATGCATTATTTCGAATCTACAGGAAATTTATTAATATGGTGGAAAAAGAATAAGTACTGATGAAAAAGTTTCTGTTTGTTAATCTCTTGATAGAAATGTTAGAGACTTTGAATATTCCATCTCTTAACAGTTATGTAGCATGTTGTATATATGAATCGAATTGGTATATAAGATTAGTTTCAGAAGTCCACAAAGTAGAAGGCTATGTAACTGTTAAATTCATGTATCCACAATGGCCCATCACCTTCGTAAAATTGGCCAGAAAATGACAGTTTCAATCACATCCTTTGTGCAGTTCACATCAATATCACAACTGGTAGAACATATAAACTTACTGATATATTCAGTGCTTTAATAAACACCAAGTTGGCAAAACATAAAATGAGGGAAATAAAATTGAAAGATAACGTGAACAAATTTTAACTAAAACAATTTTGTGATTTTTTCATCAATATTACAAATAGAGTTAATTTTTTTAATTAAATATCTTTACTTTAAATTGTTATTGATGTAGATATATTTTAATAGTGTATTGTTACTGTGTATGTGCTAAAGGTTATTTTGTTTAATTTTAAAATACTATGATAATTTTTACTTGACAATATTTTGTATTTAAGAGTTGTAACTTTATCATATTTGGTATAATATACAAATATGGCTTTGCTATAAAATATGACTTTGTAGAATTTTTTCCATCATTTCATTTTTATTTATAATTTACTGAAGTTTTGTAACAGATTTCAATTTGACATGACCATATTTCTGCGTCTTGCAGGAATTCATTATTAGCATTCCTGTTTATTTCCATGGAATCCCACTTCTTTTTAGCTACATTTACTAAAAATATTATCTTTATTTAAGATAAATAAAACCTTATCAAACTTTTAGATGCAAAGATATATGATATTTCTGATAATAAAAGAAATATCAAACAACTTGTGTTTTCAGTTATTTTTGGAAGGTCAGTAAAATGGAAATTCTCCTTTAAACAAAATGCCTGTGAACTGCCCATTAAAATTTTTTTATCAGGCTTTTAAAACACACTTTGAGTTGTCTGTGTATGCAATTAGATGAAAATTGAAGGGGGGGGGGAAATGGGGGAAATCGGCTGTTGAAGTTGCACCTTTTTTTAATGAAAAAAAATTCCAAAAAATAATTTTTTGAAAGCTATTTAATGAAATAAACTGAACAGAAATATGTTTCAATGAAAATTTACTTTATTCTGAACAAAACAAAAAAAAAAATTAACATTCTAGGTTAAACCTATAAGGAGTTAGACTTTTATGTCATCACATGCGCTGTTCAAAATGGCGGCAAATCGGCCATCTTGGAAAATCTTTAAAAGCTCATAACTCTTAAACCGTTTGATCAATTTCAATATGATTGATATTTTTGGAATCAGCATTAAAAGTTCTATAAATACACTAAATTTTATTAAAATTGAAGGTGGTGGGTGTCATTTTTAGAAAATTCTGGGTGATTTGACATGGACCCTTATTTAATCTGTGTCTTCAATTTCTAGTGTAAATTGAATACTTTGACAAAATTTGAAAGTAGCAAAGTAGTGACTACTTTTGAAAAGTAGCTTGTAGTGGCTACTTTTTAAAACAAGTAGTTGTAGTTAACTATATTTTCAACAAAGTAGTTGTAGTTCGCTACAATAAAAAAGTTGTTATTCCGACCCCTGGTTGTAGCCATGCGCGATAGGACTCAGACGCCAGGAAGTCTACTCGAAATTTCATTCCAATTTATGATGGATTGTTATTGAGCAGCCAGCAAAAGATGCGTGATATATGAAGGCATGTTTACTTGACTGTAGCTTTTTAGTAAAGGGCAACCTCAGGTGGGGAGTTACAAACAGAATTGATGCACTATTACAGAATTATTTATGACTCTGTTAGACAAATTTAATCTTTTGAATTCAGTTTGTATGACAATAGTTAATTCAGCTCATACTGGGTATCGTAAAATGAACTGACTGATTTTAAAATTCAATAATTTGCAAACGGTGACAGATATTTAAAAAATTCTTGTAGGAGGGTTATGTAAGATGTCAGGAGTTTTTTTACTGCGATTCATGATTTTAGTTTGAATTACCAGCAATAGATGGCGTTGCGAGCAATAGACGAGGCAGAAATCACTCAGCATTTATGCTAATGAAGGAGGTTTAATATATGGAGGGGGTTTTATTCACCAATACAATCTTGTTCAGAATCAGGCCCTAAGAATAAGATTGTATCTTCGAATGAGACCCACTGCACAAACTCCTTCCTTTGCATCAATGCTGTTTGATTTCAGTTTTGGCCTCGACTGAGAGCCTATTGCTTTCAGTCATCTATTGCTGTTATTTGAAACTAAAATCGGGAATCGCAGTAAAAAACTCCTGACATCATCATTACTCTGCTGCAAGAATTTTTTAAATATCTGTCACCGTTCGCAAATTGTTGAATTTTAAAATCAGCCAGTCCATTTTAGGATACCTGGTATGACATTCTTTCGAAAATATTATAATTTAAGATATTCTAGTAATTGTGGAAAAAGGACCGTGGAATGCCAAGTATGGCTTGATGGGTCGCATGCAGTCCATGGGTTAGCCCTGCCTGATGTAAAATTTTAAACTTTGTGAGATAGAAAGGAGTCAACTTTTCTTAAAAAAAAAAAACTAAGACTTTATAATTGATTATTCATTTATCATTACTAGAGTTATACACTGAGCAGGGAGAAAAAATAATATGAGAGACCTTCAAAGATTTTTAGTCTTGTGTACTTTGTATCAGGATGGAGGGGGTAAAGCAGAAAATTTCGAGCGGCCGAGGAGGAATTTAGATGAGTGATTATTTATTGTTACAATAAAGAGACAAATAAAACAGAAACTGTTTAAAAAAAGGAAAATTTTTTAAAGATTTTAAGCTTTGCGATCTGGAGAAGCAGAAATTGTGTTTGGGGGAAAAAGGCATTAATTAGAGCTGTGGTCGCCAACTTTTCACACCCCATGGACCACTACATTCACAATGTTAAATCCTACAGACCATTGATATAAATCGTTGAAAAATACCAATACATATGTATTATAATGATTGGAGAACTCACGTTTTATTAATATGAAATGCACCTTTTTAATGTAACAAAATTATAAATACTTACTAAGGTTAGTCTGGAAAATAAGGTTTTCTACATTACTAAGGGCAGTATTTTCATTCCACAAAAGTAATATACTGGAGAAGTAGATTTGATTTATTTTTCCACATAACCACCAAGGATATTGGTGTGTGTGTGTCACATTTTTTTAACCAAAGTTAAACTTTGGGGGGGGGGGGGGGTGCATATTCTGCATGAGAGAATTATTTTGCAGTATTTGCTACTTACTTGTCTTCACTTCTTCATTGGTGCCAAATGGCAATCTCCTAAGAGCCTTCTTCAATGCTGGAAGACTTCAGAATCAAGTTGGGGCTTCAGAATGGATGGGCAAAGTGTTCCTAACAAAAGATGGCAATACCTGGACTATACACATCCAGGAACCTTTTGCTAATTTCAGTACTCTTCATCACCCATGCCCATTCATACCATTTTAATTTCTCATTTCTTTTTTTATTCCCGATTACATAAAATGCCCAATCTCCAAAATCTACCAGACCCATTGGAGCTTTCAGCTAGCACTGCACTAGCACCATAAGTAGTATCTTGGTCGTAAGACCAAATGACACATGGATAACTATTGCATTTAGCCAATATCTTATTTGCCCAATTTCGTGAAAAAAAGAAGAATTTTATTTTCTAACTAACCCTAATATTTAATTACAAGATAATCAAATACAATCAAGGTTAATCATAACAAAAATCTTAAAACACTGTCTAACCCCTTCACAACAAGCGTCCTTTGCAGAATTTTTAATCTTTTACCACCAGTTTTTCAAAACAGAAATTTTAGCCTAATTGAATCACAGAAATGCTAAGATTTAATGAGGCAAAGCTTACAATAAAAAATAACTGGTGGGAATAATCAAGGATTCTGAGCATGTTATGCAGCACGTATACGTGTCGCTCGTCCCCAAGGGGTTAATCCTAACAAAATAATTAAAAATTATTTAAGTATCACATTATGTTAGTGTTAGATTCACTTCTGTTTGTTTGAAAAAGTTTATGGATTTTTGGTTCCAATGCTATTACTGCAAAACAGAATCATTTTTATTTTGAACCAAGACGCATAGTTTTAATTTCTGTGACAGATGAAAATGTTTTACCACAAATATGTTGTGGAGAATTGGACTTAAAATTTTCATTGTAATAGGTAGTCATTCTTTATTGAGAGCCAAACCAGAGGATTTGGTATGGATAACTGGGATTTAGCTTTTTTTTTTTTTTTTTTTTTGTGGGGGGGGGGGGGGGTGAGGGGGGGCTGAGTTTATTAAATGATTGATTATTTATTTACCCTTATATAAGGTATGATTTACATCGGACAAAAAAGAAAATTGAGTGTTTTGTGTGCTTGGTAAAAAAAAGTGAGGGGGGGGGGGGAGATTTTAGATTATCAATTACTTATTGTTACAATAAAGTAACGAATAGAGCAGTAAAGTTTAAAAACTGATATTTAAATTTTGTGTACTGTGGGAGAATTCAAAGAGGTAAAAACTAAATTGTGAAAGCAAGGAATTAGAAATTTTTAAAAATGATGAATCCACCAAAACACAGACTATTATTTCTTAATCAGGTATAAAAATCAAGGTTAGAAACTATTAATCCTGTTGAGAAAATATTTTCTTTAAGATCTCGTTCGCATTTCAATATTTATTTTTTTTTTGCATTGGATAGATGAGGCAACTCTATAGAGGCCCTTTCTCGATTTTGATTGCAAGTTAATTTATTAAAATACTTTCACTTTCAGAACCAGTTTCGAAGTGAAAGTATCCTCAAAAGAAAAAAACTGCAACCAAAATAAAAAAAGTAATCAACCTCAGCTATCCAATGCAAAAAAAAAAAATCATTTAAAAATGCTGAAATGCGAACGAGATGTTCTTAAAAAGAAATATTTCCTCAATAGGATTAACATTACCAAGTGAGTGTTTTCGCATGAGTGAAGTAGCCTCTTAAGAACTTTTTGGATAAAGACCTTTAACCGTCGTGAACTGCTATATCCATTCACTATGCTGTAGGTTTCACTACAATAGAAGAATTATTTAAATTAATATAATCGTATTAATGTAATGCAGTTTTGAAACATTGAGTAATGATTAATACTCTAAAGCAGTGGTTCCAAACCTGCGGCAGGCACCCAGCAGGCTTGTTTGGGGTACGTGAAAATATCAGTGATGGCAGCAATCACAAAATTATTCAACTGAAAACATATAAACAAAGTTCATATTTTTGGATTGCAAAGTTACTCAAATGTGTCACTACAATACGTTGCTCTCAAAATGAGGGAAAAGACCCACTAGACCTAGTTATTCATTAACAATTTAATGTTACTAGCTCTGCCGACCCTTAATCATATTGCATGTTTACTTGTTTTCCTCCCATCTTCGCGAAAACTGCCATTGATCATTATGCAATATTCTTTTTCCCCCACTTTATTCTGATTGTTCCGTTTTTAGTAATAATTGCAGAATTCCTAAATTATCTAAGAGCTTCTGGTTTCAATGTTTTTTAAATGTGTTGAAAAGAAGGCCCTTATTTTTGTTATTGAATAGGTGGAGTTATATTACAAATTCATAGGAAAGCTGTCTTTTGATGAACATTTAATTTGAACTATTTACTTATTATTTGAGTGAATTTGTTTTGTGTTTAAAATGGATAACTAGTTGAAATCAGGAACTCTTAAGCGAACTGCAACTGGGAATAAAATTTAACCTGATGATTCCGGAAGTAGGAAGACTGCAAAGCAATCCAATTATTTAGAAGTGCAAAAGGACGTAGGTACAGCTGTAATTAGTCCTGTTCCGGTTTGTGATAAACTTTACATAAAACTCAAAACATGAGCGATACATTAAAAAGAAAATATAATGAATATATGAAATATGGATTTTGATTCGCAGGAAATAAAAACTTCCCAAAACCACTATGTGTAGGAGAGATATTGTCTAATGGTAGCATGAAACCATTTTTATGTATGCACGATTTAGAGAGAAAAACAAAATGATGTCAGTTTCTTTCAGATACTATCAATCTGTCTTAATGAAGCGTCTTATGTGTTTTCTGCAAACAAAAGCAAAATGCAGTAGCAACATCATACAGAATAAGTTATGTTGCTAAATGCGGTAAAAATCATGCAAGCCTCGAAAACTTTATATATTTTTGCATCAGAGATGCTTTTTAATGTGTTTGATGAAGACAATGTGAAAAAAAAATTAAATTAAGAATATTTCTTTCACAAACAATGCAGTTGGTCAATGAATTAATGACATGTCTGATGATTCAGATTTTAAAAACTCAGTTGCATGAAATTAGTCAAGTTTGACAACTTGTATTTATAAAATTTTATCGCAAGTTTGTTAAAATGCCTTTGAATGCTCTATTGGTTTCTTTTGTTGTTAAGCTAATGTTATGAAAGTAAAATTGACTTTCAAATGTAAGATAAAAAATAAAAAGTTAGAAATATCATTACAATTTTAGTCTATTATTTAGCTAAGTTAAGATGATATACTAATAAAAAAACAAGTATTTTTTCGTTACCGGGTTGAGTGAGGACGTGTTTTTCAGAAAAGGGGGTACTCCTAAATGAAAATCCTACTCAAGGGGTATGTGAAAGAAAAAAAAGGTTAGGAAACAACTGCTATTCATATATGTAATTACGTTTTTTATATCGTTTGAAAAATCATCTTTTTTTCTAGCATTTAAAAAAAATTACAGAAGAAAAACATTAGAATTTTGTCCTTTTGCTCGGCGGTCAGAGGGTTAAGGCTGTTTTCAAATCTAAAGGAGCTACTTTCTGACACACTTCTAAATTAATTTTTGTTCAGAAATGCATGAAATTGGCAGGTGTTCTTATTTAGAAACTATGTAATTGAATGGAGTTCTCCATTTGTTGGTTTCAGAAAATACTGTATTGGCATTTTGAACCAAATTCGGAATCTCTTGTGAATTTGAATTTAAGTTACAGAAAGTAATTTAAAATTGGAAGCTGGTTTTAGAAACACACATTCTTTACAAATTTGTTGACTAATAGGAACACAAATACCTCATAATAAAATTTACGCGACCATTATTATAATTAATATTTCAATTCATTTTTAATAATTAAAATTTTATAAAAGTTAAAAATCTCATTAAATAATTCAGAGAATTACAACTAAGTAAATTCAAATATTTTCAACGATCGTTTGAATCAATTCAATTTCAAAAATAAATTATCTGTTTCACGATTAAAATAACTATAAGTGAACTAATAAATAATTAATTTCAGACATGGTACAAGCTCGCAAAAAAAAAAAAGCTGAACTTTCACGCCCTCATGCAATCCCCCTTGACGGTCGTTTCACAAAATTCTTGTTTTTCAGTGGCCCTTTGACAAAATTTGAGTTTTTTTTTCGCGATCTGTCAACGAAATTAGCCATTTTACGAGATCCTTTGATGAATTTCGCATATTTTCCTTGGCCTTTGGACGAAATTAGAGCTTTTTCCACGATCCTTCAACGAAATTTGTCGTTTTTTGGCAATCCTTCGACAAAATGTACCCCCCCCCCCCCCCAGATCCGACGAAATTTGCCATTTTTCGGCGATCCTTCGAATTAATTTGCCGTTTTTTGGCAATCTTTCGTCAAAATTTGCCGGTTTTTGGCAATCCTTCGACAAAATTTGTCGTCTTTAGCAATCCTACAACGAAGTTTGCCCTTTCTTCAACGAAATTGGCCATTTTTCCGTGATCCTTCAATGAAATTAGCATCCACGATCCTTTGACGAAGTTGGCGTTTTCTCCGCGGCCCTTTGGCGAAATTCGCTTTTTTCCACGATCCTTCAACGAAACTCATGTTTTTGATGAAATTCGAAGTTTATCTGCTATCCTACGACGAAATTCGAAGTTTTTTTGCGATCATATGACGAAATTCGAAGTTTTTCAGATTCTTCAACAAAATTTGTCATTTTTTCTCGATCCTTTGACGAAATTAGTCTTTTTCTGCGACCCTTTGACGACATTTGTCTTCTTTCTGCGATTCTTTTACGAAATTTGAAAATTTTATTTTTTAGATTCTTCGACAAAATTAGTCTTTTTTCAGCAATCCTTTGATGAAATTCGCCTTTTTTTCGCGAACCTTGGAAGGAATTAGTGTTTATTTTCACGATTCTTTGAAGAATTTACGCGTGTAAAAATTACGCGTCCCAACTCCAGTTTTCTTAGAATACTCCTGAAAACTAAAGAACTGTATTCAGCCTGCTTAAAAATGACACTTTAAGTGTCATTTTTTAATGACAATTTTTTAAAATGTTAAAATTATATTAAAGCAAGTTTTTAAATTACTATAAGTTTTTGCCAAGGAAATTTAATATCAATAAAGAGTCAGAAAAATAAACTGCATATTTTTTTTCACTGACGAAATGCTATAAAAAGTGAACAGTGCACAAAAAGTATGCAAGTAAATACAGTATTTAAAATGCAAGGTAGATTCTTTAGATCAGCCGTACTCAAATTTTTTTTCTCACGGGCTGCAAACAAATATTTGCGATGTTAGGCGGGCTGCAACACATTTGTATAATAATGTAAAAACATATAGATTTTTATTGAGAATGCTGTGAAGATTGTTGTTTTGAAATAGTGGTATAAATCTTTTGGCTGTCAATTTTTTCTGCGATAAATATTTAACCCTAATAAACCTCATTAGCTATATGAGAAGTATAAAACGTAACAATATAACAATGCAACAATTCCAAATTCTTTTTAATGTGATTTGGGTCAAGAAAAACATTTATTAAAAAATTACGAAAGTTAAATTTTTATACGGTCCCCCGGTCCTATAAGTGATATTTAGTAAAAATTTACTGTGACACTAACAAGTACGACAAAAAAAGTCCCATTCATCTAACATTAAAATTGACCGAATAATAGCTGTTTAAAGTTGGAGTATATTTTTTGCTGCGAAATAGGGGGTCATTCACAAATGTAGTAGAAATATAAATAATCCTCAGATATATCAAAAAAATAGTTGAGAGAAAAATTAACATTGCAATCTAATATAATAGTGAAATCTATAATCATTCTGACATATTAATGCAAAATATACAATTTGTACTGTACATATGAGAGGATAAAAATAACAGATTTTTTGTTAAATAAAAGGATAAAAAACAACAGCCTCAATTCTTTACAAAATGATACAGATTTTAAAATGCTGTTAGATTACACTGTCTTTCAAATTTTGGGTTGTGCCATGTTTTTAACTTTTGAAAATTGATTCTTATGGATTTTTTAGTGCTGAATCCGAAAATGACCTTCATTTTAAACCATCACGTTAGGTTTTTTCTAAAATCGCAAATTTCAAAGTTAAAATGGATCCCCCTCCCTTCCCAACCTCATCGGACCACTGAGCTCTTTAGCTGCAAGAAACCCAGTATAAGCCAAAAATTTTAATAAATTATTGAATTAAATAAAATTAAACAGAATAAAAAAGTTTTACATCTATGTTATAATATCACATTTTTCGCTATTTTTTAACCTTGAAATTTACGATTAGCGAAAAATCCTGAGATGATGGTTAAAAGTGAAGGTAATTTTTTTTTTATTCAGCGTTAAAAAATACATAAAACGTAATTTTAAAATTTAAAAAACACAACCATCGCAGGTTTATGATATCTAATCTAAAACTCTTTCTTAAACTTGTTGACGATAATCTATACGATTTTTTTTGTGTTATCCTCTAATATAAGTATGTATAAGATAGTAAGCGTCGAAAATCATAATAATATTACATTGCCATCGGATTTAAGTCAGTATGTAAAATTTAACTTCGATCGGACATTTGAAAGTGAGTTAAACTTCGAGTACAAATTTTAAACTGGAAAGATGATCGTTGCAAGTTGAATAAAACCTTATGAAAATAACATAATTTTTGTTAAAAGAAATCATAGCCTCAGATCCTTTCAAAATAAAACATATGTTAAAATACAATTATTTTAATTGATCTGAAACTTAACTAATAAAAATTAACTCAATCGTAATAGTTGTACGATTTATTTCAAAGTGCAGATACCTTGAAATAAGTTTAAGTACTTTATATACGACCCCTGAAAGCGTGGCCGAAATCATCTCTTTTTAGATGCAAAAAAGTGGTATAAGTCATGCATTTCAAAGTTTCAGAACTCTGTCAATTTTAATGTTAGATGAATGGGACTTTCTTTGTCGTACTTGTAAGTGTCACAGTAAATTTTTACTAAATATCACTTATAGGACCGGGGGACCGTATAAAAATTTAACTTTCGTAATTTTTTAATAAATGTTTTTCTTGACCCAAATCGCTTTAAAAATAATTCTTTACCTTATTTAAACTAGTTTTGTAATTGGAAGTATGCATCTAGGACAAACGGTTGCGAAAATAAAGGTCGGTTAGGTTATACGTGGACACGCTGTATATAAAGGGATTTTTTCTAATAAATCAGTTTTTTTCTCAATACAAAAAACTTTTTTTTTTTAATTTAAATGTAGAAATATATAGTGCAAATTAAATTAATTTGGAATAATGTTTGTTTAGTGTCCAGGATTAAGAAATGTATATACTATTATAGCACAGGTCAAACCACATGCAAAAAGAACTGACAAAGGAAATGTCATTTAAGATAATGTTAAATTAGTAATTATAATAACAGGAAATTGTCTTCCCGTAAATTTTTTTTTTAATTATACACATCTCAATTAATCTTAAAAATAAAGATTAATGATTATATGTCTTAGGCCGCACAAGAAAGGTTGCCGGACCACATGCGGCCTGCGGGTCGCAGGTTGAGTATGGCTGCTTTAGACAGTCTATGAAAGAAAATTACGGCAACAATTTATTCTATTTTGATTTTAAATGAAATGAAAGATTTTAGCCCATATATGTGCCAAATTTAGTTATTCTGTTCTTAATATATCTATTATTTAGCATTAACTTTACAATTAAAAATTGTTTCTTGTGTGTGCATAATGATATTCAAAATTGGAAATAGATACATATTCATGCACATGTGTAGTACAGATTAGATTATTCAGACCCTTCGTTAAAGGACATTGCATGGTGCTCTGGTGATGCGAGATGAAAAGTAGTATTATACTTAAAGAGACAGAAACTGTACCCCGTGCTATTTTGCACTCTATTTAAAATAACAAAAACATGCATAGTGAAATCAAGATAGATACATAGCTGCTAAAATTATGAATAAGTAAGTTTTATAAAAAAAAAAAATTGCAATATATGCTGTATCTCTAATATTGAGATGTGACCTTTACATGATTTCTATTTTTTGTTATTGGATTATTGATTTTTCCATGATTTACATAGAAGGTAGTAATAATAGGTTTATTTACCATCAAACCCTCAAGTTTTGATGGGTACTAACTAGTGAAAATTTAAAGATGGATGCTTAGTAATTGTAGAAAGAGTGAAAAAAAAAAAGAGAGGTTGGGGGGGAGGGATTTGAACCCTGCTTAAAAAAAGACAAAAGAGGCAAAAACTACATGTTTATTAAAAAAAATTTATTCTGCTACTTCATATTCTCAGTAAATTTTAACAGATTTGGATTGATTAAAGTCAAACTTTTCTAATGCAATTAACAATTTCAAAAGTTTCAAAAATATGAAATATTACCACAGGCAACAAAATAATGGCTAGCAGTCAATGATTGATTAAAGTCTTAAAGGCTTTTTAATAACAACAAAACAGGTGGTGATGAAGTAACTTTTTGATCAAAATATTAATATGTCATTAATCTGTGAAAAGTTATTAACAAGTGCCTAGAACTTTTTCAAATAGCCTTTAATTATGAAATTTGAGATGCAGGAGTGATTACAAAATTATACAATGAAATTCATAGAAAATATTTTGAAGTGCAGATTTTTTAAAGAAATAACAAATAAGTATTATTTTTTTAAAATATCTTATTCAAACAAAAACTTAAACTATACATTAAAAAATATATATATTACAAAAGTATTTTTTAAGTTTCAGTGACTTTGCCCCCTCCAATTTCCACTGAATTTCTACACAACACAGACACACCTGCATATTTGTCTAAAGAAAATTTAATGTGATATGTGAAACAAGGTTCTTTAAAACTTTAATCAGGCCTTAATCTCATAAAACAAACATAATCAGCAAAACAAGATTAGGAATACAGTAAGGGTTCTTACATTATTCAGATAGTTCTTAAAACTTTATATAAAAATTTCTTATATCTCATCCTAAAATTCCAAAAATGTTTAAAATGGTTTATTTAGAAATATCAGCTTTTAATATATAAAATATAAAACTCAATAGTTTTGAGAAGATATAATTTCACAATTAATTTATACATGATTTGAATTTTATTTTTTCTGCAAGAACCCTAACTTAACACAATTTCATTTTAATTTTAATTTAAATAATGTTTAAAATGAAACTGCTCTAAAGAATAAGCGTAGCATAAAACGACTTAGCAATTTACAATTGTTAAGTCATTTGATGCTTACCTTGAGTTGATAAAGACATACATATATATATAATTAACAATATATCTAATCTGACAAAAAGATATCAAGCAGATATTGGAAAAGTAATAAATAAATTTATTAGTATGAGTATTCATAAAAGCTATGATAAATAACACAGACAAAAACTTTACAAAGTATAAAACTACATTTATCATTAAACTATTGTTTCTGAATGGGGAAAAAAAAGCCTTTTTGATAAAAACATCATCTCTGCATGCACAACCATTATTAACAATACATTTATAGTCCTTTGAAGCAATTTGCAGCTACAGTAAAAGAAAAAGAAAGAAGAAGCTGCTGGTGTCAATGAAAAAGTATAACAAAAATCAACAATTTTGCAGCATTTCCCTCAAATAATGGCACATTTTCAAAATGTATAAAAAAGGACTCATCTGCTGCACATCTTGTCTTTGGTGTAACTAATGTTCTGACCATCCTTTCTGCAAAATGATCTTGAATAGATTTTACCGGAATTTTCTGTACATAAAAATGGTCGAGCATTGATAGAAAAAATAAAAATAATAACAGAGTCTTAGAAGTGCAGACAAGGAACAAGTTTATTTCTTTTTTTTTACACTTTTTTGCAGTCTGTTCACAAGCTTATTATTTTTGCTTAAGACAATGGAGTACCACCAAAGTTAAAAGAAGTTGGAACAGTTTGAGTCTGAAATACATAACCACCACTTCGCTCAATTCGTCTGGATTCTATAAAGCAAGAAACATTTTATAAATATTAAACAATATTTAATAGTTAAAATAAAAAGATCAATATTAACAATAAAAAAACAGAAAATAAAAAGCTGATGAAGAAATTTACTTATTGTAAAATCCCAATTGTAAGCTCCTCTTTTTAAAAGTGAAAACAGTTAAATTTAGGAGAGGGACATATAATAGAGATTTTAAAAAAATCATTAAAAAACTGTTTTTATCATTAATTTAGAAGTAAAAAAAGTAAAGACAGGGAAAATAATCTTCTGCATATAAATAAAAAGAATCATCTAACCCCCACATCCTAGCACACAAAATTAAAAAAAATATATTCTGTTTTTGTTTTATTTATGTTTTAACAATAAATCCTTTAATTTCATAAATAATAAATCATCTCTTTTCACCCCTAGTACAAAACAAGCATAGTTCAACTTGTAAGAACTGACTGTGCTCCGTCGAGCACTTAGTGCTTCACAAAACAATTCCCAGTGCTCCTTGAAAAGGTAGGACATTCTTAAAATTAAAAATATTTTTATTAAACATAATTTTAAATATTTACCCCTAATAAAAAACAGAACAAAAATATAAATCATTTATCACCAATCAGGTGAAGAATTGACTACATAAAAAGGTAATTAGAATTCCATGTGTCAGTTTCTCGTCCGTCAGTCGACAAAACAAATTTACATCCAAAAAGCAACACCAGACAACACAGAGCCAGGCTGTCTGTGTTTGCAGAAACATTTAGAAGCTTTGACACCTTTCTAGAATTATCGGAGAAAATTTTATTGCGTGTAAAACTGGTTGTTTACTCACTTCTCAAATCAGTTGCATTTTAGTCAACATTCAGTCGAAAAGTGACAAATTATAAAGTTCATTATATGCAATTTATTATTTTTAAAAATAAATTGTGCTTCAGTTTTATTAGTTTTTTATTTTTGAATAATAATGAAAAAAAATTAAATCTTTAAATTAAATTATCTTAAAAAAGTAAAAATTTATTTTGGCTTAAGGCATGTTATAACTTTTTTCTTTTTTTAAAAAAAAAAATTACTTAAAATTTCTCCATTTTTTTGGCTTTTTTTTTTTTTTTGTAAATAAAAAAGCATATTTTGAAGTTAAAAAAAAAAAAAAAGAAAAAAAATTATTTGAAACTGGTTGAAAAATGGTCCTCTGGCGGCTTTTGATACAGGGATGTGCAAAAATTCAAGTGTTTTGCAGTACCAGATGAATCGCGAATTTTGCTTATTTGTAACAATAAAAAAAAAACTTAACTTGTACGATATTTTGTAGTCTTCCTCTGATGGGTTTATAAATTTTTCGATCTTGAAGAAAATGGCTGCCATTCGAATTTCGGGGCTGCCAATTTTAGACAAAAATTTTTGGATTTAAATCATGCAAAAAAATATTTACAATTTGAATATTGAAAAAAGCGTCCGTGAGGGAGTACAAAATAGTATATACTAGAAAAGAATGAAAATTTCAAACAAATTGGTCGATCCAATCTTGAGTTCTACCTGGTACAGATTTGTAAAATAAAGTTTGGAAAAAAACAGGTTTAAAGTTTTATTATGTTTTTAAACATAGATAACAGTGACAATTTTCAACTTACATAAAATCATCTATACCAGGGCCATATAATAAACACTCCTGGATTTCCTCTTTCTCAATTCTTTTGTTTCTACATGCGAACTCACTGCAACACCAAAAGACTAATAACTTTTGAACTAATACGAATTTCGAAAAAACTGCTTTACCACAAAGTATTTGAGGGTTTAAGAAATAAAAATATGTAAAAAAAAAAAATTTGATTTTTTTTTCAGAAAAAATGTTATAATATGCCTTAATGAATCTTTTTAGATGCAATATCTTATTTAAACTTTTTACTGATTTTATACAACTAATGTTCATAATACTTTCTTATTACAGTGCAGGAGAAGATCGTTCTTAAGTTGTATTTAGGTACACCGTCAACCGGGATGATTGTCTTTTTTTTTTTTTTTTGTCTCCTGTTGTCATTAAAAATCCCAAAATTATTGAAATTTTCATTTATTCAATTTCAAATTCATTTTTTTTTTTTTTTTTTTTTTTTTTTTTTTTTTTTTTTTTTTAGTTTCAAGATATCAATTGTAAATTTAAAAGTCACATTAAGTATTTTTAAAGAATGTAAGTGGGACAATACATTATTTATGCTCAATGATTCTTTTTAGATGCAATATCTTATTTAAACTTTTTATAGAATTTATGCTGTTGTTAGATACAGCTAATGTTCATATTACTTTCTAATTGCAGTGCGGAAGAAGATAGATGTTACTACTACTGTACAAGCTGTTTTTTCAGATGAATCATTAACTACGGAGACAACAGAATTTCTTGAACTATCAAACAAATTGCATACCTCTATTTCCTCAGATACAATTTACAATTAAAAAAGCATTAAAACGAAAGTATCATAATTCTTATTTGGATATTGGGTTCGCTGAGACCACTAGTAATAAACCTCAATGCATAATTTGTGGCAAAGTCTTACCGAGCATTTCCATTTTTCCAGCAAAAATGCGTTGTTATTTTGAGGGAGTCCATCCAGATCGCAAGGATAAACCAACTGATTTTTTCAGAAGGAAGTATAAAGAACTCAGGAAAATCCAGAAATGTATATTGTATCATTCATAAACTGTCATCAAAAAGGTTTTGAAGGCATCTTATTTGGATAGTTACTGAATTGCTCAAGTTGGTGATGTTCTTGTCCCTTTCAACAATGCATTCTGACATGTTCTTTTTCCCTTTTTCAAACATGTCAGAATGCATTTAGAAAAGGCAGGTGTAAACACATGCTTCACATTGTGGAAATAAGCTTAGACGTGCTAAGGTATATTTAAATGTATACAAACTTATAAAAAACATAGTTGCACTGGTTGGAATTACTAAAGAAAATGCAAGATTTTGAACACTTTTTAAAATACAAATAAATTAAAATATTCTAATTTTAAAAATATATAATGAAAATAGAGTTCATTTTCCAACTCTACAAACTATCATATTACAATGCTTCACAAATGTCCATAACCACTTTGTTATTGCATTTCAAAATAATAAAAAGAACACAAACATACCAGCAGCTGCCTTTCTCTGATCTGCTAATACAAAAACTTCTTCAAAAGATTTTAGCTGTTCAGCAGATAAATGTGAAGTTAATATATTATATAAATTAGGATCTGTATTTTTGATACCTAAAAAAACAAAAGAAAAAAACCATACATTTAATTATCAAAGGAAAAAGGAAAAGGCTGATTTACTCAGAAAAAATTTTAATGGGTTAAAGCTTATCAATCCTTTAACCCTCTGACTGACAAGCCCGTGTTAATACGTTCACTAAGCTCCAGGTTTCACTGCAATACAAGCAATTTTAAAATTTATATAATTCGACAAATATAATGCAGTTTTAATATATTGAGTTATGATTGATAGATTCAAGGTTTATATTCATATATATAATTCAGTTTTTTATGTAATTTTGGAATAAACACCATTTTTTACCATTTAAAATAAAATGCAGAGAAAACAACATTACAATTTAGCCGTTTTCCTGGACTGTCAGAGGGTTAAGAACTTAAAAAAATAAATAAAATAAGCTTAAAAATTCATTTCCACCTACAAAAAATACTTTTTTGTAAAAAATTGCTATATATATGTGCAAATTCTACTTACATTAGGTTCGTTCGAAAAGATCTTCATTTAAATATATAAATTCATTCAACATTAATTAAGAGTTATATTTAAACTTATCATAACGGCCCCCTGCCACGCCGGTCTTTTGTTCATAATATAATATAAAAACAGACCAGAGTGTGCACAGCACATCCGGTGTTTGCTGACGAAGGAAGTGAGGCCCCAACTCTAGGTTGGTTTGTTTGGATAGATTTATACCCGGACAACACTGTGCAGGTCAGCTAATATAACACAGGGTGATTAAAGGTCATGGCCAAATGGCACGAGTGGGTGTGTCAGGTCATGAAGAGCAAGAATTACATAGACACTGGTGTCGGGAACGTGATCTTGACGTTGCAATTGCATCGTGATCATGACACAAAGAAAAGATAACAAACAGTGTAAAAGACCTTTATTTTACAAAAAATTTAAATCGAAGGAAAAATCGATTGGGGTTGTAACATTTTTCATTTTTATTTTGTACTTCGATTAAGTTTTTTTGTAAAATAAAGGTCTTTCTACACTGTTTGCTATCTTTTCTTTACCTCATGGTCACAATGCAATTGCACCGTCACAATCGCATTTCTGACCCCCTTCCTATGTAATTCTTGCTCTTCATGACCTGACACACCCACACATGCTGTTTGGACATAACCTTTTGAACCCTCCTGTATATATATTACTAAATCATACTTACTCCAGTAAGCATATAATATGTTATCTAATGCATGTGGATTTTTTCCTGGTCCCAAATAGTTTCTATATATAACAATGTTAAAATGGTCCTTTATTATGTTGGATTTTTAATTATTTTCTTTTATACATAGCTGTGAAAATCATTGGTGCATGAAACAGTGTTTATTTCATTACAAAAATATTAACATTTTCATCTATAAAAAGCATTGATGCAGTTAAAATCACAAAGTCTAATGATCTGTAAATTCTGAATCCCCGGTAGCAGAAACAGTGCAACACGGCCGTGAGCACTGCAAATTATTTTAAACCTTGCAGATTAATCTAAAAACTGGGCTTTTAGTAGATGAATTAATTGTGTCAAGAAAATTGTATAATGAAAGCTGCAGCAAGAGCAACAGTTAAGAATTCGTCACAAGTTTTTGGAAGCCCATTAAGAATATTGATACCCTTCGAAACTATTTTATTTGTTAAAATAAAGAGCAAAAAACATTTCAGCATTGAAGAAAAATGTTTTGAATGCACGATACAAAATACATTCTCAACTGCTATCAATCAATATCTTTATATGTAATTTTCTATCGGTCTCTTCAGCAACATATAAAATGTTAACATATAAAAAAATGTTGTACTTTTTACTGTATAATTTACAAATACACACAATGCATACAACCTTTTTTGATTAAAGTAATTAAAGTAAAAGTGACCATGCTGGTTACTAATGAAGAATCTTCCATACTTCTTTAAACTTAATCTTCCATAATAAGGTACCTATAATTTTCTTTTATAAAAATGCTTTTTGCAATAAACAGAAACAGTGGTTACACTCACTTAGAAAGATTTGTAACAGGAAAAATTCATATTTGTAGCAGGTAAAAACAATTTTTGGTAGAAAAAGAACACTTTTGCAGCAGGTAAATATAATTTTTTTTAGTGAAAATAAATATGCAAATGCATAATAATCATTTGGAATCATGAGCATTAAAAATCCAGTTTTGGAGAAGAAATTATCCAATGTTGGAGCGGCTAAAACTGACTTTGGAGTAAGTTGAAATTTAACTATATTTTCTTTTTCAAGCATTGAAATAGGCAGGATTATATGACTTTTTGTTTTGCCACATCCATTTCATGGGGTTGTTAACTTTTTTAAAATGTCCATATACTAGGGATGTAACGAATACTGGTTTGGCCAAGTACTGAATATTCAAACAAAATAAGACTGAATAGAAATATTTTTTAAAATATGCATTTTGTTTATATGTATTAATATATATACACATATTAATTTAAAAACAGAAATAAAATTAAACAAACTGAAAATGATTTTTTCCTTTTTTTTTTTTTTTTGTTATTTGTATGTTTAAAATTTAATAGCTTGATGTATTTTTGTAATATTTCAAAAACCTTAGTGCTACTAATAAAATTTCACTTTTACTTAGTCTAAATTATTAATAGCATAATTTTATCTACAGATACTTGCAATTAATATACATTAATATACATTCTTATAACACATTAATAAAACAGGGGTCGATGAAGGGTTTTTCTCTTGGGGCCAATTTTGTGAAAAGTAACATTTTGTAACAAAATATGAAATCCAATTAATCAAATTCAAAACAAGCATTTATTAACAATAACTTCTTTAAGTCCTTCTGCTACACTTTTGCTTTCTGATGAAATTGTTTTGTTTGCAAATTAAACATTTTTACCTTGTAAAATAAAAATAATTAATGAAGAATATTTTTATGGAATGGAAATTTGTGAAGGGTTCAGTTTTATTAAATGGATTTTTGTAAAGGGGCCATAAATAGGTTTAAATTTTGCCTGAGTCGACCCCTGTAAAATTGATCAAATATTTTCTGAAGATAAGATCCAAAGGTTTCGCTACCTATCGCCAAAGGGTTAATTTATTCTACGAACAATCCGAAAACAGCAGCAGAAGTCATAGAAATGGAAAGATATCCCATCCCTACAGTAGTGTAATAGAATGTTTGGCCATTTTAGCAAGTCAGATGAGACCAGATATTAATTTTGCAACAAACAAAATCTGCCAATTCCAAGAAAATTCAGGCATAGTTCATTGACAAGGTTTACTGAAACTTCTGGGATACGTTTAATCTACCAAATATATGAAGTTAAATCTTATCAAATGCAAAATCCCTCAAAGTGATGTGTCGTAGTGATGGATAATTTTACATCATTAATGTTTTCATTATGTAGTTTGTCACTATAGTTCTTTCCCCTCTGAAGTTTTCACATTTAAGAAGTTCTAATTGCTCATGGAAAACCTAAGCGAGTTTTCTGTATATATTCACTCGAAATATAGGTTAAAAGTGTTTTAAGGTAACAAGCAGTTTATATCATCTTGAGCGTCTATGTTATATTTATAAATTTTTGAGAAATTTGAAATTACATTTAATTTTTAAAGAGTTTTAATTTCAAAATTATATATAATTAAAAATATTGCATTAGACATACTATTTTCTATTAAAATAGTAAGAGTAATAATAAATCCTTTCTGGCTATTTAAAGTTAGATTATCACAGTTGTAAAATAAAAATGAATCATTTTTCAATGTTCTCATGACTTTATTGAAGTTCTTATTACAGAAATTTTTGCTTGTTAATTGATAGTTTAAAGTGCAATGGGTAACTTTTTAAAGGTCTGTATAATTTGCACATAATTTTTTTTAAAAATAACTTCACACCAAAAATCCAGAAGTACCTATGCATTAAAATAATGCTTCTTTCTTCAAATAACTGTTTTGTCACTTCCCATTTTGTTTAGTATAGGAATTAATATGACCTAAATCATATGATTGTGTGTATATAAAAAGATGTAACAGCTGTGCCCCCCACTCATCCATCGTGCTTTCACTCATACACATACTCTATTAAAAATAAACTCCTTTTTTGGTAGGACTTCCACTAGGTGGTTCCACTGGTGGTTGGTTTTGTAGGTACGGTTTGGTAGGTGGTTCCACTTTGGGATTTTTCACACTTTAGACAAAAAAATAATTTTAAAACAAATTCTATGAGTACCAAAACCGAAAATCTACAAGAGTCAAATGATACCTGAAGATAATCAGAGTACTTCTTTATTTGCAGTATAGAACATCTGAAATTTTCATTTAAATACAAAAGTCATTTCAGTACTATTAAAATACATTCATAAATTCTTTTTAAGACCAACATTTAAAAAAAAAAAAAAAAACCCTTAAATGCGAAAGATGTTATTTTTAGTGCTGATTTATCAGCCTAGCTAATGCTGACTATTTCCAAGTCAAATAAACTCTTTACGATCATGACTGGAGTGGACGTAGCCTGCACAGATGTATGCTGTCGAGAGCAGTGGGGCACACAATCACAGGTACTACTTTTATTTCGAAGTTTGAGAAAAACTGACCAGTAAAGCAGCGAAGCTTAGCTAGTACATCATATCTATTTTCAGAGCAGTCAATCTTGATAATTTTGGAAACATTCAGAGTTCATCAAATGAATTATTGAATATAAATGTAATTCTATGATTGATTTGTTAAATTAGTTGATATAATAAATTTTACTTTTGAGGACAAAAGAAAATTTTACTTTAGATCTAGTAAATGCAAGATTTTACACAAAAAAGTAAGGATATCAGCAAAATGGCCAACTTGATAATTTTAATTTTTCTGCACAAACATTTTCATATTTTCTTTCAGTATTCTGTAACTTTTAAAGAAATAGCTGTACAATCACTTTATGAAAAGCTGTCAAACAGGGAGTTATTACCCTAGCAATTTAGAAAAAAAAAATGATTTGTTTTATAATAGCATATAAATGAGAAAATTTTTGTTTCTTTAATTACTTTTTGCCACACTTATTCAAATTCTTTTCAAACAGCCAAAAAAGCAGATTTTCATAAATAAAAAAGAACCTTACTGTGCATGATTTCTTTAAATACAACATATTCATCTACAGAACTATCTTCATCATCTAAAGGTGTTGTATAGTCTTCTAAGGCTGTTTCTTCAGCACCATCTTCTTCTTCATCTTCCGATGCATCATCATCTTCTATTGTTGCTGATGTTACAGGGAATGGAGATTTTTTTTTCATATTGTTTGACAGTCTCTCTAGGTACTCAGCATCATCTGTTACATCATCTTCATCACTTCCTAATACCTCTAAAATATATTTATAATAAACCAAGTGATCAAATAGTAACAAATAGAATTTTAAGAAAAACTTAGCATCAAAATGATTCTTGTTAATAATGTAACAAGAAAAAATGTTTTTTATTTAATATTATTACAATTTCAAATTTTTAATAATAAAATAGCTAAATAACTATTTACTAGCTATTACATAGCATCAACCGATGAGGATTTCTTTGTGAGTTTTATAAATCATAAAATGATAATTTTAACAGGAATGATATGTATTAATCTGAATAAGCTTTATCCATATCAGAGTTGCCAAATTTTCAAAACATACAGTCATGACATAGTTCATAAACAAAAGATTAATTTCATAACTTTTTAGTAAAAATTGTAAGGGGAGGGGGAGCAGAAAAAAAGGATTTAAAAAATTCACTACATTTAATTAATCCAAAATTATAGTAAATTCATCATCAGACAGAGCAAGAAATATATTTAAGTAAAGTTTGTTTCAAATCTCTAAAATTGAGCTGTTAATGGTGATTTTTTAATATAATATATATATATATATATATATATATATATATATATATATTAATCATCGTTATAATAAAAAGTTGGTACATGCTGCATTGACTGGTCTACTCTTTTCAAAATGGAAGACACTCACTATCCGGAAAAAGGGTTCTCCACTCACAGTCAATCCCTGAATAATTCACTCACTCACTAACTTACTCCCTCACACACATACACAGTAAAACAGAAAGATAGAAAAAAGTAAGCAAACATAGGTGAAAATTACATCAGCTCTAATCTCGGGCAAGGGAAAATGCTTTCACCGATAAAAATGACAATGTTAAAAAAAAAAAAAAAAAAAACATCGATATTCTTATCCATAAAACAAACATACTGCTACATTTCATAAAATGATGCATTTTTCACTTTTCTACTTGGACTGCAATTGAAATACCATTAAAATTTTTAAAGAAAAAAAAATTGTCACAAAAAGGGAAAATCTGTCATTTCCAATTATGAGTTTGAAAATTTTAATCACAATTTCATCAGTCATTTTCACTATGTTTTTTCATTCACTGGTTATTTACAGGGTTAAATTACTAGTAATTTAAATGTATGCCTCATACAAAAAATTAAAAAACAAACAGTGAAGGGCTAGAAACATTGTAAAAAGAAAGTAAAGCAGGTGAGATGACAGTTTTATCAAATGAAGAAATGTAGATTGAGATTCATTTTTTTTATTATTCTTTTAATGACTGTTTTTGTTGCTCATACAAATCTGATGGGAAAAGATATAGGCAAGAATTAGAATATCATACATTTCTTTAAAAAAGTGGATAATTTTTATTATACTAATTAAATTTAAAGCACTTTTCAAGTCATAAACAGTTTATTATAATTAAATATATTTCCCGCAGAAAAATGATCCCTTTCAAAAATTTTTGATGTAAAACATTACTTTCATAATTTAATCCATTATAGAGCTCACACAGCACATTTTGATGCTGAAATTCACATTACAAAAAATGCAACAGACTTAATATTGAATTAGAATTAACACAAATTTTCAGTATAAAAATCTCATCTTAACATCAATATTTTTATAGTTATTAATATTACCTTGGTCATATTCCTCTTCATCATCTTCTTCACTATCAGCATCTTCTTCCTGAGCTTTATCTACAATTGATAACAAAAAGAGAAAGCTACATCTTTGTTTAAAAAATATAGAAAAAAAAATACCCTACTATACTTTTGATTTGTTTTTCTACTTTTGATACAAATGTTTTACTGTATCTACTTCTGCATACAATTTAATTTTCTAAATATGCAATAGCCGATTAAATTTTTAGCAAATAATTTTAA
The DNA here is from genome assembly GCA_963931845.1 of Maratus michaelseni. Lineage (NCBI taxonomy): Eukaryota > Metazoa > Arthropoda > Arachnida > Araneae > Salticidae > Maratus > Maratus michaelseni. Next base: position 332,008,396 of record OZ007590.1, on the reverse strand, counting down.
TAACTTTCTTTTATTGTAAGAGACAATAAAACATTTCTTCCTTGATAATATTTTGCATAATTACATAGGAATAATCTTTTTAAGTAGTTAGGCATACACAAGATAAATTTCTAAACATTTTTCCTCTGAACTTTAATACAAGATCATTTTTTTTTAATAGAATGAAAATTACATAATTAAATACACATGCAATCAAATTTATATAATGAAAAACTTACAAGCATAAGCTCTCTTTAAACCATCAAAGAGAACTAGCATGGAAGGAATAATTTTCTGAATGGTTTCATTTTTTATTTTTGACCTGTATGCTGGAGAAGAAACTAATGTACATAAACCTAGCACACATATTTTTCTGTCATGTAGTCTGAAATAAAGTAAAAATACATGTAAGCAAGCATATTTTGAAGTTTCAAGTCAATACAAAGAATCAATAAATCAAACTAACATACCCTAAGAAGCAGTCTGTATCACAGATCCATTGGTGGATAAAATGTGAAGTTATTGAATCTGTAGAATTGGGTATTTGAATTTTTTCTAAAGTGGTGAGTAAAAGGTTAGGATTATAATATAAAGCAGCAATGACAACCTGCAAAAAATTTAATAACATTCAAATTAGAATTTCTTCGGAAATCTGAAGAGCATTTTTTAGATAAAATTACAATACCTATGTTAGAAAGACAGAAAAAAAGGAAAAAAAAAAAAAAAAGAAACTCAAACATAAACTTGCACTAATAATAATGATGATAAAACTGTTAAACTATTTTGTTCAAGAAACTGGCTGGGGAGGGGGGGAGGGGTAGTTAAAGTAAATGATTAAAAAAATTAAAAATCTTCAAACAAGCAATGGTTATACTTTATCATTATAAACTCATTTAATATTTGTTATCAATGAACAACATACTAAGATTTTTTTTTTTTTTTTTTTTTTTTTGAGTGTTTGTATTTACTTCAACATAAAGTACTCCATAATTTTTGTCCAATTCGAAATATATTTATCCGCTTGATACAATTTTGAATTTTGTTTACTCTCATTCATTTATTTCAAAATGGGCATGCACTAGAAATCTTGTTAGTCAAATCCTAATTCAAGGATATTTAGGAAAATTTTTGCAACTCTCTGGCAGAAAGCAGCTCTGTTATACAGTAAAACCTCACTTCTTTATAAGCATTTAGCATTCAACTGGTGAGCAATAATTTGGTGAGTAATAATATTTTAAATTTTATTAAAATATTTTTTAAGACCTTCTGCAATTTAGATACGCTAAAGCATAGGATAAGGCCACATTTGCATAGCACAGAGCTCTGTGTAAACATTTATTCTATAGTTAAGTTTTCCTCTGAGTAAAAATTTATTTAAAAAAAAAAAAAAAAAAAAGCCTTTTAGATGTGGTAGTTTTGAAGATGAGGTTTAGTAGATGATGAGAAGTTTTGAAAAATGCATATGAGTTAATGGAACAATAAAATAACTACTTCATAAGACAGAATTTCTCTCAGACAGTTTTGGGAGGGTGCTGAACCCTGACTAACCTTTGGTTTAAAAATTAGCACTCTTCTTGCCTCTCATCCAAAAAATAGCACCCTTTTTCCCTTTCACTCAAAAAAATTGTATCCTTACTGCCTTTTGTATTAAAAAATCTGCTTGCATAATAAAAAACGATCCTGTGTATCTGGAAAAGAGTATCCTGGCTTATTAAAAGTGCCTTTAAGGGGGAAAAAAAGGTGACCATTTTAAACCTGGGGGAAACTCTGCATAACACAAATGAGGTAAAAACTTACACAGTACTTGACAAATTATAACAATAGATTGTGTATATGTTCATAAATCAAATGAAGAGCTTTGTTCAACTAGATGTTGACAGAAAATTATATGCTTTAGAAAAAATAATAATACATTAGCCCAATGGAAAGAAGGCAAGAAACTTTTAAAAAAATTTGGAGAATTAATGAAAATATCACTAAGAGGTAGTAAAAAGAAAATTGGGTATGAAGTAAGGGTACTTATGCATTATCCATATCAGGAAGATATACCATCGTCCACCATCAATGGTAAATATTTAATAAACTAAAATTAATGCATCCTAATACATTACATCCATACTTACACCTATCTTTCTTACGATGTAAATTTAAATTAATATGCATTAATAATTTAATACATTACCTCTATACTTACACACATACATCTTGTATCTAACCATCTTACATGCTTTACATACATCTCACAACATACACATTTTACACTCCATACAGCATACATACTACCTATGGCAAAAAGTAGGGAATCATATTTTTATAGGGAATTATATTTTTCAAACTATACTTTTAAATAATTTTGTTATGCCTATCGAGTAAAAAATGCTTAATTGATTGACTAATTTTGCAATTTTCCCTCCACGAGATAGACAAAATTTGTTGAAAAGAAAATCTCAAATTTCGCCAATCAATCGTTGGAAAAAAAAAAAAGTGATTGATTGGCGAAATTCAAAATTTTTTCCAGTGATCAATTAATGGCATTCGTGATTTTTTTCTGCATATGATTGACAAAATTCACAATTATTTTCTGTGCCTGATTTATGAAACTCGCGATTTTATCCATGACCAGTTGGTAAAAATACTTTTTAACTGTTTCAAAATTATTTTTTAGCTAGTAATTTTTTTTTTCTTTTAGAATTATTAATTTCAAAAATACTGATTTTGAGGAATTCTGTGAAAAAAAAAAATATATATATATATATACTTGCGAAAGTTTGCTAATTTGCAGAAAAATCCCATTGTGGACTTGGAAACTTTGGGGGAAACAAATCAAAATGCGATAGGGAAATAAATTTTCTTTTCCCTTTAGACTCAGATTTTCTTATTTTAACTTTATTAGCATACCACCGTACTTTAACCTACATTTCTGGAATAATTTTTGCCTTTCTTTCTCCCGAGTCTGCAGAAATGGTAAGACGCGAGGTTTCGCTTTTTTCTTCTTTCCTTTACATTTTAGGGTTTGTGCAACTTAAGCCGAAATTGTAAATTTTTTTATCTTTTTTCTTTCTCTCGAGCCCTTAAGTCTTGAAATAATGCAAAAGTAGTAAAATTTTGGGTTTGTTTCTTTCTCTATATCGGATTTTCTGGGTCTAAGGGAGCTAAAACTAATGTCAAAAACATAAAAAATCCCCCCCCCCCTTCCAGAGTATGCATAATCCAAAATATAGTGGTAATGGTAAAGTTCCCCCCCCTCTTTTTTTTTTTTTCTTCTTTTCCTCGTATTTTTTGGATTTGTGCGGCCCAAAGTCAAAATTGTAAAATTTTTGCTTTTTTTTTTTTTTTTTTTGGGCCCAGAGTCTGTGGATCCGAAATAATGCCCAAATAGTAAAAGTTTGCCTTTTTTTTTCTCCCTCTTGAGCCTATACGATCCTAAATAATGTCAAAATAGTAAAATTTTACTTTTCTTCGCCGCGAATTTTTTTTGGTCTGAATGACCAAAAATTAATGTGCAAATTATTAAAACTTTTTTTTTTTTTTTTAAGTCTGCAGGACTTGAAATAGTGCATTTCATAAGATAGATTTCTGTGCTGTGGATAGAAAACACACCTATCCAACCTCCAATTGATGCAGGGCAGAGGATTCAACAGTTTTATTACAATTTGTCTCTGCATAAGGCTTGCTAAGTATAATGTTTTATCTTACAAGTAAAATGTTTATCAGTAATATATGGTGAATTTTTTTTTTCTTTTTTACACCACATTTTCAATTTCAATTTTTAAGTTTTCGATTCGCTTTTACCACTAAGCATTTATCGATATCAAAAACCCGGAAGGATCAATAGTAAAACCAAGAAATCTGGGGTACTACACTAGGAACACAATCACCCCTGATTGACCCGTAGTAGACACTAATAAAATTTTCTCGAACATGTGACTCAGCCTCATGGTCTTCTAATAACCTGAAACAGTAGAATACAAAATTTAGTCAAAATCGTTTGAGCCGTTTTTAGATAAAATTAGCTTGACCCTGACCCGTTGTGACCTAAAATGACCCACTAATCTAACTTTCTCGTGACCTAGCCCAATTGTCTTTTGGTACCCCAAAGCAGTAGGATACAAAATTTCATCCAAAACATTACAGCCGTTTTTAAGATAAAATTTACATACATACACACACACAAGATTTTCTCATATTATAATATGATAAATATTACTTATATTACATAACATAAAATACAAGTGACAGAATTATATTAAGACTTCATTAACTAAGCAGCTGCTGCTAAGAGTAACTATAATTAATAACACTGTGTCATCGTCGGTGATTTATCTTTCTTTCTAGCATGGATAATAACACAAGTATCCAAATAAGTCATCTCAAAATTTCATATAAAAGAAAATTATTCTTTAGCTTTCAGTACATGAAGATTTTTATTATATTATTTATGATTATCAAAATCATATAGGTTTAGTTTTAGTTTGTGCTATCAAGATAATTTGGACACCAGTGTAGTATTATGAATATAAAAAATGCATGCAATTGTGGAACATACCAAAATTAGGCATTCTATGGCTAACATTCCACCATACAATCATTTTATATAATGCATGTTACTTATGAGAGAAATCAAACGATACCTCAATTTGTGAAAATTGACAGTTAATTAAAAAGCTGGGGTGCAACATACCAAATTTATTTAGATATTTCACTGGACAGTATATTAGACTTTCTAAAAATTCTATGGTTCATATTGCTTACAAATCAAACAAAACTATGTTTGGGGAAATAATTTAAGAGCCATGTGGAACAAATGCCAAATCTCTCTGCATACATAGAAAGGAATAATGTTAATTTCATAATCCTTATTTTCAATTTGATAGCAAATTGGTAATAAAAACTAGAAACTTATTCAGGAGGCAATTAAATATCGTACAAAAATCATATAAATAATAAAATACACATAAATACAACAAAATTCAGATAAACACTAGATATCTATTTACCTGTAAGCACATTGTTCGTAATTCAGATGTTTTTACTTCTCTTGTTAAACGACTTAACACCATTTCAACAAAAGATGGAATACACTAAAAAATAAAATATTTTTAACTTCTGATAAGGAAAACATAATAATACAATAAAATAAAACTTTAAAATTACTCAAGTATACCTGGTCAATTAAGCCTTTACATTGCAAGATAATAACTTCTAGTAATTTAGCAGCATGACACTCTGCATCTTCATTCGATTCAGATGTTAAAACCTGTTAATTAAAATTGGATGTTAGAGTTCTATTTGTTTAACACAGAGCTTGTCAATCTCGTTCCCACTGTAAGGACATGATTGAAGATTTTCAAATGGGCAATGGTTATGTGTCAAGATGTTAAAAAAAACCCATAAATTACTGTAGATGTACAATAGGTGTGTATATTTGGTTTGTAACAGAGGTGCTATTAATTCCACACGGACTTAAAATGTTTTAAAATAATAACAATTAACTACTATATGAACAAACAAAGAGTGCCAAAATATCACTGAAAGATGATATCTTGGTATTTCTGAGGAGGGTGTGATAAGTGCTTAGGTATCAGTATGATGTCTTAAAAATTAACTATTTTAAGAAAGCAAGATGGGCGTTTTTTCCAAATTCTCTTATTTTTAGAGAAATAATGTACAGTAAAACCTCGAAAATTGATACCTCGGGTGCACAGAATTTATCTGCTATTCAGAAATGACTGCTGTTCAAGGGTAAAAATGTACAAAATACATAGGTGTTGGAGATTTTTAAAAAGTCTGCTATTCTGGAATGTGCACTATGGAGGTTTTACTGTACTTTTGTGAGATGTAGGATGGTACTGAACTATACACCATTATAATTAAATTTAATACAAAGAAGATTTTTTTTTTTGGGTGGGGTGGGGGGGTGGTATTTTATAGAAATAAAAAAGTTAAGACAATTAAATTTTGAGAACTGAATATCTATTTTTCTTTTCATCCACCGAAATTTTATAAAACAACATTCTTATAAAAACTTCATATAATTTACGACATATAAAGTCGGGCGAAAGAAAAAACACAACATGCATTTATTTCAATCTCCAAACTATCACAGATGGAAAAAAAAAAAAAAAAAAAAAAAAAGAAAAGCCGATGAGTGGAATTTATGTCTTCTTTCAATTTATGTTAAAAAAAAAAAAAAAGCTTAGGACTACTTTAGTCTTTATACCGATGTTGTACTAAACACTGAAATTTGCAATACAAACTTCTAATTTTGATGTCATATTTGGCTTCGATAAATTTTACCTAAGGATACCTAACGGGAAGTCATTTAGTCAAGTAGTTCGAAAATTATAAAGGTTTAAGTTTGGGATTTCTAGTGTTAGGTATATTTGTAACCATTGCAAAATAGATTGCAATGCGGGTAGTTCTTTTTAAGTATAACACAAAAACTACTAGACAGAACAAGCTGTAATTTTAGATTTGCATATTATAAACTACTAAAAATCTGTTAATTTTTTTTTTTTTTAAAACCTTCTGAGGGTTTTCTTGCATTTTCACATAAATGCTCATAAAATTAATATTAATTGAAATTTTCTTTCACGGTTTGTTTCTAAAATACATTTCACATCTCTTTATCATACATATATCTTAAAGTACGATTCTATTACAAATATTTATGTCTACAGCCGATTTGAGTTGTTTTCGGGAAACAGAAAAATAAGGGCAAAACGCTTAGAGACTTTTAATGCACTTAAAAAAACACTCGGAATGCAGCATGAATCAAATAAGATTCACAATGCAGCAGTCAAGATGTTATATTTTGAAAAAAGTACGAATAGTAACCTTGGAATTTTTTAAACAGATAGATTTCTAGATGCTTCACATATGAGAATCTAAAATTACAACTCCTTCTGCCAAGTAGTTTGAGTTATGCTTAACAAATTACCTGCATTGCAATTTGTTCTGCCCCAATTACAAATTAATTTAACATGAGTTCCAAACTTTAAAACTTCATAATTCCTGAACTACTTGACTGAGTGATTCCTGTTTGGTAGCCTAAAAATTACCTCTAAAGACAAATATAAAATCAAATTTAGGTGTTCGTATTGCAAATTTCAAAGTTTAAACTTCTAAAGCTTAAGGAAAAAAAAAAAAAAAAATGCAAGAAGATAGGATTTTAAGTTGAATAGCTATTTATTTCTGCGACAATTTGGCGATAAAAATGTATAGGGTGTAAATGTCTATCTTTTTTTTTTTTTTGTCCAATTGTACATTTTATTGTCACATTTGTCCCTTACACTTTTATCAAATTTTTTTATCATCTTTTTGAGTTCATCCATTTATATCAGCATCAGGATATCATTTTCTCTCTCAATTTTAAACTATAGCACAATTTTCAGGAGTTTAATAAAAGTCCTTTTCATTATTACTTTTTAAATATACATATATATATACTTAACACTTGCTTTTGTGATGCATACTGTTAATTCCTACATCGATTATGGCAATTTTGGCCACTGCTTTACAATATCATATGTTTTTTTTTACTGCATCTGAGTTTCTTGATATTTAGAAGTATTTTTCTTACTTATTTTAATTTTGAGAATCTTAAATTTTAGAATATATTTATGTATTGTATTGTAATTATCGGTTTATTTATTGTAGATTATGTGGTTTAATGGTTATTATCCACAAAAAATTTATTATATTAAACTTATTTTCCATCACGCGAAACACTAATTCTGCGGCGGTCTCCCAGCCTGATAGCTTCAGAGCCCCGAACCCAACATTTCCCCGCTGTTCGAGGAGTTTAATTTGTTTATTTTTCCTTTTAAATTTGTCCGGTTTAAATTTTTAGATTTCCCTCCCCCCCTTCTTACTGGTTTTCGCAAGTGTCTCGGTATAAAGCAGACGTAGCAAAGGACCATCACACGAAACGCTGCGCTCCGCAAATTCTGCAGCGGTCTCTCCCACCCCCCAGCCGGCACCCGAGACGAACATTGAATTGCTGCAAATGACATTTATTATTGGATAGTTTTCATCTTGTTTCATTTATAAAAGCATTTTGCATTAGTTACACTCCCACTTATTTTAATTTTGAGAATCTTAAATTTTTAGATATATTTATGTATTGTATTGTATTTATCGGTTTATCTATTGTCGATTATTTATGTGGTTTAATGGTTATTATTTACAAAAGTTTTATTATATTATATGTACATATATATATATATATATTTTTTTTTACTGCATTTGCAAAAAACAGTTTAGAAATAGCATATTCACCATCGAGTGCATGTTAAATCAAGAAAAATATTCTTGGATATTTATCTTTTTTTATTTAATGACATTTTAATTACAAATTTAATGATGCAATGTCAGCATGAAAAGCAGATTTTAATATTTTGCCAAAGACGACAAATGAACTAAAATGAAACTAAAGATTATTTTTTATTACATTTTTATACAGTGCTTAATATGGAATCAAACTGAACAGGAATTTATACCTAATAATACTTACAGTCTTACACATGTTGTATATTGCTAAAAGGTGGTTTTCATTACTAACAAATGCTTGTGTATCAACACGAATGAAATTGTGAAGAGCTGGCATCATATCTGAAATAATGCAAAGATGTAAATTATCTAAAATATCCTGCAAACAGAATCTTGAAAAACTATTCAAAGTAGGAATGTAACAAATAACTCCCTCTCTCACACACATGTATTTAAAAATAAAATTATAAAGAAATTAAACTTGATTTTTATTTAAATTATTATTATTTGTATGTTTAAAATTTTGACAGCTTGATGAATTTTTTTATTTTAATTTAATTTATTTATTTTTGTTATATTTCATGCTAAAGATAAAACCTAACTTTTACAAAATCTAAATTACTAATAGCATAATTTTATCTATAGATACTTGCAATTCATGTACATTTTACCTAATATCAGAACTCATTACCACTGTTAAATGTGCTTTTTTAATTTAGAAAACTCATAACACAAATAAATAAGGACTTGCTACACATTTTATACTTAGATGTATCAAATTGACTTTATGAAGTCAGGATGGCAACTTAATTTCATTAAAATAAAGAAAATTCTGCACTTGTGCTACTTGGTGATACTTTTATCCTTTCTAATATTCAAAATTATCACAATTATCAATCACAATGCTCTCCCCCATGATTCACAATGAGATTCTTCTTGAAATAGCCCTTGGCCAAGTATATTTTATTGCAAGAAGGTTGCATTTCTATTGGTCTACAAATTACCTCTGTAATGAATCTTTTTTTAAAACCAGCTTCCAGTCTTAAATTGCTTTGTGTAACATAGATTACAAATTAACAGGAAATATGGTTAAATAGAAAATACACAGTTGAATCAGCATATTCACAACAACACAGAAAGTTCTACAAATTACTCAAGACATATTGAAAGTATACACATAAACTGAAATCAACAGTATGAATGATCTTGAATCTTCTGCAACAGTGTTATTTTTCAATATCCTTACAGGATGGCTACAGAAATTGTGAAAAAAAATTCAATGATTTCCCTTACTACCTTTATCAGATTTCCATTTTATTTTATGATACACATACAGTATTTTTTAATATATGCTGCTTCCTCGTATAATACACTTATCCAGCTTACTAATACCTCATTTGGGAGAAAAAACAAGAGAAAACATAAAAATTACACAATATTCATAAAGTACTGGTTCAGAGCTTCATAAATCTGAACTCAAAATTTAGTCTAACAGCTTCATATAATGGCCAATAAATATATGGCGATAAGAAAATTTCCTCCTTTTCTAAAGAATGTTCAATTCTAAGACATATCTATATCTGACAAGATAGCTAATTGGATTAAACTCGCCACCTGGTCAGCTTATGCTAATGTATAATAAAAAATTTTTTAAATGGGTAAATTACCTTCAATATAAGTGCTATTCACAGAAAATGAGAACATCTGATCACCTTAATTTGCGTTAGATACCAAAAACTCATCATGTGCATCTTATTTTAAATATATAACAATTTTACTTTTCTTTATCGCGTACTATTATTGACTTAAATATTACATGTTTGTCAACAAATCAGTCTTGTGTGAAAACTAATATTTTCACATATAGACAAATTTCCCTGATTTTCAACTAGTTTTATGAAATTCCCTGACTTTTTCAGATTGATAAACTTCCCTGATTTCCAGAATCTGTAGCCACCCTGTCCTTAGCTTTTATAGAAAATGCTTAGTTGGATTTGAGAAAAGCATTTGCAAAAAAAAGAAGAAATATCTTTAATTCATTCGGCTAAATATAAAACAAAATTCAGCCATCAACAGTTCAGAATTTTGCCAACTGAATAAAAGGGCCGAATGCCAAAGAGACTGTGAATATTCGTTACACCACTAATTTAAAGTTATTCGATAAAATACAGTAAAATGACTACATTTGAAAAGTAGTTTGTAGTCGCTATTTTAAAAAAAAAAAGTAGTTGTAGTTAACTATAGATAAAGTAGTTAGCTACAATGAAAGAGTAGTTTTTCTGACGTGTGTGTGTGTGTGTGTGTGTATATATATATATATATATATATATATGTATATAGTTAAAATGAAATCTTGAAAAACTTAGAAAGAGACGGTATAAAATTCAAATGATATTATACTATTATGAAATACTATCGATATACTTATGGATTCATCAGACGGTCATCATAAATTTTGATTTGTAATTTAACGAGTTTTCAAGGAGTGTTTAATTTTTATTTAAGGAGTTTTAAGCACATTTATATTTATAAGATGTTTTTAAAGAGTCTCTTCTGCTCATTCTATAAATGATATTCTAAATTATTTTGAAAACAAAAAAAAAATCCACTAACAAAAGTTAAAAGAAATTCATTTAAAAATTGCTTGGCACAAAATGCACCAAAAAGAAAGATTACAATATAAATAATTAAATACAAATCAGAACTTATTCCTGACACTATTTAATAAAATAATACCTGTAAAAAAATCAAATCCATCTTTTGAAAATGTTTGATACATCAGTTCAAAGACTTTCCACATGTCAGCTGATATACTATTTGAAGATAAGTTATAAATTAAAGACATAGCTTCTTCATAAAATTCTGAAAGAAAAATATAAAGAATTTTGAACTCATTAAAAGTAATCTAAGAAATTCATTAATAAAATATGTATGTGCATTATAATAACATACCATTTTTACTTTAGTAATCGTAAATATATATGAAAAGCTTCAATTGAAAAAATACCTTCAATTATTTAAGATTTGAAATCAGTAATTTACATTGGTCTTAAGGATACAGATTTACAGTTTATTGTAATCACTTGTTAGTACTGCATCAAAACATAAACACTGTCAAATAACTAATCTATACTAATAAAAGAAAACTTCGCTCTGTGTGTGTATCTGTGATGGCTAGCGAAATCTAGTGCACCTAGAAGTCTGAAATTTTAAGTAAGGCCAGTCCAAAACCTCTCCTGGTACACCTGAGAATCCGAATTTTAATATTTTAAAAATTAGCCTAGATATTAATTAAAAACTCATTAAGCAACACATCAAAAACCTCATTAAAATTAGCTTTGAAAATGGCTATTTTTATCATAACTGCAAAATAAATTACGGTTTTGATAATTCCAGACAACAACATATTCTTATTTTCACTTATCCTCAAATATTAAAAAAACTGTTGGCGGTTTAGATTCGAAACTCACAGTATATACGTAGATTTTTCAGATTATAAAAATACGAATTTTGTGAAAATCACACTGAAAACTTTGACTTTTGGCCAAAAACTGACCAGGCGCATATCAAATTGACCCAGACTGAAAAGAGGTTACTGTAAATGGGTGGTTGCCAGATTAAAAAACCCAACTACGAGCTTTGTGCACCTATTCACCATATTTAACTGTAAAGGGTTTTTTTTGGGAGGGAGGCAGGGATTTGCTGAATCCGAGGTAATGCAGAAACTGTAAATTTCTGCTCTTTTTGGAATCTAAAGAACCCAAAATATCATTGCAATAAAAACCTTTTACCCTTTTTTTCTTGTTTGTCCTCAAATTCTTCAGGTCTGTTGAATCAGAAGTAATACCAAATTGTAAATGTTCTCCCTTTTTTACTTACCCATCATACGTAGTATAGGGTAAGTCTCGTAATCGTTTTGAAAATCGGAAACAATTTTTTTTGACGGATTTACACGTTTCAGACACTGGAGATTTCAAAAAACATTTTTTGAAAAAAAAAAAAAAAAAATTGTCATCCGTCTGTGTGTCTGTAAACGCTCTATCTCCCGAAAAAATTGAGATAGAGACTTGCAATTTGGTATGTATTTAGTATGTAATAATGGGAAGAAGCCTATTTCATTTCAATAACATCGATTAACCGGAACTATTTTTTTCGGACTCTCGAAATATTCGTTCTGATAAAAGGTATATAAAAATTTTCGAAATTGTTTATTTTAAGAAAAGAATATAAAATACAATAAAAAAAAAACAGAATTTTGCATAAAGCATGAAGTCGATCGGATAATTAGTTGCCGAGATATTTGGAATCCTATTTTCCACACTCTTCGATTTTTCATGACCCTGTATTTCATCCAAATTTCACTTCAAAGATCTATTTTAATTGGAAATTTGACGCTTAATCAGATGCAATAAACCGCTAGTTAATAGGATTATTATTTTTTGAGTTATAAGGAGGTTTCTTTCAAGCAATTCAGTAATCGAACCCTTAAAGTTTATGACGTCATCAAGCCATGATTTTATTTGAATTGCAATGCATTTTATAAGTAGTTTACACATTTTTATTTTAATATTTTACATTATGCATATCAATGATGGGTAAGTATTACGGTGGCCCCCAACGACTAGTTTCTGAATTGGAGTCATTTTTCCTACCGACTGACTCCACAATCATGATAAGGATGGATTGGTGGTTAATGGGTAGCAATCGGCTGTAATTTAGAATATTTTGGATTTATAGGCAATTGAAATATGCTATTCAATTTTTAAAACTTGAATCCTAATATTTGAAATTTTTTTCTTTAAAAAATAAAGTATGTTTTATGTTAAACTCAACTGTGAAAATAAATTAATTTTCAAGAGAAATGGATAGAACTTAATACGATTTTATAAAACAAAATTTGCAAGTATTCAGTATATTAATAACAAAAATTTCACTCATAAGAAAATTAAAAGATCTAAAAACTTGTATAATTTGTAAATTAATATTTTACGTAAAATTTTAAAATACATGAATAATGCTTACCTATTTTTTTTTTTTTTTTTTTTGGCTAAATTCAGGAAAACTTTTAAACTTTTTAAAATATATAAAAATGTTGTTGAAGCAAGCGTTTGGCAATTATAAGTTTTATATTTCATGTTTGTTCATTTTCTTGTAGTTTGGCAACAAGTCAATTTTAATTCTTTAAGTAACTAAGCAACTCAGCAAAACCAGAGTTATGTTTATCTCGGCCAGCGAGAGGTCGTCTTTTATGTTTGTGAAAATAAAATGAGTTCGTGTTCTGTAGTATCGAAGATATTCATTATGTAGTTTAAGATTCTATTTTAAATTGAGCTATACCGCATTGTAGAATATTAAATTTGTGAGAATGTAATACAATATTTTCGAGAAAGACCCTTTAAAATTAATGTATTAAAGAACAAATGTCAAATGTTAAATTTAGGAAAAAATTAATTAGAACATAATTAAAAGAGCAAACCATTGAATATGAATAATTATTTAGAATTTTCTCAAATAGTTTTTATTCTTTACTTCAATTTAATTCTCATGACTGGAAATATCTAAGGGAACTTAATCACAGAATTTCTGTCATTAAATAAGGTGAATATTATCGCTCAGAAATAGTGGTAGTTCTGCATCCCATGGTAGATTTGTTGGAAACCTCTGGTCTGTATATTTACCCTCGCTGCCAATTTCTATATTTGTTTTAAGTCAAATATATTTGAACCCGAATTTTCACTTAATAATAATACTATGTTTCATTAAATAAACGCAGCACTAACTATATAAAATAATTATTTCAGTTCAAAACATGTTTATATAGTTTAAAAAAGCACAGAAGTTGGCAGCTATGTATATCAAAGTTGAGAAGAGTTTCTATTTAATTTTCAAAAAGGATGGAGTTAAGAGTCATCATAATTCTTATCATACAATCAGTTGGGTGACATTTTAATTTTGGAACAACTGTTCAGTCACCCAAAATGTTTGAAAATTCTTCATATAAATTTCTAATCTGATTTATTGTTTTAAAATTTTTCATTTGGTAATATTTTTCTCAAGCTGATGTTTTGATGTAGAACCTATGATGTTGTAGCAAAACAAAAAATTTCTAACTGGACAATTTCGTCTAGATGGCAGAGGAATATAAAAATTTAACTTTCGCTAAAAGTTTAACTTTTTGAAATTAAAGGAATGACAATCACAGAATTTTAAATGTTGGTTTAAGTGTGCCATGAGGCAAAAAAAGATCGACAAACACAGATTTAGATGATAAACACCCAAATACAATAAATTTCGTATTAGATATGCCTACAGTAATGCAAATCTTATTTGCGTTACTGTATGTACAGACATTTTGTTGATTTTCAAATTACTAATTGGCCAATGCTTTTACAAGCTTGGTTGTACATTTGACTTAATGCAATATTTAGTTCATACAACATAAAATTAACAGCAAGACTATACTCACCAACAACACTTTGGGTAAGGATAAGCCCAATAACATTTAAAACAATTGGTTCTAAGAGAGTCATGATATCTTTTTCATTCTCCATAACAGATAAAATAGTATCAATTGTATTTAAAACACCCATTGCTGTTATTGCCTTCTCATCAGAATTCTCATCATTACTGTTAATAACTTGACTAAATGTTTGGGCCTAATTAATAATAAAAAAAAAAAATACAGAAATTCACTATTTAAAATAAAATAGAACTTATCTTTTACATACCAAATTTTGAAAATGGCAAGGTGTATAAATACATAAAGAAAATTTCTAATTTTTTTCTCATGTGAACATATAGGCCATGTAACCGCTGCCCCCCACCCCCTTTTTTTTTAAAGTTATATATGACTTTTTTTCTTTTTAATATTGTTAAATAATTAATACTTTGTTGAGCATTATAAAGATATTTTGATATGAAAAATACACATGAAAACATTATTTCATCTATTATATTGACAATATTTAAAGAAAGGAGAAAAATATGCAAAACACTAGCACTCATTAAGAATTTTATTGTAAAATCCCAGTTTCTTTTCTTTGCTTTTTAAAGAAAGACTGAGCAAAAACATATTCAAAATGTCATTTTATTATACAATGAAAATTAAAAGATTTCTTCTATTTTTTGACAATGAAACCCGAATGTACTATTTAAACAATACTAAAAATCTCCATACACTGAGCATTTACCCTTATTAAAAGCAGTTAGAAAGTAATTCATAATTTAAGGGGAGAAAAATGGAGCTTGAGAGAAAGGTTACAAAATGTGTAAATTTTACACCTAAGGTGCAAAAGTTAGCAAGTATGATAAGTGAAGAAGAGTGCCATTACTTATGTAATTGGAAAAATACAGCACAATTTTCGGTACTTCTCTATTATCCCGTCCACCACTTTTCATATAAAAAACTATCGCCAAATAAACGGGAGAATGTTGCCATTGGAATATCAAAATAAATAAAATATAAGAATTTAAGGACACAATTACTATTTTAATTAATGAAATAACTAATAAATCAGTAAAACATAATGAAAAATACACACAAATGTCGAATTAAAAACCACTTGATGACATAACAAACATGTATGCTTCTGACATCAAGTAAATGGGATTGCATTTTTTTTGCAGTTTAATCTTACAGTTTGGCGATAGTTTTTTGTTATGAAAAGTAGTCGACAGAAAAGTAGTCGATAATAGAGAAATACCCAATTTTCTCACTATAGTAGTAGAATGATCAAGGTGTGAGTTCTGAATTGCTAAAAATATGCAGATTCAGACTCCAGCCATTTGTTTAAAAAACAGTTTAAATTGAAGCTAAAACAACTTATTTTTTATTTTTAGACTGTCTATCTATATTACAAAAGCAAAAATGTGTCCATCAGTAACACTGATGATGGTGGCAATGGCTTGAGCAACCAATTTTGCATTTTGGGGAAATTTATTAACTTCTACATATCACATACTTTTAATTTTTATACCTTCAAATTGGAGGGAAAATGTACTTTCAAATGCAGTGTTTTTGGAAACCGTATTTATTGATATTTTATGGTTTTTAAAATAATTTTCAAAAATGAATTTTTAAAAATTTATCATGTGCAGTGTGTTACCAAAGAATAATCTGTTTGCACTTAAAACAATATGCATAGTTCAGCATTTGTTTCTGGCTAATATTCCACAATGGAATTAAAATTATCATTAAATAAATAAAACACAAGCCTAACAGATATGCAATGTAATAATGTGCTTCAATACTGAAATAGTCATAATCAAAATGGTTTCTATAAATAGCACGATTGACAAGGATTAAACGAGCACTTTTAATGATGGTAAAAACCAACTGGCTTTTTCTTAATTACAAAGATTTTTTAGAACAATTTGAATATAACATTTTCTCTATTTTGTAATTTAAATGTTTCAAATTATTGGATAAAAATAAATTCTACTTTTACAGGGTTCATACAGATTTTGCTAAATGAAAAATAAGGACTTTCTAAAGTTTATATACAAGTTTTTAAAAAACAGTATACATGCTTACTTACATTAAAATTTAATCACAAGGTTGAAATTTTACATAATAAAACATAATTACCCTTTCTAATTAATTAATTTTTTAATGACCTACAAAATGAAAATAAATACAAAAAATATATAAAACAAACATTTTATTAGTTGGCTATCAATTGTTTTTTAGCATCAATTTCTTTGGACAGGAAGAATGGGAGTAATAATCATGTTACTTTGTAGAAAATTAAATTAATTATATAAATGTCATTAGGAAACTTTTCCTAAAATCCAACGAAATTGCGAGAGGCAAGAACGATAGAAGCAGGCAGATAGCCAAAAATGTAGGAGAGATGATGCGATGAAGGAAAAAAACTTGAGCTTGACACAGGCAGAAATAAAAATCAAATTACGGTACAAAGATACGATTTAGGACTGGAAGGGAAATGAAACATGCAGTTCTAATGTCCAATCAGAAATTAGAGAATTATAACAAAGAAACCAGATTCTTTTTTAAAAGCTGCCATACTTGGCAGATTATGAATGTTTGGCGATTATTTTTTAAAATATTTTACGGACTCGTGTGAAATATTCAGCTCACGTTAAAAAATAAGGACTTTCAATAAAAAATAAGGACTTTAAGCATCCTTATTAAGGACTATCGAAATGTAAGGAGTTTATAAGGACTTTTAAGATCCGTATGAACCCTGTTTTAACACCATCTCGGCAAGCAAAATCATACATAGTGAATTTAGGTCATGTTCTTATGTACTCGAAAATTAACATGCGTTGATGAACATATCTGATGCTCTGGAGAGTTATCTTAAACCAAGGTCAACAAATACTACTCCAATTCAAAATATTAGAATGTGTAGTATCACATTTACATATTTTGTAAATGAACATAACATATGATCAGGCATACTATTCACTAATGTTTGGCAGTCATTTTTGCTGATATTTGCCCAAACGGATTTCACACTTTTCACGAGTTCATTTTTGTTCTTTAAAGCTATACCCTGAAGGTGTTTCTTCATTAAACCCCAGATATTCTCCATGGGGTTTAAATGGAGAGAATTGCTCGTCCAAGGAAGCAATTTGATTTTATTTTTCTTAAGCTAAGTAGTGGTGCGCTTTGATGTGTGGCAAAGTGCAGAGTCTTGTTAGAATATAGTCATCCTCAAATAGATATTCCAATGATGGAAGCTTAAAATGCTCAAGTGCCTATGTTGGAATTTAACCTTCCTGTCAAAATGCACAGCTTTCCTAGGCCCTCAGAACTCATACACCCCAAATCTTGACAGAGGTTTAAAACTTCACTGATCATTTCAAGCCCTCTCTATAACACAAGCTTCTTGTCTGCAATGCCAAACAGATACCCTGATGGCAGGGTGAAACACAAAATATTGATTCAGCGCTAAAAAATAAGTTATTCCAGTCCTGAAAACCCCATTGCAATCTGTCTTTATAAACTGCAATCCGGTCTTTTTTTGTTGTTTACAAGTAAAGAGCGGCTTCCTCTTGAGCACACATGATTGAAAATAAAGTTCATGGACTCGTCACAGTGTGGTAGAAATTGAGGCATCCACTCCTTGTTCTCGCCACTTTCTACTTATTAATCTCAGGCTCGTGAAGCAGTTTTTCCTCACGATACGTTTCAGTATTCTGTCTTGTCTTAGTGTGGTTATTCATTTACGACCACCATTTGCATGATTATTTCTAACTTTTAGAATAATATTTTAAAACTTTACTCACGATTCCTTGAGAACAATTCAGTTTTTCGGCAATCATCTGCTGAGTAAGTCCCTCATTGCATAGAGTCACGATCACAGTCTTTGTAGAGTCCGGTATGTCTTTCGTCCGGCCCATTTTGAACTCACAACTAAAACTGACAGTAAAACAAGCCTTTATATTTGTATTACCTCCACAGAGGCACCATTTATGCAAATTTTATCATCACCGCTGACCAATCACAAAATTTGACAAATATTTTTAAACTCCTCTGGAAATATTTAAATTTTTTTAATAAATTCATTATTATTTTTTAATTTCTATGAATTCTTTAGGCACATGGGAACAATATATCGTACATCAGTTTTTTGTGAACTCTTTATAATTTTTTCATTCATCCCCGTTGTTTATTTTTTCAGATATCATGCATTTTATATGACAATGAAACGTCTTTTTTGGTTATTCTAATATTTTGAATTGGAGTAGTATAAACATGTGAAATTAACAAAGCTAAAATAAATAAATACATTCATTAATTAAAATAAAATATTTTCATTAAAAAAAAATAATACAGATTATTTACAGCAATTAATAACATAAAAGATCTTAAAGATTTTGGTGAAGCTGTAAAAAGAAAATTTTCTTAATTGGGGAAAATATCCTTTAAGAATTTGATAAAAAATATACAACACGTTAATTATATCTGATGTCTGTTTAAATCTTTTATATGACAACATTTTATAAAGCTACTGTGTTGAAGAATAATATTTACAGTAGCATCTAAAAACAGGTAAATAAAGAGTTTTTTTTGCTTCTTTTACTGTTGCTTTTTTGTAGAAACTTGGCCCTTTTGGAGAAAAAGGTGTCAAATGATAATCACAGTACTTCTCGAAAGAAGGTATAAAGACTCAACCGTTAAATGTCAAATCATTCTAGGAATTCCTGATACTTGAATTTAATCAAAAAAGACCATAATTGCTCATTAATGCTCTGACAAAAAATATATATATACATTAAAGTACACTAAATATTTATTTTAGATATTAATGGATTTTTAATAAAGTTATTCTTGATATCATGGTTTAACTATGTACAGTAGTTCTTCCTTTGAATATAAAACACAGCTGTTACTAAAAATGTTTCAACTGTAAATGATTGGAATTTTTTACATAACTGACCACCATCATTTAATTTAAATTACTTTCAAATACAGTAATATTTAATTGTACCTTACAAGATTTGTATTTATCAACAAATGCAATGTGCATATAATAGGAAATATTTTTTTAAAACACAGTTAAAAAAAAAAAAAAAAAAAAAAAAAAAAACTGGGTTTTTGCCAATTCTGATAAATAGTGAAATCTTTGACAATTTCTTTGGCATGAGACTAATACAAAAGTACCATTTTTAATAAATTTCAAAGCTTTATTTGAATATAATTGATATTTTTCATATGAAATTGGTTTTTTGAGTTGTTAGAGGGCAATTTAAAAGGTATATATTCGCCCGGATTGGATACCCTGGTAGTAATAAAAGGATGTGTGTGTGTGTGTGGGTGGTGGCTAGCAAAATCTATCACACATAATAGAGATCTACAATTTTGGTTCCAGATAGACAAAGACAAATGCACCTGAGATTAAGATTTAAGACTTTTTTTTATTATTATTAGAATTTTTGTTATTTTATGAAGGCAAATTCCCCCACCCCCAAGTTTGCCGGTGATTTTGAGCAAGTCTTAAAAGAAATATATTTTAATATTTAAACAGGAGCAAAATTTTCACCCACAGAAAAGAAGATCCAGCGAAAAGGAGGAGGATTACTTGTTCCTTTCATTTCTATGGTAACTGTTTAATACCCAGTTCAGATAGGATATTTAAGATATCTTGGACAACGAACTCACTGAGGGAGTTCCAGAAACTCAATCAGTGTGTTCGAACTTTCTATTGCTAGATTCAGCCATTACCACTCACTGTGATTGGCTGTTGAGGCTGGCTTTAACTTATGCACACATTCTATGTTTGTTCAGATCTCAGACACGGTGATGTTCAGTGAGTTATCTTAGATGAGTTTAGCGATGTGAACAGGTATTCAATTCTGGGAGGGTACCACCTCAAAAATGGCGATTTAAGATATCTTAAATGTCCGGGGCTAACAGGGTATAATGTTTATTATTAATGACAAAGGACAGGTCTCTAATCATGAAGATGCAAGAATTTTGTGTTGTGTTTGGTAAAGTATCTGCACAGGCCTGAAGTTGGAGGTGGTCTCTTTAAATTTTACAGGTCATTTCACATACAGACTACAAAGCCCTGGTAACGATACACACAAATTTATATGATAAACATACGCCATAAAGCTTTAAATCATATGGGCCCTATGCAAAAATAAACTCCAAAGAAAACACAGATCAGAGTAAATTCAATATGATTTTCTTTTTAAAGGTGTAGAAACAAAAAACTTAATGTTGAATACAATAACAAAGTATGTAAGTATTTTAAAACAAAACATCTCTTAATATGGATTCTTATTATCTGCTAATGATAAATTCGACAGTGGCTTCCTACATCAATGAGGGAAGGAAAATCAAACATATAGTTGGAACATGCAGCACAATGTTTTGAGGTTGTGAATATTCAGCAATGACAGATTCTTACAATTTACAATTTTCAACATAGTGAAGGGTTCAACAATTTTCCAGGGTTAAATTTTTTCACAATGTAGGTGCTGTTTAAGAGCAATGCTTCAAATTAAAGTTACTTACTTACCAAGTTCCAAAAAGCTTGAATGTTTACATGAGATTTCAAAATTATCATTTTGAATATTTGT
Source organism: Maratus michaelseni (assembly GCA_963931845.1). Lineage (NCBI taxonomy): Eukaryota > Metazoa > Arthropoda > Arachnida > Araneae > Salticidae > Maratus > Maratus michaelseni. Next base: position 331,987,090 of record OZ007590.1, on the reverse strand, counting down.
ATAATTTGCAATTCTAGATGTTTCAGTTTGAAAAAGTTAAAATTAGAAGCAATTGATTAATAACAGGAAGCATTTTGAAAAGCATCAAGAGAACCTTCACAGGGTGCCATGGTGTCTGCAGGCACTGAGTTGGAAAACCATGCTGCTGACTGCTGAGTAGCACTGGGCGATGCATCGATACATCGTGAAAAATAGATTTAAATCATAAATCGTCAAACCGGTTTCTTGATCTTTCGTTTAGCGATGCATCACACGCACACCAGATCTACGATTAACGAGGGCAAAGCTTTCTCCCGCGATCTTCAAAATGGATAAACAACGCATGCCTGAACTAGACCGGTGTGGAAAGGGCGATTTTGTTTCTCCTCTGCAGGTCTTGCATTTCCAAAGTGGATAAACAACGCTCCCGTGAAGCATCGTTGAGAGATCGCATTGTTGATTTAGTGGACATCGGGATTATCCAAAATCTATGCCGATCGCAATAACTGCATGCCCAATTACAAGTCTGTTTTTCTAGCTGCATAAATGATCAGTGAGCAGCACCACGATGTTCATTTGAGAAAAAACGGCGATGCGATTTGTGAAGTATATATATTTCCATGAATTAGTCACTTAGAACATGTGCGATAAGAATTCAAAGCCTGATAAATTTCAATTGTCAGGGGGGGGGGGGGAAATAATTTTACGAATTGTTTGCGAATTATTTCATTTGCTTCATGAATTTTCAATTTAGGTATTTATCTGAAATTAAAATGATTTTGTTTTTTCTCAAAGTCAGAGCAGTAAAATATTATGGGTTATTATAGTGCTTGTTCTTAGAATTTCTTTAGGAACTAGTTATTGGTCAGAATTAAAAGTGTAATACATCTAAATATCAGATATTAATATTTGGCCAGTACGGAAAATCAGGCTTCGCCTGCAAATCAATAAAATCGTTACTATTGAAGATAGTTGCTTAAAAGTTTGAGAGTGAATAGTTAAGTGAAACCTATTAAAATATTACAAATTAAATTTTAGTCAGTACAGGAAGTGGTCTACGCCCGCAAATTGATAAAATCGCTAATATTAAAGATAATTATCTAAATATCAGAAATTGAATTTTGGGCAGTGCAGAAACGTGGGCTTCGCCCGCAAATAATCAATAAATTCGTTAATATGAAAGATAGTTGCTTAAAATTTGAAAGTGAATAGTTAAGTGTAATACACCCCGTGGCAGAATGTACACGACGCTACGTTGGGCGCCGCAGACTAAAAACATACAGCGATGCCGCGGACGCGCTATAGTGCGTAAATTACGAAAAAAAAAAAAAAAAAAAAAGGCAAACTTTGTCGAAATAAACAGCGAATTTCGTCAAAGAATCGCGGAAAAAATGCGAAATTCATTTAAAGATCGCGAAAAATGGCCAATTTCGTTGACATATCACGAAAAAAAAAAAACATAAACTTAGTCAAAAGGCCGTGAAAAAAACGTGAATTTCGTCAAAAAAAAAAAAAAAAAAAAAACCAGTTTCGTTGAAGGATCGCGTAAAAATGCGAATTTTGCCGAAGGGCTACGGAGAAAACACCAACTTCGTCAAAGGATCGTGGAAAAAACTTAATTTGGTCGAAGGATCACGAAAAAACGGTCAATTTCGTCGAAGAAATGGCAAATTCTGTCGACAGATCACGAAAAAACGGCAAATTTCGTCAAAGAATCGCCAAAAACTGGTAAATTTCGTCAAAGAATCTCGGAAAAAAAAAAAAAAAAAAGGTAAATTTCGTTGAAGGATCTCGAAAAAAAAACGGTAAATTTCGTCGAATGATCTCGAAAAAAAAAAAACAGCAAATTTCGTCGAAGTATCTAAAAAAAAAAAGGCAAATTTCGTCGGAGGATCGTGGAAAAAACGTGAATTTTGTATGATATATTGCGTATTGTAGACTATTTTTGAAAACATTAGTAGCATTCCAGACACTTGAAGATAGTTCTGCCACTGGGGTAATACATTAAAATATCAGAAATTAAATATTGGCCAGTACAGGAGGCAGGCTATGCCCGCAAATTGATTAAATCGTTAATATTAAAGATAATTGCATAAAAATATGAGGGTGAATAGTTAAATGTTACCTATCTAATTATCAGAAATTGAATTTTGGGCAGTATAGAAACGCAGGCTTCGCCCGCAAATAAATAAAATCGTTAATATTAAACATAATTGCATGAAAATTTCAGTGTGAATAGTTAAGTGTCATTTATTTCAGTATCAGAAATTAAATTTTGTCCAGTACAGGAGACGGGCTACGCCCGCAAATTAATACTAAATTCATATACTAAAATCATATTAAAGATAATTCCATAAAAATATGAAGGTGGAATAGTTAAGTGAAATACATCTAAATATCAAATTCTGGTTTTTGATATTATTTTAAGAATAGTGAAATACATCTAAATATCAAATTCTGGTTTTTGATATTATTTTAAGAATTAAAGCTCATTTTAAAAAAGATTCTTCTGATTAATTATAACATTTTTTTCAAATTTTTATTTATTTTTTGCAGCAAGTTTTATTATATTTTGCATTTTTGTCTGTAAACATAAGCCTAAAGAAAAAAGGTTTTTTAAAACATAATATAAGCTTAACGTGTATGTATAATAAATACTCTTAAATTTTATATTAAAATTACGACTATGTTTGTAATACTAAAAGTCTAATATCGTGATGCATTGCGATTTAGCCTCGATGATGTATCGCGATGTAGAAATCCTAATATCGCCCAGTCCTACTGCTGAGGTATAATATATCATACATTATAATATGAGGAAATCTTGTGTGTCTGTGTGTGTATATAAGCAAATTTTATATTAAAAACAGCTCAAACAATTTTGACTACTCGCAAGAAAAATTAAAGGAACAACTATGAAAAGGTACTTTATGTTAATTCTATTGCGTGATGTTCAATGAAAGGTCAAACTCAAGGGCAACATTGTCATGTGATCAAATGCTATTCACCTTTGCTACACAAAAATATGTGAATTCGATAAAATGTTCATGTGTGGAAGGTGGAACATGTCGTTGAAAAGACATTTGATGGACTGTGAGAAAAGAGTTTAATTAAGAAAATAGAAGGAGAAAAGTAAGCTTGTATTTCAGACAAAGTTATCCACACACCTTATAAAACTTTTCTATATATCGTTAAAAGTTCTAAAAAGTAACTTTTCCCTACTCCACTTCAAATCACATTTTTTATATTCTTATATATATATAATATATAAATAGATACATAGATTTTTTTTTTTTTCAAAAATAGAATATTTTGCATTTTGAAGATATGTTAGGCCAGCGGTCTGTCCAGACTTTTTCCCCAGGGTCCTGTTTTTGTGAAATTGTGAACAGCTTTTTATATTTGTGAAAAATCTAATAATAATTTTGTGAATTTGAAATGATTGTTATATTCAGGTTGTTGTTTATTCATTTTTAAGAATACATATGGATATAAAATACATATATTTTCTTTATATATGTAAAAGTGACGTGGCAGATTTTACTTTTACATGATTAATTTGTGAAACGTTTGGTTTTAAGATGGAAAAATTTTGTGAAAACCTATTTTTAAGACAAAGAATTTTGTGAAGGGTCCTGTTTTAGGGAAAATCATTTTGTGAAGGGTCCTGTTTTAGGGAAAATAATTTTGTGAAGAGTCCTTTAAAGGACCCAATTTTTTCCTAAACAGATCCCTGTAGGCATTACAAAAATTAAGATCTTTAAAGCTTCAGCATATACAACTAAGACATAAGACTTTTTGGGTAAACATTAAGAGTTTTAAAGATAATAATATTATTATATTTTAAAAACTTACCAGGTGTTGAGTCATTTCAACAGCAATTGGTGTTAACTGCTTTGTATACGTGCATACAATTTTCTGCATAACATTTGTCAGATCATCATTTTCAGTTTCTCTAATAATATTTAAAAGTTCAAGAGCTATAGGTTTAATATAAGGTTCTACATGTTTTTGAGCTGTAAAAAAAAATATATATAACACCTGTTAAGCATGAAAGTATTAAAAAGAATATGACATAATTAAGAATGCAGCATAAAAATTACTAAGTACATTATTTTCAGAAATAGAGGCTTTTCATAAGTACTTGGATTATGACATATCTACTATATATATAAAATACAAATAAAAGTTTCGTTTCAGCTGCTTAGAACTTGAGTTCTGTTTAAATAGATTTTGATGGGACTTGTACTGTTAGTAAGATAATTTTTCAGGGAAGGTTTTAGTATATAACATATCGTTCTACGCTGCTTACTGTTACGTCATCGTACATTACTTCTGTATCAATACAATTAAATTAATTCCTATTTAGCTAAAATTAATATTGATATTTCAATTGCAATTTTCTTTCTAAAATTCAAATATTCAGTTTAAATTATTTATATTCTGTTATTAATAATTAATCATGAAATTATTTTTAGAAACTTTTCATTCAATGATTCTTTAGTTAAATATTCCGTAAATTAATTTAAGCGAAATCTTCGTATCTCATGTAACAAAAATGTGTCAGCAAAAATTTTCTAAGTGGAAAATTCAAATTTATTAAATATTAATTATTTTGTTTCAAAATTATATTAATTGAATAGAAATATTTGTTTACTTTCGGAATCCATTTATGGTTTGAAAATCCATTAAAAACTTCGGAAGTTATGCGAAAAAGAAAAAGTAATCTTTTTTATTTTTTCAAACATCACACAGTGAATGCTTTCAATTCTAGCCATCTTTTAGGTTCTTCCCTTTTCAAAACGTCTTTTGGATCAGGTGATCTAATCTTGTCGGACATTTTGAGTTTTGTTCAAAAAACTTTCTTCTAGAACCTTCTCGGGTTCATAGACTTTGTTCGAGACGCGGGCTTTCGACTCAGTGCATTAACCTCGTGCTTCGCGAACTGTTGTCACTTGTGCCTAATTCTAGCTCAAAACATCTAAACTCCAGCAGGCTTGGACGAAGCAATGAGTCCACTGATGACGTTGTATCTTCATACAGCCATGGCATACTAACGCGCTCTTGACGATTGGCTAATAGATCTTAATCTCTAACGATCCTTTCTGGGACAGTTGTATCAGTTTGTCTGCCTAGTCACATTTTCGGTTTGTTATGTGCAGGTGGCGCTACATTAATACGACTATATGCCAGTAAGTTCAGAACATTTTTGACAATGAAACCTGAACTCATTCTTTTAACATTAATAAATATCGCCTTACACTCAGCCCAGGGTTGGGTTTTTGACGTCAAAAACTGGTTTTTGACATGACAGTGGTAAAAACCGTGTTTTTACCGGTTTATTCCGTCAAAAACCTATGTTTTTTGATTTTCCTCCGATTTATTATGTAAGTGTAGCATACAATACATTTCTATATTGATTTTACCTTGTTGTTCTTGTTATTATTATTATTTACAATTACATTTGTTAAATTTATTTAAAAGAAGAACATTTCCTAAATGGGAAAGATTTAAAAATACAAGAGTAAAAGGAAAGAACAATATTTGTCATAATCTGCTTCTGCACTAATATGGATTCTACTAACTGCAATGAAAAATAATATTAAATGATATATAATAAAAGGTTATTATAATTATTAAATAACATTCAATATACATTTTTTTTAATAAAGTACATTGAAATTACTTTAGAGATGCAAAAATGGTGTTATATGGTATGACCAGGGGTCGGAAAAACTAAATTTTTATTGTAGCTAACTACAACTACAATTACTTTATCAGAAACGTAGTTAATTATAACTACTTGTTCTAAAATTAGCGACTACAAACTACTTTTCAAATGTAGTCACTACTTTCAGATTTTGTCAAAGGATTCAAGGTTCAATCCAAACTGACGACATGGATTAAATAATACTCCGACGACCCTTATCTGCCTGTATACAATTAAATAAGCACAATATAATCGAGGGCATTAAAAAATTTAAAAATACAATATACAAAAAAATGTTTTGTGTTCTAGAAAATTGTAGAAATACAACTCGAAATGCAAACAATAAACAAATCTGCAAATAAAGCAATTCTAAATAACAAGTAACCCGGAATAAAAACATGAAGACCTAATAAATAGTAAATATTCAAATAAGAAAATTTATTTCTTTAGTGGATTAGTATACTTGATTTTAGCAGCAAGTGTCAATAGGGGAAATGTACGACTTCATGCGATTTGTTACTATACACTGCAACTGAGATTTGTCGCTGAAATTTGCAAATTATTGTGCAGAACAAATTTTGCATGAAAAAGAAAGTTTTTGCCACGTGATTTGTAGAATGTCACATTTTTTTCTCCTTAAAGTAGCGTCCATTTTCACTGCAAATTACTGAATTTTTGTATCTCACTACTCGCTACACTACATTGTTCAAAATGTAGCACGCTACATTACAAACTACTAAAAAAAAGCAGCGACTACTGTAGTTTCGCAACTTGTAGCGCGCTACTTCCTACCCTTGGGTATGACAATAGATGTTAAGCATGGATTGGCAATGAATAAATTTGAATATTCTTAGATATAATATTTTAAAATGCATATCTTATGTATTTCATAAATGCAATTATGGTGATTTTCATTTGCACTTCAATAAGCAGAATCTTAAACTTTTGTTTTAAACAGTGTAATAAATTCTACCAAAAATATACACATTTTTTATTATACTACTTATGCGTTACAGAATTTCTTCAAAGAATCTAATTTTTTTAGACTATGCCAAATAACTTAAGATTATTGTAGAGATCTTCTAGCAGAGATGTACACGTATTATTCTAATGCAATTCTTTTTTATTTTTCTTGGGTGGATAAATATACTTTAGAGTCTTTTTGATAATGAATATTTCATGTAAAACAACGTAATATTAAAGATAGAATGAAAAAAAAAAAATTTAAAACAAACTACTAAAAAATGGGTTTTTGACAAAGAGGTTTTTGACATGACGGTAAAAACCATGGTTAAAACCGGTAAAAACCGTCATGCGTCAAAAACTTGCCAACCCTGACTCAGCCTTTATCATTATTAGAAGCAGCGTTAGAAATTTATTCGTAATTTAAGGGAGAAAAATAACACATGGGAGAAACTTTGCAAGAAAGTGTTTAAAAGTGTCCTAAGTATAAAAATGGTCAAAAAGTGTAAAAGTGGGCAAATATGCAAATCTATTTTAATATTTACACCAATTATTTTCGCTATATAACATGCTTGTAAAATCTTACTTCCTATTAAAATTTTAACTAGTTATAAACAAGTTTGAGTTTAATTTTTTTTCTGTTAATCATGTAACAAAAAAAAACTTAGTTAAAAAATGTAATATGACCTGTTAATTTTAATATCTGAAATCCATTTATTTATATGATAAATATGCAGTAAATGAAACAAAGGAAATAATTATTTCTTTCTACTATATAAACAAATATTAAATGTTAAAAAGTTCATATTACCTTTTTCTTGATTTGAAATTAACATCTGTAATGCAACTGCAGCTTCAACTTTAACAGGCAGCTCTTTGTCATTTAATAAACTGCTTTGAGTTAGTTGTAGAGCTGTTAGTAAATTAGTCTCATTTCGAAACTTTATTTCACAAAAATAATGCATTACCCAACATGCCTATAAAAGATAAGTAGATATATAAATAACAAATTAGAAAAGTTTTAATAATGATACACATTTAAGAAATATTATTGACAATTTCTACAAGTTTTCGCCTATCTTTCAACTTGTTTTAAAGTTGACAATTTAGCACAACAGTATAATTAAGCCTTGCGCGGCAGCGCAAGGCTTATTTATTTCCAGTGTGACATCCTAATGTTAATTTAACACAGGAAATCCCATTGAACGAGTTAATTTACTAGAGTTTTTCCCACTTTTTGTACGCGCTTCCACAAATTTTCTTCAAAACACCTAATTCTGTAAAAAAATAAATCCTCCAATCAAAAAACTCTAAATGTAGTAAACGTGGAATCTTTAAATTAAAGTCCAAATACTGATTAAAGTGATAAAAACATAACACGGAATATTTAAAATAATTAGCTAAAATTTGGCACGCGATGATCGATAGATTGAAGAAGCAATAAAAATAAAAACAAATAATAATTTTTCACGTTTCCCAGTTTTGGCCAATTTAAGCACCTGCTAGCCTTGGACATGCGATCTCGTGGTATATGTTTACTATTTCAAAAATATACGAGAATATTGTATTTATCTTTAAGATCCGAAGATGTCACCAATAGTTGTGAACGATCTACATTAAAAAGGTATTTTAAATATTCCGTGTTATGTTTTTATCACTTTAAGCAGTATTTGGACTTTAATTTAGATGTTACTGTCTTTATCAAAATTGGATGAATGTTCGATATTTACTTATCTAGTGATACTGTGATGTTACGAAATGCGTTTTTAAATTTCTCTCTTAATCGATGATTACTAAAATTCAACATGGTGAAAAAATGCAAATTTTCTGGTTGCAAGAGTGATGCACGATACTTTTACAAAGACTATATGCTGGGAGTTTTGTTTTTCCCTTTTCCTAAACCACAGAAAAACTTGAGTAAATGTAACGAATGGCTTTCTGCTTGTGGTATAACATATAAGGAAAGGGCATGTTTACAAACAAACAGTTCCATCAACCAATCTACCACTGCATTTTTGTCGAAGCTATCATTGCAGGAATCGTCATGGCGACGTAGGCCAATCATATCATAGACCAGTTTAACATAGACCAATCAAATCCCACCATCTCATGTGTATTGTAGGAGCCGTAAAGAACGAACAGGTTTTTCTGCCAAACCAACAGTAGTTTAACCAACAGTGACGTCAGATGCCCTTTCCTTATACAGAAACGATGACTAGAGACTGGTATGTTTGCTCTCGGCATTTCATTGATTTAAATGGCCCAACTGAAGAGTATCCTAACCCTATACAAAGAGTATCTCTGTCTGAACCGTTAAGTGATACATCAAATAAATATTCACGATATTATCGAGGAAATCGTGAAATTATCAAAAATAAAAGAGCCGCATACTATAAAAAATGTAAAAGCCAGATACAGAAGCGTAATACTTCATATTGTTTGCGAAATAAATCAAAGGCTAATAAATATAAGCTAAAATACTGGAAAAAAAATACTCAAATCATAATAGGATTCTCACCTCTAAGAAAATTAATCCTTCAAGATATCGACAGCTTGCTTTAGTGAAAAATCTGCTAGAGAGTTATAAATCAAACATAGCTCAGCAAAGCAGAAGAACAAATATTCAATTTCTAAAAACTCAAATAAAAGCTCAATTACTTGCGCGTAAAGCTATTCATACTAAAAATGTTTTGTATGCAAAGAGTTCATCGGCTTCAGAAAATTTTTCAAACAAATTTCAACAGATGTTATCAAAATCAACTCAAAATATCACTGCAGAAAATTTATGTGAAATAATTGGTGGCGAAAGAATTCACAACTCCAATGCAGAACCCTATTTTTGGGAAATAGCATATCACCCATTAGTTCACATACATTTAGATCATAATTATAGTAGTCATTCCAATTCTAAAATAGAACATATTCCTTTAGGTGATTTACATTTCGAGAAAAACATTGATGGTCATCATCCCAAAACTCTAATGTAGAAATGTGGACCTCTCTGTAACATTTGAGAGAATTCAGTTCGAAGGTTATTGCATATTCTTCATATATTTGCTTCTTCTCAGGGCAGTTCTACAAAGGAATTATTTTCAAACATAGATTGTTGTGAGTATAAATCGTATTACATAAAAGAAGATCAAATGTGTGCTGTTAATGAAATTATTGTTATGAAATTATTGTAACAAATGAAAACGAGATCAATAAATGGACTGTTTGTGACGATAAGAAAATAACAGATCGTACACGTTTTGTAAAAAATCTTGCAGATGTTTACATTTTGCTTCTACAGAAATGTTAAATTAAGAAATTGTCAATATAAGGTAAAATATTTATTCAGCTACAAAAAGAAATATTTTGCTGAAAATTTCATCCTCCATAACTACACATTTTATAACAAAATCAGAATACAGTTGTTTCATATATGCTCATTATTATTTTTTTGCTTCTTATGTGATAAAACAACATAAGATGTTATTAATAGCTTTCACACACGCTTACTAGTGTCTCTTTCCAAAGTGGTTGCAAATGTATTTTACACTATGGCATAAAATTATTTGCAAAAATGAACATGATTCGTTTTATTATTATCATTATAAAGATGAGAAACAATCCGTTAAAGTCCGTTATATACATTTTTTTGTTAAAAATTACTTTTATTATTTTAATTGTTTACAGAATAATCAGTGTTTGAACTGTATATTTCATATTACCAATACTGATTTTGATACGTGCAGTCTTTTACATACTTGCCTCGTTTGAATCTTGTCTGCTTCATATTAAATTGTTATTAAAAAACTTGAGATATTAAAAAAAAGGAACCTGCAAAGCAAATTAAAAAAATAAATTTATTTCCATTTTGTTAAGCCCGAGAAGGGACAGATATTAAAATTATTTTATTTAGTCAATGCTACAATAATGTTGCATTTTTATATTAAATCTTGCTCAGTCTATTTAATCTTAAAAAATTAAATTTAAATTTGAAAAATGATATTAAAGCAACTTTAAAACATTTCATTTAGAAATCTAAATAAATCTTCAACTTTTTTTCAGTTTTACATGCATTATACAAAATTTGTATTGTAGCAAATTCTAACAGACAAGAAACATGAGAAGTTCAAATAATTTTAAAAAGTTGAAGATTTATTTAGATTTCTAAATGAAATGTTTTAAAGTTGCTTTAATATCATTTTTCAAATTTAAATTTAATTTTTTAAGATTAAATAGACTGAGCAAGATTTAATATAAAAATGCAACATTATTGTAGCATTGACTAAATAAAATAATTTTAATATCTGTCCCTTCTCGGGCTTAACAAAATGGAAATAAATTTATTTTTTTAATTTGCTTTGCAGGTTCCTTTTTTTTAATTTTTTATAGTAATGTTATAAGCTATTGTCAAGAACTCAACACGTTTGTTGTGTTAAGGAATTTAAGTTTCCTGTTACTGAAATAACACACTATATTTTAATATATATATCTCTAACATAAATTTTATCTTTTTTGTATACAAATGACCATATATACACTCATTACTATTCAAATATCTAGTTTTTTCATTAAAAAAATATTCAGGATTTTCTTTTACCCGAACCCAAAAAGTCAATGCAACCAACCTGCAGCAGAAATAAGTTAGTATCAACTGAGTCAGGTAAAATCAGGTTACCCAGCCTGTATAGCGTCTAGTCCCTGCACTTTGGCTACGATTTCAAAAAACTGATCACTCTGCGTGCATGCGTGCTTGTCTGATACTTTAAAATTTTGTTCTAAGCCATTTCAAAATGAGTGCGTATAGCTCTGCGGTATGTCATTTCTCTTCTGTTCTGTGGTCTTGAGTTCGAATTCCAGCGGCAGAAAGTTTTATTTTTCAGTATTTGAGTTATAAAAAATAATTTGAATAAAAAAAATGTAAAGTTTCCATTTTTCAACATATAAGTGATGGAAAGTTTAAAACAAAATTGGAAATAAATATGAAATTTGGTTATAAATGAATTTCGTACATTCTAGAGAATGCTGTACAGCGAGTTTCATGCGTCCAGTGATGTTTTTTTTCGGTTAATGTACGCAAAGCATACATACACAAGTTATTGACCGTGGCTTGAATGAATTTCATGCATTCTAGAGATTGCTGCAAAGAGAGTTTCGTGTGTCCAGTGATGTTTTTTTTTTAATGTTAAAAATTGTTTTTTGGATGTTAAAAATTCACTTTAAAACGCTATAAAATCGTTAAAAATCCTTAAAAATTGAAAAATCCGGAGGAAAAAAAATGTATTTTAGTAAAAGTCTAAAATTGAATTTCTTTAAGAATGTTAAAAAAAAAAAAAAAAAAAAAAAAAAAAAAGAAAGAAAAACTAAAAATAATGAAAATTGTGAAAGAAAATATTTAGTTATATTACGCTAAATGTTTTAAATCAAAATTCTTTTACGAATTTAAAAAAACTGCAGCGGAATGGAAAAAAATTAATATGGTTCTCGTTGAAACTGTCTAGAGCAATGCGCATGTACGCAGCACGATCCATTTTTTGAAATCGTAGCCAAAGTGCAGGGGCTAGACGCTTGTCCTGGCCTGATGCAGCACGCTAATCATGTGCACTCATTGCGATAAAGCAGTAGTGGTTCCACTCACCAAAATGAAACCATAATATGATGAATGAGTGGCTGGTTTCATTTGATATAAGAACGCAAATGTGTTACTTACTTGGGGGTTGGGATCTTTTACTTTTCTTATTTGCAGCTTAAAAAGGTGTGAATTTAGACATGAAGGAAGCATGCATAACAATTTTATCATTTTTGAAAGGTTTTCTTTTATTAATCAATAAAAAAAAAAAAAAAAAAAAAATCAGTCACTGTAAGCAGACTAAATGCACCTTTTTCTAAAAAGAGGACTTTAGGAAGAAAGAGGAACCATTTAGGAACCCTACCAAAGTGAAATTTTTTTTTTCTTTTTTGGCTTTTTCTTTTCCAATATTTTTCAGTACGCTTCAAAAGATTCAAAGCAAAGCTTATAAAACTAAGAAAAGAAACTCTCTTCAAGGGATATGATAAATATCACATGGATTCTTCCCCTGGCGACAGTGGCCATGGACATAGGATAACCACGTCAAACAACCCAACAAAGATCTCTGAGTCATCGTTTTTTGGACTGCCTACGGCATTATTATGTTCAAAGTGATTGAAAAAAAAAGAAGTACTTACTCTAGCTCTCATAAAACCATGTTCACTTTGGAAATGTGGGTAGACATATGTAACTATAATATTTTCCATCTGCTCCTTGTATAACTGCCTCTATAAAAAAGCATTAAAAGATAAATAAAAAATAAATATTTTTACTTTTTTTTTTATAATGTTTAAAAATAAAACAGTACAATTGAATATACCTTTAATAAGACATCAGCAACAGATCCAACCATATGAAGTCCGCCATCTTTTTGGTAAGGTGTTGAATTTGGATTGGTCAAAACGGTCATCACAAACTCCATAGATTTCTGCAACATATCTTTCCTTTTCTTAGCAACAGAGTGCAACAATGTTTGAGCAGCAGTAACTGGTGAAATATAGTCTTCAAAAACATCTATTCAGAAAATAATTATATTTTTACTATGGAAGAAAATTCAAACAAATATTACAGCACAAAAAACAAGGAAAATATTCAAAAGACACAATGAGCATATAATTTTCAAGTAATGAATCAGATAATAAATTGAGAAAATAAAATGTAACCAGTGGACACATTCAAGCACTGTGCACTGCAGCCTAATATTTTTTAGAAGAAAGTTTAAGCTTCTAACGAAAAATTAAGTATAAAAATATTCACTGTAAAATAGGCAAGTGGACATAATTTTTGTTGTGTTAATCCATTGTACAAGCATCTGGTAGTTATTTTGGCATATTTCAAGTCTTACATTTCATCTTGTCTTATCGTTTTCACATCCAAGACCCAAAGCAGAATATTTTGAAATGTTCTAAAACAAACCTTGAGCTGATAAAAAAATGTTCTGCAGGAGTAAAAAGGAAAAACACAGGGAGATGTTATTTTATATGTAGCAGAAGTGCAATTTCATATTTTATAGAAATGTGAAAGATGTTTCGTAAAACAATGACACACACAAAAGAAACATTTTGCAGTAAGATTTACTTTTAAAACACTGGCATTAACAAAGAATTTACAGTTCTGTCAATAATTTTAGAAGCTACATATTTTGAGATATCACTTTTATGGAGGAAATGCCTTTGGAAATTAGTCCATGCATAGTTAGTTATAAGTCCAGCTTTTAGAAGTTTTCTGACAGCAGGAGTAATTGTGGGTTCATGAAAAAAAATACCTGAAATTTTAGACAGAAAACGTTTGCAAATGGAGAGGGGAGGAGGAGAGAACATATCATTTTTTACATTGAGATCAAAGTATGAAAAATATGAATTTAATTATGTTTAGCAATCATATGATGTTGATATTTTAGTCTTATTTTATAAATTTAACTATCAGATAAATCAGAATTTCTGTACTGAAAATGAAAAAAATACCTGAATATAACATTAACACAATTACCCCTGTGACAGATTTATGTCCATGTGGAGGCCCATGAGCTCTTCTTTCGTTACTGAATACATGATATCTAACAGGTTATGAATAACATTTGTTGGAGACAACTCCAAATTTTGCGACATTTTCCCACAACTGACGAATTTTGCAATCTTTTCGAGAACGATTAATGAATTTCATAATATTTTTGAGATTTTTCTTTTGATTGACTAACTACTTTCGCTATTTTTCTGAGGACCGATCAAGAAATTTCATGTTTTTTGACGTGTTTTTTCCCTAAGACTGATTGAAAATTTTCCTGATTTCTCCTCTGATCTACAGATGAATTTTGCAACATTTTTGAGATTTTTCATTTGATTGACTGGTAAATTTCACGCTTTTTTTGTTCTCGTGACTGATCGACGAATTTTAAAATTTTTCCCCCACAGCCGATTGATGAATTTTGTAATCTTTTTACACGAACGATTGAAAATTTTCAAGATTTTTTTTAAATAAAAATATTCAGATCTTGATTTTTAATTCTGTGAAATGAATTATACCATCTGCAGATTAATTTCTGCCATAAAATAAGTATCTTGGTTGCTTGATGATTAAACCTCAGAAGCTCCTATAACAAGAAAGCACTGACTTTTTAATTCAAATTTCTTAATAAGTATTTTTATTAATATTTTCTAAAGTTTTCATTCGATTTTCACAAAATTTGAAATGTCTCAAATAAAATTCTGCAAAAATAATATATCTTAAATTTCAAATCATTTGGTTGGGTAGTTTTTGCACTGTTATATGCAGACAGACAGACCAGACAACGATTATAGGTGCTACGTATTTATATAATTACACACCTAAAAAAGCAGAAATCCACGTTTCTGCAGAAAAGTAACACATCTGAAATATAAAAAAATAAAAACTAAGAAAGTTCTAAAAATAAATAAATAAAAACTGGCATATTTAGTATGTGCTATTTATCTTATGTCTGAAAAAGGTGTAAAGGGAAGCTAAATTATAAATGCATATATGTCCATTTTTACTAAATTTTAAACAATGGTCTAATTATCTGAACTTTTAATTAACCAAATCATTTTCAGTCTTGAGGAGTTAGGATCGATAAACAGCATTCTACTGTAATATAATGATTTAAAAAAATAATTTATATATTTTTTGTATAGTTAAAATCGGCAAAAAAAGTAAGTCTTTAATTCTATTTCTATTATTTAATAAGTGAGAAATAAAAAGGAATTTTTATATATTTTTAAACTCATTTTTAAAAAAGAAAAATACTTTTCTAGTGAGTTTGTTGAGTTACGAAATTTAAATAGTTTTGTAATAAAAATTTTTTACTGTGGGGTTGTTCTTATAGAATAGAATTTTGAGAAGGGGGGCAACAATGACCAATTATCGACTGGATCCACACCTGTTTCTGCAAGACTTACTGCTGCCAATATATAAAATTTATAGCTAGTTATGAATTTTAAATCAATTGATTTATTATGCAAGCGAAGACAACATATCCTTATTATAAAAAAAATAAAAATATATTTTAAAAAATACCAAATTTTGATCTTATATATTCATGGGGATCTGTATTCCACAACTCCTCATCCTTTTCAGTACAACACATTAAGGGAAACACAATGTCTTGTATGATTTGCTGAAAATCAAAATGACAAAAAATTATTATTTTTATGTATAATTTTTTGAATTAGAATTGGGGAAAAAATACAAACACTTACAAGCATGTGTGGTTTCAGTAATTTCCATGAAAATGCATGAGAAACCCTAAATGATAATAAAAAATTAAAAAACATGATAAAATAATTTAATATACATACTATATAATATACATATCATTAGCAACTATACAAAATGGAATCATTTCTTAAAAGCTAAAAAAATATTTTGCAAAATTTTCTTGTTGCAACAGCACAGATCCATGTTTAACAACTGGTGAAGCAACCCCCCCCCCCCTACCCATTTTGTGTGTTTTTAGAAGTGCATCTAATTTGTCATGACTCACTAGGAAAATAAAATATTGGTGACCAGAAATGTCAATGTGTAGAATAAAGATGCACAACCTGTGGCCCACGGAGACTCTAAATGCCAAAATCTCCAGAAATTGCAAATTTTGTCAATTATTCACAAAAAAACTAATTTAGTTGATCAGGCATATAAAAATCATGAATTTATATGATCGAGCACGTAAAAATCATGAATTTTGCAGATCGGATGCATATGAAGCGTGAATTTCGATGATCGGAAGCATACAAAAATCACAAATTTCACCGATCGTGTGAATAAAAAATCTCAAATTTCAGTAATCTGGAGCATAAAAATTGCAAATTTCACCGATCTGGAGCATAAAACTCAAATTTTGCCGATCGGGTGATTAAAAATTGCAAATTTTGTCGATCAGGTGCATAAAAATTGCAAATTGTGCCAATCAGGTGCATAAAAATCCACAGCTGCCAACTTTTACGTTTTTTTGTTACCACTAAAATTTAACAGAAATTTTTTCCTTATGTAATTGCACGATCTTGTCGATTTAGCAAGATACAATTTACTATCAAATTTTAGTGGTAGGAAAAAAGCATAAAAGTTGACAGCTATGAAAATAAATTTCGCCGATCAGGTGCATAAAAATCCTGAATTTTGTTGGTCGGGTGCTTAAAATTAACGAATTTCAGCAATTGGGTGCGTAAAAATCGGGAATTTCATCAGTCGGGTATGTAAAAACCACAAATTTTATTGGTCAGGTCCATAAGAAACGTGAATTTCGTCGAACGGGAATGGCCCTCCTCTTATAAAGGTTGCACACACCTAGTGCAGAAATAAAACTATGAATTGAAAAGTAACAATGAGCTAGTTTCAAAAGAAATTATGCCAACATTATAGAAGAAAGTGGATCTTAGCTCTTTACCCTATTTAACATTTTACTTATCAGTAACACAGTAACTGAAAATGGACTAAATCTTTTTTCAAAAGTCATAGTTAAAAGTACAGTGATGCCAGGGATGCTCGATAGTGAATCATTTACACAAAAAATTGGAGAAGGGATGCATTAATATAATTTTTATGGGTCCTTCAGGATGCATTATCTTGTTGTTGAAAGCTCGCAAAAGAAGTATGTTGTATAAAATACATTAAATTTGTCTATTTTTAAACCCCCCCCCCAGCCCCCCGTTGTAAAAAAGGACCCGGTTTTTTAGAAGTGTCTGGGTCCCAGGGACCCCACTCCGGATTCAAAAGCTTAGCATTATCACTGGAAGTACAAAGATAAGTCATTAAGATAAAACACAAGTCATTAAAATAAATTAAGATGTTCACAAAAGATAAATAATAACTTACAATATTTCACTTCAAAACTATTTTTTTTTTCTCAACATATTCTCCACCAATATTTATGCACTTATATCACCGTTTTTATCAGTGCTCCAATACCAGCTGCATAAAAATTCTTTGGGTTGCTGTCTCAGCCACATTAGGACTTCAGGTTGAACACAGGAGACAATTCAAAAGTTTGGTTGGCAACTTCTTCAACATACACCATACAGCTTCGACTTAGCCCCAAGCGATTTTCATCTGTTTAGTCCACTAAAAAACCATCTTAGAAGCAAGATGATGAAAAGGTTCAACTTGAAGTTCTAATGTGGCTGAGACAGCAACTCAAAGAATTGTATGCAGCTGGTGTTGGGGACTGATAAAACAGTGATATGAGTACATAAATATTGGTGGAGAATATGTTGAGAAATAAAAATAGCTTTGAAGTGAATATCATTGTAAGTTATTATTTAATTATCTTTTGTGACTTACTTTTAATGACTTAACGTCGTATATTACACAACTTTAGATATAGTATACACAACAAGAAGATGTGTTGGGAGAAGAAAAAAAGTTGCTTAGAAAATTAGATTAAAACAAAAGATTTAGGGTTAAAAATATAAAAGTATAATAAAATTAACAAAAAATAAAAATTGTCCTTTTTCTCCATTTCTAAAATAAATAAATAACCACCTGTGTTTTTTAGGGTAGGTGGGCAGTTAGACAAACCTGTTTCACTTATGAAACAACATAGTTAAAAGTGCAATTTAAATTTCAATTGATATTAACATGCTTTAAAAATGCAAGACTAGTACAGTCATGAAAATTAAATAAATTTAATATTAGCTATTTACTGACTTAATTATAAAATCTATTGCTAAAAATCAAAGAAAAAATTTATAAATAAAACTTTAGAATTACTTACGCCTCATTCACATAATTAAGTGTAAGCTGTAAAACCCGTGGAGATACGAAGACTTTTCGCCTGTACTGATCTAACAATTTGAACAAAACTTCTAAAATTCCAGCAGAATATGCTTTCAGATAATATACAGCAAATTCCTCATATTCTTTGGTAACATTTCCAGGACTCCCATACCTAGATAATATTCATCATGATTTTTATAACACAGAAAATACACTACATATAACTTGGATGTTAAATAACTACTAAAATATTAAAGACAATAAAAAGTTTTCTTAAATAAGTTTTTATAAACATTAATGTTTATTATCTTAAAAATCACCATGACTGCAATTCATGTTACTTAAAAACATTTTGTTACAGTACGTGATGTTGGGGCACGATTATGGAAAATTCCCCAATTGATTTCTGCTTGGTAGAAAGTGCAAACTAGTGAATCTATTTAAAAACTTGTTCAGTTTCTTTTTTCAGATATCGCAAAAAGGATAAAAAAAGAATTTTTACAGAAGCAATTGATGATGATGAAATTGAAGATATATTTCAATTAATTGAAAATGCAGAAAAAGGTTTTAAGTTGTATCTAGAAATTCAGAAACTGATTCAAAATAAATTTTAGTGTTTGCTTATAAGTTCTAATAAGCTAATAATATAAAAATTCCAGAGCAAAATAGTAGCTTATCAGTGATTGAAACATTTTTACAAAAGCAAAAATTTATTAGTACTGGCCGCCCATTAACATATGTGTATCTGTGTACTCACAATAGAGCTTTCTAAGGGATGTTTGGACAAACACAAAAATTTTATAAATGGAATCAGTTCCATAAAAAAAACTATCATAAAATATATATAAAATAAGAATAAACAGTTTAACAGTGTAAAAAATACAAAAATTTTAATTTTATGTGCAAAATCACCAAAAGTTAATAAAAATGATACAAACCTATCAAAAACTCTACACAAGATATGCAAAGCCCATTTTTTACACTTCCACCAAGGCAAATCAGCTTGTTCATCTTCATCTAAAGTAGCAGTTTGCTAAAAAATCAAGACATAATAAATTAAATAAACAGTATTTGATAGAAAAAAATGATGACAGTAAAATATATTTTTACATAAACT
Organism: Maratus michaelseni; assembly: GCA_963931845.1. Classification (NCBI taxonomy): domain Eukaryota; kingdom Metazoa; phylum Arthropoda; class Arachnida; order Araneae; family Salticidae; genus Maratus; species Maratus michaelseni. The sequence continues at coordinate 331,967,539 of OZ007590.1, read as the reverse complement.
AAGTACTCTAACTTTCCATCTAGTGATGCAATAAATATTAATTCTGTAACTATTAGGCTTATCTGCTAAATATTCAGATTCAGTTAAATAACAAATTTAGCATTCTGGAAAAGCATTCCATGTCATGTGTAGGGCAGAAATTTAAACTTTTTACTTTCTTCTGCATACCCGGGAAAAGTTCTATTGGTGCACAAAGCATGGAATGAGTGATCAAATTTTGCCAGTCAAATAAGGCTGAATTGTTATAAAAAATTTAAAAAAAATCTGACTAGTGGTTCAACAAGTAGACAAAGGCTTTTATTATGCAAAATTGAACTTAAAATTGACTTTCTAATGTTTCTTGAATGTCACTAATTAAATTAGCTCATACGTTAATGTTAATGGAAATTCATGTACCTTAAATAAATTTGATTTTAAAAGTTTCAAATCAAGCTCTAATATGTATTGTGCTGTCCTCAAAAAAATAAAAATGCATTTTTTGAAATTTTATTTATATAAAGTCTAATAAAGAATGCAAACAAATTAAACATTGCTAAATTTTTTAGTTTGTTCTGACTAAGATTTTAATGTTGAATTTTTCATTTATCACTTATTACAAAGTGGCAGCCAATTAAGTGAGAATTTGAAAAGAAAAAACACTTTTCCAAAAAATAACCCATGTTACAGGGGAAAAAAAAAAAAAACACACCTGACATAATCAGCTGAAAGTAAAGCATTTTATTACATACTAGCTGCGCCGCCCGGCGTTGCTCGGGCCTGTGATAATATCAATCCTGTTCTATATGATCATGACTGAAATCTGTAAAGCTATCAAAATCAAGTCGCAAACCCCATCGTACTCGAGCCCATAAAACATGAAGCCAGAACGCGTCATCTGGTGGTAGAAAGTGCAACAAAAATATTTAAGGCTATTGATATCAAATCGAATGAGCCAAACCCCGTCGTAATCAGGCTCATAGAATCAAAGATGCTCCTGTAGTTCCACTTTCCACCGCCAGGGGGTGCAATCTGTTGTATACGAACAAGGCTGAAATCTGTAAGGCTATCGAATTGAAGTCGAATGAGCCAAACCCTGTCTTAATCTGGCCTATAGAATCTGAGATAGAAAAGTGTCCCCTAGCAGTAACAGTGGAACTGAAATATTTAAGGCTATCGATATCAAGTTGAATTAGTCAAACACTATCGTAATCGGGCCGTAGAACCCGAGATACTCTGAAATGAAATTTTTAAAAAATCCAAAATTATTACAGTACAAAGTCTAAAGTTCAGAATCCTCGGGTTTTTACTAAGTCCGAATTTCTGCGAATTTTGGGTCATCAAAAATATTGCTTTTCTAATAAAAAGAAAAATAAATTTTAGTGCTTAAAAATGCAAAATATGACGTTCATACATTAAAAATTGCATATAACAGCTATTAATACTAAATTAAACAACCCTTTTCATTAAATAAATCATAACAAAAACATTTATTTACGGGAACATACAATTTAAGAACCTATAAAAATACTTTTTTATAAGTTCTATACTATTTTTAATACACTGTAGTTCCTTTCTCCAATTTCCTAAGTTATTCAACCTTTTTAGTGATTGTAAGGTAATTAGTTTCTTTTTTTTAGAACTACTATTATCTTTTGCATCGTTAGGTTTACTTCTCTTTATAATTAAATCAGAAATCTGTCAACCAATTCCTTAATAATAAGAGAGAAAGAAAAAAAAAGAACACAAATGTGCGTTGTCTTATCCGATAATCTTGCTAAAATGCAATGATGACTTTGTGATTCCTTCCAGGCACTAGTCGTTAGAAGCTGGGAAATTTATCTTAAAGGCCACCAATCACAGTGTACGATCGTGATTCTCCAAGAGGCTCTAAACATGACAAAAGCAAAACTATAACTCTACTCCCAGCATTACCATTAGAGGACTCTGATTGGTTACTCATGAGTTTAATTTCCTTGCTGCCAAGCTTTAGTTTTCGCGGCTGACTGTGTTTCTATTTTTAGACTGCAGAGCAGATTGGGAGACGAATTAGTGTAACGAGAACAGTTCTTTACTCCACCTTCTCTCCACAACACAGGGAGAAGAGAGAAAAAAGAAAAAGTGAATGCTTGATAGCTGTGGGGAAAAAAAAACAGAAACCAATAACCAATGTGATGTTCCAATGTTTTTTGTTTCAACAATTTTGTTTTTTTCCTCCCTCCTTGAATATTGCCGTGGAGAAGTCCGAACTTTAGACAATTCCGTACTTTGGGTGTCCGAAGTAAATACTTTGTACTGTATTCGAAAACAGTGGTATGTACAACTCATAAGCTCACTTAATGTTATACAGGGTGATTATTAAGTTAATTATAATGTTTGGAATCAGTTGCATTGAAATTGGAAAGTTAGTTGCTGAGTTATGGAAATGAGGCATAGTTAGAGAAAAAAACCTTTAAGAGAGGAAGGGTGATGAGACCGATTTTTGTCAAACAACTAATTAAGACTACCGGACTACTTGTTCAAAGACTGGAAATCGTAGAAAAGCTTGGAACTTTAAAAAAAATAGCTGAAGATAGTATTCAGGAATAGTGGTAATTATCTATACATCACAGCAATTAAACACTACTGATGAACCTAAAAAAAGTTAAATTTGTTAAATGGAATTAGTTCTGTTGAAATAGGGACATTGGATATATATTAAAAATGGTGCCAAATAACACTTTGTTTGGACAAATTTCCAGGATTGAATTGAATTTTCATATTTCCACGTCTATGACCACCCTGTATTAATGAATTTTTCATCTGTCCTTTTTAATTTTAGCATCATCCATAATCAACAAATTAATATGAAATAATCTTGCATTCACATTTGTGTTCCCCAGTCATTGGTATAAATATCAATGTCACTGGTTTTTTTTTTCTTCAAACAATTTTAATGAAAACAACGTTGTAAAATATTTTGAAACGCACGTTCTTTGATCCGAACTCCGACTCAGTGTCTGAGAACGTGGCAAAATTATGCCAGTTCTTAAGTAAGGGATCAATCGCTATTTGTAGATTTTTTTAATGTTCTTAAAAATGCTGAATGCTGTTGTAGAAATTTAATATTTTTAAAGGTCAAAGTAATATATAGAGATTTTTTTAATTAGTTTAAATATCTTCATGGAATTGGCTAGAATGGAAGTTAAGTAATCATCGTCAAATTCATTCTTCTGTGTGAACCAAAATTCTAAAAATGATGTGCAGCTTCCCGATTTCTCATCTAAGTTTCACCTTCCAACTTCTCAAGAAATAATAAAATTCAGATTGAAACTTTAAAGGAGAACCTTCATTTTGCCTATGTCTCTCGATTGCAAGAAATAAGTAAGAATATTTATTTCATTTAATTTTTCATTATTTTCTCTTTAAATTTACAAGCATGACCAAAAAGAATAGATGCACAAATCGTGCAGGGTCTATTGCGGTCTTATAATTCACAACTGCAATAATTTTAAATAACCTCTACGATCTACTTCTCTCCATCCATTAATTAACCTTCTCACCGCCGCGACCTGATACTATTGCTGTAGGTTTCACAGCAATACAAGGTTTGTTTAAATTAATATAATTCTACAAATATAATGCATTTTTAAAACATCAAGTAAAAGGATTATACTTATATACGTAATTAAGTTTTTTATCTCAAGTTTGAAAATTCAGATTTTTTAAGCATTTTAAAAAAATTAGAGAAAACAACATTACAAATTTGCCTTTTTGCTCGGCGGGTTGGGGTTGGCTTGATTTTTGACGGCCAATTATCTACACTTGGGATATAGGCCCGGGAGGAGTGCCCTTCGTGGGGGTCTTTCTAAGGGAATGTAACCCGTATTTACGCATGGATAAATCCACGGCTCGAAGAAAACCACGAAAACTCTGAACGATTAGGCTAACGGGCGCGATTGGGATCGAACCCAGCACCTCCCCGTCTACCAGCTTCGAGAGCATAACCTCTCAGCCACTGGTGGGGCTATTTTTGCTCGGCGGTTAGGGGAATAAAATATTTTAACAGCATTTAAAGGTATTAACAACGTTACAGAGCGCACCCCCCCCCCTCCACAAGCGACTGTCTAGATAGGCAAGGTTTGGCTAGTTTAAAAAAAAAAAAATTAATTTTTTTAATAAAAACAGATTTACATCAAATTAGATTTATTATTGTTATACTTACTTCAGGAACAGGTCTTCCAACTATTGCACGAAATATTTCCATCCATTGAGAAAATTTATCCTTTGGTATTAGGTCAAGAGGAAGGGTATATTGAACAAGTGCAAAAAAGATTTTAAGTATCTGCTTCTGTAACAACACAGACACTTCAGAGTTATCTGGCAATAACTGAACACATCTCTGATAAATCATTGGTAGTAGCAAGTGCATAGCCTCATTAAGAGGAGCTCGATCATCTGGTTTTTTATACCTATAAAAAAATACAATAATCAGAACAATTTTTTTTAATGTTATTTTGTACATTTCTTTAATCAGAAAAAACTAAGCAAGTATAAAAATTTAAAGCAATAACATTTTTAAACTTATAGTACACCAGCCAATTTCACATAGCAACGGTCGGTACTTTTCGATTAGCCAGGCGCCAGTGATATATATACATGTAGTATACATATACATATATATACACACATATATATATGTACATATATCACTGGCGCCCGGCTAACCGAAAAGTACCCAACAGTCTGTTTAGGAAGGATTTAGGTCTTTAAAAGGACTCAAATTAACAACTAATTTAAGACAACAAATTAAATGTACTGAAATAAAGTCTGTGAAAGCAAGTTAACAATGGTTTGGCGATTTTTAAAAGGATGGGATATTTCTGAGAATTTCTTTCTTTAAATTCTATCACTTTTGCGCAGAACTTCATTGGATTTGTCTTTTAAAAAAAAAACGGATAGAATTATCAATCTGATATTGCCTTAGTTCTCAGTCCATTTAATCAACATATAAATAGAAACAGCTTTGGCATTCGCTTGTGGTCCGCCATCTTGTTTTTTAAATCAAAACATATTTACATAATAAGATCACCAATTATAATTAAAATATAGATAAAATGCTTAAGTGTTTCAATCCAGCATCAATGAAATGTTACATAATCACATAAGATCACTAACTATAATTAAAACAGATAAAATGCTTAAGTGATTACAGATTAATCACTTAAGCAATTTATCTATATTTCGAACATATTTGTTTTGTTTCTCATTTCCAAAATAATTTTCATCCATATTTACTTATTATAAACACGTTATTTAATTTTTTTAATTCAATAAAAGTTAAAATGTTTTTATTTAAAAAATAAGATGGCTGAACATTGGGCGAATGTCAAAGCTTAGCCTATAAATGTTCAAATAATGAAAGATAAAATTTTCAACTGTCTTAAAAGAGATTTTTTTTAAATCGATTAACTTTACACTTTATTCAAAAACTAGTTTTTTGCTGTCTAGTCTTTCACTGGAATAAAAACATGTGATTTAATTAAAAACTCACGAATAATAAAATAGTACATACTCATAGTTTTTAACAAGTTGATACAGACACAGTAAAGCTCCCATACAAACATTTGTATCATTCATTTGTAGAAAAATAGATACTTTATCCACAATGCCAGCCCATTTTGGGAAGTCGTGTTTTACAATATTGCTCACACACACAGCAAGCTGCACCCTAAAACATAAAAAGTAAGTTATATTCAAGATTAATAACTTAAAAAAAAAAAAATTACATAGATTTTAGCAATAACTTATGTGAAAATAATACAAACTAACAGTTCTTAACCCTCTGAGAGCTTTCCTGCATTTTCATAAAAATATCTATAAAACTTAAAATAATTTAAATTTTCTTTCCCCGTTTGTTTCTAAAATACACATCATATCTCTTCATTTTACATACATCTTAAAATAAAATTTTGTTAAAAAATTTTTTGTTGAGAGCCGATTTAAGCTGTTTTTGCGAAACAGAAAAATATGTGCAAAACGCTTAGAGGGTTAAACTTTTATTGTTTTGTGACTCAGTTTAAACTTTGAATGATTTGAGCCATCCATATGTAGTTGAATTGAAAAAAATTCTGCTTCAGACAGTTTTTAGTTTAAGCAGGAATGATTGTATAGTTTTCGCTCCATTTGGACCATACTACCTTTACGTTAAACACCGGATTTCGTTATAGACAGCTTGTTTTTCAGATTTTACTGCAATTTGTTTTTGGAAGAGCTGAACAATCATTCCACAACTCATCAAATTATCACATCTCGCATGTGAACTACAGTTTGAGAATGGCTTATATAAACTATTAAAATCAAGAGTGTTAGATTACATATACAATAAGCAAAATTTTAATTTTCAAAAGGTGGCAATGAATATTCTAGATTACAAGCTCTCAAACTTTACTGTTATCAGACAGAGATGCAACCTAATTTAAAGTTATAATTTTCGTTGTTTCTAAGAAAAAGATTAACTTTGGCACATGTAGGTCTACAAAAGCTATTTATGAGATTGTTTTTAATCAACAACAGAGTTAGTATTGAAACTTTTTTTTAAATTTTAGCCAGGGGTGATTCTAAGTAAAAAAAATATTTTCTGAACTTCAGAGAATTTTCTGAAAGGATCCGGGTGGAGGTGGGGATTACCTCCCTTGACCCAGTTACAGAAACTTCTCCTGGAGAAAAATGTCTTAAGTCCTGCATTGGGTGCAGATCGGGTTTTAACTAATTCATGTTTTTTTACCTTGATACTTTGACGAAATTCACGGGATTTTTTAACGCGATCCGTTAATGAAATTTGCAGATAGATTAATCATACTTTTTTGAAGACCCGTGTTCTGTGACCCATACTTTGGAAACCACTGCTCTAGATGAACAATTTTTTTTTTTTAAATGTTTATGCAATAGCTTGTATGACAAAATTTGAATCCGTTACACTATGCATATTAAAATTAAACATTGTGAACATGCAGTAATCATGATGAAAATACACAGCAAAAATAAGGAATAGAAAGACTGATTAATCGCAATTAATTAATAGCTAGCTCTCTCAATGCTAAATAAATGACTACCCAAAATTAACATCCAAGACAAAATTAAAACCCAACACTACCTGACAAACTACTACATAAAATAATGGGTAAAGAGGAGAGGTAACAATAAAGATAAAGACTAAATACAAAGAAGTTAATTTGCACCAAAAACAAATAACTTATTTTTCATTTGAAATTTTATTGGCTCTTATCCTCTTTCTTGTCTTAAAATATTACTACAATTAAAAAATTATTCTTGATTCAAAAGGCTATATGGTCTGGTCTACCTTTCATACTCAAGGGCCACATCTATAAATTCTTTAAGATGAATCAATTACACATTTTTGAAGATCTGACCAATCATCCTGTGACCCACCAATGACTGCCTTTTCCTCAACTATCAAAAAAGACAGCACATGGCGGCATCGGAGGTCCTTTTACTTCAGTTAACAACCAGAACAGTAGTAGAACCGAACATGGAAGATGACACCAGAAAAATTTAAAAGCTAAATTCAATAAGTTTAAGATAACGACCAGCAGGTTCAGGCGGTGTGGGGTGTTTAGTACATCAGATGATTCCGGCGGCTTTGAGATCAATAAGTTCCGCAGACCATCCTTAATTCAGCTAATCAATACTAATCCTCATCTTGAATTTTAGAGATTCTGATTTCTTAGAGTCTACAATAGATAAAAAATGATGCCGCAACTAACGGATTCAATAGCAAAAAAGCATGGGCAAGAAATACATACTAAAGATAAGTTTGGATTCTTTTTTCGGAGCCCAAGCCAGACAATTTGAAATTCAAGCCCTATATCAAAATTACACAGTATAAAATTATTAATAATATTTAAAAACTATTTCAAGATTAAGTTTCTTATTTAAAAATCTTTTCTTACAAAGCAATAAGTATTCATCTTAAATACTCTCTCGTGACAAGGTTTCCTCATTTCCATGTGCCTGAAAATCTGTTTAAAATAGCAAATTTGTTATTTACACCCAACCACAGGCAGAAATCTACAAAAGTCAATTCTCATTCCTTTAAAGTATTATTGTGCAACTATGGCAGAAAGACATGAGATCTGCTATCAGTAATTCTGAAAAAGGACTTAAAAATCAGAAAGAGCAAATAGACAAGGAATATCCCATGGCTTCTTCATGTTATTAACACTGACTGTGCCAAGGCTTCCGAATCAGATAGAATATTTATTTTTATATCCCATCAATAAAAATTCAATTACCTTTCAAATTGATTTTTAAAGGATTATAAAACACTTTCAGTGGTTACATTCACTCAGGAATAATTGGAGCAGGTTTTGGAGCAGTCAAAAACGGCTTTTGGAGCAGGAAAGGGAGTTTCTGGAGAAACAAAAAACGACTTGTGGAGCAGGAAATAAGAGTTTTTGGAGCAGGTAAATGAGTTTTTGGAGCAACAAAAGCTCTTCTTTTAAAAATAAATTTAGTATCACCATTGTACCCAACACACATGTTGAAATCTCATACAGAACAAAATCTACACTCCTGACCTCAGTGATTCCAAATTTCAGATCATTTGCCATAAAAAACAAAGAAATGAAAACTAATTTAACCCATCCCTTACTCCATGAAATATTTATATCAGGGATACATTAGCTATACTAAATAGAATGGTGTGGCCATCACAAAATATTTTTCTATATAAATCAAATCGCCTGCAACAAAAATTAAATGCCAGTGTATTCGAGCTTGAGATGAAGCTATCGCAGAAATCATGAAAACAAAACATAGCAGCGACACTTGTCGGGCAGTATGCACTCAAAATTAATAAGGATCTATTTAGGTCAACGTGTAACAGAGTCTGAAATTTCATGAAATTCTGTGCATTAGTTCTTGAGATATAGTTATTGCACAAATTGGCGGAAAAATGGCATTCCGGGGAAGAAAATGGTGCAAAGAAATCAGATTTCCCTGTAGAAAAAACAAAATGCCCGTTTTGGAGCAAAAATAGTAAAAAAAATGCATTTGTAGCAGATATTTTCATTTGGAGCAGTTTGGTGCAATTGGAGCAGGTCTGTGACCCCTGAACTTTAAGAAACTTCATACTACATTCTTGTTTCTCAAATAAAATCTGTTAAGGATTTTTTCAATTTGTTAATAAATTTTTACTTTGAGCCCAAGCCCATTTTGGTTCTGGGCTGAGCCCATCTCATCTCTAATGTACACGCGTCTAGGTTTCAAGACCAAGTATACAGATTGTATGTAGTTGCTTGCAGAATTCTCATTTTTTTTCTTCATCCATAGAAAGCATTTTATTTATTTATATTTGCACATTTTTATTTATTTTAACACCAGAAATTCTATATACAATTACTTTATTTAGTAATAGTAGTAGTAGTACATAAGGATAATCTGTGAATAGCACTCAAGAACAAAAGACGTTAGCACTACTGTGTTTACTACAGTACCATAATGATACATTAGAAAGCATACATATAACATATAGGACATTGGGAGCTGTTAATGTAAAGTGGTCCTGTCCTTAAAGGGCAAAATTAGCACTAGCCACCGGCCACAGGGTCACTAAGTGAAGAAAAGTGACTATTAAAAAATTGTCTGTCAGCGGCCACCTTATGGCCACTTTCCTACAAGGAGAGAGTAACATTTTTTTTTTACATTTTATCAAGGATTCTACTTTTGCTGGTTGAAATATGTTTATATTAACATACTTATTTAGGCTATTTAATTTTAGATTAATACTAATTACATTAACAAAAGTTTACTGTTTAAAACTTTTAAATAAAAAAGTGGCCACTAGTTTAAAGAAAGTAGCCACTTATAACACTGCTACTACCGGCAATTGGCCACTAATGAAATTTCCCAATTTTGCCCTTTACCTGTCCTGTCTCATAATTCAGTTAATCAATAATCCTAGAGGTAAGTAACAAGTCCATGTCAGTCTCAAAATGTACAGATTTTTCATGGCACAAAAGCAGAAAATTCATTTTAAAGTCCCTAGCATTTGAGTTGATATGGAGAAAAATTATACGTGTACTGAATGTTTTTTCCCGTTTTGTGATATATTTTATCTAGAGATGCCACAGCTACCAATTTTAGCTTTTAAAAAAAAAAAAAATTAAACAGAAATTTTACTTATAAAATCAAACATATTTATATATAAGCATATGTTTATTGGTCACAACAAAATTATTTGACGGAGAGGGAGATAAAAACAAAAAACATGTAAGCGAGCAGCTATGGATTGGTTTACATAGGGTGCTTGAAAAATCTTTTGATGTCACTGAAAACTTTGTTCTTAATATTCGAAATAATGTGACAGTCCAATAAAATACTATCGGTGAGCCACAAGTTGAAGACCTCTACTCTAAGCAATAGTAAATCTATTAAATTATGTTGTTTGAATTCTTTGTTTGATTTAAAAGTAAAAATCTAAAATAGATTCATAATTACAGGGTACATTCTTATAATGAAGCTTTCTCAATACTTAAAATAAATAATTTAAAATAGAAACCTTATTAGTTCAGGAGCATAGACAACAGCATCAACAACTGCATCTCTAATCATACTTCTATCTTGCTCATGTATTGCAAATATGACTGGTTTTCCAGGTTCTTGCTCTCTATCTTGCCAGTATTGTGCAATCATATTTTTTAAATAAATAACACCAGCTTGGCGGATTGGCATGTCTAAATTTGTCATCATAACAACCTGGAGCAGATTTGGAGCAAATCCTATAATTTTGTGGACCTAGGTGAAATAAATTATAGTTAAGATATCATTTAATAAAATGTATTATAAAAATTACACTTAAGAAAATTATACTTAATATTTATAAATTATACTTAAAGAAAGACTGATATATTAAAGATTTAAAATAAATAAATACATATATATATGAAGCATTAGACAGAGACCTACATCCAGCAGTGAAAACGGTTGATGATGAAGATGATTATATATATTTAAAAAGGTACTTCTCTGTTATCCTGTCAACCACTTTTCATAACAAAAAACTATCGCCAAACTGTAAGATTAAGTTTTGGTCAAGTGGTTTTTAATTCGACATTTGCATATATATTTTTCATTATCTTTTACTGATTTATTAGTTATTTCATTAATTAAAATAACAATTGTGTCCTTAAATTCTTATATTTTATTTATTTATTTTGATATTCCAATGGCAACATTCTCCCGTTTATTTGACGTTACAGGCAGTTTGAAGATAGTTTTTTGTTATGAAAAGTGGTCGACGGGATAATAGAGAAGTACCTTTAAAAATGTAAAAACAATTTCAAAAATTAAACTGGCTAATCCAAAAAATAAATTAAAATGGAATGACATTTCACTTTTGTACAATTGACGATAAATTTATATTTCATTGTTTGACAAGTTTTTTTTTTTTTTTAAATAGAAAGTGATTGACAAGATATTAGACTAGTACCCTTTTTAATAAAGTTACTGTGATTAGTAATATTGGCTTCATGCATGATGCAATTGACTCAAACCTGGCCTGGATAATACGTAAGTACCAGGGCTTGTTTTATTAAATAGATTTTGTGAAGGGACCCGTAAACAGGCCTCAAATTTTGCCTGGATCAACCCTTGGAAAAAAAAAAAAAATATATATATATCACATATATATGTGTGTGTATGCATATGTATCACTGGTGCCCAACTAACAGAAAAATAGCAAAAAAAGTCTTAAGTTTAGAGACTTTTTTCCATTTTTTAACCAATTAAAAAAGTAAAAAAAAATTGGCGTGCGAGTGTAAAGCATCATAGCCAAATACACAGATAAGAAAGAAGTAAATATTACCATAAACAAATATTTTATTTCAACATTAAAGCATTGTTTCTAATTCATACAGGCAAAAAATTAAAGCTGCGATTGGTGAGGAAAAAAAAAAAAAAAAAAAAGCAATTTACTGGCAAGATTTGCAACAGACTAACATAAACGTACCCAAAAAAAAAAAAAAAAAAAAAACAGAAAAATAAAATTATCTATACATATACAAAGAGTACATTCAATTTAAAATTTTCAGAAAAACTGTTATACTATGTGCCAAGTGCCACCTTGGACATGTGTGCCATAATTTTGCCATGTCTGATAAAAGCAGGAGGAAGGTATGCTACGTAATAAAGCTTTTAAAGGTACATTTATTTACAAAATCAGTCTTGCACATCAATCTTTATTCGAAATACAAAGGCAATGAATAAAACTACAGATTTCCTTTTCATAAACATGATCATAACCCTATATTAATATGATGCAATCAACAATCCTATAGCATATACGGCAGAAAGTGAATCATAGTAAGTAACTAGTAACTGTGTTAGCATTAAAACTAAATTACATTCGAGAAATCAGTGAAATACAGGTACTTCAAAAAGACTATTTGAATATAGAAAGCCACAATTGCTTTAGTTTAACCGATATGTCTATGAATGAAGACAAAATCACATTTTAACCTTGAATAATTTCCTAAATTTAGACATTCAAATAGTACTCAATAAGTTTAGCAGACAGTTTAGAGGAATGAACAGTTTATTTAGAGCAGTTTGGTAGTTTAGAGGAAAATAAGGCTATATATTGTCGCGAAAGATCATGGAGAAAGGAAATATACTAATACAAATCGTGCAATTATACTGTAATAAAATAATTTTAATATACTAAATACATGACGATTATTTTTTTTTTCGTTAAAGCATTGTCAATAAATCGGTAAAACACGTGGCTACGCATACACAAAACACAGAAATACATAATGTAAATGTTACCGAGTCAATAACACATCGCAATTAATAAACAATGATTAAAAACAATCTAAAATTTTGTACATAGTTGTGTTTTAAATTTCAATAACTAAGTTTAATTTTTTAATAAAAATCCAGTGCACACTATAAAGATACTCAAAATAGTAAACAAACAAAGATTTATGAAACTTTATTTAGAAAAGATATTTGATAGTAACTCATAAATAAAAGTTGATAGTAAATGTATATACTCAAGTGAAATGTATAGCAACAACATACTAAAATTATAAAAACATAAATAATATTTGAAGACCGGCAAAATAAATATGAGTACCTGCTCTAGCTGCTGTTCCGCAGCTTCTCTTTGATTAGGATCTATTGTTGCTCTAAGTATTTCAATTAATTTATTCGGATCCATGTTTGATGAGATTTTGAAGTCTAAAAATTTAAAAATATTCCTAACAGTTTCTAAAGTGAAGGAACGGAGGTTCACGTGAGTCAACCTTTTTCGAGAGAAATGGCCACGCTCAATTATTTTAGACAGCGCATGCTCCCGCGCATATGATCATATGTATGCAATTCAGATAAGCTGAGATGTTTAGTTTTGTAATCAGACATTCACAAAATCCCGATTAAATCGATTAATTAAAATTGATTACAGTAACTCCATCAGTTGATCATGTTCTCTGAAATGAAAACAGTCACCCTTTTTACCCCAAGTGCCTGGAAGTGTGAAAATCAAAGACATTTAAGATATATTTAAATGTCTTTGAGCGCTTGCGTTGGGGACTTTTTCGGAAAAAAAATTTCAGAAAATTTGGAGAAATTCACTTTTGACTATCTGGCAACACTGATCAAAATCAACAAATGCATGCGAGTTCCAGTAAACAAACATTATTTCTGTTCTGAAATAAACGTGTTCAATTTTGTAAATACATTGCTGATTAGACCAAAATTCTCTCTCTGTAACAATGGGAGTGGAAATACTTAATGCTGAAGGTATACGAGGGGATGGTAGGCGTGCAGATGAATTACGTAAACTTGAATGCAAGTTAGGTGTTTCTGCTGGTGCGGACGGATCTGCTTATGTTAAACATGGTCACTCGATGGTTTTAGTTTCTGTGTATGGACCACATGATGTAAGTTTTGATACCACTTCTTACAACTAATTTTTCTTTTTGGTGTAGCTGTCGCAGACGCACCGGGGTATCTTTTTGACTCCAAAATGGCGATTTTATGCTTGGACAACCCGGCGATTTTGGTGAGATTTTGCTTCGTATGGCAACCCGGTAGAGCAGATTTTCTGTAATTTTGTAACAAATTGATCATTGTGTGTGTTTTATAATAAAATAATTTTTGTTTCTTTTATAATAAACTGTTTCATGATAAAATAAAACTAACATTCTGTTTTAACAGGCTAGGCCTATCAGGTTCCCGAAAACGGGGTTTCTCGCCAAAATGGCGCAAAACAAAATTCGCGCCAACCCCGGTGTGTCTGCGACAGCTGTTCCATTTTATTTTTTTCTTAATTTTGTAACAGGATACATTAAAAAAAAAAAAAAAATTCTGAGGACATTGTTTTTTTTTGTTTTGTTGCCCCATCGGTTTGTTTGATAGAGGTACCAAATCTGAAATGATTTTATTCGTAACTATTCTAAAATCACAACATAAAGGAGATGAGTAATTGGTAACAGTTACAAAAAGAAAAACATTCTCCTGAGAAAAATGTAAATCTGTCTGTTGTATCTGATATTTATAATAAATATTCCAAAATGACTGTTGTGACAATTTCATCACGTATAAACTTCATTTGTGCCATGTCCATGTGATAAACTCTTTTGAAAAGAACAGAAAAAAAAAATCTGCTAACAAGAGTTTGCACCAATTTTTAGTGTACAGATATAACAATCATGGACTTAAAAAAATTCATTTCTGTAATATTTTAACTGTAATAGTACTATGGTCTATTATAATAAAATGCTTGCACATGGGAATGTTATAGCGGTCTTTGCACATCAGAGAAAACAGCAAGGTTGAATTTGGCATTTAAAGGAAAGGTACTACAGATGTACCAGGGTTTCTTTTAAGCACCAAAATAACGATTTTTCACCTGGCGATTTTGGCAAGATTTTGCTTTGTATGGCAACCTGGTAGACCAGATCGGGAACAGATTCCTTATTTGCCTAGAATCCGCTATCTTTTTTTCTTTTGGTGTGAAAAGCCTGTTTATGACGAAGTAGTATTTGTCACCAAGTGGTCATTTAGTAACACTTTGTTTAAAAAAAAATTTAAATTTTGGAAAAAAAAAAATCAAGAAATTATGAACAGAAATAGGCATTCCAAACATCATTTGAAAAAAAAAAAAAAAAGTTTGTGTGTGTGTTTTATATACAACACTAGAATTAGACCAACTTTTCTCAAAAAATCAAAAATAAATCTCTATCCCAAAGTCCAAAAATCAAACAACAAATCTCTACCCCTAAATTACAAAATACAGTAAAATTAAATTAAATACATAAAAAGCATATGAATTAACATTTTTTATCCATGGAACACCAGAGAAAGCACAAAATAATGATTTTATTTTTACTGAATATTCCATTCCTCTCACTTTATTCGCCTTATAATCTCCAGAAGTTTATTAAACACATATATTTTTGTCTGCACATGCTCTACATGAAAAAGCCAAATAAAAACAAAAATCGCTTTGATGATTGTACGTTGAAGATGTTGTTTTTATATGTCACCACATGTTTTTTATGGTGTTAGTGCATACACCCAGGGCTGTGGAGTCTGGGGAAAAAATGAGTGAATCCTACTCTGACTCCCGAAATTTTAAAGGAACTGACTCCGACTCGAGGGATGGCAAATGTTCTGGTATTGCCTGTTGGGTGAGTTTCTATTATTCAGACTGCTTCATTGTTGTCATTTGTTTTAAAATAGTAATAGTCGCTTTATTAAATTTGTCATTAAATAAAGGAAATACAGTAGAGCCTCGATTATCCGACCCTCGTTTAACCGAAACTCTATGTAAACCAACGTCGATTTTCTGACCTTTTTTTGTGTTTTTTTTTTCTTTTTTTTTTTTACTTTTGTATTCCTTGTGTATGCAAGCGGTCATTTGCGAACTACGAGTACAGATAAATATTTTGATCCCCCTTACTTAGAATTCATTTGAAATAAACTTGAGCTCCTGCAAGTTCCGATCCGGTATAGGTGTACTCTTTCCCACTCCCTGTGTACACGTTCCTGTTCTGAACAAAAACATTCATTTTTTTGAAATTTGGAAAGCCATACTGCCGAGTTCCACAACATTCGAATGTTATTGCACCTTCTGATTGTAAGCAGGTGCAGGGAACAAAACTCTTTTTGTCATCTTTTCAGGAACAGTTATTTTAACAGCTACAGAATTTCAAAAGGGGGAGGAGAAATCAATGGCATATTTAAGCTATGCACTCGCTTACTGTTCATTTACGATTGGCATGCCTACCCTTCGTGGACGATTCTTCTCCGGCTCTACTCTAAGTTTTTTGTTTCAAAATAAATTTATTTTCATGTTTACTAATTTGTATTTAGATATTTATTTAGCAGTTTAAATACTCATAATAGCAGTTCGATGACAATGTTATAGTATTAAACTAGATGATTATTGATAAATTCTCGATTATCTGGAAATTTCGATTATCCAATGTAGGTTTGGTTCCAATTACATTGGATAATCGAGGTTCTACTGTATTTACTGTTTAAAAAAAAAGTGGTGGCAATCAAGCAATCAGAATACAAAAATAAACAACTGGCAACACTTCAACCTACTGGTGCTGGCACATTCCTGTTTGACCTTGAAGCATGTGATGTGCATATCGACCAATAATGTTTTATTTTTTTCGTTAAATTTCTTTGGATGAATTATGAGTGTAAGCTGTGTTAGGTAGTCAAGACCAGAACCCAGTTACTGCAGTGATAAATTTCCAGCAGTATTTTAGTATAGAAATTTTCATTTTTCTAAATGCAGATTTTTTTTTTTTTTTTTTTTTTTTTTTAAATAAGGCAAAAATATTTTATAAAATGCCTGTGGAACTTTGCTGTGGTCAAAAATGAAAATATTTTGAACATCCTTGCTCTTCCCAGATACTCTATACACTCTCATACAAAATGTGGTAAAATTTAATTATGTCAAAACTGTATGTAAAACATTTACATGCATGTATGTTGTAATCGGAAAGTTAAATTTGAAGCTATTAGATAGAAACAACAGTTGAAATCTAATAAATCACCAAAATTTACTTTGAATAACACACACAAAGATCTATCTGTTGAATCATATATTCAATAATCATATAATTAACATATATTATCCATGGGGTGCATAATCTCTTTAATAGTCGACCATTCTATAGAGAAAAAGAAATCTACACTACCCTGATGAACTGCAGACTTTTCACCACATAATCTTTTGGAGACAATAACATGGCATTCTTTAAACCTTGACAGCCATCCATTTGAGCATGTAAAATCATCGACACCAAGAGCTTCTACAAACTTTGCTTTTTCTTGTAAATCAGCACCAGTTAAAATGATATTCTGGTTCCTAGTTTCTCTTATCCATCTTAATAAAGCAACTTCAATTTCTTCATTCTTAGCATTTCTCATAATACATGTTCTTGGAGGCTTGAACTGATTGATAGCACAAGCTGTTTCAATTTGTTCTCGATTCTTAATAACTGTCAAAAGAGCACTAGCAGGTATTCCGTATTTTGCTGCAATCTCTGATTTTTATCACTAACATTACATAAAATCTTCTGCTTAGTTTCAAAACTAAGAGCTTTTTTTTCAAACTCATTTTCACAACTAGAGCTTCAGTACAACTAGAATTCAATCAATAAAATATTTCTAGCAAAGAACTTTATTATTCACATCAAGTGATCAACCACATGCTAGCAGCGAAATGAATAGCTCACAAAAGAATTCAACATCAGCAGAGAAAGAATGCAATTCTTTTCTCTTCCCCCACAGTCACCAGTACACCCACCTGAGTTCCAAGAACAAACACATATCCTCCCTCATCCAGTTCAGGAAAAGCTATAAACTTGTTTCAAGGTGGAAGGTCGCAACGAGGAGATTGTTTTATTAGGTACAATATTTACTTTGTCTTAAACGGGAGAAGTTTGTCTTCATGTTCATATTAAACGATGCAATTATTGTTGTTTCCAAGATAACGTGATGGGGAAACTATTTTCCTTCGTCTTAACTAAGGCTCCTATAAAGGGAGCTGACGCATATCCATTCTGTTGCCCAAAATAACCGCCATATTGTGACCTAGCTCAGCATTAGGGGACCGCCTGAGCAGGTGTTCGCCGTCCTCGTTACTGTCACTCGCCGTCCACTAGTACGGTAAGCTAACCAGTTTTAGCTTGGTTTTTGGTCCGCTGGGTCATTAAATGGCGGTATGATTCAGCCTGTATTATAGGAGCTCTAGTCTTAACGAGGTTCGACTGTATAAAACTTTGTATAAAATATGTTTTAATGTAAAACTCTGGTAGTCATAGTATTTTACTGTACAGTAAGTAGTTTATTTCTCTCACTTATTCAAGTTGCAAACATTTAAAGATATCTCAATAGGATGATTGAAAATTATTGCAATTATTAATGTTATTAAAAAAATTATGGTAGTCAATAATGGGTAATATGTAGTGTGCGATCTACTGCTTTTTAGTAAGTTTTTTCTTAAATGGTGCCGTGCCACTGAAATTGGACAATATTGTTTTTTATCAAGTGATAGACCAGAAACACACTACCGTAAAATCCCCGAAAGTAAGCCCCTCTCCCACTTTTAAGCAATTTTGATTTTTTTTTTCATTCCCAAATATAAGCCCCCCCCCCCTCTCACATACACAAAATTTTTTATGCTTTAAAAATTGATTTTAAAAATCAAAGGGAGGGAATTTTCATTCTTTTGACATTTTTGGCAGATTTCCGCTTATGTTTTTATAGTATGATGTTAATGAAATCCCTTCCCGCACATGAAATGTCAGTTTCCTTTCTCTGTCTTCTCCAACATAAAAAGTTGAGAATCTTAAATCCTTATGTATTTCTTTCTGCTCACTAGTAACGTAACAATTAGTAAAAAAAATCAATCCTCTAAACTACAATCTCCCTTTCCATCCAAAATTTATGCCCCTCCCCCTCAGCATATAAAGTTTCAAATCTTTAAAACTCGTTATAAAAAAAAAAAATATGCTCTATTTGTTGCTCTCTACTAACAATAAATAAATAATCATCCATTTAAATTATCTCTCTACCACCAACATGTCTGCTTTCGTCCTTTTGTCTGAAATATATTTTGTCCTATATGCTGCTTTCTAGTAAAAATAAGTAAATAATCAATATCAATCATATAAATTATCCTCCACTCCACTCCTCTCTCTCTCTCTGAAACTTAAAACTTCTCCTTCCTTCCCTCCCTCTCCTCTCAGAATACAAAGTTTAAAGTCTTTAAAACTCTTTATTAAAAAAATTGCTGTCTAGTAACAATAAATAAATGATCAACTATTTCAATTATCTCTCTACCCACAAAATGTCTGCTTCCTCCACTTTGCTAACCCCTATCAAAAAAAAAAAAAAAATATTTAAAACTATTTATATAAAAAAAAAATTCTTCTGTCGTGTTTGTTGCTCTCTATTAACGATAAATAAATAACAAATTATCTAAATTACAAATTCCTTCCTTCGAAATTCATATCCCCCTCCCCAATCCCCAAAAATACTAAGTTTAAAATTTGTAAAACTCTTATGTGAAAATTTTTTATCTCCTACTTGTCACCTTCTAATTTGTCACCTAAGTTTTCTCTCTACTCCAAAAGTGTCTGCTCCTCCCCGCACACACACATACAAATTTTAAAACTCTATTTAACCCTCTAAGCGTGTGGAACGTAATATTCCGTTCACTAAGCTCCAGGTTTCACTGCAATACATGCAATGTTTAAGATAATATTTCTATAGATTTAATGAATTTTCAAAACATTGAAGAATGATTAATACTCTCAAGGGTTACATTCATATTTGTAATTAAGTTTTATTTATAATGCTGAAAGAATCATATTTTTTTAGCATTTAAAACAAAATGCAGAGAACATTACAATTTTACCCTTTTTCAAAACGCTCAGAGGGTTAAAAAAACTGCTGTATTTATTTCTCTTTAGTAACAATATTATTGAATAATCAATCATCTAAATTACCCCCCCTTTCTCCCAAAAGTTCCACTTTCCCCCTCTGTCTTCTTACTTCTTAATCTTTAATAATATATATTTTTTTTAAATGCTGATCTATTTTTTATTTTGTAGTAAGGTAACTAACTCATCACGTCTACATCATCTCATTATAAGTATCTCATCTAAAATCATCATCCCTTTGAAATTTTTGCTCTGTCCTATTCTCCCAAACAAGAGGAGTGGATTTCTAAATATGTAAGAGGAAAGCAAACATTTTTATCTTTTTTGCAGTTTTCCCCTGAATCATGTGTATATTTTATGTTTTGAAATAAATACAGTGGAACTCGGTTATAACGACACTGCTTTTAACGACACCTTGGTTATAACGTCAACAAACCGCTAGTCCCGGCAGATACCCATAAGAAATAACGTTAAACAACCTTGCTTTTAACGTCATGATAAAAATGATAACCTCGGTTTTAACGTCATATTTTTCGTGCTTTTCTTCTTGAAAATTCCAAGTTAGTATTTTTTCTGGAGTGAAATTTTAAGGAGTGGAGATGAAAGAAAGTCATATAAGCACTATAGAATTGTCGAGTGAAGCTAGAATGTTTCTGGAGGTGTATTGTGAGTGATTGCCCCCTATTGTAAACCTGGGAAATCGCCCCTCACCCTATTCCCGGAATGACTGGCCTTTATTTTCCATTGTATTCCTAGATCTCTTTTTTACCTTTCCATGACGTCATGAACACAGGTGTTAAGGAAGGGGAGGAGGAGATTTCCAGCTAACATTCCCCACTTATCGAGAGGTGTCTGTCGTCAGTGAAGCTGTGAGTCTGCATGTTTTAAGAAACGCATTTTTGTTTCGCGATGGCCGAAAACAGTAAAAGAAAAGTTTTGAGTTTATATGATAAAATGAAAGTAATAACGGAGCTAGAAAAGAAAAGAAAGAAAGCTGATATCTGCCGTGAATTTGGTTTAGTTAATTCAACAGTATGTACCATATGGAAAGACCGACAAAAAATTATGGATGCTTTTCAACAAAATGGGTCTACTATGAAAAAAATTCGCAAGCCCATTCGACAAGATCTGGACGAAGCATTATTGAAATGGTTCACACAGCAGTGAACCGCAAACATTCCGATTAATGGTCCTCTTCTTGTGGCAAAAGCGGAAGAATTAGCAAAACTTTGAAGGATGAAGAATTTTCGTGTTCCAGTAGCTGGATAGATCCAGTAGCTGGTCGTTTCAAGGCGCGCCACAATATCGTGTTTTCAAAAATATCTGGAGAGGCCAAGAGTGTCAACAAAGAAACTGTGGAGGAGTGGCTGAAAATCTGGCCAAAACTTCGCGAAGGGTATGCAGACCAGGAAATATTTAATGCCGATGAAACTGGTCTATTTTTTCGTTTAACTCCAGACTGAACTTTAAAATTTAAGGGGGAAAAATGTATTGGCGGAAAGCTGTCGAAGGATCGCCTAACAGTCTTAGTATGTGCAAATATGAACGGCACTGAAAAACGAATGTTAACTGTTATTGGTAAAAGCAAGAAACCTAGGTGCTTTAAAAATGTTAAGCATCTTCCCGTTCACTATCTGGCGAACCAGAGAGCTTGGATGACGTCTGATTTGTTTGAGTCAGAGATGCTATGCTGGGGTCGCGAGTTGCTGAAAAGAAATAAAAAAGTGCTCCTCCTACTAGACAACTGCCCAGCACATCCCAAAATCGACACATTACAAAAGATCAAACTAGTGTTTCTACCAAATAGCACCAGCCTGTTACAGCCTTTGGACCAAGGTGTTATTCGCAGTTTAAAATGTAAGTATCGAGCGCAAGTTCTAGCCAAAATTATAGAATGTGTTGAAAAAAAGAAAGATTGTGTAATCAGCGTACTGGATGCCGTTTGTATTTTAAGCAAAGCCTGGCGTTATGTGAATCCTCAGACAATAAGAAACTGTTTCCGGCATGCGGGATTTATTTCTGAAGAGGAAGGATCAACCGAATCCGAATGTAATGAATTATCCCTGAAAGAATGGCTCAACAAATTTGAACCAGGAAATTTAATGGTTGAGCAAAATGACATAGATGCATTCGAGACAGTAGACGAAAATTTGCAAACTACTGAAGTTTTATCAGAATCTGAGATAATTCAAGAAATAAAACATCGCTACGATCAAGAAATTAGCGACACAGACGATGATGATGCTAATCCCGAAGACCCTGACAGCATACCTGAAATACCAACAGCTGCAGATGCTTTGAACGCTATAAAAATTGTATCGCGGTTTTACGAAACCCGAGAAAGTAATGAACAAATAATAAACAAAATTGCAGACATTGAAAGCAATTTGGAAGAAATTTATTGTTCTACTAGAGTTAAACAATCGAAAATTACAAACTTTTTCTCGTTGTCATAAAGTTCCATTGATGAGGATTAAGTGTTGTAATTTAGTGTAATAAATGCTCTTACATCATACAGGTACGTTATTTTTTTTAATTATTTCCGTGTATGTAATCTCTAAAATTAACCTCGTATATAACGTCACCTCGGGTATAACGTCATAAATCTTGCGGTCCCCCCGATGTCGTGATAACCGAGGTTGACTGTATGTTCTTTAAAATAACTCCCCATCCATTAACAAATATCAGATGTGAGAACTGCCAAACTACGACAAGACTAAAATCTTCTCTCTGCTTCTCAAGATTTTACGGTATTTTTAAATATGAAAATAAAAACAAATAACTAAGAATAAATAAATAAAAACGATTCCATTAATAAATTGGTACTTTTATGTTAGCTGGATATATATATATCACTGGCTCCCGGCTAACATAAAAGTACCAATTTATTTAATAATCCATTATTTTATTATTACAATTTTACAAAACAAAAGAGTGGCCCTTGAAAGATCCGTTTTTATGAGTCATTCAGCCATATACATCACGAATGTCGACTATTCTCTGATGGAAGTAATTCATGTTGGCAAAAAAATTGAATGGTTGATTCATAAGTAGCTGTGACTCGATAAAATTCAATATCTTTCATATACAAATGTGTGATAAAATGGCAGAAAAAACATGTAGATTGAAACAACCAATTTCAATGGCGCTACCTAAGGAACGATTAACTAATTGAAAAGTGGTAGATCGCACACTACATCGTAACTCAATAAGGTTTTGGTTTATTTCAGAATTTCATCTAAGTAAAAAGTAAAAACTGATATAATGCTGTAAAAAGTGTATGTATTTTTATTTTAGATTACTAGTCGAAAAGCTAGGACTCCAAGTGATAAAGCTGTTATTAATTGTCAGTTCAAGGCAGCCCCTTTTGCTGGAAACACCCGGAACAAAGCTTCATATGGTGATAGAAGGTCTCAAGAGCTGACAATTGTACTTCGTCAAGCATTTGAAGCTACAATTCTCACTAATTTATATCCTGGTTCTCAAATAGACATCTTTTTTCTGGTATGTTCTATGTAGATTTCATTAAAAAAAAAATGAAATTCTGCAATTTTTTATTTTCTGGATGCACTTAGCATTGATTTACCTATCTTTTTGTAAGTCAAATAATAGGCTGACATCACAGCAGCATTGTTATAAAATATGCTCTGTTCTTTGAAAGATGAATTAGTAATTACATATTTTTAAAAATATAAAACCAACTTCCATTAACTTTATTTTTTTTTTTGGATACTACCCCATATATGAATTGTGAACTACGCCCACCATAGCATTCTGTGCTATCTGTAATTAAGTATTTTTGTCTATACTCGACTAAAGGTAAAAATAAGCAGTCGCCACTCGTCGATTAAACTTGAAAAACTGGCGATTAAAAATATGGAAAGAACTGGCCAAATACAGGATTTTCCGATTTCTTTGTTTCCCTAAAATTCACCATTGTCCTGCACCCGATCGCAGAAATTTATGATTTTTCTGCGCTCTATCGCCAAAATTTATGATTTTTCCGCGCTTGATTGCCAAAATTTATGATTTTTCCGCGCTTGATTGCCAAAATTTATGATTTTTCTGCATCCGATCGACGAATTTCATGATTTTTCTGCACCCGATCGCCAAAATTTATGATTTTTCCGTGTCCGATTGCCAAAATGAATGATTTTCCGCACCTGATCACCGAAATTAATGATTTTTCCACACCCAATTGCCAGAATTCATGATTTTTCCGCACCCGATCGCCGAAATTCATGATTTTTTCACACCCGATCGCCAAAATTCATGATTTTTCCACGTCAGATCGACGAAATTCATTATTTTTCCGCGCCCAATCAACGAAATTTACGATTTTTCTGCACCCAATTGACAAAGTTCGTGATCTTTGCACGCGATCAACAAAAGTCCTGATTTTTACGCTCCTGAATGACGGAAATTCATGATTTTTACGCTCCCGAATGATGGAAATTCGTGATTTTTATACTCCTAAATTACGAAATATGCAATTTTTTCCGGGCTAATTGACGAAATATGCAATTTTTTCCGGGCTAATTGACGAAATATACATTTTCTTAATTTCTGAAGATGTTCGCCACTTTTGGTCGGCTTGCCACAGGTTGTGCATGTGTAATGTATATCATGTTGTGGGTTATTATTTGGTGTATAAGCATACCTATTTTATTATTGTCAGATCTTAATTCTAGAAAAATATTTTTTTTTAAAAAGGTACTTATGTAATTAGCTACACAAGTACCTAAGCTTAGTGACACTTATGTAGCTAGCTACATAAGCATGTTTTGTATAACTTTGCTGTTAACTTATTTTAAAATTTAAAATAGATTGGAAATTAGAATCTCAAGTTCATTCGAAGCAATATAAATTAAAATATTTTTATTTAGTACATAAATTACTTTACTGTAAACTCATTATATATTTTTAAAATTAAATATTCAGTGACATAAATTAAATGTACTTACTGGCTATTAGAGAAATTATTATCACTCGCCACTAACTGGCTACTAAAAAAAAATCAACCTACCGGCCAGTCGCTACTAAGCAAAATTCATTATTTTCAGCTTTATACTTGACATATTTCACTGTCACCTATTGTAAACTATTATTAACAACAAATCTGACAGGCCATCAGCATGTATTGTATTTTTCAAATAACGGCAATACATTGATCATTACTCATTGTATCATTATGATATATGCATTACAAAATAAAATAAAATAATAATTAGTCAAACAATTGTCGTAAATGATCTGAATTCTTATCAATTATTTTGTCAATGCATTTAGAAACAGCCCAATCCTTAATATTTTGACCTCTTCGCAAGCGTCTGTAATGTCAGAACAATGTTTTGCATCTTTAAACTTCGAATTGTGCACAAACAGTAAATAAATTGTACATAAAATTGGAATATTTTTTATATTTTGGTATTAAAACAAAAATTTTTTTCTTTTCTAAAATTTTTTCTGAAAAGTTCTGAATTTTGCAGAAAATTTTCCATGTACAACTGTGTATATATATATATATATATATATTATAGGTGCAGATTCACGGTCGCTAGTCGCCACGTGGCGACTAAATATTTTGCTTTGGCCACTAACTTTCAATGTCTAAGTCGTCATGAGTTTTACAGGAATGCCCCTTTTCCGCCAAACGGCAGATTTCCTCTCTCTCTTTTTAATATGAAATCTGCAGATTGCCCTCCATAATCCCGCGATATTTAGCGCTGCTTTTCTTTTTTCTATTGTTCATAATTAATAAATATGATTGAACATGGATGCTGTACATATAAAAAAAAATCTGCCATGTATGCGGAATTAGAAAACAAATCTTATTGAAATGTGTCGCGAGTGAACTCTGCGTCTGTGGCATATCACAATAGCCCGTGGCCGTGACTCAGAAAAATTCGTGCCGAGAAGAGAATTTAGGATCTCATTCATTAAATTTGTTACTCTGGGATTTTTCAGATATGCTCTTACAGTTGGACATAGATATCGGCATGTTCTTCCACAAATTAGCCAAACTCCTCAAACTATCATTTTTTTTTTAAATTTTCCGAAAAATAAATTCATCAGTCGGAAAAATCCCGCAAATTTTGTCGATCTCTTGCCGAATAAAACCGCAAATTTCGTCAATCGTCGAGAAATAAAACCGCGAATTTCTTCAATCAGTCTTTGAAAAAACGCACATTTCGTCAATCAGCCGTGAAGAAAAAAACGCGAAGCTCATTAATCGATTGCAGAAAAAAGGTAGTGAATCTTGCCAATCAGTCGCGGAAAAAATAGCGAGTTTCGTCAATCGGTCGTGAATTAAAACCGCAAATTCCGGCAGTTACTCATGAATTAAAACCGTGAATTTCTTCAATGTCGCGGAAAAAAAATAATTTCGTTAATTAGTCGCGGAAAAAATACCAAATTTCGTCGGTTAGTCACAGAAAAAGCGTAAATTTCATCATTCAGCTGCGTAAAAATATCACGTATTTTGTTAATTACTCGTTGAAAAATAGCGAACTTCGTCAAGGAGTTGCGATAAAATCGTCGATCGGTCACGAAAATTGTAATTAATTGTCTCCAAAGGGATTAAAAAAATCCCCTTGTGCCAACAATAGCTGCAACGAGGCTTGTAGTGTTCAATCTTTGTCCATCATTCCTGAATGTCAGAAATAATTAAATTTATTTTATTAAAATCTTAAAAAAAATAAATCTTCTGCATTTTTTTTTCATAATATATATATATATATATATATCATTTTGATTTTTATAGACATAATTTTGATGCAAATCTCCATGTTGAGCGTTTATTTTCAACTATGGAAAATACTTTGGGAGGGGGGGGGGGGTAGTTTATCTATAGAAAAAAAAAACTTTACAGATTTGTTTATTCATAAAATGTAGAGTCCTTACATTACGAACATTTATTCTCACAAACTGTATACAATTATGGTGGGGAGATTCTATAAAATCCCGTTGTCCAAATTTAATGGAGAAAAAACATTATTTTTAAGTGTTTGTTTCACAATGTGGCCACTGAATTTTTTGGGTTTAGGAGCCACTGGCTCCTTTAAGATTTTGGGAATCTGCACCTATAATATATATACTAATAAAAGAAAGTTTCGCTCTGTGTGTGTGTGTCTGTTGGCGATGGCTAGGAAAATCTAGCCCACCTAGAAGGCTGGAAATTTAGGTGTGGATAGTCCAAGGTCTGGCCATGTGCACCTGAGCCTCAGAATTTTAATATTTTGATAATTAGCCTAGTTATTAATTAGATTCTCATTAACCATCGCTTCTAAAATATCATCTTTTAAATCAAAATGGCGAAAGAAACGGACAGGCGCATTGGATTTGCAACCGGAAATGAGCGAATTCGAAATTATTTAACTAATTAGCGAATTTTAAGAAAACTAATTGAGATATCAAATTGAAAATTTCTGAGCATATGTAAAAAAATATTCTGTATCTGACTATGTGATTTTTGAAAAATTCGGTTGGTAATTTTTTTAAATTTACGCAAAAATCTGCTGGCGCCAGTGAAAACGATCCGAGAAATTTTCAGACAGGGATCGGCTTTCATTAAAAACTGAACTACAAAGAGATCTGTTTCTCTGGCCGATCCCTCTCATTTAGTTTGCGAAAATGAAAGGAAATAATTGCCAAATTTTACTAATGAACAAATATTTAGGTAACTAATTAAGATATAGATTTGAAATTGAGGTCGGGAAGGGGTGTCATCTGCCGGCTATTTTAGCGTAGCGTCTTCGTTATGTTCTAATTATCAGAAAAATGTAACTCTTTTTTTAATGATCGCGTTAATGTACGTGACGGTGGTTCTCTTGAACAAATTATTCATTATATTTGCGGGTATGGGGAGGGAGGGGGTTAACGCCTTTCTCTGAGATTGTAATTATCTCGGGCCCGGGCAACGCTGGGCGGGTTAGCTAGTATATATATATATATATTACTGCATACTAATCCTAAAATTTAAAATGAAACATACCTTGAATTTGTCACTGGTGTAAGCATCAGGGGATGCTGCACCATTTTACTACCAGTATTATATACTAAATTTGCCCAAATTTAGTAAATAATACTAGTGGTCAGAGTTGGGTAAGTTTGTGTGATTGAAATTATCTGCAATGTATGCAATTTCAATTTAATTGTATGTAACTGATTATAGTTACACACATTCAAGCATAGAAATTTCGTCAAATAATGGGATGTGGGGACGGTTCCGGCTACAGTGCTGCAAGAATTTTTTATGTAATGCAATTTTTATTATAATTAATTATCTACAATTAAATTGTAATTACATTGCAGATAATTGCAATTACAAATTTGCCCAACTCTGCTAGTAGTGAAGTGATGCAGCATTCTCTGATGTTACACCACTGGAATTTGTATCATTTTGCAAGAGAAAGGATAACATAAATGCTGTTTAATATAAAAGTTTTATCTATGACTTTCTTATCTCAAAACTTCTGTAATGTCTCTAATTTTTTTCTATAACTTGAAATTTTTTACAAAAATTATAGAGGTTGGAAATTTGCTAGTGCAATATTTGATACTAATTAGTAAACATTTGCATTAACTTTCTCAAAACACAAAATATTATAATTTTTTATTTATTTTTTTAAAGTAATAATAAAATAGATTCAAATGAACCACTTTGTGATATTTAAATTCTTATTTTTGTGTTATTAGGTCTTATATTCAGATGGTGGAATATGCAGTACATGCATTAATGCTGGCACACTGGCTGTGATAAATGCAGGTATTCCAATAAAAGACTTCCTTTGTGCATGTGCAGTTGGATTTGTAAAGGAAATACCATTAATGGACGTATGTCATGTAGAAGGGTTTGTTGGCGGTACTGAATTAAACTTAGCCATTCATAGAAAATCTGAAGCTATAGTGTGTGACGAGTTAACAGCTCGAATACACAGAGATCACATGAACAAACTGCGGCAAGCTGCTATTCAAGGGTGTAAAGATATCTATGAAATTCTAGATGCAGCAGTAAGAAAGCATGCAGCTTTAAATCAAAGCTGTTAGCATTGTTAAATACTCAACTTCTTTGTTACTCACTGTATTTATATATAATACATTTGAAATAAAACTTTTCTCATTGTTATAAATTTTTCAGTGTTGTGTAATCATTACAAAATTAATTTGTATTGTTTTCAAAACTAAGAAATATTTTAATGATAGTTTAAGTCACTAAATATATTTAAGCAATTTCATTATTAATGAATGTTAGGAAAACCTCTAGCTTATATAGTCAAATTCTGTTAATATGAAAATCAAAGAAATTATAAAAGTTCTCGTATTAATAATCATTTTACCCTGACTTGTGAAGATGAAAAAAATCTTAAAAATACAAATAAACTAATTACTACTATTAATTATATATAATGCTAAAACTAACAGTTAATATACCTTGGTAAGTGTCATTTTCTTTAGACGGGGTCTTTCTTTATACAAAATCACAGTACTGATGTCAAAGCCTCTAATGAATTAGTAATTCCGAAGGACGTGAATAATGTATAGAAATGCAACTGATCACTTTCTTTTTTCCGGGAAACACTCTGCTAACATTTCAACAGTCACTGCAATATTCCAGCCATTGAATTCACACATCGTTTTAATTTTAACAGTACAATATTAGACATGAAGAGGTTGGTTAGTATGGACCAGAGCCCAAATTAAAAAAAAAGTTTTCCTTCTATGCTTCTCCATGACTGTGTTGTAAATCTTTCAATGGGGCAGTATTGGAAATATGCTTATCTTTCGTTGCAATGTAGAAATATTGCTGAGAGAGAACAGTGTTCAATAAGAAATGGATTTCTTTCTTACTTCTACCCTACTTTTCGCGAAAATCACATTGAATATGAACAGATGCTTTTCTCGTATTAGTCATGATACTGCTTTTGTAGCTCATAAAAAGCATGAATATCTTAATATATTTTAAATGATGAACCATTCTTAACATGCAAATTGCTCGTTTTAGCTGTGCTCATATTACAGGGCTGCCATTTGCAACTAAAATGCTACTAAAAGCGACTATTTTCAGCATCAGGCAACTATGGCTACTATTTTAGCCCAAAAAGCTTCAAAAGTGACTATTTTAGAGGAAAACCAGAAAAAAGGAGACTATTTTCCAGTCCCAGCTACTATTTTTGTAAAAAAAAAAAAAAAACTCAGCACTGCAAATTTTTTAACCCAATACCCCAATCTAATATTTCCGTATAAATTTTTATGCAATTTTTAAAATATGTAAAAACTTCCATTTGAAAAAAAAATAAAAAATACTCTTTCAATATAAATGTAGTGCAAAGATACCAACATCCAAATTTCAGTGGAAAACTAATTACTGATTTTTGGTTTGGCTACCACCCATAACCCTTATGCTTTACAGTATATTTGTCCAATTTTTGATTGTTTTTAAAGGCATTTAACCCTTTAACTGTCGTATGAACCACAAACGATTAACTTTAGATTTGTTCACTATGCTGCATGAATTGTATTTGTTTCTAACCTCGTATAAATTCTTCATTCCAAAAATTTAAATTAATAAACGAGCTGAAATAAATGCTACTTAGAAATAAGAAAATCTTGTTTTCTATCGCAGTTTTCCAATTTAATAAGATTTAAAATGTTGAGAAAAACATTTAGAATATTGCCTTTTTTACTTATTTAGATAGCTTTATTTGGCCCATTGGTGTCTATAAAATCAGACTTTATTTTTTTCGGACGATTTTGCTATTTTATTTTACAAAAATTTCTTCTAAAGAATAGGTTAGTATGTACACGTATTTTTTTTATCAATGCATCCTTTTTTGATAAAACCACTTTCAATTGGTTCAGTTAATTTTTGTTTACAAAATGGAATTAAAATTGCAGCTAATAACATGCCAGGGATCTTTCTAGAACATAAAAAAGGGCAGGGCGCACATTACATAATAAGGGCAATTTTGCTGAAAAGGGCACATCATTTCATAAAAAGGGCATTTTTGTAATAAGTGCATATACCAATATAGTGGTAGGGAGGGAAGTCTGGCAACCAGGGTTGGGTTTTTGACGTCAAAAAGTGGTTTTTGACATGACATGTCAAAAACCTGTCGAAAAGTGTCAAAAACTGTCGAAAAGTGTCAAGAACCGTCGAAAAGTGTCAAAAACCTTTTACACATTTTTTTAGCAATCATTAGTGATATTTTATATTAAATCAAGCTAAGAACTGATTAAATAATAATTTTTATGTTATATAAATATTTATTATTTAGTTATGCTATAATTAAGTTGTAATAAAATTATATATCATAATTCAAATTTTTTCTCTAATTGCCATGCTAGGAAAAATGGCTAAAAATATTGAAACTACTAGTAAGTGCATTTTTCAAAGTACTTTTTATCTACTTTACAAAGTACTATTAAGTGTTCAGTCTATTATAAAAAAAATGTAGCAGTCTAATTTATGCTTAAAAATCTTGTGTAAAGCTAAAGTGGCCACTACTATTCAATGACTGATCATAAGTTACCTAGACTTTTAACGATTCTAAATGTTTGTTTTTGTACATAAACATTAGATATAAACCACAATTGCAACACAAATGTTATCTGAGTTATTAAATGAATTATAATATGAAATCAGTATAATTAAACGTTCTTTAAATCAATAACTTAAAAGATGTTTTTTTTTTTTCAATATTTACACATATGTAATATATCTTCATTTTATTATGTTAGTTTCAGCTTAATTATTTAGAATAATTTGTTTATGTTAAATTTAATTTTTATACATTATAAAATAGTGCTTATTTATTTATTTATTGGAGCATATTATTTCAAGTTTGTAGCTGTAAGTCTAGCCTTAATCATTTGTTTGTGGAATGTGCATTTACAGGCAAAGAACAGATGTAACATTTTTTCTTTGTTTGGATTCTATGAACCTGGAACAAATATTAAAACAATATAAAAATTATATAAAATTTTATATATTAAATTATACAATTATTTAATAGTTTGATTAGTTTATATTTTTAATGTAACGATACTTTTAATTATTTTTTATTCTATATTTATAGCTTACAATTATTTTCTATTTTCTAAGCAACTTGTTAAACCAAAGTCATGTTTTGAGTTTTCATGGGTCGATGAAGTTTTTTTTCTTGGAGCCCATTTTGTGAAAAATAAAAATTATTTTTGTGAAATTTACTATATTTGTGTGAAAATTATCATTTTGTTATGAAAGATGAAAGCTGCTCAAACTCAAACCAAGCATTTAATAACTTCTTTAACCTTTTATTCTGCTAAAGTTTTCCTTTCTTGTGAACTTGTTTTCATTGTAAATTATACATTTGAAAACTTAACAAAATAAAAATAATCTATGGAAGAGTATGTTTTTATGGAATAGAATTTTGTGAAAGGGCCTATTTTATTAAGAGGAATTTTCTGAAGGGACTGGTCTTATTCAGATGAATTTTTTGAAGGGGCCTGATTTAGTAAATCAATTTTTGTGAAGGGACCTGATCTGATTTATTAAATCGATTTTTGTGAAGGGGTCCCTAGATAGGTCCCAACTTTTTCCTGAATCGACACTGGTTTTATACAGGATATGTGGTTTTTACTGTCTAAAATTGTCAAAAAGTTTACCCATGTGTCTAACACTAAAAATTATGAAACATTGTAAATTTAATGTTGTTTTAAAAATAACTATAAACAGTTTTTGTGCTCAATTTTAGGTTTTTGACAGTTGTTGTCAAAAACTATGTCAAAAAGGGGTTTTTGACATGACGGTTAAAACCATGGTTATAACCGGATAAAACCGTCACACTGTCAAAAACTTGCCAACCCTGCTGGCAACAGGTTAAAGTGCTCTTTAGTTTAAAAAATCCAATAACATTTCTAATTTCCATAACTTCACCATTTGAAAAGTATTAAAAATAGCAAAATGAAACATATTCTCGATTTTAATTGTAAAATTGTTTACTATATTCATAGTCATTTCCCCCTTTTCCTACAACATTCAAAAACTTCTCTCTCTAAAACTTTTATTCACCAGGTAACTTTTTCCCGGATTTGGCAAAACTGGTTTTGAAAAAGCTACCAAAATAAAAGTTCTAAAGCTACTTCTCAAATTTTTTATAGAACTTATTTAAGTTATCATGTGGTCAAAGGCCAGAATGCCTGATCCAACAGTATATTTTACTAGAGAAGGTGAAGCTAATCAATGACCCTTAGTTACCCTTTTTATGTTCAATGGAAATAATGATAAATGGAAAGATGAATCGCTCAAAGTCAAAGATTAGATATACCAGGGCATTTCACAGAGAAATAAAAAGGAAAAGCGGAGTACTCCTGATGTACCTTACTAGCATTCTAAAAATAAAAGATAGGTAAAGAATTTTTGAAAGTACAATGCAAACAAGGCAGGATTCTCTGCAGGAATAAAAAGAGGGTAGAATTCTACCTGGAAAAAGGGCTAGGAGGGTAGAATTCCACCTGGAAAAAGGGCAAAGAGGGTGGGATTTTATCTAAAAAGGGCATGAGGGCTGGTCGCCCTTCTGAAACTCTCTAGAATGATCCCTGTAATAAAAATTGTATTGTTTTTAGTTGCCTCACAGTAATGTTCAAGCACAAGATAAGAATATATTCAATTTAGTTTGGAAAAACCAAACTGCATTCTGATGTATATCTCAGATGATAATTTAAACAATTTCTTCTTCTTTCTTTCTGTTTGTGTGTGTGATTTTATAATTAAAATACAAAAAGTAGAAAATTTGGATGGTAGTAGCATACCTGCCAACTCTTCTGATTTTTTCAGAATTCTTCTTAATTTCAACTCTACCTTCTGATTTTCTGATCAGAAAATGAAATCCTCTGATTTTTTTTTTTTTTTTTAATGAAAAAATGGTGTTCAGAAATATTTGAAGAAATTGCAGAAGTAAATTTTTTTAGTGGCTGTTTCTTGTCATCTGTTAAATTTAGCAGCCCAGCCACCAAAGCAACTTATAGTATATATTTGGAATTCGGTGCCAATAGGAAGGGGGCGGGGGGTGGGATTTTCAATTATGATGTTGAAGTTAGGAAAACTCGATAGCTGTCTCTCAGCTGATGCTTGCAGAGGATCCAGTATAACCATTAGCAAGCTTTCTCTTAATAATAATAATAAATTTGCTGAACTTTGAATTTAAATTTTCGAAATTAATGGATCATCTATTTGATAACAGATTTATCTAAATAATGAAGAACAAGTGGTACATTATCTATTAACAGGAACTTTTTTTATCAGTTGCTTAAAAAATGAAACTACCTTTAGTTTTCTAAAAGGAGAAGAATTCAGATTTAAATAAAGTTTACTTTGCTTTTATTTAAAATAGGAGTAGTGAATTTAAAAAAAAAAAAAAAAAAAATCTTACAATGTAACTTTTTCTTTTTTTGTAGAAAAATTTCCATTTTTTTTTTAAAAAAATTATGAAGATGATGATGTAGCCTGGAACTTATTACAGAATCAGTTCACAGGACTTCAATGTCCAAAAAATACCTATTATGGTGCATGCAAATTCGTGCATTGCCATGTTAGGAAAGATGTGTTCCATTGATGAAATTTTGAAATATGGTAGGATTTACAAAGTATTAAAAGCTGTATTGACTATTCCTCACAGCAGTGCTGAATGCAAATGTATTTTCAGTTTGATTAAGAAAAATATGACTCTGTTCAGCTCATCAATGATGACGAAAACTCTAGAAAATATTTTGTTAGCGAAATCATTTACTGACAATAAATGTTATAAAGCACAATTTTCTAATAACTTTTAAAAAAAAGCTAAGCAATCTACTATGAACATGTTGTCAAAATAATTTTTTTCTACTCATTTTTTTTAGTAATATATAATAAAGTTTTAGTAAATTTTCTATTCACGTGTGTTTTTTTTCTATCATATAATATACAGTATTTATTGCAAATATTTTAATGGTTCATGTGTTGTCAATTTTGAATAATATAAATATTTTTACTCAGTTTTGGTTGTATATGGCGACAAAAAATATTTTACTGGTTGAATTGTTTAAGTGGTGTTGCATAACACCACCAGTTAACTAGTTTAACACCAATATTCAAATCACGGCCCTCAGCATCAACATCAGTTATCCTTGGTTACTAAATGTTAGGAAGCTGAAATTTTAAGTGTATTTTAATGAAAAGTAAAAAATCTATTATCAATGTTCTATTTTTTTTTTTGTATTGAAGTTATTCTTTTCTGTCTGTAATATGCATTCTTTACTTGCAAATTAGTGACTATTTTATTTTACTCTTGCTTGTCTTTTAAATTTGCTCATTTATTATGATCCCAGCTAGTTTTATTTTATCCATGTTGAAAGTTTTATAAAATTTTTAAAATCTTATTTCTTCTGATTTTTTGTCAAAATCTTCTGATTTTTGGTCCAAAATCTTCTGATTTTCAATGAAATTTAGTTGGCAGTTATGTAGTAGGGAAAATGTGGATTTTCATGATGTTATTTTTATGGGAAATAAGGATTCTTGCCCCTCTTTTCTTAAGTAAGCATGCAACTATTTTGGCTACTATTTTTGTGCAAATGCTACTATTTTTTTCATTGTAGGCTACTAAAGCAATTATTTTGTATGCCATTTGGCAGTGGCAGCCCTGATATTAATACCTGGTTCAGATCGGATATTTAAGATATCTTAGACCGCCGAACTCATCGAGGGGGTTCCAGAAACTCACTTAGTGAGTTCGAATTTTCTATTGCTAGAATCAGCCAGTACCAATATCATTCTGATTGGCTGTTGAGGTTGTCTTTAACATATGCACATTCTATGTTTGTTCAGATATTGGACACAGTGATGTTCAGTGAGCTATCTTAGATGAGTTTTGCAGTGTGGACAGGTATTCAATTCCGGGAGGGTACCACTTCAAAAATGGCAGTCTAAGATACCTTAAATGTCTGATGTGAATAGAGTATAAGCAAATTCGACTGTATTTATTTCTAGTGCTATTCTTAATACAAGGGATAACATTCAAATATTGAAAGCTATTCTCAAATTCAAACTTGCTGCTTTCTGACATTAACTTTTTTTGTAAATGCATAAAATTGGCAGATGTCCTTATTTAACGAAATTTTTCTATTTTTAGATAAAAACAAAGGATCTTTCAGAAATGCTGTGAAAGTGGTATTTTGAATAGAATTTTCAGACAGACAGTTGTCATGAAACAGTAATTGCTTATAATGCAAGATGTAATGCATTATTGAAAAATAAGAAATTCTATTTAATTCCAAATCACTGCAATAGTCATGCTTGCCCATGGTTCGTGTTTTGAGAAAAAATATTAAAAGAGCTTGAAAAAAAAGTATTCATTTTCAAGTGCTTAAAGTCCTTGAAAATTTTAAAAATGTAATAAATCCTTGAATTTAAAAATTTTTAACTAGCAAAGAAAATCATTTATATATATATATAAAACCTCAATCGTATAGTATATATTCTCTTTCTCTCTCAAATAATGGAATCGCCTGCAGTCGCAGATTACATTTTCTCCTTCAAGAAACTGTATTTAGTGTCCTTTTTTGGCTGTAAAAATTAGATAGTGTGCAATGTCCGTCGGAGCGTCTGGGAAAAAAAAAAAGGGAGTGTGTCACATGTACACTGCTGTATCGCTAATACTCTTCTTCTAAAGTAACCAGTAAGGAGATTTTGTACCAGTTTTTTTCTCTTCACTGGAGAGCAGAGAGACACTTATATAAGATCTGCACCTTTATGACCAATAATCTGATTGCACTTCTATTATCAACATGTGTTTTTTATTCGTATAGCTGTTAATTCTCTGTTTTAGCTTTCCGATACATTTTTTTATTGGTTTTATTTTTTCACTATCTGATCCACTTGGTGTTTCCTGGGCTCTGACCTTAAATATATGTATAAAAAAGTAAATTCAGACATTTTTCTCTGGGAGGGATTAGTGTTAAAGTTTTGAGAAATTTGAAAAAAAAAAAATCAAAATCTCTGCACGAATTTTGGCCTCAAAGGTTGAAATCATATTCTTTATATAAATGCAAAAATAAAACAAGCTGAGGAATGCGAAAAAATGCTAACATGCGCTTTAAGAAGTTGAAGTTAAAAAAAAATTATATTCAAAAATCGTTGTATAAATTCTGAATAAACTTTATTGAAAATCAGTTTTCGGCTTCAATGTTTAGGCCAATTTAATCAGTTTTACTCATTGCATTTGTCCAATTTTTCTTGAATATTTTATGATAGCATTGTTTTGCCTTTTGCGCCGTTTTTTTGACAAATTTTTTTAATTAAATTTTGCTACTGCCATGTTTAAATTCTAGTTGAAAGGATGACAAATCGATTTCTATAGCAGCATGAATGACGATGCTGAAAATTTTAATTTAATCTGTGACAAAATAAACAATCTCAATAATTCAAGCTTCATTTGATTAGAGACTGGACGGACACCAGATTTCTTTTACAAATGTCAAAAAATCGCCACAAAATGCAAAATTGTAAAACATGACTTAAAAAATGAATAAAACAAATTTGCAAAACATTCAAAAATCGCTGTATGAATTCTGAATAAACTTTATTGAAAATATGACAAAATTTACTATATTGGGCTATTGAAACTGGATTATTTTTTCTAATGTGGAAATATTACTGCAAAAAAATGCTAAAAATTATATAACAAATCACTAAATATTAAAAAATTCCAGAGGTGCAAAATGTGCTATTGATATTGAGCCAAAAGATTAAAACCGGATTCCTTTTCAAAATGTCAAAAAATCGTTAAAAGCTGCAGATTGCGAAAAATTAAAAAATGGAAGAGTAACAATTTACTATATTGGGCTAAAAGATTAAAACTGGAATTTTACTAATGTGAAAAAAATTGCAAAGGACAAAATTTAATATATTAAGCTAAAAGATTAAAACTGGATTCCTTTTAGGAATATAAAAAAAATCACTAAAAACCTCAATCGTGAAAACACGCTAAAAATAGCATTAAAAAAATTGCTAAAAATTCAAAAATAGAAGAGTAAAAAATTTATTCAGCATAAAAAATTGCTAAAAATTCAAAAATAGAAGAGTACAAAATTTACTCTATTGGGCTAAAATATTGAAACTGGACTCCATTAACAAATTAAAAAAAAAAGCACCATGCTGATCTTTTTTCTACCCTCCTTCACATTTTGAATCTGCCACTTGCAAAAGAGACTAGAGATGATAATTTGGTAGAATGGTTTCACTGCCACCACCGGTATGAAACCATGATACCAGACACAGATTTAATTGAGATCGTCTGTTTAATAACCAATTATGTTATTGATTAAATTTGTGTAATAGAAATATATATTTACAGGAACAGAGGTACCTGAATACTCTGGATAACGGACAGTTTACAGTTCTGTCAGCAAGAAAGTACAGTTTTTGTTCATCTAATGAAATATCGGCAACACATTCTTTATGCAATTGATCAACGCAATATTATTAGAACGATCTCCCTGATCGCATGTCACATTTCGTGCTATTACACTGCTCTATTACACACACGTGGCTGTACTCTATGACGACCAATTCCACTCGCTCGGTCAATACTCGGTTCTGCGTAGCACTCCTGCCCTCACAGCCATCCTACTCCGCACTCTGTCGAAGTGACTCCCCTTCCTTGTCCAGTTCGCCACCTGGCTGCCCTCCCCCACACTATGGGGTCTGCTTTTTTACTTTCAAGTGCCACCACCTGCATATCTCTTTCCAGACTGCTCCTAACCCTCTGGCCTTAGCTCTCCTGTTTCTACTCTCCAGGAATTCTATTGTGAACGTGTCTGCATTCCAAGGGGTTATAATCTCTTTTGAATGTCATTGTAAATGCCCCAGGATAGCTGTGCAGATCATGAGAGATTCTTTTGATCAAACACATAGGAAAATATAAACTTTATTAGGACAAAATGTATTATATTGGACACCCAGATAACTGTTCAATCAAGAAGTGTAACTGCCGCTTTCCCAAATTAATGTTTTAATTTATGTTCTCCATGTCTTTTGTGTTGTATATAATAAACCTAGAAAAGCCAAGAAGCATCTCAAATCTTTCAAAATATTACACAAGTAACACAAACTTGAATTATAATAATATACAGGGTACGATCAATATCTACAGAATAAAGAGCGAAAGAAAATAAAAATATGTATGTTACATTTTCTACTTTAGCTATTGAGTTTTTGAAACGGATAGCTACTTATGATATAATGGTTTTTAAATAGTGTTTGAAAAAGTAGAATGTATAATACAGTAAAACCTCTAAATAACGGACACCTCGGGAGCGCAGAAATTGTCCGCTATTGGGTAAACTTCAGAGATCCACAAAATTGCTAAGAAATGCTTAACGTTTCATTACTTGGCTTTTATGTCCGAGAACTTCTATTATATGATTAATCTGAAATTAAAATGATTCTTTTAAGCAATAAAACTGAAATGAAATTGTACATACATTTTTCCACTGTTTATTACATTCTTAAGGAAAAAAAATACCTGACGGCTCGGCCTACAGGCACAGGTAGATTTCGAAGACGCAGACTGTGGGGCGCCTGTTTGTTGGGAATTGCGGAAGAAATGACTTTTTGCCATGATGCGGCAGTTGGAATCGCCTACTTCGAAACCTAACTTATTTGCAGGCGGAGCCAGCAGGAATTTTTCTTTTTTTTTTTTTTTTTTGTTATAAAAGTTGGTCTTATAAAAAACTTGTCAATATAAAAGTTTTAGATAATATTAAGGGGATTTATAATAAATTTAAGCGGATTTGAACTCGTGGGAATTGACGAAGTTATGAATTTTTTTCTACTAAAACTCCCCCCCCCCTTGGGGCCATTTTTAATTATATCAAAAATTCGTCATACATACATTTTCGGCCCTTCTCCTAGAAGTAATAATAACTTTAAATGGATTCGATACGTGTCATAATTAAGAAATTATAGGGTTTTTCTGTTTTCACAAAAAGCCCCCCCCCCCCGGTTCGATTTTGCCCATTAACAAACTTTACCGAGATTTTATGCCCCTTGATTTTATGTATCAGTTTCGAAGAGATCTGTGCAGAATTATTGCAGTTATTGTGTCCATAAAAAAGTGACATAGATAGATAGATAAAGTTTTGAACTGGGGGTGGTTTTGGTTCTGGGAGTCATAATCGGCGTAGATCTGTGCAAATTTTTCAAAAATTCCAACTTAGGTGAGAATGTAATAGGTAGTATTTCTTACGAAATCCACCTAAAAGTCTGTTACAAAAGTTTGCTTTTGCTTGCGATTACATGTAGTTAGTTTTTCTGTGCGACGTTTTAATGCTATCAGTAATTTTAATCCTTCTGAATCATCTTTTTTTGGAAAAAGAAAAAAAATATGTGTAACTGCTCACTGTGTTTTGCTGCTTCTTGGAAATTCTCGATATTGCAGGAAACATCCCCTGGTTTCAGTATCTGATTCATATCACTAATAGAGTCAGCTTTTGTCGAAGATTCTGAAGGAATATAATCGCCTACACCAACTGATTCTTTTTCAGTAGGTCATCATCAATGTTGATGGACATTTCGGCATTTCTTCACTCCTGATTGAATTCATTAGTTCACTTATTGCGATAGTTCTTCATTTCTATCGGAAATAAGTGTTTCATTTTCTTTTAATATAAAGCCTGCTTTTCTGAAACATTGTCGCACGCATTCCGGTTATATGTTTTTTGCAGCTGAAGAAATCTGAATTTGAAAGCATCGGGAACATTTACTAATTTTAGGCTGTTCATTTACTAATTTTAGGCTGTTCTCAACTGTATTCATAGAATAAAACTTCGAAAGAATATGGCTTAATAAAAGAATTCTCTACCAGGCTTTACAACTGTGTATAACGCCTTGATCAAAAGGCTGGTATACGGAAGTTGTCTTTGGGAGGGGGGACCCAGTTTTAACATTGTCCAAATTAAAATGTTTTGGATGAGAAGTTGCGCTGTCCAAAAACAAGAGAACTTTTCTTTGTTTTTTCATCCTATTATCAAAGGAAGTTAACCATTTAATCACTAAAAAGCTGGTTATCCACACTTTTTTATTCGCTCTATAACACCAAATTTTTTAAATTGGATGTTCTTTGAGAAACACATGGGTTTCAGAGATTTTTGAACTATAAGAGGAATTTAAATTTCCCCTAATACATTGCAACATAATAAAAGTGATTCGCTCTTTTGTCATTTTTTCGCCGATAAAGCCATTCTTTTTAAAGCACTAAGTCTTATTCGAAAAAATTCTGAAAAAGAGTCCGCTTTCCTCGGCATTAAAAATGTTTCTCTCCTCATAAACTTCACAAATTGATTGCAGTTATTTATGCCAATCCTCCACTTTTTTCAGAGCCACAGATTTTGCTTTTCCACATATTGTTTTGAAAGAGATGTTGTGCCGAGACAGGAACTTTTCCAGCCATCTACCTAAACTCTTAAAATCATGTAAACCGAGTTCTTTGGCGACTTTTAAAACCTTTTCCTGAATCAAAGGCCCACTGATAGGAATTTTTTTGAACGATGTGAAGTAAACCAATTCAGAAATATAGAATTAATTTCAATGGAATCAGTATACCTCAATTTCACATTTTTGGTGTTCTCGTTAGAGTTAATAATCCACAAATTCTTTATTTCGTAAAATCTCTCCCACTTGTGTTTTACCTATTTTAAAACATTCGGCAAGTATCCGTAAACTCTATTTCTCTTTTTCAGATTCACTTACATTTACAATTTGAAATTTTTCTTTTAAAGTTAATCGCTTTCGTTTTGAGGTCATTCTCGAAACATTAATCACAAACAAGACACGAAATTCAGAATGCGCAGAACTCAATATATTCAGAAAACGATAAAAATGGTTTTAACATATTTTGAAGCTTTGAATATTGTATGTCAATTAAATCTGAAGAATCAAACAGTAATCGATACAAAATACATACGATATTGGGAGATTCCCCAGGCCATTGGGGATTTTCCAGAGACCATCCCCTACATTTATCCGTGGTCAAAAAAACTGTCACACATTGCCTTGATAAATTTCGAGATTTTTCACTTTTTTTTTCCATTTTCTTTCTCGTTAAAAAATCATTTTTCATCCTTGATCGCCAAAACTACTGTCCGCTATTCAGAGGTTAAACATACAAAAATTTAGATTTTGGGAGTGGGAATTTGAAAAGTGTCCGTTAAATAGAGGTGTCCGCTATTCGGGAGTGTCCGTTATGGAGGTTTTACTGTATTAGATTACTAGTATATAACCCTGTCAAAAATGACGGATTGTTGATCTGCGTTTCATTTTCATAAGGCTTCATACAAACAAACAGCATGAAGATTTTATTATTAAAAGGTTTGTATTGTAGAAAAGTACATTTTAAAAATGACAAATGATTTCTACAAATAAAAATGATAAGGATATATATATATATAGGAAAGGATAACTATACAGGAGGAAAGGTGAATATACGTATACAGTAGACTCCCTCAAATCTGCTACTCTTAAATCTGCACATTGTTACAGGTGTAAACAATAAAACTTTTAGTTAAGATTTAGGGGAAAAAAATTTCCAAGATTTTTTTTTTTATATCATTCTGTACACATATTTTAATATGTGTAATTCTTATTCATATGACTGAACTCATGCTCTCTCATGAAGTATAAATTTACTTCCGAAAAAATTAAAAGTTGGAACTGATATCAGTGGCGATCATGATCTTTTTACCGAATACAGTTATTAATTAATCAAGCTTTTTTTATTATTAAGTCTGCCTAAACATGCAATAAATCTCCATTATTTTACGATTTTGATGTAAATTATTAGTGTACCTTTATGAAGAGAGTCTCATTGAATAATTCAAGAAAAATTTATCTCATCATTACTACGCATTATTAATTATTTTAATATTTTACTTTATTGTAAGCATTCATTATAATTTTAAATGGATTATTACATTCAAATTACTATTTAAAAAAATGTAAACAAAACTATGACCAGATATGTGCAAAATTCCAAAGTCTGCACAAGCTATGCAGTTTTAAAAGGATCTACTGCATATTTATTTTCAAAACAGATAGTTTTCTGTGATTCAAGATCATAAAAAGGGCTAAGAGAAAATGAAAACAAATCTTTAGAATTAAGTTTTTATATTTACAGACATACAAAAGATACATTGCTAAAAAAACAAACATTTTGGCGTTTTTGGAATTGTGTTTTCTGCTTCTAAAACTTCAATAAGCTGCTTTTGTAGTTTCGTTCCAATTTCATGGCCAACCTATAAAAAAGAAAAATTACATTAGTCAGAAAAATATAATAAAAGAAAAGAAATGACGAGGTTACCCTTTCTCTATCCAGATCAAGTAAATTTTTTAGCCCGTTTTTTAACCAAGTAATACAGATTTTGCTTTGAGCTTCATTTAAGGAAAACAACTACTATTGTGTATTCTGTGTCATGCTACGATACTTTTTGTGTATAAGTGTATAATGCACAGCCCCCCCCTCCACCCGTAAAAAAAAAACATTTTTGCAATGAAACATGCTGATGGGAAGCATGAAAAAACACATAAATTGCTTTTCATTTGGAAATAAACTATCATCACATAAAAGCTTTCAATATTTTAACTGCTTAATTCCAAAGATTTGCAAGATAATCAGAATACATATTTGAACCAAAAGAAATGCAAAAAGGAAATGAAGGAAAAAAATCCAAACAATCTAACATTTTTGTCACAATAAGTAAATCACATGTTTAATGCAATAATAATATTAATAATAATAATAAAATATTTTTTTTTTTTTTTATTTGAATGATTCTTGAATATTGAATGTTTTATGGGAAAATACAGTCAGACCTATATTTAAAAAAGTTGTTAAATCCAGCAAAAAAATCCATTATATAGAGATTCACCCTTTAAAATACTTCAAGCTACACAAAGATATATTTTCAATGCATAAACACTAAATATCATATAAAAAATCAATTACACTTTTTTTTTATAAATTACATTGATCTTTTTTAGTTAATTTATCCATTAAAAAATGAAGAAAAACAAAAAAAAACAATACACATTTGTAGAAAAAACGAGAATAAAATAACATTACGGAGAAGGAACACACTGTATTTTATATTTTAAAGTAATGAATCAATTTTTTATGATATTACCATATTTATTATAGTAGAGTAATTTTAAGCATATACAGTCAAACCTTGTTATATGGTCACTTTGAAAAGTCCCGGCTGACTTAATAGGAATACTGTGTATTTTGTTACCGCATTTCAGAATACCGTACCTGCTTATATGGTCACTTCACTTTTGACAATATCTTTTTTCCAGGAAGCGATTAGCCATACCTCCGATCAATGAACAAATTCCCTTTCATTTCCACTTCAGTATAGCTGAGTCGATGCTGTCAATATGATTTATTGAGCGGGATGGTGTTTAAAAGGGACAGGGATTGTCTTACAAAAAGGCTCTTTTTCTTTCCCTACCCCCACACCCTTCTGTTT
Organism: Maratus michaelseni; assembly: GCA_963931845.1. Classification (NCBI taxonomy): domain Eukaryota; kingdom Metazoa; phylum Arthropoda; class Arachnida; order Araneae; family Salticidae; genus Maratus; species Maratus michaelseni. The sequence goes on along the minus strand of OZ007590.1, from coordinate 331,923,053 downwards.
GCCACTGAAAGAATTTCACGTTCCATTCTCATTTCTTAGAAAACGGATTTGCACCCAACTTTGTTCACTAATCTGGAGGGAAAAGAACATGCGCAGAACAAGTATCGTGCTCATGCCAGTAACATTCCAAAATTGTTTCACATGTTTTTGGTCACTGCTTTTTTGTTCAGAATTCACTTTCAACTGTTTACGCTTGCGAGTAAACAAAATGAAAGAATTTGTCATTTAAAGAAAAAAAAGAATTTATAAAATCTTTTCAAATATCAAATCTATCTAAAGCGACATTTTCAAAAACGCATTGAATTTCCAAGGACAACCGTAAACAATATTTTATCAAAATCATGTACTGAAGATTTAAAATATGAGAAGAGAAAACAAAAATGTGCTTTACCATTTGACAAGGTTCAGCAAGCTCTTGGGATTTGGATAAAAAATACCAATATCTTCCTTCTTAAAAAGAAAAGGCTTTACAAATTGCAGCTGAATTAGGAGAATCCAATTTCAATGCTAGCAAGGGATTGCTTTAAAGATTTATGCTCTGTCACAATTTAGCTTTCAAGAAAATATGCAGTGAAGCTGCTAATGTAAATGACAGTGAATTAAATGAATGGAGAGAATCTGCTGTAAGTGATGCCCTCAAGCGATATAATCCTCTGATACTTACAATGCTAAGGAATGTGGACTATTCTATCGTGCTCTACCAGATAAAACTCTTTCTTTAAAGAGCTATAAATGTATAGGTGGTAAGAGATGCAAAGATAGATTAACCATTTTATTAGCAGCCAATATGGATGACTCAGAAAAACTAACTCCATTGATTATAGGAAAATTTCTGAGACCCCCGTTGCATGAAAAACATCAAATCTTTGCCCATGTTCTATGATGTGAACCAGAAATCACGGATGACAACAAGCATATGGGAGAAAACAATCCGACATTTGGATAGATATTTCTCAAAGAAAAAAAGAAAAGTTGTTTTTGTTATCGACAACTGCCCTTCCCATTGTGACATTCATCATTTAGATTCTATTAAACTTGTTTTCTTACAACCAAACAGCACTAGTGTTTCCCAACCCCTAGACCAGGTGGTTATTAAAAATTTTAAGATAAACTACCGGAAGTTACTTCTTAATGGCATAGTTTCTTCAATTGAACAGAATGAGAAGTTTCATGTGTCTGTGTTGGATGCGCTGTTTTATATAGACAAAGCTTATATCAAAGAAAACCATTTCAAATTGTTTTAGACATGTTTGTTTTTGCCCCTCTGAAAATGATGAATTATCGACGATGAGCCTCTATCTGAGTTCGCACAGCATCTTCAAAATTACAGATGCATTGTACCTGATGAAATGGAATATGTAACTATTGACAATGATTTAGCTACATCTTCAGAAGTGTCCATTGCTGGAATCGTTTCCAAAGTGTTAAATTCAAATGCTGCCAAAAGCAACAATGAAGAGAGTGATGGTGAATTGAAAATTCAGACTGTAACCCAGGTTGAAGCTCTCAAGGTACTTAACGTTGTTTTGTTAGGGTTTTTTTGTGCATTCAGAAGCTTCAGAGGAACATTTTAAAACTGTTAATAAATCTTGAAAAGGTAGTGCTAACAACAACAAAACCAAAGAAAAGACAATCTTGTATAAATGAGTATTTCAAACATTGAGCTATATATTCCTAATTCTTCTATAAGTAATGTACCAATTCCTATTATACTAGTGAGTATTATTTCATTCAGTTTAATATTTAAATAAAAACAAAATAATTAACATTATGTACACTTTTGTTTTTAAAAACTTGTCCTTAAATTTAATTACTGAAAAGGTCTGCTTGAAAAATTCTCTCTCTCATAATATGTCTCACATTTTTGCAATACTCTAAAAACCTCTTCAGGCTATTTTCTTGAAACTGCAATCAACGTTGGATTATTTAAATCATTTTAACATTTTATCATGCGAAGGTTTGTTGATTTCAACATGTGATCATTGGCATCTTCATTGCAATTCATTGCTGTATTGTTTATTTCACACTGTCCAAAATTTCCAATTCAAAAGATTTTTCCAATATCTCAACTCTCAAATCAATTGAATGAAAATCACCCATCAGCACACCGTCGTTATTTTTTTCCTTTTACCTCAGCTGTACCCATTCTTTTTATTTTCTCTAAGGTTGCCTTGTTCTCCGTACTTGCCGGATTCTCACAGCTCGTAAGAAATACAGTTTTGACAAAACTAATGAATAATACAGTCTGGGACATCATAGTTCCATGCTTTAGATATTTTTGATATGCTTTCCCATAGTTTGTTCTCAAGAGCAGTGATAACTTTTCTCATTATTCTTTTGTGATACTGTGCAGGGTAAGCATTCGGTAAAAGTAGAAGTTTATTGAGTTTCATAAATTAAGTAAACAGAAAGAATAAGTTTGAAATGCCCAGAAATATTTTAAGAAATATGCAGAAAAAAAAATTGATCATAAAAAAAAGTTTATTAAATAAATAGAGAATGCATTCTACTATTTGGAGGTTATTTTACAAGGAAATTCATAAAATGTTCTAGGTTTCAAGGAAAAGGTCATAACACAGAGGAATTAAAAAATTAGAAGTTTGTTAAATAGAGATCTGACTGTATATTCAATCTTTTTTTATAAGATAAAATCAACCACAAACAGCACTTATGTTTTTCTTATCTTATAGCAGTGGATTAATTAAATGCTCTTTTTTCTATATGAGAGGGAAAATGACTAAAGAATTACCTCAATTATTTCACTAATGCTGTCAATATGTAAACTTCCTGGACCGCCCATTTCTTTCATAAAAACAATATCTACAGGAGAGACTGCAAGGAGCAGCTTTGCTTTGCTACATAACTCCTCTTCTCTAGTAGCATCTATAATAAATTCAGAACCAACCTATAAAAGAAATAAATCACATTTTCTTTAACTAAAAAAAGAAAAGAAAAAATTACTTTTTTATTATACCAACACCCTGCTAAAATATATGCTTATACGCCATTCATTTCAACCCTGACTGTGCAAAGGACTTTTATTGCAAACTGTACCAAACAATGTTATTTGCTATTTATTGAATGCAAATCATTTTATTATTATTATTTAACCATAACCTCACAAAATATCTTAATTTGCTATTTTTTGAATAGAAAATATTTTTTGTTACAAGTAAATAACATTTAAAGATTTTTGCAGTGATTAAATAACAGTTATGATATTATTATAATTATTTGAATAAGCATTTATAATTTTGTTATATTAAATAGGTGCAGGAAAAAATAAAATAAGAGTTCTTTGATAATTATTGTACAAATGTATTTATGTCCGTGAGGTCTGGAAGGTTGGCGATTTCTGACTTAGATAACTCTGCTTTTACATGTTCTCAAATGTTAATCACATTGAGATGTTAATTATCTCAAAAGTGCAGAAGGATCAGCTAACTTTTTATGTACTCTGGCTGTAATTTTCTATTATTTGTCACGATTAATTTTCTATTAAAACCAACAATCGAGGCTTAGCAAGAAGTTCTCCTAGCTATATTTAGGCCATGCTTAAGTAAGTATAGTGGATACAATGCACCAGGCCCCCATGCTTATAATGACCACCAATGACACTTTTTAACTTTTGTAACAAAAGTTAGAGATCCAAATTGTTTTGCACCTGTACCTGTACTTCAAGATGATAGGGTCATCCGAAACTAACAGATATATATTTTTTCATTTGAAAGTAACTTAGAACTCCCAAAAATTTCTTGCACTAGGGCCTCTTAAAAGTGAAGATTGGTTCTGTTCAAAGCAAAAGAATATATAGCCCTGCTGATTTTAGCTTTGAAATTCTACCAGAAAAAAAAATATTTGCACTTAAAAAAAATTAGTTAATATACTCAGTTTTTTGGCAGAAAAGCTAGGAATAAACTTAGTGTTAAAAAGAGTATGTAAGTGACCAATGCATCACTCAAACATTTAAGTGCTTTCTTTTGAAGAGTTCCATTGCAATAATCTTTTATATTTATTATTTAGATTTAGTTATATCTTAATTAGAAAGAATTCAATACTTTGATCAAAATGACCATCACAAAAGACTGCACAAAAGTAAAATGCAAGAAACACTGATTGTACAGATTTCTAGAAAAGGATGCTACAGATAGAAGGCATGCATGTTGTTGACAATTTAAAAGCAGAATCAGCTAACCAAATTCACAGAGTAATAATCTCACTAGAATAATTAAGCCATTTTGTTTCAATATGTTGAATTTTTATTATATAAAAAATAAAATAACATATTTTTAATTATTTCGGCTCTTCCAATAGCTGAGACATTTTGTAATTTATGGTACACCAGAATCTATAATTAAATTTCTGTAGAACACTTAAATTATGTTAATAAAAATAAGGAAATAAAAATATGTAACTATTTTGAGTTTAACAACAAAACATTAAAGACAATGAAAAAGGGTTTTTGCAAAAAATACATATGACTTGACAAATTTTTATCAAAATTTTAAACAGCCAATTTTTGGTGTTTAATTAATTAATTTTTTAATTTTATTGAAATTGTCTGTCTCTTGTTACCCTCCATGGTCTTATAAAAGACTGGTCTTCCAATACTCATATACAGATTGTGTTAACCTTCTCATCCCTGAATTATTATAAAATTGAATTAAAAAATATTTCTCTTACTTTTTGTATATAAAATGCTGCAATAAATTAGACAGAAATATATTTTTTTTTGTTACCATGTCCCTTTTTATTCTATTTGGAAGAGCCTCATATAAGGCTTGAGCAGGGTTAGAAATTGGAAATTCTAAGTAAGGTGTCAAATGACGCCTGCAATTTTTTTCCTAGGTGCCAAACTGCATTTCATGGTTGCAATTTTATGTTATATCATAGAAAATATTTCCAAAGTTTAATTAATAATTTTTGTTTATTTAAAAATTTGAAAACTTTCTTGGGACATTTTATTTTAAATATCTATTAATTTCTGATATGATGTCTAAAATAGATCTATACCTTCTTTGTTTAAGGTCAGTTTTATTAGTCATTGGTTACGGGGTGAAATCAGTTTAGAGGGGTGATTGATAGGTGCAATTGTGTCTTAAACATGTGCCACTCTCTAAGGCCAAAGGTCAGTTTTTCCGGCAGTGGTTAAGGGGTTAAGGTGAAGTGCTTAGTGGCATAGATAGACAGGGTTGCTACGCCACCTGGAAAAGTCAGGGAATTCGGAAATTAACACAAAAAGTCAGAGAACTTCATTTTTTTCCTCCAAAATCTGGAAAAGTCAGGGAAAATTTCGCAGCGATCGCCAACCGAGCGAAGGCCGCGCCGATGTTGGAACCCAAAACAGACATTTTTCAATCCTGAAAGGGAAGATCCTGATCTGAATCTTCAGTGGAGCCTGTGGTTAACATCTTCAATATGAAATGTATTGGCTCAGAAATCAGATATTAACACTTTTGTGACAAAAGGCAATGTCTTGTCTGCAGAATTAATATGGGCAATGAAACTTGTGTTCTCACACATTTCCTATAACTCATTTAATGATGCTTTTGCTATATTAAAAAAAAATGTTTGATGACAGCAGTAAAGCTAAATCCCTGACCTTGGGACATGCTAAAACTGCTGATAAAGCAAAAATGCAGTTTAAAGAATTCGAATTGTTGTTTAAAAGTAAGGGAATGTGGAAAGACACTTTCATTAAGTATTCCTCCACCATGCGTCTAGATCATTTTTACCGAGAGTTAATCAACAATTCAGACTTTATAGAACTTTGGAAGGTTATGAAAATTGTTTTAATTTTATCTCATGGTAATGCCACAGTAGAGAGTGTTTTTTCTGTTAATAAGGATTTCACAATGATTTTTTTTTTTTTTTAAACTGTTAATAGAGGAAAAAAAAAAAACATTGTTTCAGTAAGTTTCATTAAAACTATTATGAAGAAATTGTGTAATTATTTTATTCTTGCTCCATGCATTTCTTTTATTTGGTGTCTAGATGAAATATAAATTCCTTTTATTTTTAAACATGTGTGATTATATCTCAATCAGTAAGTTATATTTTTAACTGACGAAATACTTGAGTTAAAACTATATATTTTTTATTAAATAACATTGTTTGATATTATTTTAGCATTTTTCTTTCTTCACTACAAGATTCAAAGGTGGAATGTTAAGTTAATCTTATCTGTACTTAGAAAAGTTTATTTTTTTTCAATTGATAATAAACTTAATTTGCCTTCACCGCAACCAATACATATTACTACACTTGTCGGGAAATTTTTAAAAAATAGTCAGGGAAAAGTCATGGAATTTTTTTCTCCTGCTTGAGTAGCAACCCTGGATAGAATACTAAGCTATTATCCTTCTCTGTGTGCAAGTGTGTCTAAAACATGTGCTAATGTCCGATCTTTTATCGAAAACAGGTGTTTCAAGTGCAGGCAGCAGAGGGCGGGGGGGATGGAAACTTATGCCAAAGTAGGAATAAGAGCATCTGTAAAACAGAAAAAAAAAAGCTAGGCATCAAGTTTGACGACCAGGTATAATTTTGTGGTCGTCAAATGCAATAATTAGTTGCTTTTGGCGACTAACGACCGCTAATTTCTAACCCTGGGCTTGAGGGACTAAAGGGTCATATAGTGATGTAGAATGAGAACAAGAAAATAAAAATGATTATATAATTTAAAGCAAAATTTAGCATTTATTTTAATACTTTATATAACAATTGAGTTAAATTTGGAAATAAGTGTAGTTATTATCAATAATATTGATATACTACATAGACTGTATTTTTTGTTCACCCAAATTTATCTTGAATGAAAAGCCTGAAAGCATTCTGAACATAGAGCCTCTTTTCATCAATCACATATAGATCTTGTTTTCTGGGGCATTTAGATGCATATTTAATATCAGTTTTGTAGTCTCAATTTCTTCGAAGCTCAGTTGCAGCTTGAACTTCCACACGTTTCTCTCTTTGTAGCTCTTGAAAAGACTGTGATGGAGGAATTTTTCTAATTTTCTATTATTAATTAATTACTTTTAGATATATTTTATTATGTCATTTTACTTTTAAACAATAAGAAAATTTACTATTTGTAGTGAAATTTATATCTTTATTGAACAGAATCTGTAACGTTACCACGTGTTTGCATTAGAAGCACTAAGCCTCATATGAGGCTTCATGTTCTTTCCGAATTATAACAGCTATTTTTTATTTAGAAATATATTAAACACATTGTTATGATAAATACATGTCTCTGAATGATAGAAACAATATATTTTTTTTAGAAGTGAGCGATTCTAAAAAAATGAAGTCATCGTGAAACAAAAATAACTTTAAAACAATCATAAACTGCAATACAGCCTTCTCATAAACACAATCTAAAGCCTCATACGAGATTTAAATAGTATTACCAGTAAAAATAATGATTTTGTTTTCGATTTGCGCATTTTACATCTGTTTCATTGGAGTTTAAAATAGGAGTCTCATATGAGGGTCAGGGGAATGAGAGGGTTAAATTGAATGGGGTTAAAGAAGGAATATTTACAGAATACTCTTTCAGTACAGCTTGCCAGGTTAAAAAATAAAATTTCATTTTTGAGTTACAGAAGACTAAAAAAGTAAGATTTCTTGAATTGCACAACAAGTTTCTTTATTTGTCCTACAAATTAATATATAGCTCTATATATATGACTGATGCAAAATATGTACCTACATTAAAGCGTAGATTGAAAATAGGCACTAAATCTGAAACATTACACAGAGAGATAGCAAATAAATGATTTTTGTCTCATATTTTTCAGGCAAAAAAGCAAATGGTGTAATAAGAGACACTGTGGAGAATAAATACCTAAAAAAGCCTTTCACAATTTACAAAGAAGAATATGAATAAAAATTTTATTTGTCAAAAACTGACTTGATAAACATGCTATATCTAAAAAATTATGCTATAAAATTTTATAGTGAAAATGTCTTGAACTATTAAGAGTAGTTTAAAGAAGATAATATTTAAAGACAAAAATGACACATAAAAATAATGATGACTTTTTAATTGGACAGGTACAGTGGAACTTCCCTTTAACGAAGTCCCTATTTAACGAAGTTTTCTACTTAACGAAATTTTCTGCAGAACTTTGACTTTGAACACCATTAGCATGTAAATTAATCTCCACATTACGAAAAATATATTCTATATAACGAAGTTTATTCCACTTTTGTACATGTACAGAATTCAAATTAAGCGATTGCTGTTCGAAGGATATGCAAATTTATTTCAGCGGATTCGATTGCATGAAAATGAACACATTTAAATAATTTCCATTCTGCTTGGTGCTAAATAAAACAATTTTTTTTTCCACACTAAGAAAAACACTTGTTATCACTATTCTCCCATTCCGAGACTCCGGTGCTGACAGTTGGGGGAAGTCAAAATCCTCTTTTTACCTTCAATGATATAGAAGATGAGGTGTCGCAATGGCGTCAGATGCATTGAAACAAAAAATATCTGTTAGAGTCAGACAGGTACATTCTGACCTTCCATTGCTGATAGACAATTGCTTTGTACATCTAAAAGAACATGCTTCAAAATACAAATCGAAGAACATCAAAGTTATTTTTTTTCCTGCCAATACAGCTAAACTTCAATCATTAGTCTAAGGAATAATAAAAAATCTTGAAGTACATTATCGAAAAAGACAGAAAAAAGCCGATGTAGTGAAAACATTAGTTTGAGATTCTGTGTATCAGAGCTGATGAAAGCTTGGGCCAAAGCTTGGGAATGTGACGTGATTTCATCGACCGTACACAACTGTTTTGTAAAAGACGGCTTCATAATTAAAACCGAATCAAATACTTCTGAATCCAATACCTGTTTGTCATATCTCAAGAAAAATTTCATGAATTTAAGTTAATTTCTATTTAACGAATTTTCTTCATAACGAAGTTTTTAAGTGTAACGATGCGACTTTCGTTAAATGGAAGTTCCACTGTATTTATAAGTTACAGGTAAAAACTATATTTTAGCATAGTTATTATTTAAAAAATATATCAGGGTGCTACAGAAAGTGAGAAGGGAAATTTCCCAATTTCAATGACTTTAATAAAATTTCCTTGAATCTTATTACTAACTAGCCGACCCACCTGCTGGCATTGCCCAGGCACTCATTCGCAGACACCTAAGACCCAACGTCCCACAACACTTAGCGAGAACCAGTGTAGCTAAACATTTTCGCAAGAAAAGACTTTGCATGCATGCCAAAGTTGCATTCTGTTTCCAGTATCATAGTTCGAAGATTACATGTGCAAATGTTTATAGGTGCATTAAAGGATATTAAGGATATGCTTATAGACTAAAAAAGGTGTTATGTGTTTTCCAAACTGTTTACTAAAATATCGCCTTTCACTTTATTAAATGGTAAAGATTTGTAAAAGTATTTTAGAAGGGTTGGAAAGTGTTACAAAATCTATGCTTGACACATGATTTTTCATTCTTGTTTATAGAGTATAATGGGGTTTAAAGTATTTTTCTCTCTAATCGATTATATCACTCATATCACTATCTTTTAAGTGCATTTCCTCCCTCCATGATTTCCCTTCCATCATGTTTATTTTGAATTACAAACTAATAAAGAGATCTTTAAAGTGATGCATATTTTAATTTTTATGTTATCTTTTTAAATGAAAAAAAAAAAAAAAGGAGATTACATAAATAGTCAATTTTTGAAATTGTCATATTAACACAACAAAACCTCTAAATAATAAACATCTTCGAAGAACAGAATTTTATCCTTCCATCATGTTTATTTTGAATTACAAACTAATAAAGAGATCTTTAAAGTGATGCATATTTTAATTTTTATGTTATCTTTAAATGAAAAAAAAGGAGATTACATAAATAGTCAATTTTTGAAATTGTCATATTAACACAGCAGAACCTCTAAATAATAAACATCTTGAAAGAACAGAATTTTATCCTTCCATCATGTTTATTTTGAATTACAAACTAATAAAGAGATCTTTAAAGTGATGCATATTTTAATTTTTATGTATCTTTAAATGAAAAAAAAAGGAGATTACATAAATAGTCAATTTTTGAAATTGTCATATTAACACAACAAAACCTCTAAATAATAAACATCTTGTGAGAACAGAATTTGTCCACTACTCGGAGATGTCTATTTTTCAGAGGTAAAAACCCCCATACAAATAACATATGTGTTGGGGATTGAAAAAATATCTGCTATTCGGGAGTGTCCATTATGGAGGTTTTATTGTATAGCAATGAAAAATTATAAAGATACAACACTACTTACCCTGTTTAAAGTAAGCAGGAGTGGAAGATTAGTTACATTTAAAGGGGAAAGATCAAGAAGATCTTCTAAAATTTCTATTTCAGGAGCACTATTATCATCCAAAGATTTTATATTTACAGATTTTAATCTGCAAGAAAAAATTAAAAAGATCTTAAACATTTTTACAAAAGTAATTCCAATTTAGTTAGACACGCATAAGTTTAGGTATCGCATAAAATTCTGAGATAAAAAATTGTGCACTTACTTAACATATTAGCACAGACATTCTATGTAAGTTAAAAGACAAATAAAAATATAAAATGCTTTTATTTTGCATTGGATAGCTGAGATAAATCTATTTCTGCCGTTGATTACTTTTTCAATTTACTTTGAAGATTTTTTTTTACGAAGATACTTTCACTTTTGGAACCAGTTTCGAAAGTGAAAGTATCTTCGTAAAAAAAAATATGCAGAGAAAATCGAAAAAGTAATCAACAGCGGAAATAAGGATTGATCTCAGCTATCCAATGAAAAAAAAAATTAAAAATACTGAAATGCAAACGAGATATTAGAAAAATAATGTTCCACAGGATTAACATTCGCGTGTGTTTTTGGGCGAGGAGAAGAGGACTCTTAAGAAAGGAAGACCAAATTAACACCCTTTTCCTTTATAAATTAAAAATCCTTGGCAAAAGTATCACTTTTTTAGTTTGGTTATTTTACTCACAACTGAGCTTAATAGAGTAATTTACATTAACAACTAGCAACAGCCTACAAGTTTTTAAATTATTCCTTTAAAATTACCAAAAAAAAAAAAAAAAACATAAATAAAATAAGTAAGAGGTCAACAACTTGATTGTAAATTCTAAAGTCTATCTGATCAGACAAACACTCATGCAAGGTCAATAAGGATCCTTCATTAATTTTAACATAAGCAATGAGTTATTTCTCCAAGAAACCCACATTCTAGGGGTCATTTCATAGGCAATTATAAAACATAGCTGAGTTAATCATACATCAAGATGACCGTACGTTGAAGTCTAATACTAAGTTATTACATATACAATAAAATCTTGTTATAATGAATTTCTTTAGACCACCGATTGAATTCGTTAATATGAAATTCCAATATAGCGTTTTTAAGAAAAGGAAATTTTTGCATGCACATTGAATAAAAATAACATATATAATTACTATTCTTATATTGAATTTCGGTTAATATGCATGTCATTACATGTCAGTAAATAATAAATACACAGTATATTACTATTACTGAATTTACAAGTTAGACATAAGATAGTTATTATTAAGTTCATTAAGTTGCAATATTTTAAATGTAACAATTATAAAGGAATTATAATTTATCTTACATTCCTGGCATATTAAAAAACCACAGTGACATCCGTTAATGTAACCTTATTTCTTTACCAAAAAAAAAAAAATATATATATCTCAAGTTTCTTTTTCTGCACTGAAATTGACAATGTATGTTTCAAAATAAATTGAATAAAATGTTTTTGAAACATTATTTTGCTAGGATAATTACTTTTAAAGAGTTTCAATGTTCTATAGAGCCTTTTTTGATCTTGATATGGATAATCATCATCAACTTCATTTTCACTGTCGTCTGCCTACCCCCCCCCCCCTTAATTGAGCTTCCGATGAAATTTTTTTCCAAATTCTAGTTTTTCAATAGAGATATAATTTTCTTGCCAACTCATCATGCATAAAACTAAAATTACTATACTTTTTAAATCTTCAAAAAATTCGTTAATATGAAATTTGTTAAAGTGAATATTTTTATAATGTGAAAGCATATAAGGTTTTTCAACAATCCAACAAATATTCGTTAAACTGAAAAATTCGTTAAAGTGATATTCATTGCAATGTGATTCTACTGTAATACACATTTACAAATTCCAATTTTTTCTAAAGGATGGCCAGTATTTGAATTTTTTCATTTTCCCTCACTTTTCCAGGTAATTTCCCCATCTGCCGGATATCTGGTACTAAATATGCTTTTAGTTATCTATACTAATATTATAAAGTAGTAAAGATTGTTTTTTTGTTTGTTTGTTTGTAGGGGGTAATCTCTGGAACTACTGAAGCGATTTCAAAAGTGATGGTAGAAGATTGATGGCGACAATCCCTGCTCCAACATAGGCTATATTTTATGTCGGTGCCACCCCCAGGGGGGTGCAGAAGCGAAAAACGTTCTAAAATTTCGATTTTTTTTATACTGAAGGTGTTAGAAACATGAAATTTAGCATGGTAGTTACTTATAAGATGTAAATGCTCTCTAAGAACAAATTCTAAAAAAAAAAATCGCAATTTAAAAGGGTGAGAAGAGCGAAAAGCGGTTTAAAAACATTCTAAATTACAATTTCTACGGAATCTCTGGAACTACTAAACCATTTTCAAAAGTGATGGTGGCAAACTGATGGTGACAGTTCCTGCTGTAACATAGACTATATTTCATGCCGATGCCACTACCCCCAGGAAAGTGCATGAGTGAAAAACGTTCTAAAATTTCGATTTTTTTTATACTGAAGGTGTTAGAAACATGAAATTTAGCATGGTAGTTACTTATAAGATGTAAATGCTCTCTAAGAACAAATTCTAAAAAAAAATCGAAATTTAAAAGGGTGAGAAGAGCGAAAAGCGGTTTAAAAACATTCTAAATTACAATTTCTACGGAATCTCTGGAACTACTAAACCATTTTCAAAAGTGATGGTGGCAAACTGATGGTGACAGTTCCTGCTGTAACATAGACTATATTTCATGCCGATGCCACTACCCCCAGGAAAGTGCATGAGTGAAAAACGTTCTAAAATTTCGATTTTTTTTATACTGAAGGTGTTAGAAACATGAAATTTGGCATGGTAGTTACTTATAAGATGTAAATGCTCTTTAAGAACAAATTCTAAAAAAATTCGAAATTTAAAAATGTGAGATGAGCGAAAAGCGTTCTAATAAAATTCTAAATTACAATTTCTATGGAATCTCTGGAACTACTGAACCCGTTTCAAAATTGATGGTGGCAAATTTTTGATGACAATCCCTGCTCCAACATAGGCTATATTTTACGTCGGTGCCACTAATCCCAGGGTGGTGCAGGAGCGAAAAACGTTTTAAAATTACATTTTTTTTTTTATACTGAAGGAGCTAGAAATTTGAAATTTGGCATTGTAATTACTTATAAGATGTAAATGCTCTCTAAAAAAAAAATTTAAAAAAATCGAAATTTAAAAGGGTGAAAAGAGCGAAAAGCGTTCTAAAAACATTCTAAATTACAATTTCTATGGAATCTCTGGAACTACAGGACTGATTTCAAAAGTGATGGTGACAGTCCCTGCTCCAACATAGGCTATATTTTATGTCGGTGCCACTAATCTCAGGGAGGTGCAGGAGCGAAAAACATTCTAAAATTGCAATTTTTTTTATACTGAAGGAGCTAGAAATTTGAAATTTGGCATTGTAGTTACTTATAAGATGTAATGCTCTCTAAGAACAAATTAAAAAAAAAATTAATTTAAAAGGGTGAAATGAGCGAAAAGCGTTCTAAAATCATTTTAAATTACAATTTCTATGGAATCTCTGGAACTACAGAACCGATTTCAAAAGTAATGGTGACAATCCCTGTTCCAACATCCGCTTTAATATAAAGCTATGTGTTGCTGATGACTGGGTTTTTCGCTAATCTTTGCCACAGATTAATCTCGGAAAATGAAGCATTTGAAGTTACTGAAAAAAAATAATAGCTCGAAAAGTGTTTGTCAGAAAATTGTTAGACAAACTGCGTTTGAAAGGTAAAAAATTGTTTATTTCTTGATATAAATTTCAAATCTAATGATTATGCCATTTTTCTAATATTGAATTTCAAAAATTACCAAATTTCAAAATGGAGTACCGTAGCGAAACCTTCATGCGTATAAAGATAATGATAAGGGCGACGTGTCCTGACATGTATATTGGCTATAGCATGAGTCACAAATTATAGTAGCCTTATTATTCTGTTAAAATATAAAAGTGAATTATGAAATGTCAATATTTTGTTTGATTAAAGGTTCGTTAAGAGAAATTGACCAGCATAGCATGCTAGTGGTGTATGTTTATTTATTTCTTTATATAATATCTTAGAAAAATAAATTACAAACATGTTTCACACATCATTAAAACATTTTAAATATATTGAAATATAATTTACAAAAATGATATATCTTTAAATATATGTATATTAATAATGTTGTATAAAAAAGGTAATTTAAACATTAAAATATTCTGTTCATTTGTACAATGCTGGCAGAAGGAAACAAATTTCAACGATAACACATTTATTAATATACCTATAACTGTAGAGTATTTTCACAAATAAATAATATTTTTTTTTTTTTAATTTAAGCATAAAATATCTACTAATATGGTTGAAGAGTTATTTTCTCCGAACATAGGTTTAGTTGATGCCTTTTTTCTGTTTTAATTATTTAATACTGTTTTACTTTAAGTCACATTTAGTTTTATTTTAAGTTAAATTACTTTTAGAAATTTATAATTAAAAAGAAAATTACTTTAAATTTTAAATATTTATAATGAAATTATACTTTCCGTGTAGTTAGGGGGCATGAAAAAAGCATGGCACACAATATGTTCAAGCTGCCCAGAGCGCCCAGGGTTCAACTGGAATGTAGAAATAGGGGCATTATTAAATGGAGAAAAGACCCCAAAGACAAAGACGATTGGATTAAAAGGGGACAAATTATTAACAATTTAGGGAACAAAAACTTCAACGGGGACCCCGTACTGAGCTCCAGGAAGCCAGGGTCTTAACTGGAATCTAGAAATGGAGGAGTAGCTAAATGGAGAAAAGACCCCGTAAACGATGAAGATCGGATAAAAAGGGGGCAAGTTATTAACAATTAAAGGCACAAAAATGTAAAGGGGCCAAGTGGGCCCGGATCTCAAAAAATTAAAAGTCTGAGCCTCAGGTGCATCAGGATCTGCCTTGGACTATCATCATCAAAATTTTCAGACCTCTACGTGTGGTAGATTTCTGTAGCCATCGCACACACAGAGTGAAACTTTATTTTATTAGTATAGATAATAAGTATAGTTTTTTTAACATACAAGTTAAAAAACAAAAATAGGTCTCTTTAATTGTTTAACTTAAAAGAAAGAAAGAAAATTAATAAAGTCATAGTTTAATAAACAATTTCAAATTTTATTTTACAATCTGAAAGTAAAGGTACAATTTTCTAAAAGATGTAAACGTAAATTCTTAAATTTATTATAAAGAGTTCAAATATTAAGTTAGGAAAGCTGACAATTCTTTAAACTTTTGAGAGTTACCTTTTACTCATGGATAGGGAACTTGCTATATTTCATATTTTACATTATAAACAAAAGTCAATTTTATCGAGGATGTTCGAATACAATTTGCCATCCTGTCATATGCATATTAGGATGGATCGAAAAGTATACGAAAAAACTTTTGGCACGGGATGCAAAAGTTGCCTTTTATGTATATTAGTTTACAAATTTTTTTTAAAATCGAAATCCATTCATATCTTCCGGTGCCCCAAGCGCCCCCAAAAAGTTAAAAATCGAAATTTTTATGAAAACGTATAATTTTTTTTGTTTTTTAATTTGTTTTAAATTACTTTTGGCGCAGGGTGTGAAAGTTGTCTTTTATTTATATTATTTTGCATGTTTTTTTTAATCGAAATCCATTTATATCTTCAGATGCCCCAAGCGTCCCAAAAATAGTTAAAAATTGAAGATTTTATGAAAATTTATAATTTGTTTGTTTTTTAATTTTAATTTTTTTTTTTTTTAAATTCGATTTGGCGTCGTGTGAGAAAGTTGTGTATTGGGTGTATTACATAATTCTGTAGTTTACATTTTTTTTAAAAATCGAAATCCATTCATATCTGTTGGTATCCTAAGCATAGTTAATAATTGAAATTTTTAAGAAAATGTTTAAAAATTTTAAATTTACGAAAATTGTTTACAAATTTGGCAAAGTGTTTAATTAATAAAGTATAAACTTATAAATGGTAATAATTTTATAATAATAGATGAAGTATATATTTAAAAATTAAACCACTAAATCATAAAAATTATAAAAATTTAACTTATGTAGATTGTTTACTTCTTTGAATTTTGAGATTTACATATTTCTAAAATTTGTAATCCATTTTAGGATTAAAATGTTTGATATGGCGTCTTGATTTTATTCTATTCAATATGAAACCGAGTCTCTTTTCTTGTCCAGATACACTTTCTGATGCCTGAGGCACTATGCGAATGCATCTTTTATCATCTTGTGTATGGTATGGATATTTTGACAATTCCTCCGTTTTTCCTACTTTTACCATGGCCTCAATTTCTTTGTAAGGCATATTCCTCAAAAGAGGTGGTTCAAAATGTCCAACTCATTGCCAGTCAATATGTTCACAATAATACTTTGCTTTGAAGTGTACTTTTGGTACTTGAAAAATTCTTACTTCTGGTGATCCTCTATTTTCATTTCTAGCACAAAATAGTTTTCGTATTGCTGAAGACCTGATAGACTCTGTGTTATCCAAGAGCATTGATAATAACAAATTTTCAGGATGACAAAACAAGCTATCTAGTTGAACAACAGCGTCTACAAACTTTCTTAGATTGGGTTCCAAATATCTAAAAAACGTTATAAGTTTCCAAATATACCGCTGTCCTTCTGTTATGGAGGGCTTTGTTTTGATATGAAACCATATAGGTCCATACTTTCATAATATGTTGTAAGAATAATGAGATTCCCAGATGGATTTTCTGTGGCCACCTACAAGCTTAACGTTCTACCTGCAGTCGTTAGCCATCTTGAGTAAACAACTGGAACAGGGTTTTTAAATGCCAGGTCAGAACCACTTTCACTACGTAATATGTCTATGTAAATATTAGGGATGCACCGGATATTCGGTATCTATTCGGTATTCGGCCATATTTCTGAATATTCGGTTAGGCCAAATATTAAACTATTCGGTCTGCCGAATATTCGGCTTGGCTGAATATCAAACTATTCAGCCTACCGAATATTCGGTTTGGCCGAATACTTAGAAAAACTTTTTTTTTATATATTTTTAAAAAAACCACAATTTGTACTTTTAACTGTCAATTAATAAAGATATTCAAAATAAATTAGAAATAGAATCATATTTCAATGATAGACAATGCTTTTACATTATTTATTCGCTGTTTGAGAAGCATTACTTAAGAAAATTAACCATTAATGATGACCTTCATAGAAATTAATGATGTACAAATAAGTTCCTGAATATTGTCTAGGTAAATAATATGTTTCTTGTTTTTTCGCAAACATCATGTTTCTAAACAAAATGGAAAAAAACTTTCACAAGTGATAATAGACATAAAGACAGACAATTTTTGTCCGAGAAACTAGGATCGCAACACACTTATTCAATCAAAAGTGAAGTGCATCTCACTCCAGGCGTTAAATTTCAAATTTCGTCTGTTACTTTAATAATATTGAACGTATTGTAACAATATTTTCAACATTAGTTACTTTGATTTCTGTGAATCATGGAAAGTAATGGAAATTGCCGCCATTCATATCTAAACAACACTGAGCTAGATATTCCTTTATTCAGAGTGCAGCTGACAGTACTACTTATACTATGTCACTGGCCAAAATTCAGCAACTTACAATAATATCATCATATATGTTACAAGCAAAATTAATCCGATGCAAATCTTGCTAAAATATTTTCATTGTTATTAAAGTTGTGAACGAAAATTCAGTTTCAGCTTGTGGGGGGACACCCTGTGATTTGGACTGAATGTATTGTATTTTTGATGGAATAAGTGGATTGAGATAATGTTTCTTGCCCAAAAAATGTTTGCTTTGACCACATTATCTACGCAGAAAGTTTGTTCCAAGATGTATGAAAACCCTGTATGCTTACAACCTATATGATCGCCCATTCCAGACACCTGCTCTCTGATTCATTTAAAAACTTCCTTGCCAAATTAAAAGGAGCAGGTAAGTTATTCTTGATGATTTGCCACCATTTTAATATATTGTATTGTTTTACTTTAGCCCTTTCCTGATAAAGAAACACTATGTCACTGTAAAATGTTTCTTCTAATTTATCCAAAATTTTTCTTTGATTTTAAAGTATTTGTTTTAGAATATAAGAACATTTTATAAATTTATTTTAATTCACAGAAGAAGCTACAAAGTTTAAAACTTTATTAATTAAAAAAGTTTTAAGTCTATCTTTTTTTTAAGTTATGACTCAAAGCACAGATTTTTTTTTTTTGTGTAAAGGTTTCTTGTAAAAAGGTCTAGTTTATACAAAGGTAGTATCTGTGTTAAATATTATGTAAAACTACTTTATAATTTAACTTTTAATACTTTTAAACTCTGAAGTATAAAAATATTCGGCCTCACTGTTACTATTTGGCTAGCCGAATATTCGGTATTCGGTTTACCTGTAGGCCGAATATTCGGTATTCGGCCAAAATCACTATTCGGTGCATCCCTAGTAAATATCATATAAATATTACTGATCATTGCTGAGAACCATTCTATATATGTTAACTGGCATATTCTTCATACTTATTGAAGAAAAAGGAAGCTACAGGTAGCTCCTCACAGGTTTTGATTGCTGTACCAATTGGGTCTACAAAAGGCCAATTGTTGCACATCTAAAGAATGTAGTAAATGTTGTAAAGGCCTTTAGCTTCTCCTGCTGCAGATGTAACATGTCCAATATGCAGAGAGTCAGGTTCGTTTACAAAAGTATAATGTTCCTCCTTTGTGATCTTTGTGTAGTACATTGTAATCTTCATCACTAGCACTTGTATATTATCTTTTTCCCATCGGAAAAGAATCCGGTTAAAATAGACAGAGACACGGCTAAATTGCTCGTCTCTGCAACTAAATTTCGAACTTTTGTACGCTATTGCTGAATTTTGCAGCGATCTACTAAATTCGAAGTCTCTTTTTTGTGTACAATTCCAACAACTCATAAAACAGTACTGGCTAATTGAAGCAGCTGCTCTATTCCAAATTTCATATATAACAATATAGTTTAAACATTTTTTTTATACATTTAATATAAACAGTAAAAGATTTGTCATCCCCTGGATGTAACAATTACGCTATACATACGATTATTTAACTCTTATTTTTACTTATAATTTTAAGCTCAAAATTTGCACAAAAATCTATTTTCGGCAACTATTTAAGTGCCTTGGGGCACCCGGAAGACATTTATCGAAGTTAAAAATGTTTTGCATGTGTGCTAGTATGCTTAAAAGACAACTTTCACACCCCGTGCTAAAAGTAATTATAAAAATAAATAAAAAATATAAAACGAAACAAAAAAAATTAAAATTTTTTATGAAACTTTATATTTTTAACTATTTTTGAGGCTCTTGGAGCACCGGAAGATATGAATGGATTTCAATTTAAAAAAAACATGTAAACTAATATGCATAAAAGACAACTTTTGCACCCCGTGCCAAAAGTAATTTTAAAGAATAATAAAAATAATAAAATATATAAATTTACATAAAAATTTCATTTTTTAACTATTTTTGGAGCACTTGGGGCACCGGAAAATATGAATGGATTTCAATAAAAAAACAGATGTAAACTAATATATACTAGTAAATCTGCAGATCAGGAGCCTCAACGTCAACTCTAAAAGTCATTGTTTTTCAATCTCACTTTTCATAATATTTAGCATATTAAAATCTGAAGTTTAATTTTTTTTTATATTACATACATATTTAAAGGCATATAAAATACTTCGGAGGTTTAAGAAATTAGTTAAGCGTTAAATTAAACACAGTTTATGCAATGATATTCTGAAATTCTTATAAACTTCTTATTCATGTAACTTTTTAGATAAAAAAAATAAACTTGTATTAATATAAATTCTTCATTTATGTCAATATAATACAAAAATAATTTATTTTGATAATAAAATATTGCAGCAAAATAGTGCGAGTTACTCGAATTTTATTATTTTGATATTCTTTGAAATATGTTTGCTAAGCAACTAATAAATTAAACAGCAAAATAAAAATAAATACATTTTAATTTTTGTAAAAAATATGAAAATAAAATGTTTTATATTTCCCGAGCAGATGCAAAAATTTTTCCAATAATTTAAACAATTAATTTCTAAATTCTAATGAATGTATCAGCAAATTTTCAAAACTATTGAATATATTTAAAACCTCCATATCGAAAATTTAGCATTAATAATTTTATCTTTAAATCCATTATTCAAACCTCAAATATGCAATTTTCATTTCAGTTAAAAATTAAATTTGAAAATCGTCTGCATTCCCTTAGGAAAGCATTATGACCTAAAAAGAAATGTTCCATATTTTTCGAACAAATGAAAACTATACAGCTAATTCCGGGTACTTCACCAACATACCCACCAAAAATCAACCTAATAGGACGACTTATACTGCAGTTATCGCGGAACAGACAGACAGACAAACAAACAGACGGAAACCAACAACTTTTCGCGTCTCCACAGTGAGCCTCAACTACACCCTCAAGGTACACTAGTAAATCTACAGATCAGAAGCCTCAATGTCAGCTCTGAAAGTCAATGTTTTTTTAATCTCACTTTTCATAATATTTAACAATCCACAAATTAAATTTTTTAAATTACTGCATATATATTTATACGCATATAAAATAATTCGAAGCTTTCAGAAATTAGAAACGTTAAATTAAACACAGTTTATGCAATAATATTCTGACATTCTTATGAACTTCTTATTCTATTTTTTAGATAAAAAAATACATTTCTTCAGCGGGGCTCTGCCCCTTATTAAATGTAATCTTATTAAATTTATATTCGTGATTTACTATTGTTTGTGTGAATGATTCTAGTATATCTTTGATTTCGTTCTAAACAGTGGTTTTATTAGGATAAGCAAAAATTTCGAAAATAATTTCATGTTATCCTAATACCTAAATAGCAATATTTACTTACTTGCCAACCACGAAACACTCGCATCTGATAGATAAGTTGAATAACATCTCGTGCACAAAAGCAACTTATGGAAATGTAAACCGAATCTACTATATTTCACTTACATCTATTTCAGAAATCTAGTGTTATTACAATTTTTTGTTTCGGAAAAACAGTTTTGATGGTCATTCTATAATATTTATTTTACCTAAGTACATCCTGATCTAACTCGATGGCAATAGCATACTAAAATCTCCCCAAAATAGGCTTATTTGGAAACTTTTAAACCTATTGGGTAATCATTCATAATCGTGCCCACTGCCATTTCACTAAATAGCAACCGTGCTTTGGCGCTATAAAGTATTTTATGAGATAACTTTTTATGATCTCAGTTTCCAGTACTTGTGCTATTTCAGGCTGTATGGATGCGTTTTACTATGCTAATTTCTGTAGATTAACCATCTCGTTGTACGAGATATTATATCCTATTTTAAAAATAATACTAATTTTCAACCACGAAAAACCCACATCTCTTCCAGAAAAGGAATAATATCTCATGTAAAAATGTTTCGGTTATCATTCTAATAGTAGTTAAAAGGTAACTTGTATTAAAATAAATTCTCATTTATTTCAATAAAATATTAAAATCACTTAAAAATATTTTATTTTGCGAATAAAATACTGTAGCAAAATAGTCTGAGTTATTTGAATTTTATTATTTTGCAATTTTTTAAAATATAGTTGCTAGGTTACGGTTAAATTAAAGAGGAAAATAAAAATAAATGCATTTTAAAATTTGCAAAAAATGATAAAATAAAATGTATTATATTATTAGAACAGATGTATAAAATTGCACCAAAAATTATGCACCTAATTTTAAAAATCTGACGAATGTATTAACAAAATTTCAAATTAATTTGAATAATTTAAGACCTGACTGGATAAGTTTTAGCCTTCATAACTTACCGTTTAAATACATTAATCAAATGCGACATTTGCCTTCATAACTTACCGCTTAAATACATTAATCAAATGCGCCATTTTATTTTAATGAATCAAAAATTTCAAAATATTCTGAATTCTCATAGGAAAGCATTATGACCTAAAAAGAAATGTTCGATATTTTCCAAACGAATGAACCAAATGTAACTAAAAACTATACAGCTAATTCCGGGTACCTCACCAAAATAACTACCAAAAATCAAACTAATCAGATCATTTTTGCGGCAGTTATCGCGGAACAGACAGACAGACAGAAACCAAAAACTTTTCGGGTCTCCACAGTGAGCCTCAACTGACGTTTCGGCAATAAAAGGCAACTTTTGTACCCCGCGTGGATTCGATTATCCACATTTCGATTTTTCGATCCACCCTAATGCATATTATTGATAGAACTTATGTAGTAAAAAGCCGGATATCCAGTGATTGTGATTCAGATATCCAATGGTACTTCAGATATTGAAAAATCATTCGGATATCCGTTGCATCCCTACTTGATTATCATAAAAATTCTTAACAACATTGTTTTATTTGTTCTGAAAAGTTGGAGATGAAGCATTTTTTCAAAGCATTATATTTTAGAAATTTTGTAAAATTTGCAAGAGATGTCTCTTTTTCTTCCATGAAATCATGCTATGAGTGATCAATTTCAAAATTGCATTGAAATTTCCAGGTTTTAATAAAAATTCTCTGACTTTCCCAGGTTGGCTAGGACCATGTTCTTTAAAGGAGGAAATGCCATTTTAACTTCAACACAATTTTATTTTAGAAGGGATAAAATGATAAATTATATTTAATAACTGACATCAGTAATACAATGCATTTAATAATTGATAAAAGTAAAAAATATTAGCAGTTAGAAAATAAAAAAATTACAAATTACTTTGTATTAAATAATGCAGCTTTAGTTGCTATAGATACAGCATCCATGAAATTACCTCCATATCCTATTACCTATAATTGTAAAAAAAAAAAAAAAAAAAAAGGTCAAAAATAGTGGAAATAATAAATTATAACGGAGTACAGACCTGCCAACCTTTGAAAATGAGAAATAGTAGCACACCAAATTCAAATTTATCTGAAGGTTGGTTGGTTGGTAGCTGTTTTTTACGCTGTAAATTTTAAGCGAGCAAATACTAATCAATTAAACGCATGTGTATATCCATAAGCACACAAAGTAGGAGATTCTTTTATTTTTGCTAATTTTTTTGTTGCGGGTGGGATTGATTAGATTAAACATAATTATTCCTATTCAATTAATGCTCTGTCCACACCTAAGCCAAATTTCTGAACTTCACAGTGAATTTTCTGAAAGATTCCAAGGCGGTTGGGGGTGATGGAACTACAGGTATATCTTCCAGAGAGAGTCCTTCATCAGGTCGAGTACGCTGATACAACTGGGAGTTGGGGTGTCCATTCCCGCCACTTTTTTTTGCGTTTTTTCGCAATCTTCATCAGATCGAGTAAGCTGATACAACCGGCAGTGGTATGGTCCACTCCCGCCACTTTTTTTTTTTTTTTTTTTGCGTCCCTTTGACGAAATTTGCGTTTTTTCGCGATCTTTTGACGAAATTTGCAGTTTTTTTCGAGATCTGTTGATAAAATTTGCGTTTTTTTCGATATTTTTTGACGAAATTTGTTGTTTTTCGCAATGTTTTTGACGGAATTTGCCGTTTTTACACGATTTTCTGACGAAAGTCACGTTTTTCTCGCGATCTGTTGACAAATTTTGTCGTTTTTTCGCAATGTTTTTGACGAAATTTGCCGTTTTTTCGCGATTTTCTGACGAAAGTCACGTTTTTCCTGTGATCTTTTGACGAAATTTGAAGTTTTTCGCAATGTTTATGACGAAATTTGCCGTTTTTTCGCGATCTTTTGACGAAATTTGTCGTTTTTCGCAATGTTTTTGACGAAATTTGTCGCCTTTTTCGTGATTTTCTAACGAAAGCCACGTTTTCCCGCGATCTGTTGACAAAATTTGCTGTTTTTTCGCGATCTTTTAACGAAATTTGCCGCTTTTCGCAATGTTTTTGACGAAATTTGCCATTTTTTTAGCGATTCTCTGACGAAAGTCACATTTTTCCCGCGATCCTTTGACAAAATTGGTGACTTTTCTTCGAACGAAAGACGAGATTGATTTTTTTTCGGCGATCATTTGCCGAAATACAACGATCTTTTGACGAGATTCGCATTTTTTCAGCAATCAGTTGAATGAAATTAACGTTTTTCCGGCGATACATTGGCGAAATTTGCTTTTTCCCGCCAATTTTTTGACGAAATTCGTGTTTTTTCAGCGATCCTGTAACGAAATTCGCATTTCTTAGCTCGATCCTGTGACGAAATTCGTCATTTTTTGAGTGATCATGTGACAAAATTCGCGTTTTTTTTTTTTGGGGCAGAAAATCGTAGTTTTAGACAGATTTTCGTAGCACCATAGTTTGTGGCTCAAAATCATAGCAACTACGATTTTTTTCGTAGCAGTTGGCAGCTCTGGGAGTATCCTAAAAAACATTTATTATTTTTTAAACAATGCATTTTATTTGGAAATAATGCAAAATGCTCTCATCATTTATATATCAAAAAAGAAAAATCTCATGCATAGATTATGAAACACTTTTTAATAGTATGAGTATATTCTTACAAAATCTTCATATGTGGATTCATACTCAAAGAATGTGCTTTATTTGGCAAACATTCGATAGAATGCACTATTCACAATTCATACAGTAGAAGACCTATTATCCGGAATCCTCGGGACCAAGGGCTTTCCAGATTTCGGGTCCTTCTGAAAATCGGACCCCCCCCCCCCCCCCTCCCGAAATCCGGGGAATTTTTTAAAAACATAAAAGTAACAAAATTAAAGCAACCCCATATAGAATATTAATAAGACTTATGTTTTGAATGTTTTTAAATTGTGTAAACGAAAATTCCTGCATTATTCAATAATAACATTGAATAAATAAAAAAATAAAATGTATAATATTCTAATATTCTATACTATATCTAATATTCTATCACAAGCTCTACTTTTTTTCTTTCTTTACAGCTATATAATTGACATAAAAAAATTTGATAGATTATTTTTAATAAATCTTATTTCTTAAATAATTCCGCCCGGTATTTTTCGAAAACATAAAAATATCAAAATTGAAACAATCATATGGTAAAATATAAATAAAAACTAACATTTTGTTTTTTCTTTTTAATCAAACAAATTCTTGCACTAGTCAATGGTAACAATGAATAAATAACAAAATAAAATCGGCCAACTTGTATTATTTAATCAGCAATTTTTACACTTTTTTTAATGACATAATTTACATTAAAAATGATCAATATTTTTAATATATCTTATTTTTTAAACAAATCAGTCAATTTTGTTTGTTTTAACTTCTTTTCTTTAACAAAGAGTTTTTGAATTTTGTACATATGCCAGATATGAGTTTCGTTGATGAATTTTTTTTGCTCCATTCCGCGAATTAATTCGCCTAAAATTTAAATAACATATTTTAGTGGTTGCACATTGAAACAATGGACTGAAGACAAAAAAATAGAAATCTGTAAATTTTTTGAAAAAATTCAGAAATTACAAAATTTTAGTAAAAATTTACAAATTTTGAAAATTTTTGATTATTTTTCTTTTCCGGATTTCGGGTCCTTCCGGATTTTGGAATTCCGGATAATAGGTCCTCTACTGTATCACAAAATGAGTGAAAATGATCTAACACAAGCAAAATATAAAGAATTTCAGAGGAGCTCTAAACTTTAAAGCATTAATCAGTAACCACACAATCGCTATAAGGAGTGATTGTAATTGTATATCTAAGTAAAAAATCCTGAAAAGTATCTATGTAAAAGATATATATTAATTAATATCATAACTTTAGGGCTGTAAAAGAAATTGCCTTAAAAAAACAAAAAAAAAAAACAGGAAGACAACTAAATGAACTTATTTTAATCCTGTAAATTAAACAACAGATTAGAGAAAGTAATGAAAAATACATAAAACATATGCTAACAAAATATCAACAAATAATATAAGAATATCTAATTAAAATACTAACCACTATGTCTACATATAAAACCCACACGTGTTCACCAGCAATGATACATAACTTTTTAAAATCCATAAGTTTATCATTATTGCAGACTTGCATCAAAATCTGACTCACATCAGAAGCAAAGTCATCACCTCCTCGCCCTTCAAACTCAAGATTTGCATGAGGTGTACTAAAACATAAGAAAATGATCAGAATATTTTAAAATACAGCCAAATGGAATATTATTTAAATAGTGTAACAGCAAGGTATACTACAAGTATCAATATAATTAACACACTGGTGCAATATAATAAAGCAAACAAACTTCTTGATAACACCATAAATATAAGAGATGCGCTAGGCATTTCGAAAGAACTTTGTCTTTCTTCACCAGGTGCAAAAGGCGTGCTACCACTTGGAAGGTGGAAGCAAGACTCCTTAAATTTATGGTGTTATTAGGCTAATGTCACACGAACGATTATTTCGATGCACACAGTTTCCTCATGAAAAACGTCTACTTTGTTGCAGCGTGTTATGCATCTTTAATACATCCTTAATTTAAAGCTCTCTTTAAATAAGTTTAAAGTAAGGGCATTTAGTTTTTCACCATCATCATGAATAAGCATACTTACTAGGGATGTAACGAATATTCGGCATGGCCGAATATTGAAGAGATATTCGGCCGAATACAATTAGATATTTTGCCGAATACTTGCATATTTGGCCGAATATTCTAAGATATTTTGTTAAATAAGTTCCAGAAAATCAAAACAAAATGTGATTTTAAATATTTTTAACAAACAATATTAAAGAATTATATCTAAATACATTAATTATAAGAAAAAGAAATCCTAATACTTATTCAATTTTAAAGCTTCATGACAACTTATAAATAACTGTATATAATATTGCATAAATAAAAATATTTTTCTTGCTGCATATTTAGGCATCATGTGAATTTAAGTAAGTATTGCAACATTAATTTCTTTTACATTAAAATGCAAAATATATTACTGCATTTAAAGTTTAAATCTTTAGTGAATTTAAAAATTTTAACTTTATATCTATTTTTTGAATCTGATTTATAATAAGTTTCTTAAACAATAAAATTCATAAATATTAAAAACAAATATTTTACTGTCTTGTAAAAATGCTTAATCTTCCACAAATTAAATCAATTTTCTAGTTTTTAGTTTTACTTTTAAATAAAAACATTAGAATAAATATATGACTATATAATTATTATAGACCCATCACGAGATGAGACTTCGGAACACCCATTTTTCGGAAGAGTCTATTTTATGAAAGGTATGCACGATGAAACTGGTGGGAAAAATCCACCCCTCACTTTCAGTGTCGACCAATCACTGCATCGAATAAAGGGTTGCAATGAAATAAGTATTCGCCATTCGCGCCAAAACTTTTTATGTCACTCCTCAGAAACCTGTTTTCCTGCCTTCGGTTAGCTGTGTTGTATTTCTCTCTCTATCTTTTAACTTATATTTATAACTTATATTAATTATCTTTTGCAATATTCAAACTGGTTTTTTTTTCAAAACAAATTGTTATTTTATTAAAACAAATGTCCTCAAAAGGGAAAACAATTCATAAAATAATAAAAATAAGAGATAATTTTATATTAGGACTGTTCTCAAATCTAAACTTTCTGGCACATTTTTAAAATTCATTTCTGTTCACAAATGTATCAAAATTGTCAGGTGCTCTTACTCATTAGCTATGTAATCGAACTATTTTTCCGGTTTTCGGAAAAGACAGAAGACTTTTTTAATAATTTTTACAGAAGACTTTTCTGAAAATGCTGCGTTTTGAACCAAATTTCTGGACTCGACAGCGCAGGAAAGTAAAAAAAAAAAAAACTGCCGTCCTGAGAGAACAATAGCTTACAACTCAAGCTGTAATTCAATTATCGGGAAAAAAAACTATTCGATTACAAATAACTTCAATAATCAAATATCATGCTCTTATGTTTGAAAATGTGTCAAAGTTTCGCGTTGTTTTGTGTGTGTGTGGGGGGAGGGGGTTAGTTTTCGAGAATCGCCTTAAAATTAATTAAACCGTACGTATATTTTTCTTCAGTTTGTAGATTCCACAATTAGAATCACTTAAATTTAATTTTTAAAATAACAGTTGCGGTTTTTTTCAAGTATTGGGGACTTTTGTATAAAAAAATAAAACTTCATTTTATTAGTTGGTCGTTCGGAAGTTCAGAAAGGCAAAGAGCAAGATTTTAGTTTTATTTTTTCTTTTCTTTTTGTCCTATATAATAGTTGTTTCTTTGATTATTAAAAAACAAAAAGAAATAAAAATAGTATTTTTAACAAAGTTTGTAATAAAATATACTTAAAATGGAAATAATTAATTATCGTCACTATTTAGAATTTTGTAACATAATTTATGTATTAATTTTTAACGTTTAATAATATCTTAGTCATCTTAAAACGAAATTCCCCTATTAAGTCAACAATAATAATAAATAGTACAGAAATGACGCCAAAATGTCGAAGATCTGGAAATATGGCAACCTTTCAATTTATTCCCTATGCCTATTTGGAGGTAATAGTACCGTCCGCTGCTACGTCACGGATGATTGACAGGTCTCTTCTCGTGAAAGGTTTATTATACTTTACTAATTAAAAATTAAACAATTGATGTTGATTAAATGAACTAATGAGTTTGATACATTGAAAAGAAAAAAACTATTACCTATACTGAAAAAACATTTAATGAGTTACCTCAAAATAGCATACAGGGGTAACAATATTATTTATGACTGTAAAGCCTGAAAATGTGATGCAAAAATAACTTTTCAGCATTTTTAGGAAGAAGTCAGTTTCGTTTGGTTTCATATATATAACCAGCTTCAGAAAACAAACGTTCACTATATAATGTGCTTGCACACATTCAGCTGTTATGATTTTTGTACACTCAAACAAAAAATTAATTTCAATTAGTCCTTAATTTAATTTTTGATTTTAAAATTGAAAAAAATAAATAAATAAACAATTAAAATAATTTTTTTTAAAGTCAGTATTCGGCCAAATCACTATTCGTTACATCCCTAATAGTTACGTGTCTGAAGCAGCCAGCACTATCGTTTCGTTCACGATCTTCAATTGAAAACAAGTTACTTGATAACAGTAAGTAACTGTGATTTCAGGATCACGTTATTCACCATGGTCAGCTAATTGCAACTTCCTGTGTAAGTGGCCAATGGCGTTTCAGATACGAATTTGTGTACCTTTAAATGGCAACATGTTTATGCAAAACATTTACTGATGGTTTGTTTAAAAGGCTGGACTTTCTAGGATGTATTTGCCTTTCTCTTCTTCTTGCTTGTTACGCATGATGTTTTAACTTATGTTTTTAATGTGGCTGCATGCTTTTGCTTTTAAGTTCTTTGAGTTAACAAGCTAAGTTATGCAGTCTTTTGTGAATTACATCAGCAAATAAAATAATGTTTATTTAAAGAACTGTGTTATTTTTAAAGTCTTCCACACTGCTCTAGTAGTTATAATGGCCAACAGAGCGCCCACACGGACATAGATTCTACGCCGTATTCCTGCCAGAACACAGTAGACATTCTGTCTCTCGCAGAAACAGAAAGACTTCCAATCGATGTTTTTAACTAAGCAAGATGGATCTTTTGCAGGAAATAAATGATTCTCTAATTTTATACCAATTGTACAAGAAATTAGAAAAAAAAATATATACACAGATGGTACTGGGTTCATCCTCTTTCTTATAAGCCCCGTGGCAGAATGTACGCAACGCTGCAACAGGCATCTCAAACTTTTTAGGGCACCTGCAGACTAAAAACATACACCGATGCCACGGACTCGCTATAGCAAGTAAATTACGTGAAAAAACGGCAAATTTCGTCAAAGGATCGTGGGAAAAACTGTTAATTTCGTCGAAGGATCACGAAAAAGCGAAAAATTTTGTCGAAGGATCTCGAAAAAACTGCAAATTTCGTCGAAGGATCTCGAAAAAACTGCAAATTTCGTCAAAGGATCGCGGAAAAAACGTGATTTTTGTCAAAAGGCAAAGAATAAAATGCGAAATTCATCAAAGGATCTGGGAAAATGGCTAATTTCGTTGACAGTTTGCGATAAAAATGCAAATTTCGTCAAAGGGCCGCGGAAAAACTTGATTTTCGTCAAAAGACTTAAAAAAAAAAAAAAAAAAAACATGAGTTTCGTTGAAGGATCGTGGAAAAATGCGAATTTCATCAAAGGGCCACAGAAAAAATGCGAATTTCGTCAAATGGACGCAGGAAAAATGCCAATTTTGTCAAATGGACGCAGAAAAAATGCCAATTTCGTCAAAGAATCATGGAAAAAACTGCTAGTTTCGTCAAAGGATCACGGAAAAAGTGCTAATTTTGTCAAAGGGCCACGAAAAAAAACCCGCTAATTTTGTCAAAGGTTCATGAAAAAAAAAACGTGAATTTTGTGAAATAGTCCTGGAAAAGTTGCAGCATTTCTTTAGAAAACAGCAGACACACAAAGTTCTATGCTTATTAATATAGGCATAGTTTTTAATCTGAAACAATATACTGAACTAACTTTTGAAAAATCGGGTTAACCCGAACCCAATTTGCAACTCAGCCTGAAATAGACTCGAATCAAAAAACGAATTAATCTGACCTGCAACAAGAATAATCATTGCTGAGAGGAGATTTTCTCCCCTTCCCCCTCTGCTGTAACCTTTCAGAATATTTGCTGTGAATTTCAGATTTTTTTTTTTTACTCAGAAAGTCTGATAAATGCTGATGCCTTAATTAATCAGCACTACAACTACAACAGCAGCAAGAATAGATTTATATGATATATTGCGTATTGCCGACTATTTTTGAAAACATTATTAGTGTTGCAGACACTTGAAGATAGTTCTGTCACGGGGCTTATAAGTGATCGACACAATCCAAAAAGTCCACAAACTAACAAAACATTTACCAATTGAAAGAGATTGTCAGAATTGTGAGATCGACTGTTTTTAAAAATACTTATCTTGTTTTTGAGATACATAAAATTTTATATTAATTTTAAAATTTATCAATTTAATTTTTAATAACAACAATTGATAATTTTAAGCAGTAAATAGAAGAAAAAAAAAACTGAAGAAAAATGAAATAAGACAATGCAAATAATTTTACCTATCAATTGTTATTTCGATCCAACCTCTATCTGGACATTGTGGTTGAGGGAGTTTCAGGTCAGCTTTAACTCCAGCAATCACTATTGTCTCTCCCTAATAAACATACAATCAAGGTTATAAACTTATCACAATAAGAAATCCTCAATGAATAAAAATTGTGCTTCGTACAATGAGTTATAAGCAGAAAGTAACAAAGTACACAGAAGAAATGCAACTTTTTGTTTATAAGTTTAAATAGATTGAAAACTTAAATACACACAGTGGTGGTTCTGCAGGGGATAAGGTGTGTGTGTGTGAGTGGGGTGGGGGTGTTGCCTCTCTCACAAACAATGATAAATAATCTCTTTTTCTCTCTCAAAAAAGCCAATAAATTTCAGGTAATTTTATGACTTTTAAATTTCTTAAGAAGGATATATCTGCTTTTCCCATTTTCCATTGCATAAAAATTCCAAAATATGACAGGCAGGATTCTCGCTGACTTTTTACCAACGTTAGCAATTTGGCTAATAGGATAAAAAAAAATATTAGCCAAACAAATTTTTTTTTTAATCAAAATAGATTCCTCGTGAAATACTGAAAAATCGATCTTTGACCCGTTAATGTACCATTCTTCATTTTCAGTACGTTCTAAAATAACCCAAGTTTTTGTAACTGCTTACAGATCAGTTATTCATCTAAATTCAACTATCTGCTACAAAAACTATTAAACATATGTTCATTCTAAATACCTTGCGCAATCAATAAAAAAATTCCAAACACAATTTAACTAATATAAAATGTTATGAAACTTCCAACCCATGCTAACTAATGATTTTAATACAGTCAACTCTCTCTAATCCACACAGCTTGGGATCAAAGGTTGTGGCAGATTATAGGTCATTACTTTGTTTACATTTTTTTCTCCTGTAATTTTACAGTAAATTAATTATTAATGAATAAATTAATTGGTAAAAAAGAAAGATATTGTAAAACATTGGGTTATATGATTAAAAATCAAATTATATTTAAAAAACATTATATTAAGGAAAAAAATATTTAAATTTTATATTATAATTTGTTTTGTTTGTTTTTACAACTTTCAAACATAGTATGAATTGTCATTTGTTTGAGAACTTTTGACTTTTGGTCTAGCATTTTTTCTTGGAGTCTTATGTGTATAGTCTTTATTTCTTGTTTTTAGACAAAACTGTATTTCGGAAGAAAATTTAGATATTTGTAACCCATATCTAAGATCTACTCAAGAGTTACTTTTTCACTATCATCATCATACTCTGTGTCAGAATTATCCTGTTTTCAGTAGACTTTAACAGAGTAGTACTTATAATGTCATCATTTCTGAAACTCTCTGTAATTGGAGCTTTATCTTGGTCAGACACAGTGAAATCTTTTGTTTTAGTTTTATGTCAGTGAATTTTTCTGCAGATTTCTGTTCAGCACTATCCAAACTGAAGCCACTAAAGTCAACATCTTCACCATTACTGTCTATAAATAAAGATGCTGGTCACAAATTATGCTTTGCATGTACTCAGGGCCGGCGCTAGACATTTTACTGACTGAGGCGAGCATTATTTTGCCGCCCCTATGCTGTGATTGTTTTTTCCCCACTGCTCAAACTGTTTCAATAACCCCCCCCCCCCCCCCCCCCCAATTCTTACGCAAAATTTTGGAAAAAATTGAATTTTCGTGTATAAGTCGAACCACATTTCTGGTAGTATGTTGAAAAATGATTTGTAATCGAGGATAAAAATAATAATAATAAATTTTCATTAAGTTAGTAAACCTTTTTTTTTTTTTTAACTTTTCTAATCAGACTTCTTTTTTTTTTAATTCAACATTTTAAAATTGTATAATTATCTAAAATTGAAGAAGCTTAAACTATTTTGTAAGCTATTCACATCAATTTAACTTACTTTTTTTTTTTGAAAATTCTATTTAAGCCTTATTTACAAGGGTAAACAACTTCTTAAACTGCTAAAATATAGAATTTGTTTGTATTGTAGGACTGTTAGGAGAGAAATCTAGAAGCATTTTCAAGTTGAACTCTATTTAGAAAGGGGATTAAGATGTTGAAAGAAATGCCCCTGTATTGTAGGGAATTCTATCCCAAGAGAAAATGAGTGCAGAACAATTACAGAGACATTATTGTTGAGCTTTTTTTTTTATCAATCACCACAGTCCGCTTTTATCTGTCTCTCCAACCTAGACCCATATTCACCAATTATCTGCGAAAACAATATAACTCCGGTATTATTTCACTCCTTTTTTTTTTTCTACTTACTCGTGTATAAGTCGACCCCCTATTTTCAGCTCCCAATTTTTGTCTAAAATTCTTCGACTTATACACGAGTATATACGGTATATAAAATTAATTTACAATTAAGAAATTAAAAATAATCCAATTACTTAAGAAATCGTTTATTTTGAAAATATAACAACATTTAACTTGAAATTAAATAAATAAAAATGTTATCATATTTTAATAATATTTACAAACAAGTTAGAAATTGTACGTTAAACGTGACATATCAGGTGCGGTCGTTATATAACTAGTTTCACAATGTAAAAAAAAATCATCCTCATTATTTCAGTGAAATAAATTATGTCGTCTGCTAGGAGAGAAATTATCATGCCTTTATTATTATTATTATTATTAGGTATGCCACGTTTACAAATGCGAATTTTTTTTTCACCATGGAGATCTTGTTTTGTGAATGATTACCTCCATGGTTAATATTTTTATGACTCATAATGAATGAATCTCATGTGTTTGTTTACTCTAATGGATTGAGATATTCAGTTAACGTAATTTCCACTGAAGTTATATCTCAGAATCTATACATTGTTGATTGTAACTCATCTCTCAAGCAAACTTTTTTTTTGGAACGCTCTTTCTATAAATGTAACTTTTATGCAATTTTATTCGAAAAAATAATTTTGAATAAAAATGGCCGCTTGGCATATGGAAAACGATATGGTTAGCCTGTATTTGATTTCCTCGGTTACATGACTTGCGCTTTTATTATATAGATTACGTACGATAGGAGTTAATAGCCTGAATAAAACTTTTATTAATATCTTTTTAAGTTTTGATTCGATTTTCATAAAATTTGAAATGATGCGACAAAATTCTGCAACAAGTATGTATATTAAATTTCAAATCATTCGGTTGGGTAGTTTTTGCTCTGTTATGTGCGGACAGACGAACGGACCAGACGACGAGTTAAGTGCTACGTATTCATATAATTACGAGCGCACCTAAAAAGCATCATATCAAGAATTAAATTGACGCTTCAAAATCTCATTCGCTTTGCTTTTCCTTTGGAAAATGCATTTATTGTATCGACGTTATGAATATTATTATTATTATTTTTTTTTTTAAGTTACATTAGGTGAAGCTAAGTTTAAAATATACATAATTAAGCCAAAATATGTCAAACATTTAAAACCAATCAAATTATGTATAAAATTTTTATAGAATTTCAAATAGCAAAATAATGATATCAATAACAAGTTATATATCTTTTTGAAACATGCACAAAAATAAAATCCCTTATTAGTAGTATTTAAAAGAAAATATTTATTAAAAATAAAATAAAATTTCAAGATCTAATTTTCCTTGATTTTTCTTCGGCAAAGTCATTTATTATAATACGAAAATCAATATTATAAAGCAATCACATTATCAAGACAAAAATAGATAAACATACTAACGCAAACTATACGCATCACATTCTTGAAATTAAATAGGAAAATTATGATATGAATAGAAAATTACATGATCATTTGAAATTGTAAACATGAAGATTAAATTTTACATCAGTAATATTTACAAAAACACAAGTATCAACAGTGAAATAAATAATTCGATACTAATTCGCCTTGAATTTTTATTTATTTATTTTTGTCAAAATCGTTTATTATAGCACCCTAATATTAAAAAAAATAATTGTTTTTCATTTGCTAGAATAATTTAACTAACTGACCCGACCGGCGTTGCCCGGGCACATCAGAAAATAGCACGAAGCGCAAAAAAAAAAAAGTCATAATATAAAAGCGCGAAAAATATAAAAATCACTCCACGAATTCCGAAATAAGCTTTAATGAAAAGAGAAAAAAATTACTATATTGGGCTAGAAGATTGATGCTGGATTACGTTTTCTAATGTGGAAAAATCGCGGCGAATTGCGGAAAAAACACTAAAAGTTGTATACAAAAATCGCAAGGGACAAAATATACTATTGGCCTAAGGGATTAAAAAATATATATTTTACGAATGTCCAAAAATCGTCTCAAAACGCTAAAAACTCTAAAAATCGAACAAAAAAAATTCAAAAATCGCTGAACGAATTCTGAATAAACTTTGTTGAAAAGGGGACAAAATTTTCTATATTGGGTTAAATGATTAAAACCTGATTCCTTTTACTAATGTGGAAAAATTGCCGTGAAACACAAAAACGAACTCGCTAAAAATAAAAAAAAATCACTGAGGACAAAATTTACTACTGTATGCTAATACAATCTAACAGTAATTCTTTCCCGAAAGTCAAAAATTGAAGCGAAAAAATCGTTCAAAATCGCATTGAAAATCGCTGAATACGAAATGTAATATGGTTGGGTGGGGGTATTGGGTTGTATTGGGCTAAATGTTTGAAACCGAATTCCTTTTATGAAAATAAAAAAAAAAGCCCCGAAACGCAAAAAATGCTATAAATTACATTGAAAATTGCAATAAAAATCACAAAAACTTCAAAAATTGCTGAGAACAAAATTTAACATGATAGGTAAAAGTTTGAAACTGATTTTTTTTATTTATTTATTTTTTTTTATTATTTTTTTTTACGAATGTCAAAAAATTCAGCGAGAAACGCGAAAACTCTGAATCGCATTAAAACTCAATAAAAATTTAAAAATCTCGGAGAACAAAATTCAATACATAAGGCTAAAAGTTTGGAACCGAATTTATTTTATGAATGTCAATAAATCGCCGCAAAACGCTAAAAATCGTAGAGAACAAAATTTACTAATAGTGAACTGAAACATTGTAACAGGGATTATTCAGGAATGTCAAAAAATTAACATGGAATGCGAAAAAACACTGAATATCGCTAAACATTCAAAAATCGCAGCGGTCAAAATTTACTATATAACTATATTAAACTAAAAGTTTGAAACAGAATTCCTTTTACGAATGTCAAAAAATCGCCATAGAACGCGAAAAAAGCGAGTTGAAAAACACATTAAAAATTCAAAAATTGCGGAGGACAAAATTTACTGTATTACGCTAAAAGTTTGATGCTAAATGCCTCTGACGAATGTCAAAAAATCGCTGCAGAACGCGAAAAAACGCTAAAATTAAAAAATAGAGGAGGACAAAATTTACTATATTAGTCTAAAGGTTTGAAACCGAATTCCTTTTAAGAACGTCAAAAAAAAAAAAATCTCCGCGAAACGGGAAAAAACTCTAAAAATCGCATAGAAAAATTCAAAAATCGTTGTACGAATTTCGAATAAACTTTATTGAAAACTGGACAAACTTTACTATATTGGGCTAAAATTTTAAAACCGGAATTTTTTTACTAAGGTAGAAAAATCGCCACAAAACAACAACAGCAACAAAATAAAAAACGCTAGAAATTTCATAAAAATTGATAAAAATTAAAAATTCTCAGAGGAGCAAATTTACTACAGTTGGCTAAAATATTTTAAAAGGAATTATTTTCTGAATGTAAAAACTTCAACACGAAAAGATGCTAAAAATCGTATTGAGAATCGCGGAAGACAAAATGTAATATATTAGGCTAAATATTTGAAACCGAATTTCTTTTAAGAATGTGAAGAAATCGCCGTGAAATGCCACAAAATGCTAAAAATTGTATTGAAAATCGGAAAAATTTCAAAAATCGCGTAGGACAAAATGTACTAAATTAGCAAAAAATCGCAGCAGAACGCGAAAAGACACTGAGAATCGCATTGAAAATTGCATCAAATACAACTAAAATTTCCAAAATCGCGGAAAACAAAATTTACTATATTAGGCTAAAAGTTTGAATCAGAATGAATTCCTTTAACGAATATTAAAAAATCACCGCGAAATGCAAGAGAAAAAAATCTCGTCAAAAATCACTAATAATTCAAAAATCGCCGAGAAGAAAATTTACGAAAGTGGACTAAAACATTGTAACCGGAATTCTTTCGCTGTAATTATATGCAACTTCTTTGACTGTAATTATATGCAATGTACTCCGTATTTTTATTTTAAATAAGAAAAAAAAACTCTGTCTCTTTTTTCTTAAGTTTCGACACATACAATATGCGAGCCAAATGCCGCCCCTCTAGGGGTGCGCCCTGAGGCGGCTGCCTCACTTGCCTCACCCTTGGCGCTGGCCCTGCACGTACTAAAGTAAGTGTGTTTGCATACAGAATCCAATGTCCCAAGAGAAAAATACAGCACTTAATTGTAAATTGCATTCTATACCGCCTTCATATTAGTCAATAAATCAGAGGTTATAATTCTGCACATAAATTTCATTTTGTATTGGCATTTCATACTACGAATGATTCCCTGATTGGCTGAATAAGAGAATTTGTATTTGCAGGTAAAACTAATGTAGACACATTGTCTTTTTGTCATAGTTTTGGATGCACAGCACAATTGTCTAAGAGCAATAATATTTTCTGTGGCTTTGGCTGATGCTAAACTGAATTGGTGCTGAGTCAGTATCTCTAAAAATAGAATAATGTAAATGGTAATGATGAGCAACATCAATCGTTTAGTAACGCGAATAACAGTATCACCTGTACTGACCCCCCGCACACACACACAGGGGAAAAAAAAAAAAAAAAAAAAAAAATGAACACTCACAATTTGGCGAGTCTAATCATTTGTTTACTCGCCAAATGAAGCATTTTGTCGCAATATGGCGCAATGGCGAGTGGCAGCGAGAACCCTGATGACAGGACAATCAGAATAGTAGGAAAGAAACATAAAACTTTACAAACAATATTTTTTATAATCTTTCCAGCTATTTATCAAATGAAAAAAGCAAATTTAAATCAGTCCAACAACTGAACTAACATTAGAAATAAAGAAACAAACAAATTTAAATGCAGTAACCTTTTTTCAAATGCATTTTGCAATAATTGGTCACTTTATCCTCAGAACAGATATAAATCCGACTTTGCAGATATAATAAGGCAATACTTTTTCCTGAGGTATGAAAAAAAGAAATGCTAAATTTAAGAATTTTATTTTCCTTTTGAAAGACTCCAAAACAGTGGTAAACTAAAATTCCTGTAAGAGCCAAAATCTTGTAGAGCAATTTGTTTGAGGGCCGCACTTACATTTTTGCAGTCATATGTCTGTATATATTATAAGTAATTACTAATATATACTAATTATTAAAATACGTAGATTTTAATTTTAACCAATGTTAATAATTTAATATTAAATGCATGGTTGATACGTTCCATTCGCTAATAGGGAGGTTCCTAAAGGGGCAATGAAAGCCATAAACTAGAATTATAATATTCTACTTACTGTAAAATCCCGTTAATCTGCCCCCCTAAATGCGACAGAAAATAATCATAAAATAATCAGGGGGGGGGGGGGGCTTACACAGTATTAAAATTGTAGTATATGATATTTATGG
Organism: Maratus michaelseni; assembly: GCA_963931845.1. NCBI lineage: Eukaryota > Metazoa > Arthropoda > Arachnida > Araneae > Salticidae > Maratus > Maratus michaelseni. The sequence goes on along the minus strand of OZ007590.1, from coordinate 331,883,897 downwards.
GTGGTGATAGAGGGGAGATACTAATGGTCGATCGTCGCAAAGTATGCTTTATTTTAATAAAGTGACGAAACTCTTTGAAAAAAAAAAAGATATACAAAATAGAAAAACAGTATATAATGGCGATTTCAGATTAGAGGAAATTGTGGATTTCAGAAGCTTTGAAACTGGAATGCATTTAGATAAATAATAACACTAATATCTGTCATTAATATGGTAACATAAAAATATAAGGAACTTAATTTAAAATAATTAAAAAACACTGAGAAATTACAGTTGAAAATGTCCTGAAATACTTTCTAGGACTAGTAACATTTTATGTAGTGTCGCCATCTGTTGTAAAATAGGAAGATTAAATAACCTTTTTTTTTCTTTTTAAATCATGATTTCGAATGTATAAATGCTAAATAAATAATACAAATCACAAAAATTGAGAACATACAGAACGATTTGGTAGTGTTGCCACATTTTTAAAACGAAAAACATTGCTACCACAAAGATAGCACAAAATACGCTACAAATTCGACTGTGGTGCCATCTACTGATCATTCAATCGATAAATTTTTTGTGATTGGTTTTCATAATAAAGTTAAATACGACTATAAAATCATTGATAAAATTCTTTTTTAATCAAAATATTTCCCACACAGCATCAAATACACATTTTTTAACTTATTTCATAAGAAACTTTCACTATCGATATTTTTAATACCTTCATATCGCCATGGAGATAAATTTACAGCAAAACTAATGTTTGGTTACATTGCTTTTTCATATTGACAATAGTTGAAGTTGTATATTGTATGTTACTTTTGTGTTTGTACACGTTTGCAATATATCAAAGAATCGTCACGCCTTTTTTGATCCGTTGGAAAAAACAAACAAACCACACGTTAGATAAAATTTTTGGTATCGATCTTGACGTGCAAGGCATAATTTCTTTTGGGGGAGTGCGCTTTCTCGGGATTTGTTAAATTTTCCAATTTGTTTACAAAATGGGTAGGGGACGCATAATTGGGAAGGGCGGATTAACAGGATTTTACGGTAAATATATGGGGGTTATTTAGTTTGGAAAAAAAAATATATAGAAGCCTCATTTTTATTACATAAACTTTTAAAAACAATTGCAAGCTCTTTAAAAAATACATTTTACAAAATATATATTTGTATATATTTTAATTATGTCCCAAACTTGTAGAGCCACATGTGGCCCACATAATTAGTACCATTGCTCTAAAACATTCTTAAGTTTTTCTTACACTCAAACAAATTCAAAGAAATATTGGAAGAAAAGTTTGAAACAATCCTTCTATAGGAATGTTAGGTCTAATTGTTTGTTTTAATGAATATGTAAAAATGATATGTATATGGGGACATTTCTGCTAAGTCATTATAATTAATAGGAGGACTCCTGTAACGGATGGTTGTCATTATCATATTAATACATCTATTTGACAGTTTTTCTTAGTTTAGGGAGATAACATCCCATTTATCCAACCTTATGTTAAAAAAAAAAATCTTAAAAAACAGACAGAAATATATTAGACGGAAAATATACATACAATTGTTACAATTGCAGACCCATTTGAAGTAGGTATGATATCTGTTTCCAATTCAATTGTTCTGTAGTCCAAACAACCTCTGCCATCATTTCTTATATTATCCTAAAAATAAAAATTTTTACTTAGTTTAATTTCTTAAATCCTTTCTATAAATTTAAGACAAAACAGTTTTATTTTTTCAGTATACATTTATCAGAGTTTCCCCCAGACAGTTTTAGAAGGGTGCAGCACCCTGCCTGCTCTTTGAATTACAAAATAGCACCCTTCTTGCCCCCTCTGTAAAATAATTAGCACCCTTCTTGCCTATCAGTAAAAAAAGTGCCTTTTCTCCTTTTTTGCATTAAAAAATTTGTTTTCATAGTAAAAATTGACTCAATGTTGTCTTGAAAATAGTGTCCTGACTTCTAAATATCAAAAGTGGCTTTAAAAAACAAAATACCTTATGAATTAAAAAAAGTGCCCTTAAGAATCTGAAAAATGCCCCTCAAGAATCCAAAAAGTGTCCTTTTCTCACCAGCTGCACCTTGCCCTTTTTTAAACCTGGGGGAAACTCTGCATTTATTAATATGCACAGATTTACATGTACTGTGGACTATGTCTCAGTGTTAGGGTTTTTGTAATATTTTTCAAATGTTTTAATTGTTAAGTTTATGTTTTGGTTCTAATAAAGAACGTCAGTTACAAAATATACCTATGGTTCTCCTATAAAAGTTGAGAATTTTCAGTTCTTATACATAAGTTGTGGTTCGCTACACCACAACAAGGTAGGAAAAAAAAAAAAGCATTACTGAAAGCCGTAAGTAGTATTATTGGTGCAGTGTATCTTCATGGCATGGGTAAATATGCAAGCACCAGAAATTTCCTAAGGGTGTTTGGTGTTTCATTAGATAGAGGCAACCCAATGTCAGATTAATCAGAAGAGCTAGCTCCCAGGAGAGAGCAAGCGCTAACTCACTCACAATAAAGAGTGATAATGATAACTCCCATTCCATCTTCAGTAGCGCAGCGATTGAGCGATTCTTACCACTAAATTTTAATAGTATTCTTCGGCTTAAAAAATCTCTGAAACTCTGTCTTTAAATAAGGCAATCTAAATTTAACGGCGTCAATTCATTCTCTGTTGCACCACTGCTCCATCGCTGAATAATGAAATAATTCCAATAAAGAAAATTCCTTTTTATTTTATTTTCTTTACAAGCTCTAATTTTTTTCTACTCTCCCCTCTCTGCCACACCCAAAGGCCTTTCTTGATTAAAGTTTAAAAAATATATAAAACATTTTTGCTTATATAGGGTAGATGTGCCAGTAATGGACAGTGTTCCAGTAATGGGGGCCACCTTCAACATTTTTGGTTTATAAAAAAAATAACCAATAAAAATTCAGCTTTATTTATTTCATTAATATGCTTTCTTTAAATTCTAGTTTTAAATACAATCATCTATTACTTTTTGTGGGGTGTCCATTACTGGAATTTAGGGTGTTTTGATTTATTTCTGTTGTTTACAATTAAATTTCGATTCACATTGGGAATTGTGATTATGAGCATGGTTAAATATTGTTGGTAGATTAATATAACATTAAAAAATGTGGAATATAACAATTAATTAAAAAATAATTTTTAAAGAAATTCCTTAAGGGTGTCCATTACTGGCACATCTACCCTATATATATTATAAACTACTACCAATGAAGCGAGTTGAAAGAATCTATAAACAGTATTTCCTTAATATATACATTCAAAAATATGGGTGAAACGATATGCAGATAAATAAATGTCCAATCCATTAGCTAGTTCAACAATAAGAAATGTGAAAAAGACATTTTCTTGCATAATGTTATTTGCAATAATGTCTTGCATTTGGCATAAATAAATATTCAATAATCAAATTCCAAAAAATATCCAACATTAAAAATAAAATAATGTTTATTTTTATTAGATAGTAAAATACAATTATCTCCAAATTGTTATGAATAAAAGGAATAAAAAGTACATTTTTTGACTTCCACAGTGGATTTTTTTTATAGGAAAAATAAATCAAAGTCGATTACATGCAGTGATTAAATGAAACTCACTTGCACACCATGAATAATAAAAAATTTTTCAGCTTCTTGTAAACTATTATCACCCATAACTATGCTGTATGTATTTTAAAGTTTAAAGAATGAATGCAGAACAAAAAATCACAAGCACGTTTTACTAACATTTGTAAACAAACCGCGCTTTGAATGTGCATGTGGTGGATAGTGATAGATTTTTAGATACCAAAAGCTGCATGTTGATTCGTCAAAATATTACTTCAATTCGTGACGCAAATGCCTGCGTGACGCCTTTTACCTGCTTCAAATGGCCTATATAGAACGCTGTTCGTAATTTAAATAATTACGGAATTTAAATAATTATGACATTTTCTTGACATCAGACGCATTACACATGTTTGGACTGACTTTTAATTCAACGTTTATCTGTATTTTTAATGATGTTTTACAAATTTATTAAGTATTCGTCAGCGATGTTTAAAAGAAAAAAAATTGTTATGCATAGTAACGTACAACGTCATAAACATTTATCCACCATCTGAGAAGGATAATTAAGAAAAATAATGTAAATAATTCAATATCCAAGATTTTTTTTTGCTCAAAGTTGCTTGACACTACTGAGAAGAGGAAGAGCTTCTCAGACTTTTTTTTATTTTTTAGATTCTAATGGCAACATTCTTCTATTTGTTTATTCGCTTTGACGTTGAGTTTGCCGATATATTTTTTTTTTTTATAGAAAGCGCGAAAGCGGTTGATGGAATGCTGGAGAAGTACCAAAAAATCTTTAATAAATCCTTAAAAAAATCCCCTTGCCAACAAAAGCTGCAACGAGGCTTATAGTATTCGATCTTTCTCCATCATCCTTGAAAATATCAGAAATTGTTAAATTTATTTTATTGAAATCTAAGAAAATAAATCTTCATCATCTTTTTTAATATGTATTTTTAATTTTGATTTTTATAGACATTTTTTTTAATGCAAATTCCTATGTTCAGCGTCTATTTTCTGCTATGTGAAATACTTCGGGGGGGAAGGGGAGTTTATCTATAGAACAAAAAGCTTTAGAGAATCATTTACTCATAAAATATTCAGGTCTTACTTTACAAACATTTATTTTTACAAACTGTATACAATTATGGTGGGAAGATTCTATAAAATCCTGTTGTCCAAATTTAATGGAGGAAAAATATTGTTTCTATGTGTTTGTTTCACAGTGTGACTACTGGATTTTTTGGGTCATTTGTCAAATCAACCAGTGACTCAACCGGACCATTTTAGATTTTGATGAAACTTACAGGAATCATTCTCCCTGATGATATAAATGAGAATATATTTTTTTTATCTCAGTAAATTTTCATATAATTAATTTTTTAAATTTAAAAAAATCATCATTTTTTGGCTTGTATAAATGTTTTCAATTTTGAATTTCTTGATTTCTATCAGGTGTAGAGAGTTGTTTGACCCCTCATTTTAAAGAGAATTTCATAAGGTTTAATTTGATATGCAAGTTGACTATGCTTCGTTTTAAAAAAAGTAAATTTAATTTAATTTAAAATTTTTTAATTAAAAAAAAATTTAAAGTGTTTTTTAAAAATTTTGGAAAAAATATATATGTTTTTTGTAATGTTACAAACTTTAAATTCTTAAACTTTTAAAGTGGGATCAGCAGTTATGTTAAAAAAACTAATGTTAAACACCAGTTGGGGCTGGTATTTAAAGTTGGCACCTCGCCAACTTTATGATTAGGCTAAAGATAGTATTGTCTTATTAATTTTAAACATTGTTTTTTTTTTATAACTGCTGATCCCATTGAGATCCCACTCTAAAACTTTCAGAATTTAAAGATTATGATATTACAAAAAACACTATTTAAAAAAAAATTTTAATTAAAAATTTTTAAACTAATTTTTTTTTTTTTTTTTTTTTTTTTTTTTTTTTTTAACCAAGCATAGTCATTTTGCATATCGAATTAAACCTTAGGAAATTCTCTTTAAAATGAAGGGTCAAACAACTATCTATGCCTGATAGAACTGGAGAAATTCAAAATTGAAAACATTTATACAAGCCAAAAAATGATGATTTTTCAAAATTAAAAAAATTAGTTGTGTGAAAATTTACTGAGATAAAAAAAAATATATAAAAGTATATTCTCATTTGTATCATCAGGGATAATGATTCCTGAAGGTTTCTTTAAAATTTGAAATGGTCAGGTTGAATATTGAAAATTTTTGGTTGATTTGGCATGGACCTTTTTTGGGTTTAGGAGCCACTAGCTCCTTCCAGATTTTGGGTATTTGCACCTATAATTAATGGTACTTTTTGTTATAGGGGCCTTGTTGCTAGAAAAATTTTCAAAAGCACACTCTCTAGCAACCTTAATTTATATTTTAAATATGTCATCGGATTGTTAAATCTTCATGAAATAACTATCAGTGTATCGAATGCTCAAACAATTTTTATATTTACACCATTTAATAGATACATTGTGAAGCAATTTGTTTAACTTATACATAAATAAAACATGATAAAGTAATGTAAAATATATAACATTAAATAAGTCATCTAAGGTAAGAAATTTTTTCATTAGTTACTGTTTCATTATTGTGATTGTTTATATAATACTTGGTGCAAAATCGCACTTTCTTAAGACTGAGATACGCTGAATCCCCTATAACACAGAAATATCAGTAAAATTTATAAATAAAATAAGTACAGTAGAACTCCAATTATCCGAATCAATTGGGACCGGACCCTATTCGGATAATCAAAAATTCGGATAATTGGATTTTTTTCCAAAAAAAAGGGGGTATATTTTAATTAATTACTGTATGTATGTTGAAAATGGGAGAAAAAAAATTATTTAAAAAAAAGATATTTTAATTAATTATATGAAAAGGCAACACTATTACATGTTTTAGTACAGTATGTACGTACCGTACTGTAAATGAAAGTCATTACTTGCTGAACATCTCGGTCAAAGTAAGCTGTTTGACAGTCTTCATCCGTTTTCGGGGAGCCAAGTAGCGCATCCGCTTGACAGTCTGAAGTTGCATATGTGGTCACACTCGGGCTGACACTCCATCCACTTCAACGCAGTTTCAAGGCCGGCAAATGCTTCACTAGCTGATGGTTCCGTGTATGCTTCAACTTCAACTTCGACATTAAGGTCATCTTCTTTCTCGACACTTTCAATGAGTTCATCATCATTTAGAATTTGAAACCTGGGGTCTTCGCGGCGGAAATACAGTAACGCGCATAGACCGAATCATTATTTTGGGAATCGCAATACGTTTCCGTCTTCATTTCTTTTTTTCTGAAATTCTGAAAGCGATTCGGATAATCAGCGATTCGGATAGTTGGAGTTCGGATAATTGGAGTTATACTGTATAGGGAAATACTTTCTTTAAAAATGTTGTTGTGTGATAATTAAAAGTGTAATATGTAAATTTAGATTAAACTTGTTAAAGAAATTTGAGTACTTTTCCATCAGACGAACACCACTTGTAATTTTGCACCAATGTGCCAAATGTGGTAGCCTGTTTATTGCACTCTGACAAGTGTAGCAACCTGATTTTTAAACCAATGTATAGAACATTTTTTTTTTCATCCAAGATTTGCTTATTCTGTGAGTTTATTTTTTTAAGATTTAAAAGGCATGCTCAATTCGACAATCTCCAGTTGAAGAATACTCTGTAATTAAATTCTTCTAAGATGAAGTTAATATTTTGATAAATTAATGAGTTAATATTTTTGATAATATTGTGATATAGTATAAAAGCATGATAAAATTATGTACTCTTGATGCACCAAAATGGTGCTGCAAACAACAAAAATAGTCATATATGCAGAAATTTAAATTTCAATACAGTCAAAGCACCTTATAACGAAATCGAAAGTACTCCAAAGACTTGCTTGTTATAACGTGCTTTCGTTAAAACGTTATAATGAATTTTTTCGTTACACATTAAGAACTTTAATTATTTGGACTAATGTTGTCTGAATGTAATCTGAGTATGCAGTAGTCCTGATAATGGAGACAATCATAATTGATCTGGATGACTGGATTTCAGATAATTAGAGTTTTCTTGTATTATTTTAACAGTATATATATGTAATGTATATTACTATTCTACGCATGAAAAAACCGAGCAAATGTAAAAAAAAATTATTGATTTAATTCTCTTAAAGGGGAGTTTTACATACCTACATAGGTTTGAAGTATGAAGTTCACAAGCTCTGCTTTCTTTTCTTAACATCATTGTTTAATATTGTACACTCTATTTTGTCCCCATATATGTTAATTTCATTGATTAATACCTGTTCATTATACATACATGTAACACACGATTTTCTGTAAACACTCGAATGCATCAGATGGTAAAAATTTCTCGCCAGCTCCTATAAATTCTTCCTCACTGACACTACCATCGGTCGATTCATCTTCTGCACTTTTTTTTAATGATATTCTCTTCATTTGCTATTATGTATCAATCAACATTAACATATTGATCAAAGTTAAAGTTGGAAGTTGGGATTTAAGGATGAAATCAGTTCATTTGTGTTCTTCCAAATTAGGTAAAAAATCAGTTTCATTATTATTTAAAGGTGATGGGAAAATTTCGAAACTAAAAAGCATTAACAATAGTTTCTTTCAAAACATTGCACCAAGCTTTATTTATCATATAAATTACTTTCAGCATGTCTGTTTTTGTTTCTTTCTTGTCCTCTGAATTCACGATTATTTATTTCACAAGCACCTTCGGGTATTTAGTTTTTTTTTAACGAACGAATAATTCCTTAGTCTAATGGTTGTATTTTGGATGTAGTATTAGGCGGGGAAAAAAGTAATTTTATACATTTAAGATGAATAGAACTCGCATGCAAAGAGACATTGTATTAAATAAGCAGAAATTTATTTGACATTTTATATCTTTTTGTCAAAATCTAAAATCCATTCTTCAAAAAGACATTTCGGCATCTCAGCTTTGCAGTTATGCCTGTGCATTACAGGCAAAGTTTTCATCACAGTACTTAGAATACGGGTATTCTACTTACCACGGTTTTTTATTGTGTTTTTTGTGATACACCGTAGATTCTTTGCTTTTCCAATTACAAGAGGTTTTCGTCTTTCACAGCTGTTGACATTACAGCATAGTGCTAATGGAAGTCGATCTTTGCTCCTTTTCCCACTGTGACAACTTTCTTTCTTTTAAAGTTTTATCAGGCATCAAACGAAAAAACAATCCAGTTTCATCCCTGTTAAATATATCTTTTTGATCATAATCTGCAAATATTTTTGAGTTTTCGATCTTCAACTGTTTCTTCTGAAACAGGGGATGCTTCTACACATAATTTTTTACACACAATTTCATATCTTTTTTTTTTTTAAATTTTATTTATCCAACCATCACTTACATGAAAGTCTTTACATCCAAGTTTTTCGGCAAACGCATATGCTTTTCCTTGCAAAATACTTCCATTAATAGAGAGATTTTTGGATCTTGCATCTTTAAACCATGAAAATAATAATTCTTCTACATCTGCATACTTTGCTGTGCATATATGTTTAAACGATGCAAAAACTGCTCCCTTTTTGAAAATTTTAATAGTTTTTTCTCGGTCTTTCAATATTGGACTGAGAACTTGGAATCCCAAATTTTTTCAACATTATTCTCGACACATTTTATAATTTTGACTTTCTCTTCTAAACTCAACATTTTCTTTTGCTCTACATAGTCAGCATGCAAAGAGTTATAAAAATAAACACACGATAAATTTACGGGAAAGTAGTAAATGCCAATAAAATCAGTCACCGAAAAAAAAAGAACATAATCCATTTCAGCTAAGCTGTCTCCCTGTCTGTCTTTCTTGTTAAAACACTATATTTAGGAAATAAAATTATATTTCCCGTGTTAAGTAAAAAAAAAAAATAATCGCTTTATCATTTTTATTTCATGTTTCATGCTCAAATTCTTTTCATTATATCGTGCTTTTCATTATAAACATTTCATTATATCGTTTTGAATTCAGTATTCTTTCACATACAGACTAACTAAATGGATATGAGCATTTTGTTATATTGTGCTTTTCATTATAAAGTGCTTCAACTGTACTGCTATTAACTGTTCTTTGATTTATTTATTTCTGGTGTCAATATCTCAACTCTGCAATGATCTGTAAAAACTCTGTGGAACATCCTTAACTGAATTTATATGGTGACAATTGAAAAAAAAAAAAAGAGATATACATTCATAAATGCTAAATAAAGCTTTATGCCGATTGTGTAATGAAATATTATTTTTTTTGCTTAGGAATTGCATTGTATTTTCCATTTAATAAAACAGTTTTTCTTTTCAATGAACTATACCTAAATCATTAGCTTATTATTCTCATTTATAGTTAGCTTCGGAATTTCCTTTTCCTAATACAGTAGATTTTCCATTTAACAAAGTCCCTATTTAACGAAGTTTTCTACTTAACAAAATTTTCTCCAGAACCTTGACTTTGAACACCATTACCATGTAAATTAACCTCCATATTACGAAAAACATATTCTATATAACAAAGTTTATTACACTTTCGTGCGTGTACAGTATTCAAACAGATAGGTTGCTGTTGCTATGAATATATGAATTTATTTGAGTGGACTGTCTGAAAATTAACACATTTTAATCATCTAATCGAAACACACACATTTAATCACATTTTAATCCAAAAAGAAAAGGTACGCGTCAGCTTTTGTTTACTGCTCTTTATTGTGTATTTTTTTAGACATTATTCTAATAAAAATTTTCTCATATGTCTACGTTGTTTAAAAAAAATGACGGTCCTAATTAAAATATATTTTTCAAATATTTCCATTTTATGTGTACTTTTAATTTTATGTGCATTACGTGCATACAAGTTTCCTACATTTAAGTTGATTTCTATTTAACGAATTTTCTTAATACTTTTCTTCATAACGAAGTGTTTAAGTGTAACGATGAGACTTCGTTAAATGGAAGTTTCACTGTATTTGCACCTAGTGTCTTAGTTAACTTTATCGTCAACAATTGGGCTTGACATTAAACGGTGTTCATCTAACAAAAAAGTACTGAGATGATATAAACTTGGATTACAAAATAAATTTTTGAAAAACCTAAAATTTCATATGCAACCTCTTATAATCATTGGTTCTTATGACATTCGCTCTCCTCTTTATATCTCATGTATGTTTGATTACTTTGAAATGCTTAAATAACTATAAGAGAAAGTTAAAAGAAAAAATTATCTTCTGCCCATGTTAATTTATTTTTTACTAACATAGAATGTTATGCTTTTTTTTTTTTTTTTTTAATACTTTGCAACTTATGGTGATATTATTTCATTTTTTATATAGAGTACCACTTTACTACTTACAAGGAGAGGGCCAAGCTTGGTAATCACAGATTTTGATTATTTTTATATATTGTAGCGTAAAAGCCCCTGGTCTTCGGTTCAATGGATTTTATACAATGCTCTTTAGTTCTTGAGAAATAGTGGATCTAATATTATAGCACAACTTAAGTACTTACTTTGTAATGGGTTTACTATGTTACAAAGTCTGTTGTGGCGCTCTCTACTTATAATAAAATAAAACATTTTCAAATAAAATAAAAATCAATGCAGAAAGAAGATAACTAAGAAAACAGAATAATTCAAAGTGCAAGCAAGCATGTGTATTACAAATTTAAAAATCTTTAATATGCAAAAAAGATGTTGTAATTTAATTCTTATGCTAATTTTTAATATAATTATGCTGCTTACTTTAAAAACAGAGTAGTATTATCATCGCATTGACTTCCCTTGTTAAGGCATATATATAAAATAATGATTCTTTTAAAATCAGGAATTGACACAATTGTTCAATATCATTGCATCGATAAAGAATATATAAAATACATTTTAAAAGTGATTTTAAAAAAATTAACTCTTTAATCATGTTTTATAGAACAATTTAGTTACAAATAAAAAAGTAGATTAACATTATGATTAATGCCCAATATTATAATATTTAATTATAATTACAAGTACAGGGTGTCCATAATTAAACGACCCTACTTTAAAGTTGTCTACAGACGAAACTATTGATTAGAAAGTTCTGAAATTTTGTAAATGACATAATGAAGGAATGGGAATTTGTTTAAGCGAAAAAAAATTTAGTTCAAAATTTCGCCACCAGATGGCGTTTTTAATGAGTTGTACATTTAGCGTACATTTACGATAGTTTACATATTTTATTGCAACAAAATATGTTCCACATGATGGCTATCATTTTCAGCTACCATCTGGAATCGTAAGATAACACATTCCACAGTTGACCGCAGTGTGTTCTGGGAAATACTAAAAACATGTCGTGAAAAAAGTTTTGTTCAACATGTTTTGTTATAATAAAATTTGTAAATTATCGTAAATGTATGCTCAATGTGTAATTCATTAAAAAACGCCCCCTGGTGGTGAAATTTAGAAATAATTTTTTTTCACTTAAACAAATTCCCATTCCTTCATTATGACCTTCTCAAAATTTTACAACTTTCTGGCCAATAGTTTCATCTGTAGACAACTTTAAAGTAGGGTCGTTTAATTATGGACACCATGTATATTTATAAAACAAAAAATGATAAAAACAAATGTAGTGTGTTTCGGTCTCGAACCCAAGCCTGCAGATCAACGAGCAGATGCCCTAACAACTGAGCTATGACCAATGTAGTAATTTCGTTACAAAGTAAGTATTTAAGCTGTGTTATAATATTAGACCGCCTATTTCTCTAGAAGTAAGGAGCGCTGTATAAAATGCGTTGAACCTGAGACTAAGGGGCTTCTACCCTACAATATATATAAAAATAATCAAAATCTATGATTACCAAGCTTGGCCCTCTCCTTATTAGTAATAAAGATAGTTACGTGAAATAGATTTAAAAAAAAAAATTAACACAACCTCCTCTTGAGAGAGGTGGGGTGTCAAACTTGTTCTCCCTGGGCTTGGTAGACAAATAAATTCCTGCATCCACATGCTTCATGTAAATAATATATATATATATATATATATATCAAATCTATGACTTTTGCTTAAATTCTCAAAAAATATCACTAATTTCCAACTTTAATTTTCAATAATCAAATTTTGGTTGAAAGGCTGTTAATGTTATTAATATATAATAAGATATTTATATAGCCTTTCATTAATATTGTTAATGTTATGCTCATATCATTAGTTGTATGTAAATGATTTTTTTTATTAATTCCTTTTGAATATTCATTAATTTAGTAAACAAAAATAATGAATCGGTCTTCGTGATGAAAATGGTGTATATTAAAAGGGTTAAAGTGTGTTAACACTTGTAATTTGAAAAATCTGTTGGATTATAAAAATATTTGAAATTTTATCCTATAGAGGTAAATGCTGTGATGGAGAAACTGTTTTAATTCATGGTGCCAGTGGAGCTGTGGGCCTTGCTTCGATACAAATAGCTAAACAGTATGGTCTTAAAGTTATCAGTACAGCTGGGACTCCTGAGGGAGCTGATTTTGTCTTATGTCACCGAGAAAAGAATTATCTGGAGAAAACTATGGTAATAATTGTATTGAAATTTGCAGACAAATCTTGAGTTTTTAATTGTTTCTAACTTTCAAAACGGTATCTAGTGAAAAAATTCTATTTTTCAGTAACATTTAATGCTAGTGTCTTTTATGGATGGGATAATAAAACATACTTATTATTATGTAATATCTTCTGATTGAATTAGATGATTGAAGTTTTATAAACTAAATTATGAGGTAAAATAAATTTATTATACAATACTGGATAATTTAAAAAAATAAATGTATGTATTTAATGCCTTTTTTTTTTCATGTAATTTACTATCAAATATCAATTGATTATTTACAAGAAATATTTAAAGTAGTTTATGCTATTTTTATAAAATTAATTTATAATTTTTGTAAAATAATTTTAATACAATAAATGATAAAAGTTTCACTGGTAGCATTTTATTGCTGATGATAAACAATATTGAAATTATGACATTTTAACTCAACTACCATAGCAACTTTATTATTCATATGGTTGGTACAATGTTAACTTCAGTGAGGAAATGCTTTGATGTAACATTTACATTTTTTCTTGTTAGTGTTGTGCTTAATGATATGATTAGTTTATCTGTATAGTGTGAAGTTATTTATTACACTGTTAAACTGTCATATTTCTTTTTATCCATCTGATAGTAACTTTTAATGTCTCTCTCTTTATTTTTTAGCAATTTTATGATTTTCCACATTTAGCAGTGATCTGTCAACTAATTTTCTCCAAGTTGCATGCATTTATGTTGTTTACATGCCCCACTCCCCTGAAAGAGTATGTATTAAATTAAGGCAGTGATTCCAACTGGTGTGCTATGAAAAGATCTCAGTTATACATTTATTTATCAAGCAGTCATGTTCTAATTAATAGACGTAATGTTAAACATGCATGTGGTCTTCAATTTAAGCTATTGCAGATATGTTGTTTCTATGCTGAACAAAAAGTCGGGTGGTGTTAATAGCAACTATTGCATAGGAATTGAACTTTTGAGAAGTTCATTGTCAACCGATCACTTTGTTAGGATTATTCTGAATACATTGCTTCATTGTCAATGCGTTGAAACTAAAATTGTTTAGTGCCAATAATAGCATCTTCTATTGAATAAGAGTTGAATTTTGAGATATAGGCAGGAAAAATCATTCAAGGCCACTTTAAGAATAGAGTTTGAAATTTATCAAAATCTTATGGCTGCAGTGCATGTATGAAAAGTCAATTTTTTTAAATGTTCGAAGACGTTTTTTCTTTCGACAACTAAAGTAGCCTTAATGTTCATTTCAAAATTAGAAAATATCAATGTCTCCTCTTGATGACACCAAATGAATGTTTACAAATTTTAGCTCAGTTTTGAGCAGGCGCTGCATGCACTTATAAAACAGATATAAGCTCAAACTACAAAATTTTGATAACTTCATTTTATTTTTAGTGTTCCTGCTAAGCCATTATTTTAAGGACACAGCACTTGGTCCTTTTTAAAAATAATGAAATGCACCCCAAATTGCACCCAGAGATAGCCCGTAAAAGTATTTTCCGTAGTTGTTCACATCTTTGTTATTGTACAGATTTTGAACAATTCACCATAACCACAAGTAAATTATTTTTTGTTTGATAAATGAATGCATTGTATTTTGCAAAATTAAACTAGCAGCTTTACAATCTGAAAATTTTAAAAATGAGTTGAATGAATAATAAAAGCACAGTATGCCTTTGTAATTTCAAGCCAGATGTTCTGCTGGATAATCATAATACCCAACTACTGCCAACTACAGTTCAGGCAAATGTAACTTGGCAGTGGAGATTATACTAGAGAAAAGTGTACATGCGCGAAAAGAAATAGTTCTTTACTGAATTTGAAAGAAAAAGCACTTTAAATCTGTTTTTTTTTAGATTTTTCCATTGAAAAATGATTTACTGATTAAACAAAATTGATTCAGCTTAATGTATAATCATTTTTATGATAAATTCCTGTAATATTAACTGAACTTGTATTGTTTTGCGAAATGATTTTCTGGCGAAATTTTGGCGATTGGAATAAATCAGTGGGCAACCCTCGGACCCCTCGCAGCGTTAAGTGGTTGACCTGTGACAGATAATTCTCCTGCAATTGCCGGAGATTTCAGATTTAATGCATTTCTGTTTGGAAATGTATAAAGTTGATAGGTGTGCTTATTCAGAAACTTTGTAATCGAAAGACGTCCCCCCCCCCACCTTTTTTTTATCAAGGCAGAAGATTTTTCAGAAAATACTGTCAAAGCCGGCGTTTTGAACCAAATTTCCAACGCCGCAGCACGAGAAAGAGGGAAAATGTGTCGTCACGTGAAACGAATCGCTTATAACTCTATGTGATTTTTATTTATTAAAAAATGAAAAACTTCCACCTTTAGATACTTCCAGTCTTTAGTTTAAAAAATGTAGTTTTCTTTACGGCTGTTTGTCAATTTAAGTTAACTAATTTCTAACATTTTCAGGAAGTCATTTTCATTCGTAAATACATACAAATTACAGAAATTCTCATTCAGATATCAAGAAATCGAATAGTGTTTCGCATCTTCATAAAAAGGCAAATAATCTTTCAGAAAATGGTTAAAAATTAGCATTTTAACCTTATGAATGCTGAATAACCTTCATTGAAAAGAGAACAAAATTTACTATATTCGTCTACAGATATAAACAGGATTCTTTTTGCTCATGTGGAAAAATCCTACAAAAACGCTAAAAATAGCATTAAAAATCGCTAAGATTTCAAAAATTGCAGAGGAAAAAAATGATCCTTTTTTGGACTAAAAGACAAACAGGATTTCTTTTACGGATATGACAAAATCGCCTCGTAAACCCAAAAAATCTATAAATTCAAATAAAAATATATGCACAAATTTTAAAAATGTACGTATGAATTCCGAATAAACTTTATTGAAAAGAGGATAAAATTTACTAAATTGTACTAAAAGTTTAAAACAGGATTTATATTTAATAATGTGGAAAAATCACCGCTAAACGCAAAACATCCCGTTAAATCGCATAAAAATCGCTAAAATTCCAAAATCGCAGATGACAAAATTTATCAGATGACAATGAGTTAAAACATTGTAAAAGGAATTCCTTAACGAATATCAAAAGATCGGCGTGGAACATAACGGTAACATCCGAAAAGGATTTTTCTACACGCCAAATCATTGCTTTTCTCCCAGTATGGGAATCTACGAGCGCCAAAGTGAGTGAGCAGGCCTTCGTAGCTTTGCCTCCACTGCCAAGATACGTTTGCTGTGACTTTATCTACATACTGGCTGCACCAACTGGATGCAATATGTTCGCCAGATTTCCATTGCATCCCTACCCAAGAGCTTGCAAAAATTTTAGAACTTCCACATTCGTTTTGGGAAAGCATAAAAGATTATAAAGTCATGTTCCAATTTAATTACATTTTTATTCTTAATTAATTCACCAAATCATTTGAAATCAATATTACTTTATTTATGACATCTTAAAAAATGTTGTTGGCGTGTCAGAGAAAGTGCCAAGGCACTTCTCTGAAAGAAGGGGTGCCAAAGCCTCAAGAGAGGTTGGACTTCTAGAGCTGGTCTCCTAATTTTGAACCAATTCCAGATGAGAGACCTGCACCTGGATTGGAACCCCCAGAGGTAACGCTTATACTAAACGTGGAGGACATTGGAGCCACGAACAGATTTTACGTGCACCATCTCCCATTAACTTACACGGTCCCACAGCAGCGGCAGTCGAGAGAGGTTGTCACCTTCCCAAGCACTGATCTTGGTCGATACTGCTTGACTTTCGGTGATCTTACTGGAACTGAGCTTAACCGTCTGCGCCACTGCGGGACATCTTAAAAAATAATTAAAAATGACACTATTGAAGCAGAAATAGAACACATATTCAGACAAAAGGGGTGTTTCAACAAAAAATGGTATGTTTAAAAACAATTAAAAAAAAATATATATTATTATTATTTTTTAAATCTTAAAAAAATATTTTTTTTAATTGTTTCTAAACGTACCATTTTTTGTTGAAACACCCTTTTTGTCTGAATCTGTGCTCTAGTGTCATCAATAGTGTCATTTTTAATGACTAACACCAACCCTGCCTTTTTTCTTTCTAATCTGCCAGTTGTCTTATACCAAAATGTATGGTAATTTAGTTCTTTAGAAAGGGAATCAGCATCAGAACAAATATTAAGTACAGGGTAAAATGCCGCTATTTTTTGTTTAGCTAGATATGCATTGATACTTTAAAAGACATGTTTACATTAACATAGCAGTTCTTTTTCTAATAACATAAGTTTGTATATGAAACTTAAACCTCATAACTTACATGTCAAGAAAAGAAAGCTAATGGTTATGTTCACTTTTAGCAGGGATCAATGAAATTGATGATTTTTAAGAAGGAAAGGAAACTCCTTTCATGTCACATTGTTCTAAATTTATAATAATGCCATTGATTACTGAACTTAATTATGTAGATATATTTATTTTGATATATGTGGTTTTTAGATTTTTTAAATAATAATAAAAGTATGTTTATCAGTAATTAAAAGTTATTGCTTGTAAAAAGCATATTATTTTTCACTGTCATGTTGTTTGATTTTGTTGCAGGAAATAACAGACAATAAAGGTGTCAATATTGTACTTGAGATGTTAGCTAATGTTAATTTAGACAAGGATCTAGATATTTTAAGTCTTAATGGCCGTGTTGCGGTAAGTCTAAATTAATTGTTGCATATTTATACTAGGTTGAATTATTTATTCCTAATTAATATTTTTATGTATTTAAATTGTCATATGCTTTATTATTTTCTTTTGAATTAATTTTTGGGTGCTGTATACTTTTGTGACAAATATGTAATATGTCAGATATGCCAGTGTGCACTATTGTGTATAGTACTGACATTTTTCCATATGTCATTTTATGCTGTCGCATTGATTTTATTGTCTTCCTACAACTGTTTCTGTAGTTGTAACTAATTTTTGTATTGTTCCATCTCATTATCTGAATTTTATACTACAGATTCATTTAAGCAGCAAATTTCTTACATAAATATTTATCTTCAGTAATAACTCAATAATCACAAACTTTTTAGTCATTTTGCTTTGTTTTTCTTTAATGTACAGTCAGCCGAAGTTTTAATTGCCAAATTGTCGCAAAAAAAAAATATATAGACACTCGACTAAGAATTACGTTTTCTTTCATTTTGTGTTTAAAAATAAGCGTAATAGAGAATTGTCTACATATTAAAATTGTAATGAATTTTAAAACTTCAAGCACCTATTTTTGACAATAAGTTTGGATTCTTCAAAGAATTTTACTTTTGGATACCAAACATGAAGTCATTAGTTGAACAATGGCGACTCCTCTATTGGTACGCATGAGCATGTGAACCCCCAAAGAAAAATGAAAAAAATTACATATTAACAAGTTAAACAAAGTTATTAAAAAACACATTTACAGCATGAGCTTCTGTCACATCCCCCCTCCTCCTCTTTGACATGACAAATGAAAAACATTATTGTAATAGTGCAAAATTTGAAAGTTTTCAACACAGAGCGCCTAGTCTTTCATAGATCGCACGTACGAGCGAAGAAATTCCTCTCAAAACCACTTTATGTGGACAGAAGTAGAGAGACGAATGTGGATGGAGTGCAGTGCTTGCATAGCTTTCCATTCGCATAAACTTTAATGTGCTGGAGCTTGAATTTTTGTCAGTTTCTTTATTGGTCGTCCAAAAAAAACAACAAAAAAAAAACTGTTTTCTTGGTTTAAACTAGGATTTTTTTAATATCGTTTCCTATTACATATAGATGCATATTTGTTCATAAAAATAAACATTGTTGGATATTGTAATAAGTAATATAACTTCATATGAAAATAATCCAAATTAAATAATCACCATCAGTTATGTGGAAAATTGAAATCATTTGTAATTTAAAAATTATTAGCAACAAGTATGTCTTATGTTCAAAGAATAAAATGCTCCACACAGTGAAACCTAGATACCTTGAAAATCTTATCAAGAATCTTTTGATTAATAATAATAAATAAATATTCTATGTAGTTTCATGAATATAATATATTTTTACAGAACTATTTAAAAAAAATATATTATTTTTTTTAATATTTGTTATCTGGGATGTCTGTTTTTTCTGTCAGAACACTAAATGAGCATTTATGATCTTTTATTTTTAAAAAAATAAATAAATAAAAAGTTTTTCATAAGGAGTTCCTGGCATAGGCGTAACTTGGGCTCTAAAACTAGGGGGGCAAAAATCTCGAAGACTTTTCGTGAAAAAATAATACCCCCCCCCCCCCTCTATCCCATCAGCATAAACATACACACACTTAAATTAAATACTTAAAAATTTTAATATTTAAACAAAATTTTAAATATTTAACCATATACACAAAAATAGGAAAAATCCTGTTACACATGTTTTTAAGAGAATATTTAAAAATATTGAATGCTCTTATGTTTGATGCAATGTTCAATTAGAAAAACATTCAAACAAATTTAATAAAAAATTGTCAAAGCCTTGAGCTTTAAAAGATTTTTTTTAATGGTGAGGGTGATGGTGAGGAATGTGATTGAGATAAATATTTTTAAAGCTTTTATTGTTTTATTCAGAGTGGCAACGATTGATGAAAGTTTTTTAAATACAAACACTCTAGCTAGCATTTTGAGTAGAATGACTCAGAAATTTTGCTGTGATGCATTTTAGGGTACATGGAATATTTTTAGCTTAAGAATTTAAAAATTAACTAGATGGAACCCGTCAAAACTTGACGGAAAAAAAATACTATAACAATATCAGTAAAATAGGAAGGGGTGCATATGAAACAGTCTTTCAAATATTTTATTTTAAAAGTCCCCCACCCCCCCTCCTCCCAAATGCAGGACCGTGCAAGAGAAAACTGCGCCCGGAAAAAAGTTTCAATTTTGCGCCCCCCTCCATCTCCCCTCCATTCTTTTTGTGACAGGTAACACAAAACTGATAAAGTACAGAAACAGAAATAAATTCTATTGAATAAACATTTCGTGTTTATGTTGGCACTTTAAAAGGTTTAATTTTTATTCAGAAATTGCAAACAACTAAATAGCATAAGAGAAAATTGCCCTTATTTGTTGGAGAGATCACGATATTTTGAGACAGAAAAAAAAGAATGATGAAAAGAGAAAAAGAAATTTCCCAGAAAATGATCGATGACCAAAAAATGAATAAATAAATAAATGAAACCGTGGTTGGTAGTATAAATTTGGCGCCCCCTCGATTTCCGGCCTTGGTGAAGGCCCCTTTCGCCCCCCTCTTCGCACGGCCCTACCCAAATGAAATACAGTACTCTTTCCGATGCAAACTCCAAACAAACAATCTGTAAACAACTGTGTAATGCAAATCAGTTTGACATTACCGCCATATTCCCCACGGCAAGAAAGAAAATTTCATGGACGTATGAAGTATCATACTAATAGTATATCCCTGCTTTCATCTCATATTCAGTAAACAAAAGAACATAGTAAATACAGCACGCATCCCCCCTGTGATAATGCAACCGAATGAGCTCCTATTCGCATGTGCATTGCATGTGCCTAAATGCACCGCCGAAATTCGACGTTAAAAAAAGTTTTAAAATGTTTAAATTAAAAGTTTTAAAATGTCTTCTTTAATCATTGTTCGTTTCAAATCCCTATCTTCTAAAACGCATCCATTGTTTTAAGCTAATCAATTTTTATGCAAAGTTGAAGAATTTTTCTTTATAATATTAAATCAATCTGCAGATGAGGGAGATTTTTAATGTTTTCAAGTGTAATTTATTTGTATGGTTTCCTCGGTCCCTTTACATAATCAGGATGATTATTCCTTTTCCATCACAGTCGGGGATCTTTTCCCTCTTATACAGACAGTTAAATATCCAATGGATCTTTAAAAAAATAATAAAATACAGTTCCTAGCATATTCACATGCAACTTATACTTCATATACTTCAACGAATACAACGAATAACATATACTTCAACAAATTCAACATATTAATTTTATGTTAATCTTTTTTTTTTTTTTGACAAATTTTAGTTTAGCGCTAAAATGCTCTATCTTATGGATAATCTGATCTGATGATTTTATCAGATTTTTTTTTTCATTATTTTTTTTTTCACTTTTCATGATAGCTAGGAAAATCTATTTTCATTTGTGACAACTTTCCCAGGGGCTATTTTATATTATTATAGCAAACTGATGGTCATTGTTGAGATAGAATTGAAAAATAATGCCTGCTTGAAAATTATTTAAAAAGTCGTTAAATAAAGCGGCAGTGTTCAAATAAATTTCAATCGAAAGCTATTTTTTTTTCTAATTTATGATTAAGAATTGAAATTGTAAAGTATAGTAAAAAATTGAAATTTGTAGTTTTTAGAAGTGATATAAGGGCGATGAAAGCTAAAGCGATAGCGCCATTTGTTGTCACAACCGTTATATATTTCTAAAAATTGCCACTGTGTTTTGGCTGGCGCGCAAAAATAGACTACCATTTTTTGACATCAAAAGAGAAATTCACAGTGAAAGAAATCGGACTTTAGCGTTAATAAGGAACTGTTAAATAAAATTATAACAAACCTACCAAAATAATTCCTATAAAACATTAGCCTTACATTGTTTATTCTAGCTAAAAATACGATCATTATTTCAAGTTTTATTTCTTACCATAACACTATTTTTAATAATTTTAATTTTCCTGAAATCCTTTACTTTTGTGAATTCTTTTTATTAAAAAATGAAATCTTCTAACCTACAATTTAGAAAAGTAATTGGTAGCATTTAATCAAGGTATGCAATCAAGATGAAGCAACCAATAAAGGCTCCAGTTCTAATCTTTAACATTAAAATTTGAAAAATCAGTTAAATTTACGTCACGTTGACACAATCATATAAATTTTTATTTTCAATTTTAGCAATGTTAAAATGCATTTCAAGCTAAGTAGAACGTCATTTTCACCGGCGCAAACTTTTCACACTTACTTTGTATACTTACTTTTATGCTTAAACACAAAGTATACAAATAAAAATATATTTTGTATTTAGTTGTAATGAAAAAATGACATCAACATCAACAAAGTTATAATGCATAATGATAAAATAAACCCAATGGGCAATATCCCCGTGACGTCACAATAAAGATGAATTTTTATTCTCTTATAAAACACGCAGATAAATATTTTTACCGAAATTTAACTTGCAAATTAAAAAATTCGGCCCAAAAGCCTCGTGCTTTTAATATTTATTATTTTCCTTTTATTCTCGCAACCATGGAGTTTCTCGTTACTCTGTGTCTCGCAACAGTAGGCTTTATCAGTTTGCCGACTTTATGACGTCATATGCAGAAGTAAAAGTTTAATTTAAAATTACGGCTAATTAATTAAATTTTCGAACAAATGAATGCACGATAACAAATCTGTGTCCAAATACCTTTCATTAAAAAAAAGAATGGTGTAATTTGATGCAGTAGTTTGTTCTCACGGATTGTCGAAAGAAATCGCTTAGAGTTTTAAATATATAGATATTGCCCTTTAATTTCTAAAATTTCGAACTCTACCTTTTCACAGCGTTTCAAGTGAAGAAAAACAAGAACGAAAACATATGCATCAGTTACAGATTACCAAATATTTTCCAACATTATTAGAATACTATTAACCCTCCAGCCGTGGATAACGCTCCTATCGCATTTCACTTATTCTATACAATTCCGCGGGGAACGCTATTTTGACATTCTCTACAATTTTTATAGTATACTTAAGCATTGGGAGATTCTATTTCTTCATTGAATCTATCTTATTTTATTTAGAAATAGAGAGATTCATTTACAAATTATAATACACTAGGGGGCTCTGCCCCCTGCTCGCTACGCTCACCAACCCCCGTTCTGATTTCACAGCCTCTTAAAACCTGGTAATGTATCCTGTTTTAAAAAGATGATGATGATGATATCACGAATGGCGACTTTCTTCTATAATCAGGTTATAATGCTTTTTCATTTAATTCATCTTTTTTATTTTTAATATTCATGTATGTAAACACAATTTTTATGACGTAATTTTCTTTATTTCCTGCTTTCAACACGTGATCATTTAATTATTATTTTAAACTTTCATTATTGTTTTTAATAGTCTCGCGCAAATACATTTTTTATTTGAGATAAAACATAACCCTTTGCGCTTATTTAGAAATTGGCAACAATATAAACAAATGACTTTTTCAATAAAAGATTTTTCACTCGATTTTTAAGGAGTTTTTGAGTTTTTATTGTCCGACCGTGATAATTTTTTTAATTTCTGAAAGCTTGTTATATTTTGCGTTTGGTGGTATGATTTTCGAATCTGTAGGATGGCTAGAAAAAAAGTAATAGCTCCTCAAAAAAGTCCCTAGTAAAAAAGCGATGAGAATAACCAGAAATATCTACGCAGAATTTGATTGGTCCATATCGTTTTTGGCTCAGTTCCAGATTACTTTTTTTTAATATAGAAGGATGTATCATTTCATTTACTAGGTCATTCTGAAAGTTCTGCGGTTTTTGAAATATTTTGAATCCATAAATGCCACATTCCCACCGGAATTTTGAAATAAAACTTTGTTTTTATAATGTACATGAAGAAACTGCTTTTATTTATTTCGAAATAAATTTGTTTGTAAATTCCGGTGACATTCATTCCTTATAACTATTATAAGTGACGGATAAAAATAGGCCGCGGTTTTATATAAGAAAATGGAAACATCGCCCACGGCTAGAGGGTTAAGAAAGTTCATTCTTTCATACAGTGAAATGAGATATTTAAATAAACAATTTTAAAAACACAGAACGCAATGAAAAATCCATTTCCAAGAATTAATGTCTAAGGCAGATAGAGATAATCTATGCGAATTCTTTCGTGCAAAGTTATTACTATTTATAGATGACAATATATCAATATCCTTTTGTGCAGCCATATATTAATGAATAATACAGTAAAATTTAACCTGAATAATTTTAACACAAATGAACATGCAACTATTTATATTCTATAAGCACCTTTGAATAATAAAATATAATTCCACTAGAAAATGCCCAACACAGTTAAAAACCTACATTGGGAATTCACGTCCATAAACTGAATTGCTTCATTTTTTTTTCGTGGAGCGCTGTATATGATCTGTAGAATTTATACTCATGATGTAATATACTAAAATTTAGTTAATTTTAAAAGTGTACACCACAGCTGAAAATGCACTTCCAGTAACTATGGTTCGTATAGTCATAAAGAGTGCTATAAGACCACCTCAGTGATACATATAAATTTCATCATGTTTCATGATCATAACATCACTAAAATGCACCACAAACGATTTTTCCCAATATAGCATAATGTAGTTTAAAACTTTTGTATCCCTGTAAACAAGCTATAACAGTTATATACTGCATCTTCAATAGGGAATATGTTGCAGTAAGCCTCAATAGCATATATCTATATAAAAGGTTCGTACAGACTCGGGTTAATTCCCATTCACGAGACTCGATCTGGGCCGAGCCTGATCTTCACTCTTTCGGGGCCGGAGCTTACTCTTTTCTGCAAACTTGGACCGATCCGATACAGACTTCTTTTTTCCAGGTCGATCTGGAAAAAGAAGGACTTCCAGGACTTCTGAAATTAATTCTTCCTAGAAGTCTGCACGGACCGAAATTTTCAGGCCCTGTCCCGACCCAGCCTGTATGAAAATCACTGAACCCTTGAAAAAATCAGTTAAATGAGGACCGACCGAACACTTTTTGCAAAAAATGTATATACTTTTAAATTGCACTTATGCTACAATTAAAGTTATTTTTAACGAATGGAACATACATTTCTAGGCCAAAAAAGAATAATAATAATAAACTACAGTAAAACCTCTGAAAAGGAAAATGGTTTATGACGAAATCTTGTCTTAAACAGAAAAATGTGTTGATCCATGCAAAGTGAATATAAGAATTTGTGCGAAAAGGATATATTACATTTACAAAAGAAGATGTACCTGCTAAGAATAGAACCTGTCTATAACGGATTATTTTTCTCTCTGATACGATTTTGTCTTAGAAGACTTTACTGCATAGCATTTTTGAGATTTTTAACTCTCCAAGCCATGTGATCTCGCTGGTCCGTATACAGGGACCGGTCTAAAAATGTAATTAAATTGGAAAACAGAGTACGTGGAAGTTTGATGGCTGAAATTGGCAAGGTAGTGACTAAAAGTGTTGAATGTAGATAATACACATTGATAACACAGTTTTTAGGTTTAAATTAAACTAACGTTTATTTGACATATCACAAAATAAAATAAAGATGAAAAGCATGACAGACAATTTAATTAAATAAAAATATAATGGCATATGGCAACAAAAAGACATGGTGGCAAAAAATAATATAGCATGAAATAACTTTAAACTTTCCAAAACAAAACCAAGTCCAACTCACATGCTGGTAAGTTACTTCATAAGAGTATTTAACACTGTTCATTTATTATCACAGTTCAGTATAAAAAAGAGACTCAATTTTAATCCATATAATTATAGAAGCACTGCTGAAAAGATGTAAAATATATTAGCGTAAGCCTTTCTCTCTATTCATATTTGATGAAACCAAAAGCAGATAAGTCGACATCACAGTAGAGAAAACACAAAAACTGAATATGGGTGCACATGTCACTTTAAAAAAAAACCACTTTCATATTAACAAAACACAATATCAAATGGACTTCGGAAGAATAAATATTACTGCAACATTAAAACATTTGTTTAAAATTTATCATTGTATAACCTAGCTGCTGCTATCATTCGCTCGCTCACCTCTCAACGGCCTTCTTATTCTCTTTTAAAAAGCATCAACATACCGCTTTCCGATAACGCCCCCTTTCTAATGTGCAAAGTTGAGAAGTTCTTAAACTGCCAATTGGCAAAGTAATTTAGAGTGCCTTTGAAAACTGTGGCACGGCCTCTGGGCGCATGCTCCCCTATAGCGTTACGAATGAAATAATTTCGTAGCTAGCGGTCGCAACTGAATCTGGAAAAAGGCTGAGAAAACGATGGTCGATGTGAGAAACGATATCGAAACGAACAGTTTGGAAAGTATCTATAGATCGGCGAGTTGAAAAACGAAAAGAAAGATTTGAACGATACTAGAAATGGAAAACGATAGCGACTGAAGAAAATGAATATAGGATTGAATGGGAAAATTAGACAAGTACGAAAAGGTGACATTATGTATAAGTTTCAAGGCCCAAAATATATATATAGGGCTAACACCATGGAATGTGGATTAATGATATTAATGATAACTCAAGCATTTACATACAAATAGAGATTTATTAAAAAATCAATATTTACTCGACAAGCAGAAAGAAATCTAAGTAGGGTCAGTATTTTGATACATATGTGCCTATATTTCGCAGCCCAGGGCACTTTTTTAAAATAAAAAATATAAACATTTAAAAAAAAATCTAAAATAAGTATTTTTGTCAAAACTCCTCGCACAAGACAATTTTTATACATATTAGTCTAAAAACCTACACAGAGCAATCTAGAAGGCTTGGCCCTTTTAGAGGCTACAGAGGGTTCCAGAGGGCTTGACCCCCTGAAGCTCCTGTTTAAGATAAATTGGAAACACATAAACGTAAAAAAATAAACATAATTAAAAATTATCTTCCACTAGGATTCCGGAAGCAGAGCCTCATGTCGAAAGATTCTTATTTTTTTTTTTTGTTAGTGTTTAATTATTTTATGTCACTTACGATGAATAAATTTTACTTTTTTGTTTTCAAATCATCAGAAGTAAAGGAAATTTAACTATCCTGCTCCCCCCAATACTTCCCGCCGGCGCATATAGTAGTTTACAGATGTTTTATTTTTTTAGAGATGATTTCAAACTATAAGAAAAACTTTTTTCCATGAAAAATTACTTTATTCTATATGTTACTAAAATAGACGAAAGATAAAAATAAATGTACAGAATGCTTTAAAAACTTTAAAACATAAGATCTTAGTAGTACATAACTCTCCTAGCGCTTTCGGTTCCAAACTAAGCCATTATCAAGGACCCTCGACCAGCGGAGACCACAGTACAGATGTTGTTCAAGACCAGCACTCAAAGTGACAGTAGAACTCGATTCTGGATATGGTTATGATTTCAAAATATCATAATCTTAAAACTCTACAAAGATAAAATAAATAAAAAATTGTCCCTGTAATTTATTAAACCAAGTTAATTGAAAATATAACAGAATACTGTTATCGAAAAGCTTTGATGAAGAAATATAGAATAACACAAATTTGTAACTTCTATTTTTACGGTATAGCCACTGACTGATATCTTACACAGTCCTGTAACAATGAAGTCCAGACCCGGCCAATATCTTCAGACAAAAATAAAACTCGGACTCGACCTAGAACGGGAACAATACAGTCTAGGCCTGGCTCGGCTCAATTCCAATGAAATAAATCTCGGATTTCAGGCCCCCCCCCCCCCCCCCCCCCTTGACACTTATACTGAAATTATCTGATAACATAACAATAAGAAACATTCATGGTTAATCAGTAAAATTTGGTTAATATATCCACATTCATATATTCACATTCAACAATATTTATAAACTCATTTCAACAACAATTACACAAGTACAACAATAATTATAACAAGTAAATATATAGGTATATGCATATAAACACTTATATAAAAAATATAACAGAGATCCTCATCACTTTGAAGGAACACACATGTTGAACAAAGACAGCTGAACTTTTTTTTTTTTTTTTTTTTTTTTTTTTTTAAAAGGGAAATTTTCTTTCAAAACACACAGAGAAAGTTCTTGTTTCTTGCTTGTATTAAAAACTTATACCTCACCATACTAACATATGGCTACATTTACCAACACACATTTTTCTTAGATAAGGAATAGAAATATATATATGTATTTCAAATATTTAAATTTCAGTGAGCTCACTTAAAAAAATATATATGTGTGCACAAAAAAAAAAAAAAAAAAAAAAATGCAATACTGATAAAGCTATTTGATAAACATTTGCATAATAGGATTGAAAAATACATGTAACAACTCGATTTCCAATATATATTAAAATATAGCATCATAATTTGAATTTGAAGGATCCTTCTGAAATAAAAATTAAAACAGGGTATAAACACGATGCTATTACAGAAAAGTTAAATGTATAATTACAAGGTTCAAACATTAATATAAAAAGACATATCATGAAACATGGAAGTTTCGTTATTCAAAAAATTCAAAAGAGATAAAGTTAAACTTTGAGTGTTTAACTAGAAAAATTTTAAACAAGCTTTTAACGCTTGAAGAAAAGAAACAATTTTTTTTTCAACAATTCAAAATAGGAGAGGAGACTTTTTTTTTCAAGTTTTAAATGTACATTTTAATTTTTAAGACCCAACAATAAATATAGCCTCAATGAGCTTTAGAAGAGCAGCTTTTGTAAGTGGTTTTGTAAAAATGTCAGAGAGATTGGATTTACTATTAATGTGTTTTACTAAAAATATCTCTTGGTTTAACAAATCGCGAACAAAGGAAAGTTTAACATCGATATGTTTTGTCCTATAGTTTTCTATGGGAGATTTAATGAAATCTATTGCTGCCATATTGTCTGCTAATAAAGTTGGTTTAGTTTGTAGACCTGAAAATATATGTTTATTATAACATTCTGTGATAATACGGCTGAACCAAAGAAGCTCTTTAGTTGCTTCTGTTAAGGCCACGAACTCAGATTTCATAGTAGACAAACATATTGATTTTTGTTTAAAAGCTCTCCATGTTATCGGAGCTTTGTCTAGCATAAGTAGTTGAGCACCCATAGATGTCCTGTCATCACGATTGGCTGCAAAATCTGCGTCTGTATATGTGATCAGGTTAATTTTATGACAAGGTAAATTTAATTTATAGTGCTTTGTATAGTTAACGTAACCCAGAAGTTTTAAGAGGCCGACCCAGTGAGCTATCCCCGGATTGCTTTGGAATTGGCTGAATATGGTTACTGCATAAGCAATATCAGGGCGTGTTCTGCTTGTTAGAAAGGATAGGCACTCTAACACACTTCTATATGGGTAGTTAAGCATTTCTTGAATTTCTGCATCTGTTTGAGGGAACTGTAATTTCGAATAGACGACCCCTTTACTAATCGGGAGTGAAGAAATGGGAAAGTTATACTCCTCAAAACGTGTGCAAATTTCTTTAATATATTGCATTTGATGTATAGAGACTACACCTTCCTCATCCTCCTCAAATTCCACCCCAAGCAACTTACGGGTTTTGCCCAAGATTTTTATATCGAAATGCTTGGTTAAAAGAGTTAAAACCTTGTCAATGTAATTTTGATGTCTACTTAAAATGACAAAATCGTCAACATATAATAATAAAACAATGTAATCAGAAAATGTGTAAACACAATTGCACCAATTTAACTTTTTAAAACCAAGAGAAATTAAAACTTTATGCAATTCGTAGAACCACACTCTCCCGCTCTGATGCAACCCATATAATGCTCTTTGAAGTTTACAAACCACGTGTTCTTTCCCTTTTATTTCAAAACCAGGGGGCAGTGTCATATAGACCTCATCGGCTAATGGGGCGTATAAGTACGCTCCTGTCACGTCACATTGTAAATGAGTCCACCTGTGACAAGACACAAAAGCAGCAAAGAAAAAGCGAATTAAACTAAAATTGACTACTGGTGAAAATGTTTCATCGTAAGTCTCGCCCTTAACTTGTTTGTAGCCCTGTGCTACTAGTCTTGCTTTGTATCGTGCTATGTGCCCTTTATCATTACGCTTAATGGTGAAAACCCACCTACATCCGAGAGGTTCTTTATTGGGTGGAAGGTTAGTTAAGACCCATACTTTTCTATTGTTGATTACTGCTAACTCCTCCCCCATTGCTTGTTTCCAGAGCTCCCATTGAGGTGATTTTAAAGCCTGTTTATATGTATTGGGTACTACCTGGTCTAGTCATGCATCAGTGTTATTGGATTCTAAAATGGAGAAATGTGGTGGTGTACTGCTTGGACTAGAACTAGCGCTTGAGCACCGTGAGTGTCCATGTACAATCCCTTCATGTTTGTCTGCTCCTCTAAAACAAAAGATAGCTGGATTAAATTTAATTCCATGTTTTAGACAGTAGTCACGGACCTCTCTAATTGACCTTAACCTCTGTGTCCCTCCAAACTCATAATAGTAAATGTCTGTACGCCTTCCATCAGGCTTTGTTACAGGTTTTCTGAACCAGGTAACTTCCCTCAAAGTTCTTGAAAGCTCCTCGCCTTCCTCCTCACTCTCATCCGTAGATGGGTGTCTGGCGGCGGAAGCAGAAAAACCTGAGGTGCTTGGTTCTGTTATTGGAATTACAGACTTATGAAATTTGTCAGGTTGAATTTCTTTTAGTTGGTCAATTTCGGGAGGTTCAGATGACAGCGTGTAAGTGGGTCCCAGATCGCTTCCGTTGTGCTGCTCTAAACTAGCAAAAGGGTCTGTGCCTAAAGAATAAATAGGGCCTTGTTCAGTTCCAACGTAGGTGTCTTTGGGTACGGTTGCTTCTTCGCTGAATCTTACGTTAATTGTTTCGATGATCTTATTTGTGTCTGGCAGCCAAATTCTATACCCTTTTGTAGACATTGCATACCCTACTAAAATCCCCTTTCTAGCTTTAGGCTCAAATTTGGTGCTTCGGAGTTGTCTCGGTACTCCCACATATGCAACTGTGCAAAAAGGACGCAAGTGTCTTATGGACGGTTTATTTCCACAATAATATTCAAATGGAGTTTTCTTATGCGACTTGTGGCAAACACGGTTCAGAGTGTAAGTGAAATACAAAATGGCTTCTGGCCAAAACTTCAGATTTAGTTTACTTTCATGTAGTATAGAACGTGCCCCGTCTACAACGGTTTGATTGAGCCGTTCCGAGACGCCATTTTGTTCTGGAGTATATGTGTTCGTGAATTCGTGTTTTATTCCATTTTCCTCAAAATATCTTTTAAAAGCTTCATTTGAAAACTCCCGCCCATTGTCACTACGTACATGCTTAAGTTTCGTGTTTAGGAAACGTTCGGCCTTTTTGACATGGTTTGTGAAAACTTTAAAAACTTGTGATTTGCTACATAAGGGGTAAACTGATGCCTTACGTGAAAAATCGTCTGTTATTGTTAAAAAGTATTTCTCTCCACCTCTCCCAGTTACTGTAGTAGGTCCCCACAAATCTGTATGTAAAAGTTCAAGTGGCTTCTTAGACCGGATTTGATTTAATGGTTTAAAAGATGTGCGTCTATGTTTATTTAGTTTGCACGTTTCGCAATGAAAATCTCGGTCTTTAGTGTGTGGTAAGCCTTTTACGCCATTACACCTCTGTGTATGTTCGATTAGTGTGGGACTGAGGTGACCTAGCCTACGATGCCATAATCTGAGATCATCCTTTTGTACTGTCGAGGCCTCAAAACGGACCTGTTTAAATTTTATGTTGTTGCTAGGTTTACTTTTACTTTTAGAATTGGCATCGGGGTGGATGTAATAAATCCCGTTTTTAAGGGTAGTCCTAAATAGTGTTTTATCATTTATGTAGGCCTTAACTCTCCCTTTCCCTCCTTTGAATGTTGCGCCTCTACTATCAAGGCGAGAGCCAGAAATAAGATTGCGTCTTAAATTTGGACAATACATAACATCCCCTAGACACAAAGTTGATCCATTTAAATCAAGATTAACAGTGCCAGTTCCTTCAATCGGGAAAGTTGCTCCATCGACAGCAACGGCAAGTTCGTGGTTATGAAGAGGCTGAAAAGACACATAAAGTCCTCGATCTTTGCAAAAGTGGTGCGAGGCACCGGTGTCGAACACCCAAGCATCGTCTTCCCCCTTAACTTTACTAAGGTTAGATTGAATGAGGAAGTTTACCTGACTATGGGATGTACTATGATGATTTCGACTCGGTCTGGATCTAGGAGCTCCATTTCTATTCTGATGATGGACAGGGCTACCTCTGGATGTAGAAGACTCTCTGGAACTGGTGCCAACGGAGGACTCGGAACCCGACGTGGCTGGAGAAGAGGCCTTACATTGATTTTTGAAATGACTAGTCTTTCCACACTTGTGGCATCTGCCTTTAGGTTTTCGTCAGTAACTCGTGTTACTTGGTGGACGACGATTTCCAGAAAAGTGGGACTGGACGACAAGTTGGTTTTTGTCCTCTGACTTCAGTTTAAGACGAGACTCTTCGGCGACTAGTTCAGTCAAGATGTCAGAAAACACAAATTTAGAATCTGGCCAACGGAGTATGTTCTGGACTAGACTGTCGTATTTTTGAGGAAGCCATCTAAGAAGTTGGAACGAAAGATAGATTTCCTTAATTGGCTCATTCATTGCCTTTAGTTGGTCAACGATTCGGTGGAGGCGAGCAGCATACATATTTATCGACTCCTCTGGTGCTATTTTGCATGCTAACAATTCTGAAAATAACTGCATGTGGCGGGCTCTATTATCAGGTTGGAAATGGGATCGGAGCTTTGCCCATGCATCTTTAGGATCATCAATGTTTTCAATTATTCGACGGAAGTCAGGCTCGACATTCAGGTAGATTATGGACAGTGCTGAACGAACTCTCGATTGATAGTCCTTGTATGCTGCTGCATCACTTGTATCAGGTACAGTCTCTGTTCCCTTAACAATGCCCCAGGCATTTTTGTCCAATAGAAGGAACTTGATGTCAGCTGACCAGTTTCCATAATTATGGAAATTTAGCTTGTTTATGCTCACCTGTATGTTCGCCATTGCCAAGGAAGAATTTTTTTTTCTTTAAAAATTTTTTTTCTTTAAAAAAAAATGTACAAAAAAGGTACCAAAAAAAATTTTTTTTAATTTTCAAAAAAAATTTCATAAAAGTAAATATCTTAATTTTTAACTGTCATACTGAAATTTATGAAATTTTTATGTAAATGCCCCCCCCCCTCCCCCCACTAAAATTCACTAGTGGGTCTAACTGCCGCCATCTACTAACACTTGTCAGCTAATCCTTGCCAAAGGTTACGGCCCTTAAAGGGTTAATATGGCTTAAATAAGCCTGGGCCCATAACCGTGATCTCGCCGGTCCGTATACAGGGACTGGTCTAAAAATGTAATTAAATTGGAAAACAGAGTACGTGGAAGTTTGATGGCTGAAATTGGCAAGGTAGTGACTAAAAGTGTTGAATGTAGATAATACACATTGATAACACAGTTTTTAGGTTTAAATTAAACTAACGTTTATTTGACATATCACAAAATAAAATAAAGATGAAAAGCATGACAGACAATTTAATTAAATAAAAATATAATGGCATATGGCAACAAAAAGACAAGGTGGCAAAAAATAATATAGCATGAAATAACTTTAAACTTTCCAAAACAAAACCAAGTCCAACTCACATGCTGGTAAGTTACTTCATAAGAGTATTTAACACTGTTCATTTATTATCACAGTTCAGTATAAAAAAGAGACTCAATTTTAATCCACATAATTATAGAAGCACTGCTGAAAAGATGTAAAATATATTAGCGTAAGCCTTCCTCTCTATTCATATTTGATGAAACCAAAAGCAGATAAGTCGACATCACAGTAGAGAAACCACAAAAACTGAATATGGGTGCACATGTCACTTTAAAAAAAAAACCACTTTCATATTAACAAAACACAATATCAAATGGACTTCAGAAGAATAAATATTACTGCAGCATTAAAACATTTGTTTAAAATTTATCATTGTATAACCTAGCTGCTGCTATCATTCGCTCGCTCACCTCTCAACGGCCTTCTTATTCTCTTTTAAAAAGCATCAACATACCGCTTTCCGATAACGCCCCCTTTCTAATGTGCAAAGTTGAGAAGTTCTTAAACTGCCAATTGGCAAAGTAATTTAGAGTGCCTTTGAAAACTGTGGCACGGCCGCTGGGCGCATGCTCCCCTATAGCGTTACGAATGAAATAATTTCGTAGCTAGCGATCGCAACTGAATCCGGAAAAAGGCTGAGAAAACGATGGTCGATGTGAGAAACGATATCGAAACGAACAGTTTGGAAAGTATCTATAGATCGGCGAGTTGAAAAACGAAAAGAAAGATTTGAACGATACTAGAAATGGAAAACGATAGCGACTGAAGAAAATGAATATAGGATTGAATGAGAAAATTAGACAAGTACGAAAAGGTGACATTATGTATAAGTTTCAAGGCCCAAAATAAATATATAGGGCTAACACCATGGAATGTGGATTAATGATATTAATGATAACTCAAGCACTTACATACAAATAGAGATTTATTAAAAAATCAATATTTACTCGACAAGCAGAAAGAAATCTAAGTAGGGTCAGTATTTTGATACATATGTGCCTATATTTCGCAGCCCAGGGCACTTTTTTAAAATAAAAAATATAAACATTTAAAAAAAAATCTAAAATAAGTATTTTTGTCAAAACTCCTCGCACAAGACAATTTTTATACATATTAGTCTAAAAACCTACACAGAGCAATCTAGAAGGCTTGGCCCTTTTAGAGGCTACAGAGGGTTCCAGAGGGCTTGACCCCCTGAAGCTCCTGTTTAAGATAAATTGGAAACACATAAACGTAAAAAAATAAACATAATTAAAAATTATCTTCCACTAGGATTCCGGAAGCAGAGCCTCATGTCGAAAGATTCTTATTTTTTGTTTTTGTTAGTGTTTAATTATTTTATGTCACTTACGATGAATAAATTTTACTTTTTTGTTTTCAAATCATCAGAAGTAAAGGAAATTTAACTATCCTGCTCCCCCCAATACTTCCCGCCATATAGTAGTTTACAGATGTTTTATTTTTTTAGAGATTATTTCAAACTATAAGAAAAACTTTTTTCCATGAAAAATTACTTTATTCTATATGTTACTAAAATAGACGAAAGATAAAAATAAATGTACAGAATGCTTTAAAAACTTTAAAACATAAGATCTTAGTAGTACATAACTCTCCTAGCACTTTCGGTTCCAAACTAAGCCATTATCAAGGACCCTCGACCAGCGGAGACCACAGTACAGATGTTGTTCAAGACCAGCACTCAAAGTGACAGTAGAACTCGATTCTGGATATGGTTATGATTTCAAAATATCATAATCTTAAAACTCTACAAAGATAAAATAAATAAAAAATTGTCCCTGTAATTTATTAAACTAAGTTAATTGTAAATATAACAGAATACTGTTATCGAAAAGCTTTGATGAAGAAATATAGAATAACACAAATTTGTAACTTCTATTTTTACGGTATAGCCACTGACTGATATCTTACACAGTCCTGTAACAATGAAGTCCAGACCCGGCCAATATCTTCGGACAAAAATAAAACTCGGACTCGACCTAGAACGGGAACAATACAGTCTAGGCCTGGCTCGGCTCAATTCCAATGAAATAAATCTCGGATTTCAGGCCAGTCCCAGTCTCCTGCAGACCTCTAAATTCTTCCCCCCGAGCCCATGTTGGAGTCCCTTTAAAATTATAGTGATGTTGTACATTTGTTTAGCAAAATTTATAGAAATTTAATTTGGTTTAATAAATTAGAGAGATATTTTTAAAATCTACCTTTTTTCTTTGTGGAGCTTTAAAATTATGATTTTCTTTTGTAATCTTTTTCTTTCATTCTAAACTATGTTGATTTTTCTTACCGAATCTTCATTTGAATGCAAGTCTAAATAAAGGTGAAAATAAGGAATTTTGCTTAGTCGCCACTGGCCGATAGGTGGATTTTTTTTAGTAACCAGTTACTGGCTAATGAGAACAATTTCTTTAGTAGCCAGTAAGTACATTTTTGTTACTGAATATTTAATTTTAAAAAATTCAAGAAGGGCTCTGCGCCCTATGAATTACGCTCGCCAACCGCCGTTCTTACAACGCAAACTTTAAAAACACTCTGATTTGATCATCTCTAAAACGATTACGGAAGATTGTATTATAATTAAATGACCAAAATAAAAATATTCAGTTTTTTTTAATATTTTTTTATATTTTAAATATTAAATAGAATGTTATATAAAAATTTATAGTATTTTTATGAAAGAATGAAGAAAAAATGTCAAGTTTCCAGTACTTCTGTTCCGATTTCTCTAAAGAATATTTCATTTTTTTCCCCGTATTATTCAATTGTACTTAAGTTAAAAAAATGCGAAATATAAATATGTTTTTAAGCTTATGAATTTCAAAATGTCACAAAAACAAGTGGATATTAAAAAATTTAATAAGATTGCAGATTTAGCTATTCCTTTGAATCCAACTGCTCGATGCAACATTCATTACAACTTTTCTGCTCAGTACATATAAAACGTATTAAACAAGGATTTGTTCTATGAACAGAACTTGCTCTTTATATTTCTGTTACGATGAATCTCCCCAGTGAAATCCTGTGAAGTTCTATTGGCACCGTTAATTACTTAATCTGTTACTGGCACCTTGAAATACATAATGATATAGCCGGGAGGGTCAGAGAGTTACTTTATCTTAAAGAAAATCACAATGATCAGACACATAATGAAGACATCAATCCCACCCGTGCATATGAACAGCTCTAAAATGGAAAAGGGAAAATAGGTTCCATTTTTGTGAGAAAAAAAAAAAGAGCAGGGGAAATATTGTTACTCGAACTTTGACTACGGCATTAAAAATTTTGCTAGGAAGAAAGACAGACATTACTACTATGAACGCAAAAACTTTAATTATGGGTTTTTAGAATTATCAACTATTTACTCTAGTTTAAACTCAAGATAGCAAGTAGGTGGTTAAATTAAAATAAAAATAAGAAAAAAAAAAGAAATAGAAAACTATGCTTTAACCACAAATCTATACAAAAAAACTGGAGGGGCAAAAGATAAGTCTTGCCCCTGCTTCTGAAAAACCAGGGGGGCATGTGCCCCCCCCCCCCTTGCCCCCGCCAGATTACGCCCATGATTCCTGGAATCATTTTACATTTAGAAGTTGCATTTTTACACCTTCTTTTGAGAAGTGTTATGTATTGTCACTTGACACCTCTCCTCCAAAACTGCTAGGTTTTTTTTTTTTTTTTTTTTAAAGAGACAGTAAAATAAACAGGGAAAAAAAAAACCTATTTACCAGCATTTTAGACTACTGAAAATATTGGTCCTACAATGCACAGTAGCTTTACAAAAAATTGTCATGCACTAAAAGATTTAAATAGCCATCAAACTTAATAAACAGGATAAAAGATATGTTATAATAATACATATTACTTATATAACTAAATTAAAAATTAATAAAATTGTACATTTTTAGGCATTTTTTATGAAACAATGTTTCAAACGAACCTTATCGCAATTTCCCCTCCATTTTCTTGTTAGATTCAGGATAGAGCGTTTGATTGTGTTTTAGAGCATTTAAATATATCTTCTTATATATTTTAGTTAAAAGTAAACAGGCACTTACTCAACAGAATTTTGAAAGGAAAAATAAACTTTTTTTAATATTTTGTGTTATTATTATTGTAGGAGCCCCCACACCAATAAAAGATTTGACCTTGACTGTAGTATATTTTTGCAGCGAAAACTAGTTCATTGAACATTTTAATATTTTCTTTTTAACCTAATCATTACTTCTCAGTTATAAACAAATTCATCTTCAGGATAGTATCTCCAGAATGGATGACTTTTTTTATATATAAATATCACCATCTGCAGTTGTTAAAGAACTTTTTTATATTGAAATATTTTTGGTTGTTATGTTTTTTGAGTGATGCCTCCAAGTCAACATTTTTTACCATTAGATTCAGCAAGTAACAGAAAAAATTAATTTGTATTATTGAAATGCTATAATGGGCACTCAATTTTTGAATGTTGTCTTATTCATATTCATATCTTGTGTTTCTTTTTTTTACTTTCTTCTATCTATAATAGAAGAAAGTATTGTAATCGAAATTTTTTTCGGCCTCTGGTTTTTGACGGATTTACATGTTTTAGGAGTCAGATATTCTGTAAAACATGTTTTTAGAAAATGTCTGTCTGTCTGTCCTCATTGTATCATGGAAAAGTGTATGATTATGGAGAGGATTGAGTCATTTTTTTTCTATGTGTTTGGCTATGGCCAGCAGGTCTCACTTGATTTTGGGAATATTCTGACAAAAGGTATAGTATATTTTGTTCCATTTCCATTATTATATCATTGAAAAGTGTATGAAGATATGCAGAGAATTGAACCAAATTTTTTGTGCATCTTTTTGAGTATGGCCTGCAGATCCCAATTAAATTTGAAGCGATTCCGTCGGAATGGAGCGCTGTGATAGCCCTTTAAAGATTTCAAATTCAAAAAAATGTATAAAAAACTTAGAAATCCTAAAAAAAATTTCCGTTAAATGTTCGGCCTTGATCCAAGTATTCCAGAGCAATTTTTATTTTGCCTCTATCTTACAAAATGGTTCAGGTATAGCAGTTTAAAATTTTAGGGTGGCTGACTATTTTCAAGCAATTCAGCAGAATTCATCAATAAACAGGTTTAATTTATGAGTTTTAGTCAACAAGGTTTTGGCAAATTTTCTTTCATTGTTGTAACCATTGTTCCAACTCTTATATGCTTAACACTATATATTTATATTCGTCAACGTCAAATTCTCGTCAAGCTTGGTGATACTTGGCGAAATACTGCCAAACATGGCAACAAAAATAGGTTGCCATAAATGAAGTCAACTTGACTATAAAGAACTAATTTGGTGATATTCTCATTCAAATTCAATATTGATGAGAACTGGATATTAATCTTTTTTAATCGGGTTCCACGCATTTTAGCTTTGTGTTTTCCAGTAAAATTGGCTAAAATCTTATAACAAAGGAATAGGGAGGCTATCTTCGGTTCCTGGCGGTACAGGCCAGAAGGACTTTTTGTAGTTAAGTATACATTGGCTGATTGCATCCAGCTAACCCGATGAATCACAATCAGCTGACATACAACAAAATGACGAAAAATATTGATTTTATTGGCAATGTGATAGCTAATTTTGAAGTATTAACATGATTGAGATAGAAGAAAGTTTTGGGATTGGCACATCTGACTAGTTACAGGATAAATTCCCCAATTGAGAAATTTTTATTTACAACTTGACCAAAATTTTAAAGATCATCTTGTTATGTTATCAACTGCTGTAAATAATCTGCATTTTTTTAAATGAAAATATTTTGTGCTAAATAATGAATATTTTTTATCTTTTTTCTTTGCTAATTTCACATGTTTTAAGATAACTCTCTAGAGCATCAGGCATGTTCATTAGGGTGTCCCAAGATACAAGGGAATTTTTTTTTATCAAAATCGAATTCACATACCCTTTCCTTTTTTTTCTATTTCACCTTAGTAACGTAAATAAAATGTATTACTACAATAAGATAATGGTAACCCATGTTAATTTTAGGTCAAACTTGAATGTGAAATCTTGTACGGGGAATACTATGGAAAGATTGTAAATTGTGTGTTTCTTTGGTACATAAGACACCCTTTTATTCAAAGCAGATATTTATTAACGTATTACAGTAAAAGAAACATTACTGAACATACTTTCATTTCAATGTTTGCTTTTTACAGTCAGGATAGATCTTGTGTCCTTGTACGCAACATAACAAAAATTGTTTTTTTTTTCTTTCTTTTCCTCCTCAACCAACTATTAAACCAGGAAAGTCCTGCATCAATTTTACTGCTCTAAGCATTGAGATTGTCTTTTTTTTTTGTCTAGAAATGAAGCGTTATTCTCCCATGAAGACGAACTCTTGTTGAGAAAACTCATCAATGAGTCTAGAAAACAATGAATGGCTTTTGACCGATATGAAATCATCGATGCTTTTTTTTTGTATGAAAAACAAATAACAGGTAACAATTGTGTGATAAATAACTAACTAAATAAACAACTACAAAATCAATTTATCAAACTCGCCATACAATGAACCACAAAGTTCTTCCTTCGATGGAATGTATCTTTTCTCATGGGTCAAGAAATTTTCTCTCTGTAAATTTGCCACCATTTTTAATTTTGTTTCTTTGTCCACATCATCAAAAAGTGCTTATACTGGTATTTCATCAGTCAAATACCACAAATGCTGCAGAAATTTCCGTAAAGCAGCTTTTGAGATACTTTCATTCACATTTTCACAAGTTTTCAAATATTTCAAAAAGCACAAATCTTTACAGGGTGCTTTAACTGCCAAAATGCATTGAAGCCATGGTTTAATGTAGATTGTTACGATAAACAAGCAGACATCTAACAGTGCTTTCTTATCCTTGGTGTTTAATTTCAGCTGAGAACTAAATAACAATAGTTTTAGGGGGTAAATCGCTCAAGCCATCCATCAAGCTTGGTGCATGGCACCCAAAGGTCTGATTTTATTTTTTCTACATCGCCACCTAACAATACAATAGAAAGTTCAATCAACTCTCAATAGTCCTCTCTGACCATAACATTTTTAAGTTCAGCACCTGTAAAAGTCAAGCAAGTTTTCAAGTTCGAATATGGTTCAGAACAATTCCACTGTTTCTCTATAGCACTGTATTTTAGTGGGATCGATGGTTTTCCAATTCTCTTTGAGTTTTTTTAAAGAGTGGAATATCAGGGCTTGTTGTCATTTGTTTAATTTTCATTTCAAATACAGCCTTTAAAATACCAGTTCGTATATGGTGGTCAGATACAAGCCACTCTCCCAATTTTTAACAAAATTAATTACAATTGGTAATGAAAAGACATTACTGCACGAACTATTTTCCATAAATTAATTATTGATTTCATTTTGTAATGTACATATTTATGAATGATTTATTTTGAATTAATAAGTTATCTCATTTTGTAATATGCATATTTATGAGTAATTTCCCATGAATTAATTGTTGATCCAATTTCTGGTATACATAGTTAGTTAATTTTGTATGGGGAAGCAGAACATCTATATTTACCAATGGTATTTTTCTACATTCGTATGGGAAAAAAGAGAGACCACCCATATGGCAGATTTTTTTTTTATTATTACTTCCGGAGTCACTGGTCTGCGAATCGAACAATGATAGTTCTTACAAAGGACAGTTTTACAATTTTAAGAATTTACAGCTTGCTGGATGCCGATGGAGTAATTATGGACAGCATATTTGCAAGGGGACGGCATACCCATGAGAAGGGGTCCGAGGACCCGTGAGAACGGTATCCGAGTGCTGGTCAGCCAGACCAATAAGATGTGGGGCGTAAACTTCTGTTCAAAAAGAAAAGGGCCAATGCAGATAGTCAATGATGGGGGAAAAAGTTAACCCCATAGTTTCGAGGGGGTTGGAAGGAAAAAAAAACCAGGTGAAAGATGTGGGGATTAAGTTCTTAGAGTGAGGGAGATGAAACATCAAGAAAAAATGTAGTTCCTAGAAGTTTTTAAAAATATGTTTTAAAAAAAATAGCAGCAGTCTTGTAATAGATGTTATGCCGTAGATGTCATATAAACATA
Organism: Maratus michaelseni; assembly: GCA_963931845.1. Lineage (NCBI taxonomy): Eukaryota > Metazoa > Arthropoda > Arachnida > Araneae > Salticidae > Maratus > Maratus michaelseni. Next base: position 331,842,183 of record OZ007590.1, on the reverse strand, counting down.
GTCTTAATATGTGTACAAAGAGGGGATCCGGGCTTATCCCGTTTGCTGTGAAAGAATTGTCATCTAGTTTAGACGGGCTCTGAAAGTGACAGGTAACCGATTGGTTATTCCCTTTGTTTTTTCTGTGTATTGCCTAAAAGGCATAGGAATGTTAGGGGTGAATGTGCATAATGTCGAGAAATTGTCTAACCTGTAAGTTATATATTTATAATATTAGCATACATTTAGTTACTCATTTAATATCATTTTTGATTTCGCACTTTGTTAAGTGTGAGTATGTTAAAGTGCGATGGTGCTCTAGTAGGGTCCATAAGTGACTCATTAATCATTTAATGATTTATTCTTTTATAATGTTTTTACTTAAATTTCATAATTTTTGATATTGATGATTTTTCTTTTTATGTTTTTGTAAATATCTGTAAATAAATATTTTTATTTGTGTTTAATTCTCTGTTTTAATTTTATTTGGGGTATTGCATAGAGTAGTTTTTTTTCCCCTTAATTATTTATTAATTTTTAGTTGATTTATCAGGCAGACTAGTTTGTAATTTCTTTCTAAGAATGTTGGATATACTTCGTCTAGTCATGCTTCATACGACATAGGCGGCGTAAAAAAAAAAAAACAACGTAAAAAGCTTAATGTTTTTTAATTAGCGTAAATTAATTAATGGAACTCAGTAGTATGTGTATTATTTATTGGATTATTCTACTTTTCACCTACGTCCAGAAGCAACAATCTTCTTTTACCTGTTAAGTCAACACCCGGTGGTTCCGGAGAGAGGTATTAACCCATGCCTCATTTGGTTAAATGTGGATAGTTGTTATTTAATTGGGCTATATAATCTACTCCAGTTAGGAGGCCCATAACTTACCAGCAGTATACATGATGGCGGAAAGCAAAAAAAAAAAGCATTTTCCTATCAAATTTTTGCTTGAGAAGTGCACAAGCACAATTAAAATGACCTGTATTTGAAGCCGTGGTATCACAACAGAGTATTTGGACTTTGTTTTCGAGATTCCAATCTAAGATCACCTTCCAAATAGCCTGTGCCTGTTCTTTGTCTGTAGAATTATCCAGTCTTGGCACAGCAATGAGTTGTTCTTTAAATTCATATGAAATAACTATAGGCAAGTGTTCTTCTTTTGATTTCCGAGCACTCAAAGCAGGCAACAGTTTGCCATCCCTAGGTAAGGTCACTACATCCGGTACCTCGTTTTGGAAATCAATTTTTTATATTTTCTGGGCGTTCCTTCCGTTTTTCTGTTTCAATTCTTTGAATTGAAGTCTTACTTATCAGAAATCTGTCAATGTTAAATCAAGTGCATCAATAGTAGGTTCAAGAATAAACACAGAATCTAGCATACTTAATTGACACCTGTCTAATGCAGCAACTAACTTTGGAACAATAAAATCTTTTCTCATTACTGATTTACTTGTCCCAGGTTCTGAGCTTTTGAACAATGTAGGGAAATCGTCTTGTTATGATTTAAAATATTCTCTCATTGATTATTCAGTCTTTTAAATATTTAAATTTATTTTAATCATTTATTTAAATTAGTTCATAAATTTATTAAAATAAATAATGCTTAATCAGTTAATAATTTTAAATCATTTATCTTAAAGTAATAACTTTTAGTGCTAAATAAATTTAATATCAATTTCTTTCAATTTCATATATTTTCCAAATTATTTTTAAATTAATATTACAAAATTAATTTTTATTAACTTTCAATAAACATTACTTCAAAAATATCTAAAACATAACTTCAAAAATATCTAAAATAAATCTATTTTCACTTACTCCTTTTTAATAACTGCTATCTTAAAATTATCCATTTAAAAAACAAAATTTAAAGAATACAGCGTATTTCCTCTTTAAATATTACATTTAAAAATGGTTAATCGCTATACAATTCAAATCGGAACGTAAGTATTTGTATCCTTTGTCTTGTTCAATAGTTTATTTCAAAATCAAGATGTTCCGAGAAAATTTCTAAGTTACAAAAAATACTTTTTATAGTAATCTTAAAATTTAATATTTTCATTTTAAAACCATGTTTAATGGAAAGAAATAATTTATTTTATATCCATAGCTATAAATTTCATCCTATTCTGTTCATAACTTTAGGAGTTATGGAATTTTGTTCCTTTTTCAATGTTTTGTTTAGAAGTAAACACTGTTTTTCTAGAGAAACGCCATTACTTCTTTAACATATATTTTCCCTTTCTCTTACTCCCAAAATGACAATTTATTAGGATGTTTGCGCTTAGGTCATTGACTCGTGGCATCCAAGGTCGATTTTGCGACTTCAAGGTTTCTTTTTAACATTCGAAAAGCAGTTAGAATGACGTAGCGTTGGTCTGTTACGTCATTTAAAATCTAACTTTAACTGCGAGCAACCTTTTTGCCAACAATATCTTGCAGTTTTACTTCTGGTTCGGCTTTTCTCTGCGAGGTTTTATGACGTAGCGACCCGTTTGACGTTCCCTGATTGAATGTCTGGCGAGTGCTCGAATTGGGTTTGAACATGGCGTTTTTGAATTTGATAAAAAAGAGAGCTTTTCGAATTGCCATGCAGTTAAGACATTTAAAAAGGTGCTCCCGAGTCCTTTTGGGCTAAAGATGGTGTGTGCTGTCGCTGAGCTATGGCAAAAGGTGGATTAAATCTGACTTCCCAGTATTGTTTCCAAATCCGCTGTAGTTACGTTTTTCAATAGTGATGATCCCTACTTATTTCTCATAATATGCATTCTTCTGCAATTTTAATTGTGTTAATGCTGACCTGGTGGTGTTGGCAGTTCGTCGATGAAATATGTGTTAATGCTGCGTGATGGTTTTGGCAGTTTGTCTATGATATATTTTCTGGGCGCGCTTGAGAGGAGATTTTTAAGGATGAATGGTTCTGCGTTATAAAGATCTTATCAGAACTTGATCTTGGCAGCATATAGAAAGAGGTTGTCATCATCTAAATTGTCCTAAAGGTTCTCACTGGTAAAGTGGAGAACGACATCCAATTTTCATTTGATTATAAGCACAATTGGAGATCTCTGAGTAAGATGGTCGAAGTTTTAGCTGGAAGCGATCTTCAAAGATAAAGAGCTTATCAATCGTTGTGTTTATAAATTTTCAATTTTAAAAGTTAACCTTGTCTGTGGAAATCTTTAGTTGCAGCATATATTTTCTATATTTTAGAGCTTTCTTTCCTTATAGACAGTAACTGGCAAATAAATGGACATAAACTTTAAAATACTTCAATAGTAAATACAAAAAGAACTATACATCGTACCTGAACTGGACATACATTAATCAGCATATCTTTTAAATAAATTTTAGATACAATTATAATATGTAATTACAAACATAGAAGAGTTTAATTAATATTTCATCATTACATGCTGTTATCAATTATATTGTTTGTACCGACGGAGCTCCGAGCATTATTTTTACATATATGTTACAATTTTTTTACCAATGAGTGCTTTTTTATTTCTTATAGTTGCATTTTTTTCACTTTTGACAACGTAAATGTATTGTATTCTGTATGGTATATTGCATCTACATATTTTATTTTCTGCATATTTAATTCTAAAACTACTTCAGCGAATGACTTTCAGTTTGGTATCTGAAGATAAAAATTATCTAATCTGCATATTTAATTCTAAAACTACTTCAGCGAATGACTTTCAGTTTGGTATCTGAAGATAAAAATTATCTAAGAATCCATATATGATTCCAAAATTAGGTGTTAATATTAAAAATTTCAAAGTTTCTTAAAATTTCAATATGGAGACAGCCTCTAAGCTGTTCTACATAAAATAAGTTCTACATACCATAATTCTCAATAGAATGGCTGTTTTTGTTTTTCTCTGCAGCAATTTGCCTGCTAAAAAATGTAGGGATGTTTTTTGCCAACTGATACAATGCACAAAGTTGCTTATTATTTTCATTACTGAAAAAAATTATTTTAAGATAAAAGCATTCCAGTCATGGAGAGCTATTTGTGTTTTGTAGTTAAGGTTACAAAAGATTTTGCTGTCACTTACTTCACATTCTTTCTTCATGTGATCACGTTCACGTAAGTCACGTTCTCTTGTGACTTACCTTCATTTGTTAAAACAAGGATTGTTATACCTATTGTATGTAATTAAATAAGATCTAAGAAAAAGGGAGATAACTTATAAGTTCTAGAGAATAGATTTACACCATTCAGTTTCTTTTAACCTAATAAAAAGTATCTTAATTGATTTAAGTTAAATTTTGTAGAAACGTTTTAAATAATTTATTTGTGTGTAGTTTCTAAAAAAGGTGACTCTTAATTGGCTTAAAAATTATTTTACATTAAAATAATTTTTTGAAACATGTTTAATTGAAATCAATTTATTGATAATTTCTCAAATTAGTCTTAGAATTTCGTGTATATACCTTTACAATGAGTTTAGTTATAGCATTTTAAAATTGATAAACTGTTCTGAGATAAATTTGGAAACAAGGGATCTAAAAAGAGGAGGCTTAATAGTAATAATAATGCTGATTAAAATAAATTCTTTCTTACTTCTTCATGGGATTGTCATGGTACAAATCCAGGCTTTAAAAACTTAACAGGCTTAAGTTGACTCTCTATCAGTAAATCTGAAAGTCAAATTATTAATAATGAAAGTTATAAAAAATGCCTTTGGTTAATTAATACCCCTGATATAATAAAAAGTTCTTGAGTATCAATGCATGTAATCATATTTTGTGTTACAATTTGCCAGAGTTGGATCTCTTGAAACTGCCAAATCTAATATGAAAGAAATGTATGTATGGTTGAAAATTTCAATTGGATAAAATGCATTCAAAATAAAATTGTGAATGCCTGAACTGACATTAAGGCCCCTGATCTGAAGATTTGTGTATTACAAGTGCAATTGATATTTATTTACCACTATAAATATTGATTATATTGCAACTTTATTTAGTGCTTAACCGTGAAATATTGTAGCTAGGAAACTCTTAATATTAGGGACAGCTCACATCACCTGAGCCCCATGACCCCCTTACGCTTCAAAGCTCTTAAGTAAAGATAGAGAAAAAGTGGATGGTGCTTAGAAGTGAAAACCATTAAGAAAAAGAAAGTTGATGATCTCATTTTTCCTTTTCTAATTCCTTGTTTTTGGCCAATAAAAATTAACATTTTTACAAGATACAGTTTTAAAGAGTGAATATTTATATACAGTGAAACTCTGAAGAGTATTGTCTGTGGAATATTACAGGGTTCTTACAGGTCGAGAAAAGTCAGAGAATTCGAAAATTGAGGCAAAAAGTCAGGGAAATGTCAGGGAATTTTTTTAATATTTGAAGAGGTCGGGGAATTTTTTATGTACTACTTTCCAACCGGATCTCAGTTATTATTGTGAAATTTTGAATTAATTATTCCACTCATTTATAATTATTATACAAAATTTATGCAAACTATGCAACAGTAGCATCATTTGAAAAATAATTAAAAATTAGAAGTACATGCAGCGCAATTTTTTTTAGCATTTATCTAGAATAAAAGAAAAGAACATAGCATACACGAAAATGGCACTGTTCTTTTGGGAAAAATTTAACTTAACAGGACGCTTTTAGTTCACATTGAACATTATTATTACATTTTAATTTTCTGTAATCTAAATGCAAAATTAGTCCAGTAGAAATAGCATTTTACCTTGCAAAAATTCGGGTAGTTCTGATTTTTGGGTATGTTGTAAAGGTTGACCCTCTAATAATAAAACCAAGTTTTCGACCTTCTAGACCTTGTGCGTTTTTCACAATATTGAAAAAACCAATATTTTTCGGCACTTTTTTCGTTTTTTTTAAAATAACTCAATTTTAGTGCTTTTTAGAGACCAAAGCACTTTCACCATTTTGTAGAGCATAAAATTCTCTACAACATGCAGTATTCATGTTTGTAAATTGTCCATATAGGGGGTAAGATACCGAGCCGGGAAAAAATGGTTAAATTTGGAAAAAATGTAAAAATCTACAAATGACGTTAGTTTTTGCTTAATAACCTACTTTTAGTGCGTTTTAGAGACAAAAGCACTTTCACCATTTTGTAGCGCATAAAATTTTCTACAACATGCAGTATTCATGTTTGTAAATTGTCCAAATAAGAGGTAAGATACGGAGCCGGGAAAAGGGTTAAATTTGGAAAAAATGTAAAAATCCACAAATGACGTTAGTTTTTGTTTAATAACCCACTTTTACTGCATTTTAGAAACATAATTGTCATAATCAACTTTTTAGAGCATGAGATAGTCGATAGTTTCATTTATTATAGGTTGACCCTCTAATAAAAAAAATAAGTTTTCGACCTTCTAGACCTTGTGCGTTTTTCACAATATTGAAAAAAACCAATATTTTTCGGCACTTTTTTTTATGTTTCTTAAATAACTCAATTTTAGTGCATTTTACAGAAAAAGCTCTTTCACCATTTGGTAGAGCATAAAATTCTCTACAACATGCAGTATTCAGATTTGTAACTTGTCCAAATAGGGGGTAAGATATGGAGCCGGGAAAATAAAGTAAAATTTGCAAAAATCCACTAAAGACGTTAGTTTTTGCTTAATAACCTACTTTTAGTGCGTTTTAGAGACAAAAGCACTTTCACCATTTTGTAGCGCATAAAATTTTCTACAACATGCAGTATTCATGTTTGTAAATTGTCCAAATAGGAGGTAAGATACGGAGCCGGGAAAAGGGTTAAATTTGGAAAAAATGTAAAAATCCACAAATGACGTTAATTTTTGCTTAATAACCCACTTTTACTGCATTTTAGAAACATAATTGTCATAATCAACTTTTTAGAGCATGAGATAGTCGATAGTTTCATTTATTATAGGTTGACCCTCTAATAAAAAAAACAAGTTTTCGACCTTCTAGACCTTGTGCGTTTTTCACAATATTGAGAAAACCAATATTTTTCGGCACTTTTTTTTATGTTTCTTAAATAACTCAATTTTAGTGCATTTTACAGAAAAAGCTCTTTCACCATTTTGTAGAGCATAAAATTCTCTACAACATGCAGTATTCAGATTTGTAACTTGTCCAAATAGGGGGTAAGATATGGAGCCGGGAAAATAGGGTAAAATTTGCAAAAATCCACTAAACACGTTAGTTTTTGCTTAATAACCTACTTTTAGTGTGTTTTAAAGACAAAAGCACTTTAACATTTTGTAGAGCATAAAATTCTCTACAACATGCAGTATTCATATTTGTAAATTGTCCAAATAGTGGGTAAGATACGGAGCCGGGAAAATAGGGTTAAATTTGGAAAAAATGTAAAAATCCACAAATGACGTTAGTTTTTGCTTAATAACCTACTTTTAGTCCGTTTTAGAGACAAAAGCACTTTCAACATTTTGTAGAGCATAAAATTATCTACAACATGTAGTATTCATATTTGTAACTTGTCCAAATAGGGGGTAAGATACGGAGCCGGGAAAATAGGGTTAAATTTGGAAAAAATGTAAAAATCTACAAATGATGTTAGTGTTCGCTTAATAACCCACTTTTAGTGCATTTCAGAAACAAAATTGTCATAATCAACTTTTTAGAGCATGAAATAGTCGATAGTTGCATTTATTATAAAATTAATTATTTGTAATAAACCTTTAAAATCACAGCAAAAAGATTTTGGATGAAAACAGGAAAATACTGCCTAACAAGTTATTAATGCTCTAAAAAGTTGATTATGACAATTTTGTTTCTAAAATGCACTAAAAGTGAGTTATTAAGCAAAAACTAACGTCATTTGTGGATTTTTACATTTTTTCCAAATTTAACCCTATTTTCCCGGCTCCGTATCTTACCCCCTATTTGGACAATTTACAAACCTGAATACTGCATGTTGTAGAGAATTTTATGCTCTACAAAATGTTGAAAATGCTTTTGTCTCTAAAATGCACTAAAAGTAGGTTATTAAGCAAAAACTAACGTCATTTGTGGATTTTTACATTTTTTCCTAATTTAACCCTATTTTCCCGGCTCCGTATCTTACCCCCTATTTGGACAATTTACAAACATGAATACTGCATGTTGTAGAGAATTTTATGCTCTACAAAATGGTGAAAGAGCTTTTTCTGTAAAATGCACTAAAATTGAGTTATTTAAGAAAAATAAAAAAAAAAGTGCCGAAAAATATTGCACAAGGTCTAGAGGGTCGAAAACTTGTTTTTTTTATTAGAGGGTCAACCTATAATAAATGAAACTATCGACTATCTCATGCTCTAAAAAGTTGATTATGACAATTTTGTTTCTAAAATGCACTAAAAGTGGGTTATTAAGCAAAAACTCACGTCATTTGTGGATTTTTACATTTTTTCCAAATTTAACCCTTTTCCCGGCTCCGTATCTTACCCCCTATATGGACAATTTACAAAGATGAATACTGCATGTTGTAGAGAATTTTATGCTCTACAAAAGGGTGAAAGTGCTTTTGACTCTACACACTAAAAGTAGGTTATTAAGCAAAAACTAACATCTTTAGTGGATTTTTGCATTTTTTGCAAATTTTACCCTGTTTTCCTGGCTCCGTATCTTACACCCTATTTAGACAATTTACAAACCTGAATACTGCATGTTGTAAAGAATTTTATGCTTTACAAAATGGTTACAGTGCTTTTTTCTGTAAAATGCACTAAAATTGAGTTATTTAAGAAAAATCGAAAAAAGTGCCGAAAAATATTGGTTTTTTCAATATTGTGAAAAACGCACAAGGTCTAGAAGGTCGAAAACTTGGTTTTTTTATTAGAGGGTCAACCTTTACAACATACCCAAAAATCAGAACTACCCGAATTTTTGTAAGGCAAGGCCCTTTTTTGCGCTATTTCTACTGGACTAAATCTGGTATTACAAAAATTTAAAGATTTTAGGAGACCCAAAAAACAAATCTCCAGGTTTAAAATTATCGCTATAATAATTAAATAATTATCACCATGGTAAGGTTTAATTCCACTAACTTAATTACTGGATGAAGACAAAATAGCTTTATGCTGCAAGTAACAGTTTGAAATAGAATGTTATATCATTGGATCAAAACTTTCTTGGACTTTGTCCTCTTAAATATGTGATTACAAATCTTATCATTTCAGTGTTTTGCACTTTTTATTTAGCTGTAGGCAACATCGTCTCCTTATTTTAGAGATATTCTTCCAGTATTAGGCACTATAAAACAAGTGTCCATGTAACAGTTTTTAAAAAAGAAAGGCGATATTCCCTAAATTTAATTAATGTGTTAAAGTAATGCAATTTTATGGAAATTAACAACTGCCTGTAATTAGGAGGTTTCCATTGTGGAGTGTTTTACAACAATATATAAACCAAATTTTTATTAAGAAAGGTCAGGGAAATTTTTGTAAAAAAAATCAGGAAAAACCTGGAAAAGGTCAGGGAATTGTTTTATCAAAATTGTGTAGGAACCCTGTTGTTATATATGTTAAGTGTAATACTGATGTGTATTGTACTACTGCATGAAATTGTCATACAAATATGTATGTCTGACAGTATTAGTGGTAACTCTTGTATAGGTAAATTCCGATTCTTTTTTTCTTTTGTTGCCCAAAAGTTTAATTTATCTTTAGGACTTAGAGTTTTTATTACATTGATTTCTAATAAAATAAGAACTTAAAAACTGATTCTTATTCTTCAGAAGTACTTGTTCACTATTCTTTTAAACTTTAACCCAGTATTAAAGTTTCACCTTGTATTTGTAATTCCAATGGTTTTCATAAAACACAAAAACACAAAAAATGATTTTTTAAGTTTGAATGTTCTTCCAGAAATTAATTTTTTATCATATCATATTACGGTACGGAGACATAAGAATATGTTTTTTTTATTTTTTTTATTGATGGTAAGAATTATTGTTGGAACTGGAAAATTTCTAAATAGGAAAACACAAGGTGTAATCTAAGCATACTTACTCTCGACTGGCTGTGAAACAGGTTTCAATTTATAATGACTTTTGTACACAACTTTTGTGCTCATATTTGAACAAATGCTAGCATACAATGTGTTAAAATGAGAAAATAATGAGTATATAATATTTAGTATGCTTTGATTTACTTAAAAAAAAAAAATCATTCTTTTTCCTTGCAGATTATTGGAAGTCGAGGATCTGCTAAAATTGATCCAAGAAAAATGATAGGACCTGAAACTCAAGTTTTTGGTATTGCTATGCTAAAGAGTACACCAGTAATATGTTTTATTTTTTATTTTTAATTATTATTTTATGTAATACAGTCAACTCCCTTTAATCCACACAGCTTGAGACCAAAGGTTGTGCAGATTATAGAATTTTGCAGTCATTACTTTGTTTACATTTTTTTCTCCTGTAATTTTACAGTAAATAAATTATTAATGCATAAATCAATTGGTAAAAAAGAAAAATATGGTAACACGTTGAGTTATTTACTTAAAAAAAAAAAAAAACATATTTAAGGAAAAAATATTTAAATTATTATTTACAATTTATTTTGGTTGTTTTTATAATTTTCAAATATAGTATTTGTCCTTTGTTTGAGAACTTTTGACTTTTGGTTTAGTATTGCTTCTTAGAGTCGACGTATAGTCATTGTTTCTTGTTCTGAAACAAAACTCTGTTTTTGCCGAAAATCCAGATATTTATAACCAAAAGCCAAACCCTGCTCAAGAGATACTTTTTCACCTTCTTCATCTAACTCTTTGTCAGAATGATCTTATTTTCAGTAGAGTTTAACAGAGTAGTAGTAATAATGTCATTATCTGTGAAAATCTCTGTAACTGGAGTTTCATCTTGGGAGGACATCCATTCAAGAAAACAGGAATTTTTTGCAAAACACAAAAGATCAGCAAATTTCTGTTTTGCACTATCCAAACTGAAGCCAAAGTCAACTTCACCATCACTGTCTATAGAAGTTATAATTCTGCACATAAATTCCATTTTCAGTTGGCATTTCATGCTTCTAATAATTCACTGATCGATTAGCTGAATAAGTTGTATTCATAGGTAAAAATAATGTAGAGATGTCGTTTTGTAATATTTTTGGATATGCAGCACAACTGTTAAGAGCAATAATATTTTACAGTTTACAGTTAAACCGACTTTTGTACAATGCTTATAAGCTTCTTTTACGAAAGGGTTTTCAAACCATTTGGTGAAAATTTGCTGGGTGACCTATGCTTTTATATTGTTAAAAGATGTATCAGGCAGAAAAAAAGTCTTCTGATTTTTTTACTTTTTTTTTTTCATTTGAAAAATAAAATTTTACTTCATTGAAATGCAAAAATTTAGGGGCTAAAAACTGAATACCGATTGTCAATCAAATTGCCATCATTTTGTATTTCTCCTGCAAAACTAACTGTAACGTAATTTTCATGTTTATGTCTGAAACAGTGTGTGGATTATAGAGTTGTGAATTTGAGGAAATTGGCTGTATTTCCCATTATGAATTGGAAATGGACTGTGGTAATAGAAATAAATTGAAATATCCTGAAATTCAGTAATGAGCATTAAAACAACAAAAATAAAGTTTGTATATAGAATCAAAGTAGGATATTTAAACAAACAAACAAGAAATATATACATCATCATCATCCCAAAACATGGTTTAAGGCCTGCTTAAGTTTTTGGGCCTGCTCCGGCCTCAATCCATCTCTTTCAATTAAGATAAATATACTAAATAAAAAATTTTATAATATAAAGATGCTTTTAGCTTACAATAATGTCACATTTACATAATGAGACAATAAAATAAATATCAGTCTTAGTTCCGTTCATCATATCAGTGAAATACTAAATGGTATCTTCAACATTGAAGTTTTTTAATCAAAAGGTGAAACTTTTGAAGCAAATTGAAAATGTAAACTGAGAAAATACTCAAGGTTATTAAAAGTAAGATATGTTGGAAAAAATAGAAGAAATCATCATACAGGATCAGTTTAAATGTACAGTGTACAAAAAGGCCTGAAAAACGTACAACTTACAAAGAAAATATTAAATTTTCTCCTCCAAACAATTGTTTAGCACTTTTTCTTGGCTGTTAAAATTTGATTGTGCAGTGTGCAAATACCCGTCAGGAGGAGAAAAAAAAAGGGCAGCTCATGTGTGCTACACTGTTGCATCCAATCAATCTATCGTTAATGCTGTTCTTCTAAAATAACCAGCAATAAGATTTTGCATCAATGTGTTCCTCCTACTCTATGAAGCAGAGGGCAGAGACGTGTCACTTTTGCGCCTTTACAGCCAGTATCTTATCTGATTATACTTTTGGTTTTGGTTTCAAATGCATGTTATATTTTATAGCTGTTAATTGATTTGTGTTGTAATTTTACAATGCTATTTTTCTCATCGGTTTTATTTTTGTATCTAATATGTTTCATTTGTGATATAATCATTCAAAAGTATGGCAGGAAAATGCATATTTAATGACTTATGACTTAAAAAGCTTGGTTATAAACTATGACTACAAAGAAAAACGAATGATATGCATTGTGCCGATGCATGCTGTGATACAAAAGTATTGTTATATCTTTAATGGGTGAAGCGATCTTAAAAGTCATGCAACAGAGTGAGTAAAAAGATAAGAAATATTGGCGTACAAAACATCAGCAGAAAAAAAAGCTGAGGAGATGTATTTTACAGATTTTAAATCTGAATACATTGCTCAAATGTCAATTTCTAATCCTCAACCACCGACGATCGAGTCACTCATAAATTTTGTCCTGGACACCGAAATTTTGTGGACTTTAAAGACAATAAAGCATCATTTTTCGTACAAGTCCAGGAAAGATATTGGAAAAATATTTCGACACATGTTTAGCGACAGTGGTATTGCTCAAAAATTTACATGTGGTGAAAAGAAAACTGAATATTATGCAATATTCAGAATCTCACCATATTTGCGGCTTAGTTTTGTCAAGAATTTAAATCCGAAAAATTTTGTACTTTAATTAAACTTTAAACATCCTTAAAGAAGAAGAGCAAATAGATATCTACATCATATATTGACATAACAACGGAGTAAGTACTGCTTACTTTAATTCTGCCTTTCATGGTCACAGTACATCGTCTGATATATTTTATGTTTTTATATCTGCAATCGTAAAATTAAAATTTTCTAAAATAATTCAAATATTTATGGATGAGCCAGATGTAAATTTGAAGCTTCACAGCATTTCCATTTTACACCCACTATGTGGATGACTGCTACAGGATTATTTTTTCAAAGAATTTGGTAGAAAATTGATAAACTTCAGTACCTGCGGATTTCATATAGTGCATAATTCATTCAAATCTGGTTGCATTGCAAGCATGCGGGGAATATATGACTTTTTGACTGCATTGTATTATTTATTTAAAAATTCACCTGCTGGTAGGGAAGATTTTTTGCAAGAATCAGATGGGGTATTACCAAAAAAAAAAAAAAAAATTCAACCCAGTTGGCTTGATAATGTTTCAGCCAGCAAAGCTTCATTAAATCTTCTCCCAGCCATAAAAAAATGTTACAAATGTAGAGCAGAAAAACAATAAACCAGATTGCAGATCATATGTTTGTGTTAAAAATTATATAAACAACAATAGTCTTTCATTAAAATTAAAAAAAATTTACTCTATTGCCAAAGTTTTATTACCCTTTTTTAGTCCGTCAATAAACTGCGTAACTTCACCACTACTCAAAGCCCCCATATTGTTTCATTCGACATCAAATCCATTTTTACTAACGTACTGGTTCAAGGTACTTTAAATTGTCTTAAAATATGCCTCCAGGAATTTCACTACTTGCAGTTTGAAATTGATGATTTAATACACCTTACTGGCAGTTGTCTATCGCAAAGTACATTCATATTTAACTGTAATTTTTATTGCCTTCCCTATCCCTCAGCCGTATCCTCATTGATTTTTTACATGCATTGCTTCGAGTCAAACCTATTCAATAAGTTAAATTTTCCATTTTACACCTGCTATGTGGATGACTGCTTCGCATTACTGGATTCTAGTGATATAGATATCCCTCATATTCTCTCTATCTAACTCTGTAGATGAGCATATACAGTTTACATCTGAATTTGAAAATAACAACCACTACCTTTCCTTGATGTTATGGGTTACTGCGAAAATAACTCATTGCAGTTTCTTTACTCCCACATCGTCTTTCATCTCACCCTCCTAATCAGAAATTGGCTGCTGTTAACACCTTTGTTCATCGTGCCTTAAACATCTGTTCATCTGAGAGTTTACTCAAAACAGAATTAGACTACATTAAATCCATTGCCAGTGATCAGGGTTATCCTGTTGAAATCATTGATTCAATTCATAATAAACTAATTAAACATACACATTCCGATGTTAACAACCTTTGCAATGAAAATTTTAATTATACTTCCATATTTTCCAAGAATTAGCCCTCAAATATCCAAAATTTTGATAAGATTTGATTTTAAACTAAGTTATACACCATTTAACAAAATACAATTTACAAATCTTGAACACCCGATAGACAGAATTTCATATTAGGGAATTTATAAGATATCTTGCGAGTGTGATAAAATGTACGTATGTCAAACTAAGCGACCTCTTAAGGTCCGCTTGGGGGAACATAAAAACATTAAAAATTTTAACATTAAATGCTCCGCTATTACTAACCATTGCTGGTCTAACAATCACAATTTAAATTTTTCTTAAGGTTCAATAATTCAGAGATGCTCATCGATTTACGATCTTGATTTTTTTAAGCTTATCATATATGGTAGAATTCAAACAACTTGGTTAATGATGTTCAGTTTACCAAATTTTTCAATTGTCTGGCTACCTTTCCTTTAATTCACTCTCTTCACTTCCATCCTCTTTTTTTTCTCTCTTCTCCGCTTAAACTCTCCCAGACTGGTAGAGCGCTTCTTATTGGTCTCCTCTGTCTTATGGGACTCCTGACTCTGCTGTTGTTTTTCAACACTCATCCGCCATTCCATCTTGGTCGCAAGCAAAGACGCTAGTTTACTGACTTGGTCTAAACATTTATATCTGTTTTTAACTTTTTAATCTTGATGCTGATGATGGAGCTTTAGAGGCTCTGAAACAGCTGTATGCCATTTTCATATGTATTTTATTTGTGCTATTTTTTATGTTGTTCATTTATTTTTTATATAACAGCACAAACATTAGTCCTCCCATTTTAAATATTAAACAGTATTTTGCAGCATTTTATATTGCCCAAAGTTTTAACAGTTGTACAGAAACTACTATATTTAGATATTATTGATGCCAAGAACCACAAAGCAGCAGAATTTATACATCTTGGATTATCTGCTGAAAACAAGTGCATTCCTTATATTCTGGCAAAAAAAAAAAAAAAAATTACTGATCATCAAATATTTAATTTGAGGGGGGAATGCAAACAGTTCCTAATTAGTAGCCACTTCAAAACTGCTCAAAAAATCACCTATTGGATTATAGCATGCTGAGAAATTTATCCTGTTTAGATCCAAGAAACATGGTCACTAACAAAGAGAATTGCTACTTGAAAAGTGATGAATTACTTTTTGAAACAATCAATATAAGCAAATATAAAAATTTGTAGAAAGTTGTTGAAATGCTGTCGCTTCTCAGCCATGGAGAAGCTACTGTTGGAAGAGGATTCAGCATCAATAAAAATAATAAAGTTGAAAAGATGAAGGAACAGTCCTATATTTCTCAGAAACTTATATGCAATTATATAAATTCATGTTGCATAATGATATCAAAACAACAAATCCAATGTGTAGGGTCAGGTAGTGTAAAATGGGTAGTTAAAAAAGTTAAAAAATATTGTTTCATTTTTGAATATGGATAAATTTTGTCTAGCAAGAATTATTCCTTTATCAATTTGTAGAAGCTAATGATTAAATTCAACTTGTCCCTTCGAACGCATGTTTTGGGTGAGTTTCAATTGAATGAAATGTCTCCAAAGTGGGCTGGATTTTATGCATGCTTCAATGACTTGAGTTTTGGTTCCTCACATGACAAGTGGCAATGTTTGGCGAAAGTCTCCACCCAACAATAAAACTTTATTTCCAAATGGTTCATCACTTGCCATAACTTCTCTCAGAAGAATATCTATACAGCGCAAAGTATGAACAGTCATCATTGTACATTCATCAATAATGATGAGCTTTGCTTGACGGAGAATTGTAGCTTCAGGCGATGCAACTTGTATTGATGATGTTGAGGCTTTCAGTATTGTCACTGGTGGCTTGAAGCCACTATGAACTGTTCTACCCCCTTTCAACAAAATTGCAGCATTGCCTTGCCAGTTGTTACATAAGCTAGAACTTTTCTGCATGCCCACGAACAAATGCCATAAGTGCATTATAGAGATAAGTCTTTCTGGAACCACCTGGGCCATCCAGATAAAAACATTGGGGAGTTACTTGATCATTTTTCAATTGCTTCTCTAATTTAATTGAAGGCCTCTTGTTGTTGTAAGTTAAAAGTTGCAAGCATTGCTATAGCATCTGAAGCCTCAGTAATTTGATCAAAATCTTGATGATAATTCAATTTGCCTGGATGTGAAAAAACAAATTTTGTTCAGCTTGAGCCATGATTTTTCAACATAGCATCAATGTTGTATAAAGCATGCTTTTGTGCTATCAAATCATCATAATTTCTTCTGAAATCCTCAGATAGAAAATCTTTAAACTTTGCCCACAATTCTACAGCATCTGATGGGTTTCCAAATAGACAAATGAATGCAAAAACTTGTCTCAGCTGTGAAGGCATCTGAAAAGAACTGATTTCTGCTAAACATCTATCCCACTCTCAGTCATCAGCTAAAAGTTGTCTTTGACGGGCAGCTTCAAGGAAAGTTGGTAAAACAACACCATGAACAGTTCGCAAATACTCATAGCTAGTTGTACCAGGAACTTTAAGCAACAGTAAACGAAGACAATAATGTTCTGTGTCTCTTGGACTGACACAATAAATTCGTGCAATAATTTTTTATTTTCTACGTTGGCGTTATTTCCCAATACCTTTTCATACACATAGTGAACAGGTATCTCGCTATAAAGATACTTCCTTGCATTAACATTTTCTGAGTTCGGTTAAGTGCTGAATTTTCTGCACCTGCTTGAAAATATAGTGTCTGTTGCTGTGGCAAATGAATAGCAAGTCTAATTACTGAATGAGATTTGTCATGCATTTTAAATTAAAAAAGACACCATATAGCTTCAGGTTCAGGTGCATTGACATATCTCGCATTGACGTGATTAGATATTTCATCATGCAAATATTCTTGCTTTTGCATATGAAAACATTGGCAGAGTCATAACCTTTATATATGTATTTATACACATATTTTACCGATTTAATTGTTGTGCAAGCTTCTACATTTATGTGCACATCATATTTAAGCAAGAATTTCAGGTTGTAAGGAACCACCCAGCGATTATCAACAGGTTTATTGTCAATAATTACACTATTGCCCTCATGATGTTGGTACAATGGATAGCCATCAATATTTAATTGAGTTACTGGCTGGAATTTTTTAAGGAAGGCTTTGGTGCAGCTGCCATTATCCATACAAAGGAAATATGGGTTTAATGTTCCACACGGTCCATGTATCATTGACCTTGAAACAATTTCATATAGCCTGGGATGATCAATCGACAGCTTTGCCACTATAACTTCATCAACTCGAGAAGTATCATGAAATTTAAATTGATGATCAAGAATCAAAAGAATGTGGGCTTGAGGTAGTCCTCACTTCTGAAATTCTATAGTGTAAACCTAAGCAATACATTTTCCAAACGTTCACCATTTGTTATGTCATTCATCAGTGCATGCAATTTAATAGGAATACTCGAGCTACTAAATCCAGTCTGTCAGAAGAGGATTGTCCAGGGGGCAAATTTTCTGAAATTTCAGGCCGCTTAGGATTGCAGGTAAAAGTACAGAATATGTCTGGATTTCTGTACAACGTTCACGCATGTTCCAAGGTGAGCCTTGAAATGAAGAGGGTGATATAACAGCTCTTCCAGCAGGCAAAGCTAAATCTGCTGCTACCTGAGCAACGTAATCCATAAGGTTGCAGTATTCTTCAGCTCGCAACTTTGATTGCTGATATCTGATGAAATTCAAATTATTTGCCTCTACTTGAAGGTAGGAATCAATAATCCACTGCTGTGTCAATGGACCTCCATACAAAATAAGGTTGAATTTACCCTGTCGAATAGCTGTTTGTGCGATTTTAAACTGGAGCATTGACACATTTCTTCGAGCACGGACTGTAGATCCTGGATATGGATCAAGCAGCAAATTTAGCTGCCAGCCAGCTTCACCTCGAGGATAGAATATAGTGTAAGTCATTGGATCCATGTGTGATAAAAATATCACAGTCTTAATTCTTTTTAATTATTTTATATTTCAGCTCAATGTATTTCTGTATTTTATAGCCTTTCCAGTTTAATTGCTGTTCTTTTAAAAGCTATTTTACCGGCAGTTGCGCGCTGTGTTCGTTGTTTCTACGGCAAGGCCTTCCCCCCCATAGTGTATCTTTGTTCATTTTGAACAAGCATTGCGCCGTGGTTGTTTTCTCTGCGAGGCATCCCTCCTTCGCGCTCTGCGTTCGTTTCAATCGGCGATGACCTGTGACGTCATCGCATTCGGCGACTCTCCCCCGCTCCTGCGTTTTACGCATGCGTCGCCGTTGTTCTCTGCCGCTGTTGATCTCCGGACTTGGGAAGTATTTCATATTTCGGCTGCTTTAGCGCTGCAGGTGATTGTGGCATGTCTTTCAAATACAAATTAGAAGGCTTCTTTCAATTGTTAAATGTTAATGAGTTTTTGATTTGCTCTTTTAATTTTCGCGTAATTCATAATCAACAAATTAATTTAAATTAATCTTGCTTTAACATTTGTCTACCCCAGTTACGGGTATATATACTAATGACACGCATTTTTCGAACAGAATGTTTTTAAAAATGATGCTGTAAAAAAATTTATTGAAAATGTGGTCTGATCTGAGGCCTGCTGGCCTGTGCCGGCTCTCATATCCAAGAAATTTTGCCGTTGCGCGGATTCTTATGGAGATTGCTCGTTTTTTTCAAAGTTTTTAATGTTCTTTAAAAATGCTGTTGTAAATTTTAAATTTAATATTTTAAAGGTTTAAATTACCAGTTAATTTAATTAATTCTGCATTAATTCTACAACCCTTAATGGATTTCGCCAGAAAGAACATTTAAAGAATATTTAAAGAATTTCGTAAATTTTTGTGATGTTCGAGCCAGAACTTTATAAAGCCATGATGTGCAGCTTCATCTCATCCTTCCGTCTTCCTCGCGAACATAATAAAAAAAAGTTGGATCCAATTCTATAGGAGCATTTCTTTATGAGTATGAGTCTCTGCCGCGATCGGCAACGTGCAGTTCTTTCCCTGGTCAATCGGTGCCTTCTTTCCGAAAGCATTTCATTCAGAAAATCCATAGTAAAAAGTAAAAAATTAGTTTTAAAACATTCAAAAATTCCTGCAGATAGATCAAAGTGAAATCTCAGCATGTTTTTCTAAAAAAAAAAAAAATGTTTCACTGTTGCCACTGCAGAACAGTGAAATATATGAATCATTGATATGAATCATTATTCATATGAATAATGATGAATAATCATTAAATTCAATGAAGATAATCATTAAAATTTGTTGAAAACATTGATAATACTTTTAAAAATATATATTCAATAAATTATGTAATACTTTCATATGTATGTCGTAAACTTACTGCTTGTAAATGTAAATAGTCGTAAAATTACTGCTTATAAATGTAAACAATTATGAAAAACACATTTCAAAATATTTAAAGGCTTTAATATGCTTTTACAAATATATTAAAAGCAGAATCGGGTGTTAGCCGTATTTTTTTTAATGAATCATCAAAGAGTCGTTCATTTGTTTATATTGCTAATCTGTTGTTGGTAGCTGCTTATTTTTAATTTAGAACTTAAAACATTATAATTGTTTAGTTTTTGAAGGTTTTAGATAAAATGAAGAAGAAAAGATGTGATACAATGTAGATTAAATAAGGCAATTGTTCGATTTATAATACGGCATCAGAATGCTTAAGCCTAACATGGTCGCGATATGTTTTTTTTCGAGGATGGGTGTGTCCCGGTATCATCACCTTAGCGTATTATATAAATAGATTAGAATAAAAATTTATATTAATAGCTAAACACCATTGTGTTCCGCTCATGGAAAATATATCTAATTTGAAACATAAAGCATTTTATTTTTCTACATAATAAATCAAAATTTTGTTTCAAATTAGATTTATTTTATGTGAATGGAACACAGTGGTATTTAACTGGTTACAGTTAAAATTTTATCCAAAATTATTAAAATTTTATCCTAATTTTATTTTATAATAGAATAATTGAAAGTTTTTCTGAAACTTTTCTCTAACGGTCACAAGAGTAACAATGGACTTTCCTGCAGATTATATTGGAAAAAAAAGCAGATAATCAAAACATTAAATGAACCAACATTTAATAATCTGGGCCATTATGCTTTTGATAAATAGACTTTTAACATTTATAAAGTAAAAGGATGAGAATGCAAGTTGAAAAAAAATATAGCCAGAAAATGCTTTCATTTACACCCAAGCTTGATTCACAGTAAAATTTCTCATTTATCTATTTACTTAAATTTCATATTTAAAAAAAAGTTGACTTTTTTAAGACATATATAACATTGTTTTCCATATTACTTCATTATATAATCTCTGGTAAATCTATACAATATTCATTGTTAAACTTTTATGTACCCATTTTACCCCACACTATACCCATTTTCACATGCATGGGGTAAAATGGATATAGCAAACATATATCTATTAAATGTTTTGTTATAGACATTTTTTTGTAGCTTAATAGATAAAAATTTTGTAATTTCATTCTAAGACTGTGCAATGTAAAGAAAATATCAAAAAAAGTTTAAATTGTTTAAAATTTATCAGAAAATTTTAACTGAACATCTAAAAACGGTGAATTTTATACCCATTTTACCCCACCTGACCCTATTTATGTTTCTAATACTACACAAAAATATATGAGCTACTTACAAAATCAAAAATTGTCATCAATCATGGAGAGAAAAGAAATTGCTGAAATTATTAAAATTTATTCAAAGTGACTTTGAATTTTTATTTTACTAAGTTATATTAGCAAAAGACTTTTTACATTTTACATTTAAATCAAGATTAACATTCAATAGTTTCCAGATTCTTTTTTTTTCTGAACATATTTTATAAATAAAACTTTCAGTAGATGAAAATTTAGAAAGTATGTTTAATATTTGTTAGTTTAAAATATATATATATATTTGCAAGTGGCACACCATACAGTGGCACACCAAGAGGGAGTTAGTATGTTTTAGTAGAAGTTTATATAGACTCAAATCCTTTTCCTTTCATAATGCTCGGGCTATTCTTTTTTCTACAGATATGGCTGGGCCAGGAATTGATTCTCAATGTGTCATGTCAGAGCAACATTTTTTTTCTTTTGATAAATTAATGATTTGTACAGTTGCTAAAGCACTGGGTAAAAAATAATTCAGCTCATAACAAAATATATTAGAAAAATTGACTTGGGATTTTCTCTCAGTTGTAAAAAAAATCCTGAAGCCTTTTTTCTAGGAAACATTACATTCTGAAAAGACAGCTTTCTGTTAGACTGTAATAAAATCAATTTTCAAAATTTGTTTTCTTGTCGGGGAGGGGAATGGGCTGTGGGAATCCCATCTCGACTTCAAAACAAAATATTTCATGTTAAATGAATTCTCAGGAATGTTTCATGCTAAGCATACAAATAACAAAATATTGCAGTCTTGCTTGATGACCGATAGTTCATTTCATGTTCAGAGATTTCACATTAACGAGTTTCAACTGTAAGATAGTAATAAACATAATGCTGAAGTCAGATTATTTTTGAATAATCAGTTTTTTTTAAACAGATTGTTTTTAAGTAAAACTCAACACATTTTATTTTATTTTAGGAAGAGTGGAAACAGACTTCCAATAGCATTTTAAAAGGCATTAGTGAAGGATGGGTCAATCCAGTCATCGATAAAAAATATTCGCTTGAAGATGCTTCTCAAGCTCATAAGGATATTATTAATTCGAAAGGTGCTAAAGGAAAGCTTGTTCTTGCAATTGGTGAAACGTAACACAAATATGTCCTTTTGAAAAACCTGGAAGCTGTTTGTTAAACTGTTTTTTGTAAGTTTTTTAAACAAAGATTTTATGGATCATGTTTTGTTTGGTGTTATAAATAAATATAAGTTTTTGTTCATTATTATTGGTGGTTTTTGTTTAGTATTATAGTAAAATGTTTTCTGTGATTTTCTTAAATATTAAAGACTATAAAGATGGTGTTTTTTATGATTATTGTTGATATATATGAAATGGTCGGGGCAAGAGAGTCCCCTAAGCCACATTTTTGAACGTCTGACATATTTCAATTTGAAAATTTGATCAAATACTCAAATCAAGATATATAACCTAAAGTTTTTTCTCCAATGTCTTAGTAACATTTCAGATATTCTGAGTAATAATATGGCATTACTTTAATGATATTACTATTACGTTCTTTGTAAATTAGCTATCTTCATTGGGTGGTATAAATGTCTGGGTCAAAAACGAAACTTTGGACATATGCTGACACCAAGTGACATTAGAAACTAGATGTAGAATATTATAATTTACAATATTAAGCAACAGATTACAGTGTTGGCTGTAAGTTGTTGGCTACAGTTGTGATTAGAAAATGTGGCTTGGCACTTTCTTGCCCCGACCCTCTCATATAATCAAATTGATTTCCTCTTTGCTATAATTATTTTATTATTATAATTGAAAGAAATTGTAAATACAATAATCTAATTATTAATTTTATTCATATAATTCAATTAACAAAATTATTCTGCAAACTTTTTTGTCTGCTCTACAATTTTCTTAAAAAAAAAAAAAAATCTTGGTAGCTCTGACTGTATGCTGCATTTTTGTTTTAAATTTCAATCTTAAATCTGTCACTAATTCTTTGCAGTCATACGCTTGGCAGTACTGGTCATTACATTTTTTTCCCCTTTAGTCATCTGTCGCGGAGTATGCAACATTTTTTATCAGTGTCATCCGTGGTGCCTGGGAGTAACAGTATAATTTCACTGTTGTGCATTATTCTCTCTCCTTTCAGGGATCTGTTTAGGCAGAAATTGGGTCCTTTAAAGGACCCTTCACAATTCATTTCAAAACAGGACCCTTCACAAAATGTTTTATCTCAAAACAGGACCCTTCACGAAACTTTTCACCTTAAAACAGGGCCCTTCACAAAATTTTTTGTCTTAAAAATAGACCTTTTACAAAACTTTTCTCTCTTTAAACTAAACCCTTCACAAATTTAACAATTTAAAAGCAAATCTGACTGTCAATTTTACATATACCAAGAAAATATGTGTATTTTACATACATATATTTTCTAGAAAATGCTTAAACAAGAACTTGAATGTAACCAGAATTTCAAATTCACAAAATTATAACTAGATTTTTCACAAGTATCGAAAGTTGTTCACAATTTTACAAAGCAGGACGCTGGGAGAAAGGCTAGACCGACCCTTGCCTTTATTTATTGATTGGATGGGTATTACTATTCGACTATTACTTTTAGGATGATATTACTATTCTTATTTAAGTTTTATCAATAAAATCAGAAAAATTAATAATGTTAAAGTATCATTAGTAACTCTGTAATCTATTGCAATTTAAACATCATCTACCAATGATTTGTTGATTAATTGGTAATACATAATTAAATGTTTTGAGGGGAGATTATTTCTTATGATTAACAAGACTATAGATTGTGGATCCACTATGATCCGCTATGAAAACAATTCATAATGCCACATTTTTTTTTTTTTTTTAATGTTCGGTATGACTTTTTTACCAGTTCTGTCTCCTCTTCGACATATCTGTTGCATCCCTAGGTTTTATTTTTTTATATATCTGAACCAAAAAAAATTGCAGAACTTTGTAAAAGATCTTCATTTGCTAGTGGTGTTTAAATATTTACACATTCCAAAAATAAAGCTTTTGTGTAATTCACTGTATAGAGATTGAATGAGAATTATCTTTAGAAATTTAACACTCAGTAAAATAGAATTGCTAAGTTATGTTCTTTGTGCATGTAACAGCAATACATAAAGTTTTATTTATAAGCAAAGTGTTTTTTAATCAAACAAGAATTCGTAAATTTGTAAGTAAAAAAGAAATTCTTAGACCAATAGATTGGCCAAGGCAGTCCTATCTATACCTTGACCAGTTATATCAGATATCTGTAATTTTTGGTAGGGATACGTTAAAGACAGAATGTACTCTTTTCAATTGGCTAATATCAATGATTTAAAGATAAGAACCACAGTTGAAATTTTAACAGTTGAAATTGGACTGTTGCTTGAATATTAAAAAAAACAACTTTTTACAAATGAAACTTTATGTATTACTGTTATATGTACAAGTTACATAACTTGGTTATCCTATTTCTTTCAGAGTTTATTTAGTGTCAAAGTTGTAAATTCCCATTCACCGAGTATTATGACTGAAATTAACCATGATAAAATTCTGAAATTTGATAGACAAAATAAACATTTATTTACATGAATGATGTGTAAAAATTGTAATAGTTGACATTTTGCATTTCATCTTTTTCCTTTCTTCAAAGGGGGCCCATTCAGCATAGTGATTAGTATGCTGGCCACAAAATGCGGAGCTTGGGGATAGAGGTCTGCACGGTACCCAGCAGGATAAAGACCCTTTTTTTTAACGGGCCGGTCTGATTAAAAAAAAAAAAAAAATTAGTAAAAAATTAGATCCAGCCTTGCCGATAAAAAAAAATTACGCTTACCAACTGGCCCAATATAACAAATTTAAAACTATCAAATTAAGGAGATAAAATATGAACAATTTTCAGTGGACGTGATTTGGACAAGAATAAATATAAATGTGCTGTACGAGCTAATGCTAGCTTGACAACATCAATATAAAAATATAACATGTCCGGCGTAGAAACTGGCATTGGACAGTTACATCGTGTCTTATCCCGGGCTTATTTTTTTTCAGCATACTCGGGCTGGTCAGGATTAGACTTACATTTTATTTCACATGCTCGGGCCATTCTGGAACTGGAATTAATAGTTCCCAGAACATGTCGAGCATGCAATTTGTTTTGTAAAAATAGCAATAAAGGTAATGAACTACTGAAACTGAATCTTTGGAAATACACTTTAATGAATTATAGAAAACATCTTTACTTCTTTTTTACTATACAGCAACAAAAGTTATGTTTTAGCCATCTTTTTTCTTTTATTCTAAAGTACATAAATTTTTTTAATGTCTTTATTTCAATGTGATAGTTTAAGAGTCTAGTGATCATTAATGCTGCTATTCTGTTTTCTATGGCTTGTAAAAATATAATAATCTAAAATATACTGTAAAAATTTCCCATAAATATGTATTCAGTATTCATTAAAATAATCTTAATTGTATGTTAAGAAAAATCTGAATTGTTTGTAGAAATTGAATCGGATTGAGCCTAGCAGAGCTGGGCCTGATTTAATTGATTTTTGCATGGCTGTGAACTGAAAAATCATAAACAGGCCTGGGCTTGGAAATTTCAGCCTGTGCAGACCTCTACATGGTTCATATGTTTTGAAAAAAAATAGAAAAATGCTAGGGAAAAAATTATTCCTTTTCAAGGAATGAAAAGTGCTGAAAATTTTTCAAAAATGTAATAATAGACCTCGAATTTTAAAATTTGCAACAAGCAAAAAAAAAAAAAACGCTCTTGCATTTTTATTGAAATTAACAATGGCATACTTTCACTGGAAAAAAAAAATGGAATGACCCTAAGTTGTGTACATTTTCTCTTCATCGTCCAAGCAGTTACATACGAGACGTTAGTAGCTGGGAAGCTCAGCTGAAAAACAACCAATCACAGTGAACAAGCGGAAAAGGCTTCCAACGTGACGAAAAGCAGAAGGGGAGTATTATCATCTCATTGGACTCTGATTTGTTGCTTGCGAGCCGAGCTTTCCAGCTGCTAAGCTCTACTTATTCATGTTTAGTACCTTTCCTTCACTGTAAACATCGGATGACGTAGCGATGCGTACCATGCAGATTAAAATATTGCTGGTTTAATGGGGGCAAAGAAAAAGAAATTACTAACTTAAAAATAGATTTGAAACAGTTTTTACGTTTCTCAGAAACATAATATCTACTAATCATTTAAAAAAAAAATGAGAATTTTATCAATTGGTGAGGGGAAAAATTCATATTTCATCACTCTAAATCTCAAGTTTGATCAATCAAAATTAAAAAAAAATCGCAAATTTGTCAATCACTCAAGAAAAAAAAAATCATGAATTTCATCAAATATACATTTAAAAAAATCTGAAATTTCATCAATTTGTCGCGGGAAAAATGAAACTTTGTCAATCCGTTGCAAAAAATATTCTACAGGTGTTTTTCACAACTGACTGACAAAGTTTCTTTGTTTTCCCACAACGAATGGATGAAATTTGAAATTTTTATCATCTTTGCATTTAGTCTACCATATACCCTCCACTAATCCTTGACTACTAATTTTGTCAAGTAGTAAATACAAACTACTTTTTCAAAAGTAGTTACTACTTTTAAGAGACTAATATTTTCAGAAGATTCAATCTATACTCAAAATTGAGTAAAAAATAGTGCCCATACATATGTTTATACAGTAATTATTGCATCTAGACAAAAAATTGCTAGTTACAATACAAAGCCCTGATTACTGAAAAGGCATGAGAAACACATGCTTCTCTTCTGAAATTTTACCAAGATCCCAAAATTAAACAAGTAATATTAAAAAAAAAATTTTTAAGTCAATCATAAATATATAAAATAAACCTGTACAGCATTAATGTCCCACATTATCTTTATTGAACATTATTTTATAATCATCGTTGCGGTATTTTATTTCTGTGGCATCACTCATTTGAGATAAATCTTTCATTTCATTTATGAAAACAATGAGAGGAATTTTTTTCTCCCATTTAAAACTAAAATTAATTAAATTTAATGAATTAATTAATATTTAAAAAAACAGTATTAACATAAAGTGTCATCCACTACAAATTTAAAATAATTTATTTGAACTTGAGTGGATGAATAGAAAATATTTTATTAATGATGGAAAATTTTAACAAGATATATATAGAGAGAGTGTGAGCTAATAGTAGGAATTTAATAAAACAACTCCCCTTCTTCTCTAAATGGGACGCTCTCAATCTCATGCACATCTGATTTTCTTTTCAAATTACCAATTCATTTGCATTTTCTTAAATGCATCAAATATCTTTCATAACCATGTATTGCTCGAAAGGAGCAAGGGTGACCACATCAGTTATACAGTATCCATTTTACTTTTTTCTTTGATAATGTTGATGCTTGATATAAACTAGTGAATTTTGGAATTGTACTACTCACTAGGTTATATTTTTCAAAAAGTAGCATATTGTACTACAAAGTATAAGAAAAATAGTGATTACTGTAGTTATGCTACTTGTATAATTGATTTCAGCTGTGTAGAGTTCTGAAAAATAACTTCCATAAAACACTTCACAACTTCCTTAGAAATACATAAAACACTTCACAACTTCCTTTGAAATACAAACGGAATGACAGAATTGTTGTACATCAGTGGATTGAAGATATACTGAAAAAGTGTAATTTTCTGCTGTTCCCATAATTTGTAATTTTTTCCAATTTAATTCTCATTTTTTATGGGACCCATCTTATATAATTCAGGGGTGATTGCGTTCAGGTTATATACCTAAATTCAGGTATTTAATTTTCAGTACCGAAACTCTGGTTTTTCTGATAGTTAAATTCATAAAATAAGACTAAAATATCAATTTCATATGATTGCTAAACATAATTGAACTTCATATTTTTCATAATTTGACCTCTGTAATAAATTATATATGCCCTCTCTCCATACGGAAACCTTTTCTCACTAAAATTTCAGGTATTTTTTTCATGAACCCACAATTTTGATAATTGCCCAATCCTGTAACGAAGTTACCTTGCTTTGTATCTGACTATAAGAAACTCCAGCAAAGGTAATATGTTAACCTTAGTATGTCTTCATATATATCCACATGCTATGTAATAGTGACTCACCAGGTTAACCAGACAAATAGTTAACCAGGATATAGATAAATTGGGTGTTATTAGTATCGGAAAATTCCCCCAGGTATCATTGGGTATAAGCCATAATGATAATGATGAAATGAATAAAAATACATGTCAAACAAACAAACAAAAAATCTCATTCTTACCAAGGTTGATTTTAATGAAAATGTTTATTGAGATGCTATAAAATTAATGCGGATTTAGGTAAAAATTAGATAATGTAAGAAAAAAAAAACTGTAGTTTTGCATAGTTGGACTTTTGTTTGACCTTGCATTAGATAAAAATCATTTATTGGTAGTCCGATTATTAAAATAATAATTCTTTTTTTTTTTTTTTTCTGAGGTAATCAAACAAGGGCATGATACCTTAACTGAAAAGGCAAATGGCATCAACAGAGTGAAATCCAGAAAAAATATAGATTTTTTTATAGAGCCAGTACCCTATTATGATAAACAAAAATATTTTTATAACCCTCAATCATACATTTTTCTGTTTGGTTATTTTAAGCCATCTGGAAAAATAGAATTTTGAAAATGTTTTCTTTTAAATTCTCGAAGATAATTTTTATTA
This sequence comes from Maratus michaelseni, assembly GCA_963931845.1. Taxonomy (NCBI): domain Eukaryota; kingdom Metazoa; phylum Arthropoda; class Arachnida; order Araneae; family Salticidae; genus Maratus; species Maratus michaelseni. The sequence goes on along the minus strand of OZ007590.1, from coordinate 331,813,371 downwards.
TTATTATTTTTTTTAATTAATCACAGTCAGAGAGTGAGGGCATGATTCCACTTTCTGATGCCTATGCACTTAATTTAAAGTTTAACATTGTCCATAATCTCCACAGAAGGTACCCCCCCCCCCCCTCACTTCCTTCTCCAGCACTTGTAATTGGGTTACCATGCTTTTTAGTTTAATCGGATCATTTTTATGCCTCATCCACTGCTGTCGTGACAGCTGTATGTGGGATTGATAAGTAAAAACACTTTTGAAAATTGGCTTGTATAAAATCATTAAGTAAAAATGGCACTGTCTGTCAGACTCTTATAACGATTCTATGGACAATGTTCTTCCTTTGGGTTAAAGGCTATAAAAACTCATCTGTATGGGAATAACATTCAGAACCACGGCATTGAAAAATACTGCATACAGAAAATTTACACGTATGTTTTATGTTTATATAGAGTTTTAGATATTTTTAGGAACAGGCGTATGAAGGAATAATTTCTGTATTTTAATGCACCTTTATGCATATTTTTCATGTTACTTTTAAATCTAAATTGTCTAATTTAATTAATAAGTATATAAAAATTTTCCAATATATATTTATCAAATAGTAATTAGTACAAAATAAAACTAAAGTATTTTATGCATACATTTACCTGTTCTGTGTTTATGTTATGAAATGTATAAACAGACTTGCTAGCTGTGCCACTTTTATGCCATGTGATTCCTACTGTGACGTCACGTGAATATTTGCCATAAGAAATTCATTTTTAATTTATCTTTTCAATTTATGATATAATTATCACCATTAAATTTGTTTTGCATGTAATAATTTAATTATTTTAAAGTTTTCTTTCTTTTTTAATATGTGTGTCTAAATACCATTTTTATGACAATTTTTCGCATTTCCTGCTTTTAACACGTGATCATTTAATTATTGTTTTAGAGTTTTCTTTCTTTTTTTAATAGTTACATGCAAATACATTTTAAAATTGAAGGGAAATATTCTTTGTGCTGTTTTACAATTTAGCAGCAATTTAAAATATGACCATTTATAAATATAAAATAAATCTTTATTAAAATATGAAATTTTTTAAAAACCTCAAAAAATTAGTCAAATTGAAAAGAATAGTTGCACACCACACACTTGTTAAGTACTTCCCTGCATAATATGGTTAAATTACTACACATAGTTTTGGTTGTTATAAAACTTTTTTAACGGAACTATTTTGACTCAATTTAACATTAAATATCTCTTAAAATAATTCTTAGACGTAAAAACTGTCTACTTCAGTGTGTTTATGGAACATTTATCTATAATATTACCAACTTTCATATTTTTATCTGCAATAGTTTTCTTAATATTAATTGAGAAATACTTCTGGTCACAAAAAATTCTTTTACTGTGGTGACGGTGTTAGTTACTTTCTTTTAGAACAGAGAGATACTTTTGGAATTTAGAAACTTCTTTAATTACCCTTTACTTTCCTCTATATTCATATGAAGAAAGTATAGACTTCATTAACATTTTTAACCTCTAGTTTTTTCATGGATTGACACATTTTGAGATTGCCTAAATACGATTTGACTATCTTTGGATCAATGTCTGTTTATGTATTATGCAAAATTTTGTCACTCTAATTCGAGAATGAATGCACATAATTCCATGAATCTTTGTATTGATATAGTTATTGATATAAATTAGTGCTGTTAGTGATAGTTAGATTTTAATATATATCGCTCAACAGGTGGCATTGCTCTGCCGTGATTTTCATGATTAGCAAATATAAATATCAGGGTATCTAATGGAATGGAATTAAATTGCACTCAATGAAACCTCCCTATCACCCATTGCACCATCCATGGTATGCTTCTTCGTTGACACAAGCCAGTTTAGGACCATGGCTTATTTATGATTTCTTGGGGAACTAATGTAATAGGATTCCCACTCATTTTTGCAATTCCTTGAGTAATTTTAATTAATATTTTTTTCCATATAAACGTCAAAGCATGCTGAACAGCAGGGATTGCTGGCTAACATGAATTTTATATACAAGGTGCAATATGTTATCTATTGCCGACCTTTAATTTCTCAACCATTGGTTGTCGACATATAGTTCCAATTACAAAAACGTTTCAATTGAAGTAAATATTCATGTTGAGACATTGTTTAAAGTAAAAAAATCAATTTTGTAAAAATTATGAAATCCAACTTTTTATATGCCCCCCCCCCCAATCCCTATAGCTATATTTAGTAAAAGTTTGACTTCTGTACTACAAAAATTGACTCAGTTATTAAATTTCAAAGTTTAATATATATTTTTTTTTAACATGATTTTGTCTTTCATTGAGGAATCGGTTATAAAATGAATTAAAGTAGTTTGAAATCGAAATCAGGGTGCAGTGTCCTTTTTATGGCAAAACCACCTTTAGCTGGTATCATCAAAGAGGGTTATTTCATCTAAAAATTTTAGCTGACTTTTACGGGTAGTATACATCATCATATTTTCGGGGTCGTAAAGCAAGAAATGAAATATTGAAATTAAACAGAAAAATAAATATTAATTTTATTATATCAAATAACTGTCTACTTTAAAAAATTACTACATTAATACGTGCAGAAAGCTTTGTTTCTCTCTAATAAAACCGAATTACTTTAATTTGTAAAAAATGATCCTGAGAATCGATTTCTCATAGATACTAACTAGTGAACTATGAGAAAATGAATTTATTTTCTCTCTCCCCCCCCCCCCCCCTAAAAAATAGCTGCACTTGAGATATGCCAGAATAATCAGAAGACGGATGCTGCTGCTTTTAAAGTTCAATGCTAGAAAATAAGGTTTTTGACCCCCTACTCGCTAACGCTTGCCAACCCATGTGAATTGCGAAACAATTCACATTCAGACCGTTACACAGTCCTAGTTCGCTTCGCTCGCTCACCCCTTTTTGTTTTCTCAGCAACTCTAGACGAAGTACGTTATGTACTACCATAAATCATTTTAACATATGAAATTGACAATTTTTTTAATGTAAAAAAAGTAATTAAATACCTCGTTAAAAACAATTTAAAAAAAGCATTTAGTTGGTGCTCAAATGAGCATAAATCATTTAAATACTATGAAAAAATGATCTTGGAAACACAATTAGTTTAAAACTCATTGCACCTTCAATATTGTACAGCACGGCTTAAATTCATTTAAAAAAACACTACGTGATAGGAAAATAGTTTATATGTATCATCATTTCGTTCGACATTTTACTGTTCTATTTGATTATAAATTTTTGCTAAAGAAATTATTTTTAACTTCATTGAGATGTCAACAGATGGCAGCAGGTGCAATCTAGACAGTTGATAATTTTATTCTCTCCAATTTTTTGTGTGATATTTCAGTATGAAACTTGTTATAAATAAGAGTTAAGAATTCATTGGAAATTAAGAATATTATTCATAATTAAAATGATGAATCATCTCAAATGCATTGGATAATGTACATGTTATTTTATTGTTAATAATTGTTAATTTAAGTTTAACAGCTCTCAGACTGACCAGCTAGAAATTCAGCCTTATTTCCGCAACACGTAAGAGAAATATATATATGGATATTTTTTTAATTGCCAGTCTCCTCCACCCCATAAAACTGGCCCGTACCTCTCCGCTAACCCTTGGATTCTGATAGATTCCCAAACGATGGGTTAACCCCTTCCGTCCTTAATTTAGATAAATGGGTTTTTCATGCAAATTATCCAATTTAATTCATCTGAAATTAATGATATTACTCATAATTAAAATGATTAATCATCTCAAACGCATTGGATTAGGTACATTTTATTTTATTGTTAATAATTGCTAGTTTGAGTTTGACGGCTCTCAGACTGACTGCCATATTGGCTGGAAACTATGTTTGTTGCTAAATGGTAAGTTAGAAATTCAGCCTTATCTCTGCGTCACGTAATTGAAGTATATATATATAGATATTTTTTTTAATTGCCAGTCTCCTCCACCCCATAAAACTGGCCCTTACCTCTCCGCTAACACTTGGTTTCTAACAGATTACCGAGCCAACTAAATTTGGGTATCTAAGGATCCCGAGCCAACTAAATTTGGGTACCTAAGTATCCCAAGCCAACTAAATTTGGATATTTAAGGTTCAGACTTCAAATTTGGGTATCTAAGGTTCTCCTGTCTTCGAATGTGGGTATCTAAGGTTCCCAAGCCAACAAAATTTGGGTATCTAAGGATCCCGAGCCGACTAAATTTGGCTATTTAAAGTTCAGTCTTCAAATTTGGGTATTTAAGGATCCCAAGCCAACTAAATTTGGGTATCTAAGGATCCCGATCCGACTAAATTTGGGTATCTAAGGATAACGAGCCAACTAAATTTGGGTATTTAAGGTTACGTTCTTCAAATTTGGGTATCGAAGGTTCCCAAGCCAATTAAATTTGGGTATCTAAGGTTCCCAAGCCAACTAAATTTGGGTATCTAAGGATCCCGAGCCGACTAAATTTGGGTATTTAAAGTTCAGTCTTCAAATTTGGGTATCTAAGGTTCCCAAGCCAACTAAATTTGGGTATCTAAGGATCCTGAGCTGACTAAATTTGGGTATTTAAGGTTACATTCTTCAAATTTCGGTATCTAAGGTTCCCCTGTCTTCAAATGTGGGTATCTAAGGTTCCCAAGCCAACTAAATTTGGGTATCTAAGGATCCCGAGCCAACTAAATTTGGGTATTTAAGGATCAGTCTTCAAATTTGGGTATCTAAGGTTCCCAAGCCAACTAAATTTGGGTATCTAAGGATCCCGAGCCGACTAAATTTGGGTATTTAAGGTGACATTCTTCAAATTTGGGTATCTAAGGTTCCCAAGCCAACTAAATTTGGGTATCTAAGGTTCCCAAGCCAACTAAATTTGGGTATCTAAGGATCCCGAGCCGACTAAATTTGGTAATTTAAGGTTACATTCTTCAAATTTGCGTATCTAAGGTTCCCCTGTCTTAAAATGTGGGTATCTAAGGTTCCCAAGCCAACTAAATTTGGGTATCTAAGGATCCCAAGCCAATTAAATTTGGGTATCTAAGGATCCCGAGCCGACTAAATTTGGGTATTTAAGGATCAGTCTTCAAATTTGGGTATCTAAGGATCCCAAGCCAACTAAATATGGGTATCTAAGGTTCCCAAGCCAACTAAATTTGGGTATCTAAGGATCCCGAGCCAACTAAATTTGGGTATCTAAGGATCCCGAGGCGACTAAATTTGGGTATTTAAGGATCCCGAGCCGACTAAATTTGGGTATTTAAGGTTACATTCTTCAAATTTGGGTATCTAAGGTTCCCAAGCCAACTAAATTTGGGTATCTAAGGTTCCCAAGCCAACTAAATTTGGGTATCTAAGGTTCCCAAGCCAACTAAATTTGGGTATCTAAGGTTCCCAAGCCAACTAAATTTGGGTATCTAAGGTTCCCAAGCCAACTAAATTTGGGTATCTAAGGATCCCGAGCCGACTAAATTTGGGTATTTAAGGTTACATTCTTCAAATTTGGGTATCTAAGGTTCCCAAGCCAACTAAATTTGGGTATCTAAGGTTCCCAAGCCAACTAAATTTGGGTATCTAAGGTTCCCAAGCCAACTAAATTTCGGTATCTAAGGTTCCCAAGCCAACTAAATTTGGGTATCTAAGGTTCCCAAGCCTACTAAATTTGGGTATCTAAGGATCCCGAGCCGACTAAATTTGGGTATTTAAGGTTACATTCTTCAAATTTGGGTATCTAAGGTTCCCATGCCAACTAAATTTGGGTATCTAAGGTTCCCAAGCCAACTAAATTTGGGTATCTAAGGTTCCCAAGCCAACTAAATTTGGGTATCTCAGGATCCCGAGTCAACTAAATTTGGGTATTTAAGGTTACATTCTTCAAATTTGGGTATCTAAGGTTCCCAAGCCAACTAAATTTGGGTATGTAAGGATCCTGAGCCGACAAAATTTAGGTATTTAAGGATCCGTCTTCAAATTTGGGTATCTAAGGATCCCAAGCCAACTAAATTTGGGTATCTAAGGTTCCCAAGCCAACTAAATTTGGGTATCTAAGGTTCCCAAGCCAACTAAATTTGGGTATCTAAGGTTCCCAAGCCAACTAAATTTGGGTATCTAAGGATCACGAGCTGACTAAATTTGGGTATTTAAGGTTACATTCTTCAAATTTGGGTATCTAAGGTTCCCAAGCCAACTAAATTTGGGTATCTAAGGTTCCCAAGCCAACTAAATTTGGGTATCTAAGGTTCCCAAGCCAACTAAATTTGGGTATCTAAGGATCACGAGCTGACTAAATTTGGGTATTTAAGGTTACATTCTTCAAATTTGGGTATCTAAGGTTCCCAAGCCAACTAAATTTGGGTATCTAAGGTTCCCAAGCCAACTAAATTTGGGTATCTAAGGTTCCCAAGCCAAATAAATTTGGGTATCTAAGGATAACAAGCCGACTAAATTTGGGTATTTAAGGTTACATTCTTAAAATTTGGGTATCTAAGGTTCCCAAGCCAACTAAATTTGGGTATCTAAGGTTCCCAAGCCAACTAAATTTGGGTATCTAAGGATCCCGAACCGACTAAATTTGGGTATTTAAGGTTACATTTTCTTCAAATTTGGGTATCTAAGGTTCCCAAGCCAACTAAATTTGGGTATCTAAGGTTCCCAAGCCAACTAAACTTGGGTATCTAATGTTCCCAAGCCAACTAAATTTGGGTATATAAGGATCCCGAGCCGACTAAATTTGGGTATTTAAGGTTACATTTTCTTCAAATTTGGGTATCTAAGGTTCCCAAGCCAACTAAATTTGGGTATCTAAGGTTCCCAAGCCAACTAAATTTGGGTATCTAAAGTTCCCAAGCCAACTAAATTTGGGTATCTAAGGTTCCCAAGCCAACTAAATTTGGGTATCTATGGTTCCCAAGCCAACTAAATTTGGGTATCTAAGGATCCCGAGCCGACTAAATTTGGGTATTTAAGGTGACATTCTTCAAATTTGGGTATCTAAGGTTCCCAAGCCAACTAAATTTGGGTATCTAAGGTTCCCAAGCCAACTAAATTTGGGTATCTAAGGATCCCGAGCCGACTAAATTTGGTAATTTAAGGTTACATTCTTCAAATTTGCGTATCTAAGGTTCCCCTGTCTTAAAATGTGGGTATCTAAGGTTCCCAAGCCAACTAAATTTGGGTATCTAAGGATCCCAAGCCAATTAAATTTGGGTATCTAAGGATCTCGAGCCGACTAAATTTGGGTATTTAAGGATCAGTCTTCAAATTTGGGTATCTAAGGATCCCAAGCCAACTAAATATGGGTATCTAAGGTTCCCAAGCCAACTAAATTTGGGTATCTAAGGTTCCCAAGCCAACTAAATTTGGGTATCTAAGGATCCCGAGCCGACTAAATTTGGGTATTTAAGATTACATTCTTCAAATAGGGTATCTAAGGTTCCCAAGCCAACTAAATTTGGGTATCTAAGGTTCCCAAGCCAACTAAATTTGGGTATCTAAGGTTCCCAAGCCAACTAAATTTGGGTATCTAAGGTTCCCAAGCCAACTAAATTTGGGTATCTAAGGATCCCGAGCCGACTAAATTTGGGTATCTAAGGTTCCCAAGCCAACTAAATTTGGGTATCTAAGGTTCCCAAGCCAACTAAATTTGGGTATCTAAGGTTCCCAAGCCAACTAAATTTGGGTATCTAAGGTTCCCAAGCCAACTAAATTTGGGTATCTAAGGTTCCCAAGCCAACTAAATTTGGGTATCTAAGGTTCCCAAGCCAACTAAATTTGGGTATCTAAGGATCCCGAGCCGACTAAATTTGGGTATTTAAGGTTACATTCTTCAAATTTGGGTATCTAAGGTTCCCAAGCCAACTAAATTTGGGTATCTAAGGTTCCCAAGCCAACTAAATTTGGGTATCTAAGGTTCCCAAGCCAACTAAATTTGGGTATCTGAGGATCCTGAGTCAACTAAATTTGGGTATTTAAAGTTACATTCTTCAAATTTGGGTATCTAAGGTTCCCAAGCCAACTAAATTTGGGTATGTAAGGATCCTGAGCCGACAAAATTTAGGTATTTAAGGATCCGTCTTCAAATTTGGGTATCTAAGGATCCCAAGCCAACTAAATTTGGGTATCTAAGGTTCCCAAGCCAACTAAATTTGGGTATCTAAGGTTCCCAAGCCAACTAAATTTGGGTATCTAAGGTTCCCAAGCCAACTAAATTTGGGTATCTAAGGATCACGAGCTGACTAAATTTGGGTATTTAAGGTTACATTCTTCAAATTTGGGTATCTAAGGTTCCCAAGCCAACTAAATTTGGGTATCTAAGGTTCCCAAGCCAACTAAATTTGGTTATCTAAGGATAACGAGCCGACTAAATTTGGGTATTTAAGGTTACATTCTTAAAATTTGGGTATCTAAGGTTCCCAAGCCAACTAAATTTGGGTATCTAAGGTTCCCAAGCCAACTAAATTTGGTATCTAAGGATCCCGAACCGACTAAATTTGGGTATTTAAGGTTACATTTTCTTCAAATTTGGGTATCTAAGGTTCCCAAGCCAACTAAATTTGGGTATCTAAGGTTCCCAAGCCAACTAAATTTGGGTATCTAAGGTTCCCAAGCCAACTAAATTTGGGTATATAAGGATCCCGAGCCGACTAAATTTGCGTATTTAAGGTTACATTTTCTTCAAATTTGGGTATCTAAGGTTCCCAAGCCAACTAAATTTGGGTATCTAAGGTTCCCAAGCCAACTAAATTTGGGTATCTAAGGTTCCCAAGCCAACTAAATTTGGGTATGTAAGGTTCCCAAGCCAACTAAATTTGGGTATCTAAGGATCCCGAGCCGACTAAATTTGGGTATTTAAGGTTACATTTTCTTCAAATTTGGGTATCTAAGGTTCCCAAGCCAACTAAATTTGGGTATCTAAGGATAACGAGCCGACTAAATTTGGGTATTTAAGGTTACATTCTTAAAATTTGGGTATCTAAGGTTCCCAAGCCAACTAAATTTGGGTATCTAAGGTTCCCAAGCCAACTAAATTTGGGTATCTAAGGATCCCGAACCGACTAAATTTGGGTATTTAAGGTTACATTTTCTTCAAATTTGGGTATCTAAGGTTCCCAAGCCAACTAAATTTGGGTATCTAAGGTTCCCAAGCCAACTAAATTTGGGTATCTAAGGTTCCCAAGCCAACTAAATTTGGGTATCTAAGGTTCCCAAGCCTACTAAATTTGGGTATCTAAGGATCCCGAGCCGACTAAATTTGGGTATTTAAGGTTACATTCTTCAAATTTGGGTATCTAAGGTTCCCATGCCAACTAAATTTGGGTATCTAAGGTTCCCAAGCCAACTAAATTTGGGTATCTAAGGTTCCCAAGCCAACTAAATTTGGGTATCTCAGGATCCCGAGTCAACTAAATTTGGGTATTTAAGGTTACATTCTTCAAATTTGGGTATCTAAGGTTCCCAAGCCAACTAAATTTGGGTATGTAAGGATCCTGAGCCGACAAAATTTAGGTATTTAAGGATCCGTCTTCAAATTTGGGTATCTAAGGATCCCAAGCCAACTAAATTTGGGTATCTAAGGTTCCCAAGCCAACTAAATTTGGGTATCTAAGGTTCCCAAGCCAACTAAATTTGGGTATCTAAGGTTCCCAAGCCAACTAAATTTGGGTATCTAAGGATCACGAGCTGACTAAATTTGGGTATTTAAGGTTACATTCTTCAAATTTGGGTATCTAAGGTTCCCAAGCCAACTAAATTTGGGTATCTAAGGTTCCCAAGCCAACTAAATTTGGGTATCTAAGGTTCCCAAGCCAACTAAATTTGGGTATCTAAGGATCACGAGCTGACTAAATTTGGGTATTTAAGGTTACATTCTTCAAATTTGGGTATCTAAGGTTCCCAAGCCAACTAAATTTGGGTATCTAAGGTTCCCAAGCCAACTAAATTTGGGTATCTAAGGTTCCCAAGCCAAATAAATTTGGGTATCTAAGGATAACAAGCCGACTAAATTTGGGTATTTAAGGTTACATTCTTAAAATTTGGGTATCTAAGGTTCCCAAGCCAACTAAATTTGGGTATCTAAGGTTCCCAAGCCAACTAAATTTGGGTATCTAAGGATCCCGAACCGACTAAATTTGGGTATTTAAGGTTACATTTTCTTCAAATTTGGGTATCTAAGGTTCCCAAGCCAACTAAATTTGGGTATCTAAGGTTCCCAAGCCAACTAAACTTGGGTATCTAATGTTCCCAAGCCAACTAAATTTGGGTATATAAGGATCCCGAGCCGACTAAATTTGGGTATTTAAGGTTACATTTTCTTCAAATTTGGGTATCTAAGGTTCCCAAGCCAACTAAATTTGGGTATCTAAGGTTCCCAAGCCAACTAAATTTGGGTATCTAAAGTTCCCAAGCCAACTAAATTTGGGTATCTAAGGTTCCCAAGCCAACTAAATTTGGGTATCTATGGTTCCCAAGCCAACTAAATTTGGGTATCTAAGGATCCCGAGCCGACTAAATTTGGGTATTTAAGGTGACATTCTTCAAATTTGGGTATCTAAGGTTCCCAAGCCAACTAAATTTGGGTATCTAAGGTTCCCAAGCCAACTAAATTTGGGTATCTAAGGATCCCGAGCCGACTAAATTTGGTAATTTAAGGTTACATTCTTCAAATTTGCGTATCTAAGGTTCCCCTGTCTTAAAATGTGGGTATCTAAGGTTCCCAAGCCAACTAAATTTGGGTATCTAAGGATCCCAAGCCAATTAAATTTGGGTATCTAAGGATCTCGAGCCGACTAAATTTGGGTATTTAAGGATCAGTCTTCAAATTTGGGTATCTAAGGATCCCAAGCCAACTAAATATGGGTATCTAAGGTTCCCAAGCCAACTAAATTTGGGTATCTAAGGTTCCCAAGCCAACTAAATTTGGGTATCTAAGGATCCCGAGCCGACTAAATTTGGGTATTTAAGATTACATTCTTCAAATAGGGTATCTAAGGTTCCCAAGCCAACTAAATTTGGGTATCTAAGGTTCCCAAGCCAACTAAATTTGGGTATCTAAGGTTCCCAAGCCAACTAAATTTGGGTATCTAAGGTTCCCAAGCCAACTAAATTTGGGTATCTAAGGATCCCGAGCCGACTAAATTTGGGTATCTAAGGTTCCCAAGCCAACTAAATTTGGGTATCTAAGGTTCCCAAGCCAACTAAATTTGGGTATCTAAGGTTCCCAAGCCAACTAAATTTGGGTATCTAAGGTTCCCAAGCCAACTAAATTTGGGTATCTAAGGTTCCCAAGCCAACTAAATTTGGGTATCTAAGGTTCCCAAGCCAACTAAATTTGGGTATCTAAGGATCCCGAGCCGACTAAATTTGGGTATTTAAGGTTACATTCTTCAAATTTGGGTATCTAAGGTTCCCAAGCCAACTAAATTTGGGTATCTAAGGTTCCCAAGCCAACTAAATTTGGGTATCTAAGGTTCCCAAGCCAACTAAATTTGGGTATCTGAGGATCCTGAGTCAACTAAATTTGGGTATTTAAAGTTACATTCTTCAAATTTGGGTATCTAAGGTTCCCAAGCCAACTAAATTTGGGTATGTAAGGATCCTGAGCCGACAAAATTTAGGTATTTAAGGATCCGTCTTCAAATTTGGGTATCTAAGGATCCCAAGCCAACTAAATTTGGGTATCTAAGGTTCCCAAGCCAACTAAATTTGGGTATCTAAGGTTCCCAAGCCAACTAAATTTGGGTATCTAAGGTTCCCAAGCCAACTAAATTTGGGTATCTAAGGATCACGAGCTGACTAAATTTGGGTATTTAAGGTTACATTCTTCAAATTTGGGTATCTAAGGTTCCCAAGCCAACTAAATTTGGGTATCTAAGGTTCCCAAGCCAACTAAATTTGGTTATCTAAGGATAACGAGCCGACTAAATTTGGGTATTTAAGGTTACATTCTTAAAATTTGGGTATCTAAGGTTCCCAAGCCAACTAAATTTGGGTATCTAAGGTTCCCAAGCCAACTAAATTTGGTATCTAAGGATCCCGAACCGACTAAATTTGGGTATTTAAGGTTACATTTTCTTCAAATTTGGGTATCTAAGGTTCCCAAGCCAACTAAATTTGGGTATCTAAGGTTCCCAAGCCAACTAAATTTGGGTATCTAAGGTTCCCAAGCCAACTAAATTTGGGTATATAAGGATCCCGAGCCGACTAAATTTGCGTATTTAAGGTTACATTTTCTTCAAATTTGGGTATCTAAGGTTCCCAAGCCAACTAAATTTGGGTATCTAAGGTTCCCAAGCCAACTAAATTTGGGTATCTAAGGTTCCCAAGCCAACTAAATTTGGGTATGTAAGGTTCCCAAGCCAACTAAATTTGGGTATCTAAGGATCCCGAGCCGACTAAATTTGGGTATTTAAGGTTACATTTTCTTCAAATTTGGGTATCTAAGGTTCCCAAGCCAACTAAATTTGGGTATCTAAGGATAACGAGCCGACTAAATTTGGGTATTTAAGGTTACATTCTTAAAATTTGGGTATCTAAGGTTCCCAAGCCAACTAAATTTGGGTATCTAAGGTTCCCAAGCCAACTAAATTTGGGTATCTAAGGATCCCGAACCGACTAAATTTGGGTATTTAAGGTTACATTTTCTTCAAATTTGGGTATCTAAGGTTCCCAAGCCAACTAAATTTGGGTATCTAAGGTTCCCAAGCCAACTAAATTTGGGTATCTAAGGTTCCCAAGCCAACTAAATTTGGGTATATAAGGATCCCGAGCCGACTAAATTTGCGTATTTAAGGTTACATTTTCTTCAAATTTGGGTATCTAAGGTTCCCAAGCCAACTAAATTTGGGTATCTAAGGTTCCCAAGCCAACTAAATTTGGGTATCTAAGGTTCCCAAGCCAACTAAATTTGGGTATGTAAGGTTCCCAAGCCAACTAAATTTGGGTATCTAAGGATCCCGAGCCGACTAAATTTGGGTATTTAAGGTTACATTTTCTTCAAATTTGGGTATCTAAGGTTCCCAAGCCAACTAAATTTGGGTATCTAAGGTTCCCAAGCCAACTAAATTTGGGTATCTAATGATCCCGAGCCGACTAAATTTGGGTATTTAAAGTTCAGTCTTCAAATTTGGGTATCTAAGGTTCCCAAGCCAACTAAATTTGGGTATCTAAGGATCCCGAGCCGACTAAATTTGGGTATTTAAGGTTACATTCTTGAAATTTCGGTATCTAAGGTTCCCCTGTCTTCAAATGTGGGTATCTAAGGTGCCTGAGCCAGCAAAATTTTAATATGTGTAATGAAATGCCACTGAAAATACTGATAAATATAATATAAGGGGCCGTCCATAAATGTCACGCTTGGAGGGGGTGGGAGGGGGGTTCATGAAATTGTGACAAGGGGGTGGAAGGGGTTAAGAAGAAGTGTGCCATCACACATTTTGATTTAAATAAAATCATTTAAAATCAGCAGATTAAATTTTGAAGTTATTTTGAAATTACCAGAATTTGAGAGTATTTTTTAATCAGGGCTAAAACAACTTTCATGTGATTTGTTTTTACTTATATTCCTTTCTTTAAAAAAAAAAAATCAATTGCTCCTTCTGATTAATATTTTATTACTATTGTATATTAATTATATTTTTTGTTGTAAACCTTAATCTTACTTCATACAAAATAAGTGCACGAATCATTTTTATTATTATGCTCACAAATGTCATTAAAACACATAGTTAAAGTTTAAAAATAAAATTTGAAATATGATCTATAACGTTGTGCTTTGTTTCTGAACTGCAAGTATATGTTTATGTAATATAGTGTGACATGTGACAAAAGGGGGGGGAGGGGGTATGGTGAGTGACAATTTGTGAGACAAAGGGGGGATGGGGGTAAAAAAATATTGAAAAAAAGTGTGACATCATTTATGGACAGCCCTTAACACAATATAAGATTACAACAATTACATAAAAGAAAATATGTGTTATGAAGCTGAGTAAAAAATGCTTTTTAACCGCGAGAAAGGTATTTTTTAGAAAGATACATGCAGGTCCACATACAGTATTTATTTGAAACAATCTGTATATAAAACAAAATATGTGTTATGAAGCTAAGTAAAAAATGCTTTTAACTGCGAGAAAGGTATTTTTTAGAAAGATACATGCAGGTCTTCTTACAGTATTTATTTAAAACATTCTGTATATTACTAATTTAAATATATATATATATATATTAACTTATCCTTGATTACACGAATGATCTAACAAAGCTGCATAATTGTACATTTCGATAACCAGGACACCATATGATGGCAAATCAAATACCAGCACAAAAACTAATTATGTATTAGAAATGTAAACCCAGGGGTGATTCTGGTCCGAATTTTCAGAAAAATTAAGGCAATGATTTCTGAAAATTAAAAAAAATATCGGTCATAAATGCGAAAATTCGGATGTAAAATGTATCGGTATTACGGCAAATGATCTCCAAAAAAATCTCGTTATTCGTTCAAAAAAAAAGTCGCCAATTTTGTCAAAGGATCGTGAGAAAAACGTAACTTTCGTCAGAAAATTGCGAAAAAACGACAAATTTCATCAAAAACATTGCGAAAAACGACAAATTGCGACAAAAAAAGGCAAAATTTTGTCAAAATATCGCGAAAAACGGCAAATTTTGTCAACAGATCGCAAAAAAAACGGCAAATTTTGTCAACAGATCGCGTAAAATGGAAAATTTCGTCAACAGATCGCGTAAAACGGCAAATTTCGTCAAAAGATCGCGGCATGAGTGTCCCCCCAGATAATTTTTTTTTAAATTCAGAACCAAACCTAATGATGGAAAATTTTTAAAGAAAAAATTACCGTATTATTTGACACAAAATCTGACAAAAAAATCCCAAATAAGAAAAATATGAAACTTCTTATTTCACTAGGTTTATCTAAAACTGGTAATTTCGTTTAAAATTGCCAAAAATATCAGCACTTATGACACCAGGTATCAGCAACAACAAAATAAATATCGACTTGAAGGTGCACACATACGCTTATTGCTGATTAATTTGTTTTATATCTTTTAGGACAGTTGGAATAACACTGCTTTATTCTATATTTACGCTTTTGAGTTTTCCTAAAAAAAAATAAATTGCCTTCATCATAAAAATAAGTGAAATTCTTGAAAGATAACAAATGAGGTTATAAGATGGCAGCTTGTTACAAATACTTTTGTTTTATTGGAGTCTTAGTGAGATAAAGAAATGCCTGAGCATACGAAAAAAAAAAGTTTGCAACCTATTCACTGTTTCATATACACAAGCAATTTGTTCAATATTTAAACTTTATTTAATATGTACAGACTAAACTGAACAAAAATAAGTATTTTATCTAATATATAAAATCAGAAACTATTCATTTCACGCATAAACAAGCATAATTCTCGATCAGTTTTATTTTCATATCTTTTTAAGACATTCTGTAAGATATCACACTTCCTTAAACCCAAATTGTGCCAATGCTGTTTTAAAATCAACCGAGTAAAATACCGAAAAATAAATAGATTGCCACACTTGACAATGTGAAATATATTTTGCTAAAAACTTTGGTGCAAGGCTAAAATTGGCATCTCTATAACCGAAAAGTACCTCAAGAACTTGATTAATTTAAACCATGTAAATCAAAATTATCTTTCTAGAGTCTGAAAGGCAGATTATTATTATATTACTGAAAAGTCATTACTATTAAACATATTTTAAGTGAATATCTTAATGGATTATCGAAAACACAATCTTACTGCCTTTACAAACTAAGAACTCAATTAAATTATTGGATTTATGTAGCTGTATTTTAATATTTCCAACTATGGCAAAACATTTAAAAATGAAGATATTTAAAGGAAGAATTCTCTAAAACGCTGATGTTTAAAAGTCGTTAAGAATTCAATTACAAGTTTACAAATAAAAGTTGTATGTGGACTGATGCATGTATCTATTATTTTCAGAATTTTTAAAACATTTTAAAAACTTAGCTTGAAAAAAATGTCATACTATTAATTAATCAAAATTTATTGCTAGGTAAATTTTAAGGAAAAAAAAGGGGGGGTGGCATAATTTCAATTTCACATTTAATAATCTGCTTCATAACAGCAGCAGCAGAAAGCCAAAGCTCTCTGCCACCACTTTACCTTTTTAGGTGGCGTGGGTGCCACCTCTTCCTCCTCTGGTTCTTCTTCAGCTTCTTCCTCTTCTTCAGCTTCTTCCTCCTCTGGTTCTTCTTCAGCTTCTTCCTCTTCTTCAGCTTCTTCCTCCCAGCCCCAGCTCTCCACTTGACTCCAGGAAGCTGCCCGACCTAAATAGAAAGAATCATTAGGACACCATATATCAATTCCCTCCTCCATATTTACCTGATCCTGGTGCCAACGGGAGAAGAGTGCTGGAAGTGACACGCAACGAGATGAATCCATGTCTTCAGTTATTTCAGCAAGTTAAGAATTTCAGCAGGTTATCTGGAAAGGAATAATAAAAATGATATTCAAAACTTAATGTTTATTGTTTATTTTATTTGTTGTTGTTTACAATAAGCATACAAATGATTGATTATTGTTGTATATTATGATGTGATCAATGATCATTTGTAAAACATGCAACTCTGTCATATATTATGATTTTTACTGACAGATCATAATATAACAGAATTCTTTTGTGTGTCTCTTTGTATAAATTCTACTTATGCTATACCCCTGAGAAAGCATGTTCTAGTCCAGGGTCGGCGAACCTTTTCACATCCTCGTGCCAATTTGTTTCAGAAAGTTTTTCCAAGGCACCATGGCGTGCCAACAACCCTATATTTAGAAACCAATATATTTTAGAGATTTAAAAAAGCATTTATAAAAACAAAGTTAATTTTGCTGTTACTGATTTTCGGAAATGTTTCCAAGTAGTTTTTATTGAGTATTAATCTGCGTAAGTTTTTTGGATGCTGTCAATTCAAGTAAAAATTTTCCTGTTCATGCAAACATGTTTCACAGAGAAGCATGTTAGATTAACAGCATTTACATTAAAATTAATATTATCATGTTTCTCTTGCATGTATAAATTTAGTTAATTGAGTATGGATAGCATCGTAAAAACCTATATTCCAGGTTGAGAAAACAGATTAGTTGATAAAACCTTAAATGAACCCCAAATAAAAAATACTCATAATTAGTGATGAAAGTGATCTTAAGAAAACATTATAAAAAAGCTTTTGAAAATTTTAAAAATATAAAGGTTGTTTTAAATATATACAGTCCGTGAAAAATTATGTCAAAAATGTTGTTATCTGGTTGTAAATTAAATGTTTTCCTCCTGGGGAAAAGAACCCTTTTTCAAATTCTACAGAAGAGGAACTCCCCCTCCCATTTCCCTTTCCATGTCTGCTTTAAAAGAAAAAGTGAAAGTGCCTCCCTCCCTTCCCCTTGCTATCACCAATACCTTTTGTTCATCTCTCTCTCAAACAAAGCAGGTGGAAGTAAGACTCCTATAATAGGAGCTGACGCATATCCATTTTGTTTCGGATTATTCGTGCTCAGTTCAGCATCAATCTACCGCAGCCGGAGTTGGGGGTTGCCTAAGACTCGGTTCTGATTGGTTGAACCGGTTCTGATTAGCTTGGTTTTTCGACTGAACTTCAATTTGAGACCCAAATCTGCGAGGATGCGTCAGCCTGTATTATAGGAGCTCTAGGTGGAAGAATGAATACTCCCTCCAGGAAGGGGAAATAAGAATAGAATTAAGAAGAATTTAGAAGGAGTATTTCCTAGCAGTAGGGTTGGCAGCAGTACAGGCCAGTAGGCGAGGTATTCTTTCTCCAGCGTTCTTGATTCTTCTTAATTCTATTTCCTGTTTTATTCACCCTTCAAAAAAAGCTGATGCATAACACAGTAAGGGCGGATTTGCACTGAAAAATTAAGACTTTTGCTTCTTGCTTTAATACAGGGTGTTCATAAAAGAACTCTGGGGGTTTAAAAAATCATATCAAGTTAACGGTATGAGTTAGATCAGGTCAATTAATTTAGAAGAAATCAGTAGCTCATAAAATTTTATCCACACCAGTTTTTTTTTTTTCAAACTTTAGTAGCGCTGCGCGTCATTGATCTTGAAGTAACGTAGCAGACGCCCATTCCATTCAGTTAATGCAGTGCGATAGCGACGCCACAACAAAAGGCTCAGTGTGTGATATGGCTTATAGAAACTGGATCTGTTACCATTGTACAGCGGAACTTTCGGCGCGAGTATGGTGGTAATGCGCCTACGGACAAAACCATTCGTCAATGGCTACGTGCGTTTAAAGAAATGGGAAGTGTGTTGTTAAAACAAAGATCGCCCGGTACGCCACGAGTGTCAGAAGAGAACGTCGATAGAATCCGTAATTCATGAGAACAAAGTTGGAAAATATCGCTGAGACGACGCAGTCGAAGAGGTTGAATATACCATTTGGATGTGTGCCGTGCCACAAACACATTAAAATCTACTAAATGGTAAAAATCTTGATAAATTTACCTTTAAGTACATATATATAACATTAACCTAATTTTATGATTTAACTAAAAATTTTTGCTTCAAAACTCCGGAGTTCTTTTATAGACACCCTGTATATTAGATAAAATATAATAATAATTAATGGTGTTAATTTATCATGTTTGTCTGCACAAAACATGCTTGTTGAACATAGAAATGTTTACTCCAGAATGGATAATATCCGAAAAACCTGTACTCCGGTTTGAGAAAACTGGTATAATAATATACTATAAAAACTGCAAACGTCTCCAAAAATCAGTGGCAGCAAAAGAAACTGATTTCATAAATGCTTTTTTAAATCTCGAAAATATATTAGTTTCTGAGGTTTCTAAAGAAACAGAACGCTTTTCGGAATCGTGGGCAACTCGGAAGAGGGTATTGTATATTTTTGCCCTTTGTTATATTTTGTTTCGTAAGTTAAGAAACATTTTTTTCTGTTTTTAGAGTGTATATCTCTAAATCTAATAACCAGTTTAGGAATTAACTTTTGGTCAACGATAAGAAGGGACACACTTGGAAAAAACAAGGTTGTTCCTCTTGGTATATGCTCCTTTCGGCGAATATTCAACAGTGATCACGACTCGTGTCACAAACTGCAGATAATATGTAAATAAACAAGTATAAATTAAAAAAAAAATCCCTAATGGCTCGGCCTACAGACACAGGTAGATTTCGAAGACGCAGACCGTGGGGCGCCTGTTTGTTGGGAATTGCGGAAGAAATGACCTTTTTGCCATGATGCGACAGTTGAAACCGCCCACTTCGAAATCTAACTTGTTTGCAGGAGGAGCCGGCAGAAATTTTTTTCTGTTTTGAAATTTTTTTCTGTTTTGAAATTTTTTTTTGAAATTTTTTTTTTTTTTTTTTTGCTATACGGATTGGTTGTATAAAAAACTTGTCAAGTTTTAAAAATGCAATGTTTAAATCATTGTTTTGTATAGTTGTCATATATATTCAGAAAAATTATTAAACTCTTGATTAAACTTTTTTTCCCTCTCTTTGAGAGAGAAGACTAGTCTTTAGAATAAATTATTACAAAATAAATGTTAAATACAAAGGTTGCATATCGTTTTTTCTGAATATATATGACAACTTCAGTGGCTTAAACATTGCATTTTTAAAACTTGTAGCTCACATTTCTGAAAATACTCTTTCCAACATAATAATTTCTTTTAGATTGGTGTAATCTTTTACGCAAAATAATGAAAAAATATAGTTTTCATATGTTAAACAGCATAGTCTGCGGAAAGAAAAAATGAAGTTTATTATTACGAGGGTCGATCCAGAAATAAGATTCCCATCAAATTTACAAAGAGACTACATTGTTTATTCTCATAGAAATTTACATCGTTGGAAAGAAGAAAGTTTGCTCTATTTCTCTACATAATCGCCATCTTTTTCAACGCATTTTTGTAGACGGTGCTCCAATTTCTGTATCCCAATGTCGTAGAACTCCGGCGCCAACCCGTTGAGGATGCATTTCACCTCCTCTTTGACGTCATCGTCGCTCCGAAACCGTTGGAAGTGTTCCTTTAACCCCTTGAAGGGCACCGGTATATTATATATACCACTTAATTTTAATTCCAAAATGCCACAATGACACCAGAATTTTATAATAAAATTTTGAATTTATAAAGTACATGAGAAAAAGCTTTTACTTATTTTAAAATAAATTTCGTTCGTGAATCCTGGTGTCAATCAATCATTTCAATATTTTAGCTACAAGAGTACCTTGCACCTGAAAGGGTTAATTTGGTGAACAAGTGATAATCACTAGGTGCGAAGTCCGGACTGTAAGATGGGTGGGGCATGACAGTCCACCCAAATTGTGTCAAAAGTTCCTGGGTTTGACAGGAGACAGGGTTTAACTGGGTGTGATGTCGGGCGTTGTCGTGAAGCGACGTTACACCGGCTGACAGTCGTCCTCGCCGGCGGTTCTGGATTGCTCGCCTGAGATTTCTTAGTGTTGCACAATAACTGGACGAATCTCGCACTTGGCGGGATCAACAATGGGAACGTCCATCTCGGACGGCTGCTGAGCCAAGAATGAGCGGCTCAGCGAAGCGTGGCCGGGGGAATAGCGAGTACGAGAACAGCCGCGCACAACGCTGTTGCCGGATTTCGCCTCGCACCTTCCCGTGAGGCTGGAGCTCTCTGGGAACCTTATTTATGGATCGACCCTCGTATTTTAATTTACTTCTACTTGTTTTCGGACGTTTATCAAATTTGTTTTATAGAATTGTCATCCTTTCCATTTTTCCAGAATATGTTTTTTATATTTGTTAACATACAGTGTGTTTTTTCAAAACGTCGACCAATGGATAATTTTTTTAATCGTTAGTCTTAGGCATATAGTTCCAATTGCAAAAGTATTTGAAATTAGCTAAATAATTATGTTGGACAAAATTTGGATTAAAAAATGCAATTCTGATGAATAAGTTATAAAAATTAACTATTTATACAGCCTACGTGTCCTATAAGTTATATTTAGTAAAACAATCCTGAAGCTCTGATATATTAATGAAAAAAAAATCATTTTTGTACGATCAAAACTCACCGTGTTAATGCGAGTTTAAAATTCAGAAATTTTTTGCTTTTAACATGGTGACCGAAGATATGTGCGGTTAGATCGAAATCGTACATTATTTCAGTGCCAAATATTTCCAAATTTGAAACTCAGTAACTTTTGGTCGTACTAAAATGAATTTTTCCCCTGCATGTCAGAGCATAAGGACTGTTTCACTAAATATAACTTATATGACAAACTGACGCATAAAAAGTTAAGTTTTGCAATGTAGAAATGAGTGAATAAATAAATGAAGAAAATTCACCAAACACGAAAACGGTCGGATTAAAAGAGAGCAAGTTATTAAAAACTTAGGGGACAAAAACTTCAACATGGTCCCCTATACCGGGCCCCAGGTATCCAGGGTCTTAACTGGAACGTAAAAATGACGGAAAAGCTTAATGGAGAAAAGGCCCCAAAAACAAAGCAAATCGGATAAAAATTTGGCAAGTTCGTAACAATTTAGAGCAAAAATCTTAAAGGGGGCCTGGGTCTTAAAATATGAAAATTCTGAGCCTTCGGTGCATCAGGACTTGCCTTGGACTATCCGCACCCACATTTTCAGGCTTCTACGTGCGGTAGATTTTGCTAGCCATCGCACACACACACACACACAACAGAACACAGACAGACAAACAACTTTCTTTTATTAGTATAGATGAAATAAATGAAAAAACTTTCAAATCTAAAATATGATACAAAATCACAAAAAGTTTTATTTATGTTTACATCTTTCAATACTTTTTCTTTTTTTACTTCCTAATTCTTTCTAATATAAAGAGGAGGAGGGTTGCATTGATGGAATGATCAGTTCAATCACAACAATCACAAAAAGTTTTTTATGTTTGCATCTCTCAATACTTTTTTTTTACTTCCTAATTTTTTCAAATATAAGGAGGGGGGGGGGGGATCGTACCCTGTGTACGCATATATATATATATTCTAATTTTTCTAGTATTTTTATTCGTTATTTTTTCATGATGTTGGTGATTTCATCCTAAATCTTCCGCCATTTTTCTGGTGAAACTAAAGCCATATTTATTCTATCTCTAATTTAAATAAGAAATTAGTTGCTCTAATTCATTAAACTTTCATGTTCTCAGTAGGGAAATTCACAAAAATCACATATAAAAAAATCCTCTAAATATCGCCTGCAAATTATTAGTTATAATTCTCTATATCTAAAAAACAAATTACTATTAAATAATTTTACTAAATTATCTTTACTTTTATCATCATAGCTTTTAAAAACTCTTTTAAAAACTTTTTTTTTTTGATGCTGCGACGAATTGACGATGCGACGAATTGTGCACGACGAATTGACGCGACACCGATAAAAACAGGAACATTTCTGGAAATTGAATGTTGAAAAAAAGTTAAAAGTGATATTAAAAAAACAAGTATTTTTTTAATAGTGAAAAAAAAAGAAAAGAAAACATTAAGATTTTAAAAATCCCCCCCAAAATGTACCTTTTCTCTAAATTCCCCCCAAAAATAAATTGTATGACGCACTTTGCGTCACCAAACCCCTCTCTGGGCACCCCTGAATAAAATAACTACTAAATCAGTAAAACATAATGAAAAATACACGCAAATGTCGAATGTAATACCATTAGATGACGTAACAAACACGCATGATGATTCTGACATCAAGTAAATGGGACTGCATTTTTGGCGTTTAATTTTACAGTTTGGCGGTAGATTTTTATTATGAAAAGCGGTCGACGGGTTAATAGAGAAGTACCTAAAAAATATTAGATTTCAGTGCGAAATCTTCGCACGGGCCCTCTGGTTTTCATTTAATGTACCCATTTTTTTTCACACTGTATAGTTAACACACATACATTTAGTTTTATTTACTAATTACTTTTATATTTTATTTTACTTATTTACACACACATTTAATTTTATTATAAAACACACATATTTTATTATAAAACTCTAGGTTGCCACACTAAGTAAAAATTGCCAAATTACCAAGCCAGGCAAAAACCCCATCCATTTTGGCTTAAAAAAAAAGAAAGAAAGAAAGAAAAAGAACCGGTGCGTTTGCGACATCTGTGCTTTTCGGGTCTATTCTGATGCAACGTATACAAAATGAAAATATTTTTTTTTTTTTTTTTGCTCGCAAATTTTAGTTTACCGCCAAAGTGCGGCATCTTAAAGTATCATCCGTAATCAGATCCGTACCACCCAAATGCAAAGGCAATTCTGATTTAGAGTAAGAGGGTTTTTTAAATCTTTTAATCGATATTCACATTAACTTTAAAAGACGTTGTAAGCCATGGTGGCAACAACGCATAGAAAAAGACCTAGTTACGGAAATTTTATCGAATGTTCAAAATAAATAATTTTCTGATTCAAAATAGCTTTTCCTAACTACTGAAAAGTGGAAACCCCCAACTTATACTTTCGCATTGTATGGACTTTGTAATTTTCGAAACAGTTATTTGCCAATTTTCGGTAAGACATAACAGTGTTAACCAATTTTAATTTAACATGTGCTAGCGGCCCGCCCCGCCCCGGCATTGCGCGGGTGGACAATGTGTCGACACTATGTAGGGTAGGTAATTTAAAAAAATTGTTCTAAACTGGATAAAAGCTGGAGTGAGTCCATAAACCGTCAAAACGACAATAAGAAAAACTTATGTTATTTTGACGCAAGCTTTATAAATGATTTAAAAAAAAAATCTTTTTAAAAATGTCTTACGCAAAATATCTAATCAAAAATCATCAACAGTTGTCTTACCCGTCTAATCTTCCATAATTGGGTTCATATCCGACGTTTAACCCCCTTAGTGAGCGAATTTCTAAAATCGCTGAAATACGTGTTTAACTTTTTTTTAGTAGATTTGTTATCCTGAATTTCAGGCTCCAACCTAAAACTGCTGCTGAGATATGGCGAAATGACCTAAAACGTTCGATCCGAATTTATAAAACACCAAGTAATAGACGAAAAATTTGTTAAATTGAAAAACGCATACCGCAACTGAAAACGTATTTCCAGCAATTATTGTTAACAGATTAACCGAATTCTTTTGTGTGTCCCTGTAAATGAACGATGAATGTTATGCATACAGTATTATATGGTAATGCAACTCAGTGATATAAATCAATTTCAAAATATTTGAAGTAGTGAAACATTATTAAAATAAATCGCAAAAGATTTTTCCCCATTGACCGTAATGTAACGGAATTTTTATTTGGTGTCCCTGTAAAGAACCTATAAGTGCTACGCACACCATGTTCTATAATAAAACTCTTGTAGTGCGCCTCAGTGCTATATATCAATTTCAATATGTTTGAAATGGTATAAGATCATTAAAATAAGCCGCAAATTATTTTTCCCCACAGACCGTAATGGAATGGAATTCTTTTGAGTGTACCTGTAAGTGAACTATAAGCGCGACGCACTTCATTTTCAATACCGAACAGACCATAGTAAGCATCAATAACATATATCAATTGTGTGTCAATCAGAGTATATTTACGCGAGTTAGAGCACGGACAGACAGACTGAATTCATAAACAATTTTCAACTATGTTGGAAAGTGTTAAAAAGCAGTTACGTTTGAAACAACACTGTTGAAGTCCTATTGGAAACAGCTGATATCGAAGTACCTCTAATCGGGAACTGCTGAAGCGATTAATACATTAAAAACTAGTCGTATGTGTCCATCCTAAAACTCTCTTCTGTCTCACACTGGTTTTGCATACACTAAAAAGAATCAGCACCCATTTATATCAAGGTCTAACTGAATCTAAAGTTTTATTAAATTCCGTGCATTAGTTCTTGAGATATGACTGTTGCTAAAATCGTGTAAATCCTGTAAAATGCAGAATAGCAGCGCCACCTGTTCGGAAATTTAGATCAAAACCTAATCAACAACAACTTATGTCAACGTCTAACTGAAACTGAGTCTGAAGTTTGATGTAAATCCGTGCATTAGTTCTTGAGATAAAGCTATCGTGATAATAGTGAAAAGAGTAGCATAGCAGCGCCACCTGCTGGGCTATTTACACCAAAACGTAATCAGCATCTATTTATTTCAAGGTCTAACAGAATCTGAAGTTTGGTGGAATTCCGTTCTTGAGATATTAGCTATCGTTAAAGTCATAGAAAAAGTAGTAGAGCAGCGCCACCTGTTGAGATAGCTACACCAAAACGTAATCAGCGTCTATTAATCTGAAGGTCTAACTGAAGTTTGATGAAAATAAGTGCATTCGTTCTTGAGATAGAGCTATTGCGGAAATCGCTAAAAATGCAGCCTAGCAGCGCCACCTGTTGGGCGGTTTTTACCAAAAACTAATCAGCTCCAATTTATATTAGGGACTAACTGAATATATAGTTTCATTCAATTTCGTGCATTAGTTCTTGAGATAGAGCGCCCACAAAATTGTTGTCACATACAGACAGACAAACATTTTCTAAAAATAGTCAAATAGTGTTCAGGACCTTCTAAAACGCATAAATTCGTCGAAATCCGGAAGTCGAAAATTTTTATGAATCCAATACATTTTTCTTGTAAAGATAGAAGAAAGTAAAAATAGTTTTAGCTATAACTAAACATTAAATTGAGGTAAGAAATAGAAATAAGAAATACATTTGTTTTGAAATCTTTCAAACGAAAAAAAAATTACTTATTTTTTAATTAGCATAACTGAACTACTCGGATGTGCCAATCCCAAAACTTTCTTCTATCTCATACAATTTTCACGTATACCAAAAACGAATAAGCAGCAATTTACGTCAAGGTCTAACTAAATCTAAAGTTTTGTTAAATTCCGTGCATCAGTTCTTCAGATATGACTATCACTAAAATCGTGTAAATTCTGAAAAATGCAGCATAGCAGCGCCACCTGTTGGGAGATTTAGACCAAAGCTTAATCAACAACTTATGTCAACGTCTAACTGAATCTCAAGTTTGATGAAAATCCGTGCATTAGTTCTTGAGGTATAGTTATCGTGATAATCATGAAAAAAGTAGTATAGCAGCGCTACCTGCTGTGCTATTTACCCCAAAATGTAATCAGCATCTATTTATGTCAAGGTCTAACAGAATCTGAAGTTGGATGAAATTCCGTGCATTAGTTCTTGAGATACAACTATCATGAAAAAAGTAGCATAGCAGCGCCACCTGTTGTGCTATTTACACCAAAACGTAATCAGCATCTCTTTATGTCATGGTTTAACAGAATCTGATGTTTGGTAAAATTCCTTGCATTAGTTCTTGAGATACAGTTATCTTGAAAATCATAAAAAAGTAGTATAAGCAGCGCTACCTGTTGGGATATCTACATCAAAACGTAATCAGCATCTATTTATGTCAAGGTCTAACTGAATCTGAAGTTTGGTGAAAATAAGTGCATTAGTTCTTGAGATAGAGCTATTGCGGAAATCGCGAGTAATGCAGCATAGCAGCGCCACCTACTAGGCGATTTTCACCAAAAACTAATCATCACCCATTTATATCCAGGGATTAACTGAATATATAGTTTTATTAAATTCCGAGCATTAGTTCTTGAGATAGAGCGCCCATAAAATTTTTGTCACATACAGACAGACATTTTCTAAAAACAGGCAAATCGTAATCAGGATCTTCTAAAACGTATAAATCCGTCGAAAATTTTCATGAGTCCAATGCTTTCTTCTGGTAAAGATATAAAAAAAAAAGTAAAAAGCAACTGAATTTCCAGAAGAAAAAAACCGATCGAATTGTATCTCAATATAATACAATAAATAAAATAAAACTAAAATATATAAAGCACATTTTTTTTAAATCGCTTTAGTAGTTTCCCGACGAGAGCTGTCTGTTTTCCTATAAATTTCGAAATTGCTGATGTCATTTAATTAGTAGTTTCCCGAAGTAACAGCCCCAGGAGTGATTTGGCTATACCCTTGAATGCAGACTATACGGATACCATAGCCTTAGGCGCAGTTAATATGTCCCTCACTCTCAAGTATTTGTGTATTTGTATTTAATCTCGCATTCAAGTATTTGTAGTTAATACACAGTAAAATTAATGCTGTCTTTTTTTTTTTTTTTTTTTTTTTTTTTTACTTTCTTGTTAAATTGCCAAATTATATGACATAGTATATGACGTTGTAGTCATATAGAGAGATTACAGCAGTTATAGCCATGTATTATGTATAGCTATAACATGTGTATAAGACGTGTATGATTTATACATGACATGACTTATATTGTGTAAAAGTGAGCATTTGGAGTAAATATATGGCGTATATGACGCATATAAAAGTTTGGCGATAACTCTGGCGTAATCCTAATTGCGGTTGACGCTATAACAAGAAAGCACCCATTTTTTCTATCTCTCCTCTATAACCGGGGTCCATATCTACGGTTGGCGACAAAGAGGTTAATCTTCCATAATCGGATCACATGGGAACAGTTGGTGTCAAACATCTAAATAATGCGATTGAAAATAAATGCAGATACTGTAAAGGTTGTCATAATATTAATTCTTAAGTGCTGTTAGCGGTCTCACAAATTGCTGACTTTTCTAATTTTCAAAGTTTAACCGGAGATTTCCAGTTTAACTATAGCTACTAGTGAAATTTTGGTTCGTTTTGACCTCTAGTACTATCGCTAGAAACTTCTGAATAGGGGATTTTTTTGTTGTTGTTATTATAATAGTCCTGTCCTCTTGTACATAAAGTTTAGTACAAAAACATTATACTATGCGTTAATATAGGCTTTTATTCGTCTTTCGACCAAGCGGTCTTAGAGAACGTTCACAGTAGCTATGCGACAATTTCTATCAAAGCAATTTAAAGTTAAACACGTTAAAACATCTTCATGCACCAATTTATACCAATTAAAATACGCCAGTTCAAATTCGAACCGATTACGGAAGATTAACCACAACGTGAGAAATATCAGAAAGATAATAGTCACTAAAATAAATAGGGTGACATTGAGTTGAAATTTGAAATAAATTAAAACCGGCGCGAAATATGTGAATCGCTAAACTGCATAGAGAAGCATTCGAACTAGTTTAAAACATATTATACAAGCCCTCCCCTAAAATAAAGAAAATTGCAGAAGTATAGAAAAGCAACAAAAACTTTTGATGAACGTATTGTTTAATAAATTATCGCGCAATTTGTGCCGCAAAAATCTCACCATGGGTAGAAATCTGCCATAATGTAGCGCAAAAATATCCCAGTTGAGCCAAAACCTGATTATGAAAAACTTACCCAGAACACAATAAATAAAATAATTTAATACCACGTCACTCTTGTTTCCCTGTTGTTGAATGTATTTTAAGTTATGAGACAATACTAAAGTGTGAAAGCTTTATTAAAATGTAAGTGAAAATTACTCATAAAAATGTTATGATTATTCAGCACATTTTACAATATTAATACGTGATGTTACAATTTATTTTTACATTATAAAACACTTCATGAAATTATACGGCCAAACATGACTAAAAATATGTGATAACATCATAAAAAAATTATAAATTATTCACATTATAATATCAAGTAAAATTATGTGATTAAATGAAAAAAATACATTAAATCACAGATTAATTTTCTAACTTTAAACTGAAAAACTATGCCACTGTGGTATTTAACATCCTCATGCGCCTAGTTATACCAACTAAAATACGCCAGTTCAAATTCGAACCGATTACGGAAGAGCAGTAAGATAATAATCCTATAATAAATAAGGTCGCATTAAGGTACTTTTCGGTTAGCCAGGCGCCAGTATATAAATATACATGTGTATATATATATATATATATATATATATATATATTCATACACATAAGTGTATATTTATATGTATATGTGTAGCTATATGTGTATATATATATGTGTGTGTATATATATCACTGGCGCCGGCTAACCAAAAAGTACCGGCATTAAATTTGAAATTTGAGAAAAATAAAACCGGCACGAAATTTCAATTTAAATTTCAATAATAAATTTATTTCTTTTCGCTAAAAAATAATAAAAATTAAAAGAATTTCCCAGTTTTCATATATCATGTTTTAAAATATCTATAGAAACAAAATTAAGCAAACGTAATACATAAAACATTCATGAAATACATTAACAACTAAAAAATAAGCCAATTTCTTACCACTTGGCGACTTTAGAAAGAAAAGTTCGATAAAGGCAAAAACGATTTGAGCTATTTTTTTAATACTTAGAGCTAAAAATCTGCAACCAACATGCAAGACAGTTTAGCTTGAAATGAATGCCTTACCAGATAATTTCCTCCTTATATAGCCGTAGCCCTCTATAAGCATCGCTGATTGGCTAAAATATGTCGCGTGATGGACACGCTATGTGACGTAATAAATTCCTATGTTCTAATTGGTTATTAGTCCGTTACGCCACAAATGATGACGTCACATACTATGTCATCGTTACGTAATAATTTTTGGTTGCTGGATAATTTGGCGAGTTAATGGTTGCCAAGAGGATAGATATATCGAAAATACCCGTAAAAAATACGCCAAATGAAGCTCAGTTCACAAAAATACATCTAAAATAGTATTTTAAATAAGAATTAAAATTTATTTGTGTTATATTCCACAAAATTTAATTAAATAAAATATTTTTATACAATTTTCCACTGAAATTCATTAAAAATTTCAAAATGTTTAATCCATGCATAAGTTTGGTGTAAAAATACTGGCTATACATTAAATTTCGAGAAAAAATATAGAATTTTTACTCAATTATCCAAACAGAAGCAGATTCAAACAAATAACGCATTCGGTGTTTCTTTAAAGTTCATTTTTAAATGGTACATGCATAGGCAATATGAGTACGTTAGCACTCACATTGTGAACACGCATGTTTAATTTTTTTGCTTTTCACCTTTCAAATGCTGAGGAACTTCAAGATATTTTGCACTGTAAAGGGTTAACTTTTACAATTTTCATCTTTAAAGCACTATTATAACTTTAAAAAATGAAATAATTGCTTAATACACATTCATAACTCATAACTGACCGTTACAAAGTTTGCGAGGAAATTTCAAATGTAAAATAACTTATAATTCACAAAATATTGATAAATTACAATCTAAAATGTTAAAATCGATAAAAGATATCTGTTTTCATAAAGTATTATGCTACAAATCAAGATCCCCTTATCAAACTTCATATACGAAAATCCCGTTTTCAAAAGTACCTGTTAGGCCTAATTTACCGTTGCAAATCATGAAAGCAAATGTCAAATTTCAAAGGCTTAAATTCCCAAAATATTAATAAATTACTGCCTAAAATGTTAAAATTTATAACATGTATCTGTTTTAGTGAAGTATCATGCTGTAGATATTTGTAAATAAACATTAAAATGTTTCCACATTCAAAATCATTTTAATATTACACGAGCTTTGAATTTCCGTTAAAATGCGAAATTGAAAAAGATAACTTATTTTTTAACTAAATTTACATAAAAGATTATGGCAATCGATAAAATATTAAAATGTTTTCATGAATCATGTTGATTTTAGTATTAAATTTCAATATAAAAGCTGCAAAATAGTTTTGTTTCCGCATTGTATTGCTGTGTATAGCTAGAACTTGGTTATTAAGCTAATTTTGCGCTAGTATTTCTGTTAAAATACATTAAAACTATGTTCCGACAACTGTCAAAAGTTTTAAGCAACAAAAAAAAATTAGATCCTCATTCGTAAAATCCAGTTTAATTACGTTGAGACATATTTCAATGCGTATGAAATTTAAATTTCCTGTGGCCGCCATTTTGAATTTTTCCAAATTTCCTTACGTCGTATGTTTATCTACGTTATTTATGCGAATCTAACGGTATCTCCTTGCTGGAAATAGGTAAGCTAGTTCAAAAACTAGCATGAAAGAAGTTCAATTTCCTCATTCCATGATCGCTATTTTTCCTTTTACCAAAATTTTGTGTAGCTTATGCTATATTGTAACATCATGAAATTAACAGATCTTAACGGTAATGGAATCTGATAGCAGTATCAGAAAAAAACAAATGATGCATCATTGGTGAAAATAATTTAGCTAGTTTAATAGCTATCATGGAATATATTCAATTTCAGCATCCCGAAGCCATTTAATATTTTACAATATTATGTATAGCCTATGGTCATATTAACATAACACAATCGAATCGTGGATTTTAACGGCAATGTAATCTGCTTTTATATTGATAGTATGAAGCAAACATTTCCTTGGTGAACGTTAATTCCATAGTTATTACTTAATTGATGTTCGGAAACCTTAATTTTGCAGTTTCCGATACTTTATTTTAGTATAATCATTTATATTGACATAACTTCAACAAAATGAATATGTTACCATTTATGACATTTGTTATCATAGTAAGTTGTTCCTATTACAAAAAAAAATGTCTTTGGTGAAAATCAGTTCGGTAGTTCATAGTTCATAATAATCATAATACATTATGGGAAAAAATATTAAATTGTGGTGCTGGTTTAACGCATTTTTTTAGAAAAGTCAAGTGCTACTTCTTTCGTAAAGCTATAAAAGCTATGTTCTTTCGCAAAGTTTACAAGCTATGTTATCGGTGTTGTTTAGAAAAACCAATGCGCTATCTCATTGGCGAAAATGTATATTAATCAGTTCAAAACCTGGTTTAAAATATATCAATAGATCATACCACGACCACCATATTAGATTTTCGGAAAATTTGTATATAATCTATGTAATATTCAAATGACATCATCAATTTAGAGATGTTAACGCTAATATATACATGTTAATTACCGTAAAAAAAAAAAAATTCAAATGATAGTTCATTGGTGATTTTGAACTCGATAGTTCATAATCTATTGTGATACAAATTGAATTTGATTGTCCCAAATCCTTAAGGGTGTATTCAAATCCAAACTGCTTATTTTGAGACACATTTGTAAATTCGTTTTTGCTCTAAAATACATCCAATTGGCAGGTTCTCTTATTCAGAAACTTTATAATGTCCGTATTGTCTCGATTTTTTGATAAAGGCAGAATATATTTCAAAAAATGCTGTCAAAGTGGACATTTTGAACCGAATTTCCCAAAGCGATAGCGCTGGAAACAAAAAAAAAATGATCGTACTGTGAAAATAATTGTCTGTAAATCCATTTCTAATTAATTGAACGAAAAATAAAAACATGGGGCCCTTATAAATGTCTTCATAAATCACGCCGCAAAGTTTACTGTTGTTAATTTTAAAAATGAGTCTGAGAATGTCTCAAAATTTTGAGTTGTTGAGCGTGGAAAAATATTTTTTTTGAATACCGCCTTAATTTAAAATTTTCTGATATTTATAATGGTTTATGTTATACATGTAATCAATCGCATTACACTATTAAAAATTTGCAGGACACTGTCCACCCATTCTATTATTTCTCAATTTTTGGTACCTCCAAATAATAAGGACAGGGCTTGGCGAAAATGATGATGTCCAGAAAGAGCCCAAAGTCAAGAAAAGGAGGATTACAGGAGGGTGGAAGTGAAATCCCATCAAAAACATCAAATGTAAAAAAATGTAGCCAAGTCTCGTCACTCTTTTACCGTAAAAAGTTCTGAGATCATGTAGAGCCAAGTTTAGCTATCTTAGTAACTCTGAAATTTTCATTCACAAATCACTCCTAGTCTCTACATCTTTAGTTAATGATTATCTTGTGACTTGGCAATTGCGCAGCACAGGGAAGTTATTACACCTACTATATTATGAAATGGAATTATTTGATTTACCCCTTGGGGACGAGCGACAACGTATACGTGTCACATAAGATGCTTAGAATCCTCTATTATTCCCACCAGTTATTTTTTATTGTAAGCTTTGTTTTATTTAATCGTAGCATTTCTGCGATTCAATTAGGCGAAATTTTCTGTTTTGAAAACCGGTGGTAAAAGATTAAAAATTCTGTAAAGGACGCTCGTCGCGAAGGGGTTAAGGCTAATTATATACAACCGTCATATTCTCGTAAAAGTGACGACTGTAAAGGGTGATCCCGAATTCATGGTACAAACTTTAAGGGTTGGTACAGGACATTGTAGCAATCATTTATTGTATAGGAAACCAGAATCAGAAATCCATTTATTTAGCTAAAATTACAGGGCGTCTTACTCAATCCAAAGTCGCGTTTTCGTTCATAACTTTAACAGTATTGAAGATACTTTAATGAAATCCTTACACTATCCTTATAGTTCATACAAAGATGAGTTTGTTGCGAGTTTTGTCAAAATATCTTCCCTACTGTTAAAATTATGAACGAAAACGCGACTTTGGATTGAAGTGAGACGCCCTGTAATATTGGCTCAATAAATAGATTTCTGACTTTGGTTTCCTATACAATAAATGAATGTTACAGTGTCCTGTAACAACCCTTAAAGTTTGTACAATCAATTCGGGATCAGAATAATTAAAACAAGTTGGAAATTGTACGTCAAACGTTACAAACGAGGTGCGTTCGTACGCACGTTTTAGAATTAAATTCATGATATCCCGTGCGTAGAACGGGTTAAACAGCTAGTTAAGTATATATTTTATGACACTGCTCATACAAATATCTTAACTAGTTATATAAATATTCAGATATATATGTATCAGCTAGTTATATAAATATTCAGATCTTGATGATTTTTAATTCTGTGAAATGAATTCTATCGTCTGCAGATTAATTTCTGTAATAAAATAAGTATCTCGGTCGCTTGACGATTTAACATCCATCGGAAGCTCCTATAACAAAAAAGCACCGATTTAAAAAAAAAAATCAAATTTCTTAATAAATATTTTTATTAATATCTCCTAAAGTTTTGATTCGATTTTAATAAAATTTGAAATGTCTCGACAAAATTTTGCAAAGATAATATATTTTAAATTGCAAACCATTTGGTTGGGTAGTTTTTGCGTTGTTATATGCGGACAGACAGACAGACGGACGGACAGACAGACAGACAGACAGACAGACGGACGGACAGACGGACGGACCAAACGACGACTATAGGTGCTACGTATTTATATAATTACGAACGCACCTAAAAAAACGGTTATATAACCACGATTTATCTCTAGTTTGATCATAATATGATGGTCAGATATGCCCTTCATAATAAGTTCAGCAAGTAACCGTTATCTTTAAAAACGGTCGAATGACTAGACAATTTGCTGCAGATTTTTAACCCCTTGAAGGGCGGTGGTTTATTTATTATTATTATTTTTTTTTTTGGACCACTTGATTTTAATCTCTAAATACCAAATCGACACCAGAATTTTTGAATGAAAATTTTCCTTTACGTAAAGAAAAGATTTTACTTATTTTCTAATAAATTTGTTTGTAAATTCTGGTGTTATTCATTCATTCTATCATTCCAGCATTTTACAAATAAAAGTATTTTGCCCCAGAAAAGGTTAACAGTGTAGTCTTATGTTGTAATCTGTGACCACTCTCTAGCATTGGGGAAATATAAGGGATACAAAATATATTTTTTGAAAAAAAAAATAACAAGCTTCATTTGATACATGCTACATGCGGACGAAACAGGTATGTAGCTAATCAGCTACAAGGTGCATTGAAAAAGGTTAAATTGTAGACGTTAACAGTAAATCTGCTGTTACTGTTATGAAACTGCAGAAATAGCTACCTTGACCAGGGCCTGATTATCCGAAAGACACGTGAAACACATGCTTCCCCTCTAAAATTTAAAAGGGGCCCCAAAATGACTGTGAAAAGGCCCTCTAATTCCTGTTTTCACTTCTCTTTTTTTTTTTTTTTTTTTTTACTTTCTTCTATCTTTACAAGGAGAAAGCAGTGTGGATTCATGAAAATTTTCCACTTCCGGTTTCCGATGGATTTATACGTTTTAGAAGATCTTGAACACGATTTGACTGTTTTGAGAAAATGTCTGTCTGTGGATCTGTGAGTCGGTCTGTATGTCACAAAAATATTGTGGGCGTTCTATCTCAAGAAATAATACACTGAATTTAATAAAACTTTAGATTCAGTTAGTCCCTGATATAAGTTGTTCCGGATTAGTTTTTGGTATAAATCTGCCTACAGGTGGCGCTGCTATGATGCATTTTTTACGATTTCCGCAATAGCTCTATATCAAGAACTAATGTACTGATTTTCACCAAACTCTAGATTCTGTTAGACCTTGACATAAATAGATGCTGATTACGTTTTGGTGTAAATAGCCCAACAGGTGACGCTTCGATGCTACTTTTTAATGATATCTACGATAACTATATCGCAAGAACTAATGCACAGAATTTATCAAACTTTAGATTCAGTTGGACGTTGACATAAGTTGTTGCGGATTAGTTTTTGGTGTAAATCTCTCAACTAGTGGCGCTGCTACGATGCATTTTTCAAGATTTCCGCAATAGCTCTATCTCAAGAACTAATGCACTGATTTTCACCAAACTGCAGATTCTGTTAGACCTTGACATAAATAGATACTGATTACGTTTTGGGGTAAATAGCACAACAGGTGGCACTGCTATTCTACTTTTTACATGATTATCACGATAACTATATCTCAAGAACTAATGCACGGATTTTCATCAAACTTCAGATTCAGTTAGACGTTGACATAAGTTGTTGTTGATTAAGCTTTGGTCTAAATATCCCAACAGGTGGCGCTGCTATGCTGCATTTTTCAGGATTTACACGATTTTAGCGATAGTCATATCTCAAGAACTAATGCACGGAATTTAATAAAATTTTAGATTTAGTTAGACCTTGGTATGATTCGGTGCTGATTCGTTTTTAGTGTATGTGACATCTGTATGGGATAGAAGAAAGTTTTGAGATTGGCACATCCAACAATTTTTTTGTTGTTGTTGTTGTGAAAAGAAAGTTTGTTTAATGCAAGAGGAAATCCACGCACTACTTCACGAAACTTATTTAACAGGGAAATGTGAATGTCACCAATAGGATGTTAATTAATCACATAGCATCCTGATGTACCTGTTAGAAACCACCCAGGAAATTGAGCATACAGCTATAGGTACTAAATATATCTGAAGTACAGGGTGTCCATAAATAAACGACGCTACTTTAAAGCTGTCTACAAACGAAACTATTGGTCAGAAAGTTGTGAAATTTTGTGAAGGACATAATAAAGGAATAGGAATTCGTTGAAGCGAAAAAAAATTAGTTCAATATTTCGCCACCAGATGGCCTTTTAATGAATTACACATTTAGCATACATTTACGATAGTTTACATATTTTATTGCAATAAAACATCTTCCACATGACGGCCATCATTTTCAGCTACCATCTGGAATCGTAAGATTGCATGTTCCACAGTTGACCGCAGTGTGTTCTGTGTCGTGAAAAAAGCTTTGTTCAACATGTTTTGTTGTAATAAAATTTTTAACCTATCGTAAATGATGCTAAATGTGTAATTCATTAAAAAATGCCCTCTAGCGGCGAAATTGTGAAGAAATTTTTTTTTCGCTTAAACAAATTCCCATTCCTTTATTATGTCCTTCGCAAAATTTCACAACGTTTTGACCAATAGTTTCGTCTCTAGACAACTTAAAAGTAGGGTTGTTTAATTATGGACACCCTGTATATACAGGGAACATAAAAAAAGCTGTTTAATGAAATGTGTGTGACCTCGGGTAAGCTATTCCCGGGAATAATATTAGTATCATTGGTGAGTTTTCATGAATCAAGAAATAAGAAAACTTTTGACAAATGAAAGGCTGGCCCCAAAATAATACCGTGCTTCCCCTAGATTCACAGGTCAATCGGGCTCTGACCACGACTTTAAGGTTTATAGAGTTGTTAAAAACAATTGGTGAAAGTCTATTACCTTTGTTGGTGAAAATCAGTTCCATAGTTCAAAATCAATTGAGAAACTCTGATATCTCAAAGCCTCAATTTTATATTTTCTGGCACTGTTTACAGCCCATATAAAGCGATACCATGCTTGAAAATAGCAAATAAAACCTTTGTGCAAGAATATTAAAAGACAGGAAACCAACGTTAAAAATGCACAAATAATAGTTATGTTCAAAATCAGGGGCTTAAACGTTCTTCTATTGCTCAACATTGTTGGTCTTTTCAACACAGGTTCAACTTTTCTTCCACCACCATTATACAAAAATGTTCTTCTAATCTTGATCTTGATTTTTGGAAGTTTACCACATCATTAAAAATTCTCACTCCTTAGTCAATGACTTATCTAGTACTCCTGACTTTCCCAATATTTGGAAAGCATTTATTTAATTTCCCTTTTTTGGTTTTCTTTCGTTCTCCGGTCTCTACTTGTCCATTCAGTTGTTTCATGTTGCTTTCTTCTCTTTGGTTGCTTTTTGGGGTTCTCTACCTGCATCGGGTATATAAGCGACCTCTCTATTGTTTTGCCTAGTCTTGCTTTTTCTAGCGCGTTGTGCTTTTCTCTTTGTCGCGCTGAAGGAGAATCTCGCTTGTGGATTCGAAAGAGCTGTTTGATACTATGCTGTCGAAACTTTGTGTACTTATGCATTATCCGGGTCAGGTATGCATGCCAACAACGATACTTAAAAAATTGAAATTCCGTGGCATTAAAAACTTAATACAGTAGCATTATATTTGCTTAAATATTTATGTATCTTATATGCATCTTGCCGCATATATCTTATAATATGCTTTAGAATGTAATACACTGGTGTGCAAAACTTAAGCAACAAACACAAAATGCTAATTTCTGAACACGTGAGTACTCAAAAGGAAATTCTATAAAGAGCAAGTGTAGAAAAGAGGCACTACTCTAACAGTACGGACAGTCGATATGAAGTCCCCTTGACGTCACACATGGTTAGAAGTGTCACAATCGCTACGGTGAATCAAAATATGGGATATTTCACTGTATCATTATTACTCTCAAATGATTGTTAACACTGAAAAGTCACTGTGATTGTCGCTTTGTGATGGGTCACCAGGTGACATTACAATGAAGTCACCTTGTGATTCTCAAGTCACTGTCAGTAGAAGACTGAACTTTGAAGTCATTGTGAGCATTGCATTTTGATGGGTCACCAGGTGACATTACAATGAAGTCACCTTGTGATTCTCAAGTCACGGTCAGTAGAAGACTGAACTTTGAAGTCATTGTGAGCATTGCATTGTGATGAGTCGCCAAATAATGTCACAATGAAGTCGCGTGGTGACTTTCCAGTGATCGACACTCTATTGTGAAGTCATCATTGCATTCCTTTGTGAAAAGTCACCAGATGATTTCATTTTCTGTCACTTGGGAACTCGTAACAGAACAGCTATCATGATGACTTTACAATGGAGTGTTAAAATGACAGTCATATGAGAGTCACAAGATGACTTCATTGTAAAGTCACCTAGTGACTCGTCAAAAAGCAGCAGTCATGGTGACTGTTCAGTGGAGTGACCAATTGAGAGTAAAAATGAGACGAATGAAAGATATCATATTTCTATTCATTGTAGTGACTGTGACAATTGTGACCATTTGTGATGTCAAGAAGACTTCACATCGACTGTCTGTGCTGTTAGGGTAGTACCTCTTTTCTACACTTGATGTTTATAGAATTTCCTTTTGAGTACTCACGTGCTCAGAAATTAGCATTTTGTGTTTGTTGCTTAATTTTTGCACACTAGTGTAGAATGTTATATAGAAATAAAAACTGTGCATGAAATGACTTACTGATATATGTATGGAAATATTCATTATATGCGGATTACAGTCAAACATGCCTATCTTGAATCTAACAGGAACAGAATAAAAATTTGAGATACAAAGGTTTTGAGATATAGAGGTTTAAAAGTGACTAATTTGAAAAATAGTTAGGGAGATTTTGAAACTATTCTTTTCCTGATACGATCATAGATTTTATTTATAGTATTAAATGTTTTTTTTTATTAATTTTAGAAAAAGCACACCAATAACAAATTATTTAAACTTTACCTTTAACAAAAAAAAAAAAAAAAAAAAAAAAAAAAAAAAAAAAAATAGTCTTTCAAGCATTTTTGGCATTAACTTTTTCTAACTCAATTATTTTTCTGAGGCCAGGTATAGCCACGAATCCATCTTAATCAACATTTTCCTGGGGATTCAAGGAAATTTCGAAATAGTTCAACAGCCTTCTGAGCTT
This sequence comes from Maratus michaelseni, assembly GCA_963931845.1. Lineage (NCBI taxonomy): Eukaryota > Metazoa > Arthropoda > Arachnida > Araneae > Salticidae > Maratus > Maratus michaelseni. The sequence goes on along the minus strand of OZ007590.1, from coordinate 331,774,157 downwards.
CTTTCGTTGTTACTTTTTGTGGTTCGATATGCTCCTCTACTTCATCTTTCCTTTCGTCTTCTGATACACTTATCACATTCTCTACGACCTCCGCATCTAAGGTTCCACACGTTGCCAGGGAATCATTCACTTTGAAAAATTCTTCAAATAAAATACAGTAGAACTCCAATTATCCGAATCAATTGGGACCGGACCCCATTCGGATAATCAAAAATTCGGATAATTGGATTTTTTCCGAAAAAAGGATCGATTTTAATTAATTACTGTACGTATGTTAAAATGGGAGATAAAAACTATTTTTAAAGAAAAGGATCTTTTAATTAATTAAATGAAAAGGCAACACTTTTACATGCTAAGCGTATTTACAAGTGCTGTACAGTATGTACGCATCGTACTGTAAATGAAAGTCATATTGCTTGCTGAACATCTCGATCAAAGTAAGCTGTTTGACAGTCTACATCCGTTTTCGGGCAGTTAAGTCGCGCATCCGCTTGATAGTGAGAAGTTGCATGTGGTCACACTCAGGCTCACGCTCCATCCACTTCAACGCAGTTTCAAGGCCGGCAAATGCTTCACTAGCTGATGGTCCCGTGTCTGCTTCAACTTCGACATTAAGGTCATCGTTTTCCTCGACACTTTCTTCTCTCACACTTTCAATAAGTTATCGTCATTTAGAATTTGAAACCCAGGTGGGCCGGGCCAGCCACCTGGCGACGGACGACAGCCAATAATCGAGCTGCGCTATGAGACGCTGACTCATCCTCCCAATAATGTTCGCGCTGCGCCTACACTAGATTCGCGGAGGGAAGGACAATATAGCGCGCGTAGAAAGAATCATTATTTTGAGAATCGCAGTACGTTTCCGTCTTAAATTTTTTTCTGAAATTCTGAAAGCGATTCGGATAATCAGCGATTCGGATAGTCGGAGCTCGGATAATTGGAGTTCTAGTGTAGTTAAATTATTATTGAAGTTAATTTTTCACGGCCTCCCACTCTTGAGAATTTATTTCTAACACTTCTTCATTCATTTTTGCACACTAGTGTACATATATAAACGGTAAAATAATAATTAATAATAAAAAGACAGATGTTTCTTGTTCTGGGCAAATTATTATGTAACTAGCGGTCCGTCCCGTCTTCGCGCGGGTGAATAATGTGTCGACTGCAGTGTAAGGTAGGGATGGGTTGGTAATTTAAAAAAAAATATTCTAAATCAGATAAAACAGCAGGAGTGAGACAAAATTGCAGTACATCCAAATTTTGAACTTAAATATTTTTTTTTCTGTTTATGTACATATTGAAACTGATAAATTTATTTTAGTATAGCACAGAACCACCCGGCTTCGCCCGAGTTAACCTTGGCCTTCCGTGTAACATAAGTAAAAATGTATTATCCTAAAAATACGCCAATCACAATAACGCATATTCGCGTCCATAAACCGTCAAAATGACAATCGGAAAAAAAACTTTTGTTATTTTGATGCAATCATACTAAATCCCTCAGCTTTAGAAATGATTTAAAAAAAAAATTCCTTTTAAAAATGTCTTACGCAAAATATCTAATCAAAAATTAGTATTAGTTGTCTTATTCGTCTAATCTTCCATAATCGGGTTCATGTTCATATCCGATGTTTAACCCGATTGGTGAATTTCTAAAATCGCTGAAATACGTGTTTAACAATTTTTTTAGTAGATTTGTTATCTGGAATTTCATGTTCCTACTTAAAACTACTGCTGACATATGGCGAAATGACCTAAAACGTTCGACACCCCATTTAACCCTCTTAGGGGGTGAATTTCTCAAATTGCTGAAATACGTGTTTAACTAATTTTTTAGTAGATTTATTATCCTTAATTTCATGCTCCTACCTAAAATTACTGCTGAGGTATGGCGAAATCACCTAAAATTTTCGACCCCCCCTATTTATCCCTCTTAGAGGGTGAATTTTTAAAACCGCTGAAATATTTGTTTAACCATTTTTTTTAGTAGATTTGTTTTCCTGAATTTCGCGCTCCTACCTAAAACTGTTGCTGAGATATGGCGAAATCACCTAAAACGACCAACCCCCCTCCCCCTTTTAACCCCCTTTGGGTAGAAATTTTCAAAGATCTTTTCTTATTGCTTGCCTAGGTCCTAACAGCAATCTACTGTCCAAATTTCGTGATCCTGACTTCAATCGTTTCAGCTGGGCGTTAATGAGTCAGTCAGTTTAGTCAGCCGTTCTCTCTTTATACATATCACGAGCAAAAATATACAATAACCTTTCCATGATTCCAAAAAACGTCCTTTATCATCAGAAACCTCAATGTATTTTCGAAATTTAAAGAAGCATTTATATAAAAAAAAACGTTTCTTTTGCTGCGACTGATTTTTGGAAACGTTTACAAGTAGTTTTAACGTTTACACTGTACAATGCACGCACAGTGCATTAATCATCTTTCTGAATATAGGTTTTTCAGATGCTATCCCTTCTCATGTAAATATTTTTATGTTCAACAAACATGAATTAATAGAGCGTTAACATTAACATTAATATTGTTTTGTTACTCTTGCATGTATAAATTCAATTACGAAGCATGAAAATGTTTAATGGAGAATGGATATCATCCTAAAATCCGATATTATGGTTAGAAAAAACTGATTAATACGCTATATAAAAACTACTCGGAAGCGTTTCTGAAAATCACTGACAGCAAAAGAAACTTTGTGTTTATAAAAGCTTCTTTAAATCTCAAAAATTTCGTGATCCCGAATTCATGGTACAAACTTTAAGGTTAGTACAAGACACTCAGGGCCTGACTAATGCAGGGACATGCAGGGCAGCTTCCGCGGTCCCCCTTCCATGGGAGTAATATGGATTTTCGCTAAAAGGGTGTCAAATAGTTAAAATTCTCCAAAAGTGACCAAAGTTCTTTTTGACAAAATCATTTTGAAAGATTTAAGAAGTGAGTGCGGTCCTCCCCCCCTTCCCCTTTCTATTTCCCATTACCCCCCCGCCCCCCCCACCCCTCGGCCGAAGCAGGCACATCCCACTGGTGCGATAAAAGTTCCTCAGGACTTGGGTTCGGTGGTCGCCTACGCGCCGGGTGCCAATCAGGCGTCTAGCGGCGCAGCTTACTTTTATACCCCCCCCCCCCCCACAAAAAAATAAAATAAATCTATACTAATATTATAAAGTGGTAAAGATTGTTTTTTTGTTTTTTTGCTTGCTTGTTTGTTTGTTTGTTTGTAGGAGGTAATCTCTGGAATTACTGAAGCGATTTCAAAAGTGATGGTGGCAAATTGATGGTGACAACCCCTGCTCCAACATAGGCTATATTTTATGTCAGTGCCACTACCACCAAGGGGGTGCAGGAGCGAAAAACGTTCTAAAATTTCGATTTTTTTTTTTATACTGAAGGAGCTAGAAACATGAAATTTGGCATGGTAGTTACTTATAAGATGTAAATGCTCTCTAAGAACAAAATCTAAAAAAATTCGAAATTTAAAAGGGTGAGATGAGCGAAAAGCTTTCTAAAAACATTCTAAAATACAATTTCTATGGAATCTCTGGAACTACAGAACTGTTTTAAAAAATGATGGTGGCAAATTAATGGTGACAATCGCTGCTCCAACATAGGCTATATTTTATGTCGGTGCCACTATCCCCAGGGGAGTGCAGGAGCGAAAAACGTTCTAAAATTTCGATTTTTTATATACTGAAGGAGCTAGAAACATGAAATTTGGCATGGTAGTTACTTATAAGATGTAAATGCTCTCTAAGAACAAAATAAAAAAAAATCGAAATTTAAAAGGGTGAAATGAGCGAAAAGCGTTCTAAAAACATTCTAAATTACAATTTCTATAGAATCTCTTGAACTACAGAACCATTTTCAAAAGTGATGGTGGCAAATTGATGGTAACAGTCCCTGCTGTAACATAGGCTATATTTTATGTCGGTGCCACTACCACAGAAGGGTGCAAAAGCGAAAAACTTTCTAAAATTTCGATTTTTTTTAATACTGAAGGAGCTAGAAATTTGATATTTGGCATGGAAGTTATTTATAAGATGCATATGCTCTCTCAGAACAAATTCTAAAAAAATTCGAAATTTAAAACTGTGAGATGAGCGAAAAGCGTTCTAAAAACATTCTAAATTACAATTTCTATGGAATCTCTGGAACTACAGAACCATTTTTAAAAGTGATGGTGGCAAATTGATGGTAACAGTCCCTGTTGTAACATAGGCTATATTTTATATCGCTGACACTAACACAGGGGGGAGGTTAAAAAGCGAAAAACGTTCTCAACGTTGTCTGACTATGTTGAGCCTTTATTTGATGCTTCTCTCCCTTCTTTGATCCCCCCCCCCCCACTCCCAGCGTACTAATAATGTAAATCTTTATTTTTTTTATTTCTATAACACAAAAAATCTGCCCTATTTGTTTCTCACTAATAACAATAAATAAATAATAATCAAAATTACCCCACACCCAACGTCCTAAATTTACACTGCCCTCCTTTGCTCTGACAGTATGCATATAAGTTTAAAATATTTTAAAATCTTTACTTTCATATAAAAAAGTCTGGGTACTTACGTATTATCCGTGCCAGTTTTAAGCCAACTGCGCCAGGCATGGAGCCAATATTACTAATTATAGTAACCCTTATATATATTTTTTCTTGCTACATGGTACATGCCTGGCAATAATCTACTTTTTTTAGTAGGGGTCATTTCTATACGTAGTAAGATTAACAAAATTAACTTTCTAGAATATGCAATTTATTATTTACCATTTCTTATATTATTTATTATTCTTTCTCATTTACTATGTTATTTACCATTTATTAATTTTACTAAAATAATGTTATTTACTATTTTTAACAATGTTATAAATTTAATAAACACATATTACATTTTATTTATTTTATATTAATTACCATTTTTAACAATATTATTGGATAATGTTAAATTACTGCGTTTGAAAACATGATTGGCAACGATAAACAAGATTGGTACTTGGCTACCATTTTTGTCGATCCATCTCCTGGCACGGATAATACGTAAGTACCAAAGTCTGCTCTATTTGTTGCTCTAGTGACAATAAATAATCAGTCATATATTATCCCCCTACCCCCGAAAGTTTTGCTTTCCCCTCCAGCATGCAGAGTTGTCAACTCTTTATTTTAAAAAAATAATCTGCAACATTCTTTGTCAACTAATAAAAATAAACAAATAATCATCTAAATACATCCCAAAATAAGGCCTCCTCTTTGCCTCCCCAATATAAAAAAGAGTTAAAAACATTTTTAAATCTTTATTTTTACATAAAAAATCTACGGTTCTATTTATTGCTCTCTAGCGGTAATATATCACATAAATTATCTCTCTATCACTAAAATTTCTGCTCCCCTCTTTGCCTCCGTCCAGCATACAGAGTTTCAAATATTTAAAAACCATTATTAAAAAATGTTACATTAGATGCTCACAAATAACAATAAATAAATAATCTTCTAAATTACTCCTTAACATTCCATAACTTACGCTTCTCCTCTTAACTTCCAGCTTTCTTGCAGGAAGCGATCGAGCTAGCCTTTTGCTTGGCACTTAAGATCTCACCTACTGCCCGTGGGATTCCAGGTTCGATCCTGGCTCCCTTACTTACTCTTGCATAGGTGATCTTGGACAAATGAACAAGCACCTTCGCCGACATCATCACCTCCTCTCGAGTCCAACAGATGGCAGCACTGCAAACACCTCCAGTACACAAAAGCCTGTGAAACGATCACAGCACGAAAGCCTATGACGACTCTCATAGCACGAAAAGCCTGTCACGCCGCACATATCGGGGTCACTCGTGCGCACGCCATGACAGCAACAACAGCAACCTGGAAATCGCCGCGCAACACGAGTGATCATCGCTCGTTTAACGTCAACGAGACGTTGTTCTCACTGGGGTGGAGTACTGTGGCAACGCCATCTTGTACGGGCAGTAGAAAACGAGTTTCTCACAGGAAGCGATCGAGCTAGCCTTTTGCTCGGCACTTAAGATCTCACCTACTGCTCGTGGGTTTCCAGGTTCGATCCTGGCTCACGCACTTACTCCTGCAACCTCTTCCCTCCCTAGGCCTATATATGTAGAACTCCGTTCTTTCTCGTTTTATTAGTCATGATACTCGAACATAATTGCAATTTCGATATCAGAATGACATGCTTCGATGTCTAAGATTCGAAATAATGCAAATAGATTAAAGCTCTTGCTTTGAAGCCAAATTGGAGAAAAAACAATTATTCGCAGAATTATTTTCGTTTTAAACGTCATGCACCGGTCATGTATAACGTAGGTCGCGATGCACGTCACAGCGCGTTCGGATAGATGGGGATCGGTGAAGAGAGGAGTTAGTTTACGCACGCGCGTTGACTCAGTCGTCTCCGACTATTCGGAGAGTAAGGACAGGCATTTTCGTGAACCATGTTTTCGTCTCCCGTGCAAGCCGCGATGCAGCGCTCGATTGAGCAAAGGGTTGCCATCAAGTTTTGTGTGAAACTCGGCAAGTCCGCAGTGGATCGCATGCGGCCCGAAACCGCAGACTATTGGAAACTTCGCCATGACAACGTTCTGGCTCACACTGCCTTCCTCGTGACACGCTTACTGGTCGATTCAAAGGTGCTAACAGTTCCTACTATGCCCTACAGTCCTGACGTGGCTCCCCCGACTTCTTCTTGTTCTCGCGATTGAAAACTCCCATGAAAAGACATCATTTTGGGACAATTGACAAAGTCAAAGGGGTTTGCACCAATGCTCTAAAGGACATTCCGGAAAAAGTCTATCGTGACGCATTCGATGCCTGGAAATCTAGCTGGAAGCAGTGTATTAATGCAGGAGGGGCCTATTTTGAAACCTCTTAATGTTTTGTACCGATCGGATGAATAAATGTAGTCTAATCGACTCACTGACATTACTTCGCGAACAAACCTTATATCACATTATCACTTCCGCGAAAACTCTACAATACGCCTCACAGAAGTGGCCTTGTTTTTGAGACATGGACAAAATCGACCGGCTACTTTTCCAGTTAAAATGTTGAAATATATTGATGTATATTTGACAGGAAATGTGATTTTTATACTTTTTAAATTTAAGCAATGAAAATAAAGCATCACATAATTCATGCAAATGTATTATTTTCAACACATATTTTTCCCATATGTATATATCTTTAAAATGTTTCATGCATTTTAAATCTGTTAGTTCAGAAATCTTAATATCTCTAAGTCAAGTGGTTCTCAACTGGTGTGCTTCGACACACTGTTGCACCGTCAGACGACAGTGCAGAGCAAAGCAAAAAGTGCAGAGCAAAAATTTTCAGAAAAGTTACAGAGGGTGTTCTCACATTTTTTAGACGATTTTCATCGTACTTACAGAACTATTTTACATAAAATATTTGCGTTTTAAATGTTCAATTTGGTAACCCTTATTCCAGGGTTCGTACGCATCAGGGAATTCAGGAGATTTTAAGTGTTTTAGTACCAGAAATTTCGTACAGTACTGGTCGCTACATCTGAAGATATGTTTTTTTCATTAAATAAGCCAAATATTACTTTACGAAAATTCTGGTAAAAGGTGCTTGAAAGTCCTTGAAGTGTACAAACCCTGTATTCTGAACTACTTTTCTCATCGTAATTTCAGTATCGTAATTGACAATAATGCTTTTGTAGTTATGGAAGAGGAATTTGGCCCATTCCTCTTGAACAGGTTTCCAAAGTCCATGAAGGGTTGTAGGTCGATGTTTGGAAAACGCGCTCTAAAGTCCAAAAGCGAAAAAATCTATGGGTGATACATCAAGAGATTTAGCAGGTATATCAATGAAGAGATAATACCCGATCTGATACCCGTTTCTCGTTCCACTTTTTCCGGAAAAACAATGTGTGGTGATGTGTGACTGCTTGCTTTATCTTGATGAAGTTCAACAGATTGATGGCACTGGAGATAAAGAGATGGTATTTCATGTTTGATGATTCGTAGTAAAATACGTTTGTGATAGTATGTGGAGTTGATCTTAACATTTTCTCCACTTTCTTTATTTTTAATTAAACATTATATGCAAAGGCAAGAACAATCATAAATCCTTTGCTAAAACTTTGCTAAAGAATGTATGAACTTTCTTTAAATACACTGAACCATGTTTTAAGATTTTTTTCACTTTGATGATGATAAATGGAGCTCTTTTTATGACTGTAATTTAAACAGACCAAAACTTCATCTATTGTAACAACATTTTTTCATTTTCTCCGGATAAATGTTTCTCATACAGAATTCTGCTTCGTGTTATACGTTCGGCATATGTCGTTGAGAAAGACGATGGACATTGGGTTTTTTTAGCTTTTAAAATTCAAATCAGTGTGAATGATTTTATTAACAACAGACATTTTAATGAGTTAGCAACAGTCCTTTGACATGGAGGATTTTCTTTTACCATAAAAGATCTTGCCTTTGCAGTATTCGAAGAATTTCTTTTTATTCTTAGGTACACATTTGGAACAAATTTTCCACTTGAAGCCCGACATTCACCTTTTTTCCATGTCTTATTGACAATATTACCTATTGTGGCCAAACATATTAGCTGTGAAAAATAATTTCTTTATGCAGATTATTTTGTTTACCCAGAAACAAATTCGTCTAAAAAATGTGCGAACAGCCTCTGTATAAGATTCTGCAAACTAAAAAAAGTACTTCAAAAGGCACCATTCTAATAAAGAAAAACCATGCCTTTCACAGTGTTTTTTTAATAACAGAATTTGATTAATTCTCTTCGGGAAATGCAGAACTATAGTTTTCTGTGCATCTGTTCTTTAAAAGCGCCATTTTGTATGTATACAAACATTTCAGTTGCAAGACGGGAATTTATACTTTTAAAAACATATCAGCTGTGCAAAATAATTTCTCTATGCAGACTTCTTTTTACATCAAAAGAAACTCGTCCAAAAAGATGCGCGAACAGCCTTTGTATAAGATTTTACGAACTAACAAAAGTACTTCAAAACGCAACATTCTTAAATGTTGCATTTTACTAAACATCCTTCAATTGCAAATCTGCAATTATTACAAGAAAATCATCTCAATGTTACATTTACTTGAAATAAGATTTTCTGAAGCGAATAATGTTCAAAACGAAAATAAATTTGGTATAGATTCATGGAACTAGATTTACTAGTATGGTTACACGAAAATCTATCTTGTAAAGAAGATATTAACAAAAATATTTTTATTACAAATTATACACTGTAAAAAGAGGAAAATGTTTCTTAATCTAGCTCTTATCTTTCTTAAGGGTTACGAAAATATAATATAACCTCTTTCGAGTTACCCACAATTCCGAAAAACGTTCCTCCATGAAGATAGAGAGAAGGAGAACAATGATAATGTTTCTACTTTTGGAACTAAAAGCAGTACCTAGTATGGCTGCCGTTTCCTGGAAAAGGCGGAGCTTACGCACTTGTGGAATTGGTGATAGATCTATATAAGGAGAGGGCACGTTTACAAACAAACAGTTTTATCAACCAATCTACCACTGCTTTGTTGTGGTAGATTGCAGGAATCGTTAGGGTGACGTAGGCTAATCATATCATAGATCAGTTTAACGTAGACCAATCAAATCGCCCCATCTCATGTGTACAGTAGGAGTCTAAAGAACGAACAGGTTTTTCTTGTGAACCAACAGTAATTTAACCAACAGTGACGTCAGCTTCCCTTTCCTTATTCTATGTCTCAACCTAAACTCTAATACATCAATATCCATGAGTCGTGATCGTTTGATACAGCTACTTTTTTTTTTAAATAACAATATTTCGAAAATATTGATTTTAAAGACTTTTTTCCATATTATTTCATATGTTTTATATATTTTGAAAGCATTACTACTACAAAACAAATATATGTACATTCACTTTATTAATTCGTAAATATAATTGCGTTAAAATCTTTATATAAATTTAAGTAATGAATTTTGTTCTATGCATTTAATAAATTTCATAACTATAAATGTTAACTTCTCTTCCAATAAAAAATAAAAATCTCAGATTAACAGTTTTAGAACGCATTGTCACAGTTCATTTCCAGGGCCTGATTACCCAAAAGGCACATGAAGAAAGTCTTTCTCTTCTAAAATTTAAGAAGGGGCCCAAAATGACTGTAAAATGAGGCGTCTAAGTTTCATTTTTAGTTTGTTGCATTGGATTTTTAAATGATAGACCGAGAGGCGGCAGCACAGACAATCACCTCATCGAATTCACGGCTGAAATTCCAGAATTAGTTAAAACTCGATTCGTATATTAAAACTCAATCGGTCTGCCAAGTCATATCTTGGTGGAAAACACCTTAAAATCCAATTTTAGCGGTTGACTCGTAGGTTTACCATTGTGTTTTCCTGCACCCAAAGGTATGAAAACATGGAGGACTGGGAGCAGGAACACACAATGGTAAACCTACGAGTCAACCGCTAAATTTGGGTTTTCGGGTGTTTTCCACCAAGATATGACTTGGCAGACCGATTGCGTTTTAATATGCGAATCAAGTTTTAACTAATTCTAAAGTTTCAGCCGTGAACTCGATGAGGTGATTGTCTGTGCTGACGCCTCCCGGTCTATGAAAAACCAATCATGGTATTCTAATGGGCTGATTTAGAAATCACCCTGCTAACTGAACGTACAAAAACTATAAATATTAATCTATCTAAAGTGTGTTTAACCGCGACCTACGTTATACACGGCCGGTGCATGACGTTTAAAACATCACATGAAGTGCATCATTTTTACACGGTGATTGGTGCAAAGGGGCGCACCCATCGTTTTGCACCAATCACCGTGTAAAAATGATCCAATCCATATGACGTTTTAAACGTCATGCACTGGCCGTGTATAACGTAGGTTGCGGTTTAACAGGGAACATAAAACAGGTTGTTTAATGAAATATATGAATTTGGCTAAGTCACTCTTCTGAATAATACTTGTAGCTTGTAGCTTGTATCATTGATGAGTTTCTATGTATGAAGAATTTAGAAAACTTTTACCGAATAAAAGGAGTCCCCTAAAATAATACTGTGCTGTCCCCAGTTTCAGAGGTTAATCGGACCCTGTTCATTTCCCTTTTTTTATATGTATATCTATCTATCTAAATATGTCTACCTATCTATATATATATGGCCTTTTCTTGTCGGGTGTATAATTTTTATATCTGCTGAAAGATTTTTAAAAATTAAAACACTTTCCAAATATACTGTTGATTTCAGACATTTTTCCAAATATGGGATCAATTTCACGAGCATTAAAAAAAAAACTGCAGAAATTACTTTTCTTATATTAAGAAGTATATATATATGTAAAAAATAACGCAATTTAAAGTAAGAATCTCTTTAAGTTGTTCTAATCATTTATTAAGTTATCAACTAACTGTCATATTAATTTTTTTATATGCAAAAATTAATCCCTTTAAAAAGTCATGCCTTAACTAGACTTTTTTTTTTTTTACTTTTATAAATGATGCAGATTTAAATTATTAAATTGCTGTTTGGTGTGTAATTGGGACTTAAAACGGCCTATAGAGGCGCTGATCGCAGCCCCTCGCTACAGGAAAATAGTCCCTTTAACTAATGCTAAAGTGCCATTGAAATCATTATTTATTGTAAACGCATTTGAAAGTGTTAGATATTCAAATTTGGATAATTTTTACCTTGTCATATAATCACAGAACACAAATATCACATGAAATCTGAAATTGTGCTAAAAAATAATCATTATAAACAAATTAAAAATGCATGTAATACAATGGGCTTGCAAGGGATTTTCCTGAAGGGAGAAGTTATATCTTTTCTCCACCAGATGGCGTATTCGAGCGCTTGAATTCCCAATAGAATTATTCAAAATTGATTTTCTGAGTAGTAAAATAATTTGTAAGTCACAAAATTAATATCGGGTACAGAATAATATATAAAAATAGTCTTCTACTCCCAAATATGAGTACTAAAAATATTTATATCTTAAAAGAGTTAAATGTCGATATTTTGATAGATATTTATGTTTTTTTTTTTTGCGATGAACTTAAATTTAAAAAGAAAAAAACATATATTTGTCAACTGGAAGTTTTGCTTAATTTCATTCATATTTATTGATCATGTAATAATGGGGAATTTTTTTTTTAATACTTTTTGTGCGTAAACTGAAACACATTCAATTATTTGGTGCTGACATCTATAATCAGAAATTGAAACTAAACCAAATGATCACGAAGAGTAGACGACAATTTGTCATGTATGATAGGTCACGTGGTTGAGCACTCGGGAGCACCAGCACCACGCACCGTGTACCAATTTCCGATCAACCTTCTGAGCTTGAAAGCCTATCTTCATTGTTCTCTTTCTTATATTCTATCTTCATGCGTTCCTCTATCTTTAGAAACCCCAGAAACCAATAGATTTTCAAGATTTAAAGAAGCATTTCTGAAACAAAAGTTCCTTTTGAGGCCCGTAATTTTCAAGAATGTCTCCGAGTAGTTTTTACAGTATATTAATAAATTTTCTTAAGACGAGATATCGGTTTTTCTGATGTTATTAATTCTCAAGAAAACATTTTTATGTTCAACAAACATGATGAATTAAGAGATTAACACAAGCATAAAAATTAATAAGATTAACATTAACATTAAAATTGACATTATTTGTTATTCTTGCATGTATAAGTTCTATTATGCGGCTGAAAATGCTTACTTGAGAATTGGTAGCATCCGAAAAACCGATATTCCTGGTTGAAAAACTGATTAATATATAGGGTAAGTCAAAATGAATATAGCGATTACAAACGACTATAACTATTTAATGGAAAATAATTTATGGATAAGATTAACGCAGAATGTAGACGGAACTTCAAAATTTTGTATACACACGTCATAGATGTTCTATGGGACTTCCCTTGGTCACACGGATAACATCTAGGCGGTAGTCCATTTCACGCCATACATTCTGAAGCATTTGTTCAGTCACCGACGTAAGCGCATTAGAAATGCGTACTTTGAGTTTTTCAATTGTTTTGGGCATGGGAGGGTAAGTCAAATTTGTATGCATTTGTATAAACGTATTTGTAAATACGCATTTGTATTGCGCTTGCGTCGGTGACTGAACAAATGCTTCAGAATGTATGGCGTGAAATGGACTACCGCCTAGATGTTGTCCGTGTGACCAAGAGAAGTCACATAGAACATCTATGACGTATGTATACAAAATTTTGAAATTCCGTCTACATTCTGTGTTAATCGTATCGATAAATTATTTTCCATTAAATAGTTATAGCCGTTTGTAATCGCTATATTCATTTTGACTTACCCTGCACTATAAAAACTACCCGGAAACATTTTCGAAAGTTACGGACAGCAAAATATACTTTTGTTTCAGAAAGGCTTCTTTAAATCTCTAAAATCTATTCGTTTCAGAGGCTTGTGAAGTCAAAGAAATGGTTTTCGGAAACTTCAGCAACTTGAAAGTGGTTAGATTATATTTTTGTAAACCTTAAAAAAGGTAACAGCTACATTTAAGAAACAATTGTATTTTTTTTTTTTTTTTTTTTTTTTTTATAGAGTTTGTTTATACGAAAATCCTACAGTGTATAAGAAGATAAATGTTACGAAGACAATCTATGACAATCGAAGATAATCTATGAAAATACAATATATATAACCATGTACGAAAATTCATAATAAACTGTTCCAAATAACCCACAATTCCGAAAAGCATTGTTTATCTTTATAAAACGTCAAAAATCAATATATTTGCGAGATTTAAAAGAAACATTTATATAAAAACAGTTATTTTTTCTGCAACTGGTTTTCGGAAACGTTTCCGAGTAGGCTTTATAGGGTAATTAATCAGTTTTCTCAAAGCAGAATATCAGTATTTAGGGTGCTGTCAATTCTCTATGAAACATTTTCAGCTGTCTAATTGAATTTAAACATGCAAGAGTAACAAAATAATACTAATTTTAATGTTAATGTTAATGTTGTTAATTTATCATATGTTTGTCGGCAAAACATGATTGTTGAACATGAAAATGTTTAGTTGAGAATTGATAGCATCCGAAAAACATATATTGCGGTTTGAGAAACAGATTAAACAGAAACTATAAATCTACTCGGAAACGTTTCCGAAAATAAGTGGTAGAAAAAAAAAGTTTTTATAAATCTTTCTTTAAATCTCAAAAATACATTGGTTTCGGAGGTTTCTAAAGATAAAGAACGCTTTTTAGTATCGTGCGTAGCTCGGAAGAGGCTATCTAATATATAAAAATGAAATTTTGTCTGTCTGTCTGCAATTCTCTACAAATCAACAGTTTGAAAGTCAGAATTGTGAAAGGTTACGTGCAGGTGTATTAAAACACGGCCGAGGCATCTAAAGTAATCCGGAATCGAAATAATGCATAGTTAATTTTTAATTAATAAAAAACCAAAAATCTAACATCCTTTTCCTGTTAAATTTAAACACTTTTCGTTATATCAGTTGCCAACAATTAAAAACCTACAGTAAAATTCTCCACGTGAAAAATTAAAATGAAGTAAAAAGTTTAAACAGTTGAAAAAAAGATTAATATAACATCATATTGGTAGTAATAACGGGAATTTTCAAACATTTCTCAATATTACAAGGAGTGTGAGTATGTGCAAGTACAGAAAGCAGGTTAATATGACGTCATTAAAGAATTAAAAAGGAAATTAATATAACGTCGTATTGGAAGTCTAACGAACTTTTCCAAATGTTTGAGAATCATACAAAGAGAGTATTAATATGAGTAATAGAGAAAGCAAATAGATAGGACGTCAGCAGGTGAATATAACGTCATATGAATTATAAGAACGTATTGAATCATTATAAAAATCCTAACTACGAAAATAATGAGATATTTTAACATTTTGAAGTTCTCTATACAACATGTTTAATTTTGAAATTGATTTTTCTACACAAAAATTCTTAAAATCTCGGACAACGCCGGGTACTTCAGCTAGTTGTATATATTTTCGTTTGTCGTTATATTATATTTTTTCTAGATTAAACAATATTTGTATTGTTTTTCGTTGTATCTTGAAAAAGAAGATATAAAAAAAAAAAACCCGTTTTATTACGAATTATTGACGGAGAAACCTTTTTATGCCGTTAATAATCTCCACGTGTTGTGAACGATGGAAAGAACGCATCGAACATTACTGAGTGCATACTTATAAACATCGCAGTGAAAAACACTAAATGTTAAAAACCAGACCCCAATTAACTCTAGTACCTCAAGTGATGACCGCAGCTGCGAACCAAACTGAATAAAACCAGATGGACCTTATGTTGAAACTAATCAACTAAGAAATACTCCAGACTGCCTCTTCAACCTTCAACTGATATCGCGCGTGTGAACTCAATATAAAACTTTCTCAGTATGCAAAATGTAACCGTACCGTAAAGACGTCCATGTAAATACGATGTATATATCTTAAATTTAATGTAAAATTGGAGCATTTTTAAGCAGTCTCCAAACGCGATATAAATGTATATATGCAGCCAAGAAAGTGAATAATAATATTATATTCAAACCAAATGGATATCTACTTACTACATGCCAATTTGTTATTTACTACTAATATTGTTTCTTATTCCAAAACAGTGATACGACAATGATTCAAAAGGATAAGTATCAGGATAATACTGTGGATAAATCTTAGCGCGAAGGCAAATTTCAGGTAAGCTGAATTAATCTTTTTACTATTATCAAAAGATGAAAATGAAGATGAAAATATAAAGACTGATATAACAATTTATAAGAATAGAAAATTATTATGCTACCGAAGGTTCTAACAATTATATAAACATATTTTACTTTGTTTATCCATGATGGAGAATTTCGTTTCTGTTATTAAATCAATTATAAAAAAGACATATTCATTTTATTGGCTTTTAGGTGCGTTCATAATTACATAAATACATAGCGCCTATAGTCGTAGTCTTGTCCTGTCCGCATATATCAGCGCAAAAACTACCCAACCAAATGGTTTGAAATTTAATATATATAAACGTTGCAGAATTTTGTCGAGTTCATTACAAATTTTATGAAAATCGAATCAAAACTTAAAAAGGTATTAATAAAAGTTTTCTTCATTCTATTAAATCCTATTATACGTAATTAATTCTATGATATCCCATGATAGGTCATGATTCTAGGTTGCCATGTTGATTACGTCCTATTTAAAATGTAATCCTATTATTTCCGTATTACTGAATTTAAAAAGCGAATTTGTATACTAAAATTGTTTAATTATAGCAATCCTATAATCTACCGACAGTTTTTTTGGAAATATGTTTCCGGATAAATAGATATTAAATGGAAAACGAGTCTAAATATGGATTTCAAATTTTGAAATTTCAAAGCTAGTCTTAAGTTTCCCATTATAATTTTCAGTAAATGTTAACATAAGGTAAAATGTTGCTAACTTAAAATGTACTTATTCTATTACGGAAATCAACCATATCATAATAACAGACGATATAATTCATTTCAATGAAATAAATAACGATGATTTTTTTTTTACATTGCCTTGTATTGGATATTTGCTCATAGTATAACTTTAACATAACAGAATTGTAATTAGTAATTGTTTGTAAAAGTGTAGTGAAACTTAAATTCATAAAATAAAATTAATGTCTATAATATGAAAATCTGCACATAAAATAAATTTTGTATTCATGCATTTTTGCATAAGAGTGCAACAGCTATTGCACCAATATTTATTAAACTAATTATAGTACGAACGCACCTCATTTGTCACATTTGACGTACAATTTCCAACTTGTTAATCATTATAAAAGTGTGCCTCGGAATTTAAACACGGGGTTAGAATGTGTCGCGAGATTTTTTTTTTAAAGTTTCACAAACACTAGGAACAATCTTGATACATTGTATAACGTATTTGTGTATCCGTTGTTGATTTGTTGAGATTCTCAATTTATTAATAAAGTCTATTAATATATAAATTTTAAATAAAAATTAAATTTCCTAACCAGTTTTCTGTTTTATTAAATGTACAGGGTGTCCATAATTAAACGACCCTACTTTAAAGTTGTCTATTAACGAAACTATTGGTCAGAAAGTTGTGAAATTTTTTGAAGGACATAATGGGAGGATGGGATTTTGTTTAAGTGAAAAAAATAGTTCAGATTTTCGCCACCAGAGGGCGTTTCTTAATGAATTACACATTTAGCATATATTTACACAATATTTTACAAATTTTATTACAACAAGACATGTTGAATAAAACTTTTTTCGCGACATGCTTTTAGCATTTCCCAGAACACACTGCGGTCAACTGTGGAACATGCTATCTTACGATTCCAGATGGTAGTTGAAAATGATGGCCGTCATGTGGAACATGTTTTTTTTTTTGCAATAAAATATGTAAACTATCGTAAATGTATGCTAAATTCATTAAAACGCCCCCTGGTGGCGAAATTTTGAACTAAATTTTTTTTTGCTTAAACAAATTCCCATTCCTTCATTACGTCCTTCACAAAATTTCAAAAAATTCTGATCACTACTTTCGTCTGTAGACAACTTTAAAGTAGGGTCGTTTAATTAGGGACACCCTGTATGTCGAATTAAACAAATAAGAAAAATAATGCGTTTAGCATAGATTATGAAACATTTTCCCACACTTCCAGAATATTTTATAACAAATTTTCACCGTTTAATAAGTTGAAAGATGATGTCTAAATAAATGACTTGGAAAACCCGTAACGTATTTTCAATTGAGAACCCAATATCAGCAATTATCATCAACATTCTTTTGTGCTGCCTTGTATATCATCTATAGATTTGTACATATACTACATAGTATGCTAAAATTAAGTTCAGTTAGGAAATGCATATGTATGGCACAGTTGAAAATTCTTCTTCAGCAATTTTTGTCAATATACGGAAATGTACACGACATACTTTGTGCTGCCCTGTATATGATCTATAGAATTTATACACACCAATTTATAGACAAAAATTTAGTCAAATTTAGAAACGCGTACCACAACTGAAAACGCACTTCCAGCAATTATTGTTAATAGACAGAGCGAATTCTTTTGTGTGTCCCTGTAAATGAACGATGAATACTATATACAAAATATTGTAGTATTCCTCTTGTAATGCACTTTAGTGATATACTATATCAATTTCAATATGTTTGAAATAGTGAAACATTATTAAAATAAACTCCAAACGATATTTCTCTATAGACCGTCATGTAACAGAATTCTTTTAAGTATCCCTGTAAATGAACAATGGATGCTATGCTCACCATATTCTATGGTAAGTATCTTGTTGGGCACATCATTGATATATATTAATTTAAATATGTTTGTAATAGCGTAACATCATTAAAATACACCACAAACGATTTTTTCCCATAGGCCGTAATGGAAGGGAATTCTTTTGAGTGTCATTGTAAAGAAACTATAAATATTACATTTTTCATTTTCAATATCGAACATGCCATAGTAAACCTCAATAACAACCATGAATTGCATGGGAATCGGAGTATATTTATTCGAGTTAGAGCACGGACAGGCAGGCGACAGACAGACAAACCAATTCATAGACACTTTTCAACTATGTTGGAAAGTGTTAATAAAAACGGATGCCCAAAATTTTTAATAAAGTCCTTTTAAATAATAAAATGAAAAAAAAAAGAAAGAGAAAATCTTTTTAAATTAGAACGCATGGTGCATTTAATTAACGTAAAAGTAATTCAAAGATTAATTCTTTTCTTAATCTTTTAGTAAATTGATTTTTTTTTTAAAAATATTTACTGAATTTATGATACAGAAGTTTTGAAGAATTTCTTGTTCGAATAACATAAAACTTTAAACCCCTTGAAAGACGATGGGGGTATTTTTTATAGCACTTAATTCTAATCCAGATTTTAACAAAATTTTACTTTTAAAACTTTGATAAAAACAAAAAAGAGGAGGGGGTGAGGGGTGCTCTAAAATTATATTTCCTTATTTTCAAATAAAATATTTTGAAAATTCTGGTGTGAATCCAACATTATAGAAACACAATTATTTGCCTCTGGAAGTTTCAGTGGGGGAAAAAAATGTTTAAATAACATTTTTTGTTCATTGTTTTATATATTCATTATTCTTTGCAAAGTTTAAGGCATTTGTGTACGGATTTTATATGAAAGAAAAGAATGAATACGATTTAAATCAGAATGTCTCGACTAACTTAGCACCTCGAACAATTACTAAACATAAATAATGGTTAAAACAAAGTAAAAATGAACGTGACTTTCTTACATTGCATGGAAAAGGCCGAAGTGTAAATGGATTTTCCTTTGTCTATTGATTAAGCGTCGTGGAACGCCTCCAAAGCTCTAATAAAAATAGAAGGGTTTCGTGATATAGAACGAGTGAACACTGAATGTGGACATTGTGCTTTATTATGAAGTGTAATATTTTTATTCCAGTAATTTTTACTGTCAAAAGAATTTATTTCATTGTTTCTCCAGCTCTGCAAAAAAAAAAAAAAGCTGTATTTATACAAAATTTAAGGACAGGAATGGATTCAGTGGCGTAGCCAGGATTTCTTTTCGGAGGAGTCCAGAATTTTCCTTCAGGTTATCTATATAGTAAAACCTACCCAGATAGAATCGCAAAGAGTCGTAAAAAACTTCGTTTTAGACAGGTTTTCGTCTTAGCAGGTGTATTTGTATGGTATTCGTTTAAATAGGACCAAGGAATATTTCAGTTTAAGTCAGCATTCCGTGTGCTGTAGGGGTTGTTTTCCCAAGTGTTGCTGTATTTATATAAATACTAGCTAACCCGCCCGGCGTTTCCCGGGCCCGAGATACTTACAATCTCAGAGAAAGGCGTTAACCCCCTACCTCACCATACCCGCAAATATAATGAATAATTTGTTCAAGAAAACCAACGTCACCTACATTAACGCGATCATTAAAAAAATAATTACATTTTTCTGATAATTAGAACATAACGAAGACGCTACGCTAAAATAGCCGGCAGATGATACCCCTTTCCGACCTCAATTTCAAATCTATATCTAAATTAGTTACCTAAATTTTTGTTCATTAGTAAAAATTGGCAATTATTTCCTTTCATTTTCGCAAACTAAATGGAGGGATCGGCCAGAGAAACAGATCTCTTTGTAGTTCAGTTTTTAATGAAGCCTGTCTGAAAATTTCTCGGATCGTTTACACTGGCGCCGGCAGATTTTTGCGTAAATTAAAAAAAAATTACCAACCGAATTTTTCAAAAATCACATAGTCAGATACAGAATATTTTTTAACATATGCTCATGAATTTTCAAATTGATACCTCAATTAGTTTTCTTAAAATTCGCTAATTAGTAAAATAATTTCGAATTCGTTCATTTCTGCTTGCAAATCCAATGCGCCTGTTCGTTTCTTTAGCTATTTTGATTTAAAAGATGTTATTTTAGAAGCGATGGTTAATGAGAATCGAATTAATATCTTGGGTAATTATCAAAATATTAAAATTCTGAGACTCAGGTGCACATGGCCATCTTGGACTATCCACACCTAAATTTTCAGACTTCTAGGTGGGCTAGATTTTGCTAGCCATCGCAGACAAACACACACACACACAGAGTGAAACTTTCTTTTATTAATATGATACCTTTTTATGTTATAAGGATAATAAAACCTGTGAAAATGGAAGCAGTCTGTAACAGAATTCTGCCTTAAACGAAAGCATTACATGATCCTAATATGGATTAATTACCATACAATTAAATCCGCTGAAAACCTGTCTGAAACGTGATTTTTCACAGCAGCGATTACGTCTTAATAAGTTTTATTGTACTTATAAACACACATTATAATACAGTAAAACCTGTAAAAGCGAAACCTTTCGATAACGGAATCTTGTTTTAAACGGAAGGGTTTGAGAAACCCGACGAAACGAACAATACATCTTATTGAGGTAGTATACCTTAAAGGTACATTTAATTACACTTCTGTAAGCGGAAAGCTGTCTAAAGCGGAAAACTTTCACAGCCTCTACGAAAGACATACCTTTAAGTTATAACTGCTAAGACGGACACCTATATGAAGCGAAATTTTTCATAGGTTCTTTGCGATCCTGTCTTAGCCAGATTTTACTGTTTCTGTATCCATGATTCAGGAAAACCAGTCCTTCGTTCGGGAGGGGTCCGGGCCCCTGGACCTCCCTCTTGGCTACGCCACTGCATGGATTCTAGAAAGGAATAATCTATAAATTTATGACTTCAAGAATCTACTAATATATGTACAAAATGCAAATGCGAATTTCGTTCCGACCGTTTTAATCTTGAGTTCTGCTGAACGGATTTTGAGGGACTCGCACTGTTAGTTAGATAATTTTACAGGGAAGGTTTTAATATATAAAACATTGTTCTAAGTTGCTTAGTTATAGAATTATGGGAGAAAGTTAGATAATCATATGAACCCGATTATGATAGACTAACCTTTTTAAAAAGATTCTGTTGAATAGATTTTGATAGGACTCGCACTGTTAGTTAGATAATTTTACAGGGAAGGTTTTAATATATAAAATATTGTTCTAAGTTGCTTAGTTATAGAATTATGGAAGAAAGTTAGATAATCATATGAAACCGATTATGATAGATTAACCTTTTTAAAAAGATTCTGCTGAATGGATTTCGATTTAACCGACACTGTTAGTTAGATAATTTTTTTCAGGGAAGGTTTTAGTATATAAAATATCGTTCTACGTTGCTTAGTTATAGAATTATGGGGAGAAGTTCTGTAATCAGGTGAGGCCAATTATAAAATTATAAGGGCCTTTTCGGAAAATTCTACAGGACGTATTTCTATGAGTCTTGCATTGTTAGTTGCATAATTTTTCAGGGATGCTTTTAGTATATTGGATATCGTTCTATCCTTCTTTAACAAATCATACTGTAAATGATCCACTAAAAGAGTTGGTCCTCAAAAGCCCAAATTTTGTCTGACACATTAGAAAATATAATAGCGCAATGGCGTTCGTATTGTTTTTAGCAATGCGGATGGACATTTCAGATAAAGGTCCATATTGCTTTAAAACACAAGGA
This sequence comes from Maratus michaelseni, assembly GCA_963931845.1. NCBI lineage: Eukaryota > Metazoa > Arthropoda > Arachnida > Araneae > Salticidae > Maratus > Maratus michaelseni. The sequence continues at coordinate 331,752,021 of OZ007590.1, read as the reverse complement.
CAAAATCCCAATATAGTTCGTTTGATGCAAGGGTCGTTTCGAGAAACCGACCAGCGTAGCGGGAGAAGCCCGCTAGTATATGTACAAAATACAAAAGAGAATTTCGTTCCCGCCGTTTTTAACTTGAGTTCTGCTGAATTGATTTCGATGGGACTTGCACTGTTAGTTAGATAATATTACAGGGAAGTTTTTATTATAAACATATCGCTCTACGTTGCTTAGTTATACAATTATGGAGGAAAGTTCTATAATTAGATGAACCCGATTATGAGAGATTAACCTCTTTAACAAATTCTGCTGAATGGATTTCAATGGAACTTGTTACTGTTAGTTAGATAATTTTTCAGAAAAAGCTTTAGCATATAAACATATTGTTCTACGTTGCTTAATTATAGAATTATGAGGGAAAGTTGCTAGTTCGTGGAAAATGAAAAATGAAGTTTTGTCTGTTGCATAATTCGAAAACTAAAATCAACGTTCCTTTATTAAGGCTCATTATACACTCCAACATTGAAGCAGTGTTTTTAAAACTAGAACCAGGCGTTTTTTAAGTCCCATTTTTATCTACATAATCACATACCATAATTTCCAGCCAATATTTCTCGGAACAGAAATGGAACTTTATAGTATATGAAGTGAAACAGTAAACTCGTTTTCAGTGTCTAGTTTTAAAACACTATAAATTGCCCTTGTTTTAATAAATTTTTACAGATTTTAGGCAAATAATGGACCTTTCAATGGTTGCATGGATGCCATCTGTTTCTAGGTAACTATGGTGGTCACTTTCGAATAACCGTGAGACATTTCCAGCCAACTTTCATAAAATACTTTCTATCGTACACTGTAAAAATATTTCCTGAAAATAACGGAAATTGTACTGGTAATACCGTTTTATAACAGATATCTTCCATATTTTTTAGAAATTTTTATCTCGTTAAAATAAATTTTATAGGACTAAAAAAAAAAGTTATCTCTCAAGGAACAACTTATAAGGGATAGATACACTTTTTTTTAATCCGTTCATTTCTGAGCGAGTTTTCAGTAAACAGCCACCACTTCCCACGAAGAGTATCGAACCCAGAACCTTCCGTTTACTAAACCAGCGGACCAGACCACTACGCTACGGTTGGACACGACACTTACTCAAATGTTGTTACTTATTTGAGACTAGCCGCCACTGGCGACCAGTTTGGTCGCCCTTAAATGTATGTTAAGTATTGTAACAAATTATTTTTATTCATAATTTATTTTTTTCCTTAATCCCTCGCATAACTGGAAAAATCTAATAGACAAATCAAGAACTTTTGCGATCGCGGTAGCATTTCGCATATTTTTTGTTGTTATGTATTTCATCTTTCTTGACAAAAACCGCTTAACCCACTTAAGAATTTATGCTTCATGTCCGTTTGCTTATCACTTGCAATATGTTAGCTAATGCGGAGATTCTTAAACATATTTGGCGCAAAACAAAAATCGCGCCAACCCCGGTGCGTCCGTGACAGCTGTTTCAATTTAAAATACATGACGTTCACATTTTTCATTTAAAATAGAAAATAGAAAAATAATAATTATCATAAATCAAAACATTTGATTTCAAATTAAAGTATCGTTTCTAATTTGCACGCGCAAAAAATAAAAGCTGACAATTCTTTTCGAAATTTGATCCATTAAATATTATTACATGAGTTCAACTTGCGTCAAAAAAGATCCGGAAGTTGAGTTGTATGGAACAGAATTAAGGTAAACTTTGACTGTCTCACTGGTGCGGATTATTTTTTTTACGCCAGGCAGCGATCCAAAAATTCATGTTTTAATATTTTAAACATTCACAACGAATGAATCTTTTTTCTTTGTTTACTTTCATAGATAGAGAATTTTAACTGCGAACCTAATTTAAACTGAAGTTATTGCAGAATGTATACATAATTGAACGTAAGTCATCTCTCAAATATTAATTTATTTTGAACGATCTTTCTAAAAATGTAATTTTTATGCACTTTTATTTGCAAAAATAATTTTGAATAAAAATGGCCGCCTGGCATATGAAAAAGTGAAACGGACATCCCGGAACTGTTGATGACAGTCACATGACTTACGGTTTTATTATATAGATGCTTTTAATGATGCATAATCTTGAAGGTCTCATAGTTAGATAGATATTTTCAGAGTTTCAATCTATACTAATATTATAAAGGAGTAAAGCTTGTTTTTTTGTTTGTTTATTTGTAGGGGGTAATCTCTGGAACTACCGAACCGATTTCAAAAGTGATGGTGGCAAATTGATGGTGACAACTCCTGCTCCAACATAGGCTATATTTTATGTCGGTGCCACTACCCAGGGGGGTGCAGGAGCGAAAAACGCTCTAAAATTGCGATCTTTTCTATACTGAATCAGCTAGAAATTAGAAATTTGGCGTTGTAGTTACTTATAAGATGTAAATGCTCTCTAAGAACAAAATAAAAAAAAATCGAAATTTAAAAGGGTGAAATGAGCGAAAAGCGTTCTAAAAACATTCTAAATTCCAATTTCTATGGAATCTCTGGAACTACCGAACCGATTTCAAAAGTGATGGTGGCAAATTGATGGTGACAGCTCCTGCTCCAACATAGGCTATATTTTATGTCGGTGTCACTAACTCCAGTGGGGTGCAGGAGCGAAAACCGTTGTAAAATTGCGATTTTGTTTATACTGAAGGAGCTAGAAATTTGAAATTTGGCATTGTAGTTACTTATAAGATGTAATGCTCTCTAAGAATAAAAAAAAAAAAAATCGAAATTTAAAAGGGTGAAATGAGCGAAAAGCGTTCTAAAAACATTCTAAATTACAATTTCTATGGATTCTTTGGAACTACCGAACCGATTTCAAAAGTGATGGTGGGAAATTGATGGTGACAACCCCTGCTCCAATATAGGCTATATTTTATGTCGGTGTCACTAACCCCAGGGGGGGGGGGTGCAGGAGCGAAAAACGTTCTAAAATTGCGATCTTTTTTATACTGAAGGAGCTAGAAATTTGAAATTTGGCATGGAATCTCTAGAACTACCGAACCAATTTCAAAAGTGATGGTGGCAAATTGGTGGTGACAATCCCTGCTCCAACAGCCTCTTTAATAAAAAACTATGCGTTTCTGACGACTGCGTTTTTCGCTAATTGTTGCCATAGATTAATCTCGGAAAGTGAAACATTTGAAGTTACTGAAAAAAAATAGTAGCTCGAAAAGTATTTGTCAGAAATTGTTAGGCAAACTGCGTTTGAAAGGTAAAAAATTGTATTTTTCTTGATATAAATTTCAAATCTAATGATTATGCCATTTTTCAAATATTGAATTTGAAAAATTACTATATTTCACAATGGAGTACCATAGCAAAACCTTCATGCGTAAAAAGATAATGATGAGGGCGACGTGTCCTGGCGTGTATATTGGCTATAGCACGAGTCACAAATTATAGTAGCCTTATTATTCTGTTAAAATATAAAAGTGAATTATGAAATGTCAATATTTTGTTGGATTAAAAGTTCGTTATAAGAAATTGACCAGCGTAGCGGGCGTAGCTTGCTAGTGTTTTTAATATTTCATTTTCATAATTTTCTATATTTCGCTTTATTATTTGATGCTTTATAACAGATAAATTTAAATTTTTTATGTATTATATGCGTAAAATATTGTATTAACAGTAATGATTGCTTCTTTTTGCAATAGTACATAGACTTTTTAAAATAATTTGTGTGTTGATTTATTTATCAATTCCAGTACAAACAATAATTATCTTAAGCAGACGTATTTATTAGATGCCATTAAAGTAAATTTTCTTTATCTCTTAGTTTAAAAATTTATGTGAATAAACAATTTTATAAAAAATTAAATTATTATATTTAAGCTTTGCTGCGAGCTTTTGTGTATGGTTCTGTTAAAATGAATAATCTTTAAAATATCAAAACGAAAAAATAGATGGTTAGAGAAAATTTTGAAGTTAATAACTTTAGGATAGATACGTTTAAATTTGGACTTAATAATTTAGTTTAATTTATAAAAATTATAAACTAACGAAATAAACTATAAACTTTTATAAAAATGAAGTTTATAATTTTATAACGTAAACAAAAAGTTATTATTTTTTATAAATTTAAAGAGAAAATTATGAACTTTGTAAAATTATAATTTATAAAATAACAAATTTTAGTTTAATGCACAAATTTATAAGACAAATCAGTTTAGTTTAATACCCACATACCGATAATTTGCAAAGATATTATTTTATGAAACTTTAAAAATATTAAAATAAAAAAATAGATTTTTAGAGAAAATTTTGAAATTAATGACCTTGAGATAGGTAAGTTTAAATTTGGACTTATTAATTTAGTCTAAATTAATTTAGTTTAATTTATAAAATTATAAACTAACGAAATAAATTATACTCTTTATAAAATCATTAACATAATTTTTATGAAAGTAAAGAAAAAATGATTAATTACTTTTATAAATTTAAAGAAAAAAATATAAACTTTGTAAAAAATTATAATTTATAAAATAATAAATTTTAGTTTAATTCACAAATTTATAAGACAAATAAGTTTTGTTCAATACAATATACATATCGATAATTTGCAAAGGTATTATTTTATGAAACCTTTAATAACTTAATATTGCCTCACGTTAATCAAATTAAAATAAAATTTTAAATCGTCTGTGAAAAAATTCACAATTTAAAGCACTATAAAGAAAAAGAAAAGTAGATTTTAAAAAATATTTTTCTGTAATTTATGAAAATAAAATAAATTTCTAAAGATTTCACTAAAAAATAAAAATATCGCTATTATTTTCAAAAAAAATTACCGCCCAGACACAATACCGGTTAGAATGAGTTCCAGGATTGGCCCGAGTCTAATGACAGAAAATAGGCCCACAGGTAGGACTGGTTCAGACCTGTATCCTAGAAGAACTCTAGTAAATACAACAATCTTAATTCGCAATTCAAACAAGGAGATTTCTGTACGGAAACCTCTGAACGTCATTTACGGAAATGGCACTGTTTTGAAAAAAATGCGGACATCGTACTGTTTTGTAAGAAATACGGAAAAATCCATTAAATTTACGGAAAACTTTCTGCATATTTACGGATTTGAAATTTACTTTACGGAACTAATGTCATTTACGGAAATTGTACTGCTGTTTTGGAAAAATGAAACTTCTCCGTAAAATTTAACGGAAAATCTCTTGTATTTTCACGGATTTTTTTTAGAGTGTAGTATCACAAAATATCTCCAGAATATTTATTTCCATGACGCAAAGAATTTTTTTTTAACATGGGGAAAACACATAGATAGTAGTGTAGCATATTTGTTGTCAAGGTGAACTACGCTAGGCACTTTTATTTGACGTATTGTCTTTTTTTAGCGACTGAATTTGAGAGAAATAAAAAATATGTGTCTGCTTAAGACCGCACAGTCGAAATGAAAACTTCTTTGGTGATCGTAACCATTTCGAAGTAATATCAGACTAAATATATTCATTTAAACTAGTCTGATGTGCCAATCCCAAACCTTTATTCTATCTCATACATGTGAATACTTCAAAATTCGTTATCACATCGCCAATAAAATCAATATTTTTCGCCATTCTGTTGTACGTCAGCTGCTTGCGAATCGTCGGGTTAACTGAATGCGAAGCACCCTTCTTGCACGAGCCACCGAAGGTCCAAGCCACCGTTTGCTCGAGCCACCGGACACGATGTATAACACGACTACAAAATGTCCTTCTAGTCTGTACCGATGGGAAAAGATAGTCTCCCTATTCCTTGGTTTTAAGATTTTAGCTAATTTTATTGAAAAACAACAAGCTAAAATGCGTGGAACCCGATTACAGAAGATTCATTCCCTTTTCTCCTTAATATTGAATTTGAATCAGAATTTCGTCAAATTAGTCAGCTACAGCCAAGTTGGCTTTATTTATGGCAACCTATTTTTGTCGACAAATTTGTGGATATTTCGTCAAGTATCGCGAAGCTTGGTGAGAATTTGAAGCTGGCGAATATGAATAGAGAGTGTTACGCAAACAAAAGTTGGAACGATGATTACAATAATGAAAGGAAATTTTCCAGAACGCATGTTCTCTAAAACTCATAAATTAAATCCTTTTATGCTGTCTTGTTTCAAAATGTCAGCCGCACTAAAATTTCAAACTGCTATATCTCAGCGATTTTTACTTTCTTCTATCTTATAATAGAAGAAAGAGGCAAAGAGAAGATAGAGGCAAAACTAAAATTGCTCTGGAAACCTGGATCAAAGCCGAACATTTAACTGAAAAAACGCTTAGGATTTCTTTCTTTTTTTGTTCATCTTTTTGAATTTGAAATATTTAAATGACTGTCATAGCGACTCCTTCCGGCGGAATATCCCCAAATGCAATTGGGACCTGCAGGCTATAGTAAAAAACATATGAATCAAATTTGGTTCAGTTCTATGCATAACTTCATACACTTTTCGATGGTACATTAATGGAAATGGCACAAAAATTGCCATTACAGCGTCCCCTTCCGGCGGAATATCTCAAAATTCAAGGAGGACCCGCTGGCCATAGCCAGAAACCTTAAAAAAAAAAAATGGTTCAATTCTATGCATAACTCCATACACTTTTCGATGATACAGTGAGGACACACACACGGACAGAGAGACATTTTATAAAAACGTGTAAATCCGTCGAAAACCTGTTAAGTCGAAAAAAATTTCGATTACAATACTTTTTTCTATTAGCTGATCGCGAATCGTCGGGTTACCAGGATGCGAGCAGCCGATGTATTATACTAAACTACGAAAAGTCCTTCTGGCCTGTACCGGCAGGAACAAATAGCTCTCTATAGCTTGTTTTTAAGATTTTAGCTAATTTTATTGAAAAACACGAAGTTAAAATGGTGGAACCTGATTACAGAAGAGTCATTCCCAGTTCTCGTCAATATGGAATTTGAATGAGAATATCATCAAATTAGACAGACATATCCAAGTTGGCTTCATATATGGTAACTTATTTTTGTCGCGAAATTTGGCAATATTTCCCAATTAGCGTCAAGTTTGGCGAGAATTTGACGTTGGCGAATATAAATATATAGTGTTAAGTATGCAAGTGTTGAAACGATGGTTACAACAATGAAAGAGAATTAGCCGAAACCATGTTTACTAAAACTCATAAATTAAACCCGTTTATGAAGGAATCATGCTGTATTGTTTCAAAATGCCAGCCACCCTAAAATTTCAAACTGGTATATCTCAGCGATTTTTACTTTCTTCTATCTATAATAGAAGAAAGCATTGTAATCGAAACATTTTTTGACTTCCGGACCGAAATTTTATTCAATGTATGTCGACATTTTAAAGAAATTTCCATTTTAACAACAACAAAACTTTCATTGCCATTCACTCAAAAAGAGATTACAATCTACTTTCAACATCCTCCCACCTTTTGATAAATGAAGTTTATCAAAACAATAAATATCTGACAAATTCTAAATTTAAATGATTCTAAAAATCAATATTGCAAATAATACAGTATAAACATAATAATGAAGATAAACAGTTAGAAGTGAATAAAACGAAATAAACACTCTTAAACTTATTAATTTAAAAATTTCTTCCAAGACACACTTAAAGTGCAAAGTTCAATCAGTTCTCATAATGTTTTCGAGGTTTCACTGTCCTACCACATTTAATTTCAATACTTCAACTCTATTTTTTAATAAATAAGCTTTAGGCTTTGGGAGTCCTTTGGGCGGGATAAACATTTTGCATTGTTGGTAGTTCCACAGCTGTGATAAAATGGGCACTATAAAATACAAATGCAATAAATGTACGAGAGTTAAAAATATTTTTCGTTTAATTTTATTATTTATTTTAGATTTTTTTTTTGCTTCATCACGTTTTATTTTTCTTTTTAAATAGCATATATCTTCTTTTTTTCGGCTCAAATCGTGCAGTGTTTTGGAATAGAAACATAATGTTGACTTTTCGATTATTCTTATCATTTCAAAGTCATGGCTAAACTAATCTGTTAATTAAAAATTTCTTAAAAAATATTTACTAACATAATAACTTTAAACAATATTCTTTAACACGAATACGAGAACATAAATAAATCAATATCCATTAACGCATTAAAATAGTAATATAAGTAAAATAGAATAAACAGACGTGACGTGATGAAATAGAATAACAAGGAAATAAATTTACTCAACAGACTTAATCTTAGAGAAAGCGCATGGAATTCCAAGCACATGAGATAAATTTAAATGATCTGATATATTAAAACCTAAATATGCAAATTGGGATGAGCAAAAATATTGTCTAATATAAGATATGACATGGAGTTGATTAATTGTAATGTTTCTAATTATAGTCTGGGAATTTTTTTGTTTAATTAATGCATTGATTCTTCTTTAAATGTTACGTGAAATAAGTCACGTGTAAAAACTAGTATGAAATAAATCCTTATTCAGATAATGAAATTTTGAATACAAAAGTTGAAAAAAAACAACAACTGAAGAATTAGACAAATTAAAAAAAATGATTGGACACTGCACACAATAATCTCGTCAGGTATGTGCCCGGGAAAGATGGTTAAATTTCTGTGCATAGATTTTGATCATGTAAAACATTTTTAACGGAACTATTTTGACTAATTTAAACATTAAATAGCGCTTAAAATAATTCTTCGATTTAAAAACCGTCTGATTAAACGTGTTTATCACACATTCCTCTATAAAACTACCAGTTATCATATTGTTATATGCAATATACATTTTTTTAATATAAGCCGAGAAAGAGACCCGATCACAATGAATTCAATTACGACAACGACAGCAGCGTTATTTACTATTTTTAGAATAGAGAGAAAAGCTGTTTATTCGTAATTGAGCCTGTATTAGGTTTATTTCTTAATATTCCTATTTTTAACCACTTTACAACATTGTTGAAAAGTGTTTATGACTTCGGTTTGTCTGTCCGTGCTCTAACTCTCATAAAAATACACGGATTACCCTTTAATTTTTAAATGTTATTGACGTTTATTATAGCACGACCGGAATTGAAAATGAAGTGAGTAGCATTTATAGTTCGATTACAGGGACAGTCAAAAGTATTTCGTTACATTACGGTCAATAGAAAATAATCGTTTCAAGTGCATTTTGATGACGTTACACCATGTCAAATAATATAATTGATATGCATTTATGAATTGCACTAAAAAATGCTTTCTGTAGAATATGGGGTGCAAAACATTTATTATTGATTCACAAGGTCAAACAAAAGAATTCAGTTACATAATGGTCTGCATGGAAATATCGTTTTCAGTGTATTCTAATGATATTAAAATATTTCAAACATAATGACACTCATATAAATCTATTGAGGTGCACTATAAGTTGCTTACTGAAAAATATGGCGTTAATTAAAAAAATAATTATGTTGTTATTTTTTAAAGCACTTTTGTATGCGAAATTGCATAACTATTGTATTTTTTATCTATATTTCTTGCTGAGCGATAAATTTATAGTTTATCTACTGCCAAAACTATTAAGAATGATATTGAAACCGCCTCAGTAGTTCTCGAGAAAAAGGTACACTGTTAAAAATTTGCAGCAAACTGTCCAGTCATTTGACCGTTTTTGTAGAAAACGGTTATATAACCGTAATTTATCTATATACTGACCGTATTATTGCTCATTTTATGGTCATAATATAGTTAAATTACGGTTATCTAAACGTTTTCTAGAAAAACGGTCAAATGACTGGACAGTTTGCTGCAAATTTTTAACTGTGTACATAAATGTCAGCTGTTTTACACGTGGCATTATTCTTTTGGGAAATCGCATAATGTTGAGTATTTTTTTTTAATTTCTTGTCGAGCGATCAGTTTATGATTTAGCTACTGACAAAACTATTAAAAAAAAGTATTTCTGGTCTGTACCGGGAGGAAAAAGCAGCTTCCGTATTCCTTATTTTTAAGATTTTAACTAATTTTACTCGAAAACACGAAGTTACAATACGAGGAATCCGATTATAAAAGGTTCATTTCACGTTTTCATGAATATTGAATTTGAATGAGAATTTCACCAAATTAATCAGCTAAGCCAAGTTGGCTTCATTTATTATAGCGATTTATTTTTGGTCGTCAGATTAAGCGATATTTCACCAAACTTGGCGAGAAATTGATGCTAGTAGATATGAAGATACAGTTTTAAGCTTTTGAGAACTGGAACAAATGGTTACAACAATGAAAGAAAAATTGTGAAAAATGTCCGCCATCCTAGAATTTCAAACTGCTATATCTCAGCCATTTTTTAAGATAGAGGCGAACCGAGAAATGTCCCGCAATCCTTGTATTGAGGCCGAACTCTTAAAGGTAAAAACATTTAGTATTTCTAATTTTTTGTGCATCTTTTTAAATTTTTTGAGTGGTGGCCATTTTGAAACAAGGTGGCGGATGAAGCTGGCCAACGAATGTAACATGACAAAAATTAGATACACATATATGATGTATATACACTATATTGCCAAAGGTGATTGGTCACTTGTGATTTTTAACGTTTTGTTAACTATCTAGAAAAATACATGAGGAATTAACCTGAAACTGCAGGCGTGTAAACAGTATAATATAGGTTATATATTTCCGCGAAGATTTTTTCCCGAAATCGCATAGGGGACGGTCAACAAATTGAAAAAGAACGAATATCTTTTGGATAACCCTGTAAAAACTAATGTAGCAAAGGCGTACAAACTCGAGATTATTAATAACTGGCTTATTGTAATATACTGTGTTCATTTTTATGAGAATAGCATGTATACTCGTAGAGAAATTAAGCTTTTTATAAAAACAGTCCCAAATTTTGCCTAGTTTTCTGCTTATAATTTGCACAGTTCTTAATATAAAAAAAGTTATTTTCAGAGAATATGACAAACAACATTGTACATAATACTCTGCAATCAAAATTAAAAAAATAATAAAAATTGGATGAAAAATGAGCAGGTTTACTAAAAAATGTGTCACTGCGCATGCGCGAATGCAATCAAAATATAATATCTATAATGTATTAGCTAAGTATATAGAGCAACTTTTGTGAAAGTCTCAAAATCATAGCTTGAAAATTCTGAAAATTATCGTCGATAGAATAAGCTCGAAATCCGTTGCTCTCAAAAAGAAGCAAAAAGATGAGGGGTTGTATCCAAATATAGTAGTACGTGCAATATTGTGTACGCTATCTTAGCACTAATCAAGAGATATTTGATACAACCCCTCATCTTTTTGCTTCTTTTTGGGAACAACGGATTTCGAGCTTATTCTATCGACGATAATTTTCAAAATTTTCAAGCTATGATTTTGAGACTTTCACAAAAGTTGCTCTATATACTTAGCTAATACATTATGCATATTAAATTTTGATTGCATTCGCGCATGCGCAGTGAAACATTTTTTAGTAAACCGGCTCATTTTTCATCAAATTTATATTATTTTTTAATTCTGATTGCAGAGTATTATGTACAATGTTGTTTGTCATATTTTCTGAAAAGAACTTTTTTTTATATTAAGAACTCTGCAAATTATAAGCAAAAAAACTAGGCGAAATTTGGGACTGTTTTTATAAAAACCTTAATTTCTCTACGAGTATACATGCTATCCTCATAAAAATGAACACGGTATATACAATAAGCCATTTATTAATAATCTCGAGTTTGAACGCCTTTGCTACATTAGTTTTTACAGGGTTATCCAAAAGATATTCGTTCTTTTTCAATTTGTTGACCGTTCCCTATGGGGTTTCGTGAAAAAATCTTCGCGGAAATATATAACCTATATTATACTGTTTACACACCTGCAGTTTCAGGTTAATTCATCATGTATTTTTCTAGATAGTTAACAAAACGTCTAAAATCGCAAGTGACGAATCACCTTTGGCAATATAGTGTATGTATATATAGAGGGGCTCGGTCTACAGGTACTCTATATAAATCAACATTTGAGCGGCGAGTAGTTTTGATGGTAAAAATATATCGGAATTTTCCGGAATTGCTTTCCACCAGGCGGCTTCAATAGGTAGCTTCATACTTTTTGTAATTAAAACTGTCTAAAAGGTTGTGAAATCGCTTCATTAGTCTCCGAGAAAAAGGTACATCAGTATCAGCTCTTTTATATGTGGTTTCGCAATTGTAGTTGCTCCTTAATAACCAATTACACATTACAATATACATGGATAAAAAATATGAAAGTATATATGAAAAGTTAGCGCAGATGAAAATCCGAATCGGAAAAGTCAAATCCCAATCCGAAACCAACACAACACAAATCAATTAACATCAGCTCGACCTGAATCTGGTACACAACGAAAATAATTATCATCAGCCCGAACCAATCCCTGAACAGCGATCGGTCGAGTTCAGGTAATATCGGGTTGCCCGACCCGATGCAGGACTCTAGTCCCTATATATTAATGATTAAGTAGCCAGACCTTATCTATCTAAAAATTGTTTGACTATTTATGAAAAAAAAGGTAAACTAGACGTTGGGGGCCACCGTAATACTTACCCATCATGAGTATGCATAATATAAAATATGAAAATAAAACATGTGTAAACTACTTATAAAATGCATTGCAATTCGAATAAAATCGTGGCTTGATGACGTCGTAAACTTTAAATGCTCTACTAGGGAATTGCTTAAAAGAAACATCCTTGTATCTCCAAAAATTACAATCCTATTAACTAACGGTTTATTGTGTCGGATTAAGCGTCTCATTTCCAATTAAAATATATCTTTGAATTGAAATTTCGATGAAATACAGGGTCATGAAAAATCGAAGAGTGTGGAAAATAGGATTACAAATATCTCGGCAACTAATTATCCGATCAACTTCATATTTTATACAAAATTTGTTTTTTTATTGTCTTTTATATTCACTAATTAAAATAAACAATTTCGAAAATTTTTATAGACCTTTTATCAGAACGAATATTTCGAGAGTCCGAAAAAAATAGTTCCGGATAATCGAGGTTACTGAAATTCAATAAGCTTCTTCCCATTATTACATACTAAGTACATACCAAATTTCAAGTCTCTATCTCAATTTGTTCGGGAGATAGAGCGTTTACAGACACACAAATACACAGACATACAGATACACAGACACACAGACGGACGGTATTTTTTTTTCTAAAAATATGTTTCTTAGAATCTCCAGTGTCTGAAACGTGTAAATCCATCAATTTTTTTTTCGATTTTTAAAACGATTATAAGACTTAAGGTAAGTAATAATAATAATGATGATGATGCTGATGGTGGTGATAATATAATAATAATAACAACAATAATAATAATAACAGCAACAAAAGAGCTTAGTAACCAATACTTTTCATTTTCTTTTGTAATTTCACTTGATATTTTATAATCCTTCAGTACTTTTGAATCCTGGATTATTCGTTTAAAACTGAAAAAAAGAAAAAAAGGGGAAAGATTATTTGAAATACCTATAGAAATATAACAGGTAATTTAACAGATAAAACCTCAAAGTTTTTAGAAGGACTTAAAGTTTTAAAAGAACACAGAATTATATCAAACAAAAGAATTATTTTTAGGTTAATCTTACAAAGACGTTCAAATTTTTGTTTGTTAGTAACATAAGTTAAAAAAGAGGATTTAAAATGTATTAGATATTGTACTTTTTCTTCAACAGCATCAAGTATTTATAAGGCTGTCTTAGATAGCTATTTTAAAGAAGTTTATACGTCTAATGTAAGAAAAGTTCTGAAAAACGTTAAATTTCTTAATGAAGTGAAAAGAATAATTACATTTCAGTTGGAGAGATATTTTTTTTTATAAAGCTATTAAACCGCAAATGATTAGAGATGGTAGAAAAAAAAATCAAACTTTATAAGATTTTAAGATCATTGTTTTATATTTTGTTTCTAATAATTCTCTTTTTTTAAAGTTTTTGTGTGATAGGGGAGGATGGAAAAATGGCGGTCACCTAAGAAAAATATGCTATAACTTTGTGTAATATCTATGTTATATCATCATTTTGGTTTCTATTTAAGAGTAAAGTAATAGTCTTTAATGTTTCATAAGTCTCAAAGCTGTAAATAAAATAAAAGCCATGTAGTTTACAAATTAATGAAAATGTACCTTTGACCGGCATTCCTCATAGGTCGGGTAATGCCTGTCATAGGGATAAATGTCACAAAATACAATAACTATTGCTGGATAGAACTTAAGGTTCCTCCCGCATTTTGCATACTTTATGCAAACAATCCAAGTTCTTACAGACATTGGGAAGGGCCCTTGACAACTGTGGATGTTTTGCGTTCCCACGGATAAACAAGTCATAAAATCATCTTGACGCCGATTGCGACAGGGCAACGATTGTTGAAATACAAGGCGATTTATGACCCACAATTTCCAAGGCCCATACAATTTACGAAGGACCACCGAGGTGCAAATTCGAGGAGCACGTTCCATCTCGTGCTGCAAGGTTGTAGCCTATCCATATAAGAGTGAGAGAATACTAGACCGGATGTCGTCCGGAAGGCTTAATTGGTAAAGCACTTGGTACGCTATACCAAGGTATACAGGATCGAACCCCGGTCTGGACATTTTTTCACTCTATTGTTTGTACGCTGTTTAGTAAAGTGATAATTCACATCCGTTGTATTTCAGTTATTTACAGCGTAATTTCAGCTCTGCTGAAAATTTAATTAGTATATATTTATCTCAGGTTGCATGATCACTTTATTTATTTATTTATTTATATATAGACCATCAAATTGCCGCTAAAGTAATTGGTGTTTTCCTGTCTGGAGGAGGGAAATATAGGTCCCGGTAACTCCCTATAATTTTATAACTTTAATTTTAAATATCTCCAACAGCTATCATCAAAGCTTTATTGATTGTATAAGTTAGATGTAAAAATTAAAAAAAAATATCTATATTTAATGTCCATTCATTATCCTTAACCCTGTTAAAATCAAATTTTATACCTGCTTCAAGAGAAAATATGAAAATCAATAACTTTATTTAAATTTAATTTTTGAATGTCTTAGTTTTTCATATCGAATCTGTTTTTCAACAATGTCACTTGCATCAATGACACCGGTATTCTCAACATTTGGAAAAACGAAGATATCCCAATGCGCTCTGTATTCACTGACTCTCCGGTCACTGATCGGCATTATCCCGACCAGAGTTGTCCATGTTTACATTAGTGCTCGCGAATATACGTTTAATACGTTTAATACGTATTGTAAGCGGTAACGATTTTGGATAGGTGTAATATGGAACAAAGGCTTAACTACGTATACGTTTAAACGTATATAAACGTATATTCGAAAGCACTAGTTTACATAAAGAAATTCCCAAAATTTGAAATCTTTAATAACAACAAAAATGAATTTAAAGAAGTTATAATATCTTACATTTTATATGTGAAAACTTCAATGGAATATCCAGATGTTGAAAGACAAAAGCTTATTTTCTGAGCAGCAAAAATAACTAGTCTGAATAAAAAAACTAACATTACTTCATCTTAATTCTCTAAAGCAACTAATGCCACTGGATCGCGGTGTTATCAGTATTTTTCTCAGGCGATGCCAGAATAATAGCGCCCTGTAGATCTCATATTCACAGAAACAAGTAGATTTTTGAAGTGACCGTCATTACCCCGTTCTTCCCTACTTATTGATAAATATCGAGACTGAAAAATTTTCTCATCAGCATTTAATGACATGAAGTGTTATACTTTTTAGAAAACTAAGATTAGACTTTAAGTACTATTTTGGCAGAAATTGGAGAAACAGAATTTGACAAGAATTTTTAGTCACAGAAAAAAAGAATTTACCTCAATTAATAAGGGCTAGTGTTCTTTTCTATTGTCGTTGTTACTAGTGCCTTAAAGCCGATCAAAACGGTAGACCAGGAACCGAAGTGTGCAGCTTCTATTTGAAGAAACACCACATGGTCTAAAAATTGCCTTGGCTTCGAGATTTCTGCACAATTTGTATTCTTACCGGAGGAGGAGAATCACCGGGTATAGTACCTCTCTCACACCTACCGACCTCCCACACCACAGATTTTACGAGTAGGTATGTGGAATCGATATAGATCCAACAACAATGCAGCATTTCTCAGGAGTCACCCTCTTCACTATCGACTGCGCCCGATGCTGCTTAACTTAGGTGTTCTGCTGGGAATAGGTGCTGTACCGCATCGTACATGGTTGGCATCTTACATGAGTGCAGGGTAGGGTGTTCAATATAAGCGCAACTAACAGATAAAAAAAATCAAAAATCAATGTAATCATAATCAATTCAATCATAATTTAGACTCCTCATTTATAATTATTTTAGTGTGATGTTTATTTAAATTATTATTTATTAGCAGAAGTTTTGTGGCGGGCTTGATGGTTCAACCATACGGATGAAATTTTCTACCAAAAAATTACTATTTACTAATTACTATTTACTTTGCCTTTTACTTTGAGATGTCTGACAGAGACTTTTTGTTGCTAGGTATTTTTTCATTTCTTCTCTCTTCGGTGTTATGATAGATTTTCTGCCATTACACGGAAGACGGTCAGTCGTGTAATCATCATGGAAACAACTGATTATTTTTCAAGCAACTGAATTCGGAAAGATTCGATTTTGTCCAATTTTGCTTTAATTAGTTCACGAGAAAGTTCTCACAATTATTTTCGACCAGTGATTTTCAATTATGAATGCACAGAAAGCAACATCTTGCACAACTTTTACCATTCAGTGATGAAACTAACGAAAGTGTCCATTTGGGCGTTTGCATACATGAACTGATGCAGGGTTTGTTAACACTGGCAATCAAAAGGTCGTTTTAATTTTTTCTTTAGCCCTGTACAGAGTTTTGAATTATCATTTGCGTTTTTCTTGGGACACACTGTGTTACTTTAAAATTCCAATGAACATTATACAGTTCTTAGGCTAATGTCATTGTCAGGGATAAAACAGATGTTTTATTCCTAACAATGCAATAGTGGGTGCCCCTTCTTAGTGTAATTTAAGAAAACGAATGTTTCTTACAGGCATAAAACATGCAGTAGGCTTTCTCTAATCCGGTATTTTGGACGTCATTTTTAAAGTCCAGAGCGTAGGAACATGTGACTGCATGTAACTCATTGCGGAATGAATGCCATTTCGTTCATTTCAGTATAGTTTTGAAAAATAATATACTTTACATGCATGTACAAGATTCAGCTTACTTTTCAGTCTATCTATCTATCTATCTATGCATATCTATCAATTTATACATATATTGTGATATGAATGCAGCACAATATATTAGTTGATACTATTTAAACGTGTTTTTTCGACAGGTTTCCGATCTGATTTCGGCAATTCGGCCCCTTCTTGGTCTGATATGTAAAGGATGATTGAAATGTGAACTGTTGCTAGATCAGGATATCTAGAGATTTAGATAACTACTGGAAGCTGTAATATACATACACTGACGGGAAAAACTAAACGAACACATATAAAAACCCATGTGACTTGAATTATTTTGCATTAAAGTACAAGAAACTTACACAAGATGTTTACATGGCACAAAATCACCTATGACAAGATGACATATTAAACATGGCACAAGATGTCATGTTAATATATCTTTAAAATACAGAATATTCTATTTCTACGAAAAATAAATTCAAATAAGAATATAAGAAATAAAGTAGGGTAGAGAATAGTGTATGTTACTTTTTACAATTTTTTAGAGATACGTAAAAGCATTTTATAGAGTGTGTGGACACTCCTGACCGAAATGCAAGCTCTGCAGCTTTACAAGCCTATTATCTTTTTTCGATTCTCGAAATCTGTCATTTCTCACAATCCGTCAGTTACCTTCTCAACGGTATGTTCCATATTCCATACTCGAAAATCTTATCGAATTTGAATATTTCTGTGTAGAGAAAGTCAATACCATTGGACTACGCGATAACGTTGATCTTGAATTTCCAACCTACTACCTTCCGTTGGACTTCACTTAATAGAATTAACATAAAGTACCTTTCTATAGTTATTCCTTTAATGTTTGTAGTTCCTTTAATGTAAGAAGTTACGTTTTCTTATTTATTATTAAATGCATTCAATGGTATAGAAGAAAAGGTTGAAGATTATATCAGCAGTGGAAATAAAATTTGCCAGTTAGAACTTTGACTATAACTATTTTTAGATATGTTTGTAAATTGTTATTCTGTCATGTAGAAAAAGTATTGTACCCAGCGACTTCCGATAAGTGACAAAGGTACATATTCCAATATCTTGAACCGAGTGCATGTATGCATCATCTTGCTGAGAAATTTAATTTCTTTCCCCACATAATTCTGAGCCTTTTGAAAGAAATTTGGATTCCAACAATTGTATGTTTCTGTCTACCATTTAGAAATAGCAGACTTGTCCCATCGTCATATCACAACGGCGAGCCCCACTATCAAACTAAAATTCTTCCTCCGCACTGTCTAGTTGAGTAAAATTGTTCTTCATACCCGCAACTATAGAATAAAAAATAAATTTTATTACTAGTTCCATATCCGCAACAGTGCCAATAGTATTAACAACTATGCTATCTTAGTAACTTAGATAAGTTAGATAACATGACTTCAATTAAATCAATACACGGATGCAATTAACAAGCGGACACTTATTATTCTGACGTACACATTATAATATAAAAACACTTTAACCATTTAACAGCAGTAAAGTAAGTAGTTTTCTTGTAATAATTCGCGCAGAGATGCATCTCTATCTTTTATTTTAAACAAACACTGCAATAACCACTAGAGCTTTCTAAACTTTTTATTTGATTAGAGAAAACAAATGCCATTCAGAGGTCCATTCCATGCCACGTATATGATTAGCAATGCGTGTTTTGTTCATTTTGGATGATGTTCTTCTTGAATGTTTAATCTTTGCCGTTACATACTGTTATGCATTTAAGATTATATATTTAAGCAGTTATATATTGTTTGTTTCGTCACATGAGTGAATTCTCTTTGTTTTTGGACTGAAGTAATGGTTTCACCTTCTTTCTTTATCTGATGAGTATTTTTTCCTTCATCTAGAGATGACAGTTTTTGGGTCTTCTTGGTCTTTTTTTTTTTTTTTTTTTTTACTTTCCAGGATCACCAGGATCTTGTACAGCAAACCTGGCATGATTTTTCAGGATGTTCGTAATATAAGACCTATTCTAAAAAAGGCCATAATATCCAAATACCAAAAATATCCCCACCCACCGAAAAAAAAAAAAAAAAAAAAAAAAAAGTCCGTCGGATTTTCTTAAAGAGGCACAGCACTTTTAAAATTTCAAAAAAATCAATTTTTGGTTTTTGTTTTATTCTGAATCTATCTTTAAACATACCGGAACAATATTAAAAAATCTGCATTATTTCTTTAATTTAATCATTTATAGACGGCTTTACATGTATACTTTAAGTGGATATTGAAATTTTAAGATGCGTTTTCTCAGATTAGTAAATTTTGTGTTTGCGCGCACTGTTAATTTCAAACTATATAAACTACAGTTTTAAAAATTTAACCACATGTGCGTTTCTTCATAGTCTACATGATAAAACCAAAAAAATGGCCACATGTTGGTTTTTTATATATTTTTTTTCGCACTAGAAAAACATGATTTAATTTTGTTTTTTTGTTTAATTTTGTGTTAAAATTAAATTTTAAACAATATCTTTTGTGTATATTTTGGTTTTAACTTAGAGGTGAGTGTGGTATGATTCTATTTCGGTCTAAAATTGCTTTCTGTAAGTATAGTTTCCAGTTTTATCATACGCGCAGCACTTAATGATTTTCATTCACGTATTAGTGATAGGAATTTTTAAAATTAAAATTAAAATATTATTTTTATATATGCAACGTTCATTTTTATGCGTACTTAAAAATATACGCTTTAGGCATAAATGAAAAAAATATATAATTTCAAATTATTTGAGTTTTGAAACTTTGAAAATGACGTTTTTTTTTATCCTTTCGACAAACTCTAAGGTCCTGTGCTCCCTTTTAAAACAGCCATTTTCTAAGACAGTGCCCTGACTTCAAAAATGCATAAGAATTTCAAACAATGCACTGAAAAAAAAAATGATTTTACGGCCGTAAAATCAACATTTATTTATTTATTTATTTATTTATTTATTTTTTAATGCAGTGTGCATATATTTAGCTTAGCGTAATAATTTTAAAAATCTGTTTTATTTATTTTATTTTATTTTTTAATTTATGCATTTGCGAAAGAAAATTATGAACGTTTCAGAAATCAGCCAAGTTGGATTTGAAAGAAGGTATGAATAAAACGCAAAAAATCTCCCCCTCTTCCTTCTGTTTAATACTTTCCAACATAGTTGAAAATTGTTTATGACTTCGGTTTGTCTATCTGTTTGATCCTCTGTCCGTCCGTCCCTGCTCTAACTATCCTAAATATACTCGGATTGCCACGCAATTGTTATATGTTATTGGGGTTTACTGCAGCATGATTGCTATTGAAAATGCAGTGCGTACCATTTACAATACGTTTACAGAGACACTCAAAAGTATTCCTTTACATTTCCGCCAATAAGGAAAAATCCTTTGAAATGCAGTTTAATAATGTTACACTATTCCAAACATAATGAAATTTTTAGGCAGTTTTGAGATTCACTAAAACATGCTTTCTGTAGAATATAGTGTGCAAAGCATTTGTCATTCACTTACAGGCGTCAAAAGAATTCCGTTACATAACAGTCTACGAGGAAAAAGCATTTCCCGTGTATTTTAATGATGCTAAATTATTTCAAACTTAATCTAATTAAAATACATTACGGAAGTGCACCCTAAAATGCTTATATGTGTTTTATTTATTTATTTATTTATTTTTTTTTTGGCGGAATTTTAATTTTGTTAGGGAACGTTAGCCGGAAACAAATTCTCAACTATTTACACTGTTTTAAAAGCAAACGGATTAATTTTCTGTAATCAGACCGCACGCGATAAAAGTAGGTTTATCAAAATTCATGCTTGAAACTTATTTTTAAAACCATAAAAAACAATAAATTAGGATACAGTTTTCAAACAAATTGCACTTCAAACTACATCTTTTCTGTATTCGACGCTGTAAAAATTGAATTTGTTGCTGTAAAAATTGAATTTGTTCCATGTTTAGAAGTTAAATTTCCAAAAAAGGAAAATTTATTATTCAGGTAGTTGCAAATATGTATCTTAAACCTTTTTAACATCATTCAAATCAGAACCAGTAGGGGAAAGTCGGGTAGCCGCGGACGGCGGATAACCGCGGACATTTCAATTTCTAAAAAATTCACAGTGTTGCGTAAATAAAGAGTTATTGTAAATGAACGCCCTCTAGAGTCGAAACAAATACAGTTTAATTGCGACGTGGGCGCCGAGTAAGTTAGTCGTGAGTGAGTGTTTTGTTTTCGTCAATAAATTTTCGTTGCTCCTGTCAAACTTTATTGCAGGTTATTAAGAAATATCAATTAGATTAATTAGATCTTATTTTAGATGATCTTTATTAGACATTAAGATTGTGTTTATATAGATGCATCGGATTTTTATTATAATTGTGATGTTTGTAAGGCCAAAAAACGGTTGAGACACCATTGAGTAATATCTCCGGGGCTACCCGCCGTTTCTTGTGACGCCAAAAAAAAAAAAAAAAAAGGTCAAACTATTTTCAATATATTTTCTTAAATAATTCGATATTATTAGCAATGTTTAATTAAAATCATTAAAGAAGTTCGTAATTTTATTTTAAGTATAAAATAAAAACAGAAAATTCATTCATTTGTTTGTTATTTGCAATTTATCCAAGTGTCCAGGGCTACCCGATCTTCCCCTATACAAATTTATAGACTAATACCAAAAATGCATTATTATTTAAAATAAAATAAAGGGTAGAATCATCTTAAACGAAGATATAAATATGTACTGTGTCAAATGCAAAATATGAGTTCCCACGGTGAGTCCCCAATTGATAAACTATTTGCCACTAAAGCATAAACTAAAAAACAGTGAGGAAATGAGAGGAACAATTCAATAATAAAGTGACTAAACTATGTTTTATACATATTCGGGGAACTGAGTAACCTTTTCTTTGGTCAAAAATAAAAATATTTAAGTCATCTAGTAAATCTTTTGTATGTTCAGAAAATGTTCTAGAATAAAAATTCTCCAAAAAAAAAAGTCATCAATGAAAAGAAAATATAAAAATAAATTTCGGAATCACTTTTATTGCATCGGAACATTTATGCTACCAAGAAGTGAACATGCAAAATAAAAAATATCTATTCGACAAAATGTTCCAAAATCTTTATAAGTTCTCCTACGGCCGATTTATCTCTGTCTCGGAATACTTTCAAAAATGTTCTTTTCCGAGCACGTTGACAAATCGTAAGGATGAAACATCTGCCAGGTGTCACGCAATTTCTCTATCTTTTCCTTGTACTACATCTGCACTGAGGGTAGATTGTAGAAAGAAAGTCTTTCTTGAAGACTGAATGAAACCAACAGGATTATAAAATATCGTGTAAAATGCAGTTAAACTCGGTTAATATGAGAAGCAAGGGAGTATAACGGTTTTAAAAAATTTCTCGTATTAACTGTTACTCGTAATATCCGTGATTATAAAATATCGTGTGCAAAATACTATTGTACTCGGTTAATACGAAAAGCAAAAGGATTATAACGGTTCGAAAATTTCTCGTTTTATCAGTAACTCGTAATACCCGTGAACCAATATCCGTTATTATAAAATATCGTGTGCAAAATACAATTAAACTCGGTTAATATGAGAAGCAAGGGGATTAGAACGGCTCGAAATTTTTTTTCGTATTAATCGTTACTTATAATGCGAACTGGTATCCGTGATTATAAAATATCGTGTGCAAAATACTATTGAACTCGGTTAATACGAAAAGCAAAAGGATTATAACGGTTCGAAAATTTCTCGTATTATCCGTAACTCGTAATACCCGAGAACCGGTATCCGTGACTATAAAATATCGTGTGTAAAATACAATTAAACTCGGTTAATAAGAGAAGCAAGGGGATTAGAACGGTTGGAAATTTTTTTTTTTTGGATCTGTATCCGTGATTATAAAATACCGTGTGCAAGATACAGTTTAACTTGGTTAATTCGAAAAACAAATGGATTATAACAGTTTATAAAATTTCTCGTATTATCAAAAGGATTATAACGGTTCGAAAAATTTATCGTATTAACCGTTACTCGTAATACTCATGAACCGGTATCGGTGACTATAAAATATCGTGTGTAAAAAACAATTAACTCTGTTAGTACGAAAAGCAAAGAGATTATAACAGTCTATAAAAATTCTCGTATTAACCGTTACTCCTAATACCCGTATTCATATGCGAGGTTCGCATATCGCGACGTAAAACAGATCATTAATCGATCGTTTTTGCCGTACAGAAAATCACAATAAAAAACTAAAAACCTCAGAACAATGCAATCATAATGGAAGAACATTTTATGGAAGATTTTTATATTTACATGGAAGAACATTTTATGTTCTGTTTCCTCAAAAATTGTGTTATTTTGTTGATGAAGTGTTATAAGGTATTCTGTTATATAGTAAAGCTAAAATACAAAGATTCTGATTACTCTTCCTTCTTCTCCTGAGAAAATACTTTTTAATAATATTTAAAAATTTAACGCTTAAAATAATATTAATAATTCTTAATAGTTGAAAATTAAATGTTAATAAGTTTTTATGAAAGAATTTAGTACCACTTAAGTAACATATTAAACATATGTTATATATAAAAAAAAATATTCAGTAAGATTTGTAACGAAAACTTCAATTTTCACGAAAATTTCTGTTACAAGACGCCTTCTACCAGTAAGTTCTTCAATTAACCCTACCACTATAGTTAATTACTTGTAGTTAGCTATAGTAAAGCTAAAATACAAAGATTCTGATTAGTCTTCCTTCTTCTCCTGAGAAAATACTTATTAATAATATTTAAAATTTTAATACTTAAAATAATATTAATAATTCTTAATAGTTGAAAATTAAATGTTAATAAGTTTTTATGAAAGAATTTAGTACCACTTAAGTAACATATTAAACATATGTTATATTAAAAAAAATATATATTCAGTAAGATTTGTAACGAAAACTTCAATTTTCACGAAAATTTTGTTACAAGACCCCTTCTACCAGTAAGTTCTTTAATTAACCCTACCACTACAGTTAATTACTTGTAGTTAGCTATAGTAAAGCTAAAATACAAAGATTCTGATTAGTCTTCCTTCTTCTCCTGAGAAAATACTTATTAATAATATTTAAAATTTTAATACTTAAAATAATATTAATAATTCTTAATAGTTGAAAATTAAACGTTAATAAGTTTTTATGAAAGAATTTGGCACCACTTAAGTAACATATTAAACATATGTTATATATATATATATATATATAAATATTCAGTAAGATTTGTAACGAAAACTTCAATTTTCACGAAAATTTTTGTTACAAGACGCCTTCTACCAGTAAGTTCTTCAATTAACCCTACCACTACAGTTAATTATTTGTAGTTAGCTATAGTAAAGCTAAAATGCAATGATTCTGATTAGTCTTCCTTCTTCACCTGAGAAAATACTTATTAATAATATTTAAAATTTTAATACTTAAAATAATATTAATAATTCTTAATAGTTGAAAATTAAATGTTAATAAGTTTTTATGAAAGAATTTGGTACCACTTAAGTAACATATTAAACATATGTTATATTAAAAAAAATATATATGCAGTAAGATTTGTAACGAAAACTTCAATTTTCACGAAATAAAATTTTTGTTACAAGACGCCTTCTACCAGTAAGTTCTTCAATTAACCCTACCACTACAGTTAATTGCTATAAATACCTCAATGCTAAAATTAACACATGTAATTAACATAGAATATTCAATCTTAGTATAATATTCTTTACAGTGTATGAGTAAAAAACACTCAACTACAGTGTTTCAATCATGTTTCATTTATGTTAATGGCGTGTTTTAGCAGTATCTCGCGAATTTTGAAACTTGAATCATTATTATTAAATTAATGTGTTGGCGTTATCATTATTACTTTTGTCATTTTCTTGATTCAATTTTTTAGACATTTCTTTAAAAAAAAAAAAAAAAAAAAGGGATATAATGCTGTTTTTGCTTAAATTTCGTTCAACTATACTGGAATATGATGCAATTAAAGCTTCACTTAGCAGCTGTAGTATTTTAATTATTGCAACTACAAATAATTAATAATAAACTTTATAAAAATTATTATTAATATTCGTTCTGTTATTTCTTTATTTCACCGCGCTTTTTTAAAAACTCTTTAGAGATTTGCACAGCGTTATATCTAGGGACTGATTGTTAAAAAAGCACGTGAAGCAAAAGCTTCCCCTTTAAAATTTAAGAAGGGTCTCAAAATGACTAAAAAATGCGGCCTGTAATACCCATTTTAGGTAGATTTCATAAGAAACATTACCTTTAAATTCTCCTATATGTTGGAATTTCTGAAAATTTTTTGCAGATCTACACCGATCATGACGCTTAGAACCCTAAACCACACCTAGTTCAAAACTTTAAGTATCTATCTATCTATCTATCTATCTGTCTATATAACTTTTTTATGGACACGATTACTTCCATAATTCTGTACAAATCTCTTCCAAACTGATACATAAAATGAAGGGGCATAAAATCTTGGTCAAGTTCATCAATGGGCAAAATCGGACCAAGGGGGAGGGGAAATGTGGGGGGGGGGGTTGTGAAAACAGAAAAACCCCCATAACTTCTTAATTATGATGCTCATCGAATCCGTTTAAAGTTATTATTACTTCTAAGAAAAGAGTAAAATATTTATGTATGACAGATCTTTGATATCATTAAAAATGGCCTCAAGGGGGGGGGAATGGGGGTTTAAGAACAACAAAATTCATAACTTCGTTAATTCAGAAAATATCAAATCCGCTTAAATTTATTATAAATCTTCTTAATATTATCTACAACTTTTATATGGACAAGTTTTTTATAAGAGCAACTCTTACAGAAAAAAAAATCTGCTGGTTTCGCCTACAAGCACAGGCAGATTTTGAAGTGGGCAGTCCCAACTGCCACGTCATGGCAAAAAGGTCCTTCTTCTGCAATTCCCAATAAACAGGCGCCCCACGGTCTACGTTTTCGAAATCTACCTGTGTCTGTAGGCCGAGTAGTCAGGGATTTTTTATTTTTTACATTGCCTTTAAATTTTTTTTGGAGGGGAACGTTTGCTTAAAACAAAAGAAAATCCACAATTCTTCAGGAAATTCTTCTAACCGTAAAATCTGAATGTGACCAATAAGCTGTTAACCAATAATGTGGCATCTTCATGTGCTGGTTAAAAACCATCCAGGTAACTGAACATATAACAATTATGTATACTACATATATACTCTATCTGAAATATGTGTACTGAGCATTAAAAAAACAAAAAAAAAAAAACCTTTTTAAGGAATATAGAGCCATTCCTGGGAATAATATTTGTAGCATTGATGAATTTCCATGTATGTTAGAATTAAAAACACTTTTCCCGAATGAAAGGGCCTCCCAAAATGATACTGTGCTTCCTCTAGCTTCAGAGATAAATCGGGCCCTGGTTACATCCCGGCCTCACTTTCCGGCAGGAATGCCATTTCGTTCCACAGACTGTAGCAACGTAAATAATAAATGGACTCAAAGAACTTTTTATAAATACATTCTACACACTTGTAAACTTGTATAGAATTATCAGTAAACGTGTCCTTAAAGGTTTTAAACTTTTGTACAACATTTTTTTAAAAATAAAGTCATCCTGACACAGAAAATTATCTCTGAAATAAACACGGCGAAAGAAATGGTCTTATCATAGGAGTTAGAAATTACACATTCATCACAAAAAAACATACACACATACCAAATTGCAAGTCTCTATCTCAATTTGTTCGGGAGATAGAGCGTTTACAGACACACAGACAGACGGATGGCAATTTTTTTTCTTCTAAAAATATGTTTTTCGGAATTTCCAGTGTCTGAAACGTGTAAATACGTTAGAATTTTTTTTCGATTTTTAAAACGATTACAAGACTTACGATATACTACATATGATGGGTAAGTAAAAGTGTTCTCCAAATCTCTTGAACTGTGTATGTTGAGTATTAAAAAAGATCCTTTTTAAATTTGTTTAACGGTGATTGATTTTTAAAATTGTCAAAAATCGATATAGACCTGCAGCCATAAAGCTAAAAAATATAAAATTATTTATTAATCATGTGTAAAAATTGTTAAAACAGCAGTAACAACAACAACAACAACAACAACAATAAATATATATAAATTCTGCAATAGACGCAAATTTATTTATAAAGCTAAAAATTGTAAAACTATTTCATTAGTTTCAATACAGAATGTTTCATAAATATTTAAACACCTTTTCTTATTCTATAAAGTGACTAATAAGATTGTAATGTCTTCTTATCTCTTAACTTTGCATTGAAGTTAACATATTCATCACAAATATTTATTAAAGTAATAAATGAATAAAATATTTTATCAAGAAAGAGTAATTTTACTAGTTACATTACATATTCATGATATTACAGGAACGAAATGTTAATATTTATATGTCTGAATACGAATAGCTAGCTTTAAATAATACCTTGAAGGTCTAGAATTAAATGTAATTCGTTCATAGCTGAAATTGCATTATTTTAATGCAAATCAAAAACGAAATCACAGAGAAATAAACCAATTTTTTTAATTTGAATATATGAAAATGACTTCATTGAAAATGAGCCTTTTCATAGAAGAAACTGTAACTATCATATATATTATTTATGATGTCAACATCCTTGTTTCTATGCTCATACAAAACGCACAACGATGAATAAGGTATCATACGAAAGTTTTTTGAATAGATTGTTGACATAGCATGCTCACACTTCCTAAAAAAAAAAATAATTTGATTACAAATTGCTGACTTGTTTATAAAAAATGTTTAATTAAAAAGATAATGAAAAATCGTATCAGACAATACTCTCAAATACGGCAGTGTGAAAGCCTCGCACTGGTTTACTACAATTTTACAGCTGAAAGCTGCATTATTGTAATGCAAATCAAAAAAGAAATCATAGAGAAAACTAGTCGTTGGGGGTCTCCGTAATACTTACCCATCATGGATAAGCATAATATAAAATATGAAAATAAAACATGCGTAAACTATTTACAAAATGCTTTGCAATTCGAATAAAATCGTGGCTTGATGACGTCATAAACTTGAAATGTTCAGTAATCACTCCTCTATTACTGAATTGCGTAAAAGAAACATGCTTATAACTCCAAAATTCATAATTATATTAACTAACAGTTTACTGCGTTGGATTAAGCGTCTCATTTCCAATTCAAATATATCTTTGAATTGAAATGTGAATGAAATACAGGGTCATGAAAAACCGAAAAGTTGGAAAATATAATTACAAATATCGCGGCAACTAATTATCCAATCGAATTAATTCTTTATGAAAAAATTATGTTTTTGTATTATCTTTTATATTCACTCCTTAAAAGAAATAATTTCGAAAATTTTTATGTACCTTTTATCGGAACGAATATTTCGAGAGTCCAAAAAAAATAGTTCCGGATAAACGAGGTTACTGGAATTGAATAAGCTTCTTCCCATTATTACATACTAAGTTCGTACCAAATTTCAAGTCTCAATCTCAATTTGTTCGGGAGATAGAGCGTTTAGAGACACACACACAGGCAGACGGACGGCAATTTTTTTTTCTAAAAATATGTTTTTCGGAATCTTTAGTGTCGGAAACGTGTAAATCCGTCAATTTTTTTTTTCGATTTTTAAAACGATTACAAGATTTACCCTATACTACGTATGATGGGTAAGTAAAAGCAATATTTTTAATCTGAATAAATGAAAATGGAAAAATGGCGTCATTGATAAAACTTCAACATTTTACTATACAATTTCGTCAAAATTTCGGCCTTTTCAAAGTGCAATTTTTGTAATTTTGATTTAATATGCTTTGTAAATATGATTTCAGACTTATTATAAGAAGTTTAATAAATTAAATTTAATATTATGATTTTTAAATGTAATGTACAATTAGATGTCTCTCATTTCAAACAGGAAGATTTCATGCAATGCAGAAAGAATGTAATCTATTCATAGCTGAAAGCCGTACTATGGTAATGCAAAAACATTGTAATCCATTAATAGGTGAAAACTGCATTATTGTAATGCAAATAAAAAAAAATTAAATCACAGATAAAGAAACAAAATGTTTAATTTGAATGGACGAAAATCTTAAAATGGTGAAATTAAAAATTTGTATTTTCCTAAAAAAAAAAAAATAAATCCAAAGTTTTAAACCAATTTCATCAAAATCTCGGCATTTCCAAAGTGTAATTTTCGTGATTTTGATTTAAGTTACATTGTAAATATGATTTAAGACTTATTATACGAAATTTAATAAAATACATTTAATATAATAAGTTTTTTAATGTAGTATACAATTAGACCTCTCCCATTGTCAAACAGAAAAATCGCATGCAATGAATAAAAACAAAACAAAAAAACCTTGGTTTGTCACGCCAATAATAATTAAATTAATAAATGAACAAGAAAGGCTAATTTTGCTTTTTACATATTCATGGATATGTAACAGGAATGAAATGTTAATGTTTACACGTCTGAATACGAATAACTTTTAAATAATACCTTCCAGGTTTGATATATAATGCAATCCGTTCATAGCTGAAAGCTGCATTATTGTAATGCAAATCAAAAACGAAATCACAGAGAAAGAGAGAAGACAGGAATGTAGCATCAGGCACTTATTTTAAATTCCGTCATTCGTGGTATGTGTTTCGAACTCGCGTTTAAATGTAGCTCATTCTTTTTCAACGCAACACTATCTCATATGCATAATCAATGAGATATTGATTGGAAATATTTTGTAGAAAAGAGAGTTGCATTCGAAAGCTATGAAATCTAAATTGATTCCAGTTCCTTAGAATTTTAAATATCGCTGCAACAGACAAACGGTAGGATTTGTTGATAATCTGCAATAATGAATCATTTACATTTTTCGGATTATAAATTCATGTACTAATGTAATTAGTACTATGTTATCACTCTCTGCCAAAGGTACACATTTCATTTTTAATACCATTGTGCCATTACTTATAATCTGAGATTTGCATGGCGTTTTAAAAACGTATCCCCAAAGCTCATGAAGTACGTATGTTGAATACTAATTTTAGAAAGTTGATGAGTAAAACAGTTGACCGGAAGTTAAGTTTTTTAACTGTCAAATTTCAGTGCAGATACAGTTATGAATAATATTCATATTTAAATTGCTTAGTAGGCGTATAGCCAACATAGTGAAAAACTACCCAAGCCGGGACTCGAACCTGGGTCATCAGTATAGCGCACTGATGTTCTACCAACTGAACCACTTGGGAACGGTACTCAGCCTGGAACTTTTTCACCATAACATGTTGGCAAGGCTACAGACGCAGCACAAGATGGAATATTTTCCGTGAGCCGCCAACCCTGGGGCAAACACGAAATCAAAGAGAAACCAGCATCGACAATTGAATAAATTCATATTTTTAATACTTGGAAACTTTTCCAGAGAAAATTTCTCACGCCTTGCATTCATAATATTCATATTGTTTTTTCTTTGATTTCGTGTTTGCCCCAGGGTTGGCGGCTCACGGAAAAAATTCCATCTTGTGCTGCGTTTGTAGCCTTGCCAACATGTTATGGTGAAAAAGTTCCAGGCTGAGTTACCGTTCCCAAGTGATTCAGTTGGTAGAACATCAGTGCGCTATACTGATGACCCAGGTTCGAGTCCCGGCTTGGGTACTTTTTCACTATGTTGGCTATACGCCTATTAAGCAATTCAAATATGAATATTATGAATGCAAGGCGTGAGAAATTTTCTCTGGAAAAGTTTCCAAGTATTAAAAATATGAATTTATTCAGTTATGAATATTTGGATAAAGCTAAGAAATGTTATTATAGCATTATTTGTCATTGCGAAATTATTTTATTTCAGCCATACTGATTACCCAGAAATTAGAGTGAAGGTCAGAAGGAACTTTAATTTTCCCCTGAATGAAAAAGTGTCCAGCCCAGGAGTCGAACCCAGACCTTTAGCTTTACGTGTCAACAGTATGAGTAATTATATGAGATAATTGCATCAGTCAAAGTCATCTATATTCTATGTAATTTCAATTGCCTTCTCAAGGGCACCCGTCCTCCCTACTTCATTATTTTGTTGCCATAGAAAAAAGTAGAGCGGTCAGTCAGCCACAGGCGGTGTTACCATAGTTACAGACCTAAGATATGGGCCGAGAAACTGGCCTTGAAAAACTAATTGAAATTATATATAGTATAGGATAATTTAGTTAGTAGAATGTTGGTGTGTAAAGTGAGAGGTGCTGAGTTCAACTCCTGGTCTGGATACTTTTTCACTCAGTTGGAAATGAGGTAATGAAAGTTTCTTTCGATCTCCTCTCCAATTTCTATGTATACAATTAATTATTCATTATTTTCCGGAATATTAAAAAAAAAGAAAAAGAAAGACAAACATTTAAATTCGGCATAGTTAGAAATTTATTTATAAAACTAAAAATTGTAAAAGTATTTTGTTAGTTTCAATGAATCAGTTTCATAAATTTATAAAAATTTGCTCCGATTTAATAAGGTGATTAATAATATTATAACACATTTCGTCTTATTTCTAAAATATACAGGGCACTTTATGTAACAGTTATCCGGATTTCAATGTGATTTACGCCTTGTATAACTTAGTAGTTATGTAAAATGAATGAGGATTATTCAATAATTTTTAAAATCTCATTAAAGCACGTTATAAAAATGAATGTATGAATGTATTCACACATGTATACAAAAGATGTATGCAAGAGAAATAGTAGAAAAAATGGCAAGTAGAGATCTCATATTTGCGCATTTATTTAAATATATTTCTGGTTATGTCATAAACAAATCGCAATACTGAAAGTTTTCTAGCGAAGTTGAGCCTGTCCGTAAAATAGTCATTTTCCCTTGATAAAATTTTCTAATGAATGTTGATTAGATTATCCAGAATATCATTTTCTAACTTTTTTTGAAAATAATTAAATAATCAAAACATACAATAAACGAGATTAATAAAATATACCGGGCGTCACATAAGCATGGCCGCATTAAAAAGAAAATCATAAAAAATCAACAATTTAGCATCGTTTAGAAACTACACTGGAATCCTGTTTCAATCCGCGTCGATTCCATCATTGTATTTCCGAACCCATTTACAATGAACAAGCCGGTTTGAAGATGAAACTAGCCTAGGTCATTTTCACCCCTGCTAGCTCCTAGGGCATTAGTCCAGCATTTACCCATGATTCCTGTCGGTTAAACAAACAGCGCCCGTTCACCCGTCAGTGTGTTGTTGTGTCCATCGTTTAAAAGTTTTGTCAGTGCTTTTATTTTTGCGCTATTTATTGTTTTTTTACAACTTTATTTTAAATTCTTTTTTGTTTTCAAAAATGCAAAATTACGTCAATTCTTCGCGATGGACGGTCGAAAATTTTGCTTTCTGCGATTTTTGAATTTTTAGCTTTTTTAGCGTACCGCCGCGATTTTTCTGATCTTCATGAAAATAATTTGTTTTTAAACTTTTCGACTAATATAGTAAAGTTTGCCCCCAAGTTTTTTGATGTTTTACCGATTTTTAATAAGATTTTCAATACGATTCTTGGCGGGTTTTTTCCGTTCTGCTGCGATTTTTTACAATCGTTAAGAAAAAAAAATCAGTTTTAAACTTTTAGCCTAATATAGTAAATTTTGTCCGCCACGATTTTGGAAGTTTTTGCATTTTTCAACGCAATTTTTAGCACCCCCCCCTTTCTTTTTTCTTTCCGCGATCATTTTTTGATAACCACAAAAAGAATTCTGTTTGAAACATTTAGCATAATAAATTAAATTTTGTTGATTTTCAATACGATTTTTTGCGTTGTTGCGCTTTTGCGCCAATTTTTTTTATATTAAAAAACGAATTCCTGTTGGAATGTTTTAGCTCTCACTGTTACTGTATTAAATTTCAAAGTAACTGTAGTAAATTTAACTAAAGTAAAATTAAAGGTTTTTTTTTCTTTCTTTCTTTCTTTTCGTTTTCTCGGCGATTTTTTAACATCTCTATAATAAAACTGTAAGTCATGTGACTGTCCTCAACAGTTCCGGGATGCCGCATCGCTTTTTCATATGCCAAGCGGCCATTTTTATTCAAAATTATTTTTTCGAATAAACTGCATAAAAGTTACATTTTAAGAAAGATCGTTCAAAATAAATTAATATTTGAGAGATGACTTGCGTTCAATTATGTATATATTCTGCAATAACTTCAGTCGAAAGATTCGCAGTTCAAATTCTCTATTCATAAAAGTAAACAAAAAAAAGATTGATTCGTCGTGAACATTTAAAATATTAAATCATGGAGGTAATCATTCGCAAAGCAAGTTCTCCGCGAATGAATTTTTGGACCGCTGCCTCGCGTCAAAAAAATAATTCGCACCAGTGAGACAATCAAAGTTTACCATAAGTATGTGCTATACAACTCAACTTTCGGACCTTTTCTTGACGTAAATTGAACTCATGTAATAATATTTAATGAATCAGATTTTTAGCATTTTTAAAATCGCTAATACAGCTTTTATTTATCGCGTGTACAAATTAGAAATGATACTTTGATTTTGAAATCAAATGTTTTGATTTATGATATTATTTCTTATTTATTTATTTATTTTCTCTTTTAAATGAAAAGTGTGAAGTATTTTAAATTTATGTAATATAAGCATTTTAGATTAAAGTTAAGTATTTTAAATGAAATGAGTGACAGGTTTATAATTTAAAATTAAATTAATTGTAGTATGAATGACGGTGATGGGAACGATATTTGGCGAATTATCATCTGCTCCCGGCTAACAAAAATACTCATAATTAAAAAAAAAGAATAAAAATAAATAAATGATAGTTTGTTGTAAATAAATATTGATATACATATCAAAAATAATTTATAGAATTAAAATAAAAAATAAAAGTAAATAAACAACAATTTCCATAACAAAGTTTTCGCCAAATTGGCGGGGGAGGGGGGGGGGGGATCGCGCCAACGTGCGTATGTGACATTTGTGCCCAAAAAATATGCGAAATGCTACCATGATCGCAAAAGTTCATGATTTTTCTATTAGAATCTTCCGATTTGGCGAAGGATTAAGGGAAAATTAAATTATGAATAAATGTAACGTGTTGCAATGTTTAACATACATTTAAGGGAGACCAAACTGGTCGCCAGTGGCGGCTAGTTAATAATAAGGAATCCGGTTTTAATCTTTAAGTTTAATTTTTTTAAAAAAAGTTCTCTTTTCAATAAAGTTTATTCGCAATTACGCATAGGGATTTTTGGAATTTTATTAGCATGGCAGAGATCTGCAAGGGCCGAACTCGGGCTAGGCCCGGCCATACTTTTTCTGAAAGCTCGGGCCGGGGCTTACTCTTTTCCTGAAGGATTGGGTCGGGCTGGTCTAACTTATTTTTTCCGTACTGAGCCGGCACTGGTTTCATTCTTCCTACTCTTCACGGGCCGAAATTTTAAGTCCCGGTTTTGACCCGGCCCGTATGAAAATCATTGTCTCGGCGTCCGTTCAAAAAAATAAATAAATAAATAAACAAAGCATACATTTCTAAATAGCCATTATTCTGTAATTAAACATTAAAATTTATTCTTTTTAAAGAATAGTGGATTTTTAGGCTTATTAAAATATAACTAAATTAAAATATAGTAAAACGTGGGAAAAAAGAACCTGCCTATGACGAAATCCTGTCTTAAACTGAAAACTGTGTTGATCCATGCAAAATGAATATACTAATACGTAAGAAAAGAATATATAATATATTTACACCTGCGAAGAAGGGAACTTGTCTATAACGCATTTTTTTTTCTTTCCTGTGCAATTCCGTCTTAAAAGATTTTACTATACAGCATTTTTCAGATTTTTAAATCTCCAATACATGGAATATGGATTAACAATATTAATGATAACTGGAACATTTACATACAACAAATAGAAATTCATTAAAAAAATAAATATCGCAGGTTACAACATTTCTATAAAAATGAAGATTTTAAACATGAAAAAGAAAAATCTAGATAAGTGCTTTTGGTCAGAACTCCCCGTACGAGACAAATTTTTAACCAAGTCGACGTAAAAATTAACATTTAGTAGAAATTAGCTCGGGCCGGGCCGATGAAATTTTAACTTTTTTCTAGTCCGGCCGGTCTCGGGACGAACTTTTAGCTATTACACCGGGCCGAACCAATAATTTTTTTTTACGTACCAGGCCGGGCACGAACCAAACTTAACTTTTATACTGGGCCAAACCGGGCTTCGGCCGAACTTTTAATTTTTATACCGTGAATATATATATATATTCTTTCTATGGGTCTGTTTGGCCCGTGCAGACCTTTATAACATATTATATAAATTAACATATAATGGGATTTTGTTTTGTGTATGCGATTTCAAAAAGATATTTAACTTGTTACTGATATCATTATTTTGCTATTTGAAATTCATACACAAATTTTAATTGATTTGATTGATTAAATGTTTGACATATTTTGGCTCAATACTGTTTATTAAATTTAGCCACAGCCCTCGCTAAGAGGGGGGGGATAGCCACCCCCCCCCCGCAAACTTTCGCGAATGCTGTTACACTTGACAAATTTACAAACTTGATTGGCAAATTTGTTTAAAACTTTAATAAAAACTATAATACACTTTCTATTTCTCATAGACTTGGCAAAAATTAGAAATATAATTGTGAACATTATTAAGCTTTTTACAAATAAAAACTGTTTATATTTTCTAATTGTGGTAATTTGGCAAAATTATAAAACTAATTGGCAAACGTCAAGAACTATCTATCTTTGTTTGCCAATGGGTTGGCAGATACTGAAATTTCACTTGCTAATTTAAGGTCCCCTCCCCCTCCATTAAAATCTCGTAGCGATGGTCCTGAAAGGGCCGTAGCGACCCCATGGGGGGGAGAGTCGGCAGAGTCAGGTCCGAAACTAGAGAGGGTCAGTTGGGGCTTGTGCCCCAGGCTCCAGAATTTCATTTTCACAGATAGTGAAAATGAAATTAGTCAAAAATGCTCCCACAGTTTTAACATTAGCTTGCCATTAACTGTCTTCGCTTAACATTATGTGTCCTCATTTAGATAGATAATGTTAAGCATGTAGATAATGTTTTATAATTAAGATGAAAATGTTTTATTTGTAATAATTAAAATTCTAGTTTCGGTTTAAGAAATAAAATGGAATTTTAGTCTTTTCTGGGACCCCCTAGAAAAGGGATTTTGAAGTGTAAGTTTTACTCTTTGTATGAGGCTTTCTTGTAAATACTAGTAGAATATGATTTATTCATTTAATGCCAAGTTAGCAGTATTAGTAGTATTTTTTTTTAATGCAAAATATCTTACGTAGTTTGATTTTTTTAAATTTCTTAAATGTAAACAAATTTTATACATATTTGTTTTCTATTAAAAAATATATAGTTATATTATTTACTTATTTTTAAAAGAAAGTTTGAGTAATGGTGAAAAAACGATTGCGTCATAAGGGCGGAAAAATAATGTTCGCCTCAAGCAGAAAATTGTCTAGCGGTGGTCTTGGCTCTGGTGTTACAAAGATGTCAATCAAAGTTTGCATTAACAAAAAGCGGCCAGACATTTTTATTCTCAATAAAGCAAAAGAACGAAGATTATCACACGCGAAAAGGACTGTAGGCGGTTTCTGTTTATGTTTACACCGGAAGTTTGTACCGCAGTTCCCTAATCAGCCAATCATAATTCAGAAGGAAAAATTACGCAGTTTCCGGTTTTTTGCAGGGGAGGGGTTTTATGCTTGCGTTTGTAAATGGGTGCAAAATGAAAGCAGGAACGATAGCGGCATATTAACACGTCCTTTGAATCCGGTTTGATACCAAGTGATATTGTAAACGCTGCTTTTGTCGTACCAGAGTGCAGTTTGGATCCTAAAGTTTCTCGAATAGTCGGATTTGTTTTTTGGCACAAGGATATATAGTTAGAATTTTCACCGACAGATGGTGCTATCTTCTATATATATATTTCTCTTACGTGGCGCGGAAATAAGGCTGAATTTCTAGCTTATCGATGGCAACAACCGTAGTTTCCAGCTCCAATATGGCGGCCATTGTGACAGCAGTGGAACTAAAACTAGCAATTATTAAAAATAAAATAACATGTACGTAATCCAAAGCGTTTGAGAGGATTCCTCATTTTAATTATGAGTAATATCGTTAATTCCAAATGAATTCTCAACTCTTATTTAGAATTTATTTACGAATTTCTCTTGCACAAAAACCGGAGAGAATGAAAATATCAACTGTTTAGATTGCACGTGCTGCCATCTGTTACTGTCTTGAAGAAGTAAAAAATAATTTCTTTTTCATATTATAGAAGCAATGAGTTTTAAACTAATTGTTTTTCCGAGATCTTTTTCCATAGTATTTAAATGATTTATGTCCATTGGTAGCATCAATATAAATGCATTTTTAATTGTATTTTCAACGAAGTTTTCAATTACTTTTTTAAATAAAAAAAAAATTGTCAATTTCATATGTTAAAATGATTTATGGTAGTACTCATTCCGGCTAGAATTGTTTGGGACCGCGTAGCGGTCTTAATATGAATTGCTTTGCAATTCACGGGGGTTGGCGAGCGTTATCGAGTAGGGGGCTGAGCCCCCTAGTACAGTATATTTCAATTAGAGATCCTACATAAGAGAGAGATTGGACATTGACGAAATGTCCGCCCTGTTAGTTCAAAAATTGATTGATCGCCGTAGCACGCAATTTATTTTCTTCAGCATTTAACACTTTTAATTTTATTAAAATCATGGAAAATTCGTTTTATATACCTTCAGAGAGTCATGCAGAACATAAAGATAAGTGTATTTTCACTTTAATTAATAAGAAATGTCCGCCATTTTATTTC
The DNA here is from genome assembly GCA_963931845.1 of Maratus michaelseni. Lineage (NCBI taxonomy): Eukaryota > Metazoa > Arthropoda > Arachnida > Araneae > Salticidae > Maratus > Maratus michaelseni. The sequence continues at coordinate 331,713,836 of OZ007590.1, read as the reverse complement.
AATGTCCAATCTTATATTTCAATAAAATATGCAAATTATGTTCCATTAAGAGAAGACGCGAATGAGCAACTCATGATGTTTATGAAAAGTTTCTTCAGAAATTTGTTTATACGAACTGAATTACTGCTTTTCTCGAATTAGTAACATTTTACTGAACGATGTTGACAATGGTAGGAAAAAATACATCTAGTAAAAATTTTTTTTAAGGTAACAATGAATAGGTAAGAATGTTCTTGTATGTGGAGATTAATACATTCTCAAATAAAAACGAATACCTATGGTGTATATCACCCTAGAAGTCATTATAACAATAAAATGTTTAATGAGATCTTGGATATTCATATAATTAAGTACAATTAAGTAAATGATTTAAAACAGATAATTACAATTGTATACAAGTTACAGGTATATCATTGTTTTACGGATGCAGAAATTCACGTTTTTAGGTCCTGCATCATCTTGCAAGCTTTGCCGACAATCAATGCTGATTATGCTGAATTAACAGTATCTTTTTCACCGCACTTTCATCATGACGTTCTGTGTAGGAAAGTGACGAGATCAACTTGTTTCTAAGTAGAGACAGAAAAAGAAGCAGATTGCCATACGGAATAATCACACTCGGGCATCCTGGCTGCGGCACGTCTTCGTACGTATGACGCACCTGAAAAACTAACTTCAAAAAAGAAACAAAAGCATATTTTAGGAGAGAACAGAACAAACATAAAAATACAGCCAACAAAAATTAAAACAACAGATAAAAATGTGAAATATCATTGTCGATGTCGGCTGGCATGTCATCTTCATTGTGCTATCATCTTAAAAGCAAAGCATTGTCGTATAAAAAATATCTACATACAACGTCGGTGGTTTCGTCTTGAATGAAAATCAATTAAAAAAAATAACGAAAGACGTTTGCTGCCACTGTAAAAAAAAAAAAAAAAGCATAAAAGAAAGCTAATAAAATCACATAATATTCAATCTGAGAAAAATAAAAATAAATAAATAAATTGGAACAGTTCAGTACAGTCATGTCTAGAGGAAAAAAGTCACATGTATGAATAATGACTTTTACACAGTTAATAGAAAATAGTTAGTGTTTAATTGTTAGAAAATAGTGTTTACTTGTTAGAAAATGTTAGAGAAATTTTTCCTAAACAAATTTTTATAGGACCGCATAAAACTTTTAATTTCTAACTATTTTGTCGTAAATCGATTTTCATCGTCACTACCATGTCAAACTATCGAATATGAAGAAAGTAATTTTTCGTTACTTTAAAAAATGGACCGATAGTCACCACTAAATTTTATGAGAATTCTTTGCCTAATACGAATACAAATAAAATTTCTCGTAAGAACAGGGTTGCCAGTTTGGGCTTCTTATTTATTTAGAGAGGGCGAATTCGCACCGGAAATTTTGACAGAAAATTTTTTACTTTAAAATTATTATGAAATGTCTGACATTAAATAAAACAAAATTTTCTGTTTGAAATTTCTGGTGTGAATTCGGAATTTCATGCAAAAAAGAGGCCAAACTGGCAACCCTGGTAATGAATAGTATTAAAATTTAGTGGTGACAATCGTCCCATTTTTAAAAGTAATGAAAAATGAAGTTTTTCACATTCGATAGTTTGACATGGTAGCGATGATATGACGAAGTACAGCATTTGAGATATTTTTTTCAATTCGAACTATACCTCTAAAACTAATGGTTTAGGGATTAGCTATTGGTCAACGAAAAGAAGAGACACTCTGTATAAAAATAAAACACATTTTTAACAATATGACTTGTAGAAAAATGAAATTTGATCTCCGACTTCATTTTCCCCCATATCTATTAACGCATCGCTATCTCCGAGGCAAATCCCTTTCTTAATCAAGAACAGGAAAATATTACTTATACACTTTTAATCAAATGCCATTCATCCAAACAAACTTTCAATAGTTTTTAAAATTGGTTACATCTGCATTAAAATTAAATGCCAGCATTCTTTTTTTTTTTTTTTTTTCAGTAAAATATAATAACAGAGAATTTTTTTTCCAACTCTCATTTTCTAAAAAACGCAGTAATGACAATCAGATATTGGCAGTTAAAAAACATATAACTCTATAAAAATGCATTTTTAGCAATTACTGTCCATATCCGGTAATGTGTACGAATTCGTTTGCGTAGCTCTGTATATGATTTATAAAATGTATACACACCACATAATATACTAGAAATAAGACATGTTTAAAATTGTACACATTGCAAAAAAAAAAAAAAAAAAAATGTTGATTTTACGGTATAATACTGACATCCCAGCATTATACTGTAAAATCAACAATTTTTTTTGCAATGTACGACAGTGAAAAACGCACTTCTGGGTATTATCGCTCATAGTACTGTAAGCTCATAGTACTGTTCATAGTACTCATAGCTCCCTGTAACTGAATTATTGTGTGTGTATCTGTAAATGAACAATAATTGCTACGCACTCCATAATCTATAGAAAACATGTTGTAGTGTACCCTAGTGACCTTTTTAATTTCATTATGTTTTTAATATCATATCATCATTAAAATACATCGCAAACGATTTTGCCTTATAGATCATAATCATCTTGCATCAACTGGGGTTGTAATGCAATTCTTTTGTGCGTCCCTGTAAACAAACTATAAATGCTACGTATTCTATACTCATGAGAAAGCATATTGAAATCCCCCTCAGTGATACATATCTGTCTCAAAATGCTTTAAATACTTTAACATCAATAAAATTAACCGTAAACGATTTTCTCTCACAGGCCATAATGTAATGTAATTCTTTTGTGTGTCCCAGTAAATGAACTATAAAAGCTAAACACTTCCTACAAAACATATAAAACATTTTATAACATCAATAGAATACGAAAACATGTACGAATTAAATTAAAAAAAATCAAAACACCCGACTGCGTAAAAAGCGAACTAAAAATGAATTATTTCTCATCAATGTGAAACTATTTTTTATATTACTTACCTATGTTTTTCATTTACTTGTATTGATGACTTTTAAGTTGTGTTTAATTGTTAGTTGCTATCTATAAACACTGTTTTGATGAGGACTATAGATGTCTATGAAGGTTAGAGTTACAGTTAAGCTAGAGATCCTACCTACACAACTTTCGGTTGTGTAATATTTAAACGGAGCTTCTGACTGTAAAATAGTCTAGGAAACATCGTCTTCATTTTGAAAGACCTATCCAATAATATGTCATTTAATATGGTGCGTAAAATGTTTTTTCGTTTCTACCGCTATTTTGTATTTTACGGCCGCCATTTTGAATTTATGAAAACAAAACCTAGGCTATAACCATCGGACGGTTAAGATGAATTGATAGAGACCTCATTCATTAAAATCCATCTAGCCGTTGGGATGTTTCGAAGGGTATAAATAAATTCACATACACACATACATACCCAGATACGCGTCAAACACATAACCCTTCTTGGTAGTCGGGTAATTACATGGGAATCCGAGTATTTTTATCAGATTTAGAGCACGGACAGACAGAGAGACAAACCGAATTCATAAACACTTTTCAATTGTGTTGAAAAAGTCTCAAAAAGGTTAAAATATTTAAATGCTTTTGATGCAAGGTATATTTATTTTACTTTCAAAAGTCCAGTGCGAATACATAAAATAATTATTACAATTATATCAACTGGGGTTGAACTCGCTTAAAATATGCATTGGTATTCATATCTGAACTTGTTAGATTACATCCAACTAATACGTAGCACAAATATATAAAACAAATACAAACACATAAGGCATATTGAAAACGTAAGCAATATGTATGGACGAAAGAAGCAAAATACTTATATTAACAACTGCAACAATTAATATCAGGCTTTATAATGCATTTTCTAAAATATTAAACAACTTCTAGGTTAAAAAAAATAATCTAAAAACAATTACTGTTCAAATTAAATGATTTGGAAAGGACTATTAGCCTTTCAATAAATACTAAAGTAATATAATTTCTCTCTAAACATTTGATAAATTAAGGAACTGTCGTTAAACAACCACATCTGTTTGGTTGAAAAACAGTAATTAAAACTGATTATCTGTTTTATTCTGCGTTATTCAATATTTTTGAAAGAAGTGTAGAATTGATGATAAGATAAAATGTATTGCAGAATAGCTGTCAGCAACAGCCATTATCACTTTACTGTCTAGATTTGACATTGATTCAGTGCTAGCATGACAGTTTTCGATGCGATCATTAAACATCTACGCACAAATATGTCATCGGTATGAACCAGTATTGATAAATGTGCTTATTATATCTAGGAACATGAAGCAATCGTGCTCGTTATTATTGCACTGCTTTCACATTTTGTAAAAACAAATGCATACATGGACAACAAACATCATTTAGAACTTTAAATAATCAAATATTAAGAAAAAGATAAACTAGAAATTTTTTGTGGGGGGCGGGGGAGCAGAACTTCCCTGAATAACTCGTGGAAGTCAATTTTTAGTTCTATTTTTCTTTTTACATTTATGTGTTGAAAATTTATCTTAAAAGGTGGGTTCAGGGGGCTAAGTCCCTCAGACGAAATATATATATATATATATATATATATATATATTGTTTCAATTCTTTTAAAAAAAACGCTGGTAGAAGTTTATTTTGGAATTGTTAAATTTCTGCATTACTTTTTGTGTTGATATGTTTTAAAAATTGTCTTGCATAAGAGGTTCTGACAAAAATTGCCCATTGAGCTTGTTTCATGTTTATATTCTCCATTTTAAAAAAGACGCAGTGCCTGATTACCAATGGGGCACACTTCCACCAGTTGAAACTAATAGAACATTTTTCCTTATTTATGGCAATAATTTTGCATGAATATGGCCTTTTAATAAGATGAAAATTTCTATTAAATTTTACTGGTGGAAGTGTGACCCGTCGGTAATCAGGTTCTGAAAAGACGCCCAAGGCTACACACCACATACTTATCTATGATATAAATATAGAACAAACCCAAATAGCACAAAATGGTTAGGTTACCGTTGGCTAACTGCTAGCTAATTATTGTCCCACGTTTTGCCTCATAGTACGATATGAGCGCCTTGTCGGACCATTGGCCTAAGAAGGCTCAACAGCGGTCCAAATTAGAGGGGTCTCTGTGACTACCATTTCCCATCGGTTTCTCCAAACTACCAACGATCGCCCAATAATTTGTGCTATTTGGTAAGTTGAAGAAAAGAAGATATAAGAGAAAATATAAAAGTTTAACATTGCTTTCAACAACCCGACTTTATAAATTAATATGAAAAACAATTTGCAGGTTTGCTACAGACTAATAAATAACCAGAAAATCAATCACGGTTTCCCGTTTTGCAATATTACATATTTTCAGTTTCATCTTTAACTTGAATGCCTAGTCCTTCGAAAATATGTTTTTGGAGTTCCTATTAATACTCTGTAAAAAAGACAAATATTTCTTAATCTACGAAAATACAATATAATCACGAACGAAAATATACAATAATGTCTGTGCTTCCGAAAATAATTCTTTATCTCTAGAAACCTCAGAAACCATTAACTTTTCAAGATTCAAAAAAGCATTTATAAAAACGATGTTTCTTTTGTTGCCACTGACTTTCGGAAACGTTTCCGAGTAGTTTTATAGTATATTAATCAGTTTTTTCCCCCAACCGGAATATTGGTTTTTAGGAAGCTATCAATTCTCAATTAAACAGTTTCAACTGCGTAATTAAATTTATACATGCAAGAATGACAAAATAACATTAATTTTTTATGTACTAATTTTAATGTTAATGTAAATGTTGTTAATCTGTTATGTTTGTATGTATTGCATGTTTGTTGAACATGAAAACGTTTAAATGAGAATTGATAGCATATGAAAAATCTATATTCCGGGTTGAGTAAACAGATTGATACAACATAAAAATTACTCGGAAACGTTTCCGAAAATAAGTGGTAGCAAAAGAAACCTTGTTTTTATGAATGCTTTTTTAAATACCGAAAATATATTGGTTTCTGAATCGTGGCTAACTCGGAAGTTATTAGTGTATATTTTCGCCTGTGATTACATTGTACTTTGCTAGATTAAGAAATTTCTGTTTTTAGGTGCGTTCGTAATTATATAAATACGTAGCACCTATAGTCTTCGTATGGTCCGTCCGTCCGTCCGCCTGTCCGCATAAAACAGCGCAAAAACTACACAACCGAATGGTTTGAAATTTAATATATATAATCGTAGCAGAATTTTGTCGAGTCATTTCAAATTTTATGAAAATCGAATCGAAACTTAAAAAGATATTAATAAAAGTTTTCTTCATTCCATTAACTCCTATCATACATAATCTACACTGCTCAAAAAATTAGGGGAGCAAGCAAATAAAAGAATAGAACCGTGTGAGACAGCCATGCATGGGTATAAAATGAAGAGTATACGTGTATGAATGCGCAATACAGAAAATAAGACGCAAAAAATTTGTAAGGGAGCTTTAATTCTTTGAAAGGATGGAAAGAACATGAAAAGATGGTTTAGGACAATAATTTGGTTACATGTAAATTACAAAAAAAGTATTGTTTAGTAATGATGCAAGTTGTTTAATACGGCGTGTGGTCCCCTCTAACAGTTAAGACTGCTGCACACCTGTTTTTCATGGATATGATGAGGTTGTCGATAAGACTTTGAGGAATACTGTTCCACTCTTCAAGAATTGCAATCTCCTTGTCCCAGACAATAAAAGAAATCATTCGTCTTGCTGCAATGCGTCGTCCGAGTGTGTCCCAAACATGCTCGATCTGATTCAGGTCATTAAAGCATGCTGGCAATTCCATACGCTGTATTGTTTCAGTTTCAACCTTGTTCTCTAACAGACCGGTTCCAACAGACCAGTTCCAACAGACCAGTATCCGGTCAGGCATTATCATACTTGAAAATAAAGGAATCACCATGGGTGAAGCGTAAGGTATGACATGGGGTCTCAGTATCTCGTCTGTATACCTTTGGGCCGTCAAAGTGTCATTCCAAATGATATGCAGGTCCGTACGTCCACCTATGCTGATTCCAGCTCATACCATTAACCCACCTTGTCTGTAATGTGATCTTTCACGAATAAATGTGGGGTTATTTCGAGTGCCCTTTTCCTCCATACAAAAACACGTCGAGTATCACATTCCAGACTGAATAGGGAAGTAGCATTTGACTCCAATCCGTTGCCTTTAATCTTGATGTTCAGCAGCCCAACTTCTTCGGGTCGCACAGTGGCTTGTGGTCAATGGAATACAGATCATTGGCCTACGTGCATAGCGACCATCCTGATGAAGCATATTTCGCACTGTTTGGCTGGGCACCCTTCGTCGTGTTGCCAAGAGATACCGTTTTTGCAACTGATTATCATCCCCTTTTCTGTCTCGACGAGCTGTTAACAGGATATATCGGTCATCAGTTTCTGTGGTGCACGTGATCGACCTTGCTCTGGTCGACATCTAACATTTCCTGTTTCTTGGGATCGATTCCACAGCCTTGCAAGGACATTGCTTGCAACTCCAACAGAGTCCGCTACACTTCGTTATGTTTGCCCGGATTCAAGTCTATTTCTAATACGCCAAGCCATAGATTCCGGTAAATCACGTTGTTGTGACATTTTCAAATCACCCTTTCTCAAAACAAAAGCTGAGAAATTGAATTGCGCAACTGCGACAATGAAACAGACATTTCTGCGAAATCTTGATTTCTTCACTTATCTTCTTTTTGTGGTTTTTGACGTCATGAACTTTGATTTGCATATGAAGTTTTATTTTTCTGTTTTCTGCTATGCTTTAAATTATGGATGTTTTAATTTAAGTTACTTATTGGTGTAAGTATTTGTGTAATTTCGTTAAACCATGTGCTCCCCTAATTGTTTTGAGCAGTGTATATAATAAAAGCGCAAGTCATGTGACTGAGGAAAGCAAATACTGGCTGGCCATTTCTTTTTTCATATGCCCGGCGGCTATTTTTATTCAAAATTACTTTTTCGAAAAAAATTGCACAAAAGTTACATTTTTAGAAACATTGTTCAAAAAAATTGTTTGTTTGAGAGATGAGTTACATTAAAAAATGTATAGATTTTGAGATAACTTCAGTTAAAATTAGGTTAACAGCCCAATATTTATTCCAATATCCATTAAAGTAAATAGAGACAAGAGATTCGTTCATCGTGAATCATAGAAATATTAAACCATGGAGGTAATCATTCTTAAAGCAAGATCTCCCTGGTGAATTTTGCAGCGCTATTGTCGAAAAAAAGAATTCGCATCTCTAAACGTGGCATACGTAATAAGAGAAAAGAAAGGCATACTCATTTCGCTCATAACAGACGATATAATTCATTTTACTGAAAAAACCTTTTTTTTTAATATTGTATAGCTAGTTATAGTAAGAACGGACCTCATTTGTCACGTTTAACGTAGAATTTCCAACTTATTTTTTTTACTATGTATATTATTTCATCGTGCCTTAAAGTTTTCTCCACGAGTTAGAAACAATGAAGCCAACATAAGCCAAATGAAAAAGTTGTTCATGTAAAAAAACAACTATTTTTTTTTCTATAATTGACTATATGTATTTCTAGAATATAATAAGAAAATAAACGAATCACGTGTATTTTTTTTTTAATACAGAGATTAAATCTAACTTTTTTTTCTATGTAGGAAGAAGATTATACGCGATCGTTTTATTTATAAATGTAAAAAAAAAAAAAAAAAAAAAAAAAAAACTTTATATAATTCTGGAAAATGCTTGAAACATCACGTATAAATCTAATTCTACTTCTTCTAACCACATAACTCTATCATTTCGCCATCGGTCAGATAAAGCGATGCTTTCTGTCTAAAGATCCCATCGTTCGCATTTTTTTTTTTTTTTTTTTTTTTTTTTTATCCTTCAGATACAGTTACTCCGAGTATTTACACAGCGATGGATAGCAAGAAACGGAAAGCTATTAAGTGATTAAAAGGACATTCATTGGATTTGGAATTTCTTTCTTTCTTTCTTTCTTTTTTTTTTTTTAATCTTTTGAGATCACTGATCTCTTTCGATATTTTATTTTAAACCGAAATTTAATGTAAGATTTACACTTTTTTTTCTTTTATCAACATATTTGATTTAAGATACGGGTTCGACGATTAATACCAGATGAAAAAAAAAGATTTAAAACTGAAGAACGTGATAACTGAACAAGAAAGCTCAATTTAGAGCCACATGGTTAGCAAAGTAATATGGTATGATTAAATTATAAATAAATCTAGTCTTCAAAAAAGTAGAAGTTTCCATATATATAAATTGCACTGTAAAAAAAGACAAATGTTTTTAAATCAACAAAAATACACTGCTCAAAAAAATTAGGGGAGCAAGCAAAGTAGTGAAGAGAACCATGCGAGACAACCATGCATGGCCGTAAAATGGAGAGTACACGTGTATCAATGCTCAATACAGAAACAAAGACGCAGGGGGCTTTAATTCTTTGAAACGATGGGAATAATATGAAAAGATGGTTTAGGGCAACAAATTGGTTACATGTAAATTATAAAAAAAAGTATTGTTTAGAAATGATGTAAGATGTTTTGTTTAGTATGGCGTGTGGTCTTTTCGTACAGCCAAGACTTCTGCACACCTGTTTTCCATGGATGCGATTAAGTTATTGATAAGACTTTGAGGAATATTGTTCCACTCCTCAAGAATTGCAATCTTCAAGTCCCGGACAGTAAAATGAGGCCTTGGCCTCGCTGCAATGGGTCGTCCGAGTGTGTCCCAAATATGCTTGACAGGATTCATGTCAGGAGAGCATGCTGGGCTATTCCATACGCTGCATTGTTTCAACCTCAACCACAAGACGAGCTGTATGCGGTTTGGCATTATCATGCATTAAAACAAAGGAATCATCAATGGTTGCAACGTAAGGTACGACATGAGGTCTCAGAATGTCGTCTGCATATCTTTTGGGCCATCAAAGTGCAATTACGAATGATATGCAGGTCCCTACGCCCACCTATGCTAATTACGGCCAATGCCATCAACTCACCTCGTCTGTAATGTGATCTTCCACGAACGACTGTGGGGTTATTTCGAGTGCCTCTTTCTCTCCATACCAAAATACGTCGGGTGTCACACTCCTGACTGAATCGGGAGTCGTCTGTAAACAGCACTTGACTCCAATCACGTTGCCTCCAATCTCGATGTTCAGCAACCCACTTTCTTCGGGCCGCACAGTGGCTTGCGGTCAACGGAATACAGACCATTGGCCTACGTGCATAGAGATCACCCTGATGAAGCCTATTTCGGACTGTTTGGCTGGACACACTTCATCCTGTTTGCAAGAGCAACTGTCTTTGCAGCTGAGTAGCATTGCTTGTTCTGTCTCAACGAGCTGTTAACAGAATATATTGCTCTTCAGTTGCTGTGGTAGCCTTGGTTGACGTATAACATTCTTTGTTTCTTGGAATCGATTTCACAGCCTTGCAATGACACTTCTTATGACTTCAACAGCGTCCGCTACATATTGTTGTGTTTGCCAGTATTCCAGTCTCAAGATAATACGCCAAGCCATGGATTCCGGTAAATCACGTTGTTGTGATATTTTGAAGTCACCTTTTCTCAAAACAAAAGCTGAGCAATTGAATTTCGCAACTGAGACAGTGAAGCAGACGTTTCTGCGAAATTCCGATTTCTGCACTTATCTCCTTTTTCTGGTTTTTGACGTCATGAACTTTGATTTGCATATGAATTTTTCTTCTTCTGTTTTCTGATACGCTTTAAATTATGGATTTTTCATTTTACGCTACTTATTGGTGTAAGTAGTTGCGTAATTTCGTTAAAACCATGTGCTCCCCTAATTGTTTTGAGCAGTGTATAACAAAACCATGTACGAAAATATACAATAGCCTCTTCCGAGTTACTCCCGATTCCGAAAAGCGTTCTTTATTCTGTAGTAACCCCAGAAGCTAATATATTTTCAAGATATAAAGAAGCATTTATAAAAACAAAGTTTTGTTTGCTGCCACTGATTTTCGTAAATGTTTCCGAGTAGTTTTTAAGATGTATTAACCCCTTCAGGGGCAAAGCACTCTTGTAGCTAGAATATTGAAAGGATTGATTGACACCAGGATTCACGAACGAATTTATTGTAAAATAAGTAAAAGCTCTTCCTCATGTAACTTATAAATTCAAAATTTGATTATAAAATTCTGGTGTCATTGTGGCATTTTGGGATTAAAATTAAGTGGTACATATAATATACCGGTGCCCTTCAAGGGGTTAAGGTGTATCAACCAGTTTTATCAAACTGGGATATGGATTTTCTGGATGCTATCAATTGTCAATTAAAAAAGGGGTTTCAGGAGCCTTACTTTTTCATTGAAGGGGTGATTTAGCATCCTGTTGCATTTAATTTTATTTCCGATTCCCTTTATAACACGGATTCATAAAATTTTTACCATTGACAGCTTAATATCTGTTCTACGTAGCATAATTATTTCAATATTCTGCAACTGATATTTCATTTCTTTTTAAATGTTTAATTTTGATAAAAAATTAAAAAAAAAGTTTTTTGAGTTGCATCTATTGCACGCAACATTTCTCAACAAGAACGAAAAATCATCAGTCAAGCATAGATTATGAAACACTTTCCAACACATCCAGAAAACTGTAATGAAACTTCACCGTTAAATAAGGTGAAAGAAGATATGTAAGTATACAAAGTATAGATTACATATAACATATTTAAAAGTCCAGGCTTAGCAATTACCCTTCATAGTCAAAAATGTAGTCGAATTATTTTGTGCAGCCCTGTATATGATCTATAGATTTGGATATATACTACATAGCATGATAAAATTTAGTTCATTTAGAAAATTCACATTTAGGAACTTGCGCCAATCAATGGAAATACACCTTGTACATTATCAAAAGTCTTTTGTACACAACCAATATTAAGCTAAAATTTAATTCAGGTAAAAAATGTACAAGGAAACTTAAAACAAACGTCCAACAATTAATAACCATAAACGATAATATACCTTGTTCTTTGCGTAACCCTGTATATGAATTTATTTATTTTTCACAAACGAGTCTATAAGTTCTATAAGTCTACTAACTATAGATCCACAGGAAAATGCGTAACAAAATTAAGAACTACCCTAAGCAATTATCTGCCATTGTCTGCAATAATTACGAATTCTCTTGTGTAGCCCTGTATATGGTCAACCGAATTCATGCACACCACGTAATATGCAAAAATTTAGTTAAACTTAAAAACGCAAACCAATGTTCAAAACGAACTTATCATACATAGAATGTAATTATTGCACGTATACCGTCGTATAGTGATATCTTTTGTGTGTTCCTGTAAATGAACGATAAACGTAATGCACACCATACTTTTAAATGAGCAATTTATAGTGTACCTCAGTAATGCATCTAAATTTCATTATGTTTGAAATAGTGAAACATCATTAAATTATACTGCAAACGATTTTTCCCCGTAAAACAATGTGTAACAGAATTCTTTTGTTTGACCCTGTAAATGAATAATAAATGCTTTGCACCCCGTTTTCTACAAAAAGCATGTTTTTATGCGCTTCATAATTATATGTCAATTTCATCATGTTTCAAATGGCGTAGCATCATCAAAATGCACTTGAAACGATTATTTCCCATTGACTGTAATGTAACGGAATACTTTTGACTGTCTATGCACCAAAAAAAAAAAAAAAAAAAAAAAAAAACATAAGTGCTACACATTTTATTTTCAATAGGGAACATGCTGTAGTAAACGACACTAACGTACACAAATTTCAGAGCAATCCGAGTATATTTACGCGAGTTAGAGCACGGACAGACGGACAGAGAAACCGACGTCATAAACACTTTTCAACTAGGTTGGAAAGAGTTAAAAACGGATGAAGTAATTTATATGAAACTTGGCAGATGGATTTATGCAAGAAATAACTTATACTTCAAATTTAGTATTATATTTGCATTAGTTATTTCAAATTAACCCTTTTTCACCAACAAAAAAGTTTTTTTTTCAAAATTTTATAATTTAAATTTAAATTTTAAAGAAATTAAGTTTTCAAATGCTTAAAAATGAAGTATACGTTCAAGGTACATTTGTTTCACATCATTACCAATATTATTTGGAACTCTAGAATCAATAGTTTTGATACAGTCTTGCGTGCAGTGGATGCAGGTCTAAAATGAATTTTAAATCTTTTACTAAAAAGAAACATTAAAACAAGAACGAAAAATCCTGCGTCAAGTATAGATTATGTAATACTTTCCAACGCTTCCAAAATAATTTTACAATCACACCGTTTAATAAGCTGAAAGATAACATCTAAGTAAACAATTTGGAAAACGCATAACATATTTAAAAACATAATTTCGGGAATTTCCAACATATACAATATTCGGAAAAATATCCGAATACTTTTATTCAGCCCTGTATAGGATCTATAGATTTGTATATATACTACATAGGATGCTAAATTTTAGTTTAGTTAGGAAACGCGTAGCACAGTTTAAAATTATCCTTCTGGAGTTTCTGTCAGTAAACGGAAATGTGTTCGCGAACTTTTGTGCTGCCCTGTATAGGATCTACAGAATTTATACACACCTCGTAATAGACAAAAAGCGAGCTAAATTTAAAATCCTGTTCAGTAACTTAAAACGCACTTCCAGGAATGATTGTTAACAGACAGTAGAGAATTCTTTTGGGTGTCCCTGTAAATGAACGATGACTGCTATACACACAATATTCTGTAGTAAGCTTCTTGTAATACACCTTAGTGATATATATCAATTACAATGTGTTTGAAATTGTGTAACATCATTAAAATAAACCGCAAATAATTTTTCCCCATAGACCGTAATGTAACGGAATTATTTTGAGTGTCCCTGTAAAAAAACTATAAGTGCTATACACTTCAGTTGAAATAGGAAACATGCTATTGATAACTACAATAACATATAAAAGTTACAGGGCAATCCGAGCATATTTACGGGAGTTAGAGCACGGATAGACGGCAGACGGCCATACGGCCAGACAAACCGAAGTCATAAACACTTTTCAACTAGGTTGGAAAGTGTTAAAAAAAAGGAAAATATCAGTTGTAGAATATTGAAATAATTATGCTACACAGAACATATATTAAGCTATCAGTGGGAAAAATTTTATTATTTTGTGTTTTATACGGAATGAGAAATAAAATTAAATGCGACATGACGCAAAATTGCACCTTCATTGATAAAGTAAGACTCCTGGGATCCCTTACATTTTCATGTTCGACAAACATGTTCTACAGAAAAACATGATAAATTAACAGCATTAACATTAACATTAAAATTAATATTAATTTGTTACTCTCGCATGGTATAAATTGAATTACGCAGCTGGAAATGTTTAGCTCAGAATTGATAGTATCTAAGAACCTGTATTCCTTTATATTACTTAAATAACCAACTGATCGAAAAATGATTTTATAAGTTGGTCACAATTTGGTTACTACAGTATGAAAAAGGACAAATGTTTCTTAATATACAAAAATATAATATTAGTATGAGCGAAAATATAGAATAATCTTTTTTGAGTCACACGCGATTCCGAAAAGCATTCTTTATCTTTAGACCCCACAGAAACAACTATAATTTCGAGATTTAAAAGAATCATTCATAAAAACTAAATATCTTTTGCTGCCACTGATTTTCGGAAACGCTTCCAAGTAGTTTTTATAGTGTATTAATCGGTTTTCTCAAACTGGTATATCGGATTTTAGGATGCTATCAAATCTCAATCAAACATTTTTAGCTGTGTAATTGAATTTATACATTCAATACTAACAAAATGTTAATTGTAATATTAATGTTACTGCTGTTAATTTAGCATGTTTGTCTGTAAAACATGTTTGTTGAACATGAAAATGTTTACTTGAGAACGGATAGTATCCGAAAAACCTATATTCTGGGTTTAGGAAACTGATTAATACACTAAAGAAAAAAAAAATTCGGAAACGTTCCTGAAAATCCTTGGCAGCAAAAGATACTTTGTTTTTATAAACCTTTCTTTAAATCTATAAAATACATTGGTTTCTGAGGTTTATAAAGTTAAAAAAATGCTTTTCGGAATCATGAATAACTCGAAAGAGGTATATTTTCGTTCGTGGTTAAATTATATTTTCCTAGATTAAGAAACATTTGTCTATTTTTATATTTTTTGTGTTCTTAGAGAGAAATATAGATAATAATTTATAATTATTTCTATAATATCTTATAGACTAGGATGCCTTTTTATCGTTGACCAATAGCGAATTTCTAAATAGTTAGTTTTATATTCAGAGGTATGGATTCATTTGGAAAAATGTTTCAAATGTTCACTGTAAAAAATGACCAATGTTTCTTATATATGAAAAAAAATGACCAATGTTTCTTTCTTCTCCGAATAGCGTGTTCCATTGTCTTTTGAATTCCCAGAAACCAATACATTTCCAAAATTTAAAGAATAATTTATAAAAACAAAGTATTTTTCGCTGCCCGTATTTTTCAACAACGTTTCCGAAAGGTTTTTATAGCGTATTAATTAGTGTCTACAGCCTGGAATACCTGTTTTTCGAATGTCATCCATTCTCAAGTAAACGTTTTCAGCCGCATAAGTTAATTTATACATGAAAGAGTACAGAAATAATCTTAATTTTAATGTTATTGTTAACGCTGTTAATTTTGCATGTTTTTCTGTTAAACATATTTTTTGAGCATGAAAATGTTTACTTGAGAATTGATAGCATTCGAAAAACAGGTATTCCTGCCTGAGGACACTAATTAATACACTATAAAAACCCTTCGGAAACGTTTCTGAAAAAATACGGGCAGCGAAAAATACTTTGTTTTTATAAATAATTTTTAAAATTTTGGAAATGTATTGGCTTCTGGGGATTCAAAAGACAATGGAACACGCTCTTCAGAATTTCGGATAACTCAGAAGATTATATTATATTTTCGTTCATGGTTATAGTATATTTTCATAAAATAAGAAACATTGGTCATTTTTTACAGTGTTGTTCATCATATCAAAATATATTTACATCAAAATTAGTTACTTTTTTAAAAGAAATAATTTTTTTTTATGTCTCCGGGTCTGTAAGTAACATATAGAAAAACTTTCTGTTTATACTGGGATCAAAAAGTACCCGGAACAGTGGCATAAAACAAACTGTATCAATTTACTGGTCAAAACTTATTGCATCTCCTTCAACGTAATTTTTTCCGACTGAAATGCACTTTTCCAACGTTTTTCCCAATCATCAAAGCATGCCTTAAAGAGGTTTTTGTGAAATCCCTCCAGAGTTCGAAGAGAATTTTCTTTTACCGAATTAATGGACTTAAAACGGTGACCACGAAGAGGCAATTTCAACTGTTGAAATAAGAAAACGTCACACGGTGCCATATCAAGTGAATACGGAGCTTGTGGAGTCGTATTTGTTGAATGTTTGGTTAAAAACTCACGAATAATAATTGCACTGTGAGAAGGCGCAAAACCCATGAGTTTTCTCGCTACATTTCAGGTCGTTTTCGACGAATTTCTTCAAGCAAACGGCGCAAAACACTCAAATAATAATTTTTATTGACACTATCTTGATTTTTGTATTAACACTACCTTGATTTTTTAACGACTTTGACTATCATCTTTAAACTTTTTATACCAATCAAATGCTGTTGTTTCGGATAAACAGTCGTCTTTTCAAAGCTTTTTGCAACATTTTAAATGCTTTTGTAGCAGAAATTCCATTGCGAAAACGTCTAATTAAAAGCAAATTTTCAGACGATAAAATGAAATAAATTCCTGACTATTGCCAGATGTTTATAGAAGTCGTATAATAGTTTGCAGACGATATCTACTACAGATGTATTTTTAATGAAGGTTTCCGGATACTTTTTGATTACAGTATCTCGTAATCTAGCGGTTTTCCGCATAACTACACTTATGACACTTTTCCTGTAGCATGATGCACATACGTCAGACATCTATTAGTGCAATAATACTCAAACTGACTTTTCTTTGGAGTTGTGTCACTTTTATTGCGGGTGAGTGATATGTTCGCAGCACTATTTAATTTGTACAACTGGAAAATGATAGTGCTGCCTATAATTTGAAATTTCTGACTAAAACTTTAAATACTTTTGGAAAAAAATAAAAATAAATTATATTGGGTTGTTCGGAAAGTTCGTGCCGGTTGCGAAAATCAATTCGTACCGGAAAATTCTATCATTTAATTATTAGAATTTGATTCCGATATCTAACGTTTAATAATTAACGGGCAGAATTTTCTGGTACGAATTGGTTTTCCCAACTGGTACGAACTTCCCGGACAATCCAATACATAGTAAATAAAACGAAGATTTTTTAAAAAAGTGCAATAAAAGATTTCATTTTTGAAGTCATATACATTTTTTTGAATAGATATACATAAAACTTTTCAGAAATTTATATCTTGGTCTTGAAAAACAGTATACTAGAGAATGTCAAATGTTCTAATAAAAATGCAGATGCCCCACTTTCCTAATTTCATCTAATGCTGTTTGATACTCCATTTACTATTTGTTTTAGAAATACAAATTTTGAATTTGCGAAAACTTGGTAAATAATTATTCGAAATTTATTATTTCAAAAACTTATTCTATTATGATAGCTATTGTAAATTAATGAAGTTACAGAAACTTTGTACTGAATACAAATTCTGATTTCCTGTAAATTTCTTTAAAAGATTTTGTTAAAATCATTTGATTCTTCCTTCATTTCAGCTTAATGGCTGAATCCTATTTGAAGTTTTACTTCTGTTTCATAATAATTATATTTAAAAGATACATGAAAGTTAATTAAGAATTCGTATTGCCGTATTCTTTATCTACAATGACATTCCTTAAAATTACGGAAATCCCATTTGACTAATCATTCATAAATACAAACGATTTACAGTTGAATGCATCGGACATAATAATTTTATACAGGACTCTGAAATACAGGAATCTAAACCGATGAGCCATTACTTCCTAACCTCACGACTATAAGGATGTAAACAAGTTTAATGACTGGACGATGGAGGAATTCGTATATTAGTACATACCAGTCGTCAAATACGACATGAAATTCTAATTAACATGATTCCAGTTGTTGATAATAGAAAAAAAGGCTTCCTGTAATAATAGGTTTAATTGGAAATTTCCCCCAACATCTCTGAATAGCATCACAAAGTTGACCTCGTTTTTGGCAATTTATTATTGATGCCAAATTTGGCGGCATTTACCGGATGTCGTTAAACGTGAAAACAATAATAAAACGTGTGTGTAAGTATATGTCTAAATACACACTATTATTGTACATAAGTATACACAGTAGCAGATTGTAACATTTCCTCGATTTTATCATCACGAAATATTATAAAGTTAGTATTTCTGACAAAAGACTGAAATTTTTGTGCTTTAGCTAATAAATACATGGTTTTGATAAATAGTGTATTCAATGTCAGAAAATTAGGTAAAACTTCAATTTTATGGCAATTTGAAAAAAAAATCGGACTATGCTAAAAAATTTGGATTTTTTAAAAGACATGTTTTATAAGTTTTCTTGTTTGGATACGTTTCATACCTTTGCATGTTTTAAGGGTTTTCATATCCATTGAATACGTCGGAAAAGTCGATTCAAAAATAGCCGATTCGAAGAAAAAGGAAAAAAATCGGACGATACTAAGAAAGTTCAATTCTTTTAAAGACATATTTTATGGATTTTCAAGTTTGGATACGTTTCTTGTCTTTGCATGTTTTAAGAGTTTTCATACACAGGATGTTTAAAAAAGAATCACCCGATTTGAAATACGTATATTGTGAAAAATATTGCACATAGATACTTAGGATTAATTTTATATTACATGGCTAATCATAAAGTTTTTTTTACAAACCAAATTAAAGGTGTTCAATAATGTCTACCTCTGGATGCACTGCATATGTCTATACGGTAGTCAAATTCGTCCCAAATTTTTGCGAGCATGCCTGCATCCACTATGTTTCTACGGCTGTTGTTATGTGTATATTCAGATCGGCTAATGTAGCTGGAAGGGGAGGGGCATAAACGTAGTCTTTTATAAACCCCCACAAGAAGAAATCGCACACTGAGAGACCCGTCGATCTTGGAGGCCAGACAAACGTCAGCGCTACCTGTTGGCAACTGCGTGAAACTCGAGATTTTCCTCTTTCTACCTATACATTATTCGATCAAAACGGATTAAAAGCTGAATAGTTATGATTTTTTTAAAAATCGGATGATTATTTTTGAAACACCCTGTATATTATGTATAAAAAGTCGATTCGAAGAAAAATGGAAAAAAAAAAATCAGACGATGATAAGAAATTTCTATTCTTTTAAAGACACGGTTTATGGCTTCTCACGTTTGGATACGTTTCTGGTCTTTGCATGTTTTAAGGGTTTTCATATATATATATAATATGTCTGAAAAGTCGATTCGAAGAAAAATGAAAAAAATCGGACGATGCTAAGAAGTTTCGATTTTTTTTAAAAGCACGTTTCATGGATTTTCATGTTTAGATAAGTTTCACTTCTCTGCATGTTTTAAAGGTTTTCATATAGATTGAATACGTCTTAAAAGTCAAGTCGAAAAAAATAAAACAATCGGGCGATGCGAAGGAATCTCAAATTTTTAAAGACACGTTTTTTTTGGGTTTTCATGTTTAAATACGTTTCATATCTTTGAGCTTTCATGTATTTTGAATACGCCGAAAACATCGATTTTAAAAAAGCCGATTCGAAGAAAAATGAAAAAAATCGGACGATGCTAAGAAATTTCTTTTTTTTAAAGACACGTTTTATGGGTTTTCACGTTTGGATACTTTTTTGTCTTTGCACGTTTTAAGAGTTTTGATATATATTGAATATATCTGATAAGTCGATTCGAAGAAAAATGAGAAAAATCGGACGATACTAAGAAGTTTCGATTTTTTAGAGACACGTTTTATGGGTTTTCACGTTTGGATATGTTTTTGCATGTTTTAAGGGTTTTCAGATAGATTGAATACGTCTAAAAAATCGATTCGGAGAAAAATGAAAAAAAACTCGAACCATGCTAAGAAATTTCATATTTTTTAAAGACACGTTTTATGGGTTTTCATATTTGGATATGTTTCATGTCTTTGGATCTTTTATAAGTTTTCATATTTATTGAATACCTAAGAAAAGTCAATTCAAAGATAGGCAAAAGAAAAGTCACCATTTAACCGTATGATTTCGTTTATTACTAATTCACGAGAAGAGAGAAAAGTGTCTTCATGGAGTAAAAAAGCGTCAAATTATCGATAGTTAAAAAAAAAAAAAAAAATTAACATACTAATGCGTTGTAACTTAGTATTCATTACCATTTTCTGTATATATCCCGTTTGGCACAATTTACAACCACATTACATCCTCATGTGTTTAGCATGAGCATATCATAAATCCTTTTTTGAAATAAGATAACGGATTGGAAAACGCAAGATATAAAAAAATCCTGATGATTCGGAATTTTTGGTCCATCAGTTTGCAAGTACATGTATCTGAAAGAAGTTGCGGCATTTTGAATATACTGTTGCATAGAAAAAGGTTTGCAGTAACATAATCTCACGATAGAATGTTTTCTTGGGTTACTTCAGGCGCTATTATTCCAATAATACAGTATCTGAACACCTTCAATATATAAATATATATGAAAACGACAAGCTACTTCACTTGATAGCCCTTAACCCCTTCAAGGTCGCTTAATATTTGAAAAAAAAACATCAAAAAAGTACCTATGTTTTTTATTACAGAAATTGAATAATTATAAGGTTTCTATATAAAATATGCAATTAGTTTTTTTAAGGCAAAAAAACAATATGTTATAGAACAAATTCACATTTGTAGAAAAGTCATCATGCGGGAATTCTGTCTCTTAACACACCTTAAGCGCAACCCCCCGATAAGTGTAGGCTACTTTTTTTTTTTTTATAATTCAGATAATTTGATTCCCACCCCTTTTTTGATGTAAAAATATTCATTCTAGTTTACTGCAGATAAAATGATACGAAAAAAAGCCAATTACACTATTTAAAAAAAAAAAAATGGTGGGAGTCAAACAATCTGAATTAAAAAAAACAGTAGTCTGCAAAAGTAGTCTGCTAGTAGAACACTGCCCGTGAAAATCACGGGCGCGAGTATTAAGGGGTTAAATGTTTCTGGTTTCAGAAGTTTTTTCCAGCAGTTAAATTTTGAGCCCGGAAATATGACGGGTACGAGAAATACCGAACGACACCTCAGCCCGTGATATTGACGGGAACGAGAATTAAGGGGTTAACCACTAAGCATATTCATCATGGTACATTCATGTAATAGTCATGGAATGGTTATTAAAAATGATACAGTAACTTTCAGTCATTACATTGGCGCTCATATGTACTTGATAATGAATTCAATCGAAAACTTTAAAATAATTCTTGAAAATGTTTATGATATATCACTGCTTTCTCGCTATATAGCATAACTAGATGTTGAACTTAGCTGTTGAACTTAGGGTTTCAGACATTTTTTTGACATTTGATGGAGATTGCTTTGAGACTTATAAGCTACAAGGCTATTGTCTCGAATGATCCATATTTTTTATTCACAGAAATACGTACAGGATTTTGGCAAATTACATAAATATTCTTCTTGAGAACGGGATAGATACTAGGAAGTAAGACAGCACTGAAGACACACACAATGACATCCATGCCTTACCAGGATTCGAACCCGGGCCCTCACTGTGGCAGTCACCTCCGCTATCAACCACGCTGCTGGGCCAGTTTCAGACATTTTTTCCTTCAGATATTTATGTCAACATTATGTAATGAATGTTATTAATTCTACCACTGTGTTTACGTTAATAAGTTATTAATTAGTCAAATGATCAACAGTAATTGTCTGTCCTTATACACATGAGACATGAATTTTAAAGTTAAAAATGCATAAACATTTTTATCTGTGATTTATAAAAGGCTTACATTTATATTCTTAAAGAGATTTTTTTCATTAAGCCATGTGTAATCACTAAGTTTAAAAAAAAATTGTGTTTTTAACGTTCATGCTATTATCTGTGCTTAGCGATTAGAAAAATAAGAAGTGCAAATAGGTCTTGCACCCTAAGGGTTCCGTATCGTTACAAAAAATTCCTTTATTATTTCCTTAATTTGGCTTTAGTACCGATTATGGAAATTCAAGAGTTTGTTACGTAATGAATCAACATAGATTTATAAATTTAGGATTTTGCGATTTTTTCCTTTACATGTGCTATAAGGCGTTCCTTCATCTCAAATTTCAAGTTCTATGTTTTAGTCTCAAAACCTATAGGGTACTTTTGGTTGACCTAGAACCTTGAAATTTGGCTTGAAATGAGGTCTTATAGCACATGTAAAGGGAAAAAAAATCATTAATTTGTAATTCTATGTCTATTGATTACTTGGTTTTCTATAATTGGGATTTGAAAGGCGAGACTATAAGAGTTCCGTTTTTTTCCCTTTAAGGAATCCTAAAAAAAAAAAACTCAATCCGAATTCAGTGCATTTGATGCAATTACACATATATTATATATACTACAGGTATACTAGCAATAGAATAGTTCTGGAATTGATTTATTTCTCTTTAAAAAAAGGAAACAAATAATTCCTTCCTATTTGATTTTTTTCCCATTGTGCACCTTGAGGCAAGTAATCCTTTTTTGTTTGGCATAGATCAGTATTGTCATTTGTTTCCTTTTGCTTCAAACATTTTGCTTGAAAATGCTTTATATCATAAATTAAAGTTGTTTAGCCTCTATTTAAATAAGAATTTCGATATCAAAACTTCAGTTAACGATTTCACTGAATTTAGTTACATTGTTGCACGAATAGAAAAAAAAAAAGAAAAATTCCTCCTAAAACTAAACAAATTTTCAAAGCTCTTTTCTTTGAAAAATACAATTCTAGAAAATGATAGTCGTAGAGAAATAGTTGCATAAAAATGTAGTTCAACGAGTCTGAAATTCATAATAATAAAAGAAAAATGTTTATAAAATTTGCCTTAAAAATTTCTGCTTGGAAGTAATTGATTTTATATAATATGATTCTGGAATTTATTTTCTTCTTTTAATGTTGGGGACTTTTTATCTATATCAGTGGTCCCGTGAGTTGATTTCGCACAGCAGTCTAATAATTTTTAGCAATATCTAATACTTTTTTAGATGCAGGTTTAAACTTCTAAAGAAAAAATAAGGATAAAAATATCTGCAAACAACATTAGTCAATCCAGAATATCGTCTCATTTATTCTATCAAAGTTACAGTAGAAACAGATTGAAGATAGCAAAAGGCACGCGTGAGAAAAAAAAAAATCAACAATCGTATTTTAACTGCATTAGAAGATAACGTCATCGGCTTCTTGGAAAACATGAAATAAAGAAAAATAAATTGATTGCATTTAAAATACAATTCAATCTAGTGTAACAAAGCATACCTTTTATGCTGCACGTGAAATACCACTGTTTCGATCGATCGATGGTGTCTTTTCCTTCTAAACATTCCAATTTCAATTTTGCTTTTTAACCATAAACATAAAATGAACCCGTGCGAAGAAATCATACTTTATCTTTTTGTACTATTTATTTTTTTATAATCATTGTTGAGCATCCTATAATGCGGTATTTTATTTTCGTGGCAACACTAATTTGAGGAAAACCTTTCACATATTTATGAAAACAATGCTGATTTAATTTTTAACTAACACCAATTCTTAATAAAAGAAACGCATTTTTTAACGAAATGTGAGTATACTATGTCAGAAGCCGCTTGAAAAACTTTTCGAATGATACCTCATTCATTCGTTGTCGTGCGTTTCGTAAATTCATAGAAAAATGATATTGACAACAGAAATAATGTATATGATGATAATGATTGCCTTATTAATTCTAGAGTGCAAATTCTTTTAATTATCAAAGAATCTTAGCATAAGTAAAATCGACCGATAAATGATCATCTCATTTGAGTTGTAATTTTCCAACTGGACGAAAAATCTCCGGGTCAGGATTCGAAACTGGGACCAACTGAGGAATCCCGGTCGAATCTCGAGGACCTAATTCATCCAGTTAACCTTATTGAAAAACACAAGGTTAATAAGGTTAACTGGATGAATTAGGTCTTCCAGATTCGACCGGGATTGCTCAGTTGGTAGAGCATGGCAGCTTCAGCCAAGAGATCCCAGGTCCGAATCCTGGCCCGGACATTTTTCGTCCAGTTGGAAAATTACAACTCGTATGATTTCTTTACCAATTTGAATAATTGTGTCAAAATTAATCTAGATAATCTCATTTCTCAGTTTTAAGTATTCGACCTCCTCTAATTTTCTGGATACTCATTCATGGGAATTCCACTTAACCTTTTGATTATGTGCAAGGAGGGGCGACTATTCTTTATTCAATCGTTCCACAATTTACAAAAAAGTTTCTTTGTGGTCGATATCTCTTGTAAAATATTAGTGTATGACAGAGATTATTGTTCAAAGAGTGGTACGAACAGAAGAAAAAATTAGTCGCTGGGACGTATGGTGTCCGAACCCCATAATTAAAAGGTTAAGAAGAGGTTATCTCGGAAAACTTTCCAAAAAGCACTTCAAATTTTTTTTAAACCTTGAAAGTGTCTAGAATACGTCCTCAAAGCCGTTTTCTGTGTCGTTCAATATTTAAGTTGTGACAAACAGTTAGTGTCGAGGCTTACAAAAGAACTGATCAAATCTTTACAGACATTTTTTTCGAAACAGGTTTTTTTAATCTGTGTACGTTCTCACGCTTAAACTGTTCAAGCTATTGACGTTTTGTTTTTAAAAATTAAACAAGACTTTTAATGGAAAGACAAACCTTAAAAAAACTAAAATTTTTAATAATTTCGACTTTAAAAAAAAAGTTTTCGAAAACAAAAAAATAAGTGCCAAAAATTGACCTCAAACATCCACCATTTTGTGAAATTTTGATTATCTTATCCAATTAATTTAATGTATTATAAGAGTCCGCGTGAAGGTTTTTGTTTCAGATGATTATAAAAAGTGCAATTGTTTACACCGATTTACTGTGTACATCGTGAATTTATATCGATTACAATATAAAATTCTTTTTATATGGCAATATTTAAAACTTAGACAAAAGTACAACAGATTCAATGCCAAAAAACTATTTTCTCGATGTGTATTATTTAAACATTTCATTATTAAACAATGCCCTAAAAGTTAAACCATATTGAAAAACTTCCTCGTAAAATTACCGTACTATAAGAATAAACTGTTAAATTACAAAAATAAGTTAAGTCCCAATAAATCGTTTTTAAACTAACCTTTTTCAACATTTTTCTAAATAATGATTTAGAACAACGTTTCCCAATTAGTTTTTACCTCAAATAGGGTAGGGGAAGGTGCTAAGCTTTTCTAGAATAAGCGGAAGTAATCGTGAATAAGTGCAAAGTTTCACGAACCAAGACTGTGTCCATCAAATCGAATTCTATCATTAGGGTAGAGTTAAGGCTCCTATAATAAAAGCTCTAGGTCAAGTGGTGTAAGAGTGCGCATTCGTCAGATACTGATGTGAATAATGTTGCCAGGTCTAGACAGAAAGACAAAGAAAAAAAGTGGGACAGCGGCTTCTAAATCGGAACATAAAAATGCAGAAAACCCTATGAAAACAGAACCTGTCTAGAACAGAATCCTGTCATAAACGTAACAATTTCATTGTCCCTACGGTAGGATACATTTATAGCTGCTAAGACGTAAGCTTTTTTAAAATGGATTTTTTCTCTGGTTCTTTGCGATTCCGTCTTAGAAAGTTTCATTTTACGAAATAAACACAACATATTTACTGAAAGCGGAATCGCTAGGGAATGAAACAAAATTTCAATTTATCAGGTATAATTGTATAGTATTAGTATTGTAGAGACAATGAAATTTTTTCTTTAAAAACATAATTGCATTTTAAACAGGTTCCGTTTACACAGGGTTTACTGGACAAAGTGCAGTAAAACTTGTGAAAACAAAATTGCTAGGAACCCTCCAAAATTCCATTTTAGACCGTTTCCGTCTAGGTGGGTAGATTTGTAAGGCATTCCTTCCGAAGGGACTACAGGAAACTTACGTTATAGACAGGTTCTGTTTTCCCGTGTTTTACTGCATTAATTTCGATTCGATGCAAACTAACGAATAGTATGGTACTAAAAGAAATTTCAAACAATTAGTGAATCATGAAAAATCGGGACTTTTAGCGTCCCGCTCAGTGGTTACGCGGGACAGTTTGAATCCACCACGGGAACTGTCCGCGGGACAGTTTGAAGGGACCACGTTTGAATCACGTTGATAATTTCAATTATGTTTCGAATGTGGTCAAGGTTGGATTGTGTTCCAGAAAATAAATTATTTCATTAAAAACAGATACAATAAATAAGTACAAAAATTTTGACCACTTAAAAAAAAAAGGGTAAACTTTTTACTGGTCAAAACTACTGGTCAATGCTGCTAATAATTTCGTGATTTTTTAGAATGACACAATTATGAAGGTGTTCGAAGCGTATGATAAAATTTCCTGGTATATTTAACTGACGGCGGCGCCGGTAACTCAAATTTCGCATAAAATTAAAAGCTGAAAAAGTATGCGCACTCTTACGCACCAGAGTTTGTAAAAATACAAGTTTACCTCCTTGTGATTTTGTTGTTGATTATTCCTAATAGTGCTATCATTATTCTAAAATGTTTCTGGTGATTTCTTACTTGGTTATGAAGGTTTAATAGCAAATACAAATAATTTTGATTCATCTATTAGTTATTCCTTTGTAATCAGCTTGAAAAATGCGCACTTACGCCACTCTACCCTAGTATAACATTAAAAGTATCACTTTCATGCTGTATACATTTTTAAATATCAAACTCATTACCTTGTTTGTAATATCTTGATACATATACTGAAACAAAATATCTGTAACGAAGAAACAGCTCCCTTTTAAAAATAAAGAGTATGAGCTTTAAAAATGTACAAATAGTACACAATTATAAGAAGATTCAGACAAGCTATTTTAGAGTATCAATGTCTTCACGACAAAAAATATGCCGGCACTTGATACTACCGAATAATTATTGATATCGACTGTCATACTTATTAGAATCTGTACAGTTGATTTAAATCACATCTTTGCATTAATTTATTGTAATCTTTGTGTAATTATCAATCTTTATGTAGTTATCAACCTTTTATCACTTTTAAAATAAATTATCCCACGAATTAATTTGTTTTTAATTGCTAAAAATATATTTTAAACTAGTTGATAAATAAAAGTTATCAAAACTATGCAGATAACTTGATGTTATTCGTATTGCTTGGTGTTTCTAAACAATTGATAACATAATCTTTATATTTTCACAACTACGAATAAAATGAAGTGAAAAAAATATATTCAAGAAAATTATCAAATAATCCGCCTCTTAAATCTAAAAATTCAGGGAGGGGCATATACACTTCCCTGCCCCTCGTTTGTAGGCGGCCTTGCACGTTAATTCTGATTATAAATGTTTTCGCGAGGAAAAAATAAATAAAAGCAAACACATGATTTTACCGAATGAATATTACTATCAACAATTATACCTGCTCTACATTTTATTTAAATCCAATCTTTAAAAACATTTAATTAAATCCTTATGCAATTCAACCTTAAATCTGCTTCAAACTAATTTTTTTTTACGAATTAGTTTATATTTTTAATTTCTCAAAATATATTTTAAAATCTTTCACAAATAAAAGTTATCAAAAATGTACCGAACACATCCCTTGATAACACAATTCCTGTATTTCCACAAAAATAAAATAAAATAGGGGTAGTTGCTTTAAAACATTTTATGGAAATTAGCTAATAATCCGTCCCGCATTTCTGCTCCGTCTTCAGAATTCGATATAGAACAACACGTGGAATAATCGAATTTCTCACCATCTTGTCTTAATTGCTCGAGCGCCCATTTTTCTCGCCCGGCTATTGTATTGCAAATATGGTGTGTAACTGGAACTAAAGAAAACAAAGTTGCTGAAGAGGAGATGCTCCAATAGAAACCCCATCTTGTTAGACCAATGGAAAAATGATACAGTTAAGTGGTCGGAGGAAGTGGCATTGGAAGCTATCCAACTTAGAGATCGGAAAATTCTCATATATGGAGTGTTCGAAACGTAAACGCTTGAGATAATAGTGAAGTTTCCGAGTCATTAGGTAGATGTTAGTTAGATGGAGGCTAAAATTAAGTTCCGTAGAGGTATAAAAAGATGTGGGATATAATTGATTTACGTATTAATTTATTAATTTTGCTAGAGGGAGAATTAATTCTATCTCTCGCCAACACCTTTAGATAAAACTGCTTTGTTAATGAGGCTACGATATTTCTCGGCTAGAAATTTCTTTTAATTCATTGAATTAGTATTACATAAAAGATGTAATATTCCACAGATTGCATAAAAGATTAGTATCATATAAAAAAAAATTATTTTTGAAATAGTTGGTGGTTTTTTTTTAATTTGTAAAGTGATTTTAATCTAAGTGAAGATTTACAGATTCATTACATTTAGGTTTTATTTTAATTTTAATGGAAACTTTATTACTGCCAAAGCATTTTCTTTAAGGAACATTTGAAGCTACTGGTTGTAATAAGTTAAACGAAGTATTTTGTTGCGCATTAAAGAGGATTATCTCCAATTCATACAAGTTTCCTTTTCAACTCCTCCTGTTGAGTTTTTAAAAAAAAAAATCATATGCATGAAACAATAAAATAAAGTCGCAATATGTCAGTTCTATATAAGATGTACAGAAATTTTCTTGATTGTGACTTTCATAGGCATACACAGAATTTTATTTGGGGGAGGGGGAGGGTTGCAAAAGAGTTAAACTATGACTAAAGCCTGTAATTGTTTTTATGATTGATTACTATTAAGTAATTGTTGATTTTCTAAACAAATATTGTGGGCTGTATAGGTATTTTACGTCATAACGTCTATGGGTGGTGATAGGGAAAAAAAAGATAGACTATGGGTTTGTTTAAATCAATTTATTTGTTATTATCACACAACGGGAGTACAGAGAGGTTGTACAAACGATTGAGTATTGGGCGATGGTACGGGCAGTACGGTATGAAACGTAGAATCTCAGAGGTGATGGGCCTGAGGAATGTGAGATACCTTGATGTAGATGCTCGTCCCTAGCAATACTGACTTGCACAGCGTTTTTCTTTTTTTACCTTTCACGGTTTGCTCTAGATCGTTCTGCGTTAGTCACCGGAGGATTTTTCATCGTTTTAGAGGTAGAATCCTTCTCGTTTGTCTGATCTGTGTCTGGCCTAATTGTCAGTACTGACTAGTATAGCTGAGTTGCGCATGGGTGACACATCATTAATACATTTGCTGGAGACGCTTCTATTCACTTCTTCCTTCATTTTGCATTTTATTCGCTGAACTGTTGCCACCTATCTTGGTTCTTTTTGAGTTTGCGCTGATTGTATCACTGTTGTTTAGTCTTAGTTTCATCACGTGATGTGGTATGTGATGATGACACAATCGCCCTGCCCACATTTTGCTGCTGCGAAGAATTCTGAACTTCTTCTTCATCTAATTTCGGAAAGGATTGAAATAGCTGAGCCATCCGTTTAGTATTAGATTTGCCTTGTCGAACAATATTCATGTTGTTAATATCATTAGTGTTCTTTTCGTCTAACTCGTAATTTTAAATTATTTTGGCTTCTAATCTGCAAAGAAAATGATTATTGGTTAGACAGTCACTATGTGTGTTTATTATTTATAATTCCGGGTTATGTTTTTAGTTACTCTGTTTTTTAACGCAGAAAATGACACCAGAATTTGTCCGATCAATTTCATTCCTAGATGATTCCTCTGTCCAATCCTAGATGGATAGAGGGATTGCTACAGCGGGTTCAACAGAGGTCTTAAGCGTACTAAACCGCTCGAAATCAGAGGTTCGTTGCGTGGCTCTCACCGCAGCCTGATGACTTCGGAACAATAAGTTTGTGTGTGAAGCATGAAGTCAAAGAATCAGCGTATACTACCGTATATGTCCACTGTAAAAGATGTTTCATAAGCTAGGAAAATACAGTATACCCACGAACGAAAATATACAATAACCTCTTCCGAGTTATTAACGATTCCGGAAAGCATTCTTTATCGTTAGAAACATCAGAAACCATTTTATAGATTTAAAGAAAAATTTATAAAAACATAGTTTCTTTAGCTGCCACTAATTTTCGGAAATGTTTTCAAATAGTTTTTATAGTGTATTAATTAGCTTCCAAAACCCGGAATATAGGTTTTTCGGATTCTATCAATTCTTAAGTAAACAGCTTTATCTGCAACAAACATGTTTTACAGACAAACATGATAAATTGACAGAAAAAGGCATTAGCATTAATATTATAATAAATTTTATTTTGTTACTCTTGTATGTATAAATTCAGTGACGAAGCTTAAAATATTTAATTCAGAATGGATACTATCCTAAAAAACAATATTCCGGGTTGAAAAAACGGATTAATACACTGTAAAAACTACTCGGGAACGTTTCCGAAAATCAGGGGCCATTTCAGAGATTTAAAGAAAAATTTATAAAAACATAATTTCTTTAGTTAACACGAAAATGGAAATGTTATCAAATATTGTCTATAGTGTATTAATTAGCTTCCAAATTCCGGAATATAGGTTTATCGAATTCTATCAATTCTTAAGCAAACAGCTTTATCTGCAACAAACATGATAAATTAACAGAAAAAGCATTACCATTAATATTATAATAAATTTTATTTTGTTACTCTTGTATGTATAAATTCAGTGACGAAGCTTAAAATATTTAATTCAGAATGGATACTATCCTAAAAAACAATATTCCGGGTTGAGAAAACGGATTAATACAATGTAAAATCTACTCGGAAACGTTTCCGAAAATTAGGGGCCATTTTAGAGATTTAAAGAAAAATTTATAAAAACATAGTTTTTTTAGCTACCACTAATTTTCGGAAATGTTTTCAAATAGTTTTTATAGTGTATTAATTAGCTTCCAAAACCCGGAATATAGGTTTTTCGGATTATTTCAATTCTTAAGTAAACAGCTTTATCTGCAACAAACATGTTTTACAGACAAACATGATAAACTGACAGAAAAAGCATTAGCATTAATATTATAATAAATTTTATTTTGTTACTCTTGTATGTATAAATTCAGTAACGAAGCTTAAAATATTTAATTCAGAATAGATAGCATCCTAAAAAACAATATTCCGGGTTGAGAAAACGGATTAATACACTGTAAAATCTACTCGGAAACGTTTCCGAAAATCAGGGGCAGCAAAAGAAACTTTGTTTTTATTAATAATTATTTAAATCTCGAAAATACATTGGTTTCTGTGATTTTAAATGATAAAGCACGCTTTTCGGAATCATGGGTAACTCGGAAGAAGTTATTGTATATTTTCGTTCTTGGTTATATTACACTATCGTATATTAAGAAAAATTTGTCTTTTTTTGTAGTGTACATTTAAGGTACTGTTGATTCTCAATGACTAATTGCCAAATACCTGAGAGAAAAAATTTCATGATGCTCACTTTCCGAACATAAGGAGTTGAGTTGTAAGACGTTGTCAAGTCAAAAGACAACGTGAGTTGTTTGTAGTTCTCATTATTTTGCAATTTAGAGATCGGAAAATTTCCGTATGCATGAGTGTTTGGTACGTAAACACTGGAGATAATTGTGAATTTTCTGAGCCATTAGGTAGATACTAGTTAGATGGAGGCCAAAATTAAGTTCCACAGAAGTATAAAAAGGCGTGGGGTATAATTGATTTAAGTAATTAATTTATTAATTTTGCTAGAGGGAGAATTAATTCTATGTCTCGCCAACACCGTTAGATAAAATTGTCTTGTTAATGATGTTACATCTTTCCTTTCGCTTAATAACGTCTTTAATTCAAGAACCGTAGATTTGATATTTATATAAAAGATAGTTGAAAAATAACATATTTCTGAATGAGTCGGTGTCTTTTATTTGCAAATGGATTTTACTTAAAATAAGACATTACAAACTCATCATATTGAGGTTTTATTTATTGTACTAGAAATTTGATTATTGTCAAGACATTTTTTATGCAGAATTAATTACATTGAGGTTTAGCTTTAACTTTAATAGAAACTTTACTCATGTCAAACCATTATTTTGCGAATAAATACAGTAACTGATGAAAAAGGGAGCATTGACACCTACTTCCGAAAAGTTTTAAAATTTCTTTTATCTTTTATTTTTTTAAGTCACGTAGGCTTCATTCACCTCTGTCGATGATCAGGCTTTGAAGAAGTGAAACTATTCTTCTAGCCAATGTGATTGGCAATTCTGATATTTTACCAGCCAGTTGCAATAAACTACCAGCTACAAATAAAAGGGATAGAATACATAGCATCATAAAACAATATTTGTGATCCTAAGTATTTTTAAAAGAAAACTCTATCATTGCATACTTATACCAATTTTATTTACAGTTATTTGTAAAAGAGATCATCTTTTAATATCGTATTTTAATACCCAATTTTAACACCTTTAATACCGGTAAAATTTTAATACCTGATAATTTTATTATATCTGCTTGCTTTGAACTGATAGATAAAATTATCAGGTGTTAAAATTTTACCGGTAGTAAAGATATTAAAATTACGTATTAATATACGACAGAACTTTTGCATCAATCTAAATATAAATCACTCAGTTAAATAGTTTTAAATAAAATATGTGATGTGAAATCTTTTTTTTTTTTTTTATAAAACTTGAGTAAAACTCCGGATAGGTTTAGTGTTAAGTTGGCACGCTATGATCATGTAAAATATTTCTTTAAAAAAATTGGCAAGCGGATGTAAATAGGTTCGCCCAACCTGTAATAGGCGGTTTGTTTCCCTATCTGCATATTTGACAGCATACATACTCAGCTGCAGGTAAAACAACATTTACAGGCATCGGCGGCACAGTTGAATGATGTAAGCCAACCACTAGAGTGTAGTATTAACTAGAGTGCCTGATCACTAGTTTTTCCCCCCATAATAATTTCATTGCATTTTCTGGTTCAAAGTAGTAAAGAGAACCCCCATTGCAGTTGATCATGATAATAAAATTTAATACCACTTTCCAAGAGCTGGGTGTAAAATGTTGTTTCTATGTGATTTGAGGATAAAAAAAAAATATTTTTCATGCTTGGGATTAGAAGTATCAAGTCCACCAGTTTGATAGTATTTTGAAGCAATCTGCATCTTCTTTGGTAGATATTCTATAAAATAATTATTCAAACTTTTTTTTTTTTTTTTTTTTTTTTTTTGCGTAAGCGCAATATAAAATTATTCGTATAATTTAAACTTTCACATATTCATGTATTTTAAACTTGACTATTTCTTCCTCCTCCCCGTCAAATTTCCATAATTTTATTCATGACAGAACAAAACTTTCTTACCGCCTTCAGACTTCCTAGTAAGAAAACATTTAAATGGGACGAACAATGTTTGTTTCACAACCCCCCCGCTCCCCCCCAAATAGTTTAATAATTCGTCCATGAATAAGTCACTCACCATAGTTGCTGGCATTTGAAAAGAAATTAACAGCCATACCTAGCTATCTAATCGCCATTTGGCGAATGTCGAGTATATTCATAAAACCTGTCGCCGATACCTGTAAATGTTGTTTTAGCTTTCGTTGAATATATATGCAGCTACTAAGCAGGGACGGCGAACCTAAGACACGCGTGCCTGTTTTGGCACGCGAAAGAATAATCCGGGCACGGCGTTGATTGAGGCTCTAAATAAAGATACAGTGAGATTACACAAAATAGACAAATTTAGATGAGTAGATCTTCTCTAAGTTTAATTGATTGGGAAATGAAGAATTTTAATTGCGGTTTATTAAATTCCAACCTAGTTCAATATTGGTTCAAAAAATTATCAAACTAAGACAAGGTTTGGAAACTCTCGAAAATTAAAGATTATTTGACATTATAAGTAAAAATGGCTGAAGATAAAATTATGGGAATTTGGAATTTAATTGCTATTTAAAGAAGTCTGCGTGGCATTATTTCCGCAATTGAGTAATATAAAGCACTCGAATAGAAATCTCTTCTCAAATAACCGCAGTTCAGTTTGAATTCTGTTGAAATTATTTAAGTAAGAACCTGATATTAATATTCATCCAAGATCCAACAACAGAAATCGTATATAATCACATAAAAAAAAAAAAAAAACTAATTTTTATAGTTATTGCAGTGTAATATCTACATATATGTTACCTATATTTTGTAAATTCTATTAAATAATTTTCAAGTAATTTTAATTCATTATTTGTCGATCCACTAAATTTGTTTTTAAAATTAAATATGCGAACAACCGGTCATTTGGCCAGCATAAAATGAAAATATTTCGATACGAACCAGGAATTTATTCATAAAAGAAATAAAATCGATGAAAAAGTTCGGTCGTATTTTAATACCCAATTTTAACACCTTTAATACCGGTAAAATTTTAATACCTGATAATTTTATTATATCTGCTTGCTTTGAACCGATAGATAAAATTATCAGGTATTAAAATTTTACCGCTAGTAAAGGTATTAAAATTACGTATTAATATACGACAGAACTTTTGCATCAATATAAATATAAATCACTCAGTTAAATAAAGATGTTAAATAATTTTAAATAAAATCTGTGATGTGAAATATTTTTTTTTATAAAACTTGAGTAAAACTCCGGATAGGTTTAGTGTTAAGTTGGCACGCTACGATCATGTAAAATTTTTCTTGAAAAAATTTGGCAAGCGGATGTAAATAGATTCGCCAAACCTGCACTGTAAAAAATGACCAATGTTTCTTATTTTATGAAAATATAATATAACCACGAACGAAAATATAATGTATTCTTCTGAGTTATCCGAAATTCTGAATAGCGTGTTCCATTGTCTTTTGAATCCCCAGTAACCAATACATTCCCAAAATTTAAAGAATTATTTATAAAAACAAAGTATTTTTCGCTGCCCGTATTTTTCAGAAACGTTTCCGAAGAGTTTTATAGTGTATTAATTAGTGTCCTAAATCTGGAATACCTGCTTTTCGAATGTCATCCATTCTCAAGTAAACGTTTTCAGCCACATAAGTTAATTTATACATGAAAGAGTAAAAACATAATCTAAATTTTAATGTTATTGTTAACGTTCTTAATTTTGCATGTTTTTCTGTTAAACGTACTTTTTGAGCATGAAAATGTTTACTTGAGAATTGATAGCATTCGAAAAACAGGTATTCTAGTCTGAGGATACTAATTAATACACTATAAAAACCTTCGGAAACGTTTCTGAAAAATACGGGCAGCGAAAAATACTTTGTTTTTTATAAATAATTCTTTAAATTTTGGAAATGTATTGGTTTCTGGGGATTCAAAAGACAATGGAACACGCTATTCGGAATTTCGGATAACTCAGAAGGTTATATTATATTTTCGTTCGTGGTTGTAGTATATTTTCATAAAATAAGAAACATTGGTCATTTTTTACAGTGTGTAATACGCGGTTTGTTTCCCTATCTGCACATTTGACAGCATACATACTCAGCTGCAGGTAAAACAACATTTACAGGCATCGGCGGCACAGTTGAATGATGTAAGCCAAGCACTTACAGTGACCACTGGTTAGAAAAATCAGCCGTATTTAATTATAATAATCATATGTATTATTTCTAGTGTTAACACCCCTTTTTATATGCATTTACAAAATGCACAACAATAAATGAGGTATCATTCGGAATTTTTTTCTACATATGTGTGGTGAGTTTTAAACCAATACCTCAAATATTTTTCTTAATATTCGCAAATTAATGAAAATAAACCAGTCGTTGCCATCGGCAAAAGAGAAATAACCGTCTTATCGTTGCCACGCACCTTAGCGTTTTTTTATATGTAGATATACACATATAATTAGATATTTTGTTGAATAAAATGCATTACCGTTTCTTATTTACTCAAACATTGTGTTTATTTAATGGAGAGATATTAGTTTGAATTTAATTTTATAAATTTAAATTTGCATTTAAAATAATTATTTGTGACTGTGTGTGTTACTAATTGGCATTTTAAATTCTAGCTTATAAATATTTATACAAAAGTAAAATTTAGAAGGAATTTTTCTCTGTTTTTTAGAAATTAATTTAAAATATTGCTATCATATATATTATTTCTGTTGTCAACATCCCTTTATATATGCATTTACAAAACGCACAACGATGAATGAGGCATCATTCGAAAAATTTTTGAATCGATTTCTGACATAGGACACCCACGTTTCGTCAAAACATGTTTTTTGATTAAAAATTACAGTTAATTAAAAATTAAGTCAACATTGTTTTCATAAATGAAATGAAAGGTTTTCTCAAA
This sequence comes from Maratus michaelseni, assembly GCA_963931845.1. Lineage (NCBI taxonomy): Eukaryota > Metazoa > Arthropoda > Arachnida > Araneae > Salticidae > Maratus > Maratus michaelseni. The sequence goes on along the minus strand of OZ007590.1, from coordinate 331,677,260 downwards.
TCATGTTTCCAGAAAAATAAAATACCGCATTATATCATGCTCAGCAAAGCAATGATTATATATATATATATATATATATATAAATAGTACAAAAATTATAAAGTATTGATATCTCCGCACGGGTTTGATTAAAAAGCAAAATTTAAATGAAAATGTTTAGAAGAAAAATACACCATCGATTGATTCAAGCAGTGGTATTTAACGCGTTGCCTAAAATATATGCTTTGTTATATTAGATTAAATTGTATTTTATATGTATTCAATTTATTTTTCTTTATCCCATGTGCTTTCCGAAACGGATGACGTCATCCTCTAATGCAGTTAAAATACAACTGTTAATTTTTTTTCTCGCGCGTGCCTTTTGGTATCTGCGATCGGTTCTTACTGTATCTTTGTTGGAATAAATGAAATGATGCGATATTCCGGCTTGACTAATGCTGTTTGCAGATATCTTTGTTTTTTATTCAGAAGTTTAAACGTGCATCTCAGAAATATTAGATACTGCTAAAAATATTAGACTGCAAGAGCAAAATACTCGTACTGATAATAATAATAAAGAGAAATATAAATATACTTTAAATCATTATATATTTTTTCCGCTTAGAGGAATCAGTCCACCGGTTACAAGAATCAAGATGCGTAAGAAAAAAATCCCGTAAAAGAGGCAAAATGAAATTTTCTGCCTGGGAAAATTCCTATGGGAGAAAATTACTGAAAATAAAGCCTGATAAAAGAGATGATGAAAAAGCATCTGGTCAACAAATCTTAAATATGGATGGTCAAGTGGGTGAGAAGAAACTTTGTTATGTATTGAATGACCTGTGTTAGTAACAAAATCTTTAAGGCTGTAGATTAGTCAGATCTCCACACTGAAAAAAAAAAAATGTTGATTTTACAGTATAATACTGGCACCCCAGCAGCAAAATCGATTTTTATCCAAAAAAAACTTATGTTACAATTCATATTTTTTCAAAAATTAACCGAAAAACTTTAAAATCTTCAAAAAATTCGATTTTTTGAAAAAAAAAAAAAAAAAAAAAAAAAAAAGAAAAAGAAAGAACAATATTTTTTTCATATTTTTAAAACAAACCATACAACGAAATTCTTATAACTACGCTAGTTTTGACAAAAAAGGTGTCAAGTGTTCTTTGTGTAAACAATGATTAACAGAAAACTTTAAACGCGATTTTTTCAAATATATGTTTTTTAAATCGGTACCAGAAATATCTCGGTACCATAAAACTCCCCTTAATTAATATCTCGATTTGAGTCAAGATTTTAGCAAGTTTAGCAAGGCCCCCTTAATTAACATGGCAATGTATGAGGCTCCGTAATTAACATCTTTAACAAAGACTTATTAATTAACATCTCTATTAATGACTCCTTAATTAACATATTTACACCTTTATCCCCTTTAATTAACATCTCAGTGTATGAGGCACCTTAATCAACATATCAATATCCTTTTAATTAACATCTCAGTGTATAAGGCACCTGAATTAACATCTGAATCCCCACCCCAATTAACATATCAGTTTTAATTAAGATTTTAGCAAGTTAAACAAGTTTTTTAGCGAGTTTTGTTAAGTTTTTAGCAAGTTGTGCAAGTTTTTTTAGCAAGTTTTGTTAAGTGTTTAGCAAATTTGTGAGCTTTAGCAAATGTTAGAATTTTTTTTTTTTTTTTTTTTTTTTTTTTTTTTTTAATAAATAGACGGTAATATAACATGTGAAATTACTTGCATGTTCATGAATTTGGAAAACGTGTCATAATCAATGCATGACATACGTATTTTTTTCTATTATTTTTATTCTTAACGAATAAACTTAAGCTACTCTTAATTTTTTTTTTTTTTTTGGTCATCGAAGCCGTTTAACTTTTTTTTTGCGCCAGGCTCTAAAGAGCAGAAAATATACTAGCTAAGCAAATAATCCTTTTAAAAAAATGAAATAAATTAAAACTGTTGTATAAATATTTTAATAAAACAAATATAACAAACTTCAAAACGGCAACTAAAATAAAAAATCATGTATGAAAACGAAAGTTAATTTTTGATAATGTATTAATATTTATCAGGTTCAATTTAGATCCATAATCGCAAAGAAACCTTTTTTCACTTAATATAAAGTTTGAAATATGAGGTATAAATTTCCAAATTAACTCATTTAAGCTGGAGGCGAATAACAACTCCAGCTCGTATCATAAAAACGCATCTAAAAACGGGCTATCATTAAGTGTAATCATAAAATGCAAAGTGCAGAATTTCAAAGTTTTTTTTCCACCCATATCCTTCTTTCTTCATTAGTTTTTCCTGATTATATCTTGAGGCGGTGATGCAACAAATTATGTAACCTTAACAATAAAGAATCCGGAAAAAAAAGATAATTTTTTATTGGTATTAAAAAAAAATATTTAAAAATTTTAATGTGCGTTTTTATATCTGTTACGAAGATATTTTTATGAAATATGGGCTTATAAAGTGGTCTTGATGTAAGTAAGTTGTAAGTTTATAAATAAGGAAGGTAAGACAGAAAGTTTTTTAGCTTATTTTATTTAAATTAAATTTTCTTCCCTGGCGAGATTTATGAATATGGCGGATTTCATTTTATATGAATAAAGTAAAGCAAAAGCTCCCCGATAGAGGGCGCTTGGTATTCATCGTCGGAGCTCTAACTGACTGCCTATTTTGAATTCATAAAGTATTTAGAATAAAGCTTTTAGGTACAGAGTACAGAGAGGAGTTACAATTTAACACTAAGTCCCTTTAAAGGCCTTTATTAAACAATCTTTTGTTATAAAATTTCTTCTTTTTTTCTTTTTTTGTAAAATTGATTTTTATCTTCAAATGAAGCAGTACATAAATATTTTCTATATGTTTCTTACATATGTTCATTTCAATTTTGAAATTATACATTATTAGGTGGAAATAACATTTAATGGTTGCACTAATGAAATCAAAAGGCAGCGCACTTAATCGACGTCTGCTGGAGCTGAAGTTAAAAATAAAGATAATTTAGTCTTTTAGTTTTTAATTAGATTTTTATTTAAAAATCAGACAAAAGGTCATAAAGTTAAAAAAAAATAAAAAATACGTTTAATATTTTTTTTATTATATTAAAAAAAAAAAAAAAAAAAAAAAAAAAAACATAGAAAATATCAAATATATAAATAAAAACAAAGTTAAAGAACTGAAAAAAAATTATTTAGAAATCACAAATTTTTAAAAAATAAAAAATAAAATCAATAACTAATAATAATTTTTATAATATTTTCTATTTAGATTTGTGCAAAAACGTTTACGTTTGCCATCAATCGACTTTATTAAAAAAATAACAATTTTTATAACTATGAAATGAAAACATTAAGTACATTTTCTTACTAAAATATTATTAACTATCATTCTGCTATTTCACTTTTCTTTAAAATGCTTTTGCAATCTCTTCATAAAAAGTTAAACATAAAAGCAATAATTTAACTCATAATAGTAAAAGTAGTATTCGACAAATTGTTAAAACACATTGAAACGCCAAATTTTCATATATTTCCGAACATATAGTGTAACGAAAGTATTGTAAAGCAAAGATGTAATAACGAAATAAATTGTTTCAGTCAAAAAATAAGTTACATAGAAATTTTCGTTATATAGAGAATAACGAAAAATTCCTATAAAATGCGTAAATTTTGAAAAAAAAAAAAAAAAAAAAAAAGTTTTTGAGGTGTTTAATTAAGATTTTGAAATGTTTAACTCTAAATATTAACTTGATATTCTATTTCTTAATTATTTAAACAGTTTCAAAACGGAAAATAAAAATTTATTTGAAAGCATCGTAAAACAAGTTGGAAATTGTACGTTAAACGCGACAAATGAGGCGCGTTCTTTTTATAACTAGTTTCACAATGTAAAAATATCATCCTTATTATTTCAGTGAAATAAATTATACGTCTGCTATGAGCGAAATGGGTATGCCTTTTTTTTTTCTTATTACGTATGCGAATTTTTTTTCTACACCAGACAGCGCTGCAAAATTCACCATGGAGATCTTGCTTTGCGAATGATTACCCCAATGGTTTAATATTTTTATGACTCATAATGAACGAATCTCCTGTGTTTATTTACTCTATTGGATTGAGATATTCGGCTGTTAACCTAATTTCCACTGAAATTATCTCAGAAACTATACATTTTTTAATGTAACTCATCTCTCAAGCAAACCATTTTTTTGAACGATCTTTCTAAAAATGTAATTTTTATGCAGTTTTATTCGAAAAATTAATTTTGAATAAAAATGGCCGCCTGGCATATGAAAAAAGAAGTGGTTTGTCCGTATTTGTTTTTCCCAGTCACATGACTTGCGCTTTTACTATATAGATTACGTACCATAGGATTTAATAGAATAAAGAAAACTTTTATTAATATATTTTTAAGTTTTGATTCGATTTTCATAAAATTTGAAATGACTCGACAAAATTCTTCAACGATAATATATATTAAATTTTAGGCCATTCGGTTGGGTAGTTTTTGCGCTGTTACATGCGGATGAACGGACAGACGGACGGATCAGACGTCGACTATAGGTGCTATGTATTTATGTAATTAGGGAGGCACCCAAAAACGCATAAGGAGAACTTATATTTGCTTTAGGCTGTAATTTTTGGTTGTTTTGATTTCAAAATTATTACACCCTTATAAAACTTTTCACACTTCAACAAGGAATGCATAATCATATAAGAAAATAACTTATTATCATTAAAGTGAAAATGCATGTATGCTTAGAGTGATAAAAGTACACATAAAGGCTTATAAATACCTTTTAGTAAACAGATCCACAAGTTTCGTACGCTGAGTTGGCGAGATTTTCAAGATCAATAATGATAAATTAACTATTTTCGTAAAATTATTGTAAAAATGAACTTAATAAACAAAATAAAGAATTAAGTAGAGTTACTCAGTTTTGAAAGATAAACCACGAATCAGTGAAGGAAAATTGATTCCATGGGGTTTTTAAGTTTTTTTTCTGAACAAATGAAGAATTATTTTTTGAAAAATTCGTTATAGGGAGATAGATCTTTCTCTATATGGAGATTATTTTTAATGTAATCATGGGGAAAATTGACCGTTCCTGCTAAAAATTCGTTATATAGAAAAATTCGTTACAGAGAGACTCGACTGTATTTTATTGCTCTTGCATGTAAATTGCATAAATTCAATTACGCAGCTGAAAATGTTTATTTGAGAATTAATAGCTTAATGTTAATTTATCATGTTTATCTGTAAAACATGTTGGTTGAAAAGGAAAATATTTTTTTTTAGAATTAATAGCTTCCTAAAAACCTATATTAGGGGTAGAAAAAACTGATTAATGCACTATTCAACACTCAAAAACCTTTTCGAAAATAGGTGACAACCAAAGAAAATTTATTTTTTTAAACTATTCTATAAATATTGAAAATATATTGGTTCCCGAACTTTAAAAAGATAAAGAAAGTTTTTCGGAATCGTTGGTAACTCGTAAGATGTTGTTTTATATTTTCGTTCGTGGTTATATTACATTTTCGCAGATTAACAAACATTTGTCTTTTTTTTTTTTTTTTCAGTGCAAAATCTCAAATATCTTTACAAATGATTATTTTTATTATGACTACTATTTCATTTCTTTATTTTTTAAAGTTCAGTTTTGGAACACAATATTTCATGTTTTATAAATATTTTTTAATAATGAACTTCGATAAAACAATGTTGTCTTGTTAATTTTATCTCATGTATCATGTTTCTAATTTATAAATTTTATTTTATCGTAAAATCATCCATTTATTAAATTCGTCAAGTTACTAATTCTGATTGTTTTGCATTTTTGTGGTAGTCATCTTACCGCTGTGCATTAATAATGTATTTGTATTACATTACGTCTTTTGTGTATTCTTTACTAAATTCGCTAAATAATACACAGAATTTAAATATTAAATATATTTCTGGAAATGTTTCTGAAAAGTGAGAAATATATCATTAGAGCAAATTAGAGGATAATACAATGATTTGAAGCGAATGGAATTCTTTATCAAAACAAGTTGAAAAAAAAAGATTAAAAATTATTTTAAAAATTTATTTTAACAAGATGATGTTTAAATTCAGTTAATTTTTCATAATGTTGATCTGTTCTTTTCAGTACAGATTTATTTTCTGACGTAATCAATGATTTATTGTGCATATTTAGCAATAATAATATTTAATGACCTATGCAACATAAGATTCTTTAACATTCCTCCGAAATTAAACTAATTTACTCATCATGGAATTCGAATTTTCTTAATACCGTGATATTTAATTTAAAATTGATTTTGTAATTTCTTGCAATTTAATTCATTTAAAGTAGTATTTAATTAATTTTTTACCAGGGGCACTAACATTAGAAAATTCCCTCTGGGTGCTCAAGTGCCGCAGCGAAAAGAAGCATTTAGATTTTGTTTGATAAAACTTGTCTCATTTCTTTGCTCAATTACAAGTTTTTGGATATTAATATTATTATTAGACTACCAAAAGAAAAAAAAAAACATCTTTTCTGTACTTTTCCCCTTACTTAAGTGTGTTTGCTACCTTCATGTGGCGAAAAGTAACAAAAATATCAAAGGATCAGGGTCCATAAGCCGTGTTTTTGGCCCATGAAATACGACTAAAACTCGATTTTGTTATACAGACTTAATTAATTCACTTTTTAATATTAGAAGGTTTATCCTGTACGATTTAAACAATAGTTTTTGCCTTTTGTTCGGATTTATATGATTTACACAAGCTCAACGTTTCTATTATTCACAGTTTTTGATGAAAAATACGCAATTTCTCCCAATTTTACCTCAATTATTTATATGAGCGCAATCGTGCAACACTTTGTTCTTTACATATATTATAAAATACATTAAAATGTACAATATATGTAAAAATAAAAGTGTTGCAAAGCTGCGTTCATAGTGAAATATTAAAAAATATATTAAAAATTGAGGTAAAATTAGGAGAAATTGCGTATTTTTCATCAAAAACTACGAATAATACGAACTTTGAGTTTGTGTAAGCTATATAAAAACGAACAAAATGCAAAAACTATTGTTGAAATCGTACAGGATAAACCTTCTAATATTAAAAAGTGAAATAATTAAGTCAGTATTACAAAATCGAATTTTAGTCTTATTTTATAGGCCAAAAACACGGCTTATGGACCCTGATCCTTTCATGTTTTTTTTTTTTTTTTTTTTTTTTTTACTTAAAATGCATTTAAATATGCTTAGTATATTGTGTTGAGATTACATACAGATCCTGTGGTTATTAATGTGTGAAAACTTCTTTTTATTTAACTCTTTTTCCTTCAAACGTATCAGAGTTGCAATCTGAATCATCAGAAGCAAACTTTGAAGAATCCAAAGTTCAAAAATGCATTTTATTGCATTTTATTTAAAGTACAGTTAATAAAGAATATTCACTTACATTTTCTAGTCGATCTGTTAAAAATTAAGAAAGCTACGTCACTTTAATAGACGTTGTTCTATCATACATAAATCATGTAACTTGAATCTTTAAACGTGATTATCTCAAAACTATGTTCTTTAAGTCGGTGATAAAGATAATTCGAACAAATCTCAATCAAACTTCAAATTTCGATCAATATTTAACAACAATTTATCTAAAGAAAAATCCTTTTGGTAATCGGATGATTTTTTTTTTTTTTTACAAACAATAAAATTTAATTTAATTTTTTGGTTAAAATGTGTACTTTAACTTTGAATGGCCGCCAGTTTGTTCAAAATAAATTTTATATTTATTTACTTATTTTTTTTATCTTTTTTTTTAAACTGTAAATTTACTTTATAGTTTTAAGTGTTCAGAGTAGAGACATTATGCTTTTTATATATTTCAGATATTTAAAATTTGACAGAGTTATGGCTATCACCATAGACGTTAACCGTTACCAGAATGACGCCATCTCCAGGGAGCGGGTCTGCTGGGGACACCTAGCTTTATTTCGTCATTACAAAAATCAATTTCTTTTTTTTTTTTTTAAGTATAATAAACAAAATACAAAAGAGTTTTTCAAGTATCTTGTTTCATTTTACTGTTTCATTTATTTAATTTTTTTCCCAAAATACACGTTTTTTTTTTTTTTTTTTTCTTTTTAACTTGAAGGTAGTTAGTTATGTGCGGTTCTCACATAATTTTGACTTTTTAAGTCCCCTAATAATAATTTTTATTTTAGTTCATATTCTTGGTTTTCTTTTATTTCTGATGTTATAAAACATACCATTGCATGATTGTATAACCTTATTATCGAGATAAATAAGCGTTGAACGATTTTGGGGTTCAAAATGTAGCATAAAATTCTTTACCATCCTTTGTCCCCGATGCTGATTTTTTAAGTTTGTTGCTGTACGGATAAAATTGTTTCAAGAAAAGTAGTTCTACTTAATTTTTTAATGAAACTGGAACTATTAATTAAGTTACAACGCATTTTTAGTGTTATTATTAATTTTTGAATTGCTGTCCCGGTATTTTAGATTCCTTACCGCCCCTTTTGTTAAAATTATGCAGAAAATCACTCCAGATGCAGCCACAAAGTCTTTTTCAACTTTTTTTCTCAGACAGAACTATTTTAGAAAAAAAAAATGGCTGTTGTTCTCTGACAGGAACTTTAAACAGCATTTAAATATCAATTTAAAGCATTGTGGATTTATTGGCAATCTTTCCGTCCCCAAGTTTTATTCCTGAACTTTCAGAGGAGAATTAATTTTTTTTGTTATTTAGTTTAATGTAAATAACTGTTGCTAAAAATAAATTAACATTGCGGCTACCACTTAAGCTTAACATGACTTGCCTAAAAATAGGTAATAACTTTCCTTACCGTCCCAGTTCTATTTCGCTATTAAATGTATGGTACACTGTTAAAAATTTGCAGCAAACTATCCAGTCGTTTGACCGTTGTCTTAGAAAAAGGTTACATAACTGTAATTTAACTCTATTCTGACAATAATATGAGCAATAATATGGTCAGAATAAAGTTAAATTACGGTTATGTAACCAATAAAAAGTTAAAATTTCAGTGCAAATTCACCTTGTTTAATAATTAAAATTCATAAAGATACAACTAAATGTAAATATATTGCTTGAAGGTGTGTAAAAACCGTTGTTCCGTTGTATATAACCGTATTCTATAAAAACGGTCGAATGACTGGACAGTTTGCTGCAAATTTTTAACAGTGTAAGGATCTCACGGGGATAGTACGGTATTAAACATTAATGCAGAACAAGAACATGTTTAACTATAGCAACAAGAACAAGAAATTTTAAAACTGGACGTTAAAAATGCTATTTTATTAAGTTGAATTTCACAAGTTTCTTAATCTTGAAAGTTAAAATTATGGGAAAATGGCTCATATAACCCCTTAATGGTTTCAAAACAGATTACAGTGAGGGTAGTTTTTAATGCATGGCTGAAAAACTTCTTGACGAAATGAGCTGTAATTTTAGATTTGTATATTTATAGCTTTTAAAAATCGCTTGTGTGTTAAAAATTTGATGGGCTACTATTCATATTTCCTTTCGAAAATTAATTTCAATATATATATATTTTCGAAACAAATATAATTTGTGACCTATGATTTTTTTAAAATCTATTTCTAGAAACTTTATATGTGCGGATACAAAATTACAGCTCATTCTGCTAAGTAGTTTTTGAGATATGCTTTAAAAACTACCCGCACTGCAATTTGTTTTGCAACGAGTAAAAAGCCATTTAACATTAGTATAGTTCCCAATTTTAAACCTTCATAATTCCTATATTAATTCAGCAAATGACTTTTCTTTTGTATCCTAAGGTAAAGTATACCGAAAAAACAAAAACAAAAAAACAAAACAAATATGTGGTCAAAAGTAGGTGTTCGTATTGAAATTTTCAGAGTTTGGTACTGTTTCAGTATGAAGAAATTTTCTTTTAAATATAACTTGAAAGAAGAAATAATTAGTAGTCAAATGATTTTTCCTTTTTTTTTTTTTCCCCTGGGACAGTTTTGTTATTAAAATGTATGTTTTTTTTTTTTTCCCACAACGTTTTCACAACGTGAAGTTTTGTACTTCAAAACTTTTAAACGTGTTATTGATGTATTTGAAAGCTTACGATTTTATGTACATTGGAAAAAATATCAAGATGTATGAAATCGAATGTACATGTACTTTATTCTATCTTTCTAACATGAAGTTGTTATGAACGTACATAACTTTAAAACTTTAAAGAAGAAATAATTATCAGTCGAATAACCTTTTCTGTTTTTTTTTTTTTTTTTTTTTTGGGGGGGGGGGGGATTTTGTGATTAAAATATATGGGGTGTTTTTTTTTTTTTGGGGGGGGGGGAGGGAGATGCGTACAATTTTGTGATTAAAATGTATGGGGTGTTTTATTACTTTTAAATGCTAAAGGTGTAAAATTAACAACTATAATATAAATTAAAATAGCTTTTATTAGTTGTTTTACATGTTTCGACTCTTTCCGAGTCATTTTCAAAAACAAAATGAGAATATTCTAAAGCTGCACGGGCTTTGAGGTTATTATTTTCATGTACTTTTTAAAAATTACGCACGTTATCTATTATTTTTTACTTGATTGTTTATTTTGTTATTATATTGTACGGGGTGTTTTTTTTTAGGGGGGGGGGGCAATTTTGTAATTAAAATATACGGGGTGTTTTTTTTTTTTTTTTTTTTTCCTAGCTGACTGTACCTATTTTAAAACTTTTAAACGTGATATTGATGTATTTGAAAGCTTACTATTTTGTGTATATTGGAAAGTATACCAAGATGCACAAAACCGAATGTACTTTTTTCTCTCTTTCTAACATGGAGTTGTTATGAACGCATTTCAGATTAGTTAGTAGTTTATTTCTTCCCATAAATTCAATTTATGTTTTAGCTTTTTTTTCCCTTTTTAAATTTTACTAGAACATCTTTTTAGATTTACGGATACTTGTGTTATAAACTATATTGGAAGGTAAAACAGATTTTTAAAAAATAACTTCAAATCTGTATTTAACTGATTTTTTTTTTTTTTTTTTTTTTTACCTTTGCATCACAGCAAAAATTATTATTTTTTTAAATATTTTGTTATAAAATATAAATAAGCATTCTTGACTTTTTAAGAAATGCTGAAAAATGTGAATAGTTTTCAGAGAAGTAACTTTATAACTGTCTTCAGAAGAAGAAACATACAAGCAATTCCTTAAAAAGGTAAACCACAGATTTATACTTGCAGACTAAAACAAAATGTTTTGTTTATCACTGTATTTAACCTCAGTAATTTTAACACCATATTAAATTTCTGTTTTTTTTTTATTATTATATAAAATACAAATGTTTTATTTTTATGACTTTCGAACATTGCGAAACAAAAATTAGTAACAGCTGAAATTTTTTACCTTTGCATCACTGTGAAAATTATTTAAAAGAAAAATAAATCTTTTGTTGTAAAACATAAATAAAATTACTTGAATCTCTAAAAATGCTGAAAATGTGAATATTTTCTAGAGAAGTAACTTTATAACAGAAGAAGAAACATACAAGCAATCTTTTAAAAAGCTAAACCGCAGATTTATAATATGCAGACGAAATGTTTTTTTATCACTGTATTTAACCCCACTAATTTTAACACCATATTAAATTTCTGTGTTCTATATTTCTTATTATATAAATATTTAATTATAATGACTTTTGAACATTTCAAAACAAAAATTAACGCAGTTTCTTGAGTAAATTTTGTTTAAAGTAGTATTGGAAAAAATTAATCTTGCTTTGTATTATTTTATCCTTATTTCAATGGTGTTATTAAGATAAAATGTAATATCTAATTCACAAAGAAATATATAAACAAAATAGTTACATTTTTCTGCTCGTATATTATTTTTAATATTATGAAAATTAAAGAAAGAATAATCATACAAAACTGATAAATAAAGTTCGAGAATTAAAGTTCGAGAATCGGCGGAAAAAATGTGTGATATATGCTTTTTCTATATTATAAAATTATTTTTTTGAAATCATTTAACATTAAAATCATTAAGTGGGAAATATGTGGACGGTGTCATTTAAATGCATTTTCTCTACTGTTAAAATACAATGTATAAATTAATATATTAGAAAGTAATTTTTAAACAAAAACAATCAACAATTGACTGTTTCTTAATAAACGACTAGCTTGTAACTATGCAAAAAATCTCATGTTATTAACATTACCTATTTCTTATTGACCACTAGTTGACGTATTATAGCGAGAGTGATTTGGCACAAGAGAATGTTTTTTTGTGACAACCAGATTCAAGACATTTTCAAGTTTATTTTCAAAATTTTTTGCGCGACTGGTTTGTTTATCATGTAAATGTTGATAATGGCTCTGTTTGCGCGTTTGAAACATGTAGATCATTATATTAAAAGGTTTTTATAAGCCATTTTGTGTTTTACTTTTATCACTTAAGCGTTTAAATATGTTTTTAATTATAGCTAGTGATTTTATTATATGATTTTGGAACCAGATTCAATTTAATCTCTATTTTCCCCATTGGAGGGTTTTGATAAATAGCAGAATGGTGGCGTACACACATGGCACATGCTCACTTTGGAAGTTTTTGTTCAAATTGTTGCAATCCATATTCCAGAAATTTGCAAACCTTGTCTGGACAAGTTATATTAAACGAGTGAGATAAATCTACAAACATTGGCGATAATGGCAAGCTCGCCAAGTTTTTGAAAAAAAAATCTTTCTACTTATTAAATTTTATTGCAAGTATGTCGCCACTGACTTATATATAAAGGCACTCTCAGTACTCATTGCTCTCGACTTATTCTAAAATTTTCTCGACCAATCAAAAATTTTTTGCTCGTATGTTGCAATTTTCTGATATATAAAACAGGGCCATAACTAGAAGGGGACAGGATAGGTGGAGCACGTCCTCACAGCTTCTTGAGACCCCTCGAAACTTCATAATATTTCTATACTTAATATAATCTATATAATATATTTAAAATTTGTCAAACATTGTAATTAAAATTTTTATGACAGGGAGACTTGCCCTCTACTTCTGTCTATATTTATATATCATTAAAGTAGAAGGAAAAGATAAGTTGTGAATTAACATCCCCTAAAAAAAAAATGCAAAACCCCCTTCAACTTTGTCGGCTCATTACGGCCCTAATATAAAGGCACTTTGGGTGCTCATCAAGATTTTGTTCAAAATCCTTCAGGCAGATCAAATCTTATTCTCGTGTTTCTCACTTTGGAAATACATTCTATTGTTCACCGCTCACGTCTGAAACGCAGTAGACAATCATATATTAAAATATTTTACACGTCCCTGTAAAAAAAACAAACTATACATGAAACGATGAATACCTTTAGCGTACAAGCTTCCCTGGTGTACTAGCATTATAATGTAAAAGCTACATTCAAATCTGTTCTGTGGTTGTTGGTACAATTGAGGACATACATATATACATACATATACATATATTACGACCAAAAACATAAGTTTTTTTTTTAAAGTAATTTAAAATTTTTACTGTAAAGAAGTTTTCTTTAATAGCTTTATTTTTCATAGAAAGAGTTCTATATGCCAAATTGAAAATTTTTCAATAAAACAGACGCTATACGGGTATTTGATTTTTTTTTCAAAATGAAATAACTTTATAAGTCAAACATGAATTTCTTGTAAATAAAGCATGAAAAAAAATTAATTAAATATATTAAAAATTATCAGTAATTAAAATGATTAAGTTAAAACAATTACTTGATTCTTAAAAAAATAAATACAAAAACAATTTGTAAAAATGGTTAAACAATTTGTAAAAATGGTTAAACAACTATTTAAAAATATATTCATACGTATCTTATATTTATAGGAACGATTTAATACGTTACTGGCTAGTATTCACTAAATTGTATACTATTACGTGGTGGAGCATAAATTGTATGGAATTGTTGCAAATATTTCAATGTTTGGTAGGCTAGGAACACATATCTTTCATTGATCGGTGTAGATAAATTACAATGCATCAGTTCGCAATGATGTACCTACCACCTCTATGGTGAGAAAATCAAGGGGGTACTTCCGCAGACACAGAATACCATATATTAGGAACACAATATTTGCATACATATGTCAGAAACATGCTTAAAATCATTCATAGCGCTACGTAATCATTTTGACTCTCACTAGAGCTATTTATAGCATAATGAGTAAACGTTCGAGTATTGGAATGCTTGAAAACAGTTTTTAAAATTGAATGCAAAATTAGGCATTCATGCAGGTTTGTTTATCTTATCCTATCACACATTTAAAATGTTTGCATAATTTGAAAGATAAATTGAGTATATTTTATTTAATGTTATAAGGTTGTATGCATTCAAATATTTTAATAATTAATACATAGAAATACGCCCAAATAATTTACATAAGAATATTTTAATATTTGTAAAGGATGTTTTAAAAGTTTGATAATAAAACTAACTTTTACTTTTAACATTATAGGAATCTATATTAATAAAAGAAAGATGATGTTTATCTGTGTGTGTCTATATCTGTTTGGTTATCGGCGATGAATGTTGAAATCCATCGCACGTGGAGGTCTGCTAGTTAGGATAAGGATAGATGAAGACAGATCTGAATGCATCCGAGATTAAGATTTTTCATTTTTTTGATAATTAGCCGAGATATTAATTTAAAACTCTCAACAATGAATAAGTTTTCATTGTTTCGGTGACTGCTTCTGCATATGTCTGGGAATCCGTTTTATTTTCAAACATAGATGTAGTAAACGTTAAGTGTTTACTGCATTTTGAAATTACAACCGTCTGGTCTCCTGCGGAATTTAAAACAAACGTACATTGTAAAAAATATCCGTAAAAATATAGGAACTTTTCCATAAAATTATACGGAATAGTTTCATTTGTCTGAAAAACAATACTATTTCTATAATTGACATTTAAAAAATACGAATCTGTAAAAATGCAGAAAGTTTTCCGTAAATTTAATGGAATTTTTCCATTTCAAAATAGTACAATATCCGTATTTCTTCCAAAACAGTGCAATTTTCGTAAATGACGTTTAGAAGTATGCGTACAGAATTCGCTTTGTTTGAAATGCAAAATAAGATTGTTATATATACAAGAGTTCTTCACGGATCCTTGCCTGGTCCGGCTTGACCCGCTGGCCCATTCTAACCGGGGCCATGTCTGTAATAAAATAATAGTAATATTTATATTTTTAAATAAAATCTTTAGAAATAAAAAAGAAAAATATTTTTTAAAATCTAATTTTTTTTCTTTATAGTGGTTCAAAATTCTGATTTTTTCGCTAACTTTTTAAACCTTTATTTTAACTTTTTTAACGTGAGGCAATATTAGATTATTTAAGGTTTCATAAAATAATATCTCTTCAAATTATCGGTGTGTGAATTGGTATTAAACTAAACTGATTTGGCTTATAAATTTATGAATTAAACTAAAATTTATTATTTTATAAGTTATAATTTTAAAAGTTTATAATAATTTCATTAAATTTATAAAAATAATTAATATATATCTATATATATTTTACTTTTATAAAAATTGTAATATATTTCTTTAGTTTACAATTTTATAAATTAAACTAAATTAATTTAAACAAAATAAATAACCACAAATTTAAATTTATCTATCTTAATGTCATTAATTTCAAAATTGTCTCTAAAAATCTATTTTTTTTTTGTTTTAATATCTTTAAAACTGTTCAGTTTAACAGAACCGTACACAAAAACTCTCAGCATAGCTCAAATATAATAATTTCATTTATTTACATTGTTGTTTATTTACCTATTATAAAATAAGCGGTAAGGAAAATTCATTTTAATAATATGTAAAACAATTATTATTTCAGTTAAAATTGATAAGTAGAGCATCAGACAAATACTTTGAAAAAGTATATGCTCGAGAAAAGAAAATATTGGTACTCTTAATATATATTTCAAAAAGAAGTAATCATTACTCTTAATACAATGTTTTAGGCACATAATACATAAAAAGTTAAAATTTATCTTTTATAAGGCATTAAATAATAAAGCAAAATATTTAAAATTATGGAAAGAAAATATGAAAAACTTTGGAACTCGGATGGAAAAAATTCATCTACCGATGGAACCTTCAAGTTTTTGCATCATGAAAAGGCATTTAAATAAAGTAACAACATTTGAGAAAGCAGGGTGTCTAATTGCGACTGAGTGGTCAAGGCGTTGTAAACGAAAGTTTCGAGTTAAGATTCTCTCGTGGCGAGAAGTTTCTTTTTTCATGTTGGTCATATAAAGATTATTTTAAGGATACAGAAATTTTTGCAAAAATACGAACAGTATCTGTTCTAAAACGGAAATTTTAGAAATTTTGGAAAATTTCCTCGAATGAACGGAATTACCCCGTACCGGAAATAGTACCGGCGTGGCGTTCCGATTGTCAGTACAATTTTCCGTATTTTAACGGATTTTTTTTTTTTTTTTTTTTTTTTTTTTTTTTTTTTTTTTTTTTTAATTTACAGTGTACGTTTTTATGATACTTTATTAGTTGTAATGCTATCTTTTGTTTAAAAAAATATTAATAATTACTATTTTGAGAAACATATTTCCTGAAGGTCGTTTGCATAGTTTTTTTAGTTAAAAAAATTGTATGTCGCTTCTATATTTTTTCATTCTTTTCCGTTGTTTAGATTGCAATCGCCGAGGATTTTTTCCCTCTCTAATGCCTTCGGAAATAGGATTTTTCGTTCTTTTTCACGTGGTAGGGTTGATTCAATAAGTGAATACAGAAAAATGCGTGGTAAATATATAAAAATTTAATAACTCTAGAGCTAAATACAACCCCACTCCGGAACTCGTTAGTCTCCCCCCTTCCCCCCCCCCGGGAGCTGCAGAAATCACTCCCGCAGAAAAATATCTGAATTCAACACTGGTTTTAGGTATGTTTCAAAAGTTATTATCCCGGACCCGGTCGGCTTGTTAAAAAAAAGTGTGAAGAAAAAATAAATAAATATACATTCTTACGTATATTTATAAATTTGTAAATTTTATTTATAAATTTGTATTGATGATTTATGTTTTGGTTGGCTTAAATCAGTTTAATTAGTCGAAATATTGTTTATTAAACCAGTTGTCTTTTTTTTTTTTCTGTCGAAGAAATAAATGTTACTTTTTTATGTGTATACATATTTATATACTAATGTTAATTATTTATGTTTTTAGTAAACAAATGAAATCATACCATACCATACAGAAATACAGAATCTTACAGGTGCTTCCGACTTTTGAGTAATAAACTTTCCATTCTATCGCTGTTTTGCTTCCTCCTTTCAAATCTTTCTCTACAGTAACATCAATTATAATGGCTGTTAGAATAAAACTGTTTTCACAAAATTAATGGGGATATTCAGATTTATTAATATAAAGTTATGTTCTTTAATTAATAAAATTATATTTTGTTAAGCCAGTTATTTTTTTTGTCGAAGACCTAAATGTTACTTTTTTATGTACACACATATATATATGTACTAATGTTAAGTATTTATATTTTTATTAAACAAATGAAATCATACCATACTATACAGAATCTTACAGCTACTTATGACTTTTGTGCAGTAAACTTTCCATTCTATCGCTATTTTGCTTCCTCTTTTATAAAATCTCTCTCATCTCTCTCTACAGTAACATCAATTATAATGGCTATTAGAATAAAACTCTTTTCGCAAAATTAAATGGGGATGTTCAGATTTATTAACATAAAGTTATGTTCTTTAATTAATAAAAATATATTTTGTTAAACCAGTTATTTTTTTTTGTCGAATACCTAAATGTTACTTTTTTATGTACACACTTATATATGTACTAATGTTAAGTATTTATATTTTTATTAAACAAATGAAATCATACCATACTATACAGAATCTTACAGGTACTTATGACTTTTGTGTAGTAAACTTTCCATTCTATCGCTATTTTGCTTCCTCTTTTATAAAATCTCTCTCATCTCTCTCTACAGTAACATCAATTATAATGGCTATTAGAATAAAACTGTTTTCACAAAATTAAATGGGGATGTTCAGATTTATTAACATAAAGTTATGTTCTTTAATTAATAAAAATATATTTTGTTAAACCAGTTATTTTTTTTTGTCGAATACCTAAATGTTACTTTTTTATGTACACACATATATATGTAATAATGTTAAGTATTTATATTTTTATTAAACAAATGAAATCATACCATACTATACAGAATCTTACAGCTACTTATGACTTTTGTGCAGTAAACTTTCCATTCTATCGCTATTTTGCTTCCTCTTTTATAAAATCTCTCTCATCTCTCTCTACAGTAACATCAATTATAATGGCTATTAGAATAAAACTGTTTTCACAAAATTAAATGGGGATGTTCAGATTTATTAATATAAAGTTATGTTCTTTAATTAATAAAAATATACTTTGTTAAACCAGTTATTTTTTTTTGTCGAATACCTAAATGTTACTTTTTTATGTACACACATATATATGTACTAATGTTAAGTATTTATATTTTTATTAAACAAATGAAATCATACCATACTATACAGAATCTTACAGCTACTTATGACTTTTGTGCAGTAAACTTTCCATTCTATCGCTATTTTGCTTCCTCTTTTATAAAATCTCTCTCATCTCTCTCTACAGTAACATCAATTATAATGACTATTAGAATAAAACTGTTTTCACAAAATTAAATGGGGATGTTCAGATTTATTAATATAAAGTTATGTTCTTTAATTAATAAAAATATATTTTGTTAAACCAGTTATTTTTTTTTCTCGAATACCTAAATTTTACTTTTTTATGTACACACATATATATGTACTAATGTTAAGTATTTATATTTTTATTAAACAAATGAAATCATACCATACTATACAGAATCTTACAGGTACTTATGACTTTTGTGTAGTAAACTTTCCATTCTATCGCTATTTTGCTTCCTCTTTTATAAAATCTTTCTCATCTCTCTCTACAGTAACATTAATTATAATGGCTATTAGAATAAAACTGTTTTCACAAAATTAAATGGGGATGTTCAGATTTATTAACATAAAGCTATGTTCTTTAATTAATAAAAATATATTTTGTTAAACCAGTTATTTTTTTTTTTGTCGAATACCTAAATGTTACTTTTTTATGTACACGCATATATATGTACTAATGTTAAGTATTTATATTTTTATTAAACAAATGAAATCATACCATACTATACAGAATCTTACAGGTACTTATGACTTTTGTGTAGTAAACTTTCCATTCTATCGCTATTTTGCTTCCTCTTTTATAAAATCTTTCTCATCTCTCTCTACAGTAACATTAATTATAATGGCTATTAGAATAAAACTGTTTTCACAAAATTAAATGGGGATGTTCAGATTTATTAACATAAAGCTATGTTCTTTAATTAATAAAAATATATTTTGTTAAACCAGTTATTTTTTTTTGTCGAATACCTAAATGTTACTTTTTTATGTACACACATATATATGTACTAATGTTAAGTATTTATATTTTTATTAAACAAATGAAATCATACCATACTATACAGAATCTTACAGCTACTTATGACTTTTGTGCAGTAAACTTTCCATTCTATCGCTATTTTGCTTCCTCTTTTATAAAATTTCTCTCATCTCTCTCTACAGTAACATAAATTATAATGGCTATTAGAATAAAACTGTTTTCACAAAATTAAACGGGGATGTTCAGATTTATTAACATAAAGTTATGTTCTTTAATTAATAAAAATATACTTTGTTAAACCAGTTATTTTTTTTTTTTTTTGTCGAATACCTAAATGTTACTTTTTTATGTACACACATATATATGTACTAATGTTAAGTATTTATATTTTTATTAAACAAATGAAATCATACCATACTATACAGAATCTTACAGGTACTTATGACTTTTGTGTAGTAAACTTTCCATTCTATCGCTATTTTGCTTCCTCTTTTATAAAATCTCTCTCATCTCTCTCTACAGTAACATCAATTATAATGGCTATTAGAATAAAACTGTTTTCACAAAATTAAACGGGGATGTTCATATTTATTAACATAAAGGTATGTTCTTTAATTAATAAAAAATTATTTTGCTAAGCCACTTATTTTTTTTTTGTTGAAGACCTAAATGTTACTTTTTTATGTACACATATATATATATGTACTAATGTTATGTATTTATACTTTTATTAAACAAATGAAATCATACCATACTATACAGAATCTTACAGTATATGTTTATGACTTTTGTATAGTAAACTTTCCATTCTATCGCTGTTTTGCTTCCTTCTTTCAAATCTTTCTCTATAGTAACATCAATTATAATGGCTATTAGAATAAAACTGTTTTCACAAAATTAAATGGGGATGTTCAGATTTATTAACATAAAGTTATGTTCTTTAATTAATAAAAATATATTTTGTTAAACCAGTTATTTTTTTTTTTTTGTCGAATACCTAAATGTTACTTTTTTATGTACACACATATATATGTACTAATGTTAAGTATTTATATTTTTATTAAAGAAATGAAATCATACCATACTATACAGAATCTTACAGGTACTTATGACTTTTGTGTTGTAAACTTTCCATTCTATCGCTATTTTGCTTCCTCTTTTATAAAATCTCTCTCATCTCTCTCTACAGTAACATCAATTATAATGGTTATTAGAATAAAACTGTTTTCACAAAATTAAACGGGGATGTTCAGATTTATTAACATAAAGGTATGTTCTTTAATTAATAAAAAATTATTTTGTTAAGCCACTTATTTTTTTTTTGTTGAAGACCTAAATGTTACTTTTTTATGTACACATATATATATGTACTAATGTTATGTATTTATACTTTTATTAAACAAATGAAATCATACCATACTATACAGAATCTTACAGTATATGTTTATGACTTTTGTATAGTAAACTTTCCATTCTATCGCTGTTTTGCTTCCTCCTTTCAAATCTTTCTCTATAGTAACATCAATTATAATGGCTATTAGAATAAAACTGTTTTCACAAAATTAAATGGGGATGTTCAGATTTATTAACAAAAAGTGGTGCAGTTTAATTAGTGAAAATATTGTTTTCCAAGCCAGTTATCTTTTTTTGCGTCGAAGGTTTAAATTTTACTTTTTTATTCACATATATTTTTATATAATAACGTTAAGTATTGTATAAAAGTTTTTAGTAAATAAATGAAACCATATATAATATGGAATCTTACAGGTTCTTGCGACTTTTGTGTAGTAAAATTTCCATTATATCGCTGTTTTGCTTCCTCCTTTCAAATATCTCTCATCTCTCGCTATAGTAATAGCAATTATAATGGTTATCATAAAATTTTCTTTTCGCAAAGTTAAATAGGGTTGTTTAGATTTAATATTAGCATAAAGTTTATGCTATTTATTTAATGAAAATAATGTTTGTTAAACCAGTTATCTTTTTTTTTTTTTTTTTTTTTTTGAGAATGTCTAAATGCTGCTTTTTTGTGTACATATTTATTTATATTATAAAGTTAAATATTTATGTTTTTAGTAAATAAATGAAACCATATCATATCATACAGAACCTTACAAGTGCTTACGACTTTTGTGCAGTAAACTTTCCATTCTATCACTGTTTTGTCTCCTCTTGTAAATTTTCTCTTTTCTTTCTCGGAAATCACGCGCTTTATGCATGGGTTTCCCTATCTATAAGTTGAGAAAATTTGTCACGAAGTTAAATAGTTACGTTTAGACTTAATGTTATCATAAAGTTAAACAATTTTATTAATAAAAATGTTTATTTATTATTTTTTTATGTGTCGAAAGAATAAACGTTACATATTGAAAAATAATGAAATTAGTTATATTTAAAACGATGAATGTAATATATATACATTTATATAAGAATGTAAATACTATTCATATTTTCAGTAAATAAATGAAATTATACGACGAAGAACAGTACATATGTTTCTGACTTTTGTGTAATTAACTTTCCATTCATATCACTGTTTTGTTAATAGCAATTATAATGATTACCATAAAAGCTTTTTCACAGAGTTATACTTGCGATGTTAAGTTAAATTGCTATTTTATAGTAGCATAATATGTTTGTTTGACGCGTTATCTTTTTGTGTCGGCAGAGTAAATAATCTCCCCTTTTTAAAAATAAAGAAATTAGGTATATTTCAAATATTACGCGAAATACATATATAATTAGTTAAAAATGTAAATGTATATAATTTCAGTAAATAAATCGAATCATACCACACACATACCCCACATGTGCTTGCGATGTCTCTGTAGTAAAATTTCCATTCATATCTCTGTTTTGTTTCCTCCTCTGAAATCTCTCTCATCTCTCTGGGAAAACACGTGCTTTCTCTGTGTCTTTACCTACCTGTACGTCGGCACCCCTCGTCGTACGGAATGGGGGCCGACCGTTGCTTGCTAAGGGCGCCGCAACGCCGCAGCAGCGCCGCAGTTTTGCTTCCGCAGTTGGAAGGCACACTTCCCACAATTGCGCGCGGGGAATTACACTACACTCGCCACACTCCCTCTAAGTTAGTAAAACCCGGCCTTTTAACTTCTCTCTGCTCTAGCTGCTCCGGCTCCCCAGAATCATTCGGATGTTGTGAAGGTGTCAGTGTTTGCTGGATCCGGGAGGACTTAGCAATGCCTCCACAGATGCTTATCGCCGCAGCCTTGCTTATAGCAGCAGCCAAAGGTCAGTTTTGATGTATCTATCTCTTCTGTCTGCTTTGACCGGTGGATTATTTTATAGTTTAGTGTGAGCAAAGCAATCAGTGTGCCCTGGAGTTGCGTGGAAAAGGAGTAGCAAGTTCATGTTTACGATGAGTAGATATGATTTGTGTTTTTCTTCTTCTCTCGACGTTTTACATGAAAGATATGGAAGTGTGCGAGAAAGTTGGGAGATATATAAATGTTTATATATATAAGCAACTTAGTGAAAATTACAAGGGTACCAGGCATTTTGGTTCTGTACACGAAACGCCATTTGTGGTCACTTCTAGTAGTATTTACAAAAGTGATATAGTATAAGTTCTTAAAATAAATACAGGAAATATTCTAAACAATGTTTTATGAGAAAAAAGAAATGTTACAGCCATTTTTTTTTTTTATAATATTCAATTTTATCTTAAGTGCAATTTTAAAAACAAATCATACAAAATACAATAGGAAAGAATACTTATTTATTATGTATGAGAAAAGATATATGGCCTATTTATATTATTCGAAATTTATAAAATAGGAACGAATCTGCATCACACCTATTTATTTATATTATTGTTGAATTTGTTTATCAGTTTTGTATTTCTCAAAATGCGAAAAAATTATAATACAAATATATATATATCTATATATATATATTTTTAAAATAAAGATAGTAATGAAGAAAACAAATGAAGAAATTAATCACAAGTACATATTCTAATCTATTTATTTTGTAACTTTTTACAATTATTCGAATTTTACAATTTTTAAAAATAGCTTTTGGTTCCAGAAATAATTTAAAAAAAAAGAAAAGAAATTACAAAAATACAAAATAGAAAGAAGTATACGTACAAAACTCTAATGAATGATTGGTAGAATAGTAAAATAATAATAATAATAATAATAATAATAATAATAATAATAAGGTTCATTGATAGATTTATTCGATTCAAACTGTGTTCACCAGCTGTAAAAAATTATTTCGTTCTTTAATTAATGTAATGCAATTTTAAATTAAGATATCTATGAATGGGTGCTTTTTTCGTGGAATATTTAAAAATTGCTTTGAGTTTTAAATTGAGCATTGCTTAGAAATAATCCAGACAAAACAAACTTTAAATTAATAGAAATTGAAAAACTTAATTTAAAGTTAACTAATAAAAAAAAAAATACATTCGTTTAAAATGCTACCCAACATTAGAATCGTACGCTCTAGATTTCTTAAATAAAAAAACGAAATGTAAAAAGACGAATTCTTGTTACTTTAAAAAATTTCGTATTCGTAGACCAGTATGCCTACAATAGTAATAATAAGAACTATATAGCACATGAAAGTTTGAAAATATACTTTAATTTTATACGGCATTTGGCAAAAATTCAGGAATAATCCAGATAAAACAAAATTATAATTGCATGAAGCGGGAAATATTAACTTCAAAAACACGTTTTTAAAGTAATGCCCAAAATCAATACAGTACTCTGGATGCTTTTAAAAATAAACGAAAATAAGTAAAAGTACGTATTACTGTTATTTTACTATTTTTTAAAATCAAATTCGTAATTCAGTATGCTTACAACAGTAATAATAAAAACTATTTTTACCATGAAATTTCAAATTATGATTTAATTTTATGAAACATTTGAAAAATATTTTGGAATAGTTTAGGCAAAAAATTAACACTGAAAGATCTAACTTAAAATCAAAAATAATCGTAAAAAAACCCCCGTACATTCAAAATAGTGTTTAAAAGTATTACCGTACTCCGCGATCTTACAAATAAATAAAAATATATAAAATATGTATTACAGTTATTTTACAAAATTTGTTTTTAATCTCAATTAGTAAGCTGAGATTAAAAGCAGTAGTTTATCAGTATGTTTATAAAGTTCGCAGAATGATGTAGCTATATTTACACGAATCTTTATCTCATTAATCTGTAAGTTATTAAATCTGTTAGTATGTGATCATATCTAACATTTAAATTTCTCTTGCGACAAATTTTATTTTATATATGAAGTAATGTTATCAAACATATTTGAATTTTTGAAACGTTTTAAATTACTGGATATGCAGTATATGTTTTATCTTTATTTTTGCGTTTAAAAACTTATGTAAAATAATTGTTTAGATTATAAAAATTTATATATATACATATATACTAAAACTTTTGTAAATAATAACCATTAAAACACATAAATAATCGGGAACAGATAAACCGATAATTACAATACAATACATAAATATATCAAAAAAATTAATATCTATATATAATAAAACTTTTGTGAATAATAACCATCAAATCACATAAATAATCGACAATATAAGAACCGATAATTATAATAAAATACAATGAAATATATCCAATATATATATATATATATATATATTATAATAATATTTAAATATAAAAGCACATTTAAATTAGTCTCAAACTAATATAATTTTTGATACTAAATGAAATTTATATTTTATTAGTTCAACCATATTTACGCAGATGTTTTGAGATCGTTTTATTAGGAAAGTTTATCTTAAAAAAATATAGAAGTATATAAAGACGCAAGCAGTTTAACAGATTAATTTAAAATTATCGTAAATGAAATCATTAAACCGTTACTAGAATATTTTATTCAAATGCTAAAAACTGAATTATAAGCTACAAATATTATAACTGCTATAAATATTATGAATGTATCATGTAAGATATGTACAAATATATCGTAAAATTGAGATACATCACGGAAAGACTTCGAAGGTAACATTTTGCACTATATTTTGCACATTTACTATTTCAATGTACTCCTTACAGTGCCGATATTCGTTGATAGCAAACACTGTAAAAATATTTCTTTCACCCGTTAAATTTCAGCAAATTTTAAATAACTTATAAAAGAGTAGATCAAATAAATAATTTACGTGATTTATTTATATACATATAGAGGTATTTTTAATATGTATTTTTAAAATTTAACAAAATTTACCCGGATAAAATATAAAGTACTATTCGTTTCTTAAAGTCCTAGATCAATGAACGGTTTTACTAACTCTGTATATAATCAAATAAAATGTTAAAATATTCAAGTTAATTTCAAGTGTTTGTAACACATGATGCATAAAAAGAATCGACTGTGGAATTTATTTGTGCGAAAACAAAGTGCTTCTTTTTCACGTTTAAAAATACAAAACACAATGTAATATTTTCTTGCTAATTTTGTATACATATCAGGTTAAAATTATAAACATATAGGAAACAGAAAAATAAAATTGACGTATAACGAAGACTTTATAAATTTTAAAATTATCTATTGAAGATATAACGACCAAACGAAAGGTGAAATTATTATATTTTAAAATCAAGTAATAAATAATTTTTAAACTAATGAAACATTTATAAACATGAAAGTTGATAGCTTTTAATAATATAAATAGCATTTAAATAATACAATACCAAAAAGAAAAAAAATAAATTTTATTTGAGGTATGAACTTGTTTATAATTTTATTTTAATAAATAATTATTTATGATATTATATAAGTTTATTTATACATTCACTATACACATATATTTTTTATATTTATGTAAAAAAATAATCTCTGAATCAAACATTAATTCATACCAAACATTTATTTTACTTAGACAAAGCAGAATAAAATATCCCAATATCTGTTTACTTTAACATTTGATATTCTAGATATTTTCATGCGTAATTGATTGCTCTAAAATGATAAAAAAAATAGAATTCCAGTTGTTTCTACGTTAAAAATATTTATGACTGAAATTCTAGGGAAATTAATGAACCGTTCATTACCAATAATTTTCACAGAAACAATTTATTATGGGCTGTATTTTATGTTTCTTAAGAAAAACTTGCTCCGTTCTTATGTTTCGAAGATAATTTATTAAGTTGTAACATATCTGCTCTGGCGAAGTTTCATTACCGAAAAAAATGCAGTTTGTCAGGAAATGGATATGTTAATCTTTTTAATGTATACCGCATCTATATTTTTATATATGAGCAAGATTATGATTATGATAAATTGTAAAACATATTTCAAAAAATACATTATACCAATTTTTACTTGGGTCTAGACATTATATAATTGTATTATGATTTTTTTTTCACGTAAGATAACTTTAATAATTTAAAAAGAATTTATGAACTTATCCGTAAGATAGTTTACACAAAATAAAGTAAGTTAAAAATGTTTTATTTCATTTTATTTTTTATGATTAGAAAAGAAAGCAAACACAACAAATAAAAAATATCTAATTAAAGTCAATAACTTCGTAAATTTCCGTTATAAAGGGTATTGTTAAATAAAAGTTTACATTTTATATAAATATGTTTAACTAGATATTAATTCATTATATTCCACTATTTGAATTTATCGGCACATTTTCATGAACAATATTTATTTTATAAAAATAGCAAATAATATTATTGATAATTTTGATATTTATTTTAGTTTCAAATGATATGACTGTATAAGAAGTTGTGCGTAAACGAAACTTTAATCAGACAATATAAAGGCCTCATATCATCTTTATTATTTTTTATTTATCAAAAATTTCGTTAAAATTAATTAAAAAGTAGTTTAATGTAATTCTTTTCTTAACGTCAATGTTTAATAACATATTTTTATAGGAAAAATTAATATCCGTAACAAATATAAAATTTTATTGAGTGAATTTTTATGTATTTTGGCCATATTTGGATTTTTTTATGATGATTGTTTTAGTTGTAAAATACTTTGCATCTTCCTTTCATTTTACGATGTTTTTGTTATAACTGCTTGTTAGGTTATGACACGTTAACCGCGAGTAAATACACTTATTTTCTGTATCTATAGTTTAAATTTTATATTACATTATATAACTTTACTTAAGTTTAACATTTCTATTAACCAAAGAAATATCTTCTTTGCAACATTTCTAGTTAATTTCGAGAACATTTTCGATTTACCGTACTTCTTTCAAAGTCTTAAGAATTATATTAGTCATATCATG
The DNA here is from genome assembly GCA_963931845.1 of Maratus michaelseni. Taxonomy (NCBI): domain Eukaryota; kingdom Metazoa; phylum Arthropoda; class Arachnida; order Araneae; family Salticidae; genus Maratus; species Maratus michaelseni. The sequence goes on along the minus strand of OZ007590.1, from coordinate 331,649,433 downwards.
TAATTTAAAATGCTTTGTACATTCAATTTATAAACAAAGATACTTACATTTTAGAAGATATAAATTTTAACCTTAGAGTTTTTATGGCAATATTACATTTTACCTTTACACAGAATTTAAATTTTCAGAACATTTCAGAAAAACAAAAATATCTTGCTTTTACTTATATGTTGTATCATAACATTTTACTCTAAAGTAAACTTTTAAAATCACGAATTATAGTGAAAATATCGAACTATCGAAATATGTGGCAATGCAAGTTACAATAATGCACACTGATGAATGTATGCGTCAGACTTAATTGACATTTGGATCCAACAATCTATATGCACTTCTGATATACAGATTGACCTGATCATAATATCAAATATTCAGGTTAATCAAAGGGATAGTTAAACATAACTGTGTTTTAAAGTATTGAGTCTGGAGGATTATTCTTTTTTAAACATATTCTCTTGTGTACATTTGTTTACGTAACAACTACATTTCAATGAAGTGATACCTCTTAGATACAATAACATAGATACTTTCGTTTCTATTTTATAAACAGTTAAATTTTTCTGTATAAAGATATTTGTGAACGTATTTGCATAATTATCGATATACAAATATTTTAAATTGAATTTAGTATATACAAATAAAAAATATATTTTAGACCTAACTTTTGATTTATTTTCGTTTTATGTTATGTATGTAAAAGAATTATTTTCCATAACAATGCAAGTTAGTATTTAAACCGATAAACATGAGATGTTTTTCTGTTCCTTTTAACACGCAGTTACTATCCTTGTATCCACGCAGTTACTATCCTTGATTTTTTTTTCTGACGAAAAATTCGTCCTTGGAGACGCCAGTTTGATATATATATATATATATATATATATATTTGTAGATCCTCTGCCCTTGAAGACGTGATTTACAATATAATCTTGTTTTTTCATTTGAATTTTACATATTTCACTTCTTAGGACTACATAATTTAACTTGTAATTTGACTCTTCTATTTGGTATAGTGATTTCATATTATTTGGTCAATATCTTATGTTTCAATGGTTTAATTGTACAGAAAGCTTTATACATATATTATATATATAATAAACTTTTGTAAATAATAATCATTAAAACACATAAATAATCGACAATAGATAAACCGATAATTACAATATAATACAGAAATATATCCAAAAATAGTTTTTGTAATTAAAGGCAAAAGAACATATATTTCTAGTCAATTGTTATCTTTTCTCGAAATATCGTTGTATAAAGTGCATAAACGTGGAAATTACGTCACGCGATCTCTCGGATACAACACCAGCAGTAACGTAAGTATTTTGAGGATAGTAATCGAGTGTTAAATATTAATTAAATTAATATGAAATTAAAGCACAAAAAATGTTTATATATCCTTGATTTGTGAGTTCTAATATCTCAAAGTTTTGTGAATATGATACATTTTACGATATAAAATCGGAATGTATTGTAATATCGAAGATTTTTAATTAATGAACAAACATGAAATGGTTGCCATAGGTTGAAAAAATAAGGAGAAATATAAATAAAGAAATCGAAGCAGTAATTGTTAAATATTCGCCTTGTATTTTTAGATTTATAGAAGTGTAGATACTTTATACAATTAAACGAGCCCGATAATACATTGATGTTAATGTATATCTAAGCTAACGTCCAAGACAATTATTGTTATGACCATTAAATATATTTAAGTACTGTATATACATTTGGATAAAGCGATATCGAAGATGGCAGGAATTATGTTTGGATAGTAATCTTATTAACAGAAATGTATTAACTGGAGAAACAGTATTCAAATAATTTGATATCGGCTTTAAACTAATTAAGGCTCTGGAATGACAGCAGAATACGCGTATAACATGCGTAATTATCTCCTAATAACATTTTCTGTTTCGTTCGTTGATGTTTAAGTAATTTCAATTACTTAAGGAGTATTTAAGTTAATATAATTATTATTAAAATACAAGTCTTTAATTATGAGTGACTTCAAATTGTTTGATGAAAAACTTTTTGATTTTCATTTTAACTTCTGAAATGTACTTTTAATGAAAATAAAAATCAAATAATAGCAATGAAATATTAGATTATTATGATCAGGAGTGGGGAATTATATCGTTCTATACTCGAAATTGGCGAGTGAAATTTCTGACAGGGAGAGGGAAGTTTTAGACAGTCTTAAAAATTACAGGCTATAGAAAATATACTAAAAATATTATAATTTTATTTCTAAGCTATATTTCGTAACTCTCTTAACTGCCTCGATGTAAACATGGCTCTAACAAGGAAGGTCTCCATAAGCGCATACTCAGAAAAATTTAAAAAAATTACAGAATGTTCCTCTCATGAGGGTATATACGTCTATAAAAAAAAATTCTGCCGAACCTCGAGATAACGACCGTAAAAAAATTATGAAAATTTCGTTTATTTGGCGATTTCACTGGTTGGCGACGGAATGAAATTTAAAAAAATACGCTGTTATGATAAATAATCTTTAAGGAAAAACTTTTTCTTGGTGAACTTGTTTATGTAAGTTTAACTTACATAATAAATTTTTATAGCTACGATTTTGTGTACACATTTATATGTATATATAATGAAATTTAACGATCGTATTTTACGATTTAAAACAATAATTAAATTGTTTCGAATAATAATTTTGCAAGCAATTTCAAAATGCAAACTATCGTTTGCGTTTGGCGAGGAAAAAAATGTTGCTAAGCCAAATCGCGTCTTTTTCCGCCAAATACTCGAAAGTTTTTATTTTTTGGAGAATTTCTACTGGGATTCCGCAGCTAAATTTGACTGATCCTTTATTACATACATGAGTAGCTTCATTAGCATTTTTTTCAAAATTTTCTGCGTATGCGCTTTAAGGAAACCTTCCTTGTAAGTTCTATTCTGCACTAAACTTTCCTCTTTTGTATGTATTTCTTAATTATATATATATATATATATATATATATATACGAAAATTCATTGTAGTAATGAGTTATTTTTGCAGTCGCGTAAATTTTGTTACAACAATATTAAACTGTACGTTGTATTTTGCTAGCTGTTAAAATAAATCCTTGGCCAGTAAGATTTTCTGAAAATCCCCAAGTTCTGATTATGACAGAGATATTAGATTCAGGTTTTTAAAATATTGTACAGTTCAAATTATTCCAAATGTTAAATTAGATATATTAGCTTCCTATTTTCAAAGCCACATTTATTTTTGTTATTTAAAATATAAGTTTAATTATGGCGATGAACATTTTTCAAAAATGTATCATTTAAAAAACTTTCGTATACTAAATAATTTTCAAATAAATTAAACAAAATCGAGCAGAATAGTTATTTAATTTTCAATGAAGTAAAAACAATGGAATCTGTATATGAGATAAATGTTAAAATGAAAGAGATAAAAAAATCATAAAAGAGTTAAAAAAAATCATAAAAGAGTCGTTTAATTTAAATAAAGTATTTCGATTTTACGTTTTGTTTAATGCATGAGCATTTTTGCTTGTATTTCAAGAGTTTTAATATTTTGCTTCTAAACTACAATTCTTTAATTACAAATCACTCCAAATTCTTTGATAAAAAATGTTTTGATTTTCATTTTAACTTCTGAAATATATTTTAATGATTTTTTAATTACTTTAAAATATTAGATCATTATTATATTATATTGAACTGAGATTTTTAAAATAGTGTAAAAGATAAATTATTCAACATGTTAAATTTGATATATTAGGTTAATATTTTCAGTGATATTTATTTTTCTTATTTAAAAATATGTTTAATTAATGCTCGAATGCTCGAACAATAATTTTTTTTTCACTCATCAGCTATTCTAGTCTACGGCATAGTGACAGATATAAGGTTTTTGTCAACGGAATGAAGAATTTGCATTTTGTTTTTTCATATGTGAGTGAGAAATAGATGCCAAGTTGGGTATCGTCCTCGTGGCTCTGGCAGAGCTTTGGAGCGTTATTTCAAGGGCCCGACTTCGATTCTCGGCTTGGATATTTTTCACTCTGTCAGTTTTACGCTTAGTTTCGCAATGTTAAAATTGACATGGTTATTATTCATTAGTTTCGGGCGAATTTTACTCCTGAAAATTCATTGTAATTTACTTATTTGTGTTTTCCTTTCTTTTCAATGCTTTCTCAATCACACAACCTCTCTCTTTCTCTCTCTCCAAAAAAAAAAATCAACAACTATTGGAAAAATGTTCCGAAAACTTAAAAAAAAAAAAAAAAAGAAGAAAAAAAATTTATCGTACTTTTCTGTTATAGCGGCCCCCACAATTATGATTATGCCAAGGTTGCAGTTATGATTTCGCCAAGATCATCGCAAAGCTTATATATGCACCCTATATACGCATATATATATTCGAAACAAAACTATATGTGCCATATACGTCATTATACACAGATTATTTACGTCTTATATGTCTTATATACATAATATACACATGTCATATATATACATCATATATGCATCATATATGCCTATAACTTGGCCACATACGTCAAGAAATGTTATATAAATATCATACATTCTTACAATGTCATACATGCTTTACAATTTGGCAATAAATCTTGGTCACTTGGCGATTCATCCTGGGGGGCCGCTATAACACGAAAGTACCAAATTTACAATATATTAATGAAAACAAAAACAAAAATGTTTCATCCTTGGTGGCCGATATAACACGATCAAATTTCTACTTTATTTTTCATATCTGATAATTTGCATCTATCTTTTTTGTAACTTTAACATTTTTGTAACGATTTTATGCATTTCTATTGCCTATTCAAAGATAAATTCTTCTAAAGTTACAGAATTTTGTGAAAAATGCTTAAAAAGTTCTTCTAAAGTTACAGAATTTCCTTAAAAACGGTTAAAAGAGTACAATGCGAACATCATTTGGTCCATTCTCGACCGAAAACAACGATCATTTTCCCAATGGTTAAAAAAAAAAAATAATACTGTCAAAGAGGGGCAAAAAGTTGGCGGAACACCCCTGTGATTGGAAGAGATTTTTCTGTTATTTGAAGAAATTTACGTTTTTTGACTGGATAATTTCAGGAAATTTTGAGCGCTTAGTTTTGCGAATATTTCGTGTTTTGAAGGGGAAAATAACATGTGTGAAAATTCTGTTATACAGCAGAGTTGACGAAATAGCCGTATACGATTTAATGAAAAATCAGCTTAGATTAGAGGATTTCATGTACTATTTACGGTATAGATTGGGAAATTTTATGGGCAAATAAAAGAAAAAAATTGCGTGTTTTCACGGAGTATAACCAGAGGAAAACACATCTCATTTTACGGATTTTTATTAGAGTGTTGGTCTCTATATGAGAATATCACCAGTAAAAAGATATATTAATTTCGGATCGAATAATAATACTAATAAATATATATATTTTTTTGCTGGCTTTGTGAACGCAAATCATTATAAATGTATTTCAGAAAGACTTTTATAACATTTCTAAAGTTATTTTCATGGACTTGAGGCATTATCTAGATAAATATATAGATAATGCCTCTAATTTATCTAGATAAATATCTTAACTAGATAAATATCTTTATGAAATTGCTTTTCTTAAAACTATGTTTTCTGTTATTGCACACATTTAATTAAAAAATAATAATGATATCAGTATTGTGAAATTTGAAAATTTATCATAACAATCTATTTTGCCTAGTTGGCTAAATAAGTTTTTTTTTTAAGATATCACCAGTTATTTATCATTGCGTGTAACATTAAGAATGTGTTTTTGTGTCGTTGAATGTGCTCAAGAAAAAGAAACACACTTTTAAGATATTAACTGAAAAAAGAAAGAGCACAGGAAGTATTTACTCCCTACCATCTTTGAATCAAATTAAACTGCATTTTTTAATTGCATTCGCATTTATATAAATACGTAGCACCTATAGTTGTCGTTGGGTCCGTCCGCATATAACAGTACAAAAACTACCCAACCTAATGGTTTTAAATTTAATATATATAATCCTTGCAGAATTTCGTCGAGTCATTTCAAATTTTATGAAAATCAAATCAAAACTTAAAAAGATATTAATAAAAATATTTATTAAGCAATTTGAATTTTTTTTAAAAATCTGTACTTCCTTGTTAAAGCAGCTTGCGAGGATTAATCGTCAAGTGACCGAAATGTATCGCCAAGTTATCTGACATGTATGACGTTACAGTCATATATGAAGTATATGACATTTTATAACCTCTATGGCCAAGTTATAGTCACATTCTTCACTCTATTAAATCCTATCATTACGTAATTAATTCACTGATATCCCATGATAGGCAACGATTCTAGGTTGTCATGGTGATTACGTCCTATTTAAGATGGAGTCATATTAATTCCGTATTACTGAAATTAAAATGAATTTGTATACTAAAATTGTTTAAATATAGCAATCCTATAATCTACCGACAGTTTTTTTGGATAGATGTTTCCGGAGAAATAGACATTAAATGGAAAAATAGTCTAAATATGGATTTCAAGTTCTGTAATTTTCAAAGCTGGGCTTAAGTTTTCAATTGGAATTTTCAGTAAATGTCAACAAAAAATAAAATGTTGCCAATTTAAAATGTACTTATTTTATTACGGAAATTATTCATATCATAATAACATAATTACATATGAACACACCTGATTTGTCACGTTTGACGTACAATTTCAAACTTGTTTTTTTTTTTTTTTTTTTTTTTTTTTTTTAACTAATCGAGATGGTTGAAAATCGTTCCACGAGAATTTTGTGCGTTTCAAGAAACGCTTAATATAAAGTGATTAAAGTTACTATTTAAAGATACATGTGATACCCCGATTACAGGAATGAAGTAAGTTTAATGATTAGTTTATGCTTTGTAAATTGTTATAAACGTATAACTCTTAAAAAATTGTACCTTATAAAATATAAATTTCATATATTGGTGTATGAAAACTAGACTTTTCCTCCATCTAGAGTAGTTAAATATTTTCTCACATCTTTTACAGTATTTTAAAGCGTGCAGGTTTTAGGTGAGTTTTGTTAAGATATTATAAAATTTATCTCTATTATTTTTTTAAAAAATACTCTAAAATAAAAAAAATAATAGTAACGCACCTTACATTCTCTACCATAGAAACGAAAATAACTTTTAAAAATAGTATACAATGTTTTCAAAATAGTATTGCAATATTAAACAAAAACAACAGCAACAACAATAAAAAAAAAAACATAGTTTCAAAAATATATGAAATCTATAAGATATGTTGTTTTTTGGATGTTAATTAAACGTATTACATAAACATATTTTATATGTGCCTATCTCTCCTTTTTTTTGCACGCATCATAAAAAAAAAAAGAACTGTAAAAATTTTATGTCTTATGAGCCTTTAAATATAATAATAATAATAATAATAATAATAATAATAATAATAATAATAATAATGATAATGATAAAAATGATAGCAATAATAATAATAAACAAGCTATGACAATTTCAGTAAAGTTTAAGTATAGGCATATAATAGTTTGTGTTTTATTTAATAAGAACAAAAAACCGCCATTCATGTATGTAATCTCTTAACTAATCCGTTTATTTGCATTTTTCTTGCAAAAAGTATTTACCTTTTTTGTGTATTTTTAACTGTGGCATAAAATTAACGCATTTGCAGGATAGAACATTGTGATTATTGAAAAGATAATTCATTTTGTATAGCGGAAAACACACTCGGTGACTTCATTCGGGTTAAATGATAATAAATTGCTTTGAATGAATTTGATTGATTGATTTGATTTAATTCGTGGTTATTATTTTTTGACGGACCATGTGCAATCGAGCTAACTGGGAATAACTAGACAGACGTATACCTCGTAAATGCTGACGTACATTTTCTGTTACATATGCACAGATGTACTGTAAATTTGACAACTCATAAGTTTAAGAATTTTAAATTGGTACAATATATCGTATAGGGTGCCATACTAGGAAAGACTGGGACTCGTTGCCACAAAATTCGTTTCTTCCTTCTTATAAGTTGCATCAACTCAAAAAATCATCAGCACATGAATTTGATGAAGTTCAATTGATATGATTTATACTTGCCTTATTTGGTTAGTTGGAGTTATTTCTTCAATAAACAGTATTGTATGACGAAATATTTATTGTTGCTTTTGACTTTTTTTCGTGCTGAGCGAGTATTTTTTTTATATCGTTTTAAATTTTGATTTCATATTGTTAATAGTTTACTATGAGCTTACATTTTTATGTGGAATTATAATTAAAAAAATAAATCAGTCAAGTGCGAGTATAACTCGTGCTCACAGGGTTCTGTACATTAAATTTATTAATTACTATTTATTAATTAATAAACTCCTGCTACCCATAGTTTTTTCATAATTTTAGTTTCAGTAGATTCGGAAATAGGAGTGGAGGGAACACATTTTTCAAGTATACTTTCGATGATATCTCTGAAAATATAATACCTAAAATGAAAACAAATATATTTTTGTGTTCGATGTTACGAGATCTTTCGAACAATACCCCACACGATACATAAAAAGAAATTTTTTTTCAAGTAACTTAATTAATATCTCGGCTAATTACAGACAATTTTTTTTCGGAAATCATTATCAAACATCCTTGGATGATTCTGCGTTGATAGATACTTTGAGGCCCGTCAACTTCTCCGCTGACCGCCCGAAAAGTAAAATTTGTGTGTAATGGAAAAATGCGTTTTTCTCAAAAACTATATTGCTTAGGAAAATCGCTATAGTTTTCCTGTAAGGTTTAAATAAACTCCTACTCTTCCTAATTTTTTCATAATTTTAGTTTCAGTAGATTCGAAAAGAGAGGGAGGCGTGTGTGTGTGTGTGGGGGGGGGGGAAATTTTGCAGTGCATTTTCGACGACATATCTGAAAACATAATACCTAAAATTAAAAGAAAAATATTTTTGAGTTCGGTATTATCATATCTTTCACACGATACCCCACACGATAAGCAAAAATAAAACTTTTTTTCAAGTAACTTAATTATCCCCCTAAGTATTTTCTAAACATAGTTGTGAAATGCTAATAATCTGAAAATATGTGGATAAAAAGGCTTTATAACTTTTACAAGTTTGAACTTTCCGCATCCCTTAGTTTACGAGAAAAAAGGTTCTGACGGACAAAGGATTGATCTTATAATGGTTCCGTTTTCACTTTTTAAGTATGGGACCCTAAAAATGGATAAAGTTCTAATGACCTAAAAAAAAAAATGTGGCGTACTTTCGAACGGGGTTGGTTGTCACAGTGTGAGCGGGACAAGTTGTCTTAAGTGACAACCACCCTAGTCACAGAAGCCACTTTATAGTTAAATCCAGTAAGTAAATTCACTCCTTAAAATGGCGAGGTCCAGAGTTCATAAGAGGCAGCGTAGTTTTAACTCTTCTTTGTATGAGTTTTTCTTTTACAATTGTGTTTTTTTTATACATATATTAAATATTAGACACCAGAAATTTTAAGATAGATTTTTAACTTTGTTCAGTAACATAGTTCACGGGAAATTTACTGGATTAATATTTCTATATAAATATAGTGGTGGCGAAGAAGTTGATTTATTTATTAAAAGTTAAACAAAAAGTGATGAAAATTTACATCACTATGCAATTAAGGGCTAAATGACCTAGAAAAAAAGAATTCATTAAAGAATGAAATACATGTTTCAAATAAAAGATCTCAGCAACAGTGTATAAAGCCTTAAGCGAAGTTTTTTTTCGTTGCTGTTATCTTACTAAATGTTTAAAATAAATGAAGGGATAATAGTAATTCAAAGCGTAAATGCAATCCTGTTATTAAGAAGACAGACACAAAAGGGTTAATAAAAACACTGAGATCAACTAAAAATAGTTCAACATAAAAAAAAAAAAAAATGTTGGATATTTAGATTTGAGGCATGTTTAGTTTATTTGATATGTTAACTTTCTTAGCTCCTTTGGACTTAAATCAAAATAAATGTCCGATGCTTGCAGCAAGTAATTTAAAAGCACGTTTACTGCTTCAGCTAAAAACACCTGTCAATTTTTCACATACATTATATTTATTGATTGAAAGTTAACATTGGCATTTATATGCACTTCCCTAGCGTGATGTACACATCTGGCTAACGTGTGATAATTAATGCTAAAATCATAGGTTGCTTGACGAATTAAAATGTGTTTAATTTAAAAATTGGAGCTACTTGTCCGAATCAATTATTTATGATAAAAAAATATTGGAGAAATATCTCTATTGTAATACGGCATTTTTCAAATGTCTTCAAAAATTCTTCCCTAGCTTATTGTTATATTGATAGTACACAAAATAACTAGTATTATTTTTCGTTAGATTTCAGTAAACCTTAATTTTTGTTATTTGGATAGCTATTTTTCCTTTAAAAACCTAACATTACATTTTCCTGAAAAGAAAAAAAAATCGATCCCGAGAAGGTTAAATTTATTTTTCTCAATGTTATTGTACAACTGCTTATACTTATTATTGTTATATGCTTTGAAAAAAAAAAATAATACATTTATGTTATATTTTATGTATCAAATTGAAGTTTTATATTGAAAATTCCGAGCCAAATCTTCATAGATATACATATGTGAAAACCAACTCTATACATTATGACAACCTTAATAAACCTAAATAACTGGGGCAAGAAATTTTATTTTTGTGAAAACCAACCCTGATCTCCCCTATATCTTTAAAGTTGAAGGAATTAAATTTTTTCTACCAGTTAAATTAATATTTGAATTTTAGAGATTTTTACGCACACCACTGATTTGGATCATAAGAAGAGATATCACGAATTTGTAATTGTTGCAGCATTATAATAGTTGAACTCTCGAAAATGCTAAAAATATACTTTTAAATATACCTTATTTCAAATATATAACTTAATTTAGTGGTTTTAGGTAAATTTTTGCAATAATTTTTTTAAATAAAAAATTTCTGTTTTATTCTGCGCAGATTCTAGTCGTATCTTTCAAACGAGCAGCACAAATAAAACATTTAATAAAGCATTGCGTCAATATTTTAAATTTGAAATGTCGGAAAATAACATTTTGTATCATTAAATTTCTCACATTATTGCGAAAACTTGTTCTTAAAAAAAAAAAAGTCAATATTATATTTTTGGCAATGAACATTGCTTTTATAATATAACTTTATTAGTTAATTAAATTGATCAACTTCTTAACTGTGTTAACCCCTTCGCGACGAGCATCCTTTACATAATTTTTAATCTTTTACCACAGGTTTTTCAAAACAGAAATTTGCGCCTAATTTAATCGCAGAAATGCTACGATTAAATAAGGCAAAGTTCACAATAAAAATTAATTGGTGGGAATAATGAAGGATTCTGAGCATCTTATGCGTCACGTATACGTGTCGCTCGTCCCCAACGGGTTAAAGGGGTGGTATTTAAATAATTTCTTGGTATTAATACAGTATCACTGTTTTAATAAAATATAAAACAAATACCATATATTTTCATGATTTTGAAAGAACTTCTTTCAGTGACACTTCGGTCTGCGAATAATTAATTTTTGAAAAGCTTCATATAGCATTTTGTATCATTAAATTTTTCATATTATTGCGAAAACTCTTTCTTAAAAAAAAAAAAAAAAAATCAATACTTTTATTTTTGGCAATGAACATTGCTTTTATAATATAACTTTATTAGTAAATTAAATTGACAAACTTTTAAACTATGTTAAAGGGGTGGAATTTAAAGAACTTCTTGGTACTAATATAGTATCACTGTTTTAATAAAGTATAAAACAAATACCATATATTTTCATGATTTTGAAAGAACTTCTTTCAGTGACACTTCGGTCTGCGAATAATTCATTTTTGAAGAGCTTCATATAGCATTTTGTATCAATAAATTTTTCACATTATTGCGAAAACTCTTTCTTTTTTTTTTTTTTTTAAATTAATACTTATATTTTTGGCAATGAACATTGTTTTTATAATATAACTTTATTAGTAAATTAAATTGACTAATTTCTTAATTATGCTAAAGGGGTGGAATTTAAATAACTTCTTGGTACTAATACATTATCCACTGTTTTAATAAAGTATAAAACAAAGACCATATATTTTCATGATTTTGAAAGAACTTCTTCCAGTGACACTTCGGTCTGCGAATAATTAATTTTTGAAGAGCTTCATATCTCTTTCTACATTGCAAACAATGCGTCCGAGCGGAAGCGGTTGCTAACAGTGAATAAATACTACAATGTTTTCACGAATTCGTACTCGATAATTAAGTTTTAAAAAGAATTCCTACAGAGACATAAATTTCCTGGTATCATTTCAATTAAGTGTAGTTTTGGAGGAAATGGGGTGTTGCTCTGAAACTGGGGGTTACAGGAAGCCGCTAGACTTCAGGAAGCTATCAGGAAACATTCCGGATATCCTACGTGGTGAAAGTTACCACAGAGAATCCGTGAAAAATATCTTAGATATAAAGCACATATAATAATAAAACATCATTTTTGACTCGTGTCGAATTTGTATGCGGTTTGCGCATGGCACCGGTATTGAAAAATATCCCTCCCAGCACGCAAAAATATCATTTCGGATACTTTTATGATTTAGATTGTTGTGTTTGTTTATATGCGAACGATTCTTGTATTTTTTTTCTTTTTCTTTTTTTGGTGTAAAGATTATATTAGATTGCAGATTTTTAGGGTGTTCAGTAAATGATAAAGATTTATCACGGAATATGTAACTTTCGCTGTGTAAATAAACAGTGGAATGTGTCTTTTGAGAATAGTGGTTTGACATATTATAGTTTTTAGTAATATCGTAAAACGTTTAGAAATGAAGTAATTTAGATCTATTATTAAAGGATGTCCTTTGTGCATTACCGCCTACTATATTGTTCTGTTGATTTTGTTTATATGCGAACGATTCTCATTTTTTTTTTTCTGTGCAAGGACTATATTAACTTGTACATTTTTAGGGTGTTCAGTAAATGATAAAGATTTATCACGGAATATGTACCTTTCGCTGTGTAAATAAGCAGTGGAATAGTCTTTTGAGAATAGTGGTTTGACATATTACAGTTTTTAGTAATACCGTAAAACGTTTTGAGATGAACTAATTTAGGTCTATTATTGAAGGATCTCCTTTGTGCATTACGGCCTACTATATTGTTATGTTGACTTTGTTTATATGCGACCGATTCTCGTTTCTTCGGGTGTAAAAACTATAATCACCTGCGAATTTTCAGGGCATATCGCAAATGATGAAGATTTATTACGGAATATATAACTTTTGATGTGTAATAAGCATTGGCATGGTCTTTTGACGATAATGTTTAAACTTATTATAGTTAATAGTTTTACCATAAAATGTTTTGAGATGAACTAAATTAGGTTTATTATTGTATGATCTTTGGGCATTACCACCCACATTGCTCCGTGATGTTTTTATTTATATGCGGTTGATTCTCATTTTTTTCCCCCATGTATGTGCGTGTGTGTGTGTGTGTGTGTGTGTGTGTGTGTAAAGATTATATTAGCTTGCAAATTTTTGGATGTACGAATTAGGATGATTAGGATTTATAGGATTTATCACAGAATATATAACGTTAGGTTCGTAAATAAACAGCAGAATGGTCTTTTAAGGATTGAGGTTTTACGTATTACAACTTTTAATTATACCGGAAGACGTTTAGGGATGGACAAATTTGAGCTTATCATTGAATGATATTTTCTGGGCAGGTAAATAGACAGTCATTACATAAAAAAGTCTCATTAAGTGACATTTTAAATGTCTTTTCTTTAAATATTTTTGTTGCTAATATCATTGTAAATGATAAAAAAAAATTAGATCGAAATACATTGAAGGTCATGTCGATAAACAGAAAAATGATTTTTCAAGGATAATGGTTTGGTAAATTATGATTTTAGTTAACATTTTTGTTTTAAAAACAAACTAGGATCATTTCATAAACACCTCCTTTGGGAGTGTGATAAAAGCCGTTTTAAAAAGAAGGCCCATTAAATGATATTTTAAATGGTTTTAAAGGTTTTTAAAAACTATTTCTCGATAAATATTACAATAAATAGTAAAGGTGTATCACGAAATATATTGAAGAATGTCTCAATAATAAAAAACAGAATGTTATTTTAAGAATAGCGGATAAAATACTGTAATTTCTAGTTAAATGAATATTTTAGTTATATTTAGTTATATACTTTTGGTTAAAAACATGTTCATTTAAAAAATACATTTTTTATGCGTAATAAATTTTCTTTTAGAAAAAAGACCTACAATAAGTTTTGTTGAAAATAATTAGTAACTGTTGCTAATTTTTTCCGATTTTTTTAAAGTTAATGATTTATTCCCATCTGCATGTCATTTTACTCATTATAAACTATAAAAGTTTAATATTTTATCACTAAATAAATTTTCAGTTCTCTCCGCTATTATATTACGGTGCTGTTAATAGCTTTATTTGCGACATAAAGTATTCTATAATACAAAAAACGATTTAAAAGTAACATTTTTGTGTAAAAAGTTTGTATGCAATATAATTTTCTTTTATCTTCATTGTCAATTTTAATTCCTCATACCCTTAAATATTTGTTAGAAGTATTAAAGACAGTTAATAAGATTTTTAAGTGGTTGTATTTAAAACATAGTACAACCAATGATCCATTGTAAAACGTTTAAAGCGAAAATATTTTGCCTCCTTAAATACTTCTGAAGGAATCAATACATTGTTATAAGGCTACTTTAGTATCATTTACTCAGTCACTTTCACCCTTTTAGTAAAAATAAAAATAAAACCACGTCATCATACATAGAAGTTACACTTTTAGTCCGTCCCTAAATGATAGTTGTTCATAAAACTCATGTCACCGTATAATTTCCCACTGAACACATTCCAGTTGTCATTAGAGCATTCTGTGTCAACCAGATTATGCAAGCCACTGGAGACAACTGTCGGCAAGCGGCCATGCTACAGCGAAATTTAGCTGCACGTCCTTATCACATACGACCAAAGAAGTCGCAATGTCTCCCCCCTGGAGCATTATTTGTGCCTGCCCCCCCTTTAGCAACCATGTCATTGTGTAGGGGGATGAAAATTATGAAGGTATGAATGGAACAGACCATTTACGTTTTATACGTAAATTGTTGTTGTGAATGGGTTGAAGAGATACTGGGAGAGGGGAGTTGAGGTGTTTGGGTTTTAAATAGCGCGTGACTGAAACGGGGTGTTAATTTTTGAGTCATTTATTTAATTATTTTCTGAAATTTATTGATAGAGCGAATAAATTGCCACACTATTTTCGTAATTCTCCGAATATGATAATAGCATTGAATTAAAAGCTGCATAAAATTTCCGGTCTTAATAGGCCGTTTATTTTAACAGGCAGCGTAAGTATTTAAGCGTCCTCCAAGAAGCATTCGCCTTAATTATGTTGTTTATTAACATAAATTTACGAATCTAGAAACTTTTGACTTGTAACTGAAAAGTAATTAAAATGTTATTGAATGACAAACATATGTACTGGAAGATTTAAGCATCCGTGGCAGGACATCGTGTTATGCTATTTTCTTGTAACATTTTAAAATACTGAAAATGGTTTGTTAGAGCAGCCACTAACACTTAAAATTCAGAGTTCATAAGAGGCAGCATAGTTTTAAATGACCTAGAAAAAAAAAAATATATGAAGTATTAAGGTGCAAATAAAAGCTTTGCTTTTCTTGCTTATAAAGGGAGGGAAACATAGAATTTCCTGTAATTTTATATAACCTGTGCGTATTATAATGCACGTCTTTGTATTGGAACGTTGTAATCCAATTAATAACTTAAATAAAGTATTTATTAATTTTATTTAAAAAGTATTAAAAAAGTAAATGGATTTGTTAAGACAAAATTAGATATTTTATATTTTGTTTCAGGATGAGAACAATTTTTACGTTTCAATTAATCTTATTTTAAGTATATATATATTATTCATATTATTTATTTACATATGTTGATAATATATTTTTTAATTTTAAATGTTCATGAATTAACGAATATATTAAAAAACTTAATTGTTTTTAATCTTATTTAATATATGTAATATTAATTATCTTGTATTGAAGGAAAACAAATAAGTGGTAACAACAGTAAACAATAAGTGGTCTATCTAAGTGGCTAATTTATGAAAGCTTGAAACTATTAAGTTCTAAATTTATTTGGGGTTATTTAGCCTCCTCTTTGCGTAATTTGTATGTATAAATTATCAATCAGATTTTTTTTATATTTATTTATTTATGTATTTTTTGTTGACAAAGGGGTGCTATTTCTGTTTACCAGAAAAAAACTTACACATATATATATATCTATCTATCTAAAGGGTCTAATTAATTTAAAGGATATGTGCAAAGTAATTACGACATGCATGCATGAAATTCTGTTTTTTTTTCCCCTTCAACAAATCAACTTCAATAGAATATAATAAAAATTAAAAATATATTTAAAAAAATATATATTTCTTTTACATTAAAAGTTAATCATTAAAAATTACATTAAAAAAATAATATTTTCATGAAATTTTTTCTTAAAGTAGGGTAGAAATATGCCAACTGATCAGAATCTGGATAATACCTTAAAAATAAATAGGCTTAAAATTTAATACTTAAAAAAATACCACAAACCGTGAAAAAAAAAGTTTAAATTTGAAAAGTGATGAGTGTACGAGTACAAAAAAGTTTTATCACATTATATTAAAAAACAAAAGAAGCGTAGTTATTAGTATCTCGTTTTCCTTCAACTACGTAATTTTGTTTCTCCGTTATTGGTCTTTCTTTACAAGGAAAGAAGTTTTGCAGGCGAGTTTATTCTTCACAAGCTTCATTGAAATATTTTTTCCATTTTAAATCACATGCATATTGGAAAGTTTTTCTTATCCGGACAGGCTAAAAATTGAATATTCAGTAATATAAACAACAAATATATAGAGTATATATACACTATTACTAAAATGCATTATTTTTTCAAAACTGTCTTGAATCGGCCGTAAATTTAATCAATATAAGCATTTTTTTTCGTTTCCCAAATTTTATTATTTCGCAAAAATTATTTTTACACTCAATTTTGTTATTCAGAATATTGACTAACTCGTTTCTTACTTTTGAAACCATGTGTATGTTATATTCCCTACATTCAATTGCATTTACAAATACGTGACACGATAATATACTGATAATAATAACATGTTATGTTTTTAAAAATGATAACTTAATCAGATACTTTTGCTTCTATAATCTGTAATGTATATATTTAATATTAGCTTGACAACTAATTTTTCTTAAGTGGGGTTTATATTATTATTTTTCTTATCATAATTTCTATTTTTTTTTCTTACTCGAAATCTGTAAACCTTGGTACTTATCCATTAAGGGAAATAGTCATATTCACATTCGTATTCGATAAGATTTTCTTGTTGTTCTGTTGTTGGTCACTGGAATATAGCTTGGTAATGTTATTGTGTTGTGACTGATGTTGTTTTTGCAATCAATGACAATTTTGAGTGGTGACGGATAAATAAACCTATGTAATTTTTATCAACACACGTAAACTTACCTTCAAGGATACGTTTTCACCCCCCCCCCCCCTAAAAAAGTTCTCTTAAAAATATATATATATATATATATATATAAGTGGACTTATGTAATTTTTGCAATTGGAAATAATATATGTGATAAGATATTTTAGACAAATAATATATATTTATAGTCCAATAACATGAATATTTTATAAGCGGTGTATGGATAGATAGTCTTAAATTTTTTAGAATAAGGGAAACATCAGGTTTAGATAATATTTAAAGGATATGTGCAAACAACTTGCGATATGTATATGCATAGAACTTCGTTTTGTTCTTTTTTTTTTTCGACAAATCAACTTCAATAGACAAAAAGTTATACAAAATTATAACATATTATGCATAGAAAAGATTATGCTGCAACGGTGAGGGGAATAGAGAAATAAACAGCTAGAATAGAATCATGATACAATAATTTCAAGTGTATATAACGGACCTACATTTTAAATGCAAAATTAAAAGAGACAAAATGAGAAACAGTAGAACCAATTTATGTGCTTACTGAAGAGGTTAAACATTTTCTTTCATTTACATATATGTATATATATATACAGTAAAACCTCCATAACGGACACTCTGAACAGTAGACACGTTTATTTAGCAGACATTTTTTCGATATTCAACATTTATATATTCGTAAATTTTTACATCTGAATAGCAGACAAATTCTGTGCTCTCGAGTGGTCTATTACTCGGAGTTTTTATAGTATACATATTTGGAATACCAAAATAAGTTTTTTTTTTTTTACCTGATTAATTTTTTCTTGAAATGGAATTTTTTTTTTTCGAATCATAAATAAACTACAGTTTTCACGAATGACGAAGAAATCTATCTATATATATATATATATAGTAAAAATAATATTTTCTATTACAGAAGACAGTAAAATACTAGAGTTAAAAAAATTCTAAAAGATAGAATTTTGCTTTTATAATATATAAATTTTATAATATTTTGCCTGAATGATTTTTGGATGTTTACTCGTATAAAAAGTTAAAACAAATTTCAAATTATCTCAAAGAATCAAAAAGTTAAATTTGTCATCCTCAGTAGGAAAAAGAAAAGAAAAGAAAAGGGATACATTTTTACAATACTAATAAAAGCAATACAGTGCAGTGGGGAAAAATATCATAAAACATGCGTTTAATTTAGATAAAACATTTCAACTTCATGTTTTGTTAAATGTATGAGTATTTTTGCTTGTAATTCAAGAGCTTTGATATTTTAGATCTCCTTTATACTTGTTTCATTAACCGAAAGAGAATTATTTCCATTTCCTATAACATGCCAGAAATATATTTGCCATAAAAAAAATCTGACGATGGGATGGGGGAATGTCCCTTAAACATACATACATATGACGTAAATCTTTTTCTCCTCCATTCAGCCTGCAAAATCTTCGAAAAACGAGACTGTAAGTTTCTGACGGCACTATATTTCGGATGATGTAGAATAGGACAGTTACCGCAATTAGCTTTTATTTATTGGAAGTAAATACCATAAAGAAAACAGAGTCCCACTTCAAAGAGTCCATCTGACAAGTAGTCGTCAGGGTAAGAAATAGGCGTGTATCCTAAGAAGATAAAGAGAGTATTTCCTACTTCGTTCTACTTAAGAGCCAGACTGTAGGGCTGAATTATTCGTTTTATTTCGGTGATTTGTGAGCGTAATATATTCAATAAAGGGTAGTTAAATCATGCGTGTGTGCAGCTTGTTTCCATATATTTCCATTTAAAGAACTTCTGCTTACCAATTCGGATATTCGGATAATAAAATTGTGTTTGGAAAAATTCTCACACAATTAAATAAATAACATGACAAATAAATCACAAATAAAACATCTAAATGTTTCGGTATTTAATTATTTTATAGTATGTTCTAATATTGATTGGAATATATAATTTCCTAATAATTGGAAATAATTGTAATTATTTTTATCTACTTTTGTCTTATTTAATATTTATTATTATTTTTTTAATATATTCCTTTTAATTAATTAATAAATTGCAATGCTAGATTTCTTTCTTTTTTTTTCTTTCTTTTTTTCTCTTTCACATAGATGGCGTTGCTATATAAAAATGCATTATTATATCGCAGTCAATATTCGAAGAACATTCACTATCGTTTCATTTAATCCTTTTGTGCTGTAAGCTGTTAATATTTTAATTTCAAAACTTTTATTAATATTATTATTATTTACAGATTAGATATTGTTTTGAATAACATTAAACATTATTAATAGGCATATATGAATTATACTTAAATTTGTAAAAATAGTTTATTATTTTTAACTGTCAATGTAACTGTTCATGTACAACGTGTATTTCTTACGGATAACGTGGCTTCTAAAAGCTAAAATGTTGATGTTGGGGTATGTTTTACTGCAGTTTGTCTAAAAATTCCTTTTTAAATATGTTTTTGTATTTTGATAATACTCAATATTAATTAATTTTAAAACTATCATGTTCAGGTACTCAATATTTGTCCATTTTTATTCAATTTTCTTTAAATTTCATTTGGTAATTGATTGGGTAATTTGGGTTAATAAATTAAGTTCATAGCTATTAACTCAAACAGAAATCAATTACATTTTACTTATATTAGTGGAATATTGCACTTGAAAAAGTGTTCCACTATATAAGTTTCCAATTGCTCTTGTGATAATTTTCACTTTCTGCAATGAATTTTTTCTCTACATATCTTTAAGTATTTTTCCCACTCATTTTAATTTTGAGAATCTTAAAATTTTGGATATATTTATGTATTATATTGTAATTATCGGTTTATCTATTGTCGATTATTTATGTGATTCAATGGTTATTATTTACAAAAGTTTTATTATATATATATATATATATATATATATATATATATATATATATATATAAATTGGAAACATTCTCATAAAATAATTAATTTGATTATTAATTTTATTTGGGTGTTTTATCAGTGTTATATATATTTAATAAAGAATAGTTAAATCATATAGTAGTTAAACATCTTATTTATAAACATGTTACTGTTGTTTTTTATATACAATTTAGTTATGTTTATATATAAAATATATAAATGGCTCGCGCGTTAATATTAAATACATTGTATAAATATTGAAAAAATTGCTTGTGTTTGTAAAACAATGAATAGGGTGCCAGAAAATATGTTGCCAAATTTCCTTCAAGTCCATTTTCTTTATCTCGCCAAGGTTACTGGAAAAGTAATACTTAAAATTGTTTTTTTAGCTTATTACTTAAATATTTTAATTGTAAATATGATTCCTTATTTATACGTTTTTAAAAAATACAATTAATATTATAAATATTTTTTAAATGTAGAAGATTTTTTTTTGTTTCCTTTTTTTCCCAAGAAACTAGAAAGATCTTATAAAATACAAACGTCACATTACGTGTTTATACGCAGTTAATTTTCAAATAAAAACTATTATATTTAAAATTTTGTGATTTAAAAGACATTCATAAAATATCTTAATTGATAAACTGATAAATAAATAATAAATAAAATGCAATATTTTTAAATAATGGTTTTAATATTTTAATTTTTATGCGTAAATAACAATGAAAAAAGAAAATATGGAGTTGAAAGTGTAAATAAAAAAAAGATGAAAGCGTAAGTTGAAAGCGTATACGTAAGTTAGAAACAGAAAATATTTTATTTGAAAATCTATATTTTTAAAATTATAATGAATAAGTAAATCAAAATTCATAGAAAATGTATATTTCAATGTAGATGATTATACCAGACCAAATAACATGAGATTCATGAAAAACATTCATGAATCAACTGTTTTTAACCCTAGCTGTAATATTTTAACAATTTAAAAAGAAGAATTTATGATGCTTGAACATTTCAATAAATCTGAGAGATTTAATCATATATTACCTAATACAAGGTGATGCAACCAGGGGTGCCCGGGTAAAGATGCCCGATAAACCGCCCGGTGCACAGAGCGTAGGTGAAAATAACTTTTCATTGAAAACCCTAATAGACGTTTTTCATATTTAGCATATTTTTTTAGATTGCGTACCAACGATAAAAAAAAAAAAAAAAAAAAAAAAAAAAAAAAAAAAATGGTACTTTTGTATTAGCCGCATACCAGCGATAAATCGCGAAAGATTTCACTCTTTATAGCAACTTTTGTGATTTTGAATGTTTCAGTGTTTACATATCTGTTAAATTCGTGTTTTATTTATTTATTTGTGAAGTTTAAATTTCTTTTGATAATTTAATTACGAAATATTACACTTAACCCCTTGAAGGGTGGTGGTTAATTTTTGGATCACTTAATTCTAATCCTTAAATGCCACATTGATACCAGAATTTTGGAATGAAAATTTTCCTTTTATTAAGAATGGAAAGAAAGACTTTTACTTATTTTCAAATAATTTTGTTTGTAAATTCAGGTGTCACCCAATCATTTCAGTATTTTACGAATAGATGTACTTTTCCTCTGAAAGGATTAAACAAAATTCTGAATTATTTACACTGTTTTAAGTGAAAACGGGTTATTCTTCTGCCATCAGGTTGTATGTTCCTTTTTTAGACATTTAAAAAAAAATCCATACTTGAAAAATATTTTAAATACCATAAAAATCAGTAAATTCAGATACAGTTACAAAAAATTAAATTTGGAATGGCAATTTTTTTTCTGTTCATACGGTATAAAAATTGAAATTGTGTGATGTTTAGAAGTTAAAAAAATTACGTTAAAACGAAATTGTTTGGTGAGTTTCTACCGTTGATATAACGCTAGGGTAGTTCACCGACATGTTCTTACTTATATAGATTAACATTAATAAATGATAAATAATTAGTTAATAATATTGTTACTCTAATATACTGATGAAATTGCCGAGATTTTGTTTTATAATTTATTTTTTTACTGTGAAGAAAAAATATTTTTCAGTCATTGTAACTATTATTAATTTATTATCGTTTTAAAACAACACATTTCAAAATAAATAATGATTTTTTTCAATATATAATAGTTGTAATATTCGATTTAAAAAGAAAATAAAATAACAAAGATGCATATAAATATTACAAATAATGGTAAAAATATACCTTATAAATTCATTTCTATTTTTATACTTTAAAAAAATCCATTTTATGATTTTACTGTGAATAAAACAAGTTATTTTCAATTAGAGCATTGATTAGGGAATTTGTATTGATTAGGATTATGCAAATTACACAATTGAATAAAGAAACTCAACAATTTTTGATACAATTTTATTAAAACCACTTGAAAACAAAAAAATCTGGAAATTTCAAATTAGGATTATTTAAATTTTCTAATTGTTTATTGTTCCAAATGCAACATTGTTCCAAATACTAAAATTAAACTACACAATGGAAACATAAATATTTATTATTGTAAGTGTTATTAATATTTATGAAGGTAATATGATCAATATTTTGGTTATTGAGTTTGAGATGAAGCCTATGTGTAGTAATGAAGTTAATTATGAGTAAAATATTTTGTGGAAATGCTAAGAGAAGTAGAAGAGTAAATGTCCGTGTATGGATTAGCATATACATGCTTAATATTCAAAATCGATATCCATATTTACCATTTGATATCCCAATGTGAATGTTAAATTTTGATAACTATTTTTTTTTTAATTCACCATAAGTCATGCTTTTAATATAACGTATTGCAAGTGATGCAAAATAAATGATGTTATTACGGCTGGCCTAAATAAAACTCTGTAATGTAAGGAATGCATGACATCCGAAGATATAAACTATTTTTTTAATTCCCCATGGGTCATGCTTTTAGTATAACATATTGCAAGTGATGCAAAATAAATGGTGTTTATTACGACTGGCCTAAATAAAAGCCTGTAATGTAAAGAATGCATGACATCCGAAGATATTCGAAGAAATTATTAATTGGTAGAAATTGGTTTAAATGTAATTTGTAATCAATTTTCAGCAGTGAAATTCGCTCGAAATTATTGAATAATAAACACGTGAATTTAAGCATTGCTAACTAAGCGTAAAACTGACAGAGTGAAAAATGTCCCAGCCGGGAATCGAACCTGGACCCTTGAAATAACGCTCCAATGCTCTGCTATAGAGCTACGAGGACGATACCCCGCTTGACATCTCCCACTTACATATGTTGGCATTGGAGCATTATTCCAATGGTTCGGGTTCGATTCCCGGTTTGGGCATTTTTCACTCTGTCAGTTTTACGCTTAGTTAGAAATGTGTAAATTCACGTGTTTATTATTCAATTGGTTTAAAGTTTTTTAAATTTTAAATATTAAAACAATCAGACCTTTGCATCAAGAATAAATTAGTCATTTTCATCTCATAATGAATATCCCATGTTTATTTTGACAAGGGAACCACTTTTAGTTAAGCTCGCACCTGGTGCATTTTATAGATCTATAGGCCAAAGTTAGAGAATCGATAAAATTTGTCTGCTAAATTCGTATTATATATATTTTTAAACATTTAATTTTAAAGTAAGGAATTTGTAATTGTTAATTTCACGCCAAAAGGGAATTAAGTCGCTAAATTTGGTGCTACGAATCCAAAATACTAATACAGCAGACGACTATGACATTCGCCAGAGTTGGAATGAAAAATTCCACGGTAACGAATAACGTCAATTTCGCATCACCAAAAATGCAATATTAATGTTGTATTATTTCAAAATGAAATTCATAGGTTATTGAAGGAATTTTTAAACGTTTTTTAGTATTTTATTTAATTATTTACTAATTTGTAATTTAAAGTACTTCCAACCACCCCCCCCCCCCCCAAAAAAAATAAAAAAAAATAAAATAAAAATAAATAAATAAAAAATAACTATGTTAATAGACCGCTAAGTGGTCTCAAAACTTGCATTTGCAGAAAGTTATGCTGATGTAAAATTAATAAATAAGATTTTCGCAGACAACTGTAATAACAACTAGACGCTGACAAGTAGAACAGAATGAGCCTCCTGTCGGTGGTAGGTGGAACTAAAAGATGTTTTAATCATTCGAGGTTCGTTTGGAAAAATCGACCAGCGAAGCGGGCGTAGCCTGTTAGTTTGTGATATTTGTGTCGCAATAACTGCAAATTAGCTATATAAAAATAACAGTGTTCAAATGATATATATATTTTTCTAACACCTGTAGTTTTCAGTTTTTAACAGAAGCTTTTACTAAAGATTTTTGCAGATGTTTATTCGCAGATATTCAGATTCTTTGATAAGTAATAAAGGAAATTGCCAGATATTTTAAATATGATTTCGTATCGTAGAATTTTCTTCCCATAGATTATTCGTTTACTCTAAAACAGCAAAAGTCTAAAAATAATATTTTACTTCAAAACGCATAGATAAATTTGGTGATTTTTTATGATACAATACAATATGTTATTTGATATTCAGTAGAAAATTTTGTCATTCAAATCACTGAGAGCAAAAACGAAAGTCATAACATCATCTTTGGCACGAATAGGAATCTTAGTTGCAATAAATAAATCTATTATAACTAATGTAATTTGTCTAAAAATAATTACTGCAAATGATTTTCTAGCCATAAAAACGATATAAAGTTAATCATAAAGGAAAAATGATTTTTTTCGGAAACATAAAAAGCAGCAATATAGCTAAATTGCTCAAATTTTGCTATGTAATACATAATAAAATTACATGCTAGCAGATATTGTTACATTTTTTTTCGGTGTAAAGTAACATACCATCATTTATCTTAACATCTGCTTATTTCTTTATTTCTTGATTTTAATAATTAAGAAAAGTGAATTAAAAATTACAATTTTTCCTTTTTCTTAAGAAAGATTGTTTTTGATTTCGCTAATCTTCTTATTTTTGATAATGACAGATCGTGGAGTTTTTGCATTTTTCCCCTGTTTCTTTCTTACTTTTCTTTTTTGTCTGTTTCTTTTTTTATTTAAAGCTTAAGAACTCACAAATACTTTGAAATTATTTTTATGGAATTTCATCATGCCTCATTTTCTAATAATTTATGTAATACATTTTTTGTTTATATCGGGTGATTAAAAAATAGAAGTTATTAAGATTATCTGTTAAACCGTTGATCATCGATATATACTTCCATTTACAAGACATATAGAAATCAAGTACAGCTTTTAGGTATGGCATTATTTTTTCAAGACATTGTATGCATATTACAACGAGAAAATTAATTTTATACGATCCTAGGGTTCTGCAAGTTATATACAGAATTTTTTTTTCATGCCCTGAGAAGTAAAATTTCTGGTATTTCCTTGTTGTACCAGCCATGATTATGAATAACCGTGACGTATCGCTAAGTTGTATAACATATAGGAGTTATAGTCATATAAGACGTATATACATGACGTATATGATGATATATATATATATATATATATATATATATATATATATATATATATATATGAACATGTGTATAAGATGTGTATATGAACATGTGTATTAGACTTAAATATAAGACGTAAATATTACTATATAGGACATATATACCTGTATGACTTATACATGACGTATATGGCATTTATAAGGTATATATATGATGTATATATAAGATTGGCAACGATTTTGGCGAAATCTTAACTGCAATATTGACGTAACCGTTAATACAGGAACCACTATAACAAAGAAGATTATTCGACCAAAACTCACTGAGTTGATGATTTAAAGTTTATGAAATTTCGAAGCTTTCCTGCACAAAAAGCTATATGTCCGTTTTTAAGTCAGAGACCGTATAAGAAAATAAATTTCGTATTTTAATATGTCTACATCGCCTTGCAATATAAATGCCATATCTGAAAGAGGTACTTGATCTGTATACTTTTTGTAATTGGAAGTATCTTTCTATCATCAACGGTTTAAAAAATAATTGCCATAACCTATATATTAAATTAGCTTAATGTAACATTGCTTAAATTAACATTTAGCTCAATATGGTATATTTCCAATATTCCAGATGTTAATAAAATTTAAAAGTTATGTGAAAATTATATTTGTAAACGTATGCAAGACGTTTTGTTATGTTTTGCTCTGTTACTTTCAATAAAACATCTCCAGTATGTACAATCTCAATAAAGTATTTAATTTTTTTTAAATATAAAATTTAATCTTAAAAGAATTGTGGTTTTTAGAAAAATTATAACATTTGTCAGTAATATAATTTTTTTTAAAAACGTGTAAACAAATTATCAAGCAATATTTTTTCATGATTAAAAGTGGAAGAAATGCAAACCACAAAAAAAGTTTTAATATATAAAACAATGCTTCTATGAGTATATAAATTAAAAAAAAGTAGCATTGCATAACATAAAATAAAGTATAATTTTTGACCCGATTTCCTTCAATTATATAATATTTTTGTTTCTAACGAAAATCAGCGAAAGAAGTTTTAGGAAATAACAGCAAAAATAAAAGAAGTCGTAAAACACGGAATCGCAAAGAGATTTGAGTAAAATTCCGTTTTAGACAGATTTCCATCTTAACAGGTACACTGTCAATTGAAATTGCATTACATTGTATTTTTTTCGCCGGGACCATACAACTTCTCAATCTAAGGCAAGATTCCGCCTTGTCCCAATTTCCTTTAACTATGTAATATTTTTTTCCCTGTCAGAGGTCTTCCGTTGCAAGAGAAGGAGTTTTACAGGTTCGTTATTTTCATCACGAGCTTCACTGAAATAGTTATTTCTTTTTAAATCACGTAACATAGTAAAAAATCTTTACGCAGCCAGACTAAAAAGTGCATTTTCAGTGCCTTCCCCGACCAAAATGTCTCTAATTTACTTATATATTAAAACATCTTGTTTACGTAATACATATTTAAAAATAGGATCCGCTTAGGTATATTTTTAATTTTGTGAGATTGGAATCCTTTATCATTTTTGACACGTGATTTCAGAATTTTTGGAACGCAGTCTGTCTCTAATTATCTAGACTAATGTGGATCATGAAATGAAGTTTATGTTGTGGAATTAAAATTTCTTTAAAATCGCTGTTATTTAATAAAAAGTGTTGTAGTTTCGAACTCTATTGCAAACTCTTTGATGCTCAGACTTCAAAATTTGTGAAGTGAACTGAAAAGGACTTTTTTTTTTTTATTAAGTTGTTCTATGTATTTTTTTGAATTAGAAGTTTGATCGCACAGTAATAATGTGCAAATATTGATTTTCTGTAAATACTTTACTGTTTGTCGTGGTAGTGTCCGTTTTTATGTGAAATTAAAATGTTTTTCGTCTAAAGATGCAGTCTTCAATTACAATAATGCTTACACAAGAGATCGACCATTATAAAGACGTTAATAACTCATGAACGAGCTGAGAGAATTTTTTAAATATATTTATTATTGAGAAGAGATTTTTCTTACCAGTTAGAATTGTTATATTTTTTTATTTCAAAAAGGTAGAATGCCTAATGTATGTTGAAAATATCATTACTTTTACTAAAAATAATTAAAAATAAAAATACCTTACATTGCATATTTACTTTTTGGGATTTTAGTTGAACAAATTAATTGTTTTGCTGTAGAAGATCATTTTATATCCTGATACCGATCCGGCTATTTAGCGATCTGGTTAACTGGAATATAGGAAATTCGAGTTTTACCGTACATTCTTTCCAAGCTTTTCATTTATCCTTCGATGGAAAAATTTAAATAATAAGATTACAATAGTGGCTTAGAGATCATAATGTAGGAAGTCATTTCTATTTACATGTCTACATATTATTCTGTTTACCTCGACTTGATTAAAAAAGTAAAACAAATACGTATGCATGAAACAAATAGCCTCAGATCTATGAGTAAAATTGAAGCGAATTAAATTTAGAAATTGAGGAGGAGAAAAGGACAAATACTACAAGGGAAAACATGTCTATTCAGAATTGGAAAGGAGTTTTCTATATATAATAGTTTATTAGTTAAAAGATAAGTTATATTGTTGCAATTTTCATTTAAAGTTATCATTTTAATCTATGAGTCGTTTTTTTTCCGTGATGGAACACTGTATTATTTGAAAGTAATATCGTGGTTTAAAGTATTTTATGTTTTAATAATTTTAATAGTTGTTAAATAAAGAGTGACAGTGTGATCCCCCAAATTATGAGAATGAATTAATTTAGGCAAGATGAATGTAAATGAATTTAATGTTGTAATTTTAATTAATGAATGATTTTTTTCATTTAGTGTAATAGTTTATTATTTAAAAATAATAATAATCACTAATCAGTATAAAGTATTTTATGTTTTAATAATTGTTTAAAAAAGTGTAAATAAATTTATCAGAATGAATAAACCCTTGCAAAATGAATGCTGGAATTTGAATTTACTATTGTAATTTTAATTAATTAAAGATGTGACCTTTACTGTAATTAATTAATTAAAAGTAATATCGCGAAGGAACTAAGTTAAAGTGTTTTATGTTAAAAAACAATAATTGTTAAAAACTGAGTGACAGTGAGATCCCACGTAATTATCAGAATACCGGCAGGATGAATGTTCAAGTAATTGACCTCGACCATAAAACAATAATATTCTGAATACATCCACGAATAAAATTATATATTTCCAATACTTTTCAAAAAACTAAAAAAGATTTTAAGTCATTTGCTTCACATGATTTATTCACCTATCTTTGATTATGCCTATTTATATCTGTCCATCTGTATTAAGAAAAGTCTGTGCCTTTTCCGTAGTAATCTGGTGTCATGGTAAAAGTGGAAGAGAAACACACATTAAGAGAGAAAAATGTTCCCCTTTATCGCCCTAAGACACGCGTTGTAACTGTCATAGTTTTCTTTGGCCAGATAAGCTGGTGGCAACAGCGTTTGATTCGCTACTTTTTGACACTTAGGTCTCCAATAAATGCTTTAATACAGCAGTTATTTCAGGCTTGTTTCCGTCAAAACTTTAAGGCAACTATGAATTATTTATATTCTAAAGAATTTGAGGATACATATGGATGTGTATGAAAGGAAAGATAAAATTATAAACTTCTGAAAAAAGGGACTGTTTACAAATTTTCAAGCTTGTTTTATTTTTCTCCTGTTTTTCAGAGCAAAGTTAGAGCAAAATAAATGAAAATTTATTGTGATTATCTAGATATAAGTATATCACTTCGCCGTTTTATAATATTGTATATATATGTTTTAACATTCTATTTCTTTTATTGGTTATAAAAATTGTTAATCACGTTGTTATAAGGTCGAACTCTATGGCAGACTCTTTGGCGAGCAGACGACAAAATGAGAGAATTAAATTGAAAACATTTTTTGTTTATTAAGTTTATATTAAGTTGTTCAATGTATTTTTTTTTTCGAGTTAGAAGTTTGATAGCACGATGATTATGTGCAAATACCAACTCTCTGTTAATACTTTATTGTTTTCCGTGCCAATGTTTGTTCTTATTTCAAATTAAAATGTTCAATAATACTTCAATTAAAATAATACTTACACAAGGGATCGACATTTATAAGGCCTTAATAATCCACGAAAGAGGTAAGAGAATTTTTATAAATTTATTATTCAGAAAAGATTGCTCTTACCAGTTAGAGTTTTTATAATTTTTATTTCACACGTAAAAGTGTGCACAGGGAAAATTATACACAAAATACTGTTACATTTGTCATTTAAAAATAAGTTTATTTTGTTTTATTACAATAGGGGAATCTCCACCCTATCAGATACGCTCACCAAATCCCGTTTAGAAACCGCAAACTCTAAAAACATGCTAATTTGCCCTGTTTTAAAAATATTATGGAAGATGGTCTTACAATTAAACGACAAGGGGCGATCTTTTTTAATCGGGTTGCCATTAATTTTACTTTGACTGAGGGATTTGTTTGGTTCTTAAGTCCGAATCAACCGAAATCCAGAAATTTTATACCAAAGTTAAAATATTTTTTTTTTTTTTCAATGAAACGTTTTAAGTGTATTGTTTTAAATATGACGTAATTTTCACCAAAGTGTTCTTTCTCTTTTTAATATTCATGCATAAATACTTTTTTTTTTTTTTTTTTTTTTTTTTTTTAACTCAAAGGAAATATTAGTTTTTGCGCTGTTTTAAAGTTTGGAAAGAATAAGTAAAAAAAATGACTTTTTTGAAATATGAAATAAATATCTTGTGTAAATATATTTTCAGTGGAAAAGTGTTTGAAAATATTATTATTTGAGCTTTTATGACTTAATTTTCCCACATTAAATTATTTTCGCACGCAATAGTGTAATAATTTTAAAGCTTTCTTTCTCTTTGAATATTCACGTGAAATTATTTATGGTTTTCAATTGTAAAATATTTGGAAATATTATTTACACCTTTTTAAAAATGTGGCAACAATTAAAAAAAATTATCGTTTCGAAATATGAAATAACTCTCTATTAAATTAATGAAATTTTGAGCAAGAAATTGAAAAACAAACTCTTAAAAAATTAGTCAAGTTTAAAAATTGATTGCACACTATGTCAGGGTTCCTATAGTTTTAGGTGAAATATCATTATTTTCTTATAGAAAAACTCAAATTATGTAATCAAGTGATTACAAAAGACGAGTTTTTATTCAAGTAAATACTGGTGTGCATCTGACCTAAACCTCATCTCCAGGAACGCTGTATACACCGTAAGCTCGTCAAGTATGTGCCTGTGAAATATGGTTAAATTGCTACACATAGTTTTTGATCTTATAAAACTTCAATAATGGAACTATTTTTACCGACTTCAACCTTAAACAGAGCTTAAAATAATTCTTCGATTTAAAAACTGTTTACTTCAGCGTATTGTTTGAACATTTCTCTGTAAAACCAGGAATTTTCGTATTTTTAAATGTAATAGTTTTCTTAATATAAGCTCAGAAAGACCTTTGGTCACAAAAAAATCATTTTTGGCAACAGTGTTTAGTTACTTTTTTTTCTTTTTTTCTTTTTTTTTTTAAATAGAGAGATTTCTCATGTATATAAAATTAATATTTTATATATAATATAAACTTTGGAAAATATGTCGGATGAATATCTGTAAAAGTAAAAAGTATACTGCATTTTGATTTGTATGTATATATAGGACACAGGTTCAACATTGCGCTGGAATGAACTAGACAGATATAACTTTTTCATTCGTAATTTTGATTGATTTAGAAAAATGAACATCGGTTATCTTCTAACAGGAGATAAAATATTCAAGTGATTATTTTCGATTTTATAAGCTAATTTAAAATTTAATAATTAACAATTTTAGCACAAAAAATCGATTAATTAGTGTCGTTAAATATAATTGCGTAACGGTAAATGATTTTCAATATTTATTTGAAAAATGAGATAGGTGTACGCCAGACATCTATCAGCGTTGTTTACATTTATATATAGTGTAAATGTGCCAATAATGGACACATTTATAAGGTTTTCGATTTATAAAAGATTAATCAATAAAATTACAGCTTTTAATATTTTTTTCTACCTCTCCTTGAATTTTTTATAGTGTGCGTTATTGTTGACGATCTTAATTAAACCAGTGAGGAAGCAGAAAATAATGTTTCACAGTTTCAGTATCTTTCTGAGAAAATTTTACTGAGCAAAATAAGTGCTGATTTTACTCAACTAATTTATATCTTGTTTATTTTCTTGCAATAAATTGCATGTTGTTTGTTTCGTTAGTAATAGAAAACTTTGAATTTTGTATGCTAATGACCATTTACAAAACTTCATTTATTTTTATGGTTTTAGGATTATTGTCCATTACTGGAATGCTTAATTAGTTAATTTTTAGTAAAGGACTCCCCATGTGATCATTTCCAACAGTGTAATTTCAGTAATGGTCATAGTGGATAAAGTCTTTGGATTTTGAAATGCTAAGTAATGCAATTTAATTTTTAAAATGCACTTAATAGAATGTAATAAATTAAAAAAACTAATAACTAAATAGCCGCTTTTAGTTAATTTCACATGGTTATTAAAATTTTTAATATTAAACCAGAACCATTTTTATAACTCTGCCTTGCATATTTTATAATCTGACAGTCAATCAAATAAATTAGGAAGCAGATAATAATGTTCAAGGGCATAAGGAAAGGAGGGGCTCACGGAGCTCAAATCCTCCCCATTCAAATAAAGACATTTTTTAAGGTACACAAGTTGTTAAAAATTTAATACTTTCTGTCTTTAATGTTTCATTATTCATTTCTGAGAAAACAACTTTGTCCACAATTTATTTTCTAAACCTTAATTACATTTATAGTAATAATGGAACAAGTAAATCGGACTTCAAACGTTAGTTCTGTAGTTTTATTTCGAAATTATTTTATTTAGTATTTAAAACATTCAACACGCAGCTTCATTTCTTTCATATTTGTATTACTAATTAGTAAAAATAAGTTTATAAAGTAATTTCAGGAAATTTAACTCTTAAGAATTGTAACGGGAATTAGGATTCCATGCGCCGATACTTCACTTTTTTTTTATTTTTTTTTACTAGCCCTTTTAACACCCCCCCCCCCCCATTGTTACAAAAATTTGGTAACTGTAATCCAAATTCAGTATTTTAAATCTTCTATCTAAAATAATTAAAACATTGATCTTGTGATAATGACAATAATTAATTTGAACAATTAATTATTTTCTTAATTATTGACATCCTAATTGTTAAATGTATTTGAAAATAACTATATTTTGTTCCATCAGTATACGTTAATTATGGTCTAATTCTAAATACAATCATAAAAACAATTATCTATTACTTTTTGTAGGGTGTCCATTATTGGAATAGTGTGTGTCCGTTACAGGAATTAGATGTGTTTTGATTTATTTCTGTTATTTCAATTAAATTGTGATTCACAATAGGAGACGCGACTGTGAGACTGGTTAAATATTGTTGACAGATTAATATAATATTAACAAAAACTGGAATATAATAATTTTAACTATTAATTAAAAAATCATAAAGGCATTCTTTAAAAGTGTCTATTACTGGCACGTTTACCCTAAAATATGTCCCCCAATAACATAGATATTGTTTTGTTCAACTGTGATATGATATATAATCATTTTGTGTTTCCTTAAGATTTTATAAAAGTTTAAAGACACGATGTCTGTTAACTGTTAATCTTGTTATTAATCATTTGTTATTAATCTTGTTATTAATCTTGTGCAATAATCATTTTGTGTTTCCTTAAGATTTTATAAAAGTTTAAAGACACGATATCTGTTAACTGTTAATCTTGTTATTAATCATTTGTTATTAATCTTGTTATTAATCTTGTGCAATAATCATTTTGTGTTTCCTTAAGATTTTATAAAAGTTTAAAGACACGATATCTGTTAACTGTTAATCTTGTTAATTTAAATAGTATATCCAAGAGGCGCTACCGCATGCCGTGCATGTGCTACCGCCCATGGGCGGCAGCGCATTACTGTTAATTTTACGGTATAATGTTGGCAGCTGGGATGCTAATATTATACTGTAAAATCAACACTTTTTTTTTTGCAGTGTAGCGTTGGAAAGTGTTTCATAATCTGTGCAGTGATGCATGATTTTTCGTTCTTTTCTTTTTTTTCTTTAAATTAGAAAGGCCGCATTTAAAAAAAAATAGCATTGAAGCTTTATGCTATATGTAAACTAATTATGCTGAAGCTTATTCTAATGTTGACTTTGTAAGGTGGAATGACCAAAAATAATAAAAATGACGTACTTATTATGTTAGTTTTAGTTTTTTTCCTTCAATTACTTTAACTCTATTGTGGAATAATCTCAAATTTCTGGAACTTTTTCGAGTAACGGGAAAAATTAAATCAAACATAAAGTACTTCTTTAAATTGCTAAAAGGTGTTAAATAAAACTTTATAAATAGTAAAATAAGTTATATTAGACTGTTGACATGTTTCGGCTCCATCGAAGCCATTATCAAAACAAGTATGAATATTCTATAATACATAATCTATATGATGTAATGATTTGAAACGCCATCATTCAATTTTTTCACGTACTCTTTCAAATTACGCGTGATAAAAACCGTAAAAGACCTTTGGATTAGCATAAATCATTGCCCTTTAATATCAAATATTCAAAAACTTTTCATACACCAAAAAGCAACAGGTATAATTAACTTTATGTGCGTTTAATTAAAAGAAAAAAATAAATATAATCTCAAAAATTTTGCCTGGATATTGCTTTTATTATACTTAAAAGCTATCTGGAGGCATGCATGGTATTCATCCTGTTCATCTGGAATCGTGCTAATTGCATGAGGAACTTAATACTCAGTAATTCTCATATATTTTTCTGAGGCTAAATAACCGAAATGCTATCCTGCCGAACTATCTTGCTATTATGGGATATATGATATATTGCATGGACGCAGACAGATTAACTTCCTGATACATTAGTCGCTATCCTTTTCACTCACTCCTAGGGGCTAATCCGCATTATTGTTTTGTTCCCAGATAATGGACTGTTCATCTACTTCGTGACCAGTAATCAAGGAGAAGTCCCACTTTGTCACCCTTACCCTCCCTCAGCTTCATCTTTCACTCTGTTGATTATTTTGATTATTATAAGGGGTTTTGTAGCAAAAGATATGTCAGTAGATGCGAGGAATATCTAAGAATGTCGGGAAATAAATGGAATATTGAATGATATGTGTGTCATTTGGAAAGAAAAAGTGTGGCGTTTCAAGGGCGCCGCAAGCGGGTTGTGTTAAGGGGTGGAGGGCCATTGCTTCTGCCTAGATTTTTAAATTTAATTAACAAATTTTTCTTCTTAAATGACGATTTAAAAAATATTTATATTTTTCCCAAGTGACTTAAAATAAGTAAACATTAAGAGGTAAAAGGATAAAAGGAACTAAAGATTTATCATACGAGTTGTAAGTTTCCAACTGGATGAAAAATGTCCGGGCCTGGATTCGAACCTGGGATCTCTTGGCGGAAGCTGCCATGCTCTACCAACTGAGCCATCCCGGTTGAATCTGGAGGGTATAACTCATCCAGTTAACCTTATTGATCATAGCATCTGGTCTGATATTTGAATAAGCTCAACAGAATAGATCGCAGGTAAAGGAACTCCAGTAAACGGTGGATACGTGATTAACACTAGATTAATTTTAACACAGTTATTCAAATTGGTAAAGAAATCATACGAGTTGTAATTTCCCAACTGGACGAAAAATGTCCGGACCAGGATTCGAACCTGGGATCTCTTGGCTGAAGCTGACATGCTCTACCAACTGAGCTATCCCGGTCGAATCTGGAGGCATAATTCATCCAGTTAACCTTATTGATTATAGCATCTGTCTGATATTTGAATCAGCTCAACAGAATAGATCGCAGGTAATGTAACTCCAGTAAACGCTGGATACGTGATTACACTAGATTAATTTTAGCACAATTATTTTAAGATTTATCATCAGAGGGAAAGTGCTCCCCTGAACCCTAAGTGGAAGACAATTTTTAGTTCTGTTCTTCTTTTTACGTTTATGTGTTTAAAAATTTTCTTGATCTGGAAAAATGAGGATGAAGCCAACTTTGAGCGAAAAAAAAAGGTTAAATTCTTCGTGACCAGTAATTAAAGATAAGTCCCACTTTGTCACCCTTACCCTCCCTCAGCTTCGTTTCGCACTCTGTTGATTATTTTGATTAGTATAAGGCGTTTCTAGCAAAGGATATGTCAGTAGATGCGAAGGATATCTAAGAATGTCGGGAAATAAATGGTATATTGACTGATATGTATGTCATTTGGAAAGAAAAAATCGGCGTTTCATGGGCGCTGCAAGGGCGTTGGGTTGGGGAGTGGAGGAGGGTCATTGCTTCTCCCTGGATTTTTAAATCAAATTAACTAAATTTTCTTCTTGTATGACGATTTAAAAAATATATTTTTTTCGCAAGTGACTTAAAATAATTAAACATTAAGAGATAACTAAAAATTTATCATTAGATGGAAAGCGTTCCGGTGAACCCTACGTGGAAGGCAATTTCTAGTTCTGTTTTTCTTTTTACGTTTATGTGTTTAAAAATTTTCTTAATCTGTAAAAGGGAGAGTGAAGCCCCTTTTGAGGAAAATGAGAATAAGTTCTTCTATTTATCCATTTTGAAGAAAAAATAATAGAGATATAATCTTAGTTTAGATTATTTCATGTTTATATTCTCCGTTTCAAAAAACGAAGCTTTAACAGCGGACTACAGGCACATTTTTTCCAAAATCTTGTCAATACCTGGATTTCATTCGGTCCGCGCTCGTGGGACTTTTTTGATTCAATGATTCAAAGAAAATAATTTACTCAGTAATTTTAGGAAAATGATAAATAGAAATATCAGACATTAAAAATTGTTTGGAGTTTAAAGGATAATAAAAGAGAATTATTAAACTGTAGATTTTTAATAGTAAATAAACGTGACCTGTAATCAGCGAGGCGTCCTACTTTGTCACCTTTAATTATCCATTTTGAAGAACCCCCCCCCCCCCCCCTCCGCAGAATTCTAATTTTTGAATTACTAAATGTATTAATTTTTATGTTGGTATGTTTAAAAGTTGTTTTGTACGGATGTTCTGACAAAATAATCTTAGTTTAGAATATTTCATGTTTATATTCTCCATTTCAAAAAACGAAACTTTAACAGCGGACTACAGGTACATTTTTTCCAAAATCTTGTCATTACCTGGATTTCGTTCTGTCCGCGCCCGTGGGACAGTTCTCTAGCTGGGCCCCCTTCAGCTTCATCTTTCACTCTGTTGATTATTTTGATTATTATAAGGAATTTCTAGCAAGGATATGCCGGTAGATGCAAGGAATATCTAAGAATGTCAGTAAATAAATGGTATATTGATTGATATGTCATCTGGAAAAAAAAGTATGGCGTTTCATGGGTATCCAGAGGATTAGGGTAGAGGAGGGTGAGGCCGCTATTGCCTCTCTTTGAATTTTCAAATTTAATTAACTAAATTAAATTTTTATATAATGATTTAAAATATATACTTTCTTCGCAAGTGACTTGGAATATTTAAACACTATGAGAAAAATGATCTAAAGATTTTTCGTCAGGTGCAAAACGCTCTCCTGAACTCTCTGCGGAAGGCAATTTCTAGTTCTGTTTTTCTTTTTATGCTTATGTGTTTAAAATTTTCTTAAAAGAGATTCGAGGAGTAACCCCCTCCCCCCCCCCTGAGGAAAAAGTAAATAAACTCTTCTAATTCTCTATTTTGAAAGAAAAAAACCTGTAAAAGCTTAATTTTCAGATTTTTAATATTTCTTAATTGTTAAATTTCTGTATTTCTTTTTATGTTGCCTTGCATGAGTATACTGACAAAACAATCTTAATTTAGTTTATTTCTTGTTTGTATTCTCCATTAAAAAAAAAACTTGCCTTTGTCAGCAAACTATTGACATATTTGTTCCAAAATATAGCTCTTACCTGGAGTTCGTTCTGCCGTCACCCATGTGCTGTTTTTTTTTTAAATGTACAATGATTCAAATAAAATAACTTACTCTGTACT
Source organism: Maratus michaelseni (assembly GCA_963931845.1). Taxonomy (NCBI): domain Eukaryota; kingdom Metazoa; phylum Arthropoda; class Arachnida; order Araneae; family Salticidae; genus Maratus; species Maratus michaelseni. The sequence goes on along the minus strand of OZ007590.1, from coordinate 331,611,291 downwards.
TTTGAGGAACGAGTGATTAGAAATATCAGAGATTTAAAAATTGTTTTGACTTTAATAGCTAATAAAATGAAAGTTTTATACTGTGGATTTTTTACTAATAAATAAACGTGGATAGATGTGACCGCTAATTAACGAGGTCTCGCTTTGTCACACTTACCCCCCCCCCTCCCCCAGCTTTATTTTTCACTCTGTTGTTTATTTTCATTACTATAAGGGGTTTCTATACAAATATATGTCATCAGATGCAAAGAATATCTAAGAATGTCGGAAAATAAATGAACTATTGATTTATATGTGCTTTGGAGAACGAAAAAGTGTAGCGCTTTTTGATTTAACGTTTCAAACAAAATAATTCACTCAGTACTTTAAAGAAAACTTTTATTAAAAAAGACTCAAAGACTAAAATCTTAAAAGTGTTGGCTTTTAATGGATAATAAAACAAAATTATTGAATTGTAGAATTTTAATGGTTAATAAACGTACTTGGTGATGATGATAGAGGAAGCCTTACTTTGTTATTATTAATCCCCTACTGCTTCAAGTTTCATTCTGCTGATCATTTTGACTTAAATAAGAATTTCTGATAAATATGTAAATAAATAATATAATATAATAATAATAATAAAGTAAGTATGATAAATAATAAATAATCTATAAATGATAATGTAAATAAATAATAGAAATTGGGCGTTTCCATGGATTTTAGATATTCTATATCGAAAATAATCATTTCAATGCATATAAATTTGTTTAATATTTTGTAAATAATATACGTGAAGAAGAAAGAGAGGGAAATAAATTATTCAAAAATAATAAAACTGACCAACTTCAAAAATGCAATAAGAAAAGATGTGCTTAAAAAGTATTTTGTATAATAATTTTGTTTTATCTTATAAGTAACATTACTTACAATTGACATAATGGAAATTCAATGCACATTTTATTTTATTTTCAATATCAAAAATTAAATGTATCCAAAAGCTCAAGGGGGAAAAATATACATGGCTTATTATCCTGAAAAAAAAAAAAAAGAACTATAAAGAACGACTGGATAACACGAAGATCATTAATTCTTAATCATCACTTATCATTTAACACTCTTCTACCAGCGTGCTCAGGTTGGCAATTGTTATCACCAGAAGCACGCGCTAGACCTCTGCTCATCTTTTTATATACTAATATTCTATTTAGTCTCAGTAACATATAGATAGAGAAAAATAAAGATAAATGCCTAAAGATGTCTTGTAGATAGAGGTGGAAAAAAAAAAGGACAATTTTGAGATAGGAGAATAAATCTGGGAATTTTTGTCATTTTGGAAATTTTGAAGAAAAGAAATTGAAATATCTCATTCTTAAATTTATTTTAATTTCCTTTAAGCATAAATAATATGTTTAAATACATTATTAGATTTTTATTTTAGTGAAACTAGCAGCAAACCCGTTGTTCGCACGGAGAGAGTGAAAAACGAATACATTTACCAACTTTAAATCATAGTTGTCAATCTTTCGGTTATTTTGAAGTGAAATAAACATTATTTGAGCCAGAAATTATATTAAATTGAAATCCAGTGACTACCATATAGATACGACACATTTAACTAAATAAATTTTCTAGTTCAAAGTATGTTTATTTGATTTTATAAAAAATCCGAAAAGTTGATAGGTATGCTAAACATAAAAAAGTTGCAACGCTTTTTTAACACATTTAAAAGCATATCGGCAATTTCATCCATAAAAATGAAACATATTACAATGATTGTTTAAAGGAGATGCACTTTTCACTTTTATTTTCAGCTTAGACTAAGTTTGAAGTTCTACACCAGAAAGGTAAATTGGTATCCACTGCGCGCAAGGTTGTAGGAAAAAATATTGCTTCAAAAATAACAAACAAAGCTGATAATGACGTAAAATTGATGTACCTTGAACTTATACTCCATTTTCAAGCAATTAAAAAATTATTTTTTTAAAAATTTAAATTTAAATTGTAAAATGTTTAAAAAAATTAATTTTTTTGTTGAAAAAATGCCAATTAAAAAAAATATTAAAATATATTTATTAAAATATATTTTTAATTGCTTGAAATTGAAGTATAAGTTCAAGATACATCAATTTTGCATCATTATCAGTTTTGTTTGTTATTTTTGAAGCAATATTTTTTCTACAATCTCGCGCGCAGTAAATACCAGGCGAAAAAGTTTTTTTTTTACTTTAAAAAAAAAAAAACTTGTCTTAAATAATTAAATATGAATTACACAACACTGAAATAATTATGTTCAATCAAGCAGATATTAACCTATTAGTGGTAAAAATTTCATTTTATTGTGTGTTATAATATGAAATCAGAAATAAAATAAAATGTGACATGATGCAAACTTGCATCTTCGGAGGAAAAGTAAGACTCCTGAGACCCCTTAAATTTTTTACCCCCCCCCCCTCAAAGCAACAACAACAACAAAAAAAAAAGGATTTTTTTTTCGTGTTATTTCTACCTATGGCTAAAGAAATAAAAAGATCCTTTTCTGGACTCATATAATTTAATTTTCAACTATTTTCCTCCTAGAAAAATGAACACTTAAAAATCTTTACATTTCTAAGTTATTAAATACTTTTTTTTTTTTTTTAAACAAATGTAAGTATTTCTGATGTTTTTCTAACTTGCTGAATAAGAATTTGATTTTATTAGGATTTAATTTCACTAAAGGATACCATGCATTTAAATGTATTTTCGTTTGGTTGTGGTCACTGAAGCCTTAAAACGTCAATAGAGAAAACTGATAAAGAAAGAGAAATTTGAGAACTCGACCAACTGAATACATAGTTAGTCATAACATTCTTTATACAAAAAGTAATTCGATGCCAGTTTTTATTCCAATTCTGCATATTAAATGTCTGTTGCAGAAGGAAATATGAGAGCTGTGTATTTTTTCAAATAAGTTTCATTTCATAGTTGTCTATTTTAAAATGTTTCTTCTTAGAAGTTATACAAATATTGCTGTGCGAGAGGCCGTATAAAGTCACCTCGTTACTAAATTTCACATATCACAGCATTGAAATAATTCGCATTATGTCCATAATAAATAAAATAAAGCAAATCATGGGCGAAACCAATTTTGCTTGCGTTTTTCGTGTCCACAACGTCATATAGATTTTCCCTTTTTACATATAAGGAGCGATAACATTTTCTTCAATAATATCTTATGAAAAACCATAAATATTTTAGTTTAAACAAACTTTCTCTCCAATTTTATTTTATTTTCTTAATTAGATCATCCTCGTGACTTTAGGCACAGCTTTAAATAGACTATATTTCTAAACATTAGGCGTGACATTAACTTAATCCCTTTTAATGTAATTTACAGTTTTAATAGTTTAATAAATTTGTTCGGATTAATTAAATATTTATTTATTTATTTGATGGAATTAATTCAACCTTTGTCATTGAAAAATGTAACCCCATTTTGTGTAACCCCTGTTACTACATTTCAATTTTGGCGAATAAATATAAAAACTGTGCCTATCAAGAACCATTAATAATCTATATTGCAGAAAATAATTGAAAAGAAATCTGGTGCCATTCTGACTTTGTTCATTGCATGCTTAGAATAAAAAAACAATATCTTCAGATTTTGGGGAAAGTGTATTTTCACTTTGTAACCTCTGTTGCACCAATTTTAGATATAAATATCATTTTAAAGATAAAATTTTCTTTCAAATCTTACAAGAATAGCTAAAAAAGGTTGTTATTTAATTTGTTTACATTTGATGAAAAAAGTTTAATTTAGTAACAGTTACATGATATTTTTTGCCCCCTTTTTTAAACTTCAAATACAATTTTACAAGGTCATTTTTCATTTTCAAAATTGAAATAGTTTCGGCCAGATGCGAACGCTGGACCTCCCGTTTTGAAATTGGAGTCGTTATCCCAACAGCCCAATATTTGATTACATCGCAGTAATAATAATCATTTATACACTGAGATATTTTCTAGGTGATTTTTCTAGTTTACTGTTAACAATTTTGGGCTCGTTTGAAACCAACTTTTGGTGCTGCAGTAGCTGCCACTATAAGGTGGTGAAATCTCGTTCCATCAGAGATTTCACCACCATTTTACGGTTGCAGTTACTGCAACCTCAAAAACTGGCTCAAACATGCAACAAAATTTTTAACAGTGTAGAATTTGTCACAAAAGAGTTTGAAAATGTGTTTTAAAAATGCATTAAATACCTAATTCGTCGGCCGATTTGCACGAAAATCTATACAGTTCTTGCCATAGTGGTCTATATAACATATTCGCCAAATGGGAGCTCAATCGGTAGTACACCGTTTGAGAGTTTACGTAATTCACTCTCTTTCTCTCTTCCTCTTACATACACATACAAATCATGATTACAATGCACACTATTCATTCTTTAGGTTCGAAGCTACAAAAAATCATCTATTTGGGAATAACATTCAGAACCGCATCATTGAAAAGCTATCGCATTTAGAAAATTTACGCTTATATTGTAGGTTATACATGAATTCTTTTCTCTATTTTATTACAATTTCATGCATATTTTTCATTTCATTTATAAAATAACGTTGAAAAAATGCGTAATCACTGGCTAGTATGCTACAATGTATGTTTCAATTTAATTATGTTTCCATTTAATTATGTTTCAATTTATTATTTGCAGATTAACTGGATGGCAATAAAGTTTGTACCAATTTAAAGATGTTTAAAGAAATTAATTCAGCTATTTTTTTTGTGTATATTTTCCCCTTTTCGATGTCATTTTATTATCTACTAGAAGATAGCCCGTCAGAATGACGTGTTTGCATTTTTTAAAAATGATATAGCATTACATTATAAAAAGAATTCTGAAGTAATAAATTTCATCTTATCTGACTAAGTATTTTACACATGCATTTATCCGTATGGAAGTTGCATCAAGAGATGTAATATGTAAACTAACGAGTTTGCCGTTACTTTTACATCACGTGATTCCCACTGTGACATCACATGAATATTGTCTATACTTTCCTTACGATTTGTGTTCGGAAAGTAAAAAGGATGAAATTATCTTGACAAGCTCAAGTAAAATTAGTTTCACCTCCCTGTTTTCTTGCGTTTTTGGGGGATGAAGTAAATTTATCATATGTAAAAAATACTAAAGGAGAAAAGAATTATGTTTGTCATAAGAGTTAGACCAAAAGGAAACTTTTTTAAACTGCGGTATAAGGCAATCCTTGAAAAAGGAAAGATTTCTTTTTTTAAATTGAAATAATTTAAAAGTTTCATGTGCAAAAAAAGGAGGAAATTTCTCCACTTATTTGTTGAGTAAATGAAGAAAGTTGTTAAAAATTTAATTTAAATTAGTGTTTTTTTTAGAAATATTTTATAATTTATTTCGAATGAAATAAAGTGTTAAAAAAGTTTGCATTTTTCTATGATATAATACAGTAAAATTTCTGAATTGCGGACATCTTGGGAGCGCAGAATTTGTCCGTTATTCGGAGGTTTCCGTTATTCAGAGGTAAAAACCTACCAATATATAGTTGTTGGGAATTGAAAAGTGTCCGCTAAGCAGAGGTGTTCCCGATTCGGAAGGGTCGATTATGGAGGTTTTACTGTTTTATATACATTTACAAGAAGAAATTTATCGTTATAGTTTGACAGTATTTTATACCTATATAACTAAAAACCTCTTTTTTTCTTTTCTAATATTTTTTCTCTCTCTCCTTTTTTTTTTTACATCTGTATATTCATGTGAAATTATATCAATGTTTAACGTATCAGTTTTATTGACTATTTATTCGTATATCGCATGCATAAACTATGGCTAAATGTGTATAATATTTAACACCATTCTCAGTTGTAATTGAATTCACTGTAAAAAAAGACAAATGCTTCACTATCAAAGAAAATATAATATAACCACGAGCGAAAAATACAGTAATATTTTACGAGTTATTCACGATTCCAAAAATCGTTATTTATCTTTAGAAACCTCAGAAACCGATATATTTTTGAGATTTAAAGAAGTATCCATAAAAAGTTTCTATTGCTGCCACTGAATTTCGGAAACCTTTCCGAGTAGTTTTTATAGTGTGTTAACCAGTTTTCTCAGCACGGAATATAGGTTTTTCAGATGCTATCAATTCGGAAGTAAATATTTTCATGTTCAACAAAATGTTTTACAGACAAATATGATAAATTAACCGCCTTAACATTAATATTAAAAATAATATTAATTTGTTTCTCTTGTCTGCATTTATTTAATTACACAGTTGAAAATTTTTAATTGGGAATTGATAGCATCTTAAAAACCGTTATTCCAGTCTGAGAAAACGTATTAATATTACACTATAAAAACTACTCGGAAGTGTTTTTGAAAATCAGTGACAGCAACAGAAATTTTGTTTTTATAAATGCTTCTTTAAATTTCGAAAATATATTGGTTTCTGATGTTTCTAAAAGTAAAGAACGCTTTTTGGAATCATGGGTAACTCTGAAAAAGTTAGTGTATATCTTCGTTCTTAGTTGTATTACATTTTCGTAGATTATAAGATACATTTGCCCCCCCCCCCTTTTTTTTTCAGTGTGTTACATAATTTATCATTTTATTTTTACTAATATATTTTTCTTTTGCAGGTAAGTGAAATATCTGGTGATTCATGGATGGATTTAATGTGAAATAATTAAAAATATAATTCATATTGGTCACAGATCAAAATAGATTTTGAAGTACTCCTACAGTTGCAAATATAACAATTAGGTAATGCACGTTTTTCTTTCTTGATGTACAATTGATTCTAATAATATATTTTTTAGGTAAATTTCATGAAAAAGATTTTGAATGTGAGTTAAAAAAATAATAATCGGTTTGAGGGACATTTTATGCAAGAGCTTTTCAATATCAGAAAAAAAATATATTAATAACTGTTTGAGATAAATTTCATGTAAAAGCTTTTCAATATGAGGAAAAAGTATTAATAATCGGTTTGAGGTAAATTTCATGCAAAAGTTTTTCAATATGAGGAAAAAAAATATTAATTTTTTGTTTTCGGTAAATTTTATGCAAAAGCTTTTCAATATGAGAAAAAAATATTGATGATCTGTTTGAAATAAATTTCATGCAAAAGCTTTTCAATATGAAAAAATATATATATTAATAATCTGTTTGCGATAAATTTCATGCGAAAGCTTTTCAATATGAAAAAAAATATGTATTTTTAATCGGTTTAAGATAAATTTCATGCAAAAGCTTTTCGATATGAGGAAAAATAAATATTAATTGTGAAGAATAATATATTCTACATATGTGATTTATAAAAAAGAATTTCAATAATACTTGTTACAGATATCAATAACGAAAACTTAATAAAGCTTTTACAAAAATAAACTAAATTAAAAATAAAATAATTTTAAATGTAGAGGACACTACGCAATTAACAATGAAAAATAAATACTACTTTTGAAATTTAAAATTTTATTTTGGTTATACGATTGAAAATTACATAGTGATTATATTTTTGTGTTTATATTAAAAATCGATGTCATGTCACTATATAATGATTTTGTGCTTTTTTTGTGTGATTTTGTAAACATTTTGTGTATGTTGTAACCATTTTATATATTTTGTAAACATGTTTATTTTTGTAGAATATTTTGTTACGACTTTCAAAGAAAGTATTTATAACATTGGATTATCTGTATGTCTTTAAAAGACTTAATTCTATTGAAATATAATTTGATGTGACCAAAATAACATTTTATATTCTCTATAAAATTATAAAATGTCATTTAAAGAGTCCAAAGTACAATTAAATATAAGAATATTAAAGTAAACAAAAAGTTTTAATCCTTCTATAAGTATCATGTTATTCTTCTATTTCAAAGAGATCTTAATAATACTAAGGTAGAATTTATTCGTTGGCAACGTTGCAACCTAAAAATATGTACTTTTAATCAAAAACGAATATTTCATGTTGTTGTCTTCAGAGAGTTATTTCTTGAATATACTTTTTATGATGGTATTTTATTTGAGTTTAAATTTATTGAAACATTATTTTATTTAACAGCAGTACTTTTCTCCTGAACAACAAACATGGTAATTTAAATATTATTTGGATAAAATAAACAAATAAACTTTTTTAATTAGCAATGTTTAGATGATTTATTTATTAAAAAAAGAATATATTATAAAATACAAAAAAATTCTGAGCAAAAATACCTTTCTTATTTAACAACTTTTTACACGGGATCGAAAAATATTAACGAAATTGAATTCAAAATCATACATATGCTGGGGTCGTAAAGTTGAAATGATTTCTGGAGGTATGTTGAAAGTATTGGAGTCGCAAAATCAAATCGTATTAAGGTAATTGATTTTTTTTTTTCTGTGTGCCAAATTCTAATAATTAAAGAAACTAGGGAATCCCACCCGGGTTTCCCGGTATAGAGAATATATATAAAAACCATTTATTTTTTATTGAAAACTCTTTTTACATTTAATAATTATTTTAGATTGCCCTTAATAACACTAAAGAGTTATTTTTATATGAAATATGTCAATTATCTATTCAAATAAAATTTAAAAATTTATTAAAAGCGGTAATTTCGTATTGGCATCGTGCCAATAGTTAATACCCAAAGAAATCGCTAAAAATATCGTTATCTACAGCAGTTTTTTTTAATTCTGATAATTTCAGCGGTTTTAAGTGCTTATTTCAATTACATCTCTGTTAAATTTGTGTTTTATTTATACTATTTTCTTTGCTGCTTAATGAAGTTTTAATTTTGTTATTGAATATTAGCTGGAAACAAATGCTGAACTTTTTATATTGTTTGATGTACAAACGGATTAGTATTTCGTAAACGTCTGCAAGCGATAGAGAGAGATTTAAAAAAAAAATCATGCTTGAAATTTAATTTAAATCCTATAATAAATGAGTAAATTACGGTACAGTTTTCAAACAAACTGCATTTAAAAGTAGATTTATTCTCTGTATAACGGTTTAAAAATTGAAAATATGCGATATTTAGAAATTTAAAAAAATTGCAGTAACAAAAATCGCAAAACCGAAATTTCATCGTCAAGTGTTGCCATTCGCAAAATGACGTGAACGTTACTCACGGACACGTTTGTCCTTTATAATATTATATACTGTATACGCTGATTTTATTTGCACTGTCAAAGCATATTTGATATGAGGCCGTGAAAATGAAACGAACAATGCAATAAATTTAAAATTAAAGAAAAATCACATCAAAATGTTATTGCATTAAAGCAGCTTGTTTTTTTATTGGAAGAGATTCGGGCATTTTAAAATTGTTTACACGGGTTATATTAATAATGTCAAATTATGATTAATCTACAACTATGAAATCAAAGATACTTATTAGGGAGAAATGATATGAAAAAAAGTTAATCTAAGTTGTAATATTTTAAATCTAACAGCCTTTGGATGTGAGTAAAGTTGAAAAGATTTCTGGAGGTATATTGAAAGTATTCTGTACTCATCAAAAATACTGCTGCTTAAGAATCGCTCGAATAAATTATATTTACATTTTTCAAAAGCATACGAACATTTTAATCAAATATTTAACAGAGTGTCGAAATATATTTCATTCATGACACTACACTGACATACGAATATGAATAAGATGCATTTAGTTATACTCGCTTTGGAGTAAAATATTTGATCCACAGGGATGCGTGCTTCGTATGATTCACATCTAAAGTCTTCCTAATGGAAGACTGAAAGCTGGGCTGAAAGCTGGAAAAAAAAAAGAAAGAAAAGAAAACAGATCTTTGACCATTCGTCACGGAAGGGGTGGACTAGATGTCGATTTTAAGGATAAAGTACGAAAATTGGAAATGGGTAGTAAAGGGGAATGTTTTAAACAATTGTTTTAATTGTAAATCAAAATAATCTTGAACTACTAGACTGAAAGGTTTGATTATTACCGTGTTTTAAGTTCCTGGAATACATTAAACATATTGCTGTAAGAAAATACTTTTAAAAAGTGTAGATTTTCATTTTTTTTTAGATTTTGAAGTTTTGATGGTGTCGTTGAAGTAGCGTAAATATTTTGAGGTAATACCTTTGTTGCTGAAATAAGTTAAATTTAATAATGATGTTTTAGCAATTTAAAAATTTTAAAAATTATATTTTCATGAAAATAATTAAGTTGAATTTAAACGGCATATTGATGAGTATGGATTTTATAAAAATAAAATAGCCTCTTCATTGTTTTAAATTATTTATAATTTCCATAGTCTGACTAATCTTAGTTTATTAGGCTACTTAATTTTGTAACATAATAAATATATTTCAGTTAATAAATTTTATATTTCGTTAAGTTAGATTAATAGCGTTTTAAGGATTTTTAAAAAAAGAAATTATGTGAATATGAGTATGTTGTGTGTTCACACATACACACACACACACAATAGGAGTGCTTTTCCAAAACGTAATAATTAATAAATGTAACATGCCGCACAGAATAATGCATTTTCAGGCTAATTGTTTTTTACTTCAGATAAGCTTCAGCTTAAAAAATAAAAAATCACCATGAGTACAATTATTTACACTTTTTACTCTTCATCAATATAATGTATTTAAATTACAGTAAAAAAAAAATGTATAGCTGATGTAAAATGAAAAATGCAAAAAGAAAACACAAATATGTCTACAACTTCATCTATACAAGGCCAATCTGTGTTAAACAAAACAAATCTAGTAAATTGCTGCTTTTAATTATTTGAATATGAGTATGTTGTTCAATAGGAGTGTTTTTCCAAAACGTAATAATTAATAAATGTAACATGCCGCACAGAATGATGCATTTTCAGGCTAATTGTTTTTTACTTCAGATAAGCTTACGTTAAAAAAGTAAAAAATCATCATGAGTGAAATTATTTACACTTTTTACCCTTCATCAATAGAATGTATTTAAATTACAGTAAAAACAAAAACAAAAAAAAAAAACAAAAAAAAAAAAACCAAAAAAAAAAAAAACGTCTTTTATATAGAGGATGTAAAAGGAAAAAGGCAAAAAGAAAACACAAATATGTCTACAGCTATATCTATACAAGTCCAATCTGTACTAAACAAAAACAAATCTAGTAAATTGGTGCTTTTATGTTAATTTCTTGTGTTTTATAAAGCTAATAAATTATCGTAAAATATAATAACAAATGATGTGATTCATTTTATTTATTGAAAAAAAAAATGCGCACGTTGCTTTAAACTAAGTTTCAAATTTTACATAATTAAAATATGCTAAACACTGAAGTAATGAATTTTTTTTAATTTCTGTTATAATTTAAAGGTGGCATTTTTTAGGTGCGTTCGTAATTATATAAATACGTAGCACTTATAGTCGTCGTCTGGTCCGTCCGTCTTTCCGCATATAACAGCGCAAAAACTACCCAACCGAATGTTTTGAAATTTAATATGTATAATCATTGCAGATTTTTTTCGAGTCATTTCAAATTTTATGAAAATCGAATCAAAACTTAAAGAGATATTAATAAAAGTTTTCTTTATTGTATTAAATCCTATCGTACGTAATATATATAATATAAAAGCGCAAGTCATGTGACTGAGGAAAATAAATACGGGAAAACCACTTCTTTTTTCATATGCCAGGCGGCCATTTTATTCAAAATTAGTTTTTCGAATAAAATTGCATAATGTTACATTTTTAGAAAGAACGTTCAAAAAAATTGTTTGCTTGAGGGATGAGTTACATTCAACAATGTATAGATTCTGAGATATCTTCAGTGGAAATTAGGTTAACAGACGAATATCTCAATCCATTAAAGTAAATAAACGCAGGAGATTCGTTCACTATGAGTCATAAAAATATTAAACCACGGAGGTAATCATTCGTAAAGCAAGATCTCCATGGTGAATTTTGAAGCGCTGTCTGGTGTAGAAAAAAAAATTCGCATCTGTAAACGTGGCATACGTAATAATAAAAAAAAAAGGCATGTTCATTTTGCTCATAGCAGATGATATAATTTATTTCACTGAAATAATAACGATGCTTTTTTACATTGTGAAACTAGTTATAAAACGAACGCACCTCATATGTCACATTTAACGTACAATTTCCAACTTGTTCAAAGTTTAATCTTTCTTTATCGATTAAAATTTTAAAATTTACATTTCCGTATGTTCTTTAATGCATACTTAAGAAAAGAATGTAGCAACGTAACAGAATATTCATAGGATATGCATTTCCTATTCAAACATGTAAAATGTCTTTGAAGCAGTCTTGTGCGCTTTTGCATAAAAACCATTTAAACTATATTGCATTCTATATTTCATGTATAGATCGAAAGATCGAAATATCGAAAGATCGAATTCGATCATATAGATCGAAATGAAAAAATATCGACTACTGTTGACTTTAGCTTTTTAAATTGATAATATATTTTTTATTTTTCCAAAGAATTAATTTCCGATATAAAAATTTAAATAAAAAAATAAAATTATATAAAAATGTTTAGCTCGTTAACTAACAAATACTATAAAAAGAAAATATTTTATACATTTCTCATGCTGACACATTATCTTTTTTCCTCTATTTTTTAGTTAATCTCTTTTACTAAAAAATGAGTAAGTTTCATAAAACTTTAAGCAAAATAACGATATGATTAGCAAAATGATAAAAACAAAACTTTTATAACAAAATGCTGGTTTTAACGTACAAAATTAACAATCGCCATTCAATTAATTTATCTTCCATATACTTTATCTGTATTTTGTCATACTATCAAAATACAAATCCAGGTAAGCTGCATAAATCGAATATCGAATTTTAAGAGGAAAAGATAAATAAAAAATACTCATAACTTAAAAAAAATAATAAAAGTAACTTATTAGAAATATGAAATATGATTTAAATAGGTTATTGTAATATTGTACAAAAATTTATAAATATATTTATATGTTTAATGACCTGAAACGTCTTGGTTAAACATATAAGTACTATAAAATTTTCAGTTTCTTCTATTTTCCCTCGATTCAATATTAATTTTACCGATTTATTTATTAAATTTATCTTCAATAAACTTGATCGGTAGTTTGCCATATTATCAAAATACAAATACAGGTAAGCTGCATAAATCGAATATTGTATTTTAAGAGAAAAATATTTAAAAAAATATTCGCAGCTACCTATTAAAAATATGTAATGTGATTTAAATAGGTTATTATAATTTATTGTGCGAAAATTTATTAAACTGTTTACATGCTTAATAAGTTTATATTTTTCGGTTAATGCACATATATTAAAAAAATTACAGTTTTTAACAGTTTTCTTCGATTTAATATATATATATATATATATATTTATAAACATTCACACCAACCACAACACGTAGACGAAAAACAAATAACAATAATTCACCTAAACTTTAAAATAAAATCAACTTAAATTATAATTCCAATATAACGAAACTCAAAATTACTGACAGGAAAACCAAACCAAAAGGCAGGAGGCATGGCTAATGACATACACAGCAGGGTTAAAACTCATTTTTATGCCTGCAACGTCCTCATTCACTTGCCGAGACCAAAATAAATTGTACATCAACTGAAACACAGAGCAACACGCAACAAAACCCATCCCTAGCTAATCTCAATGAACAACTGATCTACACCATCTTTAGCATCTGAAAATGAATTCAGTTCAGTTCGATATTTACTTCTCCTTATAAAATTAATCACATCTCTCCTTACAAATTTCACAGAATAACCCTGCAGCATCAAAGCACGGGTATTCCACTTTATAAATTCGTCACTTTATACATCCTATATATATATATATATATATATATATATATATATATATATATATATATATATATATATATATATATAGGATGATGGTAAAATATGAGTTTAAAATAAGGTTGAAAAATGCCGCATTATCCACGAGTAAACGCATTATTTTCTCCGTTTTGATATCTGCTAAATATTTAAATTGACATCGTAACTCAGAATTATGCTTGTAAATCACTCACCGAGTAAAAATATGTTCAACGGGAAAAAATATTTCCTTTCTCTTAACGGCCGGGAAATATATCTGAAATCCATTACATACTATTGCAAATACGATTTGTACAAGATCTATTGCAATAAAAATGTACTTTTGGGAATTCATGATAAATAAGGAATGCTGCCCTCCATAAACTGTATCGCTATTGAAATACTGCAAAAGATTAGAGTAAAGGGAATAAATATTACGAATCTCCTCTTGACCGCTGGTCATGGAAGCCTATATTGCCTATATCGTGGTACGGAAAAAGAAGATTATAAGAGTTTTAGGCAAAATTTCTCTCTGCAATAATATAGCCGTTATGTTATTTGTCCAGATCTTAGATAATGTCATTAAGTCAACGGAATTCAGAGAATGTTTTATTAGATGCAATATCAATGTAGTGCTTAAATAAATACAATAGCTTATAATATTTAAACGAACTCGCTATTCCTTGAACTTCGAATTTATTTTGTCATCGAAATTATCAACCCCAACTCAAACAATTCATAAAACTAATTTTGAAGAAGAACGAGAAATACACCAGGCATACACTCCAGAAAGTGTTGATTTTATAGTATAATACTGGCACCCCAGCTGCTAGTATTATACCGTAAATTTAACAGTAATAAACAGTAAAATAAGTAGTAATACGCTGCTGCGCATACGCGGTAGTGTATTACTGCTTATTTTACTGTTTATTACTGTTAATTTTACGGTATAATACTGGCAGCTAGGGTGCCAGTATTATACTGTAAAATCAACACTTTTTAGGAGCGTTCGTAATTATATAAATACGTAGCACCTATAGTCGTCGTCTGATTCGTCCGTCCGTCTGTCCGCATATAACAGCGCAAAAACTACCCAACCAAATGGTTTGAAACTTAAGATATATTATCTTTGCAGAATTTTGTCGAGACATTTCAAATTTTATGAAAATCGAATCAAAACTTTAGACGATATTAATAAAAATATTTATTAAGAAATTAAAAAAAAAAAAAAAAAAAAAAAAAAAAAAAAAAAAATCGGTGCTTTCTTGTTATATGAGCTTCCGAGGTTTAATTGTCAAACGACTGAGATACTTATTTTATTACAGAAATTAATCTGCAGACGGCATAATTCATTTCACAGAATTAAAAATCATCAAGATCTGAATATTTATATAACTAGCTATAGTACGAATGCACCTCGTTTGTCGCGATTGACGTACAATTTCCAACTTGTTTTTTTTGCAGTGTAGATAATGAAACACTTTCCAATACTAACAGAATATTATTAAGAAATTTCATTAATTCATTAAAATGAAATGGGATAACTAAATAAGCAATTTAAACAAGTTGGAAATTGTACGTTAAACGTGACAAATGAGTTGCGTTCGTACGATAACTAGTTTTACAATGTAAAAAAAAGTATCGTTATTATTTCAGTGAAATGAATTATATCGTAGCTCAAAGTTAGTATTATTCGTAGTTTTTGATGAAAAATACGCAATATCTCCTAGTTTTACCCCAATTATTTATATGAATGCAATCGTGCAACACTTTCTTCTTTACATATATTATAAAATACATCAAAATGTACACTGTATGTAAAAATAAAAGTGTTGCAAAGCATAGTAAAATATTAAAAAATATATTAAAAATTGAGGTAAAATTAGGAGAAATTGCGTATTTTTCATCAAAAACTACGAATAATACGAACTTTGAGCTTGTGTAAGTCATATAAATCCGAACAAAATGCAAAAACTATTGTTGAAATCGTACAGGATAAACCTTCTAATATTAAAAAGTGAAATAATTAAATCAGTGTAACAAAATCGAATTTTAGTCTTATTTCATGGGCCAAAAACACGGCTTATGGATCCTGATACTTTCTGGCTATGCCCCCCCCCCCCCCAATCATCTCTACATCTCTCTCTATCAGTAAAAGATTAATACCAGTGATGAAATGTCTTTTTGTCCAAGTGCTGCGGTAATTAGTTGATGAGTTTTGTATTGTAGTAGATATATCACATTTTGCCAAAATTAAAAATCTAGATACATTTTTAACACAATATTTTTGTTGGTCATACATTTTTTTAAAGTTATAAAAAGCTATAAAATCTATTTTATTACTTACCGAAGAATCTTGAGCTTAATCATAAATTAATACATACATTAATACATATATAAACCAACCAACCAACCAACCAAACAAACAAACAAACAAAAAAAAAAAAAAAAAAAAAAAAAAGTTTTGAACGGAGAAGACCAAAATTGCTAAATTTAATCGATCTCTTGCAATTTATATTTTATTAATAAACAGTAAAACCAATTAAGTCTAAATCACAAGGGACTAACAAAAATTACGTTTTAGAGAAGTTTCCGTCTTAGGAAACACACCATCTATTATAAATACATCATATTATTTTCGCCTGGACCATGAAACTTTTCCGTTAAAAGTAGTGTTCCGTTTTCACAACTTTATTATATAATTAAAAATGCATTTCAGTTCTAGAAAAAAAACTGAAGTCTAGAAGCAAATAGATTTAATTCTACAAATATATTAATTGTTTGAAAGTATAAGTATTTCATCAAATTTAATAATCTTAAAATAATAGTCCATAAATCAAATTTAAACACAAAAAAAGCGAGAGAATATATTGAATATCCTTCTTTCTCATTTATAAGATCAAACTATAATTTTGAGTTACCATAAGCGTAATCCACAAATTTCTGGCTACCCTCCCTCTGCCGGTAAAAGATTAATACCAGTGATCAAATGGATTTCTTTGTATCCAAGTGCTGCGGTCATTAGAGCATCTCAGCTCATCAGAAAGCGATTAAAATCCGATAAAGACGGGAAGAAAATTTTCTATTTCTTATTACACACAATCTCTTAAATGAATTGGCTGATCATTCACCGACAGATACTAAATTGAATTGTTAATATCCAGGGCCCTGGCCTCCATTTATTCCCAAAGGAAGGCTAGAGAAAACTCCATGCACAAAATTATACGGGAGGCACGTGGGCATGGAAGTATTCAAATTTTCGTGGGATGAAGGTGGGGGGTATTGCTTAATGAAGAGTACTGATGAAATTTTCGCAGCCAATTTGGATAACTTATGCTAGGCGAAAGCCAATTTTTATGTTGGAAGTGTTATGAAATATAACCGGGGATGATGAAATTATATCTTATGGTAGTTTTAAATCGATATCAGATGCCTTTTACTTGGGAGAGGGGGTGGTTGTAAAAATGTTTAACAGTTGTTGGAAGTGTAAAATGCAAATAAGGTGGGACGAAATGTGTTTAAACAGCGGATGTTCGGAAACGGGGGTTTTAATTTTTTTTACCAGTATTTTGTGATTTATTTCATGTCACAGAATTTGAAAGTAGATGAAAAAACAAATCGAATTTAATTATGTCAAGTTTTAGAATTTAGATTTAATAGACAGTTTCATGTGTGATTGATGTAGAATTCTTTAAATATAAAAAATACTTTTATTTATTTAAAAATTAATGTAATGAGAATTATTATTTTGTGCTAGTAGATGAAATTTTTTTATATGCCCAAGAAAATTTTAAATAGATTTATATCATGAAAATCAGTCTTTTTTAATTTAGTGCTTTGATTTATTTATCTATTGTCATTTTTTTTTTAAATTACGAAACATAAATATCTTGACAAAGAAATGTTTTATATAGTAAGTTAGCATCACAAGTGCAGAGTGTTATTTTATAATCTGTTATATGCCAAATTGAAATATTATTCAGGTTCCTTTATAATGTTTAATTATCGTCGCAGCTAAATTAAAAAAATATGATATCAGTATATTAAACAAGTTAACTTTCTGCATTAACTAGAAACATTAATTTAAGTAGAAGAAAGCCTTGGTTGGTTTAAATTAAAGTCTAATAATGCTTAAAGTGATGAAAACATAACACGGAATATTTAAAAATACCTTTTTAATGTAGATTACATATGTTTCGTTCGGTCTATCGGCGACATCTTCAGATCTAAATGATAAATACAATATTCTCGCATATTTTTGAAAATGGTAAACATAAACCACGAGATCGCATGTCGAAGGCAAGCAGGTGCTTAAATTGGTCATACTGGGAAACGGGAAAATCATTATTTGTTTTTATTTTTATTGCTTTTTCAATCTGTCGATCATCGCGTGCCAAATTTTAGCTAATTCAAAAGAAGTGGCTTCGTTGCAAATGTTATCTTTTCGCAAATATATTTCTATTGATTCACGGATAATGGATGGGAAATAAGCTCTTGATTGAAAAATTATTTTACTATTCTTGAAATCAATCTGCAACGGCTCCTTTCTATATTGTCTGGCTAAGGCAGTAGTTCTTCTGTTATATTTGATATCTGCCATATGTTCTTTTATTCTTGTTTTAAATTTTCTGTTTGTCATTCTTATATAGTATTGTACTGTTCCATCTGCCTTGGTGAATGGGATTTCATAAACACCGGAAAGTTGATCATTTTCTATTGGATCTGTTTTTCTACATTTTTTTAATTTTGTGGAAGGTTTTGCAATAAGGCAGATATTAAATTTTGTATTTTTATATTTTAATCTTTCAAAGAATCCTGGAAAATATTGTAAAGTTGATACTTTTGAGTTTCGTTCATTAAAAATTTTCTTCTTTTTATTATCCATGCTCGTAATTAATTTATTGATGGTGCTGTCTTTGTATCCGTTATTTCTTGCGATGTCACGTATTTTATTTATTTCATTATTTAAATGATTTTATTTAAATTATTTCATTATTTAAAAACATTATTTTTTTAAATATATTTTTGCTATTTTATTTTATTTTATTTATTTATTTCACACAGAGCGTACAAAGTTACAATTCTGATTTGGATCATGTTAAGAGTATAAGGATTTATACAACATTGGAATAAAATTGGTATTTCGATTCGCTCATAGCTATATTTTGGTTATTTTTTGTCACATTTTAAATATTTATTTCACACGAGTGAACGAAGATACCATTTTAATTTTAATATATGTATATGTTAGGGTATACATATTCATAAACCAGTAAAATAAAATTCACTCATACTTGAAAAAAAAAATCTTTTCGTGAACAAGATAAATAAATTATATTATATTATATTTTTACATATTTATTTTATATTTATGTTATATATTTATATAAAATTATATTTCTCTAATATCGATAAATAAATTATATTTTAATGCATTTTAATGCCCATTATGCATTATATACTTAGCGTTTTTTTAAATTATTTTAATTGGGTATTGTTAGTTAATAATTATTCTATGATACACTTAACTAAAAATTATAACTACTGTTATACTAAAAATTTTGTGAAGTCACAGGGGACCACTTTTAAAGTCCTATCTTCCTTAGTCCTCAAATTTGGTTTCTATTGTAGTTTAGAACACGTGTTCAAAGCGCCTAATGTATTGGTTAGTGAATTTCACTCTATTTTTTTTTAATATAACAAATAGCCATTGATTACAAAAATAATAAGAAACAAATCAATCAACTTTAATTAATTTATCAGAAATATCGTGATGAAAAAAATCACATTGAAAAACACAGACATTTCAGAAATGACTACAGAATCGATATTCTCCTTAAATCAATGTTCGAAATATCTTACTTTAGGGGATTTTGCGAAATGCTCGCGCCTTTTAAGCATTAACTTTGAAACATCTGTTAGCATATTTACCAAATGGAAGCACTGGGAAGGCAAATAATGTTTGTGAACGTTCGAAGGACATTTGTTTTATTGCCAAATTTAAGAATAACTGTCAGAAAACAATTTTTTTTTTTGCCAGAAAGCAAGTACGATTTAAAATAGAAAGAGATGAGCTAAGTTATTTCCATTTACAAATGTAAACAGGCAAATCAATTATTGATAATTTTCTAGTATAGGGAGCTTTGGCATTTTTAAAAAAAGCTTGGCGCATTTCGGACTTCTGAAAATGAGATTTGTTGCCAAAAGATATAAACAGATGTGAAAACAAATCCGATGAAAATTTATGCTTGTTTATATGTGTATATATATAGATAAACATTTTATTTATGTATATATATTATTATTGTTTTTATTTACAATTTATTTCTGTTTGTATATAAAAGTAGATACATGGCTTCCTTATTTTAAATAAATTGTATAAATAATAATAAAATTGCCTGTGTATATTAAACAGAGAATAGTTTGCCAGAAAATATGCATGAAACATTTCCTTCTCTCGCCAAGGTAATTTTCTCTATCTCGCCAAGGCCCTTATACTGGAAAAGTACCCAATTATTAGCCTTTTTAATTTTTAATTTTTGATATAAAAAAAGGAGGTTATCTACTGTAAAAACTCTACAGAAACAAGCATGGTTAGTTTTTAAAATAAAGAACCCAACTGATATAATATACAATGTAAATACACACACACAAAGGCATTTTTTTTCTTTAGTAGTGTTTTATTCATATTCCAGATACACAAACTAAATTAATGTATTTTCCGCCAAAATATCTCACAATATGTTAACCAGATTGTATTCCTCATACGCAAGAATTTTATTGAAACTGTATCATTAATTAAAAATAATTCATAATAAGTCAAACTATTTGCATTTTTAATCTTCTTTATTGCAACATTTGCTCATAATCACGAGAATGACACAAGACCTTACACCAATTACTTCAAATGAAACGAGAACAAAGCAAAAGAAAAGAACAAAGATTCCTTTTTTCCGATATAATCAAATTACTTCAATATTTAGAACCGTAAGATTTCTTGTAGAATTATTTCTATCATTTTCTTAACTTCTTTATTATTTCTTTATTTACACGTTATTGTGATTTGTGATGAATAATTGTTAAGATTTTCATAACTTCAATATATACTTTTTAATATAAAAAAACATTTAGAAGCGTTTTGGAGATATCCGATTATTCCAGGAAACATAGGCTATATAACTATAGTCTATTACACTCGGAGAACAAAGACAAATATTTTAATATCAAATTTATCAAAATCTATCTATCCGTTTCCATTTTATTCAGAAAGAAAAGAATCTTACATTATCAGGGTCAAAAACATTACTCTTCTTTTCTAAGTGCAATTGAGTGAAGGAAAAATCTGTAAACTGTTTATTTTACGACAAAATGTAGCTATGTAGAAAAAAATTAAGGTGCGTGGAAACTCCTGACCAAAATGCAAGCTTTACAGCTTTTTCAGCCTATTATCCTACTTCCATTCTCCCAATTAAACGCCATTCCTTACAATCTGTCAAATGCTTTCTCGATGAAATTTTCCACGTTACACACGCAAACATTTCATTGAATTTGCATATTTCTGTGTAACAAAGGTGAATAATATTGGACTACGGGATAACGTTGATCTTGAGCTACCAACCTCTTACCATTCATAGGACTTAATAGAATTAACCTAAAACCCCTTTTTATATTTGTTCCTTCAGTGCTCCTTGAATTTCTGTTTAACGTGATCTGAATATGGTTGAACCGCTGTTGGTCAACTTACGAAGTTTTCACTGTACTTTTTCTGTATTTTACATTTTTTATGAATTTTAACTTTTGTTTTTAACACTGCTGGAAAAATTTTATGAATTCCGTTTGTCTGGCCATCTGGCCGCCTGTTCGTAGTAAATATACTCGAATTGATATATGTTATTGAGGATTACTAATGGCCTGTTCAGTATTGAAAATGAAGCGTGTAGTATTTATAGTTCGTTTACAGATACACTAAAAAAATTCCGCCACATTATGGTTTATGAGGAAAAATTGTTTAAATTTTAATAATGTTACATTATTTCAAACATATTAAAATTAATTGAAATCACTGAGGTGCACTACAAGATGCATACTATAGAATATGGTGTGCATAGAATTTGTCGTTCATTTACAGGACGCACAAAATTATCCGGTTACCGTATTGTCGATGAGCGATGATTGCTGGACGTGCGTTTTCAGTTGTGGCTGCGTATTTAAAGTTAACTATTTTTTTGCCTATTACTTGTTGCGTATAAATCCTATAGATCATATACAGTGTTTCATAAAATAATTCATTTCCGTTCATTGACAGAAATTGCTGAAGGGTAATTTTCAACTGTGTTATGCCTTAATTGAACTAAATTTTTAGCTTACTATGTAGTATATTTACAGCATATACAGGGATTTACAAAATAATTTGAATACTTTTCCGATTACAGATGATAATTGCTGAAATTGTGCTTTCGGATGTGTTATGCGTTTTTCAAATTGTTTACTTAAATACCATCTTTCACCTTATTAAACCGGGAAGTATTGTTACAATATTTAGAAAGCGTTGGAAAGTGTTTCACAATCTATGCTTGACGCATAATTTTTCTTTCTTGTTTACGGCTTGTTTAAGTATATGCTTCTATATGGCTGAATTCTATAAAACTATCCCAACTAATATGCTTTTTTTTCTGTGTATAATATTCTACTTTACCAGCATATAAATATCGCTTAAGGGAATACTCTTCCTACGATATTTTCTTGCACTAACGCTAAACATTAAATTATAGCCATTCACAGGGACTTAAATAAAAGGAAATAACGGGAATAAAGATGCTTTTAAACACAATGATAAAGAAAAATGTTCCCTTTTAAGTAACCTAACGCTGAGGCTGTAAATGTTCTAAAGGTAAAGGCAAAAGAGCCCCCATTTCCCTTAGAGTCTGCGGCAAAATGCCAAGCGATCATTAGGAGAAATGAAATATTCAGCACTTGTGCTAATTATTAGCATGTATTTTTCGACCTAGTGCAGAAACTACCGAATTTCTAATTTTCAAACGCTAAGTGAAATGCATTCACTGCGTATTTAAAATTGCACCTAAAATCCCCTAACAAAAATTGATAACGCGTGTTCTTTTGCGTAACTGGATTTGAACGCTGAAGAGAACCCGTTTTAAAATTTACTTCTTAACTTGTTTATATCTGTTTATGTTATGTATATTAATGCGAAATTCCCCCAAAGCAAACCAGCTTTAATGAAGATTTAAATAATATTTTTATTCCGTGGAAAATCGCAGGAAGAGAGAGAGAGAGAGAAATACGCTCTGGCGAAATAATTTTTTGGTACTCATTTAAAAATGATGGCTTAAATGTTTGAAAGATGTTAATTACGATATTCATTATCTGATTTTATTTGTTGTTTATTAAATAACATGAAGAGACTTTTCTAATTTGTGATGAATTTTAAAGAATGTTACATTGTTTCTAACTTAACCAAACGGAATAAATTTATGATAAACTGAATGCATGTAATTTATTTTCTAGAATAATTTTTCATTATTGGATTCACGATTATGTGAGAAAGAGTCAATATTTATTCCCAATTTAGTTGTAATTGTTTTCAATTTTGTAGTTTATTTCTGTGTTAGACTGAAAATATTGATTATTTGTGATTTATGAACGAGAAAAAAATTAGCCCGACGAACGCATATTAATAGACAAATATACCTTTATTAGATTACTTCCATTCACGCATATTACTACGATAGGAAAAAAATATTGTAAACAATCAACCATAGACAGTATTCAGCTATTTTCAATATTTTAATGCACGTCCAGTCCAAATTGTAAACTTCAGAAATCATTTTTAGTAGAAGCCGCATCTGAAAGCAGTTTCCAATTTCTTTCGACTATCATTTCTGGACCATACTTAATGCTGAAAAAGAAATGGTGGTCTACAAAAATTTGTAATAAATATAAATTTTATATTGTGCATATTTATCTGGAAATTCGGCATATTCAATATTTGAGGCTTGGAAAACTACAGCGTTACTTGTATATTACGGAATTAAGAAGTATTTTTGCGATCTTGTTTTTCACTTTTCTTTATTTCTAAAATGTCTAATTTATTTTCTGGTCTGTTTTAAATTTTCGAAACTAACATTTTCCGACCCCCCCCCCCCCTACCTTTGATAAAAGCAGTTTTTACTTCAATTACTCGTGCAGCAAGCATGGTGAAAGGAATATTGGTCTGACTTCAGTGCAGAAGGGAATGTAACAGTGACGTTGCTGTAACATCATAATAGATCATCATGCATGCAACTGAAGTCTGTGAAAAGCATTCTTTTCTACTATAAAATGACAAAAATGTGAAAAGGTCATATAAAGGTATATTGTATTTAATTACTGCCAGAAGGAAGTATATGATTAGGAAAATTATTTCAGTCCTAAACTCTTTGTTCAAGCAGCATGAGATGCACACTTTCAAACACTATATTCTTTTGCCTAATTACACAAATTGGGTTAAAAATTAACAAATCGACGGACGTCGCAACCACGTCACTTTAATAACGAAGAATCCATGTCATGCGGCTACCAGAAAAAAGTCATATCTTGACGTCGCTGCTGTGTTACAAAGCTGTATGGGTTCAGTAACGGAAATCGATAACATTTAGAGTAATTACAATACGCTAATCTTTTACTTACACGCTACTATTATAAAGGCCTGCGAGCAACTTAAAATTAACTATAGGTACACTGTGGATAAATATTGATCTTTATTACCATAGTTTTTAGTATTTAACTTCTTGCCCTTATTCTATTTTTAAGTGCTTATTTTATGGTATTTAAGTATTGATTTAAGTTTTTTTTTACTTAAATCATATTTCATACATAAATACATACCAGTATTAGCTTTAAAATTCTTAAAAAAAAAATTCAAAATATTTTTTCACATGATTGAGATGCGCGATCAACTAATGCAACTAATTTTGAGAACAATAGTTTTCTGGAAAATATAGGGGTTTAAGCGTAGGTGTGGATACACAGGTGGTGCCTGTTAAAAGCGACTGAGATAGCGTATACGCATAAAATAAAATATTTGGGGGTCAAATTCTTTTCATTAGCCAAGTAAAAAAACAAAACAAAGCAAAACAACAACAACAACAACAACAACAAAAAACACAGCAAAAGAATGTGTGTTAGCCTTGACATTCGTTAGCTGAGGCATTCATTACTCGAAGTATGAAGGAATTTGCAGACCACACAAATACAGATACCACATGTACACATGTACACATATATACATATTATTTTACTCTGCTGGGGAGATCTCAAGTCGTCTCGTTCGAAAATGGCTTTAGGTTTCAATCACACCTTCTATCATACGATCTGAAATATATTCTATTGTGTCTGACTTAGTTCCAGCCTCTCTTTCTCGCTGCAAGTAAGGTTATTTTGAAGACCGAAATGAATCCACAAAATGTAACACATTGAACATTTGGCGAGTAATCGCTACTAAGTATTTTAAAAAGTAGTTTTAACTAGAGAACTGAGAACAAACTACGCATTTTCTGATTGGTGGTATTCGAAATGATATTTGCCGTAGGAGATATGAACCGCAATAATATCGTCATTGATAAATTTAAGAGAAATAAACTATCACACGGTGAGATTTTCGACCATTTTCTTCTTGAAAAATCTGTTTTTTAGGATATTGCCTATGACAGGATAGTACGTGTGATCGCAGCTTTAGAAACATTACTCTCGAAACAAGTAACTTATTTCAAGCATTTTTCAAGCAATTTTTTTCATCTTATTTACAAATGTTTCCTTACAGAATGATATTATGAAATAAAAGCTAACTACTTGATTATTTTAACTCTTTTGTTGTCAGAATTTTACTATATTTGTCACTTTCATTCGTTTCATATAGCCGTATATTTACGCTGATAAATTGTTCTTGCAGGTAATAAAACCATTAAAGGTGATTAAATCTCTCTGTTTATTCTCTGTCAAGAAACTCGCTTGACGAAATAAAACACAACTAAAACCTTTCTTTTTAACGATGGCGACAAAGGTTACATACGACCCGTGTAAATGATAACGATTTTAATTAATGTGAAAGGTGTGTGATCCATGTTTTTGGAAGTTTTTAAGGACGCTATTCTTTTCAGTTTAATTCCTAAAGCTTAAACATTTTATCTTGAAAAGTCAAGTTTGAATTTCTTCCAATGCAGATTTTATAAAAGATCTGACTTTGGAGATATATATTTTTTTCTATCTCCCGGAACATAAAAGACAAAAAAATATTCGTCTGAATAAACAGAAAAGTTTTATTTGAAGTCAGCCATTTTTTTTGTGTGTGTGTCTCTGTTCTTTTTTGGAAGAAAAAAAAAGAGTAGAATGAAGTCGCTAATTAAGTGCTTCCAAAAGAAAAGACACACAAAAAAAGTAATTCAAATCATGAAGTTAGTTAAAGTTTTATCTACGAAAAAGAACATGTGTAATTTAATTACCTATAAAAGCTAATTTAAATCAAGAAATTAAGTTAAAATAAACTAGGTACACATCAAAAGTTACAAAATGAGTCATTGTACTCAACAGATTTTTGTGCCACGTTTGGTGATAATGATAAGACACAAGTTGAGTTATTTTTATTGTTTCTGCTGATAGTTATATTAATTATTTCTGCATTGTTGAAAATTTATGAAGCTATTTGACGTAGCATGAAGAAAAGTTTTATTAAGAATTTTTATGTTTTATGACAATTTCAGTTCTGTGAAATAATGCGTTTCATTGTAATTTAATTATATATAAAAGCTAAATTATATCGAGAAATCAAGTTAAAATAAACTAGGTACACTACAAAAGTTACAAAATGAGCCATGTTGTACGCGACAGATTTTTGTGCCACGTTTGGTTATAATGATAAGCAAAAATTGAGTTTTTGTTTTGTTTCTGCTAATAGTTATAATTAATTATCTCTCCATTGTTAAACATTTATGAAGCTCATTGATGTAACGTGGAGAACTTTTTTTTTAAGAATTTATTTGTGTTAGGAAAATTTAAATTCTGTGAAATACAGCATTTCATTGTAGTTTAATTATTTCATTTTACTTTAACTATTTCATTGTAATTTAATTACCTATAAATGCTAATTTAAATCAAGAAATTAAGTTAAACAAACTAGATACACAACAAAAGTTACAAAATGAGACACTGTACTCGACAGATTTTTGTGCCACATTTCGTAATAATGATCAGAGACCGATTAAAGTTCTCTGGGACCCAGCAACTTTTTGGGGCTCATCAAATAAAAATATTAGCTAGAAATTTTTTCGAGTATTATTATTAGATATTATGCTACAGTTGCAAAGTTAAGCAAAATCTTTTTGTTTTGTTTTTGAAAAATCATCACAGAAAACTAAATTTTTAGAAACTTTTTCTAAATCATTTTATTTATTTTGCGGCCCTCATCATCAGTGGGCTCAAGGCCGTGGCCTAATTGGCCTGTGTGTTAATCAGGCCTTGATAATGATAGACAAAAATTGAGTTATTTTTATCGTTTTCGCTAATAGTTATATATATTAATTATCTCTTCATTATTAGAAATTCATGAAGTTGTTTGATGCAGAGCAGAAAACATTTTCTTAAGAATTTGTATGTTTTTACAAATCTAAGTCATTCACCTTATTTAATGGTGAAGTTTTGTTACAGTGTTCTGGATGTATTGGAAGTTTCATAATCTACACTTGACGTATGACTTTTCTTTTTTGTTAAACGCTACAATTCAGAACTATCGAATGGGAAAATTGCTCTTTTAATGAGACAACAAACTATTTCAAAATAGAGTACAAAATCTTTTTCGATACGTTGTCCGGACTGTTCAAAGACTAAAGACTTTCTTAATAGACTTCACATCCAAGATCTTTGCCACTGCAAGTTTATGCAAAAGGAACGACAAACTAGAGAAAATGAAAACACACGTTTTTGTATTCGACTGTTCTGCATTATATGTGTATAATCGATTTCTGCTTGGTATTTCTCGTAGTTGAGCAAAACTATGTCGTAGTGTTTGGTTTAGTAATTATTTACCATTTTCTACATGATTTAAGAATTTTTTTTTTCGTCTGTTAAGTCTTTACGAGAATATTGTGCAGGTTTACGAGAACGAGTACATCGCAGGCACATTGCAGTGGTGCACTCATGAAAAGAATTTGTTCACGTTCAGCCTCTTTCCTTTCAAAACATGTTTTTGATTGTGGAAATTCATATTGTCCATAAGGAAATCAATATTGGGGAAAACAACAAAGTTTTAAAATCTTAATGCTGTGCCAGCCACAACAACCAAACTTCCGTACTTTTTTCAAGTCAAATAAACATATTTTGAACAAGACGTTTTATTTATCAAAATAAATCAAAATAGTATCATGCAGAAATAAGACACATTTTATTAAATAAATTTTCAGGATTTATTTAATTTGATTTAAAAACAAACAAACTTGGAAGGTTAGCAGCAATGCAATTCAAAGGAACGATACTTTTTGCTCTCAAATATACCGAAAAATCACAAGCTTATGCACTAAATAGACAAAGATAGATTCTCTGGTTTTGTTCATATATAAAACATTCTGAGACCAATAGAGTAAACATTTTTTGAATAATGAGGAATCAAACACTAGTAAATGGTTTAGAGAAACTTAAATAAAAAGTATTCGTATAATCTTTTACGCTAATTAATGTGGATTAAAATTTACATACATTCATATATTGAAAATTTCGAAGAAATCTTTCTCTGATGATTATCGTTGAATGATTAAAATTATTTAACCGACTTATGAAAACGCTTTTGGCTCATTCAAATTTAGAACTAAATTATGACCCTTTTAAAATTTATCTCTTAAATTATGTCAACTTTAAGTTGGTGCTCGCGATCTAATTAGCCCTCGTACGCACAGAAATGATCGTAATGCCTCAAAACAACCCCAGCTTATGTCATAATGAGTTAAATTTAATTCGCAAAACGAGAAAATACATAGTTGCTTGGTTTTACTTTTAGAGTTGTCAGATGCATCCTGTTATTATTATTATTTTTTAATTTATCTTTAAACCAATACTAATGTTTTTTACATTTGAAAATAATATTTCTCATGCGAACAAATAGTATGTGGGGCATTTTTTTCCTTTTTGAAAAGTAAATTTACATTTCTGTATTAATAATTTTTTTTCAATACGTTAGTTTTACTAATTTTGTAAGTATTGAATAAATAAACACTATTAATAAATTTTTTAAGTATTATTATCTTATAAATATATATATATACTTTTTTATATTCAACAGAAAAGAATATTGAATCATTCTGTTTAGAAAAATTAACTTTAAAAGCAAAAAAAAAAAAAAGTATAAATTAGCAGAGAGTACTAGTTAAAAATTGAATTGTAGCAAAAAAAAATTGCCAACTTAAAATATATATATATATAAAAAATATTTTCATTTTGATAAATAGCGGTGGAAGATAGTGGTAAAAGGATTTGAAGAAGCAGCGTCACTTTAAAATATTAAAAAAAAATGGTGAAATTTCAAAAACTTTATTTTTTTGAGAAAAGGATAAAAACTAATGTAATGGAAGAGAATTTGTTATACATATGTTTAATTACATAAAAATTATAATAAATGAATTTTTAAAGACAATGTGGCATCGTTAAACGTGACTTTTCTAGACAGTTTTATCGCAGATGTAGAAGCATTGCAAATTTTCAACCTATAAAATAAAGTATTAAGTAAAAAAAAAAAAAAAAAAAAAAAAAAAACAACAACAACAAGCATTGTTTTCAAGTAAAAAGTAAATACTATAAAAATTAAATTAGTTTTTTTTTTGGGGGGGGGGCGGTGTAAATGGATAAAGAATTTTGGACTTCATGTTCCAGATTTTTTTTTCTTTTCTTTGTAAGTGGAAGTAATACAATTTCGTTTGCTGTGATTATACAATTCGTAAGAAACAATGTATGTGAATTCCTTTTTCTTTTTAAATAAAACTTTGAAAAGTTTATTTTTAAAATTCCGAAAATTTGATTCGTATCCCATTATCTAAGTATGTTCACCATCATTACACTAAAAACAAGGGGGGAAAAATTCGGCTTTTATGTTTCAATTGTTTATTTATTTACAATACGTTAGATACGCAGAAAAGTTAGCTTGGTATCCTTTTTGTTTTCTTTTTAAATAGAAGTTTTGCAATTTTAGTAAACTTTATAACAGGAGGGATTTCTATATAGATTTTTTCCCCCTTATAAATTACATTAAATAATGTAAATTTCTAGATTGTAATGTGAATCTACCACTATGTCAATATTAGTAGTTTAATTTTTTTTTTTAAATAGAGAAACATATTTTCTTTCATCATTTTTTAACACCACATAGTGTATTGTGACAGAAGTGTCATTTCAAATTTTGCTTGGAGGGGTCAAATGCATACAATAAATCCAGATATTTTGTTCATTTCAAATGAACTATTTTTTTTCATTTATTTTTCATGCGCATTTTCAAAGAAATGTTTTTATAATTTACTTGCATGTAATTATTAATATGTTGGTAAAAACAAATGGAAACATTCAAATAATAATAATAAGAAAGTAAAGCAACATATAATGAATATAAATAAATACAAAATGTTTGAAACTCAGAAGAAAGAGGAGAGGGGGGGGGGAATTGTGCTACACTGTCCTCCCTAATTAACGCTCCCTGTGAAATATATAATTAAAACACGAGCTTTAGACTTCTGCATTTATAATAAAGTGATATGCTTGGGTCATCTTTTCAAGAATTACTTCGTTCTGCATTTTTTAAATAACTAACATAAGACTGTACATAATCAAAACATAGGTACTGCATAATTTCATTTACGATAAACGCTTATCCACGGGTCACTCTTTTATGCATTGTTTTCCCTTCCTGTGCGTAATAAACGAAAATAATCGGCGTTTCTACTCATCCTTTCCAATAATAGACCACTCCCGTCATTCAAATCCCAAAAGATCAGTGTAATCTGGCTGGCGGATCACAATCCTCTAAATGCAGCGACAGGCACTGGTTGAATTAACGGGAGCCCCAAAAGAGGCTTAAAACCCAAAAGAGACGTGCCGGAAGTAGGGTGGTCCATGCATGGATGGTGACGCGTCCGGCAGTTTCGCTTGGCCGGACCGAATGAAAAGTCATCCCTTCTCGGACATGAATGGAAGTTTAGAAAATACACTAATGAATCGTTGCAGGCAGGTAGATTTGACCGAATACACAATTCTCGAAATCACAAGGAAGGTGATGATAAAGTTGTTTATTGACAGGATGTCTTTAGAAAGCAACCGCAAGGAAG
Organism: Maratus michaelseni; assembly: GCA_963931845.1. Taxonomy (NCBI): domain Eukaryota; kingdom Metazoa; phylum Arthropoda; class Arachnida; order Araneae; family Salticidae; genus Maratus; species Maratus michaelseni. Next base: position 331,580,132 of record OZ007590.1, on the reverse strand, counting down.
TCGCGCGCTTGGACAAATATCAACAAATATCCCATCATGTTTACTGCAGTACATTGTTTATGAAAGTATAACTGATGATGCATTTCTCGATACGATAATAAGCCGGTTGGTTCCAAATTTTTGACAAAAAAAAAATCCATTTTTTTTTTGCTAAAATGATTTAAAAAAATATTTTTAAGAATGAGATACACTTGCCCAAATGAGAAATTAAAAGTATTTACGATACTTTACACCCATTGTACCATTCATTTCTCTGTGCTCTTATTATCATTAAGTAAAAAAAAAAATCATTAATGAATTTTTGCAAGTAGGTAGATTTGAATAGTACACTTGCTCAAATGAGAAATTATTGATGACATATCCATTATACGAGTCATTCTCTGAAAAGTGGCTGTTTTTGAGTTTTTTAAAATTGAACGAAAGTGAAATTTCCCCAAATTAGATTAACGTTACGTACTCTGATTAAAAATCTTATGAGGTTTTAACATAAATTTTATTGCATTAGATTAGTCTTATTTTATTGACTGTACTATATTTATAAGTGGACTGTATTTATAAGTGGCTTTAGATCATTGTCTCATTGATTAAAATTATGAAGAAACTGTGAAATACTTGCGAAAATCACTTTGTACAAAAATGATTAGGCTTAGGTATATTTTCAATTGCCAAATATCTTTTGAAACACATTTCGAATAATAAATTAACAGAAAAATAAATTTTATTTGCTTTTATTAAATTTATAATAGATGATAGATAATAAAAAGTACTTACTTTGATCTAATACTTAAAAGCCTTATGCTAGCTATTGAAGAATGTTGCTGAGCAAAAAACAAGAATCGTTTTATTACTTTACTCCTATACAAACTATATATCCTAGACCTTTATAATGCACGTGCTGCCATTTACTGAGTAAATAAGGACGTTTATAGTAATGTGAGGGAATGATGTCAATTACTTGGGACAACAATAAAAAGTGTACCTATTTCTTTCATTGCATAGAATATTAATATAATTAAGTAGTTAAATATTTATTGTGGATTTTATTAAAAATTATAAGCATGCACGCCATAATGTCAGAGAAACCATTTTTTTCCCCTACATTTGTGAATGGGACATAGTGAGGGAATGATATTTGCATAAAAAATATATAGAGTAATGCCTCGGTTTTTGTTGACTTCGGTTATCGTCCGTGCGTCGGTTTCGGTTTTCTTCGATTTTTTCCGTTAAAAATTTGTTTCGGTTTTCGCCGGTTGCCTCGGACTTCGTTCATTTTCCAGTGTATTTTTGTGATTGCGAATATTCAATCATTGGACCAAATAAAGTTTCTCGTGAGCAAATTGTTTAATGATAATGCCTTGCCCCATTTTAGGAAAATCTTAAAGAAGTGGCTGAAACAGACCACTTTGGACAGCTCTTTTGAGGGACATAGCTTCTCTGACTTTGAAGCTAGTCCTATTGCTAAAAGACTAAAAAGGGAAGTGACCCCAGATATCTTGCCTTGATGCCACACACCAAGAACACTACGTTAATTTCTTATTGTTTTTAGTATTAAACGGTATACTTATTCTGTATAAAACGTGTTTTTGGTACATATTTTGGAGTGTTTAGAACGAATTAATTAGATTTACATCAATTCATATGGAAATAATTGCCTCGGTTTTCGTCGGTTTCGGATTTCGCTGTTTGTTTTCGGACGGATTATCGACGAAAACCGAGGTATCACTGTATTTGTAATATTACATTTCAATTTTAATAAGCAAGCAATCACAGTTTATGCACATAACGGATTAATATTGATAGTTTAAACCACCCCCTTTTTTGTAGTTTTAAAAATACGCCCACAAGACACATGGTACACGAAATTGCTACTTTTCTAAGTGTTACTCATACTATTCATTTATTTTTTCTCTGAATAGCATTGCATAGAGAAAGATGCAGATGAATCGCTGCAGGCAGGTAGATTTGACCGAATACACAATCTTTAAATCGCAAGTGAGGTGATAATAAAGCTATTTATTAACAGGATGTATTTAAAAAACAAGCATAAGGAAGCGTGTGTACCGGAAGAACAAAGTTCAGGGAGGGACAAGATTTTGGAACAGATAGATGTGTGTATGGCCAAAAGTCTGGACATGCATTTTACAGTAGAGAATATAAACCAGAAATAACATGAATTGAGTATTTTTCGTCAGAACCTTCCTTCCTTCTGGTGCAAGAAAAAATGTAAACATATCAATATAAAAATAAATGCAAACACTTTTATCAATTAAAAAAATTTAAACATTCAAAAATAAGTTTCTACCACCTTTGGACAAAATGGACAATTAAAAACAGACCTTTATTTATTTATTTTTTTGGGTGGTGGTGGTGGGGGGGGGGGGGGGGGGGGAGGGGTGCCCCTTATGTTTGCGATTCCGGGTCTAAACCTCCGTACAAAACATTTTTTAATTCTACAATTCTATATTCATGTGTTAAAAATATCTTAAACGGGAGGTTCACTGGGGCGAAGTCCCTCTGACGAAAAATTCTTAGTTGCTTTTACTTATCCATCATACGCAGTATAGGGTAAGTCTTGCAATAGTTTTGAAAATTGAAATTTTTTTTGACGGATTTATACATTTCAGACACTACTGTGTGTGTGTGTCTGTAAACGTTTTATCTCCCGAAAAAATTAAGATAGAGACTTGAAATTTGGTATGTACTTAGTATGTAATACTGGGAAGAAGCTTATTGAATTTCAGTAACCTCGATTATCCGGAACTATTTTTTTTTTCGGACTCTCGAAATATTTGTTCTGATAAAAGGTATATAAAATTTTTCGAAATTGTTTATTTTAAGGAGTGAATATAAAAGACAATAAAAAAACATAAATTTTGCATAAAGAATGAAATTGATCGGATGATGAGTTGCCGAGATACTTGTATTCATATTTTCCACACTCTTCGATTTTTCATAACCCTGTATTTCATTCAAATTTCAATTCAAACATATATTTGAATTAGAAATGAGACGTTTAATCCGAGGCAGTAAACCGTTAGTTAATATGATTATCAATTTTGGAGTTATAAGGATGTTTCTTTTACGCAATTCAGTAATAGAGCATTTGAAGTATATGACGTCATCATGCCACGATTTTATTCGAATTGCAATGCATTTTATAAGTAGTTTACACATGTTTTATTTACATATTTTATATTATGCATATCCATGATGGGTAAGTATTACGGTGGCCCCCAACGACTAGTTTTCTTTGAATGTTTAATTATGGAAAGTCACAAATTTTACTGTAATTCAAAATTCATACTGTAATTCATCAAATATAAAGAAATATTAATAAATCTCAAAATATAAAGAGAAGCTATGGTCCTCCCCCCTCCACCCCCCTCCCCCACCTCCCCATCGCCGAGTATTATATAGGCTTAAAAACAATGGAGTTATTCACCAAACTACGTACGCCAAAATATACAAACTGGCTACGAAACTGAACAATGAAATATTTTAAGCACTAAAAAGTAGAAAATATAAAAATTTAAAGTAATACATTTTTTAAATATTCGTTTTAATCCATTAATAGTTTAGTATTAAATTATGATTATACGTTTAGAAAACAATTTGGAATTCCTGAATAGGTAATTTAAATAATGTTTTTCTATTCTTTCCTATTGTCATATGTTAAAAAAGAGACAAAACAAAAAATACATTTATATAAAAAAAAATAAATTCATTAGTTCGCGCTTTCTGTTAAGCATAAAAGAAAACGGTGATTTTTTTCATAATTGAGACCTAAACCAAAATACGATTTTTTTAAATTTATATTTATTTATTTATTTTAGAACAACATAAAGTGCACTCAGGGAATTAGGCGGGATTTTTAAGATTAACATTGATTGCTTATAAAAGAGTGTTTTTTTAACTATTTTTATTTTTTATATCTGTATTTAAAGTAAGTAAGAATGTCTCATAGGAATTGCTAATAGTTTATTCATATTCAATCCAGAAAAAAATCTGAATCGCCCAAAATGTTTCACAGGTCTTTCAACGTGGATATAAAGGAAATTGTAAAATTTAGTAAAAAAATGTTTATTTAACCGTATCAAATATTTAAATTTTAGAATATGTTTGAATACTAGTTATTTAAATATCACTATGAATAGTAAGAAAAATAACATTTAAAAACTGCATAACTAAAAATAAATAAATAAAATCCACCTTTTTTCTTATTCATTATAAATGTATGTAGCTTTTTTTGGAAGAGATTGTTTGCATCTTTACGGCAGGCAGAGTTGGGAGGTCAGCGTACTAAATGCCAGGCGCGAATCGATCGTTCTGGTGAGCAGCGGCACATCTTCATTGAGAAAAATTTCCTCGTTCCTTTTCTGTTTTTAAATATAATTATAGGCGCACAGATTTTATATCCCCTCCGAAATTTTAATCGGAAGATTTAGCCTCAAAGAGTTTCAGGCAAAATTGTTCGGTAACTGAGATGAATACTACATTTTAGAAGAGCTGAGAAAAGTATACCCAACGCTCTTTTGATAAATTAGTATTGATTTTTGGCTGCTACACTGTGTTTGAGTTTGTATAAAATCGTAAATCACTGCAGGTTGTAGTACAGCTAACGTAAATCAAGGGTTGGGAGTACTTTGCGAAAAATTGTTCTAAGATATCATTTTAATACATTGTCTAATCGTATTCAGTTATTTTATTACATTAAAACAACCACCTCGAAAATTAATGTATGCAGGTTGTCGTGAAAAATGCAATATAACCTGTAATCGACACCAATCTATTTAAAATTATTTTATCTTAAATCACTGCAGGTTGTAGTACAGCTAACGTATAAATACAGGGTTGGGAGACCTTTGCGAAAAATTGTTCAAAGATATCATTTTAATACATTGCCTAATCGTATTCAGTTATTTTATTACATTAAAACAACCACCTCGAAAATTAATGTATGCAGGTTGTCATGAAAAATGCAATATAACCTGTAATCGACACCAATTTATTTAAAATTATTTTATCTTAAATCAGTATTTTATGATTTTATAGTAAATCATTGCAGGTTGTAATACAGCTAACGTAAATCAAGGATTGGGAGACCTTTGCGAAAAATTGTTCTAAGATATCATTTTAATACATTGTCCAATCGTATTCAGTTATTTTATTACATTAAAACAACCACCTCGAAAATTAATGTATGCAGGGTGTCGTAAAAAATGCAATATAACCTGTAATCGACACCAATTTATTTAAAATTATTTTATCTTAAATCAATATTTTATGATTTTATAATAAATCACTGGATATTACACTAGAGTTAATGTAAATCAAAGACTGTGTCTTTTATATAAATTTTTACACAGGTACTACTTTGTTAACGTATTAAGAATTAAACAGTCCACCTGCTTGTCTAGTGGTTAGGATGCTGGTTATTGGACAAAAGGTGCGGATTCAAATCCCTACTCAGGTATGGATATTTGTAATGGATCGGATTACAGTTTAAAAGGAGGTCTCAGTCTGTTTGGCTCTTGTGTGTAACATAGATGACCATAGTCTTCCCAACAAACCAACTAAACCTAACAATTAAGCATGCTTTTTTATTACATTAAGACAACTGCCACGAAAAACAACGTATACATATGCTTCAGAAAAATGAGTACAATTTGTAATCGACAACAAGGACTTAAAATGATTTTATCTCACTTGTTCAAATGAAATGAAAGAAATTTCTACAGTTGGTTAGCGCAGCAATTTAAAACAGGTCTCGCACGATTCCTACTTATTGAGTATCATTATTTTCGAATTGTAATCTTCACCTTCTATGATCTGCGAATAAATAAGACGAAGGTTAATATTCGAAAATAATGGTGTTCAAAAGTCAGACTGTGTGTGGACTACGATGAATTCTCTTGGAAGGACATTCAACCAAACGATTGGAAAGGCTCATTCTGAAAAAAAAAAAAAAAAAAAAAAAAAACATATTTACATCTCATTCTCTAAATCTCCCGCAAATGGATTAATTTTAAATTGGATCACTTTTGCTGATTGTTTGATTGTCTACAGCTGAGTAAATAGATAATTGGCTTTATGGGACATATCGACACTTGGTCGAGAAAATATGCTGAAATTTAGTGTGTACTGTGTTTAGCATTCTCTGAGTTTGTATTTAAATGAAATCTCTTACTGGAGAATTCTTAGCGTGAATATTTACATTAAATGTCACATTAACTACATTGTGTGTAAAAATTACGGAGAATTTTAATTCAAAAGACTCGCATAAAAAATAGCATGACATTCCCCCCCCCCCCCCCCTGTAAATTGGTACCATTGAACAGAGTTAGAATGCGGAGTTTGAGCGTAATCCTGAGACTTAGTGCGTTTTCGAGCAGCTTATTTTTTAGACGTACTTTTGAGTGCTCTGCGATTTTTGACAATGGCAAAATTAGTTGAACAAAGAGCTTGCCTTAAATTTTGTGTTTTATACAAAATTTCGCGTGCTGAACATCTTGAAAATCTTCGAAATTTTATGTGGATTTTGTACTACTATAATGCACCATCGCACAAAGCTATCGTTGTGCAAGAGTTTTGAACCAAAAATGAAACGCATGTCATCAACCAAGTACTATACTCGCTTGATATGACCCCGTGTGACTTTTTCCTCTTCCCACAGGTAAAATTACGATTTCGAGGAAGGCGTTTTAAGCCAATTGAGGTCATAAATAAAATTCGCGAGGGAGCTAAAGGTTGTACCTTAAACAGCCTACGGAAAATGTATTGGGGGATTGGGTCAGGCATCGCACATAGGATTCGATGGGGCCTATTTTGTAGACGGGAAAATAAATTTTGATCAATACATTTTTTCCGGGTACTTTTTACACAGAACGTATAAAAACAAAATTTAACTTCTAAGATCAAGAAACATAATTATTACTTGGGTTAGTATATCTATACATTTTCAGAGCGGTCTTGTATATTTGTTTCCTGAAACATTTATTCATTAATGCCTTATTCGATTCTATCACTCTCAAACGTATTTTTTTCTTATCAACGTTTAAGGAAAAGATGTGCGGTTGAAAGCATAGATAATTAATTGGTTTTATGGAATTAAGCCTGTTCTGAAATTCAAACTAGTTAGTTACTTTCTGCCATGTCTTTGAATTAATTTTTGTTCGCAAACATATAAAATTGACCGGTGCTTTTATTAGAAAACCATGTAATTGAAGAGTTTTTTCTATTTTTTGAGAAAGGGAGAAAATCTTTCAGAAAATGCTGTCAACGTTGGTTTTTTTAATCAAATTTTCAGACGCGGCTTCACGGGAAAAGGACAACAACAATAACAGAATACCGCCATAAGAAAATCATCGCTTATAATTCAAGATAAAAATCATTTATCGAAAACAAAAAACAAAACAACAACAACAACAACAAAAAACCCTGTAAAATTACAAATAACTTCTATAGTCATATCTGCAAGTATCATGTTTTTAGGTTTAAAATTGTGTCCGCAAATGTATATTATTTGCGTTTAGTTTATGTATACATTTTCCAAGGAGATCTTACACTGTTAAAAATCTGTAGCAAACTGTGCAGTCATTCGACCGTTTTTAAAGATAACGATTACTTGACCATATTATTAAGCGTATATGACCATATTATGGTCAGAATAAGGTTAAATTACAGTTATGGGTACGTTTTCAATAAAAACGGTCAAATGACTGGACAGTTTTCTTGAAATTTTTAACAGTGTATATATATATATATATATATATATATATATATATTAGTATCGGTACACCTCTGCTCAGTTCAACTGAACAAATCTATAATTTTTAAAGGCTTCTCACACAGTCTTCAAATAAATCTAAAAAACAAAAATCAGTTAAAATTTTATTAAAGCAAATATGCGATCAAAATCGGAATCTTATTGACCTGTTTACGTCCATGAATTATACCTAAAAATAATTTTGAATTAAAAAAAATAACAGAATATGTAAAACGTTTCTATAAAAATTCCAGTTTTACATCAATTTTCGTGAAAATATCAAATAAAGATATTTAATAATCCATCTAAAAACATATCCAGGATATACATTAAACGTAAAAAATCATTAATCATTCGTTTATTCGACGTTTTAAAGCTGCATTAAGTTTTGAATCAATAAGCTTGTATCAATTTGTGCAATAATGCCAGAGCTTCAAAACATCCGAAATATGTAATTGAAATATGAATTCTTAAAAAGCACATTTACTTAAAAAGTAAATATATTTATTTAGTGAATAAATTCTGGAAGTCTTAAATAAATCGAGAAATGTTTTATTTCATAAAAGGAAATAAATAATATACTTAGTGGAAGATATTTAAACATTTGTGCATATATATATGTATTTTATCTCAAACGTATAATTTTTGCAAAAAAAAAAAAAAAAAAAAAAAAAGCATAAAAATGAATTGCTTATTCTGAAATTAAATATACAGATTTTTGTTAATAATAATAAAAAAAAAAACTATTAATGAATATGGATTTTTTAAAAATGTTAATGAAATATTAAAGCATTTACATTTGATATAAGCACACTCATTCTATTTACAGATCATAATAACCAAGGTATCTATGTTATACACTTACACTATTAATTACAGTACAACAGTATTCTGGTACATCTTCAGCAACTCAGGTTATCAGGGTTACGGAACATACTGCCTGCTGTACAGAATAATAGTTTTTAATGGAAAACTCATACAACGGTTCTTAAACGTTTGTTTACCACGGACCTCTTTTCGTATTTCTTGTATTTTTGCAACGATTTAAAACTGAAGCTACTGATATTTATTAATATATCCAGGTTACGTACGACCCTTACTTTTGAGCCACCACTGTTTTTGAATAATAATCCTCACCCTAATTAATCACAGAAATCGTAACAAATTTCGGTGATTAAATAAGGCAACAAAATTACTAAAGTGATACTCATTACTAAATAATACACATTCATAGACACACATACACATTACTAAAGTAAACTCATTCAGCTGTTCTTAAACATTTGTTTACCACGGACCTCTTTATCGAATTTCTCGTATCTTTGTGGACTCTCACGATTTAAAACTGAAGCTATTGATATTTATTAATATATCCAGGTTACGTACGACCCTTACTTTTGAGCCACCACTGTTTTTGAATAATAATCCTCACCCTAATTAATCACAGAAATCGTAACAAATTTCGGTGATTAAATAAGGCAAAAAAAGTACTGAAGTGATACTCATTACTAAATAATACACATTCCTAGACACACATACACATTACTAAAGTAAACTCATTCAGCAGTTCTTAAACATTTGTTTACCACGGACCTCTTTATCGAATTTATCGTATCTTTGCGGACTCCCACGATTTAAAACTGAAGCTACTGATATTCATTAATGTGGCCAAGGTGCATATGACCCTTAATTTCGATCACCCCTGTTTCATAATTGTAATCCTCACCTTAATTTATCACAGAAATTGTAACAATTATATGCGATTAAATAAGGCAAAAAATTATTATTTGGAAATAGTAGTGCGCAAAAGTAAAGACATTACTCATCCTGTATATCAAATACAAGATATATAAAATTAAAACAAACATACAAAATAATTATACAGTACATTTATACAGTATTTTATGTGCTGTAATAACTACTGTTGCACTGTAATTAATACTTTAAATGTAACCGTATTAAATGTGCAATCAAACATTACTATTCGGAAATAGTGGTGCTTAAAAGTAAAGACCTTACTCACCCTCTATATCAGACACAAGATATATAAACTAAAAGAAATTCATAAAATAATTATAGAGTACATTTGAGCAGTATTCCTAGCTTTTCCTTTCAATTCTTCCGCAAGACTGATCTCAAATTCTAGATAATTAAACATTTTACGTTGGACGCGATGCCTTCGAGGACTCCCTGCAAACGCGCTGTGGACCCCTTGGGTACGCAGTTTAAGAACCGTTAACCACTAAATTAATAGATGTTTTACACTTAATATAGATTGTCTACCAACTTACACTATAAAGCATTTTTATACGAAATATATCAATGATGAATTGAAATAATAAAGTTTTTAAATTCATTAAAAACAGCACGCTTAAATGATAAAGGCTTCTTGTGCCCTAATCTCAAGTTATAATCTATATGTACACCAAAGTTTTGAAGGAAATAGTTCATTCCATTTTACGAAAGAAAATACACCTGAATATAACAAAGGATGTGAAATTTAACTTGCTACGCAGTTAAATTTAATTAGATATATGAAAATACAACTTTATTTTGGTTAGGTGAGGAAGGTAGCTCTCGCTAAATATAGACAATCGATTGACAATTGTGTTAACGCTGAAACTTTCTCTTTAGTTTTGCACATTTATTTATATTAATCCATATATTATTCTACATTATTGTTAGAAATTAAAATTTATTTTTGAAAATACATTTTTTTGTTTCATTTGATAGGGCAAAGCTTGAAATTATGCGATATAAAGAAGTGAATATATGTGGGATAAAAGCGAAAGCGACAGCGCTTGTCGATGTCTCGGTCTTTATGATGGACATGTTTTTCTTTATTATATAGATAGACACAAATATATTTTCTCTACATTCTTTAGAAGAATAAAGCAAGACAAACTTGTTAAATAGTGCTAAAGAGCTGGACACGGCTGTATCTTCGATAACATACTATAAAAAAATTATATAATACACACTATAATTAAAATTTTTCTTAAACACCGTATAAATAAGTAAAGCACTACGAGTTTTGAAAGAACGACGTCTTTCATTATGGGATGCAAACAAGACGTGCTACCACTTTGAAAGTAGGATCGGGACTATCTTACTCCTCCTTTCAAAGTGTTAGCGCGTGTTGTTTGTTCTTGCTACCACTTCGAAAGTAGGAGTGAGACTGTCTTGCTTCTGCTTTCAAAGTGGTAGCACGCCTTGTTTGTTTGCATTTAATGATGATAGACATTGTTCTTTAGAAACGCGTAGTGCTTTACTTATTGGTATATTATTTAAGATGTTTTTAAATTATGCCGATGTAGTTTTCCGGTATTGGATTTCTTTAGAGTTGTTTAAACTCTAAAAAAGTAAGCAGGTGCTCTCTTACACATACATATAAAATACATGGAAGTAAATTCAAAAGGTACATGACAAGACACGGAAATAAAATTAGTGGAAACACTATCAACAAAAGATAGCAACCACACGCAGAGAGACTACCAGGAAAATTATATAGCGTATCACGCAAATTTTATGTAAAGCTCGATCTTTTCTATTACAAAGAAGTATAATGCATGTTAGAATTATACTCATAATAACAATACCAAATATAGTAGTTTCTAACAAAAATAGTTTCTTTTGTTCGATTTATTTTTCCTTTAATGTATCATTGCAGCGTGCATTAAATATATATACGGCACCTGTATATCAGTACTAAAATATATGAAGCATTGAAAATCAAATTTGACATTTTTACAAATTTTTGCAGATTTTTTTTTTTTTTAATGAGTTTACTTTATATTTCAGAATCTGTTCCGAAAGTATTGTTAAAAAATAAAGTGCAACCAAAATTGCCTCAAAAAACCCTCATAAAAATAAACTGCAACCAGAATTGAAAAAGTAAAAAAGGACCCTTTTTACAGATCGACGCTAGCTATCATATGAAGAAAGAAGATTGAAAAATATTGAAATGCAAACCAGAAATTTGAAAAATACGCTTCCATAGCTTTTAACATTACCTTGCGAGTGTTTTCGCGTAACTAGTGTAGGCTCTTGATGTATAGTGCATTCACCTGCACGTTTAAGAGCCTACGCTAGTCACGCGAAGAAACGCTCAAGCTAATGTTAAGTCTATGGGAAGGTTCTTGCGCGATTTCTCGCTCGCATTTAAATATTTTTAAATGATTTTTTTTTGCATAGGATAGCTGAGGTCGATCTCTAATGTTGTTAGTTTTTACTTTTTTGATTTTGGTTACAGTTTTTTTATAAACGGACATTATCAATTTTGGAGCCGGTTGTGAAAGTGAAAGTACCCTTACATAAAATAACTGGAATCAAAATCGAAAAAGTAAAAACTAACAACGTTAGAGATCGACCTCAGCTATCTTATGCAAAAAAAAATCATTTAAATATTAAAATGCGAGCGAGAAATCGCACAAGAACCTTCCCATAGACTTAACATTAGCTTGAGCGTTTCTTCGCGTGACTGATGTAGGCTCTTAACATTATAAACCCATTAACAGCCTACTCTAGACACTCGAAGACACTCACACGCTAATATTCAACCTATTTGGAACGTTCTTTACAAATTTCTTGCTTGTATTTTAATATTTTTAAATGTTTTTCTTTTCTTTTGCATTGCATAGTTTTACTTTCGGAATCGGTTCCGAAAGCGAAAGTGACTTTATAAAAAATCTGCAACAAATCCACCTAGTGACGGGCATAACGATTATTTTGATTATTCGAATGAATCATTCGGGCATGCGCAGAAGCATATCTGTCAAACAACAAATTTTTTATTCAATTTCTACCAGAAAGTTTGAAAAAAAAAAAGAAGTTTCTGATTTCAATCAGAATTGGATTAGACGGCAGATAACAATGAAAAATGTTTTTCCTTAGCGAAACACATGTGATCATATACAGGGCTGCACAAAATAATTCGACTACTTTTTTGACACTGGAAGGTAATTTCGAAAACTGCATTTTTTAATGTGGTATATGTTTTCTAAACTGTTCACTTACATATCTTCTTTCATCTTATTTAACGGTGAAGTTTCGTTACAGTTTTCTGGCTGTGTTGGAAAGTGTTTCATAATCTTCGAAAGAGAGCGTGTAATATCCTTAAAAAAACCTCCCTCGGGTTATTCTTCGTTCACACCTTTTTTATTTAAAGGCGATGTTTTGCGACTACCAGTTTGTTCTTATCTTCCGTTATAAGACAGGAATGCAGCTATTTTACACGATTAAACACAAGTTTATTTAACACGACGAAACATCACAACATTGAAGAACACATAGATATATATAAAGATGAACAAGAATCGTAGCCGCAGCATTTACAATATTATACCTTCTATTAAACACTTATACTTAATTTCACAACGTGCCCTCCGCACGCACACGTCTATACACATTGGTCTCCCGCCAAACACTCCTACCGTCTCTCTTACTCAGTAGTAGAAAAGGGGGGAAAAAAGGGTTGCCATAAACTCCGGCGTCACCAGGCATGACACTATGCTTGACGCATGATTTTTCGTTCTTGTTTAATGTTTGCGCAAGATTTTAATAAAATCTCCGAAACCATACAAAATATTATCATTGAATTACACCTCCAAGTTTAGAAAGAATCATAAAAAAAATTCTATTAAAAAATTTACTTCTCTAAGTGATTAAAATAGCCCTAAAATAATAAAATGAGACATAAGTGGTTAAATTTATTGATGCAAAGTTCAACAATTCTTTTAATGTTAAACTAGTCTTTATAACAATTAGGCATTTAATTTAAATGCGTTCAATTGAAATATATAAATTGATACGAGTCATATTTCCTTAGGGACTATTTAAATAGTCCCAATAAATAAAAATCAATAAAATTTATTTTAGTTTCCTTCAAATGCAAAACTTGCAGTAAATAAGCGTTTTGCAGTTTACTAGTATGTCTAACTGTACTGTCTACAAGTATATCTGAATAACTTGCTTTCTGATTGAGTTAAATTTCAGCTCTTAAATTATAACGAAACAGAGCGAAAAACTGAGTTAAAATAACTAAAATTTCAATTCCTACATTGATTGAATGTGAAAAAAAAATTATCTTCAATGCCGCTAATTTGAAAAGAATTTACGGTTAAAAGAGTCAACAGATCTGAATGTAGCGTTGAAGAAGTAAAGCTAATTACATTAACGTAAGGCGCCATAAAAGTCGGCATACGAAGCAAGCCTTTTATGTTCTAGATGTTGCTATGGAAATATTGAAGAAAAGAATTCAAATGTACAATTTAATTTCTTTAAGGACGACATTGTGCCCTTCTTACATATACACAAACACATATAAGCAGACGAGAAAAAGAAAACAACGAGATTAGCAATTTCGAATGAATTTCAAATTTCATTTCACTCTTTTGCAATATTTCGCATCCCTCGTAGCTGTTTTCGGATCGATTTAAGGTAGCGTTCTTTGCATTATTTTTTATTGCATTTTTAAAATATTTCCTTTGGGGTAATATAAAAATATTTTGAAACCGTGAAAGAAAAGAAGATTTCTTTGATTAAAGTGCAGATTTCTTATCAGTAATAATTTTCTTCATCTGGTTATGAGGCCAAATGGAAATATCTAAGATGTTTCGAGACTTTAACGATCTTCCATATTCTGATTTTTTTTTCAATAAGTAAAATAAAATGAAAATTTATCTTTACGTTTTCTTGCACGTTATATTTGTCATAAAAGTTTATTTATAATAAACATATTCAATGTTTTTTAGGTGACCTTTGTTCTAAAAAATATGTTTTTATTTATTTATTTATTGTTCTAGTAGTAAAAATAAATGTGCAAAAGTATAAGTAAAAATTGTTTTAGTTTGAGAGTTAAATTAGCAGATATATGAGATTAGTTAGATTAGATTAGAAAGTTAGTTAAAGTGCAGATTTATTATCTGTAATAATTTTCTTTTTCTGGTTATGAGTCCAAATGGAAATATATAAGAGGTTTCGAGACTTTAGCGATCTTCCATATTCTGATTATTTATTTATTTATTTTTTCATTAAGTAAAATAAATATAGGGCAGACCGGGGTGATTCTTGGTCACTTGCAACGTGGGGTGATTATTGGTCAATTAAATTTTCATTAATACTAATGATAGAATCAAAAGAAAAAAAAATACTGGATGTTAGACAATTTCATTGTTATTCATTATCACAAACGATTTTTTGGTTCAAAACATAATTTAATGAGAAAAAATATTTTAACGAGACATATGTATAAAACTTGAGTAAAAAATAAGGGATTACAAAATCATGCTTTTTTTTTCATAAGGTGGCTGTAATATGAAATTTAGCTACATAATGATCTAGAAGGGTTATATAGAAAGAGAAATATGCATAGAATATGTATGTATGCATATGAACACTGTATGAGTATATACATTAGAGAAATAGAGGGCTAAACATCACCCTATATACATGGGGTGATTCTTGGCCAAAATGGGGTGAATATTGGTCAGCATGGGGTGATTCTTGGTCATGTAATTTGAGCTTAAAAATTACTTATAAACTCACAAATAGTGCAGAAATGTTTAATATTTGTCAGTTTTAGATGGCAGCGTCTGCATTCAAAAGTTTTTTCAAGTTCATGTGGCAACACTTTAAGAGTGAACCACATTGTTTTGATTTTTTCAGCAACTCATAACACAAATTACATTTGAAATAACTGAACCTTTGTATTTATCCATTTCTTGAAGAGATATTGGGGTTAATTTCATTCACTCCTTAGTCAACGTCTGCAAATTGCACCACGCACAGGTAAATCCAGTGCAAGGAGAAAAATAGAAACAAATGCAGCAGTTATCACCAACGAGGATTTCATTAAGTTGTGTGAAAAAGATGAAAAAGAATCAAAAAAGAAAAGGAAAACTACATTAAACAAGAATACAGCTGAAGATGTAGTAGCATCATCCTCTGAGACTAGAAAGAAAACACAGCAATGCACACAAGATACGGATATAGATATGGAAGTAGAAACGGGTGAAGCTGAAGAAATTCCGCAACTGAAAAAAAAAAAGATTCTGATATTTCAGCTACAAATAAATTAAGGAAAATACATAAAGCCATATGTGCAGAGAAGTGCTATGCTGTTTACTTTGAACAGATGCCATACATCGGGCGTGTTATTAGTATTCAGGATGATATTTTGTCTTGCAAATTTTTGGAAAAGTCTGCAGGAAATTATTGCTGGCCTAAGAAAATGGTTGGTTGATTGGTTGGTTGATTTATGGCGGCCAATTATCTACTCTTGGGATATAGGCCCTAGGGGGAGTGCCCTCCGTGGGGGTCTTTCTAAGGGATCCTAACCCGTATTTACGGCAAGGTTCGAAGAAAACCACGGAAAACTCCGAACGGTTAGGTCAACGAGCGCGACAGGGATTTGAACCCAACACCTCCCGTCTACCAGCTTTGAGAGCAGAACCTCTCAGCCACTGATGGGGCCCTAAGAAAATGGATCTTGCGCCAGTGAAGCGCTCCTTTGTGCTTTATGGATCAGTTAGATTCTATGGTACAGGGCCTTTCAGATTGAGAAAGATAAAATGCAAGCTGCATTACCTTAAATACAAAAAAGTCTTTTGTAAATAAATGTATTATTTTGTGAAATATATTTTAAGTTCCAACCATTTTAGTAATGTTCTTTATTTTATAACATTTTTCATAACTCTGTTTATATTTATAAACAATATAAAGTATTAAATTTATTCCAAGAATGTTTCATTCAGTCATTTATTAAATTTTTGAGTGTTTAAAATGTTGGTATTTGATCATAAAGCAATGACCAATAATCACCCCATCCCTGACAAATAATCACCCCATTGCCGGGGTGATTATTGGTCAGACATTTTTTAATTTTATTAATATTATATATAATTAAAAAAAACTAATTAAGATTGTTAGGGAGTAGATTCTCTTTCTGCAAGTATAAAATTTTTGTTTCAATTCAATTTAGTTACTGAGTTATATGGATCTTTATGAAAAGTGACCAATAATCACGCCACTCCACCCTATATATTTTTTTACTTTTCTTGCACGTTATGTCATAAAATTTTATTTATAAAAACATATTAAATGTTTTGTAGGTTACATTTGTTCTAAAAAATATGTTTAATTATTTATTTAATTATTGTTCTAGTAGTAAAAAATAAAGTTACAAAAGTATAAGTGAATTTGTTTGAGTTTGAGATTTAGATTAGCAGATTTATGATATTAGTTAGATTAGATTAGGAAATTAGTTAAAATGCAGATTTATTATCTGTAGTAATTTTCTTCATCTGGTTATGAGGCCAAATGGAAATATCTAAGATGTTTCGAGACTTTAACGGTCTTCCATATTCTGATTATTATTATAATTTTTTTTTATTAAGTAAAATAAAATGGAAATTTATCTTTACGTTTTTTGCACGTTATATTTGTCATAAAAGTTTATTTATAATAAACATATTAAATGTTTCGTTGGTGACTTTTGTTCTCAGAAATACAATATTTAATTATTTATTTATTTATGGTTCTAGTAGAAAGAAAAGTTACAAAAGCCTAAGTGAATTTGTTTGAGTTTGAGATTTAGATTAACAGATTTATGAGATTAGTTAGATTAGATTATAAAATTAGTGAAAGTGCAGATTTATTATCTATAATAACTTTCTGAATCTGGTTATGAGGTTAAATGGAAATACCGAAGATATTTCAAGATTTTAATGATCTCCGATATTATTATTTTCTTTCTTTCTTTTTTTAAGTACAGTAAAATGAAAATTTATTTTTATTTTTTTTATATTTTATTTTATTTTCTATATTTTTATACATCGGAAATATATTAATGAATTTATTGTTTTAAAAAAGAAAATGAAATTATTGCAATTGTTTTCAGAAGAAGATGCAGTTTTTAGTTTTTTAAAATTAATTTACAGCAAACCGAAATAAGTATAAATAAATAAATAAATAAATAAGTAATGAGTTGAGATAGATTAAGATAAACGATAAATTGAGAATAAAAAAGAATTTTTGTAATCTATGTTTTACTTACTGCCAAATATTTAACAAAAAATATTTAAAACGGTGATATTTTATATTTTGACAATTTTATTATGTAAAAAAAAAAAAAAAAAAATAAGTGTGGCCGCTATAGAAAATAAAAGTTCTACCTTAAAGAAAATAAAATTTAGCTTTGAAAGAAAGTGCAAAAGTGCACTGCAAAAAGAAAGAAAGAAAGAAAAAAGCGTTGATTTTACAGTATAATACTGGCATCCCAGCTGCCCGTATTATACCGTAAAATTAACAGTAATAAACAGTAAAATAAGCAGTAATACGTTGCCGTGCATCACTTTTTTTGCAGTGTGCAAAATAGTAAGTATTGTTAGAATAGATGAAACGAATTTCTGTGATGTACTAATGAAGTTTGAATAAAATATTCAGAGAAAAAAATTTGAATTAAAAACCAAATAAAAATAGAATGAAGAAAACGAATCTACACAAAAAAAACTAGACATAACTTACAGGTAAGAAGAAAGTACCTTATAAAAAACTGATCATACAGTCAATTTCAATAATTTATATCTACTGAGATTAAAAAATCTACGAGTTGAGTTCCTTTATTTTTATTTTTTTGCCTTTATCTTTCATGATTATCTAGCGTTTTTTACGCTGTATTACTTCTAAATATATGAACACCTTCAAATACCTACCAAGAAACAACAACAACAATAATAATAAAAATCAGTATATAAATTAAAAAAGTATTTCCAGTATTACAATATAATAACCATGTCAGAACTGAATTTTTCTAGTTTTAAATATTATTCTTTTTGACTAAATCCTTTTTTGAGAAGTATTTTTCAATTTATTCTAAAAATTTAGAGCCGAAAATTTATTTTCTCATAATTTTATTTCATAGAAACTTATAGCTCATTTATTACATAAAATGATTATATTTCATATCCAGATGATGTTATAGATTTCATGTTGCTAAATTTATTTCAAATTGTTTGAGGTCACTTCAAAATATACGCCAAATTTTTAATCATAAATTATCTCTACTCGCATATCGCTAACAACGCAAACTTTTATAAAAGCATTTTAAATTCCCAGATTAACATAGTCCAAAATTAAGTTGGACACTCTCAACTTCAATAAAATGAATTGATTCGGAAACTTGAAACAAAAGATTTGAATGAAAACTTCCGTAGTTAATCCCGTTAAACGGACGGATCATTAAGGAAACTAAACTGAGTGGTTAATTTATGAATAACTGGCTCTTTATTAAGGAAGTTATCCATCTAATTCGATTTATTAACTAATCAGAGTACTATCTTAGGCACACAAGTCAGTTCAATAATTTAATGTCCGGAAATCAGTGTGATGTGAAATTCTTTTGATCGTGTCTTAGTAAATTATGTTATTTAATTGTGTACTAAATGCTGTTGCATTTTCCCCATTACTTTCATTAGTTTTGCGACGGGTATTTTATTTAGAAAGTAGATACAGGGTGTTCTGAAATAGACTGAACATTTGAAAAATTCAATAACAATTGAACGGTGACAGCTATTAATTTTTTTCTTGAAGGAGATTAATTAATGATTGAAGCCAAGGATTTATTTTACTACGCTTCCTCGTTTTAGTTTCACATATCACCGATAGATGGCACTGAAAACTATCTATTGATATGAGAGGGCACTCAAACTATTAGAACGCTCAAACAAACCTATAAAATGAATTAAAGTTCCCCCAGCTTTTAACTTTCATTTTGTTTGACTGCTGAAACTCAAAAGAAAAAGATTATAATTTGAGACAGTTTAGCCTTATATATCAGTTATGTTTGCAACTAAATTAAGGAAATAAATTTAGTAAAGAAATTTCTGGTTTCACACATTATTCTCCTGCAAGAATAATTTCAATGGCGGTCAGCGTTCACTTTTTATTAATTTTTAAAACGATTCCGTTAATTTTAGGACACAGTGTAATATTATAAGTTTAGTCCGCATTAGTATAAATTTTTTGATTTTTTTAAAAATATAGCTTAAAAAATTCATTGAGTATTTAAAAAAGTGGTACATTTTAGCATTTCTTGTGGATACAAAAACGCAATTTATACGACATAAATCATTCTATTCTTTCTATTTCTGTCTTTTCGAGGTGCATTTAGAACTGCGAAAACCATTCAGTTTATTTCAGGACACAATGCAAGATTATGAATTTAGTACATTATGTTAAATTTCTTAATTTTATTTTAAATATAGCATAAAAAATTAATTAAGTATTTAAAAAGTGATACATTTTACCATTTCTCGTGGATACGAAAACGCAATTTATGCGAAATAAATCATTCTATGATTTCTATTTCCGTCTTTTCTGCGAAAACCAATCAATTCATTTTAGGATACAATGTAAGATTATGAATTTAGTACATTACTATAAATTTCTTATTTTAATTATAGTATACAAAATTAAGTATTTAAAAAGTGGTACATTTTAGCATTTCTCGTGGATACGAAGACGCAATTTGTGCGACATAAATCATTCAATTCTTTCTATTTATGTCTTTCTTTTCGAGGTGTATTTAGAACTGCCCTTAACGACTTTGTTCTCTGCGACCATAAGAAGTTTCAGAACCAGCACATTCGAGTTAAGTTATATTCGTTCTAAAGGGGTAACCATTAAATATATTCTAGTTTTTTTCTAGCATGAAAGAAATCGGGTCATTTTCTCCCCTCGGTGAAAAGTATAGGAAGTCAGTATGGGCCATTCATAATCAAAATGAATCAAGTCCATAACACATTATAGAGAGATATTTGGACGTAAAATTAATGAGCTCTTGTGAATTTCATGGAGAATCAGCCTCAATCATTGCCCCTATTTTAAATCTAGGACTTGATTTGTTGCGGTACCGCAGAAATTATTGCCTCCAGCGCAAGATTGCATCTAAATCTAGGCTGAACTTAAAAATGGACTTGATTAACATTGGTTCTGAAACGCCTCAAATGTCAAAGTCTCCATTGGTGTCGTTACAATTGGTGTCTTAAACCTTGCTATTTAGTTTATAAAAGTTTATTGTACCCAAATTACTTATTGTTTATTTATTTCAATAATTATGTGTTTTGTACGTTTTTGATAGTTTATTATAAACTGACTTAATAATGTGTAGTAATTAAATTATAATTTATAAAGAAATAAATCTGATAATCCAATTTTACCGTATTTTTACTGTTCTGTGATTTTTAGTTACGCCCTGATATTACTTTAAAGCTTAATTAAGGAAAGGACTTCAATAATATCACTCGACGTCCAGATATTTCATATATAAATATTAAAATACTAGTTGTACTAAAATAACACAAGTTATTCAAACAGTAAAAACAGTTTTGCGTTATATGATGTCAGTTGTATGATTAAAATTAATGGACAACTTCAGTTTAGTAGCACCAGTTTAATTATATAATAACAACTACCATCTATCCAAATCTAAAAGGGAAGAGTCTCAACATTTATCTAATTAGACAAAATATGACAAAAGATGCATATAGTAAATTATTTACTGACTAAAGGAGGATATTTCTATAGAAAGGAACTCGATATTGAATCTGTCTAAGGCACAGTTGTTTTCATATTTCTTTTCGAAAGTAGAAGCGCCCGTAAGTTTCTGAAATATTTGGTTACAAAGAAAACAAAATTCTGAATTCAAAGCTATGTAATTATTCATAGGTATTCCATTTTGACTAACAGCAAAGCCTTATAATATATTACACAAGAGCGAAAAATCATGCGTCAAGCGTGGATTATGAAATAGTACTTTCCAACACATTTAGAATAGTGTAACAAAACTTCACCGTTTAATAAGGTGAAAGATGATGTCTATGTAAACAATTTGGAAAACACATTAACACATTTGAAAACCCAATTTCAGTAATTGCCATCAATAATCGGAAAAATATCCGAATTCTTTTGTGCAACCCTGTTTATGATCTATAGATATGTATACATATTATATAGTATACTAAAAGTCACTATACTATAGTATACTATAGTCAACTGTGCTATGACAGTTATAAGACAGATATGCATTTTCTAATTGAACACATGAAACACATTTTTCATTTTTATCTGGCGTCTAATCTAATTCTAATTTAAATCACAAACTTCCCCCTCTTTTTTTTTCAAAATTTCTGGTAGTAAGTGAATAAAAAAAAAAAAAAAAAAAAAAAAAAAAATTGAAGTTTGACACATATGCTTCTGCGCATACCCGAATGATTTATTCGAATAATCAAAATAAGTGTTATGCCCATCACTAATAATAATAATAAATACATTTTTTCGTCATTTCAAACCCTCCTGGTCTCTTTAAAACATCTATGGGATCCAACCCGATATACCCGAATTACAGAACACACTGCTCTAGACAACACAGGGTCAAAATAATTTTAATTTGAGATTTTTTACATTAATATATGGCTTTAGATTGACTATCAATTATTTAAAAAATCATTTTGATACGAAAAATATAAATTATGTGTATTCAAATAATAAAGTTTTGAAATTTATCAAAAACTACATGTTCCAAAATCAGCCTTCGTCATAATCTCGTTTATAATCAATCCATAATACGAAGTTTTAACCTCTTAAGACCCGAAGTTAAAATAATAGTATACAAATACTCATTCTTTGCTTTTAAACCATCAAAATAACATCATAGATGACAATCTATGTTTTAGGGTGCTTGTAATTTAGGTTCACAAATATTAACATAAAATTACTAGACCCCCCCCCCCCCCCAAATATCAATTTAATTATCAATAACCTAAAATTACACAATAAAAAAATAACATCTTTAACTAAAGTGAATAATCTGCAAATTCTTAAATTTTTTTATTCTAAAGTTTTTAAGTCAAAGAATTGTGAAAATTACCTACTTTCTTGGATGAACTGTTTCGAAAGCATTTTGCAAACTCAGGTTAAAATAACATTTATTTTAAAAAGAAATCGACATCGGTGCTGCCATTTATAGGTTTCATTTTAAAGCAAAAACATTCAACTTTATAGAAGTGAAGTTAAAATGTAAAAATATCAATAATTTTAGTTTTTATGAGCAAAAGAATCTATGTACCCATTTGGGTACCCAGGACTCAAGAGGTTAAAGAAATTATTTCAAGCATTTTTCCATTTTAATAATGAAAATTCTTTTTTTTTTTTTTTTGTGATTTATGTGAGGAAGGTTGAAGAAGAAGTTCTCGTCAAGCAGTTGCTATGCAATTCTTTTCCAATTGTGGTAACGCTGCTAATTTCTCGGTAGTTTTGCATATTTATGAATAGTACTGCAAATGTTATTTTATGCGTTAAAATAAAAAATAAAAACGAGGCTCGTTGCCACAATCGTTATGACGTTAGCGTTAGTGACATATGTTTTTTCTTTGTCATACAAATATTAATAAAAATTACGAATATAACCAACATTCTCCTTTGAATAATTATAGTAACACATGCAGCAATAAAAGTCAACGATAATGGCAACAATAACAAAATTTTTGAATTGTTTTCTTAAATCTTTAATTTAAAGGCGATGACTGAAATATGTTGTTACGCATAATTTTTTTTAAACGAAGTAATGGTTTTTACTAAAATGCTTTGTCTCAAACAAAACCCTTACTATATTTTAATGTCACAAAATTCGTATTTATTTATAAACTGAAAAATAAATGCTGGGGTTAATGCAGCGCGTATTTCCTGTCGTCTTTTTATATGCTAAGAAGTGTTATTGTTATGAAAAAGCGTACGCCTTTCAGGTTTTTTTTTTCTCTGGTGAAATATTTTTATTATATTCGCCACAAAAGGAAACAAAAACAACATATTTTGTTCTTCACTGGAATTTTTCAACACATTCATAACAATAAGTAATCTTTTTGCTTCATCAACATATTTTTATATATTATACAGCTGGATAAGTGCCATTTTTAAGTTTTCAGCTCGCAAGCGAGCATTAATTAACCCATTATAGCGAATTATAAGCAAAAATAGCTGTTTCATTAATAAAAAAGAACTTTTAATGAAATTTCTTCACGAGAAACTGATGAGTACAATGTTTTTTTTGTTGTTGTTAAAAAAAAAAACGAAAATGTGTAAAAAAATACTACACATAAGGCTGCATTGGTATTTATTGCTTTCACGGAAATAATGTTATACAAACTATAAAGTACTAATTTTTTTTTGTAAAATACAATAAAGTTGATTTTAAACCACAATGCTTTTTTAACAAAACGTATAAAATTAACCTTTAAATCCTTAGAAAACTCGTTTTGTTCCACATATTCTTCTTTTATACTAAGGATTGTATTAAGTTGCTAAAATTTGTGATTTTGTAAAAAGGCAAGGTTTTACCATATCTTGAACTTAATTCTTTTTTTTTCTAATTATTTGGATAATTAGTCGGCTAGACATCCAGTTTTTCTTCATTGGGAAGTAACTTTTACTTCTTTAGTTTTCCATAAATGAATAAAGAAAGAGAAATTAGACCTTTTACTTAAAACACTGAATAGTAATTGATGGCAATTAGTGAGGTAATTTTCACGCTTTTTCTGCGATTTTTTCTTCCATTTTCTTTAGCTCATTTTTAGAAAAATTATCAATTTTCTTGAGTTTCGTGTTGTTTTGTGCTTGAAGTAATCTAACAGGATTAACTAATTTAATTAAAACGGGATGTTCTTATGCTAGTTCGTGAATTTGCTTATAATTCAAAAACTTTCAAAAATTTTTTTTAACATTAATTAAGTCTATTACTATGTTGCCTTTATCACTTAAACCCGTTATATGTTCTTTTTTTCTTCTTAAACAAAATTAAACTTTATAAATAATTACTTAAGCTTTAAAATAAGAAAATATGAGCAACTGAAAACTTCCAAATTAAATTATGACTTTTACGACTGGTAGTACATAAAATATTAAGTACATTAGGATTGCAAATGTGGAAATTAGGAAAGTTTAGTCACAAGTGGTTTGGATACTTAATTTTTTTAAATCATATTTTAAAGGAAAAATGTCATTTTTAAAAGTTTATTTTAAAATATACCTTACAATTAGATGTACCTTACAGCAACGACAAAAAATAAATAAATAAATAAATAAATAAAAACTTTATGCAAATGCAAAAATAGTGCTTGTAATAATACCACTGACTCTGTAAAACATTTTGGATCAACAGTTTATCCCTTCATTATTTTGTAATATGTGCTAACAACTGCTAACTGCATTAGGTTACAAAAAAGTACATTATTTTAAATATGTCATATTCGTGCGGTAAAACTTAATGTTTAGACCTACAATGTTTCGTACCATGTCATTGCAACATTCAACTGTAAAACTTCACAGTGTTCTAAAAAGAACTAAACGCTTTAAAAATGTAATAATAATAATAAAAAAAAGTTGACAGCCATTGAAGTACTCTTGTAGGGGATCAATGTGTGCAGTCACGAATTTCTATGCTATGCTTACTTGTTTTAGTACAAAATATCACTAATAGATGACGTTGCGCTGCCTGAAAAAAAAAATGATAAAAATCGATCAAATTTCAGTCAGTTTTTAAACTTCATACAGTTTTACTCTTTAATATTTCGTAACTAAATCATACTGAATGGTAAAAATATCATACGAATTGAAATTTATCCCAACTGAGTGAAAAAGTGTCCAATCCGGAAGTCGAACCCAAGACTTTTGGCTTAAATTGGCAGCGCTCTGCCTATTGAGCTACCTGGACTGACAACCGTCCAACACTATTTACTCAAATAACCTTATTGGCACAGGCATCTGGTCAGCCATGTGGACAGCTTAACAGAATATACCACAAGTAATGGAATTCTATTAAACGGTGAATACGCAGATACATTTTATTATTTTTTAACTTACTCATACGGATTGGTAAAAATGACATACGAATTGACATTTTTCCAAATGAGTGTAAAACGTTTCACTACATATATACGTAATAATGTTATCTGAGTGAATAGTATCGGCAGTTCTAGCTCCAGGTAGCTCAATAGGCAGAGCGTTGGCCTTTTAAGCCATAGGTCTTGGATTCGACTACGGCATGGACACTTTTTCACTCAATTGGAAAAAATGTCCATTTGTGTAATTCATTCTGTTAAGCAGCTGAAAAGAAAAAAATAATCTTTGCGCTTTGAAATTTTAAGGTTATTTTGATGAATAAAACAACAGTTTGAGACAGTGCATCCCAATCTGTCGGCGATATTTGGAACTAAAGGAAGGCAAAGAAAATCTTGACCTCACATATTACTCTTCTGGAATAACTTCAGTAGCTGTTACCGTTTAATTGTTATCGGATTTTTTAAAACCATTCAGTTCAGTTTAGGACGCCGTATATTTTTAGAACTTTGTGATGAACGAATGAGACGATTAAATTGGCAACCTGAGATTTTTTTTTTTTTTTTTTTTTGAATAAAACCTTTTTTTAAATGAGAAACTCCATGCGGAGGTTGACTTGGAAACAAAATGTAGC
Organism: Maratus michaelseni; assembly: GCA_963931845.1. NCBI lineage: Eukaryota > Metazoa > Arthropoda > Arachnida > Araneae > Salticidae > Maratus > Maratus michaelseni. The sequence goes on along the minus strand of OZ007590.1, from coordinate 331,553,844 downwards.
ATCAATGAAACAGAAGTGTTTTGAAAATGACGTTACGATGAAATGAATTTAGTGTCGAAATTGGCGTTAAAGATGAAAGTAAAACATGAGAATGAGAGAAACGTTACAGATGGTGAGGCATACGTTTCATGGCGATATATAATTACATTCCGTGCTTACTTGGTTTTCAGTAGACATATACTCACACGAATGATCACACACACACACTAGTGATGGGTATAACAATTATTTTGATTATTCGAATGAATTATTCAGGTACTTGAAGAAGCATATTTGCCAAACTTCAATTTTTTTCAATTAATACCCGAAATTTTGATAAAAATAAAGAAGAAGCTTCTGGTTTTAATTAGATTACATGCCAGATAAAAAATGAAAAATGCGCTTCGTAAACGAAACATGTTTGTAAGATATCTTAAATATGAAAAACGTAATGTTCAATGGAAAAATGAAATTAGTAACTATATAGAAGCAACACATGCGTCTATTGACTCTATCTATTTTTATACTGCTTATGAAAAGGCATCGTTATAAATCCATGAAACAACTGTATGATAAATTACTTATCCTTTTTCAATAGCGTTTTTAAAAACTAATATTTTACAATTCTCGTATCAATATTTTCTTTACCTATCGCCTTATATGTATTCAATTATAAATTAAAAAAAGTATTAAACTTAGAAGAGCAAAGACGCACTTTAAAATATTTATATATATTTTTTAATACCACGAATTTGGAAGATCCTCGTAGCTACTTTAATCTTGTTATAAAATTTTTTAATGGTACATTCTTTTACACCTTCCTTACATTATTTAATAAAAGAATAAGATGTTACGAAATAAGATAAAGGACCCCCCCCCCCCCCGCGCGCTTTTTTGTCTGGTTCTCTTCTTTTGTTAAAAAGTGACTGTTATCTCGGAGAAGGCCATCAGACAGTTTTTGATAGTAACGGCGTTTTTCACCATCTTTCGCGTATATTATTCAAATTTTTCAGCGCAATTCTTATTTTATTTAAATTTTGTTATTCATATAAACGGAAATTTGAATTATGGAGAAATGTATATTACAGATATGCGAGAATTAGAGTTAGGCAAGAGTTCCGAAAAATGCTCGTATTTGTTATTTACAGTATACAATCGGTTATTCTGTACATGAAGTTAGTTACACCTTTTCAACATAATTTTATTTTAAGTTTCTCCACTGAAGATAACTATGTAAAATAAATAATATTGATATTACTTTACATACCATAAAATACGGAGTATAAAGCACTTTTTATACCAAAAAAAAAAAAAAAAAACTAATTATCGATCGAAATTTACGGGTGCGCGTTATACGCCGAATATAAAAATGATAGATTTAAAAATAAGGAAAAAATGAGCATAAAAAAATTAGATTTCTACATGTGTCGTAAATATTGTTTATTGAAACTAAAATACTGCAAAAATCCTACTTTTTAGGTGCGTTCGTAATTATATAAATACGTGGCACCTATAGTCGTCGTCTGGTCAGTCCGTCCGTTCGTTCGTCTGTCCGTCTGTCCGCATATAACAGCACAAAAACTACCCATCCGAATGATTTGAAATTTAATACATATAATCGTTGCAGAATTGTGTCGAATCATTTCAAATTTTATGAAAATCGAATCAAAACTTAAAAAAGATATTAATAAAAGTTTTCTTTATTCTATTAAATCCTATCGTACGTAATCTATATAATAAAAGCGCAAGTCATGTGACCGAGGAAAACAAATACGGGCAAACCACTTCTTTTTTCATATGCAAGGGGGCCATTTTTATTAAAAATTACTTTTTCGAATAAAATTGCATAAAAGTTATATTTTTAGAAAGATCGTTCAAGAAAATTGTTTGCTCGAGAGATGAGTTACATTAAAAAAATGTATAGATTCTGAGATAACTCCAGTGGAAATTATGTTAACCGAATATCTCAATCCATGAGAGTAAATGAAAACAGGGGATTCGTTCATTATGAGTCATAAAAATATTAAACCATGGACGTAATCATTTGCAAAGCAAGATCTCCATCGTGAATTTTACAGTGCTATCTGGTGTAGAAAAAAAAAATCGCATTTGTAAGCGTAGCATACATAATAATAAAAAAAAAGTCATGCTCCTTTCTCTCCTAGCAGACGATATAATTCATTTCACTGAAATAATAACGATGATTTTTTTATATTGTGAAACTAGTTATAAAACGAACGCACCTCATATGTCACGTTTAACGTACAATTTCCAACTCGTTTTATGTTAATAGTGTATTATGGCTGCACATAAAAGTATAAAACGATTAACAGCCTTAATAATTTAGTTTAGTTGTATGAATTGATTCAGTTAGGATTTAGTAGGTAAATGGAAAATATGATATTTTTTTCATATTATGAGTAAAAAGTGCTTGTGTTGGAAAATATTGTTCCCCTTTATCGCTTGTCATTTCAGTACACCATTATTCAAAAACCTAGGAAAATCCTTGGAATGAGTGACTTCAAAAGATAATGGGCTGTACACATACAAACGATATTAACTTTTTGGTAATTTTGGACCCCATCCCTCCCTTACGATATCATACGTTATCATTCATCGGACCCCGTCCCCCCTCCCGCCAATGATATCGTTATAAATGTCTAAAAACTCTTTATTTATACAATTTTTTCTTTGTTATTATTTTTATATATTTACAGTGATTATACAGATATGTTTTTACATTTATTATTCGCATACTTTACCGATTCAAATGAAGAGAAGAAGAATAGAATATCTTTGTTACATATGAAATAACTTTATATCATCTAATACTTATTTATTATAAATACGTAGTTACTATTTAAAAGTATTTGTTAATAGCTTTTTGTTGCATAATGAATTCAACAGTAATATTGTCTTCTTGCACCTGCCCTCTACACGGGGAGGTGCAAGCGCAGTTTCTTATAAACAAAACAGGTGGGCAACATTCTTTCTATTTTCTTTCTGGTAAACATAACAAGTATCATTTGAAACATACGTCGCACTTGGTTTCTCAAACATCGGATTATATGCGTATATGGCAGATGAATAAGAATGTCAAATGTTGGGGTATTCCCTATTTTGGAATGAAATAATTTTATAATCATTTAACGGTTTTACTAATAACTGTATTTTCATGAAAATAGAAGTAAAAAAATTTTGATGTAAAAAATAGAAGAAGAAAATTGGATTAAAAAAGGTAATGATATCAAACGACAATCCCCCTCCCCCTAGAGATATCTGACGATATCAAGTGCTAGACCAACCCCCTCCCCCCTACAGTGATAACGTTATATATGCACAGTCCCTAAGAGCACCACATACGTATGTACATTTCAGGTTTCTTTGTAAATAAAAGGGTGCGCGTTATACGGCAAATATACCTAAAAATAGAAAAATGCAGTCTCAAATCCTAGGTGCGCGTTATACGGCAAATGTACCTAAAAATAGAAAAATTCAGTCTCAAATCGTAGGTGCGCGTTATACGCTAGATTTTACGGTAATTTAAAATTACATGAGGTAAATGATGTAAATAACTTTTTTGGAGAATGTTTATAAAAACAACAGGAGTTTGTGGTATTACAAAAAAAAAAAAAAAAAAAATACATATTAATTTTTACATTATTTTATATTTAACTCAACTTGGTTTTTGCATGTAAACATAGAGTTTTGTAGTCAATTTTTAACTCACTTCCTGGCATGCTAGAATTGTAAAAATTATGTACAAATGAGTGTTTCTAATGACAATACAGCATTTTAATATTTTTAGAAATTAATTATAAGTCAATACATTAATTTTAAGGCATTTTCCCGTTAGCCCGCCAAAGGTAATAAATCATAAAATATTCTTTATGGTTGCAATTGTATAAGAGTTACAACAACTATGGATTTAATGGTGTGCACCAAACCACGACAAAATAGGCCATCTGGCCAGGAAGTTGCAACAACGAAATATTTTAAACACTGAAGAGTAAAATATATCAATAAAAATGAAAAGCGTGTAATGCATATTTTAAAAAATATTCTTCAACCAATTAATAATTTCATATTAATTCAGTTATAATTATACGTTGAAAAATTAATTTAGAAAAAGGTAGTTTAAATAATACTTTTTTTTCTTTTCTGTTGGCCATATATAAAAAAGAAACAGAGCAAAAATTATAATTTTTTTCATACATTCACTAGCTGCCGCTTTCTACCAGACGTAAAAAAAAGTGATGAATTTTCTATAATCGGGTTCGGTGCTCATGCCAAAGTAATTTATCATAATGAATTTTTTTTGAAAAATCAAGAATTGCAGTCATGAAATAAATTAGGCGTGATTTTCAAGATAAGCATTAAATGCTTATAAAAGAGTGTATTAAAAAAAAAAATCCATTTTTACTTTTATATTTATTGAACTTCCAATTTATTACTGCTTTAAAATAAAAACTCGGTGTATTACTTTTCTGAACACAATTGAAAAATACTTACTCGCATACTCATACACTCATGTCAATACTTTTCAAATAAGATGTTCATCCCGAAAAACAATTTATTTAAGATATCTTTCTGAGATATTTAAAATCGAAAACCATGGAAAAACACAGGCCCCTAAATTGGCAGAAATAAACTAAAAGCGATAAAATATTTCATCTAACTTTTCATATTGATCGACATAAAGATAAAATTGTTTCAAGCCATCTAACATCGCATTAACGAAGATAATAAGTAGATAGTTAAACTTTTTAGTTAGAAAATCTATATCTAAACCAATTTTTCTTTAAATTCTTTTTTTTCCTTTTGGTAAGCTTTTTCGATAATTTTTTTTTAGACTTATTGATGTTGTCAGCATCTCGAAAATATCCCCTTTTTTATTCCATTTTAAGGATTTTTTTTTAATTATTCAAATAAATGAAAAAAAATGTTATGTGTTTATTATTTATAATCTTGTTTTATGTAATCAAAATTTTAGTCAGAATTTATCTAACTAAATTATTTTAATCGCAGATATGATGTTTGAGTTTTAAAACACTTTACATTTCATACTTTAAATCTCAACTTTACAAATTCAGTTTAGTTAATTATGTTTGTATTAAAATTTGTCGCAAATAATTTAAGAGCATTATACATCATTTCAAAAATTACATTTAAAAAACATAGAACACTATTTTTTTAAAAGCAATAACATTTTTTAAAATGTTAAATCACATGTAATCAATACAAAGTAGATGCATGACTAAGGCAAGAACTAAGGCGAGAATGGCGTTTTATGTGCATGAAATGGAAAATATCTTTTATACTTGTCTTGTCCATTAAAAGTACGACAGAAGAGGGAGATCACTGCTCTTGCTGCCCGCACGAGTAGGAGTATTGGAGAGACAAAATGTCATTTGTGCTCATTTCCTAGTTAAATTTTTGTAAAATAATAATAATAATAATAACAAAAAAATAAGAATTAAAAACTTAGTTGCCAGTGGAGACCTGGCAACCGCATTTGTCAAGCCCTGGTTTTTATTAAAGACAGCTCTGAAAAGGTGATCTTTAATTACGTACACCCTGTATATTAATTGCATTGCAGTAGATGAGAACAGTCTTAAATTGTTTATAAAGATAGGTTAATTAAGATATCAGAGATTATTAAATTCTCTGCGACTGTGAATGGAGTGGGAAGATCGCTTATTTGGTATTTAGTTTTTTTCTTATAATAAACTGGTTCAGATGAAGACTGTTTATCTCTTTAGCTGAGAACACAGTCAATCCAGTTATATTTTTTATAAGCTAAATTCGATTATTTGCATGCTAATGTGAATTTACTGATGAACTTACTGATTACTACAAGTAATAATTAGTCAGTTGAGAATGATTGCAATGTTTGATTTGCAAAAAACCTAATATCGTTTTGATACTTAAAATATGTTTATAAAGGTAAACATTTTCCGAATGAATTCATTTTTAGATGCATTCTTAATTATATAAATACGTAGCACTTATAGTCGTCGTCTGGTCCGCCCGTCTGTCCGTGCATAACAGCGTCAAACCTACCCAACTGAATGGTTTGAAATTTAATATATATAATCGTTGCAGAATTTTGTCGAGTCGTTTCAAACTTTATAAAAATCGAATCAAAACTTAAAAAGATATTAATAAAAGTTTTCTTCATTCTATTAAATCCTATCATACGTAATTAGTTAAATGATATCGCATGATAGGTAATGATTCTAGGTTGCCATGGTGATTACGTCTTATTTAAGATGAAGTCATATTTTTTCGTATTACTGAATTTAAAAACCGAATTTGTATTCTAAACGTTTAACTATAGCAATCGTACAATCTACCGACAGTTTTTTGGATAGATGTTTCCGAAGAAGTAGATATTAAATGGAAAAGAGTCTAAATATGGATTTTTCAAGTTCTGAAATGGAATTTTCAGTAAATGTCAAGAAAAGATAAAATGTTGCCAACTTAAAATGTTCTGATTTTATTACGGAAATTAGTAATATCATAATAACAGACGAACAGATGTAATTCATTTCACTAAAACTACACTGAAAAAAAATTACAGTATAATACTGGCACCCCAGACCGTAAAATTAACAGTAAGAAACAGTAAATTAAGCCGTAATACACTACAGCGCATGCGCGGCAGTGTATTACTGCTTATTTTACTGTTTATTACTGTTAATTTTACGGTATAATACTGGCAGCTGGAATGCCAGTATTATACTGTAAAATTATTTTTTTTTCTTTTTTCAGTGAGTTAAATTACGAACGTACCACATTTTTCACGTTTGACATAAAATTTCAAACTTATTCAAAAACGAATTTACTAATAACGAAAAATGCTTGCTTTCTAATTAAGAAAAAGATTCGGAATTAGCGAGCTGCTCTGCATTTTATGAGTTATGACTAAGGATAATATTCGAAATCTCGTCAGCATTGTGCCATTATGGATAGGAATAAAACTGTTAATGGCTTACAATACATGACGAGATACGAGCACTACCCAAGAGAGTAGAATTATCAGTATTCTTAGAAGCTTCTTGAGAAAATATTCTGGGTTGTTAAGCACTGTTACTTGTTATGAATTTGTTTATATTCATGTTTATCTAATAATTTATGAAAAAATTAATCCTTATATTAAAATTCAATGTTCATGAAATAACTCAATCTTTACAGTTCACCGTTACATAAGAATAAATAAGAAACATTTGAAATACGTACTTTTATGTTTTCTTCAAGCGAATTGGTATGGGTGATCGCGAATTCATGGTACAAAGTTTAAGGGTTGGTACAGGACATGGTAACAATAATTTATTGTATAGAAAACCAGGTTCAGAAATCCATTTAGCCACGTAGATAAAGCCAATTCTAACTACGCAATAATATGCAAACAACTATATGGAGAAATTCTACGTAGTAGTTATGATAATAAGGAGAATTACAAGCTCTTAAAATCAAGCAAACAAGTTGTTGCTAATAGAATTAAGGCTTTCGACAGGAAATTAAATATTAAGCAACCTAGCAACGATCTGCCGTATCTAGTTTTAGTCCCTAAATTTCATAAAAATACTGTGAGCTTTAGAACTATTACATGTGGTTTTGGTTCATATTTGGTTACGGCGAATAAAAAGTGTCTGCATATTCTAAATAAAATATTTGCTAAAGTTTTAAAAGAAAATTCTAACTAATTAAGAAAATCCTAACTCTCTAATTAAAAACAGTTTTGAATTAATTGACAAAGTATTAATTTGGATGATTTAAAGAGAAAAATTATGGATTTTTTTTAAGGAGTTCAATATTACAAATATAAGCTTTGAACAGTCCACTAATCTTTTTAATTTTGTAGATAAAGAAAATTATTTCTATGACGATAAACTGGTTTACAAACAGATTAAAGGTATTCCCAAGGGGGGGGGGGGGATGGAGGTCTTCAGCTCCATCCTAGCTGATATTTATTTATATACATATGATACAGATGTTACTTTAAATAAAAATGTAATATATTACAGATATATAGATGATGTTCTATTAGCTGGATTTACCAATTCCTTGAAAAGTTACAGCTTTAAACACTATCCAAATAGTTTAAGCCTGAAAATTGCGTCAAATAATTCTAAATGTGTCGATTTTCTGGATGTAACTATAGACATATCTAATGGTGAACTGGTAACAAGCATTTATGATAAGATAAATAATTTTAATTTTGATTCTATTAAAATGTTACATTTCAGTTCAAATGTACATTTGTCTATTTTCAGAAATATTTATATAAACGGTTTATGCCGCATTCAGAAATTGTGCTCTATCTATGCAAACATTGCTAGGAATATAGCTGAATTTTATTATATGGCGTTAGCACAAGGTTATCCGGTTCAGTTTTTGACCGATCTAACAAACAAATTTATAAGAAATAAAGGTTATAGTGACGAATTGATAGGAATGATCAATACGAGAGATGTTTTGTTGAAGTGATAAGTGTGCGAAAGTCGGTGTAGGGGTTGTTTGCCGTGATGAAAGTTGAGAACGTGATGGTGTAGTCTGGCTATAGTTTGCTTTCTTTCGTTATGTCTTTTTCATTCATTTTCAGTTTGTACTTGTCAGGTTAAGGAGTGTTGCATGCGTAAAAATAGTTTATCCCAGCAGTGCATGTTTCAAGCCATGCTACCTGACACAGGTCTTTTAATTTTTTGTTTGTTGTTTATTGTTTTTTTTTCATTTTTGCTGTAATTTGTTGTGTTCTTTTGTTTTAAGTTTAAGTAGTAAGTTGCGATTTCTGGTTCTGTGTTAATGTAGTTTGTTTTGTTTTCTTGTTTTGTATTTAAGTGGTTTATGGTGTTTAGTTGGCTTTTGTGATATTGGATCTGTATGTACTTTTTCATTGGAGTTTATTATATATATATATTTAAAGATGACATGTTAAATTTAAAGATGACATGTTAAATTCAAAGATGACATGTAATTAATTTATATATAGAATACCTAACATGAAATTAAAAAGCTAACTGATTCGAAAAATAAAATGACCGAAACTCCTATATATTAAATTTTAGGTCCTAAAGAAATTTGAATTTGATGGATATTCATTATACTTTAAATTCGTAGTATTCAAACAATTTTTATCATTTTATAAAATAGTGTCAACACTATCTTCTGAAAAAAGCATTTATTTTAGTTAATTGAAAAGAAACATACATAGAGATTTAATTAAAATAATCTTTTTTATTATCTTTTTCATGTTAATTTATTAAATTAAAGTGTTTCTTTTATCAAATTTAAAATTGTGCGTCTTTTGTATACGATCTTTCAGATTTGTATACATAAAAAAAAATGTTTATTTTATTTATCTATATGCTGAATAATAAATTAATTAGCGAAAGTAAATTTTAACAAAGCTTAACATACTTTTGCATGAATAGCGTATTTGAGGTTGCATTTAATAAATGCTTTTTTTATATTAAAATTTAAAGATAAACGTTAATGATGCTGCATTGTTGAGAAAAGTCGATATTAACGCTTTTTTCCTCCTTTTTTTTTGTTCAATTGAAGAAGTTGGTTTTGCATTTGGATAGTGTTTATGGAGCTTTGGGTGTAATCAAAGTCTGCTTTTTTAATATATTTTTGTGAGTTTTTTAAAAATACTTTTAGCGATCTCTCCCTTTCCCCCCATCCCTTCCACCCGAGCTCATCAAGTCTTGATAAGAAAGGTCTGCTTCAATTTCTAGTTTTGAAAAAAGAAATCAAAATCGATCATGGTGCTTATTTTTTTTTGCATTTTTTTTTTTTTTTTTTTTGCATTTTTTTCCCCGAACCGTTCTGTGCGAGGCTTATATTTAGAAATAATAACGCAAAATATAAAAATTGAAAAAAAAAATATTTTCAAGCATTATTTATGGATTTTGAATGCTAGTATAATCTAGGTTTCTTTTAGCTATATAAGATTAGAAAACTTTTTTTTTTGGCCTTTCTGTGTTAATGAATCTTTTTGGGAATAAATCGATATGTATGAAATTTTATGGTATTGTTATGTGATTTCTTAAATTGCAAGTATTTTATCGAGCAGTTTGATTTTCGTAATAGTTTTTACTTTACTATTAATTATCAATTTGTTTTTCTTATATGAATAAAAACAAACGATACGATGTAAATTAAACAAAAAAGTTAATGTTTAGTTTAATTATAGCTTTTAAAAGTTTTTATTTTAACGAAAAATTTAAAAGCAATATTAAATTCGTAATTATCGTCATTTTCTTATAAAAGCATTCTTCTACACTCAAAAAAAAAAAAAAAAAAAAAAAAAGATTTTACGGTATAATACTGGCACACCAGCTGCCAGTATTATACCGTACAATTAACAGTAAAAAACAGTAAAATAAGCAGTAATACACTGCCGCGCATTGAAGTGTATAATTGCATCAAAATCACGTAAGTTGCAAAATGTAATTATAATTATTACTAGTTCATTTACATTGTAAAAACAAGTTTTTTTTTATTAAAATAAGAAATTTAATAAAATTAATATTATAAATTCTAAATGTAGAATTCAATTAGATTTCTTTTTGTTTTCTTTTAAAAATCAATAGATCTCGTAAAATCCAAATGTAAAACATCGAATCGCTACGCCAGCTAATAATAAATAAATTTTGAACTTAAAAAACAGTAATTAAAAAAAAACACACTTTTAGAACGAATTGTAAAACTTAAATTTATGTGTCAGAATTTCCAGTGAACCAAGACGAAGAAAACTATTTCTAGGCGTTTTGATTTTTGGTTTACACTGCATATACACATACACACAATTATCAATATATATATATATATATATATATATATATTGGTGTCCAGAAATTAAGGGGCAGTGACCAATTTCAAACGTTTCGTCGAATATCTTACTGAAACTGGTGAGGAAATGCCCTTGAACTTTGAGGATGTAAAGAACATGTTTGACTTCATGTTTTTCAGTGAAGATTTTGTCGCGAGAAGAATTAGGGAGGGATAATAATTTTATTAATAAAATTTTCGATCATCCAAGTAACAGAAAATGGTGAAAATGGTCTGTCACTGTAACAAATGACTATGTAGGTCCTGTTCAACATTTGTGTGCATTTGTGTAAGCATAGCACGTATATTCGTGAAGATGTTAACGTTTCTGTGAAAACTTCAAAAGTTTTTTTTTATGGCATGTAGAGTTTTGAGCCGCTTTCCAAAATCTTGACAAAAAATCGTAGAAATAGCATACTGTGATTAAAACATTAATATATTGAATATTTGATGAGATATAGGTAATCCCATAGGATTATATGGGACTTATTTCTCAATTTCTCAATTATTGCTGTAACTTTTTGAGTTTTCACGATATTTCACTGGTCTTTTTATAGGAGTTGCCCTATAGTATTGACTATCAAATCATGACAAAAAATCTTTGCTGTAGTTCGAGCATGCGCAGTTAAAATTTATTTTATAAAAATACCTATATCTCATCAAATATTCAATATATTAATATTTTAATCACAGTATACTATTTCTACGATTTTTGTCAAGTTTTTGGAAAGTCATGTTAAATTCGACTGAAAACTCTACATGCTTAAAAAAAAAAAAATTGAATTTTTCACAGAAATATTAACATCTTCACGAATATACGTGCTATGCTTACACAAATGTTGAACAGGACTTACATAGTCATTTCCTACAGTGACAGACCATTTTTACCATTCTCTATTACTTGGGTGATCGAAAATATTATTTTATTATTAAAATTATTATCCCCCCTCCCCCCTAATTGTTCTCGCGTCAAAATCTTAACTGAAAAACATGAAGTCAAATATGTTCTTTACATCCTCAAAGTTCAGGGTCATTCCGGCCATTTCCTCACGAGTTTCAGTAAGATATTCGACGAAACGTCTGAAATTGGTCACTGCCCCTTAATTTCTGGACACCAGTGTATATCATCAACCGTTTTCAATTCACTACTGGATAAAGGTCCCCCCCCCCCCCAGGTTTTCCCATTTGTTCCTGTCCAGTACTTTGTGAGGTCGTTTTCTCTTCCGTTTTACATCTCTGGGATACCAATGTAGGGTGGTTTTACTCTTATCTTATAGGGATATGCCAAGCCTATTTCCATTTTAACCGTTTATCTCTCGACTATCTCAAAAACTTGCTTGGTTAAGCACTTTTCTTTCCAAGCAAAGATGCATTTTACTCTACAGAATATTACTGTTCTTCCCAAAATTTCATCTTCTTATTCTGTTGATTTTATGCCTGATGTTGTTGCCCGATGTTATTTCTTACCCAATATATACATAACTCTGCACTTCCTTAATTTCACTGGCTTATTTTATGACACAAATGAATTGAACATCACCTTAGTCTTTTTCAAATTTATTTTTAATCTCACATTAATGATGGCTTCAGCCAAATCTTTCAACACCTCTTCCAATTTATCTGGGCTGTTAATGGGTTGTTAATGAAAATTAAAATGTCGTCAGAAAACCGGAGATGACTTAAGTGTTCCTTGTTTAGTCTAATCCCCTTTTTCAATGTAGCTTTTAAAAACATTTTCTAAAAAGTTTTGGCAAAATGGTGTTCTACTCCTTGTTCAAGCCCGATCTTCGCTTTTCCTCTGTCCAAACGGATGGTTGCTGTTGCTTTCTTGTAAATCTTTTTTATAATATTGTTATAAGGATGTTCTATACCGAAGTGTTTCAAAGATTTTACTATTGCTGATGTGTAAACTGAATCAAATGTTTTTTTTTTAATAATAAATAAAGGCAAGGTAGGAAAGTAAATTATATTCCTTAAGATTCTCTATGAGTTTCCTTATTGTTTGAATATGATCCATTGTGATAAATCCACTTTGGAAACCTGCTTGTTCTCTAGGTTGAGTAGAGTCCAGAACTGAATTAAAGTCTTGTTAAAGCATAGCTGAACATTTTTATAAATCACTGATAGTAAACTGATCGGGCGGCAGTTTTTAATGTTTTATTTCTACCTTTTCTTGTAAAGTAGTACCATCACAGCATTATTTCAGTATTCCGGTACATCTGACTCCTCTAGACATTTAGAAAACAATATGGCTAGCATTTTTGCAAAATCTTCTCCTGTTTGTTTGATAAGATCAATTGTGATTCCATCTTCGTCAGGACATTTACCTTTTTTGATACATCTAATGTCTTGTAAAACTTCATCTGTCATTACTAGAATTATCTCTTCAGCTTACATTGTGTTTTTCTCTGATCAGGTAGGTTGCTATCTCTCTGACCTTCACACATATGTAGGTTCCTTTAGAATTTTCCACAATACTTATAATGTCATTTTTATTTTTGGTTATTGTTCCATCTACCTTCTTTTGGGAAAAATAAATTTTCTTAAACATATAGTTTGCACTTAGCTGATTTTAACATTATGTAATCTTCTAAACATTTCTTGATAAGATCACAGTTAATTTTTCTGATATCTTCTGTCACCCCTTCCTTACCGTTTTACGTAATTCTGCGTATTCAACATTTGGTTTGGGATCGTTCTTCTTCCTTTTAAATTCCCTGTGTTTCGTCATCAATTTTCTTGTTTCTTCAGTTATTTTTTTCATCTGCTTTATTTGCGTTTCACCGACTGTTTTCTTTTGAAATTTCTTGTAGGGTATTAGTTTCTTGTTCATGAATACAACATTCACGAATGCTTCTCTTTCAAAATTAACTTCAGTACTTCGAAACGGTTTTTAAGTTCCAAACGAACTTTTTCTTTATGTTTCTGAAGACTGCTGATGTCCACTGATTAGAGTGTTGGAAAATTTTAATTCTTTCCACTTTAGTATTTAAGAGCATTTTGCATCTAACCAATCTATGACCGCTTTCTGTAGCGAAGTTATTGAGAACGTTGCAATCCTAAATTAGATGTTTTCTGTTTGTCGCTTGTCATGATGTAGTCGGTTTCATTTATTGCTCTATTTGCACTTCTCCATGTACATTTTTTTGTGGCTTCTTCTTAAAAATAAATAAATTCATGATATACTCTTGCTCACATTCTGCAAATTCAATCAATCTGTCACCTCTTCCGTTTTGCCTCCCATATCCATAATTTCCTAATGAGAACTCTCCTTTCTTTTTTTACAATTCTTGCATTCCATTCTCCCATTAATAATTTGGTGCAGCATTGTCCCTTCCAATTAATTGAAGTTACTTCTTAAAAGAAATCCGCAACTTCTTCATCAGAGTACCTTATTGTTGGCTCATAAACTTAGATAATTTGCATCTTGCATCTTCTTCACACTTGTCTAAGTGATGTTGCAACGCTGTCCGATGTACTATTATATTCTACTATACGATTAATCCGTCTTTTATGAATCAGATATTCCACACCACATGTTTTACCATCTTCTGCGCCTCTATAGTCTAGTACGTGTCCGCTGGGAAGATAAATCTTCTCTTCATCTTTTATTCTTACTTCACTTAATCTTAAGATGCCCGAGTTGATTTTTTATAATTATTCTCCAAATTCGTGTTAACGATTTTCCGAAGGTAGGAAACATACGTTATGCGGAGCCAAGGTGATCGACTGCAGTCTAGCCAAATATGGGGATTTTTAGCAGACTCTGTCTTCATGTCTTTCTGATCATTGCCATAACCAGGGACATTCAGATCCCGGAATTCAGGGGGGAGGGGTGAACAAGTTCCTCCACGCTGGCCTAGTGGGTTAGAGAAAGCCATTCTGCGTTCGTTTACCATGCACTAGGCAAGGGTGCTAACGAGTAGCACCGTTAGAATGTGCAAATTGACATTAAATCTCTGCTTCTAATCGATTCCTTCAAGGCTTTCTCGAAGATAATTAAAGCATCTTCTCAAATTTGTCAAGGCTATTAAGCAATCTATCTATATATATTATATATATATATATTCTACATGATTCATGTGGTTTCATTCATTTGTATATAACACCAGATCTTCAAAGTTATGACGACAAACTTTTATACTACTGAGATTTTCTCTTATATATTTTCTGTCAGGGTTATTTACTTGCCTCCTTGGTATACTGCTTGAAATATGCTATAAAACATGTTTATGATATGAGATTCTTAGTTGGATATTTGTTGAATAAAAAAGTGTTATCTGTGCAACTTTTCCGCATTGGAGAGATTGTGGACGCATTTTTACATTGAGTTCATTCAAAAGTTAATATATTATAAAAATATTATAAAAGTTCAATAAATTGTGCTTAATGAGACATACTTATATAAATGTATGGGTACGCCAATATCATCAGAAACTTTGCATTATTAAAGCTACAATTCTTTAAGAGCAATTTTTTTTTTTACATTATGTAAAGAGACAGAAAATTAATATCTTTTTAAATATCGGAGCAATATTTGTTCCCAGAGACATTCATTTATGTTAAGGTCAAAAGCCAATTTTTCCGTTAGAGGAAAAATGATAATCCCTGCGCTGTTATGCCCGTCCGGGCTATTTTTTTCTATCTACGTCTCATTTAAGGAGCTCCTTATTCATCTTTTAGCGTAAAATATTGATGCTTTTTTAAGAATCTAATATCCACCTCGCATATTTTCGTGGTCATTTTTTACATAATGTCCCAAACAGATTCTTCGATTTTTGTTGCGGCTCAGCCCTGATGGCGGTCGCTTCCTTATTTATGACTCTTCTTGAGGCTGTCGATAAATCTCAGGCACAGATTCGTAGCTGGGGTGTTAATAGGGGTTGGAGGGTAATCAGTGTCTTCTCGGTCTTTTTTTATGGTCCCCCCGTCTCCCCTTATGCCCAAAAGCTCATTAAGTCATGATAAGAAAGTCTGTCCCGATTGCAGAGTTATGAAAAGGAATAAAATTGCGTCGCACACAAGCGGACTCTAATGGTTAATTACGGGGAGGCATCGCGCCTCGTCTCTGAATACTCTTTTCTATGTTTTGCTTCAGGGATCGTGTAGAAGTTTCGGATGTTTCTGTGAAGGTTTAAAAAGATATGTCATAAAAATCAATTGATTTTTAATTACCTCGAGAGGAAATTTGTTGAGAGTAATACAGTGCAGGTTCCCCGATGAATTAGGGATTTTAATCATGTTGGTTTGAGGGAATTTTTAAAACGTATTTGATATCGGACATGAGTATTACGTATTAAAATAAGGTCTTTTATGAAACATGAAATATAATTTAATGAACACAACATTGAGAAATTACGATAAAAATTGTACCACGTGAAAGAAAAGTGCTTCAATAATTAAAAAAAAAGGGGAAATATTCCACGCAAAGAATTGCTGTGGAGAGCTCAAGTGCAAATGCACTATTTGAATTTACGTCATTGAAAAATCAAAATATTATTCTTTCATACTGGCTGAAGAATTTGAATTATATGTCTTCGTTTGAAATTTTTAATTAGAGAATGGAAAGAATATATTCGCATACATACTTGAAAGTTTATTGACTTTTTAAATTACTTATTGAAATTAAAAAAAATATGTATATATATTCGGCGATAATTAAAGGCGTTTGAAAAAATATACTTTGAATGAAAATTGATTTCGATTTGAAGTTTCAAAATGAAGTGTTTAAATATTATTTAGGCACTAAAATGTTTAGGAATGAATCACTGATTGAAGGATGATTCATTGAAAACTTGTTAAAGCTTCAGAAAAATTCAAAGAATCACGATGGTAACTGTCAGAGCAATTAATTTATAGCTATTTCAATTAGACACAAAGCCTTATAGAATCATTCCTACCTTTGAGATACATGCATGTTCGACACTAACTGCAGCTGTGGATTATTTCATCTTGTTTTAGCCAAAGTTAGCCGTGTTTTAGCAAATGCTTTTTTTCTGGAATTTTAAGAAGCTTTTATTGAATGATTTAATTCTCCATAGTATAAGTACTTTTTAAAGGTATTTATTTTTTTAAGAGTTTTTTTTTCTAGTCATTTTTTTATCTGCTCTTGAAAAATCATCATGCCAAATTTCATAGCGGTGGGTCATCCCATCAAAGCGCTAAATTGATGACAGACGTACAAACTTTTCCTTTTCTTATTACACGTTTTAATGAAATAAGCAACCCGTGTCCCAATCTCGTTTATAATCTAGCTAAATACAAAGTTAAAAAATAGTTTAGCCATTTTCCTTTTTACGAAAGAAAATACTTTATGTGAGTTATCTGAAGAAGGAGCTTTCGCCAAGTACGGACAATCAATTGCAATTGTAGTAACGCTGCCACTTTCTCTTTAGTTTTCCATATTTTTTATTGTAGCAAAAAAAAAATGTTTATTGTTGTGACATGTTAAAAAATATATATTTAAAATTATTTGAACAATCACAAAAAAATCAGTAAATTGAGTTACATTTTTCCAAGAAATACTTTTAATGCTATATATATATTTATATTCGATGGTGTAAAAATTGAAATCATACGGCGTTTAGAATCGAATGTAACATGTGATAAAAGCGAAAACGACAGCTCAGGTCGTTGTCACCATTGTTATGACGTTAGCTTTAGTGGTGGACATGCTTTTGCGCGTTGTAACATAGCTAGATTCAAAATCGTGAGAACCATCCGGACTAAGAACGAAAAATTACTGTATTTTAACTTCTACCCTTCCCCCCCCCCCCCCCCCCCGATGGAAAATCTTGAATCACAGGAAAGAAAAAAAAAAACAGTACCCGTGGAAAGTATCGATGAAAAAGTAATCACTTGTGCTCTAGTAGTTTGGATCTACATCGCTTGGAAGCGGAGAAATTGCGCGAGTGCCTGAATGAGTAGGAGGGTATGGGGAGAGTCAAAGGGAGCTTCTATCGTGAAAAATACGCTCCAAAATTATTTTTCTTCTTACAAAATCTTGCATCCTCTTTTATAAGCCTATTTATTGGTAGTTCCAAACTAAATAGTTCTTTGAGAAGTTTCCGAAGTTGTAAATTTTTACATGTTGTTCAGCATTTATACTATGCGAAATATGTCTCAAAGGCGTTTTTAGGAACGATGTTTTTTTCTTTGTAACAGTATGATGTGATATTATAACGAATGCAGATGCCTGCAGTTTTTTTTTCTGCGTATTTGAATGACTTTGTTTTATATAAAGATTTTTTTTTTTTTTCAAAGTCGGAGTTAGCCTGTGTTATTGAAAGAAAGAGAACATTCAATTTCTGAAAGACTTTTGATAAAAAACGCACATATGACGAAAGTAAAGTAATGAAAAAATAAAAATAGCATAGCATCGTTTATACATTCTCATTTGTATGCTTTTTTCACTTATATGTTTTGATATTAGATTGAGGTTTGTTTGTATGTGAACCTAATAATAAAATTGGTCATTTATGTTATACAAAGAAAGCCTTAATTTCATTTGTACGCCCTCCCCCCCCCCCAAAAAAGTACATATTTAATTAATATTTGATAGAACAACTGAAAGGGCCAGAATGATTGTCATGATTAATATTGAATTACCATTGAAATTACCGTGCTTAAATTCAGTAAAACTTTACGTTCTGTAATGGGACAATAACAATTCCAATATTTAAAAAAGTAAAAAAAAAAAAAAAAAAAAAAAAAAAATTCTCAAACATAAAAACATAACATACATTTGCTTCTGAGTATATGGCTATGTAATCAGTGTTTTTTCTGTTCAACTATTTTCTCAAGGAAAACTTTGTATTTTATTTATTTTCCCATGTGCCCCAAAAACGATCATTACCTATATAAAATAAAGAAAGAATAAAAAAGAATGTAAATACGGAAGAGAATGCATATACTGACGGTCGATTAATCAGCTCCACACTTGTACATTATTATTAGCATCCATATATATATATTTACAGGTGAAATACTACTACTAATAATAAATAACAAGAGAAAATGTAACGAATAGTTGATATGTCGAGGAAATACGCTTTTGCGCATTTAATTTTTCATGCGCACATAAGTAATACGTGTGTTTGTAGATTGTAATGTTCGCACGAAACATTTGCAATTATGTATCGATTTTGAAAGTTTATTTCCTTTAAAAAAATTACCTTTTCCCTAATTTATATTTTTGAATTTCAGCATGCTTTGCCACAATTTCTTTCTGACGTTTGAAAAAATATTTATATAGTTGAAAAATTTAGAAAGAATACAGATACGGAATACAGAGTTTAGCTTTTAAATAAATTATCCCCGAAATCTATTTTTACAGGTTCATTGGAACATACAAGGTAGCTCAAAACACTGAAAAAAAATGAAGTACTCAAAAATGAGTAAGTCCATGTACTCATTTCGAAATGAGTATTTTTGGATCAAAAATGAACATGTGCATTCTCAAAAATGAGTAAGTCCATGTACTCATATCGAAATGAGTATTTTTGGATCAAAAATGAACATGTGCATTCTCAAAAATGAGTAAGTTCATGTACTCATATCGAAATGAGTATTTTTGGATCAAAAATGAACATATGTATTCTCAAAAATGAGTAAGTTCATGTACTCATTTCGAAATGAGTATTTTTGGATAAAAAATGAACATATGATCAAACCCAACATACTTGTATATTTCAGAATGTGTAATGATGAAATTTCGGAGCCTAAAAAGCTATTATTTGAAGGAAAAAAACGAAGAATAAGAGAAATGAAAAGTGGATCTGGTTGTTCGGGATTTTCATCAAAGTGGATCCACTACAACACATTTACTCTTTTTTTTTTCATGTTTATCTAATAATTTATGAAAAAATTAATCCTTATATTAAAATTCAATGTTCATGAAATAACTCAATCTTTACAGTTCACCGTTACATAAGAATAAATAAGAAACATTTGAAATACGTACTTTTATGTTTTCTTCAAGCGAATTGGTATGGGTGATCGCGAATTCATGGTACAAAGTTTAAGGGTTGGTACAGGACATGGTAACAATAATTTATTGTATAGAAAACCAGGTTCAGAAATCCATTTAGCCACGTAGATAAAGCCAATTCTAACTACGCAATAATATGCAAACAACTATATGGAGAAATTCTACGTAGTAGTTATGATAATAAGGAGAATTACAAGCTCTTAAAATCAAGCAAACAAGTTGTTGCTAATAGAATTAAGGCTTTCGACAGGAAATTAAATATTAAGCAACCTAGCAACGATCTGCCGTATCTAGTTTTAGTCCCTAAATTTCATAAAAATACTGTGAGCTTTAGAACTATTACATGTGGTTTTGGTTCATATTTGGTTACGGCGAATAAAAAGTGTCTGCATATTCTAAATAAAATATTTGCTAAAGTTTTAAAAGAAAATTCTAACTAATTAAGAAAATCCTAACTCTCTAATTAAAAACAGTTTTGAATTAATTGACAAAGTATTAATTTGGATGATTTAAAGAGAAAAATTATGGATTTTTTTTAAGGAGTTCAATATTACAAATATAAGCTTTGAACAGTCCACTAATCTTTTTAATTTTGTAGATAAAGAAAATTATTTCTATGACGATAAACTGGTTTACAAACAGATTAAAGGTATTCCCAAGGGGGGGGGGGGGGGGAGGTCTTCAGCTCCATCCTAGCTGATATTTATTTATATACATATGATACAGATGTTACTTTAAATAAAAATGTAATATATTACAGATATATAGATGATGTTCTATTAGCTGGATTTACCAATTCCTTGAAAAGTTACAGCTTTAAACACTATCCAAATAGTTTAAGCCTGAAAATTGCGTCAAATAATTCTAAATGTGTCGATTTTCTGGATGTAACTATAGACATATCTAATGGTGAACTGGTAACAAGCATTTATGATAAGATAAATAATTTTAATTTTGATTCTATTAAAATGTTACATTTCAGTTCAAATGTACATTTGTCTATTTTCAGAAATATTTATATAAACGGTTTATGCCGCATTCAGAAATTGTGCTCTATCTATGCAAACATTGCTAGGAATATAGCTGAATTTTATTATATGGCGTTAGCACAAGGTTATCCGGTTCAGTTTTTGACCGATCTAACAAACAAATTTATAAGAAATAAAGGTTATAGTGACGAATTGATAGGAATGATCAATACGAGAGATGTTTTGTTGAAGTGATAAGTGTGCGAAAGTCGGTGTAGGGGTTGTTTGCCGTGATGAAAGTTGAGAACGTGATGGTGTAGTCTGGCTATAGTTTGCTTTCTTTCGTTATGTCTTTTTCATTCATTTTCAGTTTGTACTTGTCAGGTTAAGGAGTGTTGCATGCGTAAAAATAGTTTATCCCAGCAGTGCATGTTTCAAGCCATGCTACCTGACACAGGTCTTTTAATTTTTTGTTTGTTGTTTATTGTTTTTTTTTCATTTTTGCTGTAATTTGTTGTGTTCTTTTGTTTTAAGTTTAAGTAGTAAGTTGCGATTTCTGGTTCTGTGTTAATGTAGTTTGTTTTGTTTTCTTGTTTTGTATTTAAGTGGTTTATGGTGTTTAGTTGGCTTTTGTGATATTGGATCTGTATGTACTTTTTCATTGGAGTTTATTATATATATATATTTAAAGATGACATGTTAAATTTAAAGATGACATGTTAAATTCAAAGATGACATGTAATTAATTTATATATAGAATACCTAACATGAAATTAAAAAGCTAACTGATTCGAATAATAAAATGACCGAAACTCCTATATATTAAATTTTAGGTCCTAAAGAAATTTGAATTTGATGGATATTCATTATACTTTAAATTCGTAGTATTCAAACAATTTTTATCATTTTATAAAATAGTGTCAACACTATCTTCTGAAAAAAGCATTTATTTTAGTTAATTGAAAAGAAACATACATAGAGATTTAATTAAAATAATCTTTTTTATTATCTTTTTCATGTTAATTTATTAAATTAAAGTGTTTCTTTTATCAAATTTAAAATTGTGCGTCTTTTGTATACGATCTTTCAGATTTGTATACATAAAAAAAAATGTTTATTTTATTTATCTATATGCTGAATAATAAATTAATTAGTGAAAGTAAATTTTAACAAAGCTTAACATACTTTTGCATGAATAGCGTATTTGAGGTTGCATTTAATAAATGCTTTTTTTTATATTAAAATTTAAAGATAAACGTTAATGATGCTGCATTGTTGAGAAAAGTCGATATTAACGCTTTTTTCCTCCTTTTTTTTTGTTCAATTGAAGAAGTTGGTTTTGCATTTGGATAGTGTTTATGGAGCTTTGGGTGTAATCAAAGTCTGCTTTTTTAATATATTTTTGTGAGTTTTTTTTAAATACTTTTAGCGATCTCTCCCTTTCCCCCCATCCCTTCCACCCGAGCTCATCAAGTCTTGATAAGAAAGGTCTGCTTCAATTTCTAGTTTTGAAAAAAGAAATCAAAATCGATCATGGTGCTTATATATTTTTTTTTTATTTTTTTTTTTTTGCATTTTTTTCCCCGAACCGTTCTGTGCGAGGCTTATATTTAGAAATAATAACGCAAAAGATAAAAATTGAAAAAAAAAAATATTTTTTCAAGCATTATTTATGGATTTTGAATGCTAGTATAATCTAGGTTTCTTTTAGCTATATAAGATTAGAAAACTTTTTTTTTTGGCCTTTCTGTGTTAATGAATCTTTTTGGGAATAAATCGATATGTATGAAATTTTATGGTATTGTTATGTGATTTCTTAAATTGCAAGTATTTTATCGAGCAGTTTGATTTTCGTAATAGTTTTTACTTTACTATTAATTATCAATTTGTTTTTCTTATATGAATAAAAACAAACGATACGATGTAAATTAAACAAAAAAGTTAATGGTTAGTTTAATTATAGCTTTTAAAAGTTTTTATTTTAACGAAAAATTTAAAAGCAATATTAAATTCGTAATTATCGTCATTTTCTTATAAAGGCATTCTTCTACACTGAAAAAAAAAAGATTTTACGGTATAATACTGGCACACCAGCTGCTAGTATTATACCGTACAATTAACAGTAAAAAACAGTAAAATAAGCAGTAATACACTGCCGCGCATTGAAGTGTATAATTGCATCAAAATCACGTAAGTTGCAAAATGTAATTTTAATTATTACTAGTTCATTTACATTGTAAAAACAATTTTTTTCTTAAAATAAGAAATTTAATAAAATTAATATTATAAATTCTAAATGTAGAATTCAATTAGATTTCTTTTTGTTTTCTTTTAAAAATCAATAGATCTCGTAAAATCCAAATGTAAAACATCGAATCGCTACGCCAGCTAATAATAAATAAATTTTGAACTTAAAAAACAGTAATTAAAAAAAAACACAGTTTTAGAACGAATTGTAAAACTTAAATTTATGTGTCAGAATTTCCAGTGAACCAAGACGAAGAAAACTATTTCTAGGCGTTTTGATTTTTGGTTTACACTGCATATACACATACACACAATTATCAATATATATATATATATATATATATATATTGGTGTCCAGAAATTAAGGGGCAGTGACCAATTTCAAACGTTTCGTCGAATATCTTATTGAAACTGGTGAGGAAATGCCCTTGAACTTTGAGGATGTAAAGAACATGTTTGACTTCATGTTTTTCAGTGAAGATTTTGTCGCGAGAAGAATTAGGGAGGGATAATAATTTTATTAATAAAATTTTCGATCATCCAAGTAACAGAAAATGGTGAAAATGGTCTGTCACTGTAACAAATGACTATGTAGGTCCTGTTCAACATTTGTGTGCATTTGTGTAAGCATAGCACGTATATTCGTGAAGATGTTAACGTTTCTGTGAAAACTTCAAAAGTTTTTTTTTATGGCATGTAGAGTTTTGAGCCGCTTTCCAAAATCTTGACAAAAAATCGTAGAAATAGCATACTGTGATTAAAACATTAATATATTGAATATTTGATGAGATATAGGTAATCCCATAGGATTATATGGGACTTATTTCTCAATTTCTCAATTATTGCTGTAACTTTTTGAGTTTTCACGATATTTCACTGGTCTTTTTATAGGAGTTGCCCTATAGTATTGACTATCAAATCATGACAAAAAATCTTTGCTGTAGTTCGAGCATGCGCAGTTAAAATTTATTTTATAAAAATACCTATATCTCATCAAATATTCAATATATTAATATTTTAATCACAGTATACTATTTCTACGATTTTTGTCAAGTTTTTGGAAAGTCATGTTAAATTCGACTGAAAACTCTACATGCTTAAAAAAAAAAAATTGAATTTTTCACAGAAATATTAACATCTTCACGAATATACGTGCTATGCTTACACAAATGTTGAACAGGACTTACATAGTCATTTCCTACAGTGACAGACCATTTTTACCATTCTCTATTACTTGGGTGATCGAAAATATTATTTTATTATTAAAATTATTATCCCCCCTCCCCCCTAATTGTTCTCGCGTCAAAATCTTAACTGAAAAACATGAAGTCAAATATGTTCTTTACATCCTCAAAGTTCAGGGGCATTCCGGCCATTTCCTCACGAGTTTCAGTAAGATATTCGACGAAACGTCTGAAATTGGTCACTGCCCCTTAATTTCTGGACACCAGTGTATATCATCAACCGTTTTCAATTCACTACTGGATAAAGGTCCCCCCCCCCCCAGGTTTTCCCATTTGTTTCTGTCCAGTACTTTGTGAGGTCGTTTTCTCTTCCGTTTTACATCTCTGGGATACCAATGTAGGGTGGTTTTACTCTTATCTTATAGGGATATGCCAAGCCTATTTCCATTTTAACCGTTTATCTCTCGACTATCTCAAAAACTTGCTTGGTTAAGCACTTTTCTTTCCAAGCAAAGATGCATTTTACTCTACAGAATATTACTGTTCTTCCCAAAATTTCATCTTCTTATTCTGTTGATTTTATGCCTGATGTTGTTGCCCGATGTTATTTCTTACCCAATATATACATAACTCTGCACTTCCTTAATTTCACTGGCTTATTTTATGACACAAATGAATTGAACATCACCTTAGTCTTTTTCAAATTTATTTTTAATCTCACATTAATGATGGCTTCAGCCAAATCTTTCAACACCTCTTCCAATTTATCTGGGCTGTTAATGGGTTGTTAATGAAAATTAAAATGTCGTCAGAAAACCGGAGATGACTTAAGTGTCCCTTGTTTAGTCTAATCCCCTTTTTCAATGTAGCTTTTAAAAACATTTTCTAAAAAGTTTTGGCAAAATGGTGTTTTACTCCTTGTTCAAGCCCGATCTTCGCTTTTCCTCTGTCCAAACGGATGGTTGCTGTTGCTTTCTTGTAAATCTTTTTTATAATATTGTTATAAGGATGTTCTATACCGATGTGTTTCAAAGATTTTACTATTGCTGATGTGTAAACTGAATCAAATGTTTTTTTTTTAATAATAAATAAAGGCAAGGTAGGAAAGTAAATTATATTCCTTAAGATTCTCTATGAGTTTCCTTATTGTTTGAATATGATCCATTGTGATAAATCCACTTTGGAAACCTGCTTGTTCTCTAGGTTGAGTAGAGTCCAGAACTGAATTAAAGTCTTGTTAAAGCATAGCTGAACATTTTTATAAATCACTGATAGTAAACTGATCGGGCGGCAGTTTTTAATGTTTTATTTCTACCTTTTCTTGTAAAGTAGTACCATCACAGCATTATTTCAGTATTCCGGTACATCTGACTCCTCTAGACATTTAGAAAACAATATGGCTAGCATTTTTGCAAAATCTTCTCCTGTTTGTTTGATAAGATCAATTGTGATTCCATCTTCGTCAGGACATTTACCTTTTTTGATACATCTAATGTCTTGTAAAACTTCATCTGTCATTACTAGAATTATCTCTTCAGCTTACATTGTGTTTTTCTCTGATCAGGTAGGTTGCTATCTCTCTGACCTTCACACATATGTAGGTTCCTTTAGAATTTTCCACAATACTTATAATGTCATTTTTATTTTTGGTTATTGTTCCATCTACCTTCTTTAGGGAAAAATAAATTTTCTTAAACATATAGTTTGCACTTAGCTGATTTTAACATTATGTAATCTTCTAAACATTTCTTGATAAGATCACAGTTAATTTTTCTGATATCTTCTGTCACCCCTTCCTTACCGTTTTACGTAATTCTGCGTATTCAACATTTGGTTTGGGATCGTTCTTCTTCCTTTTAAATTCCCTGTGTTTTGTCATCAATTTTCTTGTTTCTTCAGTTATTTTTTTCATCTGCTTTATTTGCGTTTCACCGACTGTTTTCTTTTGAAATTTCTTGTAGGGTATTAGTTTCTTGTTCATGAATGCAACATTCACGAATGCTTCTCTTTCAAAATTAACTTCAGTACTTCGAAACGGTTTTTAAGTTCCAAACGAACTTTTTCTTTATGTTTCTGAAGACTGCTGATGTCCACTGATTAGAGTGTTGGAAAATTTTAATTCTTTCCACTTTAGTATTTAAGAGCATTTTGCATCTAACCAATCTATGACCGCTTTCTGTAGCGAAGTTATTGAGAACGTTGCAATCCTAAATTAGATGTTTTCTGTTTGTCGCTTGTCATGATGTAGTCGGTTTCATTTATTGCTCTATTTGCACTTCTCCATGTACATTTTTTTGTGGCTTCTTCTTAAAAATAAATAAATTCATGATATACTCTTGCTCACATTCTGCAAATTCAATCAATCTGTCACCTCTTCCGTTTTGCCTCCCATATCCATAATTTCCTAATGAGAACTCTCCTTTCTTTTTTTACAATTCTTGCATTCCATTCTCCCATTAATAATTTGGTGCAGCATTGTCCCTTCCAATTAATTGAAGTTACTTCTTAAAAGAAATCCGCAACTTCTTCATCAGAGTACCTTATTGTTGGCTCATAAACTTAGATAATTTGCATCTTGCATCTTCTTCACACTTGTCTAAGTGATGTTGCAACGCTGTCCGATGTACTATTATATTCTACTATACGATTAATCCGTCTTTTATGAATCAGATATTCCACACCACATGTTTTACCATCTTCTGCGCCTCTATAGTCTAGTACGTGTCCGCTGGGAAGATAAATCTTCTCTTCATCTTTTATTCTTACTTCACTTAATCTTAAGATGCCCGAGTTGATTTTTTATAATTATTCTCCAAATTCGTGTTAACGATTTTCCGAAGGTAGGAAACATACGTTATGCGGAGCCAAGGTGATCGACTGCAGCCTAGCCAAATACGGGGATTTTTAGCAGACTCTGTCTTCATGTCTTTCTGATCATTGCCATAACCAGGGACATTCAGATCCCGGAATTCAGGGGGGAGGGGTGAACAAGTTCCTCCACGCTGGCCTAGTGGGTTAGAGAAAGCCATTCTGCGTTCGTTTACCATGCACTAGGCAAGGGTGCTAACGAGTAGCACCGTTAGAATGTGCAAATTGACATTAAATCTCTGCTTCTAATCGATTCCTTCAAGGCTTTCTCGAAGATAATTAAAGCATCTTCTCAAATTTGTCAAGGCTATTAAGCAATCTATCTATATATATTATATATATATATTCTACATGATTCATGTGGTTTTATTCATTTGTATATAACACCAGATCTTCAAAGTTATGACGACAAACTTTTATACTACTGAGATTTTCTCTTATATATTTTCTGTCAGGGTTATTTACTTGCCTCCTTGGTATACTGCTTGAAATATGCTATAAAACATGTTTATGATATGAGATTCTTAGTTGGATATTTGTTGAATAAAAAAGTGTTATCTGTGCAACTTTTCCGCATTGGAGAGATTGTGGACGCATTTTTACATTGAGTTCATTCAAAAGTTAATATATTATAAAAATATTATAAAAGTTCAATAAATTGTGCTTAATGAGACATACTTATATAAATGTATGGGTACGCCAATATCATCAGAAACTTTGCATTATTAAAGCTACAATTCTTTAAGAGCAATTTTTTTTTTTTTACATTATGTAAAGAGACAGAAAATTAATATCTTTTTAAATATCGGAGCAATATTTGTTCCCAGAGACATTCATTTATGTTAAGGTCAAAAGCCAATTTTTCCGTTAGAGGAAAAATGATAATCCCTGCGCTGTTATGCCCGTCCGGGCTATTTTTTTCTATCTACGTCTCATTTAAGGAGCTCCTTATTCATCTTTTAGCGTAAAATATTGATGCTTTTTTAAGAATCTAATATCCACCTCGCATATTTTCGTGGTCATTTTTTACATAATGTCCCAAACAGATTCTTCGATTTTTGTTGCGGCTCAGCCCTGATGGCGGTCGCTTCCTTATTTATGACTCTTCTTGAGGCTGTCGATAAATCTCAGGCACAGATTCGTAGCTGGGGTGTTAATAGGGGTTGGAGGGTAATCAGTGTCTTCTCGGTCTTTTTTTATGGTCCCCCCGTCTCCCCTTATGCCCAAAAGCTCATTAAGTCATGATAAGAAAGTCTGTCCCGATTGCAGAGTTATGAAAAGGAATAAAATTGCGTCGCACACAAGCGGACTCTAATGGTTAATTACGGGGAGGCATCGCGCCTCGTCTCTGAATACTCTTTTCTATGTTTTGCTTCAGGGATCGTGTAGAAGTTTCGGATGTTTCTGTGAAGGTTTAAAAAGATATGTCATAAAAATCAATTGATTTTTAATTACCTCGAGAGGAAATTTGTTGAGAGTAATACAGTGCAGGTTCCCCGATGAATTAGGGATTTTAATCATGTTGGTTTGAGGGA
Source organism: Maratus michaelseni (assembly GCA_963931845.1). Classification (NCBI taxonomy): domain Eukaryota; kingdom Metazoa; phylum Arthropoda; class Arachnida; order Araneae; family Salticidae; genus Maratus; species Maratus michaelseni. Next base: position 331,525,235 of record OZ007590.1, on the reverse strand, counting down.
ATTTTTAAAACGTATTTGATATCGGACATGAGTATTACGTATTAAAATAAGGTCTTTTATGAAACATGAAATATAATTTAATGAACACAACATTGAGAAATTACGATAAAAATTGTACTACGTGAAAGAAAAGTGCTTCAATAATTAAAAAAAAAGAGGAAATATTCCACGCAAAGAATTGCTGTGGAGAGCTCAAGTGCAAATGCTTCTTTATTTGAATTTACGTCATTGAAAAATCAAAATATTATTCTTTCATACTGGCTGAAGAATTTGAATTATATGTCTTCGTTTGAAATTTTTAATTAGAGAATGGAAAGAATATATTCGCATACATACTTGAAAGTTTATTGACTTTTTAAATTACTTATTGAAATTAAAAAAAATATGTATATATATTCGGCGATAATTAAAGGCGTTTGAAAAAATATACTTTGAATGAAAATTGATTTCGATTTGAAGTTTCAAAATGAAGTGTTTAAATATTATTTAGGCACTAAAATGTTTAGGAATGAATCACTGATTGAAGGATGATTCATTGAAAACTTGTTAAAGCTTCAGAAAAATTCAAAGAATCACGATGGTAACTGTCAGAGCAATTAATTTATAGCTATTTCAATTAGACACAAAGCCTTATAGAATCATTCCTACCTTTGAGATACATGCATGTTCGACACTAACTGCAGCTGTGGATTATTTCATCTTGTTTTAGCCAAAGTTAGCCGTGTTTTAGCAAATGCTTTTTTTCTGGAATTTTAAGAAGCTTTTATTGAATGATTTAATTCTCCATAGTATAAGTACTTTTTAAAGGTATTTATTTTTTTAAGAGTTTTTTTTTCTAGTCATTTTTTTATCTGCTCTTGAAAAATCATCATGCCAAATTTCATAGCGGTGGGTCATCCCATCAAAGCGCTAAATTGATGACAGACGTACAAACTTTTCCTTTTCTTATTACACGTTTTAATGAAATAAGCAACCCGTGTCCCAATCTCGTTTATAATCTAGCTAAATACAAAGTTAAAAAATAGTTTAGCCATTTTCCTTTTTACGAAAGAAAATACTTTATGTGAGTTATCTGAAGAAGGAGCTTTCGCCAAGTACGGACAATCAATTGCAATTGTAGTAACGCTGCCACTTTCTCTTTAGTTTTCCATATTTTTTATTGTAGCAAAAAAAAAATGTTTATTGTTGTGACATGTTAAAAAATATATATTTAAAATTATTTGAACAATCACAAAAAAATCAGTAAATTGAGTTACATTTTTCCAAGAAATACTTTTAATGCTATATATATATTTATATTCGATGGTGTAAAAATTGAAATCATACGGCGTTTAGAATCGAATGTAACATGTGATAAAAGCGAAAACGACAGCTCAGGTCGTTGTCACCATTGTTATGACGTTAGCTTTAGTGGTGGACATGCTTTTGCGCGTTGTAACATAGCTAGATTCAAAATCGTGAGAACCATCCGGACTAAGAACGAAAAATTACTGTATTTTAACTTCTACCCCCCCCCCCCGATGGAAAATCTTGAATCACAGGAAAAAAAAAAAAAAACAGTACCCGTGGAAAGTATCGATGAAAAAGTAATCACTTGTGCTCTAGTAGTTTGGATCTACATCGCTTGGAAGCGGAGAAATTGCGCGAGTGCGTGAATGAGTAGGAGGGTATGGGGAGAGTCAAAGGGAGCTTCTATCGTGAAAAATACGCTCCAAAATTATTTTTCTTCTTACAAAATCTTGCATCCTCTGTTATAAGCCTATTTATTGGTAGTTCCAAACTAAATAGTTCTTTGAGAAGTTTCCGAAGTTGTAAATTTTTACATGTTGTTCAGCATTTATACTATGCGAAATATGTCTCAAAGGCGTTTTTAGGAACGATGTTTTTTTCTTTGTAACAGTATGATGTGATATTATAACGAATGCAGATGCCTGCAGTTTTTTTTTCTGCGTATTTGAATGACTTTGTTTTATATAAAGATTTTTTTTTTTTTCAAAGTCGGAGTTAGCCTGTGTTATTGAAAGAAAGAGAACATTCAATTTCTGAAAGACTTTTGATAAAAAACGCACATATGACGAAAGTAAAGTAATGAAAAAATAAAAATAGCATAGCATCGTTTATACATTCTCATTTGTATGCTTTTTTCACTTATATGTTTTGATATTAGATTGAGGTTTGTTTGTATGTGAACCTAATAATAAAATTGGTCATTTATGTTATACAAAGAAAGCCTTAATTTCATTTGTACGCCCTCCCCCCCCCAAAAAAAAACAGTACCTATTTAATTAATATTTGATAGAACAACTGAAAAGGCCAGAATGATTGTCATGATTAATATTGAATTACCATTGAAATTACCGTGCTTAAATTCAGTAAAACTTTACGTTCTGTAATGGGACAATAACAATTCCAATATTTAAAAAAGTAAAAAAAAAAAAAAAAAATTCTCAAACATAAAAACATAACATACCTTTGCTTCTGAGTATATGGCTATGTAATCAGTGTTTTTTCTGTTCAACTATTTTCTCAAGGGAAACTTTGTATTTTATTTATTTTCCCATGTGCCCCAAAAACGATCATTACCTATATAAAATAAAGAAAGAATAAAAAAGAATGTAAATACGGAAGAGAATGCATATACTGACGGTCGATTAATCAGCTCCACACTTGTACATTATTATTAGCATCCATATATATATATTTACAGGTGAAATACTACTACTAATAATAAATAACAAGAGAAAATGTAACGAATAGTTGATATGTCGAGGAAATACGCTTTTGCGCATTTAATTTTTCATGCGCACATAAGTAATACGTGTGTTTGTAGATTGTAATGTTCGCACGAAACATTTGCAATTATGTATCGATTTTGAAAGTTTATTTCCTTTAAAAAAATTACCTTTTCCCTAATTTATATTTTTGAATTTCAGCATGCTTTGCCACAATTTCTTTCTGACGTTTGAAAAAATATTTATATAGTTGAAAAATTTAGAAAGAATACAGATACGGAATACATAGTTTAGCTTTTAAATAAATTATCCCCGAAATCTATTTTTACAGGTTCATTGGAACATACAAGGTAGCTCAAAACACTGAAAAAAAATGAAGTACTCAAAAATGAGTAAGTCCATGTACTCATTTCGAAATGAGTATTTTTGGATCAAAAATGAACATGTGCATTCTCAAAAATGAGTAAGTCCATGTACTCATATCGAAATGAGTATTTTTGGATCAAAAATGAACATGTGCATTCTCAAAAATGAGTAAGTTCATGTACTCATATCGAAATGAGTATTTTTGGATCAAAAATGAACATATGTATTCTCAAAAATGAGTAAGTTCATGTACTCATTTCGAAATGAGTATTTTTGGATCAAAAATGAACATATGATCAAACCCAACATACTTGTATATTTCAGAATGTGTAATGATGAAATTTCGGAGCCTAAAAAGCTATTATTTGAAGGAAAAAACGAAGAATAAGAGAAATGAAAAGTGGATCTGGTTGTTCGGGATTTTCATCAAAGTGGATCCACTACAACACATTTACTCTTTTTTTTTCCCTCACATTTTACACATCTACTTTTTTATTCCTTGATAGTACTTCAAAATTATGATTTTTTCCCCCACTAATTTTTAAAAAATTTATTTTAACTTTTTTAACGTGAGGCAATATTGTGTTATTTAAAAGTTTCATAACATAATATCTTTGCAAATTATAGCTATGCAAATTGGTATTAAACTAAGCTGATTTGGCTTACAAATTTATGAATTACGCTAAAATTTATTATTTTATAAATTATAATTTTACAAAGTTTATAATTTTTTCCTTAAATTTATAAAATTAGTTAATATTTTTTCTTTACTTTTATAAAAATAAAGTTTTTAACTTTATAACGTTTTTAATTTATTTATTTAGCTTATATTTTTATAAATTAAACTAATTTAATTTAAATAAAATCAATAAGTCCAGATTTAAACCTACCTATCCCAAGGTCATTAATTTCAAATTTGTCTCTAAAAATCATTTTTTTAAAAACTATTTAGTTTAATCGAACCGTACGCAAAAGCTCTCAGCATAGCTGAAATATAATAATTTAATTTATTATAAAAAAATTTATTTACATATTTTTTTTAAATAAGACATTACAAAAAATTTTTTAATAGCATGTAATAAACACGTCGGATTAAGATAATTGTTGTTTTTATTAGAACTGATAAATAGATAATCAGGCAAATAATTTAAAAAAAGTATATGGTCGAATAAAGAAATTGTTAGTACTGTTGCAAAAAGAAGCAATCAGTATTCTTAATGCAATGTTTTACGCATATAATACATAATAAATTGAAATTTATCTGTTATAAGTCACCAAATCATGCAGCAAAATATTGAAAATTATGAAAAGAAAATATTAAAAACATTGGAACTGAAAAACTCCATCTACAGATGAAACCTCAAGTTTTTGCAAGTTTTGCAAAATAACTAACAACATTTGAGACGGAGGCGTGACCACTCATGGCGCGTTGGTCTGAGTCGTCAGGTTAGTACACAGGACATCACGGGTTCGATTCTTCTCATGGGCAAGGGTTGGTTAATTACTATAAACTTACGCAGGAATGAAAAAAATGAGCAGAAATGTGTGTATGCTTTATAAGGTTGTCCTCGCGAAGTAGCTTTTTTTATCCTATAAATTTTATTTTAACAACATAATTTTTTTTAAATTTGAATACATCCATGGGATCAAAAATGAGTACATAGCAGTTCATATTTGAATACATCCATGGGATCAAAAATGAGTACATAGCAGTTCATATTTGAATACATCCATGGGATCAAAAATGAGTACATGTGTTTCTCAATTTTGAGTACATTTGGATCGGAGCTATTTTGAGTATGTGACGCATTCAAAATTGAGTACTTTTTACTCAATTTTGAGTACCCATTTTTTTCAGTGAAGTAACTAAATGATTTTAAAAGTTAACCCTTGATTTAGTTTTACCTTTACGTTTCAGATTTAGATTGTGGACACTTTGGAGTTTTATGCAGAGGCTCACGGCCGATAGTTTTTTTTTCTGAAATCAACGCTTAATTATTGCAATTTAAAATGTAGGCATTTGGATGCGAGTAAATCTTCCTTAAAAATCATCTAGGAAATTTTAGCTCACTAAATAGAAAATTACTCCCGTTTTTTATAGTGATTATTCTAGAATGGCTATAAGCTGATAGTTTATGTTTTAAAAACGGGTAAGAGAGATGATAGTTTACGTTTAAAACGATTATGGTCATTGTATGCTTGGTGTATTTGTAAAAATATAGTAAACGATGCAAACCATAATATATGCTTATCATTCTCTCCTTTAATGTTTTTTCAGCTATTCAAAATCGATTTTATTTTTTTAAATATCATATGTTATAAAAGCTATTTTATGAGAAATATGTAACATAACGATATATTGATATCCAAACAAAAAAAAAGCATTTTGAATTGGCATAATTTTACATGCATTTGCCTTTTTAAATGCATGTACGCCGTAACCGCATTTTTCATCAGACGATATAATCTTTTTATGTTGATGATTCATATAGTCAATATTTGCTGCTAGGGAATCACGAATAAATTTATATTAACGAAAGCATTCTTGTATGCAATTATACATGTATATTACACAAGAAAGCTGAACACTGTATTTTTTTATTGGTTAAACGTTGTTTTTTTTTATACTACCGACAAATGTTTTTACATAAATATTTCCAAATCACAGCGAAAGCATAAATCAGATCAAATTAGAGATCGACCTGATACTGTTATTTTACTATTTTAATTTATACGTAAATTCTATCTTTTATTTTTTACAGATGTGGTACTGAAATGTTATGCCAATTTTTAAATACAAAAGGTAGAGTCGTCACTTTATTTAAAAGATAAATAAAAAATCAAACGTATTTTTCAAATCTAAATTAAAATCTAAAATGAAGTAACTAAACTTTTCAACATTGACTTAAATCCTTTAAAAAATCTCCAATTCTAAAATAAAATATATCAGCTTCAATTTATAATGCTCTTAAAGATTAAAAAAAAAAACCTTCTCTGAAACAATTCTATAAAGTATGAACATGTAATGTTTTTTAAAAAAAGTATTTTAATCTTTTTCTCTTTTATTGGATTAGCACTAACGGAAACGAAACACAATCCTTATTTAAATATAAACAGTTTTGAGAAAGAAAGGTTTTAGTTTCACCTTTTGCTTTTGCTTTATAAATAAAACACAGGCGTAAAATTAGAAAATAAATTCATCTAAAAAGCAATTTTTCATTCAAAAAATTTATCCAAATTGTTCGTGAGATAATGATAAAAATGAATCTTTTGAATGTAGACTTTTATGCTAGTTGTAGTGATGTTTGCATTCGTCCGGGAAGAAAGCTTTTCTTAAATTTATTGGGGATTAAAATATAAATGTACTAATGGAATTTTTTTTAGTATATCGTGTCTTAAAACTGAGTGATATAGTTTGAAATGTTTCAAAGACACACATTTCACTTCTATGTAAAAAAAAAATAAGACAAATGTTTCTTAGGCTAATGTCACACGAACGATTATTTCGACGCTCACGGTTTCCGTAAGTCTCCTACAATCCAGGCTGACTCACGCCGTATTTAATTGCCCGTAGAAGAACGATTGGCCGCGGGATTGCGGGTAACCCAAAAGAGGTTATTGTATATTTTCGTTCAAGGTTATATTATATTTTCTTAGATTAAGAAACATGTGTTGTTTTTTACAGTGTGCAATAAAAATCGATAAAAAAAATCGACACTAGAAAAAATATGCTGCTATGAATTGTACTGTAGAGAACAAAAAATTCACGACGGAAGAGCCTGGTATCAAATAGAAAAAGGCGCATGAATATTTTTGGAGCATCATTCGACTGACACAATTATTCTCCCGTTCTTGTTTCCTGAACGTATGTTATTCTCATCCACCTTAGTCCGGGTGTTCCTGTATGCGACCTTAAACATCGTTCCTTAAATTAATTTAAACGCTTATGATTTGTCAAAATTACTTTTAGACCTTTTCATTAGATGGGAGCATATTATAAGCATTGATAAATTTACTGAAACATATTTGGAGCTGTTTTACCATAATTTGAAAATAGCTTTTGTGGTCTCAGGTAATGTTGATCTCAGGACTCAGACGGGTAAAGCTATTTTATAAAAACGTGGAAAGCACTAATTTTGTACAGGGCAGATAAATAACTGTGTACGAACTCTCTAACAAACCTAGATATGCGACTGTACGTTTTTTGATCCGAGGGTGCAGAAAATTTAACAGAGCAAAATAACAAATATTACAAATGGCTAAAAATTAAACTACAGTCGTTGAACCTGTCCTCTGAGAACAAAGCTGCAGTGTGCGCTTTCTCGCCTAAGAAATGTAATTGATTTTGACGTGCACAGCAGTGTGCATGTGTTTATGGATAACATTTGATGTCTATACGTATAAGATTTGTTGCTCGCATAGGTTAAAATTTGCAAATGTGGTATGGACCGCACATTCTCATTGACATTTTCTGTATATAAACCAGAATTGCCCATTGCATGGAGAAACGAAGCTCAACTTTACACATGGGGAATAGTAAACGAACAAAACTGCAGCATCTGAGTAACAGAAGATCTTCATCGAGTCAGGCAGATGACCCTTACATCCTCCGCAAGTGACTGTATTGATAGATTTTACGGGCCGACTTTTACGGGCGTCCATTATTCTGTGAGTAAATCAGTCCACAGCGTCTAAACACCTTGTTTTGTAATGACAATACGACGTCGGGGTATGTTACCAAATGTAGATGATGTTAACAAATTTATAATATATATATGTTACCAAATTTATTAGCAAATTATACCTAATATGTTTTCAAGGAATCGTGTTATCAGTCATGCTTTCCTACAAGTTGGTCTCTTTGTTTACCAGACATTGATTTTTTGTAGGTTTTGGGTTAGAGTTTACCTGAAACAGAATGTGTTACTTCCGTCATTCCAGAACTCTGGTAACGAGGATGCTTCGATATAACAATGTTAAAAATAGATGTAGCTCTGTCAAAATTGGGTCGCAATTTTGTATAATTGCTGCAACATCATATTTAAAACGAGTGTATTATCAGTGTGTATAAGACATGCACAAAACGGGCTTTTCTAAATATATTCTCTGCGTTCACCCGTGATTGCCTTTCATGGGTTTTTGCTTTGGGGTTACTTCAAACAGAATATGTACAATGAAAAAAATACGAATGGCGAATATCAAGAACTCTAATATCTTACACGCCCGCGTCATCTGTATCAATCTGCTACATATATGATTGTGAACTATGCTGTAACACATTGCCACTTGTCGGATCATGTTGAAGTTATTGAACACCATGTATAATATTTTAAAATATCTCTGAGAAGACTTTGTTTTCTCGCGTGTTAGCTAAGTGTATTCTTCTGGTACAGTTAGCTGCATTTCTGAATTACCAATACTTAGCATGTCTGCGGGAAAAGTTAAAATATTCACATGATAATGCTTCATATGTCATGAGTAGAGTCGGTTTTATATCCATTATCTGAAATGGTCACTGTGTCATATTTTCATCTATTAGTCACTGGAAATTATTATTATTATTATTATTATTTTTTTTTTTTTGCGATGATCATTATCCCATGGTGTATAGCGTTGGAAAAAGGGATATTTTAATTTGAATAACCCGGTATATAATATTTTTTTTTCATTTGTTTTCACGATATTTTTAAAGTTAAGTTGCAGTGCAAGTTTAATATAACTTGAATTGTCATAAAAAATAACTTCAAATAATTTAATCTATAATATTAAACACATTTTAATGATGTAAAAGTAAAAAGATTAATTAAATTCAATTAAAGATGTAGATGTAAATGCAAATTAAAAAATATGAAGAGCTTAATAATATTTTTCTTTATCTTTTAAATATGAATACCTTTTGAATAATTTTTATGTATTTCATAAGAGTTTGGGCATTGCATTTTATATTAACAACTGATATTTCTTACGTAAAAACTTTAATATTATAAGAATTGTATATAAAATCATTATTCTAATAACAAAGGAAATTTTAAGAATGTGGCATCTTATTTAATTAGAATTACACCTGAAAAATTGCAGCTCAACAATAAGAAAACTTACTTTAAAGAATATCGATATTATTCCTTTTAAAACGAAACCGTACATTATGCAAATGCATACACATACATTTATATCATAAAACAGCAATAAATGGATAATACTATATGCATATAGTTTTAATGTTTCTTCTCCAAAAGTAAAATGCTAGCGCAAAAAAATGCAATAGCTGATTTATAGCTTCTTAATACTTAACATAAATACTGGTTAGAGATAAATGTCTTTACTTGTGAAAAAGAGAAATCGGAAACTCAAGTGAAATATATCTACTTTCTTCATTCTTCTAAAATTTCAAGTGTTCTAAGTATTTACTTAGATTTCTTTCCATTGATTTTCTTTTTCTCATTGGCTTGAAAAGTGGTTATGCGAGAGGGACTTTTTTTTTCCAGCTTGTTTTAAAATGTAAAGAATTGAATAGAAATATTTTTCAATGCCATCATTAGACAATAGCGTATTTTTTTTTTTTTTTTTTATGTTGCAAAGAAAGAATTGTTGTCGGCAGATATTTAGATGTCGTAGTAAAATATTTTTCTGAAAGAAGTTTACGCAACTGGCGGGCCACAAAAAGCTTGTAAGTGGTGTGCTAGTAAAAGTTTGTTTTGCCCCGCATGTTTTTAAAATGTAGATCGATAGTTTACATTTATCGAAAGTGCAAAAGTATAAAAACTGTATCTTTAAACAACCGGAAATGGCTCTAAATAATATGCAAATATTTAAATATTGACTTATTTTTTTAAATGTAAGATGTTTTTTACGACTTTCTGAAAATTGTTTATTTTTTTTTTCTTTACACAAAATAATTTTGTTAGATGCAGGTATGAGTATCTCAGTTACGATGTTAGATTACATAGATAGTAAAAATATGCGTCAATAAAGTTTCAAGTAGAAAATTTCTTCTCTTGTTATGTTTAGATATTTTTGATTATCTTTATAAATAAATGTTTTCTACAAATATTAATTTTTTTAATGTTGAATGTTGTTATTAAACACTTAATATTTGTTCTAATTATTAGCACATCAATAAAAATGTTTTTAATGAATGACTTGAGTATTGCTCTAAACACTAATACTAGTTTTGTTAAATAAAACGATCACACAAAATGATTGGTTATAAATTGCATAATTATAAAGATTCTAATTTCTTTCATTAGAAATGTTTCATGTTGCTTTGAAAATTATTGAGATTTTACTTAACTTTTTGTTGAATTATAATCATTATTCAAATTTAATCCAATTTTAAAAGAAAAATAAATATACTTACTGAATCATTAAATAAAATTTAATAGCAAAATATAATTGTGTTCTTTTTGTAAATAACGTGAAATTGACTTTTCGTCAGCTAGTGATACAAAACTCTACAATTTAAGTAACGTGTAGTATTTAAGAAATATTTAAAATGTATTTTAAAATGAAATGTAAAATTCATCATATACTTTAAAGGAAAATAATGTAAAACTATTATGAATTATGTTTTCTAAGTTAACAATGAAAGTTCATCTAGTATGTATTTAAATTTAAATTTAATCAAGCATATAATTATTGTATCTATTTGTATTCTAAAGCTGAATGCAGTTACTTATATTCTAAAGTTATTTTGGAAAACAAATCATACAAATATTAAGTACATTTAAAAATAGTTCTTATGGATACACAGTATGTAGACATTTGCGATATGATAGGACTAATACGATATAATGATAATATTTCCTTAGGATGTGATTTTCAAAGAATTTCAGAAAATAGGAACGATTGTTATTAAAAGCTAATATAACTATAAAATATATTTTTTCGTTTCTCAAAGTCGATTAAAGATTCAGCAAAGATATGTACGAAATGAATTTTGAGCGGAGAACAGTGTGTAATGAACCAAGCAAAGTATTTAAAATATTGTAAACAACGGATGTTTAGTGTAATAAATGTGGAATGTTCGGGACTTAAAAATTCGAAACAATTATTTTACTATAAATATAAAAGTTTTAATAATGTTATTTTTTGTTTATTACACTTTATTATTATTAGTACCGATTTGAAAACAGTCCGATGCTTTATAAGTTGCACAATTAAGAGAAATGAACATAATCTTGAATACCGCGACTTTTTTTTCTTACATTTGTATTATCACTGCTCTTTGAATAGAATTTGCTTAGTTTTTAGTTGTTTAGGATTTATTATATTGTAATAATTTATTTAGTTTTTCTTTGTTTATGAGTTTTAAAGGAAGAACTAACTAAAAGAATTAATTTTATTTTAAGAGAAAGAAAAATATACTTCGATATTATAACTATTCTTTCAATTAAAAAAAAATTATATCTTAATTCTACTAACTAAACGACAATTCTTCTAAATGTAGAATAGTGGATAGCATAGTTTTATCCTACTTATGATAATTTTTCAGCATTGGTAAGGAAATAACTCTTTTAAAATCTGGCAATTTTGTGTTACAGGAACAGGTTTCTTTTTATAATTCAATCAATATTTCTGTGCTTAATGCATAAAAGAAAATAGAAACATATTGAATAATTAATGACTTTTGGAATATATATATTAAACTAAAATTTAGGGTTTAATATTTCGAAGAAAATTCGCTGTTAAGCTATAAAACACGAAAAAGAAAAAGTGAAATGATTCCCCTGAAGCTTCAGCATCATTCGCGATAATTACTTGGCTGTTAATGGATTCAATATAATTGATCACGCTATGACAGTTAAACTTTCAAGTACAGCAACTTATTTCATACAAATTAACAGCGCAAGAGAGTTTTCTGTTTTAGCAACTTGTCACGGTTTCTTGCGTATCATATTAACTGGTTAGAAATGAGTTTTGAAAAGAATATGCAAATTAGTTGCTTATTAGACGCCTCCCCGTTTTCAGCAAAAGATTAAATGAGAAATAGCACAAGTTGAGAGAAAGATGTATTTCATTTCCTGAGCTACTTGAAGTCTTCCGTTTTGTAATTCTAAAGATCTCAGCATCTCTTTTAAAAATGTGAAATGCAATAAGTTATTTATTTTTATATTTTAATGGTTCGATTTCTTTGATTGCATCAACATATTAAATAGGGAGGGCAAGAGGAGTTATTTGTATTTTAGAATATGGAATGCATTTTATATGTAGAATATGGAAATTGTTGAAAATTTTGTAATGCAATAAGTACTTTAACACAGAACTAGCCAAAAATGATTTTCAACGGATTGAAAATTGAGGTTTTAGTAAATATTGTTTTGATGGTATTTAAAATATTGGTTTAAAATAAAGACAGAATTGTAAAGAAAATAATTTATTTCTAGTGCAATATACTTTAAATAGAATTCATATTCAAGTATTTTACGACTTAATTATGAATGAAATATGATTTTAAATAAAACTTTTATACTTAGTGAAAGAAGTGTGCAGTTGGTATGTAATAATAGCCACAAACATCCTCAAGTTTATAGCTTTTTATTTACTTTTATGCATTATCCGTAAGTTTTTAAATAATATTCTTAATATTTACGCCAAGTCTGACTTAAAAACTGTTAGTATGTATTAAACTTGTGTTCCTTAATTATCTAATTTTCGTAACAAATTAATATTTAAAAGTCCTAAAAGTAAAATTTTGAAGTAATTTCTCAAGTTTTCTAAATTTAAATTTCGAAAGAGAATGCTTTACCAATCTCAGTGATATATGCATTTTAAATTGTTCTCTAATATAAATATTTTGAAGCTGTTTTTATGATGCAAATGCTTTTGAAATTTTTACTGACTTTTACCACATATATAGAAAGTCGTGCATACTTAACAAAGTCGTGCATTTTTAACAAATACACTTTTCTCTAACTTTCTTTGATATTATTTGTACTCATATGCGTGCAATAATAGATGACTGTGATTTAATTGAATGCAATGATTTCTTATAAAAATATTTGATTAGTAATCAGCAATTCTAGAAATTTTTTATATAATAAAGTGATTTGTAAGACGTTACATACAAATAAATTATTAAATTTACTTTTCTCTGTGAAAATGTATTGCTTGATAACATTTCAGAAACGCTAAACCCACAGTGCTTAACTATTATTCAAATTCGCCTTTCATAGAATATATATACGTTAGTTCAAAATTCTCCGAACTGATGAATCTTTTGCCGGTGCGGATTACATTTGCATACAGTATGACAGTAAGAATATGCAGAAATAAAATAAAGCAAAATAATTCTATTTGAGATATATTTGCAATATACGACATGAGACAATAAAAAGTATAAAATAGAATAAGAGATTATCTTCTATTGTCTCTCTTTAGCTTGTATATGACAGCTGAGATTTTCACAAGGCACATTTCACAAAGAAATATATACGCAATTTCTCGAGATGTTTAATTTTGACATTGCTAATTGTTTTGTGTTTGGTAATTTGTTTTGCAGATTTTGTGATTGGAGAAGTAAAAATTATTTTGTTATAATGAGAATTAAATGAGTATTTTTTTTTATTCCGCCAAAATCTTACGAAAATTATATTTTATATTTATTTTATACTTAATTTATCATACGTCCATATGTTATATAATATAAATATATATTTGCGGGCTAAATATGTTGAAGTATGTATGTCTATGCATATTCGTATGTCAAATAATGCATATTCATATGTCAAAAGATTCACCCACGAAAATGATTAAAAAGCTAAATATCTTCTCAATTTTGAAAAGATTCATGACGCCTATTGAAAGTGTTTTCTAACTGACCAAGGAAGAAAATGGATAAAATTGTCTAAAAAAAAAAAAAAGGATTCAAAGAGGCTACATTTTTGAGGAAAGAGCTAAATTACGTCAAATAAAATAAAATAAATTATGAAACATACAATAACTATTGAATGTACGTCTGGAAATAGGATCTATGCTGCAAATTTTGGAAAACTGGGATTTTTGTTGGAAAAAGGCCTATGTGCAATGACTAATGATTACCCAGTGTTAAAAATTGTCATTTCATAATGTACAAGTTTGTTTATTTTAACCCTTTCGCGACGAGCGTCCTTTACAGAATTTTTAATATTTTACCACTGGTTTTTTAAAACAGATATTTTCTTCTAATCAAATCGCAGAAAAGCTGTCATTAAATAAGGCAGAGTTTACAATAAAAAGTAACTGGTGGGAATAATCGTGGATTCTGAGCATCTTATGCGTCACGTATACGTGTCGCTCGTCCCCAAGGGGTTACATAAACAATAAACTAAAAACAGTACTATTACTTTCCTTACCCACATAACTAGTTTTTTTTATTACTCGTCAATGCTCAGAATGAAGACAAAAGTAGAAAGTAATTAAGATCGGAAGACGGGCCTATGTTGCACTAGGTGCTCAGGATATCGCTAATCAATTACAGTAATAGTTGTTTCCTCCATTCCTGTAAAACTTTACATTTGTAACATATGTCTAATTTCCAGACATCCATTTAATTAGTAGTAATTATAATGATATTCATATTACTTACCTTTTTAAAATATGCTTTAATTATACTTAAAGTGCCATTGCATTCCAACAGATGGACACAGGAAAGACAACAAATACTGTGTCATACAATAATGCAGAATAATCAAATGTGAAAAAATGCGTTTATTTTTGCTTGTTTAGAGTTACTTTTGCATAAATTGACAAATTCTCGAATGTAAAGTGTCATCACGACAAATAGTAGTAAAAAGAGCAAATGATGATTTGGATCATTTAATGAAATTATTCTCTATTGTACCAAATAGGAGAATATTTGTTTATTGGGTAAAATACATTACATTTATCCTAATAAAACCATTATTAAAAAACTAAAATATTTTCAAAACCTTCATCATCAGTATTATGTTGGGTTGGTATCGGAGATTTCTTGTGTTGCTTTTGATGTACATGCTTGTGGGTGGCATTCACTCGACTTATTTAATTTAAACAAGTATATTTTTTTCAATACCAATTTGTTTTAGAACTTCTTCAGGGATGTCATAAGCATAACAAGATTTTATTGAATTCCGTGAGATATTTTAAGATGTAACAATTGACAATTTTCGTTTCTATACTTGTATGACCATATCTGAATGGGAAACCCCATCCAGATATCATTTCTCGTCAAGCTTTGGTTTTATTAATTTTTAATTATGTTTATTGTAATGACTAATTTTGGCATAATTTTTTTATGATGATTTCGTGTTTTGTTTTAATTCTTATTTTTGTGACGCCGTATGTCCCTAAAGGGACCTTGCGCCATTAAACCGTCTGTAACCAACCAACCAACTTTTTAGGATATATAAAATTGAATTTAACAGTTAACGGTTAAATTTAAAGTTAGCGACTGTCACTATTTTTTCGGGCTAGATTAGACAAAAATGGGCTAGATTCCACCCAAACAGTTCTAATAAGTTTGCAACACTGCCTTCTGATGAAATGTGCATATACACATTCATATTTGAAAACATTGAAGCAGCGGTAGAAAACATATGTAATGCTGCAAAATAAGTTCATGGTGAACTAAATAATAATACAAAGTAATAAAGCCGTGGTTCCCAAACTATGGGCCGCGGCACACCAGTGGGTCACGAACGATGTTTTGGTGGGTCATGGAAGGGTCGTGGTATAAATAATATTCCATAAATATGTTATTAATTTTACCTGCTGTAAAAATATATCGATTACTATATGTTACATCTTTAAAGTAAAAAACATCCTGAAGGATTAAAGATAAACCACTTCGTGAAAAGAGAGTTTTTTATTATTATTGTGTAGACTTTGACTTGAGACTAGACTTAATATGCTTTAATTTAACCCTGATGTAGATTACCTCGTTGGTGCAAAACAATTTTATGAATTGCATTCACTTTTAAGTGTAATTTAAAACGTATAAAAAAATATATATTTATATGTATAGTATAAGAAGATTACGTTTTATATTACATTATTTTTAATATATGACTATTCACGTTTGGAATGCCTCTAACGGATTTCGTGTATCTGTTTTGTTTATGTTTGTCTTCGTTTATGTTATGCGTGTATATTGTTTTCAAGTATAAAAGAAAAGCTATTATGAAAGCTTGCATCTTCTGCATGATAGATTATACAAATGCCTCTGTATATCTACATATTAGGTGGGTTGCAAAATTTTTTCAAAATTGAAGGTGGGTTGCTTAAGAGTAAAGTTTGTGAACCGCTGAACTAGAGTTTGGTAAACATACAGTTTTACTTTTCTACTGCACAGTTACATATTATTTAAACAGATCACAATATATGACCACATAAACTTTTAAAACTTAAATTTTGTTGCTGTGTAACTATGTAATGTGTAAATAAATATATTATTATTAGTTAATTCATTTATATTTATACACATCTATGTTTGATAGCATATAGTTCCTTATCTTGTGTGTTTAAAAAAAATCAATACAAAGATAAGTACAGATTACACATACTTTTAAAAGAAATATGCATTTACATAAAACTGAATATAACAGTAATATTAATGGCACATTTAATGTGTTTCTTTAAGATGGCTGATATTAAATCCAAGTCTAAACATCTTAAAAATACCTGAAAAAAATGCCTCTGCAGGGAAATGCCTAACAGAACAATTTATTTCCCAAATGCTTCTTATTCTCAGCATCCAATCTAACTAATGACGAATTATATTAGGAAAGAGTTAATAAGATTCCAGATGGCTTAACTCTGTTTTACTTTCATTTACTACCATAAACCTTTTGTTATTATTTTCTTAGATAATTTTTGAAATCAGTTAAGTAGCATTGTATTATGCGCTCATTTGTTAAAAAGATTATTATCATAATAACCTTATTTGACGAAGAAAAGCTCATAATAACAAGATTTCCATTTCTGGTATTCTGAGTATTAAGCATTTAAAATGATAAAACACACAATCCTTTAAAATCAAAACTGAATATTAATGCTTCGCTAAAAAGAAACTGCAGAGATGATTTTCACATTGAATACGTGACTCGCTAAAATTTCAAAGAAAGTAAAATTTCCGATTTATCATACAAGTCATCGATAAATTTATTCATATGGGTAATAAGTTATGTCGAACAGAATCGTAACATCCTCTTTTTTAAACTGGGTAAAATTTCCTTGACATCTAACAGGTATAAATTTAATTTTGAGCATATGACAGTTTATGTGTATAAAACTCTAGAGTAATACATTATTGGATACGGATTTGCCGATAAAATGTAAAATGCTGGAGTACAAAATTTCGAGATGGTTGAATCCTCAGAATATAAATTTAAACATGCAAATTCGACGCTAGATTTTGATTGGAAAAACGTTTCAACTCCGTTTTATACAGCAGAAACATAAATTTAAATACTTGTGTATTTACACTTGAAGGAAAAAAAAATGTGCATTTCAAAAGGTTAAGTAAGTCTCAGAGTTCGATAAATTAAAAATCTTTGACACACTGTTAACGAGTCGTGTATTCATTTGAACGTCGAAAGTAGTAGAATAGATACTTAATAAATACTTTAAAGACATGAGTTGATACGTTGAATATTCATACAAATCAACAGACACGTATCAAGTTTGTAAATGCATGGAGCTTCAATTTGACATTTAACGCAACTTACATTGCCAGTTTAGTACATCTTTTAGGTAGCTTCCATTACAAAAAGCAAGTATCCTATAACAACCGTAAAGTAACCTTTTGCAGCCGTCTCGAAGAAAGCATTTCCGGAAAATTTCTGTATATTTTCCACGATCAGCATTCCAAGACCGCAAACAATCCTGTGTACAAATGCTGATATCTATATCTATATCTATCTATCTATCTATCTATCTATCTATCTATATATATATATCTGATTTTTGTCATGCGGTAGCACTCGTATTTATGAACCGACTTGGTATGTATAAAGATCGATCGAGTTCGTTCGCAAGTTTCATCCGCCATCGTGATCAAAATGGTGACCACTTAAATAATTCAAATTAAAAAAAGATATACGAACAAAAAGAAAGTATTAAAGTTTTCCTCGTTAAATGTTCGGCCTTTTTTGTTCATTTGTAGCATTTTTTGTTTCGCCGCTATCTTAAAAAATGGCTGAGATATAGCCGTCTGAAATTTTAGAGTGGCTGATATTTTGAAAGAAGAGAACAGGATTGTTCTGTAAATGGGTTTAATTTACGAATTTTAGTGAACGTGGTTTCTCGCGAATTTTCTTTCATTGTTGTAATCATTTTTCCAAATCTTATATGCTTAAAACTATATATTCATAACAGCCGGCGCCAAATCTGCGATACCTCGCAAAATATTATCAAATTTGGAGGCCAAAAATTTAATTGCCACAAAGGAAGACAACTTGGCTTATATCTGACTAATTTGGAGAAATTGTCATTCAAATTCCATAAGAAAGCTGAGAATGAACATTCTATAATCGGGTTCCATGCGTTTTAACTTCGATTGTTTGAGTAAAACTAACTAAATTCTTAAAAACAAATAATAGGGAAGCTACCTTTTCCTCTCAGTATAGGCCGGAAGGACTTTCTTAACAATTTCTGACGTATGTCAATTAGACTTATCTATATTATAAAGCAAAAGCATGCCCGTGAGTAACAACTTATTTTTGTTATTCAAATGCTACTGATTTATAATATTTACTCGGTTTAAAACGAAATATATACAAAAGAAATTGTTCCCATTTTGTTTTACAAATCAGCTAAATATCAATTAAACAATCTTTATCAGAACCTGCTCATTATAGCCACACGTAGTTCCTTTTTGCGGGGTTATAAGAACTTATTTACTGATTTATAATAGTTACCCGATTTAAAACGAAATATATACAAAAGAAATTGTTGCCTTTTTATTTTACAAATCAGCTGAATATCAACTAAAAAATCTTTATTAGAACCTGCTCATTATAGTTCCACGTAGTTCCTTTTTGCGGGTATTAATAACTTATTTTTACTATTCAAATGTTACTGATTTATAATAGTTACCCGGTTTAAAACAAAATATATATAAAAAAATTGCTGCCATTTTATTTTACAAATCAGCTAAATATCAACTAAAAAAATCCGTATTAGACCCTGCTCATTATAGCCATACCTAGTTCCTTTTTGCGAGGTATTAAGAACTTATTTTTGCTATTCAAATTTTACTGACTTATAATAATTACCCGATTTAAAACGAGATATATACAAAAGAAATTGTTGCCATTTTATTTTACAAATCAGCTAAATATCAACTAAAATATCTTTATTAGAACATGCTCATTATAGCCACACGTAGTTCCTTTTTGCGGGTATTAATAACTTATTTTTACCTTCAAATGTTACTGATTTATAATATTTACCCTGTTTAAAACGAAATATATACAAAAGAAATTGTTGCCATTTTGCTTTACAAATCAGCTAAATATCAACTGAAATATCTTTATTAGAACCTGCTCATTATAGCCACACGTAGTTCCTTTTTGCATTGTTATGAGAACTTATTTTTGTTATTCAAATGTTACTGACTTATAATAGTTACCCGGTTTAAAATAAAATATATACAAAAAAAAAAATTGCTGCCATTTTATTTTAAAAATCAGCTAAATATCAACTAAAAAAATCCGTATTAGAACCTGCTCATTATAGCCACACCTAGTTCCTTTTTGTGAGGTATTAACAACTTATTTTTGCTATTCAAATTTTACTGACTTTTACCCGATAGTTAGTTTGATAGTTACCCGATTTAAAACGAGATATATACAAAAGAAATTGTTGCCATTTTATTTTACAAATCAGCTAAATATCAACTAAAATATCTTTATTAGAACCTGCTCATTATAGCCACGCGTAGTTCCTTTTTGCCGGTATTAATAACTTATTTTTACTATTCAAATGTTACTGATTTATAATATTTACCCTGTTTAAAACGAAATATATACAAAAGAAATTGTTGCCATTTTGTTTTACAAATCAGCTAAATATCAACTAAAATATTTTTATTAGAACCTGCTCATTATAGCTACACGTAGTTCCTTTTTGCGGGGTGATAACAACTTATTTTTGTTATTCAAATGTTACTGACTTATAATAGTTACCCGATTTAAAATGAAATATATACAAAAGATATTGTTGCTATTTTATTTTTACAAATCAGCTAAATATTAGGGAAAAAAAATCTTTATTAGAACCTACTCATTATAGCCTCAATAAAATGAACTCCGAAACGAGGCCAGGCAATCGAAAAGGTGTGACATAAAAGTCCTGCGTCCGAACAACCCTCTTCCCTGATCGATTATTTTTGGAAGAAGAAGGTCACGGCTACTGATCGAAGTAAATACCTTTGCGTTAGGGGATTTAGAGATGAAAGAGGCAAGAGGTCACTTTCATTTCAATTTCCTAAACTGTTTTTGACCAATGCAATCTAAGACACGTGTGACATGTTGGAATAAATTGAAATGCAGAATTGAACAGTAATTGGAAAAATCGAGATGAAAGATTCGGAACGACTTTTTTTTTTGTAAATTTTTTTTTTCGTTAAATATTCTTCTAAAAGAGAAAAAATAGTATTAATATTTTGTTTTGACCTCTTTTAGAAATATATTAGTCCGTATTTATTATGTTATGCGTGTAATATATTTGATAATTTATATAAAAGGCAAAAAAATTAAATATTTCCTATGTATCAATAAATAAAGCATACACATTTATGTATAAATATGTAAAGAAATATAGATCAATAGATACATAGATAAATAGATAAATAGACGAACAGATAAATTATCTCTTGAGTTGGAGAATTTGGAGATGAATGAAACCTCAAGAGGTCGCTTTTGTTTCAATTTCCTAAACTATTGTTGATCAATGCAATTTTAGACGCGTGTAGCACGTTGGGATAAATTGAAATGCTGTATTCAGAGGTGCCAAGTCGTCACTAATCGTACGTAATATGTAGGTTAATTTGACGCAGGTTTAATACGTTTCGCACCAGAAATTTATTTAAGAAATGAAATTAAATATATTACACATAGAAATCTGAAATTAAATCAATAAATATTTATCAAATATATATTCTGGTTCGAAACGTTGTTAAACTGGGTCAAATTAATCCACATACTACGGAAGATTAGTGAGAACTTGGCACCTCTGTGTATTCAACAGTAGTTTGAGAAACGGTGGAGTTAAAAAAATAGATTTTTTTTTAAGGTTACTTTTTTTAACAAATTTTTTTTTGTCCTTCTTTAGAAATTTATTATTCCATAATGCTTACGGAATGCGTATGTTATTCATGTAATGTATCTATCTATCTATCTATCTATATATGTATAAACATATATAATAATAATAATAATAATAGTAATAATAAAACTTTTTGTTAATAACAACTGTTGCATCTCAGGAAAATCGACAACATATATGAATTAATAATTATAATACAATGTATATCGAAGAATATAAAATTCACAAATTGAAAAAAAAAAGGGAAAAATAAACAAAAATATGTGGAGAAAAAAATCTCGAGAGAGAGATAGATAAATGGATAGATGAACAGATAGATAATCAGATAGATTGATATAGATTATCGAGACAGAAATGAATTAAGAAATTATTTCAGCAATATATTATACAGTTTCGGATTTTTATAATAATATCGCAAGCTGATATAATATACGAATGCTAATCAATTCTCAATTAATCGTTTTCACATGCCATTTTTAAGAATAACACATCCGAAATATATATATAAATATTTAAATTTAGTTTTATAATGTTCTTTTTAATTTAATATCCCACTTTGAAAGGAAAAAACTGAACTGAAAGGAAAACTTCTCTGAAAGGAAAACTTCTAAACTGAATGAAAAGAAATTTAAAGCTTTTTTAGAAGTTTACTATTCTTTTACATATGTAAAAGATAACAAAAACAATAATTTTCAATGTTAAGAAAAACTGAAAAAAAGTTTTAAACACACAATGTTTAGCATCGTTTGTTTAGAAATTCAGAGCTCTGTTTTAAATATTATGAAATTATATAAATTATGTATTTTGGAACTGTGAGTGTCTTCTTTATTTTTAAAGATCAAAATTGAAAATTAGGTAATTTGAAGAATTTTATGTCTCTCACGTCCTCGAAAACAAACAAACAAACAAACAAACAAGAGCAAAAAATTATGCGTCAAGAATAGATTATAAAACACTTTCCAATACTTTCAGAATGCTTTAACAAAACTGCACATAAGGTGTTTAAATAAAGAATTTGGAAAACACATAACACATTTGAAAACCCAATGTCAGTAATTACTAACAATAGTTGGAAAAATGTCCGAATTATTTTGTCAGCCCTGTATATGATCTATAGATTTGTGTATATATTACATAATATAGTAAAATTTAGTTCAGTTAAGAAACCCAAAGTACAGTTGAAAATTCCTCTTCTGAAATTTCCGACAATAAATGGAAATATACTCGAGATTTTTTGGGCTGCCTTATATATGATCTATAGAATTTATACACACCGTGTAGTAATAGGAAAAAAAATGTTACATTTAGCAACATTAGCAACAGACTCAACTTTGTATGAATTGTAAGCATATTGTAAGGATTTCGTTAAAATATCTTCACTGCTGTTAAAGTTATTAACAAAAACGCGACTTCGGATTGGTGTGAGACACCCTGTATTTTCGACTATATAAATGGATTTCCGACCCTGGTTTCCTATACAAATATTGTTTGTCACAGTATCCTGCACCACCCCTCCAAGTTTGTCCCATGATCGTAAAAACAATCTGTGTATATATAGAAACCTTTTTACAAGAGCCTTAAGTTTCGACTTAATTCTTGATTGCTATAAAGATTTTTAGAACGAGACAGGTATTTTCCTCATTAAAAGTAACACATGCTTTTCAGTTACCTGCATCACCCCTCTAAGTTTGTCCCATGATCGTAGAAACAACCTGTGTATATATAGAAACCTTTTTACAAGAGCCTTAAGTTTCGACTTAATTCTTGATTGCTATAAAGATTTTTAGAATGAGACAGGTATTTTTCTCATAAAAAGTAACACATGCTTTTCAGTTAGCGGCAAATGTTTCTTTCTGCCTCCGGCAGTATATTGTTAAAATACTTTATTTGACACTTTATCTTAATTTAGACCTAAATACTATTCGTTATTCAGCATTAAATATTTTCGATACTATCATGAATAAAACGTCCGATGATCTAAGCTTTTGACGATAATTTTTGATAGTCGGGGGAATTTTCTTAATAAGATAAAACGTTTGAAAATGAAGAGAATTGTTTTCAAAGATGACGATAAATCAAACAAGCATTAACGAGGCGGAATTTCTAAAGCACTGAAAGTTACAAAGTCTTTTTCATATTTCTTAGAATGCAAATGCCGTGGCTAATGAAATCACGAAAATGACCAAGTTAATGACACGAAATGCCAGGGGTATAAGCCTCAGCGTTACATCGTCTACATCGAGCCTTCATATTTGAAACTGAGATTCAACAAATGAAATTACCTCGTATAAAGAGTCACAAAGAATTTCAAATAACAAGAATATCTAATGAAGCAGAGAAAAGAATACCGGTAGCTTGCCTCAAAGGCACCCAGAGAAAAAGTCTTCAATTACAGTTTAACTTCAAACAGGTAATCGACTTTATTTTCTTCTAGCTCTGAAAGTCGCGTTTAATTTTTTTTTTCACGTACCTAAAATTAAATTTTCTGATAAATGAAAAAAAGGAGGGATTGAATTTTTCAAACTTCTCGAAGGTGTTAAAGAAAATATATTCAATTCTAATGTAATTTTCTGTTCCGGTAGCAAAAAAAAAAACATTATAACATTACATGAAATAAAACATTAAAAGTAATTTAAAGTACACTAGAAAATGTTAAATACCACTTTAAAAATGTACGAAATAAATGCGCTTTTATTAATGTTTTTAAGAAAATACTTTATTTTTTAAATTTTCAATACAATAAAAAATAAAATATTTTAAGCACAACTTTTAAAATATAAACTATGTATATTTTAAATTACTTAACTAAAGCAGACAATTTAATTTTATATTCATGTTTAACTTGATTTCTGAAAAAAGGGTAGTATTTGATGTACGGTTCAGATATTTCTAAACGCCCCTAATATGCTTCAATAAAATCATAATTGTATATACCACATAATCGTTTTAAGATACAAAACAGAAAAACGCGCAATAAATATCAAACCTTTTTATTTAATTAAAATCATGAAAAATATGATCAGAAACGATGAGGTTTGACAAGATAAGGTGACATTAGTTATGAAAATAGCTTAAAGACTAACGAAATGCATGTGTTTAATGGATATTAATGTCAAAGAAGCCAACGCTTCTCTGATGGTTTTGTTAATTTTTCATTTTCTTACTAGGAACTATTAGGTTGTATCAAAAGTATTTTTGTATTTTGAAGGCTTTTATACCAAAGCATGTAGTTGGCACTTTATCACTCCTATTGTTGAACATATATTATTATTTAAGATATTACACATGTCCCTCTATATTCTATAATAATACAGTCATCTTTCTTTCATTTTTAGGTTACGTAAAGAATGATACAAATGTTGAGATTTTATATATCGTAAGGCATGATTTTAAACTAGGCCTTAAAACCAATGAAGCTGTCCTGAAAATTCTTGCAGTTGGAGGCCAGGACAAGACTAGTGTACTGAAACTTCAAAACAAATGCAAACGTCTTAAGGAAGGGGACCCCAGCCTTGAAATCAAATCCAGAAATGAAAGGTGAATGAGAGAAAAAAGGGGAGAATCCGTTCTTCACAATAAATTTTGATGCTAAAAATTAATAAAATTACACATTCAAACATTAATAATTGTTGAATGTGTAGTTTTGTTAAATTTTCTCTTCAATTGGTAAAAATTCTCCTGCCACTTCTGGGTTTTATTTCAAGGCTCAGGTCCCCTTCATTAAAACTTTTGGTTTTGTTTTGAACTGCCCGGACACTATTCATGTCCTAGCCTCCAGCTGCACGAGTTTTGAGAACAGCTTTATTGGTTTTAAGGCCTAGTTTAAAATCTGGTTTCAGATACATAAAATCTTAACATTTGTATCACTCTTCACGTAACCTAAAAATGAAAGAAAGAAGCCTGTATGATTATAGAATATAGAGGGATATGTATTCTCTTAAATAACATTTTGTGTTCAACAATAGGGGTGATAAAGTGCCAGCTACAGGCTTTCGTATAAAAAAATTATAAAAAACGAAAATACTTTTGATACACCCTAATATTTCGTCGAAATTTTCATGCGTACTTAAGTTATTTATATATTCAGATTGTACTATAAGTCCATTTACAATTAAAAAATTAACAAAAAATTAGCAAAATGTCCTATTGGTGGGCGGTTTACACCATAAAACTTCTATAAGAGTCTGTTTTTTTGTGGCAAAAGGAAAAAAAAACAGTTTAAAAAGAACCATAAGTAATTTCAGATTTCAAATATTCAAATTTCAAAATTTAACAAATTGATGTATCAGATTGCATTTTTTGGACCACAAGATTTGTCCAAGAATGAGCTTTGTCGTGGGAAAAAAATGTTTAAAGTGTCCCATTAGTCCGTTCACATTTCAAAAATTCATAAAAATTGTTATATTGAAGTGCGATTTCAACGATAAGACTTATCAAGTCTTCGAAACTTCTGTGGTAAAAAAATAGAAAATTGATGTTTAAGAGCCTACACTGGACAGCATACGAATTCTCAAGCTAATGTTAAACCAATGAAAGTGTTCTTTATAAATTTACCGTTTGCAAAATGATTCTTTTTTGAATAGGATATTTGAGGTCGAAGTCGGTAGTTTTGTACTTTTTCAATTTTTGTTGCACTTTTATTCTAAGGACACTTTCAATAAAAAAAATGGTTAGAAGGTTCAAAAATTGGTTCCTTAAAATAAAACCGAACACAAAATCGATAAAATACAAAACTATCACGTTGGACTTCGACCTCAAATATCCTATGCTTCAAATATCCTATAAATCATTTAAAATATTGAAAAGCAACAGATATTTTGTAAAGATCGTTTCCATCGGTTTAACTTTAGTCTGTGAATGTCGTAGCTGACAAGTATGCTGACCAAGTGTACGTCTTTAAACTAGAACTAGATTTGTGTGTGCTATTTAGGTCAAACAGTATTTTTACATATATCTTATAAACACACACACATACACACACACACACACATATATATATATACATAACATATTGATAAATCCGATTCCTTACGATATTCAAAACTCAATAATAATAGACAGAATCCACAACAAATTAAAATATGAAAATGCAAAACCATGAATAAATAATAACTTAGAAAACTAACTGCAGAAAGACGGCATGGCTAACAACATGCACTGTGGGGTTTACATACATACATATATATATATATATATATATATATACACGAAAAAGAAAAAGTCCATACATAAATTATTTAATTTTTTTTTCTGAATATAGTTTATTTTATCATTACCGATATTGAGAATGTCACCGGTTGTGAACGGAACTAGTATGTATGTTTATTTAAAGGTTTTTTAAGCCTTTATGTTTACTGTACTAACTTTTAACATATATATTTTTATTTTAATGATAATAATTGATTTGTTTAAATCTAATTCTATAGAATTAATATATTTACGAATCCAAGCAGAATTTAACGAGAGTTATTGATTTTTCAAAATTTTTTTAGTCTATTTTCTTATATATATATATTAAACATAATATACTTTACAATTTTATTTACACAGGGTAAGAAATATGTATCTTGATATTTGGTAAACATTATTCTCCAATCATCTAGAAGATAAATTTAACTTAGTTTCGTGAGCAGTCTAACATAAAAGAAGCTTTTCAAGTTATTTTGTTATTCTTAAATTTATTCAACTAATTAAACTTTCATCATACACATCGATAATACGGAAAATTAATCGTTATTCCTTAAACTTCGTGATTCTTGAACAATGAGTGTCTAATCATTCTTGGTTGGCTTGATTAATTAGTTTCTTCTCCGTCAAACAATCTTTTCGTCAAGTATGACTGACGTACGGTATCCAACATAGTCAAAAGATCGATGACTTCGTAGGCAAAGATCAATAGAAAATGAATAGTTCTGCTACTAAATTAGGAGATGAATACTCTAAAATAACTGTGATTTTCACATTAAATGTTTATATATAATAATATGGTAGGCTAATTCATTTTGCTTTTGCAGAATGCCTGAAAAATATTCTAGCTATGAAATACACGCACACACGCAAATAAAAGAAAAATATTATGGCTAAAATTACTTTTTATGATTGAAATGAATTATTGGTTGTTTTAAAATGTGTATAAGTTTTAACTTATTATGAAAAATAGAAATATGCCTCAATGTGATATATGTATTGATGTATACTAAAAAATAAAATAAAATAAAGATATTGCGAACATGCACGATAATTTCAGTTCTAACTGATGCAAAAGAAAAAAATTGTTTTAAATCGCGGTAAGTTTATTTATTTATTTTTTATTTTTATTTTTTTATTTTTTTTTAGTTACTTGGTTTATTTTGTCAAGGGTTCAAACATTTTAAAATGTGTTTAATGTTAACTTTTACCCGATTAAAGTAAATGTTAAAGTAACATATATGCCGTAATGTGATATATGTATTGTTGTGCACTACAAAAATAAAATAAAATAAAGATAATGCGAAAATGGCCGATAGTTTGTTTTAATTGATGCAAGGGAAAAAAAAACATCGTTTTGATTCGTGGTAAATTGTTTTTAAAAATACGTGTTTTTTTTTTTTTTTTTTTTTTTTTTTTTTTTGAAGGCCAAGGGATCATTATTGACTAAACTTTCAAAAGATCAAAATAGCAACACTCAGCGTGTTAAACAAACATTGAGTTTATTGTTATTTTAATAAATACATTCAATTAATAAATACATTGAACAATTTCTTTATCATTAGAATAAAAATTACTTTATCGATTGATAAAATAAATAATTATCTTTGTAATTAACCAGATTGTAACGTTAAATGTTTATGTATAATAATATCACATACTAATTCATTTTACATTTGAAAGAATACTTTAAAAAATATTCTAGCTATTAAACACATGCCCACACGCAAATATTTTGGCTAATATTGTTTTTTATGAATTAATTATTAGATAAATAATAATTTCATTGGTTGTCTTAAAATGTGTTTAAGTTGTAACTTTTACCCATTAAAGTGGAAATTAAAGAAGGATACATGCCTTAATGTGATATGTATATTCATGTATACTGCAAAAATAAATTAATATAAAGATACTGCAACCATAATAGATAATTTCAGTTCTAACTGATGCAAGAAAAAAATTTATCGTTTTGATTCGTGGTTAAGTTTGTTTTTTTAATTTACATGCTTTATTTTGCCAAAGATTCGTTTACATATTAAAATTGAATTCAACTTTCAAAATATCAAAATAAGAACACTCAGCAAGTAAACAAAATTATCAAGTTTATTGTTATTTTAATTAACACATCCAATAATTTCGTTATCATTAGAATAAAAATTACTCCATGGATTGATAAACGAAGTAGTTTAATCTTTATAATTAATTAATTTCAATAAAAAGTAATTACAATTTTTATTGAATTACAAATGATATCAACACTTGCAAAAAGAAATAATACTGATTATTTTAACCAAAAAATTTAATAATTTAGCTGTTTTTAAAAATTACTTTGGAATCTGAGTGCACCAACCATAAAAATATCCGGAAACACGAATAAGAAAAATTGTTCTGTCGTAAAAGCTTCAAAGACTCTAACAGTAATTGAAGATGTTTTGCGCAAGCCTCCCCAATTACTTCTTGTCTCTGAAATTCTTCATGAAAACTCTAGGTACATCAAAGAAACATTTTAACAAACGCTTTCAGAAATATTATACAACACTGGACTTTTATATATATAGCTATAAAAAAAATTTCATGTATAATTTTGTAACCATAAATATTGTTAAAAATAATTAAGACAGCTCCAAATTCCAATGTGAGTTACACAGTTATTTTTCTGTATCTCTATTTGAACAAAAATGTCTCTATCTCTTATGAAACATGATAACCTGCGAATTTTACTTTACTCATAATTTATCTTTCTTTTCTACGAATTGTACCTATGAAGTTGATTTCATTTTTTCTTTCATTATTATATTAAAAGTTATAATAATTCTTTAAGTATTTCATTAATTATGTAAAACCATGGATGTTTTATTATAGTTTACTTAATTTTCTCCACATTTTTAAAAATTATTATTATTATTATTATTTTTTACCTATGAAAGGCTCAAGATCCAACAAAATAAATAAATCTTTAATTAAATAAATTTAATTTTAAATAAATAAATAAATCTTTAATTTCTAAAAAGAAAGAAAGTTGATTGGTTGATCCATTTAAACGCTATTTTACACGTCGCGCTGAAAAATGTCGTTCGCTGAAAAGTCGGGTAGGAGCTCTTCTAGCTCTTTTGGACCTTCGAAGTACCTGTGGAAAGAAAGAAGAAGAATTATTTTTTGAAGATTCTGGTAGCATTTGAAGACTTTTTAGCGATATAAAACAACTAGTAATTACATATTTTACATATTTTTATTATTAACTAAATTTATTAATAAAGTTTTATGCGTTTAATCTTTATCTTTTCAAGATAAGTATTCGAAAACTACCCCAAATTGCTTGTGTTTAGGCAATCACATTCAGTTATCCTACCCCTTTTAAAAGCTGAACTTTATTTGGATTTTCTGTGAGTGGGGATAAAGCCTTCTTGTGTTGCTCAAAGCTTTTTCGTAATTAACGAAATGCAAGCAGCTTCCGCCTTCATGTCTCTTGGGAAGCTATTCTTCCTTCCACTTCAACCCATAACAGCATCTGAAAAGCAAATTCATACTTTATTTTCTTACAGCATATATCTAATTTATATTTCAACATTTATCCTCACTTTCTTCTAATTTAACAACCTTAATAGAGATGCATGATTTTGTCATTTTAGCATTTTTCTTTCTGATGTAAGCGTCAGTTACATAATTATAAGTTTAGAGAATACTTAACTTTCTGTCAAATGTGCGACATTGCGAGAAATGCTGGAAATGCCGCAATTTGAGTCCAAAGAACACTAAGTTAAACACTCCATAATTCAGAATATAGATAACATTACATACGGTGCAACTGATTAAAATTTAGTGAACTTTCAGCACGTGTAATCATATTTCCAACAAAACAAAGCAAATTTGTTAAAAAGTTCGTAAACATATTTTCAATATTCTTAAATTTACGAAGAAAAATCCGCGTACGGCTTGGAATGAGACACTCTGCGTTTTTGACGGAATGAGTATATTCCGTTCCTGGTTTTTTATACAAAAAGTATTTGTCCTGAAATGTATTAATCAACCCTAATTTGTTCTATTAATTTTAAGACATTCTATGTACAATATTTAACAATATGTATACTTTCTTAGTAACTTGAATGAATTAAAAATAACATTGCTTTGATTCAATCAGCTCACTGGGTAATAACAAGACGAACATTTATTAACTTGACGTACTCATTTAAAAATAAACAAATAACTACGACATTCTTTTAAGAATAGATATCCTGTAGCTTGTATAACTACGGATATAATATTTTACCACTTTTGTGGTGCTTTCATCTGTTTTTTTAAACACTAAACATCACAGTTCTTTGCCACTTAATACCGAAGTCTTGAAAGATCTCTTTTAGTTCTTCGAAATACCTGTGGGAAATAATAATAAGAATTAGTTTTCGCAGATTGCTTAGCATTTGGAGACTTTCTAAGGATAGAATTAGCAGTGTTCAAGGCGTCTACAATACTTAGAGAAACATTACTTTTAAGAATTGGAGCAGAAAATTTTGGAATAGTAGGTATCAAATCAGAGTCAGCTGGTTTAGAACTTAGAGTATTAGGATGTATCAAAAGAGAATCAGCTGGTTGAGGTTCAATAATACAAAGATGCATCAGGTGCAAATCACCTCTTTTAATACCCGTATTTTCACTTCTGTAATTTTCTGTATCTTTTTCTTCTTTTTCTTTGCATCGTTAGCAAAATATACTCTTGATCCTATTTTAGTTATCTGCATGTCTTTTTCCAGATATTTGAACCTACTTGAATTTTATAATGCAACTTGTCCTCTTCTGCAATAATGTGACCAATGCTCCACTTGGCTTGTAGAGTGTAATTCCTTATAGCTATTGATTAGTTGATTTTAAATTATGTTACTTTATGATAAGAATTTCTCACATTTTGCCTATCTTGAATCAAATTTGTAACATTTCGAACTTTGAAATCTATTTTTTTTCTTATATGACGCTTTAGAAATAGAGATACAGGACTCTTCCCCGTTGTAATATGAAGCATCTTCCTATATTGCAACAGGAAGTAGTTTAATGTTATTTTTAAAGTACCAGATTCTCAAACTAAGGTTTTAAATACACATTTGAGAACTTGTAGATATCGTTCGGCTTGGTCATGGCCAGCTGAAAGGTACGGAGCACTTAGCATGTGTTTTACACCATGATTGTCTAAAAATGTCTTAAATTTTCAAGAAGTAAATTGAGGAACATTATCTGATAGCAAATATATGAGATTCTCGTATCTCGAAAAAAGCGAAGAAAGAAAAATAATCGTATGTTCAGTTGTTCAATTAGGCACAATAAAATCTTCTGGCCATTCGCTATACCCATAAGCCCAAAATTATCAGTATGGATTGTTTATCATGTGCTATAGGATATTCCCAATGCTGTATGTCTACTTTTGGACAATTAGTTTTCAAATTTAAACAAGTAGTACAGTTTTGTATAAGAGATTCAATATCTTTATATTGAATACCTGGCCTTCTAGACAAAACTGCGAGCTAGACTTCATTTTTATTATATCAAAATGTCCAGAGAGTAAGTTATTCAAAATTCAGTTTCTTTGAGCTTTGTTGACAATTACTTCTACATCATTTTAAAATGCAACCATTTTGAAGAGTAAATTCTTCTTGTTTACCTCCGCAAAGTAAATTCTTAAGAATGTCAGAACTAGAAATGAGGTAGTAAAACATATGACGTAATATTGGACCTGATTATGTGGCCAAGGCAATAGTTTCGGGAGTAAAATAAGATGAAATTTAATTTTTTCAAAAAAATTCAGATTCGTTAATCGCATTACTTGAGTTAATTTTGATGGTAAGTCTTTATTAAGTAATAGAAGTCGTGAAAGACAATCGGCATTTCGGCTATTTAAAAAAAAATAAAGTAAATCTTCTACCATATAAATATATTTAAAAAAAAAATCCACCAAAATAATAGAAAGTGCGTATTTGTCCACCTTTAACCATCCGACATTTTGTTAGTTCTCTGCATTTGTCAAGTTCTTGACACAAATCCAATGAGTTTTTCAGTTGTATCATCAGACAAGAAAGTGCTGCTGAGATGCCACATGGAGAAGCATCAGTTGTTAACACTAACGATTTTTTAGGGTTGAAATGTATAAGAACTCTGTCAGATGTAATTTCTTTTTTAATGCTCTTAAATGCCAGTTCGCAAGCAGCAGATCATATAAATTTCATATTCAAATTAATTTAAGGGATGTGGTATTGTAGACAGGTTTGGTCCAAACTTAGAATAATACGTAACTAAGCCAAGAAAAACTTTAAATTGTGATACATTTGAAATAGCTTCTACTTTATCTTGTGTTTTATGAATACCATCTTTATTAATTTTATACCCATAATATGTAATTTAAGTTATAAAAAATGATTTTTTTAAATTTATCTTAATATTATATTCACGCAATTTTTCTAATACCTATTTTAAACGTTGTAAATGTATTTCATCAGTTTTTACAGTAACGCCTATAGCCAGAAAACTGTAACCATCAATCACGCGTAAAATGTGTCCAGTCTTTCTTCGCCAAATGGCAAGAGAATTTGTAAGATTCATAGGTAACTTTAAGAACTGTATCAGTACTTTCGGATTGTTTATTGTCAACCGTTCTTGTGAATTTTCATTTACTGATAATTGAAGATATGCTTGTATGTAAAATGCAAACCGCCCCCTAATGTAGTTAAAATGTCTTATATATTCAACTTTTAAAAATTTATTTACAGTTACTTTATCGCTACAGAGACAAATTTTACACTGGAACTACAGGGGTTGCCCGCTTACTACTAGTGACAAGTTTTATAATACGTTCATCCTGTAACGTTTGTAATTATTTATTTATCGCTGCATGTAATGAATAAGTTACAGTTCTAGCTTTACAGAATAAGGGAATAGAATCTTTTTCTAGATTGAGTTCTGTTTTCACATCTTTAATTTCCTCCACTTTATTAGTAAACAAATCAGGAAACTCTGTTAATAAAGCTTCTAAACTGACAGAAAATTTTGCAGTTTCATTTACATACACTGATTTCAAATTAAGAGGAAACATATTAAATTCAAAAATACATTTTTTACCTAATAATAATAATGGAAAACTATCTTCATTTATCAAATACAACTTAACCTTTTGATTTTTATTATCACAAGAGACATTTTTATTTAAATATACAGAGAGTTAAAAAAATTTTCAAGGTGCAGTTCTTAACATTGGCGAAAACATTTTATGATTTGGAAATACTCTTCGAGAACGTATAATTGTTACTGCTAAAATGTTTGAACCGGTATCCAACTTCATATCAGCTCTGATCTTATTTTATATTAATAAGTTGTACCCACAGATAAAATATCAACTGTACTTAATACATTCATTTTCTTTTCAGAATTAGTACTTTTACCTTTACAAACTTTACCCAAATGATCTCGTTTTACATATATTATAAATTGTATTAATATATTTACAAGAATTGGCTAAATGTGACTAATTTCCACATCGGTAACATTGCAATTTCCTTTTGTTTACATCGAAAGTTGTATTATTGAGTACATTTCCGTTATATCAACATCATTGTCGCCAAGTGTAATAGTTGGCGCCAAATGACACATTTAAAAAAACCTAGTAACATTGTTGGTGAAAAAATGATCATTTAAAAAATATAATATTTAAAAAGTATGGACTTTCACGAACTATTTTACTATATCAATATAATCTTCTTAAAGAACAAATAAATGTCATACAATAAAATAATAAAATAAAACTCAATTTACACTGTAGGCATGAAATTGTAAATGCCTCTTAGCATTGCAGTAAACCTTTCATTTTTTTTAATAAAGTCGCCAAATGAATTCTATGAGATAAAATTGTAAATAATGACAAACAGCGCCGCCCTGTCTTTTATTATAACATTTTGCGATGTCCCATAATCTGTCACTAGGTTGGGTATGGCAACCAGTAGGTCAACAAAATTATATTTGTGATTAACAACAGGTCAACAAAATTATATTTGTGATTAACAACAGATCAACAAAATTATATTTGTGATTTGCTGTGAAATGTTCGTAGCCAGCATCTCGCAAAAAAGTTTATGTATAGTTCCATAGCCCTGAAACAATTTTATTGCAGCTTTCTCATCATCAGGTAACTGTCAAATGGTAAAATCAATCTCATCGCATCGTCAGCGAAAAAAATCTGTTATGACTTAATAAAAATATTTTCGATTAGAAAAATAGCAAATTAAGATGTTTTGCGTGGTTGCGATTAAATAATAATAATAATAAAATGATTCACCTTCAATAAATAGCGAGCCACAATGTTTGGCACAGTTTGCAATAAAAAAAACCCCTTTGCACGGTCAGGATTGAAATAAATGGCGTATTAGTATACATTTTGTATGCTGTTGGTATAACGGAAAAGTAACCATTATTGTCGATATTCTGTTTTGGAGAACTGTTTTGAAATCCCTTTGGTTTAACATCTTTATTAAACGTGACTTTGTTGACATTCATACTTTCTTTTGAAATGTTTGTTTCTGCATTCTGTAATGCCACAGCCTTTTCGACAGCCTCCTCAAAGTTAAATATAATAATAAATAATAAATACATATACCTGATTGATTAATTTACTCTTAATATTTTCAATTTTTAATCTTTTCTGTAATTGTACCAAAAAATTCTCTTTTAATGTGTCTCCCGATAAAGCCCAATGAATCGTTATTTTTTAAAAATCTAACACTAAAATCTTTAATAGTTTTATTTTCTATTGGAAATATGTTTTTGAAATTTGTTTCACTGTGAAATTTTATTTGGGGCGGGGCTTAAATGTTTAATAAGAATATCAACAATCTCAATATATTTTTTCGTCTCAGTAGCGGTAGGAAAACATAAATTACATAATAAATTATACAGTTTTGGCCATACATGAAATAATTGCAGCTACCTTCTTTTCTTCAGAAACATCATGCAAAATAAAGTTCTGTTCTAACCTCTTAACATAAGCTGGGAAACTTTCAAGAGAATCGTGAAATTCCTTAAAGTTAGAAAACATTATGAACTTAAGTATGAAGATTGCGAAGAAAAATAACGTAAATTATTCAGACTTACACCGCATAAATTCAGGAATAGATGAAACTTTAATTCAGGCTAAAAGCCATTTTAGGCGCCGAAAATAGCAGAATACAGCCCATGCAAATGTGTAAACTTTGAAAAAAAAAAAAAAAAAAAAAAAATAGAAATCTTGACGATTTTTGCTCGTCGTCATTATACTATCTTAGCAACTTAAATTAATTCAAAAAATGTATGGCTTCAATTCAGTTAGCATACTGGGTAATGAACAAGATGAACATGATGTATACAATTAACATGAGGTACACATTTAAAAAAAACAACTATGACATTCTTAATCGAACAACAGACTATAAAGAAAAAGTTCTGTAGCTTGCATAGCTATGCATAGAATACTTTAACTTTCTGGAGTTCTACAATCTATTATTTTGCACACTAAACATCACAATACGTTTTCATGATACTTATTTTTATTTATTGAATATGAATTTATATATAAACTAGTCGTTGGGGGCCACCGTAATACTTACCCATCATGGATATACATAATGTAAAATATTAAAATAAAAAATGTGTAAACTACTTATAAAATGCATTGCAATTGGAATAAAATCGTGGCTTGATGACGTCATAAACTTTAAAGGCTCGATTACTGAATTGCTTAAAAGAAACATCCTTATAACTCCAAAAACAATAATCCTATTAACTAGCAGTTTATTGCATCTGATTAAGCGTCTCATTTCCAATTAAAATATACCTTTGAATTGAAATTTGGATAAAATACGGGGTCATGAAAAATCGGAGAGTGTGGAAAAATAGGATTCCAAATATCTCGGCAACTCATTATCCGATCGACTTCATGCTTTATGCAAAATTTATGTTTTTTATTGTCTTTTATATTCACTACTTAAAATAAACAATTTCGAAAACTTTTATATACCTTTTATCAGAACGAATATTTCGAGAGTCCGAAAAAAATAGTTCCGGATAATCGAGGTTACTGAAATTCAATAAGCTTCTTCCTATTATTACATACTAAGTACGTACCACATTTCAAGTCTCTATCTCAATTTTTTCGGGAGATAGAGCGTTTACAGGCACACAGACACACAGACGGACGGCAATTTTTTTTTCTAAAAATATGTTTTTCGGAATCTCCAGTTTCTGAAACGTGTAAATCCGTCAATTTTTTTTTCGATTTTCAAAACGATTACAAGACTTACCCTATACTACGTATGATAGGTAAGTAAAAAGAATAAAGTAATAAAGTATGAAAAAATTAGTATTGACAATACACTCTCGATTATCCGATACACATCGAACTAAGTTTATGATGTAAAATTGATAGAGTTAGGCAAATAGAAGGTTATATTTAAAACATTATAAAATACCACCTTTAATATGCACTGCTATTTACCAGACCATATTAATTATGTATCACAATCTTAGTTTAATGGGTGTCGGATAATTGGTAGTCTACCGTACATATTTTATTATTTATTAAATTCCAAACAAACATATTATTTATAAATTTTGTCATATTTTACAGTTTATTATTTCAAGAAAAATATTCGAAAACTACCCCCAAATTGCTTGCGCTTTGGCGATCCTACTGAATTACCTCACCCCTTTTTACGAAAGATTAAAAGCTGAACTTTATTTGGATTTTCTGTCAGTAGGGGTAGAGCCTTTTTGTGTTCCTCGGAGCTTTTTCGTAATTAAGGAAATGCAAGCAGCTTCCGCCTCCATGTCTCTTGGGAAACTGTTCTTCCTTCAACTTCTTCCTGTAACTGCATCTGAAAAGCAAATTCATACTTTATTTTCTTTCAGCATCTATCTAATTTATATTTCAACATTCATTCTCCCTTTCTCCTAATTTATCACTCTTAATACAGAGGCATGATTTTGTCATTTTTCCATTTTTCTTTCTGATGTATGTGTCAGTTACATAGTTACGAGTTTAGAAAATATGAACGATAATGCATGACAATGCTATTTTTACGCGTGTAGTATTTTAAAGAAACTAAACACACTGGCTAAACATATCAAGTGGTAGACCGTTTGGGAATAAATTATTATCGTGTATTTTGGTGAAAATTTTTCTAGCATTTGTTTTAAAAGTTTAAACAAATATGGACTATATATTTCAGATGAAATGAGTTATGTAGCATTAGGAGTACTATAACAAGATGCATGATAGATAGTCAAATGGTTTTTATAACCTTGTTGATTTCTATGTTTAACTATCTTTTATACCATACGCAAGTTTAAATAATAATAGGAAGCATTTAAAAGCTACTGTTTTAATTATTTCGTACGCCTTGTTGCAATTTTCAGTTCTGCAGTTTTTAAATATTTCTCACAAACTAACATATTTCCAACTTTGCTAATTATTCAATGTCAATTACCGAAAAATATGTTTGTTTTTTATTTGGATAAAAATTGACAGAAAAATTTATTTAGATATCAAATACAAATAAAATTGTAAAACAATTATTTATCATTATTTTACAAACAGACTGATTCAATATAACATTAAAACGGATATTGGATATGCTCTACTTTTTGTGCTGGACAACATTCAAATATCGTGTGAATTCTCAAACGTCTGATGCAAAATTATAGGAAAACGTTATCTTACGAAAGAAAACTATTTCGCATATTTTTAAAAGGGCATCAACAGTTGCGAAATCGTGTTAAAAAAACCCAGCTGATATTGATATACCTATTTCTTGGGAAGCGATTTTAATATATATACATTTTATTTTTCATATTACAATTAACTACATTTCAGTCGTTCTGTTTTTTTTTTGGAAAAATAATTCCTCCTTAGTAACGTTAATCACCCCCCCCCCCTAGAATTATAGACATACAACTATTGCATTTTTTGAATGCGATTATTGCCGAACAATCAATTCAGCTACTGATGAAACTATTAAAAAATATTCAAATCGTTTTAGGAGTTCAGGAAAAAAAAGGTACTTTAATATCAGCTGTTTTCTATAAGATTTGGCAAGGGTTGCTGTCCTCTAAACCCTTTCAGGGAAAGTAATTGCGTTTCTGTAACGTTGAACTTACACCAGAATTTTTGAAAAAGTTTATTTGATAAAAAAAAAAATAGAACTTTACATGGTTTTTTTTTTTTTCACCAAATTTATAAGTAAACTTTTATTCAAAAATTCTGGTACAAATCTTTTTAAAATTAAGTGAGATAAAATATTTCCTACCGCTCTTCGAGGAGTTAAACAAGTCAGTTCAACTGAACAGCAAATTTTGTATATCTCATAAACACATACGCCAGATTGTAAGTTAAATGAACAAACTAATACAAAAATCCTATCGACTCTCTCCACAATAAACCTTATAACTAACATCTCAGAAAATATCAACAATTTATTAATTTAAAATATCAGACTTCAAACTCTGCATTCATCTTGTTGTGTTGCTGCTAAGGAGACAATTTTAAGATTATTTTTAATTCCATTACGTTTAAAACATCTATTCTGCTTTTATAGTCGTTGTTTTCCTTCTATTCCTTTCAAACATTCTACTAAACACATCACTCAAAGACAATGGAGAAAAGACAAGAGGAATTCTAAGTTCCGTTGCCACTAAAAAGTAAACGGATATATCCCCTGTTCAATATCTCGAAGTGTCCAAGCATGAAGACTGCGACGGGTGAATAAAATGCCAATCTCTGGTGGTGAATACAAAATGTCCGAACGTCTCCCAAGAGAGACTTAGGAAAAGACGAAGTTGCCCAACAAAAGAAACATAGTCTCTTGAAATGCAGGCCTTTTCCTTCCGTCGTTGCTCTTTCTTTAAAGAGTGACATGAAAAATGAAGATGGAGTGAAGAAATAGCGGAATAGTTTTAAAATTTTGCGACCCCAACGACCCAGTTTGTTCTTTGCGGCCCGAAACTTTTATATCGTCTTTAAAATTATTCGGTTCTTGTATATGTCATCTTTATCGGCAA
This sequence comes from Maratus michaelseni, assembly GCA_963931845.1. NCBI lineage: Eukaryota > Metazoa > Arthropoda > Arachnida > Araneae > Salticidae > Maratus > Maratus michaelseni. The sequence continues at coordinate 331,485,609 of OZ007590.1, read as the reverse complement.
ATTTTAGAGACAAGACTTTTGCTCCAAAGTTTTGTAGAGAATTATCTAGATGAAATTGTTCAATTTCTATGTAGAAAGATGTTCAAATCAAATAAGGTTTTTAAATATAAAATGGTATATTTGAATTTATTCTTCTTGTCTGATTTCTAGTTTATAATACTTTAATTCATAAAACATCAATAATTTTTCAAAATGTTGCAATATTAATAAATTTATTTAGTTAAAAACAATCATTTATGCATAATTTACATTTTTTAATATACCGTATGTATAAAAATATTAGCTAAAATTAGATGCGCCGTTTTGAACATTTTAAGTCATAATTATTAAAGCTGCGACGCCGCATACTACTGAGACTTCGTAGAGCTAGCAGAAATAAGGCCTATAAATTTGTTTTATATCATTGAAATATAATTTATATAATCAATCCCCAATTACAGGGTTCTCACCGGATAGTGCAGTTTCTTTAACTATTGGCATGAAAAACGAAGATAAAGTGAACAAGTAGCGAAAATATTTTTAAAATTTTATTTGCGGTTACAATGACCCAGTTTGTTCTTTGCTGACAAATATTTCATATTCATTCGAATTATATTACATTCTTCTTTATCGTCAAATTTTAAAATCAAACGTTAACACTGATGAATATTTGCACTTCAAATCAGATGAAGTTTTACTAAAAAAGTGAGATTTGAATTGTTTTTGTATTTATTATCTAATTTGAGATTCTTCATCTACCAAACGTTGAAATAAAAGTCTGCTATTTTTTAAGATGATATTAATGAAGTAGTATTAAAAAAAGAAAAAATATATATCTGTCATCATGTGTAGTTCCTACTGTTTGAAGAAACCTATATGTACAATATTTAGCCATTCATGTTTATTGTAATTGTTTTAACCGTGTTACTAGTGCGTAGACATTACAAAATTATGCTCTCAGAATTAACGCTTCAGAAATTTTTTTCAGAATATAGATATAAATTTTCGAAAACACTACATATTTTATTAAAAAGAAAAAAAGTACATATATATATATATATATGTCTTCATAATTTTTTCTTTTTAGAAACGAAATCGTGGATGAGTTATATACTGACCGATATTCATATTAAAATGAAATTCAAACCACCAATTTATCTCTAAAAATGCCGTTTTCTTGCTGTATTTCAAACTTTAAAATACCTCTCTATTTCATTTCATTTCATTTTGGCTTGAAAGGGGGAAAAGCTGTGTGCGTTATCTTGGAATCTTTCCTCATCTCCACTTTTAGGAAAACTTCATGCTTGAAACTTTTATAATTGCACGAGTATAAATGAGTAAAATCTAGCCAGTGAGATGAATAAACTTTTGAATGACTTTTCTTATGTAATATGAAATGAAATGGAGAGGCTATACAAACTTTTCTCGTTAACTGTTCCTGTAAATGATCCAATGAAATGCGTATCAAGGGAAACAACATACAAGAGTAAGAAAATTAACAGAGTTCATTGGATGGAAGAAAGAAGAAAAGCTGCAAAAATTTATTAGGTTTCTCGGTTTTATAAAAATAAATATTTATAATATATATATACTTCAAGTAAAAACATTTTTTTTTTCAAAATCAAAGCATTACTTATTTCAAAAACTTATGCATGTCAAAACATACATTCAGTATAATTTTGTTTATATCCGATGCATGTGCAGCAATGTGTAGAAAATTACCACCCAAGATTTAGTACGAAAGGAAAAAAAAATAATAATAAAGATTTTAAACTGCTGTCAATAGTATTGTTGTAAAGTTACGTAAATTATCTTACACTTTATTTATATCAGGACATTGGTAGACTTTTTACATGAACATAAACATGAATGAATGTTCTTACACGTAACTAACAAGGGTTTATAGACGGATCGAAATGTCAGTAGTTCGGAACTAAGGAACAGCACAAAAATCAATACAAAGCGTTTTAAAGTATAACAATGCTATATAAATATAAAAAAACACCTTACAAAAACCAACTTAAAATATACAACTAAAATATTACAAACATTTACAAAGCTTAACTAAAAATACTAAATTACAAAATTCTAGTAACTTAGAAAAACTTGGTATAATAGCTAAATCACATTTGGATGTTTACGAATCCAGTGCCGCTAGTTTTAAGTGCCAGTAGCTTTCTGCCTAGAACCGCATGCAAAGTATTTTAAAAGTAGTTTCACTGAAAAAAAAATCTGTGAAATAACAGAATCTACTGATGATCATTTATCTCAAGTCTTATGTCTATTTACAGGGAGCTGAAAACAGAAATTGTGTTAAAAAAAGAGAAACTGTTCTGTAAATTTACCCTAGACTCTCCAAATATATATCTATGAAAATACTCAGGAACTTGCAAATGTGCAAGATTTTCTAATTTGACATAAATAGAAAGGAAAAACCCGAACCCGATTGTGACTTTGCTATTTTGGCTGGGAATAAATTGTAACACATTGAATGTGGGTGTTTTGTACCAGCACATTGTAACCGAAGCGAGCATTTTTTCGAAAATATTAAACAAATACTATTACAAAATTCGCAAGAAATCAAAAACTACTACAATTTATCTATACGTTGAAACGAATGGGATTTCACCCTTTGTCTTCTACACAAATATTTTAATGCAAACGGTTATTTTTTCTACCCATTTGTTCCGCGTTGGTAAACTAATGTGTGATAATCTTGATCGAACGCTTTTAATAGAGAACTAGTGTAAATTTGCCGAAAACCTCTGTACCCTTCCTATGATTTTGCAGACTTTTTTAACAATGTATCTAAACTTTATACTTTTAAAATTATTGGTAAGGAAAAAAAGTGATTACTCTCAAATTAAAGGGATATCTGAATCAATCCAATATCGTTGGCCTCAAACAATAAAATTTCGAAACTGAAGTTCAGTAGTTTGAAACAATATTGCGGACTTTTTTTTTTTTTTTTTTTTTTTTTTTTTTTAAATGGATTATCGAACCCGACCGCAAGAGACAAAATATATTCGGAACCCGTAAAAATTAGTCACATCCACTCAAATCTGATCTGCAACAATGAAACTTATCGCCGCACAGTGGGGCGTTTTCATGATCTAGGTGGACAAAATTCATTTTTCCGATTATCGAGGAATTTAACAAGACGGCGTATACTGATAGCCGAACGTCTGTTCTGTCAAGATCCGTACGAGTTTTGTCGAAAATATCCGATGTGTGGATAAACTACGACCGTAAAAAAGGCAGTTTTTTTGAGGGAGTTTCAACAGTTGCACTATTTTTTCTGTAAGTTCGAAAGCAAGTCGTGTCTTTCTGTTTTATTTGAAAACAGGAGTTTGCTGGACATATGTCACATGTTTGTCAAAAGATTTAACCTATTGTTGTTTGAAAATAAGCGCCATCTTGTTTTCAAACTTCATCTTCACTTTTAATACAGTATTAAGCATTATTAAGCAATAAGCATTTTTTAAAATCAAAGTGTCATTCCTAAAGTATTGAAAACTTAAGACAGCTCTTGCGAAAGTTTGCAAATCATTAAGTTATATTAACTGGAAGTGTGCGTCTGAGTGTTTAATTCAAATCTTGCAAGCCAATTTTCACCACTTTTAACTATCCGCTTGAGCTGAAACTTTAAATACATGTGTAGTTTCAGTGACAATACAATATTATAATTTAAAACATAACAATAATATAAGTAATATAATAATAATAATAATAATAATAATAATAATAATAATAATATAAATAATTAAATAAGTCAAATATTTATCACTGTTTGGTTATTTTATTACTGATAGATTAAAAAACCCAGCAAAAACCTAATAAAACTTCAACGCAATAATTTTGTCCACCTAGATCCTCAAAACGCCCCACTGTGCGCCGGTTTGATGCAAGACTCTAATACACATTCATTTTAATTCCCTTTGTTGCTAATAGTGCTCATTTTGAAGCGAAGTAGGCGATGATATATTAAAATTTTTCACGTGTCCATAAAAAAAAAAATATATATATATATAAACGATACGACGACCATTTTAAAATCATAAAATAACTCTTCGGACCTTAAGGTGGTTCTCAAATGACCAGCACAACAACGCGAAACTTTCTGACACATTTTCTGACTCATTTTTAAACGTAAAGGCATAAAATTGGCAGGCCTGACTATTGAAGCGATTTGGAATCAATGAGTTTTCCATTTTTTGATAAATAAATTACTTATCCAGTGATAAGCGATTCGTGTCATATGACGACACTTTTTCCCTTCCTTCATGCTGCGGCGTGGGGAATTCGGTTCAAAACACAGACTTTGACAGTATTTTCTGAATGATCTTTTGCCTTTACCAAAAAATGGAAAATGTCTTTCTATTAGATAGTTTCTGAATAAAAACACCTGCCAATTTCACGCGTTTGAGAACAAAAATGAATTTAAAAATGTGTCAGAAAGTCGCCAGTTTGGATTTGAGAACAACGTAACAACTGGTCGTGTTATACGAAGTTAAAGCATATCAAGTTAAAAAAAAGAAGACATGAAAACAGACAGGCAAACATACTATTCTTAAATTTTGATAATATCGAAACAGAAACACTAGGAGAAAGAGACCGTAAAAAAAAAAAAAAAAAAAAAAAAAAAAGAATGAATGAAAATTAAAATACGAGCACCTGTTCAAAAGTTATCGGTGGAAACACACATAAAAAACATACATATACAAACTAACTGGATATAACCTCCTTCATTTGAAGTCGGTTAAAAAGATACAATAAAAACTTTCAGAGAATGTTAAATTAAATAAATGACATGAAGTATTGCACACAAGAGACTATTCAGATAATTACATCCGGAAAATCCTGTCGCCTCCATAAAAGAAATGACAGCATAAAACGAAAAGTCTATTTCATTACTGAAAACTTATTCGATTTTGAAAAACTTAGAAGATGTTTTATTTCTAGACACCGTTTATATTTGGAGAAGAGCTGTCTTGAAAAACGATCAAGATATTTCTTATTCTTTTATCTTCAAAGGTAAAGAAAAGAAAAGATATGCTTCAAAATATGTTCTTCAACTTAAATGGTATATTCGAAGCTACAATATAATAAAAGATTAGATATATTTCATAGATTAATTCACGCAGTGGGTTTTCTTTAATCCCGTGAGAATAGAAATAAGGCAAGATTAAAAGTTACTTATTGTTGCAAATAAATTAAAGATGTTTGTTTTATGAATCAAGGAATGTTAAAGAAAATAGAAAATAGATATGTTAAAACATCTGTATTAATTTATTTTGTTTATATTTTACCGATTTTTCTTTAGATTCTTTTCACCTATAATTTTTTTCCCCAGTAGGTTAAAACTTGAATATGAATTTTTTTTATGTCAGTGGGGTTCAACTGGCGACCCAAGAGACCACATGCGTCCCGTCACGCCTCTTTCTGCGTCCCGAGCCTATACTCGTAGGAGCCAATAAGATTGTGGCAAACATACTAATTACTAAAGTAAAATAAAAAATAAATATATATGATAAATAAACAAATACTATTAAAAATTTCTGATCAGTAGTATAATATTTAGTAGGTGACTGAGTAATATATAATAGATTACATTAAAGATGCAAGAAATGACTTCGAAAAACTTTTTTTTTCATATAATTCATCACCGTTAATGTCATTTTGAAGAAAATTGTGAGTCAACAACAATAAGATTAAAATGTTGGATTTCCTATTTTTAAAGTAGAGACGTTACCTCCAAGCCACTAATGCTTGATTACATCATCGTAATATTTATCACTTTTACTCGTCACATTTCTTGATGATTTTCTCCATAAAATCAGTCGCAAAATGGTTAGAAAATGTTTTAAAAATCGGTTAATTACCTAATCTGTCATTCAATTTTTACAAAAAATCTATAATACAATTCTTGCAACAGTTGTCTCTAACATATTCGCCAAATCGGAGCTCAATCGGAGGTACCGATCGGTAGTTATCACTCTCTCTTACACACATACAAATTTTACAATATTTTCCGTGCACCATGTGTTGTTGTTGTTGTTGATTTTATGACGGCCGATTATATAGACGAGGTACATAGGCCCTAGGGGAGAGTGCCCTTCGAGGGGGGTCTTTCTAAGGATCCTAATCCACATTTACGGCAAGATTCGAAGAAAATCACGGAAAACTCCGAACGGTTAGGTCGACGAGCACGACAGGGGTTTAAACCCAGCACCTCCCCTCTACCAGCTTTGAGAGCAGAACCTCTCAGCCACTAATGGGGCTCGTGCACCATGTGTTCAGTATGTAAAAAAGCACCAACTGAAGCCACTTTTTTTGTAGATCCTATGACAGTCAAGTTTGAGGATCAAGATCCTGAATTTCAGATAGAGATTTGTGACTTTTAAAGCAATATTCAGACATTTTTCAAAAACTAGTTGGCAGTTTGAACAATTTTGGAAATGTGTGAATCCTGAAATATATCCCAAGTTGATATTTTTGGTTTGAATGCGACTTTCTATGTTTGGAAGCACATACATATGTGAATGTGTTTTCTCGCAAATGAAAATGCTGAAATCGAAACAGAGGGATAAATTATCCCAAGAAGTATTGAAGTTCGGTCTCTGAATTGTGACAACAGGAGATGGTAAAGGACATTCCCACATTCATCAATCGGCAGAACGTCCAGTCCTCTCTCTGAATCAAAGGTAAAATACATAACTAAACCAAAAAATATTGATGTAAGAAATCTATCTCATAAAGTAATAAATATTGATATAACAAATCTACACTGCAAAAAAAAAAAAATAATAATAATAATTGTTGATTTTACAGTATAATACTGGCATTCCATCTGCCAGTATTACACCGTAAAATTAACAGTAATAAACAGTAAAATAAGCAGTAATACGCAACCGCGCATGCACGGCAGCTGGAGTGCCAGTATTATACTGTAAATCAACACTTTTTTTTTTGCAGTGTATCTCATAAATTAATAAATATTGATATAACAAATCTATCTCATAAATTAATAAATATTGATACGGATTTTTAATATATGATAAGTTTATTCTAATATTTTGCATCTGTAATAATGATAATAATAATAATAATAATAATAATAATAATAATAATAATAATAATAAAATCTATCCCGTGAATGAAAAAAGAGTAAACAAAATATACTCCCCGAGATGAAAATAGTTGGACCACACAATTTTATGTTATCACTCTGGATGGATTATTATTATGTTTTAAAAAGTATATATGTGTAAGATCTAAAGTTATATCTAAGTTAAAGGAAAATATAAGCAGAACGTGTATTACTTAAATTAAAAAAAAAATATATATATATAGGATTTAAACAAATATAAAATTTAAGATTTTGTATGCTTACATCAAAATACTTTCTAAGATCCAAAAGATAAAATTATTACCTAAAATAAATAGTTTGACATAAACAACTCGAACACAAAACTTGAGCAAATTAAGCTTCTCTAAAATATATTCTATTCTATTCTCATTTCTATTCTTTTGTAAAATCAAGAAATAAATCTTAAAAAAAGTGTATATGTCAGTTTAATATGCTATAAAAGATGTTTATACTCACGTAAAGTTATTTTAATGAGAATGATTTTGAGCCTTGAAAAATAAATCTCTTAGACAAGAACACACTTAGAAACATTTTGCACTGGACATAAAAACAGTTTCATCTGAATTGTTATATATTTGCTATGTTTTATTATTGATATAATTTTTTTGTAATCTTTATAGATTCATCGTTATGTTGCATATGAAACCTGTATCTAAAAATAAAATGTGCATATTTTTTAACAATTTACAACCAATAAACTTTATTAATAGATAGTTTTTAAAACACAAAATCAACGGTTTTGTTTTAATGTAAATAAATACTCTAAGATGGAAGAAAAGTAATTGTCTTCCATACCTGTCACAATAACGCCACATCGACCTTAAAACTGTCAAGGATTTCTTGTTTTATTTCAATGTATACTTAAGGATGAAGTATGAAAATTCTTAGACATCTTTTATGATTTTCTATCCGGAATTCTTATTTAGGTGACCCTACCTTTTTGTAGAGGAGAATTTATCCTGTTCAAACAGCCGTGATCTTCTCTTTTTATTTATTTATTTATTTATTTTTTAAACAGCTATCAGTAAAAGGCGAATGGAGAAGATTTATAGCAGTATTGTACTGTCCTCTAAAAAAAACCCCGTTTTTTGAAATTTTCTCTATATAAAGTCTAATAAAGAATTTATAAAAATTGAACATGGCTAAATAATTACAGCTTGTTCTGACTAAGATTTTAATGTTGAGCATTTTTCATTTTATCACTTTATTACAAAATGGCAGCCAATTATGCGAGAATTTGAAAAAAAAAACACTTTTCTAAAAAATGATCCATGTTATCTGAAAACAACCCACACCTGACATAATCAGCTGAAAATGAAGCATTTTATTACATATTAATGGTTTAACATAAAAAAATATAAATTTATGTAGATAATTCTAAAATTCTATTATGTAAAGAAAATCTGTAAAAATGAAGCTCGCATTTTGCCAGAATTCTTCAATTGTTAATTTATATTATTTTAAAACTCAATACGCGCTCCTTAGGTATTTTTAACTATTTTTAATATTCTAAATGGTGCATAAAAACAGAACAAAACAAAAAAATTGACTTTAGCAAAATATTTGGTGTAGTATTAGGGTGGGTTTTTTAGGAAACATTTCAGTGGGGGTTTTTTTTAGAGGACAGCCCAATAATTGTTATATTTTTTTTGTGCTATTTCATAAACTTTATATCATGATAGTTTGCAAACGGAACATGCATTAAAAAGAAAAAACACACACACACGTTTCATTTCACATTTCACATATAATTAAAATCCGAAACTTCTTTTTTTTTTTTCAAAATTTCTGGTAGTAATTGAAAGAAGTTTCGGATTTTAATTAGAATTAGATAAGACGCCAGATAAAAATGAAAAATGTGTTTTGTTTACGAAACACATTAGTTTAGTACATCTAAGTTTGAAATATATGCTTCTACGCATGCCCGAATGATTCATTCGAATAATCAAAATAACTGTAATGCTCATCACTATGATAAAACCATTCTCAACGTACACATTGCTCGTTTTAGCCGTGCTCGTATTAAACAAGTTCGACAATAATTTTCTTCCGTACCTGTCACAATAACGCCCTTCGTCCTCGAAACTGTCAAGGATTTTTTTTGTTTTTATTTCAATGTGTACTTAAGGATGAAATATGAAAATTCTTAGACAACTTTTGTGGTTGTCTATCGGAAATTCTTGTTTAAGTGATCCTTTTCTGTTGTAGGAGGCGAATTTATTCTGTTAGATCAGACAACTGTGACCTTCTTTTCTCCGGAAACATCGATCAGTAAAAGGGGAATGGGGGCAGAAGGTTTTACGTTGGAATGGAAATCTTGTCACACCTTTTCGATCGCATGCTCTCGTTTTACCACTAATTTCATTCTAGACATGAAGCATAATTATTAGCTACCGGCTAATGTGCGATGTAAGCTTGGTGAATCACAAAAAAGAAAAAGGGAGGGGAAGTTTGTCACGTTTATGAAGATGGTATTGATAGACTGGTGGTATTATGACATACAAGAGAAACGTATTTGCGTTTTTTTTTCTAATTTTAGATCTGTTTAAACAGAGAGTGTACGAATACAGATTTACTCATAATTATGATAGGGTAGGGAGAACGCATGTGGATTTGACGAGTGACAGCTCTTGAATAAGGGAAACTTAGATGAAACTTTGCTTATCCCCTTCACCCTATTTCTCTGACATGACAACCTATTGCCAACTCTGTTAATACATATTTAGTTCTATTCCAGAATTTATTATTATTATTATTTTTTAATGACATTGGACAGTTGTAAATTCATTGTTAAAACCAAACATTGTTAGTTATTTAACGAAAAGACTTCTTGTGAACATTTTAATGAATATCGGGGTTTTAACGCTTGGTAGTATTTATTACATACAACTTAAAATTATAATTAATATATAAAATGAAAGAGCAACTCAAACAGTTTTACCTACAAGCTTACAAGTGTTCAATGTAAACACCTTTCGTCACACAGCACACATGAAGTCGATAGTTCAGTTCTTCCCAAACGTTAATTAGTGTTTGTGGGGTAATTGTTGCAACAGCTGCCTCAATCCTGTTTCTCAGGTTGGGTAGGTCAGCTGGTAGCGGAGGCACATACACTCGATCCTTTATGATCCCCAACAGGTAGAAATCACATGGCGTCAGATCATGTGATTCTCTGGCCGTCAGATCGGTGAGCGTAGAGTGACGTTTGGAAAGAACTGAGCTATCGACTTGATGTGTGCCGTGTGACGAAAGGTGTTCACATTGAACACTTGTAAGCTTGTAGATAAAACTGTTTGAAATGCTCTTTCATTTTATGTATTAAGTATAATTTTAAGTTTTTTATAACATACTACAAAGCTTTAAAACCCCGATATTCATTTAGAAACACCCTGTACAGCTGTGTGATTCTCAGACTTAATAAACATATTTTTAAGTCGTATTTAATTCACTTTTTTCGATTTAAAATTAAAAAATATATATATAATGATCCTAATAAAATTCTTTCATTGATTGCGTCCAAACATTTAGGATTTTTATTCAAATATTCTTTGTTTATTTTATAAATTTATCTGTTATATAAAGAATAATCTGTAAACAGCTTTTGGAGAAAATCTTTTTGGTGGATTGCAATGAGTAAAGCCATGAAAAGTTTGAGTTTTATCCCAAGTAGATAAGATATGTATATGTATGTGTATGTGTGTGTGCGTGTATGTTCTGTTTGTATGTTATGTGTGTATGTATGTATGCGTGTATGTTATGTTTGTATGTTATGTGTGTGTGTATGTATGCGTGTATGTTATGCGTGTATGTTATGTGTGCATGTGTGAAGCTTCTATATATTTCTTATTAATTTGTTTTTCTTTAGTAGCACTAGTTTAAACTTAATTCATTTTTCAAATACGTTTACTTAAAAATAAAACTGTAACTTCCGTAATAATTGATGCTATATTCATTTTACGTTTACGTCGTTTATTTTTCCTTCTAGCTTTGTATGCAAACTGAAATAAATCCAAACTCGAGTTGATTTTTCTCTGTTTCATTTAACTTTAATGTGAAACTTTAATGTATAACCATAACTGGTGGAAATTACAGCCAAAATATTAAATTTAAATAACATGAAATGTATCTAAAAGTATCGTTTAAACTCTGCTAAAATTATTGAAAATCAGTAAGAAAGTATAATTTTAATAAATTACAAAAAATAGATTTTTTTTTTCAATATCCACATGTAGCGAACAACATAATTTAAAAAAAAAAAAATCTTTACAATTTTTATTTAGATATTTACATATTTAATGAATCTAATATAACAGAACGATATCAGTGAAGTATTTTTCCGCATAAGGGATTCCAATGATTTGCGTTGCAACCATATCCATTTACTCCCATCAAGCGTTCGGAAATTCTTCCTAAACACAATTCGTTCAGCTGTAACAAATCCATTGAATATCATTAGATGCGAATTCCACAAAATTTTGAATTCCGAAGCTAATAAACTCGGTTCGAAAATTTAAAACTATTGAATTTTCAGTTAGTTCTACACTCGTCGTTTTATCTCAGGGCTCTTCCTCCAAGAATAAATCTTGTCGCTGAGAAAGATCTATATTTGAAGGTGGATGTTCCCTTTGACAAGAGACGCTCTTCGCCGACAGTCCCTTAAGGGAGATGTCCGATATATTGGGTATTCGCCATGACCGAGATAGTGCTCTTTATTCGGACCCTTGGACAGCCGTTTCACGCTCGGACGCCTTCAGAAGATTGCAGTGGAAATCCGATAACTCTGCTCCAGATTTGAGGAGACGGCTTTTTGATGCCGGCGTTTGTTTTAAGGCTTTTGGACGGGGAACTTATCTAAAGGACTGAGATGTGTGAAGTATATGCTGATGCTGGGATTCTTTTACATATTTTCTGCTGATGCAAATACTTCGTTTTTTTATGGAAAAAAAAAGATACAAAATGGGGGAATCATAATCTTTGAAATAAGGCTGTTAAGAATATTACATACATACATATATATATATGAATATTCTTATAAAGCCCTTCTGAAGATTCTATAAGATATTCATAGTTTTCCAATTTTTGCTTTTTCATCCTATTAAGTATAATTCCTACAGTGTCCATTCCATTGTTTTTTATAATGTCTTATCCTTTGTTTTTCACATGTGTTTTCATTTATATATATATATTCTGAAGCGTATATATATATATATATATATCAGTTATACATTCATTTCACATTTATTTATCATACATTATCTTACACATTGCACTGTATTCTTGGCTATACTTGTATCTCTTTTAATATATATAATATTAATTATTTATTACTAATTAACATCTATATTAATATTTTTGGATAAATATTTTTTTAATATAATATTTTTTTAATAAATATTTTTAATAACTATGTATTACTAACTAACATCTCTTTAATAATAATAATGATTTTTTTCGTTTATTATTGTTATTTTAATTTTTACCTTATACTTCTTTTATCCTCGTTTAAGTTCTTCATAGATTTTTTATAATGTAATTTCACCTGTCGATTTTTAGCCAGGTGATTTTCCTTTTAGCTTACATTTAATTAATGTAAGTTTTTTATACCATTTCTAGATGGCAGCACATGTTATTTTATCCACCTTATTTTTTCCCCTTTCTCCAACATGGCATATGATAACTTGCTTGTCCATGGTTCATAGAGTCTATTTGATTCCGGTTGCATCTTTGAGAATTCTTTTTCATTTGGTGAATTTTCCAATATATCTTTAAGTTTTTTGACTGCTTTTGTTGAATTTTCAATTACTTCTAGGTTATTTTAATTTCTTTCAATCATTGGTTTTTTCGATATATTATAAGGAGCTTAATATTGTCATTTTTAGGCTTATGTTAACAATATTAGACGAAATAACATGTTTTTACTATGGATTATTCTTATGAAGCTCTTTTGAAGCACTCATAAGATATTCACAGTTTCTCATATTTGCATCTTCAATTTACTGTGTTTTATTTTTGTATTATCTTTACTTTTGCTTTTTACATATGTGATTTCATTTTAATTATATGTATATATATATATGTATATAATTAAAATCGGATTATATATATATAATCAAGTATCAATATATATAATAAGTGGATAGGAAAATCGACAAAATATAAATTAACGAATAATTACAATACAATCGAAAATTTTACCTCCAGGATTGTAAACTGCACAGATTGCGAGAAAAAAAAGTCTGAGGAGAGAAAATTCCAAAACAGAATGTAAAAATATTACAAGAAAAAAAAAAGGAAATTTATATTGTGAAACGTTTTATCAAGGGCAATATTCAACAATGTAAGTAAATTGTAATTGATTTCTGTTTGAGTGTAGTAAGCCGTTAAGCAGAAATTACTTACTCAAATTGCCCGATAAACTGGACACCGCATGTGAAAATGTTTGAAGATAAAGTGGTGGAGTGGATAAATTCTGAAATCTAAACTAGAGAAATGCAAAATCAATAATAATAAAAGAAAATTAAAAATCACAACATATTTTAAGGAAATATATAAATGTAAACAAACTTTCACCCAATAGAGAAATAATAGAAAATATAACCGCATGAGCCACATGATCCGTTCCAACGATTTTTGCAAAAACATGGGATGATTGTATGATTACAATATATATCTATATATATATACATTATACCAAATTTTATTAATTATGCACGTGAAATTGTATAATTTTTGCATATTTCATTATTGAAATTATTTTGCGTTAAATGCAATTAGTTTCTTTCAATGTTTAGTTGATTATTTTCACAGGGTTCGTACGGTCTTTGAATTTGAACACCACTATTTTCGGTTAGTAATCTCCACTTTAAGGGATAACTCCGATATATCGGATATTCGCCGTGACGGAGAGGGGGCTCTTTATTCAGGCAGTGGACAGCCGTGTCATGCTCCGGATGTTTTCAGAAGATTGCAGTGGAAGTCGGATAACTGTGCTCCAGATTTGAGGAGATGGTGTTTTGTTGACGACGTTTGTTTTAAGGATTTTGGATGGGAAAATTTTACCTAAAGGACTGTGACATGTGAAAATATGCTGATGCTGTGATTTCTTTGCATATTTTCTGCTGATGCGAATGTTTCGTTATATAATATATATATATATATATATATATATATAAGATATATATTCGGGAGCTGTAATCTTTGAAATAAGTTTATTAAGAATAATACATATATATATAATCGTAAGCTGGCTGCATTTAATTCTATAATTTTTTATTTCATATTTATTTGCCGGACTGAATCTTACTTATCCTTGTAATGAATATAGATACAAAAATTAACCAAGAAAAATTCGGCTATAGTTAAAGAAATTTAAAATCAAGATAATAGCTTTACTAATAAAAACATTCTGGTGACATATGCGTTTAACAATAAATGTGATAATAAAATGAATACTATATTTTATTTTTTGAGTTGAAATATGACATTTTACAAATTATTTTGCATTATATCTAACTGTTCCTTAAAATTATAAATGGCTTGTTTTTAGTAATCTCTATAGAAAAAAATCTATTCGAAACATTTAATATTATATATATGATTACTTAAAACAGCTTTCGTATATATTACTTTTAAATGCTAAAGGTGTAAAATTAACAACTATAATATAAATTAAAATAACTTTTATTAGTTGTTTTACATGTTTCGACTCTTTCTGAGTCATTTTCAAAAACAAAATGAGAATATTCTAAAGCTGCACGGGCTTTGAGGTTATTATTTTCATGTACTTTTTTAAAAAATTACGCACGTTATCTATTATTTTTTACTTGATTGTTTATTTTCATATCTTTGACCATGGAGTAATTCTAGCCCCAGTTTCGGTAAATTAAAAGAGGCCGCATCGTTACATATTGTATTTTTGCGCGTGAGTATCTGTATGGTTTCTCTTATTATGGATGGATAGTATAGACTGGAGGGAAATATTATTTTACTTTCATTGAAATTTATTTGGATGGTTTCTTCTTGATATAATCTTGCTTTTCTATATTTTCTCTTCTTCATCTTGTATGGTAATTAATTAAAATCTTTTTCTTCTTTTCTTCTGAAAGAGAACCTAATTTTACGAATTTAATTTTAAAAAATACGCCAGTATGTAATAATAAACCAACATATAGGAGAACTTCGGGTATGGAATACCCTTTACGTTTGATGCAATATCACAGCTCAATATTAATTAAAACCCAAAAACCGAATACGATCACAAACTTCAACTATCTGTGATTAGTTATTTGTAGACAAAAATCACATTTCAAAATTTCATCACATGCAAACAAATGATAATAAGGAAAAACTTTTATGAGATAGTCGGGTAATATGGAATAGGAGATTAAAAATGAAAAAAACGAACATAATTTCGCAAAAAACAGATGTAATGGTATCAAGACAGCATGTTCAAAATATAGTGTCTAGGTAGGCAGCCAATATACTTCCGTTCGTACTTCAGATTTGCACAAATCACAAATATAAGGAACCAAAATCATTGAGTATTATGAGATATTGGTATTCCATGTAACCGAACACCGCCTGTTTGGGAAAAATTACTCTAGAGAATTTTACTCTTTACTAAAATTACTAAATACTTTCCAATCGAGAGCTAAAAAACGAGTATTACATCATGAACTGTTAGTATTTCGGTGTACATTATGCTTAATTTCAATGCAAAAATATTACTTCTATCTCCTGAAACTTTCCAAAGACGAAAACCAAATATTTATACATTCAACGCGCCCTGACGCCGACCGACGAACTACGCGTTCTGGGAGGGATGGTGGGTACGTTCTTAAGTAGTTTATGATATTATCGCTTGGGGGCAGCACTTTACCAAACAGAGACCTTGGTATTCCATGCTACCCAACTATTCCATAATACCCGAAGTTCATATATATATATATATAATACGAGTTGCATTCAATTAATTTTACAATTATTTACATATTTTATTAATCTAATATAACAGAATAATATGAGAACCGTATTTTTCTGCATAAGGGCTTTCAGTGATTCGCATAGCAACCATACCCCTTTACTCCATTAAGCGTTTCGAAATTCTTCCTAAAAACACAATTTCTTCATCTGTAACAAATCCATATATAATACGTTAATACATACTAATAACCCCTACACACATATATATACAGGGTTAGCATAAATGAATGGCCAGATTAAAAAAAAAATATATTTTTTTTCAAAACGATTACACGTACATTAGTTTGACTATAATGGCAAAGTTCGCCAAATCTGCTTTTGTTCAAAATCCTCTCCACCAATCAAATTATCCATCAATCAATCTGTATATCACCATTCTTTTAAATTATGGCATTCTGGTTCCAGGTGGTCATTCTTGACTGTATTCTGTGAAAGTATTGAGGTCAGGTTACATGAGTGCCACGTGACCTGATTTCCTCTTCATGCTGCTCAAGTGACAACAAATATAGGTGTATGAATTAATAAATTATTTTCTTATGATTCCCTTGCAGAAAAAAAGTACTTGCATCAAGCTATAAACCTTAGTTAGCCCAGTTGGGAAGATTACATCTCATATGATTTCTTTTCCAATTAAAATAATTGTGGTAAAATTAATATAGTGTAATCACGTTTCCAGCGTTTACTGGAGGACACATTACCTGTGATTTGTTTTGTTGTGCTGATTCAGATATCAGACCAGATGCTATGATCATCAAGGTTAACTGGGTGAATTAGCTCAGCCATATTCGTCCAGGATTGCTCATTTGGTAGAGCATTGGCAGCTTCAGCCAAGGGACTCCGAGTTCGAATACTGGCCCGGACTTTTTCGCCCAGTTGGGAAGATTACATCTCATATAAACCCTAATTCGCCAAAAGCATGACATAGTCCTTCGGAATTACCTTCCTTGGTAGGTATTCTATGTGATCTTCAGAGAATCAGGAGATGGCTGCTCAAGCCACAACAGACCCGACATTATGATTAACAGTTAGTATATGTCAAGCTAAATCATATCATTGTGTTAATGTTGTCCTTACACACGTGCATTGAAGGAACAATGTGAACGCTGATTCGTCCAGCCAAATGAGTTTATTCTAGGCTTCAGTTGACCAGATTTTATGTTTGTGGATTACATTTTCCATTCACAAATATTAGAAGCGATTTTAAATTTATAACTTTACCCTCTTTTTTAAGTTTTATTTTAATTGCAATGGCTGATTGACCTCTAGAATCAATTTCAGTTCTATGGGTATTAAATAAGTTGTGTACAAAAAGTACACTGTAAGAAAATACCAGTAAAATTTACTAGAAATTTGGTTAATAGCGCATTTTACTATAAGTTAACAACAAAATGTACTTTAGAACTCTTTTTATTTTCTTTACAAGTTTACAATAAAAATTACTCTATTCATGCAAATTTGTACAATGAAAATGCTGGCAACCAAGCAGTCAACAGATTTGAAGTCACTGATTTGTCTCACTCTCTATGCTGTTGCAGCTATATATAATCGAAAATCAAATGTATTTGATTTTCGATTATATATGGCTGATGTTGGCTTATATACATTTATATATACGATTATATATAATGTGTACCAGGCACGTGAATATATCCATGAAACTATTATCGGTAGGAATGGAGAAAATATCTCTAAAATTTGACAATTCTTAAAAAGAGCCTTCTGACCTTATTAACTCTAAATCACAATAACAGTATTTTTTCTCTTAATGTACTTCAAGAAACGTATCCTCAGAGACATACTTTCTTTGAGGACGATACATACCCCAAACCGGGATGTAGTTATTTAGTAGTCAGACTCAAACTGTCATTTTTTATTCAAGCCTTTAAAATCGGATTTTCATATTTATTTAGTTTTTATTAACAAACTACCGATAATGAATTTAGCGAAAATGTTTCCCAATGAAAACTATTCTTTTATTGCATAAATAGTTTAAACAACAATTGATTATAATATTTATTTTGAACGGTTTTATACAGCTACATAAAAGGCTCGTTAATTCTGGGGAAAAGCTTTTTGTTTTTCCACTAATTAAATAATGCCCTTCTCAATAAATTTAATCTCTTGAAAACTCTCGAGAAACTTTCAAATTCTAAACATGTTAAATTTTCTGATGTTAACAAGCTGGAGCAATGAAAATAAAAATGTAATCTAAATAACGTTTCGATGCTCTCTCCCTGTTAAAGGCTTTTTCATTTTATGGTTAAGTGCACCTTTTGTGTGTGTTTAAGAGTCAATTTCATCAAATTTAATTTTCTGATATCTTTCTGAGAGCGTCAGGAAATCAGACTTCTCCATTTTCTGAACTGCTATGCGTCTGCATTGTCTTTCTTAACTGGAAGAATGATGGTGAAGAATGTACATATTATATATGTATATAAATCTACGTAAAAGAAACAATTTGCATTCAAGAGAGTTGAGTGGAGGATTAAAAGTTCTTTTCTCTTGGCGACCGAATGATTTTCAGTACTTCCTCCCTAGAGGAAGATGTGTAATATCAAACGATCAAAAGTCGGCACTTGTCTTTTTATTCCACTTGGCGAAGACAGATTTAGAACTCTTCCATCAGTAGTACAAATATGTTAATTTAGAGCTGCAGAATATGATACAATCGTGACTGATTAGGAAAAGAAAGAAAACATCAGAGATCTAAGAGTTACTTTTAACTTAGGACAGCTATTAAAATGATGGAGAATTTTATTGATTAAATGGGAAGTTTCGTCATTTTCCAGTATGAGCATTTGACGTCTTTATAAATTCAAATTCTTTGAAGTGAATGCAGCTTAAGAAAAATAACTTTAAAGCATATAACTTTAACTAGCAAATGCAGATACAGGGTTTCCTTTAGAAACCTATTATCACCAAATTATTGTTGGTATCTTCTAATTAGTTTATGAAAAAAGGAGGCATAGTATTTAATCAGCAAAAAATGTCTAATGTTTAAAGAAACTAATATTTTATATAAGCTAAATATAAAATTTTGAATGTTCCTTGATGATAAACTTGTGTTGATGATTTTAAAGCTTTCATTGCCAGATTTTAATTTAAGGCTGCCGAATATATGACACAATTAAGACTGATTACGAAAGGTAGGCTCAGATGTCCTAGAGTTACATTTAATTTTGTACAAGTATTTATTCGATGGATCCTTTTAATGATTAAATAAGAAAGTTTTGACATTTTCCAGTATACGCATTTGGCTCTTTATAAATTCAAATTCTTTGAAGTGTATGCAGCTTTCAAAAAAAAAAAAAAAAAAAAAAAAAAAACCCTGTAAAGCAGATAATTTTAACTAGCAAATGCAGATACCGGTTTTCCTTTACAAATATATTATCACCGCATTATTGCATGGTATTTTGCGTCTTTTAATTAGTTTAGGGAGAAAAGGAGAAATTATTTAATCAGTAAAAAATGTCGAATATTTGAAGAAATTAATATTTTATAAAAGCTCAATATGAAATTTTGAACGCTTCTTGATGATAAAATTGTGTTTAGGATTCGAACGTTTTCATTGGCAGATTCTAATTTAAGGTTGCCGAATATAATACAATTGAGACTGATTACGAAAGGAAAAAAAAATCAGATATGTAAGAGTCACTTTTAACTTAGGACAGCTATTACAACGATGGATCCTTTTATTTATTAAATGGGAAAGTTTCGTCATTTTCCAGAATATGCATTTGACGTTTTTCTAAATTCAAATTCTTTGAAATGAATGCAGTTTAAGAAAAATAACTTTAAAGCATATAACGTTAACTAGCAAATGCAGATACAGGTTTTCCTATTGAAACCTATTACTACTGCATTATTGTATGAATGCCGTGCATGCGCGGTAGCGTATTATTGCTTATTTGACTGCTTATTACTGTTAATTTTACAGTATAATACTGGCAGCTGGGGTGCTAGTATTATACTGTAAAATCAACTTTTTTTAATTGCAATGTAACTAATGCAATATTATTTTCATGTGTATAGAGAGTACTTATGATGACAAAAAAAAATTACGAAATTTTGAACCTGTTAAAGTAGAGTTACTAGGAAGCCTAGATATGAGACAGGCGGCATATGAAGTATAAGATTTGATTGATTTAGAGACGATTCTGGACAAAACCGAATCTCCAAGTCGTCTTGGCAAGCCTACCATTGTCGTCAAGCTAATGTTTGTTAACTTGTCTTGAACAGTGAAGCAGCTTTGAGGGGCTTCCTAGTTGAGACCATCTTAACGCCCAGTCTATGGATATCATATCTTATTAAATATTGAGCCATTGGGGAAATTACATAGACTGTAGTTTTAAATTACATAAGAAGTTAAGTAAAATAAGGAACGTTTAAGATGTAATAAATTGATGTTAGTAAATAATGATGATAATAATAATAATATAAAATAAAATAGCACAAATTGCAAATGAGGATAGAACAATTAAGTTAAGGTAAAAAACAGAATAGCTGTAAAATTAAAAATAAAACTGAAAATTTTAAGGATAAAGATAAGCTAAGAACTAGTTCAAAAACAGCATGGGGTAGGGCAGTCAAATAAGGGTGGTATGGGTACAAGTTTAAATATAAATAAAAAGGAACTCTACAGAGCCATAATATATATATATATATATATATATATATATATATATATATATATATATATATATATATATATATATATATATGCTCTACAGAACAATATATTTTATTTATTATTATTTTTTAATTACACACAACTTGTCTCACTCGTATAATCGAACTCGTCCAGGCAGGCAAGTATCGTCAAGTTCTGGAATAGAAAATGCCTAGATTTGCCATAGTTTGGACTAACGAGTCTGTCAGACCACAAGAGTCAGACCACAAATCCCTCTCTCTAATAATAAACCTATGAATGCATCCGTATTTTTCAAATTTCTCCTCTGAAGATTAACATTTGTATCTTCTTTTTTTCTGTATGCTGTTCTTGAAAGATATATTTTTTATTTTCTATTTGACAAAATATTGCTAAAATGCATAGTTAGTTTATTTTAAGCGCCAAAATCATATTTATAACTCGTCTGCATCACTTAGATTTTAATACTTAAAATATAAAATTAAATATAATATATTTTAGAGACATTTTCTTAAATGAAAAAGAAATAAAAATCCTTAAAAAAAGGCATATAGGAAAAAAAAAAGAAGGTAAACATTTTAATTTTCAGAGGAGAAATTTGAAAAATATGGATAAATTCCAAGCCCATAGGTTTAACATTAGAGAGGGAAATTTGTGATCTGACTGATGAGGAACCTTAAGATAATCAACTTAAATGATACTGCGACCATTATAGAAACCGGGAGCTATATTTTAAAACCACCTAGTGTAGAAGAAAAAAAGAAAGGAAAAAGGTTCTTTACCGCTCACATTTCGAACTTGGTGCTGTTTTTCATCGACATTTTCTTAATTTTTTTAAAATTTTTATTTATTTATTTATTTTCAGACTTACATTTTATAGCTATAAAGCTCTTGCAAATGTTAAATAACTTTTTGATTGCTTTTTGTAAAATAATATTCAAGAAGGACAAATTTTCAAAAACAGGTTTGCAACATTCTGAATAATTTATTTGATAAAAATGTCAACAAGAGCGTGAATTAGAAAATTAAGAAAATAAGTCACTGTAAATCAGCCAAATTAAAATGCACATTAAATCAAAGAAAAGAAGAAAAAAGAATTTTGTTTCATAAAATGAAATAAGAAAAATAAAATAAACGACAAAATAAAACAACAGCAAAAAACAAAAATCCCCATGCGACATGGTTAGATAATTTTTTTTTAAATTACATTACACGTGGATTAAATTAAATAGGTCTACTTACTTTTATTTTTATACCTGAATATCTCTGTTTCTTTAATTTTTTCAAAAGTAGTGTAAAAATGTAATTCCAAAAATAGCTGTTCTTAATCGATAAGGAGTTTTTAATATCCCGAAAAAGCTCAAGCTAAATGACACGGATTATAATATCAGTATGACTATCTCTCAAAGAGAAATCTTGTACTGTTCCCTGAAATATCGCGACTATTTTTTCTTGTTTTAGTTTAATATAAGGACAGTTTCTTTAAAGTGCACAAAGTGCGATTTGTTAACAATAACATTTTCTTATCTTTTTAAAACTTTTTACATGCTTCTAAACACAAACTGTCACGAATAAAGCGACTATTTTCAAGTAAAGAAAAAAGAAAAATAAAACAGGAATGAATTATTAAAATAACGAGGAAAAATTTTGTTAAATACCTGAAACGACTAAGACGGAATCGCAAGGAACAGGGAATTTTCCGTTTTTAAACCCGTTTTCGTCTTAACAGGTATATTGTCTTTTGTAATTCTGTTGACTTCTTTTCACGTGAAGCATGAAAATTTTAACTTTTCAGTCAGGATTTAGTTGTAGTCAAATTCTTTTTTCCCCGGTTTTACTGTATAAAACTATAAACAGTATACATATAGTTAAAATGCAATAGATAAACCAGATATAATTAAAATAAATATAATCAAAACAACAGAATATAATTACAATAACAACTACCTATAGATTTATTAAAAATTTATATTTATTTCAGGTTAATATTGTAGGGATTTAGGTGGCGATTAAAAAAATAAAAAAGTATTGTAATGCTCTTCAATAAAAGGGTTAAGTTTCACAAGTATAATATTATATTTTACAATATTATTTGAGCGCGGATAAGCTAGACAGTTTAAAGCCATTATTTTAGTAGCATGCTAGGAATTGTAATAAAAATGCATCAATTAAGACTTATAAGTGTAAATTTAATTTGTTTTTCTGAGGAAAAGTCAACATGTAAGTCCAATATAACTCTATCAGAATCCGAAATTTCTATTTTTGTTTACCTGAATGTATTTTGTCGATTTTCTAGGATTTATTTTTCGTAAAAATTGGCCAATAGGCACTAACTTTGAATGCGTTGTTAAGGTACACACTACAAAAAATAATTGTTGATTTTGCAGTATAAAACTGGCACCCAGCTGCCAGTATTATACCGTAAAATTAACAGTATTAAACAGTAAAATAAGCAGTAATACGCTGCCGTGCAAGCAGTAATACGCTACCGCGCATGCGCGGTAGCGTATTACTGCTTGCTGGGTGCTGCAGCTGGGTGCCAGTTTTATACTGCAAAATCAACAATTATTTTTTGCAGTGCACGGTACTGCTATACGTTTATAAAAAAAAGTCGTCATATCATGCATACTATTTTTACAGAGACAAATAAACAATCCCTAATATACGATCGTAAATTCGTGTAAAAATGGGCGATATTGGCAACAACGAGATTAAAAAGGACTATGGAAAACAATAAAAGGTTACCGCAAAATTTATTCTGTTGTGCCGAACCTTTCAATTTTCCATTTCTTTTTGCCATGCAATAAGCATAAATAAATATAATATGCTAAAAAACAATCACTTAAAGTGTTTTTTCTTTTCTAAAAAAATGAGACTTTCTTAAATACTCATCATTAGCAGTGTAAGTTAAAAATATTCTGTATACTTTCCCACTATACAGGCCATAGCGAGATAGAGAAATAAGCCTTGGCGAGATAAGGTAATTTGGCAACATATTTTCTGGCAGTCTTTTCACTGTTTCATATACACAAGCAATTTTTTTCAATATTTATGCAATTTATTTGCTGTAAAGAAGCCATTTATTTATTTTTTCTACAAACAGAAGTAAATTACTTATAAAAAAATACTAATTTAAATATAAATACAATGTTTTTATGTATATAAATACACATACAAACAAGTATAAAATATCATTAGGTTTGTTTTGATAGCTGTTTGTATAATTTGGCAACAAATCTCACTTTCTGAAGCCCGAATTATTCAAAGATAAAAACAAAACGAAACAAAAAAACACGAAGGCCCCTATAGGAGAAAAATACCATATTCTGTTTACTTTACAACAGTAAGTAGATGCGATATATTGCGTAAATAATTACAAATGAAGTGCTAGCAAAATTGAATAATATAAATTCATTTTCTAAAAGAAGTATAATTTACTATTTAAGAATTCAACAGATATAAGCATTGCATGGATTATAACAATGCTTGCGATAGAATAAGTGATGGAGAAATTGCATTTCATATTAAATAATAATTGATTAGCTCATTAATTCTCTGCAAACCTGATCAAGTATAAGCCAGATTTATGTCTAGGAGAATGTATGAGCTAAAACAGAATATGAGATGAATTATTCAGAAGCTTTTGAGTTATCGATGTAAAAGGCCATTATATAGAGAAAACATTGAAAATATTTCTTACAAATTTTGCATTTTTAAACATGTTTAAATGGAAGCACAAGAAAAACAAGATAATGTAAAATGTTAAAAATACTGTAAAATACTGTTGTAAAACTCTGCAATTTAAATTAAAAGTGCTAATTATAACTAGTCCGTGACTAAAATATTATCTATTATAATTTTATGCTAGAAGTTTTTACCCTAAAAATTTATTCAGAATATTTAGGCTGCAATTGAGTAGTATACAGCTTTCTTTAATTAAGTGTAAGTTTTGGATAAAAATAAACCTGATTTAAATTATCTTATATTATCTTATAATAGATTTATTTGAAATCATAACAGAATTTAAATATATGTATCAATAAAAATACACTGTATTAAAAAAAAAATTGTTGATTTTACAGTATAATACTGTCACCCCAGTTGCTAGTATTATACCGTAAAATTAACAGTAATAAATAGTAAAATAAGCAGTAATACGCTACCGCGCATGGGCGCAGCTGGGGTGCTAGTATTATACTGTAAAATCAACAGTTTTTTTTTCAGTGTAGAACAACAAAAATAAATTATAAAATTTTTCCATTTCAATAACTCAATAAATTTAAAAAAAATGTATGTTATTTCTTGTTTGTCTCCTCATCCCTTTTTTTGGTGTAATTGTTTTATTTTCCATTAAGCTGTTGAAATTTTCATAAAATTAATATATATATATATATATACATATATTACTTATGCGGACTCTAGAATGTTCTTTTCTTATTTTTCTAAAATGATATTTCCGCTATTTATTATTTTCTTTGTAGTACCAGATCAAAAATCACCAATACATTAACTGCGACAAGTTTTTGAATTCATTTTTTAAAGATTATTTCGATAAAAGCTTTAGAATTTTACTAGCAGTGTATGCAATATTATGCCACATGAAAGATAATCACCGTAAGCGAAGAAGCTTTTAGTTGAATTCAAAAGAATTTTTAAAAAGTACATTGTGATAAATATGGTTTCACATTTCACCCACACATGATGCCAAAAAGTTGCCATCATAAAATATTAAAACCTTGTTCCAACTTTCAATCATAAGCATGTGTTGGTTGAACCATGAACTGGTAAAATGTTGAACCATGGCGTGGGAAAACTTTGGATCGAAAACTAGTAAAATATAAAAAAAATCATTATTAAAATGGTTAATAAAAGGACTGCAACTATCCTTTGCAAGCGAGGGGTTATCAGGTGCAGTGACCACGATCGCCAAGTACAACAAGGCTTTACGTGGTAAACAGTTTGGTTGGGCGAAACTACCACTGAAAATCTCCTCCAACGACCAACGTCCAGGGAAAATCTACTGGGAGGAGCCTTGTATTTTTAATGTTTAAAGTGAAATTCGGAATACTACGAACATCCATGCCTGAATCGGGATTTGTACATGATGCTAAAAATAAAAGGCCTTTATTTAAAATGAAATTGTAATTTATGACTATTTCTAATTTTTTATATGAGTCGTTTAAATATAGCGTGGTATGACTGACGAATTTTGGCAAAATTGATTTAATTGCATGGAGAATATCTTAAAAGAAAAACCTTTCGGCGCTACACGACAAACAAAAAAAATTGTTGATTTTACAGTGTAATACTGGCATCCCAGCTGCCAGTATTATACCGTGAAATTAACAGTAAAATAAGCAGTAATACACTATCGCGCATGCACGGCAGTGTTACGGCTTATTTTACTGTTTATTACTGTTAATTTTCGGTATAATACTAGCAGCTGGGGTGCCATTATTAAACTGTAAAATCAACATTTTTTTGCAATGTACAATCTATTAAGTATCATGGCCCCTACAATGCCCAGCCCTGCTTTCTTGACCATGGGTTCTGAGCTGTTATAGAGAATATGGCTCAGTCAGGTGGTCAGCCTAACGCGGGATCCTCATTGTTCAGTTCCCAAGCTAGCTTGATAGACTCATTTTATCGATCCCGAAGGGATGAAAGGTTGAGCGGATGTTGCCTAGTTTACAGCCCAGAATTGAACTGGAGACCTGTAGCGTGGTAGACAGGCGCGCTGACCACTAAGCAACTGGGCATGGAGGATCTTTAGGCATACCAATTTATACATAGAAAAATTGATAAAAGTAACAGTTTCACGAAATTTTCCTATATATAGCACTCGGTGATATTTTAGCCCATAGAAAACCATTATAGCGGATCGAGATTCTTGGTCTAGAATCCTTGGTTTTTAACATTTCTTGGTTTTTAACATTTCTTGGTTTTTAACATTTCTTGGTTTTAAGCATTTAAGAAAATATGACTTATGCTACACTGCCTTTAAACGTCTCATGTAACTAAACGAAGAAAAAAAGAGAAATTAATAGTTCTACGCATTTTTAACACAAATCTATACTGTTTCATTTAGATATGAAAAGTCCCATTTTGTTTTGAACAATTGTTTTACACATTGTATGCTTAGAACGAATCTCATGAGGCATTATTATAACACTAATTTTCAGCAAGGAATTGCAGTGGAAAACCTTTTATATTACCTGAAATTATTGTACTAGAACGGTCACAACTGATGAATCGTCTTTCAACAGAAAGATTTCTAAAACTTTTTGAAAATATATTCATTCTGTTAAAATAAACATAAAAGTTTTAAAAACAACGCGAAAGGGAAAGGAATTCTTTAGATATTCAAAATAATTGGTACTAGACATTTCTCATGCTTGCCGATTCATATCGAAGAAAAGAGGTACGCTTGAAATAATTTATCTTTAAAAGGTGAAAAGTTAGTAATGTTTGTCTAGAGAAACAAACTCGTAAACATTCCGCATGAAAGATGTCCGAAAATAAATATTCAGTGACCACAAACAGATCTCTTAATAGCCATAAGTCTGGAAACATGAAACTTTTCCCAGAAACATGCCAAAGCGCACGGCAAAAATCGTGCAATTCTGTAAGGAAGTGGAACAGATGCGTTTGTCAACGCAGTTTGAAATGCGGATTTATTTAAAGTAAAAGGATTTTACTTGTCCGTAAAGTTATGCGCAAGACTAAAAGTTATTATAACGCAACATTTCGCATTCGGTCTTACAGAAAGTATAAATGTGAGACCCAAACATATATAACAGTAATGCGTTGCATTGTTTATATATCTTTTTTATCTGTTTATTTTATGTAAAGTAAGTTCAGAATATAAAGTTTTTAACCTTTTTAACTGAATTTTTGAAACATATTTCAATATGAGAAAAATGTGTATTTGTAAATAAGACGTTTATTTATTTTAAAGTGTAAAGCCTGTTTGTAACAAAGTAAAAGATGTTATTAATTATTTTCTGAAAATAATTAGTCCTTTTCTGTAAGATTTATCTAAGAAAACAAAAATAATTATAGCATTGCATATTATCCGGACATTATTTTTTTCATTCGATAATTTACAAAATTACCTATTTGTCATTTTATAATTTAGAAAAATAGAAAATAAGCAAGTGCAGGCATATAATGAAGGAGAAGAAATTCTTTTATATATATATATATATATATAATGATAATATCTTGAATTTACAGAATGTTCCAGATTAATAGACTCTTTTTTTAAAATTTTACATAAAACTCAAGTAATTAATGTATTGGGTTGTTCGGAAAATTCATTCCGTTTAAAAATTTTTGTTCGTACCGGAAAATTCTATCATTTAATTATTAGACATTAAATTCGATAATTATTTTCTGATAATTGACGGGCAGAATTTTCCGCTACGAATTGGTTTTCCCAAACGGAAGGAACTTTCCGAACAACCCAGAACAAATATGTAGTTTGGACTATTGGACTAATTGGCTTTCTGTTTTTGATGATTTTTTTTTCTTTTCTTCGGCATAACACCGTTTAGCGGCAAATTTTGGATGTGCTAAACAAATATTGTATCATTAGTGTAGCATTTTAGCCCAAATCGCCCATTCCTCAGTTAATTATTTAATATTTTAAATAAAATATATTAAAATATTATATCTTAATATGGGCCAGTTAACTTAATATTTCATTAACCCATTCGCTTTTTTTCCAATTTGATTTATCTTTTGTCACATATTATATTTTTTCTTCTTCTTTTTCTGGGTATTACTTAAACAGGTATGTGTTTATATTTCAATTTTTGATTTTCATTCCACCATTTATGTATGATGTTTTTGTGTTGTCTTAGAACAGATTTTTATATACATCTATAAACTCTCCATAATTTTATGATTAAATCATTGCATTTTCTCATAATTATCTCGAACCCTTTTTCTTCCTCGTTTTCGAGAATTTCTGATCCTGAGAAATTGTTAATAGGATTTACAATTGTTAATAGAATTTTTAAAGGAGAATTTCTTGGAAGTAGTCGTGTCTCTTGCAACATGCGGGAATTCTGTAGATGCTTAATTGTAGCAATATAATTCCCTTCATATGACGACGATTAAACAGAATTACGTATCGATTCTTAAAAATAAAGATGAAAGAAGCATAACAAGCTCTTGGTACATTATGTGCTTTTATAGAATTTTCAAAAAAACATTGGTCTAAAAATATTCGAGTCGATTATTATTTTGTAGGGAGTTGTAAGTGCCTAAAAAGATTTTAAGACATCAGACTGAAATAACAAGTTGTCTTTGGTAAAGTACGTTGTTATAAGCACTGTTAGGTTTTAATTTGTCTGAATAACAATATTTTAATTTTTATAAAGTTCGTATTTTTTAGTCTTAAAATAAAAATAAATAAATTAAACGCTGATAATTATTAGTATGGTTTTGCATTATAGTACGTTACATGCCTACAACTTTGCATGCTTTGTTAGTTTAAATTAAATCCTAATCTTTAAATTTTTAATCTCGATTTTTTATTTTCTCTTCTCTTGAGAGATATATCTAGATCCGACTGTATATAAATACAAACTGTATAACAATACAAACATAAAATAAATAAATAAACAAATATATATATATTCTATGTACACATCTTCCTTTATTTATTTGTAATTCTTACCATATATCTCACTTTTTTATTTTTCTCTTTAATATTTTATGAATAAATATTAAAGTATTGAAACTGTCAATTTACATACAATACTCGTCATATGTTTTTGGTTATATGTAATGTTGCAACTATTTAAAGCCTCTTGAAGCACATGCCTGAAACCTTAGCATATGCCATAGCTCTCAGAGTAAGTCTTGTACTATATACTTCGCAAGCTGATGTTATCCATCATGCTTTACGAAAGTTTCTTCTTCTAAATTGCAGTATCCTGCACACCTGCTGAAAAATTAGCCATTTTATGCTGAGAAAGACCACAGGTGTAGGTTTTTAAGGAAACATTTTCCTAGGGCTTCGCTACAATTTTTATTTTTCTTTCATTAATTTTGTCAGGAAAATTTCCTACTTTCATAAAATATATATTTAAAAACTCTATGCTTTTAAATTCAAGCTATTCCTTCATATTTAACTCCTTTGTTCAGAGAATTATTTCTTTTCTTTTCTTTTTTTTTTAAAATTCAAACTGCTTGATTGTTACCATTTTTTTGAAATAATAATATTCTCCTTATTTAATCTGGCATTAAATAAGACATTAAGTAAGGCGAATATATCTATGTCCAAAAAGTGGTACCGATCAAGCATTCTGAATAATAATTAAAAAATACCCTGCCCAAATGAAAATACTACCATTCGGATAATATGGATTAATAAATATTTCTTTTTGCCATGCTGTAACTTGAAATTTGTTTCTTAAGAGATACCGAAAGAGGATAAAAAAACTTCACCCAGCTCAAAAACTAGTCGTTGGGGGCCACCGTAATACTTACCCATCATGGATATGCATAATGTAAAATATTAAAATAAAAATGTGTAAACTACTTATAAAATGCATTGCAATTCAAATAAAATCGTGGCTTGATGACGTCATAAGCTTTAAAGGCTCGATTACTGAATTGCTTGAAAGAGGTTTTTCCTTATAACTCCAAAAATAATAATCCTATTAACTAGCGGTTTATTGCATCTGATTAAGCGTCAAATTTCCAATTAAAATATATCTTTAAAGTGAAATTTGGATGAAATAAAGGGTCATGAAAAATCGAAGAGTGTGGTAAATAGGATTCCAAATATCTCGGCAACTCATTATCCGATCGACTTCATGCTTTATGTAAAATTTGTTTTTTTATTGTCTTTTATATTCATTTCTTAAAATAAACAATTTCGAAAATTTTTATATACCTTTTATCAGAACGAATATTTCGAGAGTTCGAAAAAAATAGTTCCGGTTAATCGAGGTTATTGAAATGAAATAGGCTTCTTCCCATTATTACATACTAAGTACATACCAAATTGCAAGTCTCTATCTCAATTTTTTCGGGAGATAGAGCGTTTACAGACAGACAGACGGACGGCAAATTATTTTTTTCTAAAAATATGTTTTTCTGAATCTCCAGTGTCTGAAACGTGTAAATCCGTCAAAAAAAATTTTCGATTTTCAAAACGATTACAAGACTTACCCTATACTACGTATGATGGGTAAGTAACAAGAGATTCAAAAACTTCATGTTAGTTAAATATTTTTCAAACTAATAATGTCCTAATAATATATATATATATTTGTTTTAACTAGCAAAATTTAATCTTACGTAACCTTTATTTTGATATCTAATACCTTCGAAAAGCAGCTGAGCTTGCATTTTGCCAAGAAGGAAAAGAAAAGCTGGTTAGAACACTGAAATTTTCAGAGTAACGTTTATTGATTTATCCATAAAAGAGTTAAGAGTAGATTGTGAATGCTCTGGTTTTGTAGTACTTGCAGAGATTCTTGTTGGTTGCATAGTGGTTAGTTTAAGTTTTATAACTACAATCAGAGAACTGGTGAATAATTAAGAATGAATTAAATTAATTCTGAATACATCATAAATAGGGAAACTTACACACAAAACGGTTTCATAAAATCTGAATAAATCATTACGACTTAGCATTACAATAATTACAAAGAACTCATTAGTGGTTACTTACTCCAACTCCCTAGGAAATGACACTCAGGAAGGAATAAAAAAAACATTAAATTGAAAGATCATGCATTTAATTACTGCACATATACAAAATACTTAATCACAGTATACACGGATGGTTTCAATGAACAAGAGTGCTCTACTAGTGGCAGATCATACAGTCGATTTTTCCTTCTCTATATTAACAGGAGATTAAATTTGAGACTGGAAGACTTGAATGAAGCATATTTTAACTTTCTTTATTAAAAATTTATAAGTTTAGAATAAAATAATTCCCACATCAACGTTGTTCTTGACTTCTAGATATATTTTGACTTCGAAAATAAAAGGCTTCAACAGAACAAAAAATTAACAACATTGAAAAAATTTTTTTTTGATTTTACTTATAACATTAGGCTGTATCAAAAGTATTTTCGTTTTTTGAATGCTTTTATACCAAAGCCTGTAGCTGGTACTTTATCACCCCTATTGTTGACCATAAAATGTTATTTAAGCGATTACATGTCCCTCTATATTCTATAATCATACAGGAATATTTCTTTCATTTTTAGGTTACGTAAAGAGTGATACAAATGTTGAGATTTTATGTAGCATAAGGCATGATTTTAAATTAGACCTTAAAACCAATGAAGCTGTCCTCAAAACTCGTGCAGTTAGAGGACAAAACAAGAGTAGTGTCCGGACAGTTAAAAAGAAATCCAAACGCTTTAAGGAAGAGGACCTCAGCCTTAAAATCAAACCCAAAAGTGAGAGGTTAATTTTGACCATTTGAAGAGAAAAAAGAAGAGAATCTATTCTTCACAATATATTTCGATGTTAAAATTTAACAAAACTACATATTTAACAATTATTAATGTTTCAATGTGTAGTTTTGTTAATTTTTAGCATTGCAATTTATTATGAAGAATGAATTCTTCTTCTTTTTTCCCCCCTTAAACTGGTCAAAATTCACCTGTGAATTCTGAGTATCCTTCCTTAAAACGTTTGGATATGTTTTGAACTGTCCGGACACTACTTTTGTCCTGGCCTCCAACTGCACGAGTTTTGAGGACAGTTTCATTGTTTTTAAGGCCTAGTTTAAAATCATGCCTTAAAATGCATAAAATCTCAACATTTGTATCACTCTTTACGTAAGCTAAAAATGAAAGAGAGAAGCCTATATTATTATAGAGAGGGACATGTATCCTCTTAAATAACATTTTATATTCAGCAGTAAGGGTGATAAAATGTCAGCAACATGCTTTGGTATAAAAGCATTAAAATAAACGAAAATAGTTTTGATACAGCCTATTACTAGCATACATACTAGCAGAGCTGGGGTGACAGTATTATACCGTAAAATCAACAATTTTTTTGCAGTGTAATGATGGTTTTGTCGACATATCTTACTAGAATCCAGATCGGAATTATTTTCGTTATATCGACGAAGCGCCATACATTACCGCTGGATCGTTACGTGGCTTTCTTTGGTGGGAAACAAAATCAACAGGATTAATTTTTTTCTCTACTGTGCAAGAAATTAGTTTTTTCTTTTGTTTATATACGCCTAGTTGGTAGATGGTCAATAGACCTATAGCTGATCCATTTTATTAACTGGGTGAGTTGAAACGTGCTTTATAATTGAGTTAAAGTCTATAAATAAAAGGGGAAGCAAAAGAATTTCGAAATTATAAGTTAATAATACTTCTTTCTATTCCATTTTTCTTCAAAGTAATATAATAATATACGTGCTAAAAACTATTTTTAATTTTTAATACTATTTTCTTTCTTTGCCATTTCATTTGTCATTTTTTTAACTTGTTAACCGGGGAATAAACTTTTGTTCAACTCGTTTCACAATTACCTACGGGGCACGCTTCCACCAGTAAAAAATATTAGAATTTTTATCCTTATTCACGGCAGTAATTTTGATTGAATAGGGCGTTTCAATAAGACGAAAATTTCTATTAAAATTTTATTGATGGAAGTAATGCGTTCAAAGTATTGCAGATGTAGTTCATGCATGACGAAATATTTCGTCATAAACAGTTAACAGATTAATATTTCAAATAAATGTCTATTCAGATTATTCGGATTTTCATACTATTGGAGCTCTGTTTAGCAGTGTTCTACTGTACCTAATTTGTTAAAAATGTCTGCTTACACCAGTATGCGAAACATCTCCATGTATATATATATATATATATATATTTATTAACGTGGCGCGAAAATAAGGCTGAATTTAGTTTGCTGTTTGGCAACAATGGTAGTTCGACGATTTTCAGTGGTTCATTTTACAGTCACATGATCCATTCAGTAAATCAAAATTCAAAGCAGGAATTCTTTTTAAACATAGCACGATCTTTTGGCCGACGTAGCTGTTTTCGGCGATGTATGTCACTGGTCCGTTTTATGATCACATGATGCCTTCAGCAAATTAGCATTTTGATCAAGAGTTTCTTTTAGACATAGCGAAAATCATGTTGTTACGTTTTGTAAACTTGTCAAAGCGTTTGAGAGCTATTGTATTTTTCATGTCGAACGAACTTTAATATCAAATTTTTTATGTTGATTATTATTAATTAATATTGAACTATCTTGCTGTCACGTAGTGTTTTTCCAACAGTGTTTCTAAATGAATTTAAGCAGGCATTATAGGCGCAATGAACGGAGAAGGCCTGAACGTGCCAATGAGACGTGGGAAAATAGAATATTTTTAATTGGGTTTTCAAAGAAGTTTCTAATTAATTGTGTTAATTATTTTACATTTCAAAAATTTCTAAATTTCATAATGTTAAAATGATTTTTCATTCTGGCTAGATTAACTGCAAGAAGTGGCGAATGTGTGCGAAGCGAACGCAATTTGCATTGCGTTGCAACTCGGGGGTTAATGAGCGTTATCGAAAAGATAGAAAAATATAGTGAAAATATAATGAAGGTTTTAGAGTCGAGCACCCAAGTTTAGACAGAATCTTCAGTCGATAAATTCAGATTTAAGCTAGAAATTTCGATAGAAAGAATTAAGTCTATCACTATCCGTGTACAAAGAAGTTAAATTTATTAGAGTAAGAAGACATTTTTCATTCCTCGACAGTTAAAAATACTTACATTCTACTTTTCTGAATGAAAATGTAGTAAACGTGCGTCATTTTCACTGGCGGAATTAACGAAGTGAAAATTCCGCCACCTTCACTACATTTTCATGACGTCATTTTCAATGACGAAAGCATTTCTGCCTTCTCCAAGTAGGTCCCAATCTCATTACCAGTGGAATGAAAAATTATTGAAAATTATTAAGACATTGGAATGTAACAATTTTATTGAATGGAAATAAGTGTTTTCTTTCGAATATGACAGTATTTTCACTGACAGAAACATTCCATCTTTTAGAAAAAATGAACCTTTGTAGTGCCGGAAACAAAATTAATTTTAGCCCTTTTGCCCTAACTCTGGGTACAAGGGGCTGGAAAACCAATGTAAATGAAGTCTTTTGGATACAATCATTAGTAATATATTACAGTTTTCTGTATGAAAATACATGTTTCCAGACAAATGCGTCATCATCACAGATGAAAACATTTCTTCTTTTGGAGATTTAATCTCTAATTTCAGAGCTAGTGAAAAAAAAAACCCTCTGAAAATAGTGTCTCTTTCACGCAGTTATCTGAAACAGAGACTCAAATATTTATAAAAATGTAGATTTTTTTATATTTACGAAAATCTAAATATTTGGTTTAAAGAGAGTTCTTACATAAGTATTCGAAACATTTATGCAAATTCTTCAGGTGATGACACTGAAGATGTAAGCTAGAAATTTCCATAGAAGGAATTAAGATTAACACGCTCCGTGGATCAGGAAGTTGAAAAGGATGATCTTTTGTCCAATTCATATTTTTCGACGACTAGTAAGGAAAATCGGTTTTAGTGAAATAATTTAAATTTAGAAGAGAAGGGAGAAATTATTTTTTTTTTCACTCCTCAACAATTGAAAATACCTTGAGGGAGATTTCAGATATCGGACATTTAACTTCGAGACAGACATTTAAAAAAAATGTATTTTTTTATCTTAAAATGGTTCGCTTGAACGCTTCAGCCATAATGAAACCCACTGAAATCCGATAACTTAACGGGATTGAAAATCAGAACTTTTTTGTTCTTCAGATTTCAGCGAAAATGTGCGAGAGAATGGCTCGATAGTCTCTGAAAAATATTATGAGAATGATGTATATTTATTTATACCATTCAAAGTGAGTTATTCTATAAATAAATTCCAGTTTTTTGAATTACAGTGTTCATGAAGGTTGAAAATTTTTAGGCATAAAGTTTTTACTCTTTAATTTCGCTGAAAATGTGCGAAATAATACTGCGATAATCAGAAAATATATTATGCGAATGGTGTGTAGTAAAAAAAAAAAAAAAAAAAAGCATGGTTCGATGTTTTTTGAAAAATATTATGATAATCATGTACATTTATTTATACTATTCAAAAATAAGTTATTTTAAAAATAAATTTTAGTTTTAATGACAGTGATCATGAATATAGTTATTTGTTAAACAGTATGTTTTCGTTCTTCAAATTTCAGTGAAAATACACGAATGGATAGTTCGATAGTCGTTAAAAAACATGAGAATGATGTAAATTTATTTATGCTATTAAAAAAAGGTAATTTTATTAATATATTAAAATTTTGAATTAGAGTTTTCATGAATGTAGTTATTTGATAAGTACGAACATGTTAAATAAACATGCTCATGTTCAATAAACATGTTCAACAGAAAAACTTGCTAATTAACAGTGTAAAATGAACATTATTCTGTTACTCTTGGATGTATAAATTCATTACGCATCTGGAAATATTTAGTTATGAATTGATAGAGTCCTAAAAAGCGGTATTTCGTGTTGATAGCGGGTTACTATCAACTGACGGAAGCACTGGAAAAACCACTTTTTAAGGCTGTTCTCAAATCCAAAGGAGCTACTTTCTGACACATTTCTGAATTCATTTTTGTTCGGAAACTCCTGAAATTGGTAGGTGTTCTTATTCAGAAACTATGTAATCGAATGGTCTTTTACTTGTTTTTGGTAAAGGCAGAAGATCTTTCAGAAAATACTGTCAAAATTGGCATTTTGAACCGAATTCCCGACGCCACAGCCCGTTAAAGGGAAAAAAACTTGTCGTTACGTGACAGGAATCGCTTATAACTCGATAAGTAATTTATTTATCGAAAAATGGAAAATGCTATTCGATTTCAAATCGCTTCTATAGTTAGGTCTGCCAATTTTATACTTTTACTTTTAAAAATTAGTCAAAAAATGACCCAAAAAGTTTCGCGTTGTTGAGCAGGGAATTTGGGAACCATATTAACGCTTCCAAAAATTACGGGCAGCAAAATAAACCTTTGTTTAATAAAAGCTTCGTTGAAACTCGGGAATCTATTGTTTTCTGAGGTTTCTGGAGATGAAACGCTTTTCGGTATCGTGGATAAACCAGAAGAGCTTACATTTTATTTTCGCAAACCTTATCTCTAGATCCAGAAACTTTTTTTTTTTTTTTTTTTTTTTGAAGTGAAAACTTTTTTAGGCGCGTTGGGCATTTTTGAGATGGGAAAAAACCATTGAACTCGCGACACTGTTACTGTAACCAACACTGTAACCGACACTGTTACCGACACCTCTGTATATTTGAAGTGAAAACTTCTTTAGGCGCGTTGGGCATTTTTTGAGATGGAAAAAAAAACATTGAATTCGCGACACTGTTACTGTAACCGACACTGTTACCGACACCTCTGTATATTTGAAGTGAAAACTTCTTTAGGTGCGTTGGGCATTTTTTGAGATGGGAAAAAAACATTAAACTCGCGAAACTGTTACTGTAACCGACACCTCTGTATATAAGTATATACATGTATTGTGTATAGTTAGGTATGAGTTAGGCCGGGCCGGCGCCGCATGCTTGCCTGTGCGCTATTGCACCGCGGTATAGTAAACGCAGAAAAATGTAAGCGGTATAGTAAGCACAGAAAAATGTAAGCGGTATAGTACGCGGTATAGTAACGCAGAAAAATGTAAGCGGTATTATAAGCGGTATAGTAAGCTGTATAGTAAGCGGTATAGAAGCGGTATAGTAAGCGCAGAAAAATGTAAGCAGTATAGTAAGCGGTATAGTAACACAGAAAAAATGTAACGTTATAGTAAGCGATATAGTAAACGCAGAAATATGTAGGTGATATAGTAAGCGGTATAGTAAACGCAGAAAAATGTAAGCGGTATAGTAAGCGCAGAAAAATGTAAGCGGTACAGTAACGCAGAAAATGTAAGCGGTATAGTAAGCGGTATAGTAAGCTGTATAGTAAGTGGTATAGAAGCGGTATAGTAAGCGCAAAAAAATGTAAGTGGTATAGTAAGCGGTATAGTAAACGCAGAAAAATGTAAGTGGTATAGTAACACAGAAAAAATGTAACCGGTATACTAAACGCAGAAAAATGTAAGCGGTATAGTAAGCGCAGAAAAATGTAAGCGGTATAGTAACACAGAAAAAATGTAAGCGGTATACTAAACGCAGAAAAATGTAAGCGGTATAGTAAGCGGTATAGTAAGCGCAGAAAAATGTAAGTGGTAAAGTAAGCGATATAGTAACACAGAAAAATGTAAGCGGTATAGTAAACGCAGAAAAATGTAAGTGGTATAGTAAGCGGTATAGTAATCGCAGAAAAATGTAAGTGGTATAATAAGCGCAGAAAAATGTAAGCGGTATAGTAAGCGGTATAGTAAGCGCAGAAAAATGTAAGCGGTATAGTAAGCGGTATAGTACGCGGCATAGTAAGCGATATAGTAACGCAGAAAAATGTAAGCGGTATAGTACGCGGCATAGTAAGCGATATAGTAACGCAGAAAAATGTAAGCGTTATAGTAAGCGCAGAAAAAATGTAAGCGGTATAGTAACGCAGAAAAATGTAAGCGGTACAGTAACGCAGAAAAATGTAAGCGGTACAGTAAGCGCAGAAAAATGTAAGCGGTATAGTAAGCGGTATAGTAAGCCCAGAAAAATGTAAGCGGTATAGTAAGCGCAGAAAAATGTAAGCGATATAATAACGCAGAAAAATGTAAGCGGTATAGTAAGGGGTATAGTGCGACTGAAGTCTGGTTCCCGAAATTTTTGCATGTAAAATAATATGCATTATTTTTCATGTACAATAGCGCATTAAATGAAAATTGTAATATAATTTTTGTAGTAGTTTATAATAATGAATAAAAAAACACTTCATTTAAAAGTATTTCCTTCACAATAAAACATTTCCTGACGATTCAAAAAATACACAAGTAATTGTTAAAGGTTTTCACTTCTGTCGGCACTCCCGGAGTGCCATTGTCTTTTTTTTTTTTTTACAGTGTACAGTAATGTACACTGCGTATGTCAGGAGTGTCACATTATGGAGAACAGGATTATCTAATAGAAAGACAGTAATCTTCGTTTTATATAATCGCATAAAAATTTCAAATAATTTAAACGAAGATTACTCTTAAAAAATAATTGTATGAAGCGGGCCACAGTTTGCTGAAAAGTATTCAGTTTTTGAATGGTCTTTTTATTTTAACATCAGTATTTCTAGTATTAATTATCTTAATATTTGACTAATTTAATTACAGAAATTCTGCGGTAAAATAATTAGACGATTACTCTACAAAAATACTGAAATTTAAACCTGAAAACTGAACGAATCTATTTACAAGGGATCGAATACTGTCTTAGTCAAGGAATTAACTAATATTTGACGAAACATTACACAGTATAAGGATATACTATAGATATGTTTACCGAATTTTTCCAATACTAGCAGATTAAGTCTATCTAGCACATATTAATGGAACTTTTATTGTAAATGCACAGATGAAATCTAAATCGGGCACAGTTGCAATGCTGTTAAACTATTGATATGCTTTCAAGAAAGTCAATATTTGTATAATATTTGCTTTGCATCAAAATCGATTTGTGTAACATGTATCAGAATTTCATTGAAATGTCGATACATTCAATAATGGATCAATACGCTTTGTTACTTGACTATGATTTTCAAATTCTGAGTTATTTATTTATGAATCTCAAATTATTTTTTTTGTACTTCTAATTTCATTTTATTATTTATTACAAATGAGAAGTAAAACTGAATTTTAATTAATATATTTTTTTTTTATTTACAGGTATGTACCACTTGACATTTTGAATTCATTATATTCCATCAAGACCATATTTTGCTGTTTTTCATACAGGTAAATGTGTATAATACTATGGATATTTATTTAAATTTTACTTAAAATTATAAAACTTAATTTATAAAAATACACGAACTAATTTTCATTCAATTGCAAAGTGTTTTACAGTAATATATGAGTAAAATTTGAAATTTATTCTGGAAAAATACACAGAGACGTTTCCTAAAAATTTTATTTTGTATAAATATTAATAAGTTGAAATTTAGAATTAATTACACGTAAAATGAAAAATATTAATTTTTATATCAAATTTAAGTTATAACAGGAAATTAAAATGAATGTTTGTTTATCTCTCGTATTTTGTTAAATTGAAAAACAATACAAATATAAAATTTAGATCAAAATTTAATGTCAAAGCTTTAAATGAAAAGTTTCAATATTTTTATTAAATTTCTTCATAATATTGTTCAGTATTTCAAATTTTCAAAAATATGTACAGACATTAAAAATGTTTATGTTAATTAAGAAAGATAAAAAAATAGTATGCTTTACACTACTCTACTATAAGTACGAGGGTGGACTGATAAGTTCTTGGCCTGACAGTGAAAGCACAAGATGTTTGTAAAGATTTTTGACAAAATTTCATATTATTTTTCAATGTAGTTCCCTTGCAATTTAATACATTTAAGATACACTCTAGTGTGCAAATTCTTTAGTGCAGTCCTGTACGAGGGTGGTTCAAAAAGTTATCGGCCTGACAAATAAAATACAAGATTTTTGACAATATTTCATTTTCTTTTATCAATTTGCAACAAAATACATTTCAGAAGACTCTTGAGAAATGTTCATTCTTTGGCATTTTTGGTCGACGTTCAACAAACGCGGCACGCATCGAGCGGAAAGCTTTTTCATACCCAAAAATCATGTAAAATGTAGTAGACACGGTCTAATCGAGATGTTTGCAATGTCAGTAATTTCGCGTACCTCAATCGGCTATCATTCAACGGCGATCATTGCTACGTTTAATATCACAAAAGCGGGACATCGGCGTCTTAATCGGGATATAAAAATACAGTAAATCATTGAAAACAGAACGTATATATAACGAAATCCTGTTTTAAACATTAAAAAAAATCATGGTCTGTACGCTGTAAAAAAAAGAAAAAAAAATCTGTAAAAAAAACGGAAAATGTACTGGCAGAAAAATTGCCGTGTATTCTACGTTTCTTCACAAAACTTCCATTTTGGTTATTCCCCCGTTTTTAAGACGGAAATTTTCTGTTATTCCAAACGCGGGAAATTTTGTTTTTAGAATTAAATGTGAGCAACAGAGCAGTATTTAAAAAAAAAAAAAATCTAAGTAATAGTTATATATACTGAATCATTTTACACTTATCAGATATTCGTATTGAATATTATAACAAAGGTTTTTTATAACATTACATTCCTCCGGATTCAAGCATCGGTACGTGCTACGAGCCAATAAAGAACGAATGCTCTGTAACCTACACCAACTGACCGTATTCCAACAATTTGGTTATAGGCCAAAACATCAATTACAAAAATTTAACTGGAATTTTTCCGTTTTCTCTCAGTTGAAAAGAGCATTTTTGTTTGTCTGTATTGAAAGGAATATTTCCATTTTTTTAAACATTAAACGAGTAAGGATTAAAAGGAAATTTTCCGTTTATTTCCGGAAAATTTACGACTTTCATTCAAAACAGTATGCTGCCGTTAAAAGACAGCATATTGCCGTTCATATAAAATTCTGTGGATATGAAACTTTTTGTTACATGTACGGAAGGAATACTATGAAATTATACCTGCTAGTATGGAAACCTGCCTAAAATGGAATCTTTCTCTGGTCATTTTAGATTCCATATTAGTAGGTTTTACTGTACCAAATAAACACAATAATCTTATGCAGTAAAATCTTTGAAAGCGGAAACAAAATAAATTCCGTTTTGTAGAGGTTTCCGATTGAACAATTATAATTGTGTGGGATTCCTACCATAAGGCCTATGAATTTTTTACGTTTAAGACAGGATTTCTCTTGTAAATAAGTTCCGTTTTCACGTGTTTTACTAAACAAAGTACCCTAAATCGTGCAAAAAGAGCATACATTTCTCATGTTTATTGTATTAAGTTTTACTCGATGCAAAGTAATGATTAGCGTGGTATGGAAAGTAATTTAAAATAATTTGTGCATCATGAAAAATCTGGACTTTTGGCGTTCCGCTCAGTGGTCCTGCGGAACAGATCTTGAAAATCGGGATATCCCGGGTACATCGGGACTCCTGACAACACTACTTAGATACCTCGTTCAGGATTGTAGCCATGTGCATGGAACTCGGTTCACCAGTTGTTTGACGCCAAACGGAATAAAGGAATTGCCCTGAATATGTTAATAAATTGAAACTGCAAATAAGACAAAACCCGTCTTAGTCAGGTTTTCAACTTAGCAGATAGATCTGTACGATATTCCTTTCAGTGGAATCATAAACAAATTCCGTTATAGACAGGTTCTGTTTTTACATGTTTTATTGTATTAAGTTCTATTAGATGTAAACTAATGATTAGCAAGGTATGAAAAGTAATTAAAAAGAATTTGTACATAATGAAAAAGCAGGACTTTTGGCGTCCCGCGCAATGGTTCTGTGGGACAGATCTTGAAAATCGGGATGTCCCACGTAAATCGGGACACCTGACAACACTACTTAGATACCGCGTTCATGATTGTAGCCATGTTCATTGAACTTGGTTCACCAGTTGTTTGACGCCAAACGCAATTAAGGAATCGCCCTGTATATGTTAATAAATTGAAACTGTAAATAAGACAAATGGAAAAATAGATAAGAAATTCTTATTATTTATAATAATTTTTGTAAGTAAATTTGATTTTCTAAAATATTTGTAACACTTTAATTTTATTTCAGTTCTTTTACAGTAATAATTGAAAATTATCCTTAAACAAAACTCATAATTTAGTACAAATTTCATTTTCTATAAATATTTGTAAGTTGGAAATAAAAAATTCATTTAATTACATGCAAAATCGCAAATAATTATTTTAAATTCAAATTTTAAATTTATAAAATGAACAGAAATAGGATTAACTTGTCATTTAATGAAGACAATGTTCCAGAAACTAAAAAACAACAACTACTTTTATTCAACAAGATATATAAATTATGTGTATATTATTATATATTTTGAACATCACTGTATATTTGTAAATTATTTTGTATTATTTAATTTTTGTAATATGTATGTATTAGATACGGAAAATGAAAAAAAAAAGCATTTTTATTTATTAGAAAAGTTTAAACGATATATTCTATAAAAAAACATCTATAATACTTTTCTTTCTTATAGAAATATTTGAAATGCATTTCTAAAAAACAGCAAAAATTCCTTAGAAATTTTATTTTGTATAAATATTTATGAGCTGCAATTGAAAATGCCAACACGCGCAATTACAAAAATGTATTTTAAATGCAAATTATAATTTATGAAATGAGCTTAAAAAGACTTAACATGCCATTTAATGAAATCAAAGAAAAAAAAAAACCCTTTAATAAAAAAACAAACAAACAAAAAAGCATTTTTCAATTATCATAATATGTGCATATGTGCAAATGTATATGTGTATATTGCTACGTATTTTTTATTACTTGTCGTATGCATTTTAGAATTTTGATAATATGGATATATTTAGATATTCAAAATTAATATATTTTAGATACGATTTAAATGTCATATACATTTTAGATACAACAAATGAAAAAAAAAAAAAGATAAAGTTTTATAATCCAAGAGAACTTTTAAAAACGATATCTTTTATAAAAATGTCTGCAATAATTTTAATTCTTATAGTAATATTTGTAATGTATTCCTAAAAAAAACTTTCTAGAAACTCTATTTTGTATAAATATTTATAAACGGAAATATAAAATGCCAATTAATTACACGAACAATCACGAATAATTATTTTAAATGCAAATTTTAATTTTTAAAATGAGCTTAAAAAGGATTAACTTACCATTTAACGAAGGAAATGTCCCAGTAAATAAATAAAAAAAAAAGAGCAACGCATTTTAATCAACAAAATATATAATAATATGTTGCATTTCAATTTTAAACCAAATAAAAATCCTCGAGAATATTTCTCATTAGTTGATGTTAATAAAAATAAGAATATACTTAACAAAACGGAAGAAAATTCTGTTGCTTAAAAACTTTTTGAATTTCCTTGTTACATGCTAGGGAAGTACTTGGAGAGAGCTGAAAGATAATAAAGAAAAGAGAAGCAGTCTTCAGTATAAATCAATTATCGTAATGGCTTTTATGTTTTCATTTCGTTTTAAAGAATTGTTTCTAAAGAACATTTATTGTTCGCATACCGTTCTTTTTTTTTTAACTTCTAAATTTCCCTTGTTTTTCTGCAATGACATTTTCATCTTCATAGAAGCATATTGATAATGAGAAATATAATACAGAAATTTACTGCGTTTAAAAGGAAAGGAAAAGGTTTGTAGATTTGTAATTTTAGAATTTAAATTTTAAATAGGACTGATTGCTTCGGTATTAATTATTGAGATTTATTGTTTATGAAGTTTATTTTAAAATTGAGAAAAACTGCAGTATTGTATTGAAAGATATTGAGATTAACAATCTTTTATACGATTGTTTTGCATTAAACATTAGGAAAATTTATTTTTAGGAGAAATAGTAAAGAGCATGAATATCAGCTTGAAGAATAATTAGACTAAATAGTTAAACTTAATTTAACTCAATAGTTGGACTAAATTGGGCATAAAACTTTTTCAAAATTTCAGAAAGAAATTCCTTTTTTAGTAGAAAATGGAAAAATAATACTGTAAAAATATATCAAAATAATTCCTCTGATCCATGAATTATTTTTAAATAGATGAAAAGTTTATTTCGCGCTTAAAATTCATTTAAAAGAGATAGTACAAGTAATGTCGAATTAAAAAAAAATCGTTTATTACAAAATTACAAAACGGACCTGTGATGAAGTTTACAGACAATTAAAAAAAATATTTTAATTGTCATTAAAAAATTGTTTTGTGGTAATTTAAACTTTGTATGAACTACGTAGAAAGAAGCGCGATTATCGTAAAAAAATATGTATAATGGTTATAATTCATAGTTTTTCGAAAATTATTTAAAAAATATGATTATTTATTATTATTTATTTTTATATTATTATTTATTTTCCAAAATAAGTTTTAGAAAAAAATATGAATTGAATTGTAACCTATACATTTTTTTTTAAAACGGAAATCGATTTCTAGAATCTTCAAACATGCGGATCCAAAATTACAGCTCATTCC
Organism: Maratus michaelseni; assembly: GCA_963931845.1. Taxonomy (NCBI): domain Eukaryota; kingdom Metazoa; phylum Arthropoda; class Arachnida; order Araneae; family Salticidae; genus Maratus; species Maratus michaelseni. Next base: position 331,440,613 of record OZ007590.1, on the reverse strand, counting down.
GCTAAGTAGTTTTCGAGTTATGTTTAAGAAAACTACCTGCATTGCAGTCTGTTTTGCAACGATTAAAGTGGAATTTAACATTAGGAGTGAGAAAATTAAACTTTCATACTTCTTAAACTGTTTGACTTAAGGACTTCCCGTTTGGAACCCAAACATGTTGTCAAAATTCGTGTTGAAAACTTCAGAGTTTGGCCCAATTTTAGTATGAAGACGGTCGCTCTAAGTTAATTAAAAATATATAAATTGAAAGAGGACATAATTAAAAACAGAAATCGATTTCTATAGAAGCTTCTTTGTTCGTCAAAGACAATAACTATTGTTATCTCATTGAGATTTTGATACACTTATTTCTCTGCTAACCCGAAGTCAATGAAATTTTACTTTTTAAAATTAGTTATGAAAAATGAGTCAATCAATTTTTCTTTTTCAAAAATGTTATCTCTGAGTTTTACTAGTCTTTTATTTTTATATTTTCCGCCATTGCCTATTATTATTTTCGGGTACCTCCAAAGGGGTCTTCTATGTACCCCCAGGGGTATTCATAACCCTGGTTGGGAACCGCTGATTTAGAGGATTATATTTGATGACTTAAATAAACAACAACAAAAAAGTGATTTTCTTTTTAAGTAAGATTTGCTAGCCGTCATGACAAAAGTTATACTTTTCTTAGGGAGAAATTTGTTTTTATTCAGATTTTTTTTTTCTCAATATTAGATTTTATCAGGAGAAAAACATAAAAAAATAAAAATCAATAAATGTACGTCTCTTTAGCAACCGAACAGTTTTTTCCCCCTGATAAGAGATCTTTTTGATAGATACAAGAGGGAGACTGGATTAAATAAACATAAAAAAATCCGCTTTTTTTCTTCTTTGTCAGATATTTTTTGAAGTCGAAATAAGCTTCATTTGTTTTCATTTATAGAACTTACATGACCTTAAAACATTTTATAGGTCATGGAAATTATTTTCATTGAACGTTAGTACAATGTAATTAAGATATTTTTAGATAATGTATTACCGTAACTTCTTTTAAAATCATCATAAAACTTTTTACATGTATGTCGTTGTCCATTTGCTAACTATTGTAACATATATTGTAAAAATTGCAGAAAACTGTCTAGACATTTAACCGTATTTATAGTTAACGGTTACATTACCATATTATAAAGGGTTCTTATTGGTCAAAACAGAGATAAATTACGGTTAAGTAGCTGTTTTCTATAAAAACGGTTGAATAACTATGGAGAGTTTCTGCAAACTTTTTACAGTGTATTTATATTTTTTCAACGCTTAGTGACATTGTAATTTCTTTTACATAGTAATATGTGAATATATTTTTGTTTTAAAATTGAAATTGGCTATTTTCTGACACATTGTTGGAGCCATTTTTATTTTGAAATGCATGAAATTGGCAGATGTTCTTATTTACAAACTAAGAAATCGAATAACTGTTTCAATTTCTCGATAAAAGCAAACGATGTTTCAGAAACGTTTAAGAAAATTGGTATTTTAAGCTGATATTTGAGAGCCAACAGTTCAGGGAAAGCCGTCATGAGAAAGTAATGGATTGTAACTCAAGATTTAATGCATTTATCGAAAATTGAAAAAAAAAAAAAAAAAAAAAAAAAAAGAAATACGTAAATCGCTATTCAATTCCAAATCACCTCTCGAAATTTGTGCTTGTTTCAATAAAAATTACCTTGTAAATATGTCAAAAAGTTTCGCGCTGTTGAACGGGGACAAATATTTTTTTGAGTATACTTTAAGCATAATAAAACCATGCGGTTTATACTAGTATATATATTTGTATCTGTTCCTTGATAGAAAAAAATCCAATGTCCGTTTTTGGCATTTTTAGAAAAAAAAAAACCCGATTTAATATATTTTTATTTTTTAACCCTTTCAGAGGCAAAATAGTTCTGTTGCTAAAATGTTGAAATGATTGCATATCACCAGAATTTGTGAACATTAAAAAAAAAAAAAAAAAAAAAAAAAAAAATAATAATACTTTAAATACTTTCCTTTACGTACATTTTAATAAGAGCAAAACTTCTGGGTTCCAATTGGCAGTTTGTAATTAAAATTAACTGGTGTAAAAAATATATCACCACACTTCAAAGGGTTAACTTCTTTGAATTACTGTGGATGTATTTAATCATGCGGGAAAAAATAGAGGACATAGGCATTTTTTCTCTTATAACTGTGATTATTGTGAAGTTGTCGGAGGACATAGTGATTATTAAAGAATGGTGATTATTAAGAAAAGTAAAGGATTCGTATTTTTCTGTTATACCTATGTCTATTAAGAATTTTTTGGTGAATATTAACAAAAGAAAAAAGGGGGGAATTTTGGACATTAGTAATTTCTAATCAAAAAATAAAACTGTCTTCAAGGGATCATTTCTCACCTTCGTGTTTCCGTAGTTTAGCCCTTTACTGTTATCCATATCAGAGTCCTGCACGAGTTGGGTTATATCCAACCTGAGCCTAAAAATTATATTAGAAGTGAACGTGAAACCGACCAAACCTGATTCACAAAGAAAGAAATTAGGGTACTTTTATGTTAACTGGGCGCAAATCTCGTTCATAGCATTTTTTTTCTCGCCAATGAGAACTTTTATTTTTCACTTGTGTAAATTAGAAACAATGCTTTGTAAATGAAAAAAAAGTTTTGTTTTATGGTATTATTTTACATTTTTCTTATTTTGCATTTTAAATGAAATTACTGAAAGGCATGTATTTTAAATGCATGTAATTTATGAGGTGTATATTTTAAATGAAATTAATGCAATACGAACAATGTAGATGGGAACAATATTTGGCGATTTATCACTTGCGCCCTGCTGACATAAAAGTACCGAAATCAGCGCCAACCCAACTTCATCTGAATCGCCGATAGGATCTGGTTCGGATAGAATCGGGTACTCCGTTCAAGCAAGACCTTAATCTACACTTATTTTAAACTCCGTTGCGCCAGTATTGTTCATTTTGACTAACAGTAGATGATGATATATTAAAAGTTTTTTATGTGTATTTGTAAAAAAGAATAAACGATACGAAGACTATTTTATAAACGTAAAACAGTACTGTGTATCTTTATACAGTAATAAAAATTTCTGACGATTGGTCAAGTCTTATGAAAGTTAATGCCTATAAATAATAATAAAAAAAGACAAGAAAAGAGACATACAAAACAAATATATCGTTTTTAGGTCATAATGATATGAAAACAGAACCACTTACTAGGCGAAACTTTTCCAATAATAATAAAATAATAATAATAAAAGAAAAAAAGTAAATAATAGTATCCGTACCAGAGTTAAGCAAGGAAATGTATGTATATTTAAATGAATAAATACAAAAAAAATTTGTATATATAAACGAATTTTATAGCCTCCTATTTTAGAAGTCGGTTAAAAAGTAAAAAGTTTCGCCGATTTAATAGTTAATCATCATATTAACCATTCTTAATTGTTAATTATCGCTAACAGTTAGTAATAAATATTCATTCTCATAAAATGAAACAAAACATGAGATCGTTTCGTAAAAATACTTTAATTTTTAATAAAAACTATTTTACAGTGATGTCAATCAATACGTGGATGTAATGCTACTCATTAAAATTTTATAATTAATATCGAGCTTTTGTGACTAATGAACTTTTATAAGGTTTTGTTATGGAATCGTTAATTAATCTAGATAATCTCGCCTTCGTATTCGAAAGTTCTTTATTTAAATTTGCTTCTAAAATTTTGAATATTTCGATCGCTGTGAATGACACCATTCCTTTACTTAACGTCTTAATTTATCTTACGAGTCTAAACTATACCTGATAATGGACTCGTCAGAACGCACGCTCTCTTTTCATAACTTTACATTTGCCGAAAGGCCACGCAAATCAAACAAAGTTTTCGGTTTCTGAACCTTCCTGTATTTCTCATTCATCAAAGTCCAGGTGTGGAAGATGGTCCAGGATAAATTATGGAATCTTTTAGAGCGCTCTATCTCCACGACATCTGTTATTAATGGCTCCTCATTGCAGATTCGACCCATTAAAGGAAGAAAAGTTCTTTTTGGAACAACTTTCAGAGAAACAAGTTCTAAGCCTGATCTTTTAGGGAAAATACTGGAAAAAGTTATTTTTTTTAGCAATATAGCGTGATTGCTTAATCTTTTCGGAAACAGGTGGGATGAGGACATCTTCTAACAGAGAATATTTTAAGAACATATATATCGGACTCAATTCGTCTCCGATCTAAGTAGGATGTTTTTTATGAAATAATTCCAAATAACATGGATTTTCTCAGTAGAAGATTATCACTTTATTACACTGTAAATTATTATGTAAAAGATGAAAGTAATTAATTTTATTGTGAGTTTAATAGGTTTTCTGGTCGTTAAATATTTTGAAGATATTAATATTTTTTAACAATACGGCCTGTGTGTTTGGAATTTTTTTAAAGAAACTTTTAAAGCAAAATTATTAAATATTTTGCACACAAATGATGAGGTGAGACAGATGATTTAATTTCATATGCCATATAAGTTACGACATGTGCATGTTAATAGTTTTCACATTCTGATTGATCTATGATGTAATAAATTATGGAATCTTTAAAGAGCTGTATCTCCACGACATCTGCTATTAATGGCTCCTCATTGTAGAATTGACTCATTAGAGGAAGAAAAGTTCTTTTTGGAACAACTTTCGGAGAAACAAGTTCCAAGACTGATCTTTTACAGAAAATACTGGAAAAAGTTTTATTTTTTAGCAATATTGCGTGATTGCTTAATCTTTTCGGAAACAGGTGGGATGAGGACATCTTCTAACCAGAGAATATTTTAAGAACATATATATCGGACACAATTCGTCTTCGATCTAAGGAGGATGTTTTTTATTATATAATTCCAAATTACATGGATTTTCTCAGGAGGGAATTATTACTTTATAACACTATAGATTATTATGCTTTTGTGTAAAAGATGAAAGTTATAATTTCATTAAGATGTGTGACTTTAATAAGATTTTCTGATCAATCAATATTTTGAAAATATTAATATTTCAAACTTATCTTAACAATACAATATGTGTGTGTTGCATTAAAAAAAGTTTTAAAGCAAAGTTATTAAATATTTTGCACACAAATAATGAGGTGAGGCAGTTGATTTAATTTAATATGCCGTATAATTTTAGATAGGTGCATGTTAATAGAGTTTTCACATTTTGATAGATCTTTGATGTAATAAATTATGGAATCTTTTAAAGCATTCTATCTCCATGACATGTGTTATGAATGGCTCCTCATTCCAGAGTCAACCCGTTAAAGGAAGAAAATTTCTTTTTGGAAGACTTTTCGGAAAAAAAGTTCGAAACCTAATCTTTTATGGAAAATACTTTTTTTTTTTTTTTTTTTTTTTTTTTTTTTTAAAGCAATACAGCATGATTGCTTAAACTATTCGGAAACAGGTGGGATGAGGACATCTTCTAACAAAGCATATTTTAAGAACATATATATCGGTCGCAATTCGTCTCCAATCTAAGGAGGATATTTTTCATGAAATATTTCCAAATAACATGGATTTTCTCAGCAGGGAATCATCACTTTATAACACTGTAAATTATTATGCGTTTGTGTAAAAGATGAAAGTTATTAATTTCATTAAGATGTATGACTTTAATAAGTTTTCTTGATAGCTCAATATTTTGAAAATATTAGTATTTTTTTATAATGCAGCATGTGTTTGTTGAATTTTTTTTAAAGATAATTTTACAGTATATTAAATATTTTGCACACAAATAATGAAGTGAGGCAGTTGATTTAATTTCATATGCCATATAATTTTAGGTAGGTGCACGTTTATAGAGTTTTGATATTGTAATAGATCTATGATGGTAATAAATTATGGAATCTTTTAGAGCGCTCTATCTCCACGACATCTGTTATTAATGGCTTCTCATTGCAGAGTCGACCCATTAAATGAAGAAAAGTTCTTTTTGAACAAAACTTTCGGAGAAACATGTTACAAGCCTGATCTTAGCAATATAGCGCAATATAGCGTGATTGCTTTATCTTTTTGGAAACAGGTGGGATGAGGACATCTTCTAACAGAGAATATTTTAAGAACATATATATACCAGAAACGATTTGTCTCCGATCTAAGGAGGATGTTTTTTATGAAATAATTCCATATAGCATGGACTTTCCCAGCAGAGGATTATCACTTTATAACACTGTAGATTATTATGCGTTTGTGTAAAAGATGAAAGTTATAATTTCATTAAGATGTGTGACTTTAATAAGATTTTCTGTTCGCTCAATATTTTGAAAATAGTAATATTTTTAATAATACAGCATGTGTGTGTTGCATTTTTTTAAAAAGAAAATTTTAAAGCAAATTTATTAAATATTTTGCACACAAATAATCAGGTGAGGAAGTTGATTTAATTTAATATGCAGTATAATTTTAGATAGGTGCGATATTGGCATGTTAATAGAGTTTTCACATTTTGATAGATCTCTGATGTAATAAATTATGGAATCTTTTAGAGCCTTGTATCTCCACGACATCTGTTACTAATGGCTTCTCATTGCAGAGTCGACCCATTAAATGAAGAAAAGTTATTTTTGAACAAAACTTTCAGAGAAACATGTTACAAGCCTGATCTTAGCAATATAGCGCAATATAGCGTGATTGCTTTATCTTTTCGGAAACAGGTGGGATGAGGACATCTTCTAACAGAGAATATTTTAAGAACATATATATACCAGAAACGATTTGTCTCCGATCTAAGGAGGATGTTTTTTATGAAATAATTCCATATAGCATGGACTTTCACAGCAGAGGATTATCACTTTATAACACTGTAGATTATTATGCGTTTGTGTAAAAGATGAAAGTTATAATTTCATTAAGATGTGTGACTTTAATAAGATTTTCTGTTCGCTCAATATTTTGAAAATATTAATATTTTTTTATAATGCAGCATGTGTTTGTTGAATTTTTTTTAAAGAAAATTTTACAGTATATTAAATATTTTGCAGACAAATAATGAGGTAAAGCAGTTGATTTAATTTCATATGTCATATAATTTTAGATAGGTGCACGTTGATAGAGTTGTGATATTTTGATAGATCCCTGATGGTAATAAATTATGGAATCTTTTAGAGCGCTCTATCTCCACGACATCTGTTATTAATAGCTCATCATTGCGGAGTCGACCTATTAAAGGAAGAAAAATTCTTTTTGGAACAACTTTAGGAGAAACAAGTTCCAAGCCTGATCTTTTATGGAAAATACTGGATTTTTTTTATATTAATACAGCGTGATTGCTTAAAGTTTTCGGAAACAGGTGGGATGAGGACATCTTCTAACAGAGAATATTTTAAGAACATATATATCGGGTACAATTCGTCTCCAATCTAAGGAGGATATTTTTCATGAAATATTTCCAATAACATGGATTTTCTCAGCAGGGAATCATCACTTTATAACACTGTAAATTATTATGCGTTTGTGTAAAAGATGAAAGTTATTCATTTCATTAAGATGTATGACTTTAATAAGTTTTCTTGATAGCTCAATATTTTGAAAATAGTAATATCTTTAATGATATAGCATGTGTGTGTTGCATTTTTTTAAAAGAAAATTTTAAAGCAAAATAATTAAACATTTTGCACACAAATAATGAGGTGAGGCAGTTGATTTAATTTAATATGCCGTATAACTTTAGATAGGTGCATGTTAATAGAGTTTTCACATTTTGATAAATCTCTGATGTAATAAATTATGGAATCTTTTAAAGCGTTGTATCTCTACGACATCTGTTATTAATAGCTCCTCATTGCAGAGTCGACCCATTAAATGAAGAAAAGTTCTTTTTGAACAAAACTTTCGGCGAAACATGTTACAAGTTTGATCTTAGTAATATAGCGCAATAGAGCGTGATTGCTTTATCTTTTCGAAAACAGGTGGGACGAGGACATCTTCTAACAGAGAATATTTTAAGAACATATACCAAAAACAATTCGTCTCCGATTTAAGAAGGATGTTTTTTATGAAATAATTCCCGATAACATGGATTTTCTCAGCAAGGAATTATCACTTTATAACACTGTAAATTATTATGCGTTTGTGTAAAAGATGAAAGTTATTAATTTCACAAAGATGTGGATTTTTAATAAGGTTTTCTTACCACACAATAATACAACATTTTTAATAATACAGCATGTGTGTGTTGAATTTTTTTAAGAATAGAAACTTTTAAAACAAAATTATTAAATATTTGGCACACAAATACTGATGTGAGGCAGTTGATTTAATTTCATATGCCATATAATTTTAGATATTTGTATGTTAAGAGAGTTTTCACATTTTGATCGATCTCTGATGTAGTATATTTTTTAAACTTATAGCGAATAGTTAATTTTCAGGAAAATATTGCAATTACATTATATACAAATGTCCATGTACAAAAGGAAGAAAATTTGCTTTTTGAAACAAATTCCACAGAAACAGTTTCTTTTAGGGAAAATACTGGAAAAGATTCTTATAGCAATATCACGTGAATACTTAATTTTTTCGGAAAAAAGTGGGCTGAGGACATCTAAGAGGGAATATTTTAAGAACACACACTGTGAAAAATGATCAATGGTTCTTATTTGAATGAAAATATATTATATGTTATGAAAATATATTATAACCACGAAAGAAAATATAATACAATCTTCTGAGTTATCCGAAATTCCGAAAAGCGTGTTCCATTGTCTTTTGAATCCCCAGAAACCCATACATTTCCAAAATTATTAAAGAATTATTTATAAAAGCAAAGTATTTTTTGCTGACCGTATTTGTAGGAAACGTTTCTGAATAGTTTTTATAGTGTATTAATCAGTTTCCTCAGCCTGGAATACCTATTTTTCGAATGTCATCCATTCTCAAGTAAACGTTTTCAGCTGCATGAGTTAATTTATACATGAAAGAGTAAAGAAATAACCTTAATTTTAATGTTAATGTTAACGCTGTTAATTTTGCATGTTTGTCTGTTAAACATACTTGTTTAACATGAAAATGTTTACTTGAGAATTGATAGCATTGGAAAAAACTATATTCCGGGCTTAGAAAACCGATTGATACACTTTAAAAGCTACTCGTAAACGTTTCGAAAATTACGGGCAGCAAGAGAAATTTTGTTTTTATAAATGATTCTTTAAATCTCGAAATGCCATTGATGTCTTAGGTTTCTAAAGATAAAGAAACACTTTTCAGAATCATGGTTAACAAGGATGAGTTTATATTATAAATTTATTCATGGTTATATTATATTTTCGTAGATTAAGAAACATTTGTCATTTTTTACAGTGTATATATATTAGACACAATTAGTCTCCGATCTAAGATTTTTTTTATTTTTTATAAAGTGATTTCAAATAGCATTTATTGTCTCTGCCGGTGAATTTGAACCTAATGTTCACTTTATGATATTATAATTTGTTCTTCGTTTATTTTAAAGATAAAGGTAATATTAATTTTATTAAGATGCATGATTTTAATCGTGTTTTCTGACCGTTCAATCCTTTAAATATGATATTATTTACTAATAAAACAATTTTAAATTTGTTTGAATTAAAATAAACTTTTAAAGCAAAGTTGTTAAATATTTTTACATACGTGATAAGGTAAGGCAGGTAATTTATTGCATGTCCTGTATAATGTTAGAAGTATGTACGCCACATTTTTGCAGATTCATGACGGAATATATTTTAGAAATACATCATAATTAGTCTTTTTTCAGAAAAACATGGCATATTATAGCATGTAGGTTAATTACGTATATACCATATCTGTAAATAAATATTTTAAAACAACTAAACTGTGCAACATAAAAATAATCTTTCTAAAGAAACTTTAGAAAATGAATTTTCTTTGCTGAAAACACGTTTTGGAAGCATGGAATAATTCGATCTCTAGAACTGAACCAATTGTCTATTTAATATATTGAAACTAAACAGAAAATTTAAGATGTGTTACATGATTTTATATATTATTGAATAATAATTTCTATAAAATTTATTTATGAAAACTTTTGCATTGTATTTTATTTAAAATTGTAAATAAAAATCCATTTGTAATAGTACTTTTTAAAATTATTCTTTAAAATTATTTTTTTTTGTAATAAACTATAGCATTTCTTTAACAAATGTAGTATAAAATTCACACGTATTTCAAAGAGTTTCAGTACTTCTTAAATTTACTGTAATTACTCAAACAGTAAATAAGACTTTTGAGTAGGTTTGTAGTGTTTGATTTTCTGTGTCTTCTTTACGTCACCGACGTCTAAAGAAAGTGCTTTTTCTGTCTCTCTCTCACATTATACACGCGTCGCGTGTTTTTCTGCGGATACGTTTACGCCACATTATCATTTAAGCTCCTCCTCTTTTCGTTCTTAAGACAAATTACCTGTCAGTTACTAAGCCTAATTTGCGTATTTTTCAATAGTGTAAATTTTTCATTGCTTTCAACTTTAAAGTAGTTACCACAGAAGTGACGTAATTTTTTCTAGACTAGATTTTTATGTTGATTTTGAATCTGTAATCAGTTTCCTTATATCACGTCTAGATTTTGAGTAAAACGAATTTCTACTTTTGTATTGTATTGGAACACGTTTGATATAAAATGCTTTTTAGAGGCGTGTACCTTATTGACAAAAGGGTGAACAGTGTCAGAATCCTATCAGGGACACAATCACCAATGGGTATAATCGAAAAACAGAAGTGAAAAAAGTAGTAGAATCTATCCTAATTAGCTGAAGTACATCATAAAGTAGCATAAAACGCATTTGTTGGCTTTTTTTGACCAAAAAATAAATTTCCCTGTTTTTCAAAAACTGAACATGATAGAAGAAAACGGACACCAGATTTGAAATCAGCGTAAAAAACTGGTTTAAAAAAATATATTAACATATTCACGTGGCAGAAATATTTGAACGTCAAGAAACGTTATTAGAAAAAGAAATGAAAATATGTAAATTAGGCACAATATTTCACGGTCACATGTCAGTATAATATCGGCCACAACAATTTTGTAAAGTGAAAAAATCCAGTCTGATAATGTTTTATGCCTTAAATTTGCAAATAATTGTACAAAAATTGCATAAATCAAAATATGTAAAATCCCAGAAACTGGACGTGCTGGAGAAAATCTAAAACTAGATTAGGAATCAGTGCAAAAAACGGAATAAGAAACAACTAATTTTGGTTTTGGGACAGAGCAAAAGTTCAAATTTGTTGTCCAGTCGTCCAGTGTTATTTCTCTAGCGAATGTTGAAGAGATCTACCACGTAGATTTATATTTCAAAACAGTTGTAGGCAAAAATGGACCGCGCCGACTACTGTTACTGAAATACATAACAAAGCTTTTTCAAATATCGATCTTACTACCTTATTGATTAATTGTCCACAGTTCTAAAAATGGCCTTAAATGAAGAATTAATAGTACAAAGTTTTGGAAAGGTTTTTGTACATATTTATTTATATAGACTTGGCAGAAAAATTTCCAACGAAACTGTTAAATGCAGAGAATTAAAAACTTAAAATATGAAAAAAAAGTAAAATAATTTAATTTATTATTATTATTAAAATTCTTTTATTTGAATATGTTATGTTTTTAAAATATAATAACATCTTTCTTATGATTTTGACAATAGAGTTCAACATTTTAAAATTTACTGTATCACTTATATTTATTAAATTACAAATATATTAATACTTACATGATTGTAATAAATATATCTTTCATTTAATGTTTGTAATCTGGTGACTATAGTTTTAACATACTATTTTAGTATTTTTAAGAAATTTTCAGATTAAATAAACTTAAATACACATATTATCAATTAGTTTAGAAATAACTTAAATTTATCTATTCAAATACATGTACAATAAAAATATTTATTACTTTTGTAAATAAACCAAAATGATTCTATAAGTTTTATTTTAGTAACATATGTGTATTTAACATCAAAAATACTTTTCCAAATAACAGTTATAGTACTAACTAAAGTAAAATATTAAATACTACGCTACAGTTAAATAACAAATGTAAAAATGATAAACTAAATATTACATCTAAATAAATAAATAATACTCTTCAGTTAAATAACGCGTGTACAATGAAGATATTTAACATTTTTATGTACTTATAATCACGAAACAAAATGATCCCATTAGTTTTATGTCAGTAAAAATATGTGCATTTTATGTAAAAAATACTTTTGCAGTTAACAGTTAAAATAAAGCTGTTGTTATTTTTGTCTAAAAAATTTACAGCTAAAGAATATTTCTTAAACAATGTCCAGGATTGTATTTTATAAGTTGTTTCGTTCTTTAACCGTTAGCTAACGAATGCCTATTGGCAATTTTTATTGGCCAAATGTGTTGTTTCCACTTGAATACTAGTATTTTTGCATATAAAACTTCGCCTTATCTAATCTCAAAATTTTAGCAATTAAATAATGGAAAAAGTATATCATTAAGAGTGGTATCAAAACAATAATGATTGGAAACAATACATTTGGAAAATAAAAATTGGTTGCCCCGAATATGGCGATATTCGTTAGCCAAAGGTTCATACTTTATGTACTTAAAACTACAAAACAAAATGATTACATTAGTTTTATATGAGTATAAGTATATGCATTTGATATAAAAAGTACTTTCGCAACAAGGTTTCAATGTAATAATTATTATTTTTGTCTCGAAAATTGATAGGTATAGACTATTTGTTATGTAATGTCCAGATTGTATTTTATAAATTGTTTCATTCAGTGTATTAGGACGGACAAGTTTTTAAAACAAACATATATTTTTGAAAAAGTATTTGTGTAATCTCTCATTCTTCAATTAGTTCTCTGAAATTCATTTCAATAACCAGGAAACCGTCTGTCCCGTTGTTGCCATATCCTAAAGAATTTTAGCTAAATAAACATAAACTTCATCTAGCATTTCCAAATTATCCATGGGCTCCAGAAATGCTCTCAACCAGCGAAATGTATTAATATCAGATGAAGCCAGTGAAATTAAATGCCCCTTGAGTTTATGCTGCAACGTTTCACGAGAGCAGTTTATGAAAAGAGACGGCTCCGGCATTCTATCATCGAATGCAATTTTCATGGCACTGTAATAGCAAGAATAATGGTTATGTATGTTATAAATGTGCTTAGAATAAATATATTTTCGACTTTATTTAGAATAATAATGTATGAATACATAAATATTGCTTCCAAATGTTTTAAAAAAAAAACTGTTCAACACAATTTTCTATTAAATTTAACACTTTTCTTTGAGACATTTTTAGATGATAAATAATTTTACTACATAGATAATATATTAAATATGTAGATAAAGTTTGAGATAGAAAAACAAAATACGGCACAACATTATTCTTTCAATCCAAGTTTGATTAGTTGGCTGAATTGCTTTATTCCGTAGTTTCTGTAGTTATGCTTTATTCTGTAGTTTCTTTAGTTTTGCTTTATTCCGCAGTTTTTGTAGTTTTGATTTATTCTGTAGTTTCTCAACATGTAAAACAAACCTCTTCTTCACATAGATGAGAAAATTTGAGCATGTAAAAAATGTATCAAAGTATTATTTTAGTTCCTGGAACAAATTCTTTTCTGGAATAGTTACTACACAATTTTCTATTAAATTAAACACGTTTTTTAGATATTTTAGATGATAAATAATCTTACTCTATAGATACTGTATTAAATTATATAGACAAAGTTTCAGATAGAAAGAGCAAAAGATGCAACAACATTATTCTTTCAATCCAAGTTTGATTAGCCGGCTGAATTGCTTTATTCTGTAGTTTCTGTAGTTTTGCTTTATTCTGCACTTTTTCAACATGAAAAACAAACCTCTTCTTCATATAGATGAGATCAACTATGAACATGTAAAAAATCTATCAGAGGATTATCATAATTCCTGAACAATGTCTTTTCTGGAATATTAACTATGCAGTAGTTCTGGGAAGTAAACCAAATTTGGGTGGGTAGGAAGATGGCAGAAATTTCTTAATGATTTTCATTATAACATGCATTTCCAATAGTCATTTTTTAATAAATACCCCTGATAATTTTAACTAAATATAAACTTCATCTAGCATTTCATCAGCATCATGCATGAGCTACAGAAATGCTCTCAACGAGCGAAATGTATCAATATCAGATGAAGCTAGTGAAATTAAATGCCCCTTGAGTTTCACCCTGCAATGTTTCACGAGAGTAGTTTATGAAAAGCGACGGTTGCAGCATTCTATCATCAAATGCTATTTTCATGGCACTGTAATAGCAAGAATAATGGTTATGTATGTGATATAATGGGCTGCTTAGAATAAATATATTTTCGACTTTATTTAGCTTAATATTTATAAATGCTTCGGGAAACACCTGTTTATGATGGCTTTGATACTTCTGGAAATGAAAAATGAGGTTCTGAATTTCTCTGCGGATTCTATATTTTTGTTTCCGTTTTAAAGTAATGCTTTCAGTTTTTAAATTTGCAAACACTCGCAGAGGAAAGAATATTTTGCGTAACAGAAATTGAATTTTTGAATTTACAGCTAATTTATTTTCATTTCTTAAACTATTTAATTCTCACTTAGGTACAACCGGAGAGATTATCATTAAATAAGATAATCTCTAAATAAGATAAATATATGCGACTTTGATGTTTGTTTTAATTATTTAGTTATTACAATTAATTAGTTTTTCCTTCTTAACTTTTTAATTCCTACATAGGATCTACAGGATCGATTGTCATTTTCATTTGTTTTTAGTTATTTAGCCTCTAAACAAGACAAATATATACGATTTTAATAGTGTTTTTTCGTTTCGTTGTTATAATTAATTAATTATTCTTTCTTAACCCTTTAATTTCCACATAAGATCTGCCAAAACAATTTTAATATTTCATTTTTTTTTACTTATTTAGCCTCTAAACAGGACAAATATATACAATTTTAATGTTTTTTTTATTTGATTGTCATAATACCAAATACTGCAGTGTGCATTGAACACTGGAACAATAATTTCTTGACAATTTTCATACACAAACTATTATACTAACTATAAATTATGAAAAAATATCAGTACCCACCTTTTACAAATCATAGTAAATACAAAACATAGGCAATGTCGAAGTTTCGTGAGCCAAAAGATCACGAAAAAGTTCGGTTGTTAAAAATTATCTCGTTTGAACAGCAAATGTTCGCTAAATATCAACATCTTCATTAGTTCTCCAAAAACTGCAGTGTGCACTGTGCACTAGACCAATAAATTCTTGACAATTTTTATACACAAAGCTTCTAAAACTATTATACTGATGATAAATCATGAAAAAATGTTAGTACCCACGAATTACAAGTCAATGTCGAAGTGTACGGAGTCAAAAGGTTGCGAGAATGTTCGGTAGTTTTAAAAACGTATCTGGTTTTAACAGCAAACATTGACTAAATATCAACATACTGTAAAAAAATATGTTGATTTTATAGGATAAAAATGTCAGACAGGAAGCCAGTAAAAAACTGTTTATTTTACGGAAATAATCTGTATTTATTACGAGCTTTTTGTTATTTTAACAGATTTTGTCCGTAAGTTCATAAAAATACAGATTATTCCCGTAAAATAAATATTGCTGGCATCCTGGTTAACAGTTGTTTTTTGTAAAGTCCAAAGATTTTTTTTCAGAGTTCATCTTCGTAAGCTCTCCAAAAAACTGCAGTGTGCACTGGGCACTGGAGCAATAATTCCTTGACAATTTTCCTACAAAAAGACTTCTAAAAATATTAAACTGAAGATAAATCGTGAAAAAATGTCACTTTTCATATTTAACAAACACAAAATTTAGGCAATGTCGAAGTGTTGTGAGTCAAAAGGGCACGAAAAAGTTCAATAGTTATAAAAAAGTATCTGGTTTTAACATCAAATGTTGAATAATATTACCCGAACTTGCGATGGCGATTTTTTCACGAATTATTCAGTTAAAAAAGGCGCGCCTTGCGGGGTGCATTGGGGACTACATGGTTATAAAAGAAAACTATTTTGTTGACTGTCTTTTTAACTTCTCGCTTGTTTCTAGAAAACAAGCGAATTATATTAAATTGCATTAAGATTTTAAGAATTCTTTGGATATGTTATCCATCAAAAAGTTCAGTGATTATGGTAGTCATCTGAAGATCAGCATATGAAAGTTTTGCTGTGAAAAATTAAAATATTATCTTTATAATCGTAAAATATCGGAAATCGTAAAATTTGTACTTTATAGTAAAAATTTAATTGTAATTTAGGGTTGTATAGTAATAGGTCGTTGTAAATAAAGATATACTTGCACAACCTAATTGGTCATTAATCTTTTTTTTCTGATTAGCTATTGATTACATAATAATAAATTGATTACATACATAAAAAAGAAAGGAATAATAATAAATTGACGAAATTCAATCGAGACAAAAATTACACGCAATAGAAAATATTTTAGTAATTTTTCACAATTTGTTAAAAACATATGCGCAAGAAACAAGAAAACTATTGAAGAAAAATAAAAACAATAAGAGCAAACAATTTTTGCGATAAGCGATATTTAATCTTGCATGTTTCAGTGCATTAAAAGAAATGATTATTATTCCATTTACTTTATTTTAAAAGCTGATGATAGCTTACAGCATTTCTTATACATAAAAGTAATTTTTCAGCTGCAAAGAACATAATGCAAAGCGTTACTTATTCTTCTTTCATCGATTATAATTTTCGAAAAAGTAGGAATATTGATCTAAAAAGATAAATATGAATATAGCTACAGATTGTTTCAAAAAATGTTGTAAATCTTTTTCTCAATTAATAATAGCAGTACAAACTTAAAGTACAAAAAGAGCATTATTAGATCTTTGTTAACATCCACCAATTCTTTCTTTTTAGAATTCTCACAAAATCAATATTTACCAGAATATTTTTTAGCCGCTCTGAACGGCGTTCTTTTAATTTGGATGACATATTGACGTAAACGTTTCATCAATAGTTTTATTACGCAAACACTTTCTTCTTGAGTGACGCATGTGTTACGTCAAAAGAGTGATTTATTTTTAAGCATTTTTTTTTTTTTATCTTCAAAGATGTAAGAATTGATTTACGTAAGGTATTTTTCTCTAGTGTTGTAAGAGATTGGCATGTAGTTCAAAAAACAGAAACTGTACTGAAAAAACGTGTCACGAATGATGTTATTAGTTATGTTTGTCATAGTATTGTTTTGGTTAAAACGTTCTTGTAAAAATGTACATTGAATGAAAATAAAATATTATGTAATGATTATTTTCAGAAATGTGCATTTCGGCTGCATGTATTCTATTACAGCTATTTGTAAATGTATGTATGTATACGTAATACACCCCATATGCATACACTTCTCTTTCTCCTTTTAATACTTTTCAACGTAGTTGAAAAGTGTGTATGAATTCGGTTTGTCTGCCGTCTGTACGTGCTCTAACTCGCGTAAATATGCTGATATTGCCATGAATTGATATATGTTATTGAGGTATACGATGGCTTGTTCGGTATTGAAAAGGAAGTGTGTAGCATTTATAGTTCCTTTACAGGTACACTCAATAGAATCCCATTACATTACGGTCTATGGGGAAAAATCGTTTGCGGTGTTTTTTAAAAACGTTACACTATCTCAATCATATTAAAATTGATATCTATCACTGAGGGGCACTATAAGATATGTTCTAAACAATAAGGTATGCAGAGCACAGCAATCATCGTTCATTTACAGGGACACGCATAAAATAATTTGGTTACAGTACTGTCTATCAATAATAATTGCAAAGAGTGCGTTTTCAGTTGTGATACGCGTTTTTAAGCGTAACTCATTTTTTGCATATTATTTAGTGTACATAAATTCTATAGATCTTGTACAGGGCTGCACAAAAGATTTCGAGTTCCGTTTATTGGAGGAATTGGCTGTAAGGGAATTTTAAACTGTTCTATACGTTTTCTAACGGAAGTAAATTTTAGAATACCATGTAGTATATATACAACTCTATAGATCCTATACAAGGACTATAAAAAATAGTCCGGATACTATTCCGACTATTGACGGTAATTGCTAAAATTGGGTTTTCAGATGTGTTATGCGTTTTCCAAATTGTTTACTTAAACAACAACTTTCACCATATTATACAGTGAAGTTTTGTTGCAGTATTCTGAATGTGTTGGGAAGTGTTTCATAATCCATGTTTGACGTGTGATTTTTAATTCTTGTTTTATGTATGTGTATGTTAGGCCATTTTTGGCCCTACTACCACTATCTAGTTCTTTTTCTATTTGTCTCGCTGTCTGATTACTGTATACATACAGAGTGCTTCTGATTAAATGGAACGAAGTTTTATGTTAATTCAACATAATTCTTCGATGAACAATGCATAATTGAAATTCGAGCGTTAAGGCGTGAAAGGATGTTTTCTGATTCCGCAAAAAAACTGGTTTACAACACCAGCAATTTCCTCTTTTTTTTAGCTTCTCGGAACGCTAGTTTTATTACGAGAACAGTTTCCTTTTTAGTGACGCATGTGTTACGTCAAAAGACGTTTATTTTTAAGTTTATTTTTATCTTCAAAAATGTATAAATGGATTTACCGTAGTTGTTTTTACACTTGAGATAGTTCTTTCAAGAGTCAGTAAAAACAGAAACGGTATTGAAAAACATCACTAATTAGTTACGTTTGTCATAACTCATAAGTATTGTTTTGACCAAAAAAAAATCAAAATGGACAATGACCGAAAGAAAATTATAATGGTCGTTTCCCCAAATGTTGATTTAGATTACATGAATTGTATTACACGTAATTTGTTGATGTATACATGCATAAGTGTATACATATGTATACATTTTTTCTCTCTCACCCTTTTTCTATGTACGCGTATGTTAGGCAATGACTATTTTTGGCCATGCTACCGCTGGAAATCTGTTTATTTATATATTTTTTCTCTTTATGCTTTATATGGAGTGTTTTTGATTAAATAGAATGAAGTTTTATGTGAACTTTAAAGAATTTTCCGTATAACAATGCAAAGAGTTAGGGAACGGTTTCTGATTAAAAATGAAGAAAAAAAGACGTGTTTAAGATCGCGGGAATGATTCCCCAAATTCGTTTCACTATGTGATTTTACAAAGAAAATTTTAACATAGAAAAATTAAATTTAATAACTAAACAATGAAAAACAAATAAGTTTTATTTAGGACTAATTACAAAGCATCAAACAATAAGCATTCAGTGATTTAAAGTAAAACAAGAACGAAAAATCATGCATCAAGCATAGATTATGTAACACTTTCCAACGCTTCCAAAATAATTTTACAAATCATTCCCGTTTAAAACGTTGAAAGGCAACATCTAAGTAAACAATTTGGAAAACGCATAACATATTTAAAAACTTAATTTCAGGAATTTCCAACATATATTTCCAACATATACAATATTCGAAATAATATCCGAATACTTTTATTCAGCCCTGTATATGATCTATAGATTTGGATACATACTACATAGGATGCTAAATTTTAGTTTAGTTAGGAAACGGTAGCACAGTTTAAAATTATCCTTCTGGAGTTTCTGTCAATAAACGGAAATGTGTTCGCGAACTTTTGTGCTGCCCTGTATATGAAATACAGAATTTATACACACCAAGTAATAGACAAAAAGTGAGTTAAATTTAAAATCGCGTTCAGTAACTTAAAACGCACTTCCAAGAATTATTGTTAACAGACAGTAGAGAATTCTTTTGTGTGTCCCTGTAAATGAACGATGACTGCTATACACACAGTATTCTGTAGTAAGCCTCTTGTAATGCACCTTAGTGATATATATAAATTTCAATGCGTTTAAAATAGTGAAACATTATTTAATTAAACCGCAAATGATTTTTCCCCATAGACCGTAATGTAACGGAATTCTTTTGAGTGTCCCTGTAAAAAAACTATAAGTGCTACACACTTCAGTTGAAATAAGGAACATGCTATAGATAATGAAAATAACATATAAAAATTGGAGTGTAATCCGAGCATATTTATGGGAGTTAGAGCACGGACAGACGGCAGACGGCAGACGGCAGACGGCAAACGGCCATACGGCCAGACAAACTGAAGTCATAAACACTTTTCAACTAGGTTGGAAAGTATTAAAAAGAGAAAGAAATGAAAACCAAAATAGCTTTTAACATCGGAGATTTTTTTAAAATCAAGCTTGCGTTGAGCATTTTTGAAATATGTATAAAAGTAAAAATTGTTACACAATTATATAAGAAAATCACTAATCACTTATTATCATTAAAGTAAAGATATATTTACTTACAGTGAATAAATACAGTGAGTTACTTACAGTGAATATAATGCACATAAAGGCACATGTTAACCTATAGACCGTGAATAATTAAAAATCTGTATGTGAAGCGAAAACATATGCAATGAATCAGCCTCTTTTGAGTTACCTAAAATTTGGAAAGAGATGCTTTACAAATTAAACAAGAACGAAAAATCATGCGTCAAGCATAGATTATGTAACACTTTCCAACGCTTCCAAAATAATTTTACAAATCATACCGTTTAATAAGCTGAAAGATAACATCTAAGTAAACAATTTGAAAAACGCATAACACATTTAAAAACCTAATTTCAGGAATTTCCAACGTATACAATATTTGAAAAAATATCCGAATACTTTTATTCAGCCCTGTATATGATCTATAGATTTGTATATATACTATACATGGGATGCCAAATTTTAGTTCAGTTAAGAAACGCGTCACAGTTTAAAATTCTCCTTCTGGAGTTTCTGTCAATAAACGGAAATGTGTTCGCGAACTTTTGTGCTTCCCTGTATATGATCTACAGAATTTATACACACCACGTAATAAACAAAAAGTGAGTTAAATTTAAAATCGCGTTCAGTAACTGAAAACGCACTTCCAGGAATTATTGTTAACAGACAGTAGAGAATTCTTTTGTGTATCCCTGTAAATGAACGATGACTGCTATACACACAATATTCTGTAGTAAACCTCTTGTAATGCATCTTGGTGATATATATAAATTTCAATGCGTTTAAAACAGTGAAACATTATTTAAATAAACCGCAGACGATTTTTCTCCATAGACGTAATATAACGGAATTCTTTTGACTGTCTCTGTAAATTAACTATAAGTGCTATCCACACCCTATTCCATATTAAGCTTCTTGTAATACACCTTAGTGATATATATCAATTACAATGTGTTTGCAATTGTGTAACATCATTAAAATAAACCGCAAATGATTTTTTCCCATAGACCGTGATGTAACGGAATTCTTTTGAGTGTCCCTGTAAAAAAACTATAAGTGCTACACCCTTCAGTTGAAATAGGGAACGTGCCATAGATAACGACAATAACATATAAAAATTGCAAGGCAATCCGATCATATTTACGGGAGTTAGAGCACGGCCAGACGGCAGACGGCCAGACGGCAGACGGCCAGACGGCCAGACGGCCAGACAAACCGAAGTCATAAACACTTTTCAACTAGGTTGGAAAGTGTTAAAAAGCAATAAAGAAATAATAATAATAATTTTCACGTTTATAGTTGACCAATTTTAAGCAACTGCTTTCATTATACTACGTTCAGATCGGATAGTTAAGATATCTTAGACCGCCGAACTCACTGAGGGAGTTCCAGAACCTCACTTAGTGAGTTCGAACTTTCTATTGTTAGATACGGCCAGTACCACTCACTCTGATTGGCTCTGGAGGCCGATTGGCTGTTGAGGTTGCCTTTAACTTATGTGCATGCGCACATTCTATGTTTGTTCAGATCTCGAACACGGTGATATTCAGTGAGTTATCTTAATGAGTTTTGCGGTAATGAGTTTTGCGGTTCAATTCCGGGAGGATACCACCTCAAAATTGGTGATCTAAGATATCTTAAATGTCCAATGTAAACAGGGTATTAGACGTGTGATCTCGTGGTTTATATTTGTCAAGATCATTTAAAATTTTTTTTGCGAGAATAGTTTATTTATCATTCTTGATCTTGAAAATTTCGCCGATTGAGCGTACGAAACTTGTCGATCGATATATTAAAAGGTATTTTATAATCCTTTATGTGTATTTTTTATTACTTTAAGCAATACATCTTTGCTTTAGTAATTTTTTTTTTCAAAATGCACTCCTTTTTTTATACCATTCGATGTTCGTCTTGAAAATCCCGCCTAATTTCAGCACTGCTATTCATGATTTTTCGAAAAAAATTCGGATACAATACGTTAATTTGCGTAGGTACTGAATTCGATTATCTAAAATTCACCGCTTTTTTTACGCTTGATAGAAAGTGCCAGCTAGTGAATTTATTTTAAAAAGTATATAATTTTTGCTGTCTTTCTTTTTTTCAGATATGGCAACAACAAAGAAAAAAAAAGGACTTTATTTAAACTATATTTTTAATATTTCTAAACTGATTTCCAAACATATAACCATAATTTAATTAATATAAACTATTAACTACCTTTCATTCCTTCGGGGTCGGTAAAATGAGTATCAAGCTTGTTCGGGAACTAAACACTGAGGTTCCCGCGTTAGGCGGACCACATGACCGGAACATATGCTGTATAGATCTTCAGGATGCATGGTAAAGAAAATAGTGTTGGGCATTGAAGGCCAGGACCATTAACGGATTGTAGCACCGCAGATTTAATTGATTAATTGATTAAAGCGTATTTGTTAAAAAGATATTCCGCTCATTATTTTTTATTTATATTTTCTACTTTGTAGTGTTTAAAGCATATCGTTGTTGTAGCTTCACAGCCAGCTGGTCTTTTCTGATGAGAGTGCTTTGGCGCATAATAAAATACATTGTTATGGTAACTCGCATACAATTGTAACCATACAGAATATTTAGCTATTTATTACCTGTTGCAGGATAACGGAAAAGTGCTTTCAAATGAATGTATTAATTCATAATTAAGTTGTAAAAATATTAAAATGTTGTATTGTCATCGGAAACACACCTGTGAACACGAGTTTTATAATTGTATCATATCAGAAAGGGAGTGAAAAAGCTATTTTTTCAGCGAATTGTATTATTTGCAACACAGGTTTTCAATATGCGAGAAAAATGAAATAACTCTTTTCGTTTATAATTAGCGTAGTATAAGGTTTATTTTGTAATTTTCCAACCTCTTCGTCTTCATTTTATTTTTCATAACTTTCTACTATCCAAAATCATATATCTGCACGATTTTTATTCTTTCGTATCCCACATCCCACTCTCCCTCTTTCCCTGCCCGTTTTCGTAAGTCGTAACTTTTAGGTTGAGATTTGAGATGGAAAAATAAAACCGAAAATAGATGCAGTAAAATTGTTGCAAAAGCGATGTCATGATGAAAGGCATGTTACGTCAGAGATGATTTCGAAAAGGATGGAAATAGGATAAACGTCACGATGAAGCACAGTGGATGATATTCGTGATACAGTAATTACGTATATACGTAAGATACATATTTCCTTGTGTTTACGCACAGAGATACATACACACATATACACACGGTCAAAGCAGTCTTATTTCTCCAATGTGCCCAAGACGTGTACTATTTTTTTTTTATGTTTTATTAATTAATTTGATTGATAAATTTTATAATTTAATGCAAAATTTATGAGGAAGCTATAATATCTTTTAAAAGAAAGTAGTAGGTATAAGCATGATATACATATATATTTTTTAAAGGACTAGTATTTTTGTGATTTGGGAAAGCTTTAAATGTTACATTTATTAGAAATATAATAATTTATAACACCTTGTAATAATATATTTCTCTTAAATGCTAAAAGGTGTAAACTAAAAACATAATATACAGTAAAATAACCTTTTATTAGCTTATTGACAGGTTTCGGCTCACTTCCAACCATTATCAAAAACAAATGAGAACATTCTATAATTGCACGGTCTTTGAAGTTATTAATTGAAATGCTATCATTTAATTTTCATGTACTTTTGAAAAATTATGCACATTATTTTGTACTTTTACTTGGTTGTTTATTTCCATATTTGTAACATCGAGTTACTCATGGTTACAAATATGAAAATAAACAACCAAGTGAAAATAAAAAATAACGTGCGTAATTTTTAAAAAGTACATGAAAATTAAATGATAGCATTTCAAATAATAACTTCAAAGACACGTGCAATTTTAGAATATTCTTACTTGTTTTTGATAATGGTTCGAAGTGAGCCGAAGCATGTCAACAATCTTATAAAAGGTTATTTTACTGTATATTATGTTTTTAGTTTACACCTTTTAGCATTTAAAAGAAATATGTTACAGTTATTATCTCGTGTCCTAAAGAGAGAATACAGAAAACTAAAAAAAAACATAAATATACATTTAAATATCTGTTCAAAGGATAACAAAATACCCGAAAACCTAAAGACGCTTAGGTGTTCACAATGGACATTCAAAAGGTAATTTGTTGTCGTGACACAATGGAAATTGAAGGAAGTGAAATGCATGAAACATTAACTTCATAGTCGATAAATGTTTAAGTATTCATAAATCAAGCTCATTAGCAATGATTCTTCTAATATCTCTTGAGCAGGATTTGACATTTCTCTATTCAATATCAATTCCTGAAGAAAGCAAACCTCGCCAACCTGCGTTCTAATAAACTATTTGCGTGGAGATAAGTCGATGGAAATGCATGAAAGTTAATGATTTAGGTATGAGAATCTGTAGCAAATTTCTCTCTCAGCGAATCTCTTTGTTTCATATTAATGAACCGAGTGGACAAAATATCTCACTCCTAATGAATATTACCAATCTGTGCATGTACTGCAGAGCGATATGCACTGAATTTTGTATGTTTGAGAACTGGTCATGTGTAGGTAAATAATTCATTGTGATTATATGTCAGAGCGATGAAATATTTAATATCGATTGTATTCACGGAATTGTATTTACTTATGGTAATAGAGCTTGTGAGTAGCTTGTTATAGATATTTGGTAATATAAGCGTAGATTGATAGAACAATAGACGGAAACTTGATTTGGAGGTTTATAATTAACAACAAAGTTTTAACTTGCATGAAATATTTGTAATTAGCATTCTAAACTAGCAATTATAAAGGTGAAAGCTTCTTGTTTATCATATAGAATTATTATTTTACATATATATATTCGTAGCGTCTTGTGTTTTTTAATCTCTAAACAGCATGTGTCCTGTTATTTCATAATTGGTTTTTAAAATAACGCAACTTTAACTTGTGCTTTCTCTTTTTCTTTCTCAAAATCACAAATTATGCATTGTGAAGAAAAAGGGAAATCAGTGTAATTTTTATAATTTTTTAGCCGAAGACTCAAATTACTAAATTACAACATAATGCAGCGTTAACTTAAATGATTCATCGGGTTTCAAAAGACTGTTTATTTACAAGTATACGACGTCCAAACACGGATAATACACGAAAAGATACATACACTCACCAAGATTTCTGGTACATGCTACAAATGTTCAATTTGAGTGCCCTTAGTCACCCGGCACACATCCAAATGGTAATCCAGTTCCGTCTATACGTTCAATAGCATGTTTCTGTCAATGTCCGTCATAGCAGCAGCGATGCGTTCCTGTAATTCTTGTAGCGTTGTTGGACTTAGGGGTACATAAACTTTGCCCTTCACATAACACCACAGGAAGAAATCGCATGGCGTGAGACCTGGCGATCTGGGGGGCCATGACAACAGAGGAATATTACCCAGACCAGCACGCCCTATCCAACAATGTGGCAGTTTTATGAATTTGATGTGGAGTTCTTTTAAACTTGGTGAGTGTATGTATCTAGTCATGTATCAGCCATCTTTGTAGGTCGCATACCTCTAAATACACAGTGTTTTGAAACCCGATTGATCATTTAGGCTAACCCTGAATATTCAAATTACATTAAGGGGACTGAAGGAAATTTCGTCATTCGACGTAAAATGACGAAAATATCAATTTTGCCTTTTTTCTTAAAATGTATTTTGACATCCCAGCGAATTCGCATTTTTGACATCCCAGCCCCATTCTGGCGAAGTTACGTAAAGATCCAATGTTTTAAACATATGAAAAAAGCTTTTTATTGCATCTATTTCCTTTTAAGTGATTCAGAGTTGAAATCTTTAAATTCTTTTTTTTTTTAAGTTTGCGTTTCTGTAGTATACCAGTATTATAAAAGCTCCAGCATATACTTTTCAAATGGAATTGACTCGCTATTTTCTTGGGCAATTTTTGTGGTGCATTTTATAAAATTAGGAGTCGGATTTTAAGAAATATAAATAGTTTATTATTATTTTTTTTTGATAAAAGTGTTATGTAAATGGCCATTTTTTTCTTTTTTTTTACATATGTCATGATATTTTATTTATTTTTTAATTTTAATGAATTTTTTGGAAATCTGATCCTTACCGTTAACGAACACACTTTTAAGAAAAACATGCAGAAAAAAAAATGTTTTATAAAGCTCAAAATGGTAGAAATTTTGTTTTAATTTTTTTAAATTTTCAAACAAAACAAAATTAAACTTTACCATAAGAATTGTATTTTATATGGATTAAATTATTTTTCTTCATAATACTATTTAATAACATGACAAAAAGATATTAGAAAATACTAATATAAAAGGTCAAAGGTTTGTTGAATCTCCTTAAAATGTAATGCTTATGAAATTAAATGAAAAATGAATTAATGGTATACTAAACTAAAACGGCGAATTCCCTAGAACCGAATAATGTTTGAATCGGTTGCAATATTTCATATTCTTAGGGGTTTTTTTCTTTACAAAAGGAAGATTTTTTTCTTTTTCATTTTGTTGGTAGAAAAAGTGCATTTATTTTTTCCCCTACTAGCTGGTAAAAACATAAAATTCTTTTTTTGAAAAGACTGAAAAACAATCTGAAAGCCTTGTTTTGATATCGTTTTTATATACCATCACAGGAAATGAAACAGGTGTGTAAAGACAACGTCTAAAGTCAACGGGAAGCTTTGGCTGAACAACGTTATTGAGAGGCGTTCAAGTGCAGAAACGCTTGTTATCTCGCTGCATGGTTTTTCACTATGGATGTATTGTCGGGTGTTGCACAGATTTAATAAGTTGTGGTGCATTTGTTTTGACCCAGTGACACGTGTAAATTTATGTTGGTTATGCAAATAAATTAATTACGATATTCTTATTAATTTATTTACTGAGATTAATAATATGAATTGAGGAAGTAGAAATAGTAGCTCATTTAATATTGTTTACGTATTCATGTAAAAAAAAAAAAAAAAATCATGGTTTACGTTTTGAAAAATTGCTTTAATTTGGATCAATTGGCGTAAATCTAGTTGGAATGTCTTATAAATTCTGTACGTTTTTACATGATCTCAGTGAACTGTGTAGAGCTGTATTTATTTAGTAAAAAAATAATCTGATATCAGGTAAGGGTTATTACTATTTTTACAAAAATCGGCGAGATGTTAGAAACGTCCAAATAAAAAAATAAGGAAGGAAAGATTTTAACTAACAATTACATTACCAAAAATACAAAGAATTAGGTGCAATAACTTTTAATAACCCGTACAATATTTGTTTAATGTTTGATTAATTTTTTCTGTTTCACTATTTTCTTAACTGTAAAAAACCCGACAAAATTATCATGGAATAAATATTTAATTTGTTTTATAAATTCTTTAAAAAAAAATCGTTAGATTCTAATCCGAGAGACTTCAGTTATTACAAGAATCAGTGTTATTATCAACCAGTATTTATAACATAAATATAGTTTAAATGTTAAAGATTTAAATTAATTCTTAGACATTTGTCGAGATATTATGAATGTTATATTAGAATATTCGAATTCAGATCTAAATAAATGCGATCACGCTATAAGAAAATATTTTTACAATATTACACAAGAATTTAAATGTCACAAACTTAAAAAAATCATAAAACGTAGTGAGGAAAAATTTAATGAAGATTTACGGATGTTTTTAGTCAATGAGATTATATTTACATATTTGTTTTTGACATATTATTCAAATAGCTAGTGTATTTATTTTATAAAGGGTGCTTCTAAAATATATGTCAAAAATGTAAAGGTAGGTAGAGGAGACCTAGATAAGAAGATTTCATATAGGAATATGGGTGCGGAAATCCAGCGTTGAGGCGGTAGAGGGCGTTGTTGAGTTCACCGGATGAAAGCGTTTCGCTACCTTGAATCGTCATTCCCCGCACGGATTTCGAGAAAAAAAGGCATTGTTACACGAATGCGGAGCTTACGACATGTGTTTCATGTATGGGGCTGCGAATTGAGCAGCTGCTCAAAATATGTACATGGAATAGCGTCTTCATGGGGAGTTGTGCACGAAAAACATTTTTATGCTTTCAGGCGTGATACGGGCAGAGAAAGATATCGCAGAATTCCTGGAGTGGAAGAAGCAGTAATTTGCACAGTAGAGTATAGTCCTTTAACAAGCTCAAGAGCTTTAGGACGTGCATTGGGTGTGAAGCATTTCGTGACGCAAACCCATACATGAAATGCATGTCTGTAAGCTCCCTATTGATGTAGCGATGCATATTACTCGAAATCCGTGCGGGGAATGACGATTCAAACCTGCGAAGCGATTTCATCCGGCGAACTCAACAGCGCTCTCTACTACCTCAACGCTGTATTTCCGCACCCATATTTCTATGCAAAATCTTCTTATCTAGGTCCCCTCTAACTACCTTTACATTTTTGACATATATTTTAGGACCACCCCGTATATTTTTAAATATTTCTCACATTATAGCGTCTGAAAATTTTTAAAAAGTTAAATTTTTGTAATTCTTGCTTGCAATAAAATATTATGCAATTTTTTTTTATTTGACAACTTATCCATACAATTTTACAGTGTACCAACTAATAATAAATCATAATAAAAGTTGTGTATCATGCATACATAATAAATAAAATAAAATAACATCAGTATTTAGTACAAGTATATGCTAAGTATACTTATCCCAAGAAAATGATTTACGGCAGAAGTAATGTGTAACGGATTGCAAAGTTATTTAGTTTTACTCCTCAAAATTATGAACAAGAAATACCCATTAACTATATTGTTTAAAACTGATTTTGGCCGACGCAAAGATTTATGGTAAATAAGCACGCTATTTATATGCACGCATCTTTTAAAAGTTGAACCATATGCAGGGGGACAAAGATGTAACATTTGGGACACCATCCTGAACACGCAACATGAAAGAAATATAGTCACTATTTAGTTCTTTCGGCGCTTGTCCAAGTCAAAGACATATGTTTTGATGGATATGTAAATTTCTAAATCTAAAATTTCCCGAGACGTTCATAAATTTATATTTTCTCATTCATACATTCTGTGAGCATGAAAATTATAGTTATTTTTTTCTCATAAAAGCTGTTTTACCGGATTGTTAGAATCTTTGAAATAATGTACGGATAAAAGACGCCATATTTCCCGTTTACTTGATAAATAATTAGTAATGCATAACTTATATCTATATACA
This sequence comes from Maratus michaelseni, assembly GCA_963931845.1. Classification (NCBI taxonomy): domain Eukaryota; kingdom Metazoa; phylum Arthropoda; class Arachnida; order Araneae; family Salticidae; genus Maratus; species Maratus michaelseni. The sequence continues at coordinate 331,410,997 of OZ007590.1, read as the reverse complement.
TATATAACTAAACCTACGGCACTACAATCTATTAAGGATCTTGGTCTATAGTGTCTAGCCCTGTTTTTTTATACCATGGGCCTTGAAGGTCAATGCAGTATATCCCGCTTGGTATATATACATATATATATTTAAATATGAAAACACATGTAAAAAACAAACGATGAGAAAGGATGAGACATTATAAAAAGCAATGGAAAGGATACTGCAGGAATTAAACTTTATAAAACGAAAAAGCCAAAATTGGAAAACTATGAATATCTTATGGAATCTCCAGAGGACCTTTACAAGAATATTCATAGTAAATATATGTTATTTCATCAAATAGTGTCAGCATTATGCCTAAAATCAACCATATTAAGCTCCTAATAACATATACATGAAACAAGATAATATAAAAAGCCCTACAAGAGTTCAAATGACAAAATAAATAAATAAATAAACTATTATTCAACATAAATAAAATAAGATCATAAAACAATGTGCAAAACTCACAAGAAAAACTAGTATTAATGAAGATTGAACAAGATGCAAAGTATTTTACAAAGATCATGTCGTCATGAAGCTCAAAATGTCTTCTGAAAACTTAGTTATTGCATTTAAAGAAATGAAGAGAGGAAATTAAAAATTGCTTTGTCCTGCCATCTATCTCATAAAAATAAAAGGAAAAGCTGAAATTATAGACTAGTTAAATGATAAATCTGGTGCTGCACTCTATTAAAGGCAACACACACACACACACACACACACACACACATATATATATATATATTTAAAAAGTTATAAAAATATGTGAATTATCTGCACCAGGAGATAAGTAGCTCTTTTGAGCATACAAACAATATACATATTAATTCAAGATCAAAGAATATGAAAATTTTATGAAATGTGGGTGTAATAACAAGAATAAAAAAAAAAAAAAAAAACATGTGCAATAAACCACAATTCAAAAAGTCAACTTCTCCTTGCTCTTTGGAAGGTGGGAGGAGCAAAAAGTATAAAAATATACATGTAGCCTATCAGGTTTTGCAAAGCACCGCCAGCTCGCATTCCCCAATGTACAGGGTGATTATAATTAAAGTTGCACTTTAAAGAGGCTGTAAAAAAGAACCACTGATCAGAAATACCTGATATTTCATTTGAGTATACTTGAAGCAATAGGAATTTGTTTTGCGAAAGAAAAAAATGCAAACGTTGACCGATAGATGGCGCTGTACTTGCCATAAGATGCTAATTAAAATACGTGACATGCGCGCCGCACATTACGCTTGTGATAAAAAGGCGGGTAACATGCAGTTACTGTTATTCTGCGACTGAGAAGGTAGTCATGACTCGATAATCGATGGATCGATGGATATAATCGATGGATCGGGCACTGATTGTGAAGCTTTTTTACATCAACGGTGACTGTGCGGCAATTGAATTGAAGAAATCCGATAACTGACAAAGAGTGCCACAACAGAATGTCATCACGAGTACAGCGCCATCTATCGGTCAACTTTTGAACTTTTTTCTTTTGCAAAACAAAATTCCTATTGCTTCACGTATACTCAGATGAAATATGGTTCTTTTTTTACAGCCTTTTGAATATGCAACTTTAATTCTAATCACCATACGTATTAAAAACAAAGAATTTTAACATATTTTCAGTGAAATTAATAATATTTAAGTATATAAATTGTAAAACAAAACTTTTTTAATCCAAATTATATAACAAAGTACGTAGCAAAATGAATCAGAACTGAAGTACATAAAAGATTTACTGTGTCGAAAACGATTAAAATATTAAACAGATCAAACCTAAAACAGAACTAAAATATTTTAATCGTTTTCAACACAGTAAATATACAAAGTATAGTTTTTTCGAAGTAGTCACCATTAACTTCAATACACAACGTTCCTGCCATGATTTGAACACTTGCTTGAACTTTTACTTTTTTTCGTCACTGTCTTCTTCATAACGGCCATTGAAGGATCGGAGTGGCACTAATTTTGGACGATGGACCCGAAAATTATTACATGAATTTAGTTTTGGGTTATTCAGCAATTGTGGTGCACATCTTGTTTCTATTTGAGGTAAAATTGAGTATAAATGTTTCAATTGTAAAGGCGTACTATAAACTAAATGCCAACCTGCTCTATGACGCTCAGCTGATTTTCTTTGTCATATTTGATATCAAGGTTTACAAAATTATCATGAGTGATTATGAAGTAACAATTGTATTCTACATCACTTGTAATTATAAAACATTCTATGATAGTCAAGGAAAGAAATAATTAATACTTTTCAACCGACTGTTACGGCTTTCTTAGAAGTGAAAGAACTTGGTAACCTACACGATATGTTAAGCATTTTGCTTTTTTGCTTTTTGATTTCAAATATGCTTTATGACTCTGAAGTCTTTGTAACAAGTCTATCTTAATTTTCTTCTGTTCGAAAATTATCTGGTACAGATACTTTTTACGTGCACACCGTCATGCAGAATGTAGAATACATTACTATGAGAAATGGCATGATATCTCTTCCCGTTCATCCATTGTTAATTGACCATTCTCTCGTACAACGACAGCAGCTATTATTTTTTATGATGGCGTTCATTAAACTAGAAGAAACACTAAAACACCTCCCTTAATAATGAAAATCTTTCTAAAATTGTTTAAATCATCGCAATGGTATTATTTCCATTTCATTTTGTTTCATCATTTTTCAATAAATCTCTTCATGTATAGTCATAATGTTACCTTATAATTGTTTTTACACCTATTATCTTTAGATATTTAATATCTGTTAATTTTTATTCAATTTTCTTTAATTGTTGGATCGTAATTGATCACGCAATTTGAATGAATAAAATTTGTCTTAGGCTTATTTATTCAAACAGAAATAAATTAATTACGTTTTACTTATATTTGTGGAATATTGACCTAGATTTTATCGTGGTCCACGATATAAGTTTCAATTTGCTTCTTCTAATTTTTTCATCGAATGTACATCGGATTTTTCTTCATATATTTTTATTTTTTCTATTTATTTCATTTTGAGAATCTCACATTTTTGATATATTTCTTTGTATTTTATTATAATTATCGGTTCTTTTTATTTATGTGATTTGATGGTTATTATTAACAAAAGTTTTATTATATATATATATATATATATATATATATATATATGTATTAAAAAATTTTGGAGTTTGTGCTGATATGTCAGACCCGGATGGGAGTAGAGGGGTATTATTTTACCGTAGCGAATAGGCACATGTTACGTGGAATGTGATGAAGAAAAAGTGCGTCTGCAGTACAAGATTTTTCCAGAGAATACGTTTCAGTGAACTGTAGTCGTTCGCGTTCGTCGAAAGCCGAAATGGCGTTTGAAGAGCAGTGTGCAAATATTAAATACTACCAGCGTTTGGAGAAATTGCCGACAGAAACATTGTACATTTTTCAGCAGGTATATGGTGAGAGAGCAATGTGTCATGTGAAGGTATTTTCAAAGGGCGACATTTGAGGTGCAACTATGGTTAAGAACCTGCTGCAGCCTCAATTAATACCACCTTGACCAAAGGTTTCAAGGTATGTTTTAAGCAACTGCACTCGCACTGGCAGAAATGCATTGCTGCAGAAGGGGAGTAGTTTGACGGTGGTTATGTGTAACACATAATGCCAGTATGTCATATCTGTTAGGTAAGCCAGTTTCCAAACTGATCCTATAAATTATCTCCAAACTGTAGTAGAAACCTTTCGTTTTTAAACATAATTTTAAAAAAAGCTTTCAGATAAATAATAAATCTAATGAAACTCATACTCCGACCTAAAGCAATACATCACAGAGAACCGTCATTATTTTGTTTGATGTGAAATTCCTTTTCAAAGTCAATGTTTTATTTATAGATGTAAACCTTGTTTTTAAAGTTTTAAAACCTATTTCGTAAGTTCGCAAACTTTATTTGAAATAAAACTGTTTCCCCTTTCATTGTTTTATCCATTTTATGGTTCAATATTTTAAGTGCTACGCTAAAATACCTTACTTTTTAAAATTTGTTTTCCCATTCACTTTCAGTTAGCTACGTATCCTCCGAAAAAATAATAATATCAAAGAAACTCGAGACGGTCGTACAGCGTATCAGTAAATTTGTCAACAACGCCTGCAAAAACGATATCAGCAACATTGTAATCTAATAAAATTTCCACGGCTAGTGCCTTGGACGTGCCTCAAAAAACTAAGGAGTAAAGAAAGAAAAAAACACCATCGAGCACTTTTCTCTTGCAGTCCTTGACCATTGTCCGCTTTTTACGACTAGAAAAGAAGCCCGAACTCGTAGTCTAGTTGTAAGGCCCATTCAAGTCACGCTGTGGCTCTCTTTTATGACTACTCCTTTGCTCGCTCTCTGCTAGGATCGATAACACTTACGAAAACTGTTCCGTCACTTTTCGTCCCAACGGTAATATTACGTCCTCCTTCAGTATACAGGGAGAAACGTTTGGTTTTACCACAAATCAAAGTCATTCTGTCTGGAATACTGTTTCCTGGTAATTTAAAGCTAAAAAATGCCGAGCAGTATCCTTGTTCTTTTAATGCACTGTCTCGATGCGTTTGTATTCCTGTGCAGAGGCAATTCTAAGCACCATAATTTCAATGTTGGAAGAATTTATTCTTTGGATATGTCAAACGTTTTCTCCTCTTGAATATTTATTAAACTCTTCAATTTAAAGTAAATGGAATAAGCGTTGCAAAAATATGATAGTGTTTTTCTCAGTGAGAACTTGTATTTGCATGTTTATATTTTGATAAGGAACATAAAAAGATATATAGAAAATTACTCATAATTTGCAATTTTTCTGATCCTATTGTATTTAAATGCTTTAAGGGGTAACATCACTTTAACGTCCTGAAATTCACAGCTTTCTCGGGATATTTTTGAAAAAATGCGACGTGTTTATTAAAATACATTTACACTAAATTGTTATACATATATATTAAAGTATTAAACTGTATTTCAAAAAATTTTTATATTAAAAATGACGACTTGGATACTTATTGGAATAAATACTTAGAAAAAAAAAGAGGGTCAAGCTGTGGGCCCGATAACTCATCGTAGACTTAGAACAATGAAATGAAAAAAAAAATAGTTTCTTTAGTCCAAAAACTGGTGAAATAGGTAATTGTTTTAAAAAATAATCATTTTTAGTGAAATGGCATCGATACAAAGTAAAATTTAAGTTTTCAACCAACCTTGAATTTACACTGAAAAGCGAGGTATCAGTATTTAAAAAGACTCCTACGTATTTCAGTAAAAAATTTGTGACGATTAATTTTCAAATAGATCAAGTTGATTGATTAAAAATTGGCGGAGTTAGGCTGGCCACCAACTTTAAAATGCTGTTTTTTTTTTTAAGTGATTAAAGTTTCCGTTACTGTTTACTCCCTGTGCCGCGCTTTATTTCTATAAATCCAAAAATATCCTTTCACTTTTGATACTTATTTCCAACTAATAAAATATTATTTCTGTGTGTATAGAAAAGTACTGTACGTGAAAAAAAAAGTTGCGAAATTTTGAACACGTCAATGTAGTGTTAGCCCTTTTTATAGATATATTTTTTATTCACAATTAAAGAAAATACATGGATTTTATAGAGCGTTTAAGCATGTTGATGTACATTCTTACCAAATGAGATTTTTAAATATGTGTAGAATGTAATTGCTTCAAATAAGTTGTAGTATTCGGTGACAAATTTAAAAAATGTAAAGTTCCGTTTAGTAAACCTGCATAAATATGTTCTTAAACTTGCATATGCTTAAAGTAATATAACAGAACACATAAAGGCTTATAAAAACTTATTAATTTCACTCTTTAACTATAAAGATCGACATGTTTCGAAACGGAGACATTTTCAAGGTAGAAAATGATATACTATTCTCGCAAAAATTCTTGAAAATAAACTTCATAAATATAAATCATGGATCATATGTATAATAAAAGCAGGTGCTTAAAAATGGTTAACTGTAAACGTGAAAATTAATATTTTCGTATTGCTTTTTTTAATTTGTAAGGCATTTCGTGCCATACTTTAGGTAATTCAAAAGAGGCTGATTCGTTGCATATGTTCTCGCTACGCATATAGATTTCTATTGATTCACGGATAATAGATGGGAAATAAAATGGGTAAATTATTTTACTATTCTTAAAATAAATTTGTAAAGTCTTTATCCTATGTAGTCTGGCCAAAGCTGTAATTATCATATCATATTTGACTTATTTATCTATCAAATTTATCTGTCATATTTGATATCTGCCATATGTTCTTTTATTCTCGTTTTAAGCTTTCTATTTGTCATTCCTATATAATATTGCAATGTTCCATCTGCCTTGGTGAGCGGAATTTCATAAACACCTGATAGTTGATATGGCTCCATTGGATCTATTTTCCTACAGACTATGTTTTTTAATTTTATAGAAGGTTTTGCGATAAGGCAGATATTGAATTTGCTAAGTTTATATTTCAATATTTCAAAGAACCCAGGGAAATATTGTAAAGTAGATAACTTGAATTTTGCTTATTGAAGTTTTTCACCTCCTTCTTCTCCATGCTCGTAATTAATTTATTAATAGCGCTTTCTTTATATCCGTTATCTCTTGCGACATTACGTATTTTATTTATTTCATTGGTTAATTGATCAGGGGTATAGGCTGTAAAGGCTCTCCTAATAAAATGTCTAAATGTAGAAACTTTGTAGAAAAAGGTGCTTAAGCATTGTGTGGGATAATGGATTGATTGGCTATTGGTTTTCTATTAAAAGTAATGTTCCATATAATTATAATATCTTGTTAAAAAAAAGAGAGGATCTTGTATGTGATGAAATAAAAATTCAAGTTTTATAAATGAAAATAAACGTTATTTTTAAAATATGGCGTCACTTTAAGGTGCGAAAACATTTCGTACGCTCTCAGTTTAGTATAAAAGTCTTTAAAATTAATGAGTTATTATCAAAATTTGTTTATTCAGACTGTTCAATTTTTAAGATATGACAAGAAAAATGAAAAAAAAAACCTTTTATTTTTTTTAAAAAAAAGAAGAATTATATGTTTACAAATATGCAGTATCAAAATTTGTTTAAATCTTTATGTTTCGGCCAAACGAAAAGTAGCATGTATTTTCTTCTTGTACAGAAGAATATCTATGCAAAACATCTTTGTTATCTATAGTTTCATTAAGACTAATTTAAGAAACCCATGACATTATTAAACTTGTCGGATGTGCCAATCGCAAAACTCTCTTCTATCTCATACGGGTTTTGCATATACACTAAAAAGAATCAGCACCAATTTATATCAAGGTCTAACTGAATCTAAAGTTTTATTAAATTCCGTGCAGTTCTTGAGACATGACTATTGCTAAAATCGTGTAAATCCTGCAAAATATAGCATAGCAGCGGCACCTGTTGGGATATTTAGACCACAACCTAATCAACAACAACATATGTTAACGTCTAACTGAATCTGAAGTTTGAAGAAAATCCGTGCATTAGTTCTTGAGATATAGTTATCTTGATAATAATGAAGAAAGTAGTATAGCAGCGCAACCTGTTAGGCTATTTACACCAAAACATAAGCAGCATCTGTTTATGTCAAGGTCTAACAGAATCTGAAGTTTGATGAAATTCCGTGCATTAGTTCTTGAGATATAGCTATCGTAAAAATAATGAAAAAAGGGGTATAGCAGCACCACCTGTAGAGATATCTACACAAAAACGTAATCAGCGTTTATTAATGTCAAGGTATAACTGAATATGAAGTTTGATGGAAATAAGTGCATTAGTTCTTCAGATAGAGCTATTGCGGAAATTGCGAAAAATCCAGCATAGCATCGCTACCTGTTGGGCGATTTTTAACAAAAACTAATCAGCATCAATTTATATTACGGACTAACAGAATATAAAGTTTCATTAAATTTCGTGCATTAGTTCTTGAGATAGAGCGCCCACAAAATTTTTGTGACATACAGACAGTCACAGACATTTTCTAAAAACAGCCAAATCGTGTTCAAGACCTTCTAAAACGTATAAATCCGTCGAAAATTTTCATGAATCCAATACTTTCTTCTTGTAAAGATAGAAGAAAGTAAAAACACATGAGTTTTCGCATTTATAATATAAATTGTGATAATATAAATAGCTTAAATAAAAACTCAGAAATATAAAGGATAGGTTCATAAAGAAACCAAATAGAAAGGAGTCCCTCTATATATTCTCAATATACAGGGTGTTCATAAATTATTGTAGGGTTTCTTACTTTATAAATTTGATTTAAATACATGACGAAAAATATTATTACGTATTTATGAAGTATAACGTATTATTTTAAATGACACAAATAGACATGGTTCTATTTTTTATATATTCCAAGCGAGAATATTAGTTTTGTAGAATATATGCAGTCTTGCTGGGACATCCAACATAAAATAATATCTTGAACATAACACTCTTTTAATAATGTAATGCTTCTATTGTTGTAAAACCATAAGTTTGTTGCTTACGGGATATTTTATTTTTATGTTACATGTAATTTTTTTTACTTTTCGTCCTAACTATTATTTATTAATCTTGAAAGAATCTTGTCTATATTCCGAACATTATATTCCGTTAATTCACGAATATTTTTCGTTTTAATTTATCCATTTTATCTAAAAATTCTTAATTTTCACTGATTTAAGCTAAATATGAAATCTTCCAATCAAACTGTATTTTGGAGAAATCACTGACATGCTCCAACTTACTGTGCCGCAAACACTTTTCCGTTTCAGTGTTTATGTAAATCCTTGTTTCTTCCAAAATTACAGAAACTTCGTGAATCCAAGCTCAAAATTTCCAGAGATTTTCCAGTCAAAAGATGAAAATTTCGTCAAATAATAAGAAGATTCCTTTAACCTTTGTGACTCAACAATTCCGATTTGAAAAAAATATTTACTCAGATGTTAGAAAACATCATTTTAAGCATGTAAAAAACCCCCAAAAATTAGAACAAAAAATAAATAATTATTGACTTAAAGGTACTTTTTCACATCTGCAGAAAATAGAAAAATAAACACTTCTGATAAATATTGTCAATTTTTTACACTGCAAAAAAAAAAAAAAAAAAAAAAAAAGTGTTGATTTTACAGTATAATACTGGCATCCTAGCAGGCAGTATTATACCGTAAAATTAACAGTCATAAACAGTAAAATAAGCAGTAATACACTACCGCGCATTTTTTTGCAGTGTAATGCCAAATTGTAAAGTATATGATTTTACTTTTGTGAAAATTTTATTCTTGACCGTCTAACAACCTTTTAAATTTTACAAAATTTACGAAGTTCATTTTAGCAATAACGATGCAAAACTGCTCAAATTAAAAATAAAAGTTTGGCATGAATTCAGTATCGCCGTCTTATTGAGAATTTTTTGAAATATTTACATTAACTTCTGTGTTGGTAGATAGCAGAAATAAATAAAATCGTCTTTTAAAGCCCACTATGTATAAGTAACATTGACTTCTGGGTATGTCGCAGATATGCAACGCGGTAATACAAAGGGTTAAATCACGGGGCTGTTCCAGAAACTGTGCTGCCAGCACTCTTTACGCTTTTTGATGATTTATTTTTTAGTGTGCACAGATTTCTATGATGCAGAAAACGATTTTCGTTTATGTTTGCCGTTATTTAAAATGTCCAAAACGATTTTTATGAATTAACTTTGCGGTTTTAGTATATTTATTTTTTAATAGAAATGATACTAAAACCCATAATTCCAGTGCAATCAAAAATATTTTCTCAACTTGTTGGATTTTTACTCTAGTTAAATATTTATTTTAAGCACCATTTCAAGTAAATGGGGCATGAAGTGAACAGTTTTATCACTTAGAAAATTATAGTTTAGCCATCCTGGATTTGTCAGATAGTATATATTTGCAATGTATCATCAACCAGTAGGCTGAGAAAGATATTGAAAAGATTTCTGATAAATTGTGCTTCACACAGTTTGAGGTATGAAGTTGTATTTGTTCATTTTTTTAAAAGAATGCCAAAAATGATTAATTTTATAGTAATAGTAGCAACTTGTCATTCTGTTCACTTATTTATTTATTTATTTATTTATTTTTCATTCATAATATATTGAATTATCAGAAAACAAAGCAGTTGTAATAAAGGCATAAAATTCAAGAGATGAAAACCAGATTAAAATTTTATTGCTAGACGTTTATGATATACGAATTGCAGCGTCTTAAATATATATATTTCGAAAAGTGAATGATTTTTTAAGCGCTTTAAAACTAAGTAACATCAAAGCGGAAGAAGTATAATAAAATAATAATGACATTAGCAATAAATATATAGATAGAAATTAAAGTAAAACCCAAAATTATTGTTCCATGTGAAAAAACGATAAATATCAACTTTTTCGAGTGTATATGTACTCTTACAGAAAATACGATTTTAATGCTGATTTTAAAACTATAAATAATGTAGAAAACACATAACACATTTAAAAACCCAATTTCACTGTTTATAGTCAGAAAAGGTAGTCGAATTTTTTTTGCAGACCCTTGTATATTATCTACAGATTTTTATACACACTATATATTAAGCTAAAACACAATTCAGGTAAAAAACGCACAACACAAATAAAAATGCACTTCTAGCAATTACCATCGATCGATGGCAATGTATACAAGTTCTTTGCGTAGTTATATACATGATTTTATTTATATTATACAAACGTCTCTTCGGATACTATAGTTCCGCTGGAAAATCAATAACACAATCATGCTTAAACAATTCTCGTCCATAGGCAGTAATACTTTCGATCTTTTTGCACAGCCCTGTATATGATCTATAGAGTTTATTTACACCAAGTAATATGCAAAAAATTAGTTAAACTTAAAAACTCGTACCACAACTGAAAAGCCACTTCCAGCAATTATGGCTCATAGACAGTACTGCATCCGATTTCTTCTGTGTGTTCCTGTAAATGACCAATAAATACTAAGCACACCATAGTCTACAACATCTTGTAGTGTAATCAATTGCAATGAAAATCAATTGCAATGCGTGTCTTTCCTGACAGGCCCAGAGAAAGTATGAATGATTTTGTCGTTTCTATATTGTATAGTATGATGACGTCCTCAGTATGATGTCACATTAGTAATGTATAACAATTCCAATATGTTTGAAGTAGTGTAACATAAAGAAATTACCCTGAAAATAATTTTTGTCAATATTATGTAACGAAATTCTTTTGTGTGATCTTGTATATGAATGATAAATGCTTTGCATTCCATATTCTAGAGAAAGCGTGTTTTATTACACCCCAGAAATGCACATCAATTTCATTAAGTTTGAAATAGTGTGACAGCATTAAAGTACACTTCAAACGAATTTTCCCCACAAACCATGATGTAACAGAATTCTTTTGAGTGTATCTGTAAAAGAACTATAAATGCAACACACTTCATTTTCAATAGCGAACATCGCATGTTGTAGAAAACTTTAATGGCGTTGAAATCTATATAGAACTAAGAGAGTTGGACAGACGTAGACAGATGGCAGATAGGTCGCAGACAGATGACGAGAAGTCATAAAAACATTTCAACTCTGCTGAAAAGTGTTAAAAATTAGTTAATTTTGATCTATGCATAATCAATTGCATTATGTGTTTTTCGTGTTTTGTCTGCTAGGCCCAGAGAAAGTATCAATGACTTTGTCATTTCTATATTGTATAGCATGGTTTGAAAGATACTCTTTGAGGAATGTCAGGAAGACTGTATATCTCCATAAATTTGCACTACAAAAACGAGCTGTTCATTACTGTACGCCACCAACTTGATGAGGAGAGCGTGACTGGGTGAAGGCGAACGGCATGAAACGGCCCAACGTACGATTTTCTAGAGCTACCTTGGTGATTTAATGCTTGGGGCAACTCAGTTTATTCGTAACTTCACACTTTGAAGAGTACATTATATTGGGTTTTCGGAACCTACAATTAAATAAGGCAAATATTACTATTCGAAGATTGTGGTAATAAATAAAGCATAAATTTAGCAGCTATGCGTCACGACGTTTTCTACAACAAAATAGGTTGTCTCGTTGAGAATGCTTCTACCTAACTATAATTATTACAAAATATTTGAAATCTCTTTCGAAAGAAAGACTCAGCATAAAGATTTATTAGCCGAAATGTAATCTTAAAGATTTAATATACTTAATTATTTCTTACAAGTGGTATAAATTTTGTTGTGCATAGTTATCTTTATATATAAAATCAGCATTTAATTATGTGATATATTTATCTCTTGAAGCCCTCAAATTATTTAATTTACTGAACTTGTACAGTCTATTCAAAATTAAGAGAGGAAACAAGTAAATACAAACACATGCAAATTGGCAGCTTTTATAATGCTTTGGCTACAATCAATGTCATCCAAACATGATCGTTGTCAAAGCATCAACGGTTGCTTTGCATAAAAAATAATACAGTTTGTCGAAATGAATTTTTAACTCGTGTGATTAATTTATCAATTAAATCTAATTGTTATTTTGTTTAGTTAAAATTAAAGAAAATTAACATTTGTCAACAAATTATTCTAAATATTTTTCTTTTTGTGAAAAACAAATATTTATTTATTTTTATAAAATCGAAAAAAGTGAGAAAAGCACAAAACTGCAAATTGGCAATCTTTATGTTTATTTAAATGTCCTCTTAATTCTGATTGAACTATAGTTATGATTTCCGTACGTGCAACTAATGAAGGACACACGAAAATCTACTTATTAATAATATCATAATATCATCCTTTCTTAAGAACTCTCCTAATATTTTCGTTTAGATTAGATAATGTAGAAATATATATCAACGAATAAATTGTTTTTTGCACATTCCGTTTTAAAATCCATAAAACGGGCAATGGTGTATCTTGCACACCTAGAACACAATGACATTGGAGATTATAGAATGAATTTTTACTCTTTGAGTTTATTGTTTCATAATTTCAGATTATAAAACTGAAACCTTTTATTTAAAACTGTGTACATACATTTTAAAGTGTGAATATAAATTAAAAAAATAAAGTGCCTTTATAAATTTTAAAAGATTATTGGTTGGTCTGTAAAGAGCAATTATTTATTTATATGACAGCACATTTTCCCTAAAATATATACATTATTAATGTTGCATTATTGTCAGAAAATTGAAAAAAAATATTTGCTAGGTAAAGTTTTCTAAAAGACGTAGGTAATATACACAGGGGGGATAAATATCCCAATTTTATAGGAAAATTGAAAATTTCACAAAAAGTATGCGTATAAAATGTTCACATTCTTATACACTAGACTTTATAAATTAAATACTATAAATGCAATAAAAACCGTGAAAACGGAATAGAAGGAAAATTTTTCACTTTAGACAGGTTTTTGTCTTAGCCGGTATAATTGTATGGCATTACTTTCGTCAATATCATGTCAGTTTTCTAGTTTTGCTATGCGTTTACTGTCTTTTCTAAAAGCTAAGGTACATAGTATGCAAATAGTATTTTTAACAATGTAATTTCAAGAAAGTATTTAAATCTGTTTTTAACTATATTTTAAACTATTCTTTTCTTTAATTTTCTTTTATAATGGTTAATTAAGGTTTGCAAAGATTAACAAAGATTTAAGTTATTAAATTCTTTATCACAGTTGAAAACATTGTTTAGGTGTTTTTAAAAACAGTTTAAGTTTTATGCAAAAAAGTTATTTTAATGGCAAGATAAGAAGTTTTATCTCTTATATATTTTAAAGGAGCGTTTTTAAAAAGTTTGCATGGTTTTCTTATAAATAAATTGAAGAAAAACTTTTCACTTAATCCTACAAAAATTAGATTAACTTTGTATCAAAACAGGAAAAATTAAAACTCTATCAGAAGCAAAGGATATTTTTAATTTTTTGAAACATATAAAGGCTGCTTTTAAATATTTTAAACCTATATCGAAAGCATCGGATGAAATAGTATTGTAAGAGTTAAAAACGTAAATTGAAAAATTACATTAATTCGATTAATTCTGCCTTAAAAGTTAAATTGAAACTGATATCTTCACATCAGTTTATTTTTCAGTTTACTGAGAATTTTGTTTTTACTTTACTAAAGCATGCAAAAATATTCATAAATTTGTTTATTATTAAGTTTTCTATTTTCTTATCACGGTTTAGTGACAAATTTTACAATATATAGCAAACAATTTTTATGAAGACAAATGTTTTTTACTGAAGGATTTTCAAAAGAAGCGTATTTTTCAAAAAAATGTATATAATAACTTGAAAGTATTTCTGAGTATATATACTACTTGTAAAGCTACTAAAAAAGCTACTTGCAGTTGCCATTTTCAACAGAGAACATTGTTCCACTGCTGAACCTCGTAATCGAATTTCGTGATGTTCGAGCATTTTTTAATTTCCGAAGTATCTATTTATATATGTGGCAATTCATCCGCCTATTTACTTATCTATGTACTTATCTGTACGTCTATATGTTTATATATCTATTTATCTACATATTAAAACATACATGCACTGCATATCATCATATATTAGACATTCTGTGTATAAGTTGTTCAGAAATTAATGATCGATTTAGAGGTAAAGAATGAAACAAAATACAATAGAGTAAACAACATTGTTTTATACAAAATAGGCACTACTGGCATTTTAAAATCTTCGAAAACGAGTTATCAGTTACAAAGAAATTCCACTTTTTAGATGGAGTAAAATTTAAGAAGGCATTTTCTGCCTCTTCTTGATGCTTTTTTCCTCAGAAAGTTAGTCAAATGCATAAACATATACAAATAAGTACATGCTAAGTCGGTCGAGTGGGCTAGATGGGGGCAGCGTTTACTAGCCGAGATCGTGCAGTTTTTGCTTGGCTATTTGGGACACATGAGGTTTCGCATTATCATTAAGTAACAATGGACACTTTCTGTTCACTAAAGATGGTTGTTTGCTGCACAGTTTTTGGTGCATGTTGCCTATTTCCGGAACAATATGTAATTGTAGTAACACCCTCTCTTGCATTCAAAATATATAATGTATGATACTGTACACAGTCCATCAAATTGTTAATAAAACTTTCTTTGGTGGTTCATTAACGATAGAGTCACTCTGCACAGCGTTTTCTATTATCGTAAAGAATCTATTTCTCGTAAATGGTCACAATGCGATCAAGAAAGGAATGATTTTTGCTCCGAATTATCTAAAACTTCAAACCAAGTCACAGTGACGAATGTTCCCGACATTTTGGACAAAACTCGAATTGTTTTTTGCTTTTCTGACTTACATTCAAGAACAAAACAAAGTTTGCGCTACTGAATAACTGAAGGATCTGTATTTTATTAAACGAATAGTTTACGGGTACAAATATAGTGTAATTTAATGACTTCATTGCAAAATTCAAGCCATTTCGTTCATTTATTGAATGAAATAATCAAATTATAAAACATAATTTTTTTTAGAAAAATCCCACGAAACCAATTATTTATTTTGCTGCGGCAATTTTACAAAATGATATTTCTTCAAGATATGGTGGAATATTATGCTTTTTCCACATAGATATGCATATAAATATGGAATTATTAACTATTTAGTAGCTTTTCTTGAAACCCTTATATGTTTCCAATAAAAGCCGACGTACATAGGCTTCCTGAAATACATTTCATGATAAAACATGAAAAATGATCCCAAAAAGAAATTAATTTTTAGTGTAACAGTGAAAATTGGTTATTTTCTAAATATTCAGCATCATAAAACTATGTACTAAACTAAATCATTTTGCTTTACTCGATAAGAATGGGATAACAATACTACAAACAATACGAAGTTGTGCGTTAAACGAATGTAGGTTTTATTTCTGGATGTTAAACAACCGTTTGGGAAAGTCCGCCACTATGCGACGGTGCTTTTGCTATTCTTTGATTCATGTGACATTCATGTGTCGAGCTTCTTAACCTTTCCCAGCTCTTTTCCAGCTTTTTTCCAGCTTCCTTAGGCAAAGGTGTTGGGAAATGTTTGATATTGATATACTAAACTCTTCAACGAGTTCTCAGACTGTGAGCAAGGAGTTTCTTCCACAGCTTCTTCCTGCACGTCGCACAGTAGAGTATTTGATCGATTTAGGTGGCCCAAAATGTTTTTTTTTTTACTGTAATAGACTCTAAACCTATTTTATTATCAATTCAGTGTGTTTAAGATACTGGAGATACGCTTTTTTTTTATTCATTTTACATATTTAAGTTTCAAAACTTTAAGAATTACTAATTGTTACAAATTATTTATTTTAATCAATAAAATTATAATATAAATGTACCTCTTTGAATATTCATAATTATCAGCTAGATGATGATGAGAACTAAGGTTCTTCATGAAAAGACAATTCGGATTCTTCTAGCAGAATTCGTCTAAAATTTTTACGCCAAATTCAGCGTCACTCTAAAATTTTTGTTTGTATCGAGTTTGTTGCCGAATCGTCACAATACCACAAATAATTATAGTGAGATTTTTTATATTCAAGTAGTTTACGTGACCTCTTCTAAATCCAATAATGAACGGGAAATTGTATAGTTTACTAAACTTTGTGAACTAATTGAGGTACAATGTAACACAATATGATTATTTATCTGCGTAGTAATAATGTAGTTTTTTCTAGGTAGAAATAATGTAGCTCACTCTAATAAGAATATAATTTGCTACCATTGGTGTTTATTACTCCATATTGTCTTTTGGAAAGTCCAGTTTCAACAGCCATGGACAGTGGACTTTTGGAGTACATTTTTCTCTTTTTGGTGAGCAGTCAAGTATGCTTTCTTGTATTTGCTACTTGCTTTGGAAATATGGCAACTTCCTTACGCCTTTTGGAGAGTTTTCTGTTTCTTTTCCAATTTTACTTGAGCAGCATAAGTCAGTATTTCCGTATCTCTCTTAATATGCAGTTCCTCAAATTTTATTGATAGAATTTCTGAAATGGGTTGCTGGACCACTCCGCTTAATAAATACTTTTTTGGGCACATATGTTATATACGCACCACGTTGGCGCGATTCCCCCCCCCCCCCCCCGCCAATTTGGCGAAAACTTTGTTATGTAAATTGTTGTTCATTTACTTTTATTTTTTATTTTAATTCTATAAATTATTTTTATTATGTATTAATATTAATATTAATATTATATATTAATATTTATTTACATCAAACTATCATTTATTTATTTTTACTTCCTTTTTAAAATAATAGAAGCTATTTCATTTATTACGTTATTTTATTTTTATATTGAAATAAAAAATCACGTGCTATTATTGCATGCTATTGGTAACTAATATTCAAAAGCAAAGTTTTCGACAAATTGGCGGGGGGAAACAATCACGCCAACGTGGTGCGTATATGACATCTGTGCCCTTTTTTGTTACGTGCAGAGGTCCATCTTTACTTTAATAACAGATATAAAATGTTAACATTTATGTTTATTTCTTTATTTGTTTATCTTATTAACTTTCTTAAATTAGAGATAAGTCTTTAAAACTTTCATTTTTTCTTTCATACCTGGTAAAGTTTGCTACTGCATGGTGTTAACCAACATACGTCGTGTAATTACATTGATATTTGAAAGTTCTTAAAATAAAATATCACCAATTGAAACGAGAAAAAAAAAATACGCTATTGGAAAACGAAAAGTTGGATTACTATGTTAATTTAGCTTTATCTTGAAACACGGAGTGTTTCGTTTGATTTTAACGAATTCATAAAATAGAAACTGTAATATTTCTGAAAAAGTAAGAAAAAGTACCGGTAAATGTCCGGAAGTAGAACAATTATACTCGGATGAGTTTTCAGAAATTCGTCAAATAATAAAATAAATAAATAAATAAATAAATAAATAAAGGAAGATAGAAAAGATATTTGCTTACGATACTCCGTTTTAATAAATATAGCTAAAATTATAATGACATTATTCGAAATAGATTAACAATTACTTTCTGTATCGTTATACATAGCTTTTTTTTTTCGAAAATTTCAATTTAATAAACACTATGCTCTGTAGAGGTTAATGTTTGAGAAAGAACGCCTCTTGAAGAAACTCGCATCTTCATAAATGACCAAAGTAAATTTGTTGTATGCACAAAAGATTTCCGGATTCTGAAAACTGTAAGGTAGAATTTTGCATTCATCTTTATCATCTACTAATTATTTTTAAAAAGGAATCAATCTTCGAAAGTTGACTTTTTGGAGCCTAAATTGGCTAATTACTCCTCTGTGCGTCGTTATCAATATCGGAATGTCGTTCTTAGCCTTCCTAATTTTATGGAATTTTGCTAAACATCCATTTATAGCACGTTGTGATGCCGACTCCTTGCTCCATGAATCAACTACATTACGATAAGCTGCGGCCGATTCCAGCATTCCAATTTTACTCGTGCTGCAAAATTATACTCAATTCATCTTTTGCCAACATATTTTTTGAAGCATTGTCGTACAATTTAAAATCGCTATAAGCATCTATGACATGTATTAAACATACTGAGTGAACCTACTTAGCGTATGGTTGTTGCTGTAATTTAATTGGTCTACCCGCGTTGGAAGGAAATGAAACGTTGCAGTTTCAAACATTATTTATTATTATTTTCCGAACAGCCTGGTTATTATTTTCCGAACAATCTTGTATATATGGGATGTATCTTGACGTATTGTTTTCATAAACAATATGTGACTGATACTTTATTGTAAACTGATAATGGATTTTTCTTAAAAAGTTAGTCTTTTCTTATATCCAATATTTTTAACAGCATTCCGCTAATGAAAAAATATACTGTTATTAGTTCCAAAAGGCGCGTAATTGTGTATTCATTTTACTGATATTATTGAAATACTGTAGTACCGTTATCGTTCTTTTCTCCTTTTAAAATATTAAAATTCTAGATCTTAATATTTTATTATAAATGCATATTATTATTATAAACTTCACTTAATGTTTCAAATTTCTAAATATAATTAATAATTTAGATATTTTTGTATGTTTCAGTTAATTATAAAACAAAAAGTTATTCAGTATAATGTAGTCCTTACAACAGACAGAATAAAACTATTTAAATATATATATTTTTTATTTCTTGTTACAAAAGAAAAAAATGCGGAAACATATTTGGGCAAGAAAAATATGTTTAGAACTTTCTTAATGACAAAATTTAAATAATACTGTACGAAAACATTTTTTTTACTTGATGGCTTCAAGATGTTTTCATAGATCATCACAAACATCTGAAAACATTTAAACCATGTCCAAATGTCATTATATCCATCAATAGATGCCAAGAACAAGAAAAATAAAAGCATTTCTTTCGCTATAAGCCATCTAACTTATGTTCTTTCGAATACCGCGATACTTAAATTGATTCTTCGGGAAGTTTTGCTATTGAGATAACGATCATCAATGTTCTGTACAAAAACCTCTTTTCCGAGGTCCATTCCATCAACGCTTTAAAAAGGGAGCTTTGTCCATCATGAGATTGCGTCGTTTCTGGAAGAAATAGAATAATATCTGTTTCAACAGAATCGTCCCGTCGAAACTTTAACGTTTTGTCATTGATTTTTTTTCTTCCTCCTTCTTTGCTATTTTTATGAGAGATAAGAGATATGAGTTAGAGCAGATGCAATATATGAAACGCAAGGGCTTCACTTTTTCGGGATAGGGACTTGACGAGTTCTTTGACAGCAAGAACGATTTTTTTTTTATTACGGATTTCTTTTTCTTTATTTTTCTTCTTTTTTTACGATATTAAGAAGCTTTATTGAACGATAAATGATTCTATTAAGAAGCATTATATAGAATGAAAATGTTCAGCGTAATTGAATTTGCAGCAGATTGGGCAAGTGTAAATGAGAATGAAAATGTGATAAGAGGTATTTAAATTGTGTTCTACTTCGAGAAGAACAAAAATCTTACGCTCTTGATCACGCACATATTAAGGTTCAGCCGATACAGATGAAATGATAAGATGAGAAACCTTATTTCTACTCGTTAATTTTATATAAGAGAGTGATTATGACCCAAATTTTATTTTTCCGTTTCACCAAATATGTTGAGATGACTTCTTACATTCTTTTAAATCCTTTTTCGATTTTTTAAAGATGGAGATTATGATACAGCGTTATCTTTCTGTCGTGATTTAAAACAAATTGATGCTCCAGCACTCTTGTAAAACTTCAATGCCAAGATTCCGAGAAACCTATAAATTTCATATCAAAGGAAGCAAAAATAACGAAGCTGACGATCTGCAATGAATCCAATATCACACGCACGCATATAGGTGTATATGACTTCAGTGCCTAATCATCAAGAAATGGTTCAATATCGTTTTGCCAACTCTGAGTTTAAGAATCTGCTCAAACCCAAACAATTTCACTGCTTAAACAGAAATTGTAACGGTTGATGTTGCTATTTGGCAAGGTTCTCTAACGCGGCATCCTTAAGCGTCACGTCCCCCTTCGCAGGTTGCCTTGGCTCCCCTTCGAATGTTTTCTGTTAATAACGTTTTTTTTTTTTCAAAATATAAATCTATTTTAAAAGATATTTTGTTTTAAAATCACTACTGTTTGCAGTTTTTGTGTAATTTCAAGTGGCATTAAGGCAGGTGGCATTAATTAAATCCTCCAGTTTTGTTGCCTATGTGTGTATATACAGCTTTTGTCTGTCTTCATTGCAAAAAAAAAAGTTAAGCTGCCTCAGAGAAATGTAATAGTAAATATTCTACGATTTATCGCTTTTTCTAACTTTACAAAGGGCCTCTGCATCATAGGGGACTAATGGCTACCATTGGGAGATGTATTTGTGTCGCGTTAACGTGTATGTGCCATTACCCAGACTACAGTGAGATAATATTGTTACATGCCTCTATTTATGTGTATAGTAGAGCCCATCAATGTTTGCCATCAGTTCGGGCACTGTCCGTTCTGGTTTCCCTTTTCCTCTGCAACATTGGACAGGGAGGATTTATTTGCAATTATGTCTTGTAAGAAAATTTGAATTTGGATGCATGTTTATCTGAAAGGGGCTTTTATTTGAAAGGTGGATTCTCAAGATTACTTAATTGCGTCCATAGAAATACATAATAAAATCTGCGGGATTACACGCAAAAATTTATCCCAACTGCAAAGTTTAATTAACCCGTTAGGGTTTGGCGTTATTGTTGTTATTACCTGCATGTAGTAATAACAGTATATACGTATATCTACACATTTATTATTAACACTTTGTTTCTGTTTCAGCATTTAGTAATAATAATAATAATAATAATAATAATAAAAGTTTGCTTGATTCTTTTCAGATCGTTGGCGATTCTTTTATTTCAAACATATATTTCACTGTTTAAATTTAAAATAAGGGACACTTTTACGAACAAAAATAATTGCAGCAAAGTTGTTACGACTAGAAAGTTGTTACGTCTGTTTAATATTGTTGTAATATGACATTTTCGAAACATCTTCAAAATTTCTTCCTAAGCCGATTGTCATATGATCATATATGAATCATCCGCGAAATAACTATATTCGTTAGATTTCAGTAAACAATAACTTTCGTGATTTGGATAGTTACTTTTAATATTATTAATGTGAAAATATTTTTTTCCGAAAATTGAAATGGAAAATTAGATTTTAAAAGGTTACGCATTTTAAATGTACATAGCAAAAATACGTAGCAAAAATCAGTTCAATTTCCGAATACTGAACAAAGTACATTGTATACATTTATCACTCTATGTGTTTTTTATTATTCCTCTTGTACGTCTTTAGTGTAAAACGGCTTTTTCAATCGTCTCCTTAAGCAACTGACGTATTAAAGGAGATTCATTGTAAAACTAAATATTAATAAATTGGATTATTTAATATTATACTTCTTGCGATATTCACTCAGCTTGAAAAATTTTATGAATTCTTTTATAACATAATTTTTTGATTTTCTACTACATAGAAGACGGATAGTAACAATTAATGATGATAGGGTGACTGCATGAGTAATTTATCACACTAGTAGTATATCATTTTATATCATAATCTTTCAAATAAATTTTTGTCCATACTATTTTTACTAATACGAGGGTAAGTCATTAAGTAAGTCACAAAAGATAATTAAATAATAACTTACAATGATATTCACTTCAAAACTATTTTTATTTCGCAACATATTCTCCACCAATATTTATGCACTTATATCAACTTTTTATCAGTGCCCCAACACCAGCTGCATAACATTCTTTGGGTTGCTGTCTCAGCCACATTAGGACTTCAAGTTGAATCTTTTCATCATCTGTGAACATCATCTTGCTTCCAAGATGGTTTTTTAGTGGACTAAACCGATTAAAATTGCTTGGTGCTATGTCGAAGCTGTATGGTGGATGTTGAAGAAGTTGCCAACCAAACTTTTGAATTGTCTTCTGTGTTCAATTTGAAGTCCTAATGTGACTGAGACAGCAACCGAAAGAATTTGATGCAGCTGGTGTTGGGGCACTGATAAAACGGTGATATAAGGGCATAAATATTTGTGGAGAATATGTTGAGAAATAATAATAGTTTTGAAGTGAATATCATTGTAAGTTATTATTTAATTTTCTTTTGTGACTTACTTAATGACTTTCCCTTTATAGCTTCGTAGTAAGATATACAGAATTTGAGGTATATGACCAACATCTAATTCACGGTTTATCAATTACTAGCAGTCGGCGATCAACCCCTGGCTAAATTCGACCTTTTTATACATGGAAGAGTGAAGGCATGACTTAGGCGAATATGCTATATACAGTTTTATTCAACAAAACAAAGGGAAGAAAACCATTCATTGAACACATAACATTTTAAGGTCTGTAAACCAAAAATATCATTAACTGATTAACAACTGGTATAGCCACCCTACCGAAAATATCGTTAACTGATTAACAACTGGTAGAGCCACCCTACCGAAAATATCGTTAACTGATTAACAATTGGTATAGCCACCCTACCAAAAATTAGCTCATGGTTAATGAACTTACCATTAGTGGGTGATCAATCACTGGCTAAATTTGACTTTTTATACTTGGAAGAGTGAAGGCATGACTTAGGTGGATGTGCACTATACAGTTTTATTCAGCATAACAAAGTGAAGAAAATCATTCATTGAGCACATATTTTTTTAAGATCTGGAAACCGAAAATATCATTATTTGATTAACAATTGGTACAGCCAGTCTATATATGTCTTTTGATATTGCTTATATTTGTCAGATGTCAGAAAATATAAGGTCAAATTTAATTAAGCAAAATTAAGGGAGGATGTTTAAAATGTTGCAATTAGCATTTTGTGAATATCTGTAATTCGATAAACTTATGAAAGAAAATCTGAGCTAAATAATGGTTCAATTTTGAGTTACAAATTTTAAAAGATGCATCAATATATTTTTAAAAATGAATATTTTATAAAACAACTATTTCTTTAAAAAAATATTTTCAATAAAAAGATATCGTAAATGATGTAAGAAATTTCTCTTTGTTTTTTAAAGAACTTATTATAATTATAATTATAACAATTATTATTTTTCTTTTCATGTCGAAATGTTTTGCGTGGTATGACAGCATATCTTTTCTCATTTTTTAATGAAGGGTGTAAAAGCTTAGCAATTATTTTATATTGTAAGCGTTTAAATGTTACAAAATGTTTAATTTATATAGATGCCTTATATAATAGAGATTATAAAACTTAAATTTTATTACCGATTTTTCCGAAGTTGCAGAAAAAAAGCTTTATCCACACTTTTTCTTTTTTCCCAGAATTTTCATTTTAATGACTTTTGAGGTATGATAACTTTTATGCATTAGAATTCTAAAACGCATTTTTAATAATATTAGCGTATGAGAAATTATACTACATTATACATCTTGTAAACTTTTAAATAAAAAATTAAACGTTTGGAGTATTTTGGAAAGCTAAAAAATATTCCAAGTTAAATTTTGAGAAAAATGCATTAAAAATATTTTTACATTTAATTATAGGCAGTTTTTTAAAGCATGATTACTTTAAAAAGTAATCTCATGTTAATTTTAAACGGCTTCTTATTTATTTATTTTTTTAAACATCTTATGTTTATACGGTTTTCTGCGTAATATTTCAAGATAAAATAATTTTTCAACCAATTTCTGCTTAATTTAACATTTAAGGCTTTCTTAAACTAAAGAAGTTTCTTATTTTTGGATGAAAAATCTCATTGGGATTTTTTCTTCCGGATTAACTACAAATTGAAATACTAATTTTTAGGCGATTTTTTAGCACAACTTTGTATTTGATTAGTGTAGATGTTTAATATTTATGTCTTTTTGATATAATTTTTGCCCTTAAAATGGCTTATTCTGTATTAAGCAAAATATCACTAGTTTTAAGCTAGGCTGTTTCAAAATCAAAATCTTAACGTTCTCTAACTCTGTCGTCTTTTAACTTTTTTTGTGAAAAATATAACAATATAATGAAAATAATAATAATAAAAAAATAATAACTTTTTCCATGTTTTTCCCTCACACAGGAATATTTTATTAGATATTCAACATTTTACTATTAAAAAATATCCATGTAAATATGCTGAGCAAATGTCCAAAAGGAAAATTTTATTAGTATATTTCCTATCATTATTTCTCAATTCGTTCAGATTAAAAAGGAACACCGTATAGATTCTTTTTGCAATACATAGGATGTTCCAAAACGATTTTTTCAAAACAAGACAAGTAGTAGTATTAACCAAAACAGGTAATTTTTACAAGCTTTTATTTAACTTGCTTTGTATGTCCGTCAAATCTTGCAATCCAATTTAAACATACTTCCTGTGCTACAACTGACCTAATTTTTGGTAGTATGACGTATTTCCGGTAACAATACAATATTCTGTAAAAACAAACCTTTGAAATTTGCCTCAGGGAGCCAAAACATTTGTCTAATAAGGGTACGTAAATGTCATCGCGTATGTGATGACGTAAATGTTATTGATTGCTTCAGAAATAATCTGATGGTCTTCAATTTGACCCTCACAGGATTGGTAAACTTACCATGCAGTGATGTATGAATGGATGTGGGTTCGATCCTCAATAAGGACGCTGGTCAACATTTTTTTTGCCAGAAGCTGGCTTTAAAATTGTATATCCATTTTATTTTTTTAAACAAACTGATAAAAAAAAAATCACTCGCAATTTAATTTATTTCTTTTAAAAGTATTTATTTCAGTCAATTGCCTTCAACATTTTGTAATAAAAGATTGTCCCTAATTATTATTTTATACTTATAATTTATTATATATGAAACCAGGATGAGAATCCTAATAATACAAGGTATCTCACTTCAAGCCAAGCCCGGATGTTCGTTGAGAATTTTAACAATAATGAAGATATTGTAACAATATTTCATACAGCATAACCTTGCTTTGTGTGAAACGTGATGACATCATAAGAAATACACACATTCTCACCCATACCACACATAAATAGCCATTCATTAATTCAGAATGTAGATGACTAAACACGGAATTACAGGGCACTTCAAACTTATCAAATGTGATAACATCACATTTCGCCCCCCCCCCCCAAAAAAAAAAAAAAATTAGGCTGATAAAAATTTCGCTAAGACATCTTTAATATTATTAAAGTCGTGAACGAACTTCCGGTTTCGGCCTGAGAAAAAGGGGTATGTGAACCTTGTTTCCTGAACATTTTTTTTTATGTGTACTTTGTGATGATTCCTCTCTTATTTTGTAATGACAGTTTGCGAATATCCTCACGTTTAACGAATTTTCATATGTAATATCGCATTTCAACACTTTCCAACGTAGTTGAAAAGTGTTATGGCCGTCTGTCTGTCTATTCGTCAGTCTCGTGATTATACTCGGATTGTCATGTAAATGATAGATGTAACCGAGGTTTACTACGGAATATTTGGCATAAAAGATGAAGTGTGTAGCATTTATACTTCCTTTATAAGGACGCGAAAAGGAATTCCGTTACATTATGGTCTATTGGGAAAGATCGTTTGCAATCCAATTCAAAACATATTGAAATTGATATACATCAATAAGGTGCACTAGAATACTGTAGAATATGGTGAGCTTAGTATTTGTCGTTCATATACAGGGACACACAAAAGAATTTCGGTTGCAAGACTGTGAATGAACGACTATTGCTGGAAGTACGTTTTCAGTTGCACTATGCATTTTTAAATTTAACTACTTTTCTGCACAATTCTTGGTGTGTATTAATTTTATAAATCCTATACAGGACGGCACAAAATAATTCGAGTACATTTTCGTTTATCGACGGAAATTTTCAACCGAACTATATTTTAGCATACTATTACTATCTAGTACATGTACGAATCTATAAATCAGATATTGTGGCGCACATAAGAATTCGGATACTTTACCAATTATAGATGGAAAATGCTGGAATTGAGTTTTCATATGTGTTATGTTTTTCCGAAATCCCTTACTTATCATGAACAGAGGAAAGTATATTCAACTAACTAAATTATATTCAATGGTTGGAGTATCATAGTTGAGATTTTTTCCAACAGAGTGAAAATATGCCGGAGCCGGGACTTGAACCTGGGTACTTCGGTTTACCGCACCAACGCTCTCTCTACTGAGCTATCCCGACGGTATCCTGGGCTGGCATAATTCACTCTTATTTGTTGGACAAGGCTGCGAACTGCAGCGCTAATTTCATTCATCCCAGCTCTAACTATAGCATTTACATGATGTAATTTCAAGATTCATCACGTGTTATTGCTTATAATAAAACTAAATATTGCTGAGTAGAACAGTTTCTGAAAAAAAAATAACAACAACTAATTTTTTGGTAAGTTTTTAAATTTAATACGTATTATTATTGTCTGATTAGTCTGAGATATATATATATATACATATATTTTTCTTTTTTGCGAAAATATAAATTTTTTTCCCATATGTGTTAAAATGTGTGTTAATTATAATTGAAGTTTTTTTTCTATTATATTAATTTTTCATTTTATATTCACTCAAAAATTTTCTTTTGCAGGTAAGTGAAATCTCTGATGATCCATGGATTGATCTAACGTGGAATTACTTAAAATATAAAATCAAATTTGACAGAGTTCAAATCAGATATTGACGTACCCGTATCGCTGTAAATATAGAAATAAGGTAATTATACGTTTTTCTTTCTTGATGTTTAATGCTAACTGTA
Organism: Maratus michaelseni; assembly: GCA_963931845.1. Lineage (NCBI taxonomy): Eukaryota > Metazoa > Arthropoda > Arachnida > Araneae > Salticidae > Maratus > Maratus michaelseni. Next base: position 331,383,727 of record OZ007590.1, on the reverse strand, counting down.
GAATATCTGAATTACAATGCACTTTCAGCATTTCCCACGATTTCATTACATTTCACACAAAACATAATCATTCTGCGAAAAATTTGCCGAAACACCCCATAGTGAAAACACCGCAAAGTGAGAAAATATCTCATAGTGAAATAAAGAAATAGAAGAGTGTACAATAAAATTCACTTACATACAAAGTTCAAATAAAACAACATAAATATATATGAAGACAGAGAGTGAAAAAAAAGACGTCTACGTGTATGCGAAAAACAATTTCAGAACGATACACGGTTAGAATAATCCTATATTAGAACAACTGATACTTATATATATATATATAAGATAAAATTTCAGGTGTTCACTGTAAAAAAGAAATATGCTTCTTAATCTACAAAAATATAACATAATCATGAACTAAAATATAACATAACCTTTTCCGAGTTACGTACATTTCTGAAAAGCGTTCCTTTATCTTTAGGAATTCCAGAAACTAATAGATATTTAGGATTAAAAGAAGCATTTATAAAAACAAAATATTTTGTTGCCTTCGGAGTTTTTCCAGTACATTAATCAGTTTTCTCAACACGGAATATCCGTTTTTCAGATGCTATCCATTCTTAAGTATTCATTTTTCAGCTGCGTAACTCAATTTCAACGTGCAAGAGTAACAAAATTATATTAATTTTAATGTTAATGATAATGCTGTTATTTTAACATGTTTGTTTGTCAAACATACTCATTGACTGTTCACTTAAGAATTGATCGCATCCGAAAAACCTATATTCCTTGTTGAGAAAACAGATTAATACTCTGAAAAAAACTACTCGGATGAGATTTCGAAAATTATAGTCAGAAAAAGAAATTTTGTTTTTATCATGCTTCTTAAAATATCGAAAATATATTGGTGTCTGACGTTTCTAAAGATAAAGAAACGCTTTTCGGAACCGTGGATAACACTGAAGAAGTTATCATTTATTTTCGTTTGTGGTAATATAATATTATTGTAAAATAAGAAACATTTATCTTTTTTATTAGTGCATGCAGAGATATGTAATTGCAACCAAGCTTTAGTTAACAAGATTAGATAAAACAATTAAGAAATTACAAATTTCATTTAATTTTTCAGTATTGAGTGATCTGAAATTTTTTTGTTCTTTTGTACTCCAATTTTTCTAATAAATCTTATGTCTCATATCTCTATTTCTGTATCAAATAAATGATCAATACTTGATTATTATACATTTACATAGTTATATGTTTACACTTTAAAAAGTGGGCGTTATCTATGTAATCATGGTGTCATTCTTATACTGTAATTAAAAAATAAAAACAGACAGTAATGCAGTTATGCAGCTTTTAACTTGAAGTCTTTTGAAGTTGAAACAAGTAAAATAGTTTCTTCGTGAATTCATGTTATTATTGCCAACTTAAAGGGGTAGAATTTAATTACAACTTGTATATCTCGGGAGTTTGAAATAATTTTAATCTGGTTCTATCAAATTTGCATAACTTATTTAAATAAAAGACAATTAGTAATGAAAATAAGTTTAAATGTCCGTTTACATTTCAAACTATTTCCATTAGTAACAAAAGACAATATTTTGAAAAATGTTAATTAAATTCAAGGAAACGAATGTATTGCGAATAACACTCATATAAATTACATTATAATATACATATTTAAATGCATAATGATATCGTAAGAATGCAGATAACATAATAGATAGTAAACTGGCTAAATAATAAATATTGTCTTCCTTTAAAATGATGCTGGTAATTTGATTAAAAGATTTGCACTATTTACTAAAAGCATATAGTTAAATACAATGCTTCTATAGAAATAAGAAAAAAAATTGCGAACCACTACAATGACGTTAGAGAAATACGCTATGATGTTTTATAAAGAAAAAACACAATAAAAATAAGTAGTAAACTTGCTGTTGATGCTTCACTTAGCTTTTCTCGACTATTACTATAATAGGCACATTTTTTTGCTATAAAATTGAAGTAAGTATCTTAATTATCAACAAAAAAGCGCTTAATATAATTAGTATAATAAGTTTTTAATTAAATTCTGTATCAATAATAGAAAATATTAATTAGTCTTTGGAAAAATAAAAAAAATATTCAAATGCAAAGTTACATGTTGTTTAGTGATGTAACGTAAAATCTTTTTTTTTATTATTATTTAATTCTATTTTAAGAAATAGTTTAATAAAAAGTTGAAAAACAGAAAAAAATCCACATATTTTTTTAAAAATCCTATTTAACATTTCCGTTACTGGATGCAGCTTCAAGTCGAAATCTGTTGAAGTTAAAACAAGTAAAATATTTAGCTTGTAAATTTCAAAACAACCAATACAATTCTATAATGTATTAACGGGTTTCAAACTTTTCAATACACATATACGAGCAATGTCAAGAACTGACGGATAATTTGCTGAATAACTTTTTTTGCTACATTTTATTAAAAATAAATATTTCACATACGATTGAAATTTAATTTTTTTAGAAATTAAAAAGAATTTACATATGCCAAGGAATTTGATACATAAATATATACTTAAAGAAAAAAATGAATAAAAAACATTTGTAAAGTACAAAAGTAAAATTTCGACCTCCGGATCACCTGAATACACTGTTTTTATACATTTGAAAAGGAATATATATATAAATATACACTTAAAAAAAAAGAATACAAATATTTTCAAATGTAAAAAAAAAAAATGTGTCTCTCTCCATCTTAAGCCAGTTTTTGTTTTCAGCTCAAAATAAAATTTTCGAAGCAAAGATTTTTATTTGATTTTGCAAAATTATTGAAGTTTTTAAGTAAATTTGTTTTATGATTTCTCTATATATGTAAAAGTATTAAAAAATGCAAATTAAAGAAAACTGAAAACTTTGTTAACATATTTATACTTCGTTTTCGCAATCGGTAATTATATGTAACACAATAATATCCAGATCAAATTACGCATTCTAGAAAACATAATCTCATATCTGAAGTTTTGTGAACTATTCTTACGGATGAATAACGACTGCGCAATATGCAAAATAACTTTATTTTTTCAGTAATATATCAATCTTGTTAACTTCTTGAAAATATTAGCATGAATTAGAAAAGTACCAAAAATTCTTTATTCAACTTTTCCATTTTTATGAAGTTGAAATTACCATAAGATAACTTTCATAAACTTAGCATAAAAATTCTATCCAGTGTCAAAATTGAATATCAAATATGATATCAGAAATGTTAAAGTTTTAGAAGTCAAACAAATCATTCTCAATTCATGTTAAAATTTCAAAACTATTTCTTTAGCGAATAATTTTTTGTTCTTTACGTTTATCATATTCATTGATGTTTATCAGAATCTACGAAAATATGCCAATGATAAAATTTGTTCTATCGGTAAAAGATTTCATGTTTCCTGTTATTTGAAGTTATATTAATTCTATATATTTATCATAGTTACATAATCCATCTTTTTATAACTAGTACATATTTAATTTATTGGAAATATATACATGGGATTCTAGAAAGGTTTACTTTTAGCATTTATATTTTATACATAATTTTTTTTTCTCAAGAAACTCTTTGTAAAATATAATAAATTTTGTTTTCTTAGTCAATAAAGCAGCCTTTCAAAAGATCTATTTAAAATGAAATTAAAAATTAACTAGTGTAATGTAAAATATTGGCCCATCCTGAATTGTGTTGATTGCGGACTTTTGCAAAAAACTCACTTATTAGTGGACTTAACCTACATTAATGTTTAGCAGTAAATAAAAATTTGTCATTTTGATTTGTTTTTAATTGATATATTGTTGTGAAAGAGAGAAAATGATAAGAAGAATGTAGATTATGTATAAGAAAAAATTTCAGAGCACTTGCTTCAGAAAAGATATTTTCAAATAGCTCTTTTATTTTATTTTTCCCAAAACAGAAACAGCTTAAATATTGGGGAAAATTGAAAAAAAAAAAAACCCTTATAATATTTACACGACTATTCAGCTTTTATCATCTATGTAATTTGCAAAGTGCTGAATTAGAGTTTTGTAGCATGCAATTTTAAATTAGACGTTAGGCGAGCTGAAATCTTGCTAAATAAATCGAATAAACAATGCATTTGCTTTATTAACGTAAACAATAAAATGTATATTGTACTTTATAATTATTTGGATCTTACTTCCGAGAGTACAATAGTTTGGTAGAATTAGTTACTATAGCGCCTATCATAGTAAATCTTTGTTTATTATGTGTTTTCGCCATATCTGATGTACTGTGTATATATTATAACAGTGTTTGCTGTATTTGGAATTTATATTTTGGAAAAATTTAAAACATTTTTCTTCGTATATAATTTGATTCTTTTTTATATTTAATAAACATTTTTATGTTATTTTACATTTATTACGCTGCCGCGCATGCACGGTAGCGTATTACTGCTTATTTTACTGTTTATTATTGTTAATTTTAAGGTATAATACTGGCAGCTGGATTGCCAGTATCATACTGTAAAATCAACACTTTTTTTGCAGTGTAGAATATTGGAAATTTTTACCATAGCTGACAATCTTCCAATTTTTCTTTTCATGTCAAATAAACATAATTTGAACTAGAAAAAATATTTGATAAGATGGGGCCCATTTAAATGAGGTACTTATTCAATTCCATTTATTAAGTAAAATTTCTGGCTAAAAATATGTTTATTTGACTTGGAAAAACCGAGAAGATTGGCATTATATATTGTATGTAAATTTAATTGCATGGATTATTTTATGTCTTAGAACAATCAATAATGATACCTCTGCAGAATACGTTGTCTAAAAGTTTTACTGCGATGAGAAAAACATTTAGATGAAATTATTAATGTTCAAATCAAAATCAAATTCTTCAAGGTGATTTTGTTTTTCATTCCATTAAAAAATAAAATAAATAAAAATAAAATAAAAAAAACATAATAAATAAATAAATAAATGAACAAATAAATAAATACACCTCTCCCAATTTATTCTTTTTTTATGCTACTTTTACTATTGAAAATAGCAATTATTAGTTTCTAATTCCTAATTAGAAATATTTACGGGTCGAATTAGTCAATGCATAAAGTAGGCGCGAATACCAAACGAGGTGGAAAATTCTGGAAGTGTTCTGGTGTAATGTCCTAAAGTTAAGTTCATTTTTAAGGTAGAAAAGTCCTTCCTGAGTTTGATTTGCTTTCACTTAAAAAGTCACTTAAGTTACTTAAATCTCTCTATCACAATTCAGGAATTAGAAAAGCTTCAGATTTTTTTTCATCGTTCAGCAGCAAATTGCTTTTTTAAATATAAAAGTTAGACGCACTTTATGGTTGCATTGTCTTTTAGCAAATTCCTTTTTATGCTACTTTTACTATTGAAAATAGCAATTATTAGTTTCTAATTTCTAATTAGAAATATTTACGAGTCGAATTAGTCAATGCATAAAGTAGGAGCGAATACCAAACGAGGTGGAAAATTCTGGAAGTGTTCTGGTGTAATGTCCTAAAGTTAAGTTCATTTCTAAGGTAGAAAAGTCCTTCCTGAGTTTGATTTGTTTCACTTAAAAAGTCACTTAAATCTCTCTATCACAGTTCAGGAATTAGAAAAGCTTGACTACAGATTTTTTTTTTTTTCATCGTTCAACAGAAAATTGCTTTTTGTAATATAAATGTTAGACGCACTTTCTGCCTACATTGTCTTTCAGCTACCATGTTTGATCCTTCTCCTTCTTGTACAGTTTCATCCCTAGAATTGGTTTTAATACATTTACGTGTCGATCTTTTGTACAGTACACGTGAAGCAAGGGAGAATGAATAATGGAAGAAGCAAATACTGAATTATTCATTACATTTTCACTTTCGTGCGCAATTGCCAGGGAAAAATCCTGTCTTGTATTTTGTCTACACTGACTGGATATGGAGAGGGGGTGCAGGTTACATTCATGCATGGGTCTAATTAAGGAACGATATGCCGATGAATTCATTCCCATTAAGAATAATTGTTGATATTCAATTGCGGAAAATTACTTTACTTTCGAGAGACAGGTTGCTAAATTTATTTTTATGTTTGTTATCATGATGTACTTCTTTGCCATGCATATAAATAGCGCAGGCAAAATAAAAATACTACACTGTAAAAAATGACCAATGTTTCTTATTTTATGAAAATATGCTATAACCACGAACGAAAATATAATATAATCTTCTGAGTTATCCGAAATTTCAAATAGCATGTTACATTGTCTTTTGAATCCCCAGAAACGAATATATTTCCAAAATTTAAAGAATAATTTATAAAAACAAATTATTTTTAGCTGCCCGAATTTTTCAGAAACATTTCCGAAGGGATTTTATAGTGTATTAATTAGTGTAATCAGCCTGGAATACCTGTTTTTCGAATGCTATCAATTCTGAAGTAAACATTTTCATGCTCAAAAAAAAATGTTTACCAGACAAACATGCAAAATTAACAGCGTTAACAATAACATTAAAATTAAGATTATTTCTTTACTCTTTCATGTATAAATTAACTTATGCGGCTGAAAACGTGTACTTGAGAATGGATAACATTCGAAAAACAGGTATTCCAGCCTGAGGACGCTAATTAATACACTATAAAAACCCTTCGGAAACGTTTCTGAAAAATTCGGGCAGCTAAAAATAATTTGTTTTTATAAATTATTCTTTAAATTTTGCAAATGTATTCATTTCTGGGGATTCAAAAGACAATGTAACATGCTATTTGAAATTTCGGATAACTCAGAAGATTATATTATATTTTCGGTCGTGGTTATAGCATATTTTCATAAAATAAGAAACATTGGTCATTTTTTACAGTGTATAGTAGTCCAGATATCGTGCACTTTCTCTGTTGTTTTCTAAATTATACTTATATGTTTACATTTAGATTGTAAGCAACACTGAGAAAAATGACACTTTCAAATCTGAGTAAATCGATGTTTTCATTTTTTTTTTATGAAACTTTTTGTTTCAAATAGGACGACTCAATGCTTTCAATTCTGAAATACCAGATATACTCAGAATATTAAAACATGGACATACTCAAAATTGAGCACATTGAGGTCAGTTCATACTCATTTCTGAAATATGGACATACTCAAAAATGATTAGCATCAGTTCAAACTTATCTTTGAAACATGGAAATACTCGAAAATGAGCACATAGAAATGAGTTCATATTCATTTTTGAAACATGGACATACTCAAATATGAGCACATGATGTTTTATTCTTGAGAGTGTGCATGTTTTCTGAAATGAGTATAAACATGTTTCAAACTTGAGTAATTTTGATTCGGAACCATTTTGGTTATGCGACATACTCAGATTTGAGTATTTTTTGCTCAGTTTTGAAAATGTCGTTTTTTTTTAGTGAAGCTGCGATGAACAATATTCAAATACTGAATTTTGAAACTTTTGGACTATTTATTTAATTTGTATTTAGTTTTCTGTAACATATTAAATACAGGTTTTTTGAATTCATAAGATAATAATACCTCATATTCATGCATATTGTGACGATATGGACATAATGAATTGTAATTTACAGAGTTAGAGAGTTAAATATATTGAAACTTTCATAGTAATTAGTTTAATTAGTTAGATTTTATGTAGTTTACATGCAAATGTGAATTAGACACCATAATTTATGTTTTTTAACGTCGGTCCCTTCAGCTATTTCAGTAGAGTGCAGTGCACATATTTTCGGGATGCTTATTGTTCTCCCACAATTTTTGAATAGAATTTTCCGTCTTTTTTTTATCGCTGAAAAATGAATTTTGCTATTAAATAAAACGATTAGAAATTCTTCGAAATCAATAGAGATTTCTAATCTGAAATAGTGATGTCATACTACTTGGAAATTTTAAGGAGTGCAGACACCTTGTAATTTGAACTTGTCTATTTAAGTTATATCTATGCTGTTAAAGTTATAGTGTTTGTTCATTGCATTTGCACTTTCGTGTAAAATTGCCAGGGAAGACCATGTCTTGTATTTTGCTTACACTGACTGGATGGAGAGGGGGTGCATGATATATTCATACATGAGTTTAATTCGGGAACAATATGCCGATGGATTCTTTCCCATTAACAGTAATTGTACTTAATTGTACTTAAATTGTAATCCAGTTGCGAGAATTATTTTCTTTTCAAGTACAGATTGAAGATTTTATTTTTATGTGTTCGACCAAGGATAATTTTCCATGTAGTTCTACTCCGCTACGCATATGAATATCACTGTTGTAATTGTGTTAAACTCATACTGTGTCCTGTGCTTTTGAGCCCGGCATTTCGCGCACTTACTTTTTTTTTGTCTAAATTATATTTTTTTTGCTCATTTTTAGCTATTATGTAAGCTACAATAAACAATGTGTAAACACGTAGTTTTTTTGAATATTTATTCAATTTGTATTCCGTTTTCTGTAACATATTTAAACACACGTATTTTAAAACAATAATAGCTTATATTTATACATATTGTGATGTTATAGAGGTATTGGTCCCCTTTGTCTTATAAATTGCTCTTGGAAAGGTTAATGTGTTGAAAGTTTCATAATAATCATTTTAGTTGGTTATATTTTTAAATGGTTATTATAAATTATACAGTTATATCTTTCATAGCCATAATCCTTAAGATTTTTAATCGAATGCAATGATTATAATTTAAGTTTATCTGTTTAAATTATATCAGATAATTTTTGATAAAGATATTTTGAGAAAAATAATCATTTATTATTTTTTAAAGAAATATTTTGCCTTTTTATTCAGAATTCAAAATTGTCAAAATTGAAGTGCATTACTAAAGTATTATTATTATTATTATTATTATTATTATTATTATTATTATTATTAGTAGTAGTAGTAGTAGTAGTAATAATATTATTATTATAATTAATAGTAGTAGTAGAATAATAAGTAACAGCAGCAACAGTAGTCAGTTATTTTTGTATATGCACACACACACACACACAAAAGTGGAATTAGGAGTATTTTACGCGAGATGCACCATTATACCTTTACATTTCTCAAAATTCGGTTGGCAGAATGTTGAATCGTTCAATAGTTGTTGAACTTTTCAGATAAAAGGTAACATATTTGAAACATAATCTTTCACCGCATATTTACATTTTCAATTTTCGAAAAAAACGGTATTAAAAGTAATTAATCAGACATACTAATCCCAGTCGCCGAAATTAATTGCAAAAAAAGAAAAAAATATGCAGCGTTTCTAAGTGTAGAACTACGAGTTAAAAAATATTTAATGTATTTTCAAATCCACATTTACATAACATGCACTTACTTCAAAGAAAGAAAAAGAAAACCATCAAAATATTTATTCTATCAAAGAAAGAAACAAACAAACTAATGAATGTTTCTTGGAAGAAATGCGCCGCCGAGACTTTTAAACGAAATATGTAGGCACATTAAAAGGTCAAGTATTAAAGATTTTTATATAAATTGCTTTAAATATCAAATATCCATAAAAAGGCCAAAAGCATAAAGCACGTACAAACAGAAACTTATTTATAGAATAATTTTCAAATCTCCGAGAAAAAAAAATGAAATCTTTTACAATATGAGATATTTAGTTTTATCAAACAGCTAATGTTACTTTCGAAAATTTAAAATCCTTTAAGTTAAAAAATAAAAAAAAGGAAGTTTCACATTAAGTACATTGCTTTTTATTTGCCCACAAATAACAGACAAAAAAGAAAAAAAAAAGAAAACTTTGAAAAATTCAACGATGTGCTAAAAGCTAAATTGTGAAATAAAAATACTTCCACAACTTATAATCGGCTCGCCAGTATTAAAACTTGTAATATGAGAAAAATTCTAAAAAGTTATATTTACTTTTGTAATCATTTCACGAATTTAGATACAGAAAGAAAAAAGAAGATGGAGAAAAGAAAAAAATGCTTCATTCTTTTCTCTTTTGTAACTGAAAAAATAATAAAAAGAAGTGAATAATAATAATAAAAAAAGGAACAAAAGAATCTGCGATTAAAAACAGGAGGGGCTCATAAATATGCAGTCAAACACATCTCTTCTCCTAAGATCAACCACCAATAGGAAAAGGAACAGCTCCTGGACCCGAAAAAGAAAACAACAAAAAAAGGGGAAGCGAATTAAAAAGAAGGAAAAAGAATCTTCTTTAGTATTTCAAAGCCAGAGAAAATGCCACTGGAGAAGCGAAGCCGTATAGGATGTTCTGAAAATGGATGAACTGACTTATAAAGCATCACGAACTTTGTTCAATCCCATGGGCTCCTTCGAACAGCAAATATGAACTGAGGCACCAGCGATGATATATCGAATTTCCTGGCACGAAAATATGGGGGGTTGGAAAAAATAAACTATAAAGGGTAAAGAACGTCAAGTAGTTTATTTCAAAAAACTCTTTTCTTTCCCTTCATTATTTTTTATATATGTATTTCCAAAGCACTTCCGGTCTAATCGAAACGAATTTTTTTTTTATTCCGGGAATATAGGATATTCTAAAATGAATTTTGTTTAGCGCGAAAAAAGAAAAAGAAAAAAAAAAAAAAAAAAAAGAATGACGAAGATCTTTAATTTATGAATTCTACTTTCTTTCTTTTCTTATTTTTCTACATGAATGCGAATCATTTATTTATTTTAAATTTACATCTATTAAAAAAAAAAAAGAACCTATTTTCCAAGAAATATTTAAGACAGTTGAATGCACTTTTTTAAGAAAAATAAATAAAATCTTCTTATTTTCTTGGGAGAAGAAATTGATTTTAAACCTCAGGGAACGATAATAGGGTACAAACATTTTTCACTTGCAACTATGATTGGTTAGACTTTTGGTAAATGCGAAGAAATAATGTTTGTGGCACTTCCATTTCTCGAGCGCTTCTTTTTTTTTTTTTAACTATTAAAAATTTTCTAAGTTTTCGAAACATTTTTGCATCTAATGCATTTTTTATCAATCAGCTGTCAAAATTTCAAGAAAGCCATTTTTCACATTAATAAATTTTAATTTTTGCTTTCTATTACAAATTACCTGCTGCATAAAATATGTTTGAAAGGTATTTTTTCCCCTTGCTTTTTATTCCAAAATGTAATCTTCTACACAAAATCAAAAGAATCTAAAAATATATAAGCTTTTTCTCAGAACTCATTTCACATAAATTAAAGAATAAGTTTGAAGGAAAATTTATTAAACTTGGTTTTTACACGTTTGCTATTTTCAGAACGTGTAAAAATTTGTAATAAATTGCTATTTAATTTTTATTTAAATAGAGAATTTATGAGAGTTTGATAAATTTCATCCAAGAATGTGCAAATGATTAAAGGATATTTCCACTCATACTAAAATAAAGCAGTATAAATCATCCAGATGAATGTAAAGGAAAAATTTGGGTGCAGTCTGGAAGGATAAATTGTTCAGTTGAAACTATAAAAATCTAATTTTCAATTAATCACTAAAGTAAATAAACTATACTTTTAGTTCCTTATACCAATGGGTATATGATAATCTGAAATATGATATAAAATAAATAAAAACAAACTTCTATATCCGGGTACGAACTTTCCGTTTGCCAGGTCACCATTGGCGAGCAGAAATGTAAGATTTGCGATTAGAAAGCAGTATATGGAAATACGTGGTCGCTTTCGGATCTCAAAGCTACATTTTTCTTACTCTAGCCAAAAAATTATAATAATTACTCACCAGATAACCCCCATCCCCTTTTCTATTTCTCTACAGAAAGGAGATTTTTCCACTTTTTAATTTTTGAATAAAATGCTAGTTTAAATTCACTTCTATATTCCAGTGACTTTCCACAATAACAAAGTTTGCTTATACATTTTATATTTACGATGTAATCCTGCTATATAGCAGCATGCTGTTCATGGCTGTTCAGATGATTTGATTAAATGTTTTATAAAATTTTATCAAATCATAGATAGAACTTGAATATTTTTTACTGATATATAATGTTTTTTTATACCTTACATAAATGTAATAAGCATTAAAGACAATCAAATTAAAATATATAAATAACATAATAATAATAATAATAATAATAATAATAATAATAATAATATCAATAATAATAATAATTAAAATAAAATAAAACAAAAATAAAGTAAAATAAAAAGACGCATTAAATTTCCAGACGAAAGGATTTTCAACTGCTATAAAATATAGGTGCAGATTCACGATCGCCAGTCGCCACGTGGCGACTAAAGTTTTTGCTTTGGCGACTAATTTTCTATGTCTAAGTCGCCAGGTGTTTTACATGGATGCCCCTTTTTCGTCTAAAGGCAGATTTCAGCCTTATTTTTTATATGAAATCCGAGGATTGGCCTCCATAATTCAGCTATATTTAGCATTTTTTTTCTTTTTTCTATTGTCCATAGTTAAAAAATATGATTGAACATGGATGCCACATATCCATTGATTTGCACACAAATTTCCCATTTTCTTCTTTAAAAAAATCTGCAATGTCCGCAGTATCAGAAAAAAAAATCATGTTGATATGCGTTGATATTTTTTTCACACACACACACACACACACATATATATATATATATATATATATGTGTGTGTGTGTGTGTGTGTTCTATATATATATATATATATATATATATATATATTATTTGTTATTTTTTTTCAATTTTGATTTTTATAGACATATTTTTTTGTGCAAATTCCTACGTTGAGCATTTATTTTCAGCTATAAAAAATCCTTTTTTGGGGGCAGGGGAGGGGGGAGGAAGAGAGGGATGATTTTATCTATAGATAAAAAAACTTTAGATAATCGTTTATTCACAAAATATTCAGGCCTTACATTACAAATATTTATTCCTATAAACTGCATAGAATTATGGTGGGAAGATTCAATATCCCATTTTCCAAATTAATGGAGAAAAAATATTGTTTTCATGTGTTTGTTTCATAATATGGCTACTGGATTTTTTGGGTTTAGGAGCCACTGGCTCCCTCCAGATTTTGGAAATCTGCACCTATAATATAAAATTATAGAGACTAGGATTTTTAGTGTGGTGACCTAGATTTCGTGCGCTGCTCTCACTATATATATAAACCCAGGAATGTTTCTGAGAAATAATAAGCAGATAGTTGCCCAACATTTTAAAGGAACCTTTCTTGAAAACTTCAAGAAGTTTCATTAATACACTGCTGTTGTCAACGTCGATTACGAATGTTTTAGAATAGAAAACCAGAAATTTCCAGGAAAATATTTTTTGCCCAACTCTGATGCCTATTATTTCACAGAAACGTTCCTAGATTTTTTTTTATAATGTAAGACGGAAAAAAATATCAGAAAATTTTTACCTTTTATGAATAAAATACTATTCATTTTCTTTAATCTTCTGTGCATAAAATAATTAAAAGTATTTTATATATTTATTTTATTCTATAAATACCTAAAAGTATTTTATAAAAAAAAAGTTTCGTGGTTTTGAGAAAATTCTGGCGTTATTAATTTTTATACATGTAGATTTTATTTCTCGAGAAATGAAATTGTAATAGAAATTCTTTCGTAATATAATTTTATTTAGTACCCTGCGCATTGATATACAGCTTTAACCATTTTGGGATCTTACTACCGAACATCTGTCTCAAAACAAAATCTTGGAGTAACCCCGACGTCGTGGAATGATGTGTTTTGTTTTACTTTTGTTCTAAGTAATTCCTGTGAAGAGCCTTAATTTCCGAGATGAATTTTTCGAATCTATATTGTCATATATAAGCAATTTTTAAGTCTATAAATTATTTAAAAATTTAGATGTTGTGACTGACTGTGTTAGAGAGTGACTGAACCATGCAATTGAATGGGAAACTTTATTTCATTGAAAGGAAAAACTGAATCCTTTCTCAAAGACACAATCATAAATACAGTGTGTACCGGAAAGATTTATACACAGTTTGAATGATTATAACTTCAGTTTTTATTCACATATAATTAATATTTAAATTGCAAAAGAATCTACGTAAAATGTATAACTGCTTATAACGGTGGACTATTGATTCACAAATTTAAACAAACATTACATTTTGATCAATTGCGGTTCTAAAATGTTGTCTATGAACATCAATTCCCTTCAAACTTATATTTTATCCGATTAATTGTTAGTCGCGTATGTGTATCTGACTGAAACTCCCTGCGATATTGTTTTTGTACTTCTTCTACATTTTCATACTTCCAACAGTATTTAAAAATAATTTTTCTTTTTTCAAAAGAATCTTGGTTTGCTCATTATTTCCAATTAATTACACCCTGAACAGAAAGAAAAATCAGAAGACCTGTTAAAGAGTGTATGTGTACATTTTTGGGACACCCTGTATTTTATTCATTTTAGAATGTTAGATTAAAACAAATATGTAAATTATGTTTTTTTTAACCCCTTTGGAACAAGCATCATTTACACATATTTTATATTTTTTACACCACTTTTTCTGAAAACCTTTTTTTGCTTTATTTAATCGCAGATATTCTGTGTCCAAATTCAAGGATCTTTGGTACCCTTTATGGCACATATACGTGCCGCTCGTCCCAAAGGAGTTACGCAGATTTTATCTAACCTACTTACTTGTAGTGATGACAATTTACTGGATATGCCATTAAAAAAATTCTGAATATTACCATTCGGGGAAATAGTAATAAATGGTCTGAATTATTTTTTTTTGCTAACACTGCTTACTCGTTCTGGTACTCCACTCCGTCTTAATGAAAAATTAACCAATGGTGTTAAAATCCCAGGAGACATACTGACTGTTACGGGAGAAATATACCACAAAACGGAAAACGATTCGTTTAAAATATTGTACTCTACATAATATGTTATTTAAGTTATTTACATATGAAATGGCATTTTAGGAGAATTTGATTAATGAGATCAATTTACCAATGCTCTCGTTCCTTGTCTCTTTGTATATTCTAGTAGCATGTGTAGACATTTCAAAATATATAATCCCCAATTTCAAATTCTCCTATCTGCATTTGTGGCAAATGCTACGTTTCTAGAAAATTCAATATTTATAGGACTCGGAGCAATCCAGTTCAGATTTAAAGCCTTAATGCATTCAATTATGTCCTTCACTTCATTATTGAATTTATGATGTCATCGGGAAAGACTAAATACCTTAAAGCCTTTAAAAGTGATGATACCCCATTAAGTTACAACTTGACCTGATGGTCTTGCCTCATTGATCCATGTCAGTAATTGGGGAATGTAGTTAGGGGAATGAAAGCGTTCAACTGCAGCCAGAACACTGTTACCACCAGCTTAGGGCATGTTTACATTGCGAAGCGATCTCTATAGTTAAATTGCAAACGGTCAAATCTGTTATAAGGACATTGACGAATCAAAGGTTATCTCTTTGGAATTTGTCAGTTAAATGTACGACTGAGCAGCAGAAGTAGATTGCAGGTCTGATTTCAGAATTAAATGGTAAGGTTCAAAGATAAGATTACACGGAGTAATTGAAATGCACTAAAAAATCGTAAGGTTAGTAAGATATTAGAGATAAATTACATCATAAAATTCAAGACAATATTTATAGTTTCGTTATTAATTTAATAGGGATGGATATATTTTTTAAATTTTGGGGAAAAATTACTTTTAGGTTTAAAAAATTAAAAGTAGCTGTCCAAATCACATACGTTAAGGATTCCCGACATTTAACGAATTTAATGAACTTTAATGAATATAGTTATTTTGCGATCTATTAATATGACAATAGGATAAAGAAGAACTTTGGAAGACGTTTGGAAAATGTTAAATTATAATAATGCTAAATAGACTTAACAACTTACCTGTGTTTTATATTTTTTTATCATAATTTATTGGTTCGGAAAAGTAGCTTCTATATTAAATTTAAGGAATGAAACGTAAGGTAAAGCTAGGAGTGTCTGCGCACAATTCAAAAGAATAGGAATAAAAAATCTAAATATTAGTTTTTTGCTAAACTATCCATGAATAATTTTTACTACATTTATTTTTTATGCATTTCCATTGCTATTTTGTTGTTATGTTGCAATTTAATAGAACAGTTGTAATAAAACCAAGAAAGTTATTTTGCGCAATCTCTCCTTACAGGGTTGGTGTGATTATGCACATGGCTAGGAGAGATTGTTACTAATAACAACTACAATAAAAATGTTAACAATAATAATTACACTTAAATGACATTGCTGTAAGGTTTTTGTGAACAAATTTTATTGTATTGGGAGTGAATATTTCAACCTAATGCTTCAAGAATCAGAAAAAGGAAATAATTTTAAAAACGATTATAAATTTTTAAGTAAAGGAAAAAAAGTTATAGAATCAGAAAAAGCAAGTCCAGATAAGATTACAAAATAAAATTATGTAACTTAATAACACGTTTAACTTAAAATTAGTGCATTTTCATTGTTAATTTATTTAAGCTGCGTAATCTCTCCTAGCATTGAAACTAATGGGAACAATGCGCCATCTCTCCTAAGTAGCAGATGCGCAAACTCTCCAATTTCGGTAAGAGAGATTGCGCGGCCTTTTATATAAACATGGCCGCTACTAAAACGAACCGTTGATGTTCACATTGTTAGTCTAGATTAGTAGTTTATGAGAAATCGTTTAAGTTTAAAATATTTTGTACTATTGACATTGTATAGAAATTCTGATGAATAGCTATGAAAATTCAAGCACTTACTTGGGGAAAACAAAACAAAATAGCAATACTTTATCTTAGACGCCCAAAGCAATCAACGTGCACTTTCAAGTAGACACTCCACTACTGTTGTTGTACAACTACCTGGAATCGATGCGCGCTCACTCTACTCCTTCCCCCCGAACCTCTATGTGCGCAATCTCTCCGACTGCGTCATCTCTCCTGGCTTTAACTTATGTTTAAAATAAAAAAAATCACCAACGCTACAAAGAGTTTTAAGCAAACGTTTTAATTTTGCTTTATTATTAAATGCTGAAACATAAAGTGATAATATAGTATGTACAGGCATGTACTATCATTACCATATGCAGATAACGACAAAAATAATTGTTAAGACAAAAGAAAATCAATTTAACTTGACCGGTACTTTTAAGTACCGTTAGTTCTGAAATGGACTAACGGGACTACCCGTGAAAAATAACGATTTTTAATAATTTTTATTTTGAAAAATTCTTATAAAATATCCGGCTATCTTCGAAGAAGATTTTTCTTTTACTATATTAAAAAAAAGACTTCTTATATGCAATATATTGTGAAATGTTGCTGAAACAATTTAATAACATTTAAAACAGCTGTATAGTTTTAAATAGCTAGACTTTCGGGTTAAAACAAATATATAAAAATAACATTAAATTGATACTTTTCGAAACGTGAAGCATAATTTCCACAAAACATTAAACTGAAATCTAAATAAACATATTTTTATTCCGTAAGTTCTATTGCGATGACTTAAACCCTTTTAAAGAAACGAACTACTCTCATAACTATAACCATGCTTTTTAAAAAATATATATAGAAAATATCTTTTTAACACACATTAAAATTATAACAATTTCCGACAGTTCATAACTATTGTGAATAGAAAAGGTATTTGTCTATTATCCTATCGACCACATTCGGTAGAAAAATAAGTGTCACCAAACAACAACATTTAACGCTAAAAATGCAAAAATATTACGTCACAGTCATTTGATGTCACATTCGTTACACATTCACAATTTTCGGCCATTAACCGTGGCCGAATGCCTCATCTGCGTATCCCGAACGCTGAAAATTCTCGGGAAGGTAACCAGCCGGAAATTAAAAAACTACTAGATTAATATTTTTGCTTTATAAATATACATCCGTTAATTTCAACAATCTTTTTATTCTCTCCTATTTTTCTGGAATATCTTTCTAGAAGGTTAGACGTATAATCTTCTCGGAGATAACTTTTCCAAAAAATCACTGTACTTTTGCTTAAATCTAATTGTTTTTTATCTATTTGATCGATGTTAAATCATTTGGCTATTCATAAATAAATCTGACGTGACAAACATACATAAATAAATCTGATGTAACAAATGATTTTGGACCTGTCGAACCACGTTCCTTTTTTAACAGATATTAGCTTATTACAGATTTTAACATTACATTGCCATTGTTTTTCCGTTTGCAGATAACGTCTCATATCATGTCCATTGAGGAACACTATTTTTTTTATGGCAAAATACCAAAACTTGAAAAAAGTGTATCGCATCAAGTTCTGTAGGTAGAAGATACCAAATCTTTATCATTTTTTTTCTCAAAATGAGAAATCGAAGTTAAGTTATATCACACATTAGAAAAAATACACTGGTCTATCAAGAAAACAAATAAAATGGAATACGTACATCGCGTG
Source organism: Maratus michaelseni (assembly GCA_963931845.1). Classification (NCBI taxonomy): domain Eukaryota; kingdom Metazoa; phylum Arthropoda; class Arachnida; order Araneae; family Salticidae; genus Maratus; species Maratus michaelseni. Next base: position 331,365,342 of record OZ007590.1, on the reverse strand, counting down.
CTAGCGCTGTATTTTAAATAAAACGTGCCGTCACGTTTTTGTATTATTGGTGCTAAATCCCACTGTTTGTCGACAGTTATTATTTTTTTTATAGAAGTGGCCGACGAGATAATAGACATGTACCATGCAAATTAACGTAACTATAAGCATAGTAGTAACTCATTCCTAAAAACAAAAACACTTCAAAATATTTCTAAAAAGTTTCATAATATTACAAGTATAATTTCCTGTGTTATAATGTTATGCGTTAAGGAGCCGCTTCACTGATACTCCCCGATCGCGAAATCCCATGTTAACCGATGAGAAAAATTAGAAGCGCGATTACTCATTGCCTAATATATTTACTAAAATACGGTTTTCACCAAAATAAAGTAGAAATCAGACGCTGACGATGCGCGTTTTTAAAAATTCTCTCCGTAGATTTTAAGTATTTTTAAGAAGATGATAAAATTTCATCAATTGGAAATTTATAAGTTTATAGAGATTTTTTTAAATACTTAAAATTCAAGGAGACAATTTTTAAAAACGCACATCGTCGGCGCCTGACGTCTACTTTCTAATGGTGAAAATCGTATTTTAGTAATTATACTAGATAGTACACGTCAAGATTTGACGGTAAATAACTTGAAAGTTCCTTTAAAAATATGTTTTAAGTTTTAATTTTAGTTGCTTTTAAATTAATTAAGTATTAAAAACTTGATGAATTGCTATATTGTTTAAGCGATTCTAATAGATATAAAATGATAGATGGTATTGTCAGTCCAGCCTCCTCAACTAATGAAGTGAAATAATTTTAAGCTTGTCATTTATGTCTTATTATTTTTATTTTTTAGCAAGAATTTAACTAAAATTATTTATTGAATGATTTATTTTTACTTACCACAGTCAAGATTTTTTTTTTTAACTATCAATATTTAGTATTTTTTAATTTTTTTGAACTACGCGACCAAAAATTTTTCATTATTATTATTATTATTATTATTATTATTTTATCAGTCTGACTCTAAAAACCTGAACTTAAAATTTTCTGTTTGCGGCTAAACGGTTTATACTATAGTATATTTTTTAATTACTTGAATTTAACTTTACATTTTCATACATTATTTATATATTAAACCATGGATATCAATGTTATTTTTTTAAATATTTCTTATATGATTTTTTTTGCTTCTTTCTTTTTTTACAGGGAATAATGACATACTTTTCTTCGTTGTACAAATATATCTTCTTGATAATGGTCATACAAAATATAGATAAAAGTTTAGATCACTTTATTTAATTGATAACTACATGCAAATTCTTTTAATCTAAATATTTTTAATATAAAATTAGCAATTTTAAAAAATATTGTCGGTTGTTAAATTTTACTTACCGCAGTCCCAATATTTTGAAAAAATAACAATATTTAGTATTTTCTATTTTTTTAATTACGTGATCTTTAAAATTTTTCATTAAATTAATTTTTATCAATCTGAATCTAAAACCTTGAACTTAAATTTTACTGTTTGCAGCTAACGATTTATAATACATATTTTACATTATCATACATTCTTTAATTATTAAATCATGGATATCAAGATAATTTCCTTTAGAGTTCCTGTATGAATATTTTTCCTTCTTTCTGTTTTCTCTCCTTTTACTTTTCTTTTTTACGAAAAATAATCACATACTCATTTTAGTATATATATGACATCTTGATAATGGTCATACCAAATATAACAAAAATTGTAGATCAGTTCAATTTATTTAATCGATAATTGCATGCACAATCTTTTAATTTAAATACTTTTCATATAAAATTAGTAATTAAAACAAAGTATTATTGGGTGTAAAAATTTTGCTTAATTATAAAGCATTCGAATAATAATGTAAAAAAAATACAAGTTATATAACTTCTCCTGAATAAAATATGACATTATTCAAATGAATTATTGTCAATAAAATAACAAAAATTTTTCTGTCTGGAGTGTGTATCGAACCGACGATCGAAACAGAGAACAGCTGAATAAACACAGTGCTTTAGACCACTCAGCCACTCTTCCCTCGTTCTTGAACACTCTAAAACTGTATAGATTCTAGATTTAATTTTACGCATGCTCAAGCAGACCAATTTTTTGTGAATCTTAACGAAATCCGTTTTCGTTTTAATATATAGGATTAGTTAATGAATAATCATGCTTCTAAATTTTCCTGTATGTTAACATAGGGTTTCAGTGAAGCCCTCCCTTAAAGCAAAATGTTAAAATCCTGCTCTTTAGACAAATCAAAGCTCCCTACCAGCAACCCGTGTGTCAGATTTCGTAGCCCTGCGCCCTGTGATTTCCGACTTTTTGAAGTTACATAGATACGCTTACGTATTTTAATAAGGTAGATTGAAAGTATTAAATTACTAATATTCTAAAGCCTTTAATTTAAGTTCTAAGTAAGATGGAAACAAAATTAAAGCTTAAAACTTTTTTGTCCAAAATTTGTGTTTTAAAAATAGTCAGATACCTTGAAAAAGAAAAAGAAAAGTATTGATTTAACTAAGCTGTTCTTTTAAAGAATAGAAAAATTGATAAGCTTATTTTCTTAGTGTGAAAATAATACTACAGATCTAATCAAGAATTTTTCCCCAGAAAATAGTTTATAGTAAGGCGTGTTACCTTCATGAGATTAGCAAAATCTTGTCTCTACGTTATTTAGAAAATACCGATAATAAAAAACACATAATTAAAATATAAAAAGAGCTGCGTTTCGCTTTATCTATGATTTTCTTTACATCTATTCTATTAAAAATCTTTTTAAATTGCTATCATCATGAAATGGAATTTTTGATTCCCATCTAAAAAACTCAGTTGTTTTAATGAAATGGGAATGTATTTTATTTAAATGTGCACCAAATAATTTTTTAAATTGATTAAAGAAGAAAGAGGATTTTTTAAATTAAAGTATCGAGTTTAAATAACTTTTTTGGTTAACGTAATTTTTAATTTAAATTAGTACGAATTGAAAATTTTAACTATGAACATGAGAGATTTTAAAATTGAATACATTGTTATGAAAGGTTTTTTTTCTTTAAATTAACATTAAATACTTTAAAACCAGTTAGACGAAAGAATTGAATTTCTAAGATAGATGATATGTAATTTTGTAATAGATATTTGAAAAAATTCTAGAACATACGATTTTTTTTTACTAATTTCTATTTTGAAAAGTAAGCGTACTTAGTCTGCATTGCTTTGAATATAGAACTATAAAAGAACAAATAATTACAGAACAAATAATTACTTTTATACTATTTACTGCTAAAGGATTTCGTTTTTAACTGATTTATTTATAAATATAACAAAGGATGTGAATTATCACTTATTGCACTGCGTACAACCAATTTATTTATTTTAATCACACAATTCTAATTATAATTGAAGTCTTTTGGACATTTTGATTATAAGGACGTGCCTTTGAATGTTATAGAGTATGCTTGTGTATTACCTTAAGTTACTTTACTGAGCGGTAGGGTGAAAAATCTTATCGACGCTTATAGTCGGAGAATCTAGGGATCGCTTATATAACGTTCTAATACGGAGGGCCCTACGGGAAAAAATTAAGAACTATTCTAAAATTTAAGTACAAAACATCAATGAGCAGGTTGGAGGGACGAGGGAGCGTTTAATACATACAAGTAGTAACGAAGTGGCTTCGACCATCGCACACTGGAGTATTTAATGCAAATTCCTGGTCAAAAAGGCAAAATTAAAATTTGCTCCACGATTCTAAAAGTTATATTTTATAATAGCTGACTAATTGGTGCATTAATCTATGTATATGTCAGGAGTATGAGTCATTTCCGGCGACTCTTAGCCTCAGTTGAAATGAATTTGCGAAAAGACGTTCTTTTTTTAAAAATATGTTTCAGCTTTTTTATTGTGTTTACATTTATAGTTTGGCATGTGTATGTAACTAATTTTATTTTTCATATAATGAAATATAATTTAAATTGAAAATGGGGTAATATTAGGCCTTTTTAGATCGAATTTATTGAAATATATTTATTGAAAAATATTATCTAATATATTCAAAGCTTTCTAAGCCTGCGCGGGGTTTGTCGGACCATTTTTGAATGATAATCGTATTGGTTATAATTTTGCAGGCAAATTAAAATTTAAAAAAATGTTCCGCATATTTTTGCCAATTTTAGATATCAATGATTTTTGGAAGGACTGCAAACCTATTAAAACCACTCAAAAACCAGCATTTCTATATTATAGAGACTCAATTTTGGTAAATACTACATGCAAGTAATATATATATTATATATAAATAATTAAACATTTATGTGTAATAAAATTAATCGCATTTAATTAAACATTACTTGTAAATAAAACAAACCTATCAACAATTAATTTCCTCTTATAAACAATAAGCAATTAAGAAAATATTGTATTATGTATTTATTTATTTAAATAAATGCATACATTTATGTATGTATAACATTAATTAAGTGTATTTACTAATAGTGAGTCAACAGCTTTTGTTTTAACTTTAAAACACATGAAAATTAATTTTGGTCAGGATTTTGCGTCAAATACTCCACTGTGCGCCAACTGGTAGCCGACTGATGCATATATTCGCCTCTGTACGTCTATCTCGACTATGGGAAACTGGTGGTAAGTTATCCTGGCTACGGAGAACCTCACGGATAATTTTAGCTATCAGTAACGCCAAGTTCAAAGTTGACACTAGATGCCGTGATCTGCTTTATCACTTGCCCGTCTTTGACAATTGCATGTTGCTCCCAGGTTATTTTGAAGTTTGAATTTAAGCAAAAGTTTTTAAGAGTATGTTTAGAATGTCAAGAAATGGGAAATTTTGTCTAATTTCCATTTGGAAGGATTAGCGACATAGGCTGTTCTATAGATAGGATGCTGGGCGTACACTGAAAAAAAATTCTGCCACTGGCATCTAGAAAATAAATTGTGGCTTTAGAAAAAATAGTTCCCTGTCATTCTTATAAGTTCTAGTTCCCTTTGATAGCGAGTTCTAGTTTTCCTTATTCAAATTCAAGAGCGTTTTCCTATATTATCGTGGTCAAACTTATTTAAAAATCTCTGAAAATAAATGTGAACACAAGAGGTTAGTTTTAGTAACTATAATTCTAGTTTATGAATTTATTCCAGAAATCAAGTGATAATTTCTCGCAATTCAAACGATTTATAATATAATGTGTAGAAACTATGTATTAGAAATTCTCGATCATTTCGTCTATTCACTTTATTTGTTTACAGTATTCGCATTACTCGAAAATCTATATTTCTAGTTTAGGGATTTGGAAAATGACTACTTATTCGTTCTATATGAAGGTGGTATAAGTTTTCTTTCAGTGTATGTGTAATCCAAACATGAAGTTCCATTTTTCTTCTTTTGCTGTGAAAATCAGCATTGCTTTCAAGACACATTAAGAGACATTTTATAAAATGCACATTTTATGCTCCAAAAACTAACCTATACCAGTTGCCGGTGGACTGGCGAAACGAATACGAATTCTAGTATTGCATGCATGTACACACACACACACACACACACACACACACACACACACGCACACACACACACACACACAAAAAGATATGTTTTAACTGGATTCATAGAGACAGAATGAAGCTGTCCTATTTATATGACATCTGGAGGAGTTAACGGATTAAATAAGGATACTTTTCTTCTTCTTTTTGGGCATCGGTGAGGCAGTGGTAGAATCGTGTGATACACGGGCGGCCCAAATTCAGTTCTTGTTAATATTATCGGTATGCCCAACTTAAATAATTTTTATTTAATCTAGCGATGGTCAGTCTTATCTTTATCAAAATACATCTGGTAGTACGCTGGTGTTTTAAATATTTTGGAGGTATTTCAACCAAGCTGATTCTGATGAGAATAAAAAATGCGTATGTTTCTATTTCTGAATTTTTAATAACTGTATAATTAAAAAATAATTATGTTTTAGCTTTTACAAAATACCATCTAACAGTGAAAGTAGATAAATTCATAAATTATTCTAAAGTCTAAATAATTAATCTTTCTATTTAACATTAATTTGTTTAATTTTTAATAATTCAGAGTTAACTACTTGAACATGTTAAAAATTTCCAATCCTATATTTTTTCACATGGTAACTATAAGTATGTAATGTGTTCAGTCTTAGTATATAACAGGACCCTACATGACAAATAAACTTTATCTATTTATGAAAACCTTCTATTTATTTTCATCAATTAGATCTGATGTTATTGTCCGTGATCAAATTTCTTATTCCTTTACCATAGCAGCCAACTTTTGTGCTTTTCTTATAACACTAAAATTTAATAGAATTGTTTGCCTTATTTAACTTCGACGGTTAAATAAGTCAAAATTTCCTATTAAATTTTAGTGGTAAGAAAAGAAACGTAAAAGTTGGCATATATGTCTTTACTCGTTCCGTGCTTTCTTGGTGATTGTGTACAAATTCTCCTGTCATTACAAATTTTTCTGTATGAGCCTGTTTGTAAGAACTCATCTATTTAATTTCTATTTTGAATGCTTGAATATTTTTCATATAATCAACGTAGCATTGCCAATCCTTATTTTAAAGCTGCTATTTTTTAATTAATAGTCTATGAATACTAACTTATGCTTAGGCATTTTATGAGTATGTTCTCATGCAATTCGCTTCTGAAAATTTTGATACTTCCTTTTTATAGTGGTCTTGGCGCGATAGAGAAAACGTCGAGATCGAATTTCGCGAGAAAAGCAAAATTTTCACAACACTTTCTAACAACCTTTATTTACATTTTAAAATCTTATAAGATTGTTATATGCTTATGAAATAATTAATAATGTTTCAAACGCATAAGCAATTTGTTGAATATTTACACCATTTAATAGAGGAAGTTCAGGTATTTTGGAATACCATTTACATTTTGATTTGTAAGTCAATATAAAAAAATTGAGATACATTAAAATTTAGTAAAGTACGAACCTTGACTATTTTTTAACACATTTTTAAGGCGTTTATAGCGGAAGAAAAAAAATAGACATCAATATTTACATTTTAAAGAAGAATTGCACTTTTCAGATACTATGAACCAGTCGGATAATGTGGAATAGGGTTATAAGGAATATTAAAATTGCAAGAAAAAACACGATTTAAAAGAATAAGCAAGATCATTTAATGAGTAGAGAGTAGTACATTATCTACAAATCATCCGATTCGTTAAAAAAATGTTTTAATTAAAAAAAAAATCTCAAATGTAGTCTGTTGTTTCGGTCCCACCACAGTTCACATGTGCCCACATCACACATAGCAGGCATTTTATTCCATCCTCTGAATATTTTCCATTGCAAAACAGGCACACTGCATCTTCCTCATCTGGTGTTCAACCTAGTAAAAATACCATCTGAGATGATAGGATGGAGTGCAATACTAAGTATTCCATATTACCCGACACGCCGTCTTGAAAAAAAAATCCCTGACGGCTCGGCCTACAGGCACAGGTAGATTTCGAAGACCCAGACCGTGGGGCGCCTGTTTGTCGGGAATTGCGAAGAAATGACCTTTTTACGATGATGCGGCAGTTGGAACCGCCTACTTCGAAACCTAACTTGTTTGCAGGCGGAATCGGCAGGGATTTTTTTTTTTTTAATTTTTTTTTTTGCTATAACGGTTGGTCCTATAAAAAACTTGTCAATATAAAAGTTTTAAATAATATTAAGAGGATTAATAATAAATTTAAGCGGATTTGAAATCTTGAGAATTGGCGAAGTTATGAATTTTTTTCTTCTAAACCCCCCTTCCCCCCCCCCCCTTAAGGCAATTTTTAATTATATCAAAAATCAGTCATACATAAATTTTCGGCCCTTTTCCTAGAAGTAATAATAACTTCAAACGGATTCGATACGTATCATAAGTAAGAAATTATGAGTTTTTTTCTGTTTTCACAACCCCTCCCCCCCCCCTTGGTTCGATTTTGTCCATTAACGAACTTGACCGAGACTGTATGCCCCTTGATTTTATGTATCAGTTTCGAAAATATGCGGGAGTTGGAACCGCCTACTTCGAAAAATAACTTGTTTGCAGGCGGAGCCGGCAGGAATTTTTTTTGTTTTTAATTTTTTTTTTGCTATAAAGGTTGGTCCTATAAAAAACTTGTCAATATAAAAGTTTTAGATAATATTAAGAGGATTAATAATAAATTTACGCGAATTTGATATCTTGTGAATTGACGAAGCTATGATTTTTTTTCTTCTAAAACCCCCCTTTTTCCCCCCCTTGGGGCCATTTTTAATTATATCAAAAATCTGTCATACATACATTTTCGGCCCTTCTCCTAGAAGTAATAATAACTTTAAACGGATTCGATATGTATCATAATTAAGAAATTATGGGTTTTTTTCTGTTTTCACAAAAAGCCCCCCCACCCTCCCCCCCCCCTTGTTCAATTTTGCCCATTAACGAACTTGACCGAGATTTTATACCCCTTGATTTTATGTATCAGTTTGTAAAAGATTAATGCAGAATTTTTCCAGTTATCGTGGTCAGAAAAAAGTGACATAGATAGATAGATAGATAGATAGATAGGTAGATAGATATATAAAGTTTTGAACTGGGGGTGGTTTTGGGTTCTGGGAGTCATGATCGGCGTAGATCTGCAAAAATTTTTCAAAATTTCCAACTTAGGTGAGAATGTAATAGGTAGTATTTCTTACGAAATCTACCTAAAAACCCTCTTCACTCGTCAACAAGTTAGCATAGAGGTAAACTGACAAACACAGCATTAAATATAATTGTTCAACTTAACACTGAACTTGGTTAACATCACTGACGAAGAGGTCTTATAAATTAATACAAATTTTATAAAGTTTTCCAGTAAAAAACTGCAAAAATTGAGAATAATATTTTATTTTACCGCGTCACTCCAACAACAGGTATCCAAACAAAACAAACCGCAGTGCATCATGGGGATACAGTGGAACTCCAGTTATACGTTTGCCCGGGACCGGACAAACGAAACGTATAACTCAGTAAAACGTACAACTCAATTAATGGTTTACCGGAACAATTTTGTAAATATATCGTGAAAACTTTGATCCGCTGAGGTGTTTGCTACCTTTTATATTGAAAACAGAAGTTTCCTAAGTAGTGCTGCATCCATGACATAAATTTTTGGAAATGGAAATGAGAAGAAAAATAGTACATAAGAGAAGTACACATGAACTTATTTTATCTTAAAATCTTTATTAAAATTATATTTAATACACATAGAGTACTTAAAAGAAATCGTTGGAATCGCCTTGGCATATAAATTATTTATCAAAAGACATTTCCAGTTTATTGAATCTTGTTGAAATAATCACTAATCTTTTTTTTTTTTTTTTTTTTTTTTGTTTTTTTTTTGTTTTTCGCAGAGCCAACACTGAACAACAAATTTTGCATTTCTGTTAATAATGCAGCCACCTTATGGTTATATTGCTTTTACTACTGACGAACCGATTAACTACGTCAAAAGCTTTCACATCAGCTCTGAAGATTGAGTGGGATCTTTCAAATCTGATTCCTCGGCCGCGTCGTCAGTGTTTCCGGTTTCAAAATGGATAAATGAAAAATAAATTCGTCCGGGGACACTAAAACATAACGTATAACTGAGGGAAATGTGTAATTCAAAACGTATAACTCAGCTAATTTTTTATGGCAAGTGGTCGGGACCGCTGAGTTGAAACGTATAACTGAGGGAAACGTACAACTCAGGTAACGTATATCTGGAGTTCCACTGTACTAGGAAGTCGTTTCCCAGTTTTACGCTTTGGTTGCAGCACTGCACAGGCCAGATATTCAAGTATTTCATATGAAGCCCGACCATTCCATAATACCCGAACTTCCTCTACATACACCGAGAAGCAATTTATTTAATATACTCTACAAAAATAAGCCATTTAATAATTCAATACAAAATATATAAAGTATGGCTACATAAATAAGCCATACAAGATTAGCATTTTTTTTTCATTGATCCCCATTTTATCTTCGTGACGTTTATAATATTTGATAAGAAATCACATTTTCTTAAGTCTGCGTTGTAAAAAGCAAGTATCAAGATTTCAGTGTCAATTTATTAATTTAGAGTGACGTTGCGTATTGTATTGGTAAATAATAACGCCGAATGAATTTTTTCGTTCTGAAGGAAAAGAATGAATTGCCACGAAAGGATATATTAATATATAATAACACATTCTGCCTTTAAAAATTTTATCGCATTTAATTTTACGTATCTGCATAATTATGAATATTTATTTTAAGCGTTCCCCATTCTGCACTTGAACATGTCGTTCAGTCAAATTGAACAACCGATAAAACTTTACATTTTGCGAATATAGACATGGATATTTAATTAAATCAGATGATTCGATAAAAGGATGATTTAGCGATTCATAGCGTACATATGCAAACAAAATACGCATTTTAATGTATATTGTGTCGGTTTTAAAGAGAAAAAAATATATTAATAAGCATATTTGTAAATAGAAATCTTTAATCATCCTTCTACTCATTAACAATGCACAATAACTTATCACTTTAAAATGGTATTTGCGAAATCATTGTTTTCCCCGCTGTAAACAAATGCAAGAACGCAGAGCGTTTCTGTATTGAAAACTCGGGCACGCCGGATGCTCATTCAGTGAATGATGTGCGAATTAACTCGAACGGTACATTGCGCAGTAAACAAAACCTTTTGTTCCAGATCTTGATTCTTTTGTTTACAACAAAATAAGCTGAAAATGTTAGGGACGTTGCCGACTGTTGTTCTTTCTAGCGTTTCTAGCAAGATAATTATGCGTTCTTTTGTTTTTGTTTGTTTACAGTAGTAAGTTTAAAATTCTAATATATCACATGTGCTGTCTACCCATTTCGTAATAATCCGTTATAAGTGGAGAAATGCGATACAATTTTGATATGATTTTCCAGAATGTTTTTGCGATAAGTAAGTACTTTTATGCCTATAACGTTTAATTGAGTCTAGATAAAGAATGCATTGAAACTTCAATCCTTATTCTTTAAAAGGAGCTTTACGAATGTCCTTACAGCGTTGAAGTTCAAAGATATTTTCGATCCAAGAACATTTAAAATAAAATAGGTAATCCAGTTCTTAGAAAAAAATCTGAAAACGTTATGAATTTGTCAATTGTTGTTCTTTCTAGCGTTTCTAGAAATATAATTATGCGTTCTTTCGTTTTTGTTTGTTTACAGTATAGTTTTAAATTTTAATATATCACATGTGGCGTCTACCCATTTCGTAATAATCTGTTATAAGTGGAGAAATGCGATTAGATTTTGATATTATTTTCCAGAATGTTTTTGCAATAAGTAAGCACTTTTATGCTTATAACGTTTAATTGAGTCTGGATGAAGAATGCATTGAAACTTCGATCATTATTCTTTAAAAGGAGCTTTACTAATGTTCTTACACTTTTAAGTTCAAAGACATTTTCGATCCAAGAACATTTAAAATAAAACAGGTAGTCAAGTTCTTAGATGAAATAATCTTAAAATGTTATGAATTTGTCGATTGTTGTTCTTTCTAACCTTCCTAGAAATATAATCATGCATTCTTTTGTTTTTGTTTGTTTTCAACAAATTCTAAATTTAATATATTACATATGATGCGCAGTTTAATGTCTGTCCATTTCTTAATAATCCGTTGTAATGTATATAGCTTATATGAATAAATTTTGTAATCAGGGAAAGACTTTTCGGACACCCTGTATATTATGTAATATTCATGTACAAGATTATAATAATTAAAATTTAGCTATTCAGAAGTATCTAGCGATAGTATTATGATTCAATAAAAACACTACTTCACTAAGCATTTAGTTTAATTGATCAGTTCTGTGAACATCGAAAAAAGCAGTAACCTGTGAGACCGCTAACAGCAGATAAAAGTCACTGGAAAATAAAATTGGAATTTTATCGATTCATCTGAATACTTTTCCATAAAGATCAAACTACCTTGTTCGATATTAATAAAATTATTATTATCTCATTTGCTTTTACTAAATTGTCGTTTTATTGTATTTTTATTGTATTATAAACGGATGTTTATCATGAATAAGAACTATTTCTCGACATATTTAATGTTATTATTACTTATTCAGAAACTTTGAAACTTAAAAGTTAATTACATGAAATAAAATAAAATTTCCTTCGAGTCACCTAAATTTCTTTCCCTAAAGATCAAAATAACTTATTCGACATTCACATTTTATTGATAAAATGCGTATCATGATAAGTCATGATATATTTTGTTACAGAATATATTTTTTTTTTTGCATTACACAAGAATGTTTATCACGATTAAGAAGTTTTTCTCGATAGATTAAACGTTATTATTACTTATTCAAAAACACTGACGGTTAAGAGTTAATCATACGAAAAAAACTTAAGGTTTCATTCGAGTCATCTGAATTACTTTTTATAAAGACATTCGACATTAACACTTTATTAATAAAATGTGTATCATCATGTCTTTTGTACAAATTATTGTTTCATTTCATATTATTATACTGTACAAAGATGTTTATTCAAATAGAAAAACGTTTTCTCGACATATTTAATGCTATGTATTGATTATTCAGAAATACTGCAGCTTAAAATTAATCATGTAAAAAAAAAAAAAAAAAAAAGATTTCATTCGAGTCATCCGAATTACTTTCTATAAAGATCTAATTAACCTTTTAGGCAATAATAGTTTATTCATTTAAACAACAAATAAAGATTAATTGCTTGGATTCGTTTCACTAACATCATTTGCAGCGAAATTGTTTTATTGTATTAATATTGCCATTATACAATAATGTTTATCCATGAATGCGAACGTTTTACGGACACATTTAATGATATTATTACTTATTCAGAAACATTGTAGCTTAATCACACAAAAAATAATAAAAGATTTGATTCGAGGCATCTGAATTACACTTCAAAAGGATCAAACTACCATTATCGATATTAAATCTTTATTCATTTAATCAACAAATAAAGTATATAACAATCGTTTCACTTCATCTTTTGTTACTAAATTATTGTTTTATTGTATCGTTATTGTATTATAAAGAAATGTTTTTTGTAAATAAGAACTTTTTAGGAAATTTTTAAAGCGATTTTTACCTTTTCAGAAGCATTGAGTCATAAAAAAAATTCTTTTGAGTCATCTGAATTGCTTTCCATAAAGATCAAACTACCTTCTCTTACATTAACACTGTATTCATTTAACCCAGTGTTGAACTCAAACACTTTTCTTGGGGAGCGATTTTTTGAAGCTCCAGGGGAAGATTAAAGAGTTCCGGGGGAGGAAGAGGGATTTGCACTTTTGACCACATATAAAATTAAAATCCCCACGGAGTATTTGGGATTTTAATTTTGATGGTATGGGAGGGGTAACGTTCTCTGGCCCATCTGCTGAATTCATCACTGATTTAACCAATGAATAAAGTTTAATTAATTTATAAAAAAATAATAATAATAAAAAAAAAATCACCATATCTTTTGTTACTAAATAGTTTCTTTTTTTATTGTTTTTCATAAGCATTCTTGTATTATTATATATACTTAATACTATAAGAATGCAATAAAAGAATGTTTATCCATGAATAAGAACTTTTTCTCGACATATTTAATGCTATTATTACTTATTCAGAAACACTGAAGCTTAAGAGTTAATCATAGGAAAAAAAATTAAGATTTCATTCGAGTCATCTGAATTACTTTCCATAAAGATCAAACTACCTTGTTTGACATTAACACTTTATTGACAGGTTACGCATCATCACATCTTTTGTTACCAGATTGTTATGGGTTGGAATGTTAATGAACGTTATATGACTTCCTAAGAAGACTAAAGACAATATGTCTGAAAGAAGCTCCGCCTTTGGCGATTCTGTTATTTTCGGGGTGTAAAGCCTTAGAGCTGACGGAAAAAATGCCTCAGAGTGGACAACTCGAGATTTAACGGCGATTTGCATACTTAAAATTTACTGATTCCAAAAGCATGTACTTGTAGAAATTCAAATCCATAACTGGATCGGGTTTGGATTTCAACTGGATAGTGGGATAAAAAACAAATGTTTGTAAAAGAAAAAAAAAATGTGATTGTGCGTCCGAACTGTCCACAAATATGAAATGAATTTTTATTAGTTAGTTTGAGGAATAGGTCTTTAAAAAATAGTCTTATTGTTTTCTTTGCAGCATTATTTAAGTCTGGCTTATGAGTTTGATTGTTTTTGATTTATTTATAATGTACATTTGTATATATTTTTTTATTTATATCACTTTATATTTACATTAATATTATTTAACATTTGTAATAACTTGGGTTAAAAAAATTGCTATAAGTTAAAAAAAAAAAACGAGTTTCTTTACTGTTAAAAAAGAGAACTTGACAATAAGCAAAATGCAGTTATTTTTGGAGTATTTTCTTGGCTTATAATAGTTTTAATATACATCAGTTAATTTTGCAGAACAAATACGCATTTTTTGAGAATACATCTAGAATCTACTTTTGTAACTTTTCTTTTGCGAACGCGTTCATGATAAATCGCTGCACCACAATAAATGAAAATAAGATGAGATACACACGGATGCCGTACATCCGGTATAAGATATCGTTCGGGAAGTTTGAAGTGCGAAACTTTTATTCTTCAAACCATTCGACAAAATATTTCCGAATTGGATATGCACCTTTATTAATTAGTTTCTTTTTAAATTTTCAATATATAAGTGTGAAATTCTACATACGGAAACGTTTTTTTTAAAAGTACTTATTGTTATTCCTATTTGAACACATTGTGCACTCGTTTATGATACAATTGTACAACGTAGGGTAAAAGCAATTAGTACATTAAGAAATTAAGTAAAAAATCAACTAATTAGCGTAAGAGTGTACGGTTTGGATAAAAAATGTTTTTCATAATGGAAAGTTTAAACAACACATAGTTCAAAAAATCGCCCATAGATGACTCTATACCTTCAAAACAAAGGGGAAGAAACTCAAAAATAAACAGTCACAGCCCATTTATTATGTGCAATCTACTACAATATTTCAACTGCGTGCGTTCTTTTTAGTTGAATCGCACCCAAATGACTCTCAATTTCATTCTGTATGGTGGTATAGTCTACAGTAATTCAAACAACAACAACAATAACAACAAAAAAAAAAAACCTTTTACATTTTAATTGCTAAAATGTTGAAGAGAAAATGAAAATAGCCATTCGATTGAGAATTTTGTCTTCTTTCCATTTACCGTATTAAAATAATGAAAATGCTTATCTTGAATTAATGATGACTTTTTAAGATTTGAAGGTATAGCGCCATCTATGGAAATTTTTCATAGGTAATTTTTTAATAGCTTAAAAAACTTTGAAACATGATAAGCAATACCATTCAAACGCATTCTTGCACACCAATTTTTTCATTGAATTTTAAAATGTGACAATGATTTTTGGTTCACCCCTTACGTGGAAAAAAAAATGGTACGTTCAAATTCTCATTTTTGAATATTTTTAGTAAAATATTTTATAATTTTTGTCCAGCAAACGTCCATTTTCTGCTCTCAGGCCAGCCTAAGATCACGAGTGCTTAGAAATAGGAGTCTGTTTCAAATTTCTATTTTCAAAACATTTTGAGTGTAATATATCCTGATAACGAAAATCCTGTATTTACGAAAATAAGTTATAAGGATATAGGGTAGTCCGACCAGTAAATGAACACTGAAGTGCATTTTTTTAAAAAAAGATTGATTATATTTTAATAAACAGTACCTTTTGGCGTCTGACAGTGCAAATACATGTGTTGATATACAAAGGATTAAAAAACAATAAAAGGGAGTTTATATTTCATTTGTTTGGGATGTTAGGGGTGTGTTAATAAAAAGCTATACAAAAACCACGTAAATGAACAGTTTTTACCAGTGAATGAATGCAAAATTTTTCAGTGAATGAACAGGCAGCAATTTAAAAACACTTAAGTTTCGTAGTATGTTATTTATTTTACAGCTTGTACAAATAACTTATAACACGTTTTTACTGAATTACGTGTTTTTTAAACCCAGCATCATTATTAACTAGTGGGGAGTTTTTCAAACCTTATTCTATTAAAATATTTACTAATTGTTCATTCATTGGGGGCTGTTCACTTACTGGCAGTACTACCCTAATTACACTCAAAATGTTTTGAAGATAGAAATTTGAAAAAGACTCCAATTTCTAAGTACTCGCGATCTTAGGCTATTCTGAGAGCATAAAAGGAATGTTTGTTGTACAACAGGGTACCCTTTAGAATATGTAACCGAGTGAAGAAAAGTTTTTAAAGGAATGAAGGATTTTAGTTAAAGAGGCTAGAGGACTGTGCACGCTAATGCTTGACGTTGTCTGAATCAATTTGAAGTTTTACATAAAAAAAATAAAGCATGACATTTATTGAAAAGGATGCAAAAGCAAAAATAATGCTTTAGTCTGTCTATAGACGATTGGTAGAATTTTGAAAGTTGTTGGTTATTTTAAATAGTTCCCTTAAAAATGCCAGACAGCAAAATTTTTAGATGATCATGGAATTCAGCAATTTAATGGTACTAAACTTACCAAATTTCAGTATTATTAAAATTTATCGACTTATGAATAAAAAGAATTTCTTTTAAAGTAAAATGTAAAGAAAGACATAAAATGTACGAATTATTTTGATTTTATTGTTAAATAAAAAAAAAAATTCTGTACTTTCTGATATCCAGCAGAGCAGATAAGATCTGATATAAGCAGAAATTAGAAACTCCAGTGATTTTCAGTTTCACAACGAGTTTATATTTATTTTAAATTGGCGCTATTTCATGCGAGTTGGGGTGGGTGATATTTCCTATTGCAAGAATCTGTTTTTATATCATGCAAGGAACAAAAAATATATCGAATTTATCAATTATTTCCATTGTATTGATCAAATTTCAAAGCTCTATATACTTTTTAATATCTATTCGTTAACAGAAATTAGAAACTCGAGCAATTTTCAGTTTCACAATGACTTCATATTTCTTTTAAATTTGGGCAATTCTATGTCAGTTGGTATGGATGGTATTTATCCTGCAAGAATTTTTCTTTAAATGAACGAAAGAGGAAATAAAGATAATTTGCCAATTACTTCTATTTTTTTTTTCAAATCAATTGTAAAGGTTCTCTGTACCTTCTAATATCTATTCATAGGTAGAAATTAGAAACTCCAGAGATTTTCAGTTTCACAATGACTTTATATTTATTTTAAATTAGCGATGTTTCAAGCCAGTTGTGGTGGATGGTATGTCCTATTGTAAGAATCTGTCCTTCAGTCATGGAGGGAGTAAAGAAATATATCAAACTTATCAACTATTTTCCATTGTATTGATCAATTTTAGAAGTTTTACATACTTTTTAATATCTATTTATTAAAAGAAATTAGAAACTCTAGCAATTTCCAGTTGCACAATAACGTCATATTTATTTTAAAATTGGGCAGTTCCAGCTAGTTGGGATGGATGATATTTCCTATTACAAGAACCGTTCCTTACATGATCGACGGAGTAAAGAAAGATATCAAATTTGCCAATTATTTCTATTTTTTAATCATTTGCAAATGTTCTCTGTACCTTCTAATATCTATTCATAAGCAGAAATTAGAAACTCCAGCGATTCCTAGTTTCACAATGACTTAATATCTATTTTAAATTAGCGATGTTTCATCCCATTTGTGGAGGATGGTATTACCTATTGCAAGAATCTGGCCTTCAATGATGGAGGGAGTAAAGAAAGCTATCAAATGTATCAACTATTTTCCATTGTATTGATCAATTTTAAAAGTTCTATGCACCTTTCAATATCTATTCATTAACAGAAATTATAAACTCAAGCGATTGCCAGTTGCACAATGACTTCATATTTATATTAAATTTGGGCAGTTCCAGCTAGTTGGGATAGATGATATTTCCTATTACAAGAACCGTTCCTTACATGATCGACAGAGTAAAGAAAGATATCAAATTTGCCAATTATTATTATTTTTTTTAATCAATTGTAAATTTTCTCTGTACCTTCTAATATCTATTCATAGGCAGAAATTAGAAACTCTAGCGATTCCTAGTTTTACAATGACTTAATATTTATTTTAAATTAGCCATGTTTCAGCCCAGTTGTGGTGGATGGTATTTCCTATTGCAATAATCTGGCCTTCAATGATGGAGGGAGTAAAGAAAGATATCAAATTTATCAACTATTTTCCATTGTATTGATCAATTTTAAAAGTTCTATGCATCTTTCAATATCTATTCATTAACAGAAATTATAAACTCGAGCGATTGCCAGTTGCACAATGACTTCATATTTATATTAAATTTGGACATTTCTAGTCAGTTGGGATGGATGATATTTCCTGTTACAAGAATCTTTCCTTGCGTGATCGAGAGAGTAAAGAAAGATATCAAATTTGCCAATTATTTCTATTTCTTCTTATCAATTGTAAATGTTATATTTACTTTCTAATATCTATTCATATACAGAAATTAGAAACTCGAGCAATTTTCAATTTCACAATGGCTTCATATTTATTTTAAACTGCCGATGTTTCATGCGAGTTGTGGTGGATGATATTTCCTATTACAAGAATCTGTTTTTATATGATGCAGGGAGTAAAGAAAGATATCAAATTTATCAATTATTTCCATTATATTGATTAATTATAAAAGTTCTATATACTTTTAAACATCTATTCATTAACAGAAATTAGAAACTCGAACAATTTTCAATTTCCCAATGACTTGATATTTACTTTAAATTAGAGATGTTTCGTGCCATTTGGGATGGGTGGCATTTCCTATTACAAGAATTTTTCTTTACAAGAACGAGGGAGTAAATAAAGATATCAAATTTGCCAATTATTTGTATTTTTTTATCAATTGCAAACATTCTCTGTACTTTATAATCTCTGTTCATAAGCAGAAATTAGAAACTCGAGCGATTGTCAGTTTCACAATGACTTGATATTTATTTTAAATTGGTGCTGTTTCATGCCAGATGTGATGGATGATATTCCCTATTACAAGAATCTTTCCTTACATGATCGAGGGATGTCCTCATCGATACATGGGGCGTTTGATGGATGGACTTTCCGATGACGTTCTTGAATTCTCTACGATAGTCTTTGTCACGAGAACCAATGTGATTTATAATTGGGCCCACCCACAGAGTAATTATCCATAAAGTTAAAATTATCAGTTCTTTTGTAACAAAATTAAATTCGTTCTAGCATGAAATTCTATACAAAAAATGTATTCTTTTGTTTTTTTTTCTTTCTGGAGGGAATAAAAACATGTAAGAAATAAATACAGAAGTATTTATTTTTATATCAAAGCAGTCACCTTTTGTTACGCTCTTTGTGTCGCTATTTATATGACCTCGTAATGAAAATTTTACAATATGAAAAATGTTTAACTTTTGAATAAGCGTGGTTTTGTCTTAAAATTGTCCACGACACAGAAAAAAAAAAAAAAAAACTACATGCTTACTTATTTGCTTAAAATATAAACAAAAATTTTTAGAATAAAATTTCGCAAAATACACGCGAATACAATAACTATATGATTATGTATAATATTTTTGTCTTTCGTTTTCTAAGATGATAATTCTTTAAAAGTTCATTACTTAAAACTTTAAATCTATTTATTTAAGAAAGTGTTTTTTGAAGATATATCTATATTTATATGCGAGATAATGCTATAATTCTATAAAACTATGTGCGGAATTTTTCTGTCTATTCTTTAGATTATATTAGGTTTTGTTTTGTGAATTAATTCAGAAAATTGTTTTTCTTTTTTTTTTTCGAAAATAAATTAGTATATAAATTTTTTTGGTTGTAAAGTTTTTAATAAAGTTTATTTTTGAAGAATTTATGTGTGGGTTTAAATTTTTAAATACCAGAATGTAACAATTCCTTAATTATACTAATTGGTATGGGATTATATAAAAGTAAATAAATAAAAAAAATTATGCAGCATTTGGTATAAAGTTATCGGCTAGCTTTTAATGTAATTTCTAAAATTACACTAGAAATTTAAATGAAGTCCTTTTTAGCGTAAAAAAATTCTTTTATTTAAAATTTTTGCAAATATTTCATTTTTAATGAAACGTTTTGAATATATATATGTAAAGTTTTAGTAAAGATGAAGTACAAGTAGTACATGTTTATAATGTATAGGAAATATAGTACAGATTTTACTTTTTAAAATAATTAAACGTAATAGAACTTGAAAATATGAGCCATTATTTTAAATTAATTAGTTAATTTTTTTTATTATATCGTATAATGTAATGAATTTGGTATATTAATGTGTTTCGTATCTCTCATACTTTGAAGCATTTTTGTACACACTTATTTCTCGTTGCGAAATACTTATTGCGTTATATAACAAACAAAGAAATAAATGTTTATTGAAATGTATTTACATTTGAGAGATACAAAGCAATTCTCGAAATTTCCTGCCGTTACTTAGAAACAAACAAGTAAATATAGTTTTAAAAATTTTCTTGTAAACAGTGACACAATTTTCTTTTCTATGAAGCTAGAGTTTTCAATAAGCTGATATCAGAGAAAAAGCTTTTACAGTTATTGGAATATATTGAAGGTCGATAGCAATCGGTTTAAGCTGTCTGTTACACAAATACACTTCCAAACTCAAAAAACCCTCCCTTATTGTGTCTATAGGAGGCAATTTAGGTGGTAACATCTCCCAGTTTAATACACATGCAAATTAGATTACGTCATTCTCATTGTTTGATAAGGGGGAAATCTGCGATGTATCTAATGAGAAACGTGCAACACAGAAATTGAAATTTTAATATTTTCTCAGTCATTATTGGGCTCATGTTTCCGCTACTGAACTTCTAATAATTCAAAACACGATTCATGTTCGATTTCAAGCTTTTCATAGAACAACATGTTACTATCGATAATGTTTCAATTATTCAAATCATTTTTGTATTTTCTGGTTTTAAAAAGGGCTTTTGATTTCATAAAAAATATTGTTGAAAGAAAATAATTTGTGCAAATGCATTCATACAATGACAAAGTTTCTATGTATTGAAAAGAAAAATGTTCTGAACCGTAATATTTTAAATGTATTTTCCTTCATATCGGATATAAAATCGAGATAAATTACATTGCGTGATTTTTTTCAGCAATTTTTTAACGATAAAATCCTTTTACAAAGATAGGTTTTAAAAAATTTAGAGTAAAATGAGTTTTTTTTTCTCAACAATAAGAAAAAAAATAAATAATAAAGAGCAGTAATGGATATTAAATTTTTTGTATTGCAGATTGTCATTTATAAAACTATTATTTAATTTTCTTTATGTTTAATATGCATTCTAGGCTCGATCATTCAATATAAAAGTAAGTTCGATGCTCATGAATTACAAAATAACATGGAAAATTGGGAATATAAGATAAAGTCAGATTTTTATTTGTTTATTTTTTTTTTTGCAAACTCTTATTAATTTTTGAGTTTGTGGTTTGAAATTTAGGTTTCAACTTATTATGTCAGTTTCAATGGTGAATTGTAAATATTGATCCTATAATGCTATTTAGTTTGTTTGTAAAGCTAACTCGAAAGTTGGAAAACAATTTATTTAATATTTTCGTAAGGAAAGATATTTGACTGGTTAATAGTGATTAAGTATTAATGTATTTTTTTGTTTATTTATGTATTTTTTATTTCAAAACTTTATTATCCATCAAAAAATAAAAAAAATAAACAAAATTCAATAGCTAGCAAATGTTTATTTTTTTTCACGCCCGTAACAATTCTTCTTCAAGTAACTATTGTGAGAAAAAAATTGAATGATAGCATGCATTTTCAGAATTTTATGGATTTTGAATATTAATCTATGTTTCCAGTGCAGTGATATTTCTAAAATTTATTTAATATAAACTGTAAAAAATATATACATGAAAAATATAAGTAGTCGATAACAAACAAAATAAAGAGTGTTAAATACTATTTTCCGTATAAAACAATACAACTTAAAAATGGGCTGGAAAAATAACTCTTGATTATATATTTAATGTTAATATCTATATTATAATAAAGCCTTATTCCTTTATTTTTTTAAAAATTTTTTGCTGTTTCAATTTCACAATTATCTAGTAATTAAAAAGCAATATATTCATAACGCATGATCTGATTTGTGAAATACTAAGCTGCAGTGAAAATGAATCGTACTGTATCTTAAGTAAATTAATAAGAAAATATTAAAGAATTAAAATAAGTCTTGGTTAATTTCAGTTATTGAAAAATGGCATGCAAATAAAGAAAATAATTTCGTTCAGTTGCTAAAAATGCTGGGTTGTTTGTTTAATTTATTTGATTCTTTGGAATAAATATATACCGCTTATTATGAAAATGATATAAATCCATTTTTACATGCTTTGGGGGTATTTGGGAATTCTATATAGAATAACTATTTCTTTTAATTTTTAATCCAATTTTTATTTGATGAAAGCAAATGGTGTTTTTCAATATTACTGAAAACACTTTGTGTATAAAAAGTTATGTGTAAAATCAAGCATTTTTGCTTTAAATTATGCAATATTAACTCTTTTAATTTTTAATTATTGTATTAATTCTTTAAGATTTTTTTCACTTTAAAACGCATTATGTTGACGAAAGCAAATTTATATTTTTCATTATTACTAATAACGATTCCGGTATAGAACTTTTATAAGTTATGCATAAAATTATTTTTCATTACATCAAACATATAATATTGACTCTTATATATTTTTCAATTGTGTATAAATTCCTCGATGAATTTTTTGATATTAAGGGGCATTATGTTCATGAAAGAAAAGGAATATCTCGCAGTTTCATAATATTATTTTTAGTTACATGAAATGTTTAATATTGACTCTTTTAATTTTTCAACTATGTATAAATTCGTTAAGGGTTTTTCTGCATTAAAATACATTATGTTTATGAAAATAAATGAATATTTTACAATTTCTTATGCATATTGTTATCATATTGTTGCATGTGCAATGCTGAATCTTTTATTTTTATAATTATGTATAAATTCCATGAGGGTTTTTATCACATTTAAATGCATTATGTCGATAAAAGCAAATGAATATCTTATAATTTCATAAGTTATGCATAATTGCATTGTTTGTTACATCACATGAGTAATATTATCTTTTTTACTTTTAAATTATGTTGCATAAATTCCTTAAGGGTTTTTCATTTTAAAATGTACTATGAAGCAAGCAAATGAATATTTTGGAATCTTATTGGAGACGATTTATCTGAAATTCGTAAGTTACGCATAATCTTATTTTTTGTTACATTATATGTATAACATTGATTCTTTTATTTTTTAAATCATGTGTAGATTCCTTATTGGTTTTTTAACTTTAAAATGCATTATTTTGGTGAATATTTTTCAATATCACTTTAAGCGATTTATGCATAAAAATTAAGCATAATCTTAGTTTTTGCTACATCACAGGAATAATACGGTAGGGATAATTTGGCTAGCGTGAAGTAATTTGTGTGTTATTATTAGCATAGTTTTTTACACGGATTAACCTTGGTTATCTAAACACTTTTCACGCTGAAACAGTGAGAAACATGGTATAAACATATGGCATAAATTAAACAACTGTAAAAAAAATAATAATGTTATGTTTATTTTTTAAATGAAACTTATACACAAATTTCCCCAACCTTATTGACTCTTTAAAAAAAAAATTCATTCATAAATTCTCTTTACGTTTTTTTCTATTTAAAGTGTATTATTCTGATGAAAATAAATTAATATTTTGTAGTCATACTGGAAGTGATTTCTGTTTATAAAATTCATATGATATATACAAAATCTTATTTGTTGTACATAATACGTGTAATATTAACTTTGATTTTAAAATTATGCAGGAATTTTGCGATTTTTTAAGGTTTAGCTTTTTAAAATTGATTTTTTACAGATTGTTTTACTTCAAAATTTATCATTAAGATGAATTAAAATAGCTACCGATCATTTCAATAAAGTACAAATTTGTTTCTAAGTATTTCTGAAACAAATCACGAATTCTCTGGACATAAGCAAACTGTTACTTGATAAACTGCCTTCAAGTTATTACATTGTTGACTGGACATATTAAATCGCTGAGCTGTCTCTAAAGGAAATATAATGCCGATTTATATCTTATTCCAGTAAAACAGGATGTCAGTTGTATTACTGATGAATCGAAGCTTAATCGACTATGGAAAAGCATATTTCAGAGTTTAGGGGATTTACCAAATTTCATTGTGTGAATTGTTTCAATTAATTACAGTCTGTCGATTCTGTTTTGTCATGAATTATGCCAATCTAGAACATCATTTTTTTTATGTATCACTTTTTATTTTTTAACTAGCTGACCCGCCCAGCGTTGCCCGGGCCCGTGGTAAAACGTTAAATAAAACCCAAATTTCGATTATTTTATATATTTTAGACGATTTTGCAAAATCGTGAAAAAAACATTTACTCCTTTTTTCAAGTAGGATCGTTATATAGTTAAAAGAAAATAGCTTTTCTTGTCCAAGCCCTTTGAAAATTTCAATGAACATAAATATAACGGTTTTACAGCCCGTGTAAAAATTACGTCAGAAATATTGTTATCTGGTTGTAAAATAAATATGTTTTCTTTTCATGTCGGTTCCGTTAACATAAAAAAAAATAGTATTCGTCGACCGATCTTCTGAAATTTTAGTCGTTTATAAATATAACTATTTCTAAGTCCTCTATAAAATTATGTGAACATATATGCATTTCAAATAGTGAAAACGTTACCAGAAGCCGAACGTGACTGCGGTAAACATCCCGTTATTATGGGTTTTCGCCGAAAATATCTCAAATTTTATTTTTTTTTAAATATTTGTTCTCGTCCGAACGCTTCGAAATTGTTGTAGGTGATGTAAATCTGGTCTACCAAGATTTTTTTTAAAAGATTGTGTTGAAAAACGAACGTTTAGTGACTTTTAGCGCAAGAAAAAAAATCTTCTGGTGAGGCGCGAAATGACCTGCGTTCGCCGGTGTTTTTCAAAGGGTTAAAATCCGTATTTAAAAAAAATTATACCATCTATTAGAAAGAAGTTTCAGCTTTAAGAGCATATGCTTGGTTTGTCTGCATCTCTAAAATTGTGCTATTGAGGGGCGTTGGCAAAAAGGAGAAAACATAAGCCCGGGAAAATGACCCTTTTCCAAAAATGTTTTTCAAAGGGTTAACATAATTTTTTTTCGAATTGATTACGGCATTAGAGACGTAAGAGTACAATCTTTCATAATATGCTTTCCGTTTTTAAATAAACCAAATAGTTTAGTCGATAAAATTTAAAACAGAATTGCGAAATAACTAGTCGCTGAATCGGAGCTTAATACACCATGGAAATTTCAGAGCATATAGCATATTTCAGAGTTTGGGGGTTGTTTCCAGATTTTATTATGCGAGTTGATTCAATTAATTACAGTTTGTAGAAAATAATTTGCTGTAAATGCATATGTCAGATTCGAGCGTACATTTATTGAAAAGAAAAATATTTCGACTCATAAATTTAAATCACAGGATTTTTTTAATAACAATATCCTATTACAAATATTAATATACGTTAAAAAATAGAGTAAAATAAGAATTTTTTTCACAAATCAAGAAAAATAAACAAATAAATAAATGTAAAGGGCGTTAGCATGAGTATTAAAATTTTTACTAGAATTGTCCTTTGTGAAATTATTTTACTTGAAAAGTTTTTTTTTCACGTTTAAAACAAAATTATGATGCGATTGGTTGTTGAATATAAAAGGCAGTAGGATCCAAATCAATCTTAAAATTACATGGAAAGTCAAGAATATAGGACGAATTCAGAATTTTTTCTCAAATATATATTAATTTTTCAATCTATAGTTTTAATTTTCGATGTAACAGTTGTTTAACACCTTCCAATAAAAATTGTAAATAAAATATAAGTTGATCCCATAGTCCTATGCAGTTTTTTTTTCAAAGCAAATAAACTAAATATAATGCCAATTTATATCTTATGCTTGTAAAACAGGATGTCAATTGTATATTACTGATGAATCGGATCTTCATCGACTATGGAGAAGCCTATTTCCGAGTTTGGGGGGTTTCCAGATTTCATTGTATGAATTGTTTCAATTAATTACAGTCTGTCGATTCTGTTTTGCCCTGATATATGCAAATCTGCTACTTCTTTCTTTTACTGTGTGTCATTTTTTCATTTTTGGAAAGTTATTCATGTTGGCCACTTTCCATATTGTATCTATCCTATCTGAGTCTCGTTCAATTAGTCCGTTCATGTTAGAAGGACTGGATAAAAGCCAGATTTCTATGCTGCCACATTTAACTCAACAGTCAATAAGGGAGCAATTTGCTTTCGTAAAAATTGGTTTTCATATATGAATGCGTTTCATCAAAAAAATTAAATAACACTAGCAACTATTTTAGAAAGTGATAAATACATCACCGTAGAAATTTCTTTTATAGAAATTTTCTAAACATGTGGTGTTGAATTTGTTTTATGATATTATTTAAAGAATTATAAATTAACAGAGTGTATATTAACAAGCCATAACTGAAAAATATGATGTCTATTTTAGAAAAAAAAAATTATCAGCTAAAATTTTAATGTTGTATTTTTTGTTGTTGCTGTTTAAGAAACAATAAATGCAAGTATAACAACAGTCGATAGATCTAGTCAATATAACTAGTAATATTTTGCAAAGCGAATGAAAAGTGTTTATTTCTTTAATTTGTTCTTCTCTTTGTTTGTTTGTAATCTATCTGCACACTGTTAAAAAGTCTCCACTCGCCCGCCATTTAAACCGTTTTTATATATAAAGGTTACTTAGCCATAATTTGAAGCATTCTCATTGGTCAGAACAAAGATGAATTACGGTTATGTAACTATTTTCTAAAAAAAGGTTGAATGGCCGGACAGTTTGTATATATAAAGGTTACGTAGCCATGATTTGAAGCATTCTTATTGGTCAGAATAAAGATAAATTACTGTTATAACCATTTTCTAAAAAAAGGTCGAATGACCAGACATTTTTATATATAAAGGTTACTTAGCCATAATTTGAAGCATTCTCATTGGTCAAAATAAAGATAAATTACGGTTATGTAACCATTTTCTATAAAACGGTTGAATGACCGGACAGTTTTTATACTTAAAGGTTACTTAGCCATAATTTGAAGCATTCTCACTGGTCAGAATAAAGATAAATTAAGGTTACGTAACCATTTTCTAAAAAATGGTTGAATGACGGACAGTTTTTATATATAAAGGTTACTTCACTGCAAAAAAAATGTGTTGATTTTACAGTAAAATACTGGCATCTCAGATGCCAGTATTATACCGTAAAATTAACAGTAATAAACTGTAAAATAAGCAGTAATACTGGCAGCTGGGGATGACAATATTATACTGTAAAAGAAACACTTTTTTTGCAGTGTTAGCCATAATTTGAAGCATTCTCATAGGTCAGAATAAAAATAAATTACGGTTATGTTACCATTTTCTAAATCGGTTGAATGACCGGACAGTTTGCTGCAGATTTTTACCAGTGTTGTAGAAGTGTTTAAATTCTGGTGTTATATATGTCTTTAATGCAGACAATAACACACTCTACATTTGAATTATTGCAATAAGTTGCAGGTTTCTCAATAAATACATCATTTGTGGAAAAATATAGATATAAAGTCACTTTTGTATATTCTATAGGATGACCAAATACCGAAGTTTTACTGTATTTGTATACCGTAGATTAAATATTTTCAAAACTCTTACAAATTAAGGAAACATATAAATAACCAAGATAAATCTCAATTAAGTATGAAGCGTGAAAATGATATTTTAACAATAAGATAGATAAAAGTTTTTTTTCCCCTACTATATTTACTTGAAAAAGGCATCATAAGTATCATATAAATATCATGAAAATAATGAAAAAAACTCACAGTTTTTTTTTAGATCTCATATGTTTTTCAGAAATTTAACAAAAAAATCAGTCTAAAAAGAGATTTTGAGCCAACACCAACACTTATCTTCCATGTCAAGCGGTTATCCGTTAATCAAAACAAGACAAAATATTTTCATATCATAGTATGAAATAGTATTTCGCTACAGAGTGATGTTGATGTTCTTTTATTTTATTTCAAATGCTTTTTATCCTTTTTAAGAAAATTAAGACAAGAAAGCGGTAATTTAACTCAAAATGCTGGAAATTAAGAGCTCTTTTAATTTAATTGTTGAAAAACAATATGACGCAAAATATTGAAAAAACACGTTTTTCTTTCCCGTTACAGACAGTCATAGATTTTCATTATACTAGACTGAAATGTTAGTAATTTTTAACGTAGAAGAAAAAAAACAGATGCTAAATAAATGTATTGATTATAAATTAGTGATAATTTAAATGCACATTGGGGGATAATATATCCATTCTAAATTGTGTTAACTTGTCGAAATTCATATAAAAAAGATTTAAAACCATTTTCAGGTGCGTTCGTAATTATATAAATGCGTAGCACCTATAGTCGTCGTCTGATCCGTCCGTCCGTCCGTCTGTCCGCATATAACAACGCAAAAACTACCCAACCGTTGTTTGGAAGTGTTTGGAATATATATATGCGAGTGTTTGGAATATATATATATATGCGTATATAGGATGCATATATAAGCTTTGCGATGATCTTGGCAAAATCATAACCGCAACCTTGGCTTTTTATTTTTTATTTTTTTTTTTTAAGTTTTCATAAAAAAAAAAAAAAAAAAAAAAAAAAAAAAAAAAAAAAAAAAAAAAACTTTTTAAAATATTTCTTTATAATTTCAGTTAATATATTTCAGAATGTTTCAGATAATCGAAGAAATGTTCTTTTAGCATGCATTACATCTTTCTAGAAAGTACAATATACACTAATTCTTCCTTTTTTATATGAATGTTTCTGAAGCAATCTTTTGAATTTTTCTTAATGTCTTACTGAACTACATTTTTTTTCTTTTATAAATATAACTACACATAAAAAAAAAACCTTTAATATCTCTGAAAAGCAATCTTTCGAAATAAATCGGAAATGAAACAATCTGAGAAACGTGCGCTATATTAAACACACAATTTCCTAAAAAAAAAAGGCTATTGTATAACTAATCCCCCATATGACTACCGACTTATGAAACACATCTTCAAATTAACAGAAGATATTAATAAGGGTATTAGTACAGCATCACTTTTCGACGGCATAATTATTACGTAAGTGATTAAACGGTGAACTAGGATCAATAATTTCTTACAAAATACCGTTTGTTTATGCTCACTAATATGAAGTATGGACAGCGGAATTATAAAATTATTTGAGGATTATTCCACAGCTTATGCCACTGAAACTCATTATGTAAAAAGTTTAAGAAATGGAATTACTTTCAAGCAAAATAAGAATTTCGTTTTCTCCAAAGATTAATATCTTAAAATAAATTAGGATTCCGCCTGTCTGGAATGCTAGGTGGGTAATATTTCATTATTTATCAATTAAGAGATTAAAGATATCAGTTTTAGATAAAGTGTTTCAACTGCAGAATTAATTGCAGTCTGAGATAATTTTATTTCCATTTTTGAAGAAATAAATTAACTATAAATTTAAAAAAAATACTTTTAGTTAATTAAAGGATCAATTTTCCAATTTTGTTATAGTTTTGTCATCAGTAAATTATATCTTTAAACAACGAATTGCTAGGAAAATTTATTTTATAGAAAATTAAAAGTGTTCATCTATATAAAAAAATTAATGCGTATAGTTTTAATAATAGCTTTTGTAACCATATTTTTCTGGTGCCGGAATTTGGGGCTTATTTTACTTGCACTATTTCTTAAATTACATTTTTTTTAAATTTAAAATAATGTCGTAAATTATCTCCGTTACCATCTAGATACAAAAGTTCAGGATCGAATATATCGAAATCTACAAATTGCGAATTTCTAAATTCTTATATGTACGCGAGTCAACAGCAAATAAATTAAACTATTGCAGTTGGTCGGTTATAGTTACTCTAAGAAGTTACAAGATTTATAGCAGAGAATAGTTGTAACATATGTTAAATTAGATTGTGAAAAAAAAAAGTTAAAAAAAAAAAAAAAAAAAAAAAAAAAAACGAAAAACGTATATGGCAACAAAGTTGCCATCTATTCGTTTTTACACTTAACTTCCGTTTTGGTATTCTCCCGTTTTCAAGATGGAAATTTTCCGCTATTCAAGACGGGAAATTTCCGTTTTTACAAATAAATGTGATTAATGGCACAATAATAATTATTACTATTGTATACACTGATGCATATTTACGTGGAATAGGTATTTGTATTGAATATTATCACATCCGTTTTTTTCATCTTATCTTCCTCGGGATTCAAACCTTAATACGAATCCCGATAAGAGGATGAATGCCGGTATACCTGTATAACGGCCGGAGATAACGGTAAGAGGATGAATGCCATTCATAAGAGGATGAATGCTCTGTCCCCTCATGAACTGGCCACATCGAACGACTTGGTTATGGGCTAAAACATCAATTACAAAAGCTTAAGTGGAATTTTTCCGTTTTCTCTCAACAGAAAAGGAACATTTCCACTTGTTTGTCTTGGAAGCAACATTTTCGGTTTACATTCAAAAAGTAAGGATAAAAAATGAATTTTCCGTTTATTCCGGGACAATTTACAATTTCCACTCAAAATAGAAATTTCCCGTTATCAGGACAGAAATTTCACATTAAATCACCCGCATATGTACGGAATTTCTTTTACAGTGTAACATAAATATTTATATTTATACTCATTGACAACTTGCGAAGAAATCTGGATATATTTGCTGAACGCAGAAAAATGCGGTCGATGTGTTATATATCAACTCGTTCTGTAAAATAATTCTATACCTTAAAGGGATCACCAATTTTCAAATCTAAATAGTATTTTTTGTTTTGTTTTGTTTGTTTTTCATATATTTTCAAAATTTTATACTGTTATGAATCAAGAGAAAATAATCCACATGAAAATATTCAATTTAGAACTGAATCAGTTTCAAATTTATAATGTGCACTTTAGGAGCGACTTTAACTGATTTTGCACAGCTTATATAATAAAATATTTTTAAGGTAAGCTGATAATATTAGGTGTAAATTCATATATGATGCATTTACTTTAATGGAAACCAAAATTTGAAACCGAAAATAGTTTTGGCGGTTGTCATTCTGCGCGCAACAGTTGCACTAAAATTTTATTTTTCCAAATGCATGTTGAATATTTTCAGTGTCTTTCATAAAGTTTCTATTCATTGTTATTAATTTGTATTATTTTTTATAACTTTAATAAAGTTACCGAGAGGGACATCTATGCTCTACAGACTTTAATCAAGTTACCGGGAGGGACATCTAAGCTCTACAGACTTGGACTTCTAGTCTGAGCAGTTCCTCTTAAACAGTGAAAATATTAATAATGGAACATGCTAATAAGCCCGCACAAAATTATTTCTGAAGTGTTGCTTTTAATCAAAGAAAATGAGAAAAAAACTGTGATACATAAAATATCGGTAAAAAAATCTTGAAATAATGAGCGTAATAATAAGCAAAAGGTAAGAATGATAATAAACTGATTTTAAACAAAGGTGGTTATACAATTCGTTTGTACGTTTTTTTAAACATTTTCTGGAGTACATTTTTTTGCTGTATCGTATAAAGAGGGGGGGGGGGGTGTTTTTTTGTTTAAATTGTGCAACACCCTGGAATTTTGTGAATTGCAACGCCCCTATATGCTAACAATGTTGAAAATAGGTTTTAAAACATTGCAAATAAATAGCTTTAGATCCCTGATAAACCTCACGCATACCGTATATATAAGTTTTTATTTATCATGCAGTATAGTATGGAAATGTATATTTACCGGTATACACCCTGGGTCACAGATAAAATGTATATATAATGGAAAGTATGGAAAAACTGCATATCTTATTATTAGATGCTTCTTGAAGTCCGAATTTTTAATAGAATTTAGTGCAAATTTGTGTAAATACACTGCACTTATCCTTGTACTATAATATCGTTTTAAATATATGAATAGTTCATCACACTTTAATAATAAATGATTATTTATAAAAAAGTAAATATTCCGGTCATACCCCATCGGTGGGTTGAAACCGTATGAATATGTTAATCATAAAGAAAATGAAAAATATTAGACATCTAGAAAAAAAAGAATAATTTTTTTTATTTCACAAATTTAACTAAAGTTCTAAATTAATAATATTAAATAACAATATATAAAAAGAACATTATATAAAGAACAATATATTAAAAGATCAATACATAAAGAACAATATATAAACAGTACAATATATAAAGAACAATATATAAAGAACAATATATAACAACAATATATAAAAGAACACTATATAATAAAAGTAACAATGTACAGAGTGAGAAGAAATAAACGCCCCAATTCGAAAATTCTATAAATTTTTAACTATAATAAATATGAAAATGAAATACGTGACATTTATATCTGGTACGTTTTAAATTTTATATGCTGTAATTTTAAAAACAGCTCGAACTTTCGTCAACAGATGGGGCTGCAGCGTCTGATACATTAAAAATGCTCAGATAAATTTCAAAATTCAAGCCTTTTTTTGAGTTTTAATCCTTAAATAGAGTAAAGGATAAAACTTGAGAAATTTGTAATGCAATTTGACATGTTAGTTTGAGCCTTCTTGCAATTTGAGACAGTCCAGAGCCCTCTATTGACGAAAATTTGAACTGTTTTTAAAATTACATCATATGAAATTTAAGAGCTTTAAAATTACATCATATGAAATTTAAGAGCTACCAGATATAAATGTCATTTTTTAAAAATCTTCATATTTGTTATGATTAAATTACTGAATTTTCAAATTGAGGCGCTTATTTATTTTTACGCTTTATTTTATTTCACAAATTTAACTAAAAAACTAAACTAATGATATTCCAATTATAAGTCTAATGATTTAATATTTAAAGACAAAATGATAAATATTTTCATTACAATATCTCCATACTGGCATTTATGTAGTTTCAATAGAATTAACGTAACTAAAGCAATTACAATTAATGCAACAATTAATGCAAGTAATAGTTATATTACAGTTTGAGAAACAGACGAAAAGAAGGTCATCTTTTAGGTCATCTTTTTATTAACTTTTTAAAAATCAATCGCTTTTATCTAAATACTTGTGATTGGCTTTTCTTCAAATACGGTTTACGGTGTCTTCAATTATTGTTTTCCAATATCATTTTTTATTTCACATAGGTTATCCGGTTTTATTCCCGAGAGAATGTAGATCGTAAAGCAAACCGTAAAAATATGCTTTTCAATGCTAGCACTAGTTTTATTGTGGGAAATAAATCCTTATTAAATATGCGACAGATAATAACAATAAAAGTTTCAGTAACTTCAAATGCGTTCACATGTAAGAATTTCGACAACTAAAAAAAAAACTAAAACTACAAAATTCAAAGTTAAAAAGAAAAAAAAAACACTTAAGAAACTATATAAAAGCCAGTATGGAGTTATTGTAATGGCCGCTTCCCCTTCTGTTTTAAAGAAAAGCATTTCAACTATTACCCGCTAGAGTGATATTCAAATTGAGTCAAAACTGAGATATCCGGTTTCACTCGACTATACGGTTTTACCATATTTCTTCCAACGGGTGTACTATGCTGATAAAGTTAATATATGTCGATACATATTTTTTGAATATATGCTCCGATAATTATTTTTTGTTGGAAAAGGCTAATTTTTGTGGTGGTCCCTTTATAAATTTAACCAGGATCTAAAAATTGATATTGGTTTGCCTGACTGTTTTTTCGTTTTCCTATTTCCTAACTTTCGTAAATATCGTCAATCGCCAAATTTGAATAAGTTTTTTAGGTACATAATACAAATTTACATTATAAAAATAGACCGTATCATATATGAGTTTTTACAGAAACACATCAGAAAATCCAATATATTATCGTCTACTGGAAGTGAAACTCGATAAATGCTGGCAACAATGTAGTTTAAAATGAAAAAAGATATCGATGAGGATGTCACTAAAACACTCTTTTGTGACACGCCACTTTTAATAAAATGCGCCAACTAGCGTACAATATGTAAATAAATAAATACGCAATGAAGTTCATACATTTGTACACTGAAAAAAAAAGAAAGAAAAATGCTGATTTTACGTTATAATACTGGCACCCCAGCTACCACTATTATACCGTAAAATTAACAGTAATAAACAGTAAAATAAGCAGTAATACAGTACCGCGCATGCGGTAGTGTTACTGTTTATTTTACTGCTTATTACTGTTAATTTTACGGTATAATACTAGTAACTGGGGTGCCAGTATTATACCGTAAAATAAACATTTTTCTTTCTTTTCTTTTCTTTCTTTCTTTCTTTTTTTTTTTTTTCAGTGTAGAAGAATGTTTTTGCACAACTGTAGCATTTCGTAGATTCAGAAAGAATAATTTGAAGGCGATTTTATTTTTTGCTTAAAAAATATTTGTTTCACTGGTAATTTCAGATGAAATTCAACATTTTTTTCAAAGATAAATATTTTTAATTAAATATGTATAACATACATCGTCTAAATTTTTCTATATTTTCTTTTTTTTTAACTGCAAAAATTTGAAAGCGTCTAATTTAAATCAAATATTTATTTTTTAAATAATTAATTGCATGATTTCTCGCATAAAGATAATTCTAATGCTTTTCTGGAAGACCTTTATTCAATATTAACACATTACTCCACAATTTTCTCGCTGATATGATGATCAATATATCTGAATGCTTGCAAGCTTTCATTATCCAATTAAGCTGTGTATTATGCATGTATATATGTATTGTTATTTTTCTTATTATATCTAAAAATTGAAACTGCAGTTTAAAGAACTAATATCCAATTTAGAAAACCTTTAACACATTCGTAATAAAAGAATATTTCTTCATCATTATTATTATGAAATACGGATTATTCATTGTTGTGAAAACGCTTTCCTTCAATTACATTTTTGTCACAAATAATTCATTTTTTTTTAAATTTCTACATGCATATATTATTATTTTTTTTCAATTATTAAACACTTTTGTTAACCTCCTATAGAAATAAACTTACGCTATTCTATGTTTATTTAAACGAAAAATATATAATTTCCCCTTCATCATACTGTTTTTATTTCCACTCATTATTTATTGTAAATTTTCACAAATAGAAATATGATAATTGTGAAAACAGGATTAAAAATTTCATAATTCGGTAATATATAGAAATTCTGAAAATTTATTAAACAACATATTACAATTAAAGTGTTTAAAGAAAAAAAAACAGCATTCTTAAAAAGATCGATGCTTTGTAAAATAAAAAAAATCTTCCCATAGGTGGCAAACTCAAAATGCATACCATTCTTAATTAATAAAATATTTTTTTATTTATCGTATCCCTCGCGTATTTTTACTTTACGTTTTAAGCGTTTTTATACATTCTGAAACTGCACACGCACACACACACACCGCGTTACTACAATTCTCTAGTTTATTTACCATCAGGTTAATTTTTCAAAATTTACATAATAGCGCAGTTCTTTTCTCCTTTTTTGAATACATCTTACTGTAACACAAAATTTTATTTTCTAATCCTCGGTGCACTTGCATAATTCTACTGATGTCTGGATTTATATTTATGAAATTCTGTCTGAGGAATTCTATTTTTTGCAATTCTGTAACATTATTTCTTTTTCCGTCATTTTGTGCCATTTTAATTTTTAAAAACTCGACGACATCTTGCTAGAAAAAAAAAAGCATAACTCATTTCGTGCATTGCGCACTAATCGGAAATTTCCTCATACTATTCGAAGGAGATACTAAAAAAAGTTTACCGCACTAACTGAAAATCATACTAACCGAAACCGTACTAAGCGAGAGACTCCTGTAATTACACCAGAGTCGGGCAAATTTGTAATTGCAATTATATGCAATGTAATTAAAATTTAATTGTATGCAATTAATCATAATTACACACATTTATGCACAGAAATTTTGTCAAATAATGAGATGGAGGGGGGGGGGAGGGTCCGGCTACAGTGTTGCAAGATTTTTTAAGGCATGCAATTGCAACTATAATTAATTACATGCAATTAAATTGTAATTGCATTGCAGATATTTGTAATTATTTGCCCAGCTCTGACTGACACACATCTATCTATCTATCTATCTATATAATTTATTTCTTTGTTTTATCATTTAAAAATAGGGTTTAGAAACCCCAAACAAAAGAAAAGTCAAAAGATTATCATTACTTTTATAATTGAAAAAGAAAAGGGTTAGACAGATAACGTTTAACAGCACATTACGTTGAAAGGGATGGCTACCTGAACGGGAATAAGCTTATTGAAATTTAGTGCTTACTCATGGCGTAATTGCTCATTCAGCAGATTATAATATGCAAGTATACGATTTGCATGCATTTGAAGAACGAGGTTTTTGGTTTTTGCATCGTTGCGGTGAGTCGATTAGCATATGTGCTATTCGGACATGCGATATCAGTTTTCTGGCACTGAAACTACGTAAAAGGAAAAACGAGTTTTACAGTTAAGAAGGGAGGAAAAAGAAATGACAAATGCGGTTTCCGAATAACACGTACGCGTCATTTGAATATTATTCTATATCCGTTTTGAAAGAAGATTACCATACAAGTTTTAATCTTAACCCTTTACTGTTCTGTATATCATAACTGATTCAGGCAAATAATGCTATAAGGAAGACCTTTTTAAAGTCCTGCAAAAAAAAAAAAAAAAAAAAAAAAAAAAAGTAATTACCCCTTATTAATTTTGCATTAAACCTTCGTATAAAAATATGACTGATACTAATCGATTAGTAATACCGCCGTCTACTAATTAATGTTATGCTTATTTTTTTTTAGATCTCATCTATATATAGAAATTGTACCAAACTCTGAAATTTTCAATATATCGAACATATATAGACATCATATTTGGATTTTTTAACACGTTTACCTTAGGATATCAAACGGCAAATCATTCGGTCAAGTAGATTAGGAATTATGCAGGTTTAAAATTTGGAACCCTAATGTTAAATTCATTTTTCAATTGTCGCAAAACAGTTGGCAAATGCGAATAGTTTTTAAACATAACTCAAAAAGTGCCTGGCGGGATGAGTTATATGGGAATTCGTATATTTGAAGCTTTTAGAAATCAGTTTGCGTTTTAAAAGATTACAATTAATACTTTTTTGGAAAATTTATTTTGAAATTATATACTTTTTAAAATCATTAACTTATTTCTTTTGAAGTACAAAATTTCTGCTCCCACCCACACAGAGATAAAACTAACACCTAAATATTATTTAAAATAAGGACAGTATGCATAGGCACATGGTGTCCCTAGGTAAAAAAGTCTTCCCTGTTTGGTATTGTCATGATACACGGCATTTTTTCAAGTTAGACATTTTTTAAATGGATAATGCTTTAAATTTTTTATGTTTGTTTCAATTTATTTCTAAATATCTGGTAGATATTTATTACCAAAATAAAAATTATCATTGGAAATAAAATTCCAAATCCATCAAGGAACTACTCGGACGTACGATATCAGTTTTCTGGCA
Organism: Maratus michaelseni; assembly: GCA_963931845.1. Taxonomy (NCBI): domain Eukaryota; kingdom Metazoa; phylum Arthropoda; class Arachnida; order Araneae; family Salticidae; genus Maratus; species Maratus michaelseni. The sequence continues at coordinate 331,327,534 of OZ007590.1, read as the reverse complement.
ATAGGACTACGTAAAAGAAAATAAGAGTTTTATAGGTAAGAAGGGAGGAAAAGGAATGACCAATGCAGTTTCCGAATAACATTGGAATATTAATCTATATCCGTTTTCAAAGAAGATTACCATACAAGTTTTAATCTTAACCCTTTACTGTACTGTATATCAAAACTGATGCAGGCCATATACTGCTATGAGGGGGAGTCCTTTTACACACTGCAAAAAAAAAAAAAAAAAAAATTACCCTTTATTAATTTTGCCATAAATCATCGTATAAAAATATGACTGATACCAATCATTTAGTAATACTGTCTACTAATTAATGTTATACTTATTTTGTTTCCCTTAAGGATCCTTTAGATATAGAAATTGTACCAAACTATGAAAATTTCAGTACTAACACCTAATTTTGACACTATATTTGGATTTTGTGGCAAATTTTACCTTAGGATACTAAACGTCAAGTCATTCGTCAAGTACTTTAGGAATTATGCAAGTATAAAATTTGGAACTCCCAATGTTATATTCATTTTTAATCGTTTCAAGATAGTTTGCAATGCTGTTAGTTAAGTATAACTCAAAAACTACCTGGCGGAATGAGTTGTAATTAAAGTTATCAGAAAGCTAGAGTATCAAAAAGTTATTAATGAACTATGTATATATATATCTAACTTTGTGCGCGTAATTCCTTAATAAATTCTTGATAAATTTGATACAATTTTATTATTAATTATTATTTGATTACAATCTATATTTGATTAATAATGTTTTGAATTGCAACTTATATGCATATGTAACTTTATTTGCTTATTAGCAATACTTTATGAGTTGTGCTTTGCGAATATGTAATAATATTTTTCGTAATGTACTTGAATCAAAAGTTATGAGGTAAGGAATTCTCGACAATAATTACAGGCACCCTGTATGTTTGGGAGCTTATTATGAGTGTGTTTATGTTTTTAATATATACTTTCTAAGTACACACTATTTTGCTTATAATATTTTTAACTCTTCGAAAATTCTAAAAATTTTGGATTTTCATTTTATTTTATTATGAAGAGTATCCTTTTTAAAATTTCGTCTATCATAACTGGACAAAAAAAAGGTTCGTTTGTAGCTAGACAGCAGTAAAGTATGCATAACTAACACTAACGAATAGTTGCATTTCGCAAAAGAAATGTGAAATTACTCAAAAAATCTCTTAACACATTTACATTTTACAAGAATTCTAGTAAAGCATTTATGTTTTGATATATTGCGATAATGATTTCTTTAAAACAAACAAATCAAATTATTTACCTAATCAAATTATTTGTCTTATTAACAATACTTTATGTGTTGTACTTTGCGAATATGCAATATTTTTCGTAATATTCTTAAATAAAAAATTATGAGGTAAGGAATCCTCGACAGTATTTATAAGCACCCTGTATATTTGGGAGCTTATTATGAGCGTGTTTATGTTTTTAATATATACTTTTAAGTACACACTATTTTGCTTATAAATTTTTTAACTCTTCGAAATTTCTAAAAAATTTGGATTTTTATTTATTTATTTATTTATTTATTTATTTTTTATGAATGAATATCTTTTTTAAAATTATGTCTATCATAACTGGACAAAAAAGGATCGTTTGTAGCTAGACAGCAGTGAAGTATGCATAACAAACACTAACGAATAGTTGCATTTCGCAAAAGAAATGTGTAATTACTCAAAAAAATCTCTTAACACATTTACATTTTACAAGAATTCTAGTAAAGCATTTATGATTTGATATATTAATTGCGATAATGATTTCTTCAAAACAAACAAATCAAATTCTTTACCTAAGCACACATGATTATCGCAATAAAGAGTCGATAATGTGAAAGACAATCATCTTCATTCTACGGCGGCGTTCTAGACCGTATGTGCAAAAAGATCAGCACCCCGCGTCCCATGAGAGACATTTCACTCGTGCGTTTATATCTCGTGAAGTCTAAATTTGCTCCTACAGAACAGAGGGCGGACGAAAGGCCTATCTGATGGCGCGCCAATGCTATGACGTGGACCACACCCAGATTCTAGTAGCGGGTTAGATAAGGGAATGATGAAATATGTTCCAGTCACGACAGACTTGAATTTCTTTTTTCATATGCGACTGTACCGGTACAGTGTACCAGTCGTGTTCCAATCAACTGTGCTCCGTGGCTGGACGCCAAAACATTGCCGAAGATTGCGGCTTATTATTTTGCATGCAAGTTTTTATTTTTATTTTTATTTTATTTTTTTACCAAGCATAATCTGTTGTAGCCAAAATTAAGAACATTAATACTCAGTCACCTTCCCGTGTTCTCCATACAAACAAGTCCTTATTATTCCTTGATAAATTTCCCTAGAAACATGATATATTTGAAAGCTGCAAATTTCTGAAAGTAAATAAAGTCGACAGACATAAATCATGTTTAATTGCGAGCCCTAATTTTTGAAGTAATTTAGTTCTGCTGTTTAGATATAAAGCAATTTTTTTTTAACGTAAAAAAAAAAAAAAAAAATGCTTTAAAAGTTTTTGTAAACTTATGCCTGTGATGCTGCCACATATTTTATTTATAATTTCACTTTAAAATATGTCAAAAGGGAATATCCCCCCCCCCCCTCAGCCTTTAAATTTAATTATAAAAAATCCATTTTTATTCTAATAGTGTCTATCATGATTGAGTGCTGGTTTCCAAATTCCAAATAAGTAAAACCAGATAATAGACTAACCTAACTTTAAAATGCCATTTCTTTTCTAGTTTAAATAAAAGCCTAGTCAAGAATTAAATGGAACTTATTTTTCTACACTGTTAAAAATAATCAGCAAACTGTCCAATTACATCCCCGTTACATAACCGTAATTTGACCCGATTCTGGCCATAATATGGTCACTAATATGGTCAGAATAGAGTTAAGTTACGGTTATGTAACCGTTTTTTATAAAAACGGTGGAATGACTGGACAGTTTGCTGCAAAGTTTTAACAGTGTACTTTGAAATGACATTTCTTTCCAGCAAGAATGTTTTCGGACATGGGATCATCTAACTGTACGGGTTTTGTATTTTAGACGGTCAGGCGTCACCATAATGCCCCTCAAATATATTAGGTAGCTTTCAATACAAAAAAGTATAAAGCTACCTATTGCAGCCGTTCGGAGGAAAGCAGTTCCGGAAATTTTCGATATATTTTCACCGATCATGACCACCAGACCCCAAAACCACCCTCCGTTCAAATGTTGATTTATATATGTAGATATATCCATATATATATATATATATATATATATATATATATATATATATTGTTTCAAGATGGCGGCCATTTAAAAATTTAAAACTAAAATAAATATACAAAAAAGTTAAAATTCAAATTTATTTTTTAATTACGTGTTAGGCCTTGATACAAGGATTCCAGAGCATTTTTTGGTTTATCTCTATCTTAAAAAATGGCTGAGATAGAGCAGTTTAAAATTCTAGGGTGGCTGACATTTTGAAACAAAACAGCACATTAACGCGATTACTCGCAAATTATTTTCTTTCATTGTTGTAATAATTTTCCCAAACATACGCATAAAACTATATATTCATATCCGTTAGCGCCAAAATTGGCGTTATATGCGACATTTGGCGAAATATCGCCAAATTTGGCGACCAAAATAAGTCTTTATAAATGAAGCCAATTTGGCTATTGCTCAATAATTTGGCGAATTTCTCATTCAAATTCAGTATTAACGAATCTTTTGTAAACGTTTCTTTGCATTTTAACTTGCTGTTTTCGTGTAACATTAGCTAAAATTTTAAAACGAAGATATAGGAAAGCTACCTTTTCCTCCCGGTACAGGCCGGAAGGACTTTTTATTAATAATGCAGTTTTAAAAATAATGTAGTAGGTTTTACAGATAGGCTGTTGTGAAATAAATTAATTTACGAAATTTACAATTTCAATACTGAGCAATATGTTCTCATTGCTACAAGAATATAATACATACAAACGCATTATTGATACATTTTGATCAATATTTTAATTTCGTATAGGATAACTTCGCTTCCAATTAATTTGTTTTGAAGTATAATTTATAAAAACTTTTATATTTCTCCATTTACAGTGTCCCATTAGAAATTTGTTTCAAACGTATTAGGAAGAGTTGTTGTGACGTTTTTGATAATAAAATTCGACAGATATCATGCTTTTATGCCATGTAAAATTTTATATGACATGAAAACGTGTCTGATAGATTTAAATACAAACAAATCGGTTAAAGAGTTTTTTTTTTTTTTTTTTTTTTTTTTTTTTTTTTTTTAAGACCCATAATTTTCTGTTTGGATTTTCGATATTAAGAATCTATAGTTCAGATTTTTTATTTACAACAAAGAAGCGGTCTTCGAATGAAATTTTGAAAGATTTTTTTGTTTGAAGAAGAAAATAAGTAAATGCATTGATTTCCTCTTTGGACATTAACCCTTTCGTGTCTAATAATAGTCGCGTACTAATAATGGTGCATGCCTTTACATTTGCGATTATTATTAAGTTATGATTTCACAACTACTTTTTCTATTGTTTGTATGAAATAGTGATAATACTTGTCTACATTTACTATTATCACTTCATGTATATTCCAACATTAAGTAAATAATATAAAAAGTACGCTTAAACTTTCATACACCATTGTTGAGAATTTTGTTTTTAACATGTGTTTTTCTTACAAAATACAATTTTCTTTACGATGTTTTCTTACAAAATTAAAAACGCAGCTTACTTGTCCGAACAACAATTTATGAAAAAAGGAGGAAAGTGGATTGGAAAGTTGTGACGTCCATTTAATCCAATTGTAGTAATAATACAACTTTTTGCAAACGTCTTCAAAAGTTCTTTCACAACCTATATGGTCATATTAACAGTACGCAAAATAACTACCGACATATTTATTAAATTTCAGTAAATCTTAACTGTTTAAACTGAAAGATTATTTCCCCCCAAATTAAGAAGAAAAATAAAATTCGATCCGAAAGGATTAACCCACACAACACAAATTCTTCCAGTTTTGGACCAAAGTACGTAATTTGGATCATTGGACGTGTCCATTCTACGTCTAAAATCATCCACATTTTTTCTATCTTTCAGCATTTTACGTCCAAATGTCTACACCTTTTACGTAATGAGTACGTTTTTTAGAAGACAAAATTAATGTAAAGTGAACATTAAATAAACGTAATATGGAAGTCCAACATTTGTCCATATTACATTGAAAAAAAAAATAACAAATAAAAAATAAAAAAACTCTATATCGGGACGAAATATAGACGAATTTTAGTCGTAATATAGATGTCCAAAATTTGTCCATATTTCATCCAAACAATATCTATATCGTGGCGAAATATAGATTTGTACTTTGATAAATGTTTCTTAAGAAACATTTATCAAATTACAAATTTGATAACACAGTTATCTGTTGCAAATATGAAATTTTTACATGGTTTTATCTCGCATGTTTTCAAACACACAGTGAACGTAGGCACTATGCTTACGCAACTGACTGGAATAATATATGTTTTATTTTAAATTCTCTAAGGAATTGGCAGAAATTCTAGAGAAATTACTTTCATTCAATAAATAATCACTTCGAAAGAGTAAACATACATTTTTGCTTTAAATAAAAAAAGCGGCAAAAATGAGTGAAATTTATACAAGAAAATATGACAGCTATCTTTTACTTTTATCTTATATTTTATAGAATTTTCTCCAATTTTAACTGCAAAATAGTTCTAGAATTTTTTCGATCGTTTATGCTTACTTATAAAATCTTTTAGTGTTTAATTTGTTTTTCTTCATGCAATAACAGAATAAATAAATGCCCGAAAGAAAATTATGTTTAACGCTTACATACATTTTAAAAATTAAGTTAGTATCTTTTTAATTTGTAACTAGAAAAAAAAAGTCTATTAAATCATTTTTCTATTTCCTCGTTGCTTATTTACCATGTTTTTTTCCCTTTTCCTTTTTTGCATTTTATCCAAATAATTTTTGAATGGAGGAAGAAAAATAATTTTTATTTTTTGTGGCAGTTTCTTACTTAAGATTTCTATTTTTTTTTAAAAACATTTCAGAATACGAGAAAAAGTTTGCTGGAATTACACATCATTTTACCAATAAACATTATTTTCAAAATAAATAAATAAATAAAAGAAATGCATCGCGAAAAAAAAATCTATGATTGGGAAATTTTGGTATGGATATTTTACTTTTCCAAATATGTAAATGATTAATTTTCAGGCAAATAAATATTAATTTAAGACAAAGCGCGCGTTTCCAATTGAATAATTGGTTTGATAAAACATCTTATAATTGCATTGTGATTTGCAATATTTACAATCTTATGCCTATATTGACATTACAATGAAAATATTTCCAATTAAACCCCCACTATTGGTGGAATGGAAGTATTTGCAATAAAATGGTAATATTGTGCTAATACTGGTTTTATTGGCTTTATATTGGCTAAATATTTATTATCAATATAGCGCCAGTATTAGTGGAAATCTCCAAATCCCAATATTGTGATAATATTTCATCCCAATGAATGCAATATTGGCCAAATATTAGGACAAGATATCATTATTGGCTTCTACGGATTTAGTTTTGAATTCTAATATCAATAGGGTTATGTTCTGAAATATTTAACAAAGTATTGAGATAAAATGCTTTAAAAAAAAATCAAACTTTACTTTTGCGTGACAGTATTATTGGAATCTTGTAGTGAAGATTAAATGTTACGTATTACGAATCAGTAAAACGTTTTATGAACGTCTTTTTTTTTCTTTTGCAAAAATACAAGTTTTTCCAGTTTAACTATAATGAAATTATGTTAGATAAATTGAATAGAACATTCACGTATATAGAAAATTATTTGTTTTTAATGGAAAGAAGTTAAAAAAAATTTCATGCTTGCAGTTTGAAATCTATGATTTAAAAAAAAAAATGTGACTATTGATTTTTGCGATCAGAAAAAATAAATGTTGAGTTGAAGCTATAGTAAAAAGTCGGAATTAAATTGAATAACTGTAAAAAAAGTGACATCTTTAAGTAAAAATGCATGAAAATTGTTTTCTTAAGGCGCATATATTTTCTAGTATTTTTGTTTCTGATATAAGATTTTGCGTTGGATTCAAAATATTTTTCAGATAAATTGTTCTAGCATCATGGACAATGAATTATGTGCTTGAAATATAATTTTAAATTAGTAGGTGTATGCAAGGGAAAAGGAAATTTCTAAAGAACAGTCTGCTGTGACCTATTGCTAAACAACTATTTGCTTATTTCTGTGCCGCTATGGTAATGTCATTCGACTGAAAAATAACTGGTCTCCTCAAAATGAACGCTGACTCAATTAGTACAAACAACCCTCTACTAGTATTCCAGCCTTGCATCAACAATTTAATAGCATCGATTCTTAACCAGTGGAGAATTGTATAACAAAATGGGATATATTTTTTTTCTAAAAAGGCTTGTTGTGACTTTATATAAGGATAGTTTATGTAACTAGTTAATGTAAATTACATTACATTATTACTATTATTATTATTATTGTTACGTAATGCTATTATGACTTAATGCATTAATTTTATTTTTTAACTCAACTATTTGAATTAGCGCTGAATAGAAAACTGTAGAATTATACGTTCAGAATATCTAATATATAAACTAAATTGTCGAGTATTTTTTTTCTTTGGTGCTGTTTTAAGGAAACAGCGTGAAGATGTAATCTATATTATGTTTAAAATCATTAAAATATTTTTGTAAAATAATTTGACACCCATTTTACAATAAACATTCATTTTAACAAATCGTGTGCTGCGCATTTGCTGTTGAATTTAAAATTATTTTCAAATAGTATTAATTTCAAAATAACTAATCGTATTTTTATGCTTCGTTATATGTGCGTGTGTGCACATGCGCATATATCCTGAAAAATTAATAAATGTAAGGAAAAAAACAGAAGGAATCGTTTTTAAATGCTAATATTAAATAACAGTAAAGTATAAAAAAAATAGACATCTGAATAAACGGGGCTCTCCGGCACGTAATTAAAATCTAGAAGAACTCTCTTTTGAAAGAAGAAGAATATCTGAAGAAATTCAACTTTTATTTAGCAAAAGTTCATAATCTTATATGGAATAAAAGTAACTTTGACCTTCATATTAAGTAGAATCTTATAAAGCCTTACTCTGAAGGTCCTTCTATTGTAATTTAACTCATTTACATATTATTTACGTTTTCATCTTTTACTTCAAAGCGACGAATATATCTTAAGCTATGGTTTTAAAGATATTTCATTTTCTGCAAAATTGTAGGCGTAATAATTTTGGCAGCCTATGCTAAGATATTGACACTATCTAAAGAAAAAAATTCTCGATGAATTGATAGTTTGTGTTACTCATTATAAATTTATAAACTACTCATGTTAGTTAAAAATAACTTATTAAATTAATACGTTGTAAATATAATAAATTATAAAATAATTATAATAAATAATAAATTTTATAATATAATTATAGATTTAATGTATAATTATATTACAATATTATATTATAATTATATTATATATAATTATATATTTTATAATCATAATAAATATTAAATTTTTAATGGATTTAATAAATCTATACCTTTCACATTACGCTAAAGCTTGGATTACTGCGTATTATATACTTGAACTAGTACGCCACATAAAATTGTCTGCGAAATTTATCACAACACCGACCTCTCCCTTCCCCTTTTAATGAAATGATTATCACAAATTAGGCGATTTTTTTAATTACTACTTAAGTAGGTTACGGTTAATCGTTTCGTATTTGAGATGTATGGTACAAATTAAACTTCTATGTACCTTTGCATGTATATTTTTGCGTGTGCATATTAGTATGTTTGTGATTGCATTTGCGTATGTGACATCCGCCTAGGTGTGTGTGTATCTGTGAAGGTATATATGTGTGTTTATGTACATGGATATGTATCTGTGTGCAAGTATAGTGTACATCTGAGTAAGCATAAATCCACAGGCAAGTAATATATCTATCGTGGGGTAGCATATGTTTACAAACGCAAATGTGTGGTATGTATGTACGCGTGTAGATACATATTCTCACACAATATAACACAATTACAATTATAATTAGTACAAGATAAGATAATTACTAAATAGGTGATTTTGCAATACTTATTTACAAATGAATAGATAATGAGATAAAATTACATAATTAATGGGATTCAGCCAACTTTCATTTAATGTTGATGGCAAATTTGCAGGTTTTTGTAAAATGCTGAATTCAAGTAAGTAATTAACCATTCCGTCAGGCGCACTTCCAGACTTCCGGGTTCGGGCACAGTGCACCTGTCAGGCGCCTGTTTTAAAATCGTCATTAGCACCTAATTAATTCAACAATAATGCTCTTAAAGTGATTAGTGATCTTCATTGGGAAGCAGAAAAGAGAGAGTATTCGAAATCTGATTAAAAAAGAAGCCTCATTTATTAACCTCAAAACAAGTAAAGCACTAAGCAGTTTCCAAGCCACCCTTCACTAAGCCTTGTCAGTTGGCCTGTCAGGCCGGCTGCGTTAGGTTGAGTGTTAAAGAATAGCGTTGCTATTTAATTTTTAAAAATTTGGTTTATTTTTTCTTATAAATAGGTTAATTATTATCCAAATAAAACCTATAAAGGATTTCCCAAGAATTAAAAATGTAGATTTTTCTGCTGCATTAATTACATATGAATTTAAAATCTTGAAGTTCGGATTTTTATTTTTATTTTTTTTTTTACTTTTTTTTTGTTTGTACCGACATCGAACGTTGCGTTTTAAACTTTTGTTATATTTATTCTTATTTCTAAAATTAGTTGCTATATCATAGAATTTTTATGTCACCAGTAGAATGTTCCCATTTAATAGATAATTTGTTTTCTTTTCATCTCGAACCTCAATACATTGTAAAAAAAATAAATAAAGCATGCACTGTAAAAAAAGACAAATGTTTCTTAATCTACGAAAATATACAATAACCTCTTCCAAGTTACCCATGATTTCAAAAAGCTTTCCTTATCTTTAAAAACCTCAGAAACTAATACATTTCCGATGTTTAAAGAGGCATTTATAAAAACAAGGTTTCTTTTTCTGCCAGTAATTTCAGAGTAATTTTTATAGTCTATTAATCAGTTTTTTCAAAACGGAATATCGGTTTTTAGGATACCATAAAATTTCAATTAAACCTTTTCAGCTGCGTAATTGACTTTATATATGAAAGGGTAACAAAATAATATCAATGTTAATGTTAATGTTATTGCTTTTAATTTATCTTTGTCTGTAAAAAATGTTTGTTGAAGATGAAAATGTTTACTTGAGAATTGATCGCATTGGAAAAACCTATAACCCATGTTAAAAAAATCTGTTTAATACTATATAAAAATTACTCGGAAATGTTTTTGAATATCAGTGGCAGTAAATGAAACTTTTTTTTATATATAAAGGCTTCTTCAAATCGCAATAATATATTAGTTTCTGAGGTTTCTAACGATCAGCAGCGTTTTTCGGAATCGTAGGTGATTCGGAAGAGATTATTCTATATTTTCGTTTGTGGTTGTATTATATTTTCCTAGATTAACCCCTTTCCTGTGGAATATATTTGAGAAAAACGTTAAAATGTTAATTGAAACACGTTAATTGAAAAACGTTAATTGAACACGATAATTGAAACACGTTAATTGAAACACGTTAATTGAAAAATGTTAATTGAAACACTGATTTTTGTACTGCCCGAACTCAGGTCGGGCAGTACAGACAAGGAGTTGAGAAACATTTGTATAGACGGATCAATTTAAATGGGAACAAACACGTGCGTAACTTCCAGGTTTCCAGCATACACAAATGCACAACTAATGATGGTAATAATATATCACGTTGAGTAAAAAGTTTTCCACCAAAATTTATTTTATTGTAAAATTATAAAATATAATATATTATATATAATATATAAATTAATAATATAATTAATAATATATAAATTATATATAATATATAAATTAATAATATAATTAATAATATATAAATTATATATAATATATATATATATATATATTATATATAATATATAATATTATATAATATATTATATTGTAAAATTATACGAAATCATCAAACCAAATGAGGATAGTAATCTCCGTTTCAATCTACAATCGTTTGCCAACGTTTTGGCAACTTTTCAATCCCTTCTGCGAAAAATTGTGGCGTGCGCGAGTCCAGAAAGAGATCGACCTCATTTATGACCTTCTCATTTGAATGGAAGATTGTGCCATTAAGATTCAGCTGCAGATGTGAAAAGAGATAGAAATCTGAAGGGCCCATGTCGGGGCTGTATGGTGGATGTTGCATCAAATCCCACTCCAGCTTATAGAGCATCCAGTCGGTCATCGTACTAACGTGTGGCCGGGCGTTACCTTGATGAAAGATAACCACCTTCCTTCTGAACTCGTTTCTTCGTATTTCGCGAATGGCATCGCGAACTTTGATTAGCATGTTGTTGTATATTGCACTGTTGATAGTCTGTCCGCTTTTCAGGTACTCTTTGTACAGGATTCTACGACAATCCCACCAGATGGAGAGGAGCACCTTCTTGTTAGTTAAGGCACGTCTTGCAACCGAGCCAGCTGATTCCCCAGGTGCTGACCACCCTCATTTATGGCTTGTATTGTTGTAGTACACCCATTTTTCATCACAGGTCACAATTCTGTCCAGTATGTCCTCTTTCCTTTGAGCTCTGAGCAGAGCCAAACAACAGTTTTTTCTCCTGCACTTGTCTTCAGCAGTCAATTCGTGAGGCACCCAGCGGTTGAACTTAAACGTTAGGTTTATGCGTTTTAGAGCGTTAACTATTGTTTTTTGGCAAACGTCAAGCTCTAACACAATAATTCGTGTTGAAACATTTCTGTCTTGATCAATGATTTGCTTTAACTGCTCACAATCAACTTCAATAGGGCGGCCGGAACATGGTTTATCTTCACTGTCAAAATTTCCAGCTTTAAACTTCCGAAACAAAACTTTGACTGTATCATAAGAAACAGTATTGATTCCTAAACTTGCACACATCTTAATGTGGCATTCAGTCGCACTGAGTTTATTACGGAACTCATAGTAAATAATTGTTCTGATCTGCTGACGTGATAGCTCCATTTTAAACACTTTTTGAAGCACAAAATAACAAATTTTTAACAAATAAAATTACACAGTCATGTTGTTCCTGTGCGTTGCTTTCGAATGCAAAAATTGGTTGGTTGAAAAGCTAATAACCGCACAAATAACAGCTGTTTGCGCGAAGGTATCTCCCTTTGGTAGAAAACTTTTTACTCAACGTAATATATACATAAATACAAGCATATGATGTATGTATTATGAATTGAAAGCTAATGTTTGGTTACTGCTTTAAGAAGTGCTAAACGATTTAGAGTTGAATTTCCCTAAAATATTTATTGTAAAGTAAACAAATGGTGTTGTAAGAGGGAATAGTTATTAAAAAGTAATTTTTGAGGGGTTTCTCGTTCAAAATCCGAGTCATATTTGGATTAAAAAACAAGAGAAGTCATTTATAGATTAAAAAAAATCATTTGCATTTCTTTATACTTATAATCATAATCACAATACTTGCTTTGATGAAACTATTCAAATTCCAAAAAATAGGAAAAACATATTATAAACAGTAATTATTGAACATGTTATTGAAAAACAATTTGTTATTTTACATAATGTCCTGTAAATAATGTTATCTACACTAAAACATGGTCATTATTTTATATCTTTTGTGCGTGATTCAACTACTAATGATTGTTTCATGCTTATATTTGACATAGAACATACATAAATCTAAGAAAAAAAAATTCAATGTAATTTTTTATGGTATTTCGTTTGCTTCCATCCCTTCAAATCTCTTCGTATATCATGATACATAATTTTCATCACACGAAAGACATTTGGAAGAAAGAAATGCACATTATTTGATTCATTTTCTGTCTTTTCTCTGATAAATGATTTGTAAAACATGATATCAACTGTAGAAAGTACATCATAAAGTAAAACGCACTCTTTAAATTTTCCATTTTATTGATTTAGTTTCATTTTTTAAATGTTTATGTTGTAAAATATATACTAAACCCTCTCATGCATGAATTATTTTTAACTGGTTGTAATTTATACAGGTTGTCCATAAATTACTGTTGGGGTTGTTTCCTTGCCTCATAACTTTTGATTTAAGAACAGGATGACAAATATTATTACTTATTCGTAAAGTATAACTCAAAAAAAAAAAAAAAAAAAAAAAAAAAACCTTTTTTCATTACACAAACAAAGTTCTATATCTGTAAAGTTGCAATTCAAAATGTTATTAATCAAATAAGGATTATAATCAAATAATAATTAATATTAAAGTTTTGTTAAATTTATCAAAAAGGGATGGTGGAAACTACCTTGCTAAAATGCAAATATTAATTATTATTTGATTAATAACGTTTTTCGTCGTAATTTTAAGCATATGTAATTTTGTTCGTGTTATTAGAAAAACTTTTTGAGCTACACTTTTACGAATATTTAACAATATTTTCGTCATGTTTTTCAATAAGGAAACCCCATCAATATTTAATGAACACCTAGTACTTCTCACATAAAATGGGTTATTAAAAATGAATTATATCGTATTTTTAAAAAATCATAGATTTATTACAAACTAGAGGAGCTTTGCTTCCTGCGCTGATCAGTTTTATCAAACAAATCTGGGGTTGGAGGTCCTCTTGCTTTCGGCAGCGTACACCCAAGTGTGCTACGCCCGCTTTGGGGCTGTCCATAAATGATGTTACACTTTTTTTCAATATTTTTGACTCCCGCCCCCCCTTTGTCACAAAGTGTCACACTTCACCATATCCCCTCCCCCCCTCTTGTCACATGTCACACTATATTACATAAACATATACTTGAAGTTCAAAAACAAAGCACTACGTTATAGATCATATTTCAAATTTTATTTTTAAACTTTAACTGTGTGTTTTAATGACATTTGTGAGCATAACAATAAAAATGATTCGTGCACTTATTTTGTATGAAATAAGATTAAGGTTTACAACAAAAAATATAATTAATGTACAATAGTAATAAAATATTAATATGAAGGAGCAATAGATTTTTTTTTTAAAGAAAGGAATATAAGTAAAAACAAATCACATGAAAGTGGTTTTAGCCCCGATTAAAAAATACTCTCAAATTCTGGTAAATTCAAAATAACTTCAAAATTTAATCTGCTGATTTTAAATGATTTTATTTACATCAATATGTGTGATGTCACACTTCTTATTACCCCCTCCCACCCCCTTGTCACAAACTGTCACAATTTCATGAACCCCCCTCCCCCCCTCCAAGCGTGACATCATTTATGGACGGCCCCTTTGGTCTCGAATCAAATGAATCTTGAATAACTGTAATTTTTTATTTCGACCCAAATAAACTTCGAATTTGTAGCATCATCATTCACGGTGCTATAGAGACTGATTTGGCGTTCTTCCAACTCGAATTTAATCACGGCAGTAGTAAAATTTACAGGTGAGTTGATTATAACTCAGGTTATAACAGGTTATAGCACTCTGATTATAACAGGGTATGATTATAATTCAGTTAAGTGAACATTTATAAAAAACTGTTACAAATAAGTTCGATCAATTTTACATGCTGGTTAACTCCTCCACGTCGAACGTTCTTTGAGGAATTTTTACTCTTTTATCAACGGTTTTTCAAAACAGAGTATTTTGCCTAGTTTAAAGGCAGATATACCTTGATTAAATAAGCAAAAATTTTCAATTAAAATGTACTGTTTGGAAAATATCAAGGTTTGTGAGAACTTTATGCGTCACGTATACTTGACGCTCGTCGCGAAGGGGTTAATAATTTATAATTTGATAATAATAGGAAGCGTTTTTCCTTTTTCTCGAAAATAAATAAAATTAAAGTAAAAAATTACTGAAACCTTCAGTAAATCACACAAAATTTGTAAGTTTTGGTATATATCTCTTGAAATATTACAGTTACAATATAATATTTTAGATAGTTCTAAATAAACTAATTAGTTATACAAACATGTAAAATTTGAATAAATTTTATAAAAAAGTGTACCTAAATATGTAAAAAAAATGCATTCTGAGAAAAGGTAATAAAAACATTTGCATATATATGCATGCTATTGTTTGTTTACGAACTTAAAGACTCTAAGGGGTTTATATATTGTGAAACTATGTAAACTAGTTATTTTCGTAATTGATTGAATCTGTAATATATTTTAAGTCTAAAATTGAAAATTCGTAAATTTGAAGCATTTTATGTTATTTGTGTCCTTAAACGTTACATTTTTCAGCGATACAAACTCAGAAGATTAATGAAACAACATAAAAATGCATTCATTTTCTTACAAAAATACTATGACAGAAACAAGCACTTTTACATTTGCTAAATTGTAAGAAGTTTGTGCGGGGGGAACCTTAGATTCTCAATTTATGAATGCAGCTTTCATACTGCTTACATGCGAATTCAGAGGTAGTACGTGAAGTTGGTTGATACGGTATCAAAATACTTACAAAGATTGCAATTCATCATTTATTTACTGATGATATGGAAACTGTTGAACAGTTTTAAATGTAGATTAAATAATTCACATATTTAAAAATATTATCAAAACATTTAGTTTTACTGTATCATTTTAAAATGCTTACTAGTGTAAATCCACATTTCTTTCGCAGCATGCATTAAAATATAAAATGGAAATTCAAACAGCAATTTAATAATAATAATAATAATAATAAAAAATAGCGGAAACATAAAAAACAAAAAAGTGATACGGAATAAATGAAAAAAGAAACATTATTTATTTTAACAAAGTACTGATATTTTGTAATTAGTCAGCTTTTGATATTTTAATATTTTATGATTACTTAAGAATCTTTATAAAAATGTATTGAATTAGTCAGTAACTCAACGCTGTTGACCTAAAATCGTGTATTACTGCTTATTTTACTGCTTATTACTGTTAATTATACTGTAAAATCAACATTTTGTTTTTCTTTTGCAGTGTAGCTTTCCAGTTTCGGTTTATTTATATTATTTTGATCTACAAACCTGAAAGTTAAATTGATTGATTATAAGAGTAGGCAGAGAAAGACACATTTGGAATGTACGAACATGCCTTGAAATTTAAAACAAGTGTGAAATATTACACAATATTACTAATAACAAAGAGGGGGAACGAATAACAAATAAAAATTCCTTTAAGTCAGAGAAAATACACAAAGAATTTATGCTTACAACGCCATTCATACAAACATGAGAAAACTAATTAAATTCAACCTCCGTTCGGGCTACATTTCAACTGTGATAGACACTTCATGAATTGGTAGAAATTGCCCCTTTTCCAAATAAATAATTAAATTGACAGCGATGACAAATGATGTTTCCTTTCTATTTTTCTTCTTATTTTTGTATGATTTATATAGATTGCAAAGACAAAATGATTTATTTACAGAGGTCTTATTTTATTGCAAGACTTTCAGACTTTGTTAACAGATATTAATTAAGTTGTATCAATGAAGCGAAAGTTAAGTTATGTAGCATTAAGTTTTGTATAAATGTTATTCTAAAAGATACATATTAATTAATACATTTCTCCCTGTTAATTTCAGCAAACGTCTTCCTTTCTGTACGTGCATTAAACACGTTAGTTTGTCAAAAAAAAAATTAAAGGAAGAACTATAAGAAAAATATAGAAAACACTGTATACAAAAATATAAGAAACTGAATAAATTTCTCTGAGCTATATACGCTGTAAAAAAGACAAATATTTCTTAATCTACGAAAATATAATATAACCAACGAACAAAAATATACAATAACCTCTTCCGAGTTGCTTACGATTCTGAAAAGTGTTCTTTATCATTAGAAAAATCCGAGTTACTCCCGATTCCGAATAGCGTTCTTTATCATTAGAAACTTCAGAAATCAATATATTTTCCACCATTAAGGCGGTATTAAAAAAAAAATATTTTTTCCATGCTCAACAACTCAAAATTTTCTGACACATTTTCAGACTCATTTTTAAAAGTATAAACATGAAACTTGGCGGCGTGATTTATGAAGAGATTTATAAGTGACCTGTGTTTTTAATTTTCGTTCAATTAATTAGAAATTGATTTACAAACAATTATTTTCACAGTACGATCATTTTCTTTTGTTTCCAGCGCTATCGCTTCGGGAAATTCGGTTCAAAATATCCACTTTGACAGCATTTTTTGAAATATATTCTTCCTTTATCAAAAAATCGACCAATACGGACATTAAAAAGTTTCTGAATAAGAGAACCTCCCAATTGGGTGCATTTTAGAGCAAAAATAAATTTAAAAATAAGTCACAAAATAAGCAGTTTGGATTTGAGTACACCCTAAAACCATTTGTTAAAAAAAAAGTTTCTTTTTTGCTACCACTGATTTTCGAAAACATTTCTGAGTAGTTTTTATACAGTATTAATGAATTTTCTGAAACTGGAATGTTGGTTTTTAGGATGGTATTAATTCTCAATGAAACATTTTTTCAGATGCATAATTGAATTTATCCATGCAAGAGGAGTAAAATAATATTAATATTAATGTTAATGTTAATAGTGTTAATTTGTCATGTTTCTCTGTAAAACATTTTGTTGAAGGAGAAAATTTTTACTTGAGAATTGATAGCGTCCGAAAAACCTATATTCCAGATGGATAAAACTCATTAATACACCATAAAAACTACACGTTTTCGAAATTCAGTGGCAACAACAACAACAACAACAAAAACTTTTTATTGTAAATGCCTTATTAAATCTCCAAAATACGTTGGTTTCCGAGATTGCTAAAGATAAAGAACGCTTTTCAGAATAGTTCGTAACTCGGAAGAGGTTATTGTATATTTTCGTTCTTGGTTACATTATTACTTACCCATCATACGTAGTATAGGGTAAGTCTTGTAATCGTTTTGAAAATCGAAAAAAAAAATTTGACGGATTTACACGTTTCAGACACTGGAGATTCCGAAAAACATATTTTTAGAAAAAAAAAAAATTGCCGTCCGTCTCTGTGTCTGTGTGTCTGTAAAAGCTCTATTTCCCGAAAAAATTGAGATAGAGACTTGCAATTTGGTATGTACTTAGTATGTAATAATGGGAAGAAGCCTATTTAATTTCAATAACCTCGATTAACCGGAACTATTTTTTTCGGACTCTCGAAATATTCGTTCTGATAAAAGGTATATAAAAATTTTCGAAATTGTTTATTTAAAGAAATGAATATAAAAGACAATAAAAACAACATAAATTTTGCATAAAGCATGAAGTCCATCGGATAATTAGTTGCCGAGATATTTGGAATCCTATTTTCCACACTCTTCGATTTTTCATGACCCTGTATTTCATCCAAATTTCACTTCAAAGATATATTTTAATTGAAAATTTGACGCTTAATCAGATGCAATAAACCGCTAGTTAATAGGATTATTATTTTTGGAGTTATAAGGAGGTTTCTTTCAAGCAAATCAGTAATCGAGCCTTTAAAGTTTATGACGTCATCAAGCCACGATTTTATTTGAATTGCAATGCATTATATAAGTAGTTTACACATTTTTATTTTAATATTTTACATAATGCATATCAATAATGGGTAAGTATTACGGTGGCCCCCAACGACTAGTTTTTTCCTAGAATAAGAAAAATCTGTCTTTTTTTACAGTGTAGCACTGTAAATAATCACAGAAAATTGTAAATATAGCAGAAACATTTACACAAAACCGGTGTTACCAAATTGTGACTGATGATGACGGAAACCTTTCGTTCATCATCTAGAAAATGTTTAATCGTCTCTTCAGAAACCATCTAGCAAATGTCTAATAGTAAATCTCGGAAACACCAGTTTTTCATGGTTTGCGAAAACGTTCTTGAAATAAAAGATCTAATTCTTGTTTGTAAATTTTGGAAAAATTTGGAAGCAATTGCTTTCTGAGACTTCTGATTGGTTTTCCTTCTAAATGTTTCTAAAGAAAAAGGAAAAGATTCCATAAATAAGGGTAATTATAAAATTATACTAACATTTTTGAAACATTTCTTTTGTATCAGGAAACCTTTTTTGTATTTTGTATACTAAAGTGATAAAGCTGGAAAATAGAATTTTGTATCAGCAATATGAAATGAAGAAAATGTTTCGTTCTTTACCTATTAATGAAATACAAAATTTAGTCACAGGAGCTTGTCAAATTTAAAGAAACATTCATACACTGCAAAAAATAATTGTTGATTTTACAGTATAAAACTGGCATCCCAGCTGCCAGTATTATACTGTAAAATCAACAATTATTTTTTGCAGTGTACAAAATATGTACAAATATGTAAAAAAACTGGAATAATTTCTTCTATTTTACATGTGTGATAAACACGATAAAGTTGAATTTTGATGGGGTGAAATAACTTAATGAATATTTTTCACAGCTCAGTCTTTTATAACATACATAATATATTAACATTTACAGTTCATCTTAATATTAATCACACAAGTACTAGCCCTGTTGATATGAAACCTAATTCAGTCATCAGAAAAATGCGGAATTTAAAAGAATATTTTTCATAAAAATAGCCAGAAATTTGTATAATAATATCAAAAAGTCGAAACATTACGTGATTGGCAACAATATATCTCTTGTCTTGCCTTTCAGATAAACTAGAAAATGTAAAACAGTTTCTTTTCTTTATGCAAGTTAGTTTCTGGTGAAGAGAATTTTACGCAGTCTGATTTTTAACCGCGAGTTCGGTTGAAGAATATTTTAATAGTTTCATTTAAAAGATTGCTTTTAAGCATCTTTAGAATATTACTAAAATAGAAGTAGCTGCACTTTAACTTGAGTATGCGAGTAATAGTAGTTTAGTAGATAGAAATGCCCCTATTTTTAACAAATTGTAATCGCTAGGTTTTAAAATCTTATACATAGTAACATTTAATTTTGTAAAAATAGTCCTTTTAAGGCAACTGCTAAAATTTAAATATAAAATTGTTGTTGTTGTTTTCTTTTTACCCACCAACAATTTCTATAAATATATATTTAAAATTTATATGTACGTTAAAGGAATATAATTTATGTTTAGTTTAACATTTTAATTCTGCGCATTTCCTTTGAACTAAAAGATTAAAATGTATATTTATACGCTAAAAAAGACAATTTAGAAAATCAAGAATTAAAAAATAAATAAATTTAGGGAGTTTGAAAGATATTTTATTTTTATGCTTATTACAAGACCAGTTGCGTCATGCGAGGATTTCGCACTTTAAGATTAATTATTTTCATGAAATTCTTTAAATTTTACTTTCATTATTTATTTTCATTATTTATTTTCTTTAATTAGTTTCATTAACTACAGTTTTTAATCCGACAATGTGATTTAACGAAATGTGAGTATGCTATGTCAAAAGCCCGTTCAAAAATCTTTCGTATGATACCTCATTCATCCTTCTGCGTTTTATATGTGCATAGAAAAAGGGATGTTGACATAAGAAATAATATATAGGATATCTATTGAAAGATATTGCGAAAAATAACGCTAAAACTTATGAATAATATACTATTTGCACACAGTCGATCCCACTTAATAAAAAAAAAGGTTTAAAAATATTTTACTTAACACTTTGCATTTGTTGAAGTTTATTGTTTAAAAATAGCAATCCCCTTTTTGGCTACTACCATTTCTAAACAAAAATGTTTGTCATAGATTTCTATTGAAAATGTTCTGGATATATTATATAAAGATTTTGTTCTGAAATGCTGGTAGACAAAGCTTAGTTCTAAAATAGCAACAAGCTTTATCAACTGCACAAACCAACCTTCCGGTTTTTGTCTGAAACACACTAACATATTTCGAACTAGAAAATTAATTTAATAAAATGTGTCTTGATTCTACGCGGTACATTTTTATATTAATTAAAAAAAAATATCTTTCAAAATCTGTTTATTAGACTTTTAAAAAGACACTGGAAGGTTGATAAGCTATGTAAGGGGATATACTCTAAAACTCCCAAATGTGACCCAAACCATTCCAATTAGCGACTATGTCAACAAAACTACAGTTAATGAAATAACTATATTAATGTATAAAATCTGTATCCATTCCTAATACACGATTTCAAGAAGCTTACAATGCATGTTTTAAAAGCCAAACATTCGTCATTTCGCAGAAAAGTTGTAAGTGTATAAAGGGTGACTAAAAAAATGTGAAAAATAAGAAATTTTAAAACATAACAAAGCAAGTACTTTTGACCAGAAAACTCGAAGTAAAAAAATAAACTTTATGGAGAAATTGGCGCGTTTTGGTTAAGAAGAAAAAAATATGCATTTTTCACAACATGGTCTCTGCTGAATGTATCTTATCTTAACACTTTCGTGACACTGATATAGGGCAGACCGGAGTGATTCTTGGTCACTTGCAACACGGGGTGATTATTGGTCAATTAAATTTTCATTAATACTAATGATAGAATCAAAAGAAAAAAATACTGGATGTTAGACAATTTCATTTTTATTCAGTAACACAAATGATTTTTTGGTTCAAAACATAATTTAATGAGAAAAAATATTTTAACTAGACATATGTATAAAACTTGAGCAAAAAATAAGGGATTACAAAATCATGCTTTCTTTTCGTAAGGTGGCTGTAATATGAAATTTAGCTACATGATGATCTAGAACGGTTATATAGAAAGAGAAATATGCATAGAATATGTATGTATGCATATGAACACTGTATGAGCATATACATTAGGGAAATAGAGGGCTAAACATCACCCTATATACATGGGGTGATTCTTGGTCAACGTGGGGTGAATATTTGTCAGCATGGGGTGATTCTTGGTCATGTAATTTGAGCTTAAAAATTACTTATAAACTCACAAATAGTGCAGAAATATTTAATATTTGTTAGTTTTAGATGACAGCGCCTGCATTCAAAAGTTTTTTTCAAGTTCATGTGGTAACACTTTAAGTGTGAACCACATTGTTTTAATTTTTTCAGTAACTCATAACACAAATTACATTTGAAATACCTGAACCTTTGTTTATCCATTTCTTGAAGAGATATTGGGGTTCATTTCATTCACTTCTCAGTCAACGTCTGCAAATTGTACCACGCACAGGTAAATCCAGTGCAACAGAAAAATAGAAACAAATGCAGCAGTTATCACCAACGAGGATTTCATTAAGTTGTGTGAAAAAGATGAAAAAGAATCAAAAAAGAAAAGGAAAACTACATTAAACAAGAATACAGCTGAAGATG
This sequence comes from Maratus michaelseni, assembly GCA_963931845.1. Classification (NCBI taxonomy): domain Eukaryota; kingdom Metazoa; phylum Arthropoda; class Arachnida; order Araneae; family Salticidae; genus Maratus; species Maratus michaelseni. Next base: position 331,305,123 of record OZ007590.1, on the reverse strand, counting down.
TAGTAGCATCATCCTCTGAGACTAGAAAGAAAACACAGCAATGCACACAAGATACGGATATAGATATGGAAGTAGAAACGGGTGAAGCTGAAGAAATTCCACAACTAAAAAAAAAAAAAAAAGTTTCTGATATTTCAGCTACTAATAAATTAAGGAAAATACATAAAGCATTTGTAGAGAAGTACTATGCTGTCTACTTTGAACAGATGCCATACATCGGGCATGTTATTAGTATTCAGGATGATATTTTGTCTTGCAAATTTTTGGAAAAGTCTGCAGGAAATTATCGTTAGCCAAAGAAAATGGATCTTGCGCCAGTGAAGCGATCCTTTATGTTTTATGGACCAGTTAGACTCTATGATACAGGGCCATTTCAGATTGAGGAAGATGAAATGCAACTTGCATACCTTAAATATAAAAAAGTCTTTTGTAAAAAAATGTATTATTTTGTGAAATATATTTGAAGTTCCAACCATTTTAGTAATGTTCTTTAATTTATAACATTTTTCATAACTCTGTTTATATTTAGAAACAATATAAAGTATTAAATTTATTCCAAGAATGTTTCATTCAATCATTTATTACATTTTTGAGTGTTTAAAATGTTGGTATTTGATAATAAAACAATGACCAATAATCACCCCATCCCTGACCAATAATCACCCCATTACCGGGGTGATTATTGGTCAGACATTTTTTTATTTTATTAATATTATATATAATTAAAAAATAAAACTAATTAAGATTGTTAGGGATTAGATTCTCTTTCTGCAAGTATAAAATTTTTGTTTCAATTCAATTTAGTTACTGAGTTATATGGATCTTTATAAAAAGTGACCAATAATCACCCCACTCTGCCCTATGACTTTTTTGGTACTTTTCTATTATACGAACGCCAAGCGTAGTAGTTGGCGACAAATGCAACATTTGACGAAAATTAACATTTGCGAAAGTGATCATGTAAAAAACATAACATTTCAAAAATACAGACTCAATTTTATTATATCAATATAAATATATTCTAAAAATAAAAGAACAAATAAATATTATAGGAAATACTATTAAAAATAACGTGGTTGCGATTAAATAATAATAATTAAAAAAAAAATATTTACGTTCACTAAATAGCGAATTAAAATGTTTGGTAGGGTTTGCGATAAAATTTTTTTGCACGGCCAGGGTTGAAATAAATGGTGCATTAGCACACATCTTGGCATGGTGTTCGTATAACGGAAAAGTACCCACTTTTTTATTTTTGAGCATTCTTGTTTCTAAATAATAACCTTCGCTGTATTTAATTGCAAAAATTCCTTGATTGGATATGAGGAAAATTACTATTCCGAAATAGTGGTACTGAAAAATAAAAACCGTACGCACATATGGGTGACACTGATCCTTAAAGACTGAGTGGGGTCTAAGAAAGGGACTAAGAAAATTGTAAGATGATGATATGATGATGATTAGAGTCAGGAATACGTATTTGTATATGAATACCATATGAATCTGCATATTTTGGCTATTTTTTCTATAAATGTTTAGACATTTCATTATTAGTTCATTTTTCTTGGTGTATTTACACTTTAGAAATGACAAAAATGAAGTGTATAACAATGAAAATTTGTGCTGTGAATATGTTATAAGAAACCTTTAAATATCATGACAGCAATTTATATTAGTATTACTGAACGGACACTTTATTTCCCAAACTTAGTTCTACTTCCAATACTTAGCTCCACCCACAGAAATGTTCTTGCATGTTGCATTATCTAGCTTAGCTAACAGTATGAGCTGCATTTTAGAATTAAACATTAAACGTTATTTACATACTAGCTGACCTGGCAAGTCAAGGCCCGTGATAATAACCTTAAATAAAATACCCAAAATCACTGTTGAATGATTTTATATATTTAAATGAAAATCTTTCTGAACGATTCTAAACGGTCCCCGCTGCCTCCGGTAGCGTACACCCTCAGTTTTGTATGTTTTTTTTCATATGAAAATCTATCCAAACTTATATTAGTTGTAAATTTATTTTGGTTTTTATTTCTTGCATATAACGTAAAACTTCTGAAAACGAAACCTGGCTATGACGAAATACTGCCTCAAACGGAATTTTTTTATGGTCGCTTCGGAAGAAATAAAATACAATTATACCTGCTAAGATAAAAATTTGCCCAATACGGAATTTTTCCCAATCCCTAGAAATTATGTTTTTATAGTTGTTAGTATATACAGAGTGTCTCAAAAGTCCTTTTTTAAAATTCAATACAAGAACAAGCAATTGTCGTACGAGAGTGCGGTTTGGACGAAAATGATTTTATGATCTGAAATTGTATTTAAGCAAACAACAAAATTAGTTCAAAAAATTTCTCATAGATGGCATTGCCATGGGAAAGTTATCGAGTACGTAGAATGTCTTTATACAAAACAATGGCGGAAGACGCAACCATGCGTATGCACAGTTTTTGTACAAGCTATGGTAACCCACATTCCAGAAGTTAACAGTACTCGTTTTCATAAGTTCGATTAGAAGAGTCAGACAAGTCAACAAACATTAGTTTGGCGATAATAGAAAGCTCGCCAAGATGCTTGGCGATTCGTTTTTTTTTCAAAATCGTATCGACCAATCATTGTCCGAATGTCGTCATTATCTTACAGAGGCACCCTGTTAATCTTGGCGCGCTTCCTATTATCACCAAATTAATGTTTGGTGACTTGTTTCACTCGTCTAATCGAACTCAGGAGAGCGAGTATTGTTAACGTCTTGAAAGGGAGTTGCCATAGTTTGGACAAAAACTGTGCATGCGCATTGTGAGCCTTTCGCCACTGTTATGTATAAAGGCATTCTACTTCTTCGGTAGCTTTGCAGAAGCAGCGGCATCTATGAGAAGTTTTCTGAACTACTTATTTTATTTGCTTAAACAAAATGTCAGATCATAAGAAGCAATTTCGTCCAAACCGCAGTCTCGTACGTCAATTTCTTGATCTTTTATTGAATTTTAAAATGTGTTAAGGACTTTTGAGACACCCTGTATATCTCAGATTGAACACAAAATAAAATTTTATGTATCTTGACAGATTAAATATAATTAAAGCTCAAATATACAGATTAAATTTCATCCACATCCAGCCAGCATAGATTGACTGAAAAGGTTAATTTTTTTTAAATGTAAATAACAAATTAAATATATCTCCCAGCATAATAAAGAACAATGATTCTTTTTAACGAACTTTAGAAACTGATTACAATATTCAAAGCCAACGGTAATACATTTTTGCTTGTTAGTTTTCAAAATATTCATCCTTTTCAATACATTCCAAAGAATAGTCGGTTTTAAATAAATAGCGCAATAATCTAGTAGGTGTCATATATGAAATTTATTTTCTGTAGAAATATTTTAAGTTGCGTTCCATTCACAGCGTTTGCACAAGTGAATAATAAAAAAAAAAAAATAGTTCTTTTAATCAGCTGTTCTTCGTGTACAACGTTACAGTAAATTCGATTTGATGTCACTGGAAATACGTTATTTCATTTGTTAAACGCAGTCTAAGAAATGGAAAGACTGGGAGAATTTATTATTGTTATTGTTAAAAGTTCTCACGCAAATGTACCTTGAGATAAAACGTTTCGCGGAAACTTGCTTTATTTAATTTCAACATAATGGAATTCGTTGCATTTTTCAAGAGTGTATATGGTACTGAAAGTAGGAAAGTGAAATATTATGTGACATGTTTGTTTAGAACTGAGAGTATTTTGAACAATACATTTAGAGTGTTTACGTTTAGTTTGCATTGTGTAAGAAATAATGCTTTATCTCAAGCAGTTACAGTTACTAAAATCATATCAAGGATTTTAAAATTTTAGAAATCTCGATTATAAATGATGTCCCTCAGTGCTGTATGGCAATGCATTATAAAAAAAGAGAAATGTCTCTTTTATCTACGAAAATTTTACAGCAGTGAACGAAAATATACAATAATCTCTTCCAAGTTACCTCCAATTCCAAAAAGAGTTGTTTATCTTTAGAAACTTCATAAACCATTATATTTCTGAGATTTGAAAAATCATTTATAAAAAAGTTCCTTTTTTACCTTAAAGTTTGCTTATTCTTGCAAATAAATTAATTTTAAACATAGAAGTTAAAATTTTGTTTCGCATTGATTTCTAAGTGAATTAAACATGGGTTTTTTATAAAATGAAATTATTTAATGAAAAATATAGGCAATATTTTAGGGATTCTAATATTTAAATATCTGATTTACATAGGATGCAGCACGACAATTCGGATAGTTTACTAAAAATAATATTAATATCAAAAAGACAGTATCCAAAACTGTCAATTGAAACAAAATCACTGTCAAATTTATTACTTTTTAGTTTTTTATAAGATAAATCAGCACTTTAGGACACAATTTTATAATAGCATTTTGTATAGCTATTACCATTAACTGACGATTTCTTTCGCGTTATTATTCATTATAAAAGGGTAATAAATACTAATAAGTGCAATAATATTGCAAAATTAGGAAAATATTACAACATTAAAGACGTGAGTATAAAACATCACAAATTTACTGAATGGTGTATACAAATGTCAAATTAAAAATTTTATACATACATTAAAATTAAAAATATTGACGTTTCGACTACCTTCTATGGTCATCCTCAGGAAATATTCTTGATAGTTTGTTACAAACAATCACAATTACTATATTTATTTCAAAATTTAGGACTAAAAATACACAAAAAATAATGATTTGCAGTTCTGTGTGGCAATACCAAATATTTAATTTGTAATATACTAAACACTAATTTCACTATTAATTTTGTTATAACACAAAATTTAAAGTAAATTATTTGTGTTATAAGAATTAATTTTACTACTAATATACTAAGTAATTTAATCTGAATTTATTATTATTGCTATTCACGCAAATGCACTTGGAGACAAAGTGTTTCACGGAAACTTACTTTATTTAATTTCAACTTAATGATACTCGGTGCATTTTTCAAGAGTGTATAATACTGAAAATAGAAAAGTGGAATATTATGCGATACGTTTGTTTAGAAATGAAAGTGTTCTGAATATTACATTTAGACTGTTTATATTTATACATTTAGTTTGCATAGTGTGAGAAATAGTGCTTTATCACAAGCAGCTACAATTACTAAAATTGCATCAAGGCTGCTGGTTTCAACCAACTAAAAATCACAGAAATAAGTAATGCTCTGCAGTGTTATATGGAATTCAAAATTCTTTAAATTGCATGTTTTCTTTAATATTCGGAAAAATCAGAAACGTACCAGATAGAATGCCGCAAGTTTTTTTTTAAATGTATAGCATTATGATATATATATATATATCTTTTGTTTACATACAGTTTAATCTCGTTAATGCGCCTCCGATTAACCCTTTAGCGGGCGGTGGTCACAAAAAAGGACACCTAATTTTAATTCCAAAACTGACAAACGGAGCCAAAAATATTTAATTAAAATTTTCCTTTTATAAAGTACGAGAAAATCAGCAAGTTTTCCTTTTCTAAGAAAATTGTTTGTAAAATCTGGTGTCAGTCCATTATTTCATTATTTTACAAACAGATTTATTCCGCGCCGGAAAGGGTTACGACGCATTTTTGGTTATTCAGCACTGTTTCGTTTTCCCTATCATTTCTTATTTCCAATTAAGGGAAAGGACATCGCTTAATGCGCAGGACTCATCGGATAATGCGGACAAATTTCCCAAAAAATTATCGGGTGGAATTAAAATTAGTTTTATACATTTTTCTTCTAAAGTAACTCTGATGTAACGCTGGTTATTTTCGTTTCGCCTACCATGTTCTATTTGCAATTAATGTTAAGGACATCTCTTAATGCGTACGACTCATCGGATAATGCGGACAAAAATTTCACAAACTGACCAGGCGCAATAAAAATTAGTTTTGTAAATTTTCTCTTCAAAGCAACTTTGTTGTAATGCTGGTTATTTTCGTTTCCCCTATCATTTTCTATTTGCAGTTTAGGGTTAGGGTATCGTTTAATGCGTACGACTCCCCGAATAATGCGGACAAATTTTTTACAAACTGACCGGGTGCAATCAAAACTAGTTTTGTAAATTTTTTGTTCAAAGCAACTTTGATGTAATGTTGGTTATTTTCGTTTCCCTTATCTTTTTCTATTTGCAATTTAGGGTTATTTTATCGCTTAATGCGTACCACTGTTCGAATAATGCGGACAAATTATTCACAAACTGACCGGGTGCAATGAAAACTAGTTTTGTAAATTTTTTCTTCAAAGAAACTTTGATGTAACGTTGGTTATTTTCGTTTGCCCTATCTTTTTCTATTTACAATTAATGTTAAGAACATCTCTTAATGCGTACGACTCATCGGATAATACGGACAAATTATTCACAAACTGACCGGGTGCAATGAAAACTAGTTTTTTAAATTTTTTCTTCAACGCAACTTTGATGTAACGTTGATTATTTTCGTTTTTCCTATCATTTTCTATTTGCAATTTAGGGTAAGGGCATCGCTTAACCCGGGAGCAGTCGCATGGGGTATGATATACCCCAAGGTGCGTACGGTTTTTACAATTGTCACCACTATTTTTCGAAAAGTAATCTACAATTTACATTATCATAGAATTTGTAACAATTGTCTCAGACTAAATAAGGTGACGATTATTAATTGTATTTATTGGTGACAATGTAAAAATCCTTTTTAATCTGGGTATGCACGACTTCTCCCGGGTTAATGCGTACGACTCATCAGATAAGGCGGACAAATTTTTCACAAACTGACCAGGCGCAATAAAAATTAGTTTTGTAAATTTTCTCTTCAAAACAACTTTGATGTAACGTTGGTTACTTTCGTTTCTCCTAACATTTTCTATTTGCAAATAAGATTAAGGACATCGCTTAAAGTGTACAACTCATAGGATAATGAGGGCAAATTTTTCACAAACTGACTGGGTGCAATCAAAAGTAGATTTGTACAGATTTTCTTCTAAAGCAAGTTTGATGTATTGTTGCTTATTGGGAGATGAAGAAATTGTTGCTGACAGTAATAAAGAGAAAGAAAACATTTTACCACCAAAACTGTAAAAGGTCTCAAACATTGATAGCGCTTTCTCCCATAGTATCTATCAAAATGTGTTGTAAGAGACCAAATTTTCGAATGTGTCGCAAGAATGGAAAATTTTTAACTAAAAATATTTATTTAACTATCGCAAACGTACTTAAGAACTTACGTACGTACTTTAATTAAATAAAGTAAAAATATAAGTACAGCAATCTCTTTGTATATTTTCTTTGTCCTGCGCAATTTGTTATTCTGCATTAGGAAATTGTCAATAACTTATTTTTTTCTAAAATTAGGAATAAAAAAAAAAGTTGTTTCTTTTAGCATAAAGTTGGTAACCTATTTTATCTCCATTAAAACTGAATTCAATTTATTCAGTGCAAGAAATTATTTTACATCATTAAAATTCTTACATTGTTAAATGCGGACTTTGGTTAGTGCGGACAGAAAAATTTAAAGTACGTTCGAACTGAAGTTCCCTGTATAAATCTCAAATTGCACAAATTACAAAATCTAATTATACCAAGTCAGAATAAATAGTTATGATGCTGAATTACATAGGTTTAATTTTGTTCAAGCTCAGACAACGTGGATTTACTGAAATTATCAAATATTTTAAAATCTTAATAATGAAATAAATATATCAATACTGAGTAATGATTCAATTTAACAAACTTTGGAAACTTATTACTATATTCGGAGCTTACGTCATTGCATTGTCGCTAGTTAGTTCTCAAAATCCTTTTCAAAACATTCCAATGAATATTCGTTCTTAAACAAATAATGCAATAATTTAGTAAATGTCATATATACGATTTATTCTCTGTTGAAATATTTCAAGTTGTGTTTCATTTACATGGTTTGTAAAAGTGAATAAAAAAAATAGTTCTTCTAATCAGATGTTTAGCGTGTGCAATGGTAATGTAAATTCATGTCATTGAATGTATGCTATTTCATTTGTTAAACGCAGTCTATGGAATGAAAAAAAAAAAACCCTGAAGAATTTATTATTGTTATTGTTAAAATTTCTCACCCAAACGTACTTTGGGACAAAATGTTTCGCGAAAACTTACTTTATTTAATTTCAACAGAATGGGATTCGATGCATTTTTCAAAAGTGTATTGTACCGAAAGTAGGAAAATGAAATATTATGTGATATTGATGAATTGATTTATTTAGAACTGAAAGTATTCAGAATGATACATTTAGACTGTTTGCGTTTAGTTTACGCAGTGTACTAAATTTGCTGTTAAAATTTTGCAGCAAACTGTCCAGTCATTTGACTGTCTTTATACAAAATGGTTATATAACCGTAATGTAACTCTATTCTGACCATAATATGGACTATAATATGGTCAGAATGGAGTTAAATTACGGTTATGTAACCGTTTTCGATAAAAATGGTCAAATGACTGGACAGTTTGCTGCAAATTTTTAACAGTGTAAGAAATAGTGATTTATCATAGGCATTTACAATTACTAAAATTATATCTATATGGACGGTTTTAAAAACCTACAAAACCACAAAAATAAGTTAAAAATCTTCAGTGCTGTGTGTCAATGAAAAATATTTAAATTGTTTTCTTAAATAGTTGAATAAATTACAAATGTAGTGCATCATATGCCACAATATTATTTTTGTCGCATCAAGTTATTGTATTAGCTTTTTTTTTTTTACCTAAAATTTTCTTTAGTTTATATACTATGTCTCAAATTGCACAAATCATAAAATTTAATTGTATCCTATGAGAATAAAGGTTAGTGATTCTGACTTATATATATTTAATTTTATTCAAATTCAAACGAAGTGGATATCCTTAAAGTATTAAAAAATTAAATCGTAATAATAAAGTAAACATACGAATACTGAGTAATGATTCCATTTAAGAACTTTAGAAACTAATTAGTACAACATTCAAAGCTTATGGTATTACATTTTCGCTATTTAGGCTTCAAAACATATTAATCCTTTTCATTACACTCCATAGAATATTCGTCTTTAAATAAATAACGCAATAATTTAGTAGGTGTCATACATACAATTTATTCTCTGTATAGAAATATTTCAGGTTTTGTTCCTTTCACAATACTTGTAAAAGTGAATAAAAATAAATGATTCTTTCAATCAATTGTTCTTCGTACACAATGCTAATGTAAATTCGAGTTGATGTCACTGAAAATACTTTATTTCATTTGTTAAACACAGTCTAAGAAATGGAAAGACTGGAGAATTTATTATTGTTATTGTTAAAAGTTCTCACGCGAATGTACTTTGAGGCAAAATGTTTCGTGAAAACTTACTTAATTTTATTTTAACAAAATGTAATTCGGGCATTTTTCAAGAGTGTATAGTAGTGATGGGCATAACGATTATTTTGATTATTCGAATGCATCATTCGGGCACGCGCAGAAGCATACCTATCAAACTTCAAAATTTTTTTATTCAATTACTACCAGAAATTTTGAAAAAAAAATAAATTTCTGATTTTAATTAGAATTGGATTAGACACCAGATAAAAATGAAAAATGTGTTTCTTAACGAAACACATTTTTCATTTTTATTCAAAATTATCATTTTTATTTAAAATTTCTTCTGAAGATATACTGGTGTTCAGAAAAAGGACCATTTGGGAGTACTGATAAATGTTTAGAACTGGAAGTTTTCTGAACAATATAATTAGACTGTGTGTGATTCTCACCCCTTTATTTCATAGTGCTTTATCACAAATAATCACAATAACTAAAATATATTTCAAGAGTAGGAGTTTCAGAAAACTAAAAATCGCAAATATAAGTATTGTTCCCCAGTGCTTTGTGGCAATTAAAAATATTTAAGTTGCCTTTCTTCTTTGTAATGTAGACATTACTCCAAATACATCTAAATCACAAATTTTGCTAACACTTAACAGAATTGTGTAAAATAGTTACTGATTAATTATTTCCTATTACTGAAAATAATTACTTTTACATAGAATTGCAAAATAAATATATTACGTTATACATTTCTGTTAATATTGACGAGTTTTGAGAACCAAATTAGTCTGAGTTTAAAGTGTTAATTTAATAATAAAAAATAAGTTGTTTCGTAAAATTCTCCATTTGAAAGCATACAAAATATTGAAACGATTTCTAAATTCTTTTCATTCTTCTTTTAGTATATTCAACTGTAAATATTAATGAAATATTATTAGCATGTTTAAAAAAAATTACACTTTAAGCTTCACTACTCAGTAGATGCAATTATTTTACTATAAATCTTTTTAAAAATGTATTCAGTGGAAAGATTAAATGTTATTTTTACATATTTATAAATATATTTTTCATAGGATAAATCCAGATATTTATGAACTGTTGTGAAGTAATAAATTTACTTTTGAGTAGCTACTCTTTATATCGTTCATACAGGAAGATTAAAAAAACTGCGATATAACCAAGGACATTTATAAATAATAACAAGCCAGAAAATGTTTAATATTGTTATCCAAAATATTCGTTTATACATGTGTCATTCTACGGAAAACGTTACTTTTTTGGCATAAAAATTTCATTAAATAAATTTAACCCAAAACATTTTATACTAATATCCGTAGTTCATCTTTAGACTTTCTTAAGATTTCTGTAAATGGTAATATTCAAATATTCAAATATTCAACTTTCAAATATTCTTTCATTATTTGGTGTTTAATTTACTTTATAAGAATTCAGAGAGTAATTTCAATTAACAATACAATTGTAACGGCTACAACCTCGGAGGATTCAGATACAGAATATTTTGTTTCATAATACCAGGCTTAATTAGTGAGAGATATCAGACCTTAAAAAGAAAAAAAAAACTTCTATCAAAAAATTAACTTCCAGCTACTGAAAAAGTAACATTTCTTTTTGCAGAGTGCCACATACATTACAATATTCTTAACAATAAATAATAACAATAAACAATTGCATTTATTCTAATGGAATTATATATAATTTAGTTAAATTTCGTATACATACAGTAACATGCTGCCTGTTAAACTATTAATTTCTAGAAATTATTATAAAAAGAGAAAAAAAAAATCTTAATAATTTACCATAAACTGACCGTAAATGCTTCTTATTCAATAACGATGCACTAACAGAACCAAATTTAGAATTCAATAACAGACATATTATCAGCTAATGTTTAGTTGTCTCACAGACTGCCATTTCCAAACTGCCAAAAGTTGCAGTTAAAGTAGAAGTTAAAATTTTTTGGAAGACATAGAAAACAGAGACATATTTGAATGACCGTTGTAACGAGGCGCGATGTAACGAGTGGCTGATGTACTGAAAGGAAAATTTCCTTATTTGATTTTTTAGATGTTAATCATATTTTGTATTTTGATAAGTCAAAAAGTATTTTTATTCTGAACTTTTCTCATAATGGTAATTCATTATTTCAGTTTGTCAATGCAGAATTAATACTTTTATATATAAATGGAAACATAACTTTCAGATATCATTACTTGCTCTAGTAGCTAAAATAGAATAAAATTACAGGTTTCGTTAATTGAAAGAAAGAAAAATAACAAGATTTCCTCAAGATAAACCTGTGTCTTCTAAAATAGTCATTCCGACATTTGTACAGAAGTCCTTATTGCAATAGATCTGGGTTATTTTCCGGTCAAGGAAAAGACAGGACTATATCATGTCGTGACTATGACATATTTTATTAAGACTTCTGTCTGGGCTACTTGTATTTGGGTGTGGTTAGCTAATAATTCAGATTCACCATCTGATTGTTCTTCTATTCATCCAGATTCTAGTTTTTATAGAAAAAAAAAAGAAATGTTTCCAGCGTTTATATACTTTTTTCTATATTTTTTTCAATTTTATAAAGTTTATGGAAATTATTTATGTTATTCTTTTTTCGGGTTTGTTAGTAAATTAATTATACTATGCATTTTTTTTTCTTTGGAATTCTCTCCATTTTAATTCCTTTAAGAATAAGAAATGAAATGAAATGAAAAATTTAATAGTGTAAAAATCAATTACGTGACTGGGGAATCATTGGTCATTTTGTCTCGTGACCATTGGAATAAAAACATAATTAGGTGATTGTTAATTAAGATTACATTTTTCAGTGTATGATACGTATAAAATTGCTTAACGCTGCCAATGAAGTTAAAATTGACTTAAGTATCTTTATTCACTTCTTATCTTTACTTTTATTAACCTTTATTGTTTGTTTTTTAATTTTTAATGAAGCATTTGAAGTATTTTACCTTCCCGAAGAGTGTTTAGATTTGAGATTTTATAATATCTATCTATATATCTGCCTCAACCTCTCTCTCGATATATGGAGGAGTGGCGGTGTTGTATGGAGAATTAATGCGCAATGGTTAATTTATTAAAACTAGTGAGTAATTGATTCATAATGCATCCATTCATTACTTGTTACTCTTTAGTTGATTTAGTACACTTCTTATTTTTTTAACAGAATTCATTTCGTATCATCTACTTCAAGCAATATTTCCTTTATTAATATTTAATTATTTGCTTTGTGTGTGACAATATCATATCTGTCACTTTATTAATCATATTACTTTAATATAACTATATTTGTCTTATTTAGTTGTTTCCTTCACCCATTATTTATTTACTTATTTATTTTAAATATGTATAATATTATCCTGTAATGTCATAGAATTAATTCATTTATTTAATTTTCTTTTATTAAATTTTATATATAATTTTATTACTCATTCATTTAATTCATGTATTTGCCTACCTTTTAACTTTTCATTCACTATATACGTTAATCTTTTTAAATTTATTTAAATTTATTAACTTAATTTAGGTACATAATTTAAATTGTAAGATTTATGCACATGTTTTAAATAAATCTGATTTTCCATTTTTGTACTGCTACTAGCTGGCAGTACTGTTCATTTCGGGTTTTATCAAGATGTTTAAGCTCATGTGATGTCCTGGTTTAACTCATGGAGCTTGAATATTTGTGATTCGTTCATTTTATATTTCATTCCTCTACTGAATTTGTAAATGCTTTTTGTTCCCATTTACAGTTTTGCAAATCATACACGCTTTTTTGGGGATTTTTATGAGGAAATCTTCCTAAATTAAAACATTTTCTTCTTTTAATTTCATCGATTTTGTTGTCTTATAATGTGCGATAGCCCAAATCTTGTATTATGTTAGTTTATTATCGCTTGTCGAAGGATGAAATCGTGCATTTGTTTGTGGAATCTGTAGTAATTTGGGTCAGTCGATTTGGCTACAATTTCACAAATATTTCATAATTCACATTTTTTTTTTTTTTTTTTTACAATTCGTTTTATCTTATCTTAGTTATATATTTTATTTTTTCTTCTACATTTTCTGGATATTATTCAAACAGGTATGTGTTCGTATTTCAATTTTCGATTGTTATTCCCGAATTTGTGTATGATGTTTCTGTGTTGTCTTTTAACGGTTATATATATATATAGTATATAACTTTAATTTTAAAATGCTTATGTATATACTTTATATTATTCGTTTCGAGTTTGTTAGTAAATTAGTTATATTATCCAATTTTCCTCTTCCTCCTATACAAAGCTTTCCATTTTAATTATAAGAATTGAAGTAAAATGAAAAATTTTATATAAAAAAAAATTACGCGAATGAAAAATAACTTTGAATTTTTGTAACACTTTCAATATAATTAAAACTAACTTCAGTTTTTTATTACTCACTTACTTCCTTTATATTTGTCCTTCATTCTCAATATATTATTTGTTTCTCATTTTTTAATAAAACATTTTGGATATTTTAGCTTTACAACATAAAACTGTCAAAATACTTTTCTTTTGAAACTGCTTTGAGAATATTGGTAGTATACATTTCAACAGTATATTGCAAAAGCTTAAAAATTGCAAAAAAATAATCCTTGTTCTTACTATGAACAAAAACGAAACTCGGGTGAATATATTTAAAAATATTTTATTTCTCAAACTAATAAGAATATAAAAATGACGCATTAATATTAATTGCAGAAATTAATTAGCTATAAAAAGTTTCAAATCACCCTCGTCTCTGTCATTTATGATAGTTGTCAACCTTCCAGTTTTTTCAAATTAAATAAATATATTTTGAATTAGACAATTTATTTAATAAAATGTCTTTTTCTATGATTTATTTATTTGTTCTCATTTGTTAAGTAAAAGTTATGGTTTTAAATATGTTTATTTGACTTGGGAGATTGGTAGTATACTTTATACTAACGTTTTACTTTAAAAGAATTGTGGACTCTAAACACAGATTGCTGATTTTTCTTTATAGTAATTCCTTTTTATTATGGGCAAATTCTTTAATGCGTCAAAGTTTCTTAGATTTAAAATTTCAATTATTAATGACACATGAAAATCATTTCAAATTAAAACTGTAATCATATTACGAAGACATCATATTGACATTTAGCATTCCTTTTTCTGGAAAAAGAAAACAAAGCATAATTGTATATATTTTTTAAATTATTATTATAATAAAATACCCATCTTTGAAAAGATGTAAACTTTGTCTAATTTGATGTAGCTATTTTTACTTTATTTCATTTTGTTAATATTATTATTAATATTTTTTTCTATATATGAAGACATGATCAAAGAAATATTCAAAGTTGCATCGTTTCAAAAAGCTTTTTCGTGTGTTTTGATATTAAGCAATAAATGTACAGTTTTAAATTTTTTATAATATATGTTTTTTTAATTAAATACTTCAAAATATTTGATTCTAATTCTGTATTCCTTTTCTAGGTATGTATGCAAATTTGTTCTTAACGGAAAACATTGTACTTCATGCCTGTTCCATAAACATGGTAAATTATATTTTTAAAACTATTAATAGTGTAACAATTGTGTAAATTCTGTAGGATCTATTTAAAAAAATTCTTTGAATATGTCAAAAAAGAAAATATTAAGACTAAGAAGAAGATGTTTTATCTCCATATAGATATATGATAAGTTTCTGTTAGATAAGATCAAATTGATTTAAATTTTTATCTTATACCTATTATAATTAAATTTTGCTAGATAATTCAATAAACATTCCCATAAATAATTCTAGTATATAACATTCATAAGTCAGTGGTACCTTTTGACCATAAATCTTGTGTTTGTGATTCAAAGAATTGTTATAGATTCATTATGAGTTCTTTGTTTTAGTCATTCATTTCTTTTTATATGAAGTTGTTTCAAAAGTTAGAGCCGAAGAGTACATAGGAATCGAATTGGATGAGTAACATTCTAATATGAATTGCTGTAGTATTGCCAATAAAATATGATAGCAATCATTTACTATTGTATGCTATAAATATGTTTTAGTCATTCATTTCTTTTTATATCAAGTTGTTTCAAAGGTTAGAGCCGAAGAGTACATAGGAATCGAATTGGATGAGTAACATTCTAATATGAATTGCTTTAGTATTACCAATAAAATATGACAGCAATCATTTACTATTGTATGCTATAAATATGTTTTAGTCATTCATTTCTTTTTATATTAAGTTGTTTCAAAGGTTAGAGCCGAAGAGTACATAGGAATCGAATTGGATGAGTAACATTGAATTATGAATTGCTCTTGTATTGCCAATAAAATATGATAGCAATCATTTACTATTGTATGCTATAAATAAATTACAATAAAATTGACTACAAACGGAAAATATTAATGGAAAAGTACAGAAATATAAACTAAACATTAACATCAGCGTTAAATGTATTTGGTTTAAATAATGCAATTTTTTTTCCTACGTTTTTTCCATTGCTTTCTACTCAAAATTATGTAACATTTTAATTCAAAATGGATATTTATTATTACAAAGAAATTATTTATTGTTGATTAGTACTTCTTCATTTAGTTTTTTATTTAAAAAACTATTCCTTTATGAAAAGCGGGTGAAATATTGAGGTATTTTTATCTAATAGATGAAAATGCACACAGGTCTAAAATGTTTTATTCATAAATTGTAAACAATGAATACTTTTCACAATAATTCAGTTTTAAATGGAGATGAGTTTATGTGTTTAGAATTTAAAATTAGAAACACCCAGTGGTATAATTTTAAATATTATTTTCGACATATAAAAATACAGAATCATAATTCATAGTAAAATAACGTTTTTAAACCATTGCGAATAAATAGAAGGGAGAAATTTTCAATGTGTGAAAATAAATGTAATATATAATGACATGTAAGTTTCTGATAAATGTTTAAATATTCATTATGAATGTATCTCATGTCTCATGGGCTGTATTTCACACACATATAAATAAATTTCTTTTCTCTACGAAAGATTTTTTTGGTTTATGTGAATTTTTAAAATTTACCTTAGTTAATTTATTAAACATTATTCAACGTAATTCATGTTATTGTTCAACAGGGTACATGGAAAGTACAGTATGTGGGAATAAAGCAGCGATGTTCTAATACATTCAAGAAAAAAAAGAAAAGTGCCATTTTATTTGTATAAACGTTTTTATAAATGAGTATGGTTTAATTTTGTCACAAGGAGTTATCTGCTTATTAAAATTGAATCTATTTTTAAAAGTTCAATAGAGACCCTGTAATTGTATTGCATTTTTAAGTTCCGCATGCCCCAAAACGTGGAAATATAAGTTTTTAGCAATTTTGAATGATTAATTAGTTAATTATTTAAAAAATGAATTAATCAATCTATCTATATATATATTATGCTATCGTACTTGGCACAGAAATCGCGATTATTTGTTAATTGTTTAATGGGAACGCCCGAATGAAACGCATCGCATTGTTATTGTGTAAAAGTCCCTTGGCAGGATTTAGGCCGATGTAAATCGGGTTTATTTACGTTTCGCTTTTTCGATCTCGGCGAATGCTTGAAAGTGAAGAACAAGCCGAATTAAGAAGAGAAAATCGAAATAGATTGGATCAAGAATGTCGTCAAACGCAGAACATAAGAGATCGCCAAAATAGGCTTAATAAACGTCGCATGCACGAACGCGTTGCTTTTGAAATCCAAATTACTGTTTTAAACGTTCTGGAGCATAACTGTGGGACTTTGAATGGAACCTGCAATTTCTGCCGAAACTTTTCTTACAGAAATCGCGATTATTTGTTAATTGCTTAATGGCAATAATGAAGTTTTATAAAATGCATCACATTAGCATTTCACAAATCTTAATTTGCTGAACTTCCCTGACTTTTTAATTCTTTTAAAATAAGTGTAATAATTTTCCCTGACCATTTCATTTTTTAAACGTAACTGTTATACTTTTGAAATTTTAGCTCTTATTTAAAATTTTTTACAAGTTTATAGTATAAATAAATATTATTCAGTCTTTTCCACTGTTATATTTTTCAATGACAGTCTGCCCGGGCAACGATGGGCGGGTCAGCTAGCACTAAAAATTTCAGTGCGTTATATAATCATAACTTGAACAATTACGTGTGATGTATTTTCAATGTAAGAAAATAAATGTATTATGTAATATCAAGTGAGTTTCGCATAATTTTTTAAATATTCATAATGAATATGTTTCATGGGTCGTATTTCATACAGAAAATATAATTAAATATTTTTTAAGCTTTCTTTTTTTTCTGTATTAAAATATATTCAAAATAATTCATATTGGTCTTCAGCAGGGGATATGGAAAGTATGTATTTTTAAATTAAAAGGAAAGCTTAGCTACAAACTAAGGATGGACTAGTACTTTGGCCGACAAATTTGGTGTTAGAATGATAGGTTCAGTTCCATTTCTTCATATGCGATCCAATTCAAAATGTCAAGTTAATTTCGAGCTTGAAACGAAAAATTTTATTCATTTTCAATACTTCCATATGTAATCTCATTTTCGTCACATATTTGGACTTCATTTTGAGATATGGTAAGAAAAATTAAGCTTTTACTCTCTTATTATTATTTTTTTTTTGCATACTTAAAAGCGTTCTATTATAGCATCAAAAATGCTATTTCATTGATATTTGCATTGTATTTGTTATTATGTTTATTGGATTAACACCAGTGAGATCTGCAGTATATAAAAAAGGGGAACTTTCGTGTTATAGCGGCCCCAAGGCTAAATCGCCAAGCGACCAAGATTTATCGCCAAATTATAAAGCATATACAACATTATAATAATATAGGATGTATATAACATTTCGTGACGTATATGGCCAAGTTATATTGCGCATAATATAGTTATATGACGCATAAATGATGTATATATCTCACATGTGTATAAGACGTATATGATGCATATATGACATATAAGACGTAAATAATAGTGATATAATGACGTATATGGCACATATATGAGTATTTGGAGTATATATATACGTATTTAGGATGGATATATAAACTTTGCGATGATCTTGGCGAAATCATAGCTGCAACCTTGGCATAATTGTAATTTTAGGGGCCGCTATAACACGAAAGTACCAAAAACAGACTATCGTATTTACTCTAATCTAAGATACAAATTTTCTCCAAAATCGAATCCAATGTATGCACAAATAGACCTTTTAAAAGAGCAATTTGCTTGCGTTTTTATGCAAGGTTTACATCAAGGGACTCGCACTGTACCAAAGAAAAAAAAAAAAAAAAAAAAAAAAAAAAGATATTTTTTAATCTAGGGAAATATAATAGAACTACGAACGAAAATATACAGTAACCTTTTCCGAGTTACCCACGATTCCGAAAAGCGTTCTTTATCTTTATAAACCTCGGAAACAAATATATTTCCGAGATTTAAAGAATGATTTATACATTTCTGAGTAGTTTTTATAGTGAATTAATCAGTTTTTTCAACCCAGAATATAGGTTTATCATATACTTTCAGTTCTCAAGTAAACATTTTTATGTTCAACAAGCCTGTTTGACAAACATGATAAATTAACAACATTAACATTAATATTAAAATTAATATTATTTTGTTACTTTTGGATGCATTAATTCAATCGCACAGTTGAAAAGTTTTAATTTAGAATTAATAGCATGCTGAAAACCGATATTCTGACTGATTAATACAATATTTTAAAAAATACGGAAACGTTTCCGAAAACCAGAGGCAGAAAAATAAACTTCTTTTCTATAGATGATTCTTCAAATCTGAAAATTATTGATTTCTGAGATTTTTAATAATAAAGAACGCTTTTAAGTATCATGGGTAACTTGGAATAGGTTATTGTATATTTTAGTTCTTGGTTATATTACATTTTTGTAGCTTAAGAAATATTTGTCCTTTTAGGTAGCTTTCAATACAAAAAAAGTATAAAGCTACCTATTGCAGCCGTTCGGAGGAAAGCAGTTCCGGAAAATTTCGATATATTTTCACCGATCATGACCCCCAGACCCCAAAACCACCCTCCGTTCAAATGTTGATTTATATATATATATATATATATATATATATCTCCATATATATATATATATCTGACCTATGTCATACGATAACGCTCGTATTTATAAATCAATTTTGATGAAACTAATTGTGTGTATTAAGCTCACCAATGTCTCGACCGAGTTCGTTGGCCAGCTTGGTCCGCCATTTTGTTTCAAGATGGCGGCCATTTAAAAATTTAAAACTAAAATAAATATACAAAAAAGTTAAACATTCAAATTTATTTTTTAATTAAATGTTAGGCCTTGATACGAGGATTCCAGAGCATTTTTGGTTTACCTCTATCTTAAACAATGGCTGAGATAGAGCAGTTTGAAATTCTAGGGTGGCTGACATTTTGAAACAAGACAGCACATTACAAAAATTTTCATTGTTGTAATAATTTCCCAATCATACGCATAAAACTATATATTCATATCCGTTAGCGCCAAATTCTCGCCAAACTTGGCAACATTTGGCGAAATATCGCCAAATTTGGCGACCAAAATAAGTCTTCATAAATGAAGCCAATTTGGCTATTGCTCAATAATTTGGCGAATTTCTTATTCAGATTCAGTATTAACGATTCCTTTGTAAACGTTTTCTTTGCATTTTAACATGCTGTTTTCGTGTAACATTAGCTAAAATTTTAAAACGAAGATATAGGAAAGCTACCTTTTCCTCCCGGTACAGGCCGGAAGGACTTTTTTACATAAAAGGACTGGCAAAAACTCACCCTTCACTCTCTGCAGTGGCCCAGTAAATTTTAGATGCACGGAAGTTCATTCCTAGTTATCTAGTTAAACGGAAAGATGGGAATGGATATGACGATAACTTCGTGCAATCCAACAAACAAGCCACACCCCCAAAGAAGCGATGGAGACATATAAATTGAAGTTTCTGATGATGTAGACAAAGAGATATCTAGGAGGAATGAATACTAATTTGATGTACTTGGGGAATACATAAAATTAGGATTTGCTATATTTCGCTAAGTTTTATATACTTTTTTCTCTTTCAAATTTTCTTGTGTGTTTACGTTTGAAGAAAAACTACTTACTTTCTGCGTCTAAAAATTAGGTGCGTCTTGGATTCGAGTACATACGGTAATTATAAATAATGAAAAAAAATATATGCGTCTCATACATTTTATCTGTAATCATTCGCCTTACTATCTTTTGCATATACCTGCCGGTTAAGATCTTTTATTGAACTCAATTGACTGGTCGGCATAAACTTTAAAGTTACCAATCTTACTACAAACTAACTTTCACTATATATTTTGATTTACATTAAATTCTCAGAAGTATGAAGTCGCGAAAAAGAAACTGAATGTATATTATAAAAATGTATATTCCGTAATATTACTGTACTGCACATATATGATATTCACACAATCAATCAAATAACTTCACATTCCAAATAGTGAAAGAGTTTCATTCACAGCCTGAAAAACATCTATACTTTCATATATTTCGAAAAATAATAAAATGACTAATCTAAATTATTGGTACAATTTGTGTCTTATGTAACTGCATGTGATAGTAATTACCGTAATCATAATTTTGTGTTTAAGTTTATTTAAAAATTCGGTTGCATCCGGAAATAGGTCTGTAGTTATATTTCCTTCTTTTTTACATAGTTGTAACCTCATATTTAAAGAAAAATCAAACATACAATGCAGAGTATCAGTGTAATATTATTTATTATTATTAAAAAATATATATCTGACTAATACGTATAGAAAAATAAATTTGTCTATCCTATCAAATAAACTACAAAAATGACAAAGCGTATTTAGAAATTGCCTTATCTTCAAATTTATTAAATTATCATACATTTTGACGCCACCTTGCATTTATGCATCCACTGATGCATCATTTATTTACAATTTTGTTGCCGCCTTGAATCAAGAAATGATAACAGATAAAGATATGCATTTTTTTTCCTTGTATGAATCTCATATTTGTTTTGCGTGGAAAACTTTCACCGATTCCTTAATTCTTATTCACAATTCAGAAAAAAAGAAAGACGAAGTGACATACAAAAAAGTTTTGAGGCAGCTGTAATTCTTAGGACTGAGATCAATTCCGTCCAGGGTGCCATTAAATTTGAAAGTCAGTTGCTTTGGGAGGTTTAGAATTAAGCGCTTCTTTTGTGAATGCAAGTTTTGACTTGTTTATTTCTATTGAGAGATAATTTGCATTTGTATTATTTATAACAAAAGAATTTTGCTTTCAAATACACCAAAAATGATTTACATTAAAAAAATATGCCATTTCTGTGAAAAGCAAAAACAAACCATTTTTTTTTCAAAATTTAGGCATTTTATTTTGATTGATACGCATAGTAAATTTTCTGTTTATATTTTCTTAAGTCTATGTGTTTAAAGCAATTTTTTATAAGCAACATTTTAAATTCACATGCTTTGAAAATTATTTCATTCCTTGATTTCAAATACAATTTGTATAAAACGGTAAAAAATACTTTCTAATAGAAAACATTCTAATAATAGTTTCACAAATTTAAATATTTTATCATAATTGATGCATATTGTAAGAAATTTCAGTTTAATTTTATTGTTAAACTAGCCTTGCCTTTTAAGCAGACATTAGTTTTTGTATATAAGACCAAACGTCTTTGACTCGAGTAAATTCCCTTCCCCCTCCTTTTTTTTGACAAATCTAAATGGCATCCATCAAAAAACATTTAAAAAATTGGAACACAATTTAATTTTAATCTGATTGTATTTATTGTAAGCTTATTATTACACAAATAAAGACAAAGAGTCAAAACTAAAAAAAATAGAATTAATTAGACATAATAATAAAAATTGCTAATCTAATGCATAAAACAATTATGCACAAGAAATATTCATTAAATGTTTGTCTGTCTATCCTGATAACAAACTCTCTAACTTTAGTAAAAATGCTAGGAAATTCTATGAATGTAAAATATGTTTTTGTAGTAGACTATATGTTTAATTAGACAGGGCTATATAATCTGTCAGCTTATACTTAATTGTTTCGACAGGAATAGTCTACATCATTTTGCTACAACATAATCGTTGTAATGAACATTTTAAAGGTATATCCGATATTTATAAAATTAATATTAATAAAGGAGATAATTAAAGGAGGATGGGACATTTTTTTCCCTCTGCTTTCTGGTTTCATATATATTTATAAAAAAAATAATATGTGATATCAATCCAAAAACATTTTCACGCTAATACAGAGAAACTTCTTAATTTTGCCATCCGTTTTTGTACGTAATTCCTCAATTTCTAAAAAGCTTACCTTTTTTTCTACTTTCGCGTTAGTTGAAGGCAAAGGAAAAAGCAACAACATCTATAATCCATTATTGTTATTTACTGAATACTTTATACTTTAGGTGACGCCTTCTTTGGAGCACCTGCATCATACAAAAAAATGCCTTAGTGAATGTTTAAGCATTTAGTATGAAATGTAAATTTTTTATGTATGAGTAAGCTTTGATCTTTTCTGCGTACATTTTAGAATAAAAAAACACGGACGAAGAAAAAGATCAGAGCGAGTTTAATTCAGACATGTCTTTCATTTTTCCACATTCCGAGATAAAAATGGCCAAACTATATTGAAAGAAATTGGAAAACTAGTTGAATTATTATATATATTAGAAAACAAGTTATATTTTAGTGTTTTCTTTTATATCAAAAAATATTTATTCGTGTTTGAGGAAAAAAATATTTAACTAGATAAAGAAAATTATATTCAGTTGAAACAGCGAAACAGTTTATCATTTCAAGGGGATATCCAGTTGCAAGCAACTTCACTCCCTGTATATGAGTAGTTGTATATCACATCTTAAAGAAGCCATGTAAAAAAAAAAAGTATAAAAATAGCAAAAATGTACTTAAAACAGAAAAAGAAGCCATGGATTGCACCTTCAACTTGAACAGCCAATCCCAAATTAGTACGCTAGCCAATCAAGAATTAGCTTGCGTAGAGCAGCCAATCAGGAATTACTTGTGATTTAAGAACGAAAGAGAATGATAATAATGATTAGGATGAGAGAATTGAATAAAAAAAGGATAATTTTGAATAGAAACAAGTGATAAAACGAAGAGAAATGTATGTTTAACTGTTACAAAAGGAGATTCGTTCGCTAATAAGTAAAGTGAAACAAAAAGGGAGTAAAGCTTCCCCATTAAAAAAAAAAAAAAGTAAACTTTGCAAACCTTAAATGTCATTTTTTAAATTTTTTTACTGTAAAAACATAAAAAATATTTTTTGGGGGTAAAATGGAGATACGTATAACTGGTACTTGCGTCTCTTTTTTTTTCGTATTTCTTTACTTCTATCTTTTAAAATACATTTACAACTATTCATTATTATACGCGGATACATTATTTATCGATTTCGAGAGTCGATTATTATTATTATTATTACTATTATTGTCGATTAATCCTAATTTAAGCCTAATAGTATTTCAGAGTTCAATTTTAGAAAAACTACATTTCATCAGTACTATCGTGCATAAATCAATAAATTATATAGAAAAATAATATGTAAATTTCGAGTTACTTTTCAACTATTAAATTTGTCTATCTGTTAACAACGAATAGTCTAAAAATTCAAACGTTTATAGGAAAGAAAGAGATTTAATATTATTTTATCATATATAGTTTTTCATAGAATGTCTTACATATGAAATGACAAACAGATGAATATAGTATGGAATAATAAAGCTATTGAATTAAATAATAAAACTATAGATTTAAATAATAATTCAAAAATATATTTTTAATAATTTTATTTTTGTGCATCTTAATGTCGGTATTTCTATATGCATTCATAATTTTGAGTAAATCTATTTATCGAACATTCAGCAGCTTTACATGCAGAAATTCTTTTGTGATCAAGCGCGCAACCTAATTTTCCAATTAGTGTTTCCAATTTTATGCTCAACAAGTTAAAAAACCCCTATAAAACTAATTTTTCTTATTATGGTTTGAAACAAAATATGAAATGAAATAAGAAAAACGTATCTATTACTGTATTTTAAAAATTGTGTTTTTGTAATGTATACGTTTTAAGATATAAAGTGACAAAACTGGTCAATTTTTTTCACTTTTAGACTTTTTAAGTCCTAAGTCTCCTTAATTATAGTAATTGAAATAAAAGAAAACTTTTAATAAAATAAAAATTGTTTACGTGACTGAAAAATAACAGGATCTTCTGTCTCGTGACTACTAAAAAAAATGAAATAATAATACATTTTTGCAAATTTTATATAAGATTAGATTTTATCTTTATCATACTTAAATTTTTTAACACTTTTAATATAATATTTAATTAACAAACTAACTCCAGTTTCTTTACTCACTTACTGCTTTTATATATATATGCTTTTCATTCTTACTGTGTTATTTGTTTCGTATTTTTAAATAAAGGATTTGAACTATTTTAAATTTCCAATATAAAACTCTCAAGATATTTGTCTTTTTAAACTGCTCTGAGAGTATTGGTAGTACACATTTCATAGCAATTGAAAACAAAAACAAAAAAAGAAACAAGCTTAAAATTGCATGTCAAACGCGACAAACGAGGTGCGTTCGTACTGTAGCTAGTTATTAGCTTTACGATTAAACCTCGGAAGCTCCTATAACAAGAAAGCACCGATTTTTTTTAAAATTCAAATTTCTTAATAAATATTTTTATTAATATCTTCTAAAGTTTTGATTCAATTTTCATAAAATTTGAAATGACTCGACAAAATTCTGCAAAGATAATATATCTTAAATTTCAAACAATTTGGTTAGGTAGTTTTTGCACTGTTATATGCGGACAGACGGACGGATCAGACGACGACTATAGGTGCTACATATTTATATAATTATGAACGCACCTAAAAAAATCAGTATCTTTAAAATGCACAAAATCGAAACAGGAGAGAATATATATATTTTTTTTCTACTTCTCAAATTAATAAGAATATATAAATGACACATTAATAGGGAATTCAGAAATTAATTAGCTATAAAAAGTTTCAAATCACTCTCGTCTATATATCGTTTATGATAGCGGCCAATCTTCCAGTTTTTTTTTGTTTGTTTCAAGTTAAATAAACATATTTTTTACTAGACAATTTATTTAATAAAATGTCCATTTCTTTTATGCTTTATTTATTTGTTCTCATTTATTAAGTAAAATTTCTACTTCGAAATATGTTTGTTTGACTCGAAAAAACCGAAAGGTTATTAGCTATGCTTTATAGTAATATTTTATTTTTAAAGCACTGTAAAAACCAAATTTTTCAATTTTTTCTTTTCAGAAACGTTTTCTATTAGAGGAAAATTCTCTTACGCATTAAAACTTGTTGGATTTAAAATTTCTATTATTAATGACAGATCAACATCACCAACACACGTTTAAGTCGAATAGTATTTCAAAGTTAGATTTTAGAAAAACTGCATTTCATCAATACTATCGTGCATAATCCAATAAATTATATATAAAATTATATGGAAATTTCCAGTTACTTTTCAACTATAAAATTCGTCTATCGTTTAGTAGAGAATAATTTAAATTATCAAATGTTAATAGGAAATAAAGAAATTTAGTATTATTTTTCTATATATATACACTGCAAAAAAAAAAAAAAAAAAAAAAAAAGTTGATTTTACAGTATAATACTGGCATCCCAGCTGCTAGTATTATACCGTAAAATTAACAGTAATAAACAGTAAAATAATCAGTAATACGCTGCCACGCATGCGTGGTAGCGTGGATCTAGAGAGTGGATCTAGAGAGTGAAGAGATTAATAATGTTTTAACTCAACGTTCAAAATACGTTTTTTCACAGTGACAAAATCCCCCTAAATAATGTTATCTGTTATTTAACGTGTTTTTCAAGACATTCTATTAAAAATTTATAGGGAAAATAATGCATCTGATATCGAATGAAAGCATAATAAAAATATTGGGTTTGCAGTAAAAATCACAAAGTTCGAAGAGAAAATAAATACGTAGGCAGTCCGATCAGACAAGAATAATCCATTGTAAACTTAGAAAATCCTAAACAATGGTCCAAAAACATTATTCTGCGATTTTAAGAACTAAATTATGATTTACGTTTATTTTTTTTATACTGTACATAAAACTCAAGTTAAAAAAAAGTATTATGTAAAATTTGTAGTTAAAAAATTCAAAAGAGTGCAGTTTAAAAATATTTTAGTTATGTTAAAACATGTTTTCCATAACGATAGGACAATATACATCAAACTACAATTATCATTTTTTTCGCTTTTTTTTTTTAATATTGTACATGAAACTCGTGTAAAAAATAGTGTTTGATGGGCGTAGCTAAAAAAAAAAATAAATCAAAAGAGAATACTGGAGTATGCAAAAAGTTTTATTTTGAAAAGTGTATGACTAACAGTAAAATTAGTTCAGGATGATCGAACAACATTTTACAAATGTGTTTTTCCCTTTTTGCTGAAAAACATCTCCAAAAACTACATGTAATGTTAAGAATAAAGACGAAAATCGATTATTTTTGCATAGATCCCTAGAAGAATAAATACGAAAGAAGCATTCAAAATTCTTAAAATTATAGGTTCGTTTCTTCGAATTCATCCTTGTTTTAAATATCATATTTTGTATATTCTTAAAAATACACATTTGTATGCATTGCTACAAAAGTTATTTAAAACGTATAAATATTAAATAGAGATTTTATATTCAATACTCTTACTTGTCGAGGTTAGTGTTTACTGAAGCGTTCGCTACGAACACGGCTGAAAAAAAAATGATCACAACAGAGTTTGGATCATGAATTTTCGATTTTGTTCAAAAGAAAAATGGGTTTTCTCCGAGCAGAAGGGAGTTGAGCACAGAGAAGCTTGCTTTATGGCTGGAATTGCTATTTTTGTAGAGCTGGACGATGTTTATGTAAATAATATTTTAAATATACTTTATGTTAATAGAAAATATTTGTATAAAAATTGTAAAAGGCCATTTTTTTTGTACATACAGGTAAATATTTTCTCATTTGGAAGGATATATTTTATTTATAATTCCATTGTTGTTTTGGACGGTATTTACGCAAAAAATATTTTAGATATACTTTATGTTAAATAGAAAATATTTGTATAAAAATTACAAAATGATTTTTTTTCTAGAACACAGGAAAATATTTCAGATTTATAAATCAATTATTGTTTTCTTAATATTTTTTAAGAGATTCTTTTTGTTTAAAACACCTACAGCTGTATAGTTATTTTAATGCACTCAATAGCTTATATCCTATTTCATTCTCTCTCTTAGAGTTATATAAATATTTATTGCTAACGCAATTATATCACTCACAGAAATATGTTTTGCTTTTATTGTGTAGGCTGTGTTTCTGATGAAGTGTCTCACAATCTAAGCTTTATATTCATTTTTTAATGTTCTTTAATCGGGTTTAATGATTTTTTTAAGTATTTTGCAAATTTGGGTTTCAGATTCTACTGTTGTGAAATTAATTTTTACTTAGTCATGTTTATGCTATGCTTTTATGTAGGAATCCTGCACTTGGATATTTCAATCCAAAATTATAATATATATATATATATATATAACCATTATATATATATATATAAGAGGCATTCAAATGAAAACTGGTTAGAAGCGAAAAATTATAAAAGAACTTTTTATTACTACAAAAGTAATCTATATATATATATATATATATATATATAATAAAAGTTTTGTAAATAATAACCATTAAACCACATAAATAATCGACTATACATAAACCGATAATTACGATACAATATATAAATATATCAAAAAATTTAAGATTGGCAAAATTAAAATAAGTGGGAAAAATACTTAAAGATATGTAGAGAAAAAATCCAATATGCAGAAAGTGAAAATTATTACAAGAACAATTGGAAATTTATATAATGTAACAGTTTTTCAAGGGCAATATTACACTAATATAAGTAAAATGTAATTGATTTCTGTTTGAGTTAATAGCCATGAGCTTAATTTATTAACTCAAATTACACAATGAATTACCAAATGAAATTTAAAGAAAATTGAATAAAAATGGACAAATATTGAGTACCTGAACATGATAAGTGAAAATTCAATAATAGTGAGCATTATTAAAATACAAAAACATATTAGATAAGGAATTTTTAGACAAAAAGAGAAATTGCAGTAAAACATACCCTAACGTCAACATTTTAGCTTTCAAAAACCACGTTATCCGTTAGTTATCCGTTAGAAATGCACGTTGTATATAACGGCCACATTGACAGTTAAAATAATACACTATTTTTACAAATTTAAATATAATTCATATTCACCTATTATACATACAAAAACCTTGAAAAAAGGTGAAATTTTGAAAAAAATTACAAATATATAAAAAAGGTATTTATTTCATATAAATTACAATAGATGTTCAAATAACTTCCATCTTCTAGTTCTCCATTTTCCTTCTCCGTAGTTATCCTTCTGCTACACGCGTATTTGCATGCTTGAGCATGTTTATGAATGTTCATGTTCATGTTCAGCATATCAGGTTATTGTATGATCATTAAGAAATCGCTGTATACTTTGTTTAATTGTTCAGGTAGCGCGTATTGACCATTAAATAATGCCGAATTAAATAATTTCCTTTCTTTTTGTTAAAAATGTACACCAATCTATATTAAAATACTTGTGTTCATTTGATATTCACAATGCATATATTAGCAATTTATAAAAATGCAATTAATATAAAAATTCATTAATGCAATTTATAAAAATAATAGAAAGCTGTAAATGTTTCGCGTTATCTCTCTTTTTCACACTATACAAAATAGCATATAAAAAAACTCCATAAAAAAGAAAAGCTCATATTTTAAAATAATTAAATTTCACGAAGAAGTAGCTTTCAAACTCACACCAAAGGTTTTGTAAATCATTGAAATTCTTTATATATATATATATATATATATATAACGTAAACAATTCTAAAATTATAAGTATTGTGTACCATTAAATTAAAGATTTAAAAAATATAACGTATATAACATTTTTAAATGTCTTTTCATCATTTGTTTCAATGTTTTAAAATGAAAATTTAAATATACAGCTAATGCAACGAGTAAAAAAACTGAAATAGCGACGCAGGCAACAATAAATCACATTATTTATCTTTTTCAAATTATAAAAAATGTATCATAAAAAATTTATAACAAAGGAAAAGCTCACAAGTTTAGATTATTAAAATTAAAATGGAATTAATTTTAAAATTCGTATCTATGTTTTTACGAGTAATTGAAATTGCTATGAAAAATATTTGTCATTTGTGAAGGAAATCTTTCGCATCCAGCTATATGTTTGCTTCTTTGTGTAAACAGAAAAATATTAAAAAAGAAATACAATACGAAATGGGAAATACATATTTCAGAATAATTTCAGCTTTGATACCTTGCAGCTTACTTCCAACCGAAATACAATCAAAAGATGTCGAAAATAAAAGAATAGATATTTTTCTATTATTTTTGAAAATCAAATTTCATATTCAATTTTAAGTATTGTATTTAGATGCACATTAGTTTTTTTTTTTCCTCAAAGAACAGATATATTGGAATTTTAATATTTTAGTAGCATTTTTACAATTTTAAACTTTACCGTTTGAGTAAATGTTTTAAAGATAATAGAAATATGCATGATGTACGATCCAGCCCTATTCTTTATTTCGGATGATAAATTATATTTTTTGCATGACAACGTTTTTGTTTTGAATCATATATCATGTATGCAAAACATTTTTTAAGAATTTATTCTATAAGTCTGGATATTGCTTAACATATTTTTAAAAGTTATGAAACATATATTTTACCAAACAAAAGATGATGTTGCTTAGTTATTTCAGCCATTCACTCTAAAATTGCTAGGTTTTAGATTCTAAAATAAATACTTTATGAATAAAGTTTTAGAAACATTTGATCTATGAATATCAAAACAAAGTATAGTATTGTTTTACGTTACAATACAACATATAATACAGTATTATTGTATGAATATACAACATATAATATAGTATTATTGTATGAATATACAACATATAATATAGTATTATTGTATGAATATACAAGAAATTTTGAACTAATGAATTTATTTTTTAAAAATTTCAGGTTTGCTTTGTTTCTTTTTAGCATATGGCAACAGGAAAGAAAAAAACATTACTTAAACTATCTATTCAGAATTTCTAATTTTTTTTCTATTCGTATAATAATAATTTAATACGAAATTATTAATTGATAAAAATGTGTTTGTTTTTAAATATATTATTATTAATTTTTTTAAAATATTTTCTACATTTTAGTGCTTAAAATATTTCATTGTTGCAGTTTCACAGCCAATTGGCATATTTTGGCATGCTTATCTTGACGTATAATGAACTCCATTGTTTTTGTAACTCTTAAATCGTTGTAACCCTAAAGAATACTTGGTGATTTATCATCCGAAGCTAGCTAGCTGAAGAATGCCTTGAAATTAATTTGTAATTTTTGTAATTAAGTTCTAAAAATATTAAAATATTATATTTCTATCCGAACACACTTGTGTACATAATTTATATAATTCTAGCATATCAGGAATTGAGTGCAAAATGGATTACAAAATTCTGCCTACACATGCGAAAAACAAGTTGAAATAAATAAACGAGTGTAAAATAGGCATTGAAAACAAGCAATATTATATAATATATATATATATATATATATATATATATATATATATATATATATATATATCCGATTTCTGCAAATTTGATCTCTTCACGACACAACTCTGCGCATTAAAAATTAGCAAAGCTTTTAGACTAAAATATTTAGAGCATCATATTGTGTTAATGAGGTATTAATATAAATAGTTTCTTGATGATAAAGATTTAATCCTCTGTAGTTGGGATTGTCATCAAAATCGAAATTAGATGTACTAAGAATTATCAAGTCAATCTGATGTATGTCGTAGAAATATCGCAAGACAGATAATTGCTTTTAGAAAGATGATAGTTCGTAATATGCATATTATATTACTTGAATTGAGAAATTATGAAATGGTACAGATGCAAATGATTAAGTAACTGTTTTAACCTGCCTACAGGTTTTAGATATCAAAACATGTGTTTGTATTAGTTAAATATTACAAGACTATAATATGCTATAAAAAAGGTATATTTTGAAATTCACCTATTTTATATTATCACAAAAGTACAGAAAACTCTTACATAGGAGTAAGTAATTTTATATACATATTTTTAATTTTCATGATGAATTAAAATTTTAACCATATAATTTGAAACAATACTGTCAAATTCCTTGATCATTTCATCATATATTTTCATTAAAAAGAAATGATATGCATTAGAACTAAAATGAAATACAAAGTTAAACTGTTATAATTATCCATAGACATTTTAAATTTAGGAGTTTTACTTTTTACTTTTATAAAAGCGTATATTAATGTCTTTGTATTTTCATTTAATTATGCTAAACAAAGTAAAAAAAAAAAATAGCAAAGTTCTTTATAAATTTCTTTACGAACAAATCGCTATTTGATATACTATTAAAATGCTATTTTTTGATTATTTACATACGATAAAAAATGCACGTTTACAAAACTTTGATAGCAGAAATGATATTATCTGTTCATTCGAATGTTTAAAAGTAAAAAATTACAAAATACTTTAAGTAAATACATAAGTAAAAATTACGAACTGTAATTTCAAATTTAATTAATGCATGAAAAAAAGAGAAAATTATTGTTTTGATTTGTGTTGAATTTTTTATGAATGTATAATGTTTATTTATTCATAAGTGGTCATATTTGTATTGAAATTGAACCAATAACAACACTGCCATTTTATTGTATATATACAATAAAATTCTAATATTGCTAATGCATTTTTAGAAATATTTTAGTTTATCATATAAAAAACCGTGGAAATGGATTTTTTTCAATCAGTTTTTTAGTGAAATAAAAATGACCGAAAAATGGAATTAGAGTAATACAGAATTGAATAAGAACAGAAAAGTTACAGGCATAGGCAAATATCCGACAATAAATTAAGTTTTTTCTTACTTTTTTGCTGTATATAAAATTCTGTCAAATCTCAAATGTAACACGCATGAACACTTTGGATTAATATATATTTTTTAAATATTAGAAATATTAATTTGTAGTATTTCATTTAATAAACATAACAAAACCATTTTTTTCATAAAAAAACCCATCCATAATATGCTGCTACGTTTGCTATTATAATCAGTATGATTACCTCCCGAAAAAAAAATAATAATTTTTTTCCATTCTCAATCTCCATTTTGGTCATTTTAAATAAGGTCGTTTTGGTCGTTATAAGCTAGTGTGAAAAAACAGCATCGTTAAGATGTGTACTCTCTCAAAAGAAATTTCATCTAAAAACGTAAAAAGTACAGGAAACAAATTGGCAGAACACCCTTTTGGTTGGAAGAGATTTTTCTGTTGTTAGAAGAAAATTTCTGTCATTTGACTGGAAAATTTCAGGCAATTTTGAGCTGGGGTTGACGATTGTTTTGTGTTATGAGGGATAAGGACATACGTAAAAAATTCGTTTCTAATACGTAAAAGTTCTATGCAGCAGTTGCCTGAAAACCTCTAATGATTTGTCAATAATGAATCTTAGATTGGATGGTTTCAGCT
The DNA here is from genome assembly GCA_963931845.1 of Maratus michaelseni. Classification (NCBI taxonomy): domain Eukaryota; kingdom Metazoa; phylum Arthropoda; class Arachnida; order Araneae; family Salticidae; genus Maratus; species Maratus michaelseni. The sequence goes on along the minus strand of OZ007590.1, from coordinate 331,271,951 downwards.
AATCTGTACGTTAGATTGGTTGGGAATTTTCTGTGTTTTGGGGAAAATGAGCAAATGCAAAACTTTCGTATTTTAATGGAATATAATCAACGGAAAAATACATGTCAATTCATGTTTTTTATAGAGTGTACATTATATTATAATTTAATTTCTTGTACTTTTAAGTATGCTTATTACCATTAACACAACAATTATATTTACATATTTCTACAACTTTACTCTCGAAAAAGGAAGAGTAGTTACTTCCATATTTTAATACATATAACAGCATTTTTATACATTTTTTAAAATACACTTCGCTCAGTAGTGACGCAAATGCAGCTGAACTCATTTTTAACGCATTTTACAAGACAGAGTAATGAAAATTTATATTTTAAATAAATGAAGCTTAAGAAATTGAATAAAGGAATGATAATATGTAGTTTGAATTCAGGTGCGTAGGAAAAGAAGGGCTTGAAAATAGTCGATTAAAAAGTCTTAAATTTTAAGCATGTACACGTTATAGTATTTGCTTAAGTAATCGTAGATGAGAAATATGCATATTTATTAATGAATCCGTGAGCTATTCAGCATGTCTAGCTATATCTTTATCTAAATTTAGATTACATATGTGTAAAGAAAATCTTAAAACCTTGCGCTGTATAAATAAAGGCACTCAGAGGAATTTGCGGATTCAGATTTTCAGTTTATTGAATTTAAAATAATCTATTCTTTCTTAAGTAGATTCAAACCAAATTTTCAACAATAATGCTGAAAAATCCCACACAAAACATTTATTTATGTATAATAACAAAATATAAATTTGCAGATTTGAAATGCAAGTATAAGCAAGAGAATTTAACATTAACAAAAAAAAAATCAAACAAGCACATTTAATATATTTACTTTTAACAGAATTAGAAAAGAACTATCGTGCATTTAAACTACAACTGTTTAGGATAATCAGGCTTTTTCTGGTGTGGATACACTTTAACATGCAACTAAACGCGAAAAAAAGTTTTTGAATTAATGCAAGAATGCAAATAGAGAGATCCGTTGGGAAAATCTGAATCTAAAACATGCAAATTTGAGCAGAGTCACTAAATATTCAACTAATTTAGAGAATATTTGTTTTTCGTTAACGGGAATGTGCTCTTAAACGTTTATATATTGGAAAGTCTATAAAACAAAATCTGAAAGTAAGATTTAAAAATATACTGCGTTTTAATCACACGATGAAGGATTAAATTAAAACCTAAAGTTTTCAAGTTTTGATATTTAAAATGTTCCTTACACCACCGCAAAATTTAGATTTTCTACTTTATTAAATCTAATTTGAAATTCTAAGTTGTTTTCTAAAGATGTAATTTAAATATTGTGGTACATTTATAAAGATGCCCTAGGGAAGTAATACGGAAACCTTTCACAAGTTATTCATGCTGATATTGCATTTAATTAATATGAAGTACTTTCTAGGTCCTTTCGAAGTTATTTATTAAATTTTGGACTTAGTTATCATGTAGGAGCGTTAACATCAACAAATACTTAAAAGTAATTTATAAAGCGCAGTATTTAAATGTTTAAGTTTTACGAGTTTCAATTATTTATATAAACACACGATTACAGGAATAATAAATGTTTAAAAATACCTATCAAATGAAGTTATTGAAACATTTAAAAATGCATTGCATGTTTAGTACAATTCTTTTTTACAACTTGGAAGATATGTACTATAATATCGATAGGAAAAACTTTGCGCTATAGTGAATGGGCTTCAATCAATAACAAGTTCAAACAAAATCACATATAATCATAATCAATTAATTAAATAATCATTTAAAGCTTTTTTAAAAAAAGTTCTTTATTTAGAATATATTCAGCTTTTGTATGCCTTAATGATCTATGTCCTAATAGAGGTACAAAAAATGTTCTGATACAGTAAGATTCGTATGAAACAAGTGCAAATAAACTTACAGATAATCATAATAAAATAATCATATAGTTGTTTAAAATTTTCTTTAAAGAGTTCTTTCTTTAGTTAGACTTTGTAATAGACTTTTCTATGTTGATTTTGGCATATTTCACTTGCCGATTATTTTTTACATTTTTTTTTAAAGATTTGTACTATAATATAAATATAAAAAACAGATCTTTTTCTTTGGTTACATTTTTCATAGATGTTTATATTGCTTGTAGCACATTTCTCTTAAAAAGGGTATTTTTTTCATCGTCTTAAAATAGCTGGATGCTAAATTAATTCTGTTTATTCGTGAAATTGGTTGCATTGCTTTTGCTATTTATATTATGAATATGCTATTTCCAAAAGACAAGATATTTTGTGATGTATTCAATGCGGTATTTGTAATGTAAAAATGTTTTTTTTTTAAATCCCAAGAATCTCTATTATATTTGGAATTTAAAAACTTTATTTTTTTTCTTAAAATATTGCTCTTAATTTTTGTGTAATGTAACGTTTTGATTTTAAATGCTTGTTTTACGAATATACGTGGTGTGGACCAAAGATTTCCGGGAAGAAATTAGTATAATTATTATAATCTGCGGATCAAATAAATCTGTTTTGAACCACAAATTTTACTTAGTAAGTGAAGTTGAAAAGTACCACAAAAGAATAAGCTATATTTTATTAAACACAATTCCTGGATTTAAATAGGTTTATTTGATATGGGAATTATGCTAAACTCATTTAAACAACTGTTGCATCACACCACGTATGTATATATTCATATTTCATGTACAGATAAAACAAAAATATTATTTCTGAACGTTTCATGCTGTGTTGGAAGCACACCTTGAAATAAAACGAAAGAAATGACCTTTTCCACTTATCGTGTTTGTTTCTCCCATGTTCATTAAATCCTCTTTAGAGTATCTTGTGTGGTATCCCCTGCAAATGAAGACGAATGGTGAACATAATGTTTCGTCTTCAGTGGCTTTAGATGGACAAAAGGGTTTTATCTATATGAAGTAAATATTCACTGTCAAAAGGCCAAAAAAGTAGTCTTATGGAAAAAAAAAATATAATTTTTTAATTAAAAGTTCTTGCCTTGATATTGTGCGGAAAATTGAAAATATGCGAATTTCATAATTACTTATTTTCTTAATGTACAATGGAAAAAATGCCATAACTGCATAAAAATTGTTTTTTTTTTTCGTGACTTACGACACTTTGAGTCTATTAACACTTTGTCTCGTAAAAATACTTGTAATCGTAAAATGTCGAAATGATTGATTGACACCAGAATTCAGAAACAAATTTATTCGAAAATAAGTCAAATCCTTTCTTCATGTACTTGATAAAAGGGAATTTTTCATTCCAAAATTCTGGTGCCAATGTAGTATTTAAGGATTAAAAATAAGTTACTTAACGTACGACACCAATGTGGTGTGGCCGGACGCATAGTGTTAATAGAACAGATGCATTATATTTCTGAAGTAATAGAGCTTTGACAGATTTTTACGAGAAAAAAAACAAAACACAATGAATATTAAACTGATGTTAAAATATAAATGTAATACAGAATCAAACTACACGTCATTTCATTGTTGATGAATACAAGATCTCAAAGATCGATTAAAAGAACATAGCTTTCATTTTTAAGTGGTTCATTTTACTTTCATCTTTTAAAACTCCACGCGAAATATTTGTTGTACTATTTATAATTATCTATAATTTATTTTAAAAACCGCCAATCTAATCGCATTAACTTTCGGAGGTATCACAGATAAAATTATCGGGTTTTTCCTTGCAATTTTAATAGTGTATTAATCAGTTTTCTCAAACTGGAATATTGGTTTTGGTGATGCTATCAACTCTCAATTAGACATTTTTAGGTGATTAACTGATTTATGCATGCAAGACTAACAAAATAATATTAATTTTAATGTTAGTGTTAATGCTGTTAATTTATTATGTTTCTCTGTAGAACAGGTTTGTTGAGCATGAAAATGTTTACTTGAGAATTGATGGCATCCAAAAATCCCATAATCCGGGTTGAAAAAACTGATTAATATCCTCTAAAAAAATACTTGGAAACGTTTCCGAAAACCAGTGGCAGAAAAAAGAACTTTGTTTTAATAAATGCTTTTTTTGTTATGTAAAGTTAGAAATAATATAAATTTATATTCTGTTTCAAATGGAGAAACTGTGACAGTTAATATCGATTCGTCTCAGTCATGTTTTATTTCAAATTCTACCTGAATGTATAACTCTTTGACAGAACGTATATGCAGCTTTACTTATCGATTCCGGAACTCATTTCAAACCAAAAAAGTACATATTGTTTTAAATTGTTTACTAAGTACTTCTTAAATTCTCTAAAAGTAATCATCATATATGATATGAGATTTTAAACAATAGCGCCATTCATACGACAGAATCGCTTTTGTGCCCTCATATAACACTTTTAAAAAGTAATTGTCACTAGACATTTCCGGTTGAAAACTGTCTGTACAACTCACGGATATGAATAGCGTCAGTTATTGTAAAAAATATTTCAATCAAATCCGTTACATACTGTCTGTTATGCGGCGAATTTTCCGACTATTTCATTTTTATACTTTATCATGAGATTGACACCCGCTTATAGTGTTTTTGCAAAATTTTGGTTTAATTTTGTTTTAAATATCGAAATACTTGGATTTTTATACAACTGTCGTTCGGTAAAATTAACGAATGTTCTTGCATTGAATTTACATTTGTGTACTTTTATATCACAGACTGATATTAATTTTAAGCTGAAAAAATCGTCGTTAATGTATCATTTTATTAATCATTTGATTGGAGGGTTAAAGTGGTGTTCGTGAAGTTCTTATCAAACATTTGAATTTTAATAACTTCAGTCTGATTGAAATGTTCATGAATTCTTTATTAATCATTGATTTAACATGCGTAAATAACGTTATAATTAAAATTTTAATTTTTCATAAAACTCTTATTTCCCTCTCGTAATTCTTGTAGTATAGATGAAAATAGATCCAGAGACAGATCGTAAAACAGTAAAAACATATATTTCATTAAATGAGCGACAATGTGAGTTATTTCTAATTGAAAATATCTATTAATAATAAAAAGAAAAGTGCCCAGTTAAACTGGTGGCATTTAGCTCACAGGCTATTCACACTAATTGTATATTATACTCTTATTTAAAAGAATAATGCCCCTCGAAAAATAAAGAAATCGACATTAAATTAAGGGGGGTGATTAGACCCCCGTTTACCCCCTTTATACTTAAAAATTAACCCCCTAAACTAATCAGGGAAACGCCTTATCACAATGAATATATATACAAAATTTGAAGCAAATCGAATAATTCTGCATGAAAAACCCATTTATCTAAATTAAGGGGGGATTAGCCTCCCCGTTCCCCTCTTTATACTTAAGTAATGAACCACCAAAACTAATAAGGGAAGCGCCTTATCAGAATGAACCTATATACAAAATCTGAAGGAAATCGGATATTTCTATTAAGAGTTATCGCGTTACGTACATACATATGTACATACATACGTACATACATACAGAACCTGCGGGCACATTATCTCTCAGGTTTAGATAGCCTGTGAACTAAAAACTGTTTTGAGATTACATGTGATTAATAAATACTCATCTTCATTTATAGTATTGTATTTCTACCGTGTTTCTATTATATATATGAAATAATGACATATAGTTAGTTCGTATATTCAGAAAAAAGGGAAACGCACACTATATTACTATTTTTCTTTGATATATATAATGTGAAATTGTATGTAATTCTAATAGAAACAGTATAGATGGAAATTAATAGCCGCAAAATAGTAAAAAGATATTTTGAATTAAATAATAATAATAAAATACATTAGCAATAGTGTGAATTATTTCTATTTGGATATATCAGTAAAAAATCTAATTTGATATTATATGTGATTATTAGTAGATAATTTTCTTCATTTATAGTATTGTATATTACTATGTTTCTTTCATACATTTGACTAAAATAAAAAATTTTGATTAATTAGAAATACATTAGTGATAGAGTGAATTACTTGTAATTGGATCCATACATCAAAACATTGTTTTGATATTGTATGTAATTATTAAATTCTCATCTTACTTTATAACAATGCATAACGAATGCGATAACAATGCCTAATGAATGCGCTATTCTGATGATTTTGAATGTTAGATCAATGTTTATTTACTGCTAGAATAAAATCCAAAATTTTTGCAATTCATATTAAAGTTAAATAAATTTTAATTATAAAAATGTTGAATATTTATCGTACATTGCATAAAGATAGACTTTTCATTCATAATCAAACAGTAAATGTTAAAAATGCATTGTGTTACATCATGTTCAATAATTATCCGAGTCATCATTAATAAACTTTCAGATAAAAAACTTGCATACAATGCATACAATATATCGAGATATTCTGAATGAACTAAAAAAGGGCTATAAAAATCCTCAACAATGCCGTAACATTGTAAATATTTTCAATATAATTGTAATACTTTTTAAATAAAACTGTTGCAATATAATTCCAATATTGATTTACTACTAGAAGAATTGCCAAGAAGATTTTAATGTATTAAAGGCTTGTTTATATTAATTTTTAGATACATAAAAAAGTTACAGATTTACCATGTATTACATAAAGAAAGATATTTTATTAATAAACAAACCTTAAATAAAAAAATAAGATGAAGGCAATTTCTTAAAGCATCATATTAAACAATAATTCGAATTATCATTAATTGTAAACCCTCCCCCCCACCCCATACCTACATCGCATATATAATGTTGAAATACAAATGGGCGATAAAAATCCGCAACAATGATGCAATATCGTAAATATTTTTTAATATAATGAAGGCAATATTGCAATACTGTTGAACCTAGCACTAAAGGAATATTAGAACAACACTGATTTATTTCTAGAGTAACTTCCAAGAACATTTCAATCTATATTAAAGGTAAATAATTTGTAATTTTCTGAAAAGTTACAGATTTACCGTGTATTTGATAAAGTAAGATCTTTTATTAATAAAGAATTCATAATTGTTAAAGAATAGACAGTCGAATTAAAAAAAAAAAAGAAAAAATACATTCGATGCATACAATGTATTGAAATATTATGATTGAATGTAAAATATGATCAAATTCCTCAACAATGATGTAACACTGTAGACATTCCCAATACAATGGTAATAAATGCAATACTTCAATAGTTTTTAACATAATACTGTTTTAATGTTAGAATAATTGCTAAGAAGATTCTAATTTATATTAAAGGTAATTTATTGGATAAAAAAAGACCTTTTATTAATAATCAAACTGTAGATGTTAAAAAAAAAAAGATAAAGGCAATTTCCTAAAGCATCATGCTCAATAATTAAATGATCTTTCATTAACAGACTTTCAGATAAGAAACATATATATTTATATCGCATACCTCCATTCAGCTGTATCAAAGAATATCAAAGAGTACATTCTTTTCAGAACCCTGCGAGACACCAAATTTCCCCAAGGAGGTATAGAGCAGCCGATGATTAAACTCTTTGTCGAGCCTAATCCAGCAGACATAGGACATCACGTCCGCCATTCATTTCTATTTGCTAAAGTGTCCAGAGAACACCACACGAAGAGCCCTAAGGAAGATTCCATACACTCAGATAGAAATAACATAACATATCCTCAAAGCTTTTACGAAGAAAAACTATGCATGCAATGAGAAGCATTTTGTCAATATTCAATAATTTCTAGTCCCAGATTTTAAAGAGTTATTTATTGCCTTTTTAAAATTTGAGTTTGCTAGGATGTTTTTGGGACGATTTAACTATTTATTTATCTATCTATCTATCTATATTACGTTCGCAACGTATTAAAATAATGTCAAGCTGTATTTCTTTCGTTATCTAAATTAGTTCTTACATATATTTCGTGGTAATTATAAGCTGACTTTTTCACATAAGTCACTGAATTTCATTTATTTTATAACAGAGTTATATGTTTTACTGAAATTTATAAAATATCATCCAAAAATCAAGGTTCTCTGATTTGTAAATGAATACGATCATATGTAAATAAATGGTTGGTATATAAAATGCAGTAAATCATTCGTAACCTTAAGGAAGATTCCATACACTCAGATAAAAATAACATAACATATCCACAAAGCTTTTACAAACAAACACAATGCATGTAATGCGAAGCATTTTGTCAATATTCAATAATTTCTAGTCACAGATTTTAAAGGGTTATTTATTGCCTTTTTTTAATTTGAGTTTGCTAGGACATTTTTGGGACGATCTATCTATCTATCTATCTATCTATCTGTATTATGTTCGCAACTTATTAAACTAACGTCAAACTCAATTTCTTTCGTTATCTACATTAGTTATTACATATACAGGGTCATTCATAATTCCCTCCGGGGTTTCGAAACGTTCTAGTAAAAAAACGAAGACGAATATGAAAAAAAGAAACATATGAAATTATTCCGAAACTATTCAAGTTTTACTTACATACATTACAGATGTTCTATGTGTGAACCCTTGGTCACACGGCATACATCCATGCGATAGTCCAGTTCCTGCCATACTCCGTTTCTTTAAATTTCCGGTACCACACATGAATTGTTTTGTCAGTTGGTCCCTGTTTTCGATATTTATTACGAAAGGCCCGTTGAACTGACACCACTGATTCAGATTTAAAGAAACGGAGTATGGCAGGAACTGGACTATCGCATGGATGTATGCCGTGTGACCAAGGGTTCACACATAGAACACCTGTAATGTATGTAAGTAAAACTTGAATAGTTTCGGAATAATTTCATATGTTTCTTTATTTCATATTCGTCTTCGTTTTTTTACTATAACGTTTCGAAACCCCGGAGGGAATTATGAATGACCCTGTATTTCATGGTATTTATCATGTTTTAATCTTTCCTTTTCCTTTTTTTATTTTACCTTTTTTTGGCATTATTACAAATTAAATGAATAAATTAAACTTAGGCTGTCCAAAGAAATAATTACTTTAGAAACTTATCGATGGAGTGAAAGATACGTGGAAAAAATATGCAAAGCAGTTATTTCATTTCAAGAAAAGTGAAAAGTGCGTTTCAGTGTGCTTTGTTCAGTCTAAAGCCCATGCCAAGCTACCGTTAATGCATAAATATTCAATGTGTCTTATTCTGCGATGTCTGCGATGCTATTTTAATATTATTTTGTTTTAGTGGTAGAATTGGGGACTTTTAAAAGTGATCCAAAGCGAAAGGCACATGTTCAAATTTGAAGTTATCGTCTAAACTGTGGGAACCTTTACTACAGAGCTGAGCGGCGGTACTCGCTTAGTCTCTAAAAGATTAATGTACCGGGTTTCGCATAAATCCGTTCATATTTTTAAAAAATCATGAACATGTAACATATTATCGTATCGGATTGATGTTTGCACCATAATTGTTTTCTAGGAGCCTGAATTTTTGTGGCTAAAGAAAAAGAAATAGTTTGAACTTTTTAGGCAGGTTGTATAATTAAGATCAATGTTATTAAAAGACAAAAAATATTGAGATTAAATAGCAGGTATTGATTTGTACTTCAGAATATATAAAATCTGATTCTTTGCAAAGTTTTTTGGTGCAAACCGTACTCTAATAAGGAAATTTGTTATATTTTTATCAATATTTGAAAGTGAAAAGACGTATGGGACACCCTGTATTAAATACAACTACAATTTTTAAATTCTAGCTTAGCGGTAATGGCAGGTATTACATTATTGCCAAGTCTACATTTGAATCCACTTGACTAAACAAATTTCATTTCCTGTATGTCGCTACATCCTGATAAAATATTTCTAATATTATCTAAATAATCGTACCTAACAAAGTTATTAACTCATTATGTAATTTTATCATAAAAAATACCATTTGATAGATATTGATTTTCAGTATGACTTTGAAATTTTCAAAGCTTTGATTTAAGATAATGAGAATCTTTATTTTAATTCTTTTTTATATGAACTTTCCAAAATTAATAATAATCCGTTAATGGAAAACAATGATAGTTTTTAGAAAAAAAATAAAAGACTGTTATGAGATTCTCCATAAAATTAAATGTTTATATAAAGAAAGTTTATAAGTTTCTCATATTACGATTTCTCTGTAATAACGATAAAAGCATTAGTGTGGTGAAAATAAATTGTTGTTGTTTATTTGCGAACATAATGAACCGCATTCTTAATAAAAGAGATTCTTTTGTAAGGATAGTTCTTTGAGACACATTAAGGGTGTTCCTTTTACGGTGCGCTGCTTTAAACTCTAGAAGACAGCCTTCTATTTAAGGAATTTGAAACAATGTTTCACATCAAACTTTTAAAGTCGTTAAGTGTCTTTGAAGTTATAAAGCGACTGAGAGATTGACATTATTAGATCACGGGAAATTTACTTGCTGGAAGTTTTTGCTGATGTAGCAATTTTTTTGAAAAATGTTTAAGAACACATAATTTCATTAAGTGCGTCAGAATATTTCTTTTATAGTATTAAATTAATTGGAAAATTTGGGGTTAAAGATTTAAGAGTGTAATAATAATTCAAAGTTTAAAATTTATTTAGAGTTATAAATTAAAACTTAATTCATAAAAGTAATTTTTTTTTTTTTTTTTTTTTTTTTTTTTACTGATTGCATGATAAAATGGAAAATAACATTTTTAATTAAGAAAGAAATTGAAGCATTTTTCACTAGAGGCAAAGAAAAAAATATATGATTCCTATGTCTAATCAAGTTTATAATCTTTTTTTAATAAGAGAATTGAAAATTGTCTTCTGAATTTCATAAATTCAGTATATAGTGTATATAGGTGTATATAGAGTATAGAGTGTCCGTATATCGGGAATGGCTGTGAGGAATGGGGGGAGGGGGATGCCTTCCGCATGATATAATATTGGGCCATTGGGCGTTTCTTTGAAGCATAGTAAGGATACATTTAAAAAATAAATTAAAATATTTTGAATTAATGTTTTAAGAAATTTAAAATGTTAAACTTTTACGAAAAACAAAATTAAAAAATATATGAATGTGGTACAAAAAATCCCAAGAAATCATTTATAAAGGCTACTGCTGCCAAATAAATTGCTATAATCATGTTTTATAATTATCCTAATATGCAAATAGTTTGCTTTTTATAGTATTTCAGGTGTTAGAACATCAATATATCTGGCAGTGGAGGTATGAATTTTTTAACATAGTAAGTAAAATGCTTTTATTTGATCAATGTATTTCATTTCTTTTCTTTCCAAAAATAAGTACCACAACATCGAAACTGAAAACTAAATGTATATACAAAAATTTGGAATTTTTCCTTGAACATAGTGCATATTTAAAGATTATGACATATGTATAATACAATTCAATATTCAATATTTATTATTATTTTTTTAAAGATGTATTGGATATGTTTTATGTTAAGCATGTGGAATGCCGTAATTTTTATTTACTTTGGTAATATTTGAAAATATCAGAAAAAAAAACAAGGCGTCGAATTTACACATATTTTCGAACAACTGGGTTTTCGTCTCTTAGGCTATTATACGTGAAAATATGATTTATAAATTGCTATATGTTTTTTGTCTATATTTAGAAAAATAGAAATATTTAAAAAATATATATATTATTCTTATTTGAAGCACAAGTTTTTAGAAATATTAATAATTTAATAGTATTCATAAATTGCTTATTCATCAGTTCATTTTTTAAAAGAAAGATCACCTTAAAAATGATTAAAGAGCTCCATTATTCAGTATCCATCTGTCAAATATATAAATATGCTATGAACGAATAACGTTGCGGAATTTTTCTTTTATGCCTTGAAAAATACTGAAAGCTAAACTTTCGTGATATCAGGGAGTTTACAAAAATTAAGCATCGATAAAGATGCATCATTTTAGAAAAGTTTTTTCAAAAATATAAAGTAATAAAATATGCAGATAGCCCTTCAATAACATGAAAGTTGCTCAAAATATAAATAATCTGAAGCAAAAGTTTTGTGATACATTTCATAATTTAACATGAAAATTTCCAAACTTTATCGTTGAGTTTTTTTAATCGATTTTTTTTTTAATGTGTAAAACTTAAAATCTTGATATTTTTATTTGCTTGACATCAACTTCTGCCGAGTTCAGTTACTTGTACAATAAAATTTTATATTCATAACTTAATCCAATATAGATTTATTTGCCACAAAAAATAAACAATATTCTATATTTAGTATACATTATTATTTTTGCATGCTTAAGCACATTATGTTGCAAATTTTAGAAGCTTCTCATAGTACTTTTCTATGGCTACAACATTTTAATGCATAAAATATGCAAGTTTCATGCTATGGTAAAGGAGTATACAACCCTTATGTAAAACTCATGAATATTTTGGCTTCTGTAAACTTACAAATATATCTACGTAAAAAGATTTACTTCAGATTAATATTTTAAAATTGTTAGCAGATTTCAACATTTTCTGTGTTTCAGATTTATAACCAAAATCATTTTGACATATTTGAAATCTTATTTTAATGTATTGAATAAATGATAAAAACTGATAGATAAATAACGCAGGTTTCAGTCATTGATTTTATGAAATAAAAAAAAAGGATTTTTCATGAAATGTCCTGACTCAAATTATACATGTGACCACTAAAATTGCAAAAGAGCTGCAAACAATTAATTGCTTATACAAACTGTAAACAATTTGCTACATGCTAATTAGAAAACAACCATACTGGGTTTTATTTTTTTGCAATAATTTTAATTGTAAATTTTTAATTGTATTTACGTATTTATAAGTCATTTGTGTCATAAATTCCCTTGCTTGTCTTGCAGGAACTGGAATATTCAGACATTGTATTTTGTTTTGTAATGCAGTTTGTTGACCAAGATTTGAAATACAAAGAATGCGAATGAATTGAATTATTTCAAGAAACTGTATCATAGTTTATTCTTTGAACTCATAATAACACTAAATATACATACTATGTAGATTTTTTTTCCGTACTTTATAAAGATAAATTTGACAGATAATTTAAAGGATTTGGAAAAAAAGCAATTTTTATTCGATTACAATGAATAATTTCCATTTTGTATATATGTAAATAGAAAGCAGTATATGTCTTCCAAAAATAAAATGAGATAAATCAGTTAATTCAAATTTAGTGTTAACATATATTTTCATATATTTAAAAAGATAACATATATTTTCAGCTAATATGAAGGAAAATATTTTTAGTACGGAAAAAAAGGAAAACAGTTAAGTATTTAAATAGAGAAGGAACACTCACGAATTGCAACGAAATTTTGCAAGCATTTTTAATAAAGTAAACTTTGCTGAAAGAATTAACAAGAATACATACAATAAAGGGGCATTTTTTTCTTCAAACATGCTTTTGTATGGCATTTTTGAACCCTTTTAAAATTTGGCGGAGGTTTATATATTGGTACTTTTTACCTACCTGCAAAATTTCTTCACAATATGCGCATTCTTTATGAGCTTAAATATTGCATGCGCATGATTAAAGAAAAAATTTTATACTAATTTTTCCAGTGTAGTTCGATAAAAAAGATTAAAATAATTTTATTTTCCTTACTATATTTAAAATACTTTGTAAATCTGTAATGAATATAGTCGACTTTACAGAATGCCATTATTCTGGCAATAAAAATTGAATATCGGTGTTTACATCAATACTGACAGACTTAAAATTATTAGTATGTTAATACTTTTACGATAAATGGTAAAGTTTCTTCAGTAATAAGTTTTGGCAAAATGTCATCTAATATTAAAAGAGAAAGAAAAAAAGAGGCATTCACAATTTGGTGATAACATTAAGGATAACATAGTTGTTAAATAATTTGAACATTTAAAGAAATGAAAACTATTAATAATAATATTAAAGGGCAGTATTTCTAAAAGCATAATTAAATGTGTAAAGAGTAAATTCATGGAACAAAAGCAATTTTACTTTATTTGCTAGGCAGTTAGATACGACAAAAAAATGTTACTCTAATGTGTGTTTTCAGTTCGCCCTTTTAATGATATCGGCCAAAGTGCACTTGTTAGCTCTCTACTGCACATGCGTGTAAGTAGTCATCTAATTTATGAAAAACTATTTAAGATTTTTGAAGTGCTTTTTATAAAGGGAGAGGTGTTTTGTTGGCATATTATTATTTTCTGCCGAACCTTAAACAACTAGAAGTTTGCAATTTAGATGCTACTCAAAAAAGTAATTAAAAATACATCAAAAAAATATTTTGCCTATATAAATGTGTAGGAATTAAGGTGTAAAAAATTTTTTCGCGTTGTAAATATTACCAGTTCCACGATGGATGTTACTCCTTTTTCCTTCAACCAAAGTCTTATTTTAATAGCATGCTTAAAATAAACTCTTTAAAATTCCTTATAAAATGTTTAAATATAAAATTTAAATCTTTGTTAGAACTAATCTATCATAAAAATATAAGCAAATTAAAAGTTTTATCAGTCAAACCTCGTTAACACGAACACGCTTAGCGCGAATTACTTTTAGCACGAACCGTTTCTATGCCCTGTTCAGTTGTATGTAATGTACTTAAGTTCGGATAACACGAACAAAAAAAGTTTCTCTTTGAGTGTTCGCGTTAACGAGGTTCGGCTGTATTTAAGTAAAATTTTATTTTATTGATATAAATATATACATATATATATATTCTCAGGATGAGCAGTTATTAGCTAAATTGAAAATTCTATGCGCTTGTTTGCTTATTTAGTTATTTTAGAGCAAATAAAATAAAATAAAAATATTTTATATAGTTTATTTTGCAAAGGTTATATATTTAATAATTCAGCTAGGTTACTTTAATTATTTATTTTAATAAATATTTCTAATCATTGCCTTATTGTATTAAGATAAATTTACGTAAAAAACAACTTTTAAGAATTTCAAGAGATATACCTAGGTTAGGCGTTATAAAAGTACTGTGAACTAGTACCAGATACAGAACAGACATTCTCATGGACTTCATTAGTTCAGTTACTTGGTGGTAATTCTAAAGACCAAACATAAAATTGAATAATAGTGAGTTAATAAACGTCGAGAATCCGCGCACTATTCTCACAAAGTTAAGTAAAAGACTTAACT
Organism: Maratus michaelseni; assembly: GCA_963931845.1. Classification (NCBI taxonomy): domain Eukaryota; kingdom Metazoa; phylum Arthropoda; class Arachnida; order Araneae; family Salticidae; genus Maratus; species Maratus michaelseni. The sequence goes on along the minus strand of OZ007590.1, from coordinate 331,256,808 downwards.
TCTCTGCTGAATTCTTGAGAATTAGATTTAGTATTAGCAACAAATTAGTGAACATGCAATTCTCTCATTAGTGAGGATTAAGATTAAACATAAAGACGGAGGAATTTAGAGTTCATGTCATTGAAAAGGGTATTTGATTTAATATCAGGCTTTAGAAAATTACTTTTATAGTAAAAGAACAAAGAACAAGGTGAACTTTTACAAATTAATTACAATGGTTATAATTCAGTTTCTTTGTAAGTTACCGAAATATTCAAGCTTTAGGTATTTTCAAAATACTGTATTTTTCTATATATATTCTATTCTTGTCAAGTTCCAAATAAAGGATATCAAACAGATAAAATCTATTTAAGATAATGTTCAAACGTGTATTATTTGAATTTCTAACAAGAGGAATTGATTAAAAAAAAAAAAAAAAAAAAAGATTTATCTGACTTCTGAGGCTTAAATGTAGGAAGTCATCAATTCATGAATGACAAAAAAAAAAGTTATAATTTTTTAACGAATTTTTCCCAGGTTTACTCGAAGAGATGCAATGGTAATGCAATGTGAGATTTATTATCTGAATTTCAGTAACGAATGGAATTTTATCATCAAGTTTTACCTTTCTTCTTTGATAATTAATCTTGATAGTTAATCTTATATTCCATTGCAAATCTGTAGTAATTTGGGCCCGTCGATTCTTCTACAGTTCCACAAATATTTAATTGATTCATTTTTCCCAGTTTGTTTTATCTTAACTTGTTCATATATTTTCTTTTTTCTTTTACGTTTTTTTGGATATTATTCTAACAGGTGTTCATATTTCAATGTATTTAAATTTCAAATATTTGATTTTAACCTTATATATGACTATATATATTATATATAATATATATAGCCATATTTATATATTATATACAGTATATAATATATATATATATATATATATATATATATATATATATATATATATATATATATATATATATATATAGCCTTCTGGTTGTTTTTCTCTGGTTTTATTTCACTATTAGTAATTTTGTGTTTGGTTATATTAGAATTATAATTTAAGTTGGTTATGTTTTAAAGTTTAGATGAGTTATTGTTATTTGTTTTTTGTCTATGTGGAATGGTTTGGTATGAATTTATAATTGAATTCGAGTATATATATTATATACATATATATATATAATCCTAGTTTTAGTAATTATGTAGATAAGGTACATGGTCACATTATTACAGGGGATATTAATATTGTCGAGAATGATTATCTGCGCAGTTTTATGACTAATGGGACTAAATTTCGAACACCATCATGTTATAATATTTTTTCTATATTAAAACAATTTAATCTGGATCTTGACCTTTTTATATATAAAATTTCAATAGATTATAATAAACCCATTGAATTTTTTAAAGAATGGAAATTAAATGTATTAAGTAATTTAAATGTTGAACTTTTCAGAAATATGGAAAATTTTAATTTTAATGTTAAACAACTAAATAGTGAAATAAAGAATTTACAAAACAAATTTATTATTACTTATGTTGATAAATCACCAAACAACTATGCTTTCATCTGCAAAAAATATTATTCACAGCTAATATCTAATGCAATAAATACAAGTTTAAATTTTAAAAAAACTAATCTTAATACAATTATTAATAATCGACATATATTTCAATATTATAAATTGCTAAAAATTAAAAATTACAACTTTAATTATCCATACATTGTTGTTATACCTAAATTTCATAAAATCCTATAAAATTTAGAACTGTAACTATAGGCTGTAATACGTATAATAATAATGCAAGTAAATTTCTATTAACTATTCTCACTAAATTGTTTGAACTTACAAAACTAAAAGATAATTTGTTTAGCATAAAAAATAGTTTTCAACTTGTCAATAATATAAAAAATTTAAATAACATAACTTACATGAAGACGTTTGACTTTAATGACTTATTTAATAATATTGATATCAAGGATATGTTCAGGATTGTCAATTTATTATACAAAGAATACAAGGATTCCATAAAATTAAAAAATAACATTTCTTTAAATTACTTTAAAACTTTAACTAGATTTATTCTACATCATAATTATATTGTTTTTAATGAGAATATATATATTCAATGCTGTGGATTACCACAGGGTGGTATTGTTTCTTCAATTCTTGCAGAATTATATTTATATTATTATGAACGTAATTCACATATTGCTAATTGTAAAATGTACCGTTATATAGATGATATAATTGTCTTCTATTTTAATAATAATTCAAATTATTTACTACCAATAAAATATCATAAAAATTTAAATTATAGTTTCAACCTTATGGTAAATAATGAAATTAATTTTCTTGATCTTAAGATAATTCTTAAAGATAATAAAATTTTGTTTGACATTTATGACAAAAGAAATGATTTTACATTTAAAGTTAACTTATTTACTAATTATAAGTCTTGTATACATAAATCAGTATTTGTAAATATTTTACTAAATTTTGCACATAGAATAAACAATCTTTGTTCTAATAATTTTAAAACTCAAAATTTAAAACTTATTCTTCAACATGCAGTAGAATATGGCTATCCCTTTTATTTAGTTAAGTCAATTTTACGAATATAAATTTTGCTTTCATTGGGCTTGATATGTTTGCACATTCTATCTGTTAAAACACTTACATTTTGATTACTGATATATTTAGCTAAAGAATGAATTCCTTTATGTGAGAGCTGAGTGGGAATATTTTGGTTAAATATCTTTTATTAATTAAAAAATTTAAATAGTAAATTCTAATTTTTTTTTCTTTTCTAGGGAGAGAACTTTAAATATAATATTGTTCCAATAAGTGCGTTGCCATATTGGAGATTTAATGTTTTTTTTTTCCCTTGCCAGGTAGAGAACATTTAACAATTTAGTTAAATGCTTTTTTATTTTTTATTTTTTGCAAGATATTAGATTCAATACGTGAGGTTAACATATTGGAAATGTTTGGTTATTTTTAGCTATCAGTGTGTGAAATCTAATTTTATTTTTCAGTATAAATAATATTTAGCAAGATGTTAGTTCCATTAAGTGTGTGTAGCCATTTTGGTATTTCTTTTAAACTTGCATTGTTATTTATAAAATGAAAATCTAATTTTATTTTTCAGGGTTAATAAAATTTTGCAAGATGTTAGTTCCAATAAGTGCATGTAGTCATATTGGTAAATCTTTTAAGCTTGCATATAATTATTTATAAAATGAAAATTTAATTTGACTTCTACAATAATATTTTAGATTTTATGGGTTTATTTATGTTTTGAAATTATTTAAATGTTGACATATGTAAAAATAAATAGATAAAATAATTTTATACTGAAAATTTACTTAATCAAAATAATTAATTGTTATTTAGATATTGTTTTAATCTTTAACTAGATGGCAGCACCATATAATGATTTTAAAAAAACTATTACTATTATTCTTTAGTATTATTTTTTAGTTATTGTTTATTATAAAACCAGATGGCAGCACCATATAAATTTTCACAATTTTTTTTTCTCTTTTAACTGAAAACTTGGAATACAAGTGAAATTTTTAAATATTCCAATAATATAATATATATATTAAAATTATTTAAGTTAAAAAATATTTTTAGTAAATGAATTTATAGTTTTTATATTATTTATTTGTATTTTTATATTTTAAATTAGAAATAGTTAAAATCACAATGGTTAAATTAATAACCTGCTACTTTTAGAAAATTAACTGTAATTTTAACTTGTACGTTTGAATTCACTTATTCACTTTACCATGTGCTTAGCACAAAACATTTTTGGCTTCGGATTCTGGACAAATTTATGTTGTAATGTATAGATTTTCTTTGTCTTCCTTTGTATTTATTTGTTTATAAATGGATTTATTTTCTTCCGTTTGATTTGTAGTGTTCTATTTTCAAAGGTATCCTTTTTTTTTTTTTTTTTTTTTTTTTTTTTTCCAATTTCTTTCCAATGATTGTTAGGGCTTGGAATTGTCACAAAATTTTGGCTTTAAGCTTGTGACAGTTACAGAAAACAATCATTCTTTGCTTATAATGTGGTTTCCCAGCCCTTGAAAAAGTAAATTACATTATAAGCTTGCATTTGTGTTTTTTTTTTTTTTTTTTTACTTATGTTTCACTTTTTGAATAAATACTTCATTTGTTAGGACTATGTTTTATAATGTGTAATTTGACATAGCTATTTGGGATAATAATTTCATTGCATTTGGTCAGTTATTTCTGTTTCAATGGTTAATTTTTGCATTAAGTTTATATATATATATATATATATATATATATATATATATATATGTATGATACCCGAGGCATTTATTATTTGGTAATATTATTCTTGTAATGTCTTCTTATTTTGACGCTATTGGTAAACCCCCCCCCCCCCCCGCTCACCTACTTCATATGAAACTCGTAACTTATTTTTAAGTACCGATGAAACATCAAGATCTCATATGCAGTATAAGTTATTTTCTTATACACAATCTAGAATATAATTTTTATTATACCAATTTAAAGAATAACGTTTAAAAAACAAAAAAAAACAATTCGTGATTCAGAGTGTTAAAACTTGGTAAAAAAGGCAGATAGTTAGTCATTTTCTTAAAACTTAATAACTATAACATACCCATACAACACAGTTTGAACAATGGCATCTATGAATAAATATCATTTCGAGACGACTGTTCATTTTAACTATTATGTAATGCATTGTGAGATAAAATATTCAAACTGAAAAGTTTGTCAAAACATTTTCCAAATAATATCTTAATTCAAACGATGCATACTTGCCAATAAAAAAATATACATATCTTAATATCATAGAAACATAACTTCTGCTTAATTCCACATATGTGGAACAGGACGTCAAACTCACATTTCTTTCTAGTACTATTGAGATTTATACACTCACCGCATACGAAATACTTTATCTTCCTTAAATAAAGCAACACGTTGTCCTTTCAATGAATACTTTTTTGCATGATGATACGCATGATCGAACCTTTGCAATGAGATAAAATTCGTAGCACAAGAGAACAGTTTAGCGAATTGTAAATATAGAAAGTGCTTTTAAATTATAAAAAGAAAAAGAGTAAATAAAATAAAATAAAATAAAATAATAAGATGCTTTAAATTCTTCTTTTCAAAAAACCTAATAACGAGATCCCTCTTTTTTTTTCTTTCTCTTGTTTTCAATTTAGTTTCTTAACCATTCAAAAAAAAAGTCAGCTCCCGCCACTTTAATCAATACTGAATTTATTTATTCTCACCGCGACAACTTCTTTAAAGGGGAAAAGATCTAAAAGCCAATGATGTTTCTTCATGTGTATTAAATCCTCTTTAGGCCCCTGGCAAATGGAGACTAATGATAGGCGTAATGGCGAGCTTCTTTAGTATTAAAAGGGACAAAAAGTTTAATCAATGGAAGAAACTGCCTCTCACGGGAGACAACGAAGCTCTCTCAAGATCTCCAGACTTAATGCGTTACTTTTCAGATTCTAAACTCCGAAAGGCTAACACTGACAGAGTGTAATAGAGATGCATTTTAAGAAACGATGTTTCAAAGAGAAATCATTTACGACTAAGTCAAGGTTTTTATAAAAGTTGATTAAGTTGTCCACGCGTAAATGCTTTTAATTTTTTTTTATAAGCAAAGAATTAAATTCATAACAGAATCGTGAACACTTACGAGGGGAAAGGCAAGAGCTCTGAGCAAAATGAAAGAGGATTTCTTAAAACTAAACTCTCTGCATGTTGAAAGAAAACAAAAATTAAAATGAGACGTTTCTTTAAGGACTTCAGTTAGGATTTCACTAATCTAGAATAATGTAATTCATTTGTTTTATTTCTTTTCTAGGGTAATGGCTATTGATAAAAATGAGATGCAGAAAACTTGAATTATAATATTTATTATATGTTTAGTCTAGTATTAATTTTATTCTTTAAAGTATGGTTTGAGATAAATATCACGTGCTTCTAGATTATTATATTAAAATTATGTAGGTATAATTTTTGTAAAATAAATTTCAAATTAAGGGCACAGATAGGAATTTTTTTTAAAGATGTTTTATACAAAGGGGTTATGGATAAATATATATATTTTTTGTTTTATGCATGCAATTTAGTAAAACTAAGATTCTGAAATAAAAAAGAAAATTCTAATAAAGAAAAATCTAATAAAGAAAAATATGTTTCTGTGATTTGAATCACCGGTTTACTCAACCATGATATATTAAACTCAATGAACCCGCTTTACGATAGTTTATTAAGTATTTTACGTGGGCTGGTGGAACAGGCGATAATATTTAATCCTAGACGATCTTAACACTCATCTTTCCAACGCTTCAAAACAGAAAAAATGATATGGCAGATCACATATAGGCAAATATATTCGTACATCAAAGATTCATTCAACTTCATCTTTATTTAGTGTACCTTTATAAAATACTAGCAACATCCGCACAGGATGCATGTTCAGATTCGACTTTTTTGTCGATACTGTGGAAACCCACATTGCACAACGTAATATTCTTATTTGCTTAGACATCTTTACCTGTAAAAGAGGGCTAAATTTGTAAAACGTTTAAATTTGTTTCGCCACGTCACGTAAATGATGCGACATGACCTAGATTTTATGTTTAAATGAACAAGTATATTAAAACAAGAAATAAGTTGGCTGGCAGTGGAGCTGGAAGCTTTCATCAATCTGGTCAATCTTTCTCAATCTGGTCAAATTTAGATTCAAATTTCACTTCCTTAACTTTTAATCCAATTTAAATACATAACAATTAATAAAAACGTAACTTACGTGGCAGAAAATGGCTTCTTCAATATCACTTCATGAAGGCTGACACGTGGAAGTTTTAAATGGCTGCTCAAACTGAAAACACGTAAAATAAAATGTCACTTTCAAAACTACGTAAAATGCCACTAATTGGCGGAATACCGTGGATCCCAACTTCACTTTATTCTTAAATTCGAACTCTAACCAAAGCACACTGATTTGCTCCGGGAAACTATCTTTCTACATCACGTCAATGGTTGAATCAAACGAGCAAGGATATCTGGACTGGAATGCCTGAAAAATCCACGAGGGTGAGATTCGGCTGATCCGCTTGTTTAAACTTTCATTTCCATATTTGTAATTAGCCCGCTGACTATCACAGTCTAATTATCATAAAACTGCATGAATTAATCGCGAAACTCGGATTCAGGGAAGTAGAATCGCACTAGTGAAAATTAAAGAAAAATAAAGGATTGATGTCGCTTTCACGCACATATGTTAGGATCCGACAAAAGGCTCGCATTCAAAAACTAGATTTTCTTTATAGGTGACTGGCTAACTGATGTCATAAATTTATATCGGCAGCTTTTAAATATTAATTTGGTGAAAATGAGGCTTCTTATAGGAGGCATCCAGAGCAAAAATGAATCAAGTACATATTTTCGTTCAATCGAGTTTGAGACATGTGAGTAACCGATAACGTTAATTTCCTAAGATTCTGAATAAAATACAGTGGAGCCACTGACCTCCAAATGTCTTTGAATAAATACTTTATGGAGTACCCTGACTTTAATTATGCACGTCTGATATTATCGACAAGTCTAGTTTTATCCAAAATCTTCTCGACGAATAAAATTTAATGCATAATCTTGCTATTCTATTATAAATATACTTTTGTTAAATTTGACTAAGAATTATTATAACTACCGAGTAACTGTCGAACCAAAGAATTTACGGATCGAATCAGTAACCCTCCTTTACGAATCTAACTAATTTCATAACAACTAATTTCAAGTTTGCATAAAGTTAAACAAATAAAACAATCTTAATTTCCTGGCTCTAGTTACACTTGAATGTTACAAGTATCGCAGGACAGAAAAACTTACAACTTAAACATTTGTTAACAAAACAGAAGCCAAATATACAGTCATTAAATACGCAAGCAGTACACTACATGCACTACGCACTCTACCGTTGACTAATTTATAAATATTTTTATGTACTTTTTTAAAGAAACACATGAGTTCAATTAAACTCTAAAATAGTCTAATAATTTAGTAATACTTAAGTACTTTTAAAAAATGAAAAGCTCAATTTAGGATTTAAAATATTTTTAGGATTTTACAATTTAGGATTTAAAATTCACGAGTTTTGCTACCTCAACAGCATTTCATTCAATTGAGACCAGCTGAATTTGTTTATATATTTTTTCCTTTTTTTGTGATCAGGTGGTTTTAAGAAAAGTTTGATTTTTTTTATAAATAAAATAAAAAATAATGACTATTTATACGTATCATTTTTTATATCATGCTTTAGAATGCACAATTATTGACTAACATTAAAAAAATAATAAATGTTAAGAAATATGAATAAATTGAAGAATATTCCACAAACATAAACGTTATTTGAAAAGTGTTTGAAAATCCCTAATTAGTTAATCCCAACTGTATTTAATTCAACAAAATGTGTAAATATTCATCTCATTATGTATCATGTTTCATTCTAGAAATTAATAACATTTTAAATAAATTTATCTTTTTTTGTTCATGCTGTATGAAGCATAATTTTCATAAAAAAAACTATTTTTTTTCTTTCTTAATTTTTAAAGTACTGTCCTCATTTGAGAAATGTAGGCATATACACTAGAATATATATGTATAAATATTTCATTTAAAAAAATGCTAATTTTACTAGTTACTTACTAGACACGTTTTTTCTTCTAACAACCTATTAAATTCTCGATTAAAGTCCATGGCAATATTTCACAGAATATTTTCTTTCAGTTTTAACTTTTGCAACAGAAAAAAATGTAGTACTTTTTCTTTTGTTTTTAAAGAAAACCTTTGTGCTAAACTGAGCTTAATGATGAAAGAGACAATTAGTGGTTGTAAAATCTTACTTCTTGCGTTTTGTTAAAAAAAGTGTTATAATTACCTGAATTTTACGTTCCTTTGTTGAAAGCACTTGATTTTCTGAAAGTACTTTGGATTCACTGGTTTTAATACATCTTTCTATGGAAAAAAAAGCTCAAAGTTTAAACATGTTGAACTTGCTTTTAACATTAATGCATACAAATTATTTTAAAGTTGTTTTAGCAGGTATGTTATTCCTATTACTGCTTTACTGCTCACTGAATCAATATAAAATTGTCTCTACTTAAGTAAGATGTAGTTATACGTAAGATATAAAAAGAATACGATTATAAAAATTCACTGTATGAGAAAAAATAAAATAACAAGTAATATAAATTTTTTTTTTAAAGTCAATTCCTACTTTTTAATCATAAATATATAAAAAAAAACCCGTTCAGCAATAATGTCCCACGTTATCTTTATTGAACATTATTTTATAATCATCGTTGCGGTATTTTATTTCTGTGGCATCACTAGTTTGAGGAAAATCTTTCATTTCATTTATGAAAACAATGGGAGGATTTTTTTCTCCCATTTAAAACTAAAATTAATTAATTAAATTTAATTAATGAATTAATATTTGAAAAAACTGTATTAACATAAAGTGTCATCCACTACAAGTTTAAAATTTTTTATTTGAACTTGAGTGGATGAATAGAAAATATTTTATTAACGATTGAAAATTTGAACAAGATATATATATAGAGAGAGAGTGTGAGCTAATAGTAGGAATTAAAAAATGAAACCTATATATGGTCAAAGTGTTCATAAATATAACTTTGTTTATATAATAATATTTTGTAATTTGAGATTTTTTATAATTTTGTTACTATGTAATATGCTTTTCATGATTTGTGTGTTTGCATAATTTTGTGCCAATAATATGTTATTTGGGTTATTATTTTTTTGTGTGTAATTTTGCTTCACTAATGCGCTTTTATGTAATTTTTTACCTATAATTTACGAAAAAAAAATGATAAAAGAATTAAGTAAATATTATGTTGTTCGGAAAATTCGTGCTGTTTGGGAAAATTAATTCGCACAGGAAAATTCTATCATTTAAGTATTAGACATTAATTCCGATAGTTTTTATCTAATAATTAACGGGCAGAATTTCCCAGTACGAATTAATTTCCCCAAACGGTCCGAATTTTTCGGACAACCCAATAGAAAGTAAACACGTGTATAATAAAGGTGTTTTAAAAAATACAGCTTTAGAACTAAAATAAGGTATTGTAATTTGCCCTTTTCCATAATCATGTTTCTATTATTATTAGATTAAAATGTAATGACGATTATCTCTTAAACTGCTGGTAATATAAATATGCACACAATTACAAAAAGTATAACTTTCACATATGGTATTTGTTTCACGAGTAGCTGTATACATATAAAATACGAAATTTAAAACGGAAAGACACGCGAAAAAAAACACACTAAAAATTCATAAAATTCATTAGAAAGTGTCATAACTCGGTAAGTTTTGGTCGTAAAAGAATGAGTTTTTTAACCATCCTCCTAAGACGCACGACAATATTTTACTAACTATAAGTTATTAGGAATAGAGGGACACATAATTTTTTTTATTTTGTATTTTAATGTGTATACGACACCTTGCAAAATAAATGCCTTTTCTAAAAAGTATACTTGATTTGCTTACTTTTTTTTAATTTGGAAGTCTCATTCTGTCATTAATGGTGAGATAAACATCATTGCATCCATTTTGAATGACCCGTATAACATGATTTTTTTATTTGCTTGCTCATTTTTGTAACTTTGCTTCAACAATTACGTTTTTTATTTGCTTTTTTTCCATAATTTGTCTATAATAACTTTTTATGTGATTTACAGCCTTCATAAATTATGAACACACAATATCAAACTTGTATCGAATGTCATCATTTAGAGAAAATCTACACAGTTCCGATGGCTCCGTCTATAAAATATTTATAGTAAGAATTTCATTATTATTTGAATAGACATCTGGAATGTCCCCGTAACATTCTGATAAAATGTAACTAAGTTTTAATATTTCTTGTTAATATTTTTAAACATAAAATATTATAACTATAATCATTTTTTAATAAAAAAATTCACTGATGAAAAAGAAATGTTTATGTAAAGCAAAGTAAAAAAAACATTCTCATCACTTAATTTAAATTATAATGTGAAATCTGAAATTTGTTCCGAAACGTCTTGAATCCAATATCTTTATTTTTAATTAATTATCAACAACTTTTTTTTTCCTATTAACTTAATAAAACAAAATTTTTTTTATTTCAAATATGTAATATGTATATGAATAGTGGATTTGTTTTGTGTGGGAAGAAATGCTTTTCATTTATGAAATCTTATTACGTAAACAGGAAATTTTAGATACATTATAAAAAAGAAAACTTGAAAGGTTGTTTTCAACAATAAATAAAATTTAAGCGTAATTTTGTAATAATGAGTAGTGCAAAGATTTTAAAAATTCATTTTGTTTCAACATACTTTTTAAAAATACATATTTTTATTTTCAGAAAAAAAATATTTCACATTAACTAAAAATATGCTAATTAAAGTAATTTAATTTTTGTAAAGTCTCTTTTCTTATTGTTCTGCTAAACAAATTGAAAAAGAAGTAACTACAGCAACATATAAGTTTCCCACTTTTTTAAAACACTAAGTGAAACAATCAAATAGTTTCCTTTATTCGCGATTGTGATGTTTTTATGAGGATATCTGTTTTTATTTTTATTTTAAACTGCAATTTATATTTGATAAAGTATACTTGAATGTATGCACAAAGATTAAAAGGTTCATGTACCAATAATTTTTGTATTAATTTTTGTTATTAAAAACTTTATTTTTAAATAACTTTCTTAATGTCTTTCATTTGTGTAAGTAAATAAACTCTCAGACATAGCACATTGTATGTATATCGCGGGCTCCGTAATAAAAATAAATACATTTTTAAAAATGACAATAAAGAAATAAATGAGGATAAAGCAGTGTTGTTTTCTAGTTAAATTCAGGTTTTTTAGAAGAACATTAAACGCGTAACAAAATATATTCAAAAAGTCAAAAACAGTAATCTAAGAGTTGGCCAAAAAATCGAGTTTTTTTTTATTCAGTTTAATCAACCTATTGTTAAGTGTTAGTTAATTTCTCATATTTGAAACAGAACGACATTCATTTTTTTTGTGTTAGAATAAATATTACTTTATATGGTCTTCGGACACGTTTTGGAAAATATTAATTTTTAAAGTAAATTTATTGAAAGCGTTTAGTTTGCCACTTGCGCGTACGATTTCACGTAAATAATTCTAGATTTTCATAGAATTTTGATATACTGTAAATGTATGTGTAATGACCTAAAACTTTAATATTTCAGTTGATGTTCTTGATCAAATTTCCTACATTTAAGAAATATTTATTTTTTATTATTGAAAGAAATCAAATTTTGTTTCAGTAATAGCTAATTTCAATTAAATAATATTTGACTAAATATTTCAGAGAAAATTAGATCATGTGCATAAACATTTATTGAAAGTTTTGTACATATCGAACAAATAATTTTTATGAAAACAAAGTTTAAAATTTGATATTTAAAAGGTTCCCGACCTTATAATGTAAGTCAACTTCAGCCGTTATTCAATTTATTATAACAATATATGTTGGCAGGACTTTCAAAACAGCGAGACGATTTGCCATCTTAAAACGGTTGAGATCGGTTCGAGAACGGTTGCACGATGTATGACAGATATCTTTCAAATTGGCAATTTTTAAGTTCCGCTAATTTAAAAAAATAAAAATAAAACATATAGCAAATTAATAACAATTAAAGGAAGTTAATTTCTAGAAAAACAACTTTCAAAACAAGAAGGCTATTTATATATATCTTGGAAAGTTTTGTACAGATGGATTAAATAATTTTTAAGGTAATTAACTTTAAAATTTTTATATTTAAAGGTTCTCGACCTTTTAAAGTAAGTAAACTTCAGCCTTCCTTCCATATATTATAACAAAACATGTTGACTGACCTTCAAAAAAACAAGATGATGATTCGATATCTTTAAAACAATTGAGTGCCGCTGGATGTATGACAGATATAATTATAATTGACAGTTTTTAGGTTCCACTAATTAAAAAAAATAATAATTCATAAGTAATATTAAATGGATTCTCGGATAGAAATCGACAAAAGCAATAAGCCTAACGACCACGTGATCCAACGTGTTGTCATTCTATATTCACTAAAAATATTTAAATTGCAATGAAAAAGGTGATGGAACCTGTATGAAGATTACTGCAACTAGCACACACATTTTGTTTAATGTGGTCAAGAATTTTATTATAAATAAGAAAACATAGCAGGCTGCCATTATACTCATTTTTTTTATTTAGATAGTGGACAAAATTTTTCAGAGAGGAGGTTAAAATGAAATATTAGATGAAGTCGTAGCAAATGTAAAAATAAATTGAACACAATCGCTGTGTATCATAATTAATTCGATTTAAAAAAAAATGGAAATTCGACATCTCGATACTTACACACAAGGTCTGCGTATTTCCATTGCGATTTCTTTTAATGAAAAAAAAATTCATTGACGAAAAAGAAATGTTTATGTAATGAAAAACTAAAAGAAATTATCACCACTTAATTTAAATAATAATGTGGAATAAGAAGTCATTAGCAAAAGTGCAAAAGCGTGCAAAAGAGTTTATTCTATAATCAATTTTCTTAAAAAAAATCTAAAATATCAAAATAAAAAATAAAAATATCTTTTAGAACAAATGAAATAATTAGTTTTCTGAATATTTGATAGCACTTAAAGATTCTTAAGTTTCGTTGCATTGTTGCAAATATAGTTGAAATACACATCCCTCATTTATATATAAAATCAACTCTCTAACCATGAATAAAATGCAAATAAATATTTTTAAATGTTTTTTTTCACTACTTTGTTTCATTTTACATTTCTTCCCTATTTTATCATTCATGCGATATTTCACAGTGGCTTTTTACTTCCTTGTATCACAATATTTTGGTATGAAGCCAAAATTTGAAAAGGTTAAATCAGATGATTTTTTATAATCCAGGAAGTTTTGAAAATTTTAACTTTTATGATTGATGGAATTTATACCCAAATTATAGGTCATTACTAGAATAGAAAGTTATTTCTTGAGCTTTTTATGCAGATTTTCCATGAATGCGTTCATAAACTTTAACTCTAGTGAGTCGATTATTTAAAATGTATCGTTATTTTTAAATTGATTTTGTTATTTTTATGCAATTTTATTTAATATTTTTATTACTTTTTCGTATAAAACGATTATTAAAAGAAAACAAGCCCGTTCTTAACAATTTAAAAATATACCTGCGTATGTAATTTAATTTATACTGCATATAACTTTTAGATGTAAAAAAAAATCAAATTTTTATTCAAGATTCATGATAAATTATAAAATCTGAATTTACATTTCCTCAGATTAATTGTGTTTGTGTAGTTTAGATTATATTATTTTATTTAAAAAAGTGAATGCACTGCAAAATTTTAAATTGCTGATATTGCAAATATTTCAAAAATTAGTTTTCAATAAACAATAAAAATTAATTTTAAACTGACAGTTTATTCAAAAAATGAATATATTTAAATCTATTCCATATTTGCAATCTTATTATTTAAAAGTTGTATAATAATTCGTTTGGATATTTTTAATATTATTGATGTTTTGATTCATTTTAGAAAATATTTCTGTGGCATATTGTATTATATTACTAAACGCCGCATGAAAAATTTTGTTTGAAATATGTTTTGGTAATTGAATGCTGAATCGGAAAAATGAAGTTTTAATGGGATTTTGTTTTTAATTTAACAGTTGTATACTTGATTTTACATTTGTACAGTAGTTGATGATTACATTTCTGGGAATACATCAATTCATGAAACAAGTGGATTACTTAAATATTTCATAATAAATGGTTTACCTTTCATACTAGTATAAAATGTCTTACAAATCAAGGAATAGCGTTATTTTATAATAGTTACTTAAAAATAATTTTTATATATTACGATAAATATCAAATTTGTTACCTATATATTCCCAAAACAATTTAAATAATTTAGTGCACTCGAACATTTCATTCAGAAATCGAATTTTGTTTGTTATTTATTTCTTTTACGCGTTTTTTAATTAACAAAGTAGAGTGTGGTCCAAAATTATTGAGCGCTTTTCATGTTTGAAATAAGAACGAACAAAATGAGGTACGTACGTGTTTATTGTTTTCTTGAAAAGACAATTTAAAACAGTTTTGCACAACAACATTTTAAACATTATAACCAAGATCAAAAATGTACAATAACTTCTTCCCAGTTACACATTATTCTGAAAAGCATTCTTTATCTGTTGAAACCAGAGAAACTAATATCTTTTCGAGAATTAATGAAGCATTTATAAAATCAAAGTTTATTTTGCAGTCACTGATTTTCAGAAATCTTTTTGACTAGTTTTTATAGTGCCATAATAATAACTTTGACATAGTGGTATAATAATAATCGTCATCCATCGGCTTATGTGAAACTTATTTAATGTTTAAAATGTTGTTGAGTAAAACTGTTTGAAATTGTCTTTCCAAGAAAGCAATAAACATGTTCATACCTCATTTTGTTCTCTTTTTTTTCAAACATGAAATGCGCTCAATAATTTTAGGACCACCCTGTATTAATTAACAAAGTCACGTTATTAAGCAATAAAGCTAAAAGGTTGGATATTGGATTTGAAAAAATATTTGATGCTAAGTTAAGACACATTGCCATAATGCTATAATAACAATCGCCATCTACCGGCTAATATGAAACTTATTTAATGTTTAAAATGTTGTTGTGTAAAACTGTTTTAAATTGTCTTTCCAAGAAAACAATAAACCCGCACGTACCTCATTTTGTTCGCTTTTTTTTTTCAAACATGAAATGCACTCAATACTTTCGGGACCACCGTGTATTAATTAAAAAATTCACGCTATTAAGCAACAAAGATAAAAGGTTGGATAATTTGGACTTGAAAAATATTTGATACTAACTTAAAACACATTTTACAACAAAAATTGTATTACTCATAAATTACTCATTTAAATTTTTTTTTTAAATAATAATATTTTAAAAACATTCACTTTATCTTTGCTATCTAATTCATCAAATTCCTTTCAAAGAACATTTCAGCCTGCTATTCCACATCTTTTTATATTTATTGAGAACAGCAGTCTTTTATTTAGCGCAAGTTTCTGCTTTCACTGCAAAATCTAAACAGACCTTTTCATAGTCTCTTTTGTAGCACTAATCTCACCAAAAAGGGAACTTTTCACTGAAAATGGAGGCGGATAAAATATGAACTATTTAATGGCTACAACGTTAACTCGGACAAAGAGTTTCATTATGAAAACTGCATTTCAGTTAGGCTTGTTTACTTAAGTTGCATTTTCCATTCTAGTTTCTGGCGATTCTAGTGAAAAGGTAATAAATCAGAATAATCCCATATTATGTTGAGAGCAGTTGAAATATGGTCTGAAATTTTTAAGAAATCTTTATTCAAAGTAAAGTACTTTTTTTTTAGTTAAAATTAAAGTTAGTGAATAAAAGAAAGATAGGATGAAGTATTTTCAAATTGTTTATTGTTCAGTGTATCGCCAGAATATAAAATAACTTCTAGTGAATCAAATGATGGTTTACTAAAATTTTTGACAAATAATTTCTTTTTCTGTAAAGTTTATTTTTATTTATATGTTTTATGTTAAAACAAACTTTTCAATAGATCTCGAAAAAGTACTTTTTTTTAAACATGACGACATTTTTTACTTATTAATGTTAACATGATTCCTCTGTTACTTTAGTTTATATTCTAGAGAAGCCAGATCCAAGTGTGCTAGATCCACCATGTTTTTAGACTGAAGTTGTTCTTTAGAATTTAAATAGCTTATAATTAGTTTTAAGAAATCTTTATTCAAAATAAAGTACTTTTTGAGTTAAAATTAAAGTAGTGAATAAAAGAAAGATAGGATGCAGTATTTTGAAATTGTTATTTTCAATGTATCAAATGTATCAAAATGTATCAAATGATGGCCTACTGAAATTTTTGACACGTAATTTTTTCTTCTGTAGAGTTTATTTTTATTTATAAATATTATGTTAAAACAAACTTTTCAATAAGCCTCAAAAGTACTTTTTTTTAACATGAAGACAGTTTTTACTCATTAATGTTAACATGATGTCTCTGTTACTTTAGTTTAGATTCTAGAGAAACCAGATCCAAGTGTGATATTAATGCTAATACATGTTTTTAGAATGAAGTGGTTCTTTAGCGTTTAAATAGCTTATAATTAGCTATAAGAAATCTTTATTCACAATAAAGTACTTTTGAGTTAAAATTAAAGTAGTGAATAAAATAAAGAGTGGATGCAGTATTTTGAAATTATTTTCAATGTATCAAATGATGGCCTACTAAATTTTTTGACAAATAAATTCTTCTTCTGTAGAGTTTATTTTTATTTATATGTATTAAGTTAAAACAAACTTTTCAATAGACTTTAAAAAGTACTTTATTTTAAACATGAAGACATTTTTTACTTATTAATGTTAACATGATTTCTCTGTCACTTTAGTTTAGATTCTAGAGAAGCCAGATCCAAGTGTGATATTAATGCTAATACATGTTTTTAGAATGAAGTGGTTCTTTAGCGTTTAACCCTTTCCGGCGCGGAGTAAGTCTGTTTGTAAAATGCTGAAATAATGGACTGACACCAGAACTTACAAAAGAATTCATTAGAAAATATAAACTTGCTTATTTTCCAGCACTTAATAAAAGGAAAATTTTAATTAAATTTTCTTGGTGCCGTTTGTCAGTTTTGGAATTAAAATTAGGTGTTCTTTTTTGTGGACACTGCTCGTTAAAGGGTTAAATAGCTTATAATTAGTTATAAGAAATCTTTATTCAAAATAAAGTATTTTTGAGTTAAAATTAAAGTAGTGAATAAAATAAAGATAGGATGGAGTATTTTGAAATTATTCTCAATGTATCAAATGATGGCCTACTAAAATTTTTGACAAACAATTTCTTCTTCTGTAGAGTTTATTTTTATTTATATGTATTATGTTAAA
Source organism: Maratus michaelseni (assembly GCA_963931845.1). Classification (NCBI taxonomy): domain Eukaryota; kingdom Metazoa; phylum Arthropoda; class Arachnida; order Araneae; family Salticidae; genus Maratus; species Maratus michaelseni. The sequence continues at coordinate 331,238,729 of OZ007590.1, read as the reverse complement.
ACAAACTTTTCAATAGACTTTAAAAAGTACTTTATTTTAAACATGAAGACATATTTTACTTATTAATGTTAACATGATTTCTCTGTCACTTTAGTTTAGATTCTAGAGAAGTCCGATCCAAGTGTGATATTAATGCTAATACATGTTTTTAGAATGAAGTGGTTCTTTAGCGTTTAAATAGCTTATAATTAGTTATAAGAAATCTTTATTCAAAATAAAGTACTTTTGAGTTAAAATTAAAGTAGTGAATAAAATAAAGATAGGATGCAGTATTTTGAAATTATTTTCAATGTATCAAATTGATGGCCTACTAAAATTTTTGATAAATAATTTCTTCTTTTGTAGAGTTTATTTTTATTTATATGTATTATGTTAAAACAAACTTTTCAATGAACATCGGGAAGTTCCTTTTTTTAAGCATGAAGACATTTTTTACTTATTAATGTTAACATGATTTCTCTACCACTTTAGTTTAGATTCCAGAGAAGCCAGATTCAAGTGTGATATTAATGCTAATATATGTTTTTAGAATGAAGTTGTCCTTTAGAGCTTAAATAGCTTATAATTAGTTAGGTTTTTAGGCTGATTTCTTAGAAATAACCTGACAAATGCTGTATATATCTATTCTATCTATTTGTTTTATATTGTTAATTAAATCACAATGGGAGAAAAAAAAACTAGCATGTTGTGCCCATCACAAAACTTTCTTCTATATAAATCAAATCCTCTGAAACCAAAGTTAAATGACACTCTATTCGTTCCTGAGATATAGTTATCACGGAAATCATGGAAATAGAGAATAGCAGCGACAGTTTTTGGGCGGTATACACCCAAATTTAATAATGATCTATTTATGTCAAGCTCTAATAGAATATGAAGTTTAGTGAAATTCCGTGCGTTAGTTCTTGATATTAGATATCACGGAAATCGTAAGAAATGCATCATAGCAGGGCCAACTGTTGAGCGATTTACACCAAAATCTAATCAGCACCAATTTATGTCAAGATCTAAACTGAGTGTGAAATTTGATTAAATTCCGTGCATTATTTTTTGAGGTAGGACGCCCACAAAATTTTTGTCACATACAGACAGATACACAAACAGACAGACACACAGACAAATTCGCGGACAGACATTTTCTAAAAACAGTCAAATCATGTTCAGAACCTTCTAAACAGAATAAATCCGTTGAAAACCTGATTTCAAAAAATTTGTAATAATAATTATTATTTTTTTAAATGTAAAGATAGAAGAAAATAATATTAGTATATAAACAAATTATAAGGCGAAAAACATATCTTCATGCTTCTCAGCATATATCCTAAAACAATCAGATAATCCGAAAATTTTTTGTAACAGTTAACAAAGAATATGGCAAAAATAAAGACATATAAAATCCTTCCAAATAGGTAAGAAAAATTAGGAAATCCTATGATTACGATATTCAAGCAGGAAGCATAGGAAATTTCACAAATATACGTATATATACCGTATATACTCGTGTATAAGCCGACTCGTGTATAAGTCGACCCCCCCAATTCTTACGTAAAATTTTCAAAAAAATTGAATTTTCGTGTATAAGTCGAACCCCCATTCCTGGTAGTATGTTGAAAAATAATTTGTAATCGAGGATAAAAAAATTTATAAATTTTCATTAAATTAGTCAGCTTTATTTTTTCTTTTTACGTTTCTAATTAGACTTTTTTTTAAAATACAACGTTTTAAAAATATATAATTATGTAAAACTGAAGAAGCTTAAACTATTTTGAAACCTATTCACATCAATTAAATGATACTTAAAAAGAAAAAATTCTTTGAAAAGTCTATTGAAGCCTTATTTACAAGGGTAAACAACTTCTTAGACTGCTAAAATATTACTTATTTCTATTGTAGGACTTTTAGGAGAGAAATCTAGAAGCATTCTCAAGCTGAACTCTTTTTAAAAAGGGGATTACAATGTTGAAAGGAATGCCCCTGTATTGAAGGGAATTCTATCCCAAGAGAAAATGGATACAGAACAATTGCAACATTTTTTATAAGTTTCATTGAAAATTTTTAATTTTTAATTGAAAGCAATAAAGGTTTTTAGATTAATATTTTCTACATAGGTATCATTTTCTGTCTTTAAAGATCCTGAATATCAGCAGTTGGGTAAGCATTTTTTTTTTTTTTTACTTACTCGTGTATAAGTCGACCCCCCCTTTTCAACTCCCAAATTTTGTCTAAAATCATTCGGCTTATACACGAGTATATACGGTATATATATATATATATATATATATATATATATATATGTGATATATATATGTGATATATATATCACATATATATATCACATATCGCATGATATATATATGTGATATATATATATATGCGCCGATTTCATTTTATTGGCTGATTTCATTATTTGCATGATATTTATACCAATTCTTCAATATTTATTATTAATATTTACATTTTAATATTATAACATTTTTCCAATTTTATAATATTGTATGAATAATATTTCCATTATTTTAACTTTACTGATTTCAAACCACATATTTTACCGTTTTAGCCTAAAAAAAAAAAAATCTTATTAAGCTTAGCAAAATCATTATTCATTCGGTTAGAAGTATATAAGAGGAAAGGAATTAAAATAAGTCTTCTAAAATCCCTCTTTGTTCGTTTTTTTTAAAGATTGTTTTTAACTCTGTAATAATCCTTGAATTATCTATTTACTGGTATCATAAGTATTTAAAGGAATATACGCTAAGGGAATTTTTGAATAATCAAATTATACTATTTTTGAAGCGTAAGAAAGATAGATAACTTTTAACAATTGTTTCAAGCTTTTTCTTGCCTACGATATTGAAAAGTCTGGACAGTGTATTTATCAATATAGTTAAAATGTACGACTGTACAAACAGAACATGGTTACTAACTTTGGAAACGGTTTGGAATTTTTTCCGTTTATGCACGATATAATAAAGTAAGGTCTACTGTTATCTATCATACTGATGTAAGAAAAAAAAAAGATTCATGTTAAAAGTAGAACGTAAGTTTGATCTTTTTAGCAGTGAATAAGATGCAGAGGCGATGTAAAACAGAACTTTAAGGGAAACTTGTAGGAAAAAATCCAAACTTTTTAGTACCGTTTATAAAGCAATGATTTCTTTTTATCTAACAGTGTATATATACTTTTCTTAGGAATATTCTTCAAGAAAACCTTTTATTCTCAAATATGTTTTATGTAATGTATTTTATTTATTTTCAGCTGATTTTTACATGTTTAAAATACACGGTTTCTTGATTTTTTAATATTTTTGCATTACTTAAATTTCTACACATACATATTAAAATGCAGTAGAGGCTGGAAAGATTTTTATTTTTTTATTTACATCCTAGTCTTTTTTATAAATTTATTTCTTATTATACGGTAAATTTCCATTAAAACTGCCACTTTTACATGTTGAGTAACTTTTATAAGGTTTTTTTTAATTAATTAATATTTGTATACATTTGTTAAATGTTAAATCAAAATTAAAAAATAAAAACATCATCTTTGAGTGTATAAATATCAAAGTTTTAGTACTTAAAAATGGCGATCAGTGCATTTAAGAGTTTGCAAATTATTAGAAAATTACAAATTAGCGAGTATACTTTAGCACAGATTCTCACAATCTGAAATTTCATATATGAGTTCTTAAATAAAGTGTATGTAATTATGAAATTAAAAAAGGCTTTACTGCTGGTTAAGCGCAAAAACCTCGTCGAAAACTCAAATGGTAGTCACGATTAATTTGATTAGACTTCAGCCGCGATCATGTCCAATCAAGTTAATGGTTAATACAATTTGAGCGTTTGACCGAGGTTTTCGGGCTAACCGGCAATTGAGGCAGATGGTGAATATGAGTCTAAGTTTATCTGAAACCTAAACTCGTTATTTTATGGCACGTTTACTACATCATTTTAAATATATAAATATTATATAGTGTTGTAGGATATACTTCCTTCAGTGTTCATTCCATAGCTTTTTATAATGTTTTATCCTTCGTTCTTCACATGTGTTTTCGTTTTTAAATATATATATATGTACTACAACATTTGTTGGAGTTATAAATGGTCTATAATTAAAGATAAATAACATTTGGCGAAAAATAGAAATCGTCACTCAGTTTTTTTGCATGAACATGAGAATGCATGTTTTCAATTTAGGGTTGTAAATCATTTTATAATTTGGCCAGAAAGATTCACGCTCCCAAACGGAGAAAAAAAAGTAAGAACACTCCTCAGAACATTTAATTTGGGGGTTATTGAAATATCTTGTTGTTTGAATTATGTATTGAAATTGGCTATCCTGGTCTTATTTTACTCTAAAGATGGTATACACAGTCTTCGGATAGGTGAATGATAGTTCCCAAACGGAATATGAGCATCTCCATATGATGCGTAATTGTAATGAGAATCTGTGTATGAAATTTCCCAAGAGTCGTGATTGAAAACCGTAGAGCATCTGAGTGAATGTGTATTAGATTACCTGGGAACATAAATGAATAGAGGAGTGCTTCTGACTGTCTGGGCTGGAAATTCCTGAATGAGGCTGAGGATATTGAAGTGCACAATATAACTCAGATGCAGATCTTCAACTGTTTAACCAAAACTCTTGGTATAAGTTGAAATATCTGACGTTTGATGTTCTTTATGTGATAAAGTTTTACATTAAAAAAATATTATAATGACTTAGGCTAACACATGTTTTTAACTACGCTCATGGGTTTAAAAAATAATGAAAACAATCAATTGCAATTTCTTATTACAGTGTAATCGTATGCAATTAAAATGATTAATAATATGTACCAATAGCAATTCATAATTTGATGGTGCCTTAGCAATTAGTATGTAAAAATAATTGAATATTAAAATACATATATCAGAGAATATAAATTTTTCTCTTAAGTAGATAGTCTTATTTATTATAACTAGGGGATCCAACCCAGAATTCCCGCATTACAGAATATCGGTCAAAACCATTTTTTTTAAACTGAAAATTCTATTAGATTTTTTATAGTTAATATATATTTTTTATATTGCCCGCTAACAACAGCAAAAGCATTTTTACATGAAAAATGTCTATAATGTATTCAAATAGAGTTTTGAAATTTATTGAAAGCGAGACGTTCGTATTAGCAGCATACCAAGAGTTCATACCTGAAGAAATCGCTGAAGATTTCGCTACTTAAGGCCACCTTTTAGATTCTGGTAATCGTAGTGGTTTTAGTGCATAGTTAATAACATGTCTATTTAATTTGTGTTTTATTTATATTATTTTATTTATTTATTATGAAGCTTTAATTTCGTTATGTAATACTGCCGGAAACAAATGCTGAACTATTTGTATTGTTTTAAGTGCAAACGGGTTAATGTTTCGTAATCGGGCTGAACGCAATAGAGAGAGATTTTAAAGAAAATCATGCTTGAAAATTATATTAAAAAGCATCAGTAAATTGAGATACATCTTTCAAACAACTTTCATTTAAAATAACATTTTTTTTTTCCATTTGAAAAAATTTAAATTGTGCAATGTTTAAAAAAATTTTAACAAATGCAGTAAAAGATAAATATATTGGTCATGTGTTGCCATCGTGATTATGACGCCAGCATTACTTACGGACATGTTTTGCTTTATATTATAGATAAGTTTTTTTTTAATTAGATAAAAATGTGTTTGTAAATCAGTTAAATACCTCTTTCAAAGCATTCCACTACAAATGCATTTTAACCCGATTAGTTTTTAGACAGCAATGTATTTCTATTCTCTAATAATATAATGCAATTTATGAAGTCTTCCATTATTACAGACATTTATTCTTTTATTAAAAATTCACATTGAAAATCTACATCATTTCTCCTTTTCTCATTTAACTTTGTAATATATGTGCATAACTGACAAGTTTTGTGTGAATGTTTTTTTTTCTTTTAAGTTGTTTCAACAAACATTTAAGATCAGTTGTTTTATACCTTTCTTAGAAATCTCGTAACTTTCGAACTTTCGAAGTGTGACTGGGATCGGCTGATTGAGACGGTTTCGTTTGAAGGATGCTTAGTTGCAAGTCTTTATGTAAATGTGAAATTGGCTATCTCTTTTACATAAGTTTTCGGAGATTCATAAAGGAAAATTTTTGATTCGATACCGAGTGCTGGCGTTTCTATATTTTCTTATAAGTTATGATAATATTTCTCAAGTGCATCGTTTGAGTAAAGGGTAAAATTAATCGAAATCTAGAATTGAAAAGTTGCATCTGGATTTGTTTGAAAATGAAGCTGGTATAGTGAATTTGAATTGCGTAAGCAGAACTTACGTACAAAATTTTGTTAAAGCTGATGAGACCAATGCATCATCAAGAGTCAAAAACTCTATAAACTGGTGTATAACAATAAGTTTTGTTTTCATTGCATCACATATATTATAGCTACTCAAATTATTACACCTAATGTCACGAGTTATTCAAAGTTAAAGCAGCTGAGATTCTGCGGCGCTGCAATTCTATTTCCCGTTTGGTCCGGAAAATACTCTTTGTTTTCTCCCATTTGCTTTTTTTACCAGTAAGGATGGCCATTTATGTGATATTTTACAAATGACAGAAATAACAAGCCTTTCGAAATTATTCCTATCATCTTATAATTTTATATCAACAAGAAGAGAGCTTCTTTTCATTTATCACATCTAAAGTATCTGTCTACTCTGAAATTACTGGAAAGATTTTCCAGACGTACAGTAAAGAAAAAAAAATCTAAAATTTTCAAACAAATCAATCGATTAAAATCAACTATAAACGCAAATATAATCTATCAGTTTTTCAACACATCCTTCGATATACGTTCAATTTGCGGCACATTTCTTGGCTTGTTTTCAACTTTCTAGTTATTGAACGTTTATTATATTTAAAGAAGAAAACAATTAAACAACTGCATACTCTTAAGACGAATCGTCAAAAATTATATAAAATACAGGCAGCAAGTTGCTGGAAGACCCCTGTGATTGAAAGAGATTTTATCGTTATTTGAAAAAAAATTCCGTCTTTTAACTGAAGAATTTCAGGAAATTGTGAACTTAGATTCGCGAAATTTTTTCGTGTTTTAAGGGAAAAGAGACATGCGTGAAAATCCCGTTTCTAAAATGAAAAAAGTACTAAGCAGCACAGTTGTCGGAACACCCCTGTGATTTGACGAAAATGCAGCCTTTAGATTGGAAAATTTCAGGTAATTTTTACGCTAGGTTGTTGAATTTTCTGAATTTTCGAGGAAAATGAGCAATCTAAACCGGAAACTTTCGAGTTTTAATGAAATATAATACACAGAAGTATTTATTCAAATCATGGATTTTACTGTTGGAATTAATCACTAATTTCAGTACTTCTGGGGTTTTGAAAATTATTTTTCAATTGATTTACAACTTTATGAAAAATCATATCGCTTACTAAAAGTATTACTCATTTTTTAATTTCAAAATCATTAATTGTATTCAACAATACAATGGAGCAACATAATCCAAAGCTTTGCTTTAGATAAGTTTTCTCAGAAATGTATTCCAATATTGTTTTACAAAATATGAGTAACAGCGACATTTCCATAAAAAAATTTCTATTTTCTTTCCAATGCATTGCATTTTTGGGAATAAAAAAATATATAACAATATATATTTTCCTGCACTGTCACTCGCAAATTGTTCTCTTATACGCTGCGAAATATTTATGTATTCCATGGAAAAGAACAACGGAAAAAAATGAAAAAAATATGTTTGAATTACGATTTAAATTCTAGAGCTTGTTCAAAGCAGGAGTGTTTTTGAAGTTTTTAAAGATACACATTAAATAAATTCAACATAATAGACGTAAAATAAGGTAATAGCATGATTATTAAAGTGCAAAAATTTTCAAAGCTTTGTAATTACTTCATCAAAATGTGCACAAATCTAAGAAAGTAGTTTCCTTCAGAATGTGTTAATTTTTTAATGCATATTTAGCATTCGAAAATTTTAACTTTTTTTCTAAAATATTTTACACATTTTTAAATATGTACGCAGTGGACTTTATATCGGAAAACTTTATCCACTGTGTACATAACAGTTTTAAATAACTATTTTTCTCGCAGAACTGTCTCATTAAATGAAGTTATAAAGGGCAGTCGAATTCTGGAGAGGATGTCAGAAGAATTATTTAAGCACTTTCTTTGTAACATTTTTTCCTGAGTTACTTACATTTCTTTAATTTCAAGAAAATAAGAAAATATTTATATCTACCTATCTATCTATCTATATGTATGTATTTGTGTGTGCGTATGTATGCGTAAATTAAGATTGTTTTAAATGTCATATACGCTAACATTATTATAAGACACTTTTTTATTGATTTTTTTTTTTACTTCGGGAAAATGTGTTTTATCCATCTATCTGTATGTGTGCGTGCATGGAAATGTGTATGTATATGTAAATTGAGATTGTTTTAACTATTTTATGCACGGGGTTTTTATGTGAAATTTTATGATATTCATGTTTGCAATAATGCAGAAAACTTGCTATTTAGTGTTTATATTTTTATAATTCTGAAATTGTTGTATAATTTATATAAAGATTATAATTGACTATCCTGTCAAACTACGCCTTTATCAGCATTTTCAGATGTTTGTTAGAAATAATACTTATTAATACATAACAAATCTTATTAGTCTGGAAACTGCTTTCTTTTGCAGATGCGTTGCTGATCCTATGATTAGTATGCTGGTATGCTCATTTTCTATTTAGATAGCAAAAATTATAGTATATGCTCAGAAAGTTGTCCATAATTATTTAAGTTGAAATATAGTAAAATCGTTTTAAGGATCACTTTGCATGTAGTGAATCTCTTGTCTTTCAAAATGATATTCCTGGAAAAACTATATACATACTTAAAATTAAAAATATCAATGGTAACTACTTTATTTGTTCTAGAAGCACATTTTTGTGAGATCTAATCATTGAATTTTCGAGTTTCTGACAATTTTCGAAATGGTATTAATATCTAAGTATTGTCGACGTACTGTTAAAAAAAAAAAAAAAAACATGCAGGAACTTTTTTTGGAAGTAATGAGAAATTGGTTGGCCAAAACAAAATTTACCAAAAAATTCTAATTTTCTATTCTGAAAATTCCCGATTAATGTTTGCAGCATCAGTACACTGAGAAAAATGACTCTTTCAAATCTGAGTAGATATATATTTTTATTTTGTTATGAAACTTTTTGTTTCTAATATGACGACCCAATGCTTTCAATTCTGAAATACCAGAAATACTCAGAATATTGAAACATGAACGTACTCAAAACTTAGCACATAGAGGTCAGTTCATGCTCATTTTTGAAACATGGACATACTCAAAAATGATTAGAATCAGTTCAAACTCATTTCTGAAACATGGAAATACTCAAAAATGAGCACATAGAAGTCAGTTCATACTCATTTTTGAAACATGGACATACTCAAATTTGAGCACATGATGTTTTACTCTTGAGTGTGTGCATGTTTTCAGAAATGAGTATATACGTGTTTCAAACTTGAGTGATTTTGATTCGGAGCCATTTTGACTATGCGACATACTCAGATTTGAGTATTTTTTGCTCAGTTTTGAAAATGTCGTTTTTAGAGTGTATGCAAATGGTGCTTCAAAATCTTGTGATTTCTGATGATTTAAAAAAAAAATTGCTTGAATATTTAGCAGATCTATTTACACATTATTTCCTAAGAATGTACCTGGATATTTTTTACAGTGTGAGCTTGAAGTGTTCTTCGACTACTCTCTATGATACAGTCCTCGTGTGACTACTGTTGTTACTTGAACTTTCCTTATCGTATTTACTCTACATAGCCTAATATACGGCTCTTCTACAATGTGGTGGCACACTTTTGTGTAAAACAGAATAAAATACCTTAAAACCTGATCGATACTAGATTCTCAATAGATTCTAACTTCAAAGCTTCCCAAGAAAATAGAAATGAATCGCTAAAATATATTTTTTAAATTTTGATAAATAAAAAAAGGACAAAACTTTCCATGAAAGAAAATAATTTTTATGATAATAGTTATTTAAGTATCGACATAAGTATTTGTAATGTTTTAGTGCTTACATTTGAAATTGTAATTTTTCTATGGTAAAAGCTACTACAGCGAACGGAATCATGCGTAATGCAACACAATTCCCGTCGAAAAGAATACAATAAAATTATAGCATACGGCGTACTTGCTAAGATGTCCTTGTAGCGTACCTGGCAAAGCCGATAGCTTGTAGTTCAGTCATTACTCATTTTTAAAAGATAAAACCACTTTATTTAAGATAAACGGGCAAGGAGTGTGGTAGAGTCACCTGACGAATTTAGAATACGCTCTGCGGAAATTAACAAAGATCAGTCACTAACCCAATTTTCACTGAAAATAACTAGAAGATTAGTAAATGTCAAAATGTTCATTTACGTAATAAATCACTGGCAGCTCAAGTCACTATCTAATTCTAAACTCACGTACTGCTTTCGCTGTAATGCAAAAGTTACTCGAAAATCTTTAGTACAATCTAAATTTTATTAAATTTAGCAACCCGTGGCTGCCAAAGAACTTTATTTCAAACTACAGATTGAAGTTATCTTACCCAATCGGAAAATTTTCACTCAGCAAGAATTGATTCCACCTAACACGTGTCGAAATCACAACGTTACTTCTTCGACTCAGGCTTTGATAACCGGAGCGGTAGGACTCGACCAAATCCACCGATACAACCTTTCGCTTCACCTTTTTTATCTTGCAGATCGACCAACGAAGCTATGTTTGCATAAACTTACAGCGAAAAACAGTAATCGCAAACATCGGAAGCTCCAAACACACTTCGGAAAATTAGAGTAAAATAAAGTACAGATGTGGCTGTTGGGCACACATATAAATGTTGACAAGACGCTTGAATTCACAAAAATAGAATCCCTTTAGTCCATTTCAACCTATCTAAAACTAATTTTCCTCTGTCTGTTGCGAGTCCGACTTACCAGGTTATTCTGAATTAATAAATTCACCCAACTCCCTTTCATGTAAAAGTTTTTGGATGATGCCATTTTTTATCAGTATATTGATTATTATATATACTTTTATTTACTATATTACATTTCAAGAGTATTACACTTTACTTAAAAGTTTAAATACTTACAAACCATGGAATGCGGTTGTACTTTACGCACTTTTGTGCACAACCGAATAAAATACAATCCAACAGCCTTTCTCTATCGATACCAGATTCTCAATAGATTCTTATTTGAAAACTTCCCAAGAAAATAGAGACGAATCGCTAACATAAATTTTTGCTTCTGTCGAATAAAAGAGAACAAAATGTTCCATCAACGAAGTGTTATGCCTCCTACTGGATATGCCGCCTTTCAGCTTCCTCCCAAAGATACACGCCCCAGCATTCTTAACTCCTGAGTTATTACTTTTTTCTTACAAGGCTCCAGTGCCTTTAAGGGAATTTCATGCATGAATCTCATTTCTGGGCGAATTTCATTTAATATACTGTCGTTCTGTGTGTTTTTAGTTATGTGAGGTGAGAAATAACCCTAAAGCATTTATTTTTCCATTGTTTTCTAAGTTTATTCCGGCATAAATGTAGCAGATAGCATCTAAAATCAAAATGCATTTTTGTTCTTTGTATTAATTCTTGTTATTGGCAGTAAATTTATCTTGTTGTATATTACTGTCATTTTTCATATCAGAAATTATATTTGTTGTTCTAAAACATATATTTGAACCATGAAACATACAAAAAAATATATCAAAATAACATTTAAAAACTTTTCAGTATTAAGAAAAAAAATTAGTTTTATCAAAATGTTAATTTAATAAACCTATAAAGTAAATCAAAATTTCTAATGACATTACTTCAAATGATTTAAATAGTGTAATATTGACACATTTGAACCAATTTTTAAGTAAAATAATTTTTACCTATTGAGTTTAACATAAATTACGTATCGCTCGCTCACAAGCAATTTTTTACGGTATCCAGTATTGTAAGCTACAACAATTTTAAATTTAGGCAATATTGGTAGAATCGATTTACTGATGTTGTAGGTTCAGTATGATGAGCAATGCGCATAGAAAAAAAAATTATGTGAATTTTTTTTGCTGTGAAAGCTTGGTTATAGTTTGGGTTGTTATGGTGATCGTTTCTACACCAGCTATAAACAGGCCTGACCCTGCCTCCATTTAAAAAAGAATATAATTCACTACAAACATTTATCTTTTAAATACGTCTGCTAAAGGAGAATGTTTTTAAAAGGACAGAAAATGATAGTAAAGGAATTTTAGAAGGGCGGTTTATGTAAAATTTGCCTATCATTAAATAACACAACTTGACAGAATCTGATGTAAATAAGATTCTGACATCGGGTGATTCGGAAACAGGAAGCTCGGTTGCAAGATGTTCATTGTTAGCTGTTTTGATATTCAACTTCTGTTTCCGTCTGCGAGTTACGGTTATTGAAAATGACTCACCACTCTTATTAAAATGAAGGGGATTCATTAGACCATGGATATCAGTAAGAGGTAAAACTTAACTCATGCCTCAGCACAAAGGAGTGTTTACGCAACCTTACAAAACTACACGAAAAATCTTTTGTAGAATCATAACAGAATTAAATTTTTCGTTCCCATTTTGGAAGTATTTAGCTGATAATACCACTCAATATTAATCAAATATTAATTACGCGAATAACATTGAAATATTTTCTACAAATAGAAAATAATAACGAAATATGAGTATGTAATAAGAAATAGTTTAAATATACTACTATTTACAACAGAATACCTACAATATTGAAATTATATGGCAAATAATATTTCAATGAAAGATAGCTGATATAATTTTAAGGCAATACTGAATTATTCTAATTTGTTGTTAGATTTGCTTCATAACTGAATTCTTAAAAATTCCCTTCCTAAGTTGTATCGCATCTTGAAGAATAGTATAAGATGTAAGTTATTAATCATCAAGTTGCAAAATTATGTATGACTTAAAATAAATTTGGCAGAACAACTAGAAAAAATGTATATTACTAGTTTCGCTTATATGCACAATATATAGGAGGCCAGGTACTGATAAATATTCACTTAATTTATGCTCCAGTAAATGCAATATTAGTAGTAGGATAGTGGGGGTTCACCGGCCACAGGCGCAATCCGCAATGAGCATTCGCGCATTCAGTGAGCAATGCTCAAATGATCAGAGGATAAACTCTCTTTTTCTCACAATAATCTTTTTATCTCATTTTGTTGGTATATCCGATATTTTGTTAGAAAGGTTTGTGTATAAGAATATGTTTTAAAAAGCATATATGTCTTATATTTATTATAAACAGTTCACTTTGTGTATATGTGTGTCTGTGTCTGTCTGTCTGTCCATATGTTTGTTTAGAACTATGTTTATATGTATTCGTGTATGTTTATGCATAAAATTTATAAGTTTTTATAAAAAATGTATGATAATTTAAAAAAAATTAAAACTTAAATTTATAAAAAAGTTTAAAAAATTGAAACTAAAAAAAAAAAAAAAAAAAAAAAAAAAAAGAAAAACAAAAAGAAAAAAATTAAAATTAAGAATTAAAAAGTTAAAAAAAAAATTATAAAAAGTAAAGTTAAAAAAAAATTAATTAAAAATTAAAAAGTAAAAAAGAAAGTTTTGCAATATTTAAAAAAAAATAATAAAAAATAAAAAATAAAAATGTTTTTATTCATTCTCGAACTAACAGAAAAAAAAAAAACGTTTTAAGAAAGTTATAAGTTAACAAAAATGTTATAAATCTATTAAAATTATTACTTTAATGTATTTCATAACTTATAAAAAAAATTTACTAAGCTTTTTGCACATGATAAACGCTTTAGATCGATTTAAAATCATTTTGTAATACTCTTAAACAAGATAAACTGTTTTTAAAACATGGTAAACCGTGTAAACCTCATTAGACGGTGTGTGTGTATGTGTGTGTGTGTGTGTGCGTGCATGCATACATACGTGTACGTGCATATAGATAATGTTTTATCAGAAATGATTGTATAAAAGTTTTAAATAAGTACACAAAAATATAATTAACGCTTTTTATTAAAACAATAATTTACAGAAAAGGTTTATATACAGAAAGATATTTACAAATCAGCAATTTTCTTCTTCATTACAATCTTGATTAATTTCATAATGTCCATACGCTAAGCTCGATATTCCATTTTCTAAAATGTATCTCTTGTCATCAAAAGGACTTAGACTAATTTTATTTTGGGTTAATGTATATAAATTATGAGAATCCTGAGCGATCCTTATCTGTTTCTCCATGCTTGTTTTTTGCTGTTGGAGACACTCTAAGTAGTCTTCATGCTTGATTTTCTGTCGAACAATCTGCGTAGACACACCTTTTGCGCGCTTTTTCTCGTCTTTAAAGGATTTTAGCGAGTACATTTTTGATTTCAATCCGACAAACTCAAGGGCTAATTCACCATTAAGTTCATCCTTGAACTTGCCGAGAACTTTCTTATTATCCTCAGAGTATAAATCATGTGATTTCGGATACTCTGAGAAGTCAAACAAATTACGGTATTGTTCCATATCCTTATAAATATTGTTTGTTTGAATATGGTAAGTTAAGGAATCTGTATCAGTGAATAATAGGGTTGACCGATCTTTATATGTTTTCTTTATGAAGTTATAATGAAAATCATACATAACTAATTTAGAGAGTTCTAAAATAGCGAACCCAACATAGATAGGCCGATTCATTAAAATACTAGTTTTCAGTCGTTCTACAGCGGTTAAGTCTTCATCAAAGGTTTTAAATGATTTAAAAGTAGGCGAAGCTACTAAATTTTTGGCTCTTTTTTCACCATTACAAAGCACAATGTTTCTCCTTTTTCGAAGATTCTCCATTGTCTTCCCAAAAACAGAATTATTCATTAACTTAAAAAAGTCCTTTTCAAAAGAAGATTTAGCCTCTTTACGTTTCTCAGTATTGAAATTAATGTATTTCTGAAGCCAGGGTGTCTGTTTAAATTTTAGGGCTTTATGTACAGCTGTAATTTTTAACCCAAGTTCTAAATAAAATTTAAGATTACGATAATGAGTTATATAATTTCGTTTATTATTTAAATTAGGTATAAGTTTAGGGGTACCCACGAATTTTCTATTGTTAAGTAAGTTTCTTGCATGAGAAGACAACATAGATTCTTCTACTGTGATCCTCTCGGGAGCAACAGGATATTCATTGTGCAGAGGGTGTAAATGTTTTGGGTATACCAAGTCTACCTCGAAAAGGTACCCAATTTCAGAGCTATCAGATAGCGATAGAATCCACTCTTCTGTGATATGACTTGTTTCACTCCATTCAAAACAACCACAAGGTAAAAATTGGCTCATAGCCCACCCGTATAGGTTGTTAGCATCCCAGTACATGATGTAGCTGGGTGCCTCATTTTTCCTATAATCGGGTGTACCAGGTATGTTTGCTCGAGCGTATCTTTGACTAATCATACTAATACCGCCTCGTATACCATTTTCCACCATAAGCAGCATATCTATATCACTGAGTAACTCTAAAGATGTTTCAGACATCTTCAAACAAGCTTGCCACGCGAGTGAAGGTCCAGTGAACAGGTGAGCAGGATCAATTTCATAATACTGCTGACATAATTTTCTAAAGTTTTGAAATACGTCAGCAAGTAGTAGAACATCTGTCTTAACATAAAGGTTGTGGTAATCACCAAGAGTCTTGATGTCAAATGTTTCCCATACATTCTGGGCATGCTGATAGTCTTTTTCATCTATTGGGTTATTAGTCAAACTATTAAAAAATGCAGAAGGCGGGGGAAGCTGTTTATCATTAAATTTATCGAAAGAAGTAAAATAATCATAGGGGTAAACCCCTTTACGTATAAGTAAAAAAAAATTATTATTTTCTGGGAAATTTTCTTCAAGTATTGTGAATTGCTCAGGTTGAAGGTTTTTAACAAGTTTTTCCAATGACGTGGGCAAAAATTGAAAAGAATCGATAAAAACCATCTGAATAGAAGATGTAGGCTTTCTGATTTTAAAGGTGATATAGTTTTCCATAGAAGTAGCAATTACATCGATTTCATGATCTTTAAATTTTCCAAGCTTTGTCATAATATGATGACCATCATAGTTTTTCAAGTTATGGAATATAACAGGAATTGTTTTACACTGCTTATAGTTCAAGTTACATTCCACGTGTGCAGCTCCTCTGTACGCACCTGACAGGTGATCATGGTCACGTGTGCGTTTCTCATCTAAAGTTTTCTTGCAAATATGACAAAACTCTGCTTCTTGAAATGCATTTTCTTCCTCGGTAGAAAGCTTCATAGGTTTAATATTTAGTAACTTTTGTCCTAAAATTTCCTTCTCTTGCATCATTCGGTTTAAAAAATGTTCAACACAGTTTCTACCACGATATACCTGTGCTTTCTTCACACATGTTCCATCGGGTCCGATAATCACATAGGCATATCCACACGGTAAGTGGTAGGTTGTTTTCTCAGTATAGGATGCTTTAGAAGAGGGTGGGGCTGATGAAATAGGTATAAGTAAACTCTCAAAGTCCGCATAAATCGTATAGGCAACAGGATGTTGTAGATGAATACCAGAAAACTTTAATATATTATCATTTTCATTAGGTATCTTTATAGCTTGCGCAACATGTCGAGAACAATATTCATTATGCTTATCCAATAGATCTTGTCTTGAAAATCGATGTAAAAATCGATAACAATAGTAGCCAGCGGCTTTATGCTTGGTAAGATCACCTAAAAGTCTTGAAAAGCTTCTTATCAAACAATAGTGTTGCTTTTCACCATCACCAACCAATAACAAATTAATCACATCTTGATCCTTCTTTTCAGATATATACAGGGGGTAAACTTCATCCTCTTCATATCCAAACACATTAACCCGTAAATTGTTGAGTTGTTCAATAATAGATACCTTCTGAAGGGGTACAGGGCATTCTACACTGCCTAATTTAATATCATGTTCATAAGGTCGATAATGTGAAACACGTTCAGGCTTTTTTGTAAAATCTAAGTTCAGTTTAAAGGCTAAAAGGCACCACACCAAACACTTATTGTCTTCGTTTTTTATATTCAACACTGCTTTTTTATCATCTTGTTTTTTAGACAGAGGAATGTAAGAACTCGCAGCGAGGGGATGATATTTAGCAATCTTAAGTTCTAAATGATGAATTTTCCTCAGTTTCCACCCAGACCCCCTTTGTACAAATTCTTCAAAGGATTTAATAATCTTCGAAAATCCTTCTTCAATATGTTGTGAGATAGTATCTTCTGTAAGTTCGATCATACACGAACATCGAAAATAAGATTGAATTTCTTCAAACTCTTCATTATCCGTCAGACGTTCAAGCGCTATTTTTTCTATCATATACCATTTAATTGAACCTTTTTCACGAATTTCACTTATTAAACGTTCTTGTATTTCAGTTCGTAAATGTCTATGAAATACCTCTAAATCACTTTCCTCACGTTCATCGGGATGCAAAATCACTGTTTTAAACACATTAAGTGCATCAGAATGCTTTATGTTTTTCGACTTTACATTAGATAAACTCATTTTACGTTTTACACTCACAAGAGGTGAGCGAGAGTGCTGTGTGCGTACATGTTGTCTCAGTTCATAATTTCTCCCGAATACTTTATCACAATCATGGCAAGGGAATGTTGAATTCTGATGTGACTTTAAATGATACTTTAAATTATCCTTACGTGTAAAAACTTGATCACATGTGTCACATTTTAATGTAGAATAACCATCGGCATTATGGGTTTTCACGTGTCTTAACAAGTCTGATTTCCTTCCAAAACACTTTCCACAGGTTTTACAGGTATGAGACTTTTCATTAAGATGAATCTTAACATGCTGATTTAAATTAGTGTATGTTGAAAAGACTTTGTCACAAAGAGGACAAGCATGCTTCTTCTCCACATTCATAGGGGTCACAGTCTTTAGAGAAAAATCTTCTTGAGCTAGTTGGTTAAAATCCAAGAGGCTTTGAGATATACTATCCATTTCTGAAAAAACTTCAGGGAATCCATCATTCTGTAACGATCCGGCACTATCATGTGTCTTTAAATGTCTCTGCAAGTTTGATCTTCGCCCAAAAGACTTCTGACATTTTGCACAAGTATATAATTTCCCGTCAGAATGAGTTTTCATATGTTGGTTCAGATTAGATGTACTCGTTAAATCTTTACCACAAGTAAGACAGGTAAACATCTTCTTAACAGGTGCAGGATCTTCCACAGACATGGCTTCGTCGATAGGCATGAAAATATCCATAATATAGAAACAATTAAAAACTTTAACTCTTAAAAACAAACAACAATCTTCTCAAACGAATCACACTGATAAAAAGCGGAGGCACTTTAAAACACGTCTAATCACTAGCGGTATGAATCATCAAATGATGAAAATCATAATTTCCCCCCTCTATTTATACCAAACCATACACCCCCACGACTCAAAGACAAAGTTGTAGTATTTTTTGATATGGTTGTTATCAAAACCTATCATATTATGTCACGCTCCACATGCTTTCTTCCAATTTTTGAAATGTAACATAATTATTGCATAATCTCTAATGTATAAAAATTTAAATTATTTAAATTAAAATTATTTAATCTCACACAAACAGTAAAATTTAATGTATAGTTCTGGGTCACTCCTTATCAACACTAACTAAACGAACCCACACTACAGTGACGTCACAAGTCTTGTATAAACTCCCAATCAGGATAAAATTAGCTGATAAGCATTCGCATTAATCAGGCATTGCTCTTCAAGACATCGCATGATACGGTTGCGTGTTCAAGAAGCTGCTGTGTAAGGTAGGAACAGTTTATTTATTATAATATGATTTTAAATTTCTTGGATAAATGTTAGAATTTTAGTATTTTAAAATGTTCATACTAAACGATGTGATTATGATATAATTATACTCATGTTTGTGATAAATGCAAGTGTGATAACTTGTTTATCATACTAAATCTAAAATCATAATCTAAAAGGAATTAACGAGAATTTATATAATTTTAATATTAAACTATAAAAATTTCTAAAGTGATTCAATAAAATACAAGTGAATTATCGAGGAAAAGTGCAAAGTTTATCAATTTACATGGGTGTTAAATACGTTTTCAAGCCTTATCATAAGTAACAGTTTAATTCATGTGACCTATTTGATTTGTTATATGTTTAACTGATCAAGATGATTACACAAGATTTAAGATATTTATGAAAGGAATCATGTGATTTTTAATTTTGTCTGCTCAGTTTCAATCATATTGAAAAAGATAATGTTAACTTTTTGTGATTATCGTGTAATAGACAGCTTTCATTAAAAGGGATTTTCGATAATTTTAGAATTTTAATCTGTCAGGACACAAAGTCTATGTTGGAATTTTTCTGAGAACATGTCTGTGTTTGTATTTTTATGCCATTTTGAACTAGACGAACTTTTGCTAAGTATGTGTTTCAATTTCAATGAAGAAATAAGTGATCAATCGACTTTTTTAAGGGTGTGTTAATACAATCATGTGACTTTTTAAGTCAATAAATGTTAATATTTTAAGACGAGTGCCCCCTTGTCATTAAATATTCTATTAATACCATACTTCGCTATCGTTGTGAAAGGTTATGTTTTTCGGTTAAGTTAGCTTGCATTTAACTAATTATGGAGCAAACCATACACTCTCATGCCTTAAGTGTTGGTGATGAAACCAGCTTAACGTGTCAAACTATAAAATAAACATATTCTTAATATTATTTTTATTCAAAATTAATATAATCTATCATTCTTATACAAAATATCTTGTATTCTTAATACTATTTTCATTTTTAAAAAATCCATACTTCTATTCAAAAATAATATAATCGATCATTCTTATACAAAATATATTGAATAATATCACTTATTAAAAAGTTAAATCCGTACGGGCTTTTGTAAAACACAATTTTTTATCCCAAGAAATATCTTTATATTTCTTCATTTAGCAATCAGAAAAAAAAAATATAGCTAATCCACATAATTAAACAAAATATGATATAACAAAAGAATCTTACAGAAATTCCAAAAAATTCTATATACTTCTACATTAGAAAATCGTCAATATTCAAATCTTAATACTATAAAACATACAAAAATCCTTATCGGAGAGTATTTCCGGCAAAAATATCATATCAGGAAGACTCAAGTTAGAAACTTTACATCTGAGATCATTACCAACTGCCAAGGGCAGAATGATGAAACAAAGAATTTTAATTAAAAAAGTTACTTCTAAAACATCTCATAGATGGCGCTGATAAAAAAAATTAATTCAAAACTTGTTTAAAACACTTTAAAAATTTTAATCAAACTTCGAACTAACACCAACTAGTAGAACATTCACTTATAAATAGTTTAAGATATTGGTTACTTCTAAAAAAATCTCATAGATGGCGCTGCTAAATATTACTTAAAAACTTTTTAAAACACTTTTAAAAAATTAAATCTAACTTTAAATTAAATCCGAGTACTAAAACAATCACCTACAGTTATAAATAATTTAATATATTGGATACTTCTAAAAAAATCTCATAGATGGCGCTAATGAAATATTTACTCAAAAATTTTACTCACTCCCTCCACCTCCACCACCTCATTGCTCCTTACTGGGGGTGAACTGTCTTTTTCCCTCTACTACGTGTTAGTTGGTATTTTGACTCAATTTTTTCGTACAAGTGTATTAAACAAGTTTTAAATTAATTTTTTATAAGTTTCGATTAGTTTTTTTCTCCGTAGCGCCATCTGTGAGCTGTTTTAGAAGTAAAAAATATATTAAATTACTCATAACTGTAAATGATTGTTTTAATACTCGGTAACAGTTCGAAGTTAAATTTAAATTTTATAAACTGTTTTAGAAAATTTTTGAGTAAATATTTCATTAGCGCCATCTATTTTTTTAGAAGTATCCAATATATTAAATTATTTATAACTGTAGGTGATTGTTTTAGTACTCGGATTTAATTTAAAGTTAGATTTAATTTTTTAAAAGTGTTTTAAAAAGTTTTTAAGTAATATTTAGCAGCGCCATCTATGAGATTTTTTTAGAAGTAACCAATATCTTAAACTATTTATAAGTGAATGTTCTACTAGTTGGTGTTAGTTCGAAGTTTGATTAAAATTTTTAAAGTGTTTTAAACAAGCTTTGAATTAATTTTTTTTATCAGCGCCATCTATGAGATGTTTTAGAAGTAACTTTTTTAATTAAAATTCTTTGTTTCATCATTCTGCCGTTGGCAGTTGGTAATGATCTCAGATGTAAAGTTTCTAACTTGAGTCTTCCTGATATGATATTTTTGCCGGAAATACTCTCCGATAAGGATTTTTGTATGTTTTATAGTATTAAGATTTGAATATTGACGATTTTCTAATGTAGAAGTATATAGAATTTTCTGGAATTTCTGTAAGATTCTTTTGTTATATCATATTTTGTTTAATTATGTGGATTAGCTATATTTTTTTTTTTTTCTGATTGCTAAATGAAGAAATATAAAGATATTTCTTGGGATAAAAAATTGTGTTTTACAAAAGCCCGTACGGATTTAACTTTTTAATAAGTGATATTATTCAATATATTTTGTATAAGAATGATCGATTATATTATTTTTGAATAGAAGTATGGATTTTTTAAAAATGAAAATAGTATTAAGAATACAAGATATTTTGTATAAGAATGATAGATTATATTAATTTTGAATAAAAATAATATTAAGAATATGTTTATTTTATAGTTTGACACGTTAAGCTGGTTTCATCACCAACACTTAAGGCATGAGAGTGTATGGTTTGTTCCATAATTAGTTAAATGTAAGCTAACTTAACCGAAAAACATAACCTTTCACAACGATAGCGAAGTATGGTATAAATAGAATATTTAATGACAAGGGGGCACTCGTCTTAAAATATTAACATTTATTGACTTAAAAAGTCACATGATTGTATTAACACACCCTTAAAAAAGTCGATTGATCACTTATTTCTTCATTGAAATTGAAACACATACTTAGCAAAAGTTCGTCTAGTTCAAAATGGCATAAAAATACAAACACAGACATGTTCTCAGAAAAATTCCAACATAGACTTTGTGTCCTGACAGATTAAAATTCTAAAATTATCGAAAATCCCTTTTAATGAAAGCTGTCTATTACACGATAATCACAAAAAGTTAACATTATCTTTTTCAATATGATTGAAACTGAGCAGACAAAATTAAAAATCACATGATTCCTTTCATAAATATCTTAAATCTTGTGTAATCATCTTGATCAGTTAAACATATAACAAATCAAATAGGTCACATGAATTAAACTGTTACTTATGATAAGGCTTGAAAACGTATTTAACACCCATGTAAATTGATAAACTTTGCACTTTTCCTCAATAATTCACTTGTATTTTATTGAATCACTTTAGAAATTTTTATAGTTTAATATTAAAATTATATAAATTCTCGTTAATTCCTTTTAGATTATGATTTTAGATTTAGTATGATAAACAAGTTATCACACTTGCATTTATCACAAACATGAGTATAATTATATCATAATCACATCGTTTAGTATGAACATTTTAAAATACTAAAATTCTAACATTTATCCAAGAAATTTAAAATCATATTATAATAAATAAACTGTTCCTACCTTACACAGCAGCTTCTTGAACACACGACCGTATCATGCGATGTCTTGAAGAGCAATGCCTGATTAATGCGAATGCTTATCAGCTAATTTTATCCTGATTGGGAGTTTATACAAGACTTGCGACGTCACTGTAGTGTGGGTTCGTTTAGTTAGTGTTGATAAGGAGTGACCCAGAACTATACATTAAGTTTTACTGTTTGTGTGAGATTAAATAATTTTAATTTAAATAATTTAAATTTTTATACATTAGAGATTATGCAATAATTATGTTACATTTCA
Source organism: Maratus michaelseni (assembly GCA_963931845.1). Taxonomy (NCBI): domain Eukaryota; kingdom Metazoa; phylum Arthropoda; class Arachnida; order Araneae; family Salticidae; genus Maratus; species Maratus michaelseni. Next base: position 331,215,655 of record OZ007590.1, on the reverse strand, counting down.
AAAATTGGAAGAAAGCATGTGGAGCGTGACATAATATGATAGGTTTTGATAACAACCATATCAAAAAATACTACAACTTTGTCTTTGAGTCGTGGGGGTGTATGGTTTGGTATAAATAGAGGGGGGAAATTATGATTTTCATCATTTGATGATTCATACCGCTAGTGATTAGACGTGTTTTAAAGTGCCTCCGCTTTTTATCAGTGTGATTCGTTTGAGAAGATTGTTGTTTGTTTTTAAGAGTTAAAGTTTTTAATTGTTTCTATATTATGGATATTTTCATGCCTATCGACGAAGCCATGTCTGTGGAAGATCCTGCACCTGTTAAGAAGATGTTTACCTGTCTTACTTGTGGTAAAGATTTAACGAGTACATCTAATCTGAACCAACATATGAAAACTCATTCTGACGGGAAATTATATACTTGTGCAAAATGTCAGAAGTCTTTTGGGCGAAGATCAAACTTGCAGAGACATTTAAAGACACATGATAGTGCCGGATCGTTACAGAATGGTGGATTCCCTGAAGTTTTTTCAGAAATGGATAGTATATCTCAAAGCCTCTTGGATTTTAACCAACTAGCTCAAGAAGATTTTTCTCTAAAGACTGTGACCCCTATGAATGTGGAGAAGAAGCATGCTTGTCCTCTTTGTGACAAAGTCTTTTCAACATACACTAATTTAAATCAGCATGTTAAGATTCATCTTAATGAAAAGTCTCATACCTGTAAAACCTGTGGAAAGTGTTTTGGAAGGAAATCAGACTTGTTAAGACACGTGAAAACCCATAATGCCGATGGTTATTCTACATTAAAATGTGACACATGTGATCAAGTTTTTACACGTAAGGATAATTTAAAGTATCATTTAAAGTCACATCAGAATTCAACATTCCCTTGCCATGATTGTGATAAAGTATTCGGGAGAAATTATGAACTGAGACAACATGTACGCACACAGCACTCTCGCGCACCTCTTGTGAGTGTAAAACGTAAAATGAGTTTATCTAATGTAAAGTCGAAAAACATAAAGCATTCTGATGCACTTAATGTGTTTAAAACAGTGATTTTGCATCCCGATGAACGTGAGGAAAGTGATTTAGAGGTATTTCATAGACATTTACGAACTGAAATACAAGAACGTTTAATAAGTGAAATTCGTGAAAAAGGTTCAATTAAATGGTATATGATAGAAAAAATAGCGCTTGAACGTCTGACGGATAATGAAGAGTTTGAAGAAATTCAATCTTATTTTCGATGTTCGTGTATGATCGAACTTACAGAAGATACTATCTCACAACATATTGAAGAAGGATTTTCGAAGATTATTAAATCCTTTGAAGAATTTGTACAAAGGGGGTCTGGGTGGAAACTGAGGAAAATTCATCATTTAGAACTTAAGATTGCTAAATATCATCCCCTCGCTGCGAGTTCTTACATTCCTCTGTCTAAAAAACTAGATGATAAAAAAGTAGTGTTGAATATAAAAAACGAAGACAATAAGTGTTTGGTGTGGTGCCTTTTAGCCTTTAAACTGAACTTAGATTTTACAAAAAAGCCTGAACGTGTTTCACATTATCGACCTTATGAACATGATATTAAATTAGGCAGTGTAGAATGCCCTGTACCCCTTCAGAAGGTATCTATTATTGAACAACTCAACAATTTACGGGTTAATGTGTTTGGATATGAAGAGGATGAAGTTTACCCCCTGTATATATCTGAAAAGAAGGATCAAGATGTGATTAATTTGTTATTGGTTGGTGATGGTGAAAAGCAACACTATTGTTTGATAAGAAGCTTTTCAAGACTTTTAGGTGATCTTACCAAGCATAAAGCCGCTGGCTACTATTGTTATCGATGTTTACATCGATTTTCAAGACAAGATCTATTGGATAAGCATAATGAATATTGTTCTCGACATGTTGCGCAAGCTATAAAGATACCTAATGAAAATGATAATATATTAAAGTTTTCTGGTATTCATCTACAACATCCTGTTGCCTATACGATTTATGCGGACTTTGAGAGTTTACTTATACCTATTTCATCAGCCCCACCCTCTTCTAAAGCATCCTATACTGAGAAAACAACCTACCACTTACCGTGTGGATATGCCTATGTGATTATCGGACCCGATGGAACATGTGTGAAGAAAGCACAGGTATATCGTGGTAGAAACTGTGTTGAACATTTTTTAAACCGAATGATGCAAGAGAAGGAAATTTTAGGACAAAATTTACTAAATATTAAACCTATGAAGCTTTCTACCGTGGAAGAAAATGCATTTCAAGAAGCAGAGTTTTGTCATATTTGCAAGAAAACTTTAGATGAGAAACGCACACGTGACCATGATCACCTGTCAGGTGCGTACAGAGGAGCTGCACACGTGGAATGTAACTTGAACTATAAGCAGTGTAAAACAATTCCTGTTATATTCCATAACTTGAAAAACTATGATGGTCATCATATTATGACAAAGCTTGGAAAATTTAAAGATCATGAAATCGATGTAATTGCTACTTCTATGGAAAACTATATCACCTTTAAAATCAGAAAGCCTACATCTTCTATTCAGATGGTTTTTATCGATTCTTTTCAATTTTTGCCCACGTCATTTTAAAAACTTGTTAAAAACCTTCAACCTGAGCAATTCACAATACTTGAAGAAAATTTCCCAGAAAATAATAATTTATCTTTACTTATACGTAAAGGGGTTTACCCCTATGATTATTTTACTTCTTTCGATAAATTTAATGATAAACAGCTTCCCCCGCCTTCTGCATTTTTTAATAGTTTGACTAATAACCCAATAGATGAAAAAGACTATCAGCATGCCCAGAATGTATGGGAAACATTTGACATCAAGACTCTTGGTGATTACCACAACCTTTATGTTAAGACAGATGTTCTACTACTTGCTGACGTATTTCAAAACTTTAGAAAATTATGTCAGCAGTATTATGAAATTGATCCTGCTGACCTGTTCACTGCACCTTCACTCGCGTGGCAAGCTTGTTTGAAGATGTCTGAAACATCTTTAGAGTTACTCAGTGATATAGATATGCTGCTTATGGTGGAAAATGGTATACGAGGCGGTATCAGTATGATTAGTCAAAGATACGCTCGAGCAAACATACCTGGTACACCCGATTATAGGAAAAATGAGGCACCCAGCTACATCATGTACTGGGATGCTAACAACCTATACGGGTGGGCTATGAGCCAATTTTTACCTTGTGGTGGTTTTGAATGGAGTGAAACATGTCATATCACAGAAGAGTGGATTCTATCGCTATCTGATAGCTCTGAAATTGGGTACCTTTTCGAGGTAGACTTGGTATACCCAAAACATTTACACCCTCTGCACAATGAATATCCTGTTGCTCCCGAGAGGATCACAGTAGAAGAATCTATGTTGTCTTCTCATGCAAGAAACTTACTTAACAATAGAAAATTCGTGGGTACCCCTAAACTTATACCTAATTTAAATAATAAACGAAATTATATAACTCATTATCGTAATCTTAAATTTTATTTAGAACTTGGGTTAAAAATTACAGCTGTACATAAAGCCCTAAAATTTAAACAGACACCCTGGCTTCAGAAATACATTAATTTCAATACTGAGAAACGTAAAGAGGCTAAATCTTCTTTTGAAAAGGACTTTTTTAAGTTAATGAATAATTCTGTTTTTGGGAAGACAATGGAGAATCTTCGAAAAAGGAGAAACATTGTGCTTTGTAATGGTGAAAAAAGAGCCAAAAATTTAGTAGCTTCGCCTACTTTTAAATCATTTAAAACCTTTGATGAAGACTTAACCGCTGTAGAACGACTGAAAACTAGTATTTTAATGAATCGGCCTATCTATGTTGGGTTCGCTATTTTAGAACTCTCTAAATTAGTTATGTATGATTTTCATTATAACTTCATAAAGAAAACATATAAAGATCGGTCAACCCTATTATTCACTGATACAGATTCTTTAACTTACCATATTCAAACAAACAATATTTATAAGGATATGGAACAATACCGTAATTTGTTTGACTTCTCAGAGTATCCGAAATCACATGATTTATACTCTGAGGATAATAAGAAAGTTCTCGGCAAGTTCAAGGATGAACTTAATGGTGAATTAGCCCTTGAGTTTGTCGGATTGAAATCAAAAATGTACTCGCTAAAATCCTTTAAAGACGAGAAAAAGCGCGCAAAAGGTGTGTCTACGCAGATTGTTCGACAGAAAATCAAGCATGAAGACTACTTAGAGTGTCTCCAACAGCAAAAAACAAGCATGGAGAAACAGATAAGGATCGCTCAGGATTCTCATAATTTATATACATTAACCCAAAATAAAATTAGTCTAAGTCCTTTTGATGACAAGAGATACATTTTAGAAAATGGAATATCGAGCTTAGCGTATGGACATTATGAAATTAATCAAGATTGTAATGAAGAAGAAAATTGCTGATTTGTAAATATCTTTCTGTATATAAACCTTTTCTGTAAATTATTGTTTTAATAAAAAGCGTTAATTATATTTTTGTGTACTTATTTAAAACTTTTATACAATCATTTCTGATAAAACATTATCTATATGCACGTACACGTATGTATGCATGCACGCACACACACACACACACATACACGCACACCGTCTAATGAGGTTTACACGGTTTACCATGTTTTAAAAACAGTTTATCTTGTTTAAAAGTATTACAAAATGATTTTAAATCGATCTAAAGCGTTAATCATGTGCAAAAAGCTTAGTAAATTTTTTTTATAAGTTATGAAATACATTAAAGTAATAATTTTAATAGATTTATAACATTTTTGTTAACTTATAACTTTCTTAAAACGTTTTTTTTTTTCTGTTAGTTCGAGAATGAATAAAAACATTTTTATTTTTTATTTTTTATTATTTTTTTTTAAATATTGCAAAACTTTTTTGTTTACTTTTTAATTTTTAATTAATTTTTTTTTTAACTTTACTTTTTATTATTATTTTTTTAACTTTTTAATTCTTAATTTTAATTTTTTTCTTTTTCTTTTTCTTTCTTTTTCTTTTTTCTTTTTTCTTTTTTTTTTTTTTTTAGTTGCAATTTTTTAAACTTTTTTATAAATTTAAGTTTTAATTTTTTTTAAATTATCATACATTTTTTATAAAAACTTATAAATTTTATGCATAAACATACACGAATACATATAAACATAGTTCTAAACAAACATATGGACAGACAGACAGACACAGACACACATATACACAAAGTGAACTGTTTATAATAAATATAAGACATATATGCTTTTTAAAACATATTCTTATACACAAACCTTTCTAACAAAATATCGGATATACCAACAAAATGAGATAAAAAGATTATTGTGAGAAAAAGAGAGTTTATCCTCTGATCATTTGAGCATTGCTCACTGAATGCGCGAATGCTCATTGCGGATTGCGCCTGTGGCCGGTGAACCCCCACTATCCTACTACTAATATTTACCAATATTGATATAACAGAGAAAAATACAGATAATATTTTTCGATATCACTAAAGCATAAGGGTGTTTACGTTGTGGAAATATTTGCTCCTTATTAACAATGAATATTTTCACAAATTGAAAACGATTAGAAAACATATTGAAATATATTCTATAAATTACTGATATTCGTAAAATATTTTTATTTACATGGAATGAATAAAACGTTAATATTCTGCAAATTTACTGTGTATTGTAAATATTTCTATTGTAAATCCAATTATTCTTATATTGGGACAATATTGGATAAATATAAATTTCTTAATTGATTACATTAATTATTTTATAAATGTGTTATTTTTCACAAGTTTCGCTGACTGTAAACTATTAACGGAAGCTATGGTATGTATAAACTCATAGAAATATTTGTTAGAACCAGCTGGAAACAAGCGTTAAAAGACACCTTCGTCGTGGTTCCGTTTTGTTTTAACAGCAAAGTGATTGAAACATCTTATTACAGTCCACCCTTCATATAACAGAATCCATTGAGACCAACACTTTCTGTCGTTATACACAGAGGAGTTACACAAAATTGCTATCCAGCGTCCGGGAGCGCAATAATTTGACGTTATGCATGGTGTGAAGTTATAAACAGGTGACACTAGAAGTGTTGTCTGTATCTTTTAAAACTAATATATTCATTGACGTATTAGTATGATATATCTTTAAGATAGTGAGTAAAGTTTGATGTTATGTTATTTCATAAATTATTATATAAATTATATTCTGCACACCATGCTTTAAAATGGTACAACTTAATTTCTTATGAAACTGTTTATGTATGTGTTATATAGCCTTTCTTTTCATTATTGTAATATTTTAAAGAGGAAGAGAAATTTAAAACATTTTTTTTAACAACCGTAGTTATAACAACTGCAGATTTTATTATATTATTTAATACGCGATTACACAGATTTTCAAATGTAACTGTGTTTTAAAAATACTCAACAATGTATTTCATCAAGAGCACTCCAGCACCTTTTAAAGTAAATGAATAAAAAAAAAGATGAATTTCTTTTTATCTGTACAGATGCGATTCTAAAAAAAGAAAAAAAAATCGGAAATTCCTTCTTTAATTATATTTAAAATTCAAATACGACGTTTATTAAGACATTTTAAGGCTGTAGTAAATTTATTCATTTCAGTTTTAGTTTCATAAAAATATATATATTCAAAGATATTATTTTACTTATTTTTTTTTTCCATTTAAGCCCTGAATAAAAATATGCAAATTGAACTAACTTAATTTTGCTAAAGCTGTATAATTATTCTCTTACGGCTTGAGAACAAACAAAAGCAAGACATTAACCGGAGAAACTGATAACTTTTTTTTTCTGCTATCCTGTTTTTTAAGTTTCATTTCTGGAACATTCGTAAGCACAATTCTTCTGTAAAATAATTTTATCTTATTTTTACGAAAATCCTTTGAAGTTTTTTTGTTTGTTTATCGCAGTTTATGTGAAATTTATGCGCATATTTTGCACAGACTACTGAACTAACCTGTACTTCTGTTTACTTTTTATGACCAGATGCTTTTATTTTTAGATTTGTTGAATGCTGTTACAGCTAGACATTTTTTTAAAAATAGGAATGAAAAAAAGAAATGAAACTCATTCTTTGAACTTGAAAAAAATTGAGATGGAAGAATGATTTTTTTTTTTATGAAAAAGGAATTTTTAAGTTGTTTAAAGCACATTGGTTGATATCAGTATTAAGAATGTGCAGTATGCTTTAATTTTAAGCTGATTTAAAAGGTTTTGAAAATAAAATTAATAATTTTTCTATGTTATAGATACTATATATATAGAGAGATATATATAGATATATACTGTATATATAGATATATGCTGTATATATAGATATATACTGCAATTCTACACTGCAAAAAAAAGTGTCGATTTTACAGTATAATACTGGCACCCCAGATGCCAGTATTATACCGTAAAATTAACAGTTATAAAAAGTAAAATAAGCAGTAATATGTTGCCGCGCATGTGCGGTAGCGTATTACTACTTATTTTATTGTATTTTATAGTAGCATGCTGGGGTGCCAGTATTATACTGTAAAATCAACACTTTTTTTTTGCAGTGTACATTTGAATAAATCCTTTCCAATAATATTGAATCTGAATATTAACTCACAGTATGCTTTAATTTTAACTATCACCTCGAATTAAATTACTTATTTTAATGATTTCAATCTTTTTGTTTAATAGAGAACAACCCCCCTCCCTCCACCCATATTTTCTCTCAATATTTGGTGTTTTAAATTTCATTACTTTATTATTTTCCAAATTTTATATTCGTTCTTTCGTGTTTATATTTGAAAACCTCTACAATATGCATAATTATGGATAAAGCTTTGAATTGGAATAATTAATACAAAGTAAATTTTAAAAACTCGTGGAATAATTTAATTTTCCTCGAAGGCAATTTTGAGAGTACAGTTTTCCTGTTTTCCTAGAAATTATTTAAAAATATTATATTGAAGTTCATATGCTTTAAGTTTTTAACATATACTTTTTACTCTATCTATTTAAATTTTAAACTTCAATTTCCCGTGTGTACAGGATGAGAATAGGAATAAATATTTTACTATAAAAAGTTCTGCAATGCATTCGCATTGCCGATAATTTAAATTATGCCTGGATAATTCAAATGATTCTGATGATAATTCAAATGATACATTGATAATTCAAATGGTATGATGATGATAATTCAAATGATTTCTTGATAATTCAAATGATGATGATGAGAATTCACATAAAGATGATAATTAAAATGATGCTTTCATCTTGTTATATATTAAAAATAGATAAAAAATCTTTTGATAAATGACACCGTACCACATATAAGAACGTTCTAAATGTGACATTATACAAGTTCGGCATGCTTCCCTATCTTTATTTTGAACGATGTGCTTTAATGACACACCCAGAGTCTGTTGCAATATCCGGACTATACCGAAAAATGCTGTCTTTCAGATAGAGTATAGATGCAGGACGTATAAAATAGACGTCATCTTTTAGAAAACACCATAACCATCACACATGGGGATAACCAGTCGAGTGAGATGGCAAAACTGTTAGAAAATTGTAACTGATCATCCATGAATTTGTGAAATGCTACTTTAACAATTGAATACAGAACATTGTATGTGAATAAATAAATGTCTGGATGAAACAGAACGTATTTACGTTGTTACTTTTCTGGAATCATAAAATCCGAAAGTATATCATGACGCTATTTGCGGTGACGGGAAAGATTCGGATTCCATATGCACAGCCCACTTCAAAAATACAGATAAATTACAAGCATTGCAGTGAAATAACACACTGCAGTTACTTCTTAAAGAAGGGAAGCGTTCTTTGAAGGGTTATGGCTACGTTACATGAGAAATCTTTCAAACAAGGATGTCTCGTCTAAATCCTCCAGGTATCTGGTCAACATTCTTTATTTTGCAACGATAAAAATTCAAAATGTGCATCATGATTGTTCGCATACTGGGGTATGCCCTATACACAACATGGAAAACGACTGGAACATCGGCATTACTATGTAAAGGATGATCTTGATTTACATAACTACTCCAACTTAAAAAAAAAAAAACAGCCCATTTTTTTTTATTTTCCTGGAACAATGCCATGTTGTGAAGAATGCAGAAATCTAAAAGTTGTGCTCTTCAGATCTTTGCATCATATTGCGCCGAGTAAGTGAATAAAGAGGACTTCTTCAAACGAGATCCCTGTCACTGTATTCTTTAATTGTTACAACAGAATCCGTTTAGTTCTGTTACAATAATTTTATGAATATTTTTTTTCTTGAAATAAAAGCAGATGTAAACATAAGCATAACTGATGTATTTGAAGAAATACCATTCAGTGTTAAAATTTCATTTCTTGGTAAGTTTTGGTATCAAAGCTTATTATTTAATAACAGCAAATCCTTAATAACAACTCTGATATCTGTAGTGTTTCAATTTATCTTTTCTCATGTGTAGCAGTGAAATGCCTTGTAAATCCTTCTGAATCAATAAAATTTAATTTATTTAGCCCTCTATATCCAACCTTTACCTGTTTCAATTATTGGCCGTAAAATAATGTTAATCTAGTATGTACCGTTTCCTTACAGCAAAATAATATAATGTATATATTTTCAAATATGCGTGAAAAGTTTTGATCCTAAATTGTAGAAAGAATAAAATCATTCAAATGTGAGAGAAAAATATAATAATCTAACACATTTTAAAGATTATAAAACAATAGAATTACGTACTTTCTTATAGTAGAGTGGCTAAAGTTCAATAACCTGATGCCATAAAAGAAACAGTTTTCCATGCTTTTAAAATATTGCATAAAGAGCATTAAATGCAACATACATTATGTTTCAGCAAACTTTTCGCAATTGCCTTTTTGTTTACTGTTGTATGGTATTGGAAAACTTCAAGTTGAAAGCTGGTTAACACATGGATAGATGATTGCAATTTATGAACAAATATGGAAATATAAAATACTTTTTGTTTTCATTTAGGAATTATTTTAATTCTGAAAGGTCTTGTTCTAAACGTTACTGTGAAAACATATTCATTTGTTTTAAGTAGAAGACGTTAATTAAAAGTAACGTACACATATATAATATACATATATTTATTGTTTTATTTTTTTAAATCCATAGAGCTTACCTCTTTTCCGTGAAATTTTTTTTAGGTTTAATTTGACAGAGGTGTTTTGTATAATATTTATCACTATAGCATCTAAATGTAAACAAATTACATGGTAAATATTATTTAATAAATAAGGTTGTATATATTTGTTACAGGTTTCTTGAAAATATTATGTATAATTTCAAAGGTTTACAATATATATGTGCATATCCTTAATTAAAAAATAGAATATAATTATCGTGGTGTTCGTTACTATATCAATGTAAACCTTCTATTTGAACGCTTTACAAACTTATCTGGACAAGCATCTCAAATCTCACTTTCGGACATGCCACGTGCTTCCCTGGCCCTAACTAATCTTCTGTCAAGATTACCATGCGCACTTGATTTATAAGCGTTTGACCGTTCATTTGTCTTTGGAGAGGGAATTCCTGCTTTATCTACAAGTGCCGTGAATTCTCCTTACGGAATCTTCGTAGGGCAAATGGAGACGAATGACAGAGCTAATGTCAGGAGTCTAGTGGATTAGGAGGACAAAGAGTTTAATCAAGAAGCCTTCGTCCCTCCTCGGGGAAGTGTTTAGTATCTGTCATCTCTTTCTACTTTTCAGAAAATGGACGTCTGACTGGTCATTTATGGTTGTTCTTCACCCTCATTTATCATCTTATCTCACAGGAGGGTTTCAGAAATTATAAACCTTTTATATACAGGAAAATGAATGGAAAATTAAAATATACACGATCTATTGCTTTCCTTGTTATAACGCTTTGTTATTTTATAGAAACGTAAACCCGTAAACTAAAATGCCTCATTTTTCTGTTTCTTTTTTTTTTCGTTTATTAATTTTATTTTTTAAGTTACTTTTCAACTTTATATATTGATTTGTTTTCATTTTATTTCTTTATTTGAAATTAAATGATACTTTACAAACTACAGAATCAAAAAAATTCGTAAATATTTAATTTGTTAATTAATTATTAAATTATTACAAAGAGATTAATTCATTACAGTGAAAATAAAACTATTTAAAACTTTGATTTTTTTGTTATTAATCTGTAAATCAATTATTAATTTGCATGAATATATTTCATATAATAAGTAAATGTATTTTGTGTATTTGGGAGAATGAATACATAAATATTTATCTGAAACATGTGTAATATAAAAGGTTTTTTTATAATTAATTTTTTGCTACTTACTTCCTATTTCAAAACAGAAAACGTCCAAATCAAGAAAGAAGAGATGAATCATAATACTTAGTGATTGAAAACTCGATGACGGTATTTTTAAACAAATTATAATGAACCATTTATTATTTTCAAAGGAAGTGGTGATTAGCAAAAATGAATAATATTAAGGAACAACGAAAATTAAAAAGAAAATAACAAAGGATATCATAATATTAAGTAACAAAAAAGAGCCTCCATGGCATTTTGACCAGCAGAATTTCATTTTGTTGAAATGGCTGTCCTTCTTTAGAATGCGTGTTGTGTGTTCAGTTCTATGTGAGATTGCAGGAAGTTGACTATTTCCGCTGGGTGCCATAAAAGCTCTTTTTATTACTTTGGGGCAGGGTTAAATACTTAAGGGACATGGAGAACAGGTAGTTGTATTTGTGTTGAGAAGCATTACGGATGGTTGAAGCTTAACCTTATCGTACTGACGTTGAAAAAATACAATTAAAAAAACCCATTTTAATATAGACAGAATAAGTAAATATACGCTGGATTGAGGAACAATACATCTGCTTAGTTTGCCTTTCAATGAATATTTGTAAATTGTTTCGGGCATCAAAACCATAACAAAGGATAAATATCCTGCAGTATACAAATATTTTATTTTACTTTTAGACTTATGTTTATTTTATGACGTAGTAAAAACAGATATTATTTTTTCCTTAATTGATTATACCGAATTAATCTGAACATTTAAGTTATACAGGGTGATACTGAATTGATACTCAGAACTGTAACGGCTGAAAATATATGTATCAAGGAAAACAATTTTTACAAAGGAAATTAGCCTCGCAATCCGTTTATTCAATCAAAAATACAAGGTGTTTCACACAAAGCCGAAGTTCGATTTTCTTTCATTACTGTAACAATAATGAAGATATTTCAACGAAATTTTCAACATAATAACTCTTCTTTCTCTAAAGTGCCATGACACCAGGAACGTACTAGAATAGTAAAGGATTAGTACAGGAATTAATGTATGACTAGTAGAGGAAAGTACTAGAATTGCACTGTAATTCCGTCAGGGACGCCATACGCACTCTTGGAAACTTTCGTAATATTGAACCGTCTAGCAGAGTGTTGGTTGGATGCGGATGATGTCCATTTCTAGAAGTTCTTGTGATTTCACCACATTTCAAAGGATATTATCTGTTGAAGATTTTTTAAAAATATCTTTATTGTTGTTCCAGTTGTGAACGAAAATTCGGACTCAGCTTAGAATAGAACACCCCCACCCTTTTGTAAGAGGATTAAGACCTTATACAAAAACTGTTTGTCTTAATATATATTATCATCCTTTACAGTTCTGAGCTCAGTAATAAAGTATCAGTTTGGTTTGACCGCGGAGGTGTTATTCCATGGTCACTATGATAACTAGTTCTTTCACCCCTAGATTTTAGTGTAGGGTTTAAATAAAGATCAGGCATAGAATCTGCCGCTTTCGAAATATTTTCCTGGATTGATTTCCTGAATCAGCACTTCACTTGGTTATATCGACGTGAATATGCCTTCAAACATATGGCAAGAACTGAATTACTGTTTGGATATAAACGGGGCAATGTATAGCCGCCACTTGAAATATTTGTAAATACAGCCATGGAAAAAATTATAAGGACAAGCCAAAAGTCGCCAAATGTAGGAGCCGACGGGCTAGAAAATTATGCAAATATTTCTATGATAAAAAGGCTTGAAACGGAACATTTCTAAACAAATTTTAAGTTGAAAATTAGGAAAATCATTAAAAGGCAGGAATTTAAAAGTTTTTAATAGCTTGCTGCTCGGAAAAAATTATAAGGACACACATTTTTTTTGAAATCTCAAACAAAATTTTGCATATTTGGTAGTATCATCCCAGCAAACACGAGATTTTTGGCCACATGTTGTGAACGTTCTGGCCAAAAAAGTTTGCGGCAATTTGTATCCAACCATTAATGTATTTTAACTGACGCTCCTCTACACCCGCTGTCAATCGTCAAATCGTTAACGGGCAAATGGGGAGAAAACTTAATGCATTTTCAGTGGCCAATAGCTAACGTAAATACGTTTCCGGTCACGATATACAAATCTATCATCGTTTAAAAGTCAGTGGCCCAGTATAATCTTCTCGACATTTTTATTATAAGAAAGAAAAAGTATTTTTACTTCACGTTTTATAAGATAATGTTTGTTATTTTAAACCTAGATTTATATATAAAGATGAATTATGTTGCATTTAAATATTGTATGCAATAAAAAATACACAAAAGTTTAAAGAGTTTTAATGAAAAAAAAAATTCCTTAAAAACTCTTAATGTTCTTTTAAAATATGCATGAATATCTTTAAATAAATATATTTTTGTGAGCACACTAGAATAAAAATGAATATATTTAATAGTTATTTTATATAATTTTTCATTGCTAAGATAAATAGATAACATATTAACATAAAATACATCCAAATGCTATGCTGATTTGAACAAATATATTAATAGCAATAAAGCTGCAATCTTCAGACATACATATTATGTAAACATATTTAAAAATTTAATAATCAATGCGAATTTATTTATACTTTTTTAAAATTTCCATGAAAAAATATTTGTTATAAACAAAAGGAAAAAACGATTGTTCTTTGATTGTTCAAACAAGCTGCTGTTGTTAAACAAGTGAAAAAAAATTAATTTTTTTTTTTTTTTTTGTGCATGATTTTATATTTTCTGTATATTATCCATAAATCAGTTGCAAAAAATAACTTATTTTACATTTTTTAAAACACTCCAAGATAAACAAAATTTGGATTTAAAAGAAAAATTATTTTAAATAGCAAATGCGTACATTTGCCCCCACCCCCCCTCCTTCCACACACAATTCAGAACAAGAAAACTTCTTTGATTCCCCTCCCCCCTCCCGCCAGGCCGGCAAACAGAGAGAGGGAATGGCGAACGAAGATTTCCCTTTTTCGACACATTATTTTTCCCAGTGGGGATTTTTCTAGATATTTTTAAATGTTTTATTTTAACCTGTGTAATAATTAGCATTTAGAAACATCCACTTTTAAAATTTAATTTTGTATGAGAAATTTTGAAGATTAAAAAACATTAATAAAGTAAATCTATTAAAAGATAGTTTTGTTTAGAAAGATGTACAATTTTTATTTTCTGCGGACCTGTAGGGATTTTTAGTGTTGTTTACAACATTTCTTCAATTCAAGTAAGAAAGAAGCAAGTCATCGAGCCATCCCTATGTGTTTCTGAAGCCTACAATCTTTACAAATAAGGTAAGATTATTTTTTATAGTGATTATTCCAGTCAGTTTAAAATTAAGTTAGTTAAAAATTAGTTTTCGTCATTCTCAGAGACAGATTTAAGTTCAAGTTGAGGAGGGATTCGTTTTTGAAAAAGCATCAGAAATTGTATAAAAAGCTGCCTTGTTTATGCTACTTATTCCTACACAACTATATAAAAAAAGTACCTGACTGATCTCAAATCTGTCCCTGAATATGCTATTAGTAAGTTAACTTTGTATAGTATAATTATAGAGTTATTGTGCCAGTAACAAACACCATGGGAGATTTCTGATTTATATAAAAATTCAGCTTTTGTTTTTTCTGTAACTCCGTTCTATGTTTTATAATCTGGTTTATTGCTAACAATCTTAAACCAGTCATGAAGCGAAAGATAATATTTCATGATTACAATATCTTTCAGTGAAAATTTTACCTTATCTAGTTTTTAAGAAACTAATTTATATGTTCTGTATTTTCTGACGAAAATTGGATGTTTTTGTTTTGATAGAATAGAAAAGTTCAAATTTTATATACTAATGACTGGGTGTCTAGCCACCTGGATAACCTGGAAAAATCAAGGAAATTTATTTGGACTAGAAATGTCAGGGAAATTTACTATTCCTGGGAGAAATTGAAAAATTGTGAGAAAAAGTTAAAGAAATTTGAAACATCCAAGAAAAAATTAAGAAAATTTTTCTGAAGGAGCGTTACACAATCATTAACCATGAAATAAATATCTTGATGCTCAACATTTTTTAAATTAAAAAAAAAAAATGTTTAACAAATAAGTAGTTTGTGCTTCAGAATCATTTGTGAAAGTTTCACTCTTGGATTCACAACTTTCGAAAGATTTTTTGTGTGTTACATCACAAAATCTCAAGGCCTGGAATGTTTTTTTTTAATTGGTATAGAAAACCTGGAAGAAAGTCAAGGAAATTTGTTGCTGATTTGGTATTGACACCCTGTAAGGACCACATTTATAAAATTTCACTTATTTTTCAACTTTTAATAAAGTAGCTAATCTGATTTTAATTCATTACTGGGATGCTTAATTAGTCAATTTCCAATACTAGACACCCTATGTGACCATTACTAAAAGTGTAATTCCAGTAATGGTAATAGTTCATAAAATGTGTTGGTTTAATTGAAAAGCTAAGTAATCAGATTTTAGTTTTTTAATTTCACTTATCAGAATGTAATAAAAACAAATTTTTCTGTTATACCAGCACCATGCCAAAATGTATGCTAATCTGCTATTTATTTCAACCCTGACTGTGTTAAGGATTTTTATTGCAAACCGTGCTAAACATTGCAATTTGCTATTTATTCAACATAAATAATTTTATTCTTATCATTTAGTACTCGTAATTTTGCAAAATTTGATACTTTTTGAATAGAAAATATTTATTAAATTATAACTTAATTTATTGTTGACACTGAGAGAGATTTTACCATTTGGCAGTTATCTGATAATGAAGATGTTTTACGACTTTCGATCCATAAAATAAGTTTTTATTAAAAAAAACCTCATAAACATCTTCATTCA
Organism: Maratus michaelseni; assembly: GCA_963931845.1. Classification (NCBI taxonomy): domain Eukaryota; kingdom Metazoa; phylum Arthropoda; class Arachnida; order Araneae; family Salticidae; genus Maratus; species Maratus michaelseni. The sequence continues at coordinate 331,199,410 of OZ007590.1, read as the reverse complement.
AAAAATAAAATCTGTGATGCCACTAGGCTTTTGAATTAATCCCGGGTCCCTATGACTCTCTCATCCAAAAAACCCAGTCTTTTTTTTTTTTACAAAAGTGGGTCCTTTTTTTAGAATTAAGACATATTCAATGTATTGTATTGAAAATATGCCTCTTTTACATTCTTTCAAGAAAAAAATTATGCTTCCTTTCCTAAAGGGACTATTACAATGTTTTTTATGCATCCGTTCTTTAATTTTTTGCTTAAATGATGCACCATAGCACATCGCCAGATCACTGAAATGTTTACTGCAATGCTAAGAGACATTTACAATTTCCAGCCTCAGTTTAAATCGAGTTTTATTTTATTACTTTATTGCATAATATTTGCTCTTTTAAGTATATATTTGTATTCATTTAATAAAATAATTTGTGAAAGTCTGTAATTTTCAAATGTTAATTTTTAAATGCTCAGATTTGTCCCAACAGTGTTTTTTCAAATGATTCATTTCATGCAAATTTCATTTTGCACCAAATATTACCCTTAGTGACGATGGTGTTACTAAGGAAAAGGACCCAATATTTTTTAAAAGGTGGGGCGCTTTAATTAATTTCATGTTGTAAATATATATATTTTTAATAACAAACCAGATTAATTTTTAACAGAATTTTTTTCCCAATGAAAGTATGTACATTTTTTACTAAAAATTGTGGTTTTTTACATCTTACAAAATCTTTAACAAACATATGTAAATACCAAAGATGGTCTAAAAAGATGTTTTAAAAGTTATTTGACTTGGAATAAATTTAATTTAAATATGAAATAAATTGTAATGATCACAAGTACGATTGCATCTGTTAATTCCCAAATGCTGCAGATAAAAAGTGCTGCAACAATAGGAAATGGAAGTTTTCAGCTTTTCACTGAAATCAGCTTTTTTTAAATGTCATTTTGGCTGTTTCTAAGACTGATGCAAAAATGTGAAAAAATCATGACCTGAAAATTTGAAGGGAAGGAAAAAGGATAAATAGATAAAATTCTGTGCTTTTAAATTTGCTGTATAATATGCACAACACTTTAAATATAAAACTAATAATATAAGCTTAAAAACTTATTTTAAGATGCATAACAAAATAATTATTAACTATGTAGGGGAGACTGGTATACACTGGACCTATGGACACAGTGGACCACCCCTAATATTTTATTTATTTACATTTTTTTAAAGCTTCTCTTCTATCCTAATAGACAACAGAACTGCACTGATTATTTATAGCCTTCAGAAAATATGTTTAGCTCAGATTGAACTATGTTATCCTGATGGGTTGTTTTGAGCTTCTGAAAGTAAAATTTTTCATCATATTCATTTTTTTAGTAATTAAAGTGTTGTAGATAAATTTGATTAAACAGCTTAATTTGAAAAGCTAAGATACTTGTTTTTATTTAACTTTAAAGTTAATATGTTTCAAAGAAAGCTATAAACAATATTAATATGATTATTTATTGAACTTCAACATGGGGCACAGTGGTCCACAACAATCCACTCTGCTTCTGTATGCAGAATGTTCAAAATATTTAATAATTGCTTATTTACTATAAAGAAATATTGTTTAAAAGTAGTTATTTAACTGTAAAATAAAGTAAACAAAGAAAAATAATTTATTTAACATAGTAAGAAATATTTTATTTTATATTTACTGCCTTTGATAAATATAACTGTTGTCTAATTGGTTATAATTCTATTTAAGTAAGATTCGTGAGACGCAAATTAAATGGAAATCAGTTTATTTTTCCAGAAACTGTGAATGATTTCATAATACTATTGCTCCCAGACCCAAAAGTGTTTCAGGAAAATTCCAAGTTCAATCTTACTCATAAGTGTTTTGGAATTTCATTTACAAAATTTAATGTGTGCTGATTTTTTTATACTTAAGTAATAACTATAACTAAATTGCAATTGCTCCTGTATTAATCTGTTGTTATTTTCAAAATATAATATTTTTTTTTTTTCGAAATGTTACTTGTAAATTTATATTACTATGTTATTTTGCAGGTAAAGGGAAAATAAAAAAGAATTAGATTAATGAAAAATAGATTTATACTGTATTTCAGATATACTTAATAGCGGTCCACTGAGCCCCGGTGGGTGGACCAGTGTGCATATTTTTTTTTTTTTTTTTTTTTTTTTTTAATGTATTGAAAACTATGTTATGAGAAAATTATGATGAATGTATAAGGGTTTAAGGAATATTCAAAAATATTTTCATGCAGATCAGTTTGTCCATTACAGAGAAAAAAATTTTAAACTGGAAAAGTGGTCCACTGTCTACCAGTCTCCCCTATGCTCATTTTTTTTTTTTCAACTGTTCCCAGTTTTGCCAAATATTCTTTCAATTGCGAAATGAAAGGGGGGAGGGGGGGAGAGAGAACTAAAATAAGAAAAAAGAAATAGTTTTAAAAAAAAGTATTGCTTTAAAAAGCACTAAACTAAAATACATAAATTTTTAACCTATTTAGTGTGTATCACATGCCTGTGATAAAAGTTAAAGGTGGGAAATTTCGCACAGAATTTTTTATTATGCGGGATTTCCTATTTTATATGTGATTTGCACAATTCCACATGCTATTTCAAATTCTGTCCCTCAAAGAAAATTCCCTTTCTCCCAGTATCATTAATGATGACTTGGACTGTTAGACTAACATTAAAATAAAGAAATTTAAAAAAAAAAGTAGTTTTTAATCAAAGAAAAAAAAAAAAAGATGGTTAAAGTGTCATAATTTCAAAGTTGTATCTAGTAAAAATGAAGTAGATTTTGGAAATCATTTCTCTGTATAATGAACAGATGAAAGTATATTAAACTAGGTAAATTATATCCAATGGTTAGAGTATCATAGTTGAGATTTTTTACAACAGAGCGAAAATATGCTGGGACCAGGACTCGAACAAAACCAAAGTACTCAGGTTCGAGTCCTGATCCCAGCATATTTTCGCTCTGTTGGAAAAAATCTCAACTATGATACTCCAACCATTGGATATCATTTCTCTGTAATTTATTAAACCAAAGTGTATTTCCAACGATTCCATTAACAAATGTGCAAATCACTATTTTTACAAAAAAAAAAAAAAAAAAAAAAAAAAATACCAGTCCAACACAACGTGGGAACAACTATATCCAGGCTTAGTCTGGTCTGACCTGGACACCAAACACTAACCAACCTTTGCCAGACTTGATCAGATACAGATCCCCATGCTGGATTTGGCAAATTCCTTTACTGTATCAAAATAGAATCTGATCGAGCCATATCCATTGAAAATTGTTCATATTTTGTCTGTTTAGTCCAGCCTTTTTAAATTTCTTATTCCTTTAAGTCTTTTATCTGTCCAACAGGCCTGTTTTTTTTTTTTAAATCGTCCCAGCAAGTTTTAAAAATTGACTTTGTGCTGTTGGCATGTTTGAAAATTTCTCTTTATTTTGTACTATATTTTACTCGTAACAGGTTTGGGATTAGCCTGCTGTCCGCCCTCTTGTTTTTTAAATCAAAACATATTTGTTTTGTTTCTCATTTCCAAAATAATTTTTATCCTTATTGACTTATTATAAACTTGTTATTTAATTTTATTGACTAATTTATTTATATTTAATAATAAAAGTTAAAATGTTCTGATTTAACTAGATTATGTCTGAAACAAATCAAAACAACAAATGTTTTGATTTATCGCCTGCGATCAGCCATCTCATTTTTTAAATCAAAACATTTTAACTTTTATTATTAAATATAAATAAATTAGTATTGTGTTTTCTATTTAACTTGATTAAGTCAGAAATAAAACAAATGTTTTGATTTATTGCATGCGGTCAGCCATCTCATTTTTTAAATCAAAACATTTTAACTTTTATTATTAAATATAAATAAATTAGTCAATAAAATTAAATAACGTGTTTATAATAAGTAAATATGGATGCAAATTATTTTGGAAATGAGAAACAAAACAAATATGCAGAGTTGTCAAGTCTCTGGCTTTTTGAACACCAGTAATTTTTTTGAGAAAATGTTGTTCTTTTAAATCGCAAAATGCTCCGATTCAATAAAACAACATTTTCTGTAATAAATTACTGGTATCCAAAAAGCCGGAGACTTGGCAGGTCTGAATATGGTTTGATTTAAAAAACAAGATGGCAGACAGCAGGCTAATCCCAAAGCTTTAGCCTCTTACTGTTTATTTATCTCTCCCTATTCACTGCCTTTTATTTTTATTTTTTTACCCTTCCTGTTGGTGTTTTTTTTTTTTTTTTTCCCCAAAAGGCTTTTTTTCTTTGCTGCTCCAAAATAGTGATTTTCGTTTCCAAAAAAAATCATTTTGGCTGCTACTAAAGTTATCTCTTCTGCTCCAAAATGATGTTCATGCTGTTCCATCAGCTAGCAAATCAAAACAAATGCAAAATTGGCAGTTTGCATGCTTAAAAAAGGAAGTGACTGAAAAAATGTTGTGGGGGAGTTTAGAATAAAGATTACAAAATTGGTGGGAAATTTAGACACTGTACATTGTACATGAATCCACATATCTTATTTTATGATTTTCTCAATATTTTTGATAGTTTTAATTTTGTTGATCATTTCTTGCTGCACTGCTTACTTATTTTGCTTTTTAACTTTTTTTTCGGTGATGCGGCTTTATGGTAAGTGTGGGCACCTCTGCAGATTTTTTTTTTTTTTTTTTTTTAATGTAATTTCAGAGGTGCGGAACATATTCTCGAAATTACAGTACTTATTATTGATTAAATCAACCACTTGTTTCCAACCTGTTTGTTAGTGATTTTTACCTTCCAAATTTTCCTTCCAAACTCAAATTTTAACAACTAAAAATGGTTACAAAAAAAGAGTGAGAATCTATATAATAAAAATCCCTGACGGCTCGGCCTATAGGCACAGGTAGATTTCGAAGACACAGACTGTGAAACCCCTGTTTGTTGGGAATTGCAGAAGAAATTATCTTTCTGCCATGATGCAACAGTTGGAACCGTCCACTTCGAAGCCTAACTTGTTTGCAGGCGGAGCCGGCAGGAATGTTTTTTTGCTATAAGGGTTGGTCCTATAAAAAATTTGTCAATATAAAAGTTTTAGATAATATTAAGAGGAGTTATAATAAATTTAAGCGGATTTGATATATTTTGAATTGACGAAATTATGAATTTTTTTCTTCTAACCCCCCCCCCCCCCCTCCCCCCTTGGGGCCATTTTTCTTAATATCAAAAATCTGTCATACATAAATTTTCGGCCCTTTTCGTAGAAGTAATAATAACTTTAAACGGATTCGATACGTGTCATAATTAAGAAATTATGGGTTTTTTTCTGTTTTCACAAAAAGCCCCCCGTTTCCCCCCACCCTCCTGGTCAGATTTTGTCCGTTAACGAACTGGACCGAGATTTTATGCCCCTTAATTTTATGTATCAGTTTGGAAGAGATTTGTGCAGAATTATTGCAGTTATCATGTTCATAAAAAAGTGACATATATATATATATATATATATATATAAAGTTTTGAACTGGGGTGGTTCTGGGAGTCAGGATCTGTGTAGAACTGCAAAAATTCCTACTTAGGGGAGAATGTAATAGGTAGTATTTCTTACGAAATCTACTTAAAAGCACAAAGCATTTGACACTCAACAATTCCGGGGTGCCCGCTTCACTTTTTCATATGCCAGTGATCATATCATTGTGATTGTTAATTTTGTATTGTTGCAGCTTACAGACAAATATTGTTACATCATCATTATAAACAATAAAACTTCTGAAGATTTTCTAAACACAAAAGATTCATTCATAAACTATGGAGGAGGTAAGTGTTCAAGATGTAGTCTGGTGTAAAAAAAAATCCCTACAGGCACAGGTAGATTTCGAAGACTGTGACCGTGGGGCACCTGTTTATTGGGAATTGCAGAAGAAAGACCTATATTTGCCATGGTGTGGCTGTTGGGACCACCCACTTCGAATATATACCTCTGCCTGTAGGCAGAGCCAGCAGGGATTTTTTTGTTTTTAATTTTTTTTTACCGTAAGAGTCGGTCCCATAAAAAACTTGTCAGTATAAAAGTTGTAGATAATATTAAGAAGATTTATAATAAATTTAAGCGGATTTGATATCTTGTGAATTGACAAAGTTATGAATTTTTTTCTTCTAAACCACCCCCTTTTTTCCCCCCTTGGGGTCATTTTTAACGATATCAAAAATCTGTCATGCATAAATTTTTGGCCCTTTTCCTAGAAGTAATAATAACTAAACGGATTCGATACGTAGCATAATTAAGAAATTATGGCATTTTTTCTGTTTTCACAAAAAGCATCCCATTTCCCCCCGTCCTCCCTTGGTTCGATTTTGCCCATTAATGAACTTGACCGAGATTTTATGTCCCTTGATTTTATGCATCAATTTGCAAGAGATTTGTGCAGAATTATTGCAGTTATCATGTCCATAAAAAAAGTGACACAGATAGATAAATAGATAGATAGATATAAAAAGTTTTCAACTGGAGGTGGTTTTGGGTTCTGGGAGTCATAATCGGCATAGATCTGCAAAAATTTTTCAAAAATTCCAACTTAGGGGAGAATGTAATAGGTAATATTTCTTACGAAATCTACCTAAAAATGCAAATGAAATCAGAAGGAAAGAATACCTAACTTGCAGAAAATCAGTTTATGTTTAAATAAAGGGATTAAATGCAAATTATTGCTATGTGTGTGTGTGTGCATGCTGAAATAAGTTTTGATTTGAAAGAAGAAAAAAAAAATATTCATTGGCATCATATACAGAATCAGTTATGTTTTTTGTTTTTAAATTTCTAGTTGAATATGATGATTGCTTATTATTGCAACCTATTACAATTTATTTTCATATTTTTCAGGAGAGCAGTGAATCAATTCCGAGATATACTTGTGCTCCTGAATCTGAATGTTTGTCATTCAAGAAAAGGTAAGTACTTGTCAATTTGCAAAGAGTGTGTGTGTGTGTGTGTGATGGTTTCAATAGAAAAGTAAGAAATCATGACACCTTAAATTGGATACAATGCTACAAAATGTTCAAGGTCCTTTTTTTGTTTCAAATCAGATTTTTGTATTTCAGAATTAAAACTAATTAATCTATCACATTCATTTTAAAGAATAATAACATCTCTAAGTTAAGTGATTATAAGCAATTCATTTGAAGTAAATCTATAAAATTTAATTAAAATTTGAAGAATAGCTAATTTTAGTAAAATTAAATATGTATTTTTTAAATATTTCTCCCTTGTATAAAATGCATGGCACTTTTATTATCTGCACATTGCATAATTACGTAGGCACTCTGGTTTGTAGACAATTGTATAGTCTATATGACGTAAAAGATTGAAGGTACTATGTGTTTGCAGAAACTGGCTGCTTTTAAAAATGAAAAAAATAATTAAACAAATATTAAGTATCCTTTTTTTGTTTGGTAACAATTTATTTCGCTAATGAAATCTGTTGTGCTGCCTCACAGAGTTCTGAGCTCTGTGGCTCTGCCTCGCCCCATGGAGCCCTAGAATCTTTTTGCATTTGAATCTACATTTTTTAAAATTTTTATGTTATAATACTGCTGTCTGGAGAAGTATTTTTTATTATGGAGAGTAAAAAACAAAAACAAAAAAACATTCTTTCTTTTTTTACAAAAAAGTCATCTGGAATTTATAAAAGTGATAATAAGGAATAAAATGGTGGCAAGCAATCAAAACCCAATTAATCAGAAAGCTTTTATTTATATTATTATTTTATTTGTTCTCCAATTTTTATCATAAGTTGCTGGATTCAAATAAACCTTCCTCCTTCCCTCAAGCCGGCTAATATCGATTATGTAATACGAGCGTGAATGGTTTATTTTAGCAATGGATATTTTACATAACTTTTGAGTTATTTTGCAAACTTAATTAGTTGTGCTATTTCTCATATATGGATTTATTTTACAAGCAAAAAGTTTTTTATTATTCGAGCTGGTTTATGTACATAAAAAAGTTTTTTACAATTATAGTTGTTTACAATTTCTATCAAGAGCAGCATCTGTTATTCATCTTAATCACAATCTTAACTTAAAATTCTAATAAGATATTTCATTATGGATGTTGCTAAGTTCCAAAATATTAAGAAATAAACTTAGAAATTATATTCAAGCAAAAAACATTTGTAACTTTTATTTCGAATTAGGCAAAAACAAGTTCATCAAATGTACATTTTAAAATAATAAAAAAATCATAATTATTTGAGTGATTTCGACCAGAAAATAAACAAAAAAAAATTTTTCCTGTTACATTATTTCATCAATGTCTCCCTCATCAGATATAGATTTTTGAGTACTCAACTATCCAGACATTTGAAGCATTCGGCAATCAGCATTTCCCGAACCAGCCGGTTAATTCAGCCTTTACAGTATTTTTTTTTTTTTTTTTTTTTTTTACCAGAGATATATAATTTTGTTAAGTTTCATTAGAAAACTCGATTTATATGTGTTAAATGTTAGTGTGTTCCTAGTTTATATGTTAGTATAATTATGTACTGTTCTAAACTAAAACTATGTGACTAATAATTCTAACCTCTGCTTGTTATTCTTTTTTTTAAATTCATAGAAAACTTTTGTGTTTTTTTAAAAAAAATGGTGGGAGGGGGGAAGAGGTTTGACAATAAATATTTTTTTACTGGCGACTAGAAATTTTTGCTGGTTACCAGATTTTATCAGATTTGTAAAGCCCTGACTATTAGCTCTGTTTTTCACTCTGAGTGTATCTGCAGTAGTGTTTGCTTCTTTTTGCCTTATTTTGATATTATAATGCAGAACTTTTAACATGTGCAGGGTTGTAAAATGGTTAAGTTTTCTTTAATAAAATTTTGTTTTATGTGTTTATTTGCACATTGTGATTGAAATTTTAAATACATCTCCAAAGTTTGAAGGAAAAACACCAACTCATTTCTGCTATTACACGAAAAATGTAGGTTGACTTTAAAATGTCAATCCTAATTTCTGTGAATTGCTAGGATCACTTAGTTTTGTTGTTTCTAAATATGTTTCCTTAGAGTTTGGAAATTTTTTTTCTTCATGTGCACCATAAGATTTTTGCAGTTCTAATATCATTTTTCTTTAGTGCTGACTCTAAACCAGTTTAGCACGGTGCAACGCCCAGTGTCCCTTAAGGCCCTTTTGGTTCTTTCCTTTTATGATTGTGGGAATAATAATAGTAAAATACGTCCATCAATCTAGAAAAAAAAAATCATGAAATTCACCAATCGTTTGCGGGGAAAAAATCATGAATTTCATCAATCTTCCGCAGGAAAGAAAAATCTCAAAATTTTCCATTTGGTTGCTTGGAAAAAAAAAAGCGAAGTTTGCCTATCAGTTGTAGGAAAATATCATGAAATTCTTCATACTGTCAAGGAAAAATATCACAAAATTCGTTTAACAGTTAAGGAAAATATCAGAAAAGTTGATATATATTTCAGTCGGACACGAAGAAAAAATAATGAATTTCAACATTCTGTCGCGGGAAAAAATCGCAAGATTTGTCATTCGGTCATGGGAAAATATCGCAAAATTCATCAATCGGTTGCAGGAAAATATCACAAAATTCTTCAGTTAGTTGTGGGAAAAATATCGTGAAATTCGTCAAACGATCACAGGAAAATATTGCGAAATTCGTTAAGCAATCGTGGGAAAATATTGTGAAGTTCATTAGTCGGTCATGGAGAAAAATTGCAACATTTTTCAGTCAGACACGAGAAAAATATTGTGAATGTCTTCAATCTCTTGCAAGAAGAAACACTGAAATAAAAAAAATCATGAAATTTGTCAAGGTCAAACCAATGGGGAGGTCTACCTTTCAGCTTAAATTGGTTGCGGAAAAAAATCGTGAACTTTGTCAATATGTCATGAGGACCCCCCTCTTCTCCCCCCCCCCCCCAAAAAAAAAAAAAGAAAAAGAAAAAAAAAGTTAACCAATTGGTCACGGGAAAATACTGTGAAATTTGTCAAACAGTTGTGGAGAAAAATTGCGAGAGATTTCAGTCAGATGCAGGGGGGAAGGGGGGGATCACGAATTTCACCATTCTGCCGTGGGAAAAAATTTCAAAATTTGTCATTCTGTCGCTCAAACCACCTCACCGCAAAGTTTGTCAATTGGACGCGCGAAATATGTAAAATTTGTCAGTTGGTTTGTGAAAATATTATGAAATTCATCAAATGGTCACGGGAAAATATTATGAAATTCGTCAGACGATTGCAGTAAAATACCGCAAAATTCATTAGTCACTTGTGAAGAAAAATTGTGAAAATTTTCAGTTGGACACGAGAAAAAAAAATCGAATTTCTTCAATGTCTCGCAAGAAGAAACAGGGAAATTAGAAAAATCGATCGTGAAAAAAATCTTAAAATTTGTCTCTCAGTTGCGAAAAAGAAAAAAAAAAGGTGAAATTCGTCGATCATTCACGGAGGAAAAAAATTGTGAATTTCGTTGATCTATCGTCGGAAAAAACCCCATGAAGTTTGACAATTGGTCACGGGAAATTATTGAGAAATTCGTCAATCGGTCTTAGAAAAATATGGCAAATTTCGTCAGTCAGTCTCTGTGAAGAATCGCGAAATTATTCAGCCGGATTCAGGGAAAAATCGTGAATTTCATCAGTTTGTACCAAGAAGGTACAAAGAAATTCGTGAATCTGTTGTGGAAAATATCGAGAAAATTTTCAGTTGGTGGGGGGAGGGTTAGAATGCAAAATTTGTCGATCTATCATGCACACAATATCTTTTTGGGCAGGATTTCCCCCCTCCCCCCATCCTGCCCTGAAATTCAAGCCCTGTTTAATTTTTCTAGTGAGTTTCAACTTTCATACCTACATAATTTTAGAAAGTAAGTTTTTCAAACATTCATGTAATTTATTGAATCAAAGGATACTCAATACATCATTCATCCTGTAATTAAAAGGCTATTAAATGATAAGATATCTTTTAAGCGATGACCAAAAAATCATTTTGTAAACTTTTTCATAAAATTTAGTTAAATCGTAATATTTTAACAAAACTGTATTCAAAAAGTTATCATAAAAAGGTCTTCGTCTGTTACCAATTGCATAGGAATTGTTCATTTTTAAAGTCCTTTTATTCAAAAGTGTTATTTTGCAGTTTGTTAAAACAGTTTAGCAGAGTTTCATGAAATGTAAACTAGGGTTTAATCTAGTGCTAGCCAAAAAGCTAACTGAAAGCACCTTTTGCCCCCAAAGCATTTAGTGGATTTGCCAAATAGTGACAGCCAAAAAAATATATATCATTTCCATTTTGTTGTTCTGCATTTTGTAAACCTGCTGCTGCCGTGTAAAAAAAAAAAAAAAAAAAGCTTCACCGCCTCTATCCTGGCAACTTACTTCAAAATTTGTCTCGTCCTCCCTGTGCAAGCATCTTACAAATAGTGTGATATTATTTGCGTTAGGTGTATTGAGGAAATTAAAAGAGTTTGTTTAATTTTTGTTGATGATCCCAACTTTGGAAATAAAACCGAAACGGTTTATGAATGAAAGTTGTTTAGGCAGGTTCTGGCTACAAGGGGTAAAGAAATGAAACCAGCTGATTGTATTCTTTTTTCCCCATAAAAATGGCATACCTGACATGTTTCCCAATGTGACTTCTTTGTATGAATTTATAGCAACAATTATGTTGCTTACAGCAGATTGTGAAAGAGGATTGAGTCTCGTGAATATAACAAAAACTGACTTGAGAAATAGACTGACAATCAAAAATGTAAGTAACTTAATTATGATTAATTTGGAAGGGGAAGTTTGAAAAGAATTTCCATTTAAGAAAGCATTTGATGTGTGATGTATGGACAAATCTCGAGAGGGTCAATCTTACAGAGTGGTGCACTGTTTGTATATTGTATAATTAAAAATAATACTCATTTATATAGAAATTTTGTATAAATAAAAAAAGAAATCTTGGCTAAATCTATTTTTATTTGGCTAACAGTTATTGGCTGCAATTAGCCAAAAAGCTACAAATATCTTTTTCCTAGATTAAACTCTATAAACATCTTGTACAGTGGAACCATCAAATTACTCAAAATTTTTATTCTTCAACTCATATGCTTAGAAAATGTTTGCTTTAAATGTTTTAATATCTGTTTCAAAAGTGATGATTCAGTTTTGTGATTATTGTATTATATCTCTTCAAATATAGTGCATCTAATCTGGACATACATTTAATAAAAATTAAAAATGCAAAATTTAATAGAAAAAGATTAAATATTTTTTAAAGTTTTGCAGAAATGTGTCAAATAATTTTTGTTAACAAGGTTTTTAACTTTCATGAACTTTGACAATACTTAAGATTACACAGATTTATGCTAAATAATTTTTTTTTAATTTATGCTATGTATCTAGAAGAGGAGGAGAGAGGGTGATAAAATTATTTGATCTTGTGACCTCTAAATTAACGATTTTTTTTCTTTTAATATGCCGTCATATAAATTATTTTGAATTTTGATTATATATATCATTTTAAAAAAATTAAAAATAAGGCAGGTTCTTTGGAGTAAAAGGACCTTCTTTAATACTTTCTTTGACCCTTTTTTCTTAAAATCATTGATTTAAATTAACTTTAAAAAATGATATTTAAAATTTAAACTTAAGGTATTTTGAAAATATTCTTATGTTTTGCCCAAAATATTTTGCAAATGTAAGATTCTGGAGAGGGGTTGAAAGCTCAAATCCATTTTTTTTTTTTTTTTTTTTTTTTTTTTTTTTTAAATCCAATATCAGTAATAAAAATGTGGATTTTTACATTGCTAACTAAGCGTAAAACCGACAGTGAAAAATGCCTGAGCCTCGAAGCTTGGCTATGCTTAGTTAGCAATGTAAAAATTCACATGTTTATTATTCAATAATTTCAAGTTAATTTCACTGCTGAAAATTAATTGAAAAATTAAAATTACTCAAATATCAAGTTTCTAGAATAAAATAACTGTGGCATAATAATATTTTTTTCATGCTGAAAAGAACTTCTTTTCCCATGGTATTTGTATTTAGTATTCAAAACATAATTGTAATTACTGATTAAAAAAATGTATAGTTGAAGAAAATATTTGTAACAAATACTGTAATATCACTTAGATTCAAGATGCGGCTTATACGTCTTTAAAAGTTAAATTTTATCTTTATCTACCAGTGCAGTGTATACGAAGCATTCGTGATTTTTTTCAAGGAAAAAAATCCCAATCATTTAATGTTGTTGAGTGAACAACCAGAAACAATATTAAAAATGCTTTTTTCATGGGTCAGCAATAATAATCACTCAAAATATGTAAGTATTCGGTGGCGGACGTGTTACCCTTCCAGGAAACAAAAACCGTATGTAAAATGCCATTGTTTTATGAGCGATGATATCAGATTTATAGCTTGGGGTTACACAATGTATATTCTTACTTTACAAAGCCATTTTCAAGTAAAAGTTATGTGTGAAGAAATAAAGTGAAGAAAATAAAGAACTGCTGGATTCTAGCAATGCAAAATTCTAGAACAATTCACAAAGTGAGCAATTCGACTTTTATGAAATGAAAGAAAGAGCACCCCTAGCATTCAAGATGATAATTTGATGCTATGCATCATATGTAAAGAATTTGAATTTAAATATTCAAAGTTATTCGAAAGAATTTGTAGAAAGCCTGTTTTTATTTTGGCACCTAGAAAAAAAAAATAATTTAGGTGTCATTCAACAACCCTGACCTCTCATGAGTTTTTGTTAAGTGAAAATATAGGTATACTGCAATAAAATAATTTCATGGTGTACAAATAACTTGAACTACAAAGCTTTTTGTAAATAGTTTTTTTTATTATAATTTCTGTTCCAATTATATTTATAAATGGCTAATTAATAAGTGGTGTTTTTAAAGCAAGGCATTTAAAATTTGTTTTGTGAAATTTCTTTTTTGTTTTTCAGAAGAAGAATAAAAATCTGGAAAGAAAAAATTTCTCTATGAAGATGACTGTGGATTTTCAGCTCTCCTTCCAGATCAAGTTTAACAAACAACATCAGAAATTTAATTGTAACAGGATTAAATTTTCTTGTAAAATATTTCTGATAAATTTTGAGCATCTTGTAAATAATAATAATAATAAATGCTTTTTGGTTGGTTTGTTTTACATTTGTTGTGAAAAATAAACTTTTTGAAAAAAAGCCTTCAGTTCTAGTGTTTGTTTTTTTTTAAATATATATATTTATTAGTGCATGTGATGATGTTAAAGTCTTGTACAATATATTTATTATGTTATATAATGATGTTCTATATATTTTCGCCTTCTTTTTACAGGTTAAGATATAATTCGATAAAAATGTTTTATGTAGACTATATTTTTAAAAACTGACAGCCTGATAAACTGTTTATACTAATCTGTTGGTTGATTATAAATTAGCATTGCTTGGAGATCAAGTATTAAAAATAATTTGCTGTATAAAAACTTTTGAAAATTTAAATAACAATTTCGCCATAATCTAATTAACCCTTTCCGGCGCGGTCTGTTTGCAAAATGATGAAATAATGGACTGACACCGGAATTTACAAATGAATTTATTTGAAAATAGAAACTTGCTTATTTTCCGGAACTGTTAAATATTCTTGGTGCCATTTGTCAGTTTTGGAATTAAAATTAGGTGTCCTTTTTTGTGACCACCGCCCATTAAAGTGTTAAAAGTTGAGATTAATATTGTATAAATCAGTTTGAAATTTTGTTAGTCAAAAGGTCACATATCTCCTGCTGGAAGGAAAAATATTTTAAAGATTTCTTTATTGGTAATATATTAAAAAAAAAAAAAAAAAAAAGATAAAAGAAATTCTGAAATTAAATAAGGAGGAAAATAGTGGCAATTAGCTTTCTGTCAATTAGTGATATTTTGTAAATATATATGTATTGAAATTTTGTTCTGAAAGGAGGGGGGGGGGAGAGTCCTTAACAGACTAAAACAACATTACAAACAAGGAATACTGCTACATTTTTCTGATTAATTATATACCGAAGAAATAAAGATAGTGAAATGACATTTTTGGAACAGACCTAATTTACATATATGCATAGTTATATCACTAAAAAAATTCTTAAATTCCAAAAATCAATAATGTCAACATTTTACCAATTTTATTAAATAAAATTCCTGCATTTTTGTTTTATTTTCCAGCTGGATTATTGGAAGAAACATCCAGGTAAGAAATTGTATGTAAAACATTGTATTATAAAAGCACCAGTGGACCCTTGCGAAGATTTTGCACTGCAATCTAATACTTTTTAGAAATATATAATACACTTAGATGTAGGTTTAAACTTCTAAAGGAAAATTAAGGACTGAAACTATCTTCAAACAACATTAGTCGAGCCAGAATATCATCTCGTTTATTCCATCAAAGTACAGTAAAAACTGATCGAGCATACCAAAGACAAAAAACACATATATATATATATATCTAGTATTTTAACTGCTTTAGAGGATGACATAATCTGTTTTGGAAAAAACATAGGACAAAGAAAAATAAATTGAGCATTTCAATTTTGCTTTTTAGTTATAAGTATAAAATAAACCTGTGCAGCAACTATGTCCCACTTTATCTTTTTTTGTACTATTTATTTTTATAACCATGTTGAGCAATATATTATGTGGTATTTTATTTTTGCGGCAACACTAATTTGAGGAAAACCTTTCATTTCATTAATGAAAACAATGCTGATTTAATTTTTAATTAACAGCAATTTTTAATCAAAAAATATGTTTTACCGAAATGTCAGAAGCTGGTTCAAAATCCTTTCTTGTGGCATCTCATTCATTGTTGTACATTTCATATTTTCTGAGAAAAGGAGATGTTGACAGCAGAAATAATATATACCAGTGGGGCTGTGCAAAGATTTCACACTGCAGTCTAATATTTTTTAGCAATATCTAACATTTTTTAGATGCATGTTTAAACTTCTAAAAAAAAAAATCCAGCCAGAATATAATCTCATTTATTCCATCAAAGTTACAGTAAAAACTGACCGAAAATAGCAAGAACAATATATATACATATATAAATTGTATTTTAACTGCATTAAAAGGTTACATCTGTTTAAAAAAAAACATGGGATAAAGAAAAATAAATTGAGCATTTGAATTTAAATTTTGCTTTTTTATCATAAATATAAAATAAACCCATGCAGCAACTATGTCCACTTCATCTTTATTGAACATTTTTTTATAATCATTGTTGCGGAATTTAATTTTTGTGGTAACAGTAATTTGAGGAAAAACTTTCATTAATTTCTGAAACCAATGCCTATTTAATTTTTAATTACTTGCAATTTTAACCAAAATAAGAGAGAAATGTAAGTGTATTATGTCAGAAGTCGCTTAAAAATCATTTAATATGGTATCTCATTTAACATTCTGCATTTTTTATTTGCTTCGTAAAAGGGCTGGACAATCCACCTGGTGAATTAGCTTGAAGAAACATGAGTTGAAACTACTTAAAAATTTACTCTCTTGAATAGAATAATTAAACATATACTTTAATTAAAAATTGAAGAAAATTAGTTTTTTTCCGTATTCTCACCATCATTGGTAATTTAACGTTCAATATATATTTTACACCTTGTGTTATCAACTTTCTTTTTATTAATTACAAATATGGCTTTTGCAACTTTTTCAGAATAACATTAAAAACTAAATCATAACCGTATGGCCTTTTATTCCGATCTAATGAGATGAGTGGATAAGGCCAATTTTTGCCTCCATTGGGACACCTTTTTTTTTATTATTATTATTTTTGCTTGCAGACTGAAAATATGCTATACAAGATCTGAAACACTTTCGATTTTATTGTATTTTGACCTTTTTAATATGGGTTTCTTATAACACCATTGTAGTTTTTAACTGAAAAAGATTATAATGATAAAGTGAAACATGTATGTATAAAAGTCAGGCTGGTGTTATGAGCTCTTGTTAAAAAAAAAATATATTCAAATAGATTTTTTTTTTTTCTTTTCAAATTTTGAATAAAATATTTAGAGTTTTCAGACAAAAATTAGGGACCAGTAAATTTAGATTCTGAAGTTCAAAATATCTTTAAAAAAAAAAAGAAAAAACATGTCCCTGCCAAAGGAGTAAAAATTGGCCTTTCTTGCTCAACTTTACTTTTTTGAGGACCATAAAAAGTGTAATTCTGGCCAGCTTCCATTCATGATATCCAATAGTGGCATGAATATGGCTAGCTTTGGGCTATCATTCATTAATGTTGCCCATTGATGGCGACAAAGTGGCTAGCTTTCGGCATGCATTCATTAATGATTACCATTGATGGCAACAAAGTGGCTAGCTTTCGGTTTGCATTCATTAATGATGGCAACGAAGTGGCTAGCTTTCGGCATGCATTCATTAATGATTCCCATTGATGGCAACAAAGTGGCTAGCTTTCGGCATGCATTCATTAATGATTCCCATTGATGGCAACAAAGTGACTAGCTTTCGGCATGCATTCATTAATGATTTCCATTGATGGCAACAAAGTGGCTAGCTTTCGGCATGCATTCATTAATGAATCCCATTGATGGCAACAAAGTGGCTAGCTTTCGGCATGTATTCATTAATGATGCCCATTGATGGCAACAAAGTGGCTAGCTTTCGGCATGCACTCATTAATGAATAGCATTGATGGTATGTGGATGGCTGGCTTAAGGCTAGTTTACTTTTATGATGACCAATAAGTTAACATTTATGGCCAGCTTTGGGATAGCTTTTATTCTTAACAAACGCAAGTGGCATGGCTGTGGCGATCTTCTGGCTAGATTTTATTCACGATGATCGTTAATGGCTAAACTGTGGCTAGTTTTCATTAATAATTGCCACTTAAAGTATAATTGTGGCCAGTTTTAGGCTATCTGTCAGTTATGACTAACCACTTGTGGCACAATTATGGGCATCTTAATGTAGTTATGGCCAATTCTGTTGCGGCCACATTGTGGCCGGCGTGACAGTTTTTTTAAGTTGCCGTTACGGCAAACGATTGCGGCCCCTCATCTACTAGTTTGGGCCAAGGCTAACGTAGCCATCAGCGGCCCGCAAGTTCTGTGTTCGTTGGGACTGTTGTTAAATTGTAGGGCTTGAATAAGATAAAATAGTGCATTAACTGTAATTATTGCATCTGTTTGTTAGAATGAATGGTATAAAACGCCCAACCCACCGGGAGTCCTGTGAAAGAGTTTACAGTTTTATGATAGTCCTGTACAATTGCTATGTCAATTTTCTGTTCTAATATATACTTTAAAAGTTCGAAGTTTGTTGCTCGACAGTTATTTAAATTTATCTGGACTATCATACAAAATGCAGCAACGAAAAATTCTACTTCTACTTTTATCTAATATAAAAAAAAAATTACTTAAATCTGTAACCTTTCTAAAAAAATTTTTATATTAGGCCAGTAATAATACAGACGTTATTAGTTCATTTTATTTACAGTTTACGCTTACGGTTGTCCCCATTTTTTGATATGAAATTTTTAACAAGTGCATGGAAATTGAAAAAAAGATTCTCCTTGCAATACTAATAGCTATAAGCAACTCTA